>CM045761.1:52325578-55066845 GCA_025200525.1 Camellia lanceoleosa | reverse complement strand
GATTGTTCACTCGAATGAGGTTCCTTTGGTTCTGGCGCTGTCGAAGCGACCATCTTCTTCGCTGGGCCGAGCGAGCCTCGAAAGTATATCGGGATTGTAGCAACAAGTGATTCTTCATCATCACTTTTGCATCTCCTTACCTCAAACCCCACTTCAACTCTCTACACACACTCTCTCTCTCTAGAAATACACTTGGTTCTTGGGTGTGTCTACTTGTTCCTTGTAAAAAGTGTTCGGCTTTATGTGGGCTAATGCTTTTGATCTCAAAATTTGGATTTGGAGCATCTTGAGTTTTCATCTTCTCCATTGAGTCCCTTCTTTGTGTAGGATACTTACTCCTTCTTATGAGTTTTGACATAGATTTTAGTCATTTTGTATAAATGGCGAGTTATGGAAATTTTGGAAAAGTTAGGGTTTGTTTTGGAAATTATAAAAGGGGTTTTCAATTGTTGAGCTCCATGTATATGTGAGACCTTGAAAATGGGATTAGTAGTGTAAAATTGAGCAAATTGAGCCTTAGGGCTATAGTGGAGAAGAGGGGCTAATGCCCTATTTAATGTGATAAATTAATTTGTATAATTAATTTGGAGAAATATGGAAATATGAAATGAGTTGAAAATCATGAAATTAGATGGAATTGTGGTTGAATGGTGTAGTTGGATTAATTAATCACTTATCTATGAAAAATGTTGATAATTTATCTGCTTGATAATTTTATTATCCATTTAGAAATAATCGCTATGGGCTATCTATGGAAGATAGTCTTGATTGTTGTAGACATTGTATGTTGATTAGGGAAAATCAAAACTAATCACCGAATATGTCATTGAATGTGACGGCTGAAAAAAAACACAATGAATATGTGCTTTGATTGATCATTGTATATGATGAAGTGTTTAAATACATCATATGTATGTTATTTGTGAGGAGATAGGGATGTAATTCATTGTGTGGGAGAAGATAAAGGATGTACTCCAAAGGTTTGGGAGGAGATAGGATGGACAATACATCCAAAAGATGTTGATAATTGAAGTGTTGTTAATATTAGTTGTAGTCTCATTTTGAATTGTTGATGAATCAAGTGTTGTTTTTATGAGTTGTAGTCTCATTTGAATTAATCGACTAAACGAACTATGTTAATGAAATGAATTGAAATACAAATGGAATCTAGTTGAATGATGAATATCATTGTTCGTGGGTTATAATAAAATGTTGTATATCGATGCAAAGTGTTAAACATTTATCAAATGCTAATGTTTTAGTTATTTCTCATATTTGGTTTAGCATATCTCATCGGGTTTTGGCTCACCAGATGACATCATTTTCAAGTACAGGTGATATGCCGCCTCCAAGGTCTTAGCTTGGGAGGTTTTGGTAGTTGAAGACTCTTTTGCTTGTTTTGTTATTTTTGGTGTTACAGGTAAATTCAAGCCAAGGGCTTAATATGTAAAGAGTTAGGACTCTCTATGTTGTAACCAAGTATTGGCTAGAAAGTTGTAAGTCTGAGGGCATTTACTTTGTTGTCAACATGTAATACTTTGTACTAAATACTCAGAATGAAACTTTGTTTTTATTTTCTTATGTATATGGATGTCATGCAGAATGACTAGTTTATACGCATTATTTTGAGGGCGCATAAAGTGAACATCAACAATGTCCCAAGTATGAGTTTTTTCTAAAGCCTACACCATCACTATAGCATGCCGCCAAAGAGGATTAGAGCGAGTCTCTTTGATAGGAGGTAGGTTCATGAGTAGAAAAGCAAAGGAACCAACAATATAATCACGTAAGACGCAGTAGAAGGTTGTGTTACCCTGTGGTTGAGGAAAGGGTGAAGGAACCCGAGGGCACGGGAGAGACTCAACAGAGGTGAGGATCCCGAGGGAGCAAGATCGTGACCATCGTGAGCAAGTAGGCTCATGGGCAAGACCAAGAGGACAAGGATGTCTCTAAATGTAGGCAAGGGCCCTCAGATCAATCTCATTAGAAAACAAATCTGTGGAAGGGTTAGTAAAAAATGGAGAAGGTGAAGGAGTGGATAAGTGGAATTAGGAAAGGGAGGAAAACATTTTGTGTTCCAAAAAAATCACATGACCAGAGATACGGAGATGCTGGGAGATAGGATCCCAACAACGATACCCTTTATGTTCAATACCATATCCCAAGAAGCAACAAAGACATGACTGAGGTTCAAGTTTTTTGTGTTCATGAGGTTGGAGAAGAATAAAACATGCAGAACCAAAGACCCTAAGATTGTTGTAAGGGGGACGAGTGCCATGCAAATGCTCATAGGAAGTGTGATTATGAATGACAAGCATAGGGATACAATTTATAGTGTAAGTAGCAGTGAGAGTAGCTTTACTCCAAAAATTTTCCGGACAAGAGGAAGAGAGAATGAGAGCTCGAGTAGTGTCGAGAATATGCCTATAGCCGCTCAACACGCCCATTTTGTTGAGACGTGCTTGGACAGAACGATGAGGTTGAGTACCATGACGCTAAAGAAAAGAAAGAAAATAAGAATCCTTATATTCCATAGCATTGTCGGAGCGAAAAATCTTAATAGTTTTAGAAAATTGGGTGTGACCATTTTAACAAAAATTGTAATAAAGTCTTTAATTTCACGAGATACCTAATAATTCACACCAACTTTTCTCTTTCTATGTGACTTTTCATACATCATAGTAAGTCTTATTATTATTTTATTTATATTAGCTTTTACATATAATATAAAATAAAGAAGTAAATTAAATTTGATAATAAATAGCATTTTATTCATTTCTTTATATATTTAAATTATCACATTCATCGGCAATTCATGAGATAATTGAAGGAAATTGATGTTGTGGGCCTCATACGATCAAATTCGTGTGTCTGTAACAAAGTGTGGGCTACAAAGACCATGGCGGAGTTATGGGCCCGCTTGGAAATGGGTTCATGTTTGCTTTTCAATCAAGTTCTCATTGGAAAAGTTTTTGCAGAAGTTTTAGATTGAGTTCAGATGATGAACTTGAGTAGGATTTATGGAAGGAAAGGAAAGAGAAGAAAAATAGTAACAAAAAGAAAAAGCTAAATTTTTTAATTTTTAATTTTTCACTTTCATTTACATTTTCCCACTAAAAAATATTTATTCAAATTTATGATCTAAACATAGTCACACTATGCCATGTTTTTTCTTGTCCATGTTGACTGCTTTTGTCATTGTTTAGTTGAGGGATTTGAGAAGAGATTTAAAATGGAAATGGAAATGATAGGTGAAATTTGAATAACATAAATACATTTCATTTAGTTTCACATACCTTTTTATTTCCTTTGCAAATCTCTCCTCAAATTTCTCAACTAAACACAACTTAGTGTATGTGAGCACTTCCTATCCTTTCACCATTGCCACTTCATGTCATTTGGACTCCATTTTTTGCTAGAGCCAATGTTTGTAGAAAAAGTGTCTTTGAAGAAAGCTTACTCTAACCGACTCCATTTTATGTTGTTAGAATTTGAGGAGAGCCAACATGGGTTATGTCCCCATTATTTTGGTTAAAATTTTCATATTCCTTTCTGGCATCTAAATTAAATCAACTAAAAAAATAAGGACACGGGACAATCAAGACACCTAGGACACATGGGAGCTACCGCCAACTCAAGAAAATTCAACATGTGAACATGCCGAGAAGGAGCAATAAGCAATTATACCGATGATTACTAATGTTTTGATAGAGGATTTGAAAATGGAAAGAAAAAGTGTGTAAAATGTACACATATTTTTTCTCTTTCCTTTCCAAATTTTTCTCAAATCCTCCAACCAAACATAGTGAAGAATTTGAATTCAAAATATGGAGGGAAGCATCCAAAGAAAGAGGACGACATGGAGATCAACCATGGGGACATGTGAAGCGCCAATTGTTTCACGAGATTACCAAAAGATCGAGAAATTGTCGTATATAAATAGTCAGACAAATGAATAGAAGACTTCTAAATCAAACCGTGTCGACTTGAAGTAGGAGTAGGCAAAGACTTGTGTTGAGTTTCATTTTCATGGGAGTAAAGATTACAAGAATAATAGAGGAGGAGTAGTCAAAGGCTTTTGAACATAAATTTACGCTTATGTTTGGTTGAAAATTTGAGGAAGGATTTGAAAGAGAAATGGAAAAGAAAGGTGAAATGTGAATAAAATATACCTATATTTCACTTAGTTTCACTGACTTTTTCCCTTTTTTAAATTCCTTTTCAAATCTCCCAACCAAACACAATATTACAAAGGTTTAGAAAGAATAGTAGTAGTTAGGTAAGATTGTATTTTGTAATTGGGTTGTTCTAGCCTTATTACAACATAAGTCCGTGTAATTACTTGGTAGTAAGGTACAATTCTATTTTGTAATTGGGTTGTTCTAGACTTGTTACAACATAAGTCTATGTAATTACAGAACTAATCACATTTATTGTATTTTCTTAAACTTCATTAGCAAATACTATAACTTGCCCTAGTTATTTTTTTGAAATATTTTTATACCCTACTATACACCTGCACACACCCTATGTTTATAAAAGTCCTCATAAATCATTAACCCAAAATTCCCAAGCTAATCCTATTCTAGGTTCACCTTTATTCATCTTGCATCTCTCTCTCTCTCTCTCATAGCGCATCAAAGATCACAACGGTCGGTGAAGTCTCAAGATCACAAGATGTATATGCTTTATACCATCTATTTTTATTTATTTATTTAAAATTTTAATTTTTAAGTATAATATATTTTTATATTTAACAAGAAGATATTTCAAATATGAACTATCTTTTATTTTTCTTTAAAATTTGGAATCTCACATAATTCTTCAATTATAATGTTTTTGCCTTTCATTTTTGCTTCTAGATTGAAATCTATCAAAATATAAAGAGAGAACACCAATTGAAATTGATCTAAAGTTTTCTATTCCCGAGTGGATATTTTAACGTTGAACAAATTACATTAGTAGTCCCTACATTTTACCTTTTAGTGTCATTTTGGTTCTACACTTTCAATTGGCTTAATTTTGATATTTAATTTTAGATTTTATGTCAATTTAGCTCAATTGATGATTCTGTTAAAAATTTTTACGAAAAATGATCACTGAGTTTGTTGAGGCTAACTCACAGAGTTGATCAAGTTTATAATTTTGTTCATAAAAGTATGACACTTGCCCAACTCATATGCATATTTTTCAGGAAAAAAATGCTAATTATTGAATCAATTGGACCAAATTGAAACAAAAGAAAAAGCTCAAGGTGAAAATAGAGTCCAATAAAATTACAGAGATCAAAATAACATAAGGACCAAAATATAAGAACTAATGATGTAAATTGCCTTTTAACGCTTTTATTCACAATGGCTCTCGAAGGTGGTGTTATTTAAGGTGAGAAGAATCTTTATGGTGTTGTGCCATGCAAATTGGTGGATATTGGTTTATGATGTATACTCTCACAGTTTGTGTATTCAATTTTATATATTTGATTTGGCTTTTAATTTTGGTTTCATTCACTTTACAAAATCTAGGCAAGACTTGGGCTTGAACCAGTCGTTAAGACAAAATCCCATCAATGGTGCAAAAGTTGTGTAAATGATTACACATTACTTGTACACTCCAAATAAAATTTCCAAGCCATTTTTTTCTTTTTTGTTTTTTGGAGAACATGAAAACAATTATATTAATAAAAAATAACATATAGCAAAAGAAAACAACAAGACTCCAAAGGGTCAAACAAACCATCAAACAACAAACTACAAACAACAAAAAATAACAAGTTAAAAAAATTAGTTATGATCTAGGAAAAGCAACCGATCTTCTTAAAGATGTGGTTTAGAAAATTAAATCAAGATCAAACCATGTAAGATTTGCATCAACACTAGTTGTTGTTGTCGCCATCGTCTGCTACCACGCCTAACTTTGCCACTTCGCCAGATTTGGGACCCCGAAGAAGCAAGAGTTAAAGAGGAAGAACACCTACAATGATATGAGAAAAGGCTTTAGAGAAGAGGGAATCATTGTGATTACCCCATTCCAGATATAAAAAACTCAGATCTATACTCTAAAAGTATAGATTTATACTTTAGAGTGTAGATCTACACTTTAGAAGTGTTACAAGAGGTCACCGAAGTATCCTCGAACATCGTTGAAATCTACTAGAGAGAAGATCTCATCGCTTCTCTCTCTCTCTCCTCTAGAGCTAAATTCAAGCCATTTTTGTTATTACAATGATGCCGATATACCCCAAAACAACAATCACAATTGAAATCAAACACAACATATTAAGGTCCTTAAAACACACCGCAATCACACGTAAATCCTTTATTTCATTGAGTTGTTGTTCCAGCTCCATATTTTTTTCAGCTAGTCGCAAGCCGCTATTGCTTGAGCTATTCTTTCCGCTGTCACACACCACTCTTTAATAACATTCTTGAATGCTTCTGTTTTATCTGATTGTATTTCAACTCCAACCATGGTAGCCATCACATAGAGCAACCGTTGTTCATCATCTGTTTTATTTATTGCATGCTCCTTCAAGTCTTTCCACTTTTGCTGCATGCACAAATGGTTAAAGCACCACATCATTTGAGCAATTATGAACTCTTGAATGTAAATACATGGAATAAATATTTATTTATTCATTTCACTATATAATTTCTGCTATCACACTACCTATATGTATTTTATATGAAAAATATGGGTCTCTATACATATTTAGTAAGTTAATCAAATTCACTAAGTATGACAAAATATTATGTGAATGTTTAGCTTGGTTGAGTGCTAGTTTCAAGAGTTTTTTTTTTTAATATTCTGAAAAAAATTAAATAAATAAATAAATAATTTAGAGAATTGACCATTTTTCAAATTATTTGGAAAACTAACTCGCTTTTTGAAATCACATTTGCAAATGCGATTTTGAAATTGAAATTGCATTTTCAACATGCATTTCACCTTGAAATCACCGTTGAAAATGCAATTTATGATGACATGATGAAATTACATGTTCAATACGCTGATTTCAATTCAAATCGATTTTCAACATGCGATTCAAGGTGAAATTGCATTCATGCAATTTCAATTTCAAAATTGCAATTTCTAAATGCGATTTCTAAAGCGAATTAGTTTCCCAAATAGTTTGAAAAGTGAGTCAATTGTCTAATTTTTTTTTTAAATATTAAAAAAAAAATCCTAGTTTCAAGGCTGTTTTGGCAAATACTTTTTTTTAAATATATATATATATATTATTTTGCTTTTTTTTTTGGGGAGGGGGGGGGGGAGGGGATGGGGGATAAAATTGTTGTTAAAAAAGTTGATGTATTTGGAAAATGTTAAAAGAAGCTACTTTTTGTTATTGTGAAAGTTTAGGTGGATTTTGAATTTTTTTATACTTTTGTGAATTTTTTGAATTTTTCAAAAAAAAAAAAATCTTTTTATATTTTTCTAGGCTAGAAAAACTTGAGAAGCTAAAAAAATTCGTTGAACACAAAATTTAGAAAAAAAAAAGGTTTTTTAGCACATGCCAAATAGAGTAGTGCTTCTTTTAATTTGTTTGTTTGTTTGTTTGTTATTATTATTTATTTATTTATTTATTTATTTTCAATTGTTAGCTAAATAAATTGAAACCAAACAACTAAAATGTTTTTGGCTTAAATAATAAAAATGATCTTTTCATTTGAAACTAAACAAGTAAAATGTTTTCAATTGTTAAATAGCGTCGATCTTTGGATTGTGAGAAAATTTGAAACTAGATATTAAAGTTTTTGGTGCGAAGGTGAAAGTTTGAGCACAAGCCAAACATCAGATTTGGAAAATCAAAAGAGGGAGGCGATGCCAACACCAGTGGCTAAAGGCAAATCTATAGGAGATGAGGCAGATCTAATGAGGGTGGATCCAATGAGGCGGGAAGGTGGCAAATCTAGTGGCAATAAAATGGTTGGAATGACAAGCTTCCAATATTATTAAGCAAAAAGACAAAGAAAAGGATAAAAAATGGTGGAAGGAGGAGAGAGGAGGCTGGCAGCTGGAATCCCTCCCCACCACTGGTGGCACACCCAGTAGAAGGCTTAGAGAGGGAGGCTTAGAGGGAGATGCTCTAAGTTTAAAGAGAGGACTTTTTTAGTTGAAACAAAATAAATCTTCCTAGTTTCATTGGTTTCGTCATCTAAGAAAATCTATGCTTCCCTCTAAATTATAGATCACTATGCCAAATGATTACTCTATATATATATATATTTTGTATTGGAGAATTTATATGTTTCATGGTTCTTGGTTTTCCGTATAGTGCTAAATGAACTCTTTACCTTCATTTTGTTTTATATTCACTCCAAACCCTTGAAATATTTCTTTGGTTTCGCCACCGCATAATTTCATATATGAATGAAAAAAAAAAAAAAAGTTTGAAGCCCCCAATATATATATATATATATTAATTTGATCCACGATAATGTGATATGATAGTTGTTAATTTTTAATTTGTCACACTCAATTATATAGGTCTAACTTACCTGTCATATCATTGTGTGTGAAATTGAGGGTTTATAATTGGAACAAATATTAGGTGGTTTAGGGACATCATGTGTTCCTATCCCCCACCAATCACCAAATATCGAGTCCCATCTTGTTCCTTATGCCCCAACACAGTTGTGGGCTCTACCCTTCCACCAAACAATGCTCTTTTTGGGGCACCACTTGGGGTATTGACGTGGACATATTTCAAGTTCACTCAAGAACTTCTCCTAATATTGTGACTCTCTATCATTTTTGGTGCATATGAACAGCTTTGCTCAGATGATGTAAAGTGGACAATTCGATGTAATGGACTAAAACTAATTACACAAACATGGGGTTGCAACCTCCCTGTGCAAGAAACCCGAAGAGTTGCACCCTCTACTTTGTAATTAGTTTTGGTCTATTACATTGAATTGTAAATCTCATGGTTAAATGTTGGTGTCCTAAATAGTCTCTTGTAATTTCTGATTGTGTTGTAACTAACTTACCTCTTTCAACTTGTCTTTGACGCAGTACTTGTAACTCCTACAATCATTTTTAGTACTTCTTCAACTGACCACAAAATTTTTCCTATAAAAGATGAGTAAAAAGAATTGAAGAGATATGTATATATAAAGCCTCCAACAAATTAGGAAGGAAGGAAACTGGGCAATTGAAATGACAACAAACGAATTGTTACAAAAAGACAGCTTTGAGTTTATTGTAGATGATATAATCAAACAATTGAGAGATACATAATGCATACAGGATTTAGGAAGGAAACTGGGCAATTGAAACGACAACAAATGAATTCAACTACAAAAAAGACAGTTTAAGTTTATTGTAAATGATATAATCAAACAGTTGAGAGATGCATAATGTATACAGGATTAGTAGTGGAATATCAAAGATAGATATATCTATTCTTCCTCAATATATATATATATATAATAAAAAATAAAAAGAAAAGAGTAAAAAGAAGAAGATAGATAAACTATACATAAGTGGCATTGATGATGTTGGGTTTACCATCTTTTTATACAAACATTGATTTAATTTGTATCCTCATTACAATGTTTTCAAAACCGGACTGCACCAGATTGTCGAGTTTGAACAGTCTAGGGTTCAGTTTAGATATGCCATCTTAATTGTTCCCACTTGAAAATCGGTCATTTTAAATTAAACCGGTGAACCTTGCGGTTAAACTGGTAAACCGGCTAAATTGGTTTGTGATACATGGTCTAATATTGAAAAAATTGGTACTGCAAGTAGTGAGTATGTTTAAAATAATTTATACGAGATATCTAATAGTTATTGTATTCAAAATAATTTCTTTCAAGCACACAAATAATTAATGTTTTTACAAATAATATTAAAATTGATAAATATGTATATCTTAAATTATAAATATATATATATATATATATGAGAGGGTAATTTTTGTGAACTGAGACTGAGCTAGGTCCAGTTGTTGAAATGGGTTGAGCTATGGGCCGAGGTAATGGTCTACATAGCTTTGTCTTTGGTCTCGTTAGCTCAGTCAGAGATTGTTGCTAGTAGCCTGGTTTGGGTACTCTGAACCGAGATATAAGTGGATGGAGGACCGAGCTAGACGATGCCCAGGATAGCACTGAGCTAAGTGAGCGCGGTTTAAACTGGTGTTTGACCGGGCAATGTTAGCTCAGTTGTGCTGCTACCAAACCGCAATTGAACGATCTGACTTGGTTAGGTAGTGAGGAGGGTGTAAACAGATAAAGTTGTATCAAACAGATAAAGTTGTATCTTTGTGACTCCTAGGAGGACTCTACTAAGGAGAGTTGGAGTCCTACTAGGATTGTGCCAGACAAAATCTATAAAAGCTCATAGTAGGATCTATGTACAGGTATCACAATTTTTATTCTAGAATACACAGAGCTTTTGTATCTATTGTCTATTTGCTGACTTAGGCATTGGAGAGGTTTCCGGCACACACCCGCTGGCTAGCTCGCGTTTGTGTTTTCAAGTAGCAAAGTGACGATGTTTGGAGGAGTGCAAACTTGATCAATAGGATTATACGAGAAGATTATTTTTTGCTCGTACAATTGGCGCCGTCTGTGGGAATACACGAAGAACAAAACCTTTTCATTGACTCTAACTCTCCTTAGTAGAGTCCTCCTAGGACTCATTACTCCAGGTCTTAGAGAAAGAGGATTGAAAGGTCCTACATAGAAGGAAGTAGTTACAGGCCCTCACACTTGCACCAAATGACGTCTAGGCACACGAAGTTGCCAAGGTCGGCGGACCTACGGACAGTACTAGAGGAAAGGGCTTGAAGGAGAGAAGACACACAAGCTCGCGACCCATGCAGAGTCTCCGCATTACAACGATTGGCACCTAGGACGCATAGGAGTGTCGAGGTTAGAAAGCCAGAGCCACGCCTTGCCTATGAACTAGCTGACAAAGTGCTAGCATGGTTGCAAAGTTCACCATTCATTTTGGCAATAGAGAACGCACCATTATCATCCGGCTTCTATCAGTCCAAATTCACTAATTATGAGGGAAAGACAGACCCCTACATGCACTTGAGTCACTTTCGCCAGGTTATGGCGGTATATCGGTGAAATGAGGCTCTAATGTGTATCTTATTCCCTTCCAGCCTTCGTGACCTAGGTCTAACATGGTTTGAAAGGCAGCCAAAAGGCAACATAGCCTCATGGGCACAGTTGGCAGAGGCATTCGTGACTAGATTCAGAACGAATACCAAAACACCAGTAGAGATTGACCAACTAGTCTCCATTGACATGGGCGAGAAGGAAACATTGAGGTCTTACAACAGTCGATATTGGGAGACTTTCAATCGATTGGGATTGCCCTACAAACCTCGCCATCGCAAAGACAAGCGGGTTTACTAGTCAGTAGCAAGTTGAGAGATGCAATGACAATGATGTCGCCCCGCACAATGGAGGCCCTAATGGAGATAGTGCCTCAACATATCTAGGTAGAGGAAGATAGCGCTCGTGCTAAAGCAAAATCTGGCACAATAGCGGTGTTGGAAAAAAAGACTGTAGCGAAAGTCAACACAGTAGAATAACCAAGCAAGAATGTGGGAGGTAGACAAGCTAACAGAGAGGACCCCCAAGCAAGGAAGTTGAGAGTTCGCAGTGCCATTACCACAGTATTCAACAAACCTATCTACCAGATTCTTAGCGAGATACGCGATGAACCCTTCATTTGGCGGTTAGCCAAGTTTGGAGAAACACAAAAAGGTTACGATGAGAGGTGCCGTTGCACCTTCCATGATGAAAAGAGGCACCGAATCAAAATTGTACAACCGCTGAGGCAACATTCGAGGAGTTAGTGGTCACTGGGCACTTAGACCAATATATAGAAAGGGGAACACACCAAATTTCTTCAGACCACAAAGGCTCAATGGGATATCGACGACAGTCCACCCAAAGGCATAATCAACATTATACATGAGATCGCCGAACCCGAAGCGGTATGTGAGCTCAGAGGATGATCAAAAAGTCAACACTTGAGAGAGGTGCTAAGTTCACAACCTACCATCAAGAGGGAGAAACGGAGGCAACGTACATCATCTCCTTCTCTCGACAAGGATCTAACAAGGCTACATTGCTCCTCACAACGACGCCGGTGGTCACTTTGCCCATCAAGAATTTTGACATCAAGCGGATTTTGGTTGACCAAGGAAGCTCATGTGTGATAATGTACTACGAGACCTTCAAGCAAGTAAAATTAGAGGACAAAGACTTGGCTCCGAGAACATCTCCGCTCGTCGGTTTCAACTGAATGCTAGAATGCCCAGTTGCGAAGTTAATCTTGCGAGTCAAAGTAGGAGCAATGACGAAACAGTAGGAGTGTTGGGTTTTGAAGGTCCCTTCCACCTACACCATAATCTTGGGGAGAGCATGCTTGCACGGCATGCGTCCCGTAGCATCAAGCTACCATCAGCCATTGCGGTTCCCCAATGAAATCGGAGTGATTAAAGAAGTCTTAGGAGACCAAATCATGTCAAAGTAGTGCTTCGTCACAGTAAACGGTAGTCAGATCGCAAAAGGGTTTGCATAGATGGTGGAGGAGCCAAAAAGCAATGAACTGTTCACAGATGATGGCAAAGCAGCCGAATAGAAGGCAATGGAGGACTTGGTAGAGGTAAGAATAGATGAAAAGAACCCAAAAAAGTTTTTTTTGCTCGGTTCATCTCTGTCCAGAACTGAGAGAATAGAGGTTATGGAGTTTTTAACCTCTAACGTTAAAGTGTTCGCCTAGACACCGTATGACACGCTTGGCATTGACCCTAAATTATCTTCCATCAACTTAATGTCCACCCAATTGCCAGACCAATTATACAGCTAACTCACCGATCGCCACTTCACTACACAGAGATAGTGGCAGAAGAAGTGGGAAACTTGCTAGAGGTAGGAGCAATCAGGGAAGTACACTACCCCAAATGGATCTCCAACACTGTAGTAGTGCCAAAAAACAACGGCAACTGCCTCGTTTGCATGGACTACAAAACAGTTAACAAAGCATGCCCAAAAGACGCTTCTACCACGGATAGACCAACTGTGGACTCGACAAATAGGCATAATCGATTTAGCTTCCTTGATGCGCATCGGTTACCATCGATCGCTATGTACTAAACCGCACTATGAGGTCACGTCATTTACAACACCCAGAGGACTATACGGCTACAAGGTCATGCCCTTTGGCCTAAAGAACGCAGGGGCTACATTCTAACGGATAATCACCAAAATGTTTGAACCATTGTTAGGTAGAAGAATAGAGGCCTACATAGATGATATGGTGGTCAAAAGCAGAGATGAGAGGGACCATCTCAAGGACTTAGATGAAATGTTTCAAATCTTGAAGTCCCATAAGTTGCATCTGAATGCATCTAAATGTGCATTCGGCATACGATCAGGCAAATTCCTAGGCTTTCTGGTGACCAACCGGGGTATAGAAGCTGATCCCTCTCAAATCAAAGCCATCCAAGACCTTGCGAGGCCTTACACAGTCAAAGAAGTACAGCATCTCACTGGCCTAGCAGCTACGCTCAATCGGTTCATAAGTCGGTCGTCAAACAGGCGTCAACTATTCTTCCAGGCACTGAAGGCCAAATTTGAGTGGGATGATGAGTGTGACTGCGCCCTAGAAAGCTTGAAAGACTACATGACTTCTCCTCCGTTGTTAGTAACCTCGGTACCAGGAGAAGAGCTCTTTTTGTACTTAGTAGTTCCACATCATCCAGTCAATGAAGTGTTGGTCAGAGCGGAGGGAATACAACACATGCTTATCTTTTATGTTAGCAAGACCTTGTTGGGTGTTGAAACAAGGTACCTACCATTGGAAAAGCTGGCCTTAGCTTTGATGTTGGCTTCAAGAAAGTTGTCACAATATTTCCATGCCCACACCGTGATTATCCTAATTGCTTTCCCCTTAAAAGCCTTGTTTCAGAGGGCGGATTTCTTTGGATGAATTTTGAAATGGGCAGTAGAGTTGGGCCAGTTCGATATTAAGTTCCAACCAAGAACCGCAATAAAGGCCCAAGCTTTGGCAGACTTTGTGGCTGAGTTCACACCAGGAAGTCATCATGTTTGCCCGATTGACTTGACCGAGGCAACTGAAAGCAAGAGGGAAAGTGACGCAAGAACTATACAGCCCCCCAAACAGGGTGCCCAATTACATAAAAGGCCATTCAGGCTTGAGAAAAGTGAAGAAGGAACGGACCATACTATTCTCAGCGGGGACTCACCACAAAGAAAAGACTTGAGGCAACCAGACAGTGAAGATCAGGAAGCCCTGACAACAGACATCGGCCTGGAAGACAATATTAGTAACACCCCTAATCCCAAGACATCATCCGATCCCTCTAGTTGTTAGAAGCTATTCGTCGGAGAGATGTGGAAACTCTTCGTGTATGGAGCATCCAACAGGCATGGTGCAGGACTTGGCATAGTCCTCACCTCGCCAGATGGCTTAACAATTGAACAGGCAGTCAACCTTGGCTTCCCAGCATCCAACAACGAGGTGGAGTACGAAGCATTGCTAGCAAGTTTAAAATCAGCACTTCACATGAAGGCCACTGAGCTGATAGTATACAGTGACTCCCAGCTGGTAGTCAACTAGATTTTAGGCGACTACGAGGCAAAAGATGATAGTATGGCTAAGTACCAAGAGTTGGCCAGAAAGGAGATTATGAAGTTCGAAGTAGTCCGGATAGAGCAAATCGGCCGAGAGGAAAATGTAAGGCGATGCATTTAGCCGTAATTATGCATCAATGGCGTATACATCTAGCCCATACCCATTATCGTCGACTTCCTATCCGCATCAAGTATTGAAGAGCCCAAAACGCTTGAGGCATGTTGCACCGAATCGGGCCCTTCCCGATGGACCATCTGTCATGACCCTGCCCGTGGATTAAGGACATAACCGGCTAGTAATCATGAGATTACCTACGGCCTCAAACCAAACCAAACGTATTTTAACAGAGTTCAAAGGGGCCAAACAGAAGCAATTGGAAACTTTGTCTATAGAGTCAGCTTATATGCACATCATTACATACATATGTTAATAACTCACATCCGAAAATGCAATAACATAAAAATTTCGCATAAACAGGATCACTCAATCTAAGTCAGCCAAAACAAAACTATATACAGACACGTTCAAAGACTTCGCCAACCTGACAAAATATAAATACATAACGAAAAGGCGAAGACGTGTCTCGTGCGAGAGACGCGAGAGCTGACTCCTCAAAACCTCAGTTGTTCCGAACTGATTTCACTGAGGCTGGGTCTGGACCTCTCTTGGCTCACTTACAAACACATGAATGAGCGTGAGCGAAAGCCCAGTGAATAATATCAGATAAAGAAGATACACAAACAATATGTAAAACAACATGCTTCAAACGGCCTTGGGCCCACTTCATATTTCCATTTATCATATACGTACACAATTTAAGTCAAGTGACTATCATTCCAAACATACTGGCCCTTGGCCCACTCATCTTCCATTCGTGTCAGACTATCATTCATTTTAGACTTATCATTCTTATCAAACTAGCCTCTGGCCTATTCATACTTTTGTATCAAACTGGCCTTTAGGCCTTTCAAACTTTCATTTATGTCAAAACGGCCTCTGGCCTATTCATTCATGTCAATCGGCCTTTGCCCAATCATTTATATCAATCGGCCTTCGGCCCAATCATTTATTAATCGGCTTTCGGCCTAATAGTTCATGTCAATCGGCCTTCGGCCCAATCATTTATATCAATCGGCCTTTGGCCCAATCATTTATCAATCGGCCTTCGGCCCAATCATTTATCAATCGGCCTTCGGCCCAATCATTTATCAATCGCCTTCAACCCAATCATTTATCAATCGCCTTTGGCCCAATCATTCATGTCAATCGCCTTCGCCCAATCATTTATCAATCGATTGTCCATAATTCAAACTAGCAAACATATAAGGAAATAAGCAATTGGACAATTGACAAGCTTCAAAATATCGATACTACTCACAAAGGATCGGCTTGTGGATTTGCTCCTGAGCTTGACCCTACACATTTCATGAATACAAAAGGGTCACAAATAATTCAATCCTTTTTAATTCACATATTCCTCTTTAGGCTTCATTCTTATCTTTGTAACTCAATTACAATACTCAATGTATGCCTAAGAGTGTTCATAAGTGAAAGGAACAAAAATAGAGCACATAATGCATTTTCAAAATTCCGTAAAATAGGGTCCGCCGAAAGCGACCCAAGAGGCCCGCAAAGTACATCGTTATATCAAATTCACGCCTAGCGTGAACTTTGCAAATCGAGCGAATGCTCGTTTACATAGCTCCTCGCCGAAGGCCAACATCTCGCCGAGCGGGCACCATGTCTGCAAAATATGCTGGGAGAATGAATTTCGCCAAGCGGCGGTTCTCACTGAAGCGACACCATAAATTCTGGGTTTTCTGCATGGTTCCTCGAGTTCATTTTCGACATTCAATCAATTTTTCTTGCATGCTATGACACAAATCTCACATATACACATGCTAACATGATACTAATGCAAGATTACAACATTAGGAAACCCCACTTTCACAAATTAACCATATGCATGCCCCAAAATTAACTCCAACTCATGCATTCAAGGTTCCCATTTTAAATAAACAACATGCAAGCCCAATTGGACTTCCATTTCCACTTCTAATGATGCAACTAGTGCTCCTTCCCATGAAACTCAACAAAAACATGCTTGCATGTGGGATTACACTTCTAATCTTTCAAAATTTACAATTCACATGCTAGATTTTGTGATTCCATAGGTGTTCTTTACATGCATGCACATATCAAGCCTCAATTCAACAAAACCAATTCAATTTCATCATTCTCAATTACATTTATGTTCTTGAGCATCAATCAACTCTAAATTTAGAAGATTACTCACCAAGGAGCTTTAATCACCACAATCTATGGTTGATTCTTTAGTGTGCCTTCAAGATCACTAAGTGTAGACAGGTCCGCGGGGGACCTCACTACAGCTCGGACTCGATTTTTGTCACTGTTCTTAATCTTGAACCAAAGAGTCCAAATTCGGAAAATCATTTTGAGAAAACAGATTTTTGAAAGAAGTGCCAAACATGGACTGCTTTGCCAGATACAGAGTCGCCACCTAAATGTTTTATTTTGGGAAATTTAGGAAACCCTGACTCGTTGCCTAAGGCCACATGTCCGTCATCACCAAAGTTGCCTCGGCTCGGGAACTTGGGTACGATTGGGGAAGGTCACTTCGTGAGCACCCCCACTCTCCCGATCAAAGATCGGCCTCTACTAACCATGATATCTAGTTTTGAAAACCTTATGCATTCTTATTCTGGTTATTAGCCTAGATTTACTATGTGATGCGCACAGCATACAAGTATAGACCGGATCACCTGAATTGGAACAAAACATTTCATGTTTGTTTTTTTGAAAGATGGTTTGATGGTGCTACCTGCAAGTAGGCTAAGATGTGGATTTGCCACCCACGGGTGGGCTTAGAAAACATGATTTTGCCACTATCTAGTGGGCTTAAAACACACAGTCAATGATTTGTTCCAATCCAACTAACCAAACCTTCACCCACAGGCATTCAGGCAGTTATATCACATAAGCAATTAGCCTCATGGTAAGCATGCTATTCATGGTAGTCACTCACACGCATGCAAGGATGCTAAATCATAAAACTCACCGAGTACTCCAAGCCAAAACAGAAGCCGATTAGAAATCCATGCATGATCCTAAATATACAGAAATGCCTAACACAACACATGCAAAAATGCAACTATGCAGCTCGCTATTCTAAACATGGCGATGTGTAGACACCCCATTTTTGACCGTCCTCAAGACTTGGACATCACCATTTGAACACTCGGTGATTATCCATGTTTGTGTTTGTTTGGAGTTCCTGAGGTCTCGGCCACGCGCCGCCTCAGATCTCCGAACTTGACCATTTTGTGTCCGGGTTTTGCACCAAACACTTGTGTTTTGCCTTGAGGGCGTGGAATGCCTTATGACGCATCCCCACACACCACCGGAAGGGCTAGAGGCCACCGGGCTGGTTTTGTTGCCACCGCAATGTATGTGGCCTGGCACTCTTTGTTGTTGGCCGACACTATTTTTGTCAAATGACATTTTTGGCCACCGACCATCCTGCTCATCCGCTTTTGCAGATATTTTAGGACAATTGTGGCAGATGGTTCCTCCATACACGCAGTATGGAGGATGCCCTCCTTGTAAGCTTGTTGTATAAGCTTTACAAGTTTGTTGCCTATAAGAGAAGGGTCTCTTCTCTTGGCATTGGGGTTAGAGAATTTTGGAGAGAAAACACGTAGAGAAGCTCTGGTTTTAGGGTTAGGGTTCATATATATCTCCTACCTCTCTTTTTCTCTCTTTGTGTTCTAGGTGTTTTAGTCCATGCTACTGCACACAAACACCTAGTGCTTCACCTTCCTTTGGCTACTGAGGTTCTAAGGGGCTGGTTTTGGTGTTTTGGAGCTAGATTCAAGCCAAGGAGGGCTATTGGAGCATCATTTGTGAAGGTGGTCTACAAGGGTGAGAAACTTCCCTTTTATTCCCCATTTTTGCATTGCTTTTCTACCTATCTTAGAGCTGTTTTTGTGCTTAGTGTATAATACAAAAACGTTCTGTTTTTTAGCCCTCTTGATTGTTTATTAAGAGTGTTTTGTGGTTTGGGTTTGTTTGACCTCTCCTAAGCCTTGTAAGGCTCCTTTTTGTGCTATTTTTGGGCAAGTTTCGAGACTTTGGTGTTTGGGCCTCTTCACCACTATGCCTTGAAGTCTCCAAAAGGGGAGGGCCACCCCCTCTCCTTGTTGTCCTTGAAAGGGACCCTTTTTGGCCTCTTGAGAGAGCATCATGTTAGAGTGTGTATTGATCATGTCTAGGCTATTTTCCATGCTTATTATGCCATGATATAACCTTGTTGTGTGTTGGTTTTGGCACACCATGCATGCTTAGCATACCTACCATGTAATGCCTTGTTATTGCCTTAATATGCCTTAGGTTGTTAGCCTTTGTTCTAGCATGTTTTAGGCTTAGTCTTGTGAAGCTTTTGTGCTTGTTTTTGCTATGTATAAGTTCCGTCCTAGGTTGTTTGGGTTGACCCTAGCATGCATTGTGTAGCCCCTTTGTATATTTGGCTTGTTGGCCTTAAGTTCATAAGTGTATAGCATGCATTGCTCGCATTATTTCAGTGGTTTGGAACCACTTAGCATGAAATTTCTGTCCATTTAACATGTTTGCATACTTGCCTTAGAGGCTTCATTGTTGCTTTGAAAGCTTGTGTTGTATGCTCCATGTTTTAGCCATTATGGATGCTATTGAATTTGAGCTACTTAGATGCCATCTAAGGGTCCCCTTTACATGTTCAAGGACTGCCTTGAACTTGTTTTAAGCCACCTTAGCCTTGCGAGGCTTGGTGGAATTGACCTTGCTTCAAGCCTCTATGACTTGCCTTAAGTACTTGGACCATGCTTGCATTCTTATGCTTATCTTGTTTAAGTTGGTTTGGCACCACATTCTAGCATGATTTTCAGAGTTTATGTTGCATGCTAATTGTCCATGTTAGGCCTCTTTTGAATGTGTTTTAAAGTTGCCTTTGTATGCTTAAGTGTTGGACAACAATATGTGCACATGTGCATGTGTGTTTAGCCTTCATTTTTGGGCACTTTGGCCACTGTTTTAGGCCTATCTAGAGTTGCCTAAATCATGTTTAAGTCCATCTTTTCATTAGTTTGCATTGCCTCATGTTTGCTTGTATGCTTGCATAAGTGTCTTGCCATGTCATGTTGCATCCTTAGCTTGTATGCCTAGGTTGCATTGCATCTTGCATTCATGCCTTGTTCCTTGATTTGGTGATAGGAATTGGGTCTTGATTTGTTTGCTTGATTTGCGTTTCATTTGACATGAAAGTGCATGCTTGATTCTTTGGGCCATCATGCATGGAAATGCGTGATTGGTAGTCTGAGAATCGAGACACATGCCCCTTTGAGTCACAAACATGATAGGGGACATGATTGGTGCATACATTGCTTGAATTGTATTGCCATGCAAGTTCTCGTCTTTTGTCATGGAGTTACGTGTTCGCAGTATTCTTGCCGAATCCGAAGATACATTGCCGACCGGCAGTAAATCACCAGCCGATGGATTCATTTTGTGCCGGTGACCACAATTCACTGCCGGTGGTAATTCTACTCAGCCGGTGGTGATTCCCAGTATCCAGAGAGGCATCCTTGAGACTTTGGCAGTCTTCAGAGAGGCAGAGCAGGGAAAACAGAGGCAGACTATACATGGCCGTGCACTTCCGAGCAGGACCCGAGCATGCGCTGCATCTGGCTCTCCTCCCTAGGCGGTTTACTGCTTTTCCTAGTTTAATTAGTTTGTTAACTGATTAGGAAATTTGTAATATTTAATTAGCTTGCGTAGTTAATTAATTTGTATTATTTATTTGGTCCCTCCGGGTGAGGGCAAATCTGTAAT
Organism: Camellia lanceoleosa; assembly: GCA_025200525.1. NCBI lineage: Eukaryota > Viridiplantae > Streptophyta > Magnoliopsida > Ericales > Theaceae > Camellia > Camellia lanceoleosa. Next base: position 55,046,334 of record CM045761.1, on the reverse strand, counting down.
AAGTGTGGGTGAGTGGTGTGCATGTCTTCCAACCCCCACTTCTTTCTTCCCTTTTACTTACCTGCTTTGATGGTTAGTATTAGGGCACATTTAAATTAGCATACCTCATGCAATGCATGCGTGCATCCATTCATTTGTCTTACATGCACCGGGCTCGGCGCACCATTCTAATCAGATCAGATTTCAATTTCCAAATTGAATACGTATTAGTTATAGCATTTCATATGTCATCGTAGATTAGCCGAGCCTATCCTAAGCACATTCTACATGTGTTGCATTAGTCACTTTAACATGAACTAGGACATGCATGTTTGCTAACTGGTTTATTGTTTTGGCACGGAGTTCGATGTAAGTATTTATGCTTTAGCATATCGCATATGTGAATGTTGCCATGACAAGATCCTTACCATGTGGCTAAGTGCTTATATGAGATAAACTGCTTGAATGCCTGTGGGTGAAGGTTGGATTGTTTGAGTTGGAAAACTCGTTGAAATCCGTGTTTTAGCCTACTTATAGTAGCAAATTCAAGCTTTTTCAAAACAAACGGATATGCAATGCTTGTTTCCAAATTAGGCAATCTAGTCTATACTTGTTTGTCAGGCGCATAACATAGTAATTCTAGGCTAATAACCGAATAAGAACACATAACGCTTTCAAAATCGGATATCATGGTTAGTAGAGGCGGTCTTGACCCAAGGCGAGAGGTGCTCATAGTCGACCTTCCCCAATCGCACTCCAAGCTCCGAGCCAAGACAACTTTGGTGATGATTTTACACGTGCCTTCTAAGACCGAGTCGTGGTTTCTAAATTTCCCATAAAAATATTTAGGTGGCGACTCAGATCCGCAAAGTACCATGTTTGGCACTTTTTCAAAATCTGCTTTTCTCAAAACGATTTGCCAGAGTTGGATTCTTTGGTTCAGACATAAACCGCAATAAACAAAAAAGGGGAGTCGAATCAGATGAGGTCCTCATGCGCTTGTTACAGCTTTTGGCGACTCATTGGGAGTTTAGAGAGCTTGACTCAACTCGTGATATCCCTATTTTGATTCCATTTATGTGTCTCTTTGCATTGCATGTGCATTGGTGCACCTAGGACACCGTGTTGGCCATCTCGCTATTCCCGAGCGGTTTGTCGGAGGCTTGTCTTGTCAAGGCATGACCATAAGGCCGACTGTTGCGGCTCGCCAAGATAGAATACAAACCCCGGTTTTACCGGCACCCTTGACCATTCAACCTAGTGCATATCGAATCCATAGTGACCATTCCAAACTAGGACAAAGTTGCTTACCCGATATAGGTTGTTTGAAGTCAGCTGCGCGTAGTGAAACCCTAGCTCGACAAAATAGGACAGGAAACCCTAGCCCAAAGATAGGGTGTTTTGGCTTTTACCGCTATGTGCCTTTTAGAGTGTATCTCACAGGAATGCGATGTCGGTTGCAAGATTGGGTATCCGCCCGAGGGCACCAGATCAATGTTGTCAAGAATCGCTATGTTCCGCGGTATCTCCGCCAAACAAAGGATTCTGGGGAACAAAGGATCGCAGTAGAGTGCGCTTGTTCGCTACACCTGTTTCATCTGCTTGGGGTTGAAATACTACTTATTTTCGGCCGTTCAGAGATTCAAAGAATTGATCACTAGTGCCTTCCTCGCCGAGGCGTAACTTAACATGACACGTAATTCAAGAGATCGTGGTCATGACGGCCGCTGGATCAAGGAATCACCCTACACAATGAGACCATCGCTGATATGCCACATCCACCCAGACGCGGTTGCACACCCACCGGGCCCTCATTATATCAAAGCTCGTGAGCCTACTACATTTGAACTAATGGGGATGATAGGTGATCTCCAGAGGTCTGTGGGCGATCTCGCTTATGGATGTCACCACCGTCACCGCACTGCACGCCGAGCTTTGTACCGGAGCCCATTGTGGGCCAGATTGTGATTGAACTTAGTCAACCGGAGATGGCCTCCAGCTATAACAATGACGGGTCAACATCAACCCAAACCCTCAATCAAAGCCGAGGCTAGAGGTAAAGATAAGATGAAGACAGATGTCGACCTTATCGAATACCGCTGGGCGCCGAGGCTATGAAAGCCGGGATGAACAAGCAATGATATCCGCAATCATGACAAAAGTGGAGGACGCTTTCACTCCGCCCGAGGGCGCTCAGCCAATCGAAAACCAGATAGGCCCCGCTATGCCAAAAACAGCTTCTTCGCCCCAACCTGCACCTGTGAAAGATCGTAAAATTAAGGCCGCACTCACCGAATTCGCTCACTAGTGCATCCGCAAGAGTGCTCAGTTCCAAAGTACCGCCTGAGGGCAGTGGTCTTCCATTCTCTCTACATGCCTTTGTCTAGGGCACTTTTGATTTTGGCCAAAAGGGCATCTTAAACCCTTGGAGCCTCGATTCTCACCAAGAATCTCTCGCCACACATGATGTTGCATAGATCAGGCGTTCACCAAAGAAACCGCCATGCCATCGATGATTGCTTCCGCCTCCGCCATGAGGTACAGGATTTGATTGACAACGAGGTTATCCTCCCCCACCTCAAAGAAAGTCCGCTACCACCCGCTTGTTGGATTTTGAGGACAGACATCGTGAGCATGTAATCGAAGGTGAACCGCTCATGGGCGTTGCCTAATGCATTTTTGGATATGGCGCTGGCACGATTTTTGAGCATCCGCCAATGCTAGTTTTGTAAATTCCGACTTGGGTGTCGAGTCATTTTTGTTTCGCTTTTGAGCCCGCTCTATCGGATTGAGTCGCTTTTTTGCTTCTGTGGTCTGGCTTTGTTGTAATGAGTCACCCTCTTGTATAGTATACCGTGATTTCGGGTTGTTTCTCAAACACCGCTTTTGTCTTGTAATTAGTTGTTTTCGCCTTTTTTTTTTTTTTTTTTTTGAGTCTGTCACCGAAGAGCCGCTTATACCAACAAATCAATGAAATAGTGGCTATCACGTTCTGCATTTGTTGATATATATGAGTCACCGTGCAGAGGATGAATGGAACGACAGTACATACCACCTACTCTCTTGTGCCTTAAACATCGTTGTAATGACCTAAGCTTTTCATAAAACCCCTTTTCGAACACTGCGGTGATGAAAGCGAAGAGGAAGTAATTCCTCGGGTTTTGTAAAATTTTGATCATTTTGACGAAAAGAGAGGCATGCTAAGCTTTTAATGAATGAAATCATGCTTGTCGGCATGAGTACTGAGAAGGATCCTGGTTTGATCCAGGCTGGTTCCACACTATCTTCTGCGCGAGCGATTTGTCGCTTTCTTAAAAACTTTCAAAAATAGAATGTTTTGCGCGGTCTTGTGAAGACCTGTGTGGAATCGCTCTTGAGATTGTGCAGCCTACGATCGCTCTCAGCCTCAAGATTCAACCTATCTGTTTCAAACCCGAACTGCTCAAAACGCTCAATCAGGCTATGAAAGGCCGGTGTGGCCCAACTTGAAGCAGCCCTCGAGCAAGGGGCACCAAAGTCAGATCAAGAAGATTAGATCCCACCAGGCAAGGCTCGTGAAGCAACCGTGATGGATTCTTCTGCAAATCAACCCATCAGTCACTCTCCTGGATACAGAGAGGCTTCGATCTCAAAACCATTTGGCATGGGCTTGCTATACTTTTACCCTTTGAGAGGCTTGTCGCCGAAAACCCTAAAGGCTACCTGTAAAAGTTAGAGCAAAGAAAAAAGAAATAAAAAGAGACAAAAAGAAGCAAAAAAAAAAAAGAGAAAAGAAAAGAACAAAAATAGCAAAAAAAGAGGAAAAAGAACAAAAAATAGCAAATGAAACAAAAAAAATGAAATGAAAATGCAAAAGAATGGAAAAGAAAAAAAGAAGAAGAAAAACATAGCTCGCAAGGTCGAAAACCGCATTAGCACCTTGGCAAAAGTTAGAGCCTAAACAAGGAAGGTTAAAATACCCGAGTGTACCTTAACCGAACTACGTAAGGCTTGATTCCCATGTTTGGGATACGAGGCAACTTCATCCCGAAGTCCAAATTTCAACGCCCATAGCGCCTCACCATGTCATGGTTTTGATCACTTATGCCTCCTCCGAACTGATGTCTCGATTGCAACAACCGAACTACGTGATTAACTTCCTCTTGAAATCCAACCACCAACACCTTCGTGATCGTGTCCATATATTGATTCAAACCGCTTCGCTCCTCCGCCCGAGGGTCCGATCTTCATCAACAAGGATCGCTTACAACGTGCCGCGGCATCATCCAAACAAGGGCAACTTTCCGCTGCCATCCAATGCCATAAGTTGCCCCGAAGGTTGCCGCCTGCATCAGGGCAACTTTCCGTTGCCTTATCCCCCTTTAAGCAAGGGGCAATTTGTCTCCAATCCGAGGTTGTGCATCTCGAGGGTAAGTTCCGTGCTCGTCGAGTATCGATTGTTTGTAAAAAAATAGTTTTTGAAAATTTTTACTGAAGTTGACTATTTTCTCAAAAACTATTTCATTTTCCAAAACTCGACCATCTTCTTGGACCCGAAAAGGAGAATTTTCAGTGATCACAGCCTGATTTGCATGATTTTGAATCAAAAAAATCGAACAAGTATGTTAATCCAACTCTCATTTTGATCAAAACTGTTTTAGAAAACAAAGAATGGTCAAAGTGACGAACTAGGGGCACAATTGAGTCAGGTCTTCTGTCTTTCCCCCATCAACATACTCGCCAGAAAGACACCCTATCTACTGTAAGAAGTGGTCAAGTTAGTCAGACGGGCATGAGCCCACAACCTCTCGTTTACCCATCAACCGCTCTGGGGAGGGATGAAAAATGAGAGAATAAAAGAATAGAGAGGAGTAAGTTGAGAGAAAAGTAAGAAAAGGGTTTTGAGAGAAAAACCGAGCCTGAGGGCCGAGTGATGTGAGTATCACAAATCAGAAAGGGTGGGAAATAATACCCGGAAGAATTGGCTCTCGAGATTTGAGGTCTTTTTGTAAACATGTCCGTGTGTCGTGTCTTTTGATTTGTCGGTCTCGATTTTGGCTTTGAGTCTTTTCCGAGTGTGTCTCGTTGTGTTCAGGTCGTGTGCCTTTTGTTTCTTTGTTTAAGTCCCTCCGCTATGTTCTGTGGTAGGCTCGATACCCCGGTTGAAAACCCTTCTTTATTTCAAAAAATCGTTTGTGCTCAGAATGCTGTGCCATTCTCTACATTCGTGCGAAGCAAGAGAAGGAAAGGAAAAATTTGGGACATCTGAGTGTGTTTCAACTGCAACCGTGTCAGCTTTTGTGGTCCGTCTTGTCGATTGGGCTTTTGTTCGTGGTTTGTCAGCGGAATGAACCGAAAGTCCGTGTTATGGGTCAGATGCATCAATCCTCAAAGAGAGTATGGGCTGTATTATTCAGTTTGAGTAGTGGTTTGTATGAGTTGTTTGCTGTTAGTTGGTTGGTTATCCGATTATCATAGTGCAAGTGTTTAATTTTCAAACAACAGATCAATATCATTTACATTTGAGGTGTAATATGATGCAATACAGTGCAGGGTATGAAATGTGCAGATATAACACTCTTTCAGACAAAAAGTTTGTTTCATTTCATAATCTTTTCAAGTACATAAGTTTTGGAAACAAAATCTGCCTGCGGCAGTACAAAGTACCCTAACCACTAACAAAAGAGGAAAATGCAGAAAAGAAGGAAAACAGCAAAATCTGTATCAAATGTCAAAGATGACTCCGGGCTGTCAGTCTGTCCTAGTCCTCTTCCTGGATGAAGGTCCAGGAGTATCATCACCAGGAGCACCACCAGGAGCATTACCAGGAGCATCACCGCTCGAGCTCGAGCCCGAGCCGCCCTTGCCTCTTCCTCCAACGACCCCGCCTGCCTCGCCTCGCAGACTGCCATCTGAACTCGAGCCCGCGAGCCGCCCCTAACGTGAGTGCGCGCTTGCGGGATATACTCGCCATCCCGTAGAAATGGGAGGTTCAAATGAGCACCACCCACGAGGAATCGAAGGAGGCCAAAAGCATGAAAGGCGAATGCATCGTAATACTATGAACAAATAATCAAGATAGAATGCAATGTATGAGTACAACAGTGAGTGCCGTGAGTAGTGAATCAAGATAGAATGCAATGTATGAGTATGTCTGTGAGTGCCGTGGAACAATAATCAAGATAGAATGCAATGTATGAGTACATCAGGAGTGAGTCAAAGTGAATCAAGATAGAATGCAACGATGAGTACAACATGTATATCTGTGAATAGCAAATCAGTATAGAATACAAAGCAGGCGAGTATATGCCGTGATGCGATGAGCAAAGCGTGAGTATCAAAGCCGTGAGGGCTAGGTATCCAGTGTTGTGTCGTGCATTAGATTATGCGAAGCAGTTTGTGTGTGGTTTGAGGTCAGGGTTAGAAAGAACATACCTAATGTCAGAAGGGCTAGGAGGTCGAAGGTCTGCTGTAGCATCCCCATCATGGAGGCATTCATCTCCCATGACTGCCGGGTGTACTCAGAAGAAGCCTGCAAAAGTATCAGATGCATCAATATTTTGTGGAATATCAAATAAACTGAAATGAAATGACTGTACAAAAATGCAGTAATACATATCGGAGGCAAGTCGGGGACACCGACAAACTCGTGATCAGCCGGCGGAGGGGCAAAGGGGATCTGATAGGTCGCCCCACCCTGCCCTCGAAAAGTCAATGAAGCAGGCAGCCAACCGTCCGCCTCGCCGAACTCCACCGCCACGGACCGAGCTCTAAGGCTTCTCCAGCCTCGCTTCCCACTCCAGCTACCGGGCGCCGCTGTCTTCTTCCGCTGGCCGCCGCCGAGGTCGATGATGAAGGTCCGGACGTACTCCAAGTAATCGCCTCGAAGTCGTCCGCCTCCACCAATGGTGTAGTCCGCCATCCGCCGGCGGTGAATCTCTTGGTATCCCTCATGTGCTCGAGGGTGCATCGACTATTCGCCCGTGAAACCTGTGGTCTCGACGCAAGAAACGCCGCCAGTACTAAGCCCGACAGATCGACCTCCAGCAGAATCCGGAACGCGAGGTCTCATCCAAGACCGCAAACCGATCTCAGATTATGGTCGCAAAGGAGCCCAAGGCTGCCAGGTGATCTGAATATGCAATAAAGTTTGTTATCTACTGTTATTGAAATATGCAGTGGAAAGGCGAAGCTTAAATGAACTGCAAGTAAAACATACCTCTGCGGGAGTGATGGTGTCGAAGATGTGGCGGAAGAAGCTAAATGTCTCTCGCGGCCTCCGGGTGCATCCCCCGTCAAAGTGACGCGAAAAAGGGACGACCAGAGGAGTCTCCGTCTCCGGTACGGGAGCGAGCCTAGGAAAGTAGGCATAAACCCACAACTGCAAGATAAATACCAGTGCATTTATCAGATGAAGCAGAATATAGAGTAAAAGCAGAAATAGCAGAGCCATGTGTTGTGCAGTGTATCATGCAGAGTGTGCAGTATGAGCAGTATACAGTCAGTGTAAAGCAGAGTATGTGTGTGCCGTGTGTGCAGTATTAGTGTAAAGTGTAAAGCAGCAGGTAAGGTGCAGTGTGCAAAGTACGTAAAATATAGAAATGTAAAATGAAAGGCGTAAAAGAAATGTACCTCCCAAACACGCCAAGAGTCTCGAGCAACCTGTCACGCCATGAAGCTGAGCTCATATACCCATAGAGAGTGGCCAGAGCGGCGCCACCCCAGTCATAATGTAAGATGTCCCTGACGTCCACCAGTGCGCTGAGCAGGCAGAGAGGCACTGTGTTCGCCCGGTCGGCGAAAATGGTCGTCCCAAACAAGAACATGAGGAAGCCGCGCGTATCTCCACGGCCTCGAAATATCGGGTGATCAACAAGGGTGGGCTGGACCCGAATCGCACTCGAACCAGAATATCGGACGAAGCCGGACGCCAGAGGCGGCAGCCGAAAGCAAGTGGATCTCGAGCGCCTCCCACTCATCCATATCAAGATCGAAGGATCGGATCACCTCACCCGATGCCCGTGAGCATCGAGAAATCATAAGGGGTCATCGCTATGTCCCCGCCGCAGAAATGGAATGAATCGGGTGTCCCACCACCTCTCCACCAGAGCGGCAAGGAGAGGTCTCTGCATGTAAGCCCGAGACTCCTCGCACGCGCCAAAGCCGCCTAGTCCACGATGTGGCGAATCAAGGCTTGAAGCTCGGCCACTCACGAAGCGACATGTTGTTCCCATACCCGCGGATGGTATGGGAGTCTCCTATTTTCAAACAAATAGTCGCTAAGCAATGTAAAATGTACGCTTTTGAAGAAACAAACAAAATCAAGGCAAATTTGGCATGCGGCGAAGTTTTTCAAATTCAAACAGACACGGGTGCCAAGTTGTTCTTAAGGAACTACAACGATGATGCGTCGGCGTGTTCGTGAATCGGTGCAAATTTGGCATGCGCGAAGTTTTTCAAATTCAAACAGATGCCGGGTGCCAGTGTGCTTATAGTGAACTACAACGTATGACGCGTCAGCATGTTTGTGTGGTTCGATGCAAATCTAGCATGCGTGCCAGTTTTTAAGATTCAAGCGATGGTGTTGGTGAGTTTGCGGAAATACTTGCAGCCGTGTGTTTGGGTGATTAAGGCTAGTGCAGTGTGTGTCCATGTGTCGTTCTTAAATAGATATAAGTTGCTAGTGTGTTTGTGATCAACTACAGTACATAGTGTATCAGAGTATCTGAGCTAAAGCAATTAAAGAATGTAATCAGTTATGGCAATTGGCAGTTAAACATTCTACATTACAGAAAGTAAAACAGAGAAAAAAAAATGTTACCTCGGAAGCGCCGAAGGATAGGTGAGAGGCAGGCTCACGTAGCAGAAGCTTGGGATCCAACGCCATGTCGAAACTCCCGAATCGGGCGCAATTCGTCGGTAAGGTAATATGAATCGCCGCCAGAGGTCGCCAGTCGAAGCGCCGCCAAAGGTAGGAGCTCGACCCCGGATCCATCTCATGATCCGGGAGTCCCACGGCGTGGAATGTCGTCCGCCATGCCGAGAATGATGATAAAATGGTCGAGAATGAAAATCGGCCGAATATGGAAAGTCAACGAAAAGTCAACCCTCGGAGGGTGGAAAATGGCCGAAAAAGGCGGATGTGAAAAGACACGAAATCAAGAGGAAATCGAGGAACAAACCCCAAAAAGGTGGAAATGGCAAAAGAGGCACCGAAACAAAGATTTGTCGGTCCAAAGTATTCGAAACGTGGAGGTATACGCGAATCGAAAGATGAAAAGGGCGCGAGAACGCAAAGAAACGGAGAAAAGAGGAGAGGAAAACACTCTAGAGAGAGAGGGTGTGGAATTTCGGCGAAGGAGGAAGTGAGAAATAGGGTTTAGAAACCCTATTTTAAAACACCCATGGTGAAATGTCGAATCTGCCCCGACTCAGGAACTTTTTGCCGGTCGACAACATTTTGTGCCGGCCGGCAGAATATTGTGCCGACGAAATTATTTTGCAGCCGGTGGACAGCCGGTGGCTTCCCCTTCCGGCCGTTGGTGTTCCCACAACCTTGTTTAGGCCATATGAGTAGTTTTTGGTCTTCATAGCTCGAGAAAGTGCAAGAAAGTGTATCTCCGACGCTCAACCGGCCTCCGTTTTGACCTAGGACCGCGTCTTCTGTGCATAGCACTCCAACTCATACAATGTTGTATCCTTTGGTATCCTTTTTGCCTTTTACAAGATTCAAAAGTTGCCCTGCAGCGTTGCACGCGCTCATCGTGACTATTTCGTGCATTACATCGCGCTATCATGCGCCTCACAGTTGCATTGTTATGCACATACTATATGCGTTGTAACACGCACCCCTTGCATTGTCATGCACATCTCTCATGCATTGTCATTGCATTTTTATTACAAGCATTGTCATGTATTGCAATACATACGCCGCCTCGCATCGCTTATGCTTGTCGCAGCATTCCCTTACCATGCATTGTCATGCATTCCGAAACAGATGCGTTGTTACGCATTTAAGTCCGTTTGCATCATTTTACATTCCGTGTGGCATGCGTGTCACACTTGCATCATTTCTCATTTGCATTGGCACGTGTGTCTCATTTACATTGGCACGTGTGCCTCATTCTCATTGGCACGTGTGCCTCATTTACATTGGCACGTGTGCCTCATTTTGCATTGGCACGTGTGCCTCATTTACATTGGCACGTGTGCCTCATTCTCATTGGCACGTGTGCCTCATTTACATTGGCACGTGTGCCTCATTTTGCATTGGCACGTGTGCCTCATTTTGCATTGGCACGCAGTGCTCATTTACATTGGCACGCAGTGCCTCATTTTCATCGCACGCGTGTGCTCATTTTCATCGGCACGCAGTGCCTCATTTGCATCGGCACGCGTGCCTTCATTCTCATCGCACGCGTGTGCTCATTCCCATCGGCACGTGTGCTCATTCCCATCGCACGCAGTGCTCATTCCCATCGCACGCAGTGTGCTCATTCCCATCGCACGCAGTGCTCATTCCCATCGCACGCAGTGTTCATTCCCATCGCACGCAGCCTCATTCTCATCGGAACGCAGTGCTCATTCTCATCGCACGCAGTTCATTCTCACGCAAGACGCAGTTCATTCTCATCGGCACGTGTGCCTCATTCTCATTGGCACGTGTGCCTCATTTTGCATTGGCACGTGTGCCTCATTCTCATTGGCACGTGTGCCTCATTCTCATCGGCACGTGTGCCTCATTTGCATCGGCACGTGTGCCTCATTCTCATCGGCACGTGTGCCTCATTCCCATTGGCACGTGTGCCTCATTCCCATTGGCACGTGTGCCTCATTTTCATGGGCATGTGTGCCTCACTTTCATCGGCATGCGTGTCTCATTTCCATTGGCATGTGTGCCCCATCTTCATCGACATGCGTGTCTCATTTCCATTGGCATGCGTGTCACATTTCCATTGACATGCGCGTCTCACTTGCATTGTGCATTTCCCCAGTGGGTCTGGCGAGACCTTAAAAACGCACGGTCCAGGAGACCTAAAATCCTTGGGAGGTGCAAGACCTTCATCCGTGTTGTCTGAACGCACCGCGCTGTTTTGCGCATCTCATTGCATTTGGCATGCATTCCATTGCGCGATCTTGCGCATTGCGCTGTCTTGTGCACCGCATCTCAATTCATGCATTGCCCCAAATGGGTCTGGCGAGACCTTAAACACGCACGGTCCAGGAGACCTTAAATCCTTGGGAGGTGCAAGACCTTCGGTGCATTGTCATGCATCGCATTGTAAATACTGCATTGTCATGCATCGCATTGTAAATACCGCATTGTCATTCATTTCCACTGTAAATATTGCATTTACATTCCATTGCATATTTGTAGATATTGCATTGTAGCTTGCATGCATCCATTGCATCACCCTCCATCTATGGCTTGCGCCTTTCTTTGTTGAGCTTGGTCTGGTATGTGCTCATACTTTTCACGTCAAAACACAGTTCTGCATGTGTACGCGCCTATTCCACGTTGGTATGTTGGTTTGAGGGTTGCGGCACCTTTTCTGTGCTAGACATGGCTTGTACGGTTACATGTCTTTCCTAGGCAAGATTTGGTTTGGCCCGCGTGCCATATCCGTTGTATCCATCTCCATTGCATTTTAGTTGCATGCATTCACTGCATTATCCTCCATCTATGGCTTGCCCATTTCCTTGTTGAGCTTGGTCTGGTATGTGCCCATACTTTTCACGTCAAAACACGCTTCGCATGTGTACGCTTATTCCACGTTGGTATGTTGGTTTGAGGGTTGCGGCACCTTTTCTGTGTTAGACATGGCTTGTATGCGTACATGCCTTTCTTAGGCAAGATACGGTTTTGGCTGCACGCCATATCCATTGTAGATATTACATTGTAATGTAAGTTTTGCATCCGGCATTAGGATCATTGTTCTTTCCCCAGCGGGTCGTCACCCCACTTATGTCATTCCACCCAATACTGCATTTTTGTGTCCGCTTCACATTACTCATAGTTCTGCATGTGTGCGCGCCTATTCCACGCTGGTATGTTGGTTTGAGGGTTGCGGCACCTTTTCTATGGTAGACAGACTTGTTACTTCCATCAATCTACTTGACATTTGGGTGGTTTCGAACCGCTCATGATTGAATCATGATTCGATTACATTGCATATCATTTGCATTGTTTATACGTAGTTTTGTATATAGTGCATATCATTTTGCATTGTCATGCATGTTGCTAACGACATTGTACCTGTTAAGTTTGTTCTCTTTACAGGCACGATATTGTATGTACGGCTCATTTGAGGCCGGTGCAACCGGACGAACCGCACAGGTATTGTATCCTCCGAGTGAGACGTACAGAGAATTACATAATTCTCTTACATCCTTTATGCATTTTAGTGTAGTCCGGTGTATGCTAACTTAAAACTGTTGCATGTGTGCTTCGTTACAACTTTCTTTGCATGATCATAAGTTATGCTCGGCTTCTTGCATTTTCAGTTGCATTTTGCCCCTGCCTTCGGGCGCATACCTTGTTTGTCTTGTATGTTTGTCCAAGTCTTCGGCCTTGTCAAAAATGGGTCGTCTCTGGGCTTTGACATTCACTCCCCTCCATGTTTTGACTTTCGAAGTTCACAAAGAGGGCAATCAGAGACACCCCATTTTTGACCGTCCTCAAGACTTGGACGTCACCGTTTGAACACTCGGTGATTATCCATGTTTGTGTTCGTTTGGAGTTCCCAGAGGTCTCGACTACGCGCCCTGCCTCAGGATCTCCGAACTCGACCGTTTTGTGTCTGGTTTTGCACCAAACACTTGTGTTTTGCCTTGGAGGGGCAGGGAATGCCTTGTGAGGCATCCCCACACACCACCGGCAGTAGCTAGAGGCCACCAGCTGGTTTTTGTTGCCACCGGCAATGTATGTGGCCAGTCGGCACTCTTTGTTGCCGGTCGGCAGTCATTTTTGTCAAAATGACATTTTTGGCCAGCCGACTACTGTTCATCTACTTTTGCAGATATTTTAGGATAGCTGTGTGGCATTTGGTTCCCCTCCATACACGTGTATCGAGGGATGCCCTCCTTGTAAGCTTGTTGTATAAGCTTTACAAGTTTGTTGCCTATGAGAGAAGGGTCTCTTCTCTTGGCATTGGGGTTAGAGAATTTTGGAGAGAAAAACACAGAGAGAAGCTCTGGTTTTAGGGTTAGGGTTCATACATATCTCCTACCTCTCTTTTTCTCTCTTTGTGTTCTAGGTGTTTTAGTCCATACTATTGCACACAAACACCTAGTGTGTCACCTTCCTTTGGCTACTGAGGTTCTAAGGGGCTGGTTTTGGTGTTTTGGAGCTGGATTCAAGCCAAGGAGGGCTGTTGGAGCATCATTTGTGAAGGTGGTCTACAAGGGTGAGAAACTTCCCTTTTATTCCCTACTTTTGCATTGCTTGTCTACCTATCTTAGAGCTGTTTTTGTGCTTAGTGTATAATACAAAAAAGTTTTTTTTTTTTAGACCTCTTGATTGTTTATTAAGAGTGTTTTGTGGTTTGGGTTTGTTTGACCCCTCCTAAGCCTTGTAAGGCTCCTTTTTGTGCTATTTTTGTGCAAGTTTCGAGACTTTGGTGTTTGGGCCTCTTCACCACTGAAATCATAAGGGATTTTAGTGGTGGAGATGGTGCCTTGAAGTCTCCAAAAGGGGAGGGCCACCCCCTCTCCTTGTTGTCCTTGAAAGGGACCCTTTTTGGCCTCTTGAGGGAGCATCATGTTAGAGTGTGTATTGATCATGTCTAGGCTGTTTTCCATGCTTATTATGCCATGATATAACCTTGTTGTGTATTGGTTTTGGTACACCATGCATGCTTAGCCTACCTACCATGTAATGCCTTGTTATTGCCTTAATATGCCTTAGGTTGTTAGCCTTTGTTCTAACATGTTTTAGGCTTAGTCTTGTGAAGCTTTTGTGCTTGTTTTGCCATGTATAAGGTCTGTCCTAGGTTGTTTGGGTCGACCCTAGCATGCATTGTGTAGCCCCTTTGTATATTTGGCTTGTTGGCCTTAAGTGCATAAGTGTATAGCATGCATTGCTCGCATTATTTCAGTGGTTTGGAACCACTTAGCATGAAATTTCTGTCCATTTAACATGTTTGCATACTTGCCTTAGAGGCTTCATTGTTGCTTTGAAAGCTTGTGTTGTATGCTCCATGTTTTAGCCATTATGCATGCTATTGAATTTGAGCCACCTAGATGCCATCTAAGGGTCCCCTTTGCATGTTCAAGGACTGCCTTGAACTTGTTTTAAGCCTCCTTAGCCTTGCGAGGCTTGGTGGAATTGACCTTGGTTCAAGCCTCCATGACTTGCCTTAAGTACTTGGACCATGCTTGCATGCTTATGCTTATCTTGTTTAAGTTGGTTTGGCACCACATTCTAGCATGATTTTCAGAGTTTATGTTGCATGCTAATTGTCCATGTTAGGCCTCTTTTGAATGTGTTTTAAAGTTGCCTTTGTATGCTTAAGTGTTGGACCACAATATGTGCACATGTGCATGTGTGTTTAGCCTTCATTTTTGGGCACTTTGGCCACTGTTTTAGGCCTATCTAGAGTTGCCTAAATCATGTTTAAGTCCATCTTTTCATTAGTTTGCATTGCCTCATGTTTGCTTGTATGCTTGCATAAGTGTCTTGCCATGTCATGTTGCATCCTTAGCTTGCATGCCTAGGTTGCATTGCATCTTGCATGCATGCCTTGTTCCTTGATTTGGTGATAGGAATTGGGTCTTGATTTGTTTGCTTGATTTGCGTTTCATTTGACATGAAAGTGCATGCTTGATTCTTTGGGCCATCATGCATGGAAATGCGTGATTGGTGGTCCGAGAATCGAGACACATGCCCCTTTGAGTCACAAACATGATAGGGGACATGATTGGTGCATACATTGCTTGAATTGTATTGCCATGCAAGTTCTGGCTCCCGCCGTGAGTTGCGTGTTCTGCAGTATTCTTGCCGACCGGCAAGACATTGCCGAATCGGCAAGAAATCACCAGCCGATGGATTCATTTTGTGCCGGTGACCACAATTCACTGCCGGTGGTAATTCTACTCAGCCGGTGGTGATTCCCAGTATCCAGAGAGGCATCCTTGAGACTTTGGCAGTCTTCAGAGAGGCAGACTATACATGGCCGTGCACTTCCGAGCAGGACCCGAGCATGCGCCGTGATCTCGCTCTCCCGAGGCGCTTTATCGATTTTCTAGTTTAATTAGTTTGTTAACTGATTAGGCAATTTGTAATATTTAATTAGCTTATGAGTTAATTAATTTGTATTATTTATTTGGTCCCTCCAAAGTAGGGAAAATCAGAATAAGTGTGGGTGAGTGGTGTGCATGTCTTCCAACTCCCACTTCTTTCTTCCCTTTTACTTACCTGCTTTGATGGTTAGTATTAGGGCACTTTTAAATTAGCATACCTCATGCAATGCATGCGTGCATCCATTCATTTGTCTTACATGCACCCTGCTCAAGCACCATTCTAATCAGATCTATATTTCAATTTCCAAATTGAATACGTGTTATAGCATTTCACATGTCATCGTAGATTAGCCGAGCCTATCCTAATCACATTCTGCATGTGTTGCATTAGTCACTTTAACATGAACTAGGACATGCATGTTTGCTAACTAGTTTATTGTTTTGGCACGGAGTACGATGTAAGTATTTATGCTTTAGCATATCGCATGCGTGTGAATGTTGCCATGACAGTATGCTTACCATGTGGCTAAGTGCTTATATGAGATAAACTGTTTGAATGCCTGTGGGTGAAGGTTGGATTGTTTGAGTTGGAAAAACTCGTTGAAATCCGTGTTTTAGCCTACTTGCGAGTAGCAAATTCCGAAGCTTTTTTCAAAACAAACGGATATGCAATGCTTGTTTCCAAATTTGGCAATCTAGTCTATACTTGTTTGCTGTGTGCATAACATAGTAATTCTAGGCTAATAACCGGAATAAGAACACATAACGTTTTCAAAATCGGATATCATGGTTAGTAGAGGCCAGTCTTCGGACCGGGCGAGAGGGGGTGCTCATAGCTGACCTTCCCCGATCGTACCCAAGCTCTCGAGCCAAGACAACTTTGGTGATGACGAACACGTGGCCTTCGGCACCGAGTCAGGGTTTCCTAAATTTCCCCATAAAAAATATTTAGGTGGTGACTCTGTATCTGGCAAAGCAGTCCATGTTTGGCACTTCTTTTCAAAATCCGTTTTTCTCAAAACGATTTGCCAGAGTTGGACTCTTTGGTTTAGATTACGAACCGCAACAAATAAAAAAAGGCAGTCTGAACTGTAGCCGAGGTCCATCGCGGGCTTGTTACAGTATGGAATGCTACAGCTAACATGTATTCAACTTAGAATTAAAATACAAATGCAGTTAGTATGATGCGCCGAGCCCGGTGCATGCAAAACAGATGAATGAATGCAAACATGCTATCATACTGTATGCTAATTGAAACATGCCCTAATCTAACCATCATAAGCAGGTAAATAAAAGGGAGAAAGATGTGGGGTTGGAAGACATACATCACACACACGCACACTTATTATAACATTGCCCTCGCGCAGAGGGTCCGAATAAATAGTACAGTCCAAATAATATAGTCCATATATGTACAAATCCCTAATTAATTTACAAATTAACTAAGAAAAATAATAAACTGGCATGCAAGCCAGGGACTGTCTTGACTCTTCTCCAGATGATGAATGATGCATGTCCGGGTTGCCTTGTGCAGAAATCCACTGCAATGCCCTAATTAGCCTCTGTTTGCAATTGTTTTTGGAATGCGTGCCAAGCTCCGGAAGGCTGCTGATTCTTGATTTGCTGCAACAGAGAGCAGGAAAGGGGCATGGCAATGTATTTTCACATATGTATGCATACCTCGATCCTCGTGCCACCAATCACGCATCTCGATGCATGATGGCCGAGGAGTCGAATTGCACAACTCAATATGGAATGAATGCATATGAAGACACAACAAAGCCTAACTCCATCATGGATAATCCGGAGTGTTGATGACTGGGGAATTGAGACACGTCCCGTCACTCGGAGTACGGAACGTACCTCGTTTCCCGTGCTCGGGCTAACTCCTATCCCGAACACAATGCAATATGCATGACATGCATGAATGCAACTAAGATACAACCTAACATGCACAATGCTATGGAATGGCATACACAATGCACGAGATAATATGGCATACATAATGCACTAACATACAACCTAGCATACACAATGCTATGGAATGAAATGGCATACACAATGCATAATAGACATACACCAACACAAGTGGACCTCAGCCACACTCACATAAGAAGCCATTAGATGAAAATGAGACACTCGAAATGCGTGCACACGTGCACGCAAACCGAGGACCGATCCTAAGGCACGAATGCCACTCTAACATGACATGGAAAAGCATGGAATATGGAATACTATCATGCCAATTTCATAGGCAAAATGAGATGCAAAACAGCCCCGAAATACAGTGAAATGGTACCCAATGCATGGAACGAGTCCCGAAACATGGAATTTGACGCATGAAATGGCCTATAGCTATGCAATGCATGCATAATTTGAACATGAAGTGTAAATACAGAAGCAAGGAAGCCCCAAAACAAGTATTTTTACAGTTTAAAGAAAGGCCAAAAAGTGAGCATAAATGGGGCTAAGCTAGCATACAAAAATGGCCCCGAAAGCAAGATATTGAAGCAACTCATAGATTCTGGCCCCGAACAGAGAAGGGGCCTTCTACAATATTTAAAAGGGGCCAAAAATATGATGTTTTATAGTTTATGAAAAACCCCAAAAACAGATACAAGTATGCTCAAAATGCTATGCAAAATAAGGGCCAAAATGGAGATAAAGAACCAACTGATACATTCTGGTCCTAAACAGGTGAGGGCCCTTCAACAATATTGAAGAGGGGCCCAAAATATGACTTTTTACAGTTTATGGCCGAGCCCAAAACAGTGTACAACTATGCTCAAAATGCAATGCAAGATATGGCCTAAAAGAGAGGCTACAACACAAAGTACACAAGTGATGCTCCAAATAGCAATAGACCCTTAATGAAACATGGAGAGGGGGTCAAAACAAAGGCCATTTTTAGTTCGTACCAAGGTCCAAAAACAGAAGCTCAATAGGCTAATAAATCATGCAAAAATGGGGCTAAAATATGGATATCAAAGTAAGTAGCACATGGAGGACTCAAACAGTGATGAGCCCTTCTACAATGTTGAAGAAAGGCTCAAAATAAGCCTATTTACAGTTTACAACATGCTTCAAAATAGATTACACATAAGCCTAAAATGCTACACAAGAAATAGGCATACAAGAGGGATAATGAAGCAAGTGCAAAATGGGGGCCTCAAACAGTGAGAGGCCCTTCATGAAACATGAAATAGAGCTCAAAAAAACACTACTTTCATTTATGTTCGGAGCTCAAATGTACAAGAAAGAAGGGCTAAGAAATGGTACAACATAAGCTCAAAAAATGGGGAAATGGTGCTCACCCTTGTAGACCAATCCCTTGCTGCCTCTTGGACCAAGAAAAGTTGCCTCCTAGCCTCTGAGAAGACCCTCTTAGCTGCTGGAATGGAGATGGTGGTGTGGTGCTAGGTGATGGTGTGAAAAGGGGTGTGAGACTTGAGAAATTTGAGTGTTTGGAAGAGAGGAAGAGGAAGGGGTGTAATGCAAGCTTAAGGCCAATTTTTCCAACCCCAAAACCAGACCTGGGGTGCTGGTTATATAGGCCAAAGAGGGGGAGAAAGATGGGGGAAAAAAGGAAGGGAAATCACTCCAAGTTTCCCTCCAAAAGTTGCCCCCCCGGATACAGAATCTGGAGGGAAACAAAGTATATTTCTGTGATGTGCCAGGTGTAAGGATGCTGGCCGGCCAGATATTGGGACTGCAGGTGGCCGGCCGACTCTCCCCATGGCGGGCCGGCTAAGGGTCAAAAGGGCCAAGTCAAATTAGTGGCCGGCCACCACAGATTGGTGGCCTCCCATGTGTTCTCAACACAACCCTGTGGTCAAAAATTGGCAACTGTGAACTAGGAGAGAGAACAACCCACTTTTCAAAAAGGTTCAAAAGGTTCAAATGGAATTACTGGCCGGCCACCAAATATTGGTGGCCTCCCAGATGTGTACATCACAAATATGGGGGTTAGGGTTGAGGAAAGTGGCCCTAGGGTGGTCAACATTGGCTTTGAAGTGAGAAAAACAGGCGTCGGAGGGCGATGATGGAATATAACTGGTTGCTGGAACAATTACTGGCCTCCCACCCTTCTACGACCTTCCTGGTGATGAAACAGAGGTCCCTGCCAAAAATGAACGAAAACCGATGCAAAATGAAGGTTCGGGGTCAAACGCATCAAGCCCCAAAATCGATCGTTAGGCACCGGGAGTGGTGTTCGACCACGAAGTTGGTCTCTCGGACCACAGTGTCCCTTAAAAGGGAGGAAATAAGATGTATGCCAAGAACCGGGGCAAACGGAGGTGGTTAGGCGGTCCGAACCGAGGCACACGGCCTGACGGCTCCAAAAACCAGGAACCGGGCTCCGAAATGGAAAAAATGGCCTACGACCACGAGATGTAGCCTATGGCCACTGAGATATGATCTACTAAACCTCTCCCTCTCTCTGGGAAAAGAAACAGAGAAAACCGAGCTTGGTTCGCAAATCGAGGCCAAGTACAGAAAGGGTTCGGAAGTCCGGAGGCAAGGCTCACGGCCGAGACTCTGAGACTTCTGAACGAGCACAATATGCAACATCACCAAGCGCTCAATCGGTGACGTCTGAGTCTTAAGGTCGGTCAAAAATGGGGTGTCTACACCAAGCTTAAATGATCAAACTTCAATTTTTGTGCTCCTTCTCTCACTATGGCCGGCCCTCTTCATCTCACAATTGCAAACTCAGATTTTTGAAGTCAAAGGAAACAAATGAGGGTGTGTATGGCCCTGATATGGCTCCACTAAGCCATTATTTTAATGTTAAAAAATTGGGCACTTAATTCATTAATTTTATCGATTTAATCTGATCCGAATCAATTTCCAATTAAATTTCACCGTAGGCTCTAAAAATTACGCTAATCACAATGGCGCGATCAATTTCGGGTTTTGTGGCCGATAAGGCCTTCAATTTAATTTCCAAAGCAGATAATCAAATAGATATTCCTACGGTGAACAAATAGGAATTCAAAACCACATATTTTCACATAATGGCTCACAAAATCATATCAAAACACATAATCACATTTGTATTAAGGACCAATTAGCATACTACAGAACAGGGGTATCACAATCTTCCCCCTTTTAGGAAGTTTGGCCCTCCAAACTTAATTTTCCTTTAGTCGAACACGACTTGGAACACTTTTCATTCGACGGTTCCAATCCTTTTCGATAGCCATTCACTTAGTCTCAAAATCAAGCAACATTCTGTTCTCAAAGTCAGAGACCCGCCTTTCCTCCATACAAGGCTTGTATGGTGCCAAACTAAAACTAAAGTGTAGGCTGTTATTGTAAGCAAAGTCTGTCAACGATGGATAGATTTTTCCAATTCCTCGAAAATCTAAAGCATACATTTGGAGCATTTCTCCCAGAATCTAAAAAGTTCTTTCTGATTATACATCAATTTGCGAATGGAAAGTAGCGCTGAATCACAATTCAGTTCCCATTGCCTCTTGAAGGTTTGTCAAAATTCAAACACATTTCTGGATTTCTGTCTAAACAATAGACACTAGGACCCCATACAAACAAGCAACCTTATTGATGTAAACAGTGGCTAGTCTACAAGCATCATACGAAAATTTTAGATACAATAACCCAAACGGGACTTATACCTTGGGTGCTCAAGGTAGCCCCACAATGAAGTTCGTAGTCATATATCCATATTCTCCTTTCGAAACAGAGAAAGGCTGAAGTAGTTTCGCCACTATCCAATACTCGACTTTGATCTGTCGGCACCAAAATATATATATATATATTCGGACACAAACTCACCAACATATTTATTTCAGGTGTCAGCTAACTTTACTGTAGGAGTTCGGTCTATTCCCTTGTCACAAAAGTTCATTTCATTCTCCAATACCTCCGCAATCCACAGTCCGATTCGGTATTTAATTCAGTGACTCCTTACAGTTATTCAAGGTCAATCAAAAGTCTTCAGGAATTTAAAGTGGATCCGGATACTGATTCCTGAGTCAACAAAGATAATATCGAAGCAATCAATTTCTAACACAATATACATGTTCTCAATTCCTTCAACAGTTTACGGTTTACAATTCAGTCCAATATTCAATCCCCTGTTCCATCGAGTCTTTCCACATTATCGGATAGTCATCAAAAGCATAAGGCAATTCATACATTAATCCCCATAACGCCAAAGATCATATCAAAATAGTCAATCACATGTTAAACACAATTTACACATCTTCGGAGCCCCAATTACAGAGTATAACGGCACTGAGCAGTTAGTTACACAAGGTGTACTGAGTTCATACACTTTCGGATAATTAGGGTTTTACAAAACTTCTTGGATGTTAAAACATCTACATAATACCAAATGATGACATTCCGGACAAAACAAAGAAATAATCGTCTCAGAATCAAAGCACACCCGTTCACGACCGTCGGTGGCCGACCCGAGATCGATTAGACAAACCCACTCGTACAAGACCGTCGGTGGCAAAAGAGGTATCTCAACAAAAGTGCTAGATAGGCTTAGCGTCCCCTAGCACGAAAGGACGTCCCAAGAATGTCATCAAAACAAACAGAATACCACTCACTATAACCTGATTTCTCGAAATCCGATAACACTGAAACAAACACATGAAACAAATTCTGATTAACGGAGGATAAATATTCAGTACGGTTTGCAATCAAGTCAATCTGTTGTCATCGGTTTCCATAGCGTCAAACAAGCAAGAATATGACAACACACCACCCAATCACGGGATTTGTACAATTCTATTCCTTTATAACACATATGTCTCAATAGTTGGAGGTCGATTCTCAATGGTGTTCATGGTTAGATCAATCTGTTGATAGCCCACAAAAGGTCTTTCAAATAAGTCAAGTATTCCAAACGGATTCAAGTTTTGGGTCTATCAGTTTTTCTGCCGAGAATAATCTGGCTATTATTCATGAACAATTCTTAATGCCCTTTAACAAAATCAAATTAGATAGGGGGTCTTATCGATCAATCCAAGCAAGGGTCTTTTTAGATTAAACCAAACAAAGGTCCTATCGAATTATATCCAATAAGGGTTCTATCAGGCTAAATCGAACAAAGGTTCTATCGGACCGAATCAGATAAAAGTTTTCTCAAATGGGGTACATTTGGTTCTGTAAGGCTCACTTCGTTTGTTTAGGCACATGGTTGATAGTTTCACAACTGTCCTAAGTTTATCAGTTCTCAAAGTCAAATCAGAGTCATTCATTACAACTGTTCATATCAAAGTATTTCCAGTCATATACAATATGGCATTGACCACATAAATTCGGGGATAGTTGCATAAGCATGCAATTATTCAGATCAAGAGGTATGTACCATAATCAATACGGCAATTCCCAAACAAGTCTTATATACAGGCACACGGTGCATAGTAACACATTAAACAAAGTTCCTCGATTGTACATAAGATAGGGTCTATTACTCAAAGGTTCCAAATTAGTCACAAAGTGTAGGTTTATGAGTCGAGCCCAGTATAGTCACATAATCCAGTCAATTTTCTGCCAATTCAAATGCATGGTCTCACCATTATAGAGTCATAATTCTAGTGGCTTAGTCATTAAAGACAGTAATATAACAGATCACCTTGAGCATAGGTTCAGATGTACATGTGCATGTGCAGAGTTAAGCAATATCCCAATACGTATTTCACAAATTTCCCAAATTGAGCATATATGTTCAATAAACACAGTCTCAATCTTGTGGGTCTGACCAATCCAAATATACAGGCAGCAAATGTGAGAGAGTACGCCGATCTGAATCAAATAATATCCCAATAAAAGATGTACACATGTACTAATTCAGAATCAATCAACACATAAGCAATCATTTATAACAGTACAAATACCTAGGGTAACGGTCGCAGTATTTTGAGCGCTTTCTGAGATGAATGTGATTACTCTATCCTAATTAGCAATTCCTACCATTTGTACGAATCTAGCTGAGGCAGAAGATTTATTCACATTTTGTTCAGTCCGGGGACAGTTCCTCACCATACGGTCATTTCACCACACCTATAACAAACCCCAGAAATCCGATAACAAACTCCTCAATGTTCCTTACACTGGTGATGGCAAAGGTTCTCGCCGTAACGGCAACTGACGTTGTCGTCTTAAGATTTCTGCCATTTCTTGTACTATTCCTTCTAGTCTATCAAACCGGGCTGTGAAAGAGTCTGCCAACTCATATGCCCTTACTTTATCCACACTCCACACAAACTCTTATTAAACCTTGCCAATTACCGGGATGCTTAATACAAAACAAACACAGATACCCATGGGTACATTCGCACATTGTTATATTCTCATTTAATGTATCATCAAGACACAATTAATCGCATGCGTGATAGATGATTGCATACTTATCAGATATCACATGCTGAACACTTACTAAATAATTATAAACCCAAATCATATTCATATAAACACCCATTTGCATAATCGAATGTACAGAGACAATTTTTCATGTATGTGCATTATAACAAAACAAACTTGTTGCACACATTAGCGTAATAATTTATATCTCAAATTCAAATCATGTGTGGTACTTCCTTTAGTGTAACATATCATGTTGGTCAAGCATATCAAGTTCCATAATCGAACCTCCGATACCAGGTAACATATCACATACATAGGCCACGGTATTGTTTTCCCCGGGTGAGGGCCTGTACCACGGTATTATTTCCCCCGGGATAGGGCCTCATGACCATAAGCCACAGTATGATGTCCCCTGGGTGAGGGCCTCTGCTAAGGATACCACAATTACGTTCAAAGAGAATTTTGGGCAATCATTCATTCATGTCATCAGAAGATGTTTAAAGCTAAACATAACCTTACAGAGTTATTACTCACCATCTGATTAAACTTGCATTATACTTCATAAAAAAAGATTCACAAGTATGCATATACTAGGAAGCATACATATTCAATTGGTTTACGATGCAAGCAATTCACGAATTTATAGCACATAACTGTTCATATCGAAACACTTAAGCATATTCTTGATGCCTTCAGATTCATATTTATCACATGAATGCATCCTAGATCTTTTCTAGACGCTTATTGCTCTTTTGGACAAGTGTGTGAGTTATTAACTCATGCTCTGATACCACTCTGTCATGACCCGAACCCGCCCCCGTGGGTTAAGGACATAACCAGCCAGTAATCATGAGATTACCTATGGCCTCAAACCAAACCAACCGTATTTTAACAGAGTTCATGGGGGCCAAACGGAAGCAATTTCAAACTTTGTCCATAGAGCCGTGCTTATATGCACATCATTACATACATATGTTAATAACTCACATCCGAAAATGCAATAACATAAAAATTCTGTACAAACAGGATCACTCAATCTAAGTCAGCCAAAACAAAACTATATACAGACACGTTCAAAGACTTCGCCAACCTGACAAAATATAAATACATAACGAAAAGGCGAAGATGTGTCTCGTGCGTAAGACGCGAGGGCTGACTCCTCAAAACCTCAGTTGTTCCGAACTGACTTCATTGAGGCTGGGTCTGGACCTCTCTTGGCTCACTTACAAACACATGAATGAGCGTGAGCGAAAGCCCAGTGAATAATATCAGATAAAGAAGATACACAAACAATATGTAAAACAACATGCTTCAAACGGCCTTTGGCCCACTTCATATTTCCATTTATCATATACGTACACAATTTAAGTCAAGTGACTATGATTCCAAACATACTAGCCCTTGGCCCACTCATCTTCCATTCGTGTCAAACTATCATTCATTTTAGACTTATCATTCTTATCAAATTGGCCTCTGGCCCATTCATACTTTCGTATCAAACTGGCCTTTAGGCCTTTCAAACTTTCATTCATGTCAAAACGGCTTCTGGCCCATTCATTCATGTCAATCAGCCTTCGGCCCAATCATTTATATCAATCAGCCTTCGGCCCAATCATTTATTAATCGGCCTTCGGTCTAATCGTTCATGTCAATCGGCCTTCACCCCAATCCTTTATATCAATTGGCCTTTGGCCCAATCATTTATCAATCGGCCTTTGGCCCAATCATTTATCAATCAGCCTTCAGCCCAATCATTTATCAATCGGCCTTCGGCCCAATCATTTATCAATCGGCCTTTGGCCCAATCATTTATCAATCGGCCTTTGGCCCAATCATTCATGTCAATCGGCCTTCAGCCCAATCATTTATATCAATCGGCCTTCGGCCCAATCATTTATCAATCGATTGTCCATAATTCAAACTAGCAAACTTATAAGGAAATAAGCAATTGGACAATTGACACGCTTCAAAATATCGATACTACTCACAGTGATCGGCTTGTGGATTTGCCCTGGAGCTTGACCCTACACATTCCATGAATACAAAAGGGTCACAAATAATTCAATCCGTTCATTAATTCACATATTCCTCTTTAGGCTTCATTCTTATCTTTATAACTCAATTACAATGCTCAATCTATGCCTAAGAGTGTTCACAAGTGAAAGGGAACAGAAAACAGAACACAGAATGCATTTTCAAAATTCCAGAAAATAGGGTCCTCGCTCGAGCGTGGATTTCCCTGCTCGAGCGGACCCAAGAGGCGTGCAAAAGTACTGGTTATATTAAATTCATGCTCGAGCGTGAACTTTGCCGCTCGAGCGGAATGCCTATCTACATAGCTCTCCGTTCGAGCGTCAACATCCCCGCTCGAGCGGGCACCATGTCTACAAAATATGCTGGGAGCATGAATTCCCCGCTCGAGCGGCGGTTCCCCCACTCGAGCGGACACCATAAATTCTGGGTTTTCCAGAATGGTTCCCTAAGTTCATTTTCAACATTCAATCAATTTTTCTTGCATGCTATGACACAAATCTCACATATACACATGCTAACATGATACTAATGCAAGATTACAACATTAGGAAACCCAATTTCACAAATTAACCATATGCATGCCCCAAAATTAACTCCAACTCATGCATTCAAGGTTTCCATTTTAAATAAACAACATGCAAGCCCAATTGGATTTCCTTTTCCACTTCTAATGATGCAACTAGTGCTCCTTCCCATGAAACTCAACAAAAACATGCTTGCATGTGGGATTACACTTCTAATCTTTGAAAATTTACAATTCACATTCTAGATTTTGTGATTCCATAGGTATTCTTTACATGCATGCACATATCAAGCCTCAATTCAACAAAACCAATTCAATTTCATCATTCTCAATTACATTCATGTTCTTGATCATCAATCAACTCTAAATTTACAAGATTACTCACCAAGGAGCTTTAATCTCCACAATCTATGGTTGATTCTTTAGTGTGCCTTCAAGATTACCAAGCTTAAATGATCAAACTTCAATTTTTGTGCTCCTTCTCTCACTATGGCCGGCCCTCTCCATCTCACAATTGCAAACTCAGATTTTTGAAGTCAAAGGAAACAAATGAGGGTGTGTATGGCCCTGATATGGCTCCACTAAGCCATTATTTTAATGTTAAACAATTGGGCACTTAATTCATTAATTTTATCAATTTAATCTAACAATTTCCAATTAAATTTCACCGTAGGCTCTAAAAATTATGCTAATCACAATGGCGCGATCAATTTCGGGTTTTGTGGCCGATAAGGCCTTCAATTTAATTTCCAAAGCAGATAATCAAACAGATATTCCTACGGTGAACAGATAGGAATTCAAAACCACATATTTTCACATAATAGCTCACAAAATCATATCAAAACACATAATCACATTCGTATTATGGACCAATTAGCATACTACAGAACAGGGGTATCACACCATCATAGTATTTCTAAAAGACGACATCTTGCCTGAAGAAAAGAAAAAAGCCAACAAAATTAGAGCAAAATCACAGCGATTTTGGCTCTCTCCATCACTAGCATTGTACAAAAAATTCTTCACAGGACCTTACCTGAAATGTGTTCATCCTAGTAAGGTCGAGGCATTTTTGTTCGAAATACACGAAGGTGTCTGCGGAAGCCACCAAGGGGGAAGATCATTGGCCTGCAGAGCAATTTTACAAGGATATTGGTGGCCATACATGCAAGCAGATTCAGATAAATATGTCAAGAAGTGCGAGAAATGTGAGAAGTTCGCACACCAAATACATCAACCAGCCAGAGAGCTTCTATCATTGACCAGCCCTTGACCCTTTGCAACGTGGAGCCGGGACATAGTGGGACCACTTCCAACTGTGCCTGACAACAGAAAGTTCTTTCTCGTAACAACCGACTGTTTCACAAAGTGAGTGGAGGCAGAGGCACTCGTAACTATAAAAGAGAGAGACGTTAAGAAGTTTGTCTGGCAGAACTTCATAACTCGATTCAGCATACCCAAGGCTCTAATATCCGACAACAGCACTCAGTTCGATGGAAAAATCTTTAGGAGCTTTTGCGAAGAATACAAGATAGAATTTTACAACTCTACACAGGCATACCCTAAAGTGAATGGCTAGGCTGAAGCTTCCAACAAAGTTGTCTTAGACAGTTTGAAGAAGAGGTTGGAGAGAGCAAAAGGCAAGTGGGCTGAGGAGCTTCCTCATGTTTTATAGGCTTACCGTACCACACCTCGGCGGTCAACTGGAGAAACGCCTTTTTCCTTAGCTTATGGCATGTAGGTAGTAATCCCACTGGAAGTAGGCCTCCCTACTATTAGAAGCAAAAATTTTGACCCAAACTTGAGTAGTGAAGCCATAACCTTGGAACTCGACCTTGCGGAAGAAAGAAGGGAAAGAACACTAGTCCACATTGCTTCATACCAGCAAGAATTATCCAGAAAATATAACAAGACAGTGCATCCAAGGCAATTCAAGATTGGAGATTGGGTACTGCGCAAAGTAATGGGTAACACTTTGGTGCCTGGAGATGGCAAACTAGGACCTAACTGGAAAGGACCATATAAAGTGATCGGTTTAGTAGGAAAAAGGGAATATCACTTGGAAGATATAGACAGCAAAGCTATTTCCAGACCATGGAACACGGCCAATCTCAAAACTATTTTATTTTTAGCTTTTCCTTAAAATACTTATAATTTTTCTTTCTTTCAAATAAAGCAAGTAGTTTTTTTCCAGCACAATTATTTCTATTTGTAAAGGCTTTTCTTAGTTATTGCCAGCAAGGGGCAATCAACAAAAGTTGGCAGGTTTGACCAACATTTAGTTCTCTCCATCTGCCGAGATAAGGATCTAGGCTGACGGAAGTTTGGCAGGTTTGACCAAACATATTTTGTTCTTTAGCCAAGATAAGGATCAAGGCTGAAGAAGGTTGGCAGGTTTAACCAACATTTAGTTCTCTCCATCAGCCGAGATAAGGATTTAGACTGACAGAAGTTTGGCAGGTTTGACCAAACATGTTTTGTTCTTCAGCCGAGATAAGGATTAAGGCTGAAGAAGGTTGGCAGGTTTGACCAACATTTAGTTCTCTCCATCAGCAGAGATACGGATCTAGGCTGATGGAAGTTTGGCAAGTTTGACCAAACATGTTTTGTTCTTCAGCCGAGATAAGGATCAAGGCTGAAGAAGGTTGGCAGGTTTGACCAACATTTAGTTCTCTTCTTCAGCCGAGATAAGGATCTAGGCTGAAGAAGGTTGGTAGGTATGACCAACACTTTTTTTTCTCTTCAGTCGAGATAAGGATCTAGGCTGAAGAAAGTTGACAGGTTTGACCAACATTTAGTTCTCTTCTTCAGCCGAGATAAGGATCTAGGTTGAAGAAGGTTGGCAGGCATGACCAACACTTTTTCAGGCTCTTGGACCGAGATGACTGTCTCGGCCAAAGAAGGTTGGCAGGATTAGGTCAGGCCAAGCTAAATTAATTCCGCATGGCATGATGCAAAACATTAAAAACACAGTAACCGAGCAAAAAGATCAAACCTTTTGCTATTAAAGATTGGAAGATAATTACAACAGGCGGGGTATGAACTGAACAAAAAGATGTAAATTGGAAAGCTTCTTTTCTTTCATTTCATTGGTAAGTAAATACAAGAGGAGGGGCTTACAGCCCGATTACATTTCTTAAAAAGAAAAAGAGAAATTAAGCAAACAAATCATCTAGGTCGGCGTCCAAATCGACCCAGACTTCACCTAATGATAGGTTGGTTACAGCATCAGCCCCCTGGTTAGGCTCGGTCACAGGCACTTCGTCAACTACCCGGCGCAAGGCTTGGCTGGAGTCCGCTGGAGTAGGAGAGATAGACTGGAGGCCGAGCTGAGTCTTGGAAGCATTATGTGGAGCAGGGGCCTCATCCTCCTCCCCCTCCTAAAGGAACTTTTGTTGGACTGTGTTAGCATAGTTCGCCATGTATCCTGGTATGAAGTGGGGAGAGGGATTTTGGAAGAACTAGGAGTCATGTCCATAATCGATCTTTTCAGCAGTGGCCTTCCAACTGCACATAAAGAAAATGTCCTTGGTGGCTTCGCACTCTTGGACATAGGTTTTCTCTCATTCCTTGAAACCTCGGTCCTCTACGTCCTGAAGATTTTTCTTTGCCTCCTCCAGCTTAGCGTTCTTCTTCCTCTCTAACTTCGCCAGCTCCCACAGGTAGCGATCTTTTTTCTCGGATAAAGGTTTCTATTTATTAGCCTCTGCCATGCTGACCAGCGCGGCTAGCCTTGCGTTTTCGCTTTCTAGCTCGGCCAGCTTGGCCTTAGCTTCTTTTAGCTCGATTGCCTTGGCATCTGCTTTAGTAACAGCCGATCGCGCTGTCTTCCGCAGCTCAAGTACTCGTTTATGAGCCACTTGGCTTTTCTATAAGACCTATGCAACATTCAGAACGGTTATAGAGAAACAAAGGCATTGGGACCATCACAGTATCATTTGTTGAGTTATAGGGATTTTGGGGCTTACCAATATCATCGACATAGATGTCGAGTGAATTGCCTTCAGCACGGTCAGGCCATCATGCCGCTCCATGTTAGCAGGCAGATAGACACTCTTCGCCAAATTGAAGGCCAGGAGATGATCCTTCTCGGCACTAACAGAGTCGAAGGCCGTTATTGTGCGACCACTGAAGGTGACAGAGGGTGCCCACACCGATGGGGTGGAAAGATTTGAAGGGCTAGGTTAGTCGTGACCTTGGGGGTGAGTTGCTTCTTGAAGCTCGGTTTCTGATGACTCGGTGTCATCCTCATTCCTCAGGTGTTGTGTACGTGGCCGTTTGCTTGGCCGAAATGAAGAAGCTCGAGTTGTGGGGAAGGCCATCACAGCCACTAGTGACTGATCAGCCTGTGGTGCCTCGGTTTGTTGCTCGGCAATTGGAGCTATGGTTTGTTTAGTAATTAGGGCGTAGACAACACGGGGCTTAGCCATTTCTTGTTCTTCAATTAGGGGAATAAGGTTGATTTGGGGCAAGTTTGGACCTGGTTCAGGTGATGGTTCGAGGAGAAAATCAGTTACCCTAGTCTTCCTCCTTCCACTATACCGGTAGGTTGGTTCGAAGTTAAGCAACTTGGCCCAACCACGATGACGGTATCGAAGCACGGCACGAAGGGCGTCTTGGTTGGCGTATGGGTAAATGTGATTTAAACTGGTTTAAGTCTGCACAAAAGAAAGACAAAACGCTTGTGTTAGCACGGTGTAAAATTATAGCCTGGAACAGCAAAGCAAAAACATAAAATTAAACCGAGGTATTCTTACCAACGGTCCCTTTATTCCAGTTTATATTATAGCCCGGTATCCGGGCTTCCTGATCTTCAAAATTGCTCGAAACCCTAAAAAAATTGTCGTCATTTAAGTCCTTATCCGGTGTATTTTTTATGATTTTCTCTCGGCCTCTTCTTACCCTTAAATAGTACACCCAACCATTGTCATTTTGGCTGAGCGAATATTGGTGAAAAAGCTCGGCAAATCTAAGGTTGAGGTTGAGCCGACGGTTTAGCTCGGCAATGCCATTTATTATTCTATAGGTGTTGGTGTTGAGTTGGGTTGGGCATAATCTTATTTGCCTGAGGAACTCGCATATGAGTGGCTGTATAGGGAACCGGAGACCGGCCTCTACAATTGATATTACGGTGAAATGAACGAAGCCTGGTTTTCCCTAGGGCGTGGTATCTAGTTCGGCTAAAGAGAGGTGGACGTCGGCAGGGATGTTGTAGTCCTTTCGAAATTCGGCAATGGCCCCAGGCAAGTTTACCAGGAACCGGTGTTTTCCCATTAAAATTAAATTTTGTATAAAAGTTAGCACCGTAGCCTAGCTCAGCGTTGAGGTGATGTTGGATGGCTTGGTTGAGCAATGACGCCGAGGGGGCAAAGTGCAAAGATGTGCCTGGCCAACCTAGTCAAGTCTGCAAAGTGGAGATAAAAAGTGTTACGCCCAAATCACTAGATCGGGCTAAGCAAAAAGGCAGAATAAAC
The DNA here is from genome assembly GCA_025200525.1 of Camellia lanceoleosa. Classification (NCBI taxonomy): domain Eukaryota; kingdom Viridiplantae; phylum Streptophyta; class Magnoliopsida; order Ericales; family Theaceae; genus Camellia; species Camellia lanceoleosa. The sequence goes on along the minus strand of CM045761.1, from coordinate 55,014,759 downwards.
ATAACCCTAGATCGGCTAAATGGGTTGCAACCCATTCTTAGTTTGGTCGTACCACAAGTTTTAGCTCGGTTATTGAGCATGAAGGTTCTTAGTTCAGTCATAACACAAGGAGGGCTTGAGGTTTTAGCTCGGTTATTGAGCGAGGGTTCCTAGCTCGGTTGTGTGCAAACCTATTAGAAACAGGTTCCTAACTCAGTCATGGTATTATTTTGGATCAAAAGCTCACATTCCAGATTGATTAAAAATCCAGCTAAATATGCTTTGAGTTCTAAGCATGTGGTTTTTTTGGGGATTTGGTGGTCATTACCCATTTACGTGAAGCTAAAGGAATGCGTTTTGAATATATATATATAGATATATATAGATATATTTCTATACTATATATGTTCATAGAATAAACAAAAAGAAAAGGGTTGAGCAACTTACAGATTTAAAACAAGAGGACAAGGACCAAAATAGCAAGGATGCCAACTAGAACACGAGCTTCACAGGTGTTGTGGTCTTGAATATGGAGACTCAAGAGGTGAGGGAGACAAGATGAACAGTAGGAGTGTTTGATTCAAAAGATGGGTTTTTGTATAAGCATGAGAATGGCCGGGACTTTTCAAATTTTCGTAGTACAAAGATGGCTATGGCAGGTGTACTTGACGAGTGGAAGCAAGCCATGTGTCCAGAGGAATAAATGACGATTCATACATGCTTGAGAGGTGGAACGACAAGCAGAGCAACTGACAAGACGTTCCTGGACTGGGCAAATCGGTAGCCCGATTATATTTGAGTTCGATTGGAGGCTTGAACATTTAGCTTAGCTGGTAAAGAATAATCCCAAATCATGCATTGTAGATGGAATTAAGGGGTAATTGAGAGGGTAATTTATGTGAACTGAGGTCGAGCTAGGTCCAGTTGTTGAAATGGGCCAGGCTATGGGCCGAGGTAATGTTCTACATATCTTTGTCTTTAGTCTCGTTAGCTCAGTTAGAGATTACTGCTAGTAGCCTGGTCTGGGTACTCTGAACCGAGGTATAAGTGAACGGAGAACCAAGCTAGACGATGCCCAGGATAACACTGAGCTAAGTGAGCATGGTTTAAACTGGTGTCAGACCGGGTAGTGTTAGCCCGGTTGTGCTACTACCAGAACGCAGTTGAACCATCTCACTTGGTTAGGCAGTGAAGAGGGTGTAAAAAGATAAAGCTGTATCTTTGTGACTCCTAGGAGGACTCTACTAAGGAGAGTTGGAGTCCTACTAGGATTGTGTCAGACAGAATCTATAAAAGCTCATAGCAGGACCTATGTACTGGTATCACAATTTTTACTCTAAAATACACAGAGCTTTTGTGTCTATTGTCTATTTGCTGACTAGGCATCGGAGAGGTTTCTGACACACACTCGCCGACTAGCTCATGTTTGTGTTTTCATGTAGCAAAGTGACGACGTTTGGAGGAGTGCAAACTTGAATTATACGAGAAGAACATTTCGTGCTCGTACAATATATATATATATAATAATTATGATGTCGCGGTTTAATTTCGGTTCAACGCGGCAGTTGAACCGATAATCCGTCCACCCGATGCCTTTTCCAGTTCGTTCACATGTCTAGTTTTTAAAACATTGCTCTCTATTATATTAGGTGGAATGAAATGGAGATATCCAATTCATAATCTATAGTTGTGAAATTCTCAACCATCTCATCATCGTAGAGACATTTTAAAAGTTAGATTTACTTAAGAATTATAAATTATAAATTATTTATCTAGTGTCATGTAACTTTATCCATTGAATTGAGGATTTTCATTTGAACTATGTAAAAAATATGAAAATACTACATGTCTACACTAATTTTGATGTAGGCTTCATATAATAGTAAAAATAGATGAAGTGCATATATATATACATATATTTATACACATGAGTTACATAATATAAAATTATACCTGAATCCATAGTTATTATTAATTTTTAATGATTGCCTGTATAATTAAGTTACATATGATTCAATAGGTTTACGTTTATTTAATAATATAGCAAAGTGTTGTTTAAATAAATAAATCAAAGGCCCATTAGTATATGTATTATTGCAATGTACATTTGAAAAACGTTCAATCCTTAATGGGTTGATAATTGCTAGGCTAGAAGCTCCTTGGATGGCAAAATAGTTTTTAAGAAAATTCTTTCTATATAGATTTTGAATCTTTAGTCATATATAAAGATCTAGTTAATGAGTGTTCACAAGAAGAAAAATACAAGATATTTTTTTACTAATGCTCTGTTTGTTTGGCTGGAAAATATTTTTTGTATTTTCTAGTATTTGATGCAATAAAAAACAAAAGTTTAACAAAACTATATATTGAAAAAGTAGTTAGCTAAAATAGAAAAGTGGATTTTTAAATAGCTATTTTGACTAAAGTCTCGTTTGGCAACAAGTAATATAGTCATAAAGTTATACAAAAGAGTTAAAGATTCATTTTCACTTTGTCTATTTTTTTTTTTTTCATGCGTTTTCGTAGAAAGTCACTAAAAAAAGTCACTTCCATCACTTTGTAGCGTGAGGTTATGGATTCAACTATTTTGTAAAGGAGTTTAATATCCTCTATGGTGTTTAGTTCTCTTTCATTGTATTATAGAAGAGGTACGTAGTTGTTCATTTCTTCTCAAAACTATGTTGGGTTTCTTTTACTAATTAGAGAGAGGGAAAAGAATATCAACATATAGGAAAAATTAAAAAGAGAAAACTACAAAATTTAAACAGATAGGGAAAAGAATTGAACAGATAAGGAAAAAAAATTCAACAGATAAATATAAATTTGAACAGATAGTCAAAAAAAATTAACAGATAGAAAATAATTTCAACAGATAGTCAGCAAAAACAAACAAATTAAAAATAGAAAGTTCACCAGTGTGACCAGATCTCCTGCAAAGCGACTCCATCGATTCATCCAGGGAGTCACATTCATCTATAGTAGATGCTATAATATTTGATGGTAATCATGTGTTGTTATTAGAAAATATAGCTTGCCATGATTCAGCTAATATGCCATGCCCATTATGTGGATTGGCCATAAGGACTAGTAGTAATGTTGAAAAAAAGAAAAAAACACAACAACAAGAAGAAGTGAGCTTGTCTCAAAATAATAATCTTAATGCCCGTATATATAAGTTTACTGAAGAAGACGAAGGTGATTTGAGGTTGTGTGATGATCTTTAACTTTTCAAGGTTTTGTGTGATCCTCCATAGTGTGATCCCTTATTTGAATTTTTTATTTAATAAAATTAATAGAAAAAACATAAATTTTTTGGCGAATTACACTAACAATCCCTATAATTCAAGGGTAAAGTCGTCAATTTGATAAAATATAAACTAATTTGACAAAATAAATGTCAAAAAAATATTTTTCAATTTTTAAATATAATTTGTCCTCACCAAAGATAAAATTATGTAAAATTGATAAATCTTTTAGGTATTTATTTATTTATTTATTTACCAAATTAATTTTTATTATGTGTTTGGATGATGATCATGTAATGAGTGGTTGTTAGACTTTTAATGTGTAATCGATATATTTAATATATGAAATATTTTTAGTTTTGGATTTTTTGATTTAATGGATTGGTTTAATAATGATATCAAAGTTGTAGCCATATTTGACTTTTGGAAAAATAGAAACTAATTTAACTAAAAGTCAAATATGAAAAAATGGGAATATCGATTCATGCGTAAAATCCATTACGACACACATGAAAATCAGGAGAAAATCATAGTATAGACAAACATGAAAAAATGCATTACGACACACAAGTAAAATCCACGCGTGAAATCCATTACGCCACACAAGGAAATACAGTATGACCGACATGTAAATATCGATTCACGCGTGAAATCCATTACTCTTCTATGAGACCAAAGTGACACAAGACTCAAACTATGGGGACCGTTAGTATAATTCGTCCTAAATTTTTATATATAACAATAAAATTATTTGAATTGTTTTTTAGTACCTAGTTTCTATGCCAAGGGATAACATGGCCAAAGGAACTTTACTAACAGATTTTTTGACCTTGGAAGGTTCAGATTTTTAGTATCTTTGAATTGTTAATTGTTAATTGAAATACATTTTTGATATTTTTAAAAATTACTAATTGATTTGATGATACATTAATAAAAAGAGTTATTTATTGTATGATTAGAAACTTGAAGGAGTAAGATCTAATTTTCAAAATCATGAGGAGTAATATGTAAGGAGATGTTTTTGTGACAAGATAAACATAGTCCGTTATGTTCACATAACAGTGAATGTGAACGAGGTTACTGTTGTGTGAACCAGGTAAAATGGGATTGATAATCTGATGGCGGAGTTAGGGTAGACTATGGTTGTTGCGGCGTTTTGTAGGAGGTTGTCACACATAAAATCCATAACGGCACATATGAAAATCCATTACGACACATATGGAAATCCATTATGACAAACATGGAAGGCAGGAAGAAATACATTACAGCACACAAGTAAAATCTATACGTGAAATTCATTACGCCACACAAGGAATTGCAGTAAAATCTAAGCATGAAATCCATTATGCCACATGAGGAAATGCAATATGACCCACATTTAAATATCGATTCACGCATAAATCTGTTATGACACACATGAAAATCAAGGGAAAATCATCGTATAGGCAAACATGAAAAAATGCATTACGGCACACAAGTAAATCCACGCGTGAAATCCATTACGCCACACAAGGAAATACAGTTTGACCCATATGTAAATATCGATTCATGTGTGAAATCCATTACTCTCCTATGGGACCAAAGTGGCACAAGACTCAAACTATAAGGACCGTTAGTCTAATTTGCTCTAAATTTTTATTTATTCTCCTATATAACAATAAAATTATTTGAATTGTTTTTTAGTACCTAGTTTCTATGCCAAGGGATAACATGGCCAAATGAACTTTACTAATAGAGCTTTTGACCTTGGAAGGTTCAGATTTTTAGTACCTTTGAATTGTTAATTGTTAATTGAAATACATTTCTAATTTTTTTAAAAACTATTAATTGATTTGATGATACAATAATAAAAAGAGTTATTTATTATATGATTAGAAACTTGAAGGAGTATGATGTAATTTTCAAAATCATAAAGAACAATATGTAAATTAAATAAATTTTAGAGATGTATTTGTAGCTTACCCTAAATAAAATATATTTTAAAATACATTTATATTAAGTATTGGTTTTTATTCACCAGCTGGTCGAATTTAATCTTGTCTGACTAACACTTTCATCAATATCATTTATACGAGAGTTTTGGTTGATTTAATTGAGACATCTTACTGAATGTTACAAATTGTTTGAGAATAGCTATTAAGCTTATCGGGAACACATTTATGGCATGTTTGTTTAGGATTGGACTATTAGTGAGGTTATACCTATAATGGACGAATTGTTCGGACGGCGAATAATGGATGAATTGATAGTCTAGAAGGATTAATAATCATTTACAACATTCGGATTAACATATGGAATTTAAGAATTTGTCCACGGATTGTTGGCGAAGAAGATATGAAATTGCATAAATGCCGACTTCTCTTTACACTTTATCAAATCATCATCAGCATGAAATGAAAAAATGTAAGGGGCAAGACACAAGACACCCCACGTGGGTTGTCTCCCATATTCATTTTTTATTATATATATATATTGTAATTATTCTAACATTAGTTAGGTTGAGGGTATTTATGTAATTTCATAATTATATATAAATAAACACTCTTTAACCTCTCCAAATTAATATCACCACATTACTAATCTCCTTATTCATTCACATCGTATTCATAATCTCATCTAACCTAATTCGCCAAACAAATGTGGCCTTATATATTAATACTTATATTTTAGATGGAGATACCTATAAGCATATCAACAATGAGTTTTTTTTATTGCATTCCTCATCTTATCCCTCATTTTTTTGTAATTAAAAAAAGAAATTATTTTGATAAATAGTTTGAAAAGTTCGTTACTTTTCTAAATATAGTTAAATTTTTTAGAATATTCACAAAAATAAATAAATAAATAAAACTCTGCAATCATGCATATATCCTATTTGACTTACTAATAATGTTACATTCTCCTAATTTGTTACTTTTAAATGATCTCTAATGATGTGGTATTGAGATTAGATCCCACATGATGAAATAATTGACAAATTAAAATTTGACATTTATTAAACACATTATTAACACTAATTTTTAAAAATGATAAATTAAGTAACTTAGGGAGACAGTGACCATAAAAAAAATATTTGGGAGACAGTGACCATAAAAAAAAATTTTGGGTGAATTTAGGGAGACAGTGACCACAAAGATTTTTTTGGGTGAATATGACCGCAAAGTTTTGTTGGCTCCAGCCCACATGGAGGAGTAGTTAGAGGTTGGCTCCAAGTCAAGAAGTAGGAAGGGAGGCCAATTACTCATCTTCCTTGACTTTGTTCCCTCTCATTTGTGTATAAATTGAGGTGATGAGGAATGGATGAAACACAACACAAACAGAGCAAGACAAAATCAGAGAGTGTGTGTGTAAATCTGTAGAAAGTGAGTGTGAGTTCTGTAATCTCCCTCCAGGAAATTCTATAGTGAAATCTCTCCGTGGACGTAAGCAATTGCCGAACCATGTAAATATCTTGTGTCTTTTCTGTGTGTGGTTGATTTTTGGTGTGCCTAAAGCTAATAAGTGGTATCAGAGCTTCGTTGGTCGATTTTCAGAAAAACATGCTGTGTTTTTCAAAAGCTGCCAGAAATCAAGTTGTTCGAAATTTACTTTTGAGCATACTAGAAGGAAGCTCTCGACGAGAGGAGTCTAAAACTGCAAAGTAGAGCCCTAGACAAGGCTCTACACGCCTTTACGGGCCACCTAAAGTGGGTGAGTGAAGCCCAGTTGTTGCCATGCACTTCACGCGCCGTTACCTATATCGGCGTGTCATCCCAGTCATATATACGCGCCCCACGGCAGCACCAAGTCAGTACCACATTAGCGCCACGTCAGTCCTACATTACCGCCACGTCACTGCCACGTCAATCTTATTTGACTGTTAACTGGGCGAGTTGACCCGACCCGACCCAGAGGCAGAGGGCTATCCGGTGCTACGTGGCTAAGATACATCTGCAGATCTAAACCATCGAACTTATTTTGGCTAGATCTTAGCCATTTGAAGTTCAATTTTGGCAAGCCCATAGTGGTTTCCAATTATTTAGAGTATTCCGAAAAGATCCGTACAACCAGATTTTTTAATTAGAGTTTCTATAAAAAGTAAGAAGATGATGGAGGAATTCACATCAACTTCAGGATCCATGATCAAGTTGAATCCTTCCAATTATACAATTTGGAAACCACAGATGGAAGATATCCTATATTATAAAGACCTATTTGACCCTATTGCTCTAAAAAGGGTTAAACCGGAAGAAGTGAAGGATGAAGACTGGATAAAGATGAACCGGAAGACTGTCGGTTATATCAGACAATGGATAGACCACAGTGTGTTCCGCCATATCGCCCAGAAGACAGATGCATATGTCTTTTGGACAATATTAGAAGGAATGTACCAGTCAAAGACTGCCCAAAACAAAGCCTTGGTAATGAGAAGGCTTGTAAATCTGAAGTTGAAGAATGGTTTGTCTATCGCCGAGCACACCAGTGAATTCAAGAATCTAGTGAATCAACTTGCAACCATCCACATGCCCTTGGATGATGAAATGCAAGCAGTTCTATTGCTTAGTTCTTTACCGGACAGCTAGGAGAAGTTGGTGGTTTCTCTCAGTAACTCTACACCAGAGGGGAAGCTGGCCATGAGCATGGTCACAGATGCCATGTACAATGAGGAGACAAGGAGGAAAGACATGGGAGGTAATCAGTCCCATGCTTTTGTCACAGAAGATAGAGGCAGAGACAAAAGGTAGAGGAAGAAGTAAGAGTAAACGTAGATGGAACAATAGGAGTAAATCCAGAGATAGTAAAAGTCAAGGTAACTCTAGCTTCACTTGCTTTCACTATGGCCAGAAGGGTCACATAAAGAGGAACTGTCCAAGCCAAAAAGATAAAGGCTAAAGCAGTAAGTCAAAGAGAGATGAGAACACGACAGCTACAACAATTGATGAAATACTTCTTGCAGTTGGTGAAGAGGAGGAATGCTTTCACGTAACTGACCATAGCTGTATAGAGCGGGTGATAGACATAACTGCATCCTATCACGCCACTTCCCACAGAGAACTCTTCAGCACGTATAACGTTGGAGATTTTGGCACTGTTTGAATAGGAAATTCTAGCTATTCGAAGATGGTGGGCATTGGAGACATTAGTATTCAGATGACTAACTATTTAATGAGACTCTACTTACTATTAAATGATTTTTCTTTAACTAGGTGAAATGCTATTCTAACAAAATCTTAAATTTCATAAATTAAAAATATCACATAATGTTAAAATAAAATAGAGATAGAGATAGAGATAAATTCTTACCTCTATAATTTTTTGAATTTGTAAAAATTAAAATCACCCTCTTTCACTTATCATTTGTTACAAATATCAAAAGTAAAACACAATATTGTTCATAGTGTGTGTAAATGAGTTGTGAGTTCTTCTATATTCTCCGAATTAACTATCTTCTTATATAACAATTACTATTTTCAAGTGCAGTAGGTAAAGAAATGTAATTCTTGTAGATGTATTTATTTATTGCCATTAATACAAATGTTGACAAATGAAAAGTTTTCCTAAGTTTATATTTTATTTAATTTTTCATTTATGTTTTAAAATATTGTAGATATTAAATTTGTAAAAGCATATTCATTGCAAATCATATGAATTTTATGGGGAAAATTTTCATTTTATGGTGAATATTAAATTGATAAAAACTTATGAATTTAAAAAAAAAAAAAAAATCTAAAAGATTTGATTATGAAATTCATATAAGTTATATAAAATATACAAAATTTATAAGTAATAAAATAAAAATATGGATCTCAAATTCTTAAATAGTAATTAATGCCTTGAGGTGTTGTTGGTTAAAAAAAAAGGGTACTTCTTTTAGTTAATTTTTACAAAAAATAAGTTTAAATAATTTACACATAAAAGAAGATAGTTTACAATTTATTTTTACTTGTTTTATTTATTTTTAATATTATTTTGAAAAATATTTTTTTTCACAATAAGAACGTTATAAATTTTGGTAAATTTGTAACAAATTTTAATAAATTAATATTCACATGCCATATCTACAACTCACAAAAGAGTAATAATATACTTACCACTGGTTTATATGATTTTTAATGTATTACCTTATGTGTCAACATATCATCATCATTGATGTAATGTATTCCGTCACTAAAGTTTATCTTCAATGTAGTACTAACACATGAGCTGATATATTAAAAATGATATACATGAGTGGTAAGTGTAGCATCACTCCTCACCAAAAAGACTAAATATGAAGGAACACACAGTTTTTAAAAGGTTGAACTGGGCAATCAAAGGTGATAGGAAGACACAGTTTTTCCATATTATGGCCTGTAGTAGAAAGAACAAGAATGCATTGTGCTCAATTCTGCTCAATGGTTCTGTTGTGGAGGAACCTCAAGATGTTAGGGCTGCAGTGAAAAGTCATTTTCTGTCCTTATTCTCAGACCCTTGGAGTAGTAGGCCAGAGATGTTAGGTCCTTTTAAAACCATTGGTGAAGATCAAAATTCAGAAGTGTTGGAATCAATTTTTTCAGAATTTGAAGTGAAGGAAGTAATTAGGAACTGTGAGGGTAATAAGGCTCCTGGCCCAGATGGATTTGACCTTACCATGTTTCAGAAATGTTGGAAATTATTAAGGGTGATGTACTTCAATTTCTAAATGAATTTCACCAGAATGGGAAGTTGGCTCGAGGTATTAATAGTTCTTTTATAGCTTTGATTCCAAAAAATGAATATCCAACTAGCCTTGCAGAGTGTAGACCCATTAGCCTTATTGGGTCTTTGTATAAGATCCTTGCAAAGGTACTTTCCAATAGAATGAAGAGAGTTATGCCTAGAATAATTAGCAATGCACAGTCTGCTTTCATAGAGGGAATAGAATATTGATTGCAAATGAGGTTATTGATGGGTGGAAAAAGGACAGAAAAAAGGGGATCATCCCGAAGCTTGACTTTGAAAAAGCATACGACTCAGTAAATTGGGAATTTTTATTCTCAATGCTATCTAATTTTGGATTTGATGCTAAGTGGGTGAGCTGGATAAAAGAATGTGTCACTTCAGCAAGTATTTCTGTTTTGGTGAATGGTTCTCCAACCTTTGAGTTCAACCCACATAGAGGACTTAGACAAGGATACTCATTGTCACCTTTTCTATTTAATATAGTGGTGGAAGGTCTTAACATTTTGTTGGATGGGGCAAAACAGTTGAGATTGATTAAGGGCGCATTAGTGGGTCCTGATCTTAGGGTCATGCATTTGCAATTTGTTGACGATACTATACTATTTTGTGAAGCTGAATGGAAAGAGGTTTGAAATATTAAGAGAATTTTGAGATGCTTCGAAATTATGTTGGGCTTGCAAATCAATTATCATAAGAGTGTGGTGTGCGGGGTGGGTATACCTTCAAATCTCTGTCAAGAGTTGCGTCCAAATTACATTGCATTTATCAAAAACTACCTCTGAAATACTTGGGAATGCCTTTGCGGGCCAGCCCTAGTAGAAAGAGAACTTAGCAGCCTATGCTTGATAAGTTTAAATTAAAACTTGCTTCTTGGAAAAGAAAGTACCTCTCATTTGTAGGTAGACCAACACTTATAAAAGCTGTGTTGTCTAGTTTGCCAATTTATTATATGTCTCTGTTTAAGATGCCATCAGGAGTAGTAAAGGAGATTGCTAAAATTCAATCAGCTTTTCTTTGGGTAGGCTCATATCTAAGATGGAAAATTCATTTGGTTAAATGGGGTGATGTTACCCTTAGTAAAAGCCAAGGAAGGTTGGGTGTGAAAAGAATTGACTTGATGAATGTTTGTTTATTACTAAAATAGTGGTAGAGGTTTGGGGCAGAAGAGAAACCCCTTTGGAAGGAGGTGATTTGTAAAAAGTGCTATGGCTCTTCTGATCTGTGGTCACCTGAATCTGTAAGAGGTGGAAAGATGTATAAAATATAGAAAGATATTGTGGGAAGTGTGTTATCTAAAACTGAAGTACTGGGCCTTTTCTATTCTAACTCTAGAATTGTACTTGGGGATGGGATGAGGTCAAGGTTTTGGCTTGATAAATAGACAAGTTCTGTTTGCTTGAAGGATGTATTCCCTAGACTCTTTTTATTGGCTTTGAACAAATCTGAATCTGTGTCTTCGATGAGAAATAGAATTGATCAAGATGCTTGGACTTTAGCGTTTCAAAGGAGCTTGTTTGGCTGGAAAATGGAGAAGTTAGATAGATTGAAGGGGATGTTGCTTTTTGCTCCAGAGTTAACGGTTAATGTTGCTGATAAACTGAACTGGAATACGGATTCATTAGGAGTGTTTTCTATCTCATCAGTATACAATTGGTGTAAATCCTTACTTGGTCCTACTTACAGGGTTACAATGTATCTGGAAGAATGTGGCACCCCCAAAAGTTCAATTCTTTGGCTGGCTTGCTTGGAAGAGAAGGATTAAGACATCTAACTATCTTCAAAGGTTGGGGATTCTAGATAACCTTACTTGCTTACTCTGTGTGTTCTGTAAGGAGGAGGAGGAAACAAACAATGATGTGCTCTTGCATTGTCCATTTGTTTGGTTAGTATGGTCCAAAATTATGAAATTGTGGGGTATTCAATGGGTGATAGCAAAATCAGTGAATGAGCTGCTACATTGGTGGTCAGGAATAAGGTTGAAAAAACAAGAGAAGAAGATTTGGAGAATTATTTCATTTGCGGTGTTATGGTCAATATGGAAATCAAGGAATGATTATATTTTCAATAATGCACAATCTAGCTTGGAGGAGCAATGTGAATTGGTCAAAGTGAGAATTGCATTATGGACCAAAGCATCATACACAGGATTGCCCTTTTCAGTGAATGACATTATTTTAAATTTACATCAGGTCAGATTCTGCTCCAGGTGAATCTCCAATCTAGTTTAGTTCTGATGCAGGGGTTCCTTTTCTTTATCTTTTCCTTTTTTTTTTGATCTGTGTTGAAGTCTAAGTTGTTTGAGCTGATAGTTGATTGAGGTTGAGCTACCAATTTTGGTTACTGGTTTGGATCTGTGGCTGTTGTTGCTATGCGGCCGTGGGGTGATTGCTTTTCTGGTTTTTGTGACTGAGGGTCTATTATCATCAATATCAATGGCTTCAGATGTCTAATGAGAGCTTGTCTAGTATTTAAGGCATATTTCTGCTGCTCTATGTTGTTGTAAGCAGCTCTGTGGTGCTTGTTTTGGTACTGAGTTATGTGGAATCATTGTCGCTGAGTTATGCACTGCAGAGGCCTGCTGAGGTATGCTTGCTGAGTTTTGTTGATGGTTGGCTGAGTTATGTAGTGCAGAGGCATGCTAAGTGCAGGAGCTGGTGTCAAAATTGCAATAGGTTAGGAAGATACTAAGCTGATTGGTGGCTTTGTGCTATTTGTTATCATGTGCTCTGATGTCTTGAACATTTGTGGTTTGGTTGGTAGTGGTGGATTGGTGTTATATGCCCTCTGTTAGCATAGGCATTTTGTGTGCTTGGCTGAATGGTGGTCCTTTGTTAGCATAGGAGTTTTTGTGTGCTTGTTTGAATGGTGGCTGGTTGGTGGCTTCTCCATCCTCTGCTGGTAGCTGCTGCAAGAAATAATGGTATATTGGGCTTCTGGTTTGATCTGTTGTGTTGATCTATTGGATGTCTTGCTACTGAACTACTTGCCTGACTGATGGTCTACTTCTAGCCAGTGTTTTGCTGATCTTGTTTCTATGTAGAATGCTATGCTATCTGTGGTCTGCATTTTGGATGCTCCAGCAGAGGACTTTATTGTTGTTGCTTTTGTTTAGCTTTTTTGGCTGTTGTTTTTGTGTTTCTATCTGTTGGTTTTGTCATGTTTTAGATTTTTGGTTGTGTTTTGGGTTTGGGTTTGGGTTTGCAGGTTGTGGTTGGTTACTTACCAACTCACCAACTCTGGGCGGTGTGCTAGCATATGATTGGAAGATCTTATCAGTGCCAACCTAGTTGGGATTGTTTGGTTTCACTATGATGCTCTTTGCACTCCTCTTCCCTTTCCCCTTCTTCTTTATTGATGTAATTCTGTATTCGTTTTCATCAATAAAGTTCCCTTTTATTTGCTGATAAAAAAAAATGAAGGAAAAATAGTTATATATAGTGTGTCATTAGTTTCATGTGTTTAAAATTAATTTATAATATAACAGAGAACATAATTTTTGAGACAAATAATGTGACCTGATTAACAGGTAATATTGTAGAGCTGTATTTTATTTATATTTAAATAGTAAATTTATTTATAACAAGTAAGAAGTGAGTTAATAGTAAGTAGTAAGTATGTTTGTAACAAATAGTAAGTTAAATCTATTTTTTCATTCGTAAATCAACTAAAACTACTTTACTTTTTGAAAAATCACCTTAGTTCCCTATCTATTTTTAGTCATAACACACCTAATGACTAGGATTTCATCCTATCCAAATCTAATGGTGCATATATTTTTAGGTACCATAATTACAAATTTTTCCATGCAGCACTAGGTCATGCTGTTGGAAAACAAAAATCTTGGGACCTCCAAAGTTGGGGATCCTCATGACCCCCAAAATAATGTGCACTGATAATGCGTTTTTATTTTTTTTTATTTTTTTTTCTTTCCTTCCTGGACCAATCATAGTTGTCAAGTTTATACGTATGTTATTCCAAAAAAATAAAATAAATAATTGTATATTAGATAATGGCCCCCAAATTCAATTTCACTTTCAAAAAATTTGTAAATTCCACAATATAGTAGAGTTGTCTTTCAAAATTTAATGACTCATGTAATATCTTCATAAATATTTATAATAATGTTATGATAATAATATTTTCTTATCATATTTTGTTTACCATATAATGTGTCAATGTTACATTAGTAACAAGTATGAGTGGTTCATGTAATTGTAGTAAAAAAAAAATGATCATCCTAATATTATTGAAAATGTTAATCTAGCTCATTTTAAAAAGTTATTAGTAATCACATGTTAAAAAATCTTATAATAAACAAATAATATAATTTATTTAATTGGTATGAAATCGTAAAAAATTTTTAAAAAAATTACTAACAACAATTAAATTTTTAGAGAAAGAATATAATATACTTACGAGTTCTTACAATTTATTTATGGGAGTCACTTGTGAAATTTTATGGGTCTAAAGATATTGACATGCTTACTGCTTATCTATAAATCTCTACTTTTTGACTCCTTAACGATGAAATTTGTACAAATAATATTTAATTGAGATTATTTGCTTATAATTATTATATAATTTTATTAGTCCAACTAGTCTCTATTGAATAATATTTAATAATGATTTAATCAAATAAAACTCAAGTTGATCCATCAACGGCTCAGCAGATTTATCCCATAAATCTTGGCTCCACCCTTGTTCAAAGGTGCCTTTTTTATTTTATTTTTTAATTAAGATAAAAGGTGAAAAACAAATTATAGCGTTCGGGAATGATATTTTTAACTTTCTACAAAAAAATATATATTGTGGGTGTTGATTTCTGACCTCACAACCAAATAGAAAACTTAGCTGGAGAGCACACGGCAGAATACATTAAACCAAGCACCTGTCAACAAGAAGACAAGCATGTCACGATAGCTCGTCCACCCAAGGGCACTTTGACGATCAGGTCAGTCAACTTATCTCTCAAAGATATCAAACAAGTATTTAGTGCACAAGTAAATGCATACCTTAGACCCGCGAGGGTGTGTTACTTTTATAGCCAATAGTGCCCTTGTCCCCTAGAAGTCTCATTTCATAGGGCTCAAGCACAATGCTTATTTCAGACTCTTAGTCAAATATGGGTATCCTTATCCAAACTAAGTGCATCACTTATTAGGACTTTTGTCCTCTATCCAAATATCTCAGATTTCGGTATTACCACACAAGATCTCGGCAATATCACAATCATATCGGTACTCTGGCTTACCCATGTTGCACCTCGGCCATCACTTCGGTTCATATCTCGACTACGTGGCACGACCCTAAAAATACATCTCCACAACTGCTCCTAGGTTTTATTACCTCGAAAACCTAAGGTGATTGAAGCCATATCGTTCAATCTTCTAACGTGTTGGCTAAACAACATGTTAGAGATATTCCACCGACCAAGATCGTGACTTGACAGCATCAGGAAACAAGGACTCAAATGTCCACTCCTCAAGATCAATAACCAAGATCCAAGAATCAAAAATCAAGATGTTCTTTTACCAAAGATCAACATCTCAACCGAGATCGTACTACTAGCCGATGTCATGATGCACTAGTTCAAGAATACCAAGAATCCTAACTGCACATGAGCTGTCACACACAGTTATCCCAATCGTTTCAACCACACGTTGTCGTCCAACTAGTCTCAGATTGCCACGCATAAGATATGTCACTTCGTCTTTGACCCACGCCGCCTGATATCATCATGAGCACATCTACATAGGCAGTTAAATCAGGGTTTTTCTGCCCTTTCATCTTTTCAACAAAAACTCTTTCCCTCTCTCTTCGTCTCTTCACTTCTGCATCCACAACTCTCTCTCTCTCTCTCTCTTCCCATAGCCTCTCTCTCTAAACTCCATTAATGGCCTTCGAAGTTTTCTACAACTATACATGTTCATTACTTCCGGTGAGTATTCAACCACTCCGTTCCGATTAAAGGCATCACCTTACTTCGGCGAACGCAAGTCTGGTGTCCATTTCTGCGAATTCAATCTATATGTCCTTGATTCATCCCCTTTTTTTCATTTCAGTTCTTACTCATGTCTTCATGTTCATGAGCATGCTTCTATGATTTTTATGTCTGTATGAGCCCTTTGCACCTTTCTCCACTCTTGCACACTGGCAGTAGATTACCACAAATCTTCATCCCTAATCCCTTGTATTTCTTATACGTATTCACTCATGCCTTGAATGTGTTCTTGCTTCTTCATCTTCTAAATCTTTGTTATCTTTGTCTTTGTTTCTTTTTTCTGTTTCCAAATTCTTCCACCTCATTCTTGCCTATTTCAGTTGTTTTTGCATAGATTTAGGTTTGGGATTTGTTAGATCAATACACACTTTAGGAAAATCAAAATAGTTTGTGTCCCAAAGTCTCCATTAGGTTTCCAGAATCCCTGCCTTAGTGTCCCCTAGGGTTGCGTCAAGGTCCATTAGTTGTTAGAAAAACAGTTATATATTGAAAGCCGTATAAAACCCACTTAGCCGATGTCATGGGTATGTTCAAATAGAGGGTAGATTCCCCAAGTAAGTTAGAGTACTTCCGCTAGGAGTTTAACATTCCAACCGATGTCCACCTTAGGCTTGCTGGTGAGAATGACTCAATTATGCCTAGGGAGAACTACACGCCCTTCCTCGTGGTATCAATCATTGAGGGTGTAATTAGATTCCCCTTTGATATCCTCTTCTGAAAGTGATGCACTTCTATAGACTTAACCCCATACAACTACCCATAATCACTTTTATGGTTATCAACGGCATAGCCGAGCTATGTCGTTACAATGCTAGGATCGCCCTTGCTGACATCCCATATTGTTACACCATGTGTAGCCTCAAATCCACCAGTGGATACACTTACTATCTCAAACCCCAGTCTACTGCTTACAAGTTAATAACCGACCTTCCAGACTCCAAATATAGCAATAGTTCTTCTCCTAGAACTAGATTTGACAACACTCGTGCAACTGTCAAATACTTCTTCTAGTCAGTCAGGGCGACTTTGCATTCGTCTTTCCATAGAAAATTTGTGGCCTTCTTCAACAACTGGAAAAATGGCTTGCACTTTTCTAAACTCCTGCTGATGAATTTGTTCAGCGCAGTTGCCTTACTAGTCAAAACTTTGACTTCTTTTGTTGTTGTCGAGCTCTTCAGATCAAGGATGGCCTTGATCTGATGGGGGCTTGCCTCAATTCTTTTCCTAGACACTAGATATCCCAGGAATTTACTAGATCCCACCTCGAAAGCATACTTGGAGGCATTTAGACGAAGTCGATATGCCTTCAAGATATCGAAAACCTTCTTTTGATTGACTAGATGATCTAAAGGTTCCTTACTCTTCACGACCATGTTGTCGATGTAGACTTTTACGGTCTTCCTGATCAGATGTTTGAACATTTTTGTCACTAGCCTCTAGTATGTTACCCCTACATTCTTCAATCCAAATAGCATCACTCTGTAGCAATAGAGTCCTTTTAGAGTGATGAATGTCATATTCTCTTTGTCTGGGGGCATATATGGCTTTCTGATGATAGCCTCGGTATGCATAAATGAAGCTCATCCTTCCATGGCCAGATGTGGCATCCACAAGCTGGTCTACCTTTGGCATAGGGAAACAATCATTCGGGCAAGCCTTATTCAGGCTTGTGAGGTTTACACAAACACTTCACTTGCCATTCTTCTTTTTTACTACCACTATGTTGGACAGCCACGTCAGGTAGTTTACTTCTCGGATTGCTTGCGCCTCTAACAACTTCTCTACTTCCTCTTCAACTGCTTTTACATAGACCAAGATTGGTCGCCTAGTGTGGCTTGCTTTTTGTGCTCCTTTCGGATACGATCAGCTCTATAGTTCGGACTCCCATGGTTCTAAATCTGATTTCACAAGTGGAATGTGAAATAGTAAAAACACAAAAAGAGTCCAAATCCGGCAATTCTTTTGAAAAATCAATGTTCGAATCAAATTCCAAAAGAGGACTATTTTGCTAGATTACAGAGTCGCCACCTAAATATTTTTAGAAAATTTAGGAAACCCGTGACTCATGCCACAGGCCACTTATCTATCATCCCCAAAATGTCTCGGCTCTGGAACTTAGGTACGAGATGGGAAGGTCATGAATTGAGCACCCCACTCACCCAATCAAAGATCAGCCTCTACTAATCATGATGTGATTTTTATTTACATTATATGCTCTTGTTCTGATTATTAGCTAATTTTACTATGTGTGAGCAAACAAGTATAGACTAATTTGCAAAAGTTGGAACACTTTGATTTCATGTTTGTTTTAAAATTGG
Organism: Camellia lanceoleosa; assembly: GCA_025200525.1. Classification (NCBI taxonomy): domain Eukaryota; kingdom Viridiplantae; phylum Streptophyta; class Magnoliopsida; order Ericales; family Theaceae; genus Camellia; species Camellia lanceoleosa. The sequence goes on along the minus strand of CM045761.1, from coordinate 54,996,535 downwards.
TTTGAATATGCGTCACTTAAAAAGCCGATTTTGTATATACATTAATCAATGCATCCCAATTTTCGCACTTAGCCTTCATCCACCGGCACTCAAACAAGTATATCAATTAAGCACTTAGCCTCACGGAAAGAATGCTTGATATGGCAACAATCATGCTCATGCGATATACTAAAACACAAAATGCTCACCTAGTACTCCAAGGCAAGCCAAAAAAAGCAAAATAATTAGAAAACATGCATGCTCCTAACTCAATGCAATGTGACTAATGCAACGCACACATATATGCAATTTTTATAGGCTTGGCTATAAGCATGGATATGATCCAATTTAAGATATGCGATAAATCACATTTTCAAATAATGAAGTTGATTTTGACATTGGTTAGTATGATGAGCTGAACCCGATGTACATGAAACGAGTGTATGCAAATAGTAGAGTGCTAAGTAAATATGATGCGACCATTATAAGCGGGTAAATAAAAGGGAGAAAAAAATGGGGTTGGAAGGCATACACCACTATCACATATTTACCCTCATGCAAGAGGGTCTGAATAAGTGTCCGAATGTCCAGATTAACTAGCTATTACAAATCCAAAATGAATACTAATGTGCTAAATTAACTAACTGCTTATTAGAAATTCAAGGAACACTAAGCTAACTGTCTAATTTATTACAACAAAGATATTTACCATAACAATTAATATTCACAACAACAATAATAATTACAATAATAAGATAACAATACAAACAATCAACGAGGCACAATGATCGCATGCACAGTGTCTAGAAGATGCTCTGTTTGCCGAGATTGCTCTGCCTTTCACCTCACTCTCTGAGCCACGCAAAAAGCTCATCACAGACTGCAAAGATTGGGAGCCGACCGGTCCCAAATGAGATCCAGCCAAGCCCAAAAAGAGCCGGCCATACCCTAATTTTTATGCCAAAAGTGTTTTTATGCTCTAAGGTGAGAATAGCGCAGACAAAGCCTTTCTAGGCCCTGTTTGTCCTTTCTGCTCTTCTCTATCATGGGAAACTCAAGAGAAGAACAATTTCGAGTCCGAAACTACCAACAAGCTCAATTTGATGGCTTGATGATTTCGAGCACGTTTGGACAAAATTTAATAAATGCAATGGAAAACCACTCTTCCCTCCTATCATGAAGACTCAAAGAGGAAAGTTAACACGCATCGAGTCTTATCAATATATCATGGATTGATAAGTGACAATTCTCAGAATGATGGATTCCTTATAACATCTGGCCAAATCCACTCAACTCTAAACTTTTTCTTTATGTCGATGTCATTGATTTTAAGCCAATTTTATTAATTCTTGTCATTCTTTAATCAATTTGTCCAAAGCGATGGTTAAGTCCACTAAATGAGAAGAGACCTCAAACGAGAAATGATTCTTGGCATAAGAGAGAGCCTATGCCTTGACGATGAACCTCTGTAGAAATTAAGCCATTGAGCATAGGTCTCTTTACCATGCCTTGAATAACCATCGATCATTTGAAATAACTCTCAAACAAATAAAAGAAGAAAAGAGAGAGGTTGCAGAGATGATTGCAGGATCAATTATTAGAATGAGACTCTTCAAAATAAGAAATTAAACAAATAAAGCAATCAACTCAAACAACTCGATCTGTAAGGCCTAAACAACCGAAGTTATGAGGACATACAATACAACAAGCTAATATTCAAAGCATAAACCAATCTAACAAACTAGGACAACCCTAAACAGCCCCAAATATATATATATATATATTTAAAAAAAAAAAAAAAAAAGAGCATTGGCCAAAAATTATGCTAAGGAACACAAAAAAAGGTAGGAACACTACTAAAAAAATAGTTTTTGCGACCGCCACATGCCATTGCAAATAATAGAAACACAGTCACAAAAGACTTTTTGCGATGACCTATGCGACCATAGATGGGGAATGCAAACGTGAGGGTGGCAAATACTTTTTGCGACGGCAAAGCAACAGTCACAAATTATTTGCGACCGCCTAAACTACTTTTTGCGATAGCTATTTTGCCGTCGCAAAAAAAAATTAAAAATAAAAAACACTTTTAGCAACCATTGTTTTACTGTCGCAAATAATTAATTATTAAAAAAATCATATATGGGTTTGCTACTACAAAAAAAAAGTCAAAAATCAATTACAAGTACCAAACAATTTTTTGTAAATGAAAAATAACAAAATTAACAAATTAATTAAATATATAATAGACATTATCCATTAACCATCCTTAAATACACTTTACTAAAAAATTCATGTCTTCAAAAAAAAAAAATGGCTCCTAACATCAATTGCTCGATCATATCAACTATTCCCTCAACAAAATCTGAAAAAACATATATCAAACTTGACTTGAAAATTTAATGCACTTCAATGTATTAGTTTAGCTTGAAATTATCCAAATAAAACTACATCAATGACCTCTCTCTATGGCAGATTAGTGATTTGCAACAAGACGTTCAATTACCTTGAAAGCAACTTCAGGCTTAACTATGGGATCACTTAATCTGGCAATTTTGATCTCAGATATATACTCCCTTAGAGCATCTCCAACGGTGAACCAAAATTTTCACCAAATTTGAGTAAAAACAAAAGCCAATTGTCTCAATCTGATATGGCTTGCTCCAACCGTGCATCAAAAGGGAAGGGTCGACCGGTAAGAGTAATTTTTTTTTTTTTTTTACCTATTTGAACCTTTTTTACTGGTTTGAACCCACCTATTTGAAAGGGAACCGATCGACCGATTGGTCAACCAGTTGGTTGACTGGTTGTTCTCCTCCAACGGTCACGCACAGTAAAGTAGTGAAATCTGTACCCTGTTCTCACTTTGATGAATTTTTTGTTGAATTCTCATTTTGATACCAATTTGCTAAAACCATTGGAGCACCAAAAAGTGACTTTTTCACCAAAATTCAAATCTGATGCCAAGTTTGATGAAGCGTTGGAAATGGTCTTAGAGAACCATAAGCTTCACTGGTACTCAGGTTGCATTTCATTTGTCTTGTTTCAACTAGTGTATCTCCTAAAGTTTTTAGTGCATTAGCTTGCTGAGAATCAAAATAGTGTCGAGGATCCTGATCCAATAAACAAATCAAAACATACCTATTTGCAATCAAAACTAACATGTGCCATTTTTTAAAAGAAGAAAGGCATACCTTAATGAAAAGTGGTGCCAATGGAGGGTCACGATGTGACTGAAGATCCTCAATCTCAGACAACTGAGAAATCCTATCTAAGCATTCCTGGTTTGCATTCCCATCAGATGCTTCATTAGCTAACTCAACTGCATAGAAACTCAATGATTTAGTGTTCAAACGGAAAGAATAAAAAAAGAAAGAGTTGGGGGGAAGACAAAGCACTATATCAAACTGAATTACACAAGGAAAAGTGAACTATGCTAACCCTATTTTGACCTGGCAAGAGCTTTAGCTACAGACCTCATGTCTCCCAAGTTTAAATTGGACCCTAAAGTCATGGCGTTCAGAATTATATAACATCTACCCATATGCATAATCATGTGCCTATATTCCAAATAGCAGAAAAATCAAGAGAAAACTAAGATAACCTTCCATATTGTGAATACAAATGGTCCTAAATTTCAAGGACTAGAAATATAAAAGAAAAACTAAGACAACTGTCAATCAACTTTATTTATTTTTTTTTTATTTTTTATTTTTTGGGCATAGTTTGAGATCATAAAGCATTTGTTAAGTAAGATTCTGAAAATAAGACAATGTTGACAGTTGTGCATAAGAAAATTTACTAAGTGATTATTTCAAGGAATCGATACTTCAAACTTTTGATGAATAGGTGTCAAAAGAATAGTCCATCAAATAATTCATTAAAAAGATTCAGAAAGCCCTTGCCTGGGCTTCAAAAAGGTACACATAATTAGATTTGCCTCCACCTAAATAAAAAGCACTGTAACAACGGAAAATAAATAGGAAAAAGGAAAATAGGTAGAAAGTTTGAATTACAAGCATACCAACAGGGTCTAATGAATTAACAATAATTGCATCATACTTTCCTTTAGGTACATTCTGTAAAAATTCAACAGTTGCCACAATAATGAAAGGAATATCAACAGGAAAGTCTAGCTATATAATCAGCTATGCAATTAGAGGCGTTAATTATGTAAAATTATTAATAACCTAGATTAATGGACCCATATGAAATGGGTAATAAGATTTCAGATGCACATATTCACTAAACTGCATGTAAAAAATAATCAAAGAGAGAATATATTTTTTTCACCATAACAATCATGTGTAATTGGACATTTAACTTCAAATGTATCTCTAAGTACATATGCCTATTAAAGTTCAACTAGAATAAAAGAAAAGAAAAAAAGAAGCTGCTATGGATTCAAAAGGTTCTTCACACTTAATTGCATTATAATTTCAATAATCTAAGTATGCCTATATGTCATTTGAAATTAAATTTGAATAAAAATAGAAACAATAAACTCATCATGAACTATGGAACCCATGATTTATGAAAATTACAATTTTGGGGGATTGAATTGAACAAAGGGGAAGATGAGTTATCGTCTCCTGATAGACACATTCATCTTTCTCAATCAACTGAACAATGCCATCAAGCACAAGAACTTTCCCATATGGTGAGGATTGCAAATAAAAGAACCAGTATCAGTAGGAAATTCATAAATAAGACAATAAATGGCAGAAAAACAGAAAGCAAGTCATCACTGCAAAGATAGTCTACTACTAGGAGATGAAAATGCTGAACCTTAAAAACTAGGATTTCTTGGTACTCTGATATATCCTTGTACAAAATCTTCTCTACTTTCATTCAGTGTGCGTCTCCTACAAGTGAAAACTCAAATTGACTTAACCATGGCCGTCGAATAATAAATCCAGAAAAACACTGACAATAAAAAGGGATAATTTTAATTTTAATTTTATTTTTCTTCATTTAGAAGGAACACCAAAACACTCCACTCAAGCCCTTTAATATAAGCATAGGTAATTATGAACAATCAAAATTTCAATTACAATTTATCATATTGCAAGCATGCCTTACATTACATCTAATAAAAAAGTACATTCCAGCATGACTCTTTGCCCTCAAGGATATATTGATGAATGAATTATAAGTTTTCTGGCCTCTAATATGTTGCAAAGCTAAAATGATTTATATATGTGAGATAAAAAAATGCAACAAAAATAACATATACTTGGCCACATTGGGTTATTGAAATAAGTTCGCTTGCTAGCTTTACTTGTAAAAATCGAACAAAGAAGAAAAGGAGTCAACAAACACCACCCTTCGACTATCATCAAGAAAATTTTAAAAAAACCTATACTACAAGGAAAATAAGGATGTTGGAAAAAATGTCCAACGGAAAAAACAGAAGCAAAGAAGTATAAAAAACAATGACCAGAGCATGATTCAGGTTCGAAGAACCATCTAGAAACAACTGTTGAATGGCATTTAGCCTCAAGCTTAGTGTTTGAAGCCCTAGCCTTCAAGCAACAGGAAGGGATAATAGCCTTATCCAAATCATTCACATTGTCATTCGCCTTCCTATCCATAATCTTTTGGCATTCCAAATCTTTTCCTATGCCGTCCTCGATATATTATCTTATCTGCATTCAAATTGATAAAACAAAACTTAAGAAACCAAAAGGGCAAATTTGTAAAGTTGGTTTTAAGGCTAAAGATTACATGTGGCCAAACCATGTTGTAGGCACCCCATTTTTTACCATCCTCAAGACTTGGTTGTGCTTGAAGGTACATCCAGCCACAAGTTCGATTGCTAGTCTGGTATTCGACTTTCACGGCGGAACGTCACAGGTTTGAGCTTTCCAAACCCTGTATCCTTTTTGCCCTATTTTTGGACCATATGTTCATTCTTTCAGCATGCTCCTTTTGGTGCACTGCCGGCCATGCATTTGTCCTTGCCTGCCATTAATGAAGCCTGCCGACCATCAATGACGCACTGCCGACCACAATTGATGGCCAGCAGAACACTTTGTCTCAGCAGATTTCACGCTAGATCTTTTGAGCCAGCTGGTTTCCACTCATCTCTCCTCCGTACACGTGTATGGAGGGATGAAGCTCTTTTCAAGCTTGTTTAACAAGCTTTGCATTACCTTTCTTCCATATAAGGAGAGGCACCTCCTTCATTTCAGAGGTTCAAAAAAATGGGCTGAGAGTTATAGTTATAGCTTTATATCTATATCTCTCTTTGTTCTTGTTTTGTGCTTCAAAAGTGTAGTTTTGTCTTAGTTTAACACACAAATACACACTCAAACACCTTGCTTGTGTTGCTGAGGCTTCTTGAAGTTGTTTTTGGTGTTCTTAGGTTGATTTGAGCTTGAAAAGCTTGCTGGAGCTGCATTTTTAAAGAAGGTCTTTAAGGGTGCGCTTCTATCTCTTAAAACCCCCATTCTTGCTTAAGCTTTTTTCCCTTCTTCCATGTTTTTTTAAGCTTAGATTTTTACTGTAAAAAGTTATGCTTTTGCATTCCTAAAAAGTTTGTTTAAGGTCACTTTTTCGTTTAGGGTGATCTACCCCCCTCTTAGGCCTTGTTAGGCATTGTTTTGAGCCATCCCTTTAGGCTCTTGTTGCAACCTTTGCATGATCTTTCTACCACTGAAATCCAGAAGATTTTCAGTGGTGGAAAGGTGGTTTTGGAGTCTTAAATAGGAGAGGGTCATCCCCTCTTCTTGTGTCTTGTTTACTTGCTTTGAATGCCTCATGTGTGAGCATGTTTGTTAAGTTTATGTTGGCCATATCTTAGGATTTATTTGTGGTTATTTTTCTATGGCATGCCACTTTTTTTGCTTGGTTTTCTCACTCCATGCATGCCTAATGCACTTGTAGTGTAAATCACACAAACTAGTCTAGTGTGCTTCATGAAGTAGCATGTCATTCTAGCCTGATTTGTGTCCATTTTTGCATGTTCTTGGTGTTTTTTTAACATGTCATACCTCTGTTAGCGTTTGGTTTAATAGCTCCTTGCATGCTCCATGCACTTGTAGTGCATTTTCATGAAATAGCCTAACATGCATCATGCTTTGACATGTCATTTTATCATGCTTTTGGCTTAGCTCTAAGAAGACTTTGTTCATGTTTTAGCATGTTTAAGGTCTGATTTATGTTGTCTTGGTCATGCATGACTTGCTTTGTATAGCCTTTGTTCAATCTAGCTTGTTAGCTTTGTGTATTGAGTCTTCTAGCATGCATTACTTGGACTATTTTAATGATTTGGCATCATTCATAATGTGATTTCAGTTCATGTTTCATGGTCACACACTTGCATTTATCACCTATTCCATGCTTTGGATAGTTTGTGTTTTTATGCCTTAACATGGGTCATTGCGTATACCTTCATGCCTAAGCTTGCGAGCTATCATTTCAAGGTGTTTTTTGGGGTTATTATGCCATGATATAACTCTGATTTTTGTTGGTTAAGTCACCCCATGCTTGGTCCTAATAGGTGCAGTGTAATCCACCATATTTGCCTTGTATGCATTGTGCCTTATGCCCTTCATGCTAGCATGTTTTGGCTTCCTTCCATGCATGTTTTGGACTCATTTTAACATGTTCTAGGACTATTTTGGGTTGCCTTAGCCATATGCTTCATGCTTTATATAGCTGTAGTGCAATTGGCCTTGCTAGCTTTGTGTTTTAATGACTCATGAATGCTATCTTTGAGCTATTTAGATGAGTTGGCATCACTTAACATGACATTTCAGAGCTTATGGCAATGCCATGTTCCCACTTCATTCATGCTTTAAGTGCCTTTGAGTGTTGTGCATTGTTGCCTAGTTTTTGGCTTAGTTTGTATGCTTGCATGCCTAGGTCTTTGAGCCTCCATCTTAGCATGTTTTGGTCATTGTCTTGACCTATCTCAGCTCTGTCCATGGTTGGTTCATGCATGCTTGCCATGTATTGCATGCCTTCTTTGTAGTCCTCTTTATTAGCTTTCATGCTTTAGGACCTTTGTATGCTATACTTATGATTGATCGAATGGCTTGGCACCATTTAGTACCTTGTTTCAATGCACTTAGTGTTGTTACACTTCCACATTGGTCACTCTTTGAGCACTCTTGAGAGTTGTGCTCTTAGGCCTCTTTGATGGGCCATTGCATGTTGATGCTTATATATGCTTTTGGTGCCTTCACTTTTGTGTTATGGCCACTGATTTGGGGCATGACTGAGGTCTACCCTTTTGGTTTAAGTCCATTGAGTATGCCATATTGTTCATTGCATATAGTATGCCATCCTACATTGCATTGTGCATGCCACATGGTTATTTGCATTGTGTATGCCAAGTTATTTTGCCTTGCATTGAGTATGCATGTCCCTAACATTGCTAATTTGTCCTTGCAGAATTGCATTGTGCATGCATGCATTAGCATTGTTTGCATATCATTAGCTTTGTTAAGTTAATCATATCACATTTCATTGAGTATGCCATGTAATTGCATGTTTGCATGCTTAAGTCATATTGCATATTTGCAATGCTTGTGTTGCATTGTTTTTTGGATGAAGTATTAATCTGAGCACGAGAAACGAGGGACGTTTCATACTTCAAGTGATGAAACGTGCCTTAATTCTCAGTCGCCGACGCTCTTGATGACACATGATAGAGCTTTAGGCTTTATATGTTTATTTGTGCATTCATTTTCATTGAAATTTGCACATGTTGGATCTTTGGCCATCGTGCATCGAAATGCGTAATTGATGGACTTGGATCTGATTATACCTCTCCCTTGATGTTTTGAGGTAATATGTAGTGGCATAGTGCATTCATATCCTTGGGAGACCCTCCCTTTTCTTTATTTTGTGCTCTGCTGCAGTTTGGTGTCACAGCACACCAGTGGCCGACACCCTCCCATTTTTGGCCGGCAGCTCTTCACCAATGGCCGGCAGTATACACTCTTGGTCGGCAGGGGGGTCGGCAGAAGCTCCTCATGGCCAGCAGGCCACTGGTGTGGTCTCCAACAAGGATTTGGTGAGATCCAGCAGCTAGTTCTCAGGGACACCCTGCAGACAGAGCCTCTTGAGAGCAACCGGAGAGCTTTTCGGGATGGCAACCGAGCATGCATCCTCTTCTCCTTCAACTAGCACTGAACAACATTGTTTATTGCTTACTTGTTAGTTAGCATTTGGATTTGTAATTTAATTAGTTAATATGTTAATTAATTAAGTTTTGTAATAATTAGTTGTAGCTAGTTATTCATTCAGTTATGTAATAATTAATTAGCTTGTTAGTTAGTTAATTAGTCGGTTTGTATTTTTCATTCGGACCCTCCGTCGAGAGGGCGAATTTTGTAATAAATGTGCGTGTGTGTGATGCATGTCTTCCAACCCCACGTCTTTCTCCCTTTTATTTACCAGCTTTTGATGGTTAGTTTTAGGGCATGTTTCAATTAGCATACTTATGCTTCACATGTTTGCATTCATTCATCTGTCTTGCATGCACCGGGCTCGGCGCATCATACTAACTGCATTGTATTTCAATACCAATTTGAATACATGATTATCAAGTTGCATTTCACATAGCATCTTAGAATAGTTGAGCCTATCTTAGTTGCATTTTGCATGTGTTGCATTAGGCATTACTGACATAGCTAGGATCATGCATTGATTACAAACTAGCTCTTGTTTTGGCTCGGAGTACACTGTAAGTATTTATGCTTTAGCATCCTTGCACAAGTGTGAGTGTTGCCATGATGGCATGCTTGCCATAAGGCTAACTGCTTATGTGTTTAACTGCCTGAATGCCTGTGGGTGAAGGTTGGATTACTTGTATTGGAACAATTCAACGAAATGCGTGTTTTAAGCCCACTTGAGAGTGGCAAAATCATGTTTTCTAAGCCCACTCAAGGGTGGCAAATCCACGTCTTAGCCTACTTGCGAGTAGCACCTTCAAACCATTTTCAAACAAACATGATATGTTTTGTTCCAACTGAGGCGATCTAGTCTATACTTGTATGATGTGTGCATCACATAGTAATTCTAGGCTAATAACCGTAATAAGAACGCATGTGTTTTCAAAAACGAGATATCATGCATAGTACAGGCCGATCTTTGATCGGTCGAGCGGGGGTGCTCATTGCATGACCTTCCCCTCTCGTACCCAAGTTCCCGAGCCGAGGCAACTTTGGTAGTGACGGACTCATGGCCTTAGGCACGAGTCAGGGTTTCCTAAATTTCCCAAAACAAAATATTTAGGTGGCGACTCTATATCTGGCAAAGCAGTCCATGTTTGGCACTTCTTTATAAAAATCAGTTTTCCAAAACGATTTGCCCGATTTGAACTCTTTGGTGATTTATCGGTCTTGCATTGCACTTTGCGATATTAGATTCAGAACCGTGACATTGAGTCCGAACTGTAGTAGTAGTCCAATGAACAAAACAAATTTCGTGCCAATTCGTGTGCGGAGCCCGAGACGTTCGGGCACGTCTACACATGTATATCTACTAGATATGCTAAGAAGGCATAAAAACTTCACAAGTTGAGACACAGATGTGAGACAAAGTGATACCATTTTGTGAAAATCCTCTTTGCACTTAGGCTTTCTCAATATCTATTGGTTGGATTTCCTATCTCTCTCTCTCTCTCTCTCTCTCTCTCTCTCTCACACACACACACACACACACATACACACACACACACACACACACCCAATAAATTTGGTTTTAAGAATGCTTCAATTATGTGTGTGATTCTTAATTTGAGACTAGATGTTATGTAGGTGCTTTTGTTTAATTCTAGGTCTGGTGCTTCATGGTGAATTCTTGCTAGGATTTTTATTTTGAAGGCAGATTCATTTGCTGGTATTGTCAATCATGCATTACTTTGGAGTACTATTTGGCATTTGAGAAGAAAAAATGGAAAGATCAATCACGAGTTCAACAATCACTACACTAATTAATTTAATGAAAATAGACGAAACTAATTGATGAAGTTATGAAACAATCATGTAGTTAACACTACATTAAGATCAATCATGAGTTCAGCAACATACACAAGATGACAACACTGTAATCCTAAAAATTAATAAATAGCTTCATCGAATCTTCAAGTAGATTATATCTGACTTACAGAATAATAGATAGATATCCAGTAGGTTGGTTACTGAAGAAGGGATGAGGTGGCATCTGTAGCCAAAATAGGAGAAAGAAAACAGCAAGTGAGAATTAGTGTTATGTTGTTGTTATCTTTGAATGAATATACATATACTATGACATATAATAAATACTCAAATTCTCCATTGCCATTCTAATAATTCAAAAAATAAAATAAAATAACATAAAGGAAAATCAATTTATAAAAAATCCAACTCTTATTCAAAACAGGGAATTAATAACATCAAGACATATTGAAAAAATCCAAGGCAGTATTTAGGCAAACACATAAAAAAATAATTTGACTAGCTTTTAGGCAGACACATATACATGCATATTTTTTGTTCTGTTTTTTCTTTATAAATCTAGATTTTAACCTTTGAGTTTCGCTTGGTTACAATACTATAGCTGAAAGTCTCTTGTTCATTATCAGCCTCCTCTTTTTACCTTTGCTATACCTAGCAATTTCTTACACACAAACACAAACTTGAGAAATAATTTGGTTCCTTGCTATGCCTTTCAAGATTGAGATGTCTTTACAGCAAGCCTATGAATTATTCCAATGAATTTTCTTGTTCATTTTTTACTTGTATATTATTTAGAGACAGACAAATAAGCATCTCTTTTTTCTTCTTCTTTAAGTTTATTTATTTATTTGTGAATTCTCTACTCCTATTTATTACATTTTTGAACCTTCTTGGCTAAATGAGTGACTCGTATAATAGAAAAATCTAGTAATAAGGAACAAAATTGTTTGCCATGCAAACTTTCTTTCCACTACTAACCAGAGAAGAAACAACTCAAAATAGATTGATCACAAAATAATCGCAAAACAAAAACTAATCGAATTCAGATGTGTGTATATAAATATGCATGTCTATGTGAGAAGAATTGAAAATAGATAGAAACTTTTCAGAAAAGAAAAGAAAGAATTGCAAATAATTGAAAACCAAGATTTCCTAAGTTAGATAGAGAGAGAAGCAGAGGTGATAGATTACATTAAACCTAAGAAATTACGAGTGACTATACAATTAATTGATTCGATTCAATGCATTCAGCGATATCATTAAATAGAACATAGAGTGATGATTACCAGACGAAGCAAAGGAGCTTCGGGATCCGCAATGCGAGTTAAGGCTATGTCGAAGCTGAATAGATTCTACTTGGCTTGAAATCGGAGAGCAATATCGAAAATTAGAGAGTTTCAAATTGCCAAAACGAGCAGAAATTTAGGTCGATTTGAAGGCGACGAAGGCCGATCTGGCAGCGGAATAAGCAGCCATGGAAGCTCCGGCGATTGAAGCGCACACGCGCACGAGAGAGAGAGAGAGAGGAGAAGAAGAAGAAGAAGAAGAAGAAGAAGAAGAAGAAGAAGAAGAAGAAGAAGAAGAAGAAAATCGCTACAAAGACAAAGAAACGATATTTATGAAGAAGAGAAACAAAGCAATGTGTTGTGATTAATTAATTTGCTTTGGAAGCTCCGAAGAGTGTGAGAATAGTGATGCATACAAAGAGCTTCGACTATGGATAGTGAGATTCAAGCGAGAGAGAGTGGAGTGTCAAAAAAGAGAGTCGAGCGAGAGAGAGTCGAGCGAGAGAGATTTTGAGAGAGAGAGAGAGAGAGAGAGAGAGAGAGAGAGAGAGAGAATTCATACACCACCGTTGGAGATAGATTTGGGAAATAAAAGTGAAAAATGGGAGATAGGTCAAGTTTTTAACAACACAACTAGGTGATTTTTTTTTTAATGTAAAAAGTGATCTTTTGCGACAGCTAAACAATCCATCGCAAAAAAAATAAATGCAAAAAGTCATCATTCTGGTAGTTTCTAAAGAAGGGACAAGCCACACCAGGGGATGAAACTCCAACATGCTCACCCCACTAGCCTTCAAAGCTTGTCTCACTAAGCAATGCGCAGCTCCATTGGCTCCTCTTCGAACAAACCTTACCTCAATGGCGATAAAGCTCTGTAATTGGCGTTATCATCAGCCGAAAACATGGTTTTTGATTTATTTATTATCTATATATATATAAGAAAAAAGGTCTTTTAATGACAAGGTTTGTGGGAGCTCTAAACCCTCAAACTAAATTTTTTGATTTTTTAAAATAATAAAAAACATTCTATTGGTTAAACTCTTATTTAATCATAACAATAAAATCCTAATTATTCCATAAATTACGATTTTTAAAAGAAAAGTATGCTCAACTATTTCAAAATTTAAATTTGTGTGCTACTATATACGGAAGCAATTCACTAAAACATAATTATTTTTTATTTTTAAAAAAGTCTATTGGTTAACTCTAATTTCACCATAACAATTAAACTCTAATTATTCCATAAATTACGACTTCTAAAAGGACAATATGCTCAATTATTTGAAAATTTAACTTTGTGTGCCACTAATATAGAAGCAATTCACTAAAATCTAATTATAATCATTAAAAAAAATACCTTTAATTATTCTATAATTTATGATTTTTAAATATATATTTTTCTATTTCAAGATTTAAAATTATGTGTCGGTAAATATGATAAACAATTCAACAGAATCTAAATTTTTTATAAAAAAAATAAATAAATCAAATGGTCACATTATCTATGCTATAACTAATATATAAATCTTTTTCAAAATTTATAACAATGCTCCTTTCAAAATTCAATATAATAAACTTTTAAAATTACATTTTTTTTTATTTATCTTCAAACTCACATACTAAGTTTCTTGATTGATTTTTATTTATTATTAAAAAAAATAAAAAAATCTATTGGGTAACATTTTCTCAACAATAAAAATATAACAATCTAATTGTACGAGCACGAAATAATTCTTCTCATATGATCCTGTTGACAAAGTTTGCACTCCTCTAAACAATGTTGGTTTGCCACCTGAAAACACAAACGTGAGCTAACCGGCGGGTGTGTGCCAGAAACCCCTCTGATGCCTAAGTCAGCCACTAGACAATAGAAAATAAGCTCTGTGTATTCTATAGTAGAAATTGAAATACCTGTACATAGGTCTGGTCATTAGCTTTTATAGACTTTACTTGGCATAATACTAGTAGGATTTCCAACTCTCCTTATAAGAGTCCTTCTAGGAATCACACACCCTACTCACTACCAACCAAGTGAGATGGTTTGCACAATCCTAGTAGGACTCTACTCTCTTTAACAGAGTCCCTCTAAGAGTCACACTCCTACTCACTGCCAACCAAGTGAGATGGTTTGCACAATCCCAGTAGGACTCTAAATCTCCTTAGCAGAGTCCTACTAGGAGTCTCATCACTGCAAGCCAAGTGAGATGGCTGAACCCTTTACCTCGGTTATACATTCTTGACCGAATTGCCTTATCTCGGTCTCCTGCCATTCAAACTGTGTAATCGAAAGCCGATCTATCGAATCCCACCATACCAAGCTATACACAGCTCGGCCCCCACCATTGATGTTACCTCGGTTTTGTCTGTTCAGACTGAGCTAACTGCAGCAGTCTCCGACCAAACTAACAAGGACGAGGTCCAACTTGCGAAGCCCAAACACCTCGGCCCATAGTTCGGCCCAAATCTGAAATATGAGATGTCTTCTTGGCCTAAGACCGAGCTATACCAGTCCTTATCTCAGCCCATTGCGCGGCCCAACTTCCAAAGAAGACTTTTCCTAGCTCGACCCAATTTCTTTACAAGTTACCCTCTCAATTGCCCCTTAATTCCATCTACGTAGCATGATTGGGATTGTTTTTCCTCCAGCCGAGCTAAGAAACTTGCTGGTCAAACCTGCCAATCTGCTTTGGCTGAGGTAACTATCATCTCGGTCAAAGAGTGCCATAAATTTGTCGGTCAAACTTGCCAACCTGCTTTGGCCGAGGTAACTATCTCGGTCCAAGATTTCAAAAATTTGTTAGTCAAACCTACCAACCTGCTTTGGTCGAGGTAACCATCATCCTGGCCAAAGAGTTCCAAAAATTTTGTTGGTCAAACCTGCCAACTTCCTGCAGCCTAGATCCTTATCTTGACTTAGGAGAGCTAAATGTTAGTTATTCCTGCCAATCTTCTTCAGCGCGGATCTTTATCTCAACTTGAAGAAGAGCCAAATGCTTGGCCATTCCTGCCAAACTTCTTGATTTCCCCCCAGTCGGGCAAAGACTCGTTGGTCAAACCTGCTAACTTTCTGTAGCCTAGATCCTTATCTCGGCTTAGGAGAAGTGTTGGTTTTTCCATCCAACCTCTTCAGCCCATATCCTAATCCTAGCTAAAGAGAGCTCAAAGTTGGTTATTCCGGCCAACTCTGAACGAAGTGTTTGGTTATTCTGGCCAAACGTCCTACAGCCTAGATCCTTATCCTCGGCTTAGGAAAAGTGTTGGTTTTTCCAGCCAACCTCGCCAGCCCAGATCCTAATCCTAGCTGAAGAGAGCTCAAAGTTGATTATTCCGGCCAACTCTAAGCGAAGTGTTTGGTTATTCCGGCCAAACGTCCTGCAGCCTAGATCCTTATCCTCGGCTTAGGAAAAGTGTTGGTTTTTCCAGCCAACCTCTTTAGCCCAGATCCTGATCTTAGCTGAAGAGAGCTCAAAGTTGGTTATTCTGGCCAACTCTAAGCAAAGTGTTTGGTTATTCCTACCAAACTTCTCAATTGCCCCCCCAGTCGAGCAAAGACTTTTGCGCGGTCAATCTTCCTTGTCAACCGTGTTAACTCTGGCCAAAAGCTTTTTGTCTGGTACCGCTGTTGTGCTAGATTCTTCCTTGGTGCGCTCTCCATCTTCTTCTACCTGGACGTGTTGGTGTACTCTCTCTATCAGGGCTTCTATAGTAAGAGGTGGTGTCATTGTCATTGAATCTCCTAACTTATGACCCACTAGCAGACCTTGCTTGTACTGTGCAATAGCTAGGTTGGTAGGACAATCTGTTACTTGGTTGAAGGTCTTCTAATACCTATTGTTGTAAGACTTCAACGTTTCCTTCTCGCCCATGTCGATGGAGAGAAGCTAGTCAATCTCTACTGGCGTCTTGGTGCTTGTTCTCTATTGTCGGAATGAACGGTGAGCTCTGCAACCTTGCTAACGCTTTTTCTTGCTAGTTCATAGGCAAGGCGTGGCTCTGGAATTCCAACCTCGACACTCCCATGTGTTCTAGGAGCCAATCGTTGTAGTGCGAAGACTCTGTGAGTCTGAATGTCTTCTTTCCTTCGAGCCTTTTTAGTCCTCATTCTCTCAAGCCTGGAGTAGCATGTCCTGGAATGAGTATTGCCCGTCCTGAGACTTCTACTTTCAGTTTATGATGGTGTGACTTGTCTGTCACGATCTTCTAAGTGGCAAGAGTGCGCCCTGCTCTTGTCCACCTCTTCTTCCGTTGCCCCTCTACCCTTTATCTGGCACATCATAGTCTCTATGTCTACTGCCATCCTTCTTATTACTTCGTCTTGCTCCCTTACACGATCTTTGAGAACCTGAGGATCCATCTTCCGCCTCTGTCTATCAGGGCTTTGAGAGCGGTGTGGACTTGAGCCCTGTCTTTCTCTTGCTTCTCTCTGCGGATTCCTTCGCTGGGGATCTAATTCCGCTATGGGTGAGATAGAAGGTAAACCTTCACGGCTCCCACCCGCTTCCGGCGTTTGCCAATCAATAGCAAATTGCGGCAAGTCTTCATTGTGCGCCATGGCTTTCAACTAGAGAGGAAAACTTGATCAAGAGATTTTGCTCTTTGTGAAATTCCCACAGACGGTGCCAATTGTACGAGCACAAAATAATTCTTCTCGTATGATCCTGTTGATCAAGTTTGCACTCCTCTAAACAATGTTGGTTTGCCACCTAAAAACACAAATGTGAGCGAACTGGCAGGTGTGTGCCGGAAACCCCTCCGATGCCTAAGTCAGCAACTAGACAATAGACAATAAGCTCTGTGTATTCTAT
This sequence comes from Camellia lanceoleosa, assembly GCA_025200525.1. Lineage (NCBI taxonomy): Eukaryota > Viridiplantae > Streptophyta > Magnoliopsida > Ericales > Theaceae > Camellia > Camellia lanceoleosa. The sequence goes on along the minus strand of CM045761.1, from coordinate 54,979,513 downwards.
AGTAGAAATTGAAATACCTGTACATAGGTCTGATCATTAGCATTTATAGACTTTACTTGGCATAATACTAGTAGGATTTCTAACTCTCCTTATAAGAGTCCTTCTAGGAATCACACACCCTACTCACTACCAACCAAGTGAGATGGTTTGCACAATCCTAGTAGGACTCTACTCTCTTTAACAGAGTCCCCCTAAGAGTTACACTCCTACTCACTGCCAACCAAGTGAGATGGTTTGCACAATCCCAGTAGGACTCTAAATCTCCTTAGCAGAGTCCTACTAGGAGTCTCATCACTGCAAGCCAAGTGAGATGGCTGAACCCTTTACCTCGGTTATACATTCTTGACCGAATTTCCTTATCTCGGTCTCCTGCCATTCAGACCGTGTGATCGAAAGCCGATCTATCAAATCCCACCATACCAGGCTATACACAGCTCGACCCTCACCATTGATGTTACCTTGGTTTTGTCTGTTACGAGGCCCAACTTGCGAAGCCCAAACATCTCGGCCCATAGTTCGGCCCAAATCCGAAATATGAGATGTCTTCTTGACCTTAAGACCAAGCTATACCAGCCCTTATCTCGGCCCATTGCGCGGCCCAACTTTCAAAGAAGACTTTTCCTAGCTCGGCCCAATTTGTTTACAAATTACCCTCTCACTAATGATTTATGAAATTTGAAAGGAAAGTATATTAACCCATTTCAAAATTCAAAAGTTTGCCATATAACTATTTTAAAATAAAAAATTCTAATTTTCTCATAATTTATGACTTTTAAAAAGAAAGAAGACTAAATCAATTTTAAAATTGTGTATCACAAATTATGAGAAACAATTCACATCTCCGATAAATCTTCTCTCTTGCACTTATTGGATTCAAGTCAGATTAGAGTCGGTGTTCATCAAGTGTTGTAACTATTAGTAATTGAGCAATTGTGAAGAATTCAATTGATAAATTTTTTCATTGTAAGTTTATGGCCTTTTATAAAGATCAATTTCTAATCTTTAGCGTCTCACATCCTTATTTCTATTATGCATCTAACAATTATGTTAATTTGTAAAAATTTATTGCATGCTTATTTAATCTAAGTGTACTTTATAAAATAAATTTCCAATATTTTCGGTCGAGGTTCAACAGTTTAAAATCTATATTTATCAAGTACATCAATATGGATGACAGAGGTTATTGAGAACATGTGCATATTTATTAATAAATTTTCATTATAAGTTTATTCTTCTTTTGGATGATGCATATGGTTATAATATTACTTATGCATTTATGTTTTGTAATTTCCATGATTTCATATTTCAAAATTTTTATAAGGTTTGCTTTTAATTTTAAGATTTTATAGTTGGTGCACTTTTTCTTAAATAATGTTATACTTATTATATTTTTATATTATATTGCCTTATATTTTATTGTGTGACTAAGTTCATTTGGTTGTAATTTTAAATTATAATATATTTGATATTTTTATAGCTTATTTAGCTAAAAAAAATAGAGGTTTTTTAAACTACAATTTGTAACTTCTTCTTTTTTTTCTTTTTTCTTTTTTCTTTTTTTAAACTTATTTGAAATCCTTAAATACATATGAATATAAGAATCTCATATCTTACGTCTTAGTAATAACTTTTGAGGCATTATGTATATTTACACAATAAAAATGTTATATAGAATATCAAAAGTTACATTGCACCAAATAAATTTACAATTTATTTTAAGTTAATAATTTAAAATTTTACTTATAATTTATAACCATTTTATGGGTCATGCCAAACATTAAACAAAATTTAAAAAACACAAGGTGCATTTAGATTAGAGCCTAAGTTACATAAGCTTAATAATGACCATGAACATAGTCCATTAACATGTTGATAGCTTTCCTATAGCGATCCAGATTTTTCCCCAACCTTTATTGTGTTCCGGACTCGGGATTTGTGGTTGTGTGTTGTTGTCTATATCTTATTTCCGTCCTCTAATCCTTTGTATTTGAGTTTTGGGACATGATGGGTGAGTTTGGAACAGGTTGGTTGTGATTTGGTACAAGTGGTTGCTACCTAGGTTTTGACCTCTTTGCTCGAGCGAGGCTTCTTGCGCTCGAGCAAGCCTTGTGTATTTGCTTCTTCGCTCGAGTGAGGCTTTTTGTGCTCGAGCGTGCGTCTATGACTCTGTAAGACCTGAAGGTTGGTATTCTTCGCTCGAGCGAGATTTCTTGCGCTCGAGCAAGCACTCTTGTGCTCGAGCGTGCGTCTGCGTGGATGGCTGACCTAAAGCTTCGCATTGTTCGCTCGAGCGACGCTTCTTACGCTCGAGCGAGGTCTTTCATTGCTTGAGTGACAACTCCTTTGCTTGAGCAAGCCTCGCATATATCAGTTCGTAGCAGCGTGATTTTTATCACTTTTTCATCCCCTTTTCATTCCAAACCCTAAATCTGGCTGTCTCTCTCTCTAAACACTCTCTCTCTGTCTACAAATACACCTTGTTCTTGGGTTTCTCTACCCTAGTCCCTTTGTTAAAAAGGTAAAGCATTGTGTGGGCTTCATTTTGATCCGAAGAAATTCAAGTTTGGAGCATCTTCAAGTTTCACTCTTCATCTCTTTTGAGTTTCTTCACTTGAGGTAGGGATCTTCAACACTTGTTTATGATTTTTAACCTAGGTATTTATGTTATAAATATATGGTGAGTTTTGGGATGTTTGGAGAAAACCTAGGGTTAGGTTCAAACTTATGAAAGAGGGGTTTTTATGTGTTGTTGTATATTTGACCATGGGGTTGGAATATGAGGTGGTTTTGTGTTAAAATTGATGAATTTGATCTTTGGGTTAGTATTTGGAATAAGGGAGAAATTTGCCCTAATATGAGCTAAATAATTAGTTGGCATAAATAATGGAATTGGTGTTGGAAATATGAAATTGGGAAGTTGTGTGAATGGGTGGTGTAGTTAGATTTGTTAAATCACTCACCTATGGAAATTTGATAAATTATCTATTTAAAAGATTGTATATCTGTTTACAAATATCTGTTTTAGGCTATCGGTGAAGGATAGCCGTGATTGTTGTAGAAACTGCATGTGGATTAGGTGAATTGAAACATGTCGTTTAAATTTACCTCATTGGATAAGATGGTATGATTAAGATGTTGGATATGTGTCATTGATAGTCATTGTATATGACGATGCTTTTAATACATTGCATATGTACCATTTGTTTAGGAGGAGATAGGAGATGGACTCCATTTATAATTAAGTTGGTCAGAGTGTCCAAGGTGAAAGTCTTGAAATCTTGTGCATATATGGGTGCCGGTTCCTTCGGATGAAAATTCCATAAAATGGCAACGTTGAAGTGCTTGTGTATGCATATATGGGTGCCAATTCCCTCGGATGAAAATCCCGTAAAATGGAAAAATTGAAGTGTTTGAATAATAGTTGTATTGAATTGTGAATCATTGAGTTGTAACCTCATTTTGGGATTGTTTAGATAACAATGACTTATCTCATGAATTGGCTCAAAATTTACTAGATTAATATGAATTGAATAGATGGAAATGGAATCGAGATATAGGTATTAGTAATGAATGAATATGGACAGAATGTGAGTTGGTTATGAATGTAGAACATTTACTTGGCACTTATATTTTAGTTAAACTTCATATATTGTGTTAGGATGCTTCTACTAGGCTTTGGCTCACCCTACTTGGGAAACCATTTTCAGGTACAGTTGACATGCTCCCGCCAAGAATGTAGCATGGGAGGACTTAAGAGCTGGAGGCTATATTTTGTTATTTTCACATTTAAATGTTTATTCAAGCCAATACCTTTATATGTATAGAGTTTATCACACTCTCTTTGGTTGTAACCAAGTATGTTTTTGAAAGATGTAAGCCCGTAGGGCATTCACTTATGTTAAACTCTTTTGTTTTATTACTTCATGTAATGAAAGGATTACTTACCCTCAGATTTATGTAGTTGTTATTTATGTTATTGTGGATCATATCTATGATGTTATATTTTGGGAACATTACAACTTGGTATCAGAGTGTACTGGGTTTGAATACTTTGGGTACGTGGGAAGTAGTTATTACCACAATGGGTTTGTCTCGCTTAATTGAGGCATTAATATGCATTGTATACTTATGCGATAACATGCTTGTATGACTATATGGGTATTGGATTTAATTTCTAGGATGCTGGCCGAGTCCATGGGTTTCTAGGAGTCCTATTGGAAAGGCACGTTATCACTGTCATTTCTAACCGAAACTCTAGCAACGTCGCGAGACAGTCATTATCCAGAAATGAAATTCATATGTGTTTATGTGATTATGTGTTTATGTGGAGTGATTTATTATTGTCCAATATGTTAGGATGCGAATGAGTTAGCTTCGACGCATTTGTGAATGTGCTAATCTGTTTGGGTTACCCTTATTAGGATGTCTAGACAAGGAGGTAACCATTTCCCTCCTTCCACACGGGAAGAATTGTAGAGACAGTTTGTGGATTTGCGCCAAGGGACTACACCTTTGGTACAGTTTGAAGCATGGTTTTCTAACCTGTTGAGATTTGCTCCGGAGTTGGTGGAGACTAAGGAACTGTGTTGTTTGGAGTTCGAGAGTAGGCTGTGTGACGACATCCGCAAAAGGATTGCCGGGTCTTGGCATAGAAGTTATAGTGTGCTTGTAGAAGCTACGGTTCATGTTGAGGCAGAAGTATTAGCTATGGGTTAGAGTACGGAGGAGGCCATTTCGGCGACTCCTATAACTCGGGGTGTTGGTATGCCTTTTAAAAGGCAGAGGGGTTTTAACCCACAACAGTTTCCGAGAACATAGTCTAGCTCTACATTTCCAGTACTGAGTTTAGGCTCGGGAAAGGGTAAGCAAAGGGATCTCACTTGCTTTAAATGTGGTATGTTGGGCCACAAGTCTCCAGTTTTCCCACAGAGGAAGAGGGCAGGGTTGGTAGTTCAACTAGTAGTTGCACCACCAAGATCATCTAGTCAGCCAAGGGTGGGAACAATCGAGTGCTCGATGGGGAAGCAGTCATTGGGATCCTCACCAGTTCATACTTTGGACCAGTCACGTATTCGGAAACCACTTACATACTAGAGGTGTAATCAGTCGGGTCATCTTAAACATTTCTGCACCCAGCCGGGGGCTTCTTTGGGAGTTTCGCAACCCAGTCAGGTTCAACCTTATTCACCTGGGCAAGGGCAATACCGTTATGAAAAACAAGTAAGCCAAATTTCGAGGGCCTCAGGAGAGTCGAGTTCTCAAATCCCTAGTGGGGAATTATGCATTTGTTCCAGGTGTGGCCAGTCTGGACACGACAGTACTTCCTGCCTGTGGCTTGTGAGCTCTTAGGGTACTTTGGGCTCGAGAATAACCAACTTTAGCAGTCCAAAGAGGGTCAATAACGGTGGTAGTACCAATGGGATGATTTTGTTTTGGTTATGCTATTTTGTAACTGGTGAATTATCGTTTTGTAATCATTGGACTCTATTATTTAACCAATGTGTTTTGTGAATGTTGAAACATCAAAACTGCTTGTTTATATGTATGTACCTTTGCTTGTTTATTTCCGTGGATTGGGCAAATTGGAGCATGTAATGACTCTAAAGTCTTATTAATATGGTAAGTTATTGTAGAATTCGAAAATTTTCGTATTAATGCACGCTTATATGTGTGATGTGGTTTGGAAAGGTGATGGCTGATGGGCCATAGTTTGAAATGAAAAAGAGTTATTAGGGGGATGTATGTTTTGGTCAGAGTTACCAGGGGGCGGAAACAGTTATACTTGCCGAGTGTACATAATTTCATAAGCATTTCTTATTTGGTCTTATGTGCGTGGTAGAGACTTTGGTTTACTATCATGGGAATTCCTCGAGAGGATGTGAAGTGTGTGAATGGCACTGGGTTTTGAACATGTAACGCGATGTTTTTAAGGATGAATAGCGTATAGTTTCGTTAGGTATAAACCTGTACCTTTATGGTAGGTGACGTTATCGGATCTTCATATTTTCTGATTGCTTGTTTCTTTTGAAGGGATGTTAGTGCCTGTTTGGCAGAGCTTAATTACAGCTTATTTCAGCTTTCAGCTTAATTTAAGCTATTTTGATGTGTTTGGTTTAGCTTATAGCTTATAGCTTATAGCTTTTTGGAAGTCATAAATCAGCTTATTCTTTGAGTGGGGCAGGAGATCCTTTAAGAATAAGCTGGAAATCAGCTTAAGCTGAAAGTTATAAGCTATAAGCTGTTTAGGCATAAGCTATAAGCACTTTCCCACAGCTCTACCAAACAGGGCCTTAGTCTCTTATCAAAATTATGGTTGTTAGCATCGGTGAGTGGTGTGTTGTGGGCAGTTGGTAATATATTTCGGGCAGTAGTATAGTGGATGCTTCCTAAATTTAAGGACTCTTTTATTATGTTTGAATGTGATAGGTGTGTACCTTAATTCTGGTTAAATCAGGAGATGCTGTCGGAAGGGTTGGTTGGGCATATAACCCGTGGTTAGAGCATGACCAGTGTGTAGGGTCACCGTGGTATGGTGGTTATAGAGGAAGGTTTGGGATAACGGCGAGGAGGGTGAAGACTTTTGCTCATCTAGGGAGTTAGGATGGTAAGTCTTTGAAAGCCTTGTCACTAACATGCGATTGTATCGGGGCTTGGTTCAAGGTAGCTGTTCAGTAGTAGCGATGGCTAGTGGATTGGCTATCACAACCCAAACCCACCCCTATGGGTTTTGCATCGTAACCAGCCAGTAATCCGTGATTACCAAAGGCCTGCTTAACAGTAATAACAGTAATACAGAGTAAGGGGCTAGCAGAAGCCAAACAGTAAATAAAACATGTCCAATGAGCTATGAAAATCTGAATGCAAAAAGGCTTTTATGAACAAGTCGCATTCATAACCAAAACATATATATATACATATCAGGCATACGTAACATGCGAGTTAGGGACCAAATCCCTATACCATAACTGTATAGTCAAAAGTCTTATTCAGTCTATACATAACAGAGACAAAAAAAGGTGAATCTAAAACACCCCAAAAGTAGCCTTAGCTTGGACAGACTTGGAACCTCGAAGCGAGGCACAACAGTTGGCTTGACAAAACGAGAGCTTAACCTGATGCTCCTATCCTCGATCCGGTGCCTGGACACCTACATATAAATATAAACAGTGAGCTAAAGCCCAATGAATAACAAATTCGTAAAGGGGTTAAGAATGAATGTCCTTTCAGTACTTAAAATAGTCATCTGTGTCAGTGAATCAGTTATTCAATCAATGGCTCATATTTCATGCCATAAGAGTTATTAAAAACCATAGTAGTCATAGGTGGTGCATCCCCTAGCAAAACAGTACAGCAGGTCTTAACAGACCGAACAGTCAGTTAATGGCCATTATAGCGAAATGTGATAGTAGTTCCAAACATTGGGGTGAGAGATCTCTGTAATAATAAAGATAAAGATGCGAATAAAGAAGTTGCTATGGATGCCACGAATACAGTTCACAAATAGGACAACATTCATTCAGTAAACAATGTCATTTCAGAAAATAGTAGAGTCAATCGTTCAAAAATAGTTATAATTGAACATATCTTTATAATATTGTTACTCACAGAGTACTGGGCTACAGGCAAGCTAGTGAGCGTCCTCGGATGCCAACCCTACACAGTTGCAGAAGGAACACACACTAAGTGACACATTTGCGAATTAATAACTTAGTCTCTATCTTGACTTGGTGTGGTTCTATAATAATAACCTCATTAAGATGCCTTAAATTTGGCCTAGGAATGCCTAGGATGGAATGAGGATGCAAAAATGTACGTTAAAAACACTTTTTAAAATTTGCAAAAACAAGGGTCTTGCTCGAACGTGGCTTTCTACACTCAAGCGGACATGTAGACAATGAAGCTCCGCTCAAGCGTGACTTCCCTTGCTCGAGCGGACTGCAAACTCTAGAAAAGTACTGGATGCACGATATTCACGCTCGACGGACGCTCGACGGACGCTCGACCTCCGCTCGAGCGTGAGACTCAGGTCCTCGCTCGAGCGTGAATTCTCTCGCTCGAGCGGACTGCAAAACACATGGACTTCTGGGCATATGCATTTCACGCTTGAGCGTGACTTCCTACGCTCAAGCGGAAGTGCATGTACTCAGAGTGTACGTTTGAGCGTGAAGTCCTCTGCTCGAGCGTGGATCCAAAACCTAGAATTTCCAGATTGATCCTCAAGCACAAAACTCAACTTCTAAAGCTTCAAACTCGATTCTTTTGGGCTAATTTTCTGGAAAACACTTGAAAACTCATACTACAACATGTTTCGAAGATCAATTTATGAAATCAAGCCTAAAAGTAAACCAATTGAACACTAATTTCAAAGAAACTTAAAGAACAAAACAAGAACGTAACATGCAAGAGTTCACATGAATTTCAATGCTCTAATACCTTATCAAATGCAAGATTGAACTCTAAAACATGGTGAATTCATGGACCAAAACCAAAATAGGAACATACATGTGGGAATTTCATGAAAATGACTTCAAAACACTATGATATGGACATGCATGTATACAATGCCTCATAATTCAACACTTTGAGCTAAAACTTGACTCTAATCTCCAATATTTCCATGAACCATGCAAAATACAATTTAAATCCATAATTGAAAGGATGAATTCCCTACCTTAGGTCTAGAATCCCAAATATGCTAGCTCAATTTTGCAAATGCTCTTCAATTCTTCTAAGTTCAAGCAAAATCTAGGTGAATTCAACCTTTTTCTCCTACTCTCCCTCTCTCATACAGTTTGCTCAAGAAAATGGATGAAGAAATGATGCCAAACCAATGTAAAGGGTAAGAGAAGTAATGGTCTTGAGTCAAGCCACTTAGTGGCAATTTGGTAGTAAATGCAAACTAATGTAATTTAACATTATTTAATCTAATTAATAATCCCAAATCAAATTTTAATTAAACCTACCATAAAATCACATAAATCCTAATTAGCATACAACACTAATCAATTTATGATTCGAGCGGCGATAAGGCTTTCAATTTGCTATTCAAAATCAAAACACGAACAAATCATTCAGTAATCAAACAGATAGAAATGCAATTCAAACAATACACTCATACAAACAGATTAGGATTTCGTTCCAATCAGTTACTTATCATGCTCAATCACAGATTAGCACTAATCAGAGGTGAGGGTTGTCACACTGGCACAGAGGCTTAGTATTTTGATTGTACTCTTCTGACGAGTGACAAATAGAATATGGAATAAAGAGTTGACCTTGTTGGTCATCGAGGGATGGAGGTGTTACTGGTGTGCGGTTCTAACAGTTACGTAGTAATGATAGGTGTTGTGGTGTAATAAGCCTTGCTAGTTAACTTGGTGCGAGGGAATAAGTATGTGAATTTCGTTATTGTAAATTTAGTTGAGGTTGTAAGTACATTCTCAGAATGAGGGATTCAGTGTGGGTGTAGGATAGCATGCATTAAGTGAGGAAATTATGCTAGTATGGTATGTGATAGTGTGTAGTTCGTGTGTTGTTATTAGATGATGTGAAGAAGGGGATCGGTCATAAGGCAATCCCAAGAGAGTGCCTTGGTAAGGTAGTAGTGTGGTTAATGATGGAATTTAGTAGGTTAATGTTTGATAATGCTGGACCACTTTGGTGTGGGTGTCTATTGTCCAGTTTGGATAGTGGAACTCCAAGTGAGGCAGTAAGGTTGTGTAGGGTTTGAAGGCTGGTACGAATGAGTAATATTGGATAGTTGGTTGGTAAATGCTTGGATTGGTTGACATATGGTCACCTCTGGAATAGGTCGAAAGTGTGGGTTGTGTAATTAGATGGTATCATGTTATGGAATATAACTTCCACATGGATAGTTGGAAGGTTATTTTGCATTATAGTAACCGGTTTGAAATTTCGGGTGAAGAACTTCAGCCTTAGAAGTGCTTCACGCCTTTATGTGACTGGTGCGTGAAGCGCCGACGTCGGGAAAAATCCCGTTTTGTTCATTGGGCTCACTACAGTTCGGAGTCAAATGTCACAATTCTGAATCTAATCTCGCAAAGTGCAATGCAAGACCGATAAATCACCAAAGAGTCCAAATCCGGCAAATCGTTTTGAAAAACTGATTTTTAGAAAGAAATGCCAAACATGGACTGCTTTGCCAGATACAGAGTCGCCACCTAAATATTTTATTTTGGGGGAATTTAGGAAACCCTGACTTGTGCCTAAGGCCACGTATTCGTCATCACCAAAGTTGCCTCGGCTTGGGAACTTGGGTACGACGGGTGAAAGTCATGCAATGAGCACCCCCGCTCGCCCGATCAAAGATCGGCCTTTACTAACATGATACCTTGTTTTTTAAAACACATGCGTTCTTATTCCGGTTATTAGCCTAGAATTACTATGTGATGCGCACAACATACAAGTATAGACTAGATCGCCTAAATTGAAACAAAACATCTCATGTTTGGTTTTTTGAAAAATGGTTCGAAGGTGCTACTCGCAAGTAGGCTAAGACGTGGATTTGCCACCCTCAGGTGGGCTTAGAAAAACATGATTTTGGCACTCACAAGTGGACTTAAAACTCGCATTTGATGACTTGTCCCAATTCAAACAATCTAACCTTCACCCACAGGCATTCAAGCAGTTATATCACATAAGCAAATAGTCTCATGGCAAGCATGCTATCATAGTAGTCACTCACACGCATGCAAGGATGCTAAAGCATAAACACTCACCGAGTACTCCAAGCCAAAACAGAAACTAGTTAGTAATCAATGCATAATCCTACTTCATCTTAAGATGGCTAATGCAACACATGCAAAATGAAACTAAGATAGGCTCGGCTATTCTAAAATGGAATGTGAAAATGCAACTTGATACTTGTATTCAAACAGGAATTGAAATACAATGCAGTTAGTATGATGCGCCGAGCCCGGTGCATGTAAGACAAATGAAAGGATGCAAACATGCGAGCATAAGGATGCTAATTGAAACATGCCCTGAAACTAACCATCGTAAGCTACTAAATAAAAGGGAGAAAGAAATGGAGGTTGGAAGACATGCATCACACACACGCACACTTATTTACAACAATTGGGCCCTCTCAACGGAGGGTCCGAATGGATAATACAGAACCAACTAGCTAATCTAAGCTAATCTAATTAAACTAGTTATTATACAACAGAATGAATAACAAGCTACAGCTAACTATTACACAACATTAACTAAGTAAGCAATCTAAATGAGCATGTAAACTAAATGAATGTGGGCTGCTCCACCTTTGCTTTGAATGACAAAGGATGCGTGTATGCTTGAATTGCCTTGTTCGGAAATCCCTTGCGACGCCCCGACTTGCCTCTGTTTGCAATTGACCTCAGAACACTGCACAAAGCACCAGAAGGCTGAAACTCCACCCTGGAAATCTGTGGGAAGGTTGCCGACCAGCTATTGGCCTTGGAGACCACCTACCGACCACTTTTGTGGTGAAAAACCAGAAAAAGTGGTCAACCAGCTACTAAATTTGGTTGGCCGACCAGTTTCTGCCCCTGGTTTCTGGTTTTCTACAACAGAGGGTAAGAAAGAGGCGTGGCAAAGTATTTGCAACACATGTATGCGCGACCACCCTCCCTATCATTACATAAGCTCAAGGGAGTGTAGGTCTCGACCCTCAGGCCACCAATCACACATCTCGATGCATGATGACCGAGGGGCCGAATTGCGCAACTCAATATGATATGAATGCACATACAAACACTTAAAGCCTAAAACTCCGTCATGTATAGTCAAGAGTGTCGGCGACTGGGAATTGAGGTACGTTTCATCACTTCAAGTATGAAACGTGCCTCATTTCCCGTGTTTGGACTAACGCCTATTCCAATCACAGTGCAACAAATAAGGCATGCACCAATGCAACTCTATCATGCAATCTTAATGCAATGCAACTAAGTCATGCAAACATGCAAGGGATAACATGCAAGCATGCAACTGGCATACACAATGCTATGAACTAACAATGGCATACTTAATGCATATGACACTTAGCATACACAATGCACGTAGAAACCAACATACACAATGAGATGAACAAGGCATGCACAATGCAATGATCAATCATGCGACAACATGGCATACTCACTGCTATGAACTACAATGGCATACTCAATGCAAAATGGACTTAAACCAAAATGGATGGGCCTCAACCACACCCAAATCAGTGGCCATATGATGATGGAATCAAGGCAACAAGACGCATGTAAGCATGCACAATGCAAGTGCCCAAGCCTAAGGCACAAAGTACAACTTTCCAACTGCATTGAAAGGATGAAACATGAAGTGCAAGTGCATGTGTTCCAGCTCTGAAATGACATACAAAATGACTTCAAATCATGCGACAACTCAAGTAATGCATGTTGAAAGGCTCAAGCACCAAAGGCTTGTGAAATGCATTACACTATAGGCATGCAAGGCGATGCTTAAATGGCCAAACCAACCCCAAACAACCCCCATGCAGGCCAAAATAGTGGCAAAAATAAGATGAGATGGTGGCTCGAAAGGCATTCAAATGAAGCTCATGCAATGACTCGCATATGGGGCATAAAAGCACAACTCTCAAGGCACTTAAAGAGTGGAAAATATGGAAATGTAACACCCCTACATGCTCTGAAATCACATTCCCAATAATGCCAAAACATGCAAATGCCTCAAGTTAAGCATGCAAGAGAGCTTGAAACTCAAAGCTAGTCAAGGCTATTACACTACAAGCATCATTCGACCAAGAGACCTCAAAATAGAGCTAAGGCAGCCCAAAATATGAACAAAACCATGTTGGAACAAAGCCAAAATATGCTAGCATAGTGAGCCAAAACATCATGCATTCTAAGCTAGTAAACATAATTTACACTACAAGCATATGAAGCATGTGAGAGGCTACCAAACCAGCCAAAAACAGAATCATGGAATGCCAAATGATGATAAAAAAAAACCCACTGAAATATAGCCAATACATGCTAGAATGACATGCTACTTTGATGAGCCACAAATGGGACTATACTACACATACAAGAAGCAAACACGAGATGACCAAACCAGCCATAGAAAGAGTCTAGGTAGGCCCTAAAAGTCACCAAAAAGTGCCTGAACCGAGCCTTGAAAGGATAGAAGAACATGCTCCTTTTATAGGCCAAAATGCAAGCAAACAAGACAAAAAGGGAGAGGGTCACCCCTCTCTGATTTAGGACCTCAAAACCACATGCCAACCACTGAAAATCCACTGGATTTCAGTGGCTAAAAGGCCAAGCAAAGATTAACTCAAAGGCCTTATGGCATGGCACAAAACAAAGCCAAATAAGGCACGCGAATGGGTAAATGACCCTCAACATCAAAAGCACCTTAAACAAACACGAAAAACACTTAAATACCAAAAAAAAATTTAGTTGAAAGCAAAGCCTAAATAAGCATGCAAGTATGGCTAAGAGAATGACCAAAACAAAGCTTAAAAAAGGAGAAAAGAGGTTACCCTTGAAGCACAACAAAACCAGCAGGTTTTGGGACCAAAAACCAACTCTTCAACCTCCCAAAAGTGCCCTCCAAGAACCTCAGATCAATGGTGGGCGTGTGTGGCTTTGAGGTGTGGTGCAATAGGTCAAGAACAACACACTTTTGGCCTAAAATATGGAGATATAGAGAGAGATACATATTTTGCCTTAGGGAAATTTTCTGAACCTGGTTCAAGGCGAGAGAGAGCCTCTCTTATAGAAGAAACAAAAGATTCAAGCTTCTTGGAGAAGCTAAGCTTGGATGCAATCCCTCCATACACGTGCATGAAGGATACAGTCTGTGCCCTCCAGCTGGCACAGCTGGCATCCATTCAATCTGACAAAACAGGGGGAAAGCTGCCGACCAGAAAAGGTGGTCGGCCTGCTACTTTTAGTGATCGGCCGACCACCTAAAGTGGTCTCCCAGGAAAAGAGGTGGTCGGTGGGGGGAATTAGTGGTCTCCACACTGAAAGCAAGCCAATGGCAGAAAACTGGCTGGCGGGAAGAAAGGTGGTCTCCATGGATAAAATCTGGTTTCCCATCCTTGTACCACTTCCAAACAAGGAAAGCAAGGTTCGTGCCAAGAACGAACCAACACAGATGCAAAACGAGAGTTCGAGAGGCAAGACGCGCAGCCGGGGGCCTCGAAAACTGGCTGTTGAGCACAAAAAGTGGTGTACAACCACAAAAGTGGTCTCCCGAACCACAGTGTCCCTCTAGACAAAGGAAACAAGGTGTGTTCCAAAAAACGTGCCAAACGGAGAATGTTAAGCGGTCCCGAACCGAGGTGTACGGCCGATGGCTCCGAAAATCGAAAACTAGTCTCCAAACAGGAACAGTGGCCTACGACCACGAAAAGTAGTCTACGACCACTGAGAGATGGTCTATAAGACCTCTCCCTCCCTCCGGGAAGAGAAGACAAGACTTAGTCCACAGACCAAGTCAAAGTACAAAGAGTCCCGAGGTCCGGAGGTGAGGCTCTCAACCAAGAACTCCAAAACCTCGAAACGAGCACAACATGCGCAATCACCGAGCGCTCAATCGATGACGTCTGAGTCTTAAGGTCGGTCAAAAATTGGGTGTCTATAGTTACCCCTCTTTGACAGAACTCGAAAGTCATAAGTGACGGGAATGAATGTCAAAGCCCAGAGACGACCCATTTTTTACAAGGCCGAAGACTTAGACAAACAGACGAGATAATCAAAAAGATGTGCCCGCAGGCCGGGGCAAAATGCAAAAGATATGCACGAAGCCAAACATAACTTATGATCATGCAAAGAAAACGGTAACGAAGCAATCATACACAGTGAATACAACAGTTTAAGCAAGCGACTATAGACCAAACTACATCACATGGAGAAAGGATGTAAGAGAACTATGCAATTCTCACTATGTCTCACGTGGAGAATACAATACCTTCCGGTTCATCTGGTCGCACTAGCTTCAAATGAACCGTGCATACAATATCGTGCCTGCAAAAGAAAGAAACTCAACAGGTACAATATCGTTAGAAACATGCATAGCAATGCAAGTGAAAAGTGTGTGACAACGCAAGGAAAGTGTGGGTGCAGGACAATGCAACATAAGTGTGACGCATAACAATGCGGGTAATGTGCATAACAATGCAGGACAAGTGCAACTTCAGAAACATGTTTGAAACAAAATGCTGAGTAGAGAAATACAAGCCTTAGAGAGAGCAACTCAAACGCGACCTCCGATTTACCTCTCGGAGGGGTCGCAACGTACTCAAAAAGGATACACCTTGCTCTTGGCGAGTAACGACGAGCCATGCATTGAAGACTTGAATTGAAGTTCCCGCAGAGACATTTCACGCTGAAAAGTGCACTTTTCTTGTATTTTCTCAGGAGTAGAGGACTCCAATCATCACCAAAATACACAGGGAGAACAAAGGGACCTTGGAGACCATCCAAGAGGATGACTGACCACCTAGGCTAGTGGCCGACCAGTTTTTGCACACCAAGGTGGTCAGCCGACCAGAAAACTGGTAGGTCGACCAGTTTACAGAAATTCGGGGCAATTTGGTCTTTTAAGGCCGGATCTTTAAGTTCACTTATCCAAATCACTTTTGCTCACACCTCCAAGGCCGAAATTAGTTCCTCTTGCTCCCTAGACCCTTTTCTCTCTCAGATCTGCACTTTATACGCTTTTTCCAATGCCCCACGCAAAGTTGTTTCGCAAAAACTTTCGATTCTCTTCGTTTTAAACTGATTAAAATTTGATTTCGGAGCTTCTTTCTCCATTTTCAACACCTGAGGTATGTTTGTCTCGAACTTTGGCACATTTTCTCGGGGGTTGACTTTTGTTGACTTTTTCCTTTCCCGAGAGTTGAATTTTGTTGACTTTTTTGCGATTTTGGCTCATTTTGCCCATTTTTGCTCATTTTTTTAGATTTCTTTAGATGGCTAACGATATTCCATGTGGCGGAGGTCCTCCATATGCAAAGGATGAGCCAGATGTCATGTCATTGCCTCCGAGGATTCGGCCTTTCGACCCGGAGAGGTACCACCCTCAGGAGCACGTCCTACCTCCTACCACCTTCTATCATTTTACCAACTTCAAGCGGCGAGCACCCGCGGACCTACTGCTACGGGAGCCAGAGTCTCATCTGTCCCACCAGGCGCGAGAGGTACATATTTCCCTTTTATATTCTCTGCAGTGTATTTTTGCATTTCTTGCACACTTCATGTTCTTGCTGTGTGTTATATCCGCTTGTTCTGAGCACATTTATATACACAACATCCGGTCCATCCGCACACGCCTCATACATAACAACACTCTGTTTAACAACACAACACCACGACACAATAATCTGTCTCACTTTTTGCGCAATGCTTACTCTAAACATACACGGTTCATTCCGACGCCATATTTGTCTCTGCATACGGCACATTTCCAGCACACACTGCTCTCAGCACACGGCCTGCTTTTGACACATGTTTCATTTTTCATTTGCACGCAACGCATTTTCAGGCACACAGCTCATTCTCGGGCACACAGCTCATTCTCGAGCACACAGCTCGTTTTTCGGGCACCTAGCTCGTTTTCAGGCACACAGCTCATTCTCGGGCACACAGCTCGCTTTTCGGGCACACATCTCACTTTTTGGGCACACAACCTGCTTTCAGCACACCTCATTCTCGCACATAGCTTTTCGCACACACACCATTTTCAAGCACACACTCATTCTCAGCACACACTGCTGCATTTCAGACACAAATTGCTTTCAGCACATAGCTCATTCTCGGGCACATAGCTTGCTTTTCGAGCACACTACTCATTTTTCGAACACGCAGCTTATAAATTTTCATTTCTGAACACACAGCTCATTCACTTCATCTATTCATTCCGAATGCAGGTATCTCCCCGTTCCACGCGAGATTATGGATCGATCCCTTCTAGGGAGTGGTATACGAAGCTCCCCGATGCTGTACGTCACATCGTAGACGAGGCAGGATTTGGACGTTTCTACGCAGGGATATCCCGTTATCTGGCGAGTAGGACTCTTATGGGGGCCCATCACCAACTTATTCTACTTTTCAGCTACTGGGGACATGACGATGACCCCGTATGACTTCTCTATGTTGATGGGCCTTGACGTAGCTGGCCGACCGGTCCCTTATGACGCAGACATGGCCAGTGGAAGGTGGCTTGGATTTATTTGCTGGGAGTCCGACCGCCGATAGACAGATCATCAGGTAGAGTCAGGTACACCTGGTTCTCCAAGCGGTTCAGTGGGACTTTGCCTGAGACTGTCGAGGAGATAGAGCAGTATGCCCGGGGTTTTTTGATTTTCCTCATCAAGATCACTATGTTCTCTGACAGGGGGAACACAGTTGGACTTTATTTGCTCAGCGCTTTGGTAGACCTATCACAGGTCAGCCAGTATGATTGGGGTGGCGTCGACCTCGCTACCCTTTACTGTTACATGAGCGCGACCTCCCGCAGGCGAGGGAACATAGTAGGCAGCTACTGGAGAGCCTGGGAGGTAAATTTTGTCCTCTTGATTTACATTTTCGCTTTTCATTATTTGTACGCTTTACACAGCACACATTACTCTCAGAATCAGATTCTCACTAAGCATTTCAGATTTTTCAGATTTTCTGCATTGTGCCTCGCACACAAGATTCTCAGATTCTCTATACATTGTATATACAGCACACAACATTTCGCATTTAGCGTTCTGACGACCACTGTTTGGCCTTTTCAGCTGTGGGTTTATGCATACTTCCTGATGCTGGCCCCGGAGCTCAAGGTTAAGGTACCTCTGGAGATCCCTTTCTCACGCAGATTTGAGGGTCGGTGCCGACCCAGGCCTCGAGAGACTTTACCCTATCTCCGACAGTTCTTCGATACTGTACGGCCGACAGAGGTAATCCAAAACTTTCAGTTCGTCATGTTTTCTACTTTGGTTCATCTTGCATATTCACGACATCTAATTAGTTTAAGCACTTGTTATCTACTGATCGTTTGGCAGCCCTGGGCACCCTTGTCAGGAGATACCCAGTACCGATTCCCTGGGGCATGGGCCTCTTCTCGATACAGGATTTTATTTGAGGGGCCAGTTGACAGAGTTTGGTTTCTGGGGGATCGCTTCATGCGTCAGACGATGGGTAACCCTGATCAGGGTATCACCTCAACACCTCCAGAGGACATGCGATCCACTGAGGGACTCACTCTCTAGGAGGTCGAGGAGCTTATGTTGGGCACTGATGCAGTTCTATTGCTGGAGGAAGGAGAGTACGCGACCTACCGCCATACATACTTGATGCCTCTGCTGTCAGATGTCCGTGCCCCCAGGAGGAGGGCTGCTGACGTACCTTCCTCGAGTCACGCCCGAGCTAGAGACATTCCTTCGACAAGAGGAGCTGGCACATCAAGGGGTGGGGCTGGATGGATGCCCTCTACTTGCCAGTATGCCGGATGGCCAGATCTTCTGACCGGGCTGACAGGTTGGGAGTATGGAACACCATACCAGATCCCGCTAGAGCCTCCGTGGCCAGATCATCGATATGTCAATGACCCTAACTCACCACCAGTATGCTTTGCAGTTTTCACTCATCATTCAGATATATGTTTAGACATTCATTCATTCACTGATGACTTGAACTTGCGTCTGCAGCCTCCCAGAGAGTACACTAATGGGTTGCTCGGAGTGGTGGCCTCGCTCGAGGGCATGGTCCTGCAAAGGGCAAAGAAGTTCATGTTGCCTAAGCGTTTGTTTTTCAATTTTCTTGCATTGATCATACTTCTGATCACATGCTGAAATTGAATATTTCACTACATTGGTTGACTGCATGTGTAGAGCACATCTGACAAACACACATTCATATACTGTATCTGCATGCACACACTCTATGTAGCATTCTTGCATCTGCATCTGATATACAAACTTGCTAATATACTCAAATTGTTCTTTTCAGGTTCCACCACTACAAGTCGGACCATCTAGGCTTTCTCGAGGGGCTGGGAGAGGGGATTCGGCTCGCAGTCGAGGCAGGCGTAGAGCGCCTATCAGAGATGATGAGGAGTCCAACGAGGAGGAGGAGTCTGTGCATCCTCAGTTGGAGACATCCGCAGGCAGACAAGAGGACTCTGGCTCCGGTTCTGAGAGTGGAGGTGATGTTGGGAAGGGTTCCGAGGACAGCATCTTCGATTCGGATGGTGGTGCTGGTGGAGGTGGTGCAGAGGCTGCTCAGCTGAAGAGAATGAAGAGAGCCTCCCGATCTTGAGCCTGACAGCACTGATGCAGATGTCCTTGCTTTATTTTTCTTTTTTTTTTGTTTTAGTAGTTGTAGCACATCAGCTTCAGGCAGTTTTATTTTCTTTAAAACTTGTACCCTGTTGTAAAATGTTGTAACAAAAGAAACTATGATGGAATGAAACAACTTTTGTTCAAAAAGTGTAGTATTTTGTATTCTTAGCATTGCATCGCATCATTTTGCACAAAATAAGATTGAATGGAAGTTAATCATTCCTGTATTGCCAAGTTAGGTAGTGAACCAACATAACAAACTAAACAACTTAACTCACTAAGAAACAACAAAACCTCCGCAAGTTTACAACTCGATAGGTAAAACTTGACAAAAATGATAAACAGGGAGTAACAACTCGATAAGCAAACTCAACAACTCGATAAGCAAAGCTTAACAACTCAATAAATAAAGAGCGACAACTCTATAAACAAATAGCAACAACTCGATAAACAAACGCATTTTGGACAAGCGGAGCGACGGAACACATCCGAAACAGAGGTAAACTCAGACCTTCAACACTCCCAACACATGGAAAGGCTAGGAGCTCTCTTCTAGAGACTAGGAAAAGGCCAAAAACCAGTTTTTCTCCATAGCCGACCACCAAAACTAGCTGGCCGACCAATTTTTTGCTCAATAAACCAATTTTGCGGTTGGCCGACTAGAAAAACTGGCTGGCCGACCAGGAAAAGTGGTCGGCCGACCAGTTGGCATGGTGACCTCCAGATTTTTGACACTCGTCCTCCGAACAGCGCCTTATCCTCCATAAAAGTTCCAGCTTTGTGGTTCTCTCATTCCATCTCAGTTTTACATCAAAATGGAGGCATTTCTCATCCAAAATCTCACGACTTGGATTGCTACCTTAGACGGCTCAGAAAAGTTGAACTTCCAAGGCTTCGGCATAAATGCACTATTCACGCTGAGTCGCACTCCGCTGCACCTTCTGTTTCTCCATGTCGTGGCAAGGTTTTAGAATTTGGTAACACATGTCTTTAGTTTTGGCGGGCAAGAGATGTGTCCTACCTTCAAAAACTTCCAAACTTTGATAGAATCCGAGCGCAACGAAGAAATCTTGCCCCAGCTTTGCTTCGGCCACGCCCAAGCCTTAAGATGAATGTGTGGACACACTATGCATGACGCTCAGTCTTTGATCCGCGATGGAGAATTGGACATCCTCAGCTTGATTCATCACTTTTCCAATGCCGGTGATCGCGGTGATCACCACTGGCAAGGATTTCGGCGACATGCGCTTTGCTTGTGCATGTTGTCCCACTTCTTGCTTGCCCCAGGCTCGAGAGGGTTTAGCACTCGTTTGATCGATGTTACCCAAGGCTTAAAAGAGGGCAAGAGCTGCATTGCCATGACACTGGCCGAGACATTAATGGGCTTGGACGCTTTCCATCACCGTGAGATGACCAGATTCGCAGGGAGTCCACTGCTACTACAGGTAATGTTCCCACCCTGTCTCGCATAGATATTGCTCACATCACTCGGCCCTCAAGCTTGATTTTTCTCTCAAAACCCTTTTCTCACTTTTCTCTCATCGTACATCTCTCTACTCTTTAATCTCTCATTTTCCGTCCCTCCCCAGGTGTGGTTGATGGACAAGTTGCAGGTTGTGGACTCTTGCCTAGCATACTTAGCTCGTAGCTACTTCTTCCAACAACGTCTAGTCGATGCCCTTGATGAGGGATGGTGGTTTGATTGGATGTGCAGTCTGTCCGCAGACCGTATTGCTTGGCGTTGTCCTTGGCTCAATCTACCGGGAATGAGTTACAGCATGTCCCGGCAGACCGGAATTCAGTTGATTGGTCTGACACACTGCGTGTTCTACTTCCCTTTCCGACTCCAGCACCAGTTCGGCCATGATCAGGTTTGCCTGGCATAGGGGATAGAGTACCTAGCTGTGTGCATAGATTGGCTCAATGAAGAGGCACAGGTAGGGCCCAGCTTGGCGTCAGAGGCTTCAACCAGCTCTGGGAGGGAACGCAAGAACACCTGACTATGCCCCGGATTTATTTGTTCTTAGTCAGAACTTTCAAGTTTTCTTTTTGAATGTAATGAAAAGCAACTTCAATTTGTATTCAAAAGTAGGAGAACTCTGTGTTAAAATCAATACAATTGAAGGTTGTGGGTACTAAAAATTTTCCGTTTGGTCCAAAAATGGTCTAAGTTGTAAAAAGATTAATTTGAGCAAAATCAACTTTTATTAAAATTTTTCAAAACCATTTTCAATATGGATCAAAACTGGACATGCCCGAGATCTATCACTGAGATGTACAACCCCGGATTCCAGCAACTGGAAAGTTTCCCCTAGTCTGAATAGCACCGCACCGATGATCTCAACCGAGCTTTTGAACGCTGAATAGACAAAGATAGCTGAGAGGATCAAATGGACCAAGTTGATCGGGGAAGAGTTTATGGCTGGACTTTAAGATGAAGTAGCCTACGTATCCCAAAGATGGGAATCAAGCCTTACATAGTTCTATTGGGTTCGCCGTATTAACACTCTCCTTTTGCGCTCTAACTTTTGCCAAGGCCGCCCTTTGCGGGTTTTTAACCTTGCGAGCTCAGTTTTTAGAATTTCAAATTTTTCTTGCTCTAATTTTTGCCTAGGTCGCCCTTTCGGGTTTTCGGCCTAGCGAGCCACTCAAAGAAAGTATTTCTTCAACTTGTCCATGTTGATCGGTTGGGAGAACTCTAGGCCATCTAGGTCCATCAAAATGACAGCTTCATCCGACCAGATAGGCTTAATGATGTAGGGACCAGTCCAATTGTGTCTGAACTTGCCCCTAGGGTCGTAGATGGGAGCTCGGTTGTTTTTGAGCACAAGATTTCCTTCTTTCAAATTCTTGGACTTAACCTTCTTATTGAAAGCCCTGACAATTCTTCATTGATATCCCTGAACATGGTACAACGCTTTCAGTCTTCTTTCATCAAAGAGCATGAGTTCTTCGAATCTACTCTACTGCCAATCTGCCTTAGCTATTTGACACTCGGCTAATACTCGCAATGACGGAACCTTAATTTCGATAGGCAGAACAGCCTCCATTCCATAGACCAATGAATATGGAGTCGCCCCAATAGAAGTTCTAATTGAAGTCCGGTAGGCCCATAGAGCAAACGGCAACTTATCTAGCTAGTCCCAGTAGGTTTCCACCATCTTCTGCAAAATGTGTTTGATGTTCTTGTTAGCGGCCTCAACTACTCCGTTAGTCTGCGGTCGATATGTGGATGACTTATGAAAAGCCACGTTGTATTTTTCCAACAAGTCAGTCACTTCCTTTTTGAAGTGGGAACCGTTATCTGAAATAATCTCGTTCGGGACCCCATAGCAACAAATGATGTTATTCCTGATGAACTTTGCGACATGTGAAGCCTTCAACACCGCATAAGATTGGGCCTCAACCCACTTTCTAAAATAGTCTATCGCAACCAGAATGAACTCATGCCCATTGGACCCCTTCGGAGTGACAGCCCCGATCACGTCAATCCCCCAGACTGAAAAAGGCCATGGCTAAATCATGTTGTACAGCTTAGACGGCGAAATGTTCATGCGGTTTGCATGGATCTGACATTTGTGGCATCGCCGGACAAAGCCAATACAATCCTCCTCCATGGTGGACCAGTAGTAACCCTGTCTACGGATCTTTCGAGCTAGCATCACCCCGTTCATGTGCGCTCTGCACTCTCCTCCATGGATGGCCTCAATTAGGCACTTCGACTCTTCAGCCTCAAAACATAGCTTATGCATTCCCAGGTGACCTCTCTTGTACAGTTTTTCCCGCAGACGATGAACTGAGCAGCCATTCTTCTAATTGCCCTTTTGTCTTTGGCATTTGCCCTTGGTGGATATGTTTCTTTCTCCAAGAAGTTCCAGACATTGTAATACCAAGGATTCTCATCTTGCACCTCATCTATGGCAGCAATCAGTTCATAGGCCGACGCAAATTTTTGTTCAATGATGATTAGACGTATCCGGACTCCGAAAAGGATGTCTATCGTAGAAGATAGAGTTGCTAGTGAATCCACGAACCTGTTGTTCTCTCTTAACAGATGAGCAAAATTCAATTTCTCAAACCGAGGAATCAATAAGTCCAAGGTCTGGTAGTAGATTCTCATCTTTTCTTCTTTGACTTTCCAATCTCCTTTAGCTTGAGATACAACAAGGTTCGAGTCCCCGATGACGTCCAACCGTTTTGCCCCTAGTTCCAGAGCTGCTTCTAGTCCAGCAATACACACCTCGTACTCTGCTTCGTTGTTCGATACTTTGAAACAGAGTTTGAATGCTAGAGGGATACGGGAATTGTCGGGCGCCATCAGCAACACCCCTATCCTGTACCCGTATTGGTTTGACGCTCCGTCAAAGTACATCGTCCAAAACTCTTCTTCGACATGCAGAATAGCCTCGTTTGGGAATAGGTACTCAACTGCTTCATCCCCTTCAACCGGGCGGTCGGCTAGGAACTCTGCTACTGCTCTTCCCTTCACTGACTTGCACGTCACATACTTCAGATCAAATTCAGAAAGCAGAAGCAACCAACGAGCTAGCCTACCCGTAAGTGTTGGTTTCTCGAAGAGATATTTGATGGGATCTAATCTCGGAACCAACATTACAGAGTGAGCTAACAGGTAGTGCCACAGCTTCCTGGTAGCCCATACCAAGGCTAAACAAGCCTTTTCCAGCGGGGTGTAGCAGGTCTTGTAATCTAGCATTTTCTTGCTCAGATAGTAGATAGCTCTCTCCACTTTGTCCTCAGACTCCTGTGCAAGCATGCAGCCCATTGTAGTTTTAGTTACTGAAAGGTACAAAATCAACGGTTTTCCCGGCTCAGGTGGTGACAATACGGGTGGGTTCTGTAAGTATTGCTTGATCTGTTCAAAAGCAGCTTGGTATCGGTCGTCCCATTGGAATTTCTTTCCTTTCTTCAGGAGACCAAAGAGTGGTTCATAAGTCAAGGTTAATTTAGCAATAAACCATCTTATGAATTGCACTTTACCCAGAAAGCCTCGCACCTCCTTTTCAGTCCTTGGTAGTGGCATTTCTAAAATGGCCTTGATTTTAGAAGGGTCGACTTCGATACCTCTCTGTGTAATCAAGAACCCCAGCATTTTCCCTGCTATAACACCAAACGTACATTTTTGAGGATTCAGCCGCAACCAAAATTCTCTGATCCTTTGGAAGAACTTTTGCAAGGCGGTGTAGTGGCCCTCTCTTTCTTTGGACTTGACAATCATGTCATCCACATACACCTCAACCTCTTTGTGGATCATGTCGTGCAATATCGTGGTCGCAGCCCGTTGATATATAGCTCCAGCATTCTTTAGCCCAAATGGCATCACCCTGTAACAGTAGGTCCCCCATAGGGTGGTAAAAGCAGTCTTCTCCCTATCTTTGGGTGCCATCAGAATCTGATTGTAGCTTGAGAATCCATCCATGAATGAGAGCAGTGCATGCCCAGCAGTGAAGTCTACTAACTCATCGATATGTGGCAAAGGAAAGTCATCTTTCGGACTGGCTTTGTTCAAATCCCTGAAATCCACATATACCTGAATCCTGCCATCCTTCTTTGGCACGGGAACTATGTTGGCCAGCCAAGTCGGGTACTCAGATACCAACAGGAACCCTGCGTCAATTTGCTTGGTGACCTCTTCTTTAATCTTGAGAGCCTAGTCCGGGTGGATCCTTCTGAGTTTCTGTTTAATGGGTTGGGCCTCTAGGTCAAGAGGGATCCGGTGCTATACAATCTCAAGATCGATTCCAGGCATGTCTTCGTAGGACCACGCGAAAACATCTTTGAAATCTTTTAATAAAGCGACTAAGCGCTCGCGTTCCTCCGAAGACAACGTGGACCCGATCTGGACCAACCGCGGGTCCTTCTCAATACCAAAGTTAACTGTAGTGATTTCATCAACCAAGGGTTTAACAAATCTCTCCTGCTCTTGATCAATTAAATGTTGTAAAATCGGAGGAATTTCTTCCTCGTCGTTTTCATCAAAATTTTGAAAGTTCTGATTAATACAATAAATCAAAGGCACAGAAAAATACTCAAAAGCCACAGCCATTCCATTCTCATTAATCACTTCCAAATCATCTTATTCCTCTGTTACAACAGACTCAAAAGAGAAAGAAAAAGATGACCTAGACAAGACTGTTGCATCCGGGTTATCAACCCCAGGAATACCGGACTCAAAATCCGACGAGCTGGAACCTGATTCTGACTCCACAGACTCGGTGGAATCAGAATCCGGCTCACTACCTGACCCAGTGTTGCTTGATAAAAATCCCTCATCGCACTGCCAGATGAGGGAGGGTGCGGTGGATGCATCCAAAATGTTTGAAGGTGGGCTCGCAGCCGTTTTATTTTCAATCATGGACACCGAGAAGTTATCCCCCAAGAACTTCTGTACGATCGGAGGATCTAAAAGTAGACAAGCCAGTGCTACCCCCATTTCAATATTGGTGCTCTCGGAATCCACTTCCTTACACTGCTTAGCCTTAGTTGACAAGTCTGTCTGCTTCTCGGCAACATCATCCCCGGATAACTGTAGGTCAAAGAAGATCTCAAACCCTGGCAAGTGACGCTTCTCTGCATTCAACCATGGTTCTGGGAAGCCGCAGAATGGAAAGTCCTCTCCCTCCCAAACAAAGCGTCTATTTAGGGCACCCTGGATGGGTCGGTGCATTAACTCATAAGGCTTCCCCGCCTGCTTTGCTCTGGCTCTCCCAACCATCTCCTTGCCTTTCCTCACCCAGTCCTCTTTGGTGGGTAGATAACCCAAACCAAAGGTATGTGGGTTAAAGACTTCGCCGACATCGCAATGCCCTTCTGGCCACTTCTTCCTAGTCCCATCCCAGGGATGTGCTGGAGTTTGTTCATGAGGTATACTGACTGAGCGCTAACATACAACTCTTCATCAACAGCTAAGATGTCATGTACGACCAGGGCCTCGGCTAGGGTAAAACCCGATAGGAACACATCCTCCGTGCCATGCTCGATTTCCAAAACCGGTGTAGACACTTCTGGCGGCGGATGGATTGACGAAGTCCCAAAAACTATAGCCACCCCCTTCCCGTGAGGGTATTTCAACATCTAATGTAGGGTGGAAGAGACTGCCTTTACTTGGTGCAGCCACGACCGCCCCAGGAGTAGATTGAAGGTTGCGGGAACGTCCAAGACATGAAAGTCAATTTCGTGTCGTCCTAGACCAACCTGAGTCTAAATTTTCACAGTCCTCATCACCTCTCTGCTTGTGTTATCATATGCCCTTATCACCTGGGCTGTTGGCACAAAGTTCGCGAGCTTCAACCCTATTGCATATGCTGTCCTTGACGGACACACATTGATGGCAGATCCTGTATTGACGAGAACCACCGGTATCCATTTTCTTCTACACTCCACAGAGATGTAGAGCGGTTTGTTATGATTCGCGCCTTCAAGTGGCAGTTCCTCGTCAGAAAAGGTCAACATCGGGGAAGCCCCTCCCAGAAAAACCAATCCTACTAGCTGCTCGGGCGTGGTGTCTATTGAGAGTTTGGCCTTGTCCATTGCAGATAGGACAACTTGTCTATGAACTCGTGAAGCCATAAGCAGTCCCCAGATGGAGATGTCTGCCTGTATCTTTTTCAACTTTTTCAGCACAGCATCTTCTTCGAGTAGCTTTTCTTTCTACTTCTCTGCCTCCTTGTCCTTCCCAGACGCTTCTGGTTGATCTAGGTACGGGGGCTTGAAATACTGCCCACTCCTAGTCTTGTGGTCAACTTCACCAATATACCAAGTACCATCCGGTTGATTGTTCCCCCAGTCCTCATTGGTGTGGGCAAGACATAGGTCATCTTCTTCCCACCACATGCCATCGGCAGACACAGCCCAATTCACTCCTATAACTACTCTTGTAATCAGAGCAACTTCCGCTCCCATGTTCACAAAGATGTTTCGCTCACGCACACAAGACGTTCCATTCCCATGGGGGCTTTGGCCTTTCTAGCCCTCTCAGAACCCTCGATCCTCTCTCGTTCAAATTGCTTCATAGCAACCTGTCGTTCAACAATCCCTGTATCCAAAATGCCCAAATCTCGAGCAAAATTCTTAGCACCGGCGCTCTCTGGCGATGCATTCTGATTCCCGGCCCTTCCGGCTACAGCTAATGTCCTTGTCCCTGACGGACCCTGTTCTGGCTGAGATTCTTCAACAATATCTGGTTGGTCATCAAGCCACCCTGTAGCCGCTGCTGTCCCATCAAAATCAAACCAGTTGACTGTCATGTCTCCTATATCTTGTTTGTTGAAGAACTAAAGGTTAGCAATGTCCTCTTCCAGATCTGTTAAGTCATCTAGCCTCTGATCAAATCCATCTTCCCGTACTACACAAATCTCTGCCCCCACTGGTAATTCCACATTCGGTCTAACCTGGCCCACTGACAGAATGTAGCTACTCAGATTGTATACCCCCTCAGTAAAGCTCCCAAATTCCTCAGACCTTGAATCAACAGTCTCATTTTCCCCCGAAGTCATCCCTATTCTACCTTTGATAATCTCCGCCATTGGTTTAGGTTGGGTTCGGGAGATGTCCAACATGCACAAGTCAGTGCTGTCAGGAATGAACACCTCCGGCTTAGGTAGGTAAGAAGGGGTGATAAATACGCTAGGGTCGTATGTGTAGACGTCTCCGAATGCCCCGGAAGGGATGAGTCCCCCGTTTCGTTTGTTTTGGGCTCTCTACAGTTCAAGACTCAAATCGTCACGGTTCTTAACCTGAATCAAAGAGTCCAAATCCGGCAAATTGTTCTGAGAAAACAGATTTTTGAAAGAAATGCCAAACATGGACTGCTTTGCCAGATACAGAGTCACCACCTAAATATTTTATTTTTGGAAAATTTAGGAAACCCTGACTCGTGCCTAAGGCCATGTGTCCGTCATCACCAAAGTTGCCTCGGCTCGAGAACTTGGGTACGATTGGGGAAGGTCACTTCATGAGCACCCCCGCTCACCCGATCAAAGATCAGCCTCTACTAACTATGATATCTAGTTTTGAAAACATTATGTGTTCTTATTCCAGTTATTAGCCTAGATTTACTATGTGATGCGCACAGCATACAAGTATAGACTGGATCGCCTGAATTGGAACAAAACATTTCATGTTTGTTTTTGAAAGATGGTTTGCTACTCGCAAGTAGGCTTAAAATGCAGATTTTGCCACCTTCGGCTGGGCTTAGAAAAACATGGTTTTGCCACTATTTAGTGGGCTTAAAACTTACAGTTGATGATTTGTCCCAATCCAAATAACCCAACCTTCACCCACAAGCATTCAGGCAGTTATATCATATAAGCAAATAGCCTCATGGTAAGCATGCTATCATGGCTGTCACTCACACGCATGCAAGGATGCTAAACCATAAAAACTCACCGAGTACTCCAAGCCAAAACAGAAGCTAATTAGAAATCCATGCATGATCCTAATTATACAGAAATGCCTAATGCAACACATGCAATAATGCAACTAAGATAGGCTCGACTATTCTAAACATGGCATATGAAATGCTACAGCTAACAAGTATTCAACTTGGAATTGAAATACAATGCAGTGAGTTATGATGAGCCGAGCCTGGTGCATGCAAAACAGATGAATGAATGCAAACATGCTATCATACTGTATGCTAATTGAAACATGCCCTAATCTAACCATCATAAGCTGGTAAATAAAAGGGAGAGAAAGACGTGGGGTTGGAAGACATACATCACACACACGCACACTTATTACAACCTTGCCCTCGCGCAGAGGGTCCGAATAAATAATATATAGTCCCAAATGAATAATACAGTCTAAATAAGTGCAAAATCCTAATTAATTAACGAATTAATCTAGGAAAGCGGTAAGCTAGCATGCAAGCTAGGGACTGCCTCGACTCTGCTCCGAATGATGAATGATGCATGTTCGGGTTGCTTGGCGCGGAAATCCATTGCGATGTCCCGATTAGCCTCTGTTTACAATTGAGCCCGGAATATTGCGCGAAGTTCCAAGAGATTGCCGGTTTTTTATTTGCTGCAACAGAGAGCAGGAAAGGGGCATGGCAATGTATTTTCACATATGTACGCTTGACTACTCTTCAGGGAGCATAGTCCTTGATCCTTATGCCACCAATCGCACATCTCGATGCATGATGGCCGACGAGTTGATTTGCATGACTCAATATGGAATGAATGCACATGAAAACATAACAAGGCCTAGACTCTATCATGGATAATCCGAAGTGTTGGCGACAGGGAATTGAGACACGTTTCGTCACTCAAAGTACGAAACGTCCCCCAATTCCCGTGCTCGGGCTAACTCCTATCCCAAACACAATGCAATATGCATGACATGCATGAATGCAACTAATATACAACCTAGCATACACAATGCTATGGAATGGCATACACAATGCTCGATGTGACACGACATGCACGATGCTCTAACATGCAACCTACCATACGCAATGCTATGAAATGAAATGGCTTACGCAATGCATAATGGACTTACACCAACATAATTGGACCTCATCCGCACTCACATCAGTGGCCATGAGATGAAAATGAGACACTCGAGATGCGTGCACACATGCACGCAAACCGAGGACCGATCCTAAGGCACGAATGCCACTCTAACAAGGCATGGCAAGGCACAAAATATAGCATAAAAACATGCAAATTCCAGCACTAAAATGTGATGCAAAATGATCCCGAAACATGGAAGCATGGCACCCGATGCATGGAATGGTCCCGAAACACAAAACTAAGCACATGCATTGACCTATAGCTATACAAAGCATGCATTATTTGATCATGAGGCACAAATACAAAACCAAGGCAGTCCTAAAACATGAACATTTATAGTTCAAAGCATGGCCAAAAGATGCTAGCAAGATGGCCTAACATAGCATGCAATTTTGACTAGCAAACATGGTTTACATGGCAAGTATATGAAACATATGGAATATCACCAAACTAGCCAAAATAAGTGAACAAACCATTCCAAAATATGCCCAAATAACCACTGAAATGAAGTCAACACATGCAAAAATGATGAGCTCCTTTAGAGGGCTATGCAAGGGATTATTAAGCACATACAAGATGGACACTTAGCATGGCACAAAAAACTCTGAAAATCAAATATGATAGCTCCAAAACTCACCAAATTAGGCCTGAAAAGTGGCTAAGAAGCATGCAAAGAGGGGTCCCTTTGAAAGGCCAAAATGACCATCAAACAAGTCAAGGTGAGAGGGGGTCATCCCCCTCTGATTTGGAGGCTCAAAACAGTGTATTAGCAACTGAAAATCCACTGGATTTTAGTGGCTAGATGGCCAAACAAAGCATGCAACAAGAGCTTAGGTGTAGGGCTCAAAATAAGAGACAATCAAGCATACAAGGAGGCATATGACTTCAAAAAAAATGGGGCCTTAAACAAACTTGAAGATGAGATTAAAAGAAGATATTTTTCAGTTTATGACAACTCTCAAAAATGAACACAAGTAGGGCTAATCTATCATGCAAAAATGGCCCTAAAAGAGATATTAGAGGCAAGGGACAGTAGCTGGCCCGAAATAGTAAAGAGCCCTTCAACAAAGTTGAAGAGGGGCTAAAAATAAGTCACTTCACAGTTTATATCAAGTCTCTAAAATAAGCACAAGTAGGGCTAAACTATCATGCAAAAATGGGCCTACAAAGAGAGATAGGAGACAAGTGGTAGTAGATGGCCTCAAACAGAGGAGAGTCCTTCAACAAAGTTGAAGAGGGACTCAAAAAAAGACATTTTACAGTTTGGATCGGATCCCATAAATGCTCAAAACCAAGGCTAATATATCATGCAAAAATAGGCCTAAAAGAGGGATAAAGGGAAAGGGGTAACAAATGGCCTCAAACAGAGAAAGTTCCTTGATCAAACATGAAAATGAGCTCAAAATAAGATTATTTCCAGTTTGGGTTGGAGCCCAAAAATGTTTTCAAGTATGGCTTATAAATGAAACAAGAAAGGACTAGAAAAAAGGAAAAGAGGGCTCACCCTTGAAGAGCAGCAAACCAACAACTCTTGGACCAAATTTATGAGCTTCCAACCTCTGGAAATCAGCCTCAAAGTGTGGGAATGGAGGATGGAGGTGTGGTGCTATGGGGTGTAGGGTAAATGGTGCAAGAAGCTTAAGGTTTTTGAGCTTGGAAGAGAGGGAGAGGGAGTTTGTATGTATAATGCTCTAAACAATTTTTGTAACCCTTAGAAATGAAGGAGAGAGGCTGGTTTTATAGAGGGAGAGAGGCAAAGAAAAGGGGGAGAAAAACCAATTCAAATTTCTCCCAAAAAAGGGAGACCCTCGGACAGTGGGTCAAGTGGAAAATAGCTGGCACAGCTAGAATACACTCACGGAGACAAAAATGGCCGGCCAGGTGCAAAAGGTTCAGGTGGCCGGCCGGCAACCTCCCATGGTCGGCCGGCCAGTTCAAAAGGTTCAGGTGGCCGGCCGGCCACTTTACCTGGTCGGCCGACCAGGTCAAAAAGGTCAAAGGTGTCCAGCCACAACCTAGGATGAAGCCCCAGAAGTTAGCTTTCCAATGCAGCAAACCTTGCATTAAAATTCCTCTTGTGGAAAAACTTATGCCAGTTTTGGTGAAGCCGCGCATATTCGGTCCAACCGGATTGATCCCCTACTTCAGCCAATCATATCCCCCCCGCCTGGAGTTGTCCTTAGGAGATTCTTGAGTGTAAAATGAAGCCCCGGAAGTAATATTTCCAATGGTGGTGGCCTCATATCTTAATTCCTTTTGTGCAAAGAGTTATGCCAGTTTCGGTGAAGCCGCGCAGATGTTTTCCTCCTTCCCAAATTCATGCTGAACCACTTTTGACCAAAAAAGCTGGTTTTTTTGGAAAAATTGCTGGCCTCCCACCCTCCTACAAGCTTTCTAACAATGAAAATAAGGTCCCTAACAAAAATGAGCCCAAACCGATGCAAAACGAAGGTTCGGGGGCCAAAACGCGCAGCCTGGGGCCCCGAAAACTGACTATTAGGCACCGGAAGTGGCGTCAATTACCAAGGCGGTCTCCTGCCAAGTTGTCCTCAAAAGGAGTAAATAGGGTGTATACCAAAACCGAAGCAAATGAGGTGGTTAAGCGGTCCCAACCGAGGCACACCGACGGCTCAAAATCAACCGGCTCCAAACGGAAAAAATGGCCTATGACCACGAAACGTAGCCTACGGCCACTGAGAGATGATCTACAAGACCTCTCCCTCCCTTCGGGAAGAGAAAACAGAGGAAACAGGGCCTGGTTCGTAAACCGAGGCAAAGCACAAAAGAGTCCGGAAGTCCGGAGGCAAGGCTCGCAACGGAGACTCCGCAACCTCAGAATGAGCACAATATGCAACATCACCAAGCGCTCAATCAGTAACGGCTGAGTCTTATGGTCGGTCAAAAATGGGGTGTCTACAGTTGCCCCTCTTTAACAGAACTCAAAAGTCATAAGTGACGGTAGTGAATGTCAAAGTCCAAAGACGACCCATTTTTGACAAGGCCGAAGACTTAGACAAACAGGCAAGATAACAAAGATATGCCCGCAGGCAGGGGGCAAGATGCAAAATGATATGCACAAACCCGGACGTAACTCAATGATCATGCGAAGCAGCAAGCTATAATGAAGCAAATATTCACAATAAATGCGACAGTTTTAAGCAAGATGGCAAATCAAACTACATTTCATGCAGTTATGATGTAAGAAAATTATGCAATCTTAGTGAGCATGTGCGATAGATACACAAAAGTGAAGCGAGTGTGATGGATATACTATATGAATAAAGTGTGATTGATACACTAAGCGAAGCAAAGTGTGATAGATACATAAAGCAAAACGAGTGTGATGGATACACTAAGCAAATGTGTGATAGATACACTAAGCGAATCGTGTGTGATGGATACACAAAGTGAACGCGTGATAGATATATAAAGTGAGCATAGTGTGATAGATACACAAAGTGAGCATAGTGTGATAGATACACAAAGCAAAGCGAGTGTGATGGATACACTATATGAAGCAAAGTATGATGGATATACAAAAAGTGAACGCAAAGTGTGATAGATGCACTATGTAAACAGAGTGTGATTGATACACTAAAAGTGAACACAAAGTGTGATAGATGCACTATGTGAACAGAGTGTGATTGATATACTAAAAGTGATGTGAACAGAGTGTGATTGATACACTAAAAGAAAACACAAAGTGTGATAGATGCACTATGTGAACAGAGTGTGATTGATACACTAAAAGTGAACACAAAGTGTGATAGATGCACTATGTGAACAGAGTGTGATTGATACACTAAAAGCGAACACAAAGTGTGATAGATGCACTAAGTGAACAGAGTGCAATTGATAGACTAAAGGTGAACACAAAGTGTGATAGATGCACTATGTGAACAGAGTGTGATTGATACACTAAAAGTGAACACAAAGTGTGATAGATGCACTATGTGAACAGAGTGTGATTGATACACTAAAGGTGAACACAAAGTGTGATAGATGCACTATGTGAACAAAGTGTGATTGATACACTAAAAGGTGAACACAAAGTGTGATAGATGCACTATGTGAACAGAGTGTGATTGATACACTAAATGGTGAACACAAAGTGTGATAGATGCACTATGTGAACAGAGTGTGATTGATACAGTAAAAGCAAAGTGTGATACAGAAAACGAGAATGTGTGTGATAGATACACAAAATGAGTGAAGTGTGATTGATACACTAAGTGAATGAGAGTGTAATAGATACACAAAAGTGAATATGTGCATGATAGATACACAAAATTAGAATGTGTGTGATAGATACACAAAATGAAAGAAGTGTGATTGATACACTAAGTGAAGAGAGTGTGATTGATACACTAAATAAATGAGGGTGTAATTGATACACTAAGTGAATGAAGTGTGATTGATACACTAAGTGAATGAAGTGTGATTGATACACTAAATAAATTAGAGTGTAATTGATACACTAAGTGAATGAAGTGTGATTGATACACTAAATAAATGAAGTGTAATTGATACACTGAGTGAAGCAAATGAAGTGTAATTGATACACTAAGTGAATGATCTTAAACAGAACTTCTTTGAATGAACCATACATACAATGTCGTGCATGACTGAGAAAGAAACTTGATAGGTACAATGCATTACAATACATGATGCTTAAGGAAAGCAATAAATGGACAAGGCAGCGCTTTAGAAAGCACCTTATGAGGTGAGTGGCGGTGAACCGCTCTTCTCCGACGGGGATCTCCCCTTGTGCTCTTCGAACACTTTACCTTCAACTCACAGTACAAAGGTTCTGAAATGCTGACAAGGGTTCTTCACGCAGAACACTTTAGATGCTGCCTTTCTTTCTGATCATATTCACAACTTTCCCTATTCTCCAATAGGGTGACAGACTAGGTTGGTTCAGTATCCAAAATTGAGGTGCATACATGCTATCTCAACCTATAGGGCTTCCATACATATTTCAAGCCGAGGACACGTCCCTGGGTATTTAAACCAGACTTTAGTCCCGGAAATCCCGAACCTTTACGTTCTAGGCATCAGCCATTCGAGCTCTAGTTTCCACCGTCGCAGTTGGTCTCCTAGGAACTCATTGCAAACACAGCCAAGATGTCCCTAGCATGAAACGGTCCTCGAGGAGAGCACTTCTGATTGCCATTTTGGCTTGAAGCAAACTTGATCTTGAGCTTGAGGTAGAGGCACACTCATATGTTGGAGCATTGGCAAGACTTGAAGAGGTACACACGGAATGTAGTCTCGGAACTTACCGAAGTTGAAACAAACTCAGATACCCGAAATTTTCCTTCTTTTCTTTTGCTTTGTAGTCTGGAACCCATATAGTTTCAAATAGGTCCTAGTTTTACTATTCTGACATGACCTGGGTTGAACCCTACGGTTTTATGAAGGAACAAATACTATTTTGCACAAATGTGGAGAATGACACGGCACTCTGTGCATAAAACGATTTTATTTTTGAAATTGAGAGATGAGTTCTTGACCGGGGTATTGAGCCTACGACTGAACACGGCGCACTACGACTAAACAAAGGAAAACAAAAGGTAAACAACCTAAACACATCGAGTAACACTCGAAACGACTCAAAACAAGAATCGAGATAAAACAAAAAGACACGACACGCAGACATGCATAGGGAGCCTGTTTCTCTGGGTGTTATTTCCCACCCTTTCTAATTTGTGATTCTCACATCACTCGGCCCTCAGGCTCTGTTTTTCTCTCAAAACCCTTTCCTCGCTTTTCCTCTCAGCGCACATCTCTCTATTCTTCAATCTCTTATTTTAAATCCCTCCCATGGGTGGTTGATGGATAAACAGAAAGTTGTGGGCTCTTGCCCCTAGCATTCCGCTAGATTCTTCTTCTTCTACACGCAGCTAGTGAGTTTCTCCCACAGAGGGGCTGTGCTACAACTGGGTGTGTAGCAAATCTGCAGCTGACATCGGTTGGCGATGCTCTGCTGTGGAGTTTGGACGTGATCAGATCTGTCCAGATGAGGGAGTGGAATATCTTGATCCATTCCAGTTTGTGCTTCGCACTTGGCTTGATACCTCGTTGCTCGGAGGGTGAGGGAGCTTTCAGCCCCTTGTTGTTAACTTCAGTTGTGCCCTCTTCTGGCAGGTAGAGTGCCCTTCTTGGCAAGTATGTTGAAAATGGGGGAAAGACAGGAAGCCTGACTCAACTATGCCCCCAATTCATCATTTTGACCATTTTTGTTTTTGGCTTTCTACTAAAACAACTTTGACCAACATGAGAGTTAGATTAACATGCTTGTTCAATTTTTGATTTGAAATCATGCGAGTTAGGTTATGAGCACTGAAAATTTTCCTTTTTTGGGTCCAAGAAAATGGTCTTGTTTTGGAAAATGAAATAATTTTCGAGAAAATTAGTCAACCTCAGTAAAAATTCTCAAAAACTATTTTTGCAAACGGCCACTTGCTCAACGAGCATGAAACCTACTCCTGAGATGCACAACCTCGGATCGAAAGGAAAACTGCCCCGTGCTTGAAGAGAGCTGCATGGCAACGGAAAGTTGTCCCTTGTTTGAACGGCACCGCGGTGCATTGAATGGCAACGGAAAGTTGCCCCTTGTTTGAATGGCATCGCAACGCATTGTAGGCAGTCCATAGAGTGATGAACGCAACCAAACCCTCGGATATAGTGAAGACAAAGACCAGAACCATCACATGGACATAATCAATTTGGAAGTGTTTATGGCTGGACTTCAGAATGAAGTTGCCTACGTATCCCAAAGATGGGAATCAAGCCTTGCGTAGTTCGGGGTAAGGTACACTTGGATATTTAACCTTCACTTTCTTGGGCTCTAACTTTTGCCAAGGCGCCCGTTGCGGGTTTTCGACCTTGCGAGCTTTGTTCTTTCTTTTCTCTTTCAATTCTTTTTCTTTTCTTTTCTTCCTTTTTTGTATCTTTTCTTTTCTTTTTGTCTTTCTCCTTTTTTTTTTCTCCTTTTTTGTATCTTTTCTTCTTTTTTTCTTTTCTTGCTTTAACTTTTGCCTGGGTTGCCCTTCTGGGTTTTCGGCCCAGCGAGCCTCTCAAAGGGTAAAAGTGTAACAAGTCCATGCCGAATGGTTCTGAGACTCCGAAATCATCTGAATCCAAGAGAAGAGAATAACTGTTGTTCAGATTTGCAAAAGAATCCATTTTCGGCTCTTCGAGCGCATCGGGCATTTGTGCCTCTAGTTCGAGGGATGCTTCTGTTCTAGCTTCACAAGCTTCTTCTGATGAGGTCTGATCTTCTTGATCTGATTTTGGTGCCTCTTGCTCGAGGGCTGCTTCCAATCTGGCCACATAGGCCTCTCTTGATGGTTGATCGTTGAACACTCCGAATTGTGGTTCAAGGTTTTAAAGCAAGGGCTCGAGTCTCGAGGCTGAGAGCAATCCGAGGCTGCACAATCTCAAGAGCGATTCCACACAGGTCTTCGTAGGACGACGCAAAACATTTTTGAAACCTTTTAAGAAAGCAACTAATCGCTCGCGCTGAAGACAGTGTAGAACCAATCTGGATCAAGCCAGGATCTTTCTCAATACTCACATTAACAAGCATGATTTCATTCATTAAGGGCTTAGCACGCCTCTTTTCCTCTCAATTGATCAAATTTTCACAAATCTCGAGGAATTCCTTCCTCTTCGTTTTCACCGCAGTGTTCCAAAGGTTTTGAAAAAACTTAGGTCAATGCAATGAGTTCGAGGCACAGAAAAGTAGGCGAAAAGCACTGCCATTTCATTCAAAACTTCCGACACAACTGGCACATGGCAGAAGCGAATACAAGAATGTGAAAATCACTGCTGTTCATTCATAACTATTGGCACAACTAGCTCCCTGGCAGAAACAGACTCAAAACAAAATGAAAAGACAAATGCAAAACAAAATGGTGACGCCCGAGGTAACACCCCTGGAATCACCCAACCTTTGTACAACAGGACTGACTCGATATAACAAGATAGACCCTTAATCAAAAAGACCGACTCAAGACAAAGAGACAGACTCAAAACAAAATTACAGAACTGACTCAACACCCAAGTCAGAAACTTCAAAACTAGCATTCGCAAATGCTCAAAACAGTGCGTGCCATTCCCACGTCTAGAGTAAACTGAGTGCCGCCCGCAGGTGGTTCATCCCTCGATCACATAGTCACCTTATCCCCCACAAGTTCACTGATCAAGTGCCGATAGACTTTGCAGGACCTGGTGCAGCAATGACCCCGTTGTCGACAAATCTTGTACATCATGGCGCAGACGAAAGCAACTGTCAGTGTCATGACCGGTTTGCTGATGGTAGGCACAGTATTTAGTCTGGTCATGCTTTGGAGGGAGAGGATCAGGTAAAGGTCGTTGTTCCAATGGTTTCAGATGTCCTTTCTGGAGTAAGACTTCTAGAGCCTTTGACAAAGGCATATGAAGTGGAGTGAAAACCCTCTTGACTCGAGGTGGGTATTTGGTTTTTTGTGAGCTACTTCCGGACGTGCCGGTGAATGGGGTAACTATTTTTGATGCGGTGGTGGTGACCATGCCCACTTCAAAAGATCTCGCGGCTGCATCACCACTGTTGGTCGCATTCGAACTGCGGGAAAATGCCCGCCTAGGCTGCTCCTTCTCCTGGTCGATAAGGCCCTGTTTTATGGCATCCTCGATCTGTACTCCCATATCATGCAAATCTAAAAAGGTAAGGAAAGGGAGCACGATCATTTTTTGCATTAGTTTGGGTTGGAGGTTGCACACCACCATCCGTATTTGATCCTTGTCCGTTGGCCTAATGGTCATCATTGAGGCCTTGGCCCTCTATCGGGTTACGAAGTCAGAAAAACTCTCCTTAGGCTCCTGCCTAGTCGTCTCGAGATCACGGGTTGTGATCTTGATCTACGTATTATAGGAGTACTGAGCGACAAAAGCCTCGGCCATCTCATCCCAATTCCTCTTAACATCATCTTCCAGTTTCACGTACCAGATGGCCGCCACACTCGACAGGGTCCGGCCAAACAATGAAAGCTTCTGTAGTCTGGCGAGACCCATCGGCCTTAGTATGTCCGAAAACAAATGGAGATGCACCATGGGATCCTCGGACCCATCAAAACGGTCGATTTATGGCATCTTGAACCGATCTGGCAGCGTCACAGCCGCGTCGGTATACCCGTCCTCAATGTCCAGGATGGACTTCACACCCTGAGATTTCTTGAACAGCTTCTCAAGCTTGCTCAACTTCAATGCTGTGGGGTCCACCTCAGACTCAAAGGGAGAATCCGGCAGGTTAGTGGGTGCTTTAGATAGCTGCGGTAGGATCGGAGGCGGAGGTGGCCCTGTCGGAATGTCCGTATCTTCCTGAACATTAGCTGTCTCCCCGAGTGTTGGAACTCTGGGTGGGGGTGGAGCCTGATGTGAAACAGATGCTCCAGTTTGCTACTGTAACCTGGCGATCAACTCTGCTTGTTGAGCCATGACCTCGGCCTGTTGTTTGGTAAATTCCGCTTGGCGGACAGCATCTTGCTGCATGAGTTTCATGCTTTCTTGGAGTTGGCGCATCATTTCCTCCATCCCTTCCATGTTCTCGCCGTTCTACCGACCGACCGGTATATCTATCTCTGTGATAAAAACTGAGGCCTCAGCCTGATTGTTCACTGGTGGGGTGGATATGGGCCATCGATCCGAACTATCGAATCGGTGATTTGTGCTCGACCGCCCTTTTACCCTGCCTCTGGCAAAGGAACACTGATTGCCCTTGAACTGAATCTCTGACCTGACAAAGTCTATGAGCACAGATCCGATGAACCTCAGGGGATTTTGGAGCCTTCTGAAGCTATGGTTCCAGGACTAGCCCCCTAGCAAAACAGAAAACAAAGAGCATCTCAGCCTGATTTCACGATAACCCATATGAGCAAAGCTAAGTGAGTATTCTCATCGACTCGCCCCAAAATCTAAGTCCGAAGTCCGATACAGTAAAGCCGACTCCCAACATCGATAGTAATGCCCGCAGGCCTGATGCCCAGACTTGCAAACTGATACATGTATTCCTGTAGAGACGCACTCTAAAAGCACATAACAGATAAGTGAGAGCCAAAACACCCCTATGTTAGGGTAGGGTTTCCCTGTCCTATTTTGTCAGGAGCAAGGGTTTCACAACGCACGCAGCGGTTTCAAACAACCTATCGAGTAAGCAACATGTCCAATCTTGGAATGGTCACTATGGATTCCGAATATGCACTAGGTCGAATGGTCAAAAGGGTGCCCCGGTAAAACCGGGGTTTATGTTCCCATACTGGTAGAGCCCATAACCGGTAAGCCTTATGGCACGCAGCATCTGCCAAACCGCTCAGTAATAGCAGATGGCAAACACGATGTCCTAGGCGCACCAATACAAATGCAATGCAAAGAAACACACAAATGTAGTCAAAACCAGATATCATGAGTTTGAGTCAAGTTCTCTAATTCCCCAGCGGAGTCGCCAGAAAATTGTAGACGTCCCCGAACGCCCCAGGAGGGATAAGTCCCCCGTTCCGTTCGTTTTGGGCTCTCTACAGTTCAAAACTCAAATCGTCACGGTTCTTAACCTGAATCAAAGAGTCCAAATCCGGCAAATCGTTTTGAGAAAACAGATTTTTGAAAGAAATGCCAAACATGGACTGCTTTGCCAGATACAGAGTCACCACCTAAATATTTTATTTTTGGGAAATTTAGGAAACCCTGACTCGTGCCTAAGGCCACGTGTCCGTCATCACCAAAGTTGCCTCGGCTCGGGAACTTGGGTACGATTGGGGAAGGTCACTTCGTGAGCACCCCCGCTTACCCGATCAAAGATCAGCCTCTACTAACCATGATATCTAGTTTTGAAAACATTATATGTTCTTATTCCGGCTATTAGCCTAGATTTACTATGTGATGCGCACAGCATACAAGTATAGACTGGATCGCCTGAATTGGAACAAAACATTTCATGTTTGTTTTTGAAAGATGATTTGCTACTCGCAAGTAGGCTTAAAGTGCAGATTTTGCCACCCTCGGGTGGGCTTAGAAAAACATGGTTTTGCCACTATCTAATGGGCTTAAAACTTATAGTTGATGATTTGTCCCAATCCAAATAACCCAACCTTCACCCACAGTCATTCAAGCAGTTATATCATATAAGCAAATAGCCTCATGGTAAGCATGCTATCATGGCAGTCACTCACACGCATGCAA
Source organism: Camellia lanceoleosa (assembly GCA_025200525.1). Lineage (NCBI taxonomy): Eukaryota > Viridiplantae > Streptophyta > Magnoliopsida > Ericales > Theaceae > Camellia > Camellia lanceoleosa. The sequence continues at coordinate 54,938,449 of CM045761.1, read as the reverse complement.
GGATGCTAAACCATAAAAACTCACCGAGTACTCCAAGCCAAAACAGAAGCTAATTAGAAATCCATGCATGATCCTAATTATACAGAAATGCCTAATGCAACACATGCAATAATGCAACTAAGATAGGCTCGACTATTCTAAACATGGCATATGAAATGCTACAGCTAACAAGTATTCAGCTTGGAATTAAAATACAATGCAGTGAGTTATGATGCGCCAAGCCCGGTGCATGCAAAACAGATGAATGAATGCAAACATGCTATCATACTGTATGCTAATTAAAACATGCCCTAATCTAACCATCATAAGCTGGTAAATAAAAGGGAGAGAAAGACGTGGGGTTGGAAGACATACATCACACACACGCACACTTATTACAACCTTGCCCTCGCGCAGAGGGTCCGAATAAATAATATACAGTCCCAAATGAATAATACAGTCTAAATAAGTGCAAAATCCTAATTAATAACGAATTAATCTAGGAAAGCAGTAAGCTAGCATGCAAGCTAGGGACTGCCTCGACTCTGCTCCGGATGATGAATGATGCATGTTCGGGTTGCTTGGCGCGGAAATCCATTGCGACGCCCCGATTAGCCTCTGTTTACAATTGAGCCCGGAATATTGCGCGAAGTTCCAAAAGATTGCCGATTTTTTATTTGCTGCAACGGAGAGCAGAAAAGGGGCATGGCAATGTATTTTCACATATGTATGCTTGACTACTCTTCAGGGAGCATAGTCCTCGATCCTCATGCCACCAATCGCGCATCTCGATGCATGATGGCCGAGGAGTCGATTTGCATGACTCAATATGGAATGAATGCACATGAAAACATAACAAGGCCCAGACTCCATCATGGATAATCCGAAGTGTCGGCGACAGGGAATTGAGACACGTTTCGTCACTCAAAGTACGAAATGTCCCTCGTTTCCCGTGCTCGGGCTAACTCCTATCCCAAACACAATGCAATATGCATGACATGCATGAATGCAACTAATATACAACCTAGCATACACAATGCTATGGAATGGCATACACAATGCTCGATGTGACACGACATGCACGATGCTCTAACATGCAACCTACCATACGCAATGCTATGAAATGAAATGGCTTACGCAATGCATAATGGACTTACACCAACATAAGTGGACCTCATCCGCACTCACATCAGTGGCCATGAGATGAAAATGAGACACTCGAGATGCGTGCACACATGCACGCAAACCGAGGACCGATCCTAAGGCACGAATGCCACTCTAACAAGGCATGGAAAGGCAAAAAATATGGCATAAAAACATGAAAATTCCAGCACTAAAATGTGATGCAAAATGATCCCGAAACATGGAAGCATGGCACCCGATGCATGGAATGGTCCCGAAACACAAAACTAGGCACATGCATTGACCTATAGCTATACAAAGCATGCATTATTTGATCATGAGGCACAAATACATAACTAAGGCAGTCCTAAAACATGAACATTTATAGTTCAAAGCATGGCCAAAAGATGCTAGCAAGATGGCCTAACATAGCATGCAATTTTGCCTAGCAAACATGGTTTACATGGCAAGTATATGAAACATATGGAATATCACCAAACCAGCCAAAATAAGTGAACAAACCATTCCAAAATATGCCCAAATAACCACTGAAATGAAGTCAACACATGCAAAAATGATGAGCTCCTTTAGAGGGCTATGCAAGGGATTATTAAGCACATACAAGATGGACACTTAGCATGGCACAAAAAACTCTGAAAATCAAATATGATAGCTCCAAAACTCACCAAATTGGGCTTGAAAAGTGGCTAAGAAGCATGCAAAGAGGGGTCCCTTTGAAAGGCCAAAATGACCATCAAACAAGTCAAGGTGAGAGGGGGTCATCCCCCTCTGATTTGGAGGCTCAAAATAGTGTATTAGCAACTGAAAATCCACTGGATTTCAGTGGCTAGATGGCCAAACAAAGCATGCAACAAGAGCTTAGGTGTAGGGCTCAAAATAAGAGACAATCAAGCATACAAGGAGGCATATGACTTCAAAAAAAAATGGGGCCTTAAACAAACTTGAAGATGTGATTAAAAAAATGTATTTTTCAGTTTATGACAACTCTCAAAAATGAACACAAGTAGGGCTAATCTATCATGCAAAAATGGCCCTAAAAGAAATATTAGAGGCAAGGGACAGTAGCTGGCCCGAAATAGTAAAGAGCCCTTCAACAAAGTTGAAGAGGGGCTAAAAATAAGTCACTTCACAGTTTATATAAAGTTTCGAAAACAAGCACAAGTATGGCTAAACTATCATGCAAAAATGGGCCTACAAAGAGAGATAGGAGACAAGTGGTAGTAGATGGCCTCAAACAGAGGAGAGTCCTTCAACAAAGTTGAAGAGGGACTCAAAACAAGACATTTTACAGTTTGGATCGGATCCCAGAAATGCTCAAAAACAAGGCTAATATATCATGCAAAAATAGGCTAATGGACTTACAAATTTCTGAGCTTCCAACCTCTGGAAATCAGCCTCAAAGTATGGGAATGGAGGATGGAGGTGTGGTGCTATGGGGTGTAGGGTAAATGGTGCAAGAACCTTAAGGTTTTTGAGCTTGGAAGAGAGGGAGAGGGTGGTTGTATGTATAATGCTCTAAACAATTTTTGTAACCCTTAGAAATGAAGGGGAGAGGCTGGTTTTATAGAGGGAGAGAGGCAAAGAAAATGGTGGGAAAAACCAATTCAAATTTCCCCCCAAAAAGGGAGACCCTCGGACAGTGGGTCAAGTGGAAAATAGCTGGCACAGCTGGAATACACTCACGGAGACAAAAATGGCTAGCCAGGTGCAAAAGGTTCAGGTGGCCGGCCAGCAACCTCCCCTGGACGGCCGGCCGGTTCAAAAGGTTCAGGTGGCCGGCCGGCCACTTTACCTGGTCGGCCGACCAGGTCAAAAAGGTCAAAGGTGTCCAACCACCTCCTAGGATGAAGCCCCAGAAGTTAGCTTTCCAATTCAGCAAACCTTGCATTAAAATTCCTCTTGTGGAAAAACTTATGCCAGTTTCGGTGAAGCCGCGCAGATTCAGTCCAACCGGATTGATCCCCTACTTTAACCAATCATATCCCCCCCGCCTGGACTTGTCCTTAGGAGATTATTGAGTGTAAAATGAAGCCCTGGAAGTAAGCTTTCCAATGGTGGTGGCCTCATATCTTAATTCCTTTTGTGCAAAGAGTTATGCCCGTTTCGGTGAAGCCGCGCAGATGTTTTCCTCCTTCCTGGATTCATGCTGAACCACTTTTGACCAAAAAAGCTGGTTTTATTTGGAAAAATTGCTGGCCTCCCACCCTCCTACAAGCTTTCTAACAATGAAAATAAGGTCCCTGCCAAAAATGAGCCCAAACCAATGCAAAACGAAGGTTCAGGGGCCAAAACGCGCAGCCCGAGTCCCCGAAAACTGACTATTAGGCACCGAAAGTGGCGTTCGACCACGAAGGCGGTCTCCCAAGCCACAGTGTCCCTCAAAAGATAGTAAATAGGGTGTATACCAAAAACTGAAGCAAACAGAGGTGGTTAAGCGGTCCCGAACCGAGGCACACGGCCAACGGCTCTGAAAACCGGGAACCGGGCTCCAAACGGAAAAAATGGCCTATAACCACAAAACGTAGCCTACGGCCACTGAGAGATGATCTACAAGACCTATCCCTCCCTTCGGGAAGAGAAAACGAAGGAAACAGGGCCTGGTTCGTAAACCGAGGCAAAGCACAAAAGAGTCCGGAAGTCCGGAGGCAAGGCTCGCAACCGAGACTCCGCAACCTCAGAACGAGCACAATATGCAACATCACCAAGCGCTCAATCAGTGACGTCTGAGTCTTATGGTCAGTCAAAAATGGGGTGTCTATAGTGTGACACTACCCCAGTTTGGATTGAGTTGATGCGTTTGGAAGGTGGAGCTTGGTTATGTGGTGGGAAAGGGTTGGTTGTGACATTGGGTTTCTCCGGAGGCACAATCACCCTGTTATCAATGAGATCTTTAATCTCATGATGCAATCTAAAGCAATGGTCGGTGTCGTGACCATGCTGTTGGTGAAAGGCACAGTATTTAGCTGGGTTATGGGAGGGGGGAAGTGTTTCTGGCAATGGCCGCAGCTCCAGGGGCTTCAAGTGCCCTTTCTTGATTAAAACCCCTAGAGCCTTGGACTGGGGCATGTATAATGGAGTGAAGGTTCTTTGGCCTCGAGGTAGGTACTTGGTTGTTTGTGAGTTGCTTCCGGACGCACCGGTGAATGGTGTAGTTGTAAGGGTTCTTGGGGGGGTGGTGGTGACCATGCTCACATCTGAAGCTCTGGCAACACTAATCGTGCTCGCATTCGCATCTTGCGGCTGAACGTCCTCATAGGCTGCTCTCTGTCATTGTTAATCAGACCCTGCTTCAAGGCGTTCTCGATCTGCACCCCAATCTCATGTAGATCTGCAAAGGTGGGGAGAGGGAGGACGATCATTTTCTGCATAAGCTTGGGCTGGAGGTTGCGCACAACCATCCGTATTTGATCTTTGTCAGTCGACCTAATGGTCATCATCGAGGCCTTGGCTCTCTAGCGGGTTACGAAGTCAGAAAAGCTCTCTTTCGGCTCCCGCTTAGTCGTCTCAAGATCACGAGTTGTGATCTCGATCTGTGTATTATAGGAGTATTGAGCTACGAAGGCCTCAGCCATCTCATCCCAGTTCCTCTTGACGGAATCTTCCAATTTTGCATACCAAATGGCCGCTACACCCGACAGGGTCCGGCTGAACAAAGAATGCTTCTGTAATCTGGTGAGGCCCATCGGCCTTAGTATGTGCGAAAACAGCCGCAAATGTACCATGGGATCCCCAGATCCGTCAAAGCGATCAATATGTGGCATCTTAGACCAGTCTGGCAGTGTCACGGCCGAGTCGGTGTACCCGTCCTCAATATCTGGAATGGACTTCACACCCTGAGATTTCTTGAACATCTTTTTGAGCTTGCTTACTTTCAACGCTGTAGGGTCCACCTCGAACTCAAAGGGAGAATCTGATAGGTTGGTAGGTGTTTTGGATAGCTGGGGTAGGATTGGGGGTGGAGCCGGCCCTGTCGGAATGTCCATATCTTCCTGGGCATTTAGTGTCTCTCCGAGTATGGGAACCCTTGGTGGGGAAGGAGCATGGTGTGAAGCGGATGCTCCGGTTTGCTGTTGTAGCCTGGTAATTAGCTCTGCCTATTGGGCCATGACCTCAGCCTGTTATTTGGAAAATTCTGCTTGGCGAGCGGCATCCTGCTGCATTATTTTCACTCTCCTGGAGCTGGTGCATCATCTCTTCCATTCCCGCCATACTGCCCTGGTCTAACTAAACTATCGGTATATCTGTCTCTGTGGTAAACTCGAAAACCTCAGTCTGACTACCCAAGGACCACTGATCTGGCAACCGTTGTACCGATACACTGTGCCTTACCGGTCTCCATCTAGCAACCGGGGGTAAAGAGTGGAACACTGGTTGTCCGTCTATCAGATCATCAGATCGATGGAGTCTGCGACCTCTAGTCCAGAGTGCTTGGGGAATATCTGCTTGGTCGGAAGCAATTGTGCTAAACTACCTAGCAAAAGATAAATAAAGCATAATAAGGAAATAAACAACAAGAAAAACGGACAGTGTAACGACTTAAATAAACACAACACACAGTCGGTATGACAACACACAGTTGGCCTTTGTAAGCCGAATATACTATTCTCAACTACTGATCATCGTTTCCAAACCACTACCCCAAATCTGAATCTAATACCGCGGATATTACTAATTCTTAAAACATTGATGCCCGCAGGCCTGATACCCAGACTTGCAAACTGATACATGCAACCTGTAGAGGCACACTCTAAAAGCACATAGCACGCAAGTGAGAGCCAAAACGCCCCTATGGAGGCGTAGGGTTTTCCTATCCTAGTTTAGTCAAGGACTAGGGTTTCACTACGCACACAGCGGTTTCAAACAACCTATAATTGGGTGAGTAACCTGCCCTAGTTTGGGATAGTCCCTATGGATTCCGATATGCACTAGGTCGAATGGTCGAAAAGGGTGTCCCGGTAAAAATCGGGATTTGCGTTCCCATCATGGCAGAGCCCATAACCGGTCAGCCTTATGGTGCGCTTCTCAAAACGAGCCTTCGGCAAACCGTTCAGGAATAGCAGACGCCACACACGGTGTCCTAGGCGCACCAATGCAAATGGAATGCAAAGAAACACATAAGTGTAGTCAAAACAAGATATCCTGAGTTCGAGTCAAGTTCTCTAACTCCCCAGCAGAGTTACCAGAAACTGTAGACGCGCCTGAACGTCCCGGGGAAAATCCCATTTTGTTCATTGGGCTCACTACAGTTCGGACTCAAATGTCACGGTTCTTAATCTAATCTCGCAAAGTGCAATGCAAGACTGATAAATCACCAAGGAGTCCAAATCCAGCAAATCGTTTTGAAAAATTGATTTTTAGAAAGAAGTGCCAAACATGGACTACATTGCCAGATACAGAGTTGCCACCTAAATATTTTATTTTGAGGAAATTTAAGAAACCCTAACTCGTGCCTAAGGTCACGTGTTCGTCATCACCAAAGTTGCCTCGGCTCGAGAACTTGGGTACGAGAGGGGAAGGTCACGCAATGAGCACCCCTGCTCGCCTGATCAAAGATCGGCCTTTACTAATATGATACCTTATTTTTGAAAACACATGCGTTTTTATTCCGGTTATTCGCCTAGAATTACTATGTGATGCACACAGCATACAAGCATAGACTAGATCGCCTAAATTGGAACAAAACATCTGATGTTTGTTAGTTTGAAAAATGGTTCGAAGGTGCTACTCCCAAGTAGGCTAAGACGTGGATTTGCCACCCTCAGGTGGGCTTAGAAACACATGATTTTGCCACTTGCAAGTGGACTTAAAACTCGCATTTGATGAATTATCCCAATTCAAACAATCTAGCCTTCACCCACAGGCATTCAAGCAGTTATATCACATAAGCAAATAGCCTCATGGCAAGCATGCTATCATGGCAGTCACTCACACGCATGCAAGGATGCTAAAGCATAAACACTCACCGAAGACTCCGAGCCAAAATAGAAGCTAGTTAGTAATCAATGCATGATCCTAGTTGATGTTAAGATGGCTAATGCAACACATGCAAAATGCAACTAAGATAGGCTCGGCTATTCTAAAATGGCATGTGAAAATACAACTTGATACATGTATTCAAACAGGAATTGAAATACAATGCAGTTAGTATGATGCGCCGAGCCCGGTGCATGGAAGACAAATGAATGGATTCAAACATGCGAGCATAAGGATGCTAATTGAAACTTGCCCTAAAACTAACCATCGTAAGCTGGTAAATAAAAGGGAGAAAGAAATGGGGGTTGGAAGACATGCATCACACACACGTACACTTATTTACAATAATTGGGCCTTCTCTGCAGAGGGTCCGAATGAATAATACAGAACCAACTAGCTAATCTAACCTAATCTAATTAAACTAGTTATTACACAACAGAATGAATAACAAGCTATAGCTAATTATTACACAACATTAACTAAGTAAGCAATCTAAATGAGCATGTAAACTAAATAAATGTGGGCTGCCCCAGCTCTACTTTGAATGACAAAGGATGCGTGTATGCTTGAATTGCCTTGTTCGGAAATCCCTCGCGACGCCCCGACTTGCCTCTGTTTGCAATTGACCTCAGAACACTGCACAAAGCTCCAGAAGGCTGAAACTTCACCCTGGTAATCTGTGGGAAGGCTGCCGACTAGCTATTGGCCTTGGAGACCACCTACCGACCACTTTTGTGGTGAAAAACCAGAAAAAGTGGTCGGCTAGCCATTAAATCTGGTCGGCCGACCAGTTTCTGCCCCTGGTTTCTGGTTTTCTGCAACAGAGGGCAAGAAATGGGCATGGCAAAGTATTTGCAACACATGTATGCGCGACCACCCTCCCTATCATTACATAAGCTCAAGGGAGTGTAGGTCTCGACCCTCAGGCCACCAATCACACATCTCGATGCATGATGGCCGAGGGGCCAAATTGCGCAACTCAAAATGATATGAATGCACATACAAATACCTAATGCCTGGAACTCCGTCATGTATAGTCAAGAGTGTCGGCGACCAGGAATTGAGGTACGTTTCATCACTTCAAGTATGAAACGTGCCTCGTTTCCCGTGTTTGGACTAACGCCTATTCCAAACACAATGCAACAAACAAGGCATGCACCAACGCAACTCTAGCATGCAATCTTAATGCAATGCAACTAAGTCATGCAAACATACAAGGGGTAATATGCAAGCATGCAACTGGCATACACAATGCTATGAACTAACAATGGCATATTTAATGCATATGACCCTTAGCATACACAATGCACGTAGAAACTAACATACACAATAAGATGAACAAGGCATGCACAATGCAATGATTAATCATGCGACAACATGGCATACTCAATGCTATGAACTACAATGGCATACTCAATGCAAAATAGACTTAAACCAAAATGGATGGGCCTCAGCCACACCCAAATCAGTGGCCATATGATGATGGAATCAAGGCAACAAGACACATGTAAGCATGCACAATGCAAGTGCCCAAGCCTAAGGCACAGAGTACAACTTTCCAAATGCATTGAAAGGATGAAACATGAAGTGCAAGGGCATATGTTCCAACTCTGAAATGACATACAAAATGACTTCAAATCATGCGACAACTCAAGTAATGCATGTTGAAAGGCTCAAGCACCAAAGACTAATGAAATGCATTACACTATAGGCATGCAAGGCAATGCTCAAATGGCCAAACCAACCCCAAACAACCCCCATGCAGGCCAAAACAGTGGCAAAAATGAGATGAGACGGTGGCTCAAAAGGCATTCAAATGAGGCTCATGCAATGACTCGCAAATAGGGCATAAAAGCATAACTCTCAATGGCACTTAAAGAGTGGAAAATATGGAAATGTAACACCCCTACATGCTCTGAAATCACATTCCCAATAATGCCAAAACATGCAAATGCCTCAAGTTAAGCATGCAAGAGAGCTTGAAACTCAAAGCTAGTCAAGGCTATTACACTACAAGCATGCATGACAAGCATCATTCGACCAAGGGACCTCAAAACAGAGCTAAGGCAACCCAAAATATGAACAAAACCATGTTGGAACAAAGCCAAAATATGTTAGCATAGTGAGCCAAAACATCATGCATTCTAAGCTAGTAAACATGATTTACACTACAAGCATATGAAGCATATGAGATGCTACCAAACCAGCCAAAACCAGAGTCATGGCATGCCAAATGATGATCAAAAACCCACTGAAATATAGCCAATACATGCTAGAATGACATGCTACTTTGATGAGCCACAAATGGGACTATACTACACATACAAGAAGCAAACACGAGATGACCAAACCAGCCATAGACAGAGTCTGGGTAGGCCCTTAAAGTCACCAAAAAGTGCCTGAACTGAGCCTTGAAAAGATAGAAGCACATGCTCCTTTTATAGGCCAAAATGCAAGCAAACAAGACAAAAAGGGAGAGGGTCACCCCTCTCTGATTTAAGACCTCAAAATCACATGCCAACCACTGGAAATCCATTGGATTTCAGTGGCTAAAAGGCCAAGAAAATATTAACTCAAAGGCCTTATGGCATGGCACAAAACAAAGTCAAATAAGGCATGCGAATGGGTAGATGACCCTCAACACCAAAAGGGCCTTAAACAAACATGAAAAACACTTAAATACCAAACTTTTTTTAGTTGAAAGCAAAGCCCAAATAAGAATGCAAGTATGGCTAAGAGAATGACCAAAACAAAGCTTAAAAAATGAGAAAAGAGGTTACCCTTGAAGCACAACAAAACCAGTAGGTTTTGGGACCAAAAACCAACTCTTCAACCTCCCAAAAGTGTCCTCCAAGAACCTCAAATCAATGGTGGGGGTGTATGGCTATGAGGTGTGGTGCAATAGGTCAAGAACAACACACTTTTTGCCTGAAATATGGAGATATAGAGAGAGATACATATTTTTCCTTAAGGAAATTTTCTGAACCTGGTTCAAGGAAAGGGAGAGCCTCTCTTATAGAAGAAACAAAGGATTCAAGCTTCTTGAAGAAGCTAAGCTTGGATGCAATCTGTGCCCTCCAGCTGGCACAGCTGGCATCCATTCAATCTGACAAAACAAGAGGAAAGCTGCCGACTAGAAAAGGTGGCCGGCTTGCTACTTTTAGTGGTCTCCTAGGAAAAGAGGTGGTCGGTGGAGGGAATTGGTGGTCTCCACACTGAAAGCAAGCCAATGGTGGGGTGGGAAACCAAAAAATGTGGCCTAAAGACTAAGAAAACCAGCTTCCCAACTAGAAAATTGGCTGGGGGGAAGAAAGGTGGTCTCCAAGGATAAAATCTGGTTTCCCACCCTTGTACCACTTCCAAACAAGGAAAGCAAGGTTCGTGCCAAGAACGAACCAACAAGGATGCAAAATTAGAGTTTGGGAGGCAAGACGCGCAGCTGGAGGCCTCGAAAACTGGCTGTTGAGCACAAAAAATGGCGTACGACCACAAAAGTGGTCTCCCGGACCACAGTGTTCCTCTAGACAGAGGAAACAAGGTGTGTTCCAAAAAACGTGCCAAACGAAGAATGTTAAGTGGTCCCGAACTAAAGCGCACGGCCGACGGCTCCGAAAACTGAAAACTAGTCTCCAAATGGAAACAGTGGCCTACGACCACGAAAAGTAGTCTACGACCATTGAGAGATGGTCTACAAGACCTCTCCCTCCCTCCGGGAAGATAAGACAAGACTTAGTCCGCAGCCCGAGTCAAAGTACAAAGAGTCCCGAGGTCCGGAAGTGAGGCTCTCAGCCAAGAACTCCGAAACCTCGAAACGAGCACAACATGCGCAATCACCGAGCGCTCAATCGATGACGTCTGAGTCTTAAGGTCAGTCAAAAATGGGGTGTCTACAGTGGGCGTGCAATTTCTTCCCTTGTGTTGTTGCATTGTTGGCATTTCAAAATTTTTAAAGGGTCCTCATCATAGAAATTTTGTTTTGGGTATTGTGTCATCACCGTGAGTGTGACGGTTTTGTTGGATGACTATGTTGTGATTCACTGGGGGAATGTTGATAAATAATTTGGAGGAAGACCAAAATTAGGTACTCTTCGTAAACTAGAACGGTTTTGGGTCAAAATGTGAAATTGTGATTTCTATTTTCGGGAAAATAATTTGAAGATATCTGAGTTTTGTTGTGACTAGTTGTTAATGCGGTGTTTAAATTGTGACGATGTGAGTCCGAATGCCTTTTTGGGGAAAATTGAATATTCTGAAACAAATGGGGTAAATGAAACATTCTCTTTAACCTGAACGGAATATCTTATGAGAAGTTATATTTTGTTCTAGCCTGAGTTGCTGGTTATATGTTGTGTGTCTTTTGGCAAAGACTTAAAATTGTCGGGCATTAATGTGCCATAACATTAATTATCCATGTTTAAATTTTATGCGTTCTCCACCAGAGTGACCGACCGATAGCCTTGTGTGTGAGTGGTTTTTTTTCCCTAGGTTGGAGTGTTAAGCACTCAATGGTGATTTGAGTATTGTAAGTAGTCAAGTCATGGTGGATGTCTTGGAATGATGAGTTGTTGAAATTGTCATTCATATTATTGTTATCGAGTCTTGTGAAGCAAGACTTTTCCATTAATTAAGGTGTCATGGAAACATCTCGGGGTTGAGAAAGAAACTTGGGAGCATGAATTGAAGTCCGTGAGAAATATCTGAACTTATTTGTTGATGTTTGAACAAATATCGAGATTTTAGTTTTGTTAATGAAATGTAAAAGCATTGTATATGTTTTAAAGTATGAAATATTATGTGTGTTGTACCATTTTGAAAACATTGTATGTGTTGTATAATTTTGGGAACTTGAGTTGACTATAAACATTGTAAATGTTTTGAAAATATATGAATTGTGATTCATTGTTGAAACTTGTGTATCGAGTTAATGAGAAGAGGTGACCGGAGAATGAGTCATGTTGATTAAAATTGATAAGATTATGATAGTGGGAATAACTTGATTGTGTTGGCACTTGTCTTGAAATTTTAGGGACCAAATTCTTTAGGGAGGGGAGGTTATAGCGATCCAGGTTTTTTCCCGACCTTTATTGTGTTCCGAACGCAGGATCCGTAGATGTGTGTCGTTGTCTATATCTTATTTCCGTCCTCTAATCCTTTGTATTTGAGTTTTGCGATGTGATGGGTGAGTTTGGAACAGGTTGGTTGTGATTTGGTACAAGTGGTTGCTGCCCAGGTTTTAACCTCTTCGCTCGAGTGAGGCTTCCTGCGCTCGAGCAAGCCTTGGGTATTTGCTTCTTCGCTCGAGCGAGGCTTCTTATGCTCAAGCGTGTGTCTGCGTCTCTGTAAGACCTGAAGGTTGGTATTCGTCGCTCGAGTGAGATTTCTTGTGCTCGAGCGAGCCTTATGTCCTTCGCTCGAGCATGCGTCTACGTGGGTGGCAGACCTGAAGCTTCGCATTGTTCGCTCGAGCGACACTTCTTGCGCTCGAGCGAGGTCTTTTGTTGTGTCTGGTTGCTCGAGCGACAAATCATTCACTCGAGTGAGCCTCGCATATATCGGTTCGTAGCAGCGTGATTTTTATCACTTTTTCATCCCCTTTTCACTCCAAACCCTAAATTCGACTGTCTCTCTCTCTCTACAAATACACCTTGATCTTAGGTCTCTCTACCCTAGTTCCTTTGTTAAAAAGGTAGAGCATTGTGTGGGCTTCATTTTAATCTGAAGAAATTCAAGTTTGGAGCATCTTCAAGTTTCACTCTTCATCTCCTTTGAGTTTCTCCACTTGAGGTAGGGATCTTCTACACTTGTTTATGATTTTTAACCTAGGTATTTGTGTTATGAATATATGGTGAGTTTTTGGATGTTTGGAGAAAACCTAAGTTTAGGTTCAAACTTATGAAAGAAGGGTTTTTATGTGTTGTTGTATATTTGACCATGGGGTTGGAATATGAGGTAGTTTTGTGTTAAAATTGATGAATTTGATCTTTGGGTTAGTATTTGGAATAAGGGGGAAATTTGCCCTAATATAAGCTAAATAATTAGTTAGTATAAATAATGGAATTGATGTGAGAAATATGAAATTGGGAAGTTGTGTGAATGAGTGGTGCAGTTAGATTTGTTAAATCACTCACCTTTGGAAATTTGATAAATTATCTATTTAAAAGATTGTATATCTGTTTAGAAATATCTGTTTTGAACTATCGGTGGAGGATAGCCATGATTGTTGTAGAAACTGCATGTGGATTAGATGAATTGAAACTTGTCGTTTAAATTTACCTCATTGGATATGATGGTATGATTGAGATGTTGGATATGTGTCATTGATAGTCATTGTATATGACGATGCTTTTAATACATTGCATATATACCACTTATTTGGGAAGAGATAGGGGATGGACTCCATTTATAATTAAGTTGGCCGGAGTGTCCATGGTGAAAGTCGCAAAATCTTGTGCATATATGGGCACCGGTTCCCTCGGATGAAAATTTTGTAAAATGGCAACGTAGAATTTATGACACTCTCTTTTGTTATAACCAAGTATATCTTGAAAAGATGTAAGCCCGTAAGGCATTCGCTTATGTTAAACTCTTTTGTTTTATTACTTCATGTAATGAAAGGATTACTTACATTCTGATTTATGTAACTGTTATTTATGTTATTGTAGATCATATCTATGATGTTATATTTTGGGGACGTTACATTTCCTAAATAAATATTTGCCAAAATTTTAAATGAGAAAATTTTGTTTAAAAAATAGGTTGATGATTAGATTTAAAGCATATTTGATAAAACTTTATTATTGATTTTGTAATGCAAAAAGTTTTAATAAAGTATAAAATCTATCTATCTATCTATATCTATATATTATATAAGGAAAAGGGGTTTTCTAACTCACAAGTCTTATGGGAGCTCCAATATTTTAATCTTAATTTTCTAATTTTTTGATTAAAAAGAAAAAACCTTAGCATTTATTGACTTCTCTCAACTCGTAAGTCTTTTTGACTTTTCTCATACCTACTACTACACATTTTTCAACGTCTCTCATACACTATAGTTAGTGATGGGATTGTTAAATTATTTTTATAAAAAATCTAAAAAAATAATTTGTATATTAAAAAAAATATCTAAAAAAAATATAAATTCTTATTAAATCTATCTATCTATATATCTATCTATTTTAGATTTAAATTAATAGATTGCTTTCCATATTTATTAACAGTTTAAATTTTAATAAAATAAAATTTAAAAGTTTTAATTAATTAATTTTTGTGTAAGCCGGTTAGTGTTTTGACCTAACTGATTAAGCTAAACCATTTTTGGTTTGAATCATTTGCTGGTTTAACCATGATTTTAGTAGGTTTATATGTTACGATAATTCTTTCTTACTCATTAAGTTTTTAATTTTTTTCCTTTCAAAAACCAATATGATAATTTTTTAAAATTCATATATTTTTATTCTAAAATAGTGAAATATTAGAATTATGTCATTTCTTTTTATAACAAAGCATAATTTTAATTATTAATTGTCAATACAACAATTTTAATCTATCTATACTATATATTATAGTAAAGTAACATTTGAAAGAAAACTTTTAAACTTATATATAAATTTTATTTATGAGAGACAAAATATAAAAAAATAAATATAATTATCATATTTTTAATAAATAATATATTATTTTATCCCATGTATAGAACGAGTGATATGCTAGTTTGGATGTATTTTAAAGAGTAATTTAACAAAATATGAAAATAAATTATAACCCTAAATAATTTACTCCCTCTGTCCCAAAATAATGGTCCCTTTTGGAGAATCTAACTTTTTTTGGTAGTACAATTATTACACTTTAAAAAAGTTGAATTTTAAAAATTATCTTTTTGATAGTACATTTTTTGAGAATATTAATGTCATAATTGTACTTTTTATATTGTTTATTAATTTAAAAGAAAGGCAAAATAGAAAATTTATATTATTTTTGTACTTGATTTTTGAAATGGGACTAATATTTTTGGGATAATGAAAAATAGAATAAAGGACTAATATTTTGGGACGGATGGAGTAATAAATTATACTGAAATATTGAATGTCCTTAATAATTTTTTAAGTATAAATAGAATTTCCCCTAAATGTGTGATAACTTGGACATAATTTTCCTTTTCCATCATTATAGAAGAGAAATAGGGAAACAGATCGAGCCTACATTTCGGACTGAAGAATTCAAGTGGGCTAACGGCGTCCACTGTGAAGAGCAAAAGCAAACAAAAATGGCAACGATCGGCCAACACAAAAGCTTATCAGGGACATGTGTATTTTTTAACAACTCGGTATTTCAACAAATTTTTGTATGCTGGCCATGTATGTCACGCCCTCAAAAATAAACCCATAATCATACATTCATTACATCTATAAACTGAAAAGAATAAGCTATATGACCATTCATCAGAGTATTATTATAGAACATATTACATGTTGACAACAAAAGTAAATGCCCTATAGGCTTACAACTTTTTAAGGCAACACTTGGGTTCAACAAAATAGAGTTCTAACACTTTACACAAAATAATCTCATGGCTTGATATACATGTAATATACAAAAGAGAACAACAAAAAGAGCTATCAGCCTCAAGCCTCCAAAGCTACGTCTTTGGAGGTGGCATATCACCTGAACCTGAAAATGATGTCCCACATAGGGTGAGCCAACGCCCATTAGAGATATGCTAAACATAATATGAGCAATAACTAAAACATTAGCATTTGATAAATTTTTAACTCATATAAATCAACTCATAACACATTTCAGTTCCATGACACATATGTCCATGCTTCATTCCATTTTCCTTTACTTAACAATTTTGATTTATAATACATGGCTCAGAACATGGCCAAACAATTCCCATGAGACTACGGCTCATGTTAAAAAGCTTTCCAATATCCACAATTTAAGTGAATTAAAATTCATAACAAACACTTCCATACTTTACAATTCACATGAGATATCAACTTATATTAAAACACTTCCATACTTCATAAATGACACACAGATTTGCTGTATCAATGAAGTCCATCCCCTATCTCCTTCCACACAAAACAATATATATAAACAATTATCATATACACGATCAATCAATACACAAGTGTGGACACCCCATTTTGACCGGCCCTAAGACTTGGGCATTTTATTTTGACCACCCTCACCAGAAAAATCAAATTGAAATTTTAATCCCGAAACTCACCCATTTTGGTCAAATTAAAATATTTTTGTGTGTTTGTACAAATTTTTAGGTGTGTTTATATAAATTGGTATGTGATATTTGATAAAAAAAAATAATAAAAACAAAAAAAGAAAAAAATAGAAAATAAAATAAAAAAAGAGAGAAAAGAAAAAGAAAGGTAATGGGTGGTGGCGCACAATATTTTAATAGGATCATGTGATGGTTTAGTGGAGAAAATTAAAAATCAAATATATATGGCTAGTGGGTGGAGTGGGTGATATAATTCGATGGAATGGGTGATATAAAAAAAATAAAAATAAAAGCAAGAGAAAGGAAGGGGAGGGGACAGTTTTTCGGTGGGAAAAGATTTTAGAGTGAGCGGGGGAATATAGAAAAAAAAAAAAAAAAAAAAAGGGGGCATTATATTGGAGCAGGTGAAGACAATTTTGAAAAAGAGAAAAGGAGGGGGGTGGGTGGTGAAATATGATGAGAGGTCTGTAGTGGAGGGTTGGTTTTAATATATCTTTCCATTCATTACAGTTGGAGAGGGGAGACATGATTCACACATTGCCAGACAGATACAGATTGACACGGCAGCAAGGCAAAGACATGCACTAGTTCTCTCTCTGCTCTCTAGGACATGCACATACACAAAGAGGACTTCAACTCTCTCTCTCTCTAACCTCTCCCTCTCGGCATAACACACACACAATTCTCTCTCCCTCTCGGCATAACACACACACCCATCACCTCTCCCTCTGGGTATAACACATCACTTACACACACTCACTCCACACACATCATAGACATACACACTCAGGCACACACACACGGGGACTGATAGCACTCCACACTAAACACATCTAACAGGAGGCCACACACCCAGAGACACCACACAACAGCAGCTCACACACACACACCCATGGAGATCACACGGCACATAGGATAGACACAGATACACACGGCTGAAACACCACCTGCACACACACCCAGCACATCACACACACACAGACACCACATGCACAGGCAGACCATGCATACAGCACCGGCAACAGCTGGGAGATGAATCCATATACACGGCAGACACACAGAGAGGCATAGACAACACACACCAAACACATCTCTCTCTATATATATATAGATATATATTTTCTCTCTCTAACTTCGGTGGGGACCAACCTGGGAGCAACCTGTGAGGACGAACCACATCTATATGCATCAGAAACCTAGACTCTCTCCCTCTCTCTCGGCGTGCTGGGGTGGTGTTCACAGTGGAGGGTGAAAAATATATTTTCAGCGAGAGAAAATGTTTAGAGAGTGAGAGGAGGAGGAGGAGAAGGGAGAAAAGGTGGTGAGATAAGAGGAGGTGGGTGTGTTTTCTGGCAGAGGATTCATTGAGATTGAAGGTGAGTGCAATGGATATTTGTGTATGAAAGGTTCATGGCCTGGGGCATTCCGAACTCTTTACTGTGATCATGATCAAGTATGCGGATATGATGGAAATGAGGATTTGGTTTCATTAGGGAAGCATGAGGAGGCCATTGTCAAAATTGACAAATGATCTTTGCTAGTTGATAAATGGCCGGGTTGTAAAACTTGTATTTTTTTTTTTTTTTTTTTTTTTTTTGAGTGTTTTGTGAGATTTTTTATTTTATTTTATTTTATTATTCCTCTCTCTCTCTCCTTCGGATATGTAATAATTCAGGTGTTGTAATAATTCCCCCACCCCGCTTCTTTCTATCCCATTCTTTAATCGCTTTCCCTAACTGTGTGTATGTATATATTTGACATGCCATGCATATCCATACTTTACATTTATGTCTCATGTATTAAGATTCGGCTGTATTTACATGTGTGGATTTAATCAATTCTTCTGTGATTCTATGCGCTACCTCATGTTCTTGAGATAATTCACATGCCATACTTTAGAAGCCGAATCTTTAGTGCATCTCATGAGTGAATTGCATTAGGATTCTGTATATAAGATCATGCATATTTTACTAACTTTGTTTTGTAGTTGTTCGAGGGACGTTGGTCAATCTGTGAGTTTTTATGCTTTAACATCCCATTTGTGTGTGATTTTCTTATTATGTTTAGCATCCTACCATGTGGCTATTTGCTTAAGTGATAAACTGTATGAATGCCTGTGGATGAAGGCTTGTTATTTGAATTGGAATAATTCAATAAATGTACGTTTTAAGCCCACTTTGCAGTGACAAATCCACAAACTTTAAGCCCACTTTGCCAAGTGGCAAATTCAAACTCCTTTCGAAAAACAAACATGAAGTTGAATTATTCCAATTTGAGCAAATTATTTTATACTTGTATGCTTCACATAGTAAATTTTAGGATTCAGAATATGAACATATAAAGAAAATAAAATTCATATCATGGTTTAATAGAGGCCGATCTTTTGATCGGGTGAGTGGGAGTGCTCATTATTGACCTTCCCCTCTCATACCTAAGGTTCCGAGCCAAGCATCCTTGGTTACGACGAACAGTGGCCTTGGCACCGAGTCATGGGTTTCCTAATTTCCCAAAAATATTAGGTGGCGACTCTGAAATCTGATGACGCGGTCCATTTTTGACAAAATCGCAATAAAATGGATTTTCAATAAAAGTTGCCAAATCTGGATTCTCATCTATGTTTCACATTGCACTCGTGAAACTTGAGATCAAAGAGATATCGGGAGTCCGAACTGTTTAACGTCTTGTGGTACGGGCATATTCTGATTCTGGCGACTCTGCTGGGGATTTATGAAACCTTGACTCGAACTCCATGATATGACTTTTATTTTCAATTATATGTTTATTGCATTGCATACATTGGTGCACTTAAAGTTCCTGTGTTGCCTAGATACTGGTGGGAGCACATGCATACTTTTTGTGACACTACACCTATCTCTACGTTACTTTAGAGGCCTTGTGTTGTAACCTTTTGAGATTTGTCAAAAGGGTAGCTTTGCTATCTAGCTCTGCTATCTAAGGTTCTCAGACTCCGAAGAGAGGCTATTTGACTCTTCTGGTTTCCTGGGATCTTTATTGGTTATGACCCAAAGGACTCTTTGGTAACGTCACCTTGACTTCAACCCCTAAAGTAGAGCCAACCTTGTACATATAGTGAGCCATAGTACCTTCCAAATTAGGACAGGATGCTTTCCCATTGCTAGGATGTATGATACCGCTTGTCTAAATAGTGAAACCCTAGATCATTTCAAGCTAGGACAGGATAACCCTACCCTCCATAGGGGTGTTTGACAGGATAACCCTACCCTCCATAGGGGTGTTTGTTCTCTTTCCTGCTATGTGTTATGTGCAATGTATTGGATCTATACAGGGGCTCTCAAATTCGAATGAGTGGTTCAGGTAGTTCAACATAGCACCATTACTTCAAAAACAAAAATAATAATAATAACAAAAACATAAAATCAAAAAAAAAAATTTGTAAAAAAAAAAAAACTCCGGTATCCCACAAAGTCGACCATTGTAAATAAATAGAGCTTGTAGGGTATCTGACCATCTCTGTGAATGGGGAGTGACCGCCTGTTGATTGGACGACTTTTATTTTGAATATTGCGGATGGCCCACACGTTGACTGGCAATTTGAGAATGGTTTTATTCTGAGTTCTGAATTGAGTATTGAGTCTAAGTTTAATTCCACCAAGTTTGTAGAGTTAGAGTCAGGATTGAGTCAACCTAATGAGTCAAAGTCTGTTGATTTCGATAGTGCTAACCTAGACATTTCTGTCATGTCTAGGTCCTCTTTGTCATTTTCTTTTGAATATGTTGTCAAAAGTTTGTTGTCATTGCTGAGTCATAGTCTCTTTTCAAAAAAAAAAAAATTCAAAAAAAAAATATCAAAAAAAATGCCATAGAGTCTGCCTACTTTTCTGTGCCTTTAAATCATTGCATTGACCAAAGTTTTTCAAAACTTTTTTGAAAATGCTGATAAAAATAAAGAGGAAGAATTACCTCGGGATTTGCAAATTTTGATCAACTGAGAGGAAGAGAGGTGTGCTAAGCCCTTGATGAATGAAATCATTTTTGTTAATGTGGGTACTGAAAAGGATCCTGGCTTGGTCCAAATTGGTTCTATCTTGTCTTCGTAAGAGTACGAGTGATTAGTCACTTTGTGAAAAGATTTCAAAAACTGTTTTTGCGTGGTCCTATGAAGACATGCCTGGAATTGATTATATAGCATAGGATCCCTCTTGACTTGAGATCCGACCCCCTTAGCTCCTTAGCTTTCAAATCGTGATTTGAAGTATTCCATGATCAATCAAAGTGTAAAGTTTGCGTAGCCAAATTGGAAATAGCTCTTGAAATTGAGGGCCATGATGTGATTCAAATGAAGACAGCCCTTAAACTAGGGGCAATAAGATCGAATATAATTCAAATGGAAATAGCCCTTGAACTAGGGGCCATGATGTGATTCAAATGGAGGCAACCCTTCAACTAGGGGCAATAAGGTCAAATATAGCCCTTGAACTAGGGGCAATGATGTGATCCAGATTGGACATAGCCCTTGAACTAAGGGCCATGATATGATTCAAAAGAAGACAGCCCTTCAACTAGGGGCAATAAGGGAGAATGTGATTTGGATTTGAAACAGCCCTTGAACTAAGGGCAAAAGTGTGAAGTTTGCATAGCTGAAATAGAGGCAGCCCTTGAACTAGGGGCAATAAGGTACCACCCTTGAGAGGCTCGCTGGGCCGAAAACTCGGAAGGGCGACCCAGGAAAAACTTAGAGCACAAAAAAAGAAAGAAAAAGAAAAGAAAAATGAAAAGCTCGCAAGGTTGAAAACCCGAAAGGGCGGCTTTAGCAAAAGTTAGAGCATAAAAGGAGAGTGTCAATACCCGAGTGAACCTTAGCCAAAACTATGTAAGGCCTGTGATTCAGATTGGAAACAACCCTTGAACTAGAGGAAAGAAGGTCGAATGTGATTTAGATTTGAAGCAACCCTTGAACTAGGGGCAAAAGGTTGGATGTGATCAAAGAGTTAAAATTGAATCGTTTCCCAATGAAGACTATCCAGAAAGGCAAAATCTAGAATTTGAGAGAATGAATTTTATTATTGAAAGACAGTCGAGTTCCTATCCACTACACTAGGGGCAACACTAGGGGCAAATTCGGACCCAATTAGCCTAGTCCCTACATCATCATATCTACTGATCAAATGTAGCAGTCGTTCATAGATGGCCCAGAGATTTCACACCCAATCAACATGGACAAGCTAAACTGAAACCCTTGAGAGGCTCGCTGGGCGGAAAATCCGGAAGGACGACCTAGGCAAAAGTTAGAGCAGAAAAACAAAAAAAAAATAAAAATAAATGATGATGAAAAAAATGCAAATAAAAAAAATGATGAAAATGAAAAAAATGAAAACTGAAAAGCTCGCAAGGTTGAAAACCCGAAAGGGCGGCTTTGGCAAAAGTTAGATCACAAAAGGAGAGTGTGAATACCCGAGCGAACCTTAGCCGGAACTACGATGGCCTGATTCCTATCTTTGGGATACGTAGGTAGCTTCATCTTGAAGTTCGGCCCCAATAATTTTTCAACTCATTCATTTTGTCCATGTTTGATTGGTGTATCTTTAGTCGACTTGGTTGTCCTATCCGTGTTTGATTGGTGTATCTTCGTTTTGCTCAGTTCAGTTGGTTTCGATTCAACTTGGTTCGGTTTGGTTCGGCGGTTCGGTTTGGTCCAGTTCTGCTCGGCTTCATTCGGCTCGGTTCGGTTTGGCTTGGTTCGGTTTGCTTGGTTCGGATATCACCATTGATTATCTGGCTTGGAACTATGCACCCCAATGGTTGATTCCATGTTAGTTGAGTAGTGGCCATTTGCGAAATTAGGTTTTGATTAATTTGAATGAAGCTGACTAATTTTTCTCGAAAATTGTTCCATTTTTGCAAAACTTGGACTATTCTTTGGATTTGAAAAGGGAAAATTTTCAGTGCTCACAATTTAGCTTACATGATTTGAAACAGAAAATGGAATAAGTATGTTAATCTAACTCTCATGTTGATCAAGACATGTTTACAAAAAAATCAAGAGACAAAAAAAGGGTCAAGGCAATGAACTAGGGGCATAGTCGAGTTAGAGATTCTGTCTTCTCCACCGCTCGAGTCAACTATTCAGTGTATATAAGTGTATTCATACCAGTCAGTGTATATAAGTGTATATTTATACCAGTCAGTGTATTCATACCAGTCAGTATATTTATACCAATCGGTGTATTTATACTAGTAAGTGTATATAAGTGTGTTTTGATCGTTTTGCTTCGTTCTTCTTTCGTTAAGTCATTTTTGATTCAGGTCAGTATGGAATCAATGTCCAATTCAGAGTTCAAATTCAATCATTATCAAATTCAAACAAAATTGTTTTCAAGCTCAAAGTGATATGCCAGTCATGCCAGTGATGAGCAAAAAAAAAAAAAAGAAACTAATTTTATTACAGTCAGGGGAGGACATCCCCGATTACAGAGACACAAGAAAAAAAAAACAAAAAAAATAAAAAAAAAAGAGTAACATTTTCTCAATTTTCCGGCAGTAGCTCGACGGTGAAGATTACAACTGGCTTCATTTGCACACAACTTCGTTGCCCGACTTTGCCATCAGTTCCCTCATTTCATCTTTGCTTCTTCAAAGCTCTTGAAGACTCTACCTCGGCCTTGGCAGAGCTTCCGAAGGAGATTATTCCTCGCTGGCCATCAATTTGGTTATGCGAAGGAACTCTAAATCGAGCCACGGAGGTGGCCTGTCGTTTCAACTCCTTGATTTGTTTCTTCAATCCGCTAACTTCCCCTCGAGAATCTTTGTACATATGTTGAAGTAAAGAAAGTTGTGCATTCAATCGATACACCTCACACGTTCTGTTCTGCAGCCAACGGGATAAGTTGGAGACCGCAGTCACGGTCTCCACACATGACCTCAGCATATACGAGTTTGCTTCGATGTCAGACTGTGCCGCCATGATTTGTTCAACTGACATCGCTGGAAAGTTAAAAACAGGAGAAGAAGGAGGAGCTCGTGGTTGAGGTTCAGGGGAGTCGGAATTGGTCATCTCTATCGTAGACTCGTTTAGGTCTGGAAAAAGAGTGAGAGAACCTTGTGAAGAGGCCATGGCAGAGAAGAGTAATGCAAAAGAAAGAGGTTGCAGAGTGGTGGCAGAGTAGGTCTCAACTTAAGAAGAGGATGAAGCCAAAGAAGAAGACAAAGAGGGAGGAAGGCTTGAGACGATCATTGACAATCGGGGTAGGATTGGATAGCTTGTCAGTCAGGCGCCGTGATTGTTGAAATCGCACGATAGACACGACGCTCGACGAAGATGAAGGAAGAGAGAGTGAGACAAAAATAGGAAGGGAGAGTGAGACAAAAATAGGAGAGGCGGAAGAGTTGTATATATATATATGCATATGTATTGTATATCTATCTATTATATATATTTGTTTGAACATTTGGGTCACAAGTGTGGCTTGGGGTCAGTGGTTTGGCCTAGTGATTGAAGAGCGAAAGCCTAAGCCCGAGGTTAGGGGTTCGCACCCTACATTGAGTGTTTCTTTTGTTTTGTTTTCGTTTTATGTATAAATATGTCTTATATATATATATATATATTTGTTTGAACATTTGGGTCACAGGTGTGACTTGGGTTCAGTGGTTTGGCCCAGTAGTTGAAGAGTGAGAGGCTGACCCTGAGGTAAGGGGTTCGAACCCCACATCGAGTGTTTCTTTTGGTTTGTTTTGATTTTGTGTATATATGTCTCATATATGTATATATATATTTGTTTGCATATCTTGTCACAAGAGTGGCGTGGTTCAGTGGTCGAGGACTCGAAGACCAGGCCTAAGGTCAGGGGTTCGAAACCCCATATCCCCACATCCATGCATTTTGTGTTTTTCCTTTCTTTTTCCATGTTTTGCGTACGTGTGCTGACGTCAGCAAACGGAATATGCCTTCTCAGTAACGGCATCTTCCCGCTGACGGTTGCAAACAGAATATTCTATGTCTGTGTATATATCCATATATGTTTGTGTATAGGTCCGTATATGTCTGTGTCATATATATGTGTATATATACAGTATATGTCTATGTCTGTGTATAGGTCTGTTATTTGTCTGTGTATATTGCCGTATTTGTATGTATTTTGCTTGTACATGGTATATGTATACGGTATTTGGTTCAAACATACAATTCCTTCTTTCATTATGTTCATCTATCGCACAATAATCTCACTTCGTGCACCTACCACACAAATTTCAATTTCAATTCCATCGCATTATCTTGTGCATACCAATTTTAATCGCGCTATCTTGCACATCGCACTGTCTTGTGCATCAATTCACTCGCGCTATCTTGCGTATCGCACTGTCTTATGCGTCAATTCACTCGCTTATCTTGGCGATCGCCTTTATCTTGTGCATTAATTTCAATCGCCCTGCTTTGGGTACCGCCCTGCTTTAGGCACCGCACTGCTTTGTGCATCAATTTCAATTGCCCTGCTTTGGGCACCGCACTGCTTTGTGCATTAATTTCAATCGCCCTGCTTTGGGCACCGCACTGCTTTGTGCATCAATTTCAATCGCCCTGCTTTGGGCACCGCACTGCTTTGTGCATCAATTTCAATCGCCCTGCTTTGGGCACCGCCCTGCCTTGGGCACCGCACTGCTTTGTGCATCAATCGCCCTGCTTTGGGCACCGCACTACTTTGTGCATCAATTTTAATAGCCCTAGTTTGGGCACCGCACTACTTTGTGCATCAATTTCAATCGCCCTGCTTTGGGTACCGCACTGCTTTGTGCATCAATTTCAATCGCGCTACCTTGCGCATCGCACTATCTTGTACACTCTCCCGGTCTAAGAGACCTTAAATCCTACGGTGTTTAGGAGTCCTTAAATCCTACGGGGTCTAGGAGACCTTAAATCCTCTAAAGGTGCAATTCCTTTGGTGTTTGTCGTGCCCGAACGACTTCAATCGGTCTGGAATAGTCACCTGACTGTGTTTGTAATGAGTTCCTAGGAGATCAACTGAGACGGTGGAAACTAGAGTTCGAATGGCGATGCCTAGAACGCAAAAGGTTTGGGATTTCTGAGACTAAAGCCTGGTTTAAACACCAAGGGGTGTATCCCCGGCTTGAAATCTGTATGGCAGCCCCATAGGTTGAGATAGCTTGTATGCGCCTCAACTCTGGAAACTGAACCAACCTAGTCTGTCACCCTGTTGGAGAATAGGAAAAGTTGCAAACATAGCCAGCACTCCATGACATTGCATTGCATTGTATAAATCATGAATTTTCAAACAACTATTGTCATTCTCCCTAGTTAAAACCTTCCCTCTCTCCGTATGAAATACGTTGAGATACGCCTGTTGGTTACACCATTGCCATTCTCTTTGGTTAAAACCTTCCCTCTCTCCGTACGAAATACGTTAAGATATGCCTGTTGGTTACACCATTGTCTTTCTCCTTGGTTAAAACCTTCCCTCTCTCCGTATGAAATACGTTGAGATATGCTTGTTGGTTACACCATTGTCATTCTCCCTGGTTAAAACCTTCCCTCTCTCCATATGAAATACGTTGAGATACACCTGTTGGTTACACCATTGTCATTCTCCTTGGTTAAAACCTTCCCTCTCTCCGTGTGAAATACGTTGAGATATGCCTGTTGGTTACACCATTGTCATTCTACCTAGTTAAAACCTTCCCTCTCTCCGTGTGAAATACGTTGAGATACACCTGTTGGTTACACCATTGTCATTCTCCTTGGTTAAAACCTTCCCTCTCTCCGTATGAAATACGTTGAGATATGTCTGTTGGTTACACCATTGTCTTTCTCCTTGGTTAAAACCTTCCCTCTCTCCGTATGAAATACGTTGAGATATGCCTGTTGGTTACACCATTGTCTTTCTCCTTAGTTAAAACCTTCCCTCTCTCCATATGAAATACGTTGAGATATGCCTGTTGGTTACACCATTGTCATTCTCCCTGGTTAAAACCTTCCCTCTCTCGGTATGAAATACGTTGAGATATGCCTGTTGGTTACACCATTGCCTTTCTCCTTGGTTAAAACCTTCCCTCTCTCCGTATGAAATACGTTGAGATATGCCTGTTGGTTACACCATTGTCTTTCTCCTTGGTTAAAACCTTCTCTCTCTTCGTATGAAATACGTTGAAATACGCATGTTGGTTATACCATTGTCATTCTCCTTGGTTAAAACCTTCCCTCTTTCCGTATGAAATACGTTGAGATACGCATGTTGGTTACACCATTGTCATTCTCCCTGGTTAAAACCTTCCCTCTCTCCGTATGAAATATGTTGAGATACGCCTGTTGGTTACACCATTGTCATTCTCCTTGGTTAAAACCTTCCCTCTCTCCGTATGAAATACGTTGAGATACGCCTGTTGGTTACACCATTGTCATTCTCCCTGGTTAAAACCTTCCTTCTCTCCGTATGAAATACGTTGAGATACGCCTGTTGGTTACACCATTGATTTTCTACCTGGTTAAAACCTTCCCCCTCTCCGTATTAAATACGGTTAGGTATGCCTGTTGGTTACACCACCCTTCCTTCTCTCGCGTGAAACGCGTTTGGATTGCAAATCGGTTAAAAACAACAGGTGCGGCTGTCTGTTTACACCACCTCGGTTAAAAACATCAGGTGCGCCTGTTGTTTACACCATCTTTCCTCCTTTCGCGTGAGACGTGTTAGGATGTTGGTTTCTCTTGATTGAGGTCTTCCCTCTCTTGCATGATCATAAGTTCTTCAAATTGGCTTCGCAAAGCGTGTAAGTCCAACCTTCAAACTGCATTTTGAGTATGTCACTTGCATTCTGCCCCTGAACTATGCTTGTTTGATTCCTTGCAAAGGGATACGTATGCAACCTTCGGGTTCAACGAATTGCATTACATCTGATTTGTTTTGCCCAAGTCTTACGGCCTTGTCAAAAGGGTCGTCTTCGGGCTTTGACATTCACTCATGTCATTTCATGACTTCAAGCTCTGTCAAAGAGGGGCAACTGTAGACACCCCATTTTGACCGGCCCTAAGACTTGGGCATTTTATTTTGACCACCCTCACCAGAAAAATCAAATTGAAATTTTAATCCCGAAACTCACCCATTTTGGTCAAATTAAAATATTTTTGTGTGTTTGTACAAATTTTTAGGTGTGTTTATATAAATTGGTATGTGATATTTGATAAAAAAAATAATAAAAAGAAAAAAAGAAAAAAATAGAAAATAAAAAAAAATACAAAAAAACAGAGAAAAGAAAAAGAAAGGTAATGGGTGGTGGTGCACAATATTTTAATAGGATCATGTGATGGTTTAGTGGAGAAAATTAAAAATCAAATATATATGGCTAGTGGGTGGAGTGGGTGATATAATTCGATGGAGTGGGTGATATAAAAAAAAAAAAGAGCAAGAGAAAGGAGGGGGAGGGGACAGTTTTTCGGTGGGAAAAGATTTTAGAGTGAGTGGGGGAATATAGAAAAAAAAAAAAGGGACATCATATTGGAGCAGGTGAAGACAATTTTGAAAAAGAGAAAAGGAGGGGAGTGGGTGGGAAAATATGATGAGGGGTCTATAGTGGAGGGTTGGTTTTAATATATCTTTCCATTCATTACAGTTGGAGAGGGGAGACATTATTCACACATTGCAGACGGTCTGATTGACACAAAGAAGAAGGCAAAGACATGCACTAGTTCTCTCTCTGCTCTCTAGGACATGCACATACACAAAGAGGACTTCAACTCTCTCTCTCTGACCTCTCCCTCTCGGCATAACACACACAATTCTCTCTCCCTCTCGGCATAACACACACACCCATCACCTCTCCTTCTGGATATAACACATCACTTACACACACTCACTCCACACACATCATAGACATACACACTCAGGCACACACACACGGGGACTGATAGCACTTCACACTAAACACATCTAATAGGAGACCACACACCCAGAGACACCACATAGCAGCAGCTCACACACACACACCCATGGAGATCACACGGCACATAGGATAGACACAGATACACACGGCTGAAACACCACCTGCACACACACCCAAAGACATCACAAACACACAGACACCACATGTACAGCAGACCATGCATACAAAGACTTGCAGCTGGGAGATGAATCCATATACACGGCAGACACACAGAGAGGCATAGACAACACACACCAAACACATCTCTCTCTATATATATATAGATATATATTTTCTCTCTCTAACTTCGGTGGGGAGCAACCTGTGAGGACGAACCACATCTATATGCATCAGAAACCTAGACTCTCTCCCTCTCTCTCGGCGTGCTAGGGTGGTGTTCACAGTGGAGGGTGAAAAATATATT
Organism: Camellia lanceoleosa; assembly: GCA_025200525.1. NCBI lineage: Eukaryota > Viridiplantae > Streptophyta > Magnoliopsida > Ericales > Theaceae > Camellia > Camellia lanceoleosa. The sequence continues at coordinate 54,909,785 of CM045761.1, read as the reverse complement.
TTCAGCGAGAGAAAATGTTTAGAGAGTGAGAAGAGGAAGAGGAGGGAGAAAATGTGGTGAGATGAGAGGAGGTGGATGTGTTTTCTGGAAGAGGATTCATTGAGATTGAAGGTGAGTGCAATGGATATTTGTGTGTGAAAGGTTCATGGCCTGGGGCATTCCGAACTCTTTACTGTGATCATGATCAAGTATGCGGATATGATGGAAATGAGTATTTGGTTTCATTAGGGAAGCATGAGGAGGCCATTGTCAAAATTGACAAATGATCTTTGCTAGTTGATAAATGGCCGGGTTGTAAAAATTTTATTTTTTTTATTTTTATTTTTATTTTTGAGTGTTTTGTGAGATTTTTTATTTTATTTTATTATTCCTCTCTCTCTCTCCTTCGGATATGTAATAATTCAGGTGTTGTAATAATTCCTCCACCCCGCTTCTTTCTATCCCATTCTTTAATCGCTTTCCCTAACTGTGTGTATGTATATATTTGGCATGCCATGCATATCCATGCTTTACATTTATGTCTTATGCATTAAGATTCGGCTGTATTTACATGTGTGGATTTAATCAATTCTTCTGTGATTCTATGCGCTACCTCATGTTCTTGAGATAATTCACATGCCATACTTTAGAAGCCGAATCTTTAGTGCATCTCATGAGTGAATTGCATTAGGATTTTGTATATAAGATCATGCATATTTTACTAACTTTGTTTTGTAGTTGTTCGAGGGACGTCGGTCAATCTGTGAGTTTTTATGCTTTAGCATACCATTTGTGTGTGATTTTCTTATTATGTTTACCATCCTACCATGTGGCTATTTGCTTAAGTGATAAACTGTATGAATGCCTGTGGATGAAGGCTTGTTGTTTGAATTGGAATAATTCAATAAATGTACGTTTTAAGCCCACTTTGCAGTGGCAAATCCACAAACTTTAAGCCCACTTTGTCAAGTGGCAAATTCAAACTCCTTTTCGAAAAACAAACATGATGTTGAATTATTCCAATTTGAGCAAATTAGTCTATACTTGTATGCTTCACATAGTAAATTTTAGGATTCAGAACATAAACATATAAAGAAAATAAAATTCATATCATGGTTTAATAGAGGCCGATCTTTTGATCGGGTGAGCGGGGCTGCTCATTATTGACCTTCCCCTCTCATACCTAAGGTTCCGAGCCAAGCATCCTTGGTTACGACGAACAGTGGCCTTGGCACCGAGTCATGAGTTTCCTAATTTCCCAAAATATTAGGTGGCGACTCTGAAATCTGATGACGCAGTCCATTTTTGACAAAATCACAATAAAATGGATTTTCAATAAAAGTTGCCAAATCTGGATTCTCATCTATGTTTCACATTGCACTCGTGAAACTTGAGATCAAAGAGATCTCGGGAGTTCGAACTGTTTAACTCGTGCGGATACCCCCCCGGGCATGTTACAACAAGTTCGATGTATTATTCCAACCGTCATATTCAATGACATATTCAACCGATTAGTTTTAATTCACCTAATCATCATGCAGTGTCTACAACAATTAAGACTATCCTCCACCGATAGCCCAACACAATTATTTCTAAACAGACAATAATTACATCCAACAGATAAATTATCAATAATTTCAAGGTGAGTGATTAATCAATCTAACTCCACCATATATTCTCATAACCTCTCAATTTCATTATTTCCAACCCAATTTCATTATCTCATAATAAATGCCATTATTTACACAAATGACCCAACTATACCCAACTATGGTATTTTTCCTCCTTTTTCAATATTGACCCAAAGGTCTAAATATTCACAATGATCGTCAATAGGCTCATCTTAAGACCCAAATACACATACACAATTCAAATGAACAAAAAGCCCTCTTTTATAATTTCAAGATTTGAAACCCTAACTCCCCAAATTACCCAAATTCAACATTACATCAAAATGACAACAAGTTTATGTCAAAGACCATAAATATGAGTAGTTATCCCTACCTCAAATGGAGAGACCAAATGGAGAAGATGAAAAAAACTCGAAGTGCTCTAAATCAAGAAATTTTCGGATGGAAATGTAGCCCAAGCCAAGCTCTACACTATTTGCAAAGGAACTAAGGTAGATGATCACTTAAACTAGATGAAACCCTAGAGAGAAGTTGAAGTCTAGAGAGAGGAGCTCTCTAATGGAGTTGAAAAGTTAGAGAGAGAAAAGGCACCGAAAAAGTGATCCAAAAATTCAAAATTCGGACTGATATTCTGCACTCCACGCTCGAGCGTGGAATGACCTGCTCGAGCGTCAGACACAGACTCACGCTCGAGAGTCAAAAGCACCGCTCGAGCGTCGGATGCACACTTCCAGAAGTTTTGCAGTCGATAGTCCCTGCTTAAGCGTGAAAGTGGACGCCCGAGCATCCGATGAACTGCAGAACAAAATACTGAGAGATGAAAAATCACGCTCAAGCGTCAAAACGCCCGCTCAAGCGTAGAAGCAAAAACAAAGGGCCCGCTCGAGCGTCAAAAGCCCTGCTCGAGCGTAAAGGCCAAAATCTGGCATCAACTTTTGGTTTCTAAACACAACCAACCTGTTTCAAACCTGCCCAACACAACCCAAGACTCAAATACAAGATTAAAGGATGGAAATGAGAATACGACAACAACACATCCACGGAACCAAGTCCGGAATACAATAAATAAAGAAGGGGAAATCAGGATCGCTATAACCTCCCCCTCTTAAGGAATTTCGTCCCCGAAATTAGATACAAGTTTCAAAACACGTTTTTCTCAATTATTAACAATATTACAATTCAATATTCAACATCCTGACCCATTACCGGTCATCACATCTCTATTCAAGAGGCAATTTACAACATGAGTTACAATATGCATTATCAACATGCATTTCCTTGAAATTCACCAATTTCAACACATATTCCAGAATTCCCTTACATATTCAATGTCAATAATATATTTGCATTTCTAAAACAAAATCAACATATGCAATGCTAAAATAAATTTCCATTTTCCAAGCATATTCAACAATGCTTCCATAAATCAAAACATATACCATGTTTTACAACTTAAGAAATATTCAATGCTCTTAAGGTTTACCAATACAAACAAAACTCCCATTACATGGTTAAACATTAACAAACAAGTCCGGATATTTTTCTCAGACCTCTAACTCATGTTCCTATAACTCACATTCCTAAGTGGCTTCTTCCACTCCGTGATGTTTCCACAAAACCTTTACTAAGGGTATCGTCTTGCCTCGCAAGACTTGATCTTGCCTATCCAAGACCCGAACCGGTCTCTCCTCATACGAGGCATCCTCATCTACCTCTAAGTCGGTCCAATCCAACACATGCGACAGATCCGGCTCGTACTTCCGAAGCATACTAACATGAAACACGTCATGTACCCCGGACAACTGTGGCGATAAAGCTAAACGGTATGCAACCTCCTCAATCCTTTCAAGGATTTCAAAAGGACCAATAAACCGAGGGGACAACTTCCCACTCTTACCAAACCTCATCAAACCCCGCCTAGGTGATATTTTCAAGAAGACGTGATCACCCACCTCAAATGCCAAAGGCCTCCTCCTACAGTCAGCATAACTCTTTTGGCGACTCTGGGCTGTAACAAGCCTCCTACGGATAAGCTTAACTTTCTCCATCATTTCCCTCACCAACTTCGGGCCCAAGAAAGGTGCATCACCCACCTCGGCCGAACATACTGGAGATCTACACAGTCGGCCATATAAGGCCTCAAATGGTGCCATACCGATGCTCGATTGGAAACTGTTGTTGTAGGCAAACTCCACCAAGGGCAAGTGCCTCTCCCACGACCTACTAAAGTCAAGGACACAACCTCGTAGCATATCCTCAAGGATCTGAATAGTACGCTCAGACTGCCCGTCAGTCTGAGGATGATAAGCCATGCTAAAGGTCAACCTAGTGCCCAAGGCACTCTGCAAACTCTGCCACAATCTAGCAGTAAAGCGTGGATGTCTATCTGAGACGATCGACACTGGGACCCCGTGCAACCTCACTATGTCCCGAATATACAAGTCGGCAAGATGATCTACTGAATCTCTCACGCGCATAGGAATAAAGTGTGCCGATTTAGTCAACCGGTCTACAACTACCCAAATAGTATCACTACCTCACTGAGTCATCGGAAGACCTATAACAAAGTCCATCGTGACATGCTCCTACTTCCACTCGGCAATAGGCAAGGGTTGTAACAAACCCGTTGGCCTCTAATGCTCGGCCTTACTGACAAGTAAGGCATTTAGACACAAACACTGCCACATCTTTCTTCATCCCCCGCCACCAAAACTGACGACCCAAATCACGATACATCTTAGTGCCACCCGGATGCAGCGCAAGTCATGAATGGTGAAACTCTCGGAGTACCTCCTCTCGGCAAGACTCCGGCACAAACAAACGGTCTCGGTATCTCACACTCAAGTCGGGATATACTGTCAAACCCTTCTCAACGTTCCCACTGAAAATCTTCTCTCGGAGAGATTCTACCTCAAGGTCACCTCTCTATGCCTCTAACACTCGAGTCACAAGTGTAGGCTGTGCAACTACTGAAAACAAGGCCGCAGTCTCAACAGATTCACCCAAGAGCAAATCAAATTCACCAAGTGCACCCAACATTTCCCACTCCCGGATGGCTATACAAGCTACATCGCTAATGGATTTTCTACTAAGGGCATCGGCCACAACATTGGCCTTTCCCAAATGGTAATACAACTCGAAATCGTAATCCTCGATAAACTCCATCCACCTCCTCTGCCTCAAATTCAAGTCTCTCTGTGTAAACAGATACTTCAGACTCTTATGATCCGAGAACACCTCGAATCTCTCACCATATAGGTAATGCCTTTAAATCTTCAAGGAAAAAGTTACAGCTGCTAACTCTAGGTCATGTGTAGGGTAATTCCTCTCGTGTATTTTTAACTGACGTGAGCCATAGGCTACTACTTTCCCCTCTTGCATCAACACACAACCCAAACCCTCTCGTGAGGCATCACAATAAACCACATAACCCAAACCTCTCTCCGAAATAATCAACACTGGAGCGGTGGTCAGTCTAACTTTAAGCTCTTGGAACGACTTTTCACAAGTCTCACTCCACACAAACTTGACCCCTTTTCGCGTCAATCTAGTCAACGGCGAAGCTAGCCTGGAGAAATCCTTCACAAACTAGCAGTAATACCCAGCTAATCCCAGAAAACTGCGGATCTCAAAAATACTCTTAGGTTGTGCCCAATCTTGCACTGCCTCTATCTTGGATGTATCAACAGACACCCCTTCCCCGGAGACTACATGGCCTAAGAACTTGACCTCTCTCAGCCACAACTCACACTTCCCAAACTTGGCATACAGCCTATGGGCTCTAAGCAACTCAAGCACAACTCTCAAGTGTTCCTCGTGCTCCTCTTCAGAAGGTGAATAAATCAGAATGTCGTCCACGAAAATGACCACAAAACGATCTAAGAATTCTCGAAATATTTGGTTCATCAAATCCATAAATACTGCCGGTGCATTGGTGAGCCCAAAAGGCATCACCAGAAACGCATAGTGGCTATACCGCGTACGGAATGCCGTCTTCGGAATGTCCTCCTCCCTGACCCTCAACTAGTGGTAACCCGATCTCAAGTCTATCTTAGAGAAACAACGGGGACCCTTTCAACTGGTCAAACAAATCATCTATACGGGGCATAGGGTATTTATTCTTAACCGTAGCCCGATTCAATTTCTGGTAATCAATACAAAGTCTCAAGGCACCATCTTTCTTTTTAGCAAAAAGGGTCGGTGCTCCGCACAGTGAAACGCTAGGGCAGACAAAACCCTTATCTAGTAACTCCTGGAGTTGAACCTTCAACTCACTCAACTCGGCTGGGGCAAAACGATAAGGTGCCATGGAAATTGGCGCCGTGCCGGGCACTAAATCAATGGAAAACTCAACCTCTCGATGTCGTGGCAAACTAATAAGATCCTCGAGAAAGACGTCCGAGTACTCACAAACCACTCTTGGCAATACAGTCTGGGTCTCATCACACTCACCACTCATAAAGCTAGCGAGAAGACCACTAAGCTCACTCCGTCCTCACGGATCATACATCGGTGGCAACACTCTACCAACCCGATCCCCCAAGAAATGGAAACAATCCCCGCCCACGGTACATACAGTGACCCTCTGGCGGTAACAATCAATAACAGCCCGGTATGACGATAACCAGTCCATACCCAAAATCACATCAAATCCTTACATAGCTATAACTACAAAAGAAAATGAAAGTCGGCGGTCGGCGACCTCTATATCACAGCCCCGACACCCCTATTTCAAAATCAACTCACCCCCAACAGGTGACACAACACAAATAGGAGATGCTAACTGCGCCAACTCCAACCCCAAAACAGATGCAAATGCAATAGATATAAAGGAATGGAATGCACCTGTATCAATCAACACATTAGCAATCGAGTTGCAAAATAAAAAGGTACCTCTCACAACAAATGGAGCCGGTACAAGATCTTGCGCGGTAACAGCATACACGTGCCCTGAAGGTCTCTGGTCTACCTGCTCACCTCTCGGAGCAAAAGACTGTTGCACAGACTGAGACAATGAAGCCCCATGATTGGCCCTCGAGGCCTAAACTGACTGTGTGTAGACACCCCATTTTTGACCGTCCTCAAGACTTGGACGTCACCGTTTGAACACTCGGTGATCATCCATGTTCGTGTTCGTCTTGAGTTCTCGGAGGTCTCAACTACGCGCATTGCCTCAAGATCTCCCAACTCATCTGTTTTGTGCTTGGTTGTGGACCAAATACTTGTGTTTTTGCTTCTGAGGGCAGGGAAGGGCTTGTTGGCCATCCCCACACCTCATCGGCCATGGCATGATGCCACCGGCCTTGTTTGCTTGCCATCGGCCAAAGGTTGTGGCCGGTCGGCACTTTTGGTGGTCGATCGGCCACCTTTGTTGGTCAATCGGCCATTTTTGCTGGCCGAACCCTATTCATCTGGTTTTGCAGATATTTTTATACCAGCTAGAACAGCTGGCATCCACAATTGCCCCCCTCCATACACGTGTATAGAGGGATTTGCCTCTTGTTTAGCTTCTCTTAGAAGCCTTAGAAATTGGATTTCTATAAGAGGGGAGTCCCTCCTCCCTTCTCAGAGGTTCTGGAATTTAGGGTTAGAGTTCATATATCTCTCTCTATATATCTCTCTATATATTTGTGTGTGTATTTGTGACCAAAAGAGTGTTTTGTTCACATTTTTGCACTAAGACACCTAGTGTTACACCATCCTTGAGTTGCTGAGGTTCTAAGGAGTTGGTTTTGGAGTTCTTGGGTTGCTTTGAACTCAGAAAAAGTGCTGGAGTGATGTTCTTGAAAAAAGTCTACAATGGTGAGAAACTTACCCTTTTATTCCCCATTTTTGCACAAGCTTTTAACCTATCTTGCATCTATTTTTAAGCCTAGTGTATAACTGATAAAAGTTCTGATTTTGTATGCTTTAGAACTTTATTTGAGGTCACTTTGAGGTTTGGGGTTGTCTCCCCCCTCCAAGGCCTTGTTAGGCCTTGTTTTAGGCCATACCTTTTGGCCATTGTTCTTAGCTTTGCATGACCTCTCTACCACTGAAATCCAGAGGATTTTTAGTGGTGGAGAGGTGGATTTAGTGTCCTAAATAGGAGAAGGTCATCCCCTCTCCTTGTTCTCTTTGATGCTAGCATACGTGTCTTGTGTTGTAGCATGTGTGCATAGCTTTATTTAGCCTTATTTCAGAGGGTATTCGGTGTTATTTTGCCATTATATACCTCTGTCCAAAGTTGGTTTAGACATGCCATGCATGCTTTGTATACTTGTCTTGTAATTCCATGAAATTGCCCTAATATGCTGTGTGCTTTGAGCTTTGTTTCTAGCATGTTTTTGGCTTGACTCCATGAAGCTTTTATGCATATTTTGGCATGCTTTAGGTCTGATTTTGGTTGTTTGGGTCATCCATGACTTGCTTTGTATAGCTACCATGCAACCTAGCTTGTATGCTTTGAGTGTTGGCTCCTCTACCATGCTCTATTTGCATCATTTCAGTGGTTCAGCACCATTAGTTATGATATTTCAGTCATTGTTTCATGCTCACATGCTTGCATTTTATCACTCCTTTAATGCTTTAAAAGGTTGGTGTTTTATGCTTCATGATTGAGTTATTGTGCATGCCTTTAGACTTAGGCCATTTAGATGCCATCTAAGTGGGTTTTGGGGCTTATTTTAGCATGATATGATTCTGTTTTGCATTGAATAATCCATGCCATGTTTGGTTGTGATAGGTGTAGAGCAATCCTCCCTTTTGTAGCTTTGAATGCCCTTTGTTTTGGGCCCATTTCTTAGCATGTTTTGGTCTTGTGCCACGCATGCTCTAATCTTGTTTTGGTCTGCCTTGGGACTGTTTTAAGTCCTCTTGGCCCTTTGGGGCTTGGTTGATATGGTCATGGCTTGAACCCCTTGGCTAGCCTCAAGTTTTGGACTCCCTTGCATGCTTTACTTGGGTAGTTTCATTGGTTTGGCACCATTCTTAACATGATTTCAGGGCTTAGCATGCTCGTCATTTGTCCATATTAGTCTCTTTTAAATGTGTTTAAAAGTTGCCTCTTTTATGCCTTAGACAATAGGCCCTTGTGCATGCATGTTTGCATATCTATTCCATGCTTTTTGTGGCATCATATTGGCCACTGATTTTGGCATGCTTGAGAGCTACCCATGTTAGTGTAAATCCATCTCACCATGTTGTTACATGCTTGCATGTTTGCATGCTTGTCCCCATGCTCATGTTGCATACTTAGCTTACATGCTTAGGTTGCATAGTATCATTGCATGCATCTCTTGACTCTTGAATTAAACATGATAGAGGTTGCAGGCCTCTTATTTGTCTTGTGTGCATTTTATTTGACATTGAAATTGCACACTTGGCCTCTTTGGCCATGCATCGAAATGCGTGATTGGTGGCCCGAGGGTCGAGCACCACCCTTCCTTCAATCTCAAACATGATAAGGAGGGTGGTGGTGCGAACATTACATTGTAAATGCTTTGCCATGCTCTGTCTGTCCTCTGCTGCTGTCAAACAAAATTCTGCAGGAAGAAATGGCCGGTTGGCCACTTTCAGTGCCAACCGACTATCAATGTCTGGCCAAGAGCCCTACTTTTGGTCGATGACCACATGTCCATGGCCGGTGGTATTTTCTCCTGGCCGGTGACATCCGACAGTGATTAAGGAGCGTTTCAAGAGCATCCTTGAGACTTGTGCAGTTTTCAAAAGTGCAGAGCAGTGTAAACAGAGGCAGCATGAGCATGGCGACGGATTTCCGAGCGAAGCTAAGCATGCATGCATTTGTCCCTCTTCCCGAGGCTGTTTTGCTGCTTTCAGTAGATTAGTTAATTTGTTTAATTAATTAAAGGTCTGTAATATTTAACTAGCTTGTTAGTTAGTTAATTTGTATTATTCTTTCGGTCCCTCCGCGAGAGGGCAAGTTTTGTAATAAGCGTGCGTGTGTGTGATGCATGTCTTCCAACCTCCACTTCTTTCTCCCTTTTACTTAACCGCTTACAATAGGTAGTATTAGGGCATATTTCAGTTAGCATCCTTATGCTATGCATGTTTGCATCATTCATCTGTCTTGCATACACCAGGCTCGGCGCATCATACTAACTGCATTGTATTTCAATTCCAATTTGAATACATGTATCAAGTTGCATTTCACACGACATCTTAGAATAGCTGAGCCTGTTTCTAGGTGGATTTTGCATGTGTTGCATTAGCCACCTTAACATGAACTAGGATCATGCATTTGATTACTAACTAGTTTCTGTTTTGGCTTGGAGTACTAGGTAAGCATTTACGCTTTAGCATCCTTGCATGTGTGTGAGTGTTGCCATGATAGCATGCTTACCATGAGGCTAACTGCCTGAATGCCTGTGGGTGAAGGTTGGATTGCTTGAATTGGGACAATTCATGGAAATCCATATTTTAGCCTACTTGCGAGTAGCAAAACTCAAACCATTTTTTCAAATAAACGGATATGCAATGCTTTGTTCCAAATTAGGCGATCTAGTCTATACTTGTTTTGCTGTGCGCATCACATAGTAATTCTAGCTAATTAACCGGAAAAAGAACACATGTGTTTTCAAAAAAAAAAAAAAAACAAGATATCATGTTTAGTAGTGGCCGATCTTTGATCGGGCGAGCAGGGGTGCTCATAGCTGACCTTCCCCAATTGTACCCAAGTTCCCGAGCCGAGGCAACTTTGGTGATGACGGAAACGTGGCCTTAGGCACGAGTCAGGGTTTCCTAAATTTCCCCAAAATAAAATATTTAGGTGGCAACTCTGTATCTAGCAAAACAGTCCATGTTTGGTACTTCTTTCAAAAAAATCTGTTTTCAAAAACGATTTGCCGGATTTGGACTCTTTGACGATTCATCGGTCTTTCATTGCACTCTGTGAGATTAGATACAAGACCGTGACATTGAGTTCAAACTTTAGTGAGCCCAAATGAACAAAAGGGGATCTCCTCCCGGGACATTCGGGGATGTCTACACTGTGCTGGCTAAAAACTCTGCGTCTGCCTCGAACCAGACGCACCAGATGTGCCACTCAACTGCGGGCAATACCTCTTCAGGTGCCCCGCCTGACCACACTGGTAACACGAGAGCTGCTGGCCTCTGCCCTGACTCTGGCTCTGAGGTTGAGCCGAAGATGAAGCTGCTCTCTGCCCTCCTCCCCTCTGCAGGCAAGCTGGAGACTTGTGGCCCAGCTAACCACACTTGTAACAAGTAACATCTCCCTGACTGCCTCTCCTAGAACCTGAACTCGGCACTGGAAAGGTGGATCTCACAAAAGCTCCCTGAGACTACTAAGGGTTAGAACCCCTCTACCTCCTACCATCCCCCTGGCCATCTTGACTCCTCTTGGAACCTCTTTACCTTTCCTCCTCCTCCTGCATGATAATCTCAAGATGCGCCGCGGCATCCACAAGGCGTCCATACTCCCGAGTCATGGACCCAGCAACCCTAGTCTTAAGCCCGTGCCTCAGCTTCTTCTCAAACTCAAGACAACGGCGTTCCTCAGACGCCACTAACTCTAGTGCAAACCTAGACAAGCTAGTGAATGCGGCCTCAAACTCGGCCACTGGCATACTCAGCTGCTTGAGCTGACAAAACTGGTCCCACAACTTCTCCCTAACGGCTGGAGACAGAAACTTCTCCTGGAAAGCATCTACAAAGGCCTCCCACGTGCCACCAATACGGCCCCAGACAAACTTCCACCACTAACCCATGTCTCCCTTCAGCTGGAAAGACGCCAAGGTCACCTTCAAAGCCCCGTCTTCGATGCCTAGCATCTCAAACGTCTTCGTCATCTGTTCGAGCCATTCATCAGCCTTAAGTAGCTCTTTCGGATCACCCACAAACTCATCCGGATTAGACCGGAAGAACTCTCTCTTCAAAAAAGAAAGCCCTGCCTCAGCAACATGGGCTTGGACTTGATTCTCAGCTCTGAGAATGTCCATGGATTCCCTCAATGCTCCTGCCATCTCGCGGGCTAAGACGCCCATGGCCTGCTGACCTACGGGCTCGGCCACATTGGCCTGGCCAACACCCTCCTGTTACGCCGGAATTTCATCCGGTATAGGCACCTCCTGCCTCCTAGGCCTACCTCGCCTACCACCACGTCCTCGTCCTAACATCCTAATAAAGGTAACGACAAACATTAGCACTTTTATAAATGTGTCGAAACTATAACACTCGCGTCTTAATGCATGGAAAACTGTAATTCACTCCACGTAAGCACATAATCACATAAGCACTTACGAATTTCATTTCCGAATAATGACAGTCCCATGGCGTTACTAGAGTTCCGGTTAGAAACAGCATTGATCAAGTGCTTTTCCAACAAGACTCACAGAAACCCAAGGATCTAATCAACATCCTAGAAACTAAATCCCATACCCAAGTAGTCACATAGACATGTTATCACATAAACACATAACATTACATCTAAGTCTCTAATAAGCGAGACAAACCCATTGTGATACTAATCACTTCCCACGTATTCAAAGTATTCAAACCCGATACGCTCTGATACCAAGTTGTCACGCCCTCCAAAATAAACCAATAATCATACATTAATTACATCCATAAACTAAAGAGAATAAGATATATTGCCATTCATTAGAGTATTCTTACATAAGATATTACATGTTGACAACAAAAGTAAATGCCCTATTGGCTTACAACTTTTTAAGTCAACACTTGGGTTCAACAAAATAGAGTTCTAACTCTTTACACAAAATAAGCCCATGGCTTGATATACATGTAATATACAAAAGAGAACAACAAAAAGAGCTATCAGCCTCAAGCCTCCCAAGCTACGTCCTTGGAGGTGGCATATTACCTGAACCTGAAAATGATGTCCCATATAGGGTGAGCCAACGCCCAGTAGAGATATGCTAAACATAATATGAGCAATAACTAAAATATTAGCATTTGATAAATGTTTAACTCATATAAATCAACTCATAACACATTTCAGTTCCATGACACATACGTCCATGCTTCATTCCATTTTCCTTTACTTAACAATTTCGATTTATAATACATGGCTCAGAACCTGGCCAAACAATTCCCATGAGACTACGGCTCATGTTAAAAACCTTTCCAATATCCATAATTCAAGTGAATTAAAATTCATACCAAACACTTCCATACTTTACAATTCACATGTGATATCAACTCATATTAAAACACTTCCATACTTCATAAATGATACACAGATTTACTGTATCAATAAAGTACATTCCCTATCTCCTCCCAAATAATTTTTGGTTTAGGAGTCCATCCCCTATCTCCTCCTAAACCGTGGAGTACATCCCCTATCTCCTCCCACACAAAACAATGTATATAAACAATTATCATATACATGATCAATCAATACACAAGTTCGATGTATTATTCCAACCGCCATATTCAATGACATATTCAACCGATTAGTTTTAATTCACCTAATCATCATGCAGTGTCTACAACAATCAAGACTATCCTCCACCGATAGCCCAACGCAATTATTTCTAAACAGACAATAATTACATCCAACGGATAAATTATCAATAATTTCAAGGTGAGTGATTAATCAATCTAACTCCACCATGTATTCTCATAACCTCTCAATTTCATTATTTCCAACCCAATTTCATTATCTCATAATAAATGCCATTATTTACACAAATGACCCAACTATACCCAACTATGGTATTTTTCCTCCTTTTTCAATATTGAACCAAAGGTCCAAATATTCACAATGATCGTCAATAGGCTCATCTTAAGACCCAAATACACATACACAATTCAAATGAACAAAAAGCCCTCTTTTATAATTTCAAGATTTGAAACCCTAACTCCCCAAATTACCCAAATTCAACATTACATCAAAATGACAACAAGTTTATGTCAAAGACCATAAATATGAGTAGTTATCCCTACCTCAAATGGAGAGACCAAATGGAGAAGATGAAAAAAACTCGAAGTGCTCTAAATCAAGAAATTTTCGGATGGAAAGGTAGCCCAAGCCAAGCTCTACACTATTTGCAAAGGAACTAAGGTAGATGATCACTCAAACTAGATGAAACCCTAGAGAGAAGTTGAAGTCTAGAGAGAGGAGCTCTCTAATGGAGTTGAAAAGTTAGAGAAAGAAAAGGCACCGAAAAAGTGATCCAAAAATTCGAAATTCAGACTGATATTCTGCACTCCACGCTCGAGCGTCAGACACAGACTCACGCTCGAGCGTCAAAAGCACCGCTCGAGCGTCGGATGCACACTTCCAAAAGTTTTGCAGTCGATGGTCCCTGCTCGAGCGTGAAAGTGGACGCTCGAGCGTCCGATGAACTGCAGAACAAAATACTGAGAGATGAAAAATCATGCTCGAGCGTCAAAACGCCCGCTCGAGCAAAGAAGCAAAAACAAAGGGCCCGCTCGAGCGTCAAAAGTCCCGCTCGAGCGTAAAGGCCAAAATCTGGGCATCAACTTTTGGTTTCTAAACACAACCAACCTGTTGCAAACCTGCCCAACACAACCCAAGACTCAAATACGAGATTAAAGGATAGAAATGAGAATACGACGACAACACATCCACGGAACCGAGTCCGGAATACAATAAATTAAAAAAGGGAAACCGGGATCGCTATAATGTAACACTATGAGATGGTATTTTTTTATTAATTATAAATGTATCTATTTTTATTATTTTTTAAATATCTAATATAAATTTAATAAATTTAATATTAATATAAGAAGGTACTACACAATATTTATCCTGTCAGCACCTAAAAATTTCTCATTTGGTTCGATGAATAAATTAATTTAGGAATTAAAACTGAGAGTATGAATTGACTCTAGAGCTTGTTTGGCATGACTTATCATAGCACACTTTTTTTTATCTTTTTATTTTTTTGATCAAATTACTTTTCTATTTTTCTACACACATTTTCATAAAAAAATTAAAAAATATACTTATTTAAATCATCCTAAACAAGTCCTAATATCGAAGAAGTGAGACCATCAAAAAAACATATGTCGTGCCACTCAGACTTCACATTATTTTTATTTGACCCCCCCAAAATTATAAAATGAGGAAATATTATTTTACCCTCCTAAATTATTACGCGAAAATCAATTTGACACTCAGACTTCACATTTTTTTAATTTGACCTCTAAACTTTTTCAAATTTGATGAATTTATCCCCCGCCGTCTATTTCCGTCTATAATCAAACGAAACGTATTGACGTGGCACCAAATTTCATTTAAAATTTTATTTTACCTTTCAAACCATACTTTAAAAATCAATTAGACCCCAAATATTAAAAAAAAATTTAATTTAAATATTTAATAAATACTTTTTATCTCAATAATGGAAAAAATAAATTTTAAATAGTATACTTTGCAAAAAAATTATAAAAAATATAAAAATTCTCATTCAGAATTCTCTCTTTAAGTCTTAAATTATCTCTAGTCGATCTTGAAAAAATTAATTGAGTTAAAATTTCTTGGCTACTCTATGTGTGTGCGCGGACGCAAATGTAATTAGTTGTTTTTCCAAATTAATTTCAATAAAATTGATCGACTAATGGTGTTCAAAATTGAGTGGGTAAAAAAAAAAAAGTAAATCAATTACTGTCTAAAAAATACTCAACATGACCAACACTCAATTTTTATTTAAAATTTAATGATTTCATTTTTGAGATAAAATTATTAATTAAATATATATATATTTTTTTTTTGAATATTTGAGGGCACTAATTGATTTTTAAAGTATAATTTGAGAGGTAAATTGAAGTTCCAAATGAAATTTGGTACCACGTCAACAAGTTCCATTTAATTGTAGACGGAAATAGATGGTGGGAGTAAATTGACCAAATTTTAAAAGGTTTAAGATTCAAATTAAAATAATACCAAGTCTGAGTACCAAATTGATTTCCACCTAATAATTTGAAGATCAAAATGATATTTCCTCTTATAAAATCAGACATAACTATCTTTTCGTAACTTTTATGTTCTTTCTCTATTGAAATAATCTAAGTCACGGGATTTTTTTTTTTTTTTCTTAGAGGGTGGAGGATTAGACCCACCCTATTTATAAACATTGACACTGACTATTTTTATTACTATAAATTAGAGGCGGACATCAGCCTGTTAACCCGTCCAACCTACCCAGCTTAGCCTATTTGTTTTAGGGCTTGAAAATATTGTTTTAGCCCATAAGAATGAGCTGGATTGATATTTTCAATCCGATTGATAAATGGGCTGGGTTTGAAAATTGTATTTCAAACTCAGCCCACTACATATTTAATTTGATAAATTAATTAATTTATATAATATATTGAAAATATATATACTCTTTTACTGCTGCCTAGGGTTTCCTTAGTTTTACTTTTTACTTACGAGGCGCCTCCTCTCGCTTACGAGTGATAATTGAAAGGCCTTCTTGATTGCCTTTTGTGTTGGTGAACTAAGACTGGATAAAGAACATTAATAATTAAACCCTTTAATACTTCAATTAGATTCACATTTTTAGTTCATATTTGTAGTTGTTAATAGGGTGGGTGAACTGAAGTTACTTTAAAATAAAATCTGGGTAGATTTACATTCATTAAGCCCTAATCTTATGAGCTTCTTATGGCTTATTTGGTTAAAAAAAAATTTGTTTAGTAAATTTGGTTTATTGTTTCTATGCATTTTTTTAATGCTTATGTATATGGGCCGATGGATGGGCTTGGAAAATATATTTATATTAGAACTGGGCTTGGGATGACTATATAGGCCTGATGTTCAAGTTGGGCAAACTTAGACAGACACAACATCCCTTATTATGTAGTCCTAACCCGAACTTGGCCTTGCCCGGTGAATAACCACCTCTACTATAAATAAAGCCCTATATTTCTTCTGATCAAAATAATTATCATACATATAGTTTTTTTAAGTTTTGTTTTTCATTGAATGTCATAAAATATGGGGGGAATTTTTTTTTAACATTTTGAGTTCTTGCCCGATATTAAAATTGAAATGCAAAATAATCTTTCAACTTAAAATATTAAGATCATATTTGGATCATGAATTTGAGTAAGGATTTTTTTTTTTAAATAAAAAAATAAAAAATAAATAAGAAGAAGAATATAGCGATCCCGATTTTCTCTTGAGTTGTTGTTGTATTCCGGACTCGGTTCCGTAGATGTCGGTTGTTGCATATGTTTCATTTCTGCCCTTTTATTCTTTGTATTTGAGTTCTAGGATGTGTTGGGCAGGTTTGTAACAGGTTGGGTGTATTTTAAAACAAATGGTTGCTGCCCAGATTTTGGTGTCTTCGGTCGAGCGAGGCTTTTGTCGCTCGAGCGAACTCTGTGTTTTAGTTCCTTCTCTCGAGCCAGGGTTCCTTCGCTCGAGCGAGAGTTGAGTGGTGTATCTGCTAACTCGAGCGAGAAGTCTTGCGCTCGAGCTTGCGTCTGCGTCCAGTTTTGGACCTGAAGGTTGCATTTCTTAGCTCGAGCGAGCTTTCCTTCGCTCGAGTGAGCGAGGACTATGTTTTGGATTTCTTCGCTCGAGCGAGCTTTTCTTCGCTCGAGCGTACTTCTGGATTGCAGACCTAAAGCTTCGTGTTGTTGGCTCAAGCGAGGCATTATGCGCTCGAGCGAGGGTTCTTTGTGTCTGGTCGCTCGAGCGAGCCTCGAGTATATCAGTTTGCTAGCAGCGGGTTTTTACACACTTTTTCATCTCCTTCTCTACTCAAACCCTAGCCCCGGCTGCTTCTCTCTCTACACACTCTCTCTCTCTCTAGGATTTTATCTACTTCTAGAGTGTTTCTATCCAAATCTCTTTGTAAGAAAGATAGAGGGTGGCGTGAGCTTCACTTTAATCTGAAAAATCGTAGATTTGGAGCACTTTGAGTATCCTTCATCAACTCCTTTGGGCTTCTAATTTCGAGATAGGGATAACCTACTCCTCTCTATGAGTTTTGACATAAATGTTGGATATTTTAGATAGATGGTGTTGTTTGGTAATTTTGGGAAGGTTAGGGTTTGTATTGAAATTATATAAAGAGGGGTTTTATGTTTTAAAAACTCCATGTGTATGTGAGACCTTGGAGAATGGAATTATTGTTGTTAAATTGATGAAATTGAGCCTTAGGGTTGATAATTGAGAAAGGGGGGAAATTGCCCTAATTACATTAAATAATTAATTTGAGAAAGAGTGAAATTGAGTTGAAAATTATGAAATTGGGAAATTATGGGATTGAATGGTGTGGTTGGATTAGTTAATCACTTACCTATGAAAATGTTGATATTTTATCTGTTTGATAAATTTATTATCTGTTTAGAGATAACTGCTTTGGGCTATCGGTGGAGGATAGTCTTGATTGTTATAGACACTGTATGTTGATTACGGAAAACTGAAACTAATCACATTGACTATGTCATTAAATATGACAGTTGGAATAATACATCAAATATGTGTATTGATTGATCCTTGTATATAATAAGTGTTTAAATACATTGCATATGTATATTGTTTGAGAGGAGATAGGGGATGTACTCTCAAACCTATTTGGAAGGAGATAGGGGATAGACTCCATTGATAACTAAGTTGGCCGGAGTGTCCAGGTGAAAGTCCCGAAATCTTGATTACGTTTGCATAACGTAGATAATTGAAGTATGGAAGTGTTTTAATATGGGTTGTAGTCTCATGTGAATTATGAATAATGGAAGTGTCTTAATATGAGTTGTAGTCTCATTTAATTGTTTGGCTAGATATTGAGCCAGGTTTATGAATGTAAATTGGATAAGTAAAGGACAGTGGAATGAAACACAGATGTAATTATCATGAAACTAGAATGTGTTGTAAGTTGATTTACAAGTGTTAATCATTTATCAAATGCTAATGTTTTAGTTATTGCTCATAATTGGTTTAGTATATCTCTACAGGGCTTTGGCTCACCCTTTATGGGACATTATTTTCAGGTGCAAATGATATGCCACCTCCAAGGACGTAGCCTGGGAGGCTTAGAGGCTGAATGACTCTTTTGTTGTTTTCTTTTTGTACTACATATAAATCAAGCCAAGGGCTTATTTTGTATAAAGAGTTAGAACTCTTCTTGTGTTGTACCCAAGTGTTGACTTGAAAAGTTGTAAGCCCGTAGGACATTTACTTTTGATGTCAACATGTAATACTTTTGTACTTAATACTCTGTTTTTTTTTTTTTTTTTTTTTTGTAAATATAGAAAAAAAATTAAAAAATATATATATATAAGTGTGCAAAAGGCAAGTTTAACCAAGTTCAAAGGATTGGGTTAGGACATATTTTAACAGCTTAAATATTATTGAAATCAATTAATCATGATTAAAGATGAACTAATAAATCAAAGAGCATTCTGAATATGTTTCAGGAACTTAAATTTTAATAATTCAACATTACAAAAATGGAAATGAGGAGAGTATCATAATTTTTATATAATGTGTAATGTTGTGTTTTTTTGTCTAACAGAATATTGATGTTTGATGATGTTGATGATGTTTTGATATGAACAGAATGTTATTGATGTTTGATGATGTTTATTTTGATAAAAACATATGAACAGAATGTTGCTGATGTTAAATTGCTTGATGTTTATACAATATAACATAACATTGATGTTTGATGACGTTGATGACGTTTTGATATGAACAGAACGTTACTAATGTTTGATGATGTTGATGATGTTTGTTTTGATGAAAACATATGAATAGAACGTTGCTGATGTTTGATGACGTTGTGATGTTTGTTTTGATAAAAAAATATGAACAGAACGTTGCTGATGTTTGATGACATTTGATGATGTAGTTGATGTTACTGATGTTCGGAAATGGGGGAAAACTAAAAAAGGCCTATAGTGAGCTTTTAACATTCAAATAAGACTTATTAGTCTACAAAATAAAAGGCAGAACTAAATAATTTAACAAATTAAAATTTGAGATTTATTGGTATTTTGCCCTAAATAATATTACATAATACTTTACAAATCACCGTTATATTCAGTGAGTATACCAATTCTTTCTAGAACCACACTTATTCTAGCATTAATTTGTAATATAATAATCACAAATAATTAAATTATTTTATATCAAAATTCTATTTATACAACATTAGTTATATTTCACAATTCAAACTTTAAAACAAACACTACTTTTTTTTAATAGAAGAAAGGATAATTCTAATAGCACAAACATGCTCTATTATAGAACACATGTACATGAGATAAAAAAGTATTATCTCACATATAAGATTTCCTTGTGGAACTTGTACTTTTACCTTTCTAACACTTCTCAAAAAAAGACAAATTGTGATTGATAGTGTGATAACTCTGTTATTTTGTGTGATCTGAATCTGATAAATAACTTCATAAAATGTGTGATGTGTGAAACTGTGATTGATTTTTGTTTTGTGTGATCTAAGGATTGGTTTGGCAATATTTTTTTTAGTTGGTTTTTTGATTTTTTTAATTTGAGATTTTTTTGTTTGTTTAATTTTCTTGTTTGGCTTTTTTGACTTTTAGCTTTGGAATGACAAACTTTTTGTTGATTTTTTAGCTTTTTGATTTTTGTCCTTTTGTAATTATTTAGCTCAAACCAATTAATATGTCCAATTAAATTTTGAAATTTTAATCATTTAATATTATTTACGCTCAAATAATAATTTAATATGTCCAATTAAAATTTTAAAATTTTAATTTCTATTATACCCAGTGGCGTAGTCAGAAATTTGATGGAGAGGGGGCACAAATTAATGATAACATCAGTGTGTTTGGTTTGAGTTTTTTGAACTATGTTTTTTAAAAATTGAGTTTTTTGGTTTTCGTATTTTTTCGTTTTTAGTGAATATTTTTAAAATTTTAAAAATATATTTTTTACTTTTTTAGATGAATTTTACTTAGATGTATTTAAAAAATTTGTAAAAAAATATTTTAAAAAATTAATAAATACATAAAAATACAAATAATGTACAGAATGTTCATATATATATATATTTGTATTTTTGGTATTTAGTGAATTTTTAAAAGGTTTTTTTCACAAATTTTTTACTTTTTAGGTATATTTATGTTAGATATGTCTAAAGATTAAAAAAATTCAGTAAAAATAAATAAAAAAAATCCAAAAAACAAGAAAGTAGAATTTTCTGAAAAGTATTTTTGAAAAACTCTGACCAAGCAAATTTTTTTTTTTTTTTTTATAATAAACAACAATATGAGATATTACTAAACTTAAATATTAAGAGTCCATTTGGATAAATGTGAATTTTAAATTATAGGATTTGAGATTAAATTTTATATAAATATTGGGGAGTAACTATTTATAGGTAGATTGAAAAATTTAAAAAAAAAAAAGATAAGTTGACATAGAAATAATATATTTTAGTAGAAAAATTTTATAAAACACACCATAAAAAAAAAGTGTCTATCATATGTCGTAATTATGATTTTCGTGGACTTTAGTTATGACACATTATAGTGTTAGATATAATTTAGTTATAATTTCTTGTGGTTCTTATTTAGGCTATTACTATATATCAAGTAATAGTTAGTTATAACTCATTTTGATATTAGTTATGATCTATTGTAATTTTTTACTTTTTTTATAATTGAAGATGTGTTACTTGATTATAATTTATATAATGGTCATTTTAATTATGAATGGAAAAAAACATATGGAGGACAAACTCTACATGTCAAATGTACGTAACAAGCCAATAAATTTCATATATCTTCATTAAGGTTAATTATGTTTGCATGTCAATAATTATAGATATCACCATTATATTGAAATTTTTATAAATAATAATATATTTATCATAATCTCTTTATTTTCAATCAAAATAACCATTATAATTCTCATAATTTTAAAAATATTATTGACATTTCACTTTAAATAATATTTTATAAATTTTTTTATTTAAAATATTTTCTTTTTGTTATAAAAAAAAATTCCAAAATCCCAGGGGGGGCACGTGACCCCCCCGGGCCTTGATTGCCTCCGCCCCTGATTATACCCTAATATAAATTTATTAATAAGGATAATACATATTAAACCTTAAAATAGAATATTATTTTTTTCTCATGATACATTCAAACCATTTATATGTATTTTTTATAGTCAACTATCTTCATCTTATTCTTTAAGTTTCAATTATTTTATCTTTATCATCTTTCTCATTCTAAAAATCTAATTTACCTCACCAAAAGTCAATGTTATCATCAATATGATTATTATATAAATATTTTAATTTTGTCCTTGGGAGTGGTTGTTTCTAGAATTTTGAAATTAATAAATTTTCACAATAATATCTCGCTTTGCATCTTATGACATCCAAGAAACAAGCTTTTTGATTGAGAAACATTTTGAGCCTGTTATAAATGATGACCAAGATTTAAGTGATTCTGACGTATCAAAAATCTATTTATACTGTGTTTGGTTAGAGGATTTAAGAAGAAATTTAAAAAAGAAAAAGAAAAAAATGTATAAAACTAGATAAAATGTACCTATATTTAATTCACATTTTACCTTCTTTTTCTATTTTCCTTTTCAATTTTTTTTCCAAATTTCCTAATGCTATGTTTGGTTGAGAGATTTAAGAAGAGATTTGAAAAAGAAAAATAAAAATGTGTGTGAAACTAAGTGAAATGTAGATATATTTTATTCACATTTTATTCTTTTTTTTCATTTTCTTTTTCAAATTATTTTCTAAATCTCTTAACCAAATACGGCGTTACGAATTTTTAAGAAGTTTTTATTTTTCATCAAAATTGCAGGATTATTATTATAATAAGAATAATTGTTTAGAACAAAATTGAATCCCTTTCTAAAGACAGCAATGCTATGGAGCTCTAAAGAAAGAGCACTAACATAGCATTAATTTGTCCTTTTTTTCACTGATTTTTGTCTTTTAATTCACTATTTTTTTTTTTTTTTTTTACATGAGTGACAGCTCATTAGAGCTGTCCTTTGACAGCTCTAATTAGAGCTCCGGGGCAATTCTCTTCTAAAGAAGGGACAAGCTACACCGGGGTATGAAACTCCCACATGCTCACCCCACTAGCCTTCAAGGGTTGTCTCACTAAGCGATGCGCTGCCTCTTCGAACAAACCTGACCTCAGCGGCGATAAAGCTCTGTAATTGGCGTTACCAACTGCCGATCAAAAAAAAAAAATTGGCGTTACCAACTGCCGAAAACATGGGTTTTGATTGATTTATTATTTGGATGTATTTTAAAGGATAATTTAAAAAAATAGTATTTACATACAAGTCTTAATTTATGAATTTATACTTCATTAAATTCTAATTGAGATTTTTGGAACTTTCAAATCTCATTAAATTTTTAATAGTCGGAATTACCTTTTAAATAATGATTGTTCATCATTTATGATTATCTATAAAGGAATATGATGATTTGACATTTATTTTGATTTTTAAAACTTTAAAACATCAACTTTTTTAAATTAAAAAAACAAAAAAAAAATTTGTGTGAAAAAAAAAACTAATTTTTTCGAAAAAATTAAAAAAAAATTGAATTATTTTTTTGTGCAAAATTGAAAATTTTGTGTCTATAAAGGAATATGATAATAGAACATTATTGTGCAAAACTGAAAAAAAAAAATGATAATATTTTCAATTTTAAAACTAAAAAAAAAAATTGTTAATATTCTCAATTTTATTGGATATTTGAATCAAACCAATAAGTAAAAGAGTAAAAACGTTTAATCTCGTACTTTATTTTTTTCATCAGTTAGTAAACAATTATCTGGAACATTACTATGCAAAATTGATAATATTCTTAATTTTAAAAATTAGAAAAAATTGATAATATTTTCAGTTTTACTAAATATGATTTATTGGTTCAAAAAATCTTAAATAGGACCTAAGCTGCCATAACATTTGTAAATAGGACTTTTAGATAATTAACTCTTTTAAAAAAATATAAAATGTATTGAAAATAAATTATAACCCTAAATAATTTAATAAATTATACTGAAAAATTGAATGTCCTTAATCGTTTTTTAGGTATAAATAGAATTTCTCCGAACAAAAATGTTTAAGAGCACAAAAAGTAAAACTCTAATGAAAGCTCAACTTATGTGGTAGTGGGCATGTAACGGCCTCAAAATACATGTCACAATTATCCTTATTTAATTATGCGTTAATACAAATTAATTTGAGAATATCTGTTTGAATTGGGAAAAATATCTGTTGAGGCTAAAACTTCGGAACTGAAGTTGACAGCTTTAACAGGTTCAGAAACCGAAATTGAGCACATGGATATATTAATGGAAATTTTTAGAGTCATTTGAGAAGTTTAATTGAAAATTTATTTTGTTTGATTCGCAAAACCATGTTTGGCTCATCCTCTAGACAATTATAAATAAATATAGATATGGGCTTTAGTTGTGGAATCAACAAAGAAGAAAAACAAAAATCTGAGTGTGTGTGTGTGTGTGTGTGTGTGTGTGTGTGTGTGAGAGAGAGAGAGAAGAAATGAAGAGATAGAAGAAAAGAAAAGGGATTAAGGCCAAATCAACCAACAAATGTAAGGATCTTTCTCTAATTTTATGAGTTTGAAATGACATACTCATCAAATCATGTAATTCATGTTCGTACACTTGTTTTTCTTGCATGGCTCCTAAGATTTGAAAGAAATTTCTCCATGAAAGCTTGAGTTGAAGCTTTCAACTACATGTTGAGGTTTTAACATTTAATTCATGATTTTTGGTTGCTTGATTGGAAATTGGGTTGTTTTAAAGAATGATTTTGTTTAAACTAGATGTTGCATTCAACATGATTTTCTAAGTTTTTGGCCTTGAAATATATGAGAATGAAGTTTGCTTTTGAAAAGCTTGAGGTTCCATTGAAGAATAGATTTTCGGACTGGACAAGAACCCAGCCCGCACATGTGGCCAACCTTTTTTGGAACAAATTGCATTCTGCTTTAATTGCACGTGTGGTGATAGTCTCGCATGTGTGGCCAGGACTCCTGCACGTGAGGCTCTTCAGGGTGGTTCTGGATTTATTTTCTTCTCGATTTCCTACCTTCCGGACCTCCGTTTGTATGGTTTAGACATGTTTTTCATGTGCATTCATACTTCTTGGGCACGTAGGAAGTTAATGATATAACTAAATTAACAAGTAGAAAATGAGTTAGCAACCAACTGTACGAGTTGAAGATGTATTGATATGACATAGATTGTATTATGTGCATTGTGCTTATAGGTTACGAGTCAGGGACTGCGTAATCATTACCGGACGCCCACTGTGAGTAACATTTCTGTAAAGATATTGATATGAACTATGTTTTCACTATTATGTGATAAGTTATAAGTTCTGAAATGCTATTTTGATTATGTAAATGAATGTCCTATTTGCGAATCTATTATGGCATCCACAGATAGTCCCAAGTCATAGGGGACAACATTTAATGCGGGTCCATGACATATATATGATACGAGATCTCTTTAGCCACTTTATTGTGGTGATATGTGTTTAATCAGTATCCGAAACCGATTACTCTAGTCAAAAGACGATACGTGATATTTTCTGTGAGATGTACCATTATGTTATGGTTTGATATGAGATTGATATGAATGATTGTGTCATGATTTGCTTTAAGGATATGATATATTTGGAATTCGTTTACTAGCCCCTTTACTTTAATGTTATTCACTGGGCTTTAACTCATTGTTTATTTATATATGTATAGGTGAGCATTCTGGAGGACAAGTATAGGAGGGGTCTTTAGCCGAGCCACCGTTTTGAGTGCCTCCGAGTTGGGGTTAGGCCTGGAAGGCCGGTGTCAAACTTTTCTCATAATGTTAACCTTTGATATACGTGTATATATATTTGTACAAGACGTTATAAGTTATGTATTGTTGTGTGGGTAAATTAACGATTATGTATGTTCATGTTTGTTCATATAGATGCACAGCTCAATGGACTATTAGTATTTTGCATATTACTTCCGCTAGCCCCCATTATTTATGATTTGTACAGGAAGGCCTTTGGTAATCTCAGATTACTGGCCGGTTACGACATTAAACCTATAGGAGTGGGTTTGGGTCGTGACAGAATGGTATCAGAGCACGAGTTAATTTACCCATGCACTTGTCCAATTGAGCTATAGACTGTCCTAGAAAATAAATAGGGCATTGCATAGAAATTTTTGTGTGTGTGTGTAAATGTGGTTCATATGAAATAAAATGATGAACATGTCGATTGAAATGATATGGAATACTATGAACATATTGGCAATAACATGAAGTGAACACATGTGAACTAAAAAGGATATATCTGCAGTGAGTTGAAATGAACGAAACACTGTGACAACTGTACGGGATTATTTGCCTATGCTTGAAATGTCTATTTGATATTATTATGCTCCGTGTGTTATTTGGACCTGTTGTTATACTCCATATCATTGTGTTATATATGGAATGTGAAACTGGGTTGCCTATGTTTATATCTGATATGGGTTATATAGTTCAAGTTCAATAGAGAACGCAAGAAATATAGATGAGTCAGAATCTTCTAATGCCAGAATAGAACGGTTAGAAAGAATGGTGGAGGTTTTAACTGAATTGGTGAGACAACAACGAGAGCAAAGGCAACAACAACAAAGACAACCATTCCCACCTCCTCCTCTACCACCTGTTCAAATGGAACTAATCAATAATGATGACATCATTGCTCTTACACAGAAATACATGAAAATGAAGCCATCAGAATTTTTTGAGGGTATTGAACCATTAAAAGCTGAGGCGTGGGTGCTTGAAACTGAAGAGATTTTTGAAGTGTTTTCGTGTACTGATGCGCATAAAGTTCTGTTAGCAACATTTACGTTAAAAGAAGAAGCTAGAAGATGGTGGATTCTCATTCGAGACGAGAATAGAGATTTGACATAGGATCGATTCAAAGAAATTTTCTATGAAAAATACTTCCCACAATGCATTCGAGATAGGAAGGTATCGGAATTTGAACTACTAAAACAAGGTGACATGACCGTGGCAGAATATGAAGTAAAATTTACTGAATTAGCCCGCTATACACCTCATATGGTTGTTATTAACTATAAAAAGGTAAGGAAATTTGAGGGTGGATTGGATGTCGAAGTGCTCGACCGAGTAAATGTTTTGAAATTGGTAAAGTACATGGATGTTCTTGATACAGCTCTTATGACAGAGGCAAATATTGCCGCACTGAAAATGTCCAAATCAACATCAACAACCGAAGAAGAAAGTACGAAATTAAAGAAACAGAAAGTTGAAAGGAACAGTGATTCAATTACCTCTGTGAATGAAAAATCAAATTCGAGAATTTTTGGCACCACAAGTTGGGAAAGTAGTAGAACCAATGGCATACCTATTTGTAGTGAATGTGGGAAGTGACATTGGGGCATTTGTTGCCGCCTTTCTGAAGCTTGCTTTAGGTGTAAACAAAAAAGACATTCGACTAAATCTTGTCCCCAAGCCCACTCAAGCACTGAAAGACCGGCTACTAGCAGGGTTAAATCAGCAATGACACTGAGAACAACCACAACATCTACTCCTGAGGGGAGCACTTTGAGGCAAAGAAGGGTTTATACCCTAGTTTCAGAAAATACCTAGAATACCGAGACACCTGACGCAGGTATGACTTTCATTATGTGCAAAATGTTTATATAAAAATTAGTGTGAAACTCTTTGACTTGATGAAGATGGTGCACATGTTGATTGAACTCATTGAATTGTTGGAATTATGAATATGTGGACTATTATTAGAATCGATAGATGACATTGGACTTGGTTATTTTTATAGCGATCCCGGGTTTTCCCCTTTTATGTACAGTATTCCGGACTTAGGTTCCATGGTGTTGATTGTTGCTTATATCTTGTTTTCGTCCTTAAATACTCTGTATTTGAGTTATAAGATGCGTTGGGCAGGTTTGTTACAGGTTGGTAGTGAGTTTGAACCAAGTGTTGCTACCTAGAATTCTGTGTCTTCGCTCAAGCGAGGTTTTTGTCGCTCGAGCTAGCTCTTTATTTTAGATCCTTCGTTCGAGCTAGGGTTCCTTCGCTCGAGCGAGAGTTGGGTTTGTGTCTGGTGGCTCGAGCGAGAAGTCTTGCGCTCGAGCGTGCGTCTGCATCTGGTTCTGGACCTGAGAGCTGCATTTCTTGGCTCGAGTGAGCTTTCCTTCGCTCGAGCGAGCGAGCTGTATGTTTTAGGTTTCTTCGCCCAAGCGAGCTTTTCTTCGCTCGAGCATGCTTCTGGGTTGCAAACCTGAAGCTTCAATTTGTTGGCTCGAGCGAGGCTTTCTATGCTCGAGTGAGGTATTTCTGTGTCTGGTTGCTCGAGCGACCACTCCTTCGCTCGAGCGAGCCTGTGTTATATCAGTAGACAATAGTAGGTAAACACTTCACTTTTTCGTCTCTTTTGATTTCCAAACCCTAGATCCGGCTCCCTCTCTCTCTCTACACACACCTTCTCTCTAGGGTTTCATCTAGTTTTTGAGTGTTTCTACCCTAGTCCCTTTGTAAGAAAGGTAGAGAGTGGCGTGGGCTTCATTTTAATCTGAAGAATAGTGGATTTGGAGCACTTTGGTTTTTCCTCATATACTCCTTTGAGCTTCTATTTTCGAGGTAGAGATATCCTACTCCTTCTTATGGGTTTTGACTTAAATATTTGTCATTTTGAGTAGTTAGTGTTGTTGGGTAATTTTGAAGAAAGCTAGGGTTTGGTTTGTAATTTATAAAAGAGGGGTTTTGTGTTTAATAACTCCGTGTATTTAAGGCCTTGGAAATATGAGTTTGAGAGTTAAATTGGTGAAATTTGGTCATAGGATCAATATTTGAGAAAAGGGAAAAATGCCCTAATTTTTGTAATAAATTAATTTGTATAATTAATTTGGGAAAAATGTGGAATTATGAAATTGAGTTAATATTCATGAAATTTGGAAATTATGAGTTTGAAAGGTGTAGTTGGATAATTTAATCACTCACCTATAAAAATGTCGATATTTTATCTGTTAGATAAACTTACTATCTGTTTAGAGATAACTGCTTTGGGCTATCGATGGAGGATAGTCTTGATTGTTGTAGACACTGTATGTTGATTAGGGAAAACTGAAATTAATTACATTGAATATGTCATTGAGCATGATGGTTGGAATAATACATCGAATATGTGTATTGATTGATCAGTGTATATGATAAATGTCTAAGTACATTGTATATGTATCTTTGTTTGGGAGGAGATAGGGGATGTACTCCATATATGTTCATATATTTTAACATATTGTTTATGTATCTTTGTTTGGGAGGAGATGGGGGATGTACTCCATATGTGTTCATATATTTTAACACATTGTTTATGTATCTTTGTTTGGGAGGAGATGGGGGATGTACTCCATATGTGTTCATATATTTTAACACACTGTTTATATATCTTTGTTTAGGAGGAGATAGGGGATGTACTCCATATGTGTTCATATATTTTAACACATTGTTTATGTATCTTTGTTTGGGAGGAGATGGGAGATGTACTCCATATGTGTTCATATACTTTAACACATTGTTTATGTATCTTTGTTTGGTAGGAGATGGGGGATGTACTCCATATGTGATTATATGCTTAAATACATTGTATATGTATCCTTGTTTGGGGGTAAATAAGGGATAGACTCCATGGATAATTAAACTGGCTAAAATGTTCGGGGTGAAAGTCTCGAAACCTTATGAATTGAAGTGCATGAATAGAGTTGTCAATTGGAGTATT
Organism: Camellia lanceoleosa; assembly: GCA_025200525.1. Lineage (NCBI taxonomy): Eukaryota > Viridiplantae > Streptophyta > Magnoliopsida > Ericales > Theaceae > Camellia > Camellia lanceoleosa. The sequence continues at coordinate 54,880,418 of CM045761.1, read as the reverse complement.
AATTACATTGGTTGTAGTCTCATTTTGAATCATGGATAGCGGAAGTATTAATGAGTCGAGTTGTAGTCTCACCTAAATTGTTTGGTTAGATAATGAACCATATTGAGGAATTGAATTGGACAAATAAGGGAAGTGGATGGTAGTATGGATGTAATTGTTGTCGTGCGATGAGAAGGGTGTGAATTGGTCTACACGTGTCAATCATTTGTCGAATGTTAATGTTTTAGTTATTTCTCATATTGGGTTTAGTATATTTCTACTGGGCTTTGGCTCACCCTACTTGGGACACCATTTTCAGGTACAGGAGACGTGCCAAGTTCAAGTCCTTTGCTTAGGAAGTTGTCGGAGTTGAAGACTCTACTTTGCTATTTGTTTTATTGATAACATGTAAATGCAAGCCGAGGGCTTTACCTGTAAAAGAGTTGAAATTCTTCTTTTGTGTAACCAAGTAACAACTTGGAAAGATGTAAGCTCGTAGGACATTTTATTATAATTGTAAGCATTTGTTACTTATATGAAATTCTCTTTTGTAACATTAACTCTGATGTGTGTTTGGAAAAGTAATCTATCATGAATATAGAACTGTTGGATGTTGGATTTGTGTATTATTTTGAGGGCGTTACAACTTGATATCAGAGCGTACCGGGTTCGAATACTTTGGGTACGCAGGAAGTGGTTAGTACCACAATGGGTTTGTCTCACTTGTTAGGGACTTAGGTATAATGTTATGTGCTTAGTTGATAACATGCTTATGTGGTTATATGGGTATGGAATGTAGTTTCTAGGATGTTGATTGGATCCTTGGGTTTTTGGGAGTCCTGTTGGAAGAGCACTTGATCAATGCCGCTTCGAACTGGAACTTTAGTAACGCCTCAGGATTGTCATTATCCGGAAATGAGATTCGTAAATCCTTATGTGATTACATGTTTACGTGGAATGAGTTACTGTTGTCCATTGTATTAGGACACGAGTGAAATAGTTTCATCATATTTGGTAATGTGCTAATACCTTTGTTACTTGTACTAGGATGCCTAGATGAGAAAGTTTTGATTTCCCTCCTTCCACACAGGAAGAGTTGTGGAAACAGTTTGTGGAGTCCGCCAAGGTACTACACCTTTGGTACAGTTTGAGGCTTGGTTTGCTAATCTGTCGAGATTTGCCCCAGAATTAGTGGAGACGGAGGAATTGCATTGTTCAGAGTTTGAGAGTGGGCTGTGTGACGATATCCGAGAAAGGATTGCTGGGTCTTGGCATAGGAGCTATAGTGTGCTTGTTAAGGCAGCAGCTCATGTAGAGGCAGCAGTACTAGCTATGGGACAAAATTGGGAAGAGGCCATGGTTGTGAGTGATAGTCAGGATAGGGAGGAGGCCATCTCGGTAACTCCTACGGTTTATAAGTACTCTAGGCCCAGTAAAAGGTGGAGGCGAAAACATGCTCAGCCCCAGGCTAAACCTTTTTCTTCGCTAGGGGTTTCAGACTCTTCTGTTGGGAGGTTCAGAGAGGTTCAGGTTTCAAGCCAGTCTCACAGTGGGGGGTCTGCTAGTTGTTTCAAATGTGGTCAGCTGGGCCACAAGTCTTGGGCTTACCCACAGAGAAAGAGGCCAGCGACTGAATGCTCATTGGGGAAGCAGTTGTTGGGGTCCCCATCAGTTCAGACTTTAAACCAGTCACGTATTTTGGAGCCACTTACTTGTTGGGTGTGTAATCAGCCAAGTCATATCAGACATTTCTATCCCCAGCCAGGGGCTTCTTTAGGGGTTTTGCAACTTAGTTGGGCTCAGTTTTATTCGACTAGGCAAGGGCAGTACCGTTATGGGGGACAAACAGGCCAAACTTCGAGGGCCTCGGGTGAGTCGAGTTCCCAAGCCCCAACTAGGGAGTTGTTCAGTTGTTCTAGGTGTGGCCAGTTGGGGCATACCAGTAGTTCTTATTTGTGGCCTGTAAACTCGTAGGATATCTTGGATTTGAGAATGACCAACTTTAGCGGTTCAGTGGGAGACGGTAACGGTGGTAATACCGATGGGATGGTTTTGTTTTGACCAATCCATTTTGTAACTGGTGAATTATCGTTTTGTAATCATTGGGTTCTGTTGTGTAACCAATGTGTTTTGGGAATGTTGAAACATCAAAACTGTTTGTTTATATGTATGTAGCTATGTTTGTTAATTTCCATGGGTAGGCGGATTGGAGCATGTTGTGGCTCTAAAGTTTTATTAATGTGATAAGTTGTTGTGAAATCGTAAAATTTTTTATAATAATGCATCTGTATGTGTGTGATTTGGTTTGGGAGAATGAGGGTTGGCGAGCCATGTTTTGAAATTAGGAAGAATTGTTTAGGGATGCGTATCATGGTCAGGACTACTAAGGGGCGAGAACAATTATACTTACTGGGTGTGCGAAATTTCAAGGGTGTTACCTATTTAACCTTATGTGCGTGGTAGAGTTTGTGGCCTACTGTCGTGAGGACTCTTCGAGAGGATGTGAAGTGTGCGATTACCACTAGGTCTTGTATATTTAACATGATGTTTTACGGAGGCATAGCGCATAATTTCGTTAGGAATAGACTTGTACCTTCATGGTAGGCGACGTTGCTGAATTTGCATAACGTACTGATTGGTTGTTTTATTTTGAGGGAGTGTTAGTCCCTCATTAAGATTGTGGTTGTTGGCATCGGGGTGTGGCGTGTTGTGAGCAACTGGTGTTATATTCCGAGTAGTAGTACAATGGAAGTTTCAAGTTTCTTTCGCTATGTTTAAATGCGTTAGGCGTGTACCTTAATACTGGTTAGGTCAGGAGATGCTGTCGGTAAGGTTGGTTGGGTGTATAACCCATGGTTAGGGTGTGAACCCTGAGTAGAGTCACGGTGGTTTGGTGTTTGCAAGTGAAGGTTTGGGATAATAACGAGGAGGGTGAGGATTCTTACTCTTCTGGAGAGTTAGGATGGTGAGTCTTTGAAAGCCTTGTTGGCAACATGCGATTGTGCCGAGGTTTAGTTCTAGGCAGTGGTTCAGTGGTAGTGTTGGCTAATGGTTTGGCACGGAGGCTTAGTGTCTTAAGTGTGCTCTCAAGATAAGTGACAAGTAGAATGTGGAATAAAGAGTGGACCCTATAAGTCATTAAGGGATGAAGGTACTATGTTTGCTTGTGTTCGGCTCAAACGGTTACGTAGTAATGACGAGTGTCGTAGCGTGGTAGATCCTTGTTAATTAAATGAGGAGGTGGCGAGTGAAATCTCTAAATGAGGGATTCAGTATAGATGTAAGATAACTTGCATTAAGTGAGGTGGTTTTGCCTAGTGCAATGCGTGATAGTGCTTGGCTCGTATGTTGCTATTAGATAATATATAGAGGGGGATCGATATTGAGGAAGTCCCAGGAGAATGCCTTGGTAAGGTGATAGTGTGGTTACTGATCGGATCGGATGGTGTGATGTTTGTTATTGTTGGGTCACCTTGGTGTAGGTGTCTGTCATCCAGTTTGGATAGCGGAAACGCAAGTGAAGTAGCAAAATTGTGTAAAGTAAGTGAGGCACTCCGTCAGAGCTGTTTCGACTTGTTCGGTCATTGTTTGTATGATGTAAGGCACGGGGGTGTGCAATGTTATCCTCTGTGTCGTTACGTTATTGGAAATTTTAAATGTTTAGGGGTCCCTATCATGAAAGTTCTATTTTTGGGTATTGCGTCATTACCGTGAGTATGGCGAGTTTTGTGGGATGATTATGTTGTGATTTACTAGAGGGACATTGAGTACTCTTCATAAACTAAAATGATTTTGAATTGAAATATGAATTTGTGATCCTTATTTTTGGGAAAATAATTTGAGAAAAATCTTTGAATTCGGTTGTGGCCAGTTGTAAATGACGTGTTTAAGTGGTGGCGGTATAAGGAGTTAGATTTAACCTGGCCTGAGTCGCTGGTTACATATTGTGTGTCTTTGGCAAGACTCGAAATTTTGGGGCGTTAATATGCCATGATGTTATTCATTAATCGTGTTTCGTTTCGCATCTTCGTTCTGTGAAAGTTCACCAGAGGCCTTGTGTACGAATGTTTTCGTGTTTCCTATGCCGAGGTATTAAGTACTAAATACTGGTTTGAGTATTGTCGCTAGTCGAGACGTGGTGTATGTCTCAGATCACTGTAGTGGTTGATTGCATTATGTTGTTATCAGTGTCATCGAGTCTTGCGAAGCAGGGCCTTTCCATTAGTTAAAGTGTTATGGAAACATAACGGGACTGAGAAAGCCACTTAGGAAAGTGAATTAAAGGTCCGAGAGAAGTATCCGGATCTATTTGTGGGTATTTGGGCATACGTTGAGTATTTTGTTGTATTGAAGAACTTTAATAGCATTGAATATGTCTTCAATTGTGAAGCATTGTATATGTTTCGGTTTATGGAACTATTATAGAACTTGCCTTGAAATGGAAGTTTATTTTAACATTGTGTATGTTAAATATGTTGTAGAAATGCAGGTATGTTATTAACGTTGCATATGTTGAATGTATTGTAAAAAAAATGGGAATATGTCATGAACATTGACTATGATATGGAATTGGGAACCTTGTATATTAGAAATTGTTGGACTTGAAAAGAATACATGTTGGTAATACATGTTGAAAATTATATTGTGTAATGCCTCTTGAATAGAGATGGAATGACCGGTAATGGGTCAAGTTTTGAGTTTTGAATTGTAATGTTGTTGAGAATTAAGAAAAAAAAAAAAAAAAAAAAAGTTGTTTTTGAAAACTCGTACCTAATTTCAGGGACGAAATTCTTTAAGGGGGGGAGGTTATAGCGATCCCGGGTTTTCCTCTTTTATGTACAGTATTCAGGACTTCGGTTCCGTGGTGTTGATTGTTGCTTATATCTTGTTTCCGTCCTTCAATACTTTGTATTTGAGTTATAGGATGCGTTGGGCAGGTTTGTTACAGGTTGGTAGTGAGTTTGAACCAAGTGTTGTAGCCCAGAATTCTGTGTCTTCACTCGAGCGAGGTTTTTGTCGCTCGAGCTAGCTCTTTATTTTAGATCCATCGCTCGAGCTAAGCTTCCTTCGCTCGAGCGAGAGTTGGGTTTGTGTTTGGTGGCTCGAGCAAGAAGTCTTGCGCTCGAGCGTACGTCTGCGTCTGGTTCTGGACTTAAGAGCTGCATTTCTTGGCTCGAGCAAGCTTTCCTTTGCTCGAGCGAGCGAGCTGTATATTTTGGGTTTCTTCACTCGAGCATGCTTCTGGGTTGCAGACCTAAAGCTTCGATTTGTTGGCTCGAGCGAGGCTTTCTACGCTCGAGCGAAGTATTTTTGTGTCTAGTCGCTGGAGCGACCACTCCTTCGCTCGAGCGAGCCTGTGTTATATCAGTGGACAGCAGCGGGTAAACACTTCACTTTTTCATCTCTTTTGAATTCCAAACCCTAGATCCGGCTCCCTCTCTCTCTCTACACACACCTTCTCTCTAGGGTTTCATCTAGTTTTTGAGTGTTTCTACCCTAGTTTCTTTATAAGAAAGGTAGAAGGTGGCGTGGGCTTCATTTTAATCTGAAGAATAGTGGATTTGGAGCACTTTGGTTTTCCTCATCTACTCCTTTGAGCTTCTTTTTTCGAGGTAGGGATATCCTATGTAACGCCCTCAAAAAAATACATTAAACCCATCGTTTTAGACATGCAATGACATAAGTGAAATCAATACCTTTCTATTCATCAGAGCAGTTCTTACAACAATATTACATGTTAACAACAAAAGCAAATGCCCTACGGGCTTACAGCTTTCCAAGTCAACACTTGGTTACAAAAAGAGGAGTACTAACTCTATACAAAATAAGCTCTTGGCTTGATACAAACAAAATAATCAAAAAGAGTCTTCAACTCCCATAACCATCCAAGCTACGTCCTTGGAGGTGGCATGCTACCTGTACCTGAAAATGATGTCCCAAATAGGGTGAGCCAACGCCCAGTAGAGATATGCTAAACACAATATGAGCAGTAACTAAGACATTAGCAATTGATAAATGTTTGACTCACATAAACCAATTCATATACCACTTTCGTTACATAACCACAGTGTCCATATTTCATTTCATTTTCCATTTCTTATTAAATTCACAATTCACAACGACGGCTCAGAACCTGGCCAACAATTTACATGAGATAGTGACTCATGTTGAACATTTCCCATTTCACAATAGGTAAGCATATTAGTTGTACCCACACTTCAACAGATAAGCATATGAGCTATATCAACACATTAACAGATAAACATATGAGCTGTATCAACACATTAATAGATAAGCATATTAGCTATATCAACGGAGTCCATCCCCTATCTCCTCCCAAACAATATCCAGTTTAGAGGTCCATCCCCTATCTTCCCCTAAACCGTGGAGTACATCCCCCATCTCCTCTCACACACACAACGTCTATACGCATAGGTCATATACATAATCAATCAATACATACAGTTATTGTATTCTGTCAACCGTCATACTCTATGACATATCCAATTGATTAGTTTTAGTTTGCCTAATCATCATGCATTGTCTACAACAGTCATAACTACCCTCCACCGGTAGCTCAAAGCAATTATTTCTAAACAGATAATAAAAGCGCCAACAGATAAAATATCTATATTTCCAAAAGTGAGCGATTAATAATCCAACTTCACTAATTCATCTCATAATGAGCCAATTTCATTATATTCAACTCAATTCCGTATTTTCTCAACAGATGTCATTAATTACATTAGTGACCCAAATATATCCGAACATGGCATAATTCCTCTTATTCTCAATATTGACTCCAAGAATCCATATATTACCAACAACATCAATATAGTCATTTTGAAACCCAAATACATATTTATGGTCCAAAATAAACAAAATCCTCCTTTCAAAATCATACATTTGAAACCCTAGTTTCCAAAACCCAAAACCATTTATACAAAATACTCAATATCTAGGTCAAAACCCATAAGAGTGAGTAAGAATCCCTACCTCAAATTCGGAGCCCAAGGGAAGAAGATGAGGAAATTGAAGATGCTCCAAATCCCAAAATTTTTGGATCAAAAGGTAACCCTCGACGATCAACACAACTTTTACAAAGGTCCAAGGTGAGGAAATCACTCCTACTAGATCAATACCTAGAGAGAATGTAAGGTTTTAGAGAGAGGAGCTCTCTAATGGCTTTTTCGGAAAAGTAAGAGAGAAAAAGGATGTTGAAAAGTAATCCAAAAAGTGGAATCTCAGAGTGATATACACGTCGCCCCGCTCGAACGCCGACATGCATTTTACGCTTGACCGCGTCAAACCCCTTTCGAGCGCCGGATACACGCCCCGTAACTTTACGTAACTGCCCCCCCGCTAAAGCGCCCCGCCGGCGTCAAACACAAACTCCTGCTCAAGCATCCAAACTCCCGCTCGAGCGTCCAACACTGTAGAGGAAATATTAGGAGATGGAAAAATATGCTCGAGCATCGAAACTCCCGCTCGAGCAGATAAACAACAACGAAGGGTCCGCTCGAGCGTCAAAAGCCCCGCTCGAGCGTGAAGGCCAGAATCTGGGCATCTACTTTTGATTCCTAAGCTTGACCGACCTGTTTCAAACCTGCCCAACACAACCCAAGACTCAAATACAAAGAGTAAATGATGTAAATAAGATATACACAACAATCAACTCCATGGAACCTATGTCCGGATACAGCAATTAAAAAAAAAGGAAAACTGGGATCGCTATAACCTCCCCCCCTTAAAGAATTTCGTCCCCGAAATTAAATGCAAGTTTTCAAAAAAAAAAAAAGTTTTCTCCATTCCCAACAATATTACCACATAACATTAAACAGTCCAACCCATTACCGGTCTATCTCATCTCTTTTCAAGAGGCAATTTCATCACATTTTCTACAATTCTATAACACATGCAACATTAATATCATGCTTGCATTTCCATAATTTACTTAACATAAACAATGTTAACATAACTTCCATTTTGAGGCAAGTTCCAAAACATACTTCCATAAACCAAAATATTTACAATGTTTTACAACTTAAGACGTATATAATGCTCTTAAAGTTCAATAACGTTACAAAATTTCAATACTTGATTACACATCAACAAACAAGTCCGAATATTTCTCACGGACCTCTAACTCACATTCCCAAGTGGCTTCCTCCACTCCATGATGTTTCTACAAAACCTTTACCAAGGGAATGGTCTTGCCTTGCAAGACTTGATCCCGCCTATCCAAGACTCGAACCGGTCTCTCCTCATATAACGCATCCTCATCTACCTCCAAATCGGTCCAATCCAACACATGGGACGGATCCGACTCGTATTTCCAAAGCATACTAACATGAAATACGTCATGCACCCCAGACAACTATGGTAGCAAAGCCAAATGATAAGCAACTTCCCCAACCCTCCTCTCAAGGATCTCAAAGGGTCCAATAAACCGAGGGGATAACTTCCCACTCTTCCCAAATCTCATCAAACCTCGCCTAGGTGATATCTTCAAGAAAACATGATCACCCACCTCAAATGCCAAAGGCCTTCTCCTACGGTCGGCATAACTCTTTTGGCGACTCTGGGCTGTAACAAGCCTCCTACGGATAAGCTCGACTTTCTCCGTCGTTTCCCTCACCAACTCTGGGCCCAACAAAGGTGCATCACCCGCCTCGGCCCAACAAATTGAAGACCTACACGGTCGGCCATACAAGGCCTCAAACGGTGCCATACCGATGCTAGACTGAAAACTATTGTTGTAAGAAAACTCCACCAAGGGCAAGTGTCTCTCTCACATCCCACTAAAGTTAAGGACACAACCTCGTAGCATATCCTCAAGGATCTGAATAGTACGCTCGGACTACCCGTCAGTCTGCAGATGATAAGCCGTAATAAAGGTCAACTTAGTGCCCAAGGCACTCTGCAAACTCTGCCATAGCCTAACAGTAAAACGAGGATCTCTATCTGAGACGATCGTCACTGGGACCCCGTGCAACCTCATTATGTCCCGAATATACAAGTCGGCAAGATGATCTACCGAATCTCTCACGCGCATAGGGATAAAGTGCGCTGACTTAGTCAACCGGTCTACAACCACCCAAATAGCATCACTACCCCGCTGAGTCCTCGGAAGACCTACAACGAAGTCCATAGTGACATGCTCCCACTTCCACTCAGCAATAGGCAAGGGCTGCAACAGACCCGCTGGCCTCTGGTGTTCGGCCTTCACTTGCTGACAAATAAGGCACTTAGACACGAAAACTGCCACATCTCTCTTCATACCCCGCCACTGAAACTGGCGACCCAAATCCCGATACATCTTAGTGCCTCCTAGATACACCGCAAGGCGCGAATGATGAAACTCCCAGAGTACCTCCTCTCGGCAAGACTCCAGCACAAACAAACGGTCTCAGTATCTCACACTCTGGTCGGGATATACCGTCAAACCCTTCTTAACCTTTCCACTGGAGATCTTCTCTCAGAGGGATTCTACCTCATGGTCACCTCTCTGTGCCTCTAACACTCGAGTCACAAGTGTAGGCTGAGCAACAACAGAAAACAAGGCCGCAGCCTCAACGGATTCGCCCAGAAGCAAATCAAACTCGCCAAGCGCACCTAACATCTCCCACTGCCGGATGGCTATACAAGCTACATCACTAATGGATTTTCTACTAAGGGCATTAGCAATAACATTGGCCTTTCTCGGGTGATAGTGCAACTCGAAATCGTAGTCCTCAATGAACTCCATCCACCTCCTCTGTCTCAAATTCAAGTCTTTCTGTATAAACAGATACTTCAGACTCTTATGATCCGAGAACACCTCGAATCTCTCACCATAAAGGTAGTGCCTCCAGATTTTCAAGGCAAAGATCACTGCTACTAATTCTAGGTCATGTGTAGAGTAATTCCTCTCATGTATTTTCAATTGGCATAAGCCATAGGCCACCACTTTCCCCTCTTGCATCAACACACAACCCAAACCCTCTCGTGAGGCATCACAATAAACCACATAACCCAACCCTCTCTCCGGAATAATTAAGACCGGAGCGGTGGTCAATCTAACCTTCAACTCTTGAAACGACTTTTCATAAGTCTCACTCCACATAAATTTGACTTCCTTCTGAATCAGTCTAGTCAATGACGAAGCTAACCGAGAGAAATCCTTCACAAACCGGCGATAATACCCAGCTAATCCCAGAAAATTACGGATCTCAAACACACTCTTAGGCTGTGCCCAATCTTGCACTGCCTCAATCTTGGACGTATCAACAGACACCCCTTCTCCAAAAACCACATGGCCGAAGAACTTGACTTCTCCTAGCCAAAACTCACACTTCCCAAACTTGGCATACAGTCTATGGGCTCTAAGTAACTCAAGCACCACTCTCAAGTGTTCCTCGTGCTCCTCCTCAAAAGGTGAATAGATGAGAATGTCGTCCACAAAAACGACCACAAAACGATCTAAGAATTCCCGGAATATCCGGTTCATCAAATCCATAAAGACTGCCGGTGCATTGGTGAGCCCAAATGGCATCACCAGAAACTCATAGTGGCCATACCGCGTACAAAAAGCCGTCTTCGGAATATCCTCCTCCCTGACCCTCAACTGGTGGTAACCCGATCTCAAGTCTATCTTAGAGAAACAACGGGACCCCTTCAACTGGTCAAACAGATCATCTATACGGGGCATAGGGTACTTATTCTTAATCGTAGCCCGATTCAACTTCCGGTAGTCGATACAAAGTCTCAAGGCACCATCTTTCTTTTTAGCAAAGAGGGCCGGTGCTCCCCATGGTGAAACACTAGGGCGAATAAAGCCCTTATCCAGCAATTCCTGAAGCTAAACCTTCAACTCAACCAACTCGACTGGGGCAAAATGGTAAGGTGCCATGGAAATCGGCGCTGTGCCAGGCACTAAATCAATGGAGAACTCTATCTCTCGATGAGGTGGCAAACGAACAAGATCCTCGGGAAAAACATCTGAATACTCGCAAACCACTCTTGGCAACTCAACCCCGGTCTCATCACACTCACTACTCATAAGGCTAGCGAGGAGACCACTAAGTTCACTCTGCCCTCGCGGATCATGCATCGGTGGCAACACACTACCAACCCGATCCCCCAGAAAATGGAAACACTCCCCGCTCAAGGTACATACTGTGACTCTCTGGCGGTAGCAATCAATAATAGCCCGGTATGACGATAGCCAGTCCATACCCAAAATAACATCAAATCCCGACATGGGCATAATTACGAACGGAAACGAAAGCCGATGATCAGCGACCTCTATATCACAACCCCTACATCCTTGTTTCAAAATCAACTCACCCCCAATAGGCGACACTACACAAATAGGAGATGCTAACTGTGCCAATTCCAATCCCAAAATAGATGCAAATGCAGCAGATACAAAAGAATGAGATGCACCCGTATCAATTAATACACTAGCAACCGAATTGCAAAACAAGAAGGTACCTCTCACAACTGACGGAGAAGGTACAAGATCCTGCGCGGTAACAGCATACACGTGCCCAGTAGGCCCCTGATCCACCTGCTCACCCTTCGGAGCATACGACTGCTGCACAAACTAGGACAATGAAGCTCCCGGATTGGCCATCGAGGCCTGCACAGATTGAGCTGACTGAAAACCTTGCGTCTGCCTAGAACCAAACGCTCCCGACGTGGCACTCAATTGTGGGCAAAACCTTTTTAGGTGCCCAGGCTGACCACACTGATAACAAGACAACGGCTGGCCCCTGCCCTGACTCCGGCTCTGCGGTCTAGCTAAAAATGAAGCAACTCTCTGACCTCCTCCCCTCTGTAGGCAAACCGAAGCCTTGAGGCCCAGCTAACCGCACTTGTAGCAGGTGAAATCTCCCTGATTGCCTCTCCCCGAGCCTACACTCGGCACTAGAAAGGTCGAGCTAGCAACACCGCCCTGAGACTGCTGAAGGTTGGCACCCCTCTGTCTCCTGCCATCACCCTGACCATCCTGGCTCCTCTTGGAGCCTCTCTGCCCCCCCTCCTCCTACATCATGATCTCTATATGGGCTGCAGCATCAACCAAGCACCCATAATCTCGGGTCATAGAACCCCTAACTCTCATCTTGAGGCCGCGCCTCAACCTTTTCTCAAACTCGATACAGTAGTGTTCCTTGAACGCCACAAGTTCAGGTGCGAACCTGGACAAGCTAGTAAAAGCAGCCTCATACTCGACCACTGAAGAACTCAACTACAAAAGCTGGCAGAACTGGTCTCCCAGCTTTTCCATGACTGCTGGAGATAAGAACTTTTCCTGGAAAGCATTCAATAAAGCCTCCCAAGTGCCATCAATACGACCCTTCACGAACTTCCACCACTGACCCGCATCTCCCTTCAGCTAGAAAGATGCTAAGGTCACTTTCAACGCCCCGTCCTCGATGCCGAGCATCTCAAACATCTTATTCACCTGCTCCAACCACTCGTCAGCCTTGAGCGGCTCCTTCGGATCCCCAACAAACTCATCCGGATTAGACCAGAAAAACTCCCTCTTCAAGAAAAAAGGCCCTGCCTCAACAACATGGGCCTGCACTGGAGCCTGAACTGGATTCTCAACTCTGAGAATACCCATAGACTCCCTCAAAGCATCGGTTATCCCTCGGGCTAAAGCGTCCACAGCCTCCTGACCTGCTGGCTCGGCCACATTGGCCTGGCCAACCCCTTCATGCTGCGCTGGAACATCATCTGGTAAAGGCATCTCCTGCCTCCTAGGCCTACCTCGCTTACCTCCACGCCCTCGTCCTGACATCTTAATAAAGGCAACAAAGAACATTAGCACATTCATAAATGTGCCGAAGCTAAACACTCGCGTCCTAATACATAAACAACTGTAATTCACTCCACATAAGCACACATAAACACATAAGCACTTACGAATTTCATTTCTGGATAATGATAGTCCCAAGGTGTTACTAGAGTTCCAGTTAGAAACAGCATTGATCAAGTGCTTTTCCAACAAGACTCACAGAAACCCAAGGATCCAATCAACATCCTAGAAGTTAAATCCCATACCCACATAGTCACATAAACATGTTATCAAATAAACATATAATGTCACACATAGACCTCTAATAAGCGAGACAAACCCATTGTGATACCAATCACTTCCCACGTACCGAAAGTATTCAAACCCGATACGCTCTAATACCAAGTTGTAACGCCCTCAAAAAAATACATTAAACCCATCATTTTAGACATGCAATGACATAAGTGAAATCAATACCTTTCTATTCATCAGAGCAGTTCTTACAACAATATTACATGTCAATACTTGGTTACAAAAAGAGGAGTACTAACTCTATACAAAATAAGCCCTTGCCTTGATATACATGTAATACAAACAAAATAATCAAAAAGAGTCTTCAACTCCCATAACCATCCAAGCTACGTCCTTGGAGGTGGCATGCTACCTGTACCTGAAAATGATGTCCTATATAGGGTGAGCCAACACCCAGTAAAGATATGCTAAACACAATATGAGCAGTAACTAAGACATTAGCAATTGATAAATGTTTGACTCACATAAACCAATTCATATACCACTTTCGTTACATAACTGCAGTGTCCATATTTTATTTCATTTTCCATTTCTTATTAAATTCACAATTCACAACGACGGCTCAGAACCTGGCCAACAATTTACATGAGATGGTGACTCATGTTGAATATTTCCCATTTCACAATAGGTAAGCATATTAGTTGTACCCACACTTCAACAGATAAGCATATGAGCTATATCAATACATTAACAGATAAGCATATGAGCTGTATCAACACATTAACAGATAAGCATATTAGCTGTATCAACGGAGTCCATCCCCTATCTCCTCCCAAACAATATCCGGTTTAGAGGTCCATCCCCTATCTTCCCCTAAACCGTGGAGTACATCCCCTATCTCCTCCCACACATACAACGTATATATACATAGGTCATATGCATAATCAATCAATACATACAGTTATTGTATTCTGTCAACCGCCATACTCTATGACACGTCCAATTGATTAGTTTTAGTTTGCCTAATTATCATGCATTGTCTACAACAGTCATAACTACCCTCCACCGGCAGCCCAAAGCAATCATTTCTAAACAGATAATAAAAGCACCAACAGATAAAATATCCATATTTCCAAAAGTGAGCGATTAATAAATCCAACTTTACTAATTCATCTCATAATGAGCCAATTTCATTATATTCACCTCAATTCCATATTTTCTCAACAGATGTCATTAATTACATTAGTGACCCAAATATACCCGAACATGGCATAATTCCTCTTATTCTCAATATTGACTCCAAGAATCCATATATTACCAACAACATCAATATAGTCATTTTGAAACCCAAATACATATTTATGGTCCAAAATAAACAAAATCCTCCTTTCAAAATCATACATTTGAAACCCTAGTTTCCAAAACCCAAAACCATTTATACAAAATACTCAATATCTAGGTCAAAACCCATAAGAGTGAGTAGGAATCCCTATCTCAAATTCGGAGCCCAAGGGAAGAAGATGAGGAAATTGAAGATGCTCCAAATTCCAAAATTTTCGGATCAAAAGGTAGCCCTCGACGATCAACACAACTTTTACAAAGGCCCAAGGTGAGGAAATCACTCCTACTAGATCAATACCTAGAGAGAAGGTAAGGTTTTAGAGAGAGGAGCTCTCTAATGGCTTTTTCGGAAAAGTAAGAGAGAGAAAGGATGCTGAAAAAAGATCCAAAAAGTGGAATCTCGGAGTGATATACACGTCGCCCCGCTCGAGCGTGGAACTCCCCGCTCGAGTGTCAGACACAGACTCATGCTCAAGCGTTCAAACCCCCGCTCGAGCGCCGGATACACGCTCCCAGAACTTTTACAGAACCAGGCCTCCGCTCGAGCGTCAAACCGCTCGCCGAAGGCCAAACACAAACTCTCGCCGAGCTTCAAACTCCCGCCGAAGGCCCAACACTGCAGAGGAAATACTGGGAGATGGAAAAATACGCTCGAGCATCGAAACTCCCACTCGAGCAGATAAACAACAACAACAAAGGGTCCGCTCGAGCGTCAAAAGCCCCGCTTAAGCGTGAAGGCCAAAATCTGGGCATCTACTTTTGATTCCTAAGCTCGACCAACCTGTTTCAAACCTGCCCAACACAGCCCAAGACTCAAATACAAAGAGTAAATGATGTAAATAAGATATACACAACAATCAACTCCACGGAACCTATGTCCGAATACAGAAATTAAAAAAAAAAAAAAGAAAACCGGGATCGCTATATCCTACTCCTTCTTATGGGTTTTGACTTAAATATTTGTCATTTTGATTAGTTGGTGTTGTTGGGTAATTTTGAAGAAAGTTAGGGTTTGGTTTGTAATTTATAAAAGAGGGGTTTTGTGTTTAATAACTCCATGTGTATTTAAGGCCTTGGAAATATGAGTTTGAGAGTTAAATTGGTGAAATTTGATCTTAGGATCAATATTTGAGAAAAAAGGAAAATGCCCTAATTTTTGTAATAAATTAATTTGTATAATTAATTTGGGAAAAATGTGGAATTATGAAATTGAGTTGATATTCATGAAATTGGGAAATTATGAGATTGAAAGGTGTAGTTGGATAATTTAATCATTCCCCTATGAAAATGTCGATATTTTATCTGTTAGATAAATTTACTATCTGTTTAGAGATAGCTGCTTTGGGCTATCGGTGGAGGTAGTCTTGATTGTTGTAGACACTGTATGTTAATTAGGGAAAACTGAAACTGATTACATTGAATATGTCATTGAGCATGACGGTTGGAATAATACATCGAATATGTGTATTGATTGATCATTATATATGATAATTGTCTAAGTACATTGTATATGTATCTTTGTTTGGGAGGAGATGGGGGATGTACTCCATATGTGCTCATACGCATAAATACTTTGCATATGCATCTTTGTTTGGAAGGAGATAGGGAATGTACTCCATATGTGTTCATATATTTTAACACATTGTTTATGTATCTTTGTTTGAGAGGAGATGGAGGATGTACTCTATATGTGTTCATATATTTTAACACATTGTTTATGTATCTTTGTTTGGGAGGAGATGGGGGATGTACTCCATATGTGTTCATATATTTTAACACATTGTTTATGTATCTTTGTTTGGGAGGAGATGGGGGATGTACTCCATATGTGATTATATGCTTAAATACATTGTATATGTATCCTTGTTTGGGGGTAAATGAGGGATTGACTCCATAGATAATTAAACTGGCTAAAATGTCCGGGGTGAAAGTCCTGAAACCTTATGAATTGAAGTGCATGAATAGAGTTGTCAATTAGAGTATTAATTACATGGGTTGTAGTCTCATTTTGAATCATGGATAGCAGAAGTATTAATGAGTCGAGCTGTAGTCTCACCTAAATTGTTTGGTTAGATAATGAACCATATTGAGGAATTGAATTGGACAAATAAGGGAAGTGGATAGTAGTATGGATGTAATTGTTGTCGTGCGATGAGAAGGGTGTGAATTGGTCTACACGTGTCAATCATTTGTCGAATGTTAATGTTTTAGTTATTTCTCATATTGGGTTTAGTATATTTCTACTGGGCTTTGGCTCACCCTACTTGGGACACCATTTTCGTGCATGAGAGGCGTGCCAAGTTCAAGTCCTTTGCTTAGGAAGTTGTCGGAGTTGAAGACTCTACTTTGCTATTTGTTTTATTGATAACATGTAAATGCAAGCCGAGGGCTTTACCTGTAAAAGAGTTGAAATTCTTCTTTTGTGTAACCAAGTAATAACTTGGAAAGATGTAAGCTCGTAGGGCATTTTATTATAATTGTAAGCATTTGTTACTTATATGAAATTCTCTTTTGTAACATTAACTCTGATGTGTGTTTGGAAAAGTAATCTATCATGAATATAGAATTGTTGGATGTTGGATTTATGTATTATTTTGAGGGCGTTACAACTTTGAACATAATAGTAGCTAATGAATGCTCCTGAAACTTATATGACTTATATGAATGTGCTAAATTACCCATGATATGGAAAATTTAGGGTGACTTTTGTGCATTGGCGGGGTTGATCCGTCGTATCGAACTTCGACAATCTAATATGAACTGTTATGTATGATAATTTGAACTTAGAATGAATGAACATGAGATATGAGAACATACTATGATTGATTGTGATAGGGGATTTGTAGCCGGGTTATGCTGTTTCGGAAATTGACCTATGCTATGGAAATAGATGAAGTATGTGTTTAATGAAAATGATTGCTACCGTGTTACTATACTTGGAAATTGTTGTCATGGAACTTGTTGTCCGGAAACTATTATTGCTACAGTATGATCTTAATTGATACTTGATTTGTTTTAAACTTTTGCATAACTGAACCGAAATGTTGAAATGAATAACCGAACAGAACCATGGGGTTGTTTTTTGAATGATACTTCTGGGTAACTGTGCTGAATTGTTGCATCGCATACCGGATTGACCTGTGAACTGTTAAATGGCTGAGCAATGAATTGAACATCTATAACGAAACGAATAATGATATGCGACTAAGATTTCTAATTCAAACTTGTACCAAGGCAAGCTAAGTTTAGAGGACCATACTTCCTAAGGTGAAGAGAATGTAACGGCTTCAAAATGCATGTCACAATTATTCTTATTTAATTATGCATTAATACAAATTAATTTAAGAATATCTGTTTGAATTGGGAAAAATATCTGTTGAGGCTATAACTTCGGAATTGAAATTGACAGCTTTAACGAGTTCATAAACCAAAATTGAGCACATGGATGTATTAATGGAAATTTTTAGCCATTTGGAAAGTTTAATTGAAAATTAATTGTCTGATTCACTAAGCCATGTTTGGCTCATCCTCTAGACAATTATATATAAATATAGATATGGGCCTTAGTTGTGGAATCAACAAAGAAGAAAAATAAAAATCTGAGAGAGAGAGAGAGAAAGAGAGAGAGAGAGAAAATTCTAGAGACTAAGAGAATAAAGGAAGAGAAAGAAGAAAAGAAAAGGGATTAGGGCAAATCAACCAACAAAGGTAAGGATCTTTCTCTAATTTATGAGTTTGAAATGACATACTCATCAAATCATGTAATTCATGTTCATACACTTGTTTTTCTTGCATGGCTCCCAAGATTTGAAAGAAATTCCTCCATGAAAGCTTGAGTTGGAGCTTTCAATTACATGTTGAGGTTTTGACGTTTAATTCATGATTTTTGGTTGCTTGATTGGAAATTAGGTTGTTTTAAAGAAAGATTTTGTTTAAACAAGATGTTGTATTCAACATGTTTTTCTAAAAAGTTTTTGGCCTTGAAATACAAGAGAATGAAGTTTGCTTTTGAAAAGCTTAAGGTTCCATTGAAGAACAGATTTTCGGACTGGATAAGAACCTAGCCCGTCATTATGGCTTTGAGTCGCCCACTATACGTGCGGCCAACCTTCTCTGGAACAAATTGCATTCTGCTTTAATTGTACGTGCGGGGCGCACGTACAGTGATAGTCCCGCACATACGGCCAGGACTCCCCCACATGCGGCTTTTCAAGGTGGTTCTGGATTTATTGTCTTCTCATTTTCCTACCTTCCGGACCTCTATTTGCATAGTTTAGATGTGTTTTTCATGTGCATTCATACTTCTTGGACATGGAGGAAGTTAATGATATAACTGAATTAACAAGTAGAAAATGAGTTAGCAACCAATTGTACGAGTTGAAGATGTATTGATAAGACATAGATTGTATTATATGCATTGTGCTTATAGGTCATGAGTCGGGGACCGCGCAATCATTACCGAATGCCCACTATGAGTAACATTTCTATAAAGATATGTTGATATAAACTATGTTTCCACTATTATGCGATAAGTTATAAGTTCTGAAATGCTATTTTGATTACGTGAACGAATGTCCTATTTACGAATCTATTATGGCATCCACAAATAGTCCCAAGTCATGGGAGACAGCATGTAAATGTTGGTCCATGACATATATGTGATACAAGATCTCATTAGCCACTTCATTGTGGTGATATGTATTTAATCGGTATCCGAAATCGACTACTCTAATCGAAAGACAATACATGATATGTTCTGTGAGATGTACCATTATGTTATGTTCTAATATGAGACTGATTTGAAAGATTGTGTCATGATTTGCTTTACAAATATGATATATTTGGAATTCGTTCACTAGCCCCTTTATTTTAATGTTATTCACTAGGCTTTAACTCACTATTTATTTATATATGTATAGGTGAGCATTCTGGAGGACAAGTATAGGAGGGGTCTTTAGCCGAGCCACCGTTTTGAGTGCCTCCAAGTTGGGGTTAGGCCTGGAAGGCCGGTGTCATACTTTGCTCGTAATGTTGACCTTTGATATACGTGTATATATATTTCGTGCAAGACGTTATAAGTTATGTATTGTTATATGGGTAAATTAACGATTATGTATGTTTGTTCATATAGCTGCACAACTCAGTGGACTATTGGTATTTTGCATATTGCTTCTGCTAGCCCCGATTATTTATGATTTGTATAGGAAGGGCTTTGGTAATCTCAGATTATTAGCCGATTACGACACTAAATCTATAGGGGCGGGTTTGGGTCTTGACGGGGCCCCACTCATGAATGATTTAATATATGTGTGTGTGTGTGTGTGTGTTTTTTTTTTTGTTTTTGTTTCATGTCATATTATTAATATCATTATTAGAGCTCCAAATTTAGAGCTATGAAACATTGTTGTTTCCCCTAAATATGTGATAACTTTGACACAATTTTCCTTTTCCATCATTATAGAAGAGAAATAGGGAAACAAATCGGGCCTACATTTCAGGCTAAGGATTTCAAGTGGGCCCACAACGTCCATTGTGAAGAGTGAATAAAGATTGAAAGCTCTAATTTTGAAGTTTTAAAGAGAGTTTTAATGATGTGGTAAGGAGCGAAATCCACATGTGATGTGATGTGTGTCTATATTTTTGTTTTGTTTTTTTTTTCTTACCACATCACTAAAACTCTTTTTATAGTTTTAAAATTAAAACTCTTTATCATTATTAGTGAAGAGCAAAAGCAAACAAAAACGAAAACGAAAACGGCAATAGTCAATGGACAGGGAGCGCGAAAAGAAAGGTTATCAGGGACCTGTTTTTTTGAACAACTCAATATTTGAACAAATTTTTGTATGCTGGCCATGTAACACTATGAGATGATATTTTTTATTAATTATAAATGTATATATTTTTATTATTTTTTAAATATCTAATATAAATATAATAAATTTTATTATCAAAATTTAATTATAATGAAAGAAGGTACTACACAATATTTATCCTGTCAGCACCTAAAAATTTCTCATTTGGTTCAATGAAACAATTAATTTAGGAATTAAAACTGAGAGTATGAATTAACTCTAGAGCTTGTTTGGCATAACTTATCATAGCATATTTATTTATCTTTTTATTTTATTTTTTTTGGTTTAATTACTTTTTTATTTTTTTGTACATATTTTCATAAAAAGTCAAAAAATATACTTATTTAGATTATCTTAAACAACTCCTAATATCTAAGAAGTGAGACCATCGAAAAAACATATGCCGTCGAGTTTTCAAATACATATGTTAAGATTATAAAATGAGGAAATATTATTTTACCCTCCTAAATTATTAAGCGAAAATCAATTTGGCACTCAAACTTCACATTATTTTAATTTAACCTCTAAACTTTTTCAAATTTGATGAATTTATCCCCCGCTGTCTGTTTTCATTTATAATCAAACAAAACTTACTAACGTGACACCAAATTTCATTTTACCTCTCAAACCATGCTTTAAAAATCAATTAGACCCCAAATATTTAAAAAAATTAAAATTAAATATTTAATAAATACTTTTTTATCTCAATAATGAAAAAAAAATTAAATAATATACTTTGCAAAAAAATACTAAAAAATATAAAAATTCTCATTTAGAATTGTCTTTTTAAGTCTTAAATTATCTAGAGTCGATCTTGGAAAAATTAATTGAGTTAAAATTTCTTGGCTACTCTATGTGTATGCGCGTATGCAATTGTAATTAGTTTATTCTCCAAATTAATTTCAATAAAATTAATCGACTAATAGTATTCAAAATTGAGTGGGTAAAAAAAAATTAAATTCAATTACTATCTAAAAAAAACTCAACATGACCAATACTCAATTTTTATTTAAAATTTAATGATTTCATTTTTGAGATAAAAAATTATTAATTAAATGTATATATTTTTAATATTTGGGGGGCTAATTGATTTTTAAAGTATAATTTTGGAGGTAAATTGAAGTTCCAAATGAAATTTGGTGTCACATCAGCAAGCTCCATTTAATTGTAGACGGAAATAGACAATGGGGCTAAATTGAACAAATTTAAGAAGGTTTAAGATTCAAATTAAAATAATACCAAGTCCGAGTGCGAAATTGATTTTCGCCTAATAATTTGACGATCAAAATGATATTTCCTCTTATAAAATCAGACATAACTATCTTTTCGTAAATTTTATGTTTTTTCTTTATTGAAATAATCTAAATCACAGGATTTTTTATTTTTTTTTCTTAGAGGGTGGAGGATTAGACCCCACCCTATTTATAAACATTGACACCGACTATTTTTATGACTATAAATTAGGGGTGGATATCGGCCCATTAACCCGTTTAGCCTGCCCAACTCAGCCTATTTTTTTTAGGGCTTGAAAATGTTATTTTGGACCATAAGGATGGGTTGGATTAATATTTTCAGTTCGATTGATAAATGGGTTGGGTTTGAAAATTGTATTTCAGACTCAGCCCACTACATATTTGATTTAATAAATTAATTAATTTATATAATATATTGCAAAATATATACTCCTATACTCTTTTATTGTTGCCTATTGTTTCCTTAGTTTTTATTGTTTCCTTACACGGGGAACTGCCTCCTTTCTGCCTCCTGAGTGACAATTGAAAGGCCTTGATTGCCTCTTGTGTTGATGAACTAAGACTGGATAAAGAACATTAGTAATTAACCCTTTAATACTTCAATTAGATTCACATTTTTAGTTCATATTTGTAGTTGTTAATAGTGTGGGTGAACTGAAGTTACTTTAAAATAAAATCTGGGTAGATTCATATTCTTTAAGCCCTAATCTTATGAGCTTCGTATGGCTTGTTTGGTTAATTTTTTTTTTTTGTTTAGTAAATTTGGTTTATTGTTTCTATGCATTTTTTTTTAATAGCTTATGTATATGGGCCGATGGATGGGCTCGGGAAATATATTTATATTAGAGTTGGGATTGGAATGACTATATAGGCCTGATGTTCGGGTTGGGCAAACTTAGACAGACACAATATCCCTTATTAAGTAGTCCTAGCCCGAACTCGGCCCTGCCCAGTGAATAACCCGCCTCTACTATAAATAAAGCCCTATATTTATTCTGATCAAAATAATCATCGCAAATATATTTTTTTTAATTTTTGTTTTTCATTGAATGTCATAATAAAATGTGGGGGGAAATTTTCTTTTAACATTTTGAGTTCTTGCCCAATATTAAAAGTGAAACACAAAATAATCTTCCAACTTAAAATATTAAGATCGTATTATAATCATGAATTTGAGTAAGGATTGAACCAAAAAAAAAAAAAAAAAGATAGGTAATATATAAATAAAACATAGTTGTATTTTACCCACATTTTTTTCTCTTTTTAAATCCTTATTTAAATTTATAATCCAAATATAGATTAAAATAGGATGATGCACTCAGATCATGTTTAATAATACAAGTATATATTTATTGATTTTCTAAATTGGAATTTGGGAGCTCCACCAGCTTCCACTGCGATGATTTGGACTTTGGAGGACTCGTTTGGATTTTCAACGCCCGCACATAGAGCTTCTTTAGATGGGGATCCGTTTGCTTATTTGCAGATTTCTTCATATGTCTCTACTTTTCCTACATGGTCAAAATGCCACCTCATTTAAAAGCATATTTAAATAATCAATATTTTTTATTTTATTTCATTTTTGAATAATCAATACTTGTATATACGCGGAAAAAATATTTACTGAACTATATATAATCCACTATGACGCACAACCTTCTACTTTATTTTATATGAAGTATTGTATTTGTTTTCAAGAATATTTAATAATAAACATCTTAACCAAAAATAGAGCATCATTAAATTTTAGAGAAATTCTACTATGCACACTGTAAAAAAAAATGTGCATATTTTACGCTTACAAAAATTTACCAAACTATTTACAAGTTTTTTAAAAAAAAAAAAAAGTGTGCATATTATATGTGAAACCAAATTTTTACGCTTACAAAAATTTACTAAACTATTTACAAGTTTTTAAAAACAGAAAGAGATACTAAACAAGTTTTTGTTTACAATTTTTCAATTTTTTTTGTAAATATAGAGAGAGAGAAAAAAAAGAAAAAAAAAAGAGGCAATTTTAAACAAGTTCAAAGGATTGGGTTAGGACATATTTTAACAGCTTAAATATTATTGAAATCAATTAATCATGATGAACTAACAAATCAAAGAGCATTCTAAATATGTTTCAGGAACTTATATTTTAATAATTCAACATTACAAAAATGCAAATCAAAATTAATATCATGATAAAAAAATAAATGTCATATAATTTACTTAGTGTATAAATGGTAATAAATCACAAATTACACCGTCCACGTATTTTTTAAGTTGTCTTATACTAATGAGTTTCCCTGTAAATAAGTGAAACTTACCGCTACAAGAATTTACTAAACTAAATTTTTTAAAATGGAAATAGATACTAAACGATTTTTTGTTTACATTTTTTCAAATTTTTTATAAATTATAAATAGAAAGCTTTAAATAAACGTTATCAAACAGACCCATGTTCAATTCAATACCTTAATTTTCATATTTTGAATTTCAATTTTAAAGTTTATCAAACAATATTACCTTGGCTTTCTAAGGAAAAAGTTCTTGGTACTTGCTTGAGGAAATAAACCAGGAAAAATCAAAAAATAAATAGTTTGAGCTTTATAATAAAATAAAATTTTAATTTTATCAATTTAAACTCTAATATTTTGATTTGTTTTAAATTTGAATCATTTACCTATTTTGTTAGGTAAAATTAACGGAAAAAGAGTATTATAATCATTAAATTTAATGAAAAATAATATTTTAGATATTTTTCGCATACCCACATTTGATATAATGACTAAAATATCATATATATATATATATATTGGTGTCAATTTTAGTTAACGGAAATAGACAAATAATTTAGATTAAAAATAAATCAAAAAATTATGGTATAAATTGATGAATTAAAAAATTTAGAGTTTATTTTGTTACATGACTTAAAATATAAGATTTTTTTTTTTTAATTTTTCCAATAAACTATTAATAAATGGCCTTGTTTGGAAAGTGACTACTTTTTTTTGACATTTTGACTATTTTAATAGGTTGTTTTATTTTTTGTATTTGAGAAGTTGGGTTAAATTTTTTTAATTGATTATTATATTGAAAAATGTGTTCGAAATGATATTTAAGACTAAAATGACAAATTTGTCTTTAACTTAAGACATTCGCATTTTTTCAAAATTGGTCTAAAAGGGCAAAATTGTCATTTATTACCTATGGGATAGGCTGTTAGCGTGACAGTTGTAGGTTGTCAACATAACAGTGATTTAGGCTACTCTTTTCTTTTTCTCTTTTTAATATAGGTCAATGGCTTAAGCTCTTTACCTTCAATTGGTCCTTTGATCGATCTGAATCCTCGAAATATAGGTTCTTGATAGACTTCCAATTGCAGTATCTACAATACAAAATGACAAAAATCAGCATGGTATCCTAATTCAGTTAAAAAATAAAAAATATGGTATCCTAATTGTGTTTCATTTCTTAGTTGTGTTTCATGTCATAATAAAACTCACTTCCTTCCATATTTCTCAACTCCTTCATTCAGTTTTTTCATTTCTTCAAAACTGAACTTCTTATAGGGTTGACCTTTCCCTTCTGAGGGGGACAACTCGGCTCTTTTGCATGGTGGAGATGGTAGTACCTCGTGGTTGTAAGTTTCCTCATGATCTGGAAGCCTGCAACAGGTAATGGACCAATTTAAGTGATCATTGAAGCTACAAAATCGAGCAATGCTAGGAACCCCAAATGAATTATTAAATATTCAACCCAATACACAAAATAAAAAGTAATGTTTCTAAAATAACATAAAGATTTCATACATACAACTAAAAATTGGATTTTACCTTGGCAATGGTTGGGATATGTTCCCAACAAAATTTCCCAAGCTAAGTTGTGTGAGCTTATCATGTTCATTAGTGGTGGGCTTTTGAGCCTGAAGTACACCAAGACACACTTAACTCAACTAAAGCTTTGGAACCATTGCTTCCATACTTTTCTTTTTGTTATTTTAATTTTGATTGAATCAAAATCCCCGATATGAACTTAAAAGGCATTTTGTTGCCAATGGCCTTGTTTGTGGTTTAGTTGCATGGGAGAGGTTGGAGATTCAACTTCCCTCAAGAACTAATTTAACAATTAACAACTAATTTTTTGTGGAAAAAAAAATGTGTTCATTCATTTTTACTATTTTATCATAGTAATTTCTACTCTCATTAATTTCTGGGGAAACTCTATTTAAATTTAGTGGATTTCTTTCCATCTGCCAACACAAAATTTGCCTAATCATAGGCGTTAGATTTTGGACCTACTGTAATCTAGAGTGCCCAGTGCCTCGAAAAATGTAAAAGGACTACCACACGCGGCTCTGTAATATTTGGTACTGGGTTTTGTAGGGCTAAAAGTTGTACATGTAAGCCTTTCAATACTGACTATTGAAAAAATAAATGAACAAAAAATTATACTAGTATCAAACATTGACTTACTTTGGCGCAAGAAGGCACTGAAGATTTAGTGCAGGATTGTGTCCCATGGTAGCTTTTTAAAATTTTTAATTAGGTAAATTATATTGATATCCCTTAAAGTTTAGAGAAAATATAATAAATTTCATAATTTTGACATAATTACACTGATCTTTTTTTTGTTATGGTGCCCCAGTGGGGATTTTTTTCTGAGTCTTTTATGATAATCCGAACCGTTCATATTATATAGTTCGTTGAATAGTTCATCTATGCAAAAAAAAAAAATAAATAAATAAATTGATTGAAAATTTTTAACTCTATAACAAGAGCACATTTGTTTTTTAAAAAGTAAACGGTTGACATGATCTTCATAATTTTTTTAAAAATAATTTGAATATGATCATGGGTTGTTGATTTCCGATTAACTTGATTTTTTATATGAATGATATACTCGACGAATCCTAAGATATGAACGGTTCAGATTATTGAAAAAAAAATCAGAAAAAACCTCCATCGGGGCACCACAAAGTCACAATAGGATTCCCAAATCCAAAACTAATATAGATGGTATGAATACACAACGATACACAATGTAAAATATTTATTTCAATATAAAAGAGATGACAACATCATTTTTTTTTTATTCATATGACTAACAAATTTTTGATAAAAAATAGAGCAGGTATTATATGAATTAAAACCTTAAAGGAACATAGTGTAATTATATTAAAAAGTTATTTAAAAAAAGGGTTTGACGACAATTAAATCTGTTATAAAAAAATACACGATTTAATTATGTTATAAAAAGGCATATAACTTTTTCTATCTGTTATAAAAATAAAGGACATATAAAAAAAATTTAAAAAAAATACAAAAAATATATGTTCTTTATTTTCCTTACAATATACAATTTAATTATGATTGAAAATAAAGGACAATTAAATTTTTTTTTAAAAAAATACACGATTAAATCCTACTTCATTATTTTAAATCAATAAGGTCCCATTTTGAAATGATTTTTATTTATATGATTGTTTTACTCTTATAAAAAGGCAAAAGAAATTGAAAAGCATTAATTAATTAAGTGCTAAAAAAATTATTAAGTGTTCTAAGTGCACCACTTGATAATGTTATCTATTAATTACCAAACATTATGTCCCATACCCCAACACAAAATTATAGACCCCACTGTCACGACCCCATTCCGCCCCTAATAGAATGGTGCCATGATGGCCAGTAATTCGAGATTACCAAAGGCCACTTACGAGATCACACACACAAATTAGAGTAAACATATGGGGCTTACAAATGCGGAAGCAATAAATAAAAGCTAAGTAGTCCATAAGAGCAATGCTTAAGTTAAATGAAATGACATATATCTTATAATAGCTTATATACAACAAAATGGAATACAAAAATTACATCTTGACCAAAAGGCTTCTCAGCCATCAAATACAAAATACAAGGAAATAACTAAGAAGCATGATCTTCAAGATGTTGCAAAACACAAATCCAAAACACATCGGCATAGCACATCTAGGCGTCACCGCCGCCCTGCTCATCACCTACATATATATAGAGAGGGTGAGCTTGGATACTCAGTGAATGGTATAAATAATAAAGGGTTTACATGAATGATATCTGAGATCTTTTAACAAAACAATACATGGAGTAAATCAAACTCATCTATCAAATCTTTCAAGCTTCAAGAGATGCTTACTAACATCAATATAATACAAGAGATGACATTCCGGACAAACAAACCCACGCGGTAAAACCGTCAGTGGCAAGACAAGACAAGACAAGAGAGATCTCTAAACAATGGTGTCGTTGCATTATAGTCCCCGGACACTAAGGACTTGTGCTACAAATGCTTATAGTCCCCTAGCACATACGGACTTCCAAACTTTGTGCTACAAATGCTTATAGTCCCCTAGCACATACGGACTTCCCGAGAATGTCATCAAACAAGATATAATACTTATTGCAAGTAGGAATAATCATTCATGCTTGTAAATAATTTCCAAACAAGGCAAAACAAGGTTTTATCAAAGCTTTATAACATATCTTTATCAAAAATACCACTCACTTATCTCTTCAAACGTCGGGGTCAAGGCAAGTCCAAGTCCTACAAACACATGGCAGAAATCTGTTGAATGCACTTCCAGATAAGTTTCACATGCATGCAGATGATCTCGGCATTTCTCAAATACTAGGTCGAATCAAAATAAAACACTGTCTCCCATCTCGGGAAAACATGCTGGGCACCAACCAAGTCTTGGCCGAGGTCCCACACCTTCTCGCCGAGGTGTGGTCCCGAGGGCCACTTTCAAGGAAATGAGGTCGGGAAAAATATGGGTTTCCCTCTGCTCAAGAACATGAAGAACATGAAGAAGATGAATGCAAAGATCATAACTTGTTATTACAAATTCTGAGATTTCATGCTGTGAGTTCGAAAACATGGACCTGGGTACCCATACTAGAAGATCTTTGGGAAAACAAACACAAAAGCATGGATTTTAATGCAAGCTTTCGGATCAAACAAAGCCTTTCTTCAAGAACTCATGAACACTAACTTTCTCTTTCTAAAACCAATCTTTAAATCAATGCATGGCATGCAGAACATATTCAATCATGCAATGTAGCTAGATGATCAGTAAGAACAACAAGGGTTGATCAAGATTCTAACCTCAATACTCGAATCTAACGGTTTGAACTCTAAGGATCAAGCTTGCTATCTACTTTCTCACTCTAAAACCCCTCCTTCTCCTCTAGAGCTTCTCTCTCTACTTCAAAAACAAAGACACAACAAATGATAGGTCTCTCTCTCTATCGGCTGATTTAACACTTAGCTCGGACACGTGGCAACGGTTGGTTGGCTCTACTTAAAAAGGTGACTGATTGAAAAGACAAGACTATGACAAAGCGTGTTCAACAAGCTAGGCGGCAAGGGACTCCGGCAAGTAATGACATCGGCCAATAACAAGACTTGGCAAAGAAGGGACAATGACCTCGGCTAGAAAGGTCAACACTTGGCCCGGTATGCCACCTCGGCCTAGATGTGCCACGCCTCGGTCTAGGTCGTACCAGTCTAGGGCAAGATCACTGGGGTTCAAGGGCAACATCTCGGCCCAGATAGTACACATCTCGGCCTTGGTGATAAAACCTCGGCCTAGATGCTGACATCTCGGCCAATATGCCAGGGTGAAAAATGAAGATCAACAGTGGGGGGGGGGTCCCAAAATAGTTCTAAGTATAAAGAGGGTTCAAAGGTGACTAGGCTTTGGGTAATCTCGGCTGAAACACACACACCAAAGGAACATAGCATTCAAGTAACACTCATGCAAGACAAGTCAAGATTTGAAATGTAAGCTTAACAGAGCAAAATCATATAAAATGCATATGAGTATGGTTAGGGTAGCGTGAGGGTCATTACACCCACTCTCCCTACCTCACAATTCTTCTAGGCACCACATGACTATGCCCCAAAAGCACTTGATAACTTCTCCTAACTCATTACTGATTTTTGATTAATTTGAATATGATCACAAGGTTGCTAATTTTTGATTAACTTGATTTTTTATATTAATGATATACTCGATGAATCTTAAAATATGACGGTTTGAATTATTGAAAAAAATTTTAAAAAAATCCCCACCGGAGCACCACAGATGAATGTCACAACAGGATTCCCAAATCCACAACTAATATGGATGGTATGAATACATAACGATACACAATCTAAAATACACATTTCAATGTAAAAGAGATTGCAACACCATTTTTTTATTCATACAACTAACAAATTTTTGATAAAAAAAATAGGTCAAGTATTATATGAATTAAAATATTAAAGAAACATAGTGTAATTATGTTAAACTTGTATTTTTTTCAAACTATGTGAGCCGTCTGTGTAATTTATCTTTTTAATTATTTCCTCACATAAATATTTAGTCATATTCAAGTAGATTTTACTAAACACATATTTTAACATACATTTTAATATTTCGATTCGAACATTCATATACATTAAATTGACAAACGTTTAACACATAAAATTGAGTCTCACTCTTTATCACAAAAAACACTTTAATAACTATTTTTAACATCTCTAATGCAGATAATCTTATTTGTATTTCTATTGAGAAATTATTTTCATGACTCAAACCCTTGTGACTAGAAATGGTAACAAAAAAAACCTTTCTGTTGGTTTATAGATCACTTTGGTATTAAAATTAGAAATAATTATAAACAAAAAAAAGAATGAAAAAGCAAAATAATAAATAAATTGGTCATATTCAAATAAATAAATTAATTAAAATGAAAGCACTTTATACATCTCTTATTTTAGGAAACTACAGTCTCCCACAGTGGCGGCTGAGGAAATTGAATAGAGGGGGCTAAAGCAAAATTATTTAGGGTTTGACGACGTTTATTAAACGCCGTTTTATGAAACGCCATATTTTATACCATTTAACGGCGTTTTTTAACCGTCGTTTTTGTTTAATGTTAAAACGGCACCGTTTCACTATTTGAAGGCGTTGAAAAGCGCCTTCAAATGCCCTCTCTCTGGCTACCTAGTTAATACACTCGTTCACTCATCAGGGGATGCCCTAATCTTTTACTCACTCATCAGTCTATCGTTCGTTCTCTCTCTCTCTCTCTCTCTCTAGACAGATGCCCTAATCTCTTCCAGCAGAAATCAACGGATCAATTTCGATTTTGATTTCGATTTCATCTGAATCCTTACGCCTTCTCTGATTTCGATTTCATCTGAATCTCTGATTTTGATTTCGATCTCGAAGCTCCACCGCCGCCACCATCTGCACCAACGAGGTAGGTGAGTTCTCTCTCTCTCTCTCTCTCTCTCTCTCTCTCTGTGTCAACCCTCTCTAAGAGCTTATCATTCACAGAGATTCAGATCGATCTTAGTGATTTCATCTGAGAGCGATTTCGATTTCGAAGCTCCAAAACACTATCTGCACCATCGTCTACTAAGGTGAGCTCCATCGTCTCTCTGTCTCTCTCTGAAACTCTTCATTTCGAAGCCTATTTCAGTGCTGTAATGGAAACATCTCTCTCAATTCATTATTATGATCTTCAATAAAGCCTTATAAAGACTTTGGATGTGGAAGAACTTGTATTGAAAATAGAAAACAGTGATTCAAAAACACTTGAATTAGTGATCTGTTGTGGATAATAATCAGATTAATACTTGGATACTAAGCTCCTTTTATTTTTCGTGAAAATCATTATATAGGAAGTTTCATTGAGAAGTATGAGTATATGAGCTTCTCTATAAACACTGCAGCATTGCAATTGTGATATTTTTTTTCTTAGTTAGCAAAAATAGCCTTGGCTGCTCAAGTTAATGTGAGATGTGTGTTTCAAAAAACCTTAATCGGTCATCTATTCAGATTAGTAATTAGCATTTTTTTAAAAAATATTTTTATCATTGAATTGCTTATTATTATTATTATTATTATTATTATTATTATTATTATTATTATTATTATTATTATTTTAGTTTGGTACTACCCTCTTCTGATAGATTGGTAAAAGAACTCATTCAAGGGGGTGTTATTTAAAAATAGCATTGGCAAACTGGAAAATTATGAGAAAGTGGGACAGTTAGGAGAGAGGATTTTGAAAACAATGTCAGAGTGCATGAATCAAACTCACCCAACAGATCTAGAACTAAACAACACCTCGGGTTTTATGGACAACCCCATTTATGTGAATTCATGACATAGGAAAAACCAAAATGTAGTTTTCAACGATTTTTTTCTACCCTGCAGAAGTCGGTGAGGAAGTTGCAAATTAGGTAGTTTTCAATGGAAAATTTTCTTCCTGCACTATACACAACCTGCACATTGGATTTAGGCGGCAAAATCCGTAATCAAGGAGCCTCATCTCCTTTTTCATGGATCGAATTGAGATCTCCAATTTATGATTGACGAAGTAGCGCAATGCAATGTTGTGAACTGAAATCGAGATCTCCACTTTATCTAGGAAATAGATAGGATCAAAAAAATAATTGATATGCCTTTTATTGTATAAATAAATAAATAATTTTTTTTTGTGTAATTTAGAAATTTCTTCCACTCATAGGCATTATATTTCTTCCTGATTTGTCAACTTGTTGACTCTGCATTCCTGAACTGAGAACAAAAATTGATATGCCTTTTATTGCATGAAATGGAAATTGTTTATAAATACTTTTGATGTAATCACGTTCAATTCTATACCTTCTTATTGTAAAGTTAGAATTTTATTTGTGTTACAAAGTTGATGTTGTGTTAGAATTTAAATCTGTTATGGATTTAAAACAGACTGAGGTGGCTTCTACTGATTGGTTAGTGTTGTGGGCCGACTTTAGCATTGACCAAATAATGCAAGCCACCTCAGACGATTGCAAGTCAGCCTTGAAAAGACTATGTTCTCACATTATGTCAATGATCCCATGTCTTTCTTTTTGAGGATGGTGACAAAGTCCATTTGTTGGATAACATGGAATCATATGAAATGAAAAGAAATTTTAGGAGGCAATATGGACCACATGATTATTCGAATTAAGAAGAAAAATATTATTAGCATATAAAATTGAGGGTAGTAAAGGAAGGAGCACCAACTTTCTTAAAATTAAAGAATATATGTCTAGTGCGGTTTAATTTCTCTATCAAGATGGTGACAAGTCCATTTTTGTGGTACTATGGAGCATGGAATCACATGATGGGAAAGAAAGTTCTAATACAAAAGTTGGTCTTTGTTTCGTCTAGCAATTCATAGGTTTCATTTTCTAATTTCTGTCATGTTGAAAATCTCCTAGCACATTATCAGTTTCTACATTTCCAGATGAATAAACTATTTGTGCTTGGAATGCATGAGAATGGCAGTGGAGAACTTAACTAGGTGACCTGCCCCAACCCAACACATATCTATTTACATATATAGTTATGGTCTGGTTAATATTACTTTTTCAGAACCAGGATTGGCTCATGGTCTGGGCTGTGATGTGAATGCTTTTCAATATGATCAAGTTTCGTAAGCCTTGCACGACTTGAGATAACATGATGGTAGCAAAGCAAAGCAACAACTTTGATCCTTGTGCTGCTGCTGCTAATTTCCCTTCAGGTAATGGACTTTCTAATTTTACCATCAGATTCTCAAGTATTCATCACTGTTGTTTAGCTGGCTCTCGGATGTGCTTACAGCTTGAAAGTGCAAATAACATTTTTAAAAATTGGACATGTCAGGTGTGCAAGCATATTTGGCTGGGCTTACATTCGCATTAGCCGTTTCACCTTGCAGCACTGCTGTGCTGGCAACCCTGCTTGGATATGTAGCTGCATCCAAGGTACTTTTAAATGTTTATTGATTTCAATTTCCATCTGAATTATTACCTTTTCAGACTGCTTTATACTGATCATTCTGGGCCTATAATGATGGCTTAGCACTCTTTATCTCTATCTCTCATGATTAGATGCATCACATATGCTATACATTGCATTTGAGCTTCTAAACCTATTATTTAATTACATAACAAGCAGGCCAACTTAGTATGACTGCATTTATCTTAACATTCACAGTTGAGGGAGCAAAAGTCGCACAATATTGGTGGGGCCAATATTTGTAATTTTATAGGAAACCCAGTCTACAAGCAGCTCTATTTTTTTTATTTACTATACTTGTTTATTTGCTACTATAGTTGAATCATCTTCTTGGTTAGTTTTGTGGTAAATTGGTAAAACATTTAGGATGATGAATTTTTAACGGATCTGATTTCTATGCCAAATCATCATCTAGGGCAAGGGGCATCGTGTTATGACAGTTTCCCCACGTTACGACCAGTACAAAGATGCATGGGATACTCATGTTCTTCTTCAGGTAAATTCTATTTTGTGCTTGTTTTGCCAAATTCCAACCATTTCAATGCAAGGTTAGGTTTTACTATATACTAGTCTAGCGAATGATTCTTGGGATTAGCTTCTTCAAAGATAAGTTTCTATGTTGCAGATAAAAATTGGAGACCGAATAGAGACAGTTCGCTTCTTCCACTGCTACGAACGTGGAGTTGATCGTGTTTTTGTGGATCACCCAATGTTCCTGGAAAAGGTTTATTTCTGTCCTCAATCAACTGTTCTCGTATTTAGGGGTGAACTATATATACTTTAGCTGTAATAGTCAGCTTGATCTTCATCCATAACAAATGATGGGTATGTATGCAGATTATCGGCCCATAAGAATTTGGATCATAAGAAGTTGGATCATCCCATAAGAATGGGGCAAATGGACATATTATGAGAATGACTTTGTTTTGGATATATTTGTTGAGATCGGAATGGGGCAAATGGATCATTATGAGAATGACTTTGAAGCAAATATCTTTGAAAGATACATGACTTATAATTCTCGAAAGGCTTCAAACTGGATCTTGGAAGATTCTGTCAGATTATATGTTGAAAGTAAACATCTATTCATTTTCTTTTTTTCTTGTTAAGGTCAGATATATTTGTTTGATAATCCTATATAATTTCTAAAAATCCTTTTTGTAACTCTAGGCTGAGGAGTGTTTGAAACGAGAGAAGGATAGGGTTGCTCATTACCTACATTCTAGTAGCGAGCTGAAGTTGCTTGAGGTTTGTTCTTCCTCTCGTAAAGTCATACTAAATTTCTTTCCACCTAATAATAATTAGTCTTTTAATGGTTACTTCTTTTTTTATTTATTTATTTTGAGGCCAATTTTGAAGATATGCACTTTTGCTGTTATAATTATGGGTAATTTTGTCTTCCTATAGAAAGTTCAACATGAATTGTTGTCCGTTTATGCAACCCAATTGCTCGAGAAGGAGCACTCTGGATGTCATGCATTGCTTAGGGATGACAAGGTAGTCATTTGGACCATTTTTTTTTTATCAGACTTGGACAGTGTTATTATTCAAGCCTTCTTGCTGTTATTTCAGTTGCAATTAACTAAAGTTTATTAACATTTTTTCCCTGTTCTCTTGTAGGTAAAGGATTTATCAAGGATGTATAGGCTCTTTTTCAAAATACCTCGAGGTTTAGATCCGGTTTCTAGTATATGTAAACAGGTTTTGGTCTTTAACTTGCAGTACATTGTTCTGTAAAGAATGTAGCATTGTGCCTCTGGTATTATTTGTTTCTTCCCCTTGTTTATTTGAAGTTTGGCTGGGTTTTTCTTTATGCAGATATTCTTCTTGAAGGTACTGATTGGTTAAACGAGCGGAAGATGCAGCCAGCAATAAGAAGGTGATGTAATCTTGATTGTGTTATTTCAGATCCCATAGTCTTTGTGCAATTTGTCTTCTGAGGAGGTGCATTTCACAAGGCTCATGATTGATCTGCCATTACATTGGACTTGGTTAACAAGTTATATACTCTTTTTTTTCTTTTTTTGCTGAAGGAAATTAAATTTGGATTTTAATTAAATGAATGGCAATGTACAAAATTTAGCACTACATTTGACTTTGGGGGTACAAATAATTGTTTGATGTGGTGGCATCATTGACCAAGGTTGTTCACTTAAAAATTTTCTTTCTTTTCCTTTTTTTATTTTATTTCCCCTTTTCTGGGTGGAAAGAACATATCTACTCTTGTATAAGTCTTAGTGATAATCTTTTCTAATTTTATTTCTGGTTCTAATGCTAAGAAGTGTCCTGGTACAGGCAGATAAGAAAGATGTGGTTGGTCTGCAGGAACAGGTAATGTCAAATTCTTATAGTACTTCACTTCTAGGATTTGTCAATGGATTCTTGGTATGGGAACTGACTAACCTGTGGGGCCTTCAGGTTTTTGTTAGAAAAGTTATCGAGCTTCATGACAAGTACATGGCGTACGTAAATAACTGTTTTATGAACCATACTCTCTTCCACAAGGTTTGTATTAAACAATTGCTGCATAGTCGTGGTTTCCTTCCTATTATTCATGTATTAAAATCTCCTTTGTTTGCCTTAGGCACTCAAAGAGGCTTTTGAAGTCTTCTGTAACAAAGGTGTTGGTGGAAGCTCGAGTGCAGAACTACTAGCCACATTTTGTGATAATATTCTTAAGAAAGGTGGGAGTGAGAAATTGAGTGATGAAGCCATTGAGGAAACACTTGAGAAGGTATGCTTCTATCTTTCATAGCATTTGCAACCTGTATTAATTTGCAATTCACATTCTCAGTCTGAAGCAGCAGTGTGGTGGTCAGTTCACATCAAAGATGGAAGGAATGGTGAGTTGTCTACAACCTGTATTAATTTGCAAGCCATGCTTTAATGTAGTTTTGGGATACTGGCAGAAATAATTGTTTTCTTGCTTTGCTATTTTCCAGTCACAGATTTGACTTTGGCAAGGGAAAATCAAACTAACTTGAAGAGTACCTCAAAACCAATCCGGATGCAAGTCCCAGGATTCACCGATCATTCTTGTCCTAACTCTTGGCTTTTGGCCTAGTTACAAGTCTTTTGACCTCAACCTCCCAGAAATGGTAATGCTTGTAGATTTTTATTCGCACATAGATTGAAATTTTGAAATTGTTTCTTTTAATGTGAATTTATGTCATATCTTTGTGTTGTGAACATTCCCATCGACGTCATTCTATTTATTCACTTCTGCTCTAGGTTAAGTGTGTGGAAGTTTTCAGAGAATTCTATCAAACAAAAACAAAACACAGAAAACTTACATGGATTTATTCATTGGGTACTTGTAACCTCAATGGAAAATTTGAACCCAAAACTATGGAGCTCATTGTGACAACCTACCGGGTATTTTGTTGAAGAAACTTATTTTAATAATGCATGGATTTATGATTCTTAACGCAGGGGTTTGAGCTTTAGCATTTCATCAATACAGGTATTTTGTGGGTTTGTGTAATGCAGATGATATATTTTGGGGTAGATCTTTAATGGGTCGAAATCTTCTTCAAGCCCAGATAGGTGCTTTTCAATTATACCCTTTTTAATCCATTGCTTTAATGGGTATTTTTCATTTGAAATTTTTGTTTTGTTTTGTTTTGGGGGTTCATAATGCATGTATCTGCTGGATTTGTATGCTTAAAATTTCAGCAAAATATATGATGATTGAACATTAACATATGGTTAGATTAGATTCAGTAGTAAAAAAAAAAAAAAAAGAACGATGAATTTATTTACTTTTGAAAAAAAAGAAAGATGAATTTATTTACTTTTGAGTATATAGCCTTGATTAGTCAACCACACTTGATTCGGACACAATGTCTAGGAACGGAGACACAACAGATCACAGATCAGGAGTTTGTGTCACCGCCACTAAAGGAAGATAGTATGTTAAGTTACATCCCCCATTTCGTTGCTCATTCTCATGAAAAACAATCTCCATGGCCATTAACAGAGTACATGTCTGGCTCTCAAAGCTTGAAGTTAAGTAAAAGTAGAAGTTGTAAAGCAAGCCTGGTGACTAGCCCATATTCACCATGGTTTGAGAAGGTGGAAAATAATGATAATGAGCACACACCACCAAATGGGTTCTAGAAAGAATTCAGTGGAAGACCTGAGGATATCCGAAGAAGGCTTTATGAATTGAACTATGGTGCCGACATTGAAAGGCTATCAAGAAAAGGTTCTCAATCTTCTAACAGGAGTGTTGCTACTATTGATCTTGAAGCACACAGAGGCAGAACGTCAATTGATGATAATATTACTAGTGTTAATACATGCATTGTACAAATGGAAGAAAAGGCTGAGCTTCAGCAAGAGAAGCAAGTTGTTGATAATCCAGTGAGTTTTATTACTATTTCTGACTTTTATTTTAAATATTTCTATGAAAAACTATGGTTAGATGTATGTGACCTTGCCTTTGTGTACGAATTGACTGTTTTCGTATTTTATTAAAGCAACAAGAAAGTGTCATTTCTTATTACCCAGTTCACAATAAAGGAATGATATACAACTTAACATTAATGTTAATGATTAAATTTTTAACTAACATCATATGGTAATATTATGTATAATACTATTATTACTCTCTTTCTTTAGTTCAAATTTGA
Organism: Camellia lanceoleosa; assembly: GCA_025200525.1. Lineage (NCBI taxonomy): Eukaryota > Viridiplantae > Streptophyta > Magnoliopsida > Ericales > Theaceae > Camellia > Camellia lanceoleosa. The sequence goes on along the minus strand of CM045761.1, from coordinate 54,842,496 downwards.
GAGAGTATTCATTCATTCTTGAATCATGGCAGTCATGGATGATGTTATCTTTGTGTGTGTGTGTTTGTGTCTCTCTCTCTCTCTCTCTGTGAAAGTATGTGCATTTAGAGTGTGTTCATCCTATGCACAATTAAAGAATTACTTGACACTCGTAAGAGTGCCCACAAATTGTTATTGGACACAACTCCTCTATAGAAGTTTCCATGCTACATATATAGTCAATAATATTGTCCATTTGTGGGAGAGTCTCAATTATTTTAACTATTCTCATTTATCTTCTTATACAAATTCTGAAAATGGGTTATACGGAATGACCATTTTAGTTGTCATAATTCTCCCTATGTAGTGGATTCTGTTAGAGAGCTTGATTTTAATTGTTGGGTCCCTTTTCTAACAACCTAAACTTTTTAGGACAGTGGTGATCTAACATGGTATCAAAACTCAATGCAAGAGAGGTCTTGGGCTCAAGTCTTTCTGTTTGCATTTGTTTCCCATTTATATGATACTCTGGCTGCTTTTATTCATTGACAGGTGCACGAGTCTGAACCGAAGGCCAAGGAATCCTTAAAGAATGTAAAAGATGTTGGCTTGGATCCAATAGAAGATGATTTGAAGAGTCTTTTGAATTGGCTAAGAATTCAAGAGGCTCTAAAAGGAAATTATTGAACTTTGGGATGTTTGAGATGTGAACAAAGGACCATCATCTTCTTTATAGAACCCGGGAATTTTTGTTTCTTAGTAGATGCTTTCATATTACTTGTATGTATAATTAGTTTGAATTGCATCTTTTGTGCCGATTTGTTTTGTAATAACTTTCAACTTACCACTAAGTACTAGTTTAACTTTATTTCATATTGGAATTGAAATATTTTTGCGTATTGAGAAGTATGGATTGATCTAGTATTATGTTTACCTAAATTTAATCAATATATTGTATATTTTTCATCTTTATAAAAGGTTTTTTTTTTTTTTTGGGTTAAATCTAACAAAATTAGCACAATTTATTATTATTATTTTTTTAAAATGAAGTTATAATGGCATTTTTAAAGGCCATAGAATACTAACGGCTATATTTTTAAAATAAAAATGACCTATCACGGCGTTTTTAAAACGTCGCTAAATGTAGAGTGACGTCATTGTACCATTATGCAGCACAATTAGCGGCATTTTTTAAAACGCCGCCTATACTGATATAGCGACGCTTTTAAAGCGTCATAAAGTTACAGCGACGGCCGTATCTTCGACGTTTGGTGCTAAACGTCACAAAAACAATTAGCGGCGTTTTTTGACATCTATAGCGGCGTTTTTTAAACGCCACTAAAAACTTAATTTCCAGCCGTAAATTTTAGAGGAATTGAAATAAGATTATGTAGATTTTGAAAACTAAGATATTAATTTATTTTACAAAAACTCAAAATAACATGAAAGTTATGAGATTTTTCAAAAGTTTGGAGTGACTAAAATACAAATTTATTTTATAATTACTAAAAAATGTATGAAAATAATAAATATTTTCAACCAAAAAGTAAAATTATTTAAATTTTGAAAAGGTTAGAATAAAATTATATATATTTTTAAGGAGTCAAAATATAAACTTTTATAAATATTTAAAATCCTGTGATAAAGTGTAATTTTTCAAAAGTTAGGGGTGGGATGACCCCGCTCACCAACCAACGCTATGTCCACCACTGTCTCACTCTTATTTCTAGAAATTTTAAGAAATAATTACCTGTCACCGACATGACTATGCAAATATATGTGAATTTAAAAAAAATACAGGACATAATATGTGAGAATGCTATTATTCTTTTTTGTTTAAATTGATTTTTTTAAAATTAATTTTTTTATTTTATATATATATATATTGTTTTTAATAATCTTTCAATTTTTAAAATAAATTTTATTTTATTTTCTTACTTTTTAGATTCACATATCTAAATACATTTAAGAAGTATAATATTTATAGGGAAAAAAAAAATTAATTCACTAAATACAAAAGTACAAAAATTCAATATATTTTCATGTCTTGGTGTATTTATTAATTTTTTTAATATATTTTTTTTTATGAATATTTACTTTTTAGGTACATCTAAATTAGGTGGATCTAAAAAAATTTTAAAAAATATTTAAAATATTAAAAAAATTCACTAAAAAAAATACAAAAAATTAATCAAAACCAAACAAGCTAAATAAAATTATAAGGATATACTTATTGGAAACGAGGTGGCTGATGTGTGACAGCACAATAGTCACTGTTGTGCGCCCATATGGACCCATTTTGGGGCTCATTTGATAATTCAAACCATTACTTTTTAGAATATATCAAATAGAATATATTTATAAAAAATAAAATTAATTGCGCATTGTTAACCTTTTCATCAACTCATATTTGTATCTACAGAAATAAATGACAAATATGATTTGTAGTATGAAACTGAATACAAATGTGAATAGATGAAAATGTTAACGATATTCGATCAATTTATTTTTTTTTAAAGTATATTCTACTCAATGTACTCTAAAAAAAGAATGGTTTGAATTATAAAAACGGGACTCGAAATAGGCTCATAAGAGCACACAAAGTGAGGCATAACCAAAGATATCATGAGTCATAACTAAAATGATATCATAACAAAATAAAAAAATTGATCATAACTAAAGAAGAAAATGACATAACTAATGGTGGATATCTTACACCTTTTTAAGAGGTGTGTATGGTAGAATTCTTCGTTTTTTCACCTTATATTGTAATTAAAAAATTACTAAAATAACATATTTTCAAATCAGTCTTAAATATAACATACCACTAATTCTTAAAATTATGAGAGATTAGTATGTCTAAATCTATATTATTTTTATTTTATTATTCTATTTTAAATATATTCTATTCAAATTTATAATATATTTTATGTGTCTAAATATTGTCTCTAAAATATATTAAGAGCTCGTTTGGAAAGTTAGGTTTGAGATTTTTTTTGGCTAAAATAGTCATAAAAAAAAAAACAAAATAGGTTTTTTAGTCTAATAAGACAAAACATCACATCCAACTCATAATCATAACATTTTTTCTCTCACAAAAGTAAAAAAAAAAAAACCAAAAAACTCATCCCAAACGAGACTTTTTAATTTCAAACTAAAAATAATCAAAAAGTCAAAAAAATTAACCCACTTCCCAAATAAACCCTAAATGTTAAAAAACTAAAAATATAATGGTGAGGGAATGTACCTTTAGATCCCTATCAACAATTCCACTTTCGGGCACTTAGCGAAATGAGATACATATCAATAAAAGAAAAATCAACAAAGTCATGGGTATTTTTGGAGAAATGCTAGACTCACGTTTTTTAATCTATACATGATAAGGAGATAGATAATAAAAAAAATTAACATTTGTTATATCACATTATTATGAGTTGAATTGTGAATTTTTTTTTTTGATAATCTCAAATATTTTCTAAATTTTTATTTGCAAAAATTATGAAAAATAATTATTTAAAGCTCAAAATAGTTATATCATTACCTATCAAACTGACATCAGGGTAAAACTGTTGCCGGTGGAATTGTCACCCAACTATAAAATTTATGGAAATAATGTATGATTATATCAAAATTATAAAATTAATTATATTTTTCCTCATTAGTAAAGAAAGTCAACCTTTTGACCTTATATAAATTGGTCGTTTCCATCAAATAAGCAAAAATATGGGTTCGTTAGGCAGGCGAGTGTCTTTTTGATTTTTTAGCTTTTTGGCTATTTAGCCTGAGGTTAAAAAACGTCGTTTAGGAAGGGCTTTTTAGTTTTTTTTTGACTTTTTGTGAGAAAAAGAATGTAATAGTTATGAGTTTGATGTGATGTTTTATCTTATTGGGTTATAAAGTCTATTTTGTTTTTGGGCTGTGCTACATCCACCTAATTTTTGGCCCCCTAATCCCCCTAAATTTCAAACCAAGGCAAAAAAAAAAAAAAAAAAAAAAAAAAAGAAAAAAAAAAAGCCCAAAACGACGTCGTTTTGGCCATTATGGAGATTAGGGTGGGCTTTTTTAGGGGAACAAATCATTTTCCTTTGTTTTTTTTTTGATTATTTTAGCCAAAAAAAACCCGAACATAAACTTCCCAAACGGAGGCATAATATGGGTTGAGTTTAATTTGAATTTGATCCTTATATTTAGGTACATGGATCCATGATCTCATTTTGATAATTTAAACAATTAAAGCTCTCTGTGTATATTATTCATTAAAAAATTAGATAACAATAGTCATTTCATTTTATTATGTTCCTCTATTTTTTAAGGAAAAAAATAAATAGATGAATTATTTTTAAAAACACATTTGTGGTTATTTTTTTAGAGATAGAATTAAAAAGTTATGATTATTAGATTTGTGTATTTTTTTTTTCATGAATAATATACACAGAAAAACTTACAAAATGAAAAATTAAAATTATTGAAATGGAATCTATAACAAACCTCATGAGTTTGAACATGGCCACATCTGTATACAATGTTTAGTTTAGAAGCCTTAGATTCAACAAAAATCCTCATCATAAGAAGTTAGCCATTGAGTGGGGATGCCATCGTTTTCTTCCATCATCTGATAAAGTATGGCAACTGATCTGTCAATCGATAGTGAAAAGCCTGGGAGATCCTCAGCAGGTCCTCTGTTTGGCAATAGGTTTAGATCCATATTTGTCTATGATTTGAAAGCTTGATCAAAACACAAATGATCCGATCTCAGAATAAGCTTAATTCCACTACGCCAAAAATTAGATTTAACGGCGGTAACAAAAATCGCCGTTAATATCGCCGTTAATGTAACATTAACGGCGGTTTCGTTACCGCCATTAAAAAAACCATCACTAAAAGTGTCTTTAATGACGGTAATGAAATCCACTTTTAACGGCGGTAACGAACCGCCGTTAATACTACTAGCGGTAATAAAACCGCCGCTAATGCCCAACCATTACCGCCGTTAATGTCGGCGGTCTTTGCCGGCGGAGCTCCGGCGAAACTCCGGCATGCTCCGGCGACACTCCGGCGAGCTCCGGCGAAACCATCTACAAAAAGTAAAAGTAATGTTTAAATATTTATTTAGGTAATATATTTTATGAAAAGTGGCTGTGGCAAAGTGGTTGGTGTGGGTGGATGAGAGGTCTTGGGTTCAAAACTTGGGGAGTACAAGAAGAAAGAATTATTTTTTGAAAAATTTGAACCTATTTACGGCGGTAAAAAACCGCCGTTTTTTGTCCTATAAAACCGCCGTTTTTGGTCGACTTTTAACGACTGTAATTTGCCTTTTTACGACGGTTTCATTTTTTCCGACACGCGCATAAACGGCGGTAACGAAACCGCCGTTAAAGGCTTTAACGGCGGTTTTATAGCTTTTAACGGCAGTAAAAAACCGCCGCTAAAGTCCAATTTTAGCGTAGTGTTCATTAATCGATTGCATATTTGCAATTGCTAATGCACCTTTTTTTTATTAGCTTTTAACTTAATTAGGAATAGTCATTTTTTATCCTTCTATAATTCTATTTATAACGTAATTTTTTAAATTTATTTTTATAAGCCAAACGTGAGAATAAATATTATGATAGAATAATCATTTTATATTCTATAAACCAATTAAATAAAAAAAAGGGCAGCCAATTAAAAGAAGAAGAAGAAGAAGATATTCTCTATATAGATCATGTGTCAACTAGACAATCTAGTTGGGTCTCTAATGATCCAATTCGTTTATTTTGCAAGTCCCTATGTGTAGATTATACATGGGGGAAAAATATTATATTGATTCAATAAATGAAGTCAAAATTTTCTTTTAAAAAAAATAAAAATAACTGTAAGGATGATTTTAAAAATAGATCATCTATTTTTTTTTTAAAGGAAAAAAACAACAAAATAATATAACTACAATTATTGGATCAATATGACTTTTTTTTAATAAATGATTTACACATAGAAGATTATAAAATGAACAGATTAGATCATCAAAGTAAGGTTGCGCTGAGTCCAACTAGACTATCAAATCTACAAGCCCTATTCAATTAAAAATAATGATGTTAAATTAACTTAGTTACTTGAACTCAATTTATATCCAGCTTGTTAAAAATTTATTTGAGATCGACTCTATAAACAAGTCAAATTTGAATACATTGTGATTTTTAAATTTTAATTATACTTAGGCTTAGTTTGGTATGTTTGAAAAAAGTCAAAAAGTCACTATCTTATTTAAGTCACATCATCTTATTTAAGTCGCATCATCTCTCTAATACATCACTTCAAATTCAACCCATATTTTATAAAAAGTCAAAAAGTACACTTATTTAGATCATCCCAAACAACTCCTTAAACAATTCAATACTTAACTCGATTTTACTCAGCTCATTTACCACCTAAAAAGAGTCATCCAAATGAGGTGCAAGTTTTTTTTTTTCTTTTTTGGATCGGCTACAAACTCAAACTTGATTAAAAAATTTCATCAAAACCGAAACTAGAAAATGAACCAAAAAGGATTTGCTTGATAGAGAGACTTACAGATGAAACTCAAAATGCTAAATAAGGCCGGTGTAGCTGGGAAGGTATCTCCCAAGTAATTTATATAAATTTTGAATTGTGTGGTTATTTTTGTGTGATTCCCATTGTGAAATTACTCATGTGGGGTATTTTGAGAAGTTGGTAAAAAATTAATTTTTTGACTTTTTGACTTTTTTAGTGACTTTTTTGGCAAAAAAATCAACTTTTTTGGTAGTTTTTTTTTATGGCTTTTTTTTGGAAGAACTTGATAAAAAAAAAACTAAAAAATTAACTTTTTATCAAGTTTCCAAATTGCTCCATAATCTTTCTTCGAAAGTAGTGGGATTGATCCACAATTGTGTGTTTTGTTATTCTTGTTCCCTAATCCAAATAAAAGAACAATCACATGGATTTTTGAAGAAAATGTGTAAGGTTGATTTTGTGTAACAGAAAAGGACTCATCATTATCATGGGACTCATCCTAAACTGAAGCTCAAGAATTTGGCACGCCCTTTGAGACAACATTTTAAAAATTGGCATCAATATCATGCCAATACACAACAGCTTTAGTCCAGGGCCCGAATATGTAAGAGCTCGAATGGCTCGAAACTAGTTTCCCTTCCAAAAATTGATGCACGTGGAGCTCACGTGTTCTATCAAACTAATGAAACAAAAACAGAGCTCACGTTTTGGATTTTTTTTTTCTTTTTTCTTTCTCTGTTCTGAAAGGATGAAGAAGAAGAAGAAGAAGAAGAAGAAGAGGGGAGGGAGCTGAAAAATATTCTATACACAAATCAAAAAAAAACAACAACAACAACACCATCAGATCTTCTCTTCATCTTCTCCCCTCTCAATACAGCATCATCAACACATTAATGCAGATCCTTTCATCTCATTAATACAGATGCAACAAATACAGATCTATTTCTATACACTACACAAACAGATCCAACAATCCAACAATCACAAAAACAAAAAATATTCCATACACAGATCATCAAAAAAAAAAAAAAACAACAACAACAACAACAACACACATCAATATATATATATATATATATATGAGAGAGAGAGAGAGAGAGTTGGGATGAGAGGATCTGTATTAATGTGCTTGCTCTTTCTTGCCATCAAAACAAATACAAATCTATATATATATTCATCTTCTTCATCTTCTTCTTCATCTCCTTCTTCTCTTCCTCCCCCTTCTCTCATCTTTTCTCCTTCTCTCTTAGCTCTACCTGCTTTCTTTCTTTCCTGTTTCAAAAAGGCAACGGAACAAAAATAAAAAGAGAAAAAGAAAAAAAAAATGAAACCCAAAACGACGTCGTCTTGGGTTTCGAGCCGATTCGAGTCAACGGGATTTCGAGCCCTCAAACATTTTTCCAATACACAAACTAGCACCCTACCCACTTGGCATCCCTTTTAAAAAAAACATGCAAAATGACTTTTAAATTTCTCTTCAAAAGTAAGTTTTTTTTCCTTTTTAAATCATATTATCTCTCACATAAAACAGTAAAAAAAGATTAAAAAAAAAATTCAAGTAGGGTCGGCCCTAAGATTTAGGGGGCCCAAGACGACCTTCGGAAATGGAGCCTTTCTTACATTAAAAAAAATAAAAATTCTCCGGGACCTCTATCCTTGTCATCTCTAGGAAAATTGACAACATTACTTCTTATAGGACCTCTTTCAACTAATAAATCTCTGAAATTCTGATCAATCTTGTCCAAATTACTTGGGTCATTAATATTTAAAGGTCTATATTCAACATTAAAATCTTCATTTTCAGTGGGTTCCTCATTTACCAAATCTTCATTTTCATGTTCATTCAAACATTCAATAGGCTCTTCAACACTCAAATCTTCATTAGCATTCTCATTACATTGATTAAGTTCTTCAACTACCAAATCTTCATCAACCAAACAAGAACTTTCTATTTGTTTCTTGCTACCAAAAAATTTATTAAGCGCTCCCGATTGAGATTGAATAAAATTTTCTAATTTTAGCTTCTTTTTCCTTTTTTCACATCCAGAAATATACTTCCTAAGAGGCATGACTACTCTATATAATCTCAAATCCACACAAATTTACAATCACCGATCTCTGCAAATAATATACTTTCAGAATTAGAGCATAACAAAAATTATAGACTTCCACTAAAGCACATAAATTAGGTAATTTTCTAATTTAAAGAACAAATTATACAGGGCAAGAAATTAGGAGGAAAATTAGGGAGAAAATTAGGACAAGAAATTAGGAAAAAAATTAGGGCAAAAACTTCCTTCATTTAAATGTGATATATATATATATAGAGAGAGAGAGAGAGAGAGAGAGAGAGAGAGAGAGAGAGACTCACGGTTTTGATGCCCAAAATTGTTAATGCTAAGTGTTTGTCAAATATGGAGGAGAGGAGAGGACTGAAGGTTTCATCAGTCCAATGTGACAGAGATCAGTCTAATACGAGAGAGAGAGAGAGAGAGAGAGAGAGAGAGAGATGTTTTTCTTTTCATGTTTCTTTTCTTTCAGTGACCCACGTTCTTAGCCTCAGGGTGGGTATTATAAATTATAATGTGTTTCTTGTTTTTGGGCCCATGTCAGTTGGGCCTCTAATCTATCATGATATATTTTTTTTTAGGCCCCAGATACAATTGGGTTTATAGTATTTGGATTTTTTTTTATATCTAAAACACAAAATCATATTTTGGGACCCTATTTTCAGTCCAAATCCGAGGGCCCACGGCGCAGGCTTATTTGGCCTACCCTCAGGGCCGGGCCTGAATTCAAGAAGTCAACTTTTAACCATCTTTCCAAATCACAATCTTCCCTACTTTGTATTCTAAACCTTTTTTTTTTTCAAATGTTACGATATTGATCAATATTGTGTCCTCTGTTACGTCCTTACAAGCCACCAAAATAGTTTAAAATTACAAAAATCACCTAAATTTTTGAAGTAAAATTGTTACTGAGTTACCCATCAAAACAATTGGGAGAGTAACCGGAAGGCCAGTAAGACGTGCCTTGGGCTCTCAAATTTTAGGCTAAGTTTGGTAAGTTGTCAAGAGTCAAAAAGTTACTCAAAAAGTTAAAAAGTTATCACTATTCACCAAAAGTCAAAAATTACGGCTGCACAACTCCTAATCCTAATTTTTTTCTACAAACTAATTTATACAATTTTTTAATACACATTTTTTCCATAAAAAGTCAAAAAGTTAACCCAAACATCCATATTCTTTTCCTCAATTTTTTAATCCAAAAAGACAAAAAGTACACTTATTTAAGACACCCCAAACAACCCCTTAGTTCAAAATAAGACACTTAAATTTGTTAGTTTTATATTATATTATAGGTTCGAAATTTTTTTTTTTTTTCCTTTTTATTATTTGATGCCCAGTCTAAGAGGCACCCAAAAAAATCTTGTTGGTCCCAATTGAAAATATATATCTATATATATAATCATTGCTAAGCCCAATTAAAATTTTATTCAATCAATCCAAACAAATTGAAATATATTTAAATATATATTATATAATGAATCCAAATAGAGTTCCATATCCACATTTTAATAGAATAAATAATTTTACACTCAAATGGCTCAAATGGCTCAAATCTGTCAAAACGACGTCGTTTTGAGTGATTTGAGCCATTTGAGTCACAAAATTTGGAGCTACCTAACATTGTTGATAATTTTATCTTAATTTTTTTGCTCTCTCTCTCTCTCTCTCTCTCTCTCTCTCTCTCTCTTTCTCTCTCTCTCAATATCATATTTTAATTGAATTATCTTACCTTAATTTCTTTCCCTTAATTTTGTTGCACTCTCTTTATCATAATTTAATTGAATAATTTTAACTTAATTTTTATCTAATTTTTTTTCCAATAATTTATGTTTTGCTATCAAATAGTCAATGGATTGTGATTGTGTTATCAAATATCATATTACAATAATATGATCATTTCATTATCAGATATCAATGGATTATGTTATTTGTATTGATTATTTCTAAACTATAAAATAACAAGACCATATTTTATCTTTTTTATTTTTTGTAATGATTTTTTGGTATATTGATATATAAAGGTAAATTTTAATGATTATATATGTAAGAAAACTTTTTGTGTCTACTAACCAATAAAAAAATTACTGGTAATTATCATTTTATCCATAAATTTTTTATAAAAAATTATATGTCAAGAGCCCTACTTTCGAAGTTCACTTAAGGCCCCGTAAATCTCAGGGCCGGCCCTGGGTAATGGTGGGATTTTTCAGGTTTTGAATGCAATTTTAAACTAAATTACGTTGGTGATATAACTCTGAGAATGTTTAAGTGTACATATTCAAAGTAGACATGTCTCATAAGGGGTTGATCTCACATGATATGAGGTGTATATGTGAAACTCACATTTTGTGAGACATTTATAACTCATTCTGTGTTTTGAATACAATTTTTCTTTCCTTTTTATGATCTTTCTCCCTCATATATGTATAGGAGTGCTGCTATGGTATACACTTCTAAAAAGAGAATTACCATACGCACTTTATCACAATATACTAAATATAATTACAATGTTCCTTGACCAATATCACATGTCGTAACTTTTATCATCAAAATAATTTGTAACATTTCATGCCGTAAATTGTTTCTAAAATTTACACCACACAAGTCCTTACATAATCACAACATACCTAGCATAACTATAATGATTCTTATTGACTCTCATTTTGTCATGACCCGAACCCGCCCCCATGGGTTAAGGACATAACCAGCCAGTAATCTTGAAATTACCTACGGCCTCAAACCAAACCAAACGTATTTAATAGAGTTAATGGGGGCCAAACGGAAGCAATTTTAAAAACTTTGTCCATAGAGCCGTGCTTACATGGCACATTGAAATAAACCATACATATAAACATTAATAACCCACAACAGAATTACAGTACCAAAAAGTTCTGTACAGTCAGGATCATCCAAAAGTAAGTCAACCCAAGATAACCATGTACAGACATATACAAAACTTCGCCAACATGACAAAATATAAATACATAACAAAAGGGCGAAGATGGGTCTCGTGCGTGAGACACAATGGCTGACTTTCCAAAACCTATGTTGATCCACTTAGGCTTCACTGGGGATGGGTCTGGACCTCTCTTGACTCACCTACAAACACATGAATGAATGTGAGCGAAAACCCAGTGAATAATATCAAGTAAAGGAAGTGTATTGAAACATTATACAACAGACGGCCTTGGGCCCCAATTCATTCATGTCAACTGGCCTTTGGCCTTTTCAAACTTTCATATCAGACTAGCTCTTTGGCCTTTATATCAGACTGGCTCTTAGGCCTTTATATCAGACTGGCTCTTAGGCCTTTATATCAAACTGGCTCTTAGGCCTTTATATCAGACTGGCTCTTAGGCCTTTCAGACTTTCAGATCAAACTGGCACATAGGCCTTTCAGACTTTCAGATCAAACTGGCACATAGGCCTTTCAGACTTTTAAACTGGCATTTAAGCCTTTCAAACTTTCATTTCAAGCTTTGTCCACCATTCAAAATTAACAAACTTTACAAAACTTACATGGAAGCAAGTAATTGGACAATAACATATTTCAGATATTACTCAGAGTGGTCGGTTGATTGGTTCGCCCTGGAACTCGACCCTACACATGCCATGAACATAAAAGGGTCACTAACAATTCAATCCGTTCTTTAATTCACATTCACTTCTTTAGGCTTCATTCTTATCTCTTTAATTCAATTACAATGCTCAATGTATGTCTAAGAGTGATTGGAAGTGAAAGAGAGCGAAAAAGGAGACACAGAATGCATTTTCAAAATTTCAGAAAATAGGGTCCCCGCTCGAGCGTGAACTTCCCCGCTCGAGCGGACCCTTAAGGCCTGCAAAAGTACTGGATACGTGAAAATTACGCTCGAGCGTGCATTCTAGCGCTCGAGCGGAAGGCCTCTCTACATGGCTCCCCGCTCGAGCGTAAGATTTCCCCGCTCAATGGACCCATACTGCAAAAATCTTGGGAGCACGAAATTCACGCTCGAGCGGCGGTTTCCCCGCTCGAGTGAACATCAAAATTCTGGAATTTCCAGATTGTGTTCTTAAGCTTCATTTTGACTTTTCAACCACAATTCTTGCATTTTATGGCTCCAATTCCACATATTCTTGTACTAGCATGGTACCAACACTAAAATACATTACAATGGAGCTCAATTTCTTGTATTACTTACATGCATGTCTCAAATTAATCCAAATTCAACGCATCAAATTCAAACATGCAAAGCTTACACTTTCATGATCTATTCTTGCATGTGAGAAATACTGATTATTCACAACTTATTTGATGAAGAAATGGTCATATACATGGATTTTAAACAAAATTCAACATAGATTATACACATTGTGCTCAAACATGGAAATCTATAGCAATTCCTTACATGCATGCTTCTATTAACTTTAAATCCAACACATACAACTCAATTTCTTTATAATCAAGCTAACTCATGTTCTTGGCCATTAATCAAACTTGAATTTACAAATTACAAACAAAAATTCATGAGTTTACTTACCTAAGAACTCAATCTCCCAAACTATAACAAAATCTTGGGTTTAATCTTCAAGTTCCCCAAACCTTGAGCCAAAATCACCCAATTCTCTCCCTCTCTCCCTATATGGCTGGCCCTCTCTCTATTTTTTGAGTCCAAATCAGCCAAATGAAGTTATGAAGAGAGAATAAAAGGTGTAATGCCTTAATACATCAAACCCCACTAACACCAATTTAATAATAATAGATATTTGGCACTAATTCAACAATTAAATCAATTTAATCTGGTCTGCATCAATTTCTAATTAAATTTCACCATAGGCTCTGAAAATTATGCCAATCACAATGGCGTAATCAATTTCGGGTTCTATGGCCGATAAGGCCCTTAATTTAATTTCCGAAGCGAAAAATCAAACAAATATTCCTACGGTGAACAGATAAAAATTCAAAATCACATATACTCGCATAATTGGCACACAAAATTGTATTAAACACATAATCATACTCAAACTATGGACCAATTAGCATACTACGAAACAGGGGTATCACAATCTTCCCCTCTTTAGGAAGTTTGGTCCTCCAAACTTAATTTACCTTCATCAGGAAACAAATGTGGATAGCGTAGTCGCATTTCCTCCTCTTTTTCCTGGCATCCCTCCCATAGTGTTCTTTCCATTCAACTTTTACCATCGGGATGGTCTTACTTCTCAACTGTTTTACTTGCACAAATACAATTCGTTCCGGCCATTCAGCATATTCCATATTGTCATCAATAGCTACCTGGTGATAATCAATCACATGAAACGGGTCTCGGAGGTAACCCCTCAACATCGATACGTGGAACACATTCTGAATTTGCTCAAATCCCAGTGGCAAAGCAACTCTATAGGCAACCGGACCAAGCCTTTCCAAAATCTGAAATGGCCCAATGTAACGGAGCGACAACTTGCCCTTCTTTCCAAACCTGACCTAACCTTTCATCGGAGAAATACGAATAAACACATGGTCACCGACCTCATACTCAAGAGGTCTTCTTCGAACATCTGCATAGTTCTTTTGTCAGTTTTGAGTTGTTTTGAGCCTTTGTCGAATGATCTTGATTTTCTTAGAAGTGTTTTGCACAATTTCAGGCCCAAGCAAAGCTCTATCCCCGACCTCTGTCCAACAAATAGGTGATATACACCTCCTACCATACAAAGCCTCGTATGGTGCCATACCGATGCTGGTGTGGAAACTGTTGTTATAAGCAAATTCTGCAAGTGGCAAATAGTCTTCCCAACTCCCCTGAAAATCTAAGGCACACATTCTCAACATATCCTCCAAAGTCTGTATGGTCCGTTTGGATTGCCCATCTGTCTGTGGGTGGAATGCAGGACTAAACCTTAGTTCTGTTCCCATAGCTTCCTGCAAACCCTTCCACAATCTGGACACAAATTTCGGATCTCTATCTGAAACAATAGATACCGGAACTCCATGTAAACGGACAATCTCATCAACATAGATAGTAGCCAATCTGTAAGCAGTAAATGTAGTTTTGACAGGCAGAAAATGTACAGATTTAGTCAGTCTATCAACTACAACCCAAATAGAATCCATACCTCGAGAAGTCCGAGGTAGGCCCATAACAAAATCCATAATCACATGTTCCCATTTTCATTCAGGAATAGGGAGAGGTTGAAGTAGACCGCCTGGTTTCTGATGTTCAGCCTTGACTTGCTGACACTAAAGACACTTGGACACATATTCCACAATCTCTTTCTTCATTTTGGGCCACCAATAGGTTTGTTTCAAATCCCGATACATTTTATTGTTACCCGGATGCATAGCAAATGCGGATCTATGGGCTTCATCTAAAACCCTCTTCTTTAGTTCCGGAATATCTGGGACACATATTCTGTTCCAAAATCTCAACACTTCATTCTTAATGCTGAACTCTGCTTTCGGACTTGTCTCAAATTCATCAATCACTCTCTTGAGGAATTCATCCTCATTCTATTTTTGTTTAATTTCGTCAATGATTGCTGGTTCGGCTGAGATAGCGGCTATCAATCCGCCCTATTCACACATCACCACTTCAATTCCAGATTTCTCAAAATCTTGCGGAATCTCCTTCTGTTCAGTAAGCAACCAAGCCACATTTCCTGTTGATTTTCTGCTCAAGGCATCAGCAACTGTATTGGCTTTCCCAGGGTGGTACTAAATCTCTAGATCATAGTCTTTTATCAATTCTAGCCATCTCCTCTGTCGCATATTCAACTCCTTCTGCGTGAAGAAGTATTTCAGACTTTTGTGATCCGTGTAGACTTCACACTTTGCTCCATATAGATAATAGCGCCACATTTTCAAAGCAAAAACAACTGCGGCCAATTCTAAGTCGTGTGTTGGATAGTTTTTCTCGTGCAGTCTCAACTGTCGAGAGGCGTAATCAATAACCTTTCCGTTCTGCATTAACACACAACCCAAGCCTTTATAAGATGCATCACTGAAAATCACAAAATTTTCCGTACCTGAAGATAGTGTCAAAATTGGTGCAGTGGTCAGTCTTGTTTTCAATTCATGAAAGGCTGATTCTCTTTCATTGTTCCACTCAAAAGGTTTTCCCTTGCGTATTAGTTGGGTAAGAGGCACAACTATTTTTGAAAAATCCTTCACAAACCTCATGTATTACCCAGCTAAACCCATAAAGCTGCGAACTTCTGTTACATTGGTCGGTGTAGGCCAATTCACAATTGCCTCTATTTTCTGCGAGTCCACTGAAATCCCTTCTCTGTTGATCACATGCCCTAAGAAAACAACTTCATTCAACCAAAACTCACATTTCTTTAGTTTAGCAAACAATTTCCTTTCCCTAAGTATTTGCAGGACAGTTCTCAAATGTTGTTCATGTTCAAATCTATCTTTAGAGTATATCAAAATGTCATCGATGAAAACTACAACAAACTCATCAAGATAGGTTTTAAAGATTCGGTTCATTAGGTCCATATATGCTGCCGGAGCATTAGTCACTCCAAATGGCATAATAAGAAACTCAAAATGACCATACCTTGTTCTAAACGCTGTTTTCTCAACATCCTCTGCCTTAACCTTCAGCTGATGATACCCGGATCTCAAGTCAATCTTGGAAAACACCTGTGATCCCTGCAACTGGTCAACTAAATCATCAATACGGGGTAGGGGGTACTTGTTCTTTATTGTTACCTTATTAGGTTCCGTGTCGATGCACAAACGCAAAGTTCCATCCTTCTTTTTCACAAATATCTTGGTGCACCCCAAAGGCGAAGTGCTAGGTCGGATAAACCTCTTGTCAAGCAGGTCTTGCAACTGTTCTTTCAATTCTTTCATTTCGGTAGTAGCCATTCTGTAGGGAGCTTTAGAAATAGGTTGGGCGCCTGGCATAGTCTCAATTGTAAACTCTATTTCCTTATCTACCAATTCCCCTAGCAACTCATTTGGAAACACATCTGGAAATTCTCTAACAATAGGGATATCATTCAATTCAACATTCACAGATTGTTCAGTCAACACATAGCACAAATAACCCTAGCACCCTTTCCTAATTAGTTTACATGCTTTCATTGCAGATATCAAATAAGGTGGAGGCACTACCTCATTTCCCACAAATACAATTTCTTTCTATTCTGGTGGTTTAAACACAACCCGTTTTGTCACACAATCAATGGTGGCACAATATTTGGTCAACCAATCCATGCCCAAAATTACATCAAAATGCCTAAAGTTCAAGGGCAACAAATCTACATATAGAATAGCGTCCTCAACATGCATTTCACAAAACCGGTATATAGATTCACACAATACAGACTCCCCAGATGGAGCAGACACACATAGCAGATATGGCAATAATTCTAAGGGTCTATTCAATCTAGATGCGAATGCATATGTCACAAAAGAGTGTGTGGATCTGGAATCAAGTAACACAAAGGCATCCTGATTTCAAATAGAAATAGTACCTAAGACAACTGCATTGGCATTCCGTGTATCGCCCAGAACAAGCGCAAAAACTCTCCCCTGTCTCACGGTATCCCCGGTGGTAGTGGATCTCAAAGTGTTTCCTGGCTTTGGGATCGACGCAGTGGAACTAGCAGCTTTCTTTCCTCCATTTTGATTACAATCTCGGGCCATGTGCCCTTGTTTGCCACACTTGAAACAGGCCCCTGACACATGGTAACAAACCCCACGGTGCCTTTTGTTGCAAATGTTGCACATGGGAGATGTATCTTGGGAAGAATTCGAGTTGTTTGAAGAGCCCGTGTTTTGCTTTTTTAGAAATTTCTTCTTTGAAAAGAAGCCTTGCATTTTGTTCCCTTTACATTCTGTTGTTGGCTTGGCTTGTCTAGCTATGTTGGCCTCTGATATGATGGCCCTGTCTAGCACTCCAATGTAGGTTTCTAGCTTTAAGACATTCACTCTTTCAAGGATGTTGCTTCGAAGCCCACCTTCAAAATGTCTCGCCTTTTTATAGTCTGTATTAATCACATGTGGCGCAAACCTGGCCAATTCAGTGAATTTGGCCTCATACTCAGCCACTATCATACTGTCTTGCTTTAATTCCATAAATTCTGCCACTTTCCTATCCCGAACACACTGCGGGAAGTACTTGTGGTAGAAAATTTCAAGAAATTTTGCCCAGTCAGCGTCTCTGTAACTCTCACGCATTAACATCAACCATCTTCTTGCTTCGTCCTCTAGCATAAAGGTGGCTAGAAGCATTTTCTGTGTCTCCGAACACGAGAAAACTTCAAATAGTTTTTCGATCCCGAGAACCCAAGCTTCTGCTTTCAAAGGATCTAGTCCACCATGGAACTGTGGTGGTTTCATTTTCTTGAACTCTTTGGTGAGGGCTATGGCTCGGTCATCATTCTGATTATCTGGCACAGAGGGTTGTAAACACCCCATTTTTCTCCAGCCTTAAGACTTGGGCACTTTATTTTGACCACCCTCACCAGAAAAATCAAATTGAAATTTTAATCTGAAACCTCTCCATTTTGGCCAAATTAAAATATTTTTATTATTTTATAAATTTGTAGTATTGTATAATTTTATATAATTTTGTGTGTTCATACATAATTGTAGATGTTTGGTATAAATAATACATTTTTGATATTTGATAAAAAGAAAAGGATAAAAAAAAAATAGAAAAGAAAAGATTTTAAAAAAAAGGGTGGTCATTATGATTATGGTTTGTTTTGGGTGGGATAATGATAAAAAAAAACAAAAACAAAAAGAAATGGTCCATCGTGAGTGGGGCTTTGGAGAATATCATTCCGATGATTAAGGGAGTGATGGAGGCAATTTTCAAAAAGAGAAAGGAGCAGGTGAAGAAGATAGAAAAAAGAGGAGCAGGTGAGAGTGGGTGAGGGTTTTTCTTAGATCAATAAAAAAAGAATCAAGATAAGAAGGCACTGATGAGAGGGACACAGGGATTTTCAGTTGAGAGCATTTTTTTAGAGTGAGTGGGGGAATAAAAAAAAAAAAGAAAAAAAATAGAGGTAAGAGAAAGGAGTGTGTGGGGAGGTTGGTTTAATAATCATATCTCCCTCTCAAATAGGGGGCTGGGGGATAGACGGCAACGGGAAAGGGATACACATGCACTGAACCCACCTCTCTTTCCCTCACGGCTATACCACAACTCCCATTCACACCCAGCATATACACACACGGTAGCCACCATTGATACACCATACACAGCACGCTTCAAAGCTTCAACACATGACACATACTACACAGACCCAACACACTCAACACGGATAGACTGAGCACATGCATGACAAGAGACATGAGGCTACACGATACACACACACACACAGTTTAGAGAGAGAGACATAGACACCCATACACAACCCATAGACGGATGGAGCTTCAACACTGATACAGACCATACTCACACACACCAAACCCAGCTCTCTTCTCTCTCTAGATTTCTAGGCTTCTCTCTTTCTAAGACACACACAGCACACATTACTCACTCAGCCACCCATGCACACGGCACACCCAGCACCATACACCCACTCCATACACACCCAAGATCTTCCCACCCATGCACATGACACCCAGCTAACACACCTCTCTCTCACCCACGGCACACACCCAACATCACACTCATGCACACCTAACATAGCACACTGGTACACACACGAGCACACACTCAACACACACACCATTGACACAGAGCTACACACCATTCACACTGCTATATACACACACAGCCCATACACCATTCACACTGCCACAGACACCACCGCTGCCATCACCACGCTGCAATAGCAGCAGCCACGGGAGGTACCACATCACAGCAGCAGCAGCTCGAGGAGACACACACACACGGCACACACCAAACCCAGCTCTCTTCTCTCTCTAGATTCCTAGCTTGCTCTCTCTCTAACACACATCCATACACACACACACATCACAAACCATGCAGACAGACACACGGTCTTGAAGGAGGGGGATACGACCTCTCTCTCTCTAAAAAGAGGAGAGTCCATACACACCCAAGATCTTCCCACCTAGCAGCTCACACACACATACACACTACCATACACCCAGCAGCTAGCACATGCACACCCAACATAGGCATAGGAGACACACATACCCATTTACTCTTTTTCTCTCTCTCGGGGATGGGCCGGATTACCCTCTTGATCCATTGGAGCTTCGCCATGATTCCTCTCATCTCCTCCGCAAAACCCACTCTCGAGCTCCCTCTCTCTGCAAACCCGTGAAGTTCAACATGAAGTTATGATATAAGGGGTGGGTGTCTAGAGAGAGAAAAGGTAGTGAGATGAGAGGAGGTGGGTGTGTTTTCTGGAAGAGGATAAAAATTATGTGAGAGTGTGTATGTGGCTCATGTTGCACTGACGAGGTTCTTACTCCAACGCCGTTGCTTCAGTGTACGTGAGGAGGTGATGTTTTGAGCTACTTAGTTATGGTGGTTAACAGTGGCCTTGTTTGGGGCAGACAAAAAAAGAAGAAGCTGGAGTTGTATGGTGGGCCCATGGCTTTTTAAGATCAAAAGGGTTGTTGCAGACTTGGGCCAATTCGGCTATGGTCTTACAGATGCTTAGCAGATCACAGTGAGCTCACCTCTTTGGGCTTGCAAGTTGACTTATTTTGGGCTGTGGCCCTCCATTAAAGATGAGTACATGAACTGGATTTGATTGAAGACACATGGATCTTTGCTAATTGATGAGTAGTCGGGGGTTTAAAATCTTCCTTTTTCTTTTTGAGTGTTTGTGAGGTTTCATTTTATTTTATTATTCCCTCATCTCTCTCTTGTTTGAATATGTAATAATTTTTGTGTTGTATAATCTCCCTACCCCGCTTTTTATCTATCCCATTCTTTAATCGCTTTCCCTACATGTACATATGTATATATATAGCATGCCATGCATATCCATGTTTTACATTCACGTCTCATGCATTAAGATTCGGCTAAATTTGCATATTTATGCTTTAATTGATTATCCTATGATTTTATGCACTATCACAAGTTTGCAATGTTTCACATGCCATATTGTAGAAGCCGAATCCTATGTTGCATCTCTTGTGTGAATTGCATTAGGAATTTGTATATAAGATCATGCATATTTTTACTAATTTTGTTTTGTAGTTGTTTGAGGGACGTCGATATCTCTGTAAGTTTTTATGCTTTAGCATCCCATTTGTGTATGTTTTTTTCTTATTATGTTTAGCATCCTACCATGAGGCTACTTGCTTACTTGATATAACTGTATGAATGCTTGTGGATGAAGGCTTGTTGTTAGAATTAGAATAATTCAATAAATGTACGTTTTAAACCCACTTTGCAGCGGCAAATTCACAAACTTTAAGCCCACTTTGTCAAGTGTCAAATTCGAACTCCTTTTCAAAAAACAAACATGAAGTTGAATTGTTCCAATTTGAGCAAACTAGTCTATACTTGTATGCTTCACATAGTAAATTTTAGGCTTTACCAAATAATCAAAACATGAACATATAAAGAAAATAAAATTCATATCATGGTTTAGTAGAGGCCGATCTTTTGATCGGGTGAGCGGGGGTGCTCATTATTGACCTTCCCCTCTCATACCTAAGGTTCCGAGCCAAGCATCCTTGGTTACGACGAACAGTGGCCTTGGCACCGAGTCACGGGTTTCCTAATTTCCCAAAATATTAGGTGGCGACTCTGAAATCTGATGACGCAGTCCATTTTTGACAAAATTGCAATAAAATGGATTTTCAATAAAAAGTTGCCAAATCTGGACTCTCATCTACGTTTCACATTGCACTCGTGAGACTAGATCAAAGAGATCTCAGGAGTTCGAACTGTTTAACGCGCGCGGGTACCCCCCGGGCATGTTACAGTTTCTGGCGACTCTGCTGAGGATTTTATGAAACCTTGACTCGAACTTCATGATATGATTTTTATTTTCAATTATATGTTTATTGCATTGCATGCATTGGTGTACTTAAATTCCCTGTGTTGCCCAAATGTTGGTAGGAACACAGACACACTTTTTGTGACACTACATCTATCTTTACGATACTTTAAAGGCCTTGTGTTGTAACCTTTTAAGATCTGTCAAAAAGGTAGCTTTGCTACGTAGCTCTGCTATTTGGCTTTGCTATCTAAGGTTCTCAGACTCCAAAGAGAGGCTATTTAACTCTTCTGATTTCCTGGGATCTTTATTGGTTATGACCCAAAGGACTCTTTGGTAACGTCACCTTGACTTCAACCCCTAGAGTAAAGCTAACCTTGTACATATAGTGAGCTATAGTACCTTTCAAATTAGGACAGGATGCTTTTCCATTTCTAGGATGTATCATACCGCTTGTTTGAATAGTGAAACCCTAGATCATTTCAAGCTAGGACAGGATAACCCCACCCTCTTTAGGGGTGTTTGTTCTCTTTCCTGCTTTATGTGCAATGTATTGGATCTAATACAGGGATTCTCAAATTCGAATGAGTGGTTCAGGTTGTTCAGTTTATCACCATTACTTCAAAAAAAAAAAACAAAACAAAAACATAAAATCAAAAAAAATAAAAAATAAAAATAAAATGTCGATATCCCACAAAGTCGACCATCTCTGTGATTGGGGAGTGACCACCTGTTGATTGCACGGGCTTTATTTTGAATGTTGTCGATGGCCCATACTTTGGCTGGCAATTTGAGAATGGTTTTATTCTGAGTTCTGAATTGAGTATTGAGTCTAAGTTTGACTCCACCAAGTTTGTAGAGTTAGAGTCAGGCTCGAGTCAGCCTAATGAGTCAGAGTCTTTGATTTCGATAGTGCTAACCTAGACATTTCTGTCCTGTAGTATGTTGTCAAAAGTCCGTTGCCATTTCTGAGTCATAGTCTCTTTTCAATAAATAGAAAAACAAAAAACCAAAATGCCAGAGTCTGCCTACTTCTCTGTGCTTTTAAATCATTGCATTGACCAAAGTTTTTCAAAACTTTTTCCAAAACTCTTATAAAAACAAAGAGGAAGAATTTCCTCGAGATTTGCAAATTTTGATCAATTGAGAGGAAGAGAGGTATGCTAAGCCTTTGATGAATAAAATCATTTTTGTTAATGTGGGTACTGAGAAGGATCCTGGCTTGGTCCAAATTGGTTCTATCTTATCTTCGTAAAAGTACGAGTGATTAGTCGCTTTGTGAAAAGATTTCAAAAACTGTTTTTGCGTGGTCCTACGAAGACATGCCTGGAATTAGTTATACAGCATAGGATCCCTCTTGACTCGTGGTCCGACCTGCTTAGCTCCTTAGCTTTCAAACCTTGATTCGAAGTATTCAATGATCATTCAAAGTGTAAGGCTTGCATAGTCGAATTGGAAATAGCCCTTGAACTAGAGGCCATGATGTGATTCAAATGGAGGTAGCCCTTCAACTAGGGACAATAAGGTCGAATATGATTTAGATTGGAAATAGCCCTTGAACTAGGGGCAATGATGTGATCCAGATTGGAAACAGACCTTGAACTCAGGGCAGAGAATGTGATTTCAATTTGAAACAGCCCTCGAACTAGGGGCAAAAGTATGAGGCTTTCATAACTGAAATGGAGGCAGCCCTTGAACTAGGGGCAATAAGGTACCATCCTTGAGAGGCTCGCTGGGCCGAAAACCCAGAAGGACGACCCAGGCAAAAGTTAGAGTAAAAAAAAAAAATTAAAAATTAAAAATTAAAAAAATAAAAAAATAAGGGAAAATAAAAAGAAAAATGAAAAGCTCGCAAGGTTGAAAACCCGAAAGGGCGGCTTTGGCAAAAGTTAGAGTGTAAAAGGAGAGTGTCAATACCCGAGTGAACCTTAGCCAAAACTATGTAGGGCCAGTGATTCAGATTAGAAGCAACCCTTGAACTAGGGGCAAGAAGGTCAGATGCGATTTAGATTTGAAGCAACCCTTGAACTAGGGGCAAAAGGTTGGATATGATCAAAGAGTTAAAATTGAATCGTTTCCCAATGAAGATCGCCTAGAAAGGCCAAACCCAGAATTTGAGAGAATGAATTTTATTATTGAAGGACAGTCGAGTTCCTATCCACTACACTAAGGGCAAAATCAAACCCAAGTAGCCTAGTCCCTACATCATCATATCTCCTAGTCAAGTGTAGCAGTCATTATTATAGATTTTGATGGCCTAGAGATCTCACACCCAATCAACATAGACAAGCTAAACTGAAACCCTTGAGAGGCTCGCTGGGCGGAAAACCCGAAAGGACGACCCAGGCAAAAGTTAGAGCAGAAAAAAAAAATGATGATGAAAAAAATGAAAATAAAAAAAGATGATGAAAATGAAAAATGAAAAGCTCGCAAGGTTGAAAACCCAAAAGGGCGGCTTTGGCAAAAGTTAGAGCACAAAAGGAGAGTGTCAATACCCGAGTAAACCTTAGCCCGAACTACGATGGCCTGATTCCTATCTTTAGGATACGTAGGTAGCTTCATCTTGAAGTTCGGCCCTAATAATTTTTCAACTCATTCATCTCGTCCATGTTTGCTTGGTGTGTCTTTAGTCGACTTGGTTGTCCTATCCGTGTTTGATTGGTATATCTTCGTTCTGCTCAGTTCAGTTGGTTTCGATTCAACTTGGTTCGGTTTGGTTCGGCGGTTCGGTTTGGTCCAGTTCTGCTCGGCTTCATTCGATTCGGTTCGGTTTGGCTTGGTTCAGTTTGCTTGGTTCGGATATCACCATTGATTATCTGGCTTGGGACTATGCACCCTAATGGTTGATCCCATGTTGTTTGAGTAGTGGCCATTTGCAAAAATAGATTTTGATTAATTTGAATGAAGTTGACTAATTTTTCTCGAAAATTGTTCCATTTTTGCAAAACTTGGACCATTCTTTGAATTTGAAAAGGGAAAATTTTCAGTACTCACAGTTTAGCTTACATGATTTGAAACAGAAAATGGAATAAGTATGCTAATCTAACTCTTATGTTGATCAAAACATTTTTTTTTTTTTAACAAAAAAAATCAATCAAGAGACAAAAAAGGGTCAAGGCAATGAACTAGGGGCATAGTCGAGTTAGAGATTCTGTCTTCTCCACCGCTCGAGTCAACTATTCAGTGTATATAAGTGTGTATTTATACTAATCAGGGTATTCATACCAGTCAGTGTATATAAGTATGTATTCATACCAGTCAGTGTATTCATACCAATCAGGGTATTCATACTAGTCAATGTATATAAGTGTGTTCCTTTCATACCAGTCAGTATATTTATACCAGTCAGTGTATTTATACCAATCAGTAGATATAAGTGTGTTTCGATTAATTTGCTTCTTTTTTTAGTTCGTTAGGTCATTTGTTGATTCAGATCAGTAAAGAGTCAATGTCTAATTTGGATTTCAAAAATTCAATCATTCTCAAATTCAATCAAACAAATTGTTTTCAAGCTCAAAGTGATATGCCAGTCATGCGTTGATGAGCAAAAAAAGAAACTGATTTTATTGCGATGGGGAGAACATCCCGATCACAGAGACAAAAAACAAAAAAAACAAAAAAACAAAAACAAAAAACAAAGAGAGAGAGAGAGAGAGAGAGAGAGAGAGTGATCTTTTTCTTCTTTCTTCTCCGGCAGCAGCTCGGCGACAAAGATTACAACGGGCTTCATTTGCACACAGCTTCATTGCCTAACTTTTCCATCAGCTGCCTCGCTTCATCTTTACTCCTTCGAAGCTTTTGAAGACTCTGCCTCAGCCTTGGCAGAGCTTCCAAAAGAGATTATTCCTCGCCGGCCATCAAATTGGTTGTGCGAAGAAACTCCGAATCGAGTCACGGAGGTTGTCAGTCGTTTCAGCTCTTTCTTCTTCTTTTTCAGCGCACTAATTTCTACTCGAGCGTCTTTGTACATACGTTGAAGGAGGGAGAGTTGTGCATGTAACTAATGTACTTCACACGTCCTGTTCTGCAGTCGACGAGACAAGTTGGAGACCGCTGTCATGGTTTCCACACATGACCTCAGCGTATACGAGTTTGCTTCGATGTCAAACTGTGCCGCCATGATTTGTTCAACTGACATTGCTGGAAAGTTAAAAACAGAAGAAGGAGGAGGAGCTCGTGGTTGAGGTTCAGGGGAGTCGAAATTGGTCATCTCTATCATAGACTCATTTAGGTCTGGAAAAAGAGTGAGAGAACCTTGTGAAGAGGCCATGGCAGAGAAGAGTAATGCAAAAGAAAGAGGTTGCAGAGTGGTGACAGAGAAAGTTTGCAAGCTTTTGCTCTGCCTCTCTCTTTCGCAGGCCTCAACTTAAAAAGAGGATGAAGCCAAAGAAGAAGACAAAGAGGGAGGAAGGCCGAAACGATCATTGACAATCAGGGCAAGATTGGATAGCCTGTCGATCAGGCACCGCAATTGTTGAAATCGCGCGCCAGACATAACGCTCGAAGAAGATGAAGAAAGAGAGAGTAAGACAAAAACAGAAAGAGAGGCGAGAGAGTTGTATATATATATATATGTATATGTATTGTATGTCTATGTATTATATATATTTGTTTGAACATTTGGTTACAAGAGTGGATTGGGTTCAGTAGTTCGGCTCAGTGGGTTGAGGATTCGGAATGCCTAAGCCCAAGGTCAGGGGTTCGAACCCTACATTGAGTGTTTTTTTTGTTTTGTTTTCATTTTATGTATAAATATGTCTTATATATATATATATATATATTTGTTTGAACATTTGGGTCACAGATGTGGCTTGGATTCAGTGGTTTGGCTCAGTGGTTGAAGAGTGAGAGACTGAGCCTGAGGTAAGGGGTTCGAACCCCACATCGAATGTTTCTTTTTGCTTTGATTTTGTGTATATATGTCTCGTATATGTATATATATTTGTTTGCATATCTTGTCATAAGAGTGGCGTGGTTCAGTGGTCGAGGACTCGAAGACCAGGCCTAAGGTCAGGGGTTCGAAACCCCATATCCCCACATCCATGCATTTTGTGTTTTTCCTTTCTTTTTGCGTGTTTTGCGTACGTGTGCTGACGTCAGCAAACGGAATATGCCTTCTCAGTAACGGCATCTTCCCGCTGACGGTTGCAAACGGAATATTCTATATCTGTGTATATATCCATATATATTTGTGTATATGTGTCATATATATGTGTATATATACTGTATATGTCTATGTTTGTGTATAAGTCGGTTATTTGTTTGTGTATATTGCCGTATTCGTATGTATTTTGTGTCTGTGTCATATATACATGTATATATACTGTATATGTCTATGTCTGTGTATAGGTCTGTTATTTGTCTGTGTATATTGTCGTATTCGTATGTATTTTGTTTGTACATGGTATATGTATACGGTATTTGGTTCGAACATACAATTCCTTCTTTCATTATGTGCATCTATCGCACAATAATCTCACTTCACACAAATTTCAATTTCAATTCCATCGCATTATCTTGTGCATACCAATTTTAATCGCGCTATCTTGCGCATCGCACTATCTTGTGCATCAATTCACTCGCTCTATCTTGCGCATCGCACTATCTTGTGTGTCAATTCACTCGCACTATTTTGCCCATCGCACTGTCTTGTGCATTCAAATTCAACCGCCCTGCTTTGGGTACCGCACTGCTTTGTGCATCAAATTCAACCACCCTGCTTTGGTCACCGCACTGCTTTGTGCATCAATCGCCCTGCTTTGGGCATCACACTGCTTTGTGCATCAATTTCAATCGCCCTGCTTTGGGCACCGCACTGCTTTGTGCATCAATCGCCCTGCTTTGGGCATCGCACTACTTTGTGCATCAATTTCAATCGCCTTGCTTTGGGCACCGCACTGCTTTGTGCATCAAATTCAACCGCCCTGCTTTGGGCACCGCACTGCTTTGTGCATCAAATTCAACCGCCCTGCTTTGGGCACCACACTGCTTTGTGCATCAAATTCAACCGCCCTGCTTTGGGCACCGCACTACTTTGTGCATCAATCGCCCTGCTTTGGGTATCGCACTACTTTGTGCATCAATTTCAATCGCCCTGCTTTGGGTACCGCACTGCTTTGTGCATCAATTTCAATGGCGCTACCTTGCGCATCGCACTATCTTGTACACTCTCCCGGTCTAGGAGACCTTAAATCATACGGTGTCTAAGAGACCTTAAATCCTACAGAGTCTAGGAGACCTTAAATCCTCTGAAGGTGCAAGTCCTTTGGTGTTTGTCCTGCCCAAACGACTTTGAGGGTCTAGAAGACCTTAAATCCTCTAAAGGTGCAATTCCTTTGGTGTTTGTCGTGCTCGAACGACTTCAGGCAGTTTGGTATAGCCACCTGCCTGTGTTTACAATAAGTTCCTAGGAGACCAACTGCGACGGTGGAAACTAGAGTTCGAATGGCCAAGGCCTAGAACGCAAAAGGTTCGGAATTTCCGAGACTAAAGTCTAGTTTAAATACCCATGGGTGTATCCCCGGCTTGAAATCTGTATGGCAGCTCCATAGGTTGAGGTAGCGTGTATACGCCTCAATTCTGGATACTGAACCAACCTAGTTTGTCACCCCGTTAGAGAATAGGGAAAGTTGTGAATATGATCATGAAGAAAAGCAGCATCTGTGGCTTCTACATATAGAGGTTACCCCTTGTCATTCTACCATAACTTCTTCCACTCGCTTGAGATGCGTTCGGACTTCGATATCCACCTTTACTCCTTTCACATGAAATGTGTTAGGATGTGACGTTTACTTTGGCTAAAACCTTCCCTCTCTCCGTATGAAATACGTTGAGATATGCCTGTTGGTTACACCATTGTCTTTCTCCTTGGTTAAAACCTTCCCTCTTTCCGTATGAAATACGTTGAGATACGCCTGTTGGTTACACCATTATTATTCTCCTTGGTTAAAACCTTTCCTCTCTCCGTATGAAATACGTTGAGATATGCCTATTAGTTACACCATTGTTATTCTCCTTGGTTAAAACCTTCCCTCTCTCTGTAGGAAATACATTGAGACACGCCTGTTGGTTACACCATTATTATTCTCCTTGGTTAAAACCTTCCCTCTCTCCGTATGAAATACGTTGAGATATGCTTGTTGGTTACACCATTGTCATTCTCCTTGGTTAAAACCTTCCCTTTCTCTATAGGAAATACATTGAGACACGCCTATTGGTTACACCATTGTCATTCTCCTTGATTAAAACCTTCACTCTCTCTGTAGAAAATACATTGAGACACGCCTTTGGTTACACCATTGTCGTTCTCCTTGGTTAAAACCTTCCCTCTCTCTGTAGGAAATACATTGAGACACGCCTGTTGGTTACACCATTGTCGTTCTCCTTGGTTAAAACCTTCCCTCTCTCTGTATGAAATACGTTGAGATACGCCTGTTGGTTACACCATTGTTGTTCTCCTTGGTTAAAACCTTCCCTCTCTCTGTATGAAATACGTTGAGATATGCCTGTTGGTTGCACCATTGTCATTATCCCCGGTTAAAACCTTCCCTCTCTCTGTATGAAATACGTTGAGATATGCCTGTTGGTTATACCATTGTCATTTTCTTTGGTTAAAACCTTCCCCCCTCACTGTATAAAATACGGTTAGGTATGCCTGTTGGTTACACCATTGATTTTCTACCTGGTTAAAACCTTCACCCTCTCCGTATTAAATACGGTTAGGTATGCCTGTTGGTTACACCGTTGTTGTTCTCCTTGGTTAAAACCTTCATCCTCTTCGTATGAGATACGATTAGGTACACTTGTTGGTTGTACCGCCATTCCTCCTATCGCGTGAAACGCATTGGGATCGCAAGTTTACTCGGTTAAAAACATCAGGTGCATCTGTTGTTTACACCATCTTTCCTCCTTTCGCGTGACACGTGTTAGGATGTTGATTTCTCTTGGTTGAGGTCTTCCCTCTCTTGCATGATCATAAGTTTTTCAAAAATAATTGGCTTCACGAAGCGTGTAAGTCCAACTTTCAAACTACATTTTGAGCATATCATTTGCATTATTGCCCCTGAACTACGCTTGTTTGATTCCTTGCAAAGAGATACATAGGCAACCTTTGGGTTCAACCACATGCATTGTATCCTGTTTGATTGCCCAAGTCTTACGACCTTGTCAAAAGGGTCGTCTTCGAGCTTTGACATTCGCTCACGTCATGAAATGACTTCGAGCTCTGTCAAAGAGGGGCAACTGTAGACACCTCATTTTTGACCGGCCTTAAGACTTGGGCACTTTATTTTGACCACCCTCACCAGAAAAATCAAATTGAAATTTTAATCTGAAACCTCTCCCATTGTGGCCAAATTAAAATATTTTTATTATTTTATAAATTTGTAGTATTGTATAATTTTATATAATTTTGTGTGTTCATACATAATTGTAGATGTTTGGTATAAATAATACATTTTTGATATTTGATAAAAAGAAAAGGATAAAAAAAATAGAAAAGAAAAGATTATAAAAAAAAAAAAAAAAGGTGGTCATTATAATTATGGTTTGTTTTGGGTGGGATAATGATAAAAAAAAAACAAAAAAAACAAAACAAAAAGAAATGGTGTATCGTGAGTAGGGCTTTGGAGAATATCATTCCGATGATTAAGGGAGTGATGGAGGCAATTTTCAAAAAGAGAAAGGAGCAAGTGAAGAAGATAGAAAAAAGAGGAGCAGGTGAGAGTGGGTGAGAATTTTTCTTAGATCAATAAAAAAAGAATCAAACTAAGAAGGCACCGATGAGAGGGACACAAATTTTCGGTGGAGAGCATTCTTTTAGAGTGAGTGGGAGAATAAATAAAAAAAAAAAGAAAAAAGAGAGATAAGAGAAAGGAGTGAGTGGGGAGGTTGGTTTAATAATCATATCTCCCTCTCAAATAGAGGGCTGGGGGATAGACAGCAAAAGGAGAGGGATACACATGCACTGAACCCACCTCTCTCTCCCTCACGGCTACACCACAACTCCCATTCACACCCAGCATATACACACACGGCAGCCACCATTGATACACCATACACAGCACGCTTCAAAGCTTCAACACATGACATACACTACACAGACCCAACACACTCAACACGGATAGACTAAGCACATGCATGACAAGAGACATGAGGCTACACGATACACACACACACGGTTTAGAGAGAGAGACATAGACACCCACACACAACCCATAGACGGATGGAGCTTCAACACTGATACAGACCATACACACACACACCAAACCCAGCTCTCTGCTCTCTCTAGATTTCTAGGCTTCTCTTTTTCTAAGACACACACAGCACACAATACTCACTCAGCCACCCGCGCACACTGCACACCCAGCACCATACACCCACTTCATACACACCCAAGATCTTCCCACCCATGCACATGACACCCAGCTAACACACACCTCTCTCTTACCCACGGCACACACCCAACACCACACTCATGCACGCCTAACATAGCACACTGGTACACACACGAGCACACACTCAACACACACACACCATTGACACAGAGCTACACACCATTCACACTGCTACATACACACACAGCCCATACACCATGCACACTGCCACAGACACCACCGCTGCCATCACCACGCCGCAGTAGCAGCAGCCACGGGAGGCACCACATCACAGCAGCAGCAGCAGCTTGAAGAGACACACACACACGGCACACACCAAACCCATCTCTCTTCTCTCTCTAGATTCCTAGGCTGCTCTCTCTCTCTAACACACACCCATACACCCACTCCATACACACACACACATCAAAAACCATGCAGACAGACCTACGGTTTTGAAGGAGGGGGATACGACCTCTCTCTCTCTAAAAAGAGGAGAGTCCATACACACCCAAGATCTTCCCACCCAGCAGCTCACACACACATGCACACTGCCATACACCCAGCAGCTAGCACATGCACACCCAACACAGGCACAGGAGACACACAAACCCATTTGCTCTTTTTCTCTCTCTCTCTCTCAGGGATGGGCCGGATTACCCTTTTGATCCATTGCTTCACCATGATTTCTCTCATCTCCTCCGCAAAACCCACTCTCGAGCTCCCTCTCTCTGCAAACCCGTGAAGTTCAACATGAAGTTATGATATAAGGGGTGGGTGTCTAGAGAGAGAAAATGTGGTAAGATAAGAGGAGGTGGGTGTGTTTTCTGGAAGACGATAAAAATTATGTGAGAGTGTGTATGTGGCTCATGTTGCACCGACGAGGTTCTAACTCCAACGCCGTTGCTTCAGTGTGCGTTAGGAGGTGATGTTTTGAGCTGCTTAGTTATGGTGGTTAACAGTGGCCTTGTTTGGGGCAAACAAGAAAAGAAGAAACTGGAGTTGTATGGTGGGCCCATGGCTTTTTAAGATCAAAAGGGTTGTTGCAGACTTGGGCCAATTCGGCTATGGTCTTACAGATGCTTAGCAGATCATGGTGAGCTCACCTCTTTGGGCTTGCAAGTTGACTTATTTTGGGCTGTGGCCCTCCATTGAAGATGAGTACATGGACTGGATTTGATTGAAGACACATGGATCTTTGCTAATTGATGAGTAGTCGGGGGTTTAAAATCTTCTTTTTTCTTTTTGAGTGTTTGTGAGGTTTCATTTTATTTTATTATTCCCTCATCTCTCTCTCTCTCTCATTTGAATATGTAATAATTTTTGTGTTGTATAATCTCCCCACCTCGCTTCTTATCTATCCCATTCTTTAATCGCTTTCCTTACATGTACATATGTATATATATAGCATGCCATGCATATCCATGTTTTACATTCACGTCTCATGCATTAAGATTCGGCTAAATTTGCATATTTATGATTTAATTAATTATCCCATGATTTTGTGCATTATCACATGTTTTGCAATGTTTCACATGCCATATTGTAGAAACTGAATCCTAGGTTGCATCTCTTGTGTGAATTGAATTAGGAATTTGTATATAAGATCATGCATATTTTTACTAATTTTGTTTTGTAGCTGTTTGAGGGACGTTGATATCTCTGTAAGTTTTTATGCTTTAGCATCCCATTTGTGTATGTTTTTTCTTATTGGCGCTGTTTGGGAATGCTCGGTTAAGGCTATTATAGCCTAAAAAGCAAAATAAGCCCAAAAGCCAACATTATTCAAAGTTTTTGAAAAAAAAAAAAAAAAAAATAGGTTTTGCGGAGACAAGTAGGCACCTACTACACCGTCGTTGTCTGAAAGTCATCATCAATCTAATTACCACATTTTGCCCTCTATATCAATTTAAAAAATAAAAAATTAGGGATAAATCTGTCATTTTAAATTTAAACATCATTTCAACACACTTTCCAATACAACAACTCAACTAAAAAATCATCTCATCTTCCCAAACACAAAAATTAAAATAGCCACTAAAATAGCCAAAAAGCCAAATAGCCTACTAAAATAGCCACTTCCCAAACGAGGCCATTATGTTTAGCATCCTACCATGAGGCTACTTGCTTACTTGATATAACTGTATGAATGCCTGTGGATGAAGGCTTGTTGTTAGAATTGGAATAGTTCAATAAATGTACGTTTTAAACCCACTTTGCAATGGCAAATTCACAAACTTTAAGCCCACTTTGTCAAGTGTCAAATTCAAACTCCTTTTCGAAAAACAAACATGAAGTTGAATTGTTCCAATTTGAGCAAACTAGTCTATACTTGTATGCTTCACATAGTAAATTTTAGGATTTACTAAATAGTCAGAACATGAACATATAAAGAAAATAAAATTCATATCATAGTTTAGTAGAGGCCGATCTTTTGATCGGGTGAGTGGGGGTGCTCATTATTGACCTTTCCCTATCATACCTAAGGTTCCGAGCCAAGCATCCTTGGTTACGACGAATAGTGGCCTTGGCACCGAGTCATGGGTTTCCTAATTTCCCAAAATATTAGGTGGCGACTCTGAAATCTGATGACGCAATCCAATTTTGACAAAATTGCAACAAAATGGATTTTCAATAAAAAGTTGCCAAATCTGGACTCTCATCTACGTTTCACATTGCACTCGTGAGACTAGATCAAAGAGATCTCGAGAGTTCGAACTGTTTAACGCGCGCGGGTACCCCCCGGGCATGTTACAGGGGTGCCGGAGGTGGAGGTGGAGGATGTGGCTGCTACCACTGTTGTTGCCATTCTTGTTGTTGCCTCAATGACTTTGCCATTTCCTGAATCAGTCTCTCCATTCTATCCAATCTGGTAGTAGTAGACTCTTCTATCTCATCACCCCTTGTCCTCACCATCTGATTAGACTTGCATTATAGTTTATACAGAAAGTTCACAAAGATGCATATAGCAAGAGCATACATATTCAATTAGTTATAATGCAAGTAAATCACAAATTATAACACATAGTTGTTCGTATTAAAACAGTTAAGCACATTCTCAATGCTTTCAAATTCATACTTATGAATGCGTCTTAGATCTTTTCTAGACGTTTATTACTCTTTTGGACAAGTGTGTGACTTATTAACTCATGCTCTGATACTACTCTATCATGACCCGAACCCGCCCCCATGGGTTAAGGACCGGCCAGTAACCTTGAGATTACCTACGGCCTCAAACCAAACCAAACGTATTTAACAGAGTTAATGGGGGCCAAACGGAAGCAATTTTAAAAACTTTGTCCATAAAGTCGTGCTCACATGGCACATCAAAATAAACCATACATATAAACATTAATAACCCATAATGTAATTACAAGACCAAAAATTCTCAGACAACAGATCATCCAAAAGTAAGTCAACCCAAGATAACCATGTACAGACATATACAAAACTTCGCCAACATGACAAAATATAAATACATAACAAAAGGGTGAAGATGGGTCTCGTGCGTGAGACACAAGGGCTGACTTTCCAAAACCTATGTTGATTTACTTAGGCTTCAATGGGGATAGGTCTGGACCTCTCTTGACTCACCTACAAACATATGAATGAGTGTGAGCGAAAGCCCAGTGAATAATATCAAGTAAAGGAAGTGTATTGAAACATTATACAACAGACGACCTTGGGCCCCCATTCATTCATGTCAATTGGCCTTTGGCATTTTCAAACTTTCATATCAGACTGGCTCTTTGGCCTTTATATCAGACTGGCTCTTAGGCCTTTATATCAGACTGGCTCTTAGGCCTTTCAGACTTTCAGATCAAACTGGCACATAGGTCTTTCAAACTTTCATATCAAACTGGCACATAGGCCTTTCAGACTTTCAGATTAAACTGGCACATAGGCCTTTCAGACTTTCATATCAAACTGGCATTTAAGCCTTTCAGACTTTCATTTCAAACTGGCATTTAAGCCTTTCAAACTTTCATTTCAAGCTTTGTCCACCATTCAAAATTAACAAACTTTACAAAACTTACATGGAAGTAAGTAATTGGACAATAACATATTTCAGACATTACTCGCAATGATCAGTTGATTGGTTCGCCTTGGAACTCAACCCTACACATGCCATGAACATAAAAGGGTCACTAACAATTCAATCCGTTCTTTAATTCACATTCTCCTATTTAGGCTTCATTCTTATCTCTTTAATTCAATTACAATGCTCAATGTATGCCTAAGAGTGATTGGAAGTGAAAGAGAGTGAAAAATGAGACACAGAATGCATTTTCAAAATTTCAGAAAACAGGGTCCCTGCTCGAGCGTGAACTTCCCCGCTCGAGCGGACCCTTAAGGCCTGCAAAAGTACTGGATACGTGAAAATTATGCTCGAGCATGCATTCTGGCACTCGAGCGGAAGGCCTCTCTACATGGCTCCCCGCTCGAGCGTAAGATTTCCCCGCTCGAGCGGATCCATGCCTGCAAAAAGTACTAAGTAGCGGTTTCCCCGCTCGAGCAGACATCAAAATTCTGGAATTTCCAGATTGTGTTCTTGAGCTTCATTTTGACTTTTCAACCACAATTCTTGCATTTTATGGCTCCAATTCCACATATTCTTGTACTAGCATGGTACCAACACTAAAATACATTACAATGGAGCTCAATTTCTTGTATTACTTACATGCATGTCTCAAATTAATCCAAATTCAACACATCAAATTCAAACATGCAAAGTTTACACTTTCATGATCTATTCTTGTATGTAAGAAATACTGATTATTCACAACTTATTTGGTGAAGAAATGGTCATATACATGGATTTTAAACAAAATTCAACATAGATTATACACATTGTGCTCAAATATGGAAATCTATAGCAATTCCTTACATGCATGCTTCTATTAACTTTAAATCCAACACATATAACTCAATTTCTTTATAATCAAGCTAACTCATGCTCTTGGCCATTAATCAAACTTGAATTTACAAATTACAAACAAAAATTCATGAGTTTACTTATCTAAGAGCTCAATCTCCCAAACTATAACAAAATCTTGGGTTTAATCTTCAAATTCCCCAAACCTTGAGCCAAAATCACCCAATTCTCTCCCTCTCTCCCTATATGGCCGGCCCTCTCTCTATTTTTTGAGTCCAAATCAGCCAAATGAAGTTATGAAGAGAGAATAAAAGGTGTAATGCCTTAATACATCAAACCCCACTAACATCAATTTAATAATAATAGATATTTGGCACTAATTCAACAATTTAATCAATTTAATTTGGTCCGAATCAATTTCTAATTAAATTTCACCGTACGCTCTGAAAATTATGCCAATCACAATGGCGTAATCAATTTCGGGTTCTATGGCCGATAAGGCCCTCAACTTAATTTCCGAAGCGGAAAATCAAACTGATATTCCTACGGTAAACAGATAAAAATTCAAAATCACATATACACGCATAATTGGCACACAAAATTGTATTAAACACATAATCATACTCAAACTATGGACCAATTAGCATACTACGGAACAGGGGTATCACACATTTTAAGAGTAAACATATTCTTCACTCATAACTTTTATAACATAATTAACACAAAGCGATATAACACTGTAGACACCCCATTTTTGACCGTCCTCAAGACTTGGACGTCACCGTTCAAACACTCGGTGATTATACATGTTTGTGTTCGTTTAGAGTTCCCGGGGGGCTCGGCTACGCGCCTTGTCTCAGGATCTCCGAACTTGATCGTGTTGTGTCCGGTTTTCCACCAAACACCTGTGTTTTGTCTTGGGAGGGCAAGGAATGGCTTATTAACCATCCCCACACACCACCGGCCCTCCCCTACCATCACCGGCTACGCACTGGTTACACCGGCACTTGTTTGTTAGAAGCTTTGGCCGATCGGCACTTTATGTTGCCGACCGGCACTATTTTGTGCCGATGATCTTTTTTTGTGGCCGGCATGCATTCTGTACACCTCTGAAGCATGGTGCATGCCAGCTGTGCCAGCTGGAATGCACCCTCACACTCCCCCGTGCACAGGTGTGGCCATCTTGCACCCTTTGCACCTTTGCACCCTTTAAGCTTCTAGAAGCTTGCACCTTTGGCAAAACTTCTTGGAGAAGCTTGGCCAGCTGTCCTAGCTTCTCCAAGAAGCCAAGACCCATTTGCACCTCTTGCCCCTTTTCCTTTGCTTAGCCATTAAGTCTTAGGCTTGCCTTGGCCTATATAAGCAACCCTTCTCTCCATTTGTTGGAGGTTAGCCATTTCCAACACAAAACCAGAGCTTATATCTATATATCTCTGATATATATCTATCTAATTCTATATCTTCCCTTCCCTCATCCATTGTGTGTGTTTCTTGGCCTAAATAGTGTGTTTTACCTTACTTTTGCACCATTACACACACTATTACACCTAGCTCCGAGATTGAGGGACTTGGAGGGTTGTTTGTTGTGATTTTGGACTGGTTTTGATCATTAGAGGAGGGCTGCACCACTGGTTCTTCAAGGAGTCTTCAAGGGTAAGCATGTTGCTTTAGTTTCCCCAAACTTGCACTAGCTTTCTACCTGTCTTGCTTTGTGTTTTTGGCTTTGTGTTCAACATAAAAAAGTCTTATATTTTCTTTCTTTAGAACCTTCATTAAGGTCACTTGGGGGTTTGAGCACAAACTCACCCTCTTAGGCTTTGTTTTGGCTATTTTAGCCCCTTTTCTTGAGACCTTGTTTAACTTGGTGTTTTTTTTTTCTCACCGAAAACCAAGTGGGTTTTCAGTGGTGAGGGAAGTATTTTGGAGTCGTATATAGGGGAGGGACACCCCCCATCTCCTTTATCCCTCTTTGGTCTTTACTTTGGCTCACATAGTAGCATGCATTTTTAGCCTTATATGCCTTCATTTCAGAGCTTATTTGGGTGTTTTGGATCATATATCATCTCTGTTTTTGGTTGGTTTTGTGGTCCTTAGCATGCCTCTTATACTTGCTTTGTAATGCTCTAGTTTGCCTAGAAATGAGCCATGAGTTTAGGCCATGTTTTTTGCATGTATGAGCCTCACTTCATGAAGATATTAGCATCATTTTGCCATGCCCAGAGGCTGTAGGCCACTGATTTTGCCATGTTTGGTATGTTTGACAAAGTTGTTTTGCATTAAGGCTTGTTAGTCTTAAGATGTGAGTTCTTAGCATGCATTTGGTTAGGCTATTTTAGTGATTTGGAATCATCTAATATGCTATCTCAGTCCTTATGCCATGCTTATATGCCTCCATGTATCATCTCTCCCATCTTTTGAAATGTTGGTCTCTTATGCCTTAAAGTGAGCATTGTGCATGCTTGTATGTTTAGAGCATTTGGGCTGCCTTATTGTTGGGTTTTGGGGGCTCGTTTCATTTGTCAAAATCTGTTTTTGGTGGTCTAATATATCCCATGAGTGGCCATGTTAATGGTAGCAAGGAATGCTCCCTTTGTGCCTTAACCTTAGGCCCTTTGACTTGCATGTTTGCATAGGTAATTGGTCACCATTTTGGGCATGTTTTGCCACTGTTTTGGGTTGGTTTGAGAGCTGCCCCATTGTGGTCTAGTCCACCATCACATGCTTGCCTCATGTCTATCGCTTAATTGATTCATTAAGTGTTGTAGTATGTTGGTCTTATTGCTTGATTGGTCCATGTTTGCATGACATTTGCACCTTGTATACTCTAGCATTTTGCATGCTTAACATGGTAGTTGCATGACATTTGGTGTGCTTGCATCCTAATTCCCATGTTGCATCATTTGAGCTATGTTGCATACATGCATTTCATGGCTTGGTTTGGGGTTGTCAAACCAAGCATAAGGGTTGAGGGAAGTTCACACTACAAGTGGTGCAACTTATTTCAATTCTTGGTCCCCAAGGCCCTTGACCAACACATGATAAGGTCTTGGTTTCATTTGTGTGTTTGCATGCATTTTTACATTAAAATGCAATCTTGGTTCCTTAGGCTATCATGCACCAAGATGCATAGTTGATGGCCCAAGAACCAAGGGTCATGCTTCCTTGAGTCCCATATATGATAGGGAGCATTGACCATGCTTACATTTGCTCTAAAATCCATATCATGCACTGTCTGCTTGCTATTGCTGTCAAACTGTCCTCTGCAGGAATTTTGTGCCGACCGGCAGCATAGAGTGCCGACCGACACTTTATGGATAGCCGATAACCTCTCAAGTAGCCGGTGATCATTTTATATGGCCGGTGGCCATTCCATCCAGCCGGTGGTGTACAGAAGTATGCAAGGAAGGTGTTCTGGGACTTTGGCAATTTTTGGAGAGACAGGGCAGTAAGAACAGAGGCAGCATTGTCATGATGCGGGTTTCCGGGCGAGTCGGATTCGAGCATGCATCATTCACAAGATCCGAGGTAATGGCCGAGGCCCTCTTTTTTGCTATACACTGAATTTAATTTGATAATTCGAAATTTCTGTAATAATTTATTTATTCTCAGATTTGGACTGCATTTATTTAGGACTCAGATATTCTTTTGGTCCCTCCGAATGAGGGCGTATTTGTAATAAGGGTGTGTGAGTATGTGTATGTCTTCCAACCCCACGTCTTTCTTCCCTTTTATTTATCTGCTTATGATGGTAGACTAGGGCATATTTAAATTAGTATAACAGTATGAAAGCATGTTTGCATTCATTCATCTGTTTCGCATGCATCGGGCTCGGCACCTCATACAAACTGCATCGTACTTCAATTCCAAATTGAATACATGTTACTTGTAACATTTCACATGCCATGTTTAGGATAGCCGGGCCTGTCTAGATTACATCTTTGCATGTGTTGCATTAGCCACTCAACATGAAACTAGGGTCATACATATGATTACTAACTGGTTTCTGTTTTGGCTTGGAGTACTAGATAAGTTTTTATGCTTTAGCATACCACATGCGTGTGAATGTTGCCATAACAATATGCTTACCATGCGGCTAAGTGCTTATGTGAGATAAACTGTTTGAATGCCTGTGGGTGGAGGTTGGGTTGCTTGAGTTGGAAAACTCATTGAAATCCGTGTTTTAACCTACTTGCGAGTAGCAAATTCCGAAACGCTTTCAAAACGAACGGATATGCAATATTGATTTCCAAATTAGGCAATCTATTCTATACTTGTTTGCTGTGCACATAACATAGTAATTCTAGGCTAATAATTGGAATAAGAGCATGTAATGTTTTCAAAATCGGATATCACGGTTAGTAGTGGCCGGTCTTCGAACCGGGCGAAAGGGGGTGCTCATAGCTGACCTTCCCCGATCGTACCCAAGCTCCCCAGCCAAGACTACTTTGGTTATGACGGACACGTGACCTTCGACACCGAGTCAGGGTTTTCTAAATTTCCCATTTTAAAAAAAAAATATTTAGGTGGCGACTCTGTAATCTGGCAAAGCAGTCCATGTTTGGCACTACTTTTCAAAAAATCTATTTTTCTTCAAAACGATTTGCCAGAGTTTGACTCTTTGGTTCAAGATTAACAACCGTGACATTTTGAGTCCTTTGAACTGTAGTGACCCAATATCGAACCGGAACGGGGACTCGTGACTCTCCCGGATGCGCTCGGGACGCCTACGCTTCGCGACTCATTGGGAGTTTAGAGAGCTTGATTTGAACTCGTGATATCCGTTTTTTACTACACTTATGTGTTTCTTTGCATTGCATATGCATTGGTGCGCCTAGGACACCGTGTTGGCCATCTACTATTCCTGAGCGGTTTGCCAGAGGCTTGTCTTGTCAAGGCATGTCCATAAGGCTGACGGCTATGGCTCGCCAAGATGGGAACACAAACCCCGGTTTTACCGAGGCACCCTTTTTGACCATTCGACCTAGTGCATATTTGGAATCCGTAGTGACCATTCCAAACTAGGACATGTTGCTTACCCGATATAGGTTGTTTGAAACCGCTGCGTGCGTAGTGAAACCCTAGCTCCTGACAAAATAGGACAGGGAAACCCTACCCCAACATAGGGGTGTATTGGCCCTCATTTATCTGCTATGTGCTTTCAGAGTGTATCTCTACAGGAACACACATGTCAGTTTGCAAGATTGGGTATCCGGCCTGAGGGCACCAGTAACAGTATTTTGGGAAATCAGTTATCTGTGGGTACAGGATTTAGACTTGGGGGCAATGATTTAGAAACAGTGATCAGTATTTGAGGAACAGTGTGTCGAGTTCAGCGTGTTATCCAACCGTGTGTTGTTTATTTTATGCCGTTATGCTGTCCGATTTTCTGTTATTTATACGCTTTATTTATCTTTTTATTAGGTAGTTGAGCACAATTGCTTCTGACCCGATAGATATCCCCAAGCACTCGGATTAGAGGACGCCGACTTCTTCGATCCGAGGATCCGATAGACGGACAACCAATGTGCTACTCATTACCCCCTACATTAGATCGAGGTCAAGAAGGCAGAGGACATCAAGACAAAGAAATACCAGAGGGCTTTATCTACCCCACCTGTGTTCAGTAGGGATCAGGATTCTGTGTCACCAACAGAAAGAGAATATATACCAGTAATCCAACCAGAGCAGGATAGCATGGCTAGTTTGGAGGAGATGGTGCACCACCTTCAAGAGAGCATGAAAGCAATGCAGCAGGATGCCGTCCGTCAGGCAGATTTCGCCAGGCAACAGGCCACAGTTGTGAGGGAACAGGCAGAGACAATTGCCAGGCTAGAGCAGCAAACGGGAGCATCTGCTTCGCATCAAGCTCCTTCCCCACCAGGAGTTCCAAACCTTGGGGAGACAGCCAATGTTCAGAATGATACAGAACTGCCCACAGGACCACCCCCACCTCCAACCCTACCTCAAATCCAACCTCAGCTATCAAAAACACCCACCAACCTACCGGACTCTCCCTTTGAGTTCGAGACTGATCCCACCGCACTAAAGTTGAGCAAGCTTGAAAAGCTGTTCAAGAGATCCCAAGGGGTCAAGACTATCCCCGATATTGAAGATGGATACACCGATACAGCCGTGACGCTGCCCGATAGGTTCAAAATGCCTCATATTGATCGACGGACAGTCCGGGACCCATGGTGCATTTAAGATCGTTGATGTTCTAAGGCCGATGGGCCTCAGTAGGCTTCAGAAGTTGTCTTTGTTCGGCCGGACCCTGTCGAGTGTGGCGGCCATATGGTATGCCAAGCTAGAAGATGATGTCAAGAGGAATTGGGACGAAATGGCTGAGGCCTTCATCGCACAGTATTCGTATAATACACAGATTGAGATTACGACCCGTGATCTCGAGACGACTAGGCAAGAGCCTAAGGAGAGTTTTTAAGAATTTGTAACCAGATGGAGGGCCAAGGCTTCAATGATGACCTTGAGGCCAACGGACAAAGACCAGATTCGAATGATTGTACGCAATCTTCAGCCGAAGTTGATGCAAAAAATGATAGTACTCCCCTTTCCTACCTTTTCTGACCTACATGAAATGGGGGTGCAGATTGAGGATGCCTTGAAGCAAGGCTTGATTGATAAGGACCGGGAGTAACCCCGACGAACTTTCAATCGTGGTAGCAATGCAGGCCCGAGCGACGCTACAACTACAAGAGCTTCCGAAGTAAGCATGGTCACCACTAACCCCCCCTCCAAGAAATACAACAGCTGCACCATTCTCCGACGCGTCCGGAAGCAACCCACAAACAACCAAATACCCACCCAGAAACACCAGAACCTTCGCCCCACTATATATGCCCCTATCCAAAGCTCTGGGGGTTTTGATCAAAAAAGGGCACCTGAAGCCCCTGGAGCCGCGGCCCTTGCCAGAAAAACTCCCTCCTACCCATAACCTGGCCAAATATTGTGCATTTCACCAACAGCACGGTCATGACACCGACTGCTATCAAGCATTTGCTACGCCATGAAATTCAAGATCTCATCGATAACGGGTGATTCTCGCCTTAAAACCCAATGTTACTACAAATCCTCCTCAAGACATAACCAAGCTCCAGCACCCAAAAGGCTCAAATTCATCCATACTGGGACCGTGTCCTACGACCCTAGTATCTATATCACGCCTACCCACCTGCCTAAACCAGAGGTGCTCCTCCCCGATTGCACCGACTTGTGCATGATGGACATCTCCATGACCCAATCTAAGCCAACGGCGGTGACCGCCAAGAACAGGGGAAGGGAGATTCCAAAGGAGAAACAGGTTGTTGAGTCAGAGTCTGCGGAATCTGGGAGTTACGTTGGAAAGACATATAGTCCGAGTGACTACATTTCATCAAAAGGGCAAGATGGGCCCGGAGTAGAATTGCCAACAGGGGGAGAGTTGTGTGTGATTCAAGGAGATAGTCTGGGTCAGGGAACAGATGATGTAACAGCTGTAGGGGAGGACCTGGCCGATCTCCAATTTTATAGTGACCAATACCTAGAGGACGTGGCAGTTGCGTGGTTCGATTATGAGGATTCAGCGGAAGTTACCGGGTGGTTGGACGATCAGCCCGATGTGATAGGAGAATTTCAGGCAGAGTAGAGTTCAGCAGGAATGAGAATATCGAGATCGGAAGGGTCAAGAGCGTAACACATTGCCGGGGCCGTCAAGAATTTCGCCCGAGATTGAAACATTTTGAGTACGGAGATGATTGAACAGTCAGTCATGTCAGAACAAGCAAGTTTTGAGGATTCTGAGAGAATCAGGAAAGCAAAGGCCCATGTGGAGTTGAAACCGCCAGGTGCACAGAAACGAGAATACTACAGTGTGGATGAAAGGTGTCAGGAGCGAAGAACAATATACCAGAGCCGACAGTGTCCGCTGTCACCGATGGAATGTGGTGGAAGATGAGGACCTATGTCTTGCCCATACGGATGAAGATTGGGGAATAACCAACCCGATAACACTTGGTACCTTGGAGAGGTCGACCACATGACGAGGAGTGGGCGATATTTCAAACCCCACACTTGGATCAACCAGAGGCCTGTGGAAGGATAGGAAGCCGAGAAGCAAAAGGAGAAGCAACTTGAGGAAGAAGTCAGACTCAAACAAATTAAAAAGATACAAGCAGACATCTCCATTTGGGGACTACTCATGGCCTCGCGAGTACACAGGCAGGCTGTTTTGACAGCCATGGATAAGGCCAAACTCTCCATAGAGACTACACCAGAGCAGCTGGTTGGACTGGTCTTCCCGGGAGGAGGTTCCCCAGCATTGACCTTTTCGGATAAAGAACTTCCGCCTGAGGGCGTAAATCACAATAAACCCCTCTACATCTCCGTGGAATGTAGAGATAAGTGGATACCGGTGGTACTTGTCGATACTGGGTCTGCCATCAATGTTCCGCCACCAGACAAAGATATGCGATTGGCTTGAAAACCGCAGATTTCGTACCAACAGCCCAGGTCATCCGGGCGTACGACAATACAAGTAGAGAAGTAATGGGGACAGTTAAAGTTCAGACAAAGGTCGGGCCGGGACGACACGAGATAGATTTCCATGTCCTAGAAGTTCCCGCAACTTTTAATTTGCTTTTGGGGCGGCCGTGGCTGCATCAAGTGAAGGTAGTGTCATCTACTTTGCATCAAATAGTGAAATACCCCTATGGGAAGGGAGTAGCCATTGTCTTTGGGAATTCATCAATCCACCCACCACCGGAAGTATCCACGCCTGTTCTAGAAATTGAGCATGGCGTGGAAGATGTGTTCATATCAGGTTTTACCTTGGCCGAGGCTCAGGTCGTACAGAAT
Source organism: Camellia lanceoleosa (assembly GCA_025200525.1). Lineage (NCBI taxonomy): Eukaryota > Viridiplantae > Streptophyta > Magnoliopsida > Ericales > Theaceae > Camellia > Camellia lanceoleosa. The sequence continues at coordinate 54,797,971 of CM045761.1, read as the reverse complement.
ATCATGCCTGCTAATGAAGGGATATATGTCAGCGCCCAAGCAGTGTATCTCATGAACAAGCTCCAATACATCCCTGGGATGGGACTAGGAAAGAGCGGCCGTAAGGGCATTGCAGCATTGACTGAAGTACCACACAACCCCCATACCTTCGGCTTAGGTTACTTGCCCACCAAGGAAGATTGCGTAAGGAAAGGAAAAGAGATGGCTAGAAGAGCCAAAGCAAAACAGACGGGGAAACCCTTTGAATTGATGCATCGGCCCATTCGGGGTACCCTAAACGGACGCTTCGTCCGGGAGGGGGAAGATTTTCCATTTTGTGGCTTTCCGGAGCCGTGGTGGAACGCAGAGAAGAAGCGCGTGCCGGGGTTCGAAATTTTCTTTGACCTGCAGTTACTTGGGGATGATGTTGCTAAAGAGCGGACAGACCCAACAGTTGAGGATGAGCATAACAAGGGATCAGAGTCTGCGGACACAGAGTTTGAAATGGGGGTAGCGCTGGCATGTCTACTTTCAGATCCTTCGATCGACCAGCTGTGCTTGGGGGATAACTCCTTGGTGTCCATGATCGGAGATGAAACGGCTGCGGGCCTACCATCAGCTATTTTGGATGCATCCATCGCACCCTCCCTCACCTGGCAGTACGAGGAGGGATTTTTGTCAAGCAAAGACCGGTCAGTAGTGAGCCGAATCGATTCCACCGAGTCTTGTGAGTCTAATCAGTTCCACTGCCCGAAGTCCGAGTTCGGTATTCGGGGTGATAACCCGATGCCACAGCCTTGTCCTGTGTCGTCTTTTTTTTCTTTGAGTCTGTTGTAATGTAAGAATTGACGGTTCGAAGTATCTAATGAGAATGAGGTGACCGTGGTTTCGAGTACTTTTCAGGCCTCGTTTATTGCTTAAATCAGACTTTCAAAATTTTGATGAAAACGACGAGGACGAAATTCCTCCGTTTTGCAACGACTAATTGAACAAGAGCAGAGAGGTTTGTTAAACCCTTAATGGATGAAATCACGACCGTGAACATTGGTATCGAAAAGGACCCGCTACCGTCCAGACGAGTCCACGTTGTCTTCGAGGAACGCGAGCGCTTAGTCGCTTATTAAAAGATTTCAAAGATGTTTTCGCGGTCCTACGAAGACATGCCCGAATCGATCCCGAGATTGTACAAGACCGATCCTCTTGACCCCGAGGCCCGACTGTCAAAATGTAAACTCAAAGGATCCGCCTGATTGGGCCATTAAGATCAAGGAAGAGGTCACTAAGATTGACGCAGTTTCCTCGCTAGTATCCGAATACCCGACTTGGTTGGCCAACATTGTTCCAAAGGTCAAGAAGGATGGCGTAATCCGGGTATGTGGATTTCAGGATTTGAACAGGCCATCAAGGATGACTTTCCTTGCCGTGATATCGACGAGTTGGTAGATTTCATAGCGGGCATGCTTTGCTCTCATTCATGGATGGCTTTTTCGTGCTATAATCGATAGTAATGGCACCCAAGACCGGAGAAGATCGCTTTTACCACCCCGTAAGTACATATTGCTACAGAGTGATGCCATTTGGGTTGAAGAACGCCGGGGCTACATATCAACGGGCTGCAACCACAATATTACATGACATGATCCATAAAGAGGTTGAGGTGTACGTGGACGACATAATTGTCAAGTCCAAAGAAAGAGAGGGCCACTACACCGCCTTTGCAAAAGTTCTTCCAAAGGATCGTGAATTTAGGTCATACTGAATCCTCAAAAATGCACGCTTGGTGTTACAATGGAAAAATGTGGGATTTCGACACACAAAGGCATCAAGTCGATTCTTCCAAAATCAAGGCCATCTTAGAAATGCCACCACCAATGACCTAAAAGGAGGTGCGAGGCTTTCGGGTAAAGTGCAATTCATAAGGCGGTTTATCTCAAAACTAACCTTAACTTGTGAACCACTTTTGGTCTTCAAGAAAGGAAAGAAGTTCCATTAGGACGGCCGATGCCAAGATTTGAACAGATTAAAGAGTATCTACAGAATCCGCCTGTTGTCACCACCAAAGCCGGAAGACCGTTGATATTGTGTCTCACAAGAATCGAGACTACAATAGGTCAGATGCTCGCACAAGAGTCGGAAGATAAAGTGGAAAGGGCCATCTACTATCTCGAGCAAGAAGATGCCGGATTACGAGACCCGCCACACTACCGGAGAAGGCTTGTTTGGCCTTGGTATGGGCTACTACGGTCACGGCACTACCGTTAGCTCACTCAGAATGTTGGTTTCACGACTTGATCCCATCAAATATCTTTTCGAGAAACCAAAGACTTACGTAAGCTAGCTCGCTGGTCGCCGTTGTTTCCTAATTTGATCTCAAGTATGTGACGCCAAGTCAAGAAAGGGAGAGCGGTGGCAGAAGTTCCTGCCGACCACCCGTTGAAGGATGAAGCGGTTGAGTACCTATTCCCAGATGAAGCTATTCTGCACATCAAGATGAAACTTGATTTATGTACTTTGACGGAGGCCAAATCAATACGGTATGGGATAGGAGTGTTGCCGATAGCACCGACAATTCCTCAGATCCCTTTAGCGTTCAAGCTTCGATTCAAAGTCTCAAACAATGAGGCAGAGTATGAGGCATGTATTGCCGGTCTAGAAGCTGCCCTAGAACTAGGGGCAAGACGATTGGACGTCATTGGGGATTCGAACCTAGTTGTGTCTCAAGCGAAAGGAGACTGGAAAGTCAAAGAGGAAAAGATGATAATTTACCACCAGACCTTGGATTTGTTAATTCCTCGGTTTGAAAAGCTAAATTTCACTCACCTAGTAAGAGAGAACAACAGGTTTGCAGATTCGCTAGCAACTCTATCTTCCATGATAGACATCCCATCTGGGGTCCGGATGCGTCCAGTCATTATTGACCAGAAATTTGCACCTGCCTACGAGTCAATCTCTGCCATAGATGAAGTGCAGGATAACAACCCTTGGTATCACGATATATGGAACTTCTTGGAAAAGGAGGCATATTCACCAGGGGCAAATGCCAAAGACAAAAGGGCAATCAGAAGAATGGCTGTTCAATTTATCATCTACGGGGGTAAGTTGTACAAAAGAGGTCATCTGGGAATGCACAAGCTGTGTGTGGAAGCCGAAGAGTCGAAGCGCCAGATGGAGGCCATCCGTGGAGGAGAATGTGGGGCACATATGAATGGGGTGATGCTGGCACGAAAGATCCTCAGACAGGGCTTCTACTGGTCTACCATGGAGGAAGATTGTATCGGCTTTGTTCGGCGATGCCACAAGTGCCAGATCCATGCGAACCGCATGAACATCCCGCCATCAAAGTTATACAACATGACATCGCCATGGCCGTTCTCAGTTTGGGGAATCGATGTGATTGAGCCGCATTCAAGGGGTCGAATGGGCATGAGTATATCTTGGTAGCAATAGATTACTTTACGAAGTGGGTCGAGGCCCAATCTTATGCTGTGTTGAAGGCTTCGCAAGTCGCAAAGTTTATCAGAAACAACATTATCTGCCGTTATGGAGTCCCGAATGAGATCATTTCGGACAATGGTTCTCACTTCAAGAAGGAGGTGATTGATTTGTTGGAGAAGTACAATGTGGCTTTTCATAAGTCGTCCACGTATCGGCCGTAGACCAACGGAGCAGTTGAGGCCACCAACAAAAACATCAAACACATACTGCAAAAGATGGTGGAAACCTATCGGGACTAGCCAGATAAGTTGCCGTTTGCTCTATGGGGCTACCGAACTTCAATTAGAACTTCTACCGGGGTGACTCCGTATTCCTTGGTATATGGGATGGAGGCCGTTCTACCTATAGAGATTGAGGTTCCGTCTCTACGAGTATTGGCTGAGTGTCAGATAGCCGAGGCAGATTGGCAGCAGAGCAGATTCGAGGAACTCATGCTCTTCGATGAAAGGAGATTAAAAGCACTGTACCATGTTCAAGGATATCAACGCAGAATCGCCTGGGCTTTTAACAAGAAAGTTAAGTCTAGGAATTTGAAGGAAGGAGATTTGGTGCTCAAAGACAACCGAGCTCCCATCCACGACCCGAGAGGCAAGTTCAAACCTAATTGGACTGGTCCCTATATCATCAAGTCTATCTGGTCAGGTGGAGCTGTGATTCTGATGGACCTAGATGGCCTAGAGTTCTCCCAACCGATCAACATGGACAAGTTGAAGAAATATTACCCCTGAGAGGCTCGCTAGGCCGAAAACCCGAAAGGGCGACCTAGGCAAAATTCAGAGCATAAAAAAATAGAAAATATAAAAACTGAGCTCGCAAGGTTGAAAACCCGCAAAGGGCGGCCTTGGCAAAAGTTAGAGCGCAAAAGGAGAGTGAAAATACTCGAGTGAACCCAAGCCTGAACTACGTAAGGCTTGATTCCCATCATTGGGATACGTAGGCAGCTTCATCCCGAAGTTCAGCCATAAACTTTTCCCCGATCAACTTTGTCCATTTGATCATCTTGGTCATCTTTGCCCATCAGCATTTATCGCAATCTCCGGTACAGTGCTTTTCAGACTAGGGGCAACTTTCCGTGCAGACATGCTGTCCGCAGTACCATTCAAACAAGGGCAACTTTCCGCTTGCTAGGATCCGGTTGTGCATCTCAAAGGATGATCTCAAGCGTGTCTAGTTCAGATCCATATCGAAAATAGTTTTGAAAAGTTTTAATAAAGGTGACTTTGTTCAAATAAATCTTTTTACAACTAAGACCATTCCTGGACCAAAACGGGAAATTTTCAGTACCACAACCTTCAATTTCATTGATTTCAAATAGAGTTCTCTTGCTCTTGCATACAATTGAAGTTGCTTTTTATTACATTCATAAAGAAAACTTGAAAGTACTAATAAAGCAATAAATTCGGGGCATGGTCAAGTCAAATGTCCCTATGCCCCTTCCCATAGCTGGTCGAAGCCTCTGATGCCAAAGTGGGCCCCTCCTGTGCCTCTTCATTAAGCCAATCCAAGCACTCATCAGACAAAGTGCAACTGAAAGCGGGAGAGGGGGCCAGGAGTTCTCTCGTCCTCCATGTCAGGCATACCGCCACCAGGCACCTCGAATCGAATGTAATCGGCACTCTATCCTTCCCATGACAAGTCTGATTATGACCAAACCGCGCAGATGCGGAATGGAAAGTAGAAGACACAGTGAGTCAAGCCAATCAATTGGATTCCGGTTGACGGGTCATGTCAGAACTCATCATTGGGAGATTGAGCCAAGGGCACCGCCAAGCAATGCGGTTCATGGACAAACCGCACATCCATTCAAACCACCAACCTCATCAAAGGCGCCAACTAGGCGTTGTTCAAGAAGTAGCCACGAGCTGAATATGCTGGGCAAGAGTCCACAACCTTCAGTTTATCCATTAACCACACCTGGGGAGGGATGAAAAATGAGAGAATAAAGAATATAGAGATGTACGATGAGAGCAAAAGTGAGAAAAGGGCTTTTGTGAGAAAAACCGAGCCTGAGGGCCGAGTGATGTGAGCAAACATAAATGTGAGATTGGGTGGGAAACATTACCTGTAGTAATAGTGGACTCCTTGTTAATCTGATCGCCTCGACGATAAAAGGCGCTAAGCCCAAAGAATGTCTCACCAGATCATGGCGATGCATTTTTGCCCTCCTTCAAGCCTTGGGCAACTTCAATCAACCGGACGCTGGCCCCTCCGGAGCCGGAGACGAACAGAAAATGAGATAGCATACATAGACAGAGGGCGTGTCGCCGAAAGCCTTGCCAGTGATGGTCGCCGCGATCACTGGTCTCAGAAAAACGACAAACCAAGCTCGGAACATCTAATGTCCCGTCACAAATCAGAGAACGAGCATCGGGCATTGAGAGACCACACATTTGTCCTAAGACTTGAGCATGGCCAAAACGAAGTTGGGGTAGGATCTCCTCATTGCGTCCAGATTCCATTAGAGCTTGGAAATCTTCAAAAGTGGGACACACCTCTTGCCCGCTAAAGCTAAAGACATGTGTTACCGGGTTCCAAAACCTTGCCGCGGCATGGAGGAATGGAGAATGCAGCGGGGTACGGCGCAAAGTGAATAGTGCTTATGCCGAAGTCTAAATTCAAATTTTTCCGAGCCATCCAAGTTGTTAATCCAAGTTCGAGATTTTGGGCAAGAAATTCTTCCATTTGGAGCAAATCAAGTGGAAATGAAGAGAACAACGGTTGAGACCCTTTTGAAGAAGATAACGTTGAGTGAAGGATGATGTCAACATTCTCACTGGTGTCGACAGTTTAGTGCCGATCGGCCAATTATAGTGCCGACCGGCCATCTGTTTTGGCCGATGGATCACCCTTTCGGCCGATGGCCATTCCTCAAGGCCGGTAGCCTTTCTGCTGGGCCGGTGGTTCTCTCCCTTGTCCTCTGAGCTGTTTATGCTAAGAATTTGGAAAATCCCACCACTTCCAATACCCTCCTGTGATCAATTCTTATGAGGGCACGCCCATTTTCTTATCGAGTTGTTGCATATTTGCTTATCGAGTTGTATTTCACTCTCTTTAAGTCTTTGTAATGTTTATCAAGGTGTACTCGCATTTGGCTAGTTTGTTGAGTCCCCCTGTTTTGCTTATCGAGTTGTAATTGATTCACTACCTGATTATTACGATGCGATGCTTTGTTTTCAAAACGCAGTTTCAATTTCAGTCTCATTGTTGTGTGATGCCTTGCGATGCGATGCATAAAACACGCAAATGTAACACCTTTTGAACAAACAGTTGTTTCATTTCCATCATATGTTTTGCAAAAAACACACGTTTTTGAGAAATAAAACCTGCCCGAGGCAGTGCAACGTGCTTAAACTCCTAGTAAAAAGGAAAGTAAAGCAGAAGAATAGCAGGGTAGCAGAGTGCTGGGTTTGACACCAATAACCTCCCCCTTCCGGTCATCGTACCTTTTGCGCCCTTGTTCGGGTCAGTCATGTGATTTGGCACCGTCATCACTTAGGGCAGTCCAAGAAACTGTGCCTTCAGAACATAAGTGGAGCTTCGAGTTGACCTCGTACCACAACTTTTGTGAGCAATGCTCGGGACATGCGAAGGACGTCCCTTCCCGTATCCTTTTATATCTTGTGAATTCTCTAAATCATTTCAATCATACTGAGTTGCAGTATGTTGCATTCCAGCATCATGTTTACCATGATCAGTTTCAAGTTCCCCTATATACACATTGCATTGTATGCGTGCTTTGCTTTACTGATATGTCTTCAAGTTCCCTTTTATACACATTGCATTGTATGCGTTCTTTGCTTTACTAATATGTGTTCAAGTTCCTTTTTATACACATTGCATTGTATGCGTGCTTTGCTTTACTGATATGTGTTCAAGTTCCTTTTTATACACATTGCATTGTATGCGTGCTTTGCTTTACTGATATGTGTTCAAGTTCCTTTTTGTACACATTGCATTGTATGCGTGCTTTGCTTTACTGATATGTGTTCAAGTTCCTTTTTATACACATTGCATTGTATGCGTGCTTTGCTTTACTGATATGTGTTCAAGTTCCTATATACACATTGCGTGCATGTGTGCATTGCTTTACTGATATGTGTTCAAGTTCCTATATACACATTGCGTGCATGTGTGCATTGCTTTACTGATATGTGTTCAAGTTCCCTTTTTAATCGCGTGCATGTGTGCATTGCTGATATGTGTTCAAGTTCCTTTATATACACATTGCGTGCACGTGTGCATTGCTTTACTCACATATGTTCAAGTTCTCTTTCCATACACATTATGCATACATGCGCATTGCTTTACTCACATGTGTTTAATCCTACTATCTTGTCAGACACATTGCATGCATTGTCACGACTTTCGATCGCCTTTGTCATGCATGTTGCTAACAACATTGTACCTGTTAAGTTTGTTTTCTTTGCAGGCACGATATTGTATGTACGGCTCATTTGAGGCCGGTGAAACTGGACGAGCCGCACAGGTATTGTATCCCCCGCGTGAGACGTACAGAGAGTTGTATAATTCTCTTACATCCTTTCTGCATTGTAGTGTAGTCTGTTGTATGCTAGCTTATAACTGTTGCATTTATGCTTCATTACAGCTTTCTTTGCATAATCATAAGTTATGCTCGGCTTCTTGCATTGTCTTGCATTTCACCCCTGCCTTCGGGCTCATACCTTGTTTGTTTTGCATGTTTGTCTAAGTCTTCGGCCTTGTCAAAAATGGGTCGTCTCTGGGCTTTGACATTCACTCACGTCATTATTATGACTTTCGAGTTCTGTCAAAGAGGGGCAACTGTAGACACCCCATTTTTGACCGTCCTCAAGACTTGGACGTCACCGTTCGAACACTCGGTGATTATCCATGTTTGTGTTTGTTTATAGTTCCCGGGGGGCTCGGCTACGCGCCTTGCCTCAGGATCTCCGAACTTGATCGTGTTGTGTCTGGTTTTGCACCAAACACCTGTGTTTTGTCTTGGGAGGGCAAGGAATGGCTTATTAACCATCCCCACACACCACCGGCCCTCCCCTACCATCACCAGCTACGCACTGGTTACACCGGCACTTGTTTGTTAGAAGCTTTGGCCGATCGGCACTTTATGTTGCCGACCGGCACTATTTTGTGCCGATGATCTTTTTTTGTGGCCGGCGTGCATTCTGTACACCTCTGAAGCATGGTGCATGCCAAATGTGCCACCGAATGCACCACACTCGCACGTGTGGCCATCTTGCACCCTTTGCACCTTTGCACCCTTTAAGCTTCTAGAAGCTTGCACCTTTGGCAAAACTTCTTGGAGAAGCTTGGCCAGCTGTCCTAGCTTCTCCAAGAAGCCAAGACCCATTTGCACCTCTTGCCCCTTTTCCTTTGCTTAGCCATTAAGTCTTAGGCTTGCCTTGGCCTATATAAGCAACCCTTCTCTCCATTTGTTGGAGGTTAGCCATTTCCAACACAAAACCAGAGCTTATATCTATATATCTCTGATATATATCTATCTATATCTATATCTATATCTATATCTTCCCTTCCCTCATCCATTGTGTGTGTTTCTTGGCCTAAATAGTGTGTTTTACCTTACTTTTGCACCATTACACACACTATTACACCTAGCTCCGAGATTGAGGGACTTGGAGGGTTGTTTGTTGTGATTTTGGACTGGTTTTGATCATTAGAGGAGGGCTGCACCACTGGTTCTTCAAGGAGTCTTCAAGGGTAAGCATGTTGCTTTAGTTTCTCCAAACTTGCACTAGCTTTCTACCTGTCTTGCTTTGTGTTTTTGGCTTTGTGTTCAACATAAAAAAGTCTTATATTTTCTTTCTTTAGAACCTTCATTAAGGTCACTTGGGGGTTTGAGCACAAACTCACCCTCTTAGGCTTTGTTTTGGCTATTTTAGCCCCTTTTCTTGAGACCTTGTTTAACTTGGTGTTTTTGGTCTTTTCACCACTGAAAACCAGTGGGTTTTCAGTGGTGAGGGAGGTATTTTGGAGTCGTATATAGGGGAGGGACACCCCCCATCTCCTTTATCCCTCTTTGGTCTTTACTTTGGCTCACATAGTAGCATGCATTTTTAGCCTTATATGCCTTCATTTCAGAGCTTATTTGGGTGTTTTGGATCATATATCATCTCTGTTTTTGGTTGGTTTTGTGGTCCTTAGCATGCCTCTTATACTTGCTTTGTAATGCTCTAGTTTGCCTAGAAATGAGCCATGAGTTTAGGCCATGTTTCTTGCATGTATGAGCCTCACTTCATGAAGATATTAGCATCATTTTGCCATGCCTAGAGGTCAGAGGGCCACTGATTTTGCCATGTTTGGTATGTTTGACAAAGTTGTTTTGCATTAAGGCTTGTTAGTCCTAAGATGTGAGTTCTTAGCATGCATTTGGTTAGGCTATTTTAGTGATTTGGAATCATCTAATATGCTATCTCAGTCCTTATGCCATGCTTATATGCCTCCATGTATCATCTCTCCCATCTTTTGAAATGTTGGCCTCTTATGCCTTAAAGTGAGCATTGTGCATGCTTGTATGTTTAGAGCATTTGGGCTGCCTTGTTGTTGGGTTTTGGGGGCTCATTTCATTTGTCAAAATCTGTTTTTGGTGGTCTAATATATCCCATGAGTGGCCATGTTAATGGTAACAAGGAATGCTCCCTTTGTGCTTTAACCTTAGGCCCTTTGACTTGCATGTTTGCATAGGTAATTGGTCACCATTTTGGGCATGTTTTGCCACTGTTTTGGGTTGGTTTGAGGGCTGCCCCATTGTGGTCTAGTCCACCATCACATGCTTGCCTCATGTCTATCGCTTAATTGATTCATTAAGTGTTGTAGTATGTTGTTCTTATTGCTTGATTGGTCCATGTTTGCATGACATTTGCACCTTGTATACTCTAGCATTTTGCATGCTTAACATGGTAGTTGCATGACATTTGGTGTGCTTGCATCCTAATTCCCATGTTGCATCATTTGAGCTATGTTGCATACATGCATTTCATGGCTTGGTTTGGGGTTGTCAAACCAAGCATAAGGGTTGAGGGAAGTTCACACTACAAGTGGTGCAACTTATTTCAATTCTTGGTCCCCAAGGCCCTTGACCAACACATGATAAGGTCTTGGTTTCATTTGTGTGTTTGCATGCATTTTTACATTAAAATGCAATCTTGGTTCCTTAGGCTATCATGCACCAAGATGCATAGTTGATGGCCCAAGAACCAAGGGTCATGCTTCCTTGAGTCCCATACATGATAGGGAGCATTGACCATGCTTACATTTGCTCTAAAATCCATATCATGCACTGTCTGCCTGCTGTTGCTGTCAAACTGTCCTCTGCAGGAATTTTGTGCCGACCGGCAGTATAGAGTGCCGACCGGCACTTTATGGATAGCCGATAACCTCTCAAGCACGGTGATCATTTTACATGGTGGTGGCCATTCCATCCAAATGGTGGTGTATGTATATGCAAGGAAGGTGTTCTAGGACTTTGGCAATTTTGGAGAGACAGGCAAGAAGAACAGAGGCAAGAAGTGTCATGATGCGGTTTCCCAAGTAGTCGGATTCGAGCATGCATCATTCACAAGATCCGAGGTAGGCCGAGGCCCTTCTCTTTTTTGTTATACACTGAATTTAATTTGATAATTAGAAATTTCTGTAATAATTTATTTATTCTGTATTTGGACTGTACTATTTGGGACTGTATATTCTTTTGGTCCCTCTGAATGAGGGCGTATTTGTAATAAGGGTGTGTGAGTGTGTGTATGTCTTCCAACCCCATGTCTTTCTTCCCTTTTATTTATCTGCTTATGATGGTAGACTAGGGCATATTTAAATTAGCATAACAGTATGAAATCATGTTTGCATTCATTCATCTGTTTCGCATGCATCGGGCTCGGCACCTCATACAAACTGCATCGTACTTCAATTCCAAATTGAATACATGTTACTTGTAACATTTCACATGCCATGTTTAGGATAGCCGGGCCTGTCTAGATTACATCTTTGCATGTGTTGCATTAGCCACTCAACATAAAACTAGGGTCATATATATGATTACTAACTGGTTTCTGTTTTGGCTTGGAGTACTAGGTAAGTTTTTATGCTTTAGCATACCACATGCGTGTGAATGTTGCCATAACAGTATGCTTACCATGCGGCTAAGTGCTTATGTGAGATAAACTGTTTGAATGCCTGTGGGTGGAGGTTGGGTTGCTTGAGTTGGAAAACTCATTGAAATCCGTGTTTTAGCCTACTTGCGAGTAGCAAATTCCGAAACGCTTTCAAAACGAACGGATATGCAATATTGATTTCCAAATTAGGCAATCTAGTCTATACTTGTTTGCTGTGCGCATAACATAGTAATTCTAGGCTAATAATTGGAATAAGAGCATGTAATGTTTTCAAAATCGGATATCACGGTTAGTAGAGGCCGGTCTTCAAACCGGGCGAAAGGGGGTGCTCATAGCTGACCTTCTCCGATCGTACCCAAGCTTCCGAGCCAAGACTACTTTGGTTATGACGGACACATGGACTTCGGCACCGAGTCAGGGTTTCCTAAATTTCCCATTTTAAAAAAAAAAATATTTAGGTGGCGACTCTGTAATCTGGCAAAGCAATCCATGTTTGGCACTACTTTTCAAAAAATCTGTTTTTCTTCAAAACGATTTTCCAGAGTTGGACTCTTTGGTTCAAGATTAAGAACCGTGACATTTTGAGTCCTTTGAACTGTAGTGACCCAATATCGAGCCGGAACGGGGGGGGACTCGCACTCCCTCCCCGGGATGCGTTCGGAGACGTCTACAAACACTTGTCACCATAAATGTTTCCACATTATATTATAGTTTTCAAAAACACCACTGTATTAGCAGTTGCATCATTTGCACACGACAAAACAAAACTTCCAAACCATACTTCAAATCTATTAAAATCCTTATAACAAGCTTTCGACTAATTATTCTAGTTTTTAAAAAAAAAAGAAGAAAGGCTTTCGACTTAAATTTAAAAGACAGGGATGATCAACTTGGTTCATGATGAATACTCATCCAATTATATAATTTTAAGAATTCAACCCCTGTTTGCACTTGGATGATTTGAACTTAGCATTCTTATTGGCTATCAACGCGTATGGAGCTTCTTCAAACTGGGATCTCTTTCTCATCATATGCTTCCACTTTTGCTGCAAAAGTCCCCAAAATAAAATAAAAATAAAAATAATCAGAAGTTGCAGGTGTTTGAACAAAATCAGACTTGCAATTGCACTCTTTACCTTCAAGTTGTCCGATGTTCTATGGGGATCATTCTTGAAATATTCATTCTTGATTTTTATCCAACGGCCGTACCTGGGATACAAATTAAATGAAGAAAAAAAAAATCAACAAAAATAATGGTTGTTCATGAATTGTGCTAAAATAGTTTCTTGTATTCTCTAAAAATTGTGTTTCTTCAAACATACATTCTTGCATATTTTTTAACTCCTTCAATCAGTTTGTTTGTTTCATCAGGACTGAACTTGTTATAGGGTCGTCTTTGATCTTTGCCTTTCGAGCACAACTTGGCTCTTTTGCACGGCGGTGGTAGCCCAAGGTCAGCTCCATTAGAGTTGCCATTGTTGATTAGTGGGGCCTCAAGTGAGGTGTAGGAAGTTTCAACAAGAGGTGGCGGAAATGTTCGATTGTAGTGATCACCAAAGCTGAAAAATTATAATAGAAACCTCATCAACAACAAATCTTCTTACTAATTTATTAAAATCTCTAATGTATTACCAAAAAAAGAAACAAAAAGAAAAGACAAAAACACTGATTAATAGGAATCTAGTAACTTCACAATATAAGGTTGTTATGTTCATGCTTCTAAAATAAAACAAATTTCATACCATAGAAAATTTGCTTTACCTTGGCAAAGGCATGATTCCACCTACAAAAGACGCCTTCAAAGAACTTTGGGTATGGTTTTGGAAATAAAACTCCTCACTAGAGCTAAGCGGCGTAGAATTTGGCAACCCGTATGGAAATGCACCCTTCAAACACAAAGTATAAAACCCTCTTCAATAAAAAATAGCAACAAATACCTACCAACATGACATTTTACACACACAAAAGCTTGAACAACTACACAAAAACCAAAGAAAATTATTCAAAATAAATTGTTTGAGTGAAGCAAGCAGAGAAACTTACAACCGATTGACAAAATGGTCAATGCGATGACAGGGTGCAATATCTCATATGGAGCCTTGTTAGTAGTTTATAGACCTCAGTGTATTGTTCCATGTAAAAAAGAAGAGTGCGGTGTAGCTACAACTGTGGGATTGATATGAACTTTTTAAGAAATCATGAAGTTCTGCAATTGATAGTGTGTTCTGTTCTGTAGATTTTTCCATCACCTGGTAGCTGTTCAAGGCCTCCTTCAAATGTTAATCATAATTAGCAGTGACCGGTTTAGGAGAAAAAAATGGCTATACTCATATCCAATTTAACCTTGGTGAATTAAGGCATCTTCTATTTATTGCACTTTATTATTGAGCTACTCATGCAGTTCAATACTGATGTAGCAAAAATGTGTAAAAGAGGAAGGTACTGATCTTCCATTAATTCAAAGAGAATACCGAAAGTAAGATCATTCTCTAGATTTTACAAAGAATATACCGAAATAAATGTTTAAGAATGGTTAATTCTCACAGAATATTAAAAGTTGGAAAGAAGAGTATAAACTCGAAGTTATATTAATTATCAAAACTCCCTTTTGCCATAAGGTTTATAATCATCTTAAATAGTTATTCCAAGTAAAAAAAAAAAAAGTTCTACCAAGCCCAACATTATTTAGTCCAACCTCATCATTTATAAGTGAACCAAACATTATCTTACGGCGAAAGAGTGACACAAATATATGTACTAGTCAATTTTTTTTTTTATCAGCGAAAAAAATATTGAATATAACTAGTTTAGACACTTGAATTCAATAAAAAATTCCTCAACTGAACCAGGCAGTTGTGGATTAGGCAAGCCAGGGCCTTCATGCACAGGTGGCAATTCCAATTCAACAAAAATATTTAGGAGAGTTCTTGAGCAGGTGCTGATAGGTTTAGATAAAAAAACAATATAAGCTAGAAAAAACCTAATCAAGACACAAGTGACTCAGCCTAAAAATTCCTCACCAGGCCAAGGTTCTTGAGCCAAAAATCCAAAATTGCCTATCCATGTTAATTTCTCAGGAGGTTCGACTAAGTATTCTTTTTCACTGACCAAAAAAAAAAATTGTTAGGAAATAGGTTTGCAAAATATAAGCAGCAGTTTAGCAAGTTCTGTGAAAATCCATAACATAATTAACAAAAATAGACATGGTAATTACCTTGGAAAAGGTTTGTTTCTGTTCGACAAGTTGTCGATATTTCCACCTGGGAAAAGCAGGCCTTGAGCAACCAGGGTATTGTTTTCGCAATAAAACTCCTCACTAGAAGTAGGCAGCTTTGGATTTGGCGACTCAGGTTTGGAAATGTACCCTTCAAACACAAGTATGAAACCTTCTTCAATAAAATTATACGATCAAAATATTGCAACAAATATCAGTCAGCATGACATTTTGCACTCACAAAAGCTTGAAGCCTGAAGGACTACACAAAATACCACAGAAAATTATTCAAAATGAATTGTTTGAGTGAAGCAGGCAGAGAGAAACTTACAAATGATTGACAAAATGCTCAATATGATGAAAGCGTGCGATATCTCCAATGGAGCTTTGTTAGTAATTTATAGGCCTCCATACATTTTGCCATGAAGAAGAAGAAGAAGAAGAGTGCAGTTGTGGGATTGATACAAACTTTTTAAGAAATCATGAAGTTCTGCAATTGATAGTGTGTTCTGTACATCACCTTGTTCAAACTATTATAGTTGTCAAATTGATGAGAATTGTATCGAAATTCTAAATTCAAATCGAATCGAAACGAAAATCATTAGTGTGTGAGCGATTTTCTGATCACACTGCCCGCTTAGTACTCAGCTGGAGAGGCACCGGCAGAATAGATGGCTCCGGCTAACCTGTAACAGAAATATAAGAATCCCACGGTGGTTCGCCACCCGGGGGTACTCCGACGATCAAGTCAGTACTCAATATCTCTCAAAGATAATCAATCATCTATTCAACTCACAAGCTTGAGTATAAAAACATACCTTAGACCCATGGGGGTGCCTCTTATTTATAGTGAACTCAATCCCAGTCCCACTAGAAGCCTGGCTTCTATGGACTCCTGTTCAGTACTTACTTTGGATTCTTCTAGAAGTCTCTACTTCATGGGTTTCAAGCTCATCATGCTCATCTTGGATTCCTAGCTAGATTGGGATAAACTCTCTAAGAGCTTTATCTCTATCTAGACTAGAACCCCTCATCATCTAGGACTCTTGTCCCCTATCCAGGTTGAGTTCCCTCTTCATTCTAGGACTCTTGTCCCTTATCCGCTTATCTCGGATTCCGATATCTTCGGAGATGACCTCGGCATCTCCGAGATCACCTCGGCACAACTACCAGGACACGTCGGCGTCACCTTGCCACGTGTTGGTACTCAGAAAATATATCCTCACAACTGCCCCCTAGGTTCTATTACCTCGGCATTCTGAGGTGATGGAACCTATACTGTTCGTTCATCTGTGCCCCGCTGTCCGAGATCAAACTCGCCGACCTCAAAGTTCCCTGGACTTTTCTGCCCACTAGTGTCAAGTATCAAGTTTCATGCTCTCCAAGCTGCTTGAGATCGCACCTCCTAACCGAGGTTCTGGTTCCATTATTTCGTAAACTCCAAGAGCTTTGCAACTGCGTATGAGCTGTCACGCACATGCCCCCAACCATTTTTTCTTTCCAGCACGTCGGCTAAACTTCCTTCTTTACTTACTGCCGAAGTAAGAATTTATTGACTTAGTCCGAGCAAAAACCCATAGTCTGCTTTCATCAATGCCTCATAGCCAATAACCAAGTTCGTTTCAAGTTTCTCAGCTGAGATCTTTCTCCAGGCTGACATTCCTTCTATAGATCACGGATCCCAAGAACTCCATTCTGCCGTCATTTCACGCGTTCGATCAAAATCAACTCTCTCTCTCTGTCTTTTCAATTCTGCATCTCTGTTTTTGCTCAGACTTTCTCTCTTAAGTCCTTCATCGTTCCAAACCTTCAAGCTCTGTGATCGGTGGTTCTATGATCGGTCCCGACAAACAGTCAATCATTATTGTCCTCGTTTTTCCAGGTTGTATTGAACTTGCTAGTTCAGCCAACGCATCGGCGTGGCTGTTATCATATCGGCAAATCTGAAGAAGTCGGCAATCATGAAACAAGGTTGTCAGCCTGATGACTTCCTTCGTGTATGCCGACATTATTTCATCTCGGGCTACAAACTCTCCTGTTGTCTCATCTGCTTCTGCTGCTACTGCCAGCTTCAGTCCTACAATCAATGCTTCATATTCTATTTCACTGTTTGAGGCCTTGAACCCCAATTGAATGGACTGGTCCAATATCTCTCTATCTAGAGATATCAATACTACTCCTGCCCCCGCTTCCTGTCGGTTTGAGCTCCCATCAGTGAACATTCGAATGGACTGTCCGTTGTATTCGGCTGTGCTTCTTTTTCATTGCTTTGGGAATCGCTCACCTCGGCTCAACGGAGCCCGGTGTATGATGGATTCTGGCGTGAACTCGGCCACGAAGTCGGCCCAAACTTGGCCTTCGATTGCTGTTCTTGATTACTGTTCTGTAAACTTTTCATAAGTTTCAACAAGCATATATACTTATAAACTTTTCAACAAGTATAAAAACAGATTTCACTTTAACCTGTAAATTGCTACAAATTTTAACATGTAAAAACATCACCTCGGCTTAACTTCGGTTAAGCATCATCTCGTTTTAACCAACTTGTAAATTCACACAGAACTTCAACAAGTGTTACTCAATGAACTTGGTTTATCTTCATCTTGTAAATTGCTACAAATTTCAACAAGCGATAGACAATGATCTCGGTCTATCTTCAACTTGTAAATTGCTACAAATTTCAACAAGCGATAGACAATGATCTCGGTCTATCTTCAACTTGTAAATTGCTACAAATTTCAACAAGCGATAAACAATGATCTCGGTCTATCTTCAACTTGTAAATTGCTATAAATTTCAACAAGCGATAGACAATGATCTCGGTCTATCTTCAACTTGTAAATTGCTACAAATTTCAACAAGCGATAGACAATGATCTCGGTCTATCTTCAACTTGTAAATTGCTACAAATTTCAACAAGCGATAGACAATGATCTCGGTCTATCTTCAACTTGTAAATTGCTACAAATTTCAACAAGCGATAGACAATGATCTCGGTCTATCTTCAACTTGTAAATTGCTACAAATTTCAACAAGCAATAGACAATGATCTCGGTCTATCTTCAATTTGTAAATTGCTACAAATTTCAACAAGCAATAGACAATGATCTCGGTCTATCTTCAACTTGTAAATTGCTACAAATTTCAACAAGCGTCAAGGAATCTTTGTCAGCTTAACAACTTGTAAATTGCTACAAATTTCAACAAGCGATAAGAAATCTTTGGTCTTAACTTCTATTAAGAATCTTCTCGGCTTAACTACGGTTAAGCATCTTCTGGGCTTAACTACGGTTAGGCATCTTCTTGGCTTAACTTCGGTTAAGCATCATCTCTGTTTAACTACGGTTAAACATCTTCTCGGCTTAACTACGGTTAAGCATCATCTCTGTTTAACTACGGTTAAACATCTTCTCGGCTTAACTACGGTTAGGCATCTTCTTGGCTTAACTTCGGTTAAGCATCATCTCTGTTTAACTACGGTTAAACATCTTCTCGGCTTAACTACGGTTAAGCATCTTCTCGGCTTAACTACGGTTAGGCATCTTCTTGGCTTAACTTCGGTTAAGCATTATCTTTGGATTCAAGCCGGGGTTTTCAACCCGGCCAACTTTAGTCTGATCTTGTGTGTTTCCTTTTTATCCTCTGGGATCTTAGGTTTGCTCGTTGTGCTCGGACTTAAGCTCTGAGATCTTATCTTCTTAGATCCGCTCACTCGGGTTGAGCTCTTTTTTTTTTTTTTTTTTTTTTTTTTTTTTTTTTTTTTCGGACCTACTCATCTAGGCCGAGATCATGTCTTCTAGGATCCGGGATCTGGAACCCGGGATCTGCTCACTTAGGCTGAGCTCTCGTCTTTTCGGGCCTACTCATCTAGGCCGAGATGATGTCTTCTCGGATCCGGGATCTGGAATCCAGGATCTGCCTCATTCAGGCTGAGTTCTTCTATACTTGAATGTCATCTCCTTGGGAGCGCTCATGCCCCCTGTCTTTGCATCCCTTCTGGAAGGGTCTTCGTTCCTCCGCAGTATTTATCCTTCCATACCGGAGGTCATCTTTGTCGTAGTATTAAGCCGATCCGTTGTCTTTGATGCGTTTACCTTCTGGCCGTCTTTCACTCCGTGACTTTGGTCACGAAGTTTCGATCATTGATGCGTCTCCTTCAAATCGAGGTCGATAGGTCTCCTACTCCCAAAGCAGAGTGTTTGTCTTCAATCGATCCTTCGTCTCACATTGACCATCTATTCTTCTTTCTTTCCCACAGACGCCAAATTGTGTGAGCGATTTTTATCACACCGCCCCTCTGCTTAGTACTCACCCCGAGAGGCACCAGAATAGATGGCTCAAACTTTAATGTAAATATAAGAATCCTTGGTGGTTCGCCACCGGGTACTCCGACGATCAAGTCAAGACTCAATATCTCTCAAAGATAATCAATCATCTATTCAACTCACAAGCTTGAGTATAAAACATACCTTAGACCCATGGGGGTGCCTCTTATTTATAGTGAACTCAATCCCAGTCCCACTAGAAGCCTGGCTTCTATGGACTCCTGTTCAGTACTTACTTTGGATTCTTCTAGAAGTCTCTACTTCATGGGTTTCAAGCTCATCATGCTCATCTTGGATTCCTAGCTAGATTGGGATAAACTCTCTAAGAGCTTTATCTCTATCTAGACTAGAACCCCTCATCATCTAGGACTCTTGTCCCCTATCCAGGTTGAGTTCCCTCTTCATTCTAGGACTCTTGTCCCTTATCCGCTTATCTCGGATTCCGATATCTTCGGAGATGACCTCGGCATCTCCGAGATCACCTCGGCACAACTACCAGGACACGTGGCACCTCGGCTGACACGTCGGCGTCACCTTGCCACGTGTTGGTACTCTGAAAATATATCCCCACAATTAGCATTCGATACAAACTATAAATATGATATTAAACAATCATATATATATATATATATATATTTTTGGGCACATATTCTTAAACAAGAACATGATTATACGGTTTAATAGGAATGCATTGCATTTACAGCGAGAGATGTAGGTACAAATCCTAGAAACTATAAAGTCATTTTAAAATTTTATATTATAATCTCTATTGGCATTTAAAAAATGGACTAAAAACTATAATAAACATAATTAAGTGAATGGGTTTTATTTTAAAAAGTGTCTGATTATCATTGTTAAAAATAAATAAATAAATAAAAACTTGTGAAACGATTGGGTTTAACTCATGTAATTTTACATTATATTTATTTCACTAAAACAACAATAGATAATTCATGAGCACAAATTACTGCAGTTTTGAACAGTCTTAAACGATGTATTGTGATATATATTTTTGGACACGTTGAGTCTTACTGAATTTTATTATAAAAAAATCTAATCATTAAAATAACAATAAATCATATCCATGTATTGATTATTTTTGTACTAAATATTCTTACATACTGGATTATGTCATTTTCATTATAAATAAATATATATATATATATATATAGAGAAAGAATTGATATCAATAATGTTTCAAAAGTTACATGAACTATAAAAAATAAATCACATTAGAAATTAATTGTAAATCGTGGGCTACACTAAAAATTTTGTCGCAAAATAGATTTACTCATAAATTTGTATCGAATGAATGAAAGAGATCATGATTATCAGTGGCCTGACTAGGAGATAGAAATGACTATATTCATATCTAATTCAACCTTGGTGAAATGGGGAAAATTTACCCTCCATTAGCCATTGCACACTATTATTGAGCAAAATATGTTATTCACTACCTTGTTTCATTTCTTAGTGAAATGTAGCGCTGAGGGGTCAGATTGGTCCATTTGGATTTTCACACGTGGGACACATTTAATTCCCGGATAATATTAGGCGAAATAAGTTACCAAAATGTGTTCTATTGAATAAGTTCTTCCACTCGGGCCAAAAATGATCCCTTGTATGTGAGATTAAATGTGCCCATGATTAATTAATTAATTATTTATTTTGAATTAGAAGAGTGCTACCAAGCAAGTACAGGATTATTTAACCCAATCCCATCTTTAATCCGCGAAATTAAATATGACCTATGGCACAAAAGTGACACGATTATATGTGTTGTTCATTTTCCCCATCAAATAAAGTAAGCAAATAATTAATAAGTAAATATAATGATTGATATCAGTACGTGCAATTAATAACAGGTTTAAATGCTTATATTCAATATATACAAAAGAAAAATTCCTCACCAGAATAAGGCAGCTGTGAAGTTTGTACGGCGGGGCCTTCAGTTACAAATGGGAGATTCAATTCAGCCAAATTTTTTTCTGGAGACCATGAGAGTTCCTCTGCAGATGTGTTAGGGTTAGGTTGGGACAATAATAACAGTCTATGCTAGAAAAAAAACTAATCAAAACACAAAAGGTAGTAGTGGCTCAAGGTTTTTGGAGATTTCAGACCAAATATCAAAATGATATCTTATTTAATTAAACTTTTGAAAAGGACCTTTGTTAATAAAATTTGTTTGAAATTTTTTGTGAGCCTAATTAGCTGACAGTCCAAGCCTTCCTTTGGCATGTAGTTTTTTTTTTGAGCTTTTGGGCTAAAATAGTCACAAAAAGACAAAATAAACTAGAAAGTTAATAAGATAAAATATCAATCCAAATCATAATCATTTCATTTTTTCTCTCACAAAAGTCAAAAAAAACAAAAAACCTATCATAAGCGAGACTTTTTAGCCCCGGGCTAAAATAGCTACAAAAATCAAAAAACCAACCCACGTTCCAAATAAAGCTTAAGTGGCCTAATGGTTGAACCACCTCTACACAAAGGTTGTATTTGGATCATAAATTTAAGTAGGCATTTTAGAAAGGAAATGGGAAAATGTGAATCAACTATAAATTAAATTTCTTCTCCATTTACTTTTTTGAAGAAATTACAAAGAAATCTTAAAATTTGACTCGTATAACAAAATGAATCTTGAGTTTTTAATTTTTTCAATTCAAAACCTAATATTTTGATTTATTTCAATATAAATTATTTGTCTATTTTCATTAAATAATTCAACCAAAAATGATATTTTAGTCATTAAAATTAATGAAAAATATATATTTTAGACATTTTATTTATACTTACATTGAGTTTAATGATTAAAATATTTTTTTTTTTTATCAGTCTTACTTAATGAAAATAGACAAATGATTTATATCGAAAACAAATTTTAAAAAAATAGAGTTTAATTGACAAAATTTTAAAATTATTTTGTTACATGTCAAATTCTAAAATCTTTTTTTATAATTTTTCTTATTTTTTAATTTAAATTTATAATTCAAAGCGAAAAAGCAAACCTATTCTATTCTAAACATTTTCCTCACCAGACAAAGATAGTTGTTGATTTGGCCGTCCAGTGAACAAATGGTCATCTTGATCCTCAAGTCCAAAATCATTGCTATTGGTAGGCCGTGTGAATTCCCCAGCAGGTCCACTGTTTGGCAATAGGTTTTGCAAAATTTAAGCAGTAGTTATTGTATGAAAATCCATAATGCAGTTAATTAGGAAAGTGGGCAACCCCTATAAATTAGCTTAGTGGTTATAACTTGAGACTTAAGAGTGTATTCTTTTTAAAGTTCAAATTCAACTTCCATTAGAAGTAATAGGTTCCTTAGGGCGACATTCACAGACTCAATTTGAGATTTGCCCAATCTATAATGGACACTTTGTGTGGATCCCAAAAGTAGTTAAAATGTGCGTAACTTGACCCGAATATCCAGTCATCAAAAAAAATTAGGAAAATAGGCATGGTAGATGAAACCCATGCTGATTTCAAAAAATAAAAATAAAAAACAAATAAAACAAAAAAGTATGAACAAACCATAAAAGTAAATTACATTTTTCACTCTTATAGTTTGATTCAAATTTTATTTTAGTTCTTATTATTTTAATTTAAACAATTTGATCCCAACTCTTTAAGTTCAATTTTAATTTGATTCTTCTGTTTGAATTTCATTAATTTTTCCCGCATGTGCATCTTGAAATTAATAATTTCAATCTCCAATTTGAACAAAATAATCAAATTAAATTAGACTTAAAATATAAGAACTAAATTATTCAATTTGAATAAGTATAGATAAAAACTAAATTTGAGTCAAACTATAAGTATGCGACTAATATAGTCAAAAAGTTAAAAATTATTATAAATGATCACATCATTTTTTTTTATTTTTTTACACTTTTTTTTTTATAAAAAAATAAACTAATTAACTTTCCAAACCAACCGTTCATTTACCCAATCATAAATTACGGAATAGTACCTTCAGAATATAAGGTCATTCGTTTCCAAATTCAAAATTTGTTTGAGTTGGTTTTTTTTTTTTTTTTTTTTCTCTTTTTATGCTTTATTCAAATTTTTATTTTTATTTTAATATGCATTTTAAAAATAAAATATTTATTAAAAAAATGACCAAAAGATGAAGAAATTACTAAAAATAATTTTCAAAAATAAAAAGAAATAAATTCATTTGACAGAAAATTGAGTTTTACCTTGGAAGATAATGGCATGTGTTAAACAAGTCCTCGAAGGTAGCACCTAGGACAGGCTGGTATTGGGCAACTAGTTGATCATCATCATGAGTCGCGTGCGTTTGACCCTGAGACAAGTACACCAAAACCACAATGAAAATGTTTGAGAGTCTTTGGACTTGTTTGGATACTCCTAAATAATTTAAAAAGTTAAAAAGTTATTTAAAAAGTTAAAAAGTTAATATTATTTATCAAAAGTCAACAATTACGGCTACACAACTCTCAATTCAAATTTTTCTCTAAAAATTAATTTTCACAATTTTTTATTACACATTTTTTCATAAAAAAAAAAAAAAACCCATTTTTCATAAAAAAAAAAAAAAACCAAAACATTTATATTTTCAACCTCAATTTTTTAGTCAAAAAAGACAAAAAGTACACTTATTTAGTCTTCCCAAACTTGACATTTACAATTTTATTTATAATGATGTAATAAAATATATATTAATTTTTAATTTATTACATATTTATTGATAATATTCACAATTCAGCTATGACCATTGCTGCCATAATTTTCCTAGTTAACAAACCATAGGTGAAAAGAAAATCTGTCTCAAAATTAAGGTTGCGACAAGTGCACTTTATTTTTTTGATTTTTTTTATATATATATATTTTCCTAATCGGCATAGTATAAGAACAAATAATCTTTGTTGTTAAAAGTTACTTCACTAACTTGGGCTATTGATACATGAAGTGGGTGTTTGGGAAGTGAATTTTTATGTAGATTTTAGTAGATGTAGGTTTTTATGAGATAAAAATTTTTTAGTGTTTGGGAAGATAGTTGGGTTTTTATGTGGTTGGATGTGATGTTTGTGAGAGAAAAAGTGAAATGATTATGGGGTTGGATGTGATATTTTGTTTGGATGTGTTTTTTTTGGTTTTGCAAAACTTTTGTCTTTTAGCCTCCGTTTGGGAAGTGGGTTGGCTTTTTGACTTTTTGGCTTTTTTGGCTATTTTAGCCTGGGCTTAAAAGTTTGGTTTGGGAAGGGCTTTTTGACTTTTTGGCTTTTTTGACTTTTTTTGTGAGAGGGGAGTGTAATGATTATGGATTGGATGTGGTGTTTGTTTTTTGGCTTAAAAGCCTATTTTTGTGGCTAAAATAAAAAAAAAAAGCCCCAATAAGTTCTTCTCAAACACCACCTTAGTAGTTTTTATGAGATAAAAAATTTGAGATGTTGCTTCCTAAACACCACCGAAGTATATGTATTGCTCTCACCTCTCTCCATTCTTCTTTTCTTTTTGATGCATTGTTAATCCTTTATAGAGGATTTATGGGGAAACTAATATGGAAAAGAATTTCATTTCAAACTTAATTTTGAGGATAAATTATAAATATACCACTTGATATTTGTTTAAAATAAGAATAATTCTTTATAGTTTTAGAAATTACATTCTAACTCTTAAATTTTCTAATTTCATAACAACTTATCATTTCTATTAATAGATTATCAAGTCAATTAACAGTTTTTAATAATATTAGAAATATATTTTAATTAATAATTCAAGTAATTTTATTATTGTAGAAAAGAGTATTTACGAATTTTATTTTTTTGGTAAATTATGTTAAATAAAAAATTCTTACAAAGGGGCATTTATAATTTTTTAAACTATGAGAAGCAATTTTTATTTTAAGCGAATTTGGTAGGTATATTTATAATTTATCTTAATTTTAATTATCTAACTGCCATAATTGTACTTTCAACATCCTAACTGCCAAATGAAATAGATGAATTAAAAATTCTCCGTGGTCTGTTGTTGTTATTTATTTATTTATTATCATTATTATTTTTTGAGAAAGTACCTTAGCAAAAAGCAAATTACACAAACAAACAAAAATATGCATGGAATGGATCAAATAATGTAGGGGAAATAACAACACAATAGGGATAGAAAAAAAAAATTATAAATCAATTATAAAATTTATACACTTTAATAATTAAAATATTATACTTTTTCATAATTTTATAATTTTTTACCATACCACTCTGCTGCTATTTTCCCGATAACGTACCTCAAGATCACTATCAACAATTCTAGTTCCTTGGATCTCATGTACTGCCTCGAGCACTGAGTGAAAGAAATTAAAGAGATATATATAAGAACCTCTATCCAAACTCTATCCAAATAAGTAGGAAAACAGAATATATGAATTATTTTACCAAAACAAATGTATTACTCTACCAAAGGATCATTAATTACCAAAATCACGGAGTTGGACAGTTTATTGTTGTATAGCTTCTTATTTCTCATCAATAAATCTCTTTCTTTGCCGATCAAAAAAAAAATACCAAAATCACGGAGTTGGACAGTTTGGTTTTGAGCAGTTGCTGGGGACCTCCAAAAGGCTAAGAGAAATGCATGATTAATGCACGATAATAGTTGAAATCAAAGATAGATAGCGTGTATAAACAAAAAAAAATTCAAAACATGGTCCTATTATGGTTCAAATCACTTGAAAACATAAAAACCATCTCACAAATGGATATAACAAATATATCATAATACAATTATGTGTAAAGGGTAAACCTATGGTACACAACCTAATAAAATGTTGTATTATATTATATCTACACTAAGTTTCAACTTAGCATTGGTTATGTCTCAAAGTTATATTTGTTATGACTTGAAATGATGATCAAATTGAATATAGAGTTCCCATAAAAATAAATCATAATAAAACCGACTTAATTATGATCCTAGTTGATAAAGTCATTAGTGACACATCAGTAATGTCATATTTATCACATCTTTCTATCACATTATGTTTATCACATGATCTAATATATTTACGATTATTAGATGTAAATGAGATTCATGTGGAACCCATTATATCAAGAAGGCAAATGCTAATAATTGTAAGCACTCCTATGACATTCTTTAATAATGGAATTGAGATGAAAAGTTCTTTATAAGTAGGTAAAAAAAACAAAAAAAAAAAATTAGAAGTTATGAGATCAATGAAAAGTGTATGGAAATAGCTTAGAAGTATATCATTTTTTAAAACCCATTTGAAGCACTTGTTAGTAAGACCTTACTAATAATTACAATGGTGCCAATAGAAGGGAGATGCATCTGTTTCATTCATTCCTAACAATTAAGTAACAAATAAATACTGAATATAATGAGTGTGCATTAGTGCATATGCAATAGCTACTTTCGACATTTGTATTCAACAAAAATTCCTTACAAGAATAAGGTGGCTGTGAATCTTGCATGTTGAAGTCTTCAGGCATTGATACGAATTCATGCTCATTTCCAAAAATCTGAGACCATGTTAATTCCGGAGCAGGTCCTTTGTTTGGCCATAGGTTTGCATCCATTACTATCTATACCAAAAGAAAAAAGAAAAAAAATTCCTTGATATGGTCTAAAGCATCGATCCGCTCATTGGAGAATTAGTATTTTTAATTACTAGCAATGAACATGAAATAAAAACAAAATTATACGTTTTTTTCTAGTAAGTAAAAATTATATATTTTAAACAAAAAATATTTTTTATGTATTTGAGCTCAATATAGAAGTTGTTGTAATGAAAAAATAATAGATTAATTTTGATATTAAAATTTTACTATTAAAATTCTAAAAATTTTATTTTATAGAAACTTAAGTGTATCAGTCCAGCAAAGTAGGTGCATTTGTCTATAAGTGCATTTAGTAATCCACAAACACAAGTAAAACTGAACATTTTGTGATGCACACATACAATTTATTAACATTCTAAAATTAATTTGCAAAAATTGTTGTATTATGGGAATATTAATGAAACATCACTTTCAAACTTTAGGTAATAAAAGGTCAAATATGTTTTTTTCTTAGTAGTTAAGATACCTTAAAAATATTATTAGAGAAATTTTTTTGTGAAATTTTTCTTTCAAGATCTAAAATTACAGAGAAATTTTTCTGTAAAAAAAAATTCTCTATGCAAATATTGAGAGATCCCAACTATTATAAAAATGTTGAATATCCTTTATCTTTTAAAATTTTAATATCAAAGATCTTAAACTAAAAAATCCTATTCATTAAGCCCAAATTGGTGCAGTTATATCATTTTTTTTTTTTTTTTGGAAAATAGGTTAAAAACTAACTTTTTGGCTTTTTTTTATTTTTTTAAAAACATATATAAAAAAATAAAAAGGTGATATAATCCAAAAAAAAATTAAAAGTCAAAAAATTACGTTTAATCTCGTCCCCAGAAGAGGCCAACATATAATTAGATTGGAGCTACAAGTTGAAAAATGTGTGAAGTACTTGTTTTAGAATTCTTTATAGACCGAATCTTAGTTTTTATATTTTAGATCACAAAAAAATATTATTAGGGATGTTAAACTAAAAAATCCAAAAAATAAATAGAAGAAGCAAAAAAATCCCAAATATGTGTATTTTTATATTTGAAAAATTGTAAATAAGGATTAGAATTTTGGAGTTGGAAGATCTCACAACATATCATGATATTATATGTATTAGATCTATTACTTATGTAAAGATTTCTTACTCCTCTTTGCAACCAAATTATTGTGAATTATTTATTTTTTGGTAGTTTCAAACTTTGATTTTGTTAAAATGGATGAGGAAATTACCTTCTTTACAAACAAAATAAATAAATAAATAAATAAGGAAATAAGTGGGACGTAGCTTCTTACAAAGTGAAGTCCATCACTTGGAGGGTGAGTCCTCACTTGGCATCTGAAGATGCCAACTTTTTCTCTCACATAGATCATTTCAGTGAGCAAAAATTTCGATAATCGTAGCAGTGCTGCTCGATATATATCGTTGGAGAAGACTTCTCTGCTTTTTTTGAGGCTATAATATCAAGAGAGAATGTTTTAGAAGTCAAGATCCAACAAGATCCAACTTGATGAGTACATTTCCAGCAGCTTTTATGCCTGCAAGAGCTCTTCCTTGTTCCCAAAACCTAATGACTGTCTGAGTCGGCAAGAGCAAACCCAAGCTGAGGATCGAGATCGTGATGATGAAGAAAACAAGTAAGTGTAGCCATTTATTTGACCCATAATATCGATCGACTACGCAGCTTTTATGCCCGCAAGCCAAGACCACTCTTCTTTGTGCCCAGAACCCAATCAGAAGAGCAAACCTAAGTTGAGGAGGATGGAGATCGTGACGATGATGAAGAAAAACAAAGTAAGTGTAGCCATTTAGCAGACCCATAGTGTCGATTACGCTTGCAAGAAAAAAACCACCCTTCTCGGTACCCAAAACCCAATCACCAGAGCAAACTCAAGTTGAGAATGGAGATCGTGTTCATGATGACGAAAAACAAAGTAAGGGTAGCCATTTAGAAGACCCATATTGAATTCTGTACATGTACAGTTTCATCACACATACCAGCTTCAGAAACAAAGAGATCATGTTACTATATATATTTACAGAGAGAGAGAGAGAGAGAGAGAGAGAGAGAGAGAGAGAGAGAGAGAGAGAGAGAGAACTTGTGGTGAAAACTTACAGAGAGACTCGAGCGGCTAACAGAAGAACTTCAAGGGTTTCTGTCCTGTAGATCGCCAAATGCAGGGGAGAGAGATCCAATTAGTGTGACTCTCTATTAAACCAAATAAATCATATATATATATGAAACAATTGTAACACAAACACTAGTTTGGGAGAGAGAGAGACTGAATGAGCAACAGAATGCTGTATATTGATGTATGTTATATCGAAGGATTAGAAAAAGAATTGAACTCTCTTATAGAGAGAAGAAAGGCAAATGGAGCACCGAAAGCTAGCTAAAGCTACAAAACATAATGATACTACTACACTAACTTTACATCTGGCAAGCATTGCATTACAACTGATATAATGATGTATAACATTAATATAACAAATAACATTATATTATATATTAACAGCCCCCCAAACTCAAGGAGGGAAAGCATCGACCAAGTTGAGTTTGGAAACAAGATCACGGAAGCGCCCAGAAGGATGAGCCTTGGTGAAAATATCAGCAGGTTGATCAGTAGAAGCACTACAAGAAAAAACACTTTTGGCGACCTCCTATTTTTTTTTGTCGCAAATAGTCCACTTTCTGCGACCAAAATTTAACTTTTGGCGACCACAATTTTTTAGTCGCGGAAAATCACCCTTTGGCGACCAAAAGAAAAAGTTGGTCACGGAAAGTATACTATTGGCGACCAAAGGCTTTTTTGGTCGCGAAAGAGCACCTTTTGGCGACCAAAAAGAAAAGTTGGTCACGGAAAGTATACCCTTTGGCGACCAAAAAAAAAGTTGGTCGCGGAAAGTATACTATTAGCGACCAAAAGGCTTTTTTGGTCGCGGAAGACTACCCTTTGGCGACCAAAAAGAAAAGTTGGTCGCGGAAAGTATACTATTGGCGACCAAAGGATTTTTTGGTCGCGGAAGATCACCTTTTGGCGACCAAAAAGAAAAGTTGGTTGCGGAAAGTATACTATTGGCGACCAAAAGGCTTTTTTGGTCGCGGAAGATTACCCTTTGGCGACCAAAAAGAAAAGTTGGTCGCGAAAAGTTATGGCGGGATAAATTTTTTAAAAAATGATACTACTATAATTACATACTATTTTTTTTTGTTTAGGCATTAAAAGTTTTATAAAATAATAAATAACCCAATTTTTATGGGTTATATATTTTTATTTCCAAATATGAACAAGAAGTATGTAATTGGCAGAGTGGATTGGGTGCATGGTGACTCTTTGGTCAAGAGTTCGAGTCCCAGGCGGCACAAAAGAATTACATTTTTTGGATAAAAGGCGCTGACTTTTGGCGACCAACTTACCTTTGGTCGCTAAAAGTTTACTTTTGGGTAATATGAATTGGACTTTCATGACCAAAAAGTTGAGTCGCGAATGGTCACTTTAGTGACCAAAGGATTTTTGGTCATGAAAACTATCTGTGACGAGGCTTTAGCGACCAACTCGCGACCAACATATTTTGGTCGCGAAAAGGTTTTAGCGACCAAATATGATACTTTTCGCGACCAAAATGTTGGTCACAGAAAGTGTTTTTTCTTGTAGTGAAGCAATAGGGAAAAAATGAACAGTACCACGTGTAACATGCTGGCGAATGAAATGACAATCAATCTCAATATGTTTGGTGCGATCATGAAAAACATCATTGTGAGCAATCTGAATGGCACTCTGATTGTCACAATAAAGAGAGGTAGCGCCAAAAGAGGAAACACCCATATCAGTGAGAAGCCAGCGAAGCCAGAGAAGTTCCTGAGTAGTATCAGCAAGAGCTCGGTATTTTGCTTCAGTGCTAGAACGAGCAGTGAGGGATTGTTTCTTGCTACGCCAAGTAATAAGAGAATCCCCTAAGAAGAAACAAAAGCTCGTGGTAGAACGTCGATCCGTAGGATCCCCAGTCCAATCAGTATCAAAAAGGCACGCAGTTCAAGAGATGACGAAGCAGAGTAATGAAGGTCATGGAACAGAGTGCCTTTGAGGTATCGAAGGATGTGGAGTAGAGCAGTATAGTGGGGAGTGCGAGGAGCCGACATGTATTGACTAACAATGTGAACAGCATATGCAATGTCAGGACGAGTCACTGTGAGATAGACAAGACTACCAACGAGCTGGCGATAAAGAGTAGCATCAGTGAGGAGATCCCCATCGAGAGGAGTGAGACGAATCTGAGGATCAATTGGAGTAGAGGTAGTCTTGCAATCGGTAAGACCAGCACAAGCCAGAAGATCGGATGCATATTTGGCCTGAGATAAATAAGAACCAGTAGAATCATGAGAGACTTCAAGGCCTAAAAAATAGTTAAGAGTACCAAGGTCCTTCATTTCAAACTGTCGGTGGAGAAAACGTTTAAGTTGGAGAATACCAGCTGCACCATTGCCAGTGATAATCATATCATCCACATACAGAAGGAGAAGAGTGGTACCATGAGGAGTAGTCCGTATAAAAATAGCAGAGTCATAGGAGCTAAAGGTGAACCCAAAGTCATGAATGGTAGAACTGAATTTTGCAAACCAAGTGCGGGGTGCTTGCTTGAGGCCATAGAGGGCACGCTGTAGTTTGCAAACCTTATGAGGTGGAAAAGTGGACCCAGGTGGAGGTTGCATGTAGACCTCCTCAAGAAGATTACCATTGAGGAAAGCATTTTTGACATCCATCTGAAAGAGCTCCCAGGGACGAGCAGCAGCAACAGCAAGTAAACTGGGAACAGAGGTAAGTCGAGCAACAAGAGAGAAGGTTTCCTCATAATCAATCCCATATTCCTGGTTGAAACCCTTGGCAACAAGGCAAGCTTTGTAGCGTTCAATTGAGCCATCAGAATGAGTCTTGATTTTGTAAACCCATTTGCAACCAATCGCAGATTTGCCAGGAGGAAGATCAACAAGATCCCAAGTATGAGTTTTGTCCAAAGCTTGGAGTTCATCAGTCATAGCTTGCTGCCAAAGAGGATTAGTACAAGCCTCTCGATAGGAGGTAGGTTCATAAGTAGAAAAGGCAGCAGATCCAACAATATAGTCACGAAGATGGATAGGAGGTTGAGTTACCCGGTGTGGTCGACCCGTAGGAGGGTCGGTGGGAGGAAAAACCGGTGGAGAAGGAGGTGGTAGAATGAGAGGTGGACCTTCAGGGAGAGCAGTCTGGTCGGGAGCAGGAGTGAGCAAGGACGTCTCAATGAAGGAGCAACCTGTATCAAAATCATTAGAGAAGAGATCTATGAAAGGATTAGTAAAGAGTTCATTAGTGGAAAGTGCGGGTAAGTGAAAAGAGGAGAGGGATGAAAACATTTTGTGTTCCCAAAAAACGACATGGCGGGAGATACGAAGACGTTTAGAGAGAGGGTCCCAACAGCGAAAGCCTTTATGTTCAATTCCATACCCAAGAAAGCAACAAAGACGAGAACGAGGTTCAAGTTTGGTGTGTTCATGAGATTGAAGGAGAACAAAGCAGGCAGAGCCAAAAACCCGAAGATTAGTATATGGAGGGGGAGTGCCATGCAGACGTTCAAAGGGAGTTTGATTATGAATGACAGGGGTAGGAGCACAATTGATGGTATAGACAGCAGTGAGGGCAGCTTCCCCCCAAAAGTTTTCAGGGCAGGAAGAAGAGAGAAGGAGAGCACGAGTAGTGTCAATAATATGCCTATGTTTCCGTTCAGCATGGCCATTTTGCTGGGACGTGCCAGCACAGGAACGATGAGGCAGTGTACCATGACTCTGAAGAAAATAAAGGAAATCTAAATCCCGATATTCCATAGCATTGTCAGAGCGAAAAATTTTGATGGTTTTTGAAAATTGGGTGTGGATCATTTGGGCAAATTTATAGTAAAGGGTTTTTAGTTCAGACCGAGTTTTCATGAGAAAAATCCAAGAAAACCGTGAAAAATCATCAATAAAAACAACAAAATAACGAGATCCCCCCATAGTAGTAGTAGGAGAAGGACCCCAAATATCCGAATGTATAAGATAAAAGGTGCACAAGAAACAGAAGTACTTTTATTGAATGATAAAGCAAGTTGCTTGGCAAGTTGACAGGGTATACAATCAAAAATGTCCGGAAGTACATGACCCAATTGTCCACTAGAAACCAAAGATTTTAAGCGATTAACAGAAATATGCCCTAGGCGACAATGCCAAAGATGAAAAGGAGAGAATGAGGAAGCAGATGTAGGAGCAGCGATCTGAAGAGAGTCAGGAACATGAAGGTGGATGAGCTCATAGAGACGTCCGTGCTTACGGCCGATCCCAATAGTCTGCCCCGTCTGAGGGTCCTGCACCAAACAATGAGTAGAAGAAAATGTGAAAATTAGACCAAGTTCACATAATTGACCAATAGAAATAAGGTTTAAAGTGAGAGCAGGGATATGATAAACTTGGGGTAAAGATAAAGAAGATATGGAGACAGTACCGATGTGACGAACAGTCATGAGAGAACCATCAGCAGTTTGAATGGAGGGAATATGAGAAGATGAAGAGATAGAAGAAAATATAGTAGAACTGGAGGTCATATGATTATAACAGGCAGAGTCAAAATACCAAGAAGAGTTACCTAAAGTCACAGACAAAGCAGTAGGAGGAGGTGTACCGGAGGGGGAGAGAAGGCGTTTGAACATGGCCTGGACATCCGTTGGAGAAAAGAGAGGGGTAGACGGAGCAGGAGACTCAGAAAAACCCTCAGAGGCAGCAGCAGCAGTGTGATGAGACTGATTCCCGGAATGAGATCGATTCCCGGAACAATGAAAGTTCCCCCGGGAAGAACCACCGCGAGAAGAGTGGCTGTTGGAGGATGAGCGGGATGGATTGCGAAAACAATCCTGCTGTAGATGACCAGGACTGAGTTTGTTGCAGTGTTGGCAGGTTCTGACAGGGCAATTGATCAGGAGATGTGTGGAAAGAAGGCCCCGATTGTGACAATAGAAGCGATCGGTGGTTATTTGGGAGTGGCAAGAACAGAGTCCACATGATGAGTTTGGAGAGTACCAAGACGAGTCTCCTCCGATAACAGCTCAGAAATAGCTTGTTCCAAAGTGGGCAAAGGATGGCGATAAAGAAGAGAGGCACGTACTGGCTCAAAAGATGAAATGAGAGCCATGAGAAAGTGCACCAACCGTTGCTAATTACGATAGGCAGTAAATAAGACAGCATCTTCTCGGTGAGGCCAAGGCGGCTCGGAAAGAGCAAGCTGGTCCCAAATGTAAAGGAAGTCATTGATGGACTGACCAGATTCTTGGCGCATCCGATGAAGTTGGCTTTGAAGCTGATATTGATGAGCAAGACCAGTAGTCTGGTATCTTTCTTTCAAAAAATCCCAGATGTCCTTTGCAGGAGTAGTGACAGAGTCAAGCTGAAAGCGACCAAATTGAAAACTGATAGAGGGAACAGAGGTATTTCGAAACCAGGTAATGATTTGGTAATTTTTACTGTCCCATTCCTCAAGTCGGTCTTCATATGTAGTTGTAGTAGTAGTAGCGAGAAGCGATGGTAGCAAATATGTCTTTCCTTTGGGTGGGTTACATCCCCGGTGATAATTCGCCATAGCTTCTTTCCTTTGAGGAAGGAAGACATGGCTTGGGCCCACAGAACATAGTTGGAACCATTCAAAATAACGGAAATGGGATGGGAGGCATCATGACGATCCATAATAAATGTTGACTAGGGCTAAATCAATAGGAATAGACCTGTAGGAGCAAAATTAGGTAAAACAGAGTGAGTGTTTGGGAAGTGAGTTTTTATGTAGATTTTAGTAGATGTAGGTTTTTATGAGATAAAAAATTTTTAGTGTTTGGGAAGATAGTTGAGTTTTTATGTGGTTGGATGTGATATTTGTGAGAGAAAAAGTGAAATGATTATAGGGTTGGATGTGATATTTTGTTTGGATGTGTTTTTTTTGGTTTTGCAAAACTTTTGTCTTTTAATGAAAAAAATGAGAAAAAAACTTGGGAACAAAGTTCCCAAACACCACCAGAGTGTACCAGTGAGTCCGGAAGGTCGAAAATAGCTAAGAAAGGTATCTTTGTCGAGAGATAGCGTCGACAATGATGTCGGCGCCGTTAGCGAAGTGTAAGGAGGAACACATTAGTAGGAAGCAGCGGCGCTAGATATGGCCTTGATAGCGCGCGCGACGATAGTTGTTTGCAAGCGCAGTGCACTGATAGTGAAGCGGCGCCACGATAAGCGCGTACCGTGTGGCGCTGCAAGACGGCAGCGGCACGTCGGCCGTGAATGTAATGGCGTGTGTAGCGCGTGTCGGTCGGCCGCAAGAAGAAGCGTCGCGGCGTGTGCAAGTGGTGGCGGAAGTGATGACGCGCCGAGAACGAAAGAAGCGCGTGGGGGTGCGTGAGATGGTGTTTGAGGACGGGCGTGGTGCCGTTGGAATCGTGAGGAAATTCCGAGCGGTTTGGTGTAGTGCCACTGTGTACGGTACTAAACACCAAACTCGCAAATTGCCAGAAATGTAATACTGGGCTCTGATACCATGAAACAATTGTAACACAAACACTAGTTTGGGAGAGAGAGAGAGAGAGAGAAAGAGAGAGAGACTGAATAAGCAACAGAATGCTGTATATTGATGTATGTTATATCGAAGGATTAGAAAAAGAATTGAACTCTCTTATAGAGAGAAGAAAGGCAAATGGAGGACCGAAAGCTAGCTAAAGCTACAAAACATAATGATACTACTACACTAACTTTACATCTGGCAAGCATTGCATTACAACTGGTATCATGATGTATAACATTAATATAACAAATAACATTATATTATATATTAACATATGGAAAAGAGATCGGAGTGTATTTTGAAAAGTAAGTTAAAAATTGATTTTTTTATTAATAAAAAAAAAGTAAGTTAAAAAGAATTATGTCGAGATTTTTTAATTAATAAAAAAAAAGTAAGTTAAAAAGAATTATATCGAAATATTGCTTTTGTTGCCAAGAAAAGAGCCTCAATCAATTCAACCGTGGTTTTATATTGAGTTGGGGTCCATTTATTTAAACTAATTAATATATTTGAGTCGGTAAATAGTTAATTATAAGGGGATATTACATGTATTAATTAGTGTATCAATATTAGTTATGATATTATTATTGATCCCGTTTATTATTTACATTACAAATATCAAAAATCTCTTAAATTATGTCACATCATCAATTAGTATATCAGTTAGTACACCAATTGATGCATATAGTATTATTCGTTAATAATAATATTATTTTACTCTAAAAATTATTATTTAAAGAAAATTATTGAAAAGTCTAATCTAAGGAGAGTATAAGGTAATAGATTTAGTGAATATTTTTTGTTAGTGAAAGGTTTACCTTTCGTGAAATAGTTAGAGACTTACGTATAAGTCTAAATAGGTGGACTTATTATCTGATAGGTCCTGTAAAAATTAATAGCGTTTTTCATCAAATATTATTAAAAAAAGTCACTAATAATTAATTTTCAGAAACAATTTAAAAATTTTATCAAAAAATATATTACTAATTATAAGTTTTAGTTACAGTTTTAAAAAATAGTCACTAATTAGTTTCTCTATTGTTACATTTCAAAAAACCTAATTTTTTTTATCACATAAAAATTATTTTAAAAAATAATTTTCAAATGAGATCTAAACTTCATAAATTATACGTGAATAAAGAGAATATATATATAGGGGTAATTTAACTCTTGTTTAAAAATAAAAAAAGTGAGACTAAGGGGTTGGTTGTATGGATGCGAGTAGTAGTAGTAGGGGTAATTTGTACTTTCCGAATTTCTCTCGATGCATGTCATCTTCCTGTACCACTACTAAAAAAAACATTTTTTGCAACCGTTGTAAACTGTCGCAAATAATAAAAAAAACAGTCGCAAAAGACTTTTAGCGACGGCCTATGCGACGGCAAATGGGGGTCACGAATGTGGAGGTGGCAAATACTTTTTGCGACGGCAAAGCAACGGTCGCAAATTATTTGCGACCGCCTAAACTACTTATGGCGACCGCTATTTTACCGTCGCAAAAAACAAAGAACAACACATGACTTTTGGCGACCATCTTGTTACCGTCGCAAAAAAAAAAAACAAGAAACATAAAAGTGCAATGTTAAGCACTCTAGGAATAACAATGACAAGAATTTAGACAATATTCTATTATCATGAGAAGTCTCTTTTATTCATGAGAACCGAAAGTCCTACACCAACACTAAGAAATTTTTGCAAATTACATGAAAGGACCCTTTTGAGGGATATGAAGCTTTAAGTTGTGAATTTTTGAACTTTTACAATCTAAAAAAAGGGTGCATGAGAAGAATTTGCAAATGCATATAAAATGCCTCGAAACATATATATTTTTAATTTTCCTTCTTTACAGAATGTCAACTAGGCTTGTTACTACATCAATTGAGTGAGAAAATAAAAGACATAAATCATGCATAGACTGATATGCAAAAGATTATGTAACAAAGGAGCTGGAAGTCAGTTTATGAGTTGAAATGTAAAAAAAAGATAATACGGTATGAACAAGTTTAGAAGATGGCTGTCATCTGGGCTTATCTTTGGAACAGCTGCCTGGAAAATAAAATCTGTGTAGACATTAGGTGACTTATTTGTAAAAGCAGCCTGGATTATTGTTGTTTGTGGGTTTCCAGGTGCCTTCGAGAAGTTGAACATTATCTTCAAGGAATTGGTCTCGAATGCAACTATTGATGGATACGCAGGACCATTGTCTTCTGTAAATTGATAAAAAAAAAGTATATCAACATTTAAAAACAAATATATATATATACATGCTAACAAAGTCCAAGTATTAGTGCAGCTATACCACGCGTTGCCAAGTTAGGAGCAAAGCCATCCAACAAATCCATTACAGGAGAACCAGCAATTTGGAAGAGGCTTGGCGAGAAAGTGCGAAGGTGAAGACAATCTGTAATGTATTAATGTAAATCTTATTATCTTGGAAGATAAAATGTCGATGTAGATGGGTTGCTTTGATGGAGGCGTCCCAATTGACAAAAGATCCAATAAGACATCTGTGCCACTTTTTGAGTCATTGGAACCTAGAACACCGGATGGAGTGACAACTTATCACTGCTCGATTAAAATAAAATGCACAAATATGATAGATCATAGATGTATCTGCTTTTTTTTTTGTGAATGATTGGATAATGAGTTCCTCTAGTAAAAATTTTAGATTGGCAAGTTCCTCTCATAATAATGCACATCAAAATGAAAATCGAACTATAGAATCTTAATAATGCCATATTTTTAGCAACGCTAAGCCTTTCCATAATGCAGCTAGAACACAGAAACAAGATATCAATGCTAGTTAGAGACAAAAGTAGTAGAAACTTTACAAGATTCATGGGTATTTATAATTTAAAAAAAAAAATAGCTATTCCTTGATGCAACCCAAAACTAACCTAATTGTGACGAAGCTGGTGCTAAATCAACCCTAAGAAGATCCTGACGAAAATCACCACCAGACGAGCTAGGCACTGGGCATCGTCGAACTTAAATATAGTAAATCAACAAGAGGAGCGACTGGGTTTTGCAACTCCATTTGGAAGATTAATTGCGGCTCCATTCGAAGTCGAAGCGGTTCTGGCAAAGAACCACCCTTCTTCCACTATATGTTGCCTCATCGAGAACTGGCATCTTTTCAACAAGCAAAGACACGCACACCATTCATCCGTTGCTGTAAGATACAAAAGGAACAAAGTAAATTAAATTTTAAAAAATAATTATAAGACTTAAGAAGACTAAAAACAGAGATTTTAGTAATGAATCAATGCATACCGATATTCGATGCTTCGGATAATGAACTAAATTCAATTGATCTCTGCTGCAGTTCAAGTACAAGACTTCCCTTATATTGAACGATTATATCCTTAATCCTCCTACAGCAAAATATTAACAAGACTTGAGATTTTTTTTCTTTTTTTCTTGATAGGTAGAAAAGGCTTGAAAATAATATTATGCTCATATTGTAGGGAATATGCTACAAGATTATAAACATGGGATATAAAATATTGAAGTGATATTTCATTCTTAATAGTAAGCTGAAGTCGTACAAGTTTTGTAACAAAATTCAAAAGGCGTAGGTCAATGTAGGAAACAAGATGTACGGCTATATATACAAAAAGCAATGATTGGAGTCA
Organism: Camellia lanceoleosa; assembly: GCA_025200525.1. Lineage (NCBI taxonomy): Eukaryota > Viridiplantae > Streptophyta > Magnoliopsida > Ericales > Theaceae > Camellia > Camellia lanceoleosa. Next base: position 54,759,015 of record CM045761.1, on the reverse strand, counting down.
TTATAGTCAGAATTATAATGCTAGAAAGACAAGTCAAAACCTTTTCATAGAGAGAGAACTCACAAAAACTCCACAAAACCATAGAAAAGTATAAAACACTCCAATTTTTAGCGGCTCAGAAGCCAAATATATTGGAGAACTATGACATAAAGGAGCAACTGGAAAACATCAACACAGGAATTACAGGTCCAAGTGGAATTAAATGACCATTTAAGACCAACAGCAAAACCTCATCAAATAAACTGGAGAGCTTGAAATAATTTAAACTAACTTGAGTAACATTATATCTGATGCATTCAACTAGAAGCATTTTCCAAAATTTAACAAATTTTGCAGAGATTTAAAGGCCACTGGAAATATATACATCTGGCAAATTGCATAGAATAGATGTCATCAACATTTAATGAAGAAATTAAAGAATATAAAACATACTCTGAACAAACAGGAAAACAACAGGACAGCTTTAACAAAGCAATCAAACACATCGCCTGAGTTGTAAGATCCGAGATATGGCACTTCATAGCAATCTCTATGACATCCACTGTATCAGACTCTGTCACCTGCATAGAACAACCAGGTTGATCACTTCCTTTCAAGGAAAGAATACTATTCACCTTGTTTGGTTCCATTTTTCTGAGTTAATTTTTAGAATTTTGTTTCGAAAAGTGTTTTTGAAAAATGAATCATTGTTTGGTTGTTCCAGTTTTTTGAATTTTGGAACAACAATTCAAAATTCCCTCCAAAATACAATGACTCAGTGGGATGCTAAGATTTTGGGTCTGACGTACAACAACCAACCATTCAGTAATTAAAAAGAAAAAAAAAGAAAGAAAAGAAGAAAGAGAACAAGTCACATTAGAGAGAGAGAGAGAGAGAGAGAGAGAGAGATAGATTGTCATTTCATGTGGGTCCTGCTCTGTTTACAAACTGCTAAAAAAGAACATCAAATCACCTGACAGACAGAAGAAGAGAAAAAGTATAAGGAAAATTGGATTTTGGAACTTTTTTTGGTTTTTGGACTTGACCAAGCAGAAAGCCTAAAATTTCCTAAAAATTGAGTTCAGAAAATTGGAACTAAACACGTTGATTGATGCCAAAAAGAAAATATGACAGGCAATAATACAACCTAGCTGGTCCAAGCAGCCATCTTTAGCCACAAATCTATTCCATTATCATGTTACAGATTACTGGATTAATTTGTTACTTTGGTAGAAAATCATCTATGGTAGTAACAGCTTAGAAACTGAAACTTCTTAGGCTACCAAAGGTTATTTCTCTCTCCTCTCCTTGGACACATACTTTTCTTAGTGTTGGTGTAGGACTTTTCTTAGTGTTCCACAAATAAAAAGGTTGTGCAGAGCTGAATATTTCATAGGTATATACATATAAAACTCAACATCTCCATCAATCAAATATAACTCGAAGCTTCTGAATATTTCATAGGTATATACATATAAAACTCAAATTTCAGATTCTACATGAACATGGATCTCAGAATAGCACAATTCGATTAACACAAAAAAGAATTGAACAATACTAATTTCACATTAAAAAAAAAAAATTAGAAATTGACAAACTCAAATCCATCTAAAACAATTCCACAACCTTGAGCAATTAGATTCAATTTTCAAAATCCAATTCACAAAAACCTCAATCAAATTCACCGAAACACGTTTATATCAACATCAACCCAATCTTTACCGACTAATATTTAAACTTCACACTACACAATCTAAGTCATACTTCATAGATACATGTAAATATGTATGTATAGGCGCAGAGAGAGACATTGAGAAATAGAAATTGAGAGAGAGGAAGAGAGAGAGATTCATACCGCCAGATATCCCAGACGACAATGGCGAGTAAAAGAGCGAGCGAGAGAGCAGAGCTATACAAGTCTGTGATGCGTGAGAGTGAGAGAGAGAGAGAGAGAACGATCAATGTTTGAATTTTTCTAGAACTAGGGCAAATATAAGGAAAACGGGTAAAAGGGTAAAAAAAATAAAAAAATAAAAGGGAATGAATTGGTTATTTGCGACGGGAAATCAAATGGTCGCAATTATATAGTAGCAAAAGATCACTTTTCTAGTAGTGTACCTTTAATTTCATGTTGTTAATGAAATTTTTCTTTGCTGATAAAAAAAAAATATATATATATATATATACATATAATGAGAAAAAATATATAATAAAAACATCCCACATGAAACACATTTAGCACAAGTCACTATCTTAGAGGGATCCGATGGAGGAATATGCTTCTTTTTAGAGAGATCGATGGAAAGACACATGCATGAATCTGGATTTGATATTTTGTGGGAGAAAATATATGTAATTTTTCATTAAAAAAAATACTATAAAATTTAAAATTTTGATTTATATCAATAAAAAAAATATTATTATTAATCAGATATTTTTTGTCAATATAATTGAGAAAAAAATATAATTAGACATATTTTTTATTTGCATTAACTTATTAAAATATTAATTACTATTATGTCTCCATTTAGTAAAGTTAACTATTTAAAAATATTGTAATCATCACTTTTTATAATTATATATAAAAACATCTGTGATAAACTTGACATCAAAATCATAATAACTCCATTTGGGAAGAGAAGTTTGGAGCTTTTTTGACTAAAATAGCCACAAAAAACAAAATAGACTTTTTAACCCAATAAGACAAAACATCACATCCAACCCATAATAATTACATTCTTTCTCTCATAAAAAAGTCAAAAAAATCAAAAGTCCTTCACAAACTAAACTTTTTAGCCCCAGGCTAAAATAGTCAAAAAAGTCAAAAAGTCAACCCACTTCCCAAACGAAGCCTAAATATCTTTCTTAAATATGATCAAGTATCTTATTAGGCAATTTAGTTTTGAAAAAAAATATATTATTGAAAATATATGTTTTTATGAGTATAATGATAATCCATTTTAATAAACGGTATTAGATTTAATTAACTTATTTTAAAAATGTCATGTTGAAGTACAAATATTTTTATTTTCAGACAATATTCTTATTTTGAGAGAATGAACAAAGAAGAATGAATGTAAAATAAGATAACTAAGGCTTCTTTTGGAGATTTGGCTTTTTGTCACATTTTTAAGTTTGTAGTAAAAGCCAAAAGTTAACTTTTGTGTATTTAAAGATATTTGGAAAGTTGGTTTTTAGCTGTTGGTGAAATTACAATTCTATCCCTCATTGGTCAAAATGTGCTACATAGGTGAAGTTGTAAATATTTTAAATTGAATGAGATAATTTGGTCATTTTATTGTGATTTGGCATCATAAATAAATATTAATCAAAAAAGTCAAAAGTAACTTTTTACAACTTCCTAAATCACTTATCTAAAAAAGCCAAAAGCTTGGTTAAAATTTATAAAGTCACTTTTTACCATCTTCCCAAAACACCCCTAAGCAAATTAAAATGTGATTTATACACACAAAACAAAAAAACAAAACAAAACAAAACAAAAACATATAAAAATGATAAATGAACAAAAAAACAAGAATAGTAACAAATAAAATAATACAAGTGACTTTAAACAATATAAAAATATAACAAATAATACAGATAACAAATAGAATCGATTAATATTTGATAAAACTCAATTTAGAAAGTATTTTTTTAAAATTTTGTAACGTAAATAATTTAGAGAGTATGAACTACTAAAATTTTAGAAGTATAAAAGTATTCTAATTTAAAATTGTGTTACTAATTACTAACATAATATACATAATTTTTTAAAAATTTAAAAGTGCAACCGCCCCTACCCGCAACCGCTAGAGCCATCCTTTAGTGGACAAACCACTGACATATTAAAAATCTATACGACAGACAACACTACTAAAAATCAAACTTTTTGCGACGGTCTCAAACGTCGCAAAAGGTCCATATATCGTCGCAAAAGACTTTTTGCGACGGAGCAGCGACGGAAAACGGAGGGTGGCGGAAGGGGGCGTGACAAAAAATATTTGCAACAGTTACAAACCATCGCGTTCTTGTAGCGACAGCTAATCAATGATTTTTGCGACGGTTTAATCTGACACAAAAGAGGAGAAAAAACTTCACTTTTAGTGACGATGTTGATTGCCGTCGACAAAACTTTTTTAGAGATGGTATTTGACGTCGCAAAAAGTATTGAACTAATATGTATATGGTACAGGTTAACCCGTCGCTAATAAAATGTAAGGAAATGATGATTACATTAGCAATGGTTGTTACTGTCGCAATAAAATTATTTTCATAAAATCAATATATATTTTATTAATTCATTCCCTGTACAAATTATTAATATTTTCTAAAATAAAACACATCCACATCCACATCCAAACACATCCACATTCACATTCACATTCACATTCTCAAAATCATACGTATATATGTACCCTGTAACAATTGTCAACCGAATATTCTTTACAAAAATATATAAAACATTCTCCAACAATACCAATAATTTTTGATATTCAAGAACTTAAATTTTTGTATCTAAAACAAAACAAAAGTATCAAAAATGCAAGTAAAAAACATTTCTATTATAGTTTGTTTTAATATCAACAATAAGCTCCAATATCAGCTCCAGTTAATGATATTGTAGAGATTTTTTTTGAGAGATTCTCTGGAGCCTTCTCCTCCTCTATGATTCATGTTGCATGTTCTATGTAGCTGTTAGACCTACTGTCATCATATAACATCTTCAACTCCTTGATCATTACCTGTAGCAAGAAAGAGGAAAATGTGAGAAATCATGTTATTACATGTTTTTGGGTCACCAATCTTAAGCCAAAGTCTATAAGCTTCGGCAAATTGATGGTCCTTTAAGAAAATTATGAATTGGTGATAGTGAAGAACAACAACAAATTGTACTAATTGAATAATTAAAGCCAAAAGGAAAGTTCTTTCTAATATGAACTTGAGAGAAGGATTCCCAATGTCTCAATCACAGGACATCAGTAACATCATCACTTCATGCAGTTGCATATAAGTTCTATACAGTTTTATGAATATACTCCAAAGTAAAGTAGTAAACCAAAACCAAAATATATATACCTGATCAGTAGTAGTTAGACTTTTAAGTTTTTTAAGGGCATCATTAGCTAGAGAATGAGCACGAAAGTACAATGCATATGCTTATGTCCTCTTTCTAGCCAAACTGTAGGATGTAGCTAAGTAAAAGCACTTGAGAACAAGGTAAATTTTCAATTAATGAGCTGGAAAAAAGGGTAAATTTTCACTAAATTGTCAAATGGAAACAGCATTCACCCTATCAGTTTTGTTTAAACTTGTTACCAGAAAAGAAAACTGTAGAAAACAATGATCATCAATTTGCATTATCATGACTGTTAAGATGATAATCCAAAAAAGATCAAAGAACTGCATAGTGAAACATCTTTCAAATGGTCAATGAAATTTAAATGTTATTGAAATGTTGCCTTTCTATGTCATTTATTCATTTATAAGTAATATTTGAATTGTAACCCTATGTGTTATGCATAGTCTTACATATGAAGAACACGAAAAAAATTATTGAATATTTTATTAGAATAACAAAATCCAACAACAGTGGACAACATGAAGCCACAGTATTCTTCAAACAGGGATAGAAGGGTAATATGCCACTTGACTCCAAAACCATCAATGTGTAAAAGTGCTTCCACATATGATAAATATCAAGACAAATAAAAAGACCTCCCACGAAACATACTGGAAACAGAAATCAGTAAAAGATAATTCTCATCTCTTAGTATTTAAAATTTAAGCCATAAATATGCAAATATTCAGTTTTATATAGCCCATATAGCTCTGGGTGCGAAGCTGAACCTTGATGAGGTGAGTGAACCACCAAAAAGGCAAGGTGCATAGTGAAGAGCTGATGGAGTGAACACCAAGTGGGCGAGGTGCATCCCTTATGATGGTGGATCCAATTTATTGGCCACATGTGATAGGTCAACGAATTTCAGCATGTTTCTTGGTAGTTCAAGTGATGCTGCCGCAATTCCCCTTTCTACAATAGTTGAATAGTTAATTTCAATAAAAAAAAAAAGAGACAAAAACATAGATTTTTTCATCCATCTGAACCACCATTAGAGACAACATTTAAAGTTAAAAATCTAAAAGAAGACCACTATATGGAATTCATTCAGGTGCATGCTAGAGAGAAGTAAAAAGTAAAACTAAATTGTACTTCATAAACGATTCTGGTTTGTGGTGGCAAAGCATTATACCTGAATGTGAAGAGAGAGAAAAATGACAACTTAACGTGCTTACCTTGTCACTGTCCTTTGTCAGTGGCAAGGAACAATTAATTAAGACTACAATTAAAGAAATATATAGTCAAATAACTTAATCCAATTCTATGAAAGAAATATATATGATAAATCACAGTAATAAAGCTTAAGCTCACCCACAAAACACCTTTTGGAGGTAACAACATTAATACAATCCAAGACGCTATAATCTGCACCTATTAACAGGAATTATTTACATACATAAGATACAAATCTTAAAGTGTACAGGAATGGTAAATTTCACATTTGCACACACATACAGATGAAACCAGAAATATTACCAAGACTAATGCGTCACGAGTGTTAATATCAGCAGCATGGATAAATTTTCCAAGGATCTCTGCACTATACGATTTAAATTCCTCCTAAATTTCTGTCTATTCAGTAAGTACCAAACGAATTTCAACAGTTTACAATATGTCGGTATTACCTCTGAGCAATTTGTGGAAAACATGCGATGACACCAAAGGCACGACAAGCAGCAGATATGACTGAAGAAAACTCATCATTCAGAGCAGCATTGACCTACAAAGGTGTTCCAGGTAAAATGGACAGATGAATAAATGAAGTTATCTTTGTTTTACTGACAATATTACATTTTTTTTTTTTTGAAACACTTACAGAGGAAGTAAGAATGAAGTCTTGCTTTTCCTTTGGTAGTGAAAAGAAAACTGAAGAAGTTATTCCCGTAAAACAAGTAACTGATGCAGCCATCACCTTCAAAAGAAAATAAACAATGAGTTCAGGTCATGTAATGGAAGCTTTCATATGAGCATTGAATAATTTTAGGCATCATTTGACAAACGGATGGTTTGTTAATAGAAGAAGTATGATTGCTACTAGACAACCAGTAAATGCATGTGGTAGTAGCTAGCAACTGAAATAGCCAATGTTCATTCATCACACAAATCAAATAAACTATGCAGCCTTTGGAAGAAGTAAACCAATTCGATAAATAAAACCAGAGAACTAAGCAGAATGATGTCAGATCAAAATTTGGATAATCCTTGCTGGAAAACTAAGAAACTAGCCAAGGAACTATCACGACCCAAACCCGCCCCTATAGGTTCGGCACCGTAACCGGCCAATAATCCGAGGATTACCTGCGGCCTCTGAACAGATTAACAAATATGAAGGGGGGCTGCGGAAGCAAATATACAAAATAACAAGGTCCAATGAGCTGTGATGACGTATATGGGACAAAAAATTCAAAACTTGTTCATATACATAAACATGCTAGTCAGATACACCAAATATGTACAAAGTATTTACAAAATGTAATCCCAAGATCTGATGTTACGAAACAGACACACAGACTAGCATGAAGTGCAAAAACAGCCATGGCGTTAGGCTTTAAGCGGAACCTCCTCGAGAGGCGCAACGGGTGGCTGACCAAAACAAAACAGAAGGCCATCAACTCTGGCCCGGGTCCTATGCCGCCTCACCTACATATATATAGTAAACTGTGAGCGAAAGCCCAGTGAATAATAAACAGAGTAAAAGGGTTTCAATGAATGAGTCCATACAGATTTCAGAAATCAATTCATATTGTATCAAAATCATGCTTGATCAGATCGAAATCATAATTCAACTTTTTCAAGTTCATACTTGATCAGATCATATATAGGCAGAAATCATAAGTCATGGTTACATTTACGTGATACATCCATTAGCATAACTAAACAGAACGCGCAATGCGTAAGGTTATGAATAACCTCCTTAGTTCCCACGAAGGAACCTCCGGATCCGGGTAACAAGACAGCTAAGCCCCTATGGTGGGCCTCTGACACGGGCATTAGTGCACAAACAGAACGCATAAGGCGTAACACAACAGAACGCATGAAGAGTAAAGTTCCACGAAGGAACCTCCGATACCGGGTCACGGCTGTAAATCTTACATGGTACTAAGGATGTCACGGATACATGTCAGAAATTGGACAATCATTCATTGTACATAACATATCATTTCAGAAAACAGATCTCATTTTGTCACACAGAAAATAAGTACAGTTGAACATATCTTTACTAAGTTATTACTCACTGTGGGCGTTGAAACAGACAGGCAGAGCCAAAAGGTCAAACAGAGTGCGGCACGTGACCTACATAACACATAACAAACATATACATGAAACACACATTCTAGCTTATACAAAACTTTTGTCATTGGTTCTAAGTGTGTTCCTACCCTTGAATTCCCCTTATAGAGTCTTAAACATGACCTAGGAATGCCTAGGATGGAATGAGTATGCAAAAATGCATTTTTAGACACTTTACAAAATTTTCAGAAAACAGGGGTCTCGCTCGAGCGTGGCTTTCTACGCTCGAGCGGACATGCAGACAAAAGGGCTCGCCGGCGTGAATTCCGCTGTGCTACAATAAAAATGCTAGATGCTCAAAATTTACGTTCGATGAACGCTCGACCCTCGCTCGAGCGTGAGACACAATTCCTCGCTCGAGCGTGGGTTCCCTCGCTCAAGCAGACTGTGAACTCATGCAAAGTACTGGATGCACGCATTTTATGCTCGAGCGTCACTTTGCTCCCTCGAGTAGAAGGCATGATCGCAGAGTGTTCGCTCGAGCGTGGGTCCAAAATCTGGAAATTCCAGATTGAACTCCAATGCTCAAATCCAACTTTTAACCATTCAAAACTCAACCTCTTGGGCTCAATTTCTAGAAAAACATTTCAAACTCATAGTACAACAAGTTTCAAAAACCAATTTGTAAAATCGATGCCCATGGGTGAGACAATTTGATCACAATTTCAATAAATCACCAAGAACAAAGTTTAAACAAACATGCATGAGTCCAAATTGATTTCAAAGCTCTAAAACATGATCCAAAGCAAAATTAACCTTAGAATTTTGATGAATTCAAGGACCTTAGTAAAAATATGGCCATGCATGTGAAGATTTGATACCAAACAACTTCAAATAGCATGATATAAGCATGCATGCATAAATTAAGCTTAAATTCAACATGTTAAACCCCTTCCTAATTTTAATCACCAAATTAGCCAAGAACATGCAAGAAGAACTCAAATTCTAGTTCAAGAAAATGAAATCTCTACCTTAAGTTCTCAATTTCAAGTATGCGAGCTCAATCTTGCAATTCTCCTACAATTTCTTCTAGCAATCCTTGTTGAAATCAAGCTCCCCTCACACTCTCTCTCTCTAGCCGTTTGGTCTCACAAGGTGATGAAAACAATGTTCTAAGACTAAGTTCCATGGTTGTCTTAGATAGTGGGCTTCAATGGCACTATTGTAAATAATTGAACTCATAATTTAATGTAATTTAATCTAATTTAATCGCACCGAATCGAATTTTAATGGAACCCACCATAAAATCACATAAAATCTAACTAGTCTAAAACACTAATCAATTTCCGAATCGGGTGCCGATAAGGCTTCCAATTCGTAATTTAAAGTCTAAAACACAAATAGATATTTCGACACCGAACAGATAGAAACACATAATTCATACAATACACATGCAAATTAATTCCAGATTCCCTCTTAATTACTATTAGGCATAATTAAGTACCAATTAGCGTTAATCAGGGTCAGGGTTATTACAGTCTTCCCCCCTTAAAAGAGTTTGGTTCCCAAACTCAAATTACCTTCATTTGGAATCAACACGGGGTTCAACGGAAACAATTCCGGATATCTCTTCTTCATGTCTTCCTCGGTTTCCCAATTTGCATAGGTTCTCCCGTGGTTTTGCCAATCCACTTTCACCAAGGGTATTGCTTTGTTTCTCAACCTTTTGATCCTTCGATTTCCAATCTGGATAGGCCTTTCTTCGTAGGTGTAGTCATCTTTCATAAGTACATGAGTCGGTTCAATGACATGGAGTGGATCTCGCAAATATTCCCGAAGCATCGATACATGAAAGACGTTGTGCATATGTTCCATGACAGGAAGTAAGGCTATCCGATACGACACCAGATTGATCTTTTCGAGAATTTCATAAGGTCCAACATACCTTGGCGCCAATTTTCCCTTCACACCAAACCGAGTTTGACCCTCCATTGGGGTCACTTTGATGAACACATGGTCCCCCACTTCATATTCCCTTTCTCTTCTTCAAACATCGGCATAGCTCTTTTGCCTACTTTGTGCAGTTTTCAGACGCTGTTGTATCAGTTGCACTTTCTCGGTTGTCTCTTGCACAAGTTCTGGTCCCAGCAAAGGTCTGTCACCTGCTTCAGCCCAACATATTGGAAATCGACACTTTCTTCCATACAAAGCTTCATAAGGAGCCATTCCAATGCTTGAGTGGTGACTGTTGTTGTACACAAATTCAGCTAACGGCAAGTAGGTTTCCCAATTTCCCTGGAAGTCTAACACACACATTCTGAGCATATCCTCCAGAGTTTAGTTAGTTCGTTCAGTTTGGCCATCGGTCTGTGGGTGATAAGCACTGCTCAATCTCAATTCTGTTCCCAAAGCCTGTTACAAACTTTGCCAAAATCTTGACACAAACTTCGAGTCCCTGTCAGACACAATAGATACGGGTACTCCATGCAATCTCACAATCTCAGTCATATAGATGTTGGCCAATTTATCAGCATTTTAAATGGTTTTGACAGGCAGAAAATGTGCAGACTTAGTTAAACGGTCAACTATAACCCAAATAGAATCCATACCTCGAGAAGAACGAGGCAATCCCACAATGAAGTCCATGGTGATGTGCTCCCATTTCCATTCTGGTATTGGGAGCGGTTGCAGCAAACCGGCAGGTCGTTGATGTTCAGCTTTAACCTGTTGGCAATGTAGACATCTGGCCACAAAGTCCGTAATACCTCTTTTCATTCCTGGCCACCAAAAATTCTGTTTCAAGTTATGGTACATCTTCGTATTCCCCGGGTGCATAGCAAACTTACTACCGTGAGCTTCGGTCATAACATGTTTCCTCAAATCATAGCAATTAGGCACACAAAGACGGTTCTGAAATTTCAACACATCATTTTCAAACACAAATCCTGGCCTCGGTTTCGAATCAATCTCCTCTATAATCTTTTTCAAGTATTCATCTTCACATTGTTTTTGTTTAATTTCATCAAGAATAGTGGGTTGAGCAGAGATAACAGATATCAGTCCGTCTTGTTCAAAGTCAGTTGACAAGTCCTTCCGGTTGGATAGCAAACATAAAAAACTTGCACTAGATTTTCGGCTCAAGGCATCTACTACAGTATTAGCCTTTCCTGGATGATACAAGATTTGCAAGTCATAATCCTTGATTAGTTCCAATCAACGTCTCTATCTCATATTCAACTCCTTTTGGGTGAAGAAGTATTTCAAGCTTTTATGGTCGGTGTACACTTCGCAAGCTACCCCATACAAGTAATGACGCCATATTTTCAAGGCAAACACTACGGCTGCTAGCTCAAGATCGTGTGTTGGGTAATTCTTTTCATGTGGTCGGAATTGTCTTGAAGCATAAGCAATCATCTTTCCATTTTGCATGAGTACACACCCCAAGCCTTTATAAGAAGCATCACTGTACACTTGAAACCCATCAGTACCATTAGGCAGAGTTAGGATAGGTGCAGTCACTAACCTGGTTTTCAACTCTTGAAAAGCTGCCTCTCTTTGGTCATTCCAGTCAAATGGCATATTTTTCTGAGTTAATTAAGTTAATGGTAAGGCAAGCTTAGAAAAGTCTTTCACAAATCTCCGGTAGTAGCCTGCAAGTCCCAGAAAACTTTGGACTTCTGTCACATTTGTAGGTCTCGGCCAATCTACAACAGCCTCAATTTTCTGAGGGTCCACAGAAACACCATCCTTCTTGACGACATGACCCAAAAATGCCACAATGTCAAGCCAGAATTCACACTTGGACAATTTAGCATACAATTTCTTCTCTCTCAAAATCTGCAAGGTGGTTCTCAGATGATCCTCATGTTCTTTCCTGTCTTTAGAATACATCAGGATATCATCAATAAATACAACAATAAAATCATCTAGATATGATTTAAACACCCTATTCATAAGATCCATGAAAGCAGTAGGTGCATTTGTCATCCCAAACGGCATTACCAAGAATTCATAATGTCCATATGTAGTTCGGAATGCAGTTTTCTCTATGTCTTCGGCTCTAACCTTTAACTGATGATACCCAGACCGGAGGTCAATTTTAGAAAACACTTGGGCACCCTGAAGTTGGTCAAACAAGTCATCTATTCGGGGCAGAGGGTATTTGTTTTTGATAGTCACTTTGTTCAATTCCCGGTAGTCTATACACAACCTCAAGGACCCATCCTTCTTTTTGACAAACAAGACAAGAGCACCCTAAGGTGAGGTACTCGGACGGATAAAGTTCTTGTCTAACAGTTCCTGAAGTTAGGTCTTCAATTCTTTCAATTCAGAAATAGACATTCTATAGGGAGTCTTGGAAATAGGTTGTGTCCCCGGAAGCACCTCAACAGTAAACTCAATTTCTCTGTCAACTAAGTCCCCCGGTAATTCAGTTGGAAACACGTCAGGAAAGTCACGAACAATAGGGATTGTTTCTACAGTAGTACTAGCAGATGATGTGGTCAATATGCAACACAAATAACCCCTACATCCCTTCCTAAGCAGTTTTACAGCTTTCATAGCCGAAATTAAGTATGGGGGAGGAACTATCCCATTTCCACTAAAGGTAAACTCAGGCATACCCGCCGGTCTAAACACAACAGTTTTGTTTGCACAATCAATGATAGCACAATATTTAGTCAGCCAATCCATCCCCAAAATACAATCAAAATGATGAATGTCCAAAGGTAATAAGTCCACATACAACATCATATCACCAACCACAACATCACAAGCCGGATAAACATGAGTGCACATCATAGAATCCCCAGAAGGCGTAGATACAAATAATACACATGTCATATGTTCTAGTGGCCTAGTCAATTTTCGAGAAAAAGCATGCGACACAAAAGAATGTGTAGAACCAGAATCTATCAATACACATGCATTTTGAGAACACACAGAAAGTGTACCTGACACCACAGTATAGGTGTTCGGTACGTCACCCGACACTAAGGCAAACACTCGGCGTTGTCGCAAAGGTTCCTTTCCTGCACTGGCTTTGACGTTGGTTTTGGCCACAGAAGCGGATCCCGCTGAACTTGCTGCAGGACGACTAGTAGTTTCAGACCCAAGCGGACAATCTCTCATCACATGACCCGGCTGGCCACATCGGAAACAAGCACCGGACACTCGGTAACATACACCCCTATGCCTACTACCATAGTCAGAACAAACCGGAGGAGGCCCACTACTTTGGCTCGAGTTGCTCCAAGTCCCCGTGTTTCGCTTCTTATTGTTAAAGGACCAGCCTTTCCTAAAACCAAATCTGGATCTTTTTCCTCTCCACTCATTTGCTGTAGGTGCTGGGGCTTTGCTTTGTCTTATGGCAGCTAGGGTAGCCTCTGCCATTAAGGCTCTGTCTAGGACTTCCACGTAAGTAGGCAATTTCAGGACGCCTACACGATCAAACACATCAAGGTTCAATCCACCTTCGAACTTTCGGGCTTTCTTGTAGTCTGTGTCCACCATGTGTGGAGCAAATCGTGCTAATTCAGTAAACTTAGCTTCGTATTCTGCCACTGTCATTCTTCCCTGTTTGAGTTCCTGGGACTTAGACACTTTTCGATCTCTAAAACATTAGGGAAAGTATTTGTCATAGAAAATAGCATTAAACTGTGCCCATGTCATATTCTCATTGTTGTTTCGGATTAACAACCACCACCTGCGAGCTTCGTCTTTCAAAGTGTAGGTAGCTAACAAGACTTTCTGAGTTTCAGAGCAAGGGAACACTTCATACAATTTCTCCATTTCAAGCAGCCACGTCTCAACTTTCAATGGTTCAATTCCACCGTAGAACATTGGCGGTTTCATTTTCAAGAATTTCTGTGTCAAATTAATGATGTCATTGTTATCTATCTCAGCTTGTACCAGTGAAGGCGGAGGGGGTAAAGGTTGCTGTCTTTGCTGCTGTGTTAAGGTCTCAGTCAATGCGGCTAACATCTGTTCCATACGACCCATACGAGCCTCTGAAGATTCACTTTCACCACTTCCCCTTGAATTCTCCATCTTATTATACAGACATCAAAGAATATTAAGCATAGGCATAATCTTATTTATTTCCTTCAATTCATTTTATTTAAATGTACTCTCAATTTTAATATTCAGTTGTATTACCACACACTCACACATGCAGATGGAATGCCCCTAACTCTTACTAGGACATCCTAAGCTCATAAGGACCTGTGTGTGCGGTATAACTCGTGCTCTGATATCACTCTGTCACGAACCAAACCCGCCCCTATAGGTTCAGCACCGTAACCAGCCAGTAATCCGAGGATTACCTGCGGCCTCTGAACAGATTAACAAATATGAAGGGGGGCTGCGGAAGCAAATATACAAAATAAGAAGGTCCAATGAGCTGTGATGACGTATATAGGACAGAAAATTCAAAACTTGTTCATATACATAAACATGCTAGTCAGATACACCAAATATGTACAAAGTATTTACAAAATGTAATCCCAAGATCTGATGTTACGAAACAGACACACAGACTAGCATGAAGTGCAAAAACAGCCATGGCGTTAGGCTTTAAGCGGAACCTCCTCGAGAGGCGCAACAGGTGGCTGACCAAAACAAAATAGAAGGCCATCAACTCTGGCCCGGGTCCTGTGCCGCCTCACCTACATATATATGGTAAACTGTGAGCGAAAGCCCAGTGAATAATAAACAGAGTAAAAGGGTTTCAATGAATGAGTCCATACAGATTTCAGAAATCAATTCATATTGTATCAAAATCATGCTTGATCAGATCGAAATCATAATTCAGCTTTTTCAAGTTCATACTTGATCAGATCATATATAGGCAGAAATCATAAGTCATGGTTACATTTACGTGATACATCCATTAGCATAACTAAACAGAACGTGCAATGCGTAAGGTTATGAATAACCTCCTTAGTTCCCGCGAAGGAACCTCTGGATCCGGGTAACAAGACAGCTAAGCCCCTATGGCGGGCCTCCGGCACGGGCATTAGTGCACAAACAGAATGCATAAGGCGTAACACAACAGAACGCATGAAGCGTAAAGTTCCACGAAGGAACCTCCGATACCGGGTCACGGCTATAAATCTCACATGGTACTAAGGATGTCACGGATACATGTCAGAAATTGGACAATCATTCATTGTACATAACATATCATTTCAGAAAATAGATCTCATTTTGTCACACAGAAAATAAGTACAGTTGAACATATCTTTACTAAGTTATTACTCATTGTGGGCGTTGAAACAGACAGGCAGAGCCAAAAGGTCAAACAGACTGCGGCACGTGACCTACATAACACATAACAAACATACATGAAACACACATTCTAGCTTATACAAAACTTTTGTCATTGGTTCTAAGTGTGTTCCTACCCTTGAATTCCCCTTATAGAGTCTTAAACATGGCCTAGGAATGCCTAGGATGGAATGAGGATGCAAAAATGCATTTTTAGACACTTTACAAAATTTTCAGAAAACAGGGGTCTCGCTCGAGCGTGGCTTTCTACGCCGGCGGACATCTGAACAAAGGGGCTCCGCTCGAGCGTGAATTCCGCCGCTCGAGCGGACTGTGTGCTACAATAAAAATGCTGGATGCTCAAAATTTACGCTCGATGGACGCTCGACCCTCGCTCGAGCGTGAGACAGTCTCGCTCGGCGTGGGTTCCTCGCCGAGCGGTCGTGAACTCATGCAAAGTACTGGATGCACGCATTTCATGCTCGAGCGTCACTTTGCTCCCTCGAGTAGAAGGCATGATCAGAGTGTTTTCGAGCGTGGGTCCAAAATCTGGAAATTCCAGATTGAACTCCAATGCTCAAATCCAACTTTTAACCATTCAAAACTCAACCTCTTGGGCTCAATTTCTGGAAAAACATTTCAAACTCATAGTACAACAAGTTTCAAAAACCAATTTGTAAAATCGATGCCCATGGGTGAGACAATTTGATCACAATTTCAATAAATCACCAAGAACAAAGTTTAAACAAACATGCATGAGTCCAAATTGATTTCAAAGCTCTAAAACATGATCCAAAGCAAAATTAACCTTAGAATTTTGATGAATTCAAGGACCTTAGTAAAAATATGGCCATGCATGTGAAGATTTGATACCAAACAACTTCAAATAGCATGATATGAGCATACATGCATAAATTAAGCTTAAATTCAACATGTTAAACCCCTTCCTAATTTTAATCACCAAATTAGCCAAGAACATGCAAGAAGAACTCAAATTCTAGTTCAAGAAAATGAAATCTCTACCTTAAGTTCTCAATTTCAAGTATGCGAGCTCAATCTTGCAATTCTCCTACAATTTCTTCTAGCAATCCTTGTTGAAATCAAGCTCCCCTCACACTCTCTCTCTCTAGCTGTTTGGTCTCACAAGGTGATGAAAACAATGTTCTAAGACTAAGTTCCATGGTTGTCTTAGATAGTGGGCTTCAATGGCACTATTGTAAATAATTGAACTCATAATTTAATGTTATTTAATCTAATTTAATCGCACCGAATCGAATTTTAATGGAACCCACCATAAAATCACATAAAATCTAACTAGTCTAAAACACTAATCAATTTCGGAATCGGGTGCCAATAAGGCTTCCAATTCGCAATTTAAAGTCTAAAACACGAACATATATTCCGACACCGAACAGATAGAAACACATAATTCATACAATACACATGCAAATTAATTCCAGATTCCCTCTTAATTACTATTAGGCATAATTAAGTACCAATTAGCGTTAATCAGGGTCAGGGTTATTACAGGAACCCACTCTTCACTAATGATAAACCAATAAAATAAGTAACAACGCTTGATCAAGTTTTAACATGCACAGCGAGATAAGTGACGTGGGCACACAAAAAAAAATACCAACCATAGAAAATAAAAATTCTCAAATTACATAACACTAATTTGTAGTTTCCATAATTCAAGCCCACAAATGAAACCCTAGCCAGGTGAACATGAAATAAATTTATATGAGAATTCCAATATTGGAAGGATTATCTAAACGTACAACAACAGATAAATGTTCAATTTGCAAGACTCTTTACAAGGGGAAGGACCTTTCACTGAAAAGCTTAATCTTAAGTTGTCATGAACCTAAAGGTGAGAGTTGAAATTCACATTTGGAGCAACATAAAATGATTAGAAGCAAGAAGAAATAAAAAGAAAATGCCTGATTTTAAATCACTTCAGGAAGAGAATCCCAGGGGAACATGAAATAAATCTATATGAGAATCCCAATATTGCAGGGATTATCTAAACATACAACAACAGATAAATGTTCAATTCGCAAGACTCTTTACAATGGGAAGGAACTTTCACTGAAAAGCTTAATCTTAAGCTGTCATGAACCTAAAGGTAGAAAATTCACATTTGGAGCAATATAAAATGTTGCACCTCGGGATTAGAAGCAAAAAGAAAGAAAAAGAAAAGGCTTGATTTTAAATCACTTCATGAAGAGAAAATTGCATCTGATTGAACAATAAATTGTGCATTCAAAAGTTTCTATGTGGGTTAGACAGACGGTAGGGCCATCACTCAAGTTGCATGTGCCTTTAATTTTCAAAAAGATAATGAGCAAAATGGTCTAATAACAAGGATATCACCAATTTATCAGTACCTCAATAACAAGAAAATCTTGTTCTTTTGCACAAGCATAGATAGCTGCAGACTTTCCACTCTACATTTAAAGAGGCATAGTTTTAGCCACCACAATCAAAATTGCACATATATTTAACTGATAAAAATAATTGGCAGTAATACTTAACAGAATATAAAAAAAAATGACCCACAAAAGTTTCATATTGCAAAGCATGCCTTCGAATATTTGGGATCAACTTCTATAGCCCTTGATGCATCCTGTATTGCACTACCATACTCCTCAAGTCTAGCATGAGCAATTGCATGATTTGCCCGGTACACTGCGTTTTCACTGTGTAGTTCAATTGCTTGAGTATACAGATCAATAGCTTAAGAATATTTATGTGCTACAAGGGGAAAAATCAACACGGTCAGGATAGCTGAAGAAGTAAAAAGCAGCATCAAGAATATTGCTCTGCAGTGCTTGGTACAATTTTGACTCATTTTTTAGCAGAAAAGCTTGATTGAAGGATAATAAGTGACTTATTGAATTAAACTAGAGAAGCCTAATCATCTTTACCTTTGAATGCTTCATTAGCAAGCAATTTGATTTCTTCAACTCGCAAAACATTTGAATTTTCAGTTTCCATACTGGGCATAGTAGTTGTTTTCTACGCGAAATCAGGCTAAATAAATCAAAAGATAATTACTACTCTTCCACGCCATTGTTAAAAAAATGCTCTACCTTCTCCATTAAAAGAACAAAACTCAAAAGTACCAAGAACATTGCAAACAGAGAGGGAAGAATGATAAATCATAATAGTAAAAAAATATACCATTAATAAACTAATGATAGGCATTAGGCATTAACTGCATTCAAGACTCAATGCTACACTTGGGATAACTACATAAATTGAAATTAATATTACCAATCATGTCCTATCAATGATTAAAATATCAATTATTAGAGTAAATCAAAAAGCTTTCTGAACAATACACCACAAAATTGATTGAAAAGAGAGCGAGAGCGAGAGAGAGAGAGAGAGAGAGAGAGAGAGAGAGAGAACGTGGAAACAAAGTAAAACACATGTATGCACATTTTCAAAAGTTGTTCATCTATCTCTAAGCCACTAAAAGTTCTGCATGCCAACAAGCTTATATATTTACAACTTCCACATACCTGTATGGTAACAACATTCTCATCAGTCTCCCCTGGCCTTGACACATCAAACTCCCCTGATTAATCAATTATCTAGTAATTAGCTTCTCATGTGGTTGAGGTGATTACCAGAATTCATAAAGAATGAAATATAAAACAATTGCCACCGAGTTCGTGAAAATTTAGGGATACATCCGTACTTCCATTGAATTCTATTCTTGAGCTTCTTTTCTATGAGACCAATTCCTTCAAGGACATTTGTTATATCATATATAGGCCAACAGAAACCCTCTAATTCAATAAAACATCACGACAAATGATGCACAGATTGGTGAATAGTATAGTTACCTCTAATGTGTCAGCAACTTTATTTAGATCAAGAATACCATCTTCAGCATGTTTGATCAGATTGATGAACTTTTTTGTTAGTAGACATAAATAAAAATTACAACACATTGTCGCTAGTCACTTTATGGCATGTTCTTGCTCTACTTGACAAGGAATGTGAAATAGAGTCAATAAAAAAAATTAATCAAGAAACATTTACAACCAAAAAGAAAATTTTAAATTACAATTAAAAGAAAAATATGAAAATCAAAAATCAAGAAATAAAGGCTTAAGAAAAAATTACCGAGGGAGCTATCATAACGACAAGGACCAATTGGAGTAAGATTATTGCCTGAAGGAGAACTTGAAAATACAAAAATGTAGTTCAATGAAAAGTTGTAAACAAGAGACATAGCAAATCATGAAAATATCAATTGCAAAAGAATATTTTTGTGACTATTAATAATCCTTCACATAAATATTTTTCAAAATTATAGGTATTGAGACCCAAAATAAAAGTTCGTATGGTAATACTCACCAACATTTGACACAGGAGTTTGAGACCCAGATCTATTGGACTTTGCCATCCTTGGCGCTTTTTGTGCCTTTCCCCCTTTTCCTAATATAGGTGTTTGAAGAGGGATGCCAATAGCTTCCACATATCCAGTACTAGGGTTCCAATCACTGGACTCGGCTACTAAGTCTGGTTTTTCACTCTTCATCTTTAATGGCTAAAAGACAGTCGAATAGTTTTTACAATTTAATATCAGCAATATGTTTGCAAATTTAACAATACAATTATATGGAAAAATCAATTGACATTTGATCCAAGGATAATATTATCATAATGTTCATAAATATTGATTGGCTTTGAAAACATAAACAACATAGTCATCGTAATTTTAATAAGAGATAATATTACTGAGGCTTGACTATGAAACACATAAAAGCCTAGGTTTTTTCCTATTGTTTCAGTCAGAAAACTCAATTAAAACTAGCCCAAAAGCCTAGGTTTCATGCTGGATATATTAAGCCCTAACTATAAAATTAGTATAACAATGTAGAACCAGGAAACCCCACTAACATAACTAAGCTTTTGTCCTGACAGAATAAAAACCACAAGCCACCAGTAAGAACTAGGACCAAAGCCCACAAGGAAAGGGCACTCCAAAACACCATGTAACTCAATCAAATATTAAAATTTTTAAATGAAACTAACTAGCACCTCTATTAAACATGGGAACTCATACTATGGACATTTCTATATCTATCTTTCATATCTTACCAAACATCTATCTAAGCATTCTCATCTCAACTATACTCATTCTGCAAATATGTTGTTTCTTAGTTGCTCAACATTCTGTCTGACAAGGCTGACTTTCGCCTTAACACAACATACATAGTTTCCAAAATCTATTAAAACTAGCTGTGAATTTTAGAGATAATCTTAGTGATATTTCATAATTTCCTTAAAAAGTTGGTAGTAGTCTTCAATAGCTTAAAGCAACCTGCAGAAAACTTCAGAGTGGCACAAATATATCTTCCAATGGCATATTTGTCTTTCTAGCAAACCTATAAGGACTGAACAATCCCGAGGACCTTATCAGCAAATAAAGGATCAGGCTTTATAAAGAAAAAATTGTGAATCCTAAGAAATGAGTCATAAATATAAGTTGGAACAACATTTAGATCACATAAATCAACAATGAAGCATCAACAAAATGATTATTACATCAAACCCAGTAACGAATCCGAAAAATACTAACTCGAATGACAAAACCAAGCAAGCAAGAAAATTCTTCAATTCCACAAACCCACTTCAAAATCAGAACTCAAACACAGTCTTATGCATATATACATAAATCAAGGTTCCAATAATGAAGCATCAACAAAATAATTATTAAACCAAACCTAGTAACGAATCCAGAAAATACTAACTCTAATGACAAAACCAAGCAATAAAATTCATCAATTACACAAACCCACTTCAAAATCAGAACTGAAACACAGTCTCATGCATATATATATACAACAAATTCATCGGAGATTTGACCACAATAGCCTCGAGTTCCTTCAACCTGAGGTCGAGGGCCGATGAGGAAAACTGGTGGTAGTTCCCAAATTGCGGCTTCATGGAGGAGAATGACAGTTGGCGCTTCAAAGGCAGTTGATGTTGCTGTTGTGGCACGATCTGCTCCGTCGGATGATTAGCTTGCGAAGTCGACATCGAAATTGAGTGAACTCAAAAAGCTAACAATCTGTGGAAGGACAGAGAGATCAATCGAGCCCTCTTTTTTGGATCTGCAATACCTTGAGAGGTACCGATTGAACGTTGAAGACTCCTAAAGCCCTTAGAGAGGTGATATCCATGTATTGATCGAGATCAATAGCGAGATCGAGAGAAAGTGGACAGCGATATCGACTTGGTGACGGTGGATCAACAAATTGATGCCAGCGAGAGTGAACTCGTAGATGAAAGATGGAGAGAGAGACAGAGAGAATGGGGGGGAAACGAAAATATCACAGGCGCCAAGGGTTTAACAATTTGGGAATTTTGGGTGTGGCTATTAGCGACGGCCCAATGATGTCCATGGCAAAAAAGAAAATTTTAAAATATATATTTACGTTGGAAGGGAAGTACCGTTGCAAAAAATGAACCTTTCATGATGGCCTTAGGTTTGCTGTCGCAAAAATCATTGAACATATGCTTCCTTCTTTTTGAGACAAAAATTACCATCGCAATAAGTGACCATTGGTGACAGAATATTAACTTTTTGCGACTACAACATATGCCGTCGCAAAAAGTTCTGTGTCATATACTCCTTTTTCTAGCAGTGAAGCTAATGGGGCTTGTATATATTAAACTATTTACATTTGAAAAATACCCGATACATTTAATTTATTATTTTTAAAAATAATTTTTAATGATATATTTGATAAGTGTTAAATTTTGACTATCAAACATTCTATTATATAGGATCTAATTTTAATATAGCATCATTAAAGATCATTGAAAGATGATAAATTAAAAGGATATAGTATTGTTGTTTTCATGTAAATCGTCCAATTATTTCTTTAAACTAAGGGATTGTTTGAAATAGTTTAAATAAGTATATATATATATATATTTTATAATAAAAATGTAATATGATCTAAATAAAAGATAATATAACTCAAATAAAATAAAAAAAATAAAAATTTATGCTAAAATAGTATCTCCCAAATAACCCTTAATTGTAGTGGGTCCTCCTTCAAAAAAAATTGTCGTGAGTCAATTTTTTTAACCTGTGAGTCAATTTTTTTAACTTAGTGGGCTCAGTTTTACCTAGAAATAATTGAACCTACTCTCAATTACGTAGAGATGCCCACTACATTCTATTTTTTATTATTATTATTATTATTATTATTATTATTATTATTATTATTATTATTATTATATAAAATAATCATTTTATTAGTGAGTTAAATATAAAAATAAATATTTTGATAAAATAATCATTCTATTTAGTTTATGTTGGAAATTTTTTTGTTTTCCAGGCTTATTTTGGATCATTTTTTAACCCAAATTTAAGTGGGGCTCACACGTCTTTTGAGATTGGTTCAAGTGGTAACGTATTCTTTACCGCATGGTGAGTCACACAGTGAAGACGGATCATCAAAACTACTTATGCGTTAAAAGAAAGTTGACATCATTTTTGATTTCGTAAAATGAAAAGTTGAAGAGTCAAATGTTTGGGTGTCCCACATAGAAACATTAAAAGAACTTATATGAGTATATAAGTTTTAAGTTGACATAGTTGGGATGGCCCCAAGGGGCACCCCAAGATTTGTAAGGAGTAGAGTTATGAACAAAGTGGGCTTGACCCAAATCCATCACACGCGCCGCCGGCACCGGCAGACCGCCGGTTGTGGGTCGGCTCCAAACTTAATTTTTTCGATAAAATCCATTTGAATTTTTTCAAATTCTTGCAGGAAAAATTTAAAATCCTAATGGATTAATTCAAACATTTGCATCAAAATTCGAATTCGAATTTTGCTTCCTGGAATAATCCCTCTCCAGTCACCTCTTTTCAATTTCCAGCGATTTCAAGTTTCACACCTATTTGAAGGGTTTTCTACTCTTCCGAACAAACACCTCTTGGCCCATAAATATAGGACCCTTTAGCAAATTCAATTCATTCCATTTTTTCTTTCCCGTTTTTGTCTGTGCTTCATTTTTCTTCATATTAGTTCATAGAGTTTTCAGAGAGTTGCAGAACTCAAGTTTGGTTCGCCTGACAAATTGTTTGTAGTGCTACTACAATTTGTGGTTTTCAATAGGGATATGAACCTGGCCAAACGGGGACTCGGACCGCCCCGCCTCAATAAATAGGGTTTTTCTCGAAAATCGTTTCCCCTAGGGCCGGGCTGGTATTGAAAATATATCCCCAATGATTTTCAGACCGGGGATGGTGATAGGTTCCCCCAGCACCCACCCCACCCTAGCCTTGCCCCGAAATTTCCCCAAACCGTCCCCGCCTATATACATGTGTTTAGTTGTATGATATATCTCTCTCTAACTCTCTCACTCTCTCAACTCTCTCACTCTCTCTTTCTTCTCTCTCCTAACTCTTTCACTCTCACAATCACCGACACGGCGACACCACCACCACCTCTCTCTCTCTCTCTCTCTCTCTCTCTCTCTCTCTCTCTCCTCGTTTGCTCTCTCATCTCTCCTCTTCAGACGCTAATTGCACACCACAGTCACCGACACCACCACCACTGCTAGAGGTGTGCGCGGTGCGGTTCGGACGGTTTGAGAGTAAATTTACAAACCGAATGGCGGATTGGCGGATTAGCGAATTGAAAAATTACGGTTTGGGCAGTTTTTGGTGGATTGGCGGATTGAAGAATATTCTAACTAATTATCATACATTTGTATAATATATAACACTAATTTGTATAATATTTTTTAGATATATAACACAAAGTAATTTTACATAATATGTTTCATATATATAGCCACTAATTTGTAATAAATTTCATATCTTAAATCTCTCTTACACTCATTTTTACATTGATATTTCATTGGAGGTCAAAATATATATATATATATATATATGTATTAACTATAGCGGAGCGGTGCGGTTCGGTTGGCGGATTATAAATTTTAAAGTTTAAACCGCGGTTAGCGGTTAGAGCGGTGCGGATAGATGTGGATCGGTGCGGTTTTAGCGGATTGGGCCGCATTTTGCAGAGCCCCAACCACTGCTGGTCCATACTCTGATCTACATATGACAACATTGACTCAGATGGACAAAAACCTCAGATCTCATTTTCTCCATCGCCGATCTTAAGTCTCTCCATCGCCGATCTCATTTTCTTAGTCCATAGTTCCTGATCTATTATTTGAATCTGTTCTGTTTATGATGATGATAGACAGATCTGTTGATGATGATGTTGATAATGCTGGATAATTTTCGAGGTCGAGAAAACCAGATCCCCATTAGGAAGAGGAGCGGGGGCGGGGGTGGGGGTGGAGGCGGGGACGTCGGGGATCGGAGCTGAGGCTGGGAAAATTTTTACTATCGGGGATCGAGGATGGTAAATGTGATCCCCGGCCCGTTGCCATCCCTAGTTTTTGATTATTGTATCCTGAAAAATAGACGCCATTAACAACATCAACAATCAACAACAAAAACTACAAAAAAAGACAAAAACAAAAACAAAAGAAAACAAAACAAAATAGAGAGGGAAAGATAAAGAGAGGACATTTTCGATTTGTTGAATTTGTATACATATATAGAGATATAGAGAGTGAGAGGTCATATATGTTGAAATCAAATAGATAAAGCTAGCGAACAAGAAGAAGAAGAAGAAGAACACCCCTCAACTTTTCGATCTGTGGTCCATAGACTCACTAGAGCTCCCCTAGACCCCTCCACACCTAAACTCCCACTCTTCCTCCCCATCGGTGGTGGTGGTGGAGGATCTAGATCTGAAGAGCAATCTGAATTTGGATTTGGATTTGAAAAGCGTTATGGATTTAGATCTGGACCTGAGTAGCGACGGCACCATTGACGTAGTGAAGCTCTAAGTTTTTTTTAGAATGAGATGGAAAGGCCTACCGATTGGACTGGAGATGGCGGCAACGGCGAAGATTTTGAGAGGAGGCGAAGAGATGACAAAGTATGAACACGTGATACTCCGAGAACATGTGATATTATGAGAATACCTGATAATTTTTCCTTATTAGTTGGAGCTTGATTCTGTGCTTTGGCGCCTTGATGTGTTCCCTCTGATCACGTACTCCAACGAGACCACGAGTCAAATCTATACAAAATATGAGAGTTGAGGACATAGAAAGCATTTTATTTTGTGGGAGAATTATAAATCAGTTTAGTTTTCAAAAATATTTATTAATACATGAAAAAATTTATAATTTTAATAATTAAAATTTGTAATGTTCATCATTAATTTGAAATTATTTTACAAAAATATACTAAGTTGATATTTTCCCTTATTTTGTCTAAAATATTACCCTCGCAGATTTGATACAACCCCTTCCCCTCTCCCCCTCTCCCCCCTCATCTTTTTTTTTTTTTTTTTTTTTAAAAAAATTACAATCATCTTCATTGAGATTTGAGAAAAAGACAATTAGTCTCACATTTGTTACACAATTATACTGAGTTACTTTTAATAAGGCTAAACTAACTCAAATTAATGTAGATATTGAGTAAACACTAAAATAAATAAAGATAAACATCATTTTTAGAAGAAAAGGATATGTAAACATCATTTTCATTCTTACGACTAATATATTATTGATGAAAAATGGTCTAATTATTGAGTAAATTAAATCATCAAGGGATATCAATGTAATTATGTCAAAAATATAAAATGAAATTTCACTAACATTGTGTCAGTGATATTTTTTTATGAACAAATATAATTTTTTGAAAGTTATACTGACCATTAATTTGCCCAAAATATAAAGCTAATTACATTTTTTCCGAGACCACAAGGGAGAGGTGAATGTGATTTATTTTATTTTTATCAAAAAAATGATTTTTCCCATCTAAAAAATAAAAATGATTTTATTGAAAACTACAAATACCACCTTCTCAAAGGGAAAAAAATTCATACATACAACATCATAGCAAAAAATAAATTTACTTAAAATACGGATTATCCAATATAGTTATGAAAACTACAAATACCTCATTGTCAGAATTTTTTATTTAACGTAATTAACAGAAAAAATAAAATTCATAATTACTATATTATGCAACAGTAAAAATTTTAAAATTTCTAATTGAAATATATTTTTGATATCATTAAAAATCATTAATTGATTTAATGATTTGTTAATAAAAAAACATCATTTGTTATGCGATTAGAAATTCGTAGGGACAGTATATACTCTCTTTTTTTTTATCAGCAAAATGAAACTTTATTGATGAAGAAAGCAATACATGCAAAAGCTTACATCAACAAAGAGGGAAGTGCAAAGAGCATCAATGCTATACTTAACAGTGCCAACTAAGTTGGCACCGTTAAGGAAGCACAATTATTTGCAAGCACTTCACCCAAGATTCGTGAGAAACCAATCAAAAGAAACCAAAGAAAAGAGAAAAACAAAACAACAAAACCATCATCAACAGAGCAAAAACCAGTGCATCAGCATTTCAACTCCTCCCTAGCTGCACAGATGCCTCCTGTACAAGCTAGACCAATCAAACAGACCAGCAGCATACAGTAGGCCAAAAATAGACCAGACCAATCCTCTCAACAAACCGGACCAGATCAGCAACCTTTCACCAAGTCTTTTAGTAGACCTTAGACACATACCTTTACCACAAAACAGCAACTGCATCACACAACACCAGCAGCAAACAAAAATTGCAGTAGCCAAAGACTAGTGAAGTGCTTAAAAAATCTTAACAATAGAGAACAAAAAGAAGAGAATTAGCAACAGAGTGATAGTGATAGAGTAAAAGACTACACCTTACCAAGCAATTGTTTTATGCCACCAAACTTGAGCCATTTCTGATACAAAACTTCACCTAAGCAAAGCAATCCAGCAACAGCCATCAAGATCAGCCAAGAAGCAAAACATCCAAAAACAGTAGCCAAACTCATCAACAACAAGCACCACAAATAATTCGTATGTTAAGTAAATCTTAAAAGCTATATTTATAATTTATTCCAAAATGAATTCATCCCAACTATGTTAGCACAACAAGGGAAACAACATTACATTTGGTTGTCTTGATTTTATGAAAATTTTTATTATTCCTTAATTTGATACTACGAAACGTTGAAGTTCATTTTTTTTTTCTTTTTTTTTTTCAAGTTATGAAATTTAAAATTAATAGAGGTTTGATGAAGGGTTATAGATGTCCTTAGAAGTACACCACAAAGAACATTTTCAATTGGGTTTATTACACTTTTTGTCTCTAAACTATCGTCAAAATGTTTATTTAATTCATGAACTATTGATTGAATTTATTTAGGGAAAATTTATTGGAAAGCCTTATTTTGTGAACTTCTGTACCATTTGGTCCTACATTTTAAATGGTTGATTGATGAGTCTTTATTTGATGTAGTGTGTGACCAGTAAATCATTTTTCAAACGTGGATGAGTATTGGTTAGATAGATATAACCTCACTAGTTAATTAGGAAAGTTTTTTTTTTTTTTTTTTTTGAAATGTGTAACAACTATGGTGTGATACTGCAATGTACAAGTATTAATGTGAGACTCCAACGATGGGACACTCCAAAAAAATTAAAAACTCCTTAATGTACTTTTTCTAAATGTGATGACAACGTGGCAGGTATGATGTGGCACTCCAAAATTTTTACTCATCCTTAGTGTACTTTTTCCAAATGTGACAACGTGACAGGTATAATGTGACACTTCAAAAAAAATAAAAACTCCTTAGTATACTTTTTTCAAATATGACAACGTGGCAGGTATGTTGTGGCACTATAAAAAAAATTAAAAACTCGTTAGTGTACTTTTTCTAAACGTGACATGTGACACTCCAACGTGACGGACCCAATTTGATTGAATTACTGCGTGTCTTCACATCACGCGCCAAAAAATAATTAGTAAGGAATTCACATCCTACACTGCGTGTGTTAAAAATAATCAAACTTTAAAAAGCTATTAGTGCACTTTTCGAACAACGTGACATATAAACACCCCACCACCTTCTCCATACATAACCACGCCACATGTCCCCCAACTGTACTAACAATGGCAAAACAATCAATAATTTAAGAGACCACTCAGTCACCAAGAAAACATTTAGGTCTTTATGGATTACAAGTCTACAAAATAGAATTTACTGGTCAATTCCGCTATATTTAGTCCCTAAATATATAAATTAAAATCTATTTAAACCCTAAAAGGCTTACAAAAATAAATATGGTCATACATATTATAAATTAGTAAAAAAATCCTCCCCAATAAAATTGTATTAACAAAAAATCTTTTAAAATTTTATTTTGTCTTTAAAACGTATTTTATTTCATTTTGTGTTTAAAATTCAGCTTGCTTGGTTTCATTTTTCTAAAAACAGTTTTCAGAAAATTCTACTTTCTTATTTTCCGTATTTTTTTGTTTTTACTGAATTTTTTTAATATTTTATGCAAATTTTTTACTTTTTAGACACACCTAACATAAATACACTTAAAAAGTAAAAAAATTGTAAAAAAAATCTTTTAAAAATTCACTAAATACCAAAAATACAAAAAAAAATACAAAAATTGAGTACATTTTTTATATTTTTATGTATTTCTTAATTTTTTAAAATATTTTTTCAAAATTTTTTTACTTTTTAGATACATCTAAGTAAGGTGCATCTAAAAACGTAAAAAAAAATGTTTAAAATTTTAAAAATATTCACTAAAAACAAAAAAAAACAAAAATCAAAAAACTTAGTTTTCAAAAAACTTAATTCAGAAAACTCAAACCAAACATACTGTGTTTAAAATAATATTAGAGTCTGATTTTTCAATCTTGCCAATAAATTATATGAATATTAGATATACTGAAAAAGTAGAATTAGATAATTTAAATAATAACACTTCTCTACAAATAGTAATAGAATAAAATAACACATTAATTAAGTTTAAAAATTTTATTAAAAAAAAGAAAAAAGAACTTAGCAAAAAATTTAAAAACAATCAATTAGAAATTATAAACAAAATCTAACATATAATACTAGATAAAAGTAAGGACGTATCCATTGTAAAAAATAAGTAATAAAATATTATAGATAATTACCCTTATCCTTATAAAAGAAACTCAATATAAAAATTTAAGTTTTTTTTTTAAAATAAAATTTTAACTAGATAGGGTCTTTTACTAATTTATAATACTTATGAGCCTATACTTTATTTTTGTAATTCTTTTAGGGACAAAATAAGTTTGAATTAAATACTTTAGGGATTTAATTGATTCAATCGATAGTTTAGTGACTAAATAGACTTTGACTATAAACTTTAAGAACCTAGAAGACACAATCGATAGTTCAAAATCTAAATAGATAATTTGACGATAGTTTAGAAATATAAAGTGTAATACACCCATTTCAATTCTATTAGTACTAGCGTAAAACTCGTGGTATGCACGAGCAAGTAACAAAATGTGATAAATAATACTAAACATGTTAAAAATTAACTAAATACTATGATATTAATTTAGATGGGTATTTAAATGATAAATCTGAGTGATTTCACTATATTTATATAGATATGCATGACTAATTAATTTTTTTGAAATACACTCAATTGAATAAACTCAACTGAAAAGAAAGAGTGAAATTTTATAAATATATGATAAAGATTAAAAAAAAATTAAGTTTAAATTTAAAGATTAATATAGCAAGAGAAAATTAGACAAATCTTCGAAAATGAATAAACTCAACTAAAAATCAAAAGCGATAGTAATTCTATAAATATAAGATAAAGATTAAAAAAATCAAGTTTAAATTCGAGGATGAACTATAAGAATATAGAAAGTGAAAATTAAATAAATTTGAGAAAAATGATGTAACGCCCCAAAATTTATCAATATTTTCCAATGTTAATTCAATAATAATTTGATATATATATATATAATAAATTAAACCATTAAATGAATATATAATTCCAAAAGCTACCTCTTCTCCATTGAACTATTCAAATGATTACATCATTATTTAATTACATTTTTCAAATAAGGACAACAATTCAAAGCATAAAAGATAATGCAAAACAAAAATGCCCTAAGGCAACATCTTCTCAAGGAGTGTCCTTGAATACACAAAAGGTGGAATTTCATTTCCAATACAAGAATTGCCCAAGGTTTCAACATGTAGTACATAAAAGAGCCTTCGTGCTCCCATCCAAAAGTCCTTCCCAAGCCAATTCACTTTGGCGGCACATCAACTTCATTTCCTGAAATGTAGTTAGTTTTGGATGAGCTATTGCCCAGTAGGAAATACCTTTAACAAGTTATATAATTACTTGAAATGCATATGATCATGCCATGCAAGAAATGAGAAAAAAATCTAAGTCTTTCCTTTGTAAAACCATGTTACAAATTTTGAAATGCCAACAATAAATCTCAATCAAATCTTGGGTGTAAATGAGTTATGACATCACAAATAAGAGCCTCAACTTCGCATGTACATATATATAATTATAGAAAGTAGTCCCATATTTACCGACTTTAAAAAATGCAGGGTGATAGGCACCCAAGACCTTTCCTATCCATATTTGCCGACTCCTGAAATGACGGGCTCTTGGATACCCAAAATCATGTTTTGCACATTTACCGACTTCTAAAACGGCAGGCTCGTAGATACCCAAAATCATGTTTTCCACATTTGCCGACTCTTGAAACGAAGGGCTTGTGGACACCCTAAACCTTTCCCACATTCATCCAGCGATATACTCAAGACAGGACAATTTGGCACCTTGAGTCCCTTCGTATGTACCACCAATATACAATACACAACTCAAATCCAAAACTTGACTCACTACTCGGACTCATATGCTATTTACCCCCTTCCAACACTTTCCAAACATTAACAATAAAGAAATCACAAGGTAAAATTATCAATGCATATGATGCATAAATTTTCAAATCTCAATTTCTCTAAGGTGATTTCAATTCTTAACAACCATAATATAAATATCAACAATAAAAGAGATTTCTCCAACTCAACATCATCATCATCTCAAAAATTTGTTTCAATAAGTTATCAAGAGTTTATATTTCAACACCAAAGTCAATTCAATATATCTAATTTCAAAATTCAAGAGTCAATTGAACAAAATTTCCTTTATTGAATCAATTTGAAAATTAGGATTTTAAGAAAATTGGAGCTTTTCTCTCTTACATCATTTATAGGTCAATTCCCATCATCAACAATAATCATCAAAATTTATGCATAAACCTTTCAAAAGAATCATGAGATATAACTCCTTTTTGATCAAACTCATTATATAACAACAAATCTTCATACATCTTGATATATATATATATATACTGAAAATACCACATATGTGTCCCAAATCAAAAATATAATAAGTTAAAAGTGCCCTTATCTCAAGATTAAAGACAAAATATGAAGACCCAACTCTAAACTTCAAGAAAATAAGAAACAATCGGTAGAACTTTAGGATCTAACTTGTTCCTCAACCCTCTTTAAAGATCTAAGGTGGATCTTGAGTAAAACTAAGGGAAATCAAGTGTTTATAGGGTTAGGGTTCGGAAATGGGTGATAGGAAGAGAAAAGGTATGGAAAAAGTGAGAGAAAAAGTATTTAGATCGAGTTTCAAAACTATTGTCCCGAATAGACCGCTCGAGCGAAGTGCACAAAATCAAAGAGATCGCTTAAGCCAACAATCCACCGCTCGAGCCAACAATCCACCGCTCAAACGGTAAATGCAAAGGCTCATAAGTTATACAGAGTTACAGTGAAAATACTAGAAGTCTCAATTCTACGCTCGAGTGACCACTTCATCGCTCGATCGGTCTCACTTACAAACAAGTAAGATTTTGGGAGTTTTACATTACCGCTTGAGTGATCGATTGACCACTTGAGTGGTCACCTAGAATAGATTGTCACAAATGAGGTAGAGAGAAATTCAGTAAATATCAACTGAAGATTAAAAAAAAAAAGAAATTCAAAAATTCAAAAATAAAATAAGAAAATAAGATAAACCTAGGGGAAAAAATCTAATATAATTTTAATAATAGAAAAACATAAAAGGGTAGTACTTTAAAAATTGAATAAGAGTGAAATATCACCCATAATTTTTTACAATTTGTTATTAAAAAAAAACCACGAAAATAAGAATTGAGGTGTAATAAGTTAAAAATTAGATAAGAGTTAAATGGCAACTATAATTTTTTAAATTTTAAATTTTGTGTAGTTAAAAAATAAACATTTATGATATTTTATTATACAAATTTTAACTCTATTTTGTGGCTACTACTAATAATTTTTAACAAATTTTGCATTCTAAAGCTACTTACTTTTTTTGGGAATGCACCAATAAATCTCAAATTTGTATCTTGTGTCCCATTTGGTCCTATTATTTTATTAGGTCCTAACCCAATGTTAATGACCAAATTATTCACGTTACCTCGCATGTGGGAAGTTATGGTCAGGGCAAATGTGGGTTTTCACAATATGGAATTTACGCTTATACCCAAAGCTTTAATGCAATGTGTTTGTGTTATCCGGTCGAAGTGTTTTGAATGGAAGAGTCGTAGATGAAAATGACTATAGTTTCCGACGTTAATGGCGTAATGTTGGTAGGGGTGTGAGTCATTTGTCGCAATCAACGGCGAGGCGTTATGGATTGGTATCCTAAATTACAAAGCCATTAGCGTTGTAAACCCTAGAAAATACGAACAACTAATAAGCCATTGTCGTTCTCCCCTACTGTTTGCGCACACCATCTGAACATCGCTCACTAGTCACCGACTCATACTGTGTTAGTTGAAAATGGCATCAGGTACGTTGTTGATTTGTATGTGATTGGCGTCGATTTCGTATATGTTGAATTGGTTAATGTATGTGAGCATGTAAGAGTGTGCAATATGTTATGAACATTAGGATTTAGGATAATTTGTGCGCCGTTATTGTAAATTTGAGTTTTATTGTTGGTTGTCGTCACTGGGAGGGGTGATTATTGCCGGTATTAGTGTGTTAATGTTGTTGGATAATTTGTGGAATTGCATTCATTTTGTTTTTGGTGTAGTTGAGGGTGATGTTTGTGGTGTGATGTCGTAATTGCACTAGGAGGG
Organism: Camellia lanceoleosa; assembly: GCA_025200525.1. NCBI lineage: Eukaryota > Viridiplantae > Streptophyta > Magnoliopsida > Ericales > Theaceae > Camellia > Camellia lanceoleosa. The sequence continues at coordinate 54,725,290 of CM045761.1, read as the reverse complement.
TGGGGGTGGAAGGAATTTGTTGGGCTGGTTTTGTTCATACATATGAAGTTGTCTGGTTTTTCAAATGTAATGTTACTGGTTTTGGTAAATTTAAGGTTAGTTGTGGGTTTTACTGTATGTGTTTGTAATGTAATGTTGTGGTCCTTCGTTGTATGTGTTTAGTATGCTTTTGGGTGGTGTTATGATAATTTGTGCACCGTTATTGTAAATCGTTGTTGCGATAGCGTAATTCACAGCATAAAAACCCCCAGCAAAACATCAACAGAACTGGAACAATGATTTCAAACGGAAAAAACAGCCCACAACACCACCAAACACAGCCCACAATATTCCTCCATATACAATAAGATGAATGTTAATCAATCAGAATCCCACCCCACATGTTGACTTTGCCTTATCTACCCAAAAACAGAATCAACCATTTAGGTAACAAATCACACCAAGGGTATTCATGTAAACAGAAAATAGATAAAATCATCCTTAAAAAATCTACCAAAAAAATAGGACTAAATGGTGTATAAAAAAAAATTTAGGACTAAATGATTTAACTTTCTACCATATAGGATTTACTGGTAATTTTTTCTTTTTTTTTTTATTAAAAAAAAATCAAAGGGTCACCTTTTTATTTCTTAATTTTGTTTTGTGTCAATAGCCTATAAATTTTAACAACTTTTGTATTCTGAAGCTACTAAATAAAACAAATAGCATCACTTTTCTTTTTAAAATCTTGGTTAGTTTCATTTTAATTTTGTTTTCTGTCAATAACTATAAATTTTAGCAACTTTTATATTCTAAAGCTACTAAATAACATCACTTTTCTTTTTAAAATCTTAGTTGATTTTATTTTTACTTTGTGTTAAGAGTCAGTAAAGTAGGCTTGGTAGTGCTATGCACGAGAATAAATAAATAATCAAAATTTAGTTTTAAAATTAAATAATAATATAAAATTTATTTAAAAATATGTAGTAAAAATGATTTATAATCAATTAAATTTTATTTATTTTTATCAGAGTTATGCATAAATGACTTGTATATTTACGCCAATGTGACCTTCACCTAATCATTAAAAATTATCTTGGTCTATACCCAACTTTTGAATCATTTTACCTATTTATTTATTAAATTGGTAAATAAATATCTATAAGTATTTTTTTATTTTTTAAATAAGAAATATGAACATATTTTATGCATAGCTATTAAAAAAAAATTAATTAGATAAAAAATTATATATTTATGTTAACACTATGAAATAAATAGTTACATATATTTATATAATAAAAAATTATCTAAGATAGAACTGCCTTAAATTATATGTTATTTTAGCTTTAATCTTAGTAAAACTATTTGATAAACATAAATTTAAAAATTATGTATAAATTATATCATAATTTATCTATTCGTGACCGGTATAAGCTAGCTTGGGGGTTTTAATATCGGATTAAACATTCAATAGTCCAATTTTGGGTCCCATTTTGATGATCCGAGTCGTTTACATTTTAGGGTTCATCGAATATATCAGCCTTGCGAAAAATCAAGTCGATTAGATAACGGAAATCACGTGTTTGGATCAATTTTGTATAAACCTTTTATTTTCTCACCGTTCATTTTTTTCCCATACAAAACAGATACAAACACATGGTTACTATTATTTGATTAACTTAATTTTTTACAGGGGTGATGTATTTGATGAATCATAAAATATGAATGGCTCATATTATCAAAATGGGCCCAAAAGAGAGCCCACAAGGCCCAACAACATCTCTCCAGTCCGATGGAGGACTGAAGAGAAGCCCCGACCATCTTAAAGAATCAATAATATTTAAATTTTAAGTTTAAGTTAAAGAATTAAATATTTTCCATATCTGAATGTATGAATGTATCAAAATCATGCATTAATACAATCTTAGGGAAGCAATTTTAAAAATAAGGGTCATTTTTTGAAAAATCCTATTTCTAAGTGTTTTATTCCATCTAACTCATATTCCTTTTTAGTATTCCATTAAGTCTTGTTTAATATAATATGACCAAATCATCATTTCTAATTTTTTGAACATGTTTTTATTTTGAAATTAATACATAACAATAATCCCTCATTTTAAGGAAAAAAAATATCTCCATCATTCTAAAAAGAAAATCTTTCCCTTATTCCATGAAGAAAATCTCTCCTTTATTCAAAGGAGAAAATCTCTCCCACATTCCATGGAGAAAATTTGAAATTATAAATTTTGAACATTTTTATAATTTGAAAATTTTAAAAATAACCCAACAAAAAATCTGAATAAAAATCAAAATACAATGTGAATCTTCACAGTAAATAATAAACATACAACTAACTTTTGAAAAAACAAAATACATACTAAAATACAATGTGAATGTTCATAATAAACAACAAATATACAATTAACCTTCGAAAAAATAAAATTCATACCAAAATATAATGTAAATGTTCATAATTTATAATTAACATACAACTAACTTTAAAAAAAATAACTCGTACCAATGTAAACATTTACACTGTACCGTAAAAACATAAAACAAAATTGAAAAAAAAGTAAAAACCGACTATTTCAATTATTCAATGGTAACAAAAATGATTGTTCCAACTAATAAACATGGTAACAAAAACAACAAACATATAATTAACTTTTGAAAAAATAAAACTTATACAAAAATACAATGTGAATGTTCACAATTTACAATTAATGTACAACTAGTTTTATGAAAAAAAAAAAAATTAAACTCATATCAATGTGAACATTCACACTGCAACTTGAAAATACAAAATAAAATTAAAAAAAGTGAAAATCGATTATTTTGATTGTTTAATAGTAACAAAAATGATTGTTCAACCAACAAGTATAGTAAAAAAATAATAATAAAATACAACTAACTTTCGAAAAAACTTTTTTTAAAAAAACTCATACCAAAATACAATGTGAATGTTCACAATTTACAATTAACATACAAACTAACCTTAGAAAAACTAAATTCATACCAATGTGAACATCCACATTGCAACATGAAACAAAATTAAAAGAAAAGAAAAAAATGACTATTTCAATTGTTTAATGATAACAAAAATTAATTGTTCAAATAACAAGTATAATAACAAATAACTAATGATATGTGAACATTTATATCTTGCAAAATATATAATCATGTCCATATCTATATTCCTGCAAGCTTTCTATATTTCTGTGTATTCAATTGTATGTTTGATTACAATCAGACCTTAAATTATATAGCCCTAACTCCTAAACCAAAAAGGAAAATACAATCACGCCTCTAATAGGACTCTAATACAATCATGCATCTAATAGAACTCTAATATGTACAACCACAATCATGCCTAATTGGGAAAATACACAATAATTACTGGTGGATTGAAATCAGAACACAAAGACCAGAGACTAGAGAGAATCAAAACCGAGAGCAGAGACTAGAGAGAGAGCCAAAGTAGAGGTCGCGAGAGAGTGAGAGAGATTCCTCAAGCCCAGACCAGACTCGCGACTTCAGACCCAGCACCAGAAGGCAATCGCGATTTCGGTGAAGACAGAGAGGCCTGTCGCGACTTCAGAGAAGACTGTCACGACCCCAAAAAAAAACCTTCGTGGCCGGAGGGTTGTCACAAGCTACGACCAGGGAGGCAGCCGATCAACCCGTAAAGACCCGATGGCGAAGCGAAGAACTTCGAATGATCAAGGCTAGACCCAGGGGTTTCGAACGTGGCTCTAATACCATGTAAGCTTTATGTATTTCTGTATATTCAATTGTATGTTTGATTACAATTAGACCTTAGATTATATAGCCCTAACTCCTAAACCAAAAAGGAAAATACAATCATGCCTCTAATAGGATTCTAATATGTACAACCACAATCATGCCTAATTTGGAAAATACACAATATATTTCACAATTCCAACACTTATTTCTCAAACTTTCAAACAATGTAAAATGTGAACATTCACACTGATTGACAAAAATAGTAGAAACAATGGCAGCAATAGAATTAGAAATCCAAAAAAAACTCAATCACTCTAAAAACAAAAAAATATCACCTACATTCTCATCTTCATCGTCATCTTTATCATTATCACTATCATTGACAATCTGTACAATTTCAACATTCCACTAATCCAAATCAAACCAAACCCACTTTTGAAGAATATGTTTGTAACAAAATTGACTAGACATAAATAGAGTTTCGACTTACAAAAATGGAGAAACATAAAGTTTCAAACACTGAGTAACAATGGACGAACACATAACTTCAAACACAAAGTAACAATGGAATACAAAGCTTCATCGCAACAATTGAGGAATATAATATTATTTCTATTAGAAAAATGGTTTAAATTCTAATGTTTCGGAAACTTTATGCTAACTATTATATAGGACTCACAAGTCATTTATTGAGGGTTCGAGTAGCAATGTATTCGTTCTATATGGTGGACAAGATTATATAATTAGTGAGTCAAAACCATTTATAGGTGAATTGTAAATTGACTTCTAAACGAGGTTTATGAACATTAGACATGTTTGTGAAAATTCTCAAAATGGTGTTGCATAATTTTGTTCCACATTCTTGTTCTACACAGGAAAATTATGAACATTTTGGAGAAGATATATAAGGTCCTAGATAAGTTGGGTTTGGGTCAAGCCCATTACTTATTTTCTTGGGCCCAAATTGTTTGAATTGTTATTAGTTTGTTTGCTTAGAAAGTTTGAATTTTATATTCAAATTTGCAACAGACATCAACGGACAAATTTCAAAGTGCACAGACGTGTCTTTCCGAAACAGGTTTTCATTGCCTATATTAAGGCAGTCCTCCGTCCTTTTTATTTCGAAGAAAGATAACATTTTTTCCAGATCTTCCTTTTCCTTCTCTATTCATCTTGCATATTCCATTTTTAGAGTTTAAGTTTGAGAGAGTATAAAGCACATATTCTAGTTCGATGTACACATAGAGTTAGTGCAAATTCTGTGTGTGGTGATTGTTGTATCCTGGAGACAGGACGCCCATTGATCTCGTGCACCAATGGAGAGGGCGTAATTCTGTCTTAAAGACACAGCGTCCATACATTGGCCTCAATCACATTTTCATGCCATTGTGTAATCTACTATAAAGTTGTAAGTTTTTTTTTTTTGTTTTATTCATTCGCATGTAAATTCGCATGTAATTAATTATTCGCATGTAATTAATTTACCAAAATTATTCTCCAACAATTTTAAGACAGAATTATACCAAACTTCTATTTACTATTTCGGTTAAATTAATTTTCTAGTTTTATACAGTTTTGTGATCATACTGTTTAATATAGTAGATTTTGTTTCTGTTTTATATATATATATATATATATATTCTGGGTTTGTTCTGTTTAATGTAATGCTTTTCCATACTGTTTAAAATAAAGTATCATTCTGTGTTTGCTGTTTGTTGGCTACATATTTTGTAAAAGCCAATTACAATTCGACACGTGGCATAATAAGGGTATTAGGGGAAGATGAGTTTAATCTTTGATCCCAATCGCACACGTGGCAATAAATATTGGTTCTCAAGAGATCTGAGTAGCACTAGATTAACAATGAGATACAAGGTGACGTGGCTTCAACGGTTACCTATATTCGAATTCAAATCTGAGGAGGAAGTTCAAGCGCAAGTGATGGCGTAGTGGAACTATTTCTAAGGCAACATAATCACGATCATGGAGGAAGCGATTCGGCGGTTCAATCGATTCAAGGTCATCTCTAACAAGTATAAATAGCAAGGAAGTTCCCAGAAAAGGCCCCCAGACTCAGATCACATAAACCAGTTTTTACTTCATATTTTCCTTTCCAGTTTTACCTTTCCTGTACTTTAAATACTTGTTCTTTAAATACCTGCACTGCACTTCAATTCATAGGAGTAGTTTCAAGTAGATTCGAGTAGACTGTTGCTGTAAACCTCCTCAAGGCTGAGTTTGGACTATTGTAAGTGTTCATGTTAATGAAATACTTCGATTGTTCTTCATATTAACTGTTATTTCTCTTAATTTCTCCTAAGTCAAGCCACCAGTAAAAGTCCTCTTCATTGAGGCTGAAAGAACTAAAACATAGTCGCCTGATAATTGATTGGCAATTATAATTTCTATAAGGACTAATTGATCCTTGCTGGCACGCTCGCATTTACAAATATACCCTTCGAAAAGCCAAAAAGCCAACATATATTTTTGGCACGCCCAGTGGGACTTGTTAAAATGGCTAGACGAAGACGACAAGGAGAAAATGAACGCTTGGAAGAGGGCGTAGAAGGAGAGGTAGAAATACCTAATCCAGAGGAGAATGTGGTAACACACCCTGTGGAGACTCCTATGTTATCAGAACCTTTGAGCAGACCCGATTACTTACAGACAAGAACCATATGTTCATAATATTGGGCCGAAACCAAGGAATTAGACCATCCACTGCTCCATCTTCTCGACCAACAAATCCATGGGATGGCTTGGTAGATGCTATGGGACAACAACGACTAATGAACACAATAGAAAGGTGGGCAACATCCTTTTTGGATCGAATGAACAACCACCAACCAACAAATACAAGACATACGAAGAAATTTTAAATGTCCTCGGCAAAAGATTGGCTAGAAAAACGGCTATGCAAGTTAATGGACAAATTAATGGTCGACTAGTACTCGAGAACTATGAAAGACCATCGCCTCGATCTTGGTATGAACCCATTTCAAGGCACATGTAGTAGGCCAAAATGCAAGATACTCAACGGTGAAGCCACACAAGTTGGTAGATCGGCCAAGTACAAGAAATCTGGCGTAGAATGGCGGCAAATCCCATGTTCGAAGCCATACAGCACTAGGGGTATAATAATCCCTTATTCAATTTATACAGGGGTTGGAAGGTTTGCCTACAAATGGAAGGACACAATACTGTTCCAACACCTTTCACAGTCCTTCGCAGACAGGCTCAAAGGGTTACCTATACCCCCAACAAGAACTTTGCACCACAAGGGCAACCAAATTCCCAAATGTACCACTTTATGGACCAAGAGGACCCACGAGCACAAGTTTGTCCACCAAACCTGTGTTTGTCCCTCGATGAGTGGTTCACAAGCCCAAAATATGGTCCCTAGGGACGATTCTTGATATTGTTAGGGAGATGTGTGGACCGATGGCTCGGGGGTCCAAACTCACTGTATCTGAAAACCATACCCAGTGGGTAGATAGGGTACATGAATACCCAAGAGGATTGAGAATGCAGATTTTACCTATTCTATGGGCTGAAATCAATCAACAAGAGAGCATATTGCGGATTTTTGCTCAATGTGGTGAATTTACTAATCATGACTACATAAAACTAAGATTATTTCCAAACTCTTTAAGCTGCGGAGCATTTGTATGGTATATCAACCTTACACTGCTCCATTCAAACTTGGCAACAAATGGAAGAGGCATTTCATGCCCAATTCTTCGGTCGGGCGAGAGGTGTCCATAGCAAACTTGGCAAGATTGAGTCAAAGGCCTGAAGAAAAGGCTACTCAGTTCATTGCCAGATTTAAAAGGGCTCGAAATAAATGCAGAGTCATCCTTCCAGAGCCAGAATTTGTAAGATTGACTCAAAACGGTTTAGAGTTCAGGCTTCGAAAGAAGTTTGACTCAACTGAATTTAGGGATTTAGTCGAATTAACCTATAAGGTGTCTCGATATGAAGCATTACTAGAGGAAGAACAAGATCGAAACAATGCTTCGTATAAGACATACTATAGAGATCCCAATTATGAGATCGATGCAGAGATTGTAGGCAAAGAACATGTCTGTGAAGAATAAATTCATAAGGATACGACTATCGACCAGCAGTTTAAAAAGAAAGACTTTCACAGAAAGTATTCTTTTGATTTAACAAAAGCAGATGACATTTTTGATCATTTGCTCGCAGCTAATTTCCTTAAGTTACCAAAAGGGGTAAAACTGCCTTCTCTTGATGAACTTAAAGGAAAAGTATACTGTAAATGGCATAATTCTTGGTCTCACTCAACTAAAAACTGCATTGTTTTTCGAGACAGGATCCAAGAACAAATCCGGAAAGGAAGTCTGAAGTTCCCAACCAAAACAGAGAAAGCCATGGGAATTGTGATAACCCGAAGTTGGAGAAAGCGGCTAATGTGGTTGTTCCAAACTTTCGAATCTATCTCTGCGAGGAATTAGAAGAGGTCAATGTGCAAATGCATATTGCCAACGAACAGTTGCCAAGAAGACCAATCCACCAGTTATTGGGCGGGGTCTCTCACATCGGAAGGAACATTCGATGAGGAAATCTTGGATGACGATTCCTTGGAAAGCTGTAATGCAAAGGATGTGTCAGTGTAGACCGAGCTACAAATGGTTGAAGGGCTTCAATTGATGGGAAGCAATACTATAAGGATGTTCAGAGACGTCCTAAATCAACCAACGCTTACAACAAAAGGCCGTACCCGGCTAGTGATAGGCAGCGACCAGTGGTGGTTGAGCCTGCAGTTGACAGAATAAGTGCTAAAGGCAAAAGACCCTTGTATGAGTCTAGGCCACTTAACTACTACAGAATGGAGAGCAAACATTCTGAAAGAAGATTAGAGAGGAGTTCAGGTTATGGGACTAAAGCCAGAGATTGGCCCACCAGACCAACCTCAAACAGAACAGAAAATAGCTATCTCCATCAAAGGCCAGAATCAAGTTCGAAGCATGAGACCAGAACCAAGCACTTACCTCCACGGCCAGTTGTGAAAATGGCTTCGAAGGTGGGAAAGGGTGATTCAACATCTAAATCAATAAGCTCTTGGGTACCTGGAGTTCCAGATTGGTTTGTAATGCAAAACAAACCTAGAGAATTGCCTGCCAGGAGAGATATCGGAATCACAGGCAGAATGGTCAAACCTCCTTTGGTGGCTCCCAACAACTGGGTATTGCTGAAGCACCCAAAGACAAAAGAACCAAATATGGTTCCGGTTATTTCCAGATCACAAAGGAGGAAGATTCAGCGCAGGTACACCCAGTACCAACAAGATCTGAAAGAAAGTGGAGAGAGTTCTTCACAGGTCAAGACAGGAGAAAAGAAAACTCCGAAGTCAGACCATGTTCCAAAACCGACGCTACAAAGTAAAGTGGTTTGTAGCAGAGAACAATTGGCCCAAGTTCATTCTGAACTAAAGGCCAGGGAGAAGTCTAGTTTGGCAGGGCTGGAGAAGGCTCTGATGGAAAGTGATAGCGAAATGGAAAAAGAGATTGGCATGAGCCAAGAGAAGAAAATGGCAGAAGAAGGAATGTTCGAAGCCTTTATGGCTGAACAAACATTTCTGACTGAAGAATCAGTTGAGAAGGATCCTTCGAAGGGATCAGTTATCAATGAAATACCAGAATGCAGCATGGAGGACGCTGCTGAAAACACTGAGCAAGATAGCCAAGAGGGGAAGAAGGTACAACCAGCCATCCAGTTTGGCTCATTTCCCCCTGTATCAGTCAACATGGTGCATATACTACCTCATGAATTCCAGGCTAAAAATGAGGATCAGGATGACCAAGACCTGGATCCAATTCCTGTCTCTAGCGAGGAATCACAAGTGAGTATGGTACAGGATGCTCCTGAAATGGCTATTCCAATGGAAACTGAGTGTGAAAGCGAGGAAGAGGTGAGCATCAACCTCTCGTATCCATTTGAATACCCCTAGAATTCCATGACCCAACATGTCAAGCCTTTGTACATTAAGGCTTTCTTTGATGGGATACAGTTAAACCGAGTCCTAGTAGACAATGGGGTAGCGGTAAATTTATTACCGAAATCTTCTTTGAAGAAATTAGGGAAGAAGAATCCTAGGTTGATCCCAACCAGTACAACCATTGCTGGCTTTGCTGGAGATAAGCAGATGGCCCAAGGAATTCTGCCTATTAATTTGAGTGTGGGAACCAGGGATTGTATGACAGCATTCTTCGTGATCGACAGCAATGCTAAATATAATGCCTTACTTGGGAGAGATTGGATTCACACCAACAAATGTGTGCCTTCCTCTTTGCATCAGAAGATCATGATGGCCCTGGGCAATGGAGAGACAGAGGAGATTGATCACGGATCCTCAACCCTTCATAGCTTGTGCAGACTTTGCAGAGGCCAAATTTGTATATTGAGAGTGACCCCTCAAGATTATCTTGAGGAAAGCTGATGGCTCAGCCGAAGTGACGGCTGATGAGGAAGTAACACACCTGAAGCACTTAGTCCAAGAAAGTGCTGATGAAGAGGTTGTCGTGAAAGATGACAATGATGCCTGCTGTAGGCAAAGAAGTGAAGAACAAGAAGCCAAGTCATTGGCTTTGATTAAATTCTCATCATTGGATGTAAAAGCAATAGTCGTAAAGTCTGAAACAAGAGAGGCCATGATGATTGGCTATAAACAAGAGCAGCAACAGGTCAGAAGTTTGACCTTTGGGAAATACTGTGCATTGGACATTGAAACAAAAGTCCAGGAGATACAGGAAGAGGATGCCTTATGGACAGATTTTGTCTATGAGGAAGAAGGCAGAGATGTCGAAGTAGAGAACCTAGGAAGCGAGAACAAAGGCGAAAAGGTTGCTTCAAGGTTGAAGAAACCAAAGAAGAAGCTTCGATCAATGCTCGGGACATAAAACCCTTAGAAGAAGTGAATTTAGGGAAGGTTACGTGCGGCTCCCACCTATATAAGTACTTGCTTGAATGTTCGGGCGAGACCAGTTATTGGTTGTTCTAAAGAAATACAAAGATTGCTTTGCATGGTCTTATAATGAACTACGAGTTGGATAGATCATTGGTGGAACATAGGCTCCCTATGAAGCCTAATTTCAAGCCATACAAGCGAAACCAAGAAGGATGAGTCGAAGTAATTGAGAAGGTTAAGGAAGAAATTCTTAGACTACTCAAGGCGGACTTTATTAGAATGACCGGTATGTTGAATGGCTATCTAATATTGTGCCTGTAGTTAAAAAGAATGGCAAAATGAGGGTGTGCATCGATTTCAGAAACTTAAATCTAGCTACTCCTAAAGATGAGTACCCTATGCCTATAGTGGATCTGCTGGTAGACAGTTCAGCAGGGCATCAAGTTTTATCGATGATGGATGGCCACTCTGGTTATAACCAAATATGCATTGCAGAGGAAGACATCCACAAGACAGCATTTAGATGTCCTGGGAATATTGGCACCTTCGAATGGGTTAAAATGCCATTTGGTCTAAAGAATGCTGGGGCTACATATCAGAGGGCTATGAACACTATCTTCCATGACCTTATTGGAGGGTATCTAGAATGTTATATTGATGACATTGTGGTGAAATCCCAGTCCATGGAGGAGCATTTGTTTCATTTAGAAGCAGCTTTCGAAAGAATGAGGAAGTTCAAGTTGAAACTCAACCCTCTTAAATGTGCTTTTGGTGTATCATCCGGAAATTTCTTGGGTTATATAGTGCACAAGAAAGGAATACAGATTGATCAGAATAAAGCCAAAGCCATCATCGAAGCTAAGCCTCCATCAAGTAAGAAAGAGTTACAAAGGTTCCTTGGGCAGGTTAACTTTCTTCGAAGGTTTATTTCTAACACTGCAGGGAAAACTAAAGTATTTTCTTCCTTGTTAAAATTTGAAAGATGAAGAAGAATTTGTATGGACAGTGAGCATCAAATTGCTTTCGAAGGTATCAAAGCCTACTTGGCTAACCCTCCGATCTTGATGCCACCAAAAGGAATAAGCCCTTGAAGTTATACATAGGCTGCAGAAGATTCATTAGGAGCTTTCTTGGCCCAAGACAATGAAGAAGGCAAGGAACAAATTTGTTTATTACCTTAGTAGGTTTTAAATTCTTGTGAATGTAAATATTCAATTGTTGAAAAAGTGTCTTGCTTTGTATTTTCTTTGCAATGAAATTAAGATATTATCTTTTACCTACAACTGTCTTGGTAATTGCAACCACAGATTTGGTTAAATACATGTTATCTAGACCTATGTTGAGGGGAAGAATTGGCAAATGGATATTAGCCTTATCAGAATTTCATCTAGAATATGTCCCTCAAAGAGCAGTAAAATGGCAAGTATTAGCCAATTTTCTGGCAGATCATCCATCCCAAACAGAGAGCCAAGAGGTAATAGAACTCGGTATGGCTAGTGTTGAACCATGGCAAATGTGGTTCGATGGATCGAAGGCCAATGGATTAATCGGGATTGGTATTGTGATTAAGTCTCCACAAGGGGTAGAAACCACACATGGGTTCAGAGTGGATGAAGCTAGCTGTTCAAATAACCAGGCTGAATATGAAGCTTTAATAGTAGGACTAGAAATCCTTATTGGATTACAAGTACATGCAGTTGACATATTTGGGGATTCTCAATTAGTGATTAACCAAGTGAAAGGGATTTTCAAGTGTCAAAGCATTAGCATCCTACCATATTATGTTGTTGCATTACATTTGCTTTCTCAGTTTCAAATAGCAAATGTAACCTATGTTCCAAGATTCTTGAACAATAGAGCTAATGATGTGGCTCAAAAGGCTTCGAACTTCAAGAGAAGGGATAATACCCAAAGGGATATAAGCCAAACAACATATCAAAGATCAATACAACCTTTGAATAAAAGGAATGTGATCTTGGAAGTCAATCATAATGACTTACAAGAACAGGATTGGAGGCATCCAATAATCGATGCCATTTTGGTCCATCTTGAAGGCCGAGAAAAGTCAAATTGTAGTCTATGCAATACATGATATATGGTAATGCTCTCTACAAAAGGGGGGGAGATGGCTTATTATTGGAATGTTTAGGCCCAAAAGAAGCATTAACAGCCATGGCTGAGGTTCATGAAGGCATTTGTGGTGCTCATCAGCCTAGTGTAAAGATGAGATGGTTGCTTCGAAGGCATTCCTACTATTGGCCAACTATTCTTAAAGATTGCATAGAATATGCAAAGGGTTGCCAGGCATGCCAGAAACATGGCACAATAAGACATGTGCCCATAACTGACCTACATGCAGTGGTGAAGCCTTGGCCATTCAGAGGATGGGCCATGGATATGATGGGGAAAATATATCCACCCTCTTCGAAGCATCATTGTTTCATTCTAGTGGCCACTGACTACTTCACTAAATGGGTCGAAGCTAAGCCATATAAGGCTGTAGACCAGACAGAGGTCATTGGGTTCATTAAAGATCTGATCCATAGATTTGGCATCCCACAAACCATAACAGTTGATAATGGGACTGTGTTTGATGGTAAAATGGTAAAATCCTTTGTGGTAGAATTTGGAATTAGCCTTGTTAATTCCACTCCCTATTATGCACAAGCCAATGGTCAAGCTGAATCATCCAATAAGTCCTTGAAAAAAGGAATACAAAAGGTGGTGGAAGATAATCCTAGGGATTGGCATAACCTATTGTTGGATGTTTTATGGGCTTACAGAACTTCCCCAAGGTCGAGCACAGGAGTCACCCCTTATGCCTTAGTATATAGGCACGATGCAGTGTTACCTGTGGAAATTAATGTTAAATCTCTGAGGGTAAGATGTCAAGATCAACTAGAACCTGAGCAATATCATCAAAGCATGTGCTTGGAATTAGAAGGTATAGATGAAGCCAAGATTTTGGCGTTAAATAGCATTCTTTTTCAAAAGAAGAAAGCAGCCAAGAATTATAACAAGAAAGTCAAGCATATTGGCTTTGATGAAGGTGACTTGGTATGGAAAACAATACTCCCAATAGGGATTAAAAGCCATAAGTTTGGCAAATGGTCACCTAACTGGGAAGGACCATATCAAGTTCATAGAGTTTTGCCTTTTGGAGCATACCATTTAAGAAATTTAAATGGTTATGTACATCCCAAAAAGATTAATGGCAGATATTTGAAGCCTTATTTTCCAACCATTTGGGAAACACAAGGAATAAAATAAACATTGAATACAAAAACATAAGACTACTCAAAGGATGGACAAAATTTGTTCTTTTATAAAGAATTAAATACATTATGCCACAAATTGGCCCAGAAATCATTACAATGTCTTAATTGTTTTTGTACAACAGATTTCCTATTACCAAGTGATGGGAACAGTTTAATAAACTGACCATGTCCTCTTTTTTCGGCCCGGTTCTTGGTTAGTGATCTGCAATTTGGTGTCAGTTCGAACCAAGGCCCGGCTTACTGCAGCTAACTCTTCCTCAAGTTGAGCCTTCTTCTCTAGCAGCTGGATTCGAAACTTGGAAACCGAGGAATGTTGTCCCTTAAGTTCTGATACTTCGGTATGCACTTGAGAAACAAAACTCTGGTCCCTAGTTAGTTTCTCATCCGCAGCCTTAGCAGCATGACAAATGTTGAGATAGAAATCGATGGTGGCTGCTGCCTGAGAAAGATGACTTGAAACCTTCATGCCAAACTGCTCAGCAACGTTACAACACTGAAGGAACCCATTTCTGATAGTAGGCCTTTGTAGAGCCTCAAAGGGAATCCTTGAAAAAGAAATTAGCAGTTCTAGACATGTGTCTATGTCTATCGAAGGTGCAGAAGGCTTGATGCTGAAGGAAGAACTCTCAAAAATCTCTAGCAAGGAGTCAGCCAAGACTAATGGTTCAGCTTCAAAATTGAATGATGGAGAGGTAGGGGGTATGTCAAGGAAACTAGCCAGTCTGGCTTCAAAGATGTCTACCTCATCCATAGACATGAAGGGTGCAAAGAGTGTGGTGGTGAAAGGCCCAAAGGACTGCATGGGGATAGGAGAAGTGAAAGAAGTGTCTTTGGCAGCCTCTATAGTCTTGGCCACTAGCGAATCAAGAGAAGAGGGGCTGGAAGTAGGCATAAATGATGAACCATGAATTGAAGGACTACCAACACCCTCTGTGGAAGAATTAACTGCCATCAGAGATGGAGTAGCAATTGGGATTTCCGTGAAGGAAGGAAGAAGGGCAAGGCTCGAAGAAGAAATAGACTGAGGCAGATCAAAAGTCAAAAAATGAAGATATGGCTCTAAGCCAAGGAAAAGAGAAACAGGGATGCTTGGATTCAAAGAAGGTATATTGAATGTAGGCTTAGAGAGTGGAAGCATGATTTGGATGGTTTTCACACACTGCATTTGGTCAATTTCAACTGAAATCGAAGGAGGCCTCGCTGGAAAGATGAATGCAGTAGCTGTTGCTGCAAGAAGAAGAAATACAAAGGACTGTCAAAATTCAGTATGTAAAAGTTGACAAAGGGAAAAACAGCGGAAGTGTGAAAGAAATTACTTGTTTCAGAAGCACTGGCACTAACGGGAGAGTGGTGGAGGGAATAATGTGCGACAGTTTGTTGCTTTCTCGCCATTTCCTTTTGCAATGCATCAGCAGCAGCAGCTTCTTTTCTTAAAATTTGTTGCTGCCGTCTCTTCTCGGCCCTCTCGAAGACAATTATTGCCTTGGAATGTTCCTGCTCTACTGCCTTGGCAGCTGCCTCATGAATGGGATCTTCAAACAAGGCAGTAGTTAAAGCAGTCATTTTCTTTCTCTTTCCTATTGCTTGAGCAAGTGTCTCAGAATCAAAATCCTCATCAGAGTCAGTAGGAGAGGCATCAAAGTCAGAAGGAGAGACAGTAATCTTTCTTCTCTTTTTTCTTTGGATCGGCATTGTCTGCTCCTCAATTGTCTTCTCAGTTCCTTCAGCCTGAGATTCAGACTCCCCAAAAGGAAGCTCTTCTTCTGCAGCCGCCTCCTCGTAAACCAAATCAGTCACTTTTTTCCTCTTCATCAAGGGTAATTCATGCTCTAGGTCTTCTGCTTCTTCTTGTTCTTCTTCTTGCACCTCAATTGTTTTTTTCTCAGGCTCCAGCAGTCTCCTCTTCTTTTGCTGCTGATCACCTTTATAAACAGAAAGAAAAACGAATTAAGAATAAGGTAACCAACATTATAGAAAAGTCAAAAAAAATAAAACAAATGTATGTAACTTTCTTCGAAACAGCTCGAGTGACTCTAAGAGGAGTTGAAGTAACAGGAACAGATTGAGTTGTAGGGGGCACAGTGGAAGAAGTGACAATTTCAGTGCCTTTGGATTGGGACACATCCAACACCTTTAGTCGATCTTGAGGTGAAATGGCCAAGTAAACTTCCATATTGCTCACCCACCACTTTTGGTGTCTCTTCAAAAAAGTGCCTTGAGGGATGAAAGGGGTGTATTCAAAATTGGCTAAGTCATCTATGAATTTAACAGTTGCCTCTTCTAGCCTTGATTTTCGAACCTTCAAATCTCTCCTGGTTAGGGTTAGGTTGGTGTTCTTTGCAGAGGGAATTGGAACTCCTTGTGTGAGACCAAATTGTCTAGCAAATTGAGCAGGACAGTAAGGCTGAGCTATGCATTTTTTAGCCTTGGGGTTCGTGGTCCCAATAAACAGTTCACTAGGGATCAGAAGGGAAGCCCATATGTGTTTGTGAATAGGTAAGGTACAAAGCACATCACTTAGGAAGTGACTCAACCAAGTTGGGCCTATCTTTGGCTTGAAAGAAGGCGGAAACGGTGATTAGGAAGGGCAGCTGGCAGTTGATAAAAGAAGGAGAAATAAAAGGCAAAAGTTGAGGGATAGAGTGAAGCATTGGCCAGTCTTATGCCATGGGTGAGAGAGTGTAGCCCATGAAATTTGAGACATTTGGATTGTAATTCAGTGAAATAGGCAAAAAGCCAAAGCTGAAGGATCCAGAATGGCCCCCCTTGATTGGCATCTAAAGGTTTCTCACAGAAAATGAAGCAAACTCTATAAACGTGGCCTAAAACGTATGGGGCTAAGGCTACTCTTTTCTGCAAAACAAAGGCTTTGGCAAGAGGAGCAAATTCAGGCATGATTCTTTGGGAGGAAGTACAGAATAGGAATTTGCAAAGCCAATATAATAAAAAGGAGAAGAGTTCCCTATCAGTTACTGGACCTTCCCTTTTGTTTTCAGTCTTAACAAAATCACTGTAAGATGAGTTAAGAGAGGGAATGGAGAAAGGAACTGCTAAGTCAGGGAAATCTGGGGTAACAGGAGTGCCAATAGAGGATATCCCTAGAAGATGGCAAATGTCAAGAACGGTAGGAGCCATCATCCCACACCTAAATTGAAAGAAATTAAAGATGGGGTTCCAAAAGCATAAAGCAGCAGGAACTAAGAAAGGGTCTTCTGAGATAGTTACCTGGATAATCGAAGAGCATCGAGAAGACAAAGCTCTTGAAGGTCTAGTGTCTGGCGAGAACAACCGGTCATACCATTCTGCCATTACGGTCTCATCGTGGGCGGCGATCGGTGGGGCGATTGATTCTCCAGCTCTTCCGGTCAAGACTACTTTCATAAAGGCGTTGATCCTCCGTGACGAGGATATAGGCGGGAAGTTGATGAGGTCTCCTTGAATATTGGCCCGAGCACGTAGTCTTCTTTGCTTTCGTGGACGACGAGGATGAAGATGCGCCCATTGATAGCGCTTTTCTCCCCAGCCTTGTATTTCTCACATTCTGCATCAATAAGCCTTTTTAAGACCACAGATGGGCTTAAACGCTCTATGGTTGGGACTTTTGATGAGGAAGAAGCCATTGATAGTATGCTTTTCGGAAAGTGAAATGGAAGGTGATAAGGGTTTGTATGTTAAGAGCAAGTGATTTGAACATAAAACAAAAGGGCCTTTTAAAGGTTTTGTATCGAAAAATATAGTCGAAAATCGTTAAGTACTAAAGAAATGCGAATCTGAGAGCCTCTCCGATATTGATAGTTTTGGAGGAAGAGCACATTTGGGATGTCGACGGCAAATGCGAAGTGAGATATTTGGCCGAAGCCAATTTTGGCACCAAAAATCAAATAACAATGGCTTCAAATCTGAGAATCCGGCTTCGAAGCACACTACATGTTTGAAGATGCTAAGATGTTTGAGTATTGGTCTACTTCAAAGGGTTTAAAGACCTGTTTAAGGAACAGTATTGAAAGTAACGACCTTTAAAGCAAAACTTAGGATTCTTTAAAGAACATTAAAACCAATCATTGGTTTTTGCAAGAGAAGATTGTCCATTGAATTAAGACAGCATAAGCTGCTTTTCGAAGCAAGAGTGGTCAATATCGATTGGCTATATTAACTATGGCCATATATTGGTTATAGTTAGCTTTGAAAAGTAAGGTTGTTAAATTCGAAGCACTAATTTGAGATAATGTTAACCAAAATTGTCAATTTTTACTCCATAAGTTGGAAAAGGACATATTGGTTCCTTTTAGTGTTTCATTAAAGATAAGTGAGTCCAGATTCAAAGGATTTAATTCAAGGCTCTGAATTGGCCTTTGAAGACAAAAGGAAACAGAGTCAAACAATGTCAAATACAAAAGACTTTGCTTGTATTAAAGCCAAAACAATTACATTAAGTAATTCTATTTGGGTACAAATTCAAGCTCATAAAAATAAGGAATAGAATAAATAACAAGATCATGGAATTTTGTCCAACAATGATCAATGAATATTTGTTCTTTCTTTATTATATCTTCTATCTCCTCTAATGTTGGCTGCATAAGTTGGTGTGCTCTCACTTCATAATAGAGCTCTTCAGCCTTTGTTTCGAAAGCCTCTTCCCTCAATTTTTGTTCCGACTCATCTATAACTAAATCATCCCAATACGCAGAATCTTTATTTTTGAAGTCATCGAAGTCTTCGATGAAGTTTTCTGCTTCGTACTGGGCATGAATTCGAAGAGATGAAAGTTGATCCAAAGATTGAATGGTGACTTTGGAATTTCGATGCCAGTGGAGGAGTACTGGAAGTTGATCTAGGAACATGTGAAGTTCTGCTTGGGCAATGGGATTAAGGACATGGCCCCTAGTCAGAATATCACAAGCCTATTGAAAGTTCTTGAGAGGAATGTCATCCTCAAGAACATTGAAGGGCAAGTGAGAAAAAGCCGCAAGCAGAAGTTGGGCTTGTTTTCGCTCAGATGGAGTTGGGGATGATGGAGGTTTGTAAGGAGGAAAGATTTTGTCCATGGGAAGGGCAAGCCTTAATTTCTCTGTCCAAGAAAGAATGGGAGGAGGAGAAGGAGTAGATGGTTCTGCTTCATAAGATGGAGAAGGTGTGGATGCTTCTATTATAGAAGGTGGATAAGAAGGTGAGGATGCTTCAATTTCAGAAGATGGCGAGGAAGAAGTAGATGCTTCTGATTTTGAAGATGGCACGGGAGTGGAAGGAACAAAGGTATTAATATAGTCAAGCCAGTCAGAAGAACAAATCTTTGCCTTCTTGGCTAAAAATGAAGGGCTGTATCCTTGTGATTCCTCTAGACGCTGGGTAGTGTGCATTATCTTTGTGGGCATAGAGGATGTGTACCAGGCCACAAGTAGATTCTCCTCCAAACTACGTCGAAGGTCAATGGGCACATAAGGATAAACCACTGAGCTTCGAGCGTAAGAAGGAAAATCTAAAGGATCAGTGAACTCAACAAAATGGTGATTAATTCGTTCCCTCAACTCCCAGGACCCAGATGTTGACCAATTTGTCCATCCGGAAACCCCAGAAGATGAAGAAGTGGTAGCTTCATCCCAAGTAGAGGTTTGTGAAGAAGAACTTCCCAAGTCCATATTTGCAACTTGTTTAAGCAAAGGCTTGAGAATAGTTCGTTCAAAATACAATGGGGGTTTAGGGAAACAACTTCTTGTATCTGTAGGTTTGTAAACCAAAGGATTAAGGGCAATGTGTTCGTAGTCCAAAGGTTGATAATCTGCAAAAGCTTCCATGACCTGAAGATAGAAGGGCGGATAAAGGTGGCTAATGAATGCGTGGAGATTCTTTCGAGGGGAAAAAGCATTACTCAATGGCTCTTCATATGCTTGATCAATAGAGTGAGAAGTTGATTGAGTCATAGTCTGTTCGAATGCTAAAGGTATTGGAATGTCCAAACAACGTTGAGAGTTAATGCAAATGATCACCAAATAGGTGACGGTTGTGTTTCCTGAAGATGGATTCTATGCACTAGCGCGGGAAAAGCTTTTGATTCACTAATATCTCCAAGTATTGGGTATATTAGTGCGGGGGGTAATGTTGGCTACATATTTTGTAAAAGCCAATTACAATTCGACACGTGGCATAATAAGGGTATTAGGGGAAGATGAGTTTAATCTTTGATCCCAATCGCACACGTGGCAATAAATATTGGTTCTCAAGAGATCTGAGTACCACTAGATTAACAATGAGATACAAGGTGACGTGGCTTCAACGGTTACCTATATTCGAATTCAAATATAGGAGGGAAGTTCAACTGCAAATGATGGCGTAGTAGAACTATTTCTAAGGCAACATAATCAGCGATCATGGAGGAGCAGTTCGACGGTTCGAAGTACAGTTCGAAGGTCATCTCTAACAAGTATAAATAGCAAGGAAGTTCCCAGAAAAGGCCCCCAGACTCAGATCACATAAACCAGTTTTTACTTCATATTTTCCTTTCCAGTTTTACCTTTCCTGTACTTTAAATACTTGCTCTTTAAATACCTGCACTGCACTTCAATTCATAGGAGTAGTTTCAAGTAGATTCGAGTAGACTGTTGCTGTAAACCTCCTCAAAGCTGAGTTTGGACTATTGTAAGTGTTCATGTTAATGAAATACTTCGATTGTTCTTCATATTAACTGTTATTTCTCTTAATTTCTCCTAAGTCAAGCCACCAGTAAAAGTCCTCTTCATTGAGGCTGAAAGAACTAAAACATAGTCGCCTGATAATTGATTGACAATTATAATTTCTGTAAGGACTGATTGATCCTTACTGGCACGCTCGCATTTACAAATATATCCTTCGAAAAGCCAAAAAGCCAACACTGTTATATATATATATATACAGATCAACGTGATTTTTTACAAGCATATAGTACTCGACGAGTTCTACATATTGAACAGCTCTGATTATCAAAATGAGACACGTGGTGGACCCCCAGAGGCCGAACAACATCGTCCAAGATACAAAGATCAGAGGCAATCGATCCTATACATCTTGTCGCCAACAAGATGCATGCTTGACTATCATCATCAAGAGGCAATTATATATTTGGGACAATATAGTAATTTTACTATTTTATATAATATTTTAATACACATTATTTTATAAAAAGTCAAAAAATCATTTTAAATATTTTTTTTTCTTTATATTTTAATTTAAAAAATTAAAAAATACACTTATTTAATTCTTCTCCAGTAACCCTAGGTAGTGACATCAAATGGACCCCTGGTCGGTGCACCAATAACACACTTGATGTGAAAGTAATTTCTCAGAGCTAACAACCAAAATCAACCACACAAAAAAGAAAAATAATAATGCTAGGTATCATGAAAAAAATTTCATGAAAATAATCATGAAAACTTTGTGACCCTTGGATTACACTTACAATAAAGCATCACACACTAATCAAGGTAATCCAAGGATCATAAATTTTTCATGATCATTTTCATGATCCATAACTTTTTCCAAAGAAAAAAGAAAAAGCATGTTTGGACAAGGTATCCAAGGCTCTGTTGCCTTTAATAGGAATCCAAAGACCTTTTTGGGTAATGGATTACATAAAGACCTTTTCTAAAAATAATAAATAAATAAATTGAAAAATAGAGGAAAACAAGTTAGCTAACACATGTGAACAAAGCATGGCTCTCCCCGGCCCACCCATGTGCAACTTAGCTCTACACAAATACATTGGGAAATTGGTAAAAATTTGGTAAAAAGTGAATTATTTTGAAAAGTTAATAAAAGGTTAGTTTTTGATTTTTTATTAAATTTTTTAATTTTTTTGGAAGTGATTTGAGAAGTTGGTAAAAAGTTAACTTTTTTCTTTTTAGTTTAATATTTATTTATGGTGTTAAATCAAATTAAAATGACCAAAATACCCTTACCCAACATAAGAGAGTTATTTTTTTATTTATTTTTCATAGGTCCTAATTTGTAATTTTAGAGTTGTGTTTTTAGCACTTGCCAAATAATTTTTCTGACATTTTTGACAATTATATTTTTAGACATTTTATCTAAAAATATGTCTTTTTACCATTTTTCTAAAATAACACTTAATATGAGAAACGTCATTGATAAGAATTCTCCATATCCTTATCCATTTGGGTAGGGGTGGAATTGTAGGTAGACATCATTGATGAGAATTCTCATATCCTTATCCATTTGGGTAGGGGTGGAATTGTAGGGAGAGATGGATACCGTTTGGAAACTTATATTTTTAGTTAAAAAATTAATAAGTTATTAAATTAGTCAAAAAATTAATAATTTATATTAAAAAGTCAAAGATTTTTTTTTCTCTCTATTTTTTACATATATTTTCGTAATTAGCTAAAAAGTTATTCCAAACATACAAGTTTTTTTTTAGTTACTTTTTTAGTCAAATAGTCAAAAAATTACTAAATTAGTCTGTTCCCAAACGAGACCTAGCCTTCCTTTGGGCAGAAGATAGGGTTTGGTTGGGTTGGGTTTAGGATTATTTTAATTATAAAATGATAAAATAAATTTTTTAATTTAATAAGATAAAAAATTAAAAAAGATATGTAATAAAAAATTAAAAAATTTAATCTATAATCATTATATTTTTTTTCTCATAAAAAATTAAAAAAGTCAAAAAACTCTTCTTAAATGAGACTTTTTAATTCTAAACTAAAATAACCAAAAAATTAAAAAGCCAACTTACTTTCCAAACTAACCCTTGTGTGTTATGATATTTTTATTTGACAAAGGATTATGTAATATGATTTAGGGACTACTTAATAATTTTTTTAAGAGTTAATTACTTAAAAATTATATTTATAAATGTTATGATAGTTTAGATTCTATTTAAAATTTTTTGAACTAAAAAATTTTGTTTAGTAAAACTGAAAATATTATTATTTTTTTTTTCTAATTTTTGAAACTAAAAACATTATCAATTTTACATAGTAACGTTCCAGATAATTGTTTCACTAACAGAAAAAAAAAAAACATAAGATTAAACGTTTTTGTCTTTATACTTATTAGTTTGATTCAACTATTCAATAAAACCAAGAATATTAATAGTTTTTTCTAATTTCAAAAATGAGAACATTATCCATTTTTTCATTTTTAATTTTTTTTTCAGTTTTGCACATCAATGTTCCATCATCATACTCCTTTATAGACACAAAATTTTCAGTTTTGCACAAATTTTTTTTTTTTGCACATAAAATTTTTTTTTTAGTTTTTTCAATTTGAAAGTTGATATTTTAAAATTTTAAAAATCAAAATAAATGTAAAACCATCATATTCTTTTATAGATAATAATAAATGATAAACAATCATTGTTTGATGGATTATTAAAATTTTAATGGGATTTGAAGGTTCATAAAATCTTAATTAAGACTTAATGAAGTCTAAGTTCATAAATTAGTACTTGTGCGTAAATACCCATATATTAAACTATTTTATATTTGAAAAATGCTTGATACATTTAATTTATTATTTTTAAAAATAATTTCTAATGATATATTTGATAAGTACTCCCTCTGTCCCATAATATTAGTCCATTATTTTATTTTTCATTATCTCAAAATATTAGTCCCTCTTTAAAAATCAAGTACAAACATAATATAAATTTTTTATTTTACCCTTCTTTTAAATTCATAAATAATATAAAAAGTACAATTATGACATTAATATTCCCAAAAAAATGTACTATCAATGGGTAATTTTGAAAAATTAACTTTTTTAAAATACAATAATTGTACTACCAAAAAAATTTTGATTCCTCAAAAGGGGCCATTTTTTTGGGACGGAGGGAGTATTAAATTTGATTTGTTAAACATTCTATTATATATGGTCTAATTTCAATGTCACATTATTAGGAGTCATTTAGGGGTGATAAATTAAAGGGATATAGTATTGTTGTTTTGATTTAAATCATCCAATTATTCCTTTAAACTAAAAGATTGTTTGAAATGGTCTAAATAAGTATATTTTTTTATTTTTTATTAAAAAAATGTAATGTAATAAAAATGTGATATAATCCAAATAAAAAATAATATAATCTAAATAAAATAAAAAGATAAAAATTTGTGCTAAAATGGTATATCCTAACCCCTAATTGTAGTGGGTCGTCGTTAAAAAAAATGGTCGGGAGTCAATTTTTATAACCAGTGGGCTCAAATTTACCTGGAAATAGTTGAACCTCCTCTACTCTCAATTACGTAGAGATGCCCATCACATTAGGTTTTTTTATTATAAAATAACCATTTTCTTATAATACATTTCTCATCATTTTATTAGTGAGTTAAATATAAAAATAAATGTTCTGATAAAATAATTATTCTATTTAGTTCATTCAAATAAATCAAATATTATATTAGTTCACTAAAAAATTGATAAAAAATATATATTACAAATAAATTATCATTTACCATGTAAAACAATAATCATTCTGTAAAGAAACTAACAAATAATAATTCTATTCTGTAAAGAAACTAACAAATCCTACCATACTATTATTAGTTAACTGTATATTATTATTATACTAGTAGTATCATAACTGTATCTCTCTATTTGTCTTTGTATCTCTCTCAATCTCTATCTCCTTATTTGTATCTCTCTCAATCTCTATCTCCTTACTTATCTAGGTTTTCTTTCTCTTTCTGCCTATATATAGAGGCTTCTCTTATTGTATTATTCATTCAGTTCAATACAGAGTTTATTCTTTCTCTTCTCTCATTACTTTCATAACATGGTATCAGAGCCTAAGGTTCTCTCCTAGCTTTTTTTCTCCCGTTTTTTTTCTTTGGTAGCTTGTTTCTGTCCTCTGTCCGTTTCTGGTGGTTTCTGCATCTCTAGTCCATTTTTGTTTCAACATTTGGACTATCCCTTCCTCTTCGTCTCTTCACGAGGAATTCTGACCACTAGATTCATCTCCATCGGAGTCATCACGCGCCTCACGCGCCTCCCTGAAGCGCGTCGGTTGGCCGCGTCGCCACTCTCCGCGACACCTCAACCTTGGCCTCGGTAGGCTTTCCACGGCTTGCCCATCGGCTTCCGCTCGGCCGACCTCGGCTTCCGCCAGTAGCTTCACCTGCCGTCGGCTTGTCCACCGGCTTCCTTTCACCGACCTCGGCTTCGGCCTCACGCATCTCCTTGGCTTCTCGGCTTCCTCTTAGTGCCCGTCCCCTCCGTTTTGGCATTTATGGATCGTACAGAGCACATCCAATCTGTCTCTATTGTCCTTGATGGGTCCAATTATGTTAGTTGGGCTCAAGCTCTCTCTAGCTTCATTAAAGGGAAACGCCTTTGGCGGATTATTACTGGTACTCTTTCCAAACCCACCAAAAAGGAGGATGAGACTGACTCTGCATTCGATGACCGTCTTGACGACTGGGAAAGTAAGAATTATCAAATCATCACATGGTTCCGGGCTACATCAGTTCCTTCCATCAACCTTCAATTTGGGTGCTTTGGGCGATGACTCCATTGTCTCTCCTGCCAAAGCAATTTGGGATTTTTTGAAGGAACGTTATCAGACCACTGGCCATGCTCATCAATATCAACTATTGCAGACTCTTCATCACATGCGTCAAGCACCCGGTCAGTCTCTCAATGACTTTTTATCCCAGATGTCGTCCGTTTGGGACCAGCTCGCTCTTTCTGAACCTCCATGGGCTCATTCTGATGATGCACAGCTCTTTATCACTTATCGGAATCATCAGCGCCTATTACAATTTCTTATGGCTCTTCATAACACTTTTGAGCCCGTGCGTGCTTCTTTGCTTCATCGTCTGCCTTTGCCCACTTTAGAGCAAGCCATTACCGAAGCTCCTATCCGAGGAGACTTCGTTTTGAGAGTCTCAGATCTCATGCCACAGATTCCGTTCTTGCTACTCCATCTTCTCGAGTTCCTCATCTTCACCTCTCATCTGCAGCTATTGTCGCAACCGAGGCCGCCACCACTCATTCTCTTGTTCACCTTTGCCGGGTGAATGCTTGACTTGTCATAAAAGGCTCCGCCATCTCCAAAGCCATTGTCCTCGAGCTCCCTCCACTACTTCATCTAAGAAAGGGACTTCTCGTTCTGGGTCTCAGTCCAAATTTAACCACGGTTCTCGCTCTGCTGCTGTTGCCTCTGAGAGTTCTTCTGCTCCTTCTTTTTCTATGGATGATGTTGAGTCCCTTATCCACCAGGTTCTCAACAAATCGGGTACTCCTCCTTCTACTGCTCTTTCAGTAACCTCAGGTAACTCTTCATGGTATTTTGATTCTGCATGCTGTAATCACATGACTTCTGATTCCACCCTATTTTCTTCTTTGTCCTCGAGCTCTTCTGCTCCCACTATCCACACTGCTGATGGTTCTCATATGCCGTTAGTCATATTGGCCAAATCTCTACTTCCATCGTGTCCCTTTCGATGCTTATCATATTCCTTCTCTTAAAATGAACCTTATCTCTGTTGGTCAATTATGTGACCTTGGTCTAACTATTACTTTTTCTCGCCATCGTTGTTTGGTGCAGACCCTCGACGAGACAGATCCTTGGGATAGGCCGTAGCATGGACGCCTCTGCTCGAGCTTCTCCACCTTCGCAATCATAAAAATCATCTCTATTCGCTGCGTGATCTACTATGTCTCCTTTTCATCTTTGGCATTGTCGCTTAGGACATGTCTCTTTTAGTCGTTTAAAAGTTTAGTTTCTAGTGGTCGGTTAGGTCGTGTTGTGATGTCGATTGCTTATCTTGTCAAATTGCTAAACAACCTGCTTTACCTTTTAATAAAAGCACTTCTATTTCCACTGCTCCTTTTGATCTTGTGCATTCAGATATTTGGGGACCTTCTCCCACACCAACCATGGGGGGGTCTAGATATTTTGTGATTTTTGTTGATGATTTTTCTCGCTATACTTGGCTTTTTCTTCTCAAAAATCGCTCTGAACTTAAACAGATTTACTATAATTTCTCTGTTTTGCTCCACACTCATTTTTCCTGTACTATTAAGCTTTTTCGTTCTGATAATGCTAAGGAGTACTTGGATTCTGATTTTCTTTCTTTTCTTCAGGCTCATGGTACTCTTTCTCATCGATCTTGTGCAGGCACTTCCCAACAAAATGGACGAGCCGAAAGAAAGCACCGTCATATTCTAGACACTACTCGGGCTCTTCTCCTTTCTTCTTCTTGTCCTGAAAAATTTTGGGGGGAAGCTGCCCTTACTGCTATCCATACCATCAATCGAGTTCCTACCCTTGTTGCTCGTTCTAGTACTGAGGCTGAGTATCGTGCTCTTGCAGATACTACTCAGGAGCTTGTGTGGCTTCGTTGGCTTCTTTCTGACATGGGTGTCTCTCATTCCCCTTCCACTAATCTTTATTGTGACAATCAAAGTGCTATTCAGATTGCTCATAACGATGTATTCCATGATCGCACCAAGCATATTGAGATCGATTGCCACTTCATACGACAGCATGTTACTAGTGGCCATGTTCGTCTTCTCTTTGTTACCTCTGCTGATCAGACTGCTGACCTCTTCACCAAAGCTCATCCTCCAGGCCGCTTTTCTGATCTCCTCTCCAAGCTCAAATTGATATCTGATTTACCACCTTGAGCTTGAGGGGGGGTGTTAACTGTATATTATTATTATACTAGTAGTATCATAACTGTATCTCTCTATTTGTCTTTGTATCTCTCTCAATCTCTATCTCCTTATTTGTATCTCTCTCAATCTCTATCTCCTTACTTATCTAGGTTTTCTTTCTCTTTCTGCCTATATATAGAGGCTTCTCTTATTGTATTATTCATTCAGTTCAATACAGAGTTTATTCTTTCTCTTCTCTCATTACTTTCATAACAATCTAAAGGACCCCATCAAAATCTTTTAAATCACCTAAAGTTGTGGGATGAATGACGCTACAAAAAATTAAAATTTTAGAAATCAATTTAAGGATAAAATTATTTTTAAGGATTAAATATTTTTGTTGCAGAAAATGTCGTTATTATATTTTTAGTGACAAAAATTAGACATTAGTGATAAATTATTATCCTTTTGAGATCAAATTTTTTGTCTCATAAAATAAACTATTTTTGGACTAAAATTAATTTGCCTCTGAAAGTCTATTTATTAGTGACATTTTTAAAATTTTGTCACTAAAAGCTTTGTTTTTGACTTTTCAGGACTGCCTTGTCGTGACTATTTTTACAACTATAGAAATTGGTCCTTAAATGTCTTTTACAACAAAAATTTTTATTTTTAGAAACCAAAACATTTCTCTAAAATTCTTATATTTTGTAATGTGACCATAATTTCATTTTTTTTTTTCCCTTTAGGTATTTATCTTTTGTTTTTTTGTGCGAGCGCGTCTCTTTTGGTTGGTCTCAAGTGTCTCAAATTTATAAAGTAAAATAATTTTATAAAGTAAAATTAGCTTTTTTTTTGGGGGAGGGGGAGGGGGAGGGGGAGGGGGGTTTATGCCTAATCTAAGGTCAAGTTTGACATGTGGCGAAAAAGTTAAAAAGTTAAAAAATTATTTAAAAGGTTAAAAAGTTATTACTATTTATCAAAAGTTAAAAATTATGGCTGCATAACTCTCAATCTTGATTTTTCCTTACACACTAATTTATACAATTTTTTAATACACATTTTTTCATAAAAAGTCAAAAAGTTAACCCAAATAACCATATTTTTTTCCTCAACTTTTTAGTCTAAAAATTCAAAAAGTGTACTTATTTAGGACAACCCAAACAACTCCTAACTTGAATTTTTTTCGAGTTTAAACAATATATTTTTAAAATGAAGTCAAATTAAATATAATTTGCAACTCCCAATTAAATTCAAATCCATGTACTTGAAGCACCTTGACATTCAAATTGTGCATATATATATATATATATTAAAGATTAATGTAAAATATAAGAGTTATTTTAATTTATTTGGACAATTAACGTAAGATTGTAGGCAATAAATGCCCTCATTTTAGTTTTGAAGGGTATTTAGAATAATATAAATAAATATATTTTTTAATTTTTTATGCAAAAAATATATAAATAAATAAATAAATAAAAAGTATGTTGTTTTAATTTCTGTCAAATAATCTCTTGTTTTTTGATTTGGGCGGTTTGTGGGACACGCATCTTCTAGAAGATTCATTGAATATTAATTGTTAAATGCAATCACACAATGTGGGTATTCTCCCAGACATCTACGCATTGTTGTTGCCAGCTAATTCCTCAAACTTTCTCTATTTTCACATGTGTTTCGGTAACGGAATCAAGTCAAGTGGCACATTAATTTTAAACTAAATAATATTAATTTTTTTTTAATTTTAAAAATTATAAAGTTGTAATATAATTGTATTAATTCCTTTTTTAATAAAATAATCATTTTTTTACAATATATTTTTTATTATTTTATTAGTGAGTCAAATATAAAAATGAATATCTTGATAAAATAATTATTCCATTTACTTCATTCAAGTGAACCAAAGACTATCTTAATTTACTAAAACATTGATAAAAAAAAAAATATGTTACGAATATAATTATAATTAACTATGTAAGACAACGATTATTAGAGCATTTCCCTCTAACATTCATTTTCCTTATGTTTTCCATTACAACTGCACAAAAAGTGGGATTATATGCCCTCTAAGATTGTATATCCTTCAACCAAACACAACTTAAGGGACAATTGAATTAGGAGGTAAGAACTTTTGCTGGTTACTAATTTAACAATTAACAATTGTTCTAGCAAAAAAAAAACAAAAAAATTTAACAACTGATTTTCTTAAATAAAAAAAAAATATTAAAAATATAAAATAAATAGGGACCTCCCCTACTCGAGG
Source organism: Camellia lanceoleosa (assembly GCA_025200525.1). Classification (NCBI taxonomy): domain Eukaryota; kingdom Viridiplantae; phylum Streptophyta; class Magnoliopsida; order Ericales; family Theaceae; genus Camellia; species Camellia lanceoleosa. The sequence continues at coordinate 54,695,514 of CM045761.1, read as the reverse complement.
TCCTACCCTTAAGCTGCCATCGTAAATCACTGCAAATAATTTTAGGGTAAATTATTAATAAATTTTAATAGTTAGATTTAATTTCTATCAAATTTTATTGAAAATAAATCTTAATAAAATAGTCGCTAAAAATAATTTTTTGTGATCATTTTTTGCATACATTGCTAAAAATTAACAATTAGTGATTTTTTTTTATAACGATTTTTATAAATTGTCATTAAAACTTACAATTAGTGACTTTTTTGTGACATTTTTTAAAATGTTATTGAAAGTTGAAACTTAGTGATTTTTTTTATGATGATTTTTTTAAATTACAGTTAAAATTTATAATTAGTGATATTTTTTGTGACAAAATTTTTATATTGTCGCTGAAAATTAACAATTTGTGATGTTATTTAATAGTATTAATAAAAAAAAATATCATTAATTCTCAAAAACCTATTAAACAATAAATCTATCTAATATCTATACGTAACTCACCGTAATTTTATTCAAATTTGTGTTTTGGAGTTGGCCAACAAATCGTTTGTTCTTCCGCACACACTCTCTCTCGTGTTTACTTCTTTCCAATTCCGGCCCTGGCCTTAGCCTTCAATGAAGGCTTCATGTTCCTATAAACTTGAGGCTCAATTGTATAAAGACCAAACTTTTTCAATGGTTACATATCAAAAAATTAATTTTTTTTATCACATAAAAATTACTAAAAAAAATTAATTTTCAAATGAGATCTAAACTTTATAAATTATACATGAATAAAGAGAAATATATATATATAATAAAAACATCCCACATGAAACACATATAGCACAAGTCATTATTACAATTTCCTTGTAGAAGAATCTCCCAACAAACTGATTGGACAAAATAGGGTCTTCGTGATTGATAATGTAATAATCTTGATGGAAGGTGAGTCGGACTGATCCATGCTTTCGACAGGTCTATTGGCCTTAAAATTCTCAAAGCGTGCATGCAAAAAGGTCCAAATGGGAAAATTGACCACCGGCGGACACTCCAACGATCAAGTTAGGTCAAGATAGATTGATTTTGGAGAGAAAGATAGAGAGAGAGAAACAAAGGGATGAAGACTTAACCTCTAATGTATCTCCAAAGCATCCTTATATCCTTTACCCATCATTTCCTTATCCATTCTTAACTGTCTTGTTGGTCAAAAGTCTATGGCCTAAGGCTTTGCCAGACTGATCCTGCTCATCACGACGGTCGGTCACCACGTAGGTCGGTTGCCTCCCTCAACGTTCGGGTCCCTTCCGCAATCGACCGCCATGTTAGTCGGTCACCACCTCAGTCGGTTGCCTTCCTCAACGATCGATCCCTTACGAGGTCGACCACCACATCGGTTGGTCACCACGTAGGTCGACCACCTTCGCCTGGACCCCACCAACCGCAATGTCCCACATGATCACCCCCCTCCTTTCCTTTTTGGTCCTCTCTTCGACGTCTTAAGGGACTCTTCTCTTCTTTCATATTCCCTTCATTGATCTAAAGTTGCATTTGGGAATGAAGGACTATTGATACTGATGGGCACACAAGGAGGCCCAACCCACAGCTCACGACCCAGGTATTGAAGCCCAATAACTTTGAGAAACCAATGCTAACTCAAGACCAATAGCATCCAAACACGTGCCAAACAAGGAATCAGTCACGTGAAACAGACAAAGATCCTACAAAATTATTATACCTACACATCAACCATTTAATGAGGTTACGGTAGCATTAAATGCAGCAAGACCCCTCACATTGAAGTACGCAGAATCACCCTGAACGATGTTGACTAGGCTATAGACTTTCGGCCAACAAGACAACTGAGAATGGACAAGGAAATGATGAACAAAAGATATAAGGCAGCTTTCGAGATACGTTAGAGGTTAAGTTTTCACCCCCCTTGTTTCTCTCTTTTTATCCCTCTCTCCAAAATCAATCTATCATGACCTAACTTGATCGTCGGAGTATCCGCCGGGGGTCAATTTCCCCTTTTGGACCTTTTTGTAGGCACGCTTTGAGGACTCCAAGGCTAGCAAACCCATCGAAAGCGTGGATCAGCCTAACCCATCTTCCATCAAGATTATTGCATTATCAATGATAGTTGTTGGTATGGTTGATTTTTTTTCCTCGGATCCGATGAAGAAATATGCTTATCTTTTTAGAGAGATCGATGGAAAGACACATACATGAATCTGGATTTGATATTTAGGCGGTGAAAATATATGTAATTTTTCATTGAAAAAAGATATTATAAAATTTTAAATTTTGATGTATATCAGTACAAAAAATATATATTATTATTAATCGGATATTTTTTATCAACATAATTAAGAACAAATATATAATTGAACATATTTCTTATTTGCATTAACTTAATAAAATATTAACTATTATTATGTCTCCATCTAGTAAAGTTAACTATTTAAAAATATTGTAATCGTCACTTTTTATAATATATATAAAAACATCTATGATAAACTTGACATCAAAATCATAATTAATATCTTTTTAAATATGATCAAGTAACTTGTTATAAAATCATATTTCATCTTATTATGCAATTTAGTTTTGAAAAAAAAAATTATTACTGAAAATGTATGTTTTCATGAGTATAATGATAATCCTTTTTAATAAGCAATATTAATTGAATTAACTTATTTTAAAAATGTCATGTTGAACAGCAAATATTTTTATTTCCAGACAATATTCTTATTTCGAGAGAATGAACAAATAAGAATGAAGGCAAATTAAAGCGTAATTTATAAAAGAAAAAAAAAACATAAATGATAGATAAACAGAAAACAAGAATAGTAACAAATAAAAACAAATAAAAAAATACAAGTGACTTTAAATAATATAGAAATCTAACGAATAATACAAATAACAAATATAATAGATTAATATTTGATAAAACTCAATTTAAAAAATATTTTTAAAAATTTTATAACGTAAATAATTTGAAGGGTACGAATTACTAAAATTTTGAAAGTGTAAAATATTTCAATTTAAAATTCTCTTACTAATAAATAATATAATATAATATACATAATTTTTAAAATTTTAAAAGTGTAACCGCCCCTACCCGCACTAGAGCCATCCATGAATGGAAAATCACTGAAATTTATTAAAAATTCTATATGACAGACAAACTAATGGGGCTTATATAGATTAAACTATTTTATATTTAAAAAATGCTTGATACATTTAACTTATTATCTTTAAAAATGATTTCTAATGATATATTTGATAAGTATTAAATTTTGATTTTGTTAAATATTATTGTTGTTTTTATTTAAATCGTCCAATTATTCCTTTAAACTAAGAGATTATTTGAAATGATATAAATAAATATATTTTTTACTTTTTATAAAAATAAAATTATATAATGTGATAGAAAAGTGATATAATTTAAATAAAAAATGATATAACCAAAACAAAATAAAAAGATAAAAATTTGTGCTAAAATAATATATCCTAAATAACCCTTAATTGTAGTGGGTCCTCGTTCAAAAAAATTGTCGTGAGTCAATTTTTATAACCTAGTGGGCTCAATTTTACCTAGAAATAATTGAACCTAATCTCAATTACTTAGAGATGCCCATTACATTAGGTTTTTTTATTTTTTATTTATAAAATAATCATTTTCTTATAATTCATTTCTCATCATTTTCTTAGTGAGTTAAATATAAAAATAAATATTTTGATAAAATAATCATTCTATTCAAATAAATCAAATACTATATTAATTCACTAAAAAATTGATAAAATATATATATATATATATATATTACAAATAAATTATCATTTACCATGTAAAACAATAATCATTCTATAAAGAAACTAACAAATAATAATTTTATTTTGTTCCATTGTCATTCTAATGAACTATACCCTACCTTACTATTATTATCTAAAGGACCCCTTCAACATATTTTGTGGGATTAATGACCATAATTTCGTTTAATTGTTTTTTTCTGGTTAGGCATTTACCTTTTGCTTCTCTTTGTGTGTGTGTGTGTGTGTGTGTGTGTGTGTTTTGATTGTACTCATTTGTCTCAATTTTATGAAGCAAAATTAGGTTTTGGGGGAAAGAACATTATTTGTGATTAACACTGGTATGCCTAATCTAACTTGAATTTTTTTACAATTTAGACAATATATTTTTAAAATAAAGTCAAATTAAATATAATTTGCAACTCCCAATTGTGTGCATATATATATATATATTAAAGATTAGGTAAAATATAAGAATTATTTTAATTTATCTGAACGATTAACCTAAGATTGTAGCCAATAAATGCCCTCATTTTAGTTTTGAAGGGTATTTAGAATAATATAAATAAATATATTTTTAAATTTTTTATAAAAAGATATAAAAATAAATAAATAAATAAAAAGTATGCAGCTATACTTTATGTCAAATAATCTCTTGTTTTTTGATTTGGGCGGTTTGTGGGACACGCATCTTCCAGAAGATTCATTGAATATTATTGTTAAATGCAATCACACAATGTGGGGATTCTCACAGACATGTACGCATTGTTATTGCCAGCAAATTCCTTGAACTTTCTCTATTTTCACATGTGTTTCGGTAACGGAAGCAAGTCAAGTGGCACATAATTTTAGAGCGCTGCTAAGGAATATTTTGACAAAATGGTTAAAAGTTATTTTTTAATTTTTTATGATATTTTTTGTAAGTAAAGGAGATGGATTAAAAATTGAAAAGTGATTTTTAATTTATTTCTTAAAATAATTTTAAGGTGTGTTTGTTTGGACAGACTGGATAAGAGGATATTGTAATTCATCAGACTATTAGTCCTGGGATATATTATCCCCGGACTATTTGGTTGAATTAAAATTGTATCCTATGTTTGTTTAGTCATGGGATTAAATGTTTAGATTGAACTATTTTTAGTGAATTTAATGTTTAGTTAGACGGACTGGATAAGGATAAATGTTCAAAAGACTATTTTACCCTTGTAATTTTTAATTTTTATTTAATATATAATTTTAAATTTGTAATCTATAATTTATAATTTAACAACACTAAAAAAATTAAATTTAGGGAAAATTATTTAGAAGTCCTATTAGAGAGACTTGTGCTACATTTGGTCCCACAAAAAAACTTATGTTCCCATAAGTCCTATGAGAAGTTTCTTGACATATTTACCCTCAATATTAATTGTTAATATCATAATTAATAATAAAACCATATATAGGGAAATTGATATAAACGTAACGTAACGTGACACCTACATGAACGTAACGTGACACCTATACATAACGTGATATCTACATAAACGTAACGTGACATATATATATAAACGTAACGTAACGTGACACCTACATAAACGTAACGTGACACCTATATAAACGTAACGTGACATATCTACATAAACGTAACGTAACGTGACATATCTATATAAACGTAACGTAACGTGACACCAATATGAACGTAACGTGACACCAATATGAACATAACGTGACACCTATATAAACGTAATGTGACATTTACATAAACGTAACGTAATGTGTTACGTTATGTTTCGCAAACTTAATAAGTTTTTATTTTTTTAATCCGTTTGTTTTGAAATAGATATATAATCTTAATATATTTTTATTTTGTATTATTAATTGTAAAATTTAAAAAATTATTTATTTTTTGAATTTTTTTATTTTTTTATATAAAAAAAATCAAAGAAAACATAGGCATTTAAACATAGGCATTTATTTGACGACGACGACGACGTTGTTGTTGATGATTCTGAGAATCGACCCATTCCTTGTTTAGCTTCCATAGTTTGAGCTTCTTTAACTTTACCAACTACTGAACGAGTAAACCTTCTTGGATTTGTTGAAGATCAGAACCACATTCAACATGTGTCTTCCTCTCAATAGTGCGATCTGGAATTCTAGAACCTTTCTCTATCACAGAATCAGTTAGATTAGTTGAGAGGAATTCTGAAAAAGATTAGGGGTCAAAAGATTAGGATCTTGTGGAATACATTCTTATGAAAATAGGACTTGAGACTCTATAAGAAATTACACAGGACTTAACCTAGCATAAGGTTCTGAAAAAGGACTTATAAATAAGTCTCTCATAAATTTATAAGGCCATCATTTATAATTTATTATTTTTAAATAAATTTAATTTATAATTTATATTTTTTATTTAACATATAATTTTAAATTAACGACACTAAAAAAATAATTTTATTTAATATATAAATTAAATTTTCAATATGTAAATTTTATTTAATATGTAAATTTAATTTTTTAACAACCTAAAAAAATTTAATTTATAAGGCCATAATTTTTAATTAAATTAAATTTATAATTTATAATTTAAATTTTTATTTAATATATAATTTTAAATTAACAACACTAAAAAAATAATTTATAAATGTTCAAAAGACTATTTTACCATTTTCTAATTGTTTACTAAGTAATAGCATGGAGGGTAAAATAGACATTTCACAAAATAATCCCATGGGATACCAATCTCATAGTTTCTATCCCACCTTCCCCCATGGGATAGGATAGTCCCATATTTGTGGGACTAATAGTCCAGGGGGACTATTAGTCCAAAGCAAAATTTTCAAACAAACAATGGACTATTAATTCGGTGGGACTAATAGTCCAATCTGACACCCTTATCCTTCAAAACAAACATGCTCTAAATGTCCTTATTTTTCTTTGTAGGATCCCTTATTTTTTTATATTCTATTTTATTATAATTTTGTCTTAATATTAAATTTTAATTTTGTCCCCATCACTATTTTTAAAGTCTAACTCTAACCCTAATCCTAATCCTACCACCACTTCCACTCCCGCCAACACTCTCTAGCGACCAACCCACCCTCACTTCCATCCCAGTCGACAGCTTTCAAAGCTACCACTCAACCCCTCGTCGTTAGCCATAGCAACCTAGCCTTTCTCTGTTACCCACATCTCCCTCTTATCCTCTTCCTCTTTCATCTTCTTCCTCTTCTTCTTCTTCTTATTTTTTTTCTTGGTCTTCTTCTAAAAACCCTAGGTTTTCATCTCTCTCTCTCTCTCTTGCTCGCTCTCACAATGAATTGGAAGTTCACAATGACAGAGTGAGTTTCGCAACACAGTGATGAGCGAATCCTGAATGTTCGGCAACATAATTCTAAATAAATCCTTTTGGTTCGGTAACATAGTGCCGAACATAAAGGATTTGTTCGGTTACTCAGTTCTGAAAATAAAAATCCAATTTATTTATTAGTCATTGCAACAAACAAACCAACATAGCAAACAAACAAACTATCAAACTAATTCAAACAAATTCATTGACTACAAGATAAGGAGTCAGATCCCACAAATCTTTTTCATCGTTGATGATGGAGAGGATGTGAGTGAGGGAGTCACTGTCGTTCTTCATTGTTGATAGAGAAGATGGGTACAAAATGAGGTAGTTGCAACAGTGGTGATAGTTACGGTGGTGGATCGACAGATGAAGAGAGACCTAGGGTAGAAAAAGATAAAGAAGAAGATAGGGGAGGTGGATCAATGAGGAATGGACTGGCAATGGTGACTGCTAGTGAAGAATGATAGGTAAAGGAGGGTCTCCAATGGAGGATGAAGGTTATAGGAGAGTCGCCGGAGTTGCGGATGAGGTTGTCAGTTAAAAAATGAAATTTTATTTGGGTGAGGGTATATTTGGGATTACGGTAGGTGTGTGTGCTGATTTCTGACCACACTGTCAAACAGGAACCTAGTAGGAGAGCACTAGCAAAATAGATCGCGCCCGAACAACCTATCACAGAAAGATAAGACTCCGGCGGTGGTTCGTCCACCTGGAGGCACTCCGACGATCAAGTCAGTACTCAGTTATCTATCAAAGATAGCAAATAATGCTTAACTCACTAGTCAGAATATAAAAAACGTACCTTAGACCAACGATGGTGCCTTACTTTTGTAGCCAGCAATAACCTGATCCCTGTAGAAGCCTAACTTTAATGGACTTTGGCTCAATACTCATCTTAGACTCCCAGTTAGATAGAAATAAACTCCCTGAGAGCTTTATCTTTATCTAGACTAAGGTCCTCTCCTATTCTAGGACTCTTGTCCCTTGTCCGCTCATCTCGGATTCCTGTATCTCCGCAGATAACATTGGCCTAGCCGAGATCACCTCGGTGTTATAACCTAGACACGTGGTATCTCGGCTGACATTTCGATGTCACATTGGCCATGTATTGTTATTCACAAAATATGTCCCCACAACTGCCCCCTAGGTTCTATTACCTCGGCATCCTAAGGTAATAGAACCTATATCGTTTGTCTATATAGCACGTTGGCTAAGACTTACTCCATCCTTTACAACCGAGATCACCATACATCGGTTTGACATGACTAAGACTCTGCAGCTTACTTTGTCAATAACCAAGAACCAAATTCTTTAAGTTCTTTAACCAGGATTGTTCCTCTAACCAAGGTTCTCACTCCATTAAATCAAGAACTTCAAGAGTTCCACCTGCGCATGAGCTATCATGCATGGTTTTCTCAACTATAAAAAGTCATTCCAAATATATACTAGTTTTTTTACCTCATATTTTAACGAAAAATCTAAAAAGTTACTAAAATAGTCTGTTCCCAAATGGGACCTGTCTTTTTGTGACTAAAATAGTAAAAAAAAAAAAAAAAAAATTCATGCCAAACGTATCCTAAGAGTAGGTAGGTACACAGAGTTATTCATTGAAGGGTCTGACTTCCCTCAAGTCCATGATTGAATTTGAGGATGTTGTTGGGTCCGTAGAAGCCCATCACGGGTCCCGTTTCGATAATTCAAATCGTTCAATGTGTAAAAATCGTCGAGTACTATATGTTTGTAAACAATCATCTTGATCGAATATCGATAACTATCTCATCGGATTAGATTTCTATCAATCGTTTATTTTTTTACTGTTTTTTTTATTCAAAACTAATTTAATTACATAACTATCGATATCCGATTAATATAATTTTTTATAAATATATAACATTTAATAAGTTTTATATATTAAACGATTTAAATTATCAAAACTAATCTAAACCACCACCACCAAAAAACACCCCCCCCCCCAAATTAAAAAAAAAAAAAAAAAAGGCCTACCAATAATTTCAGGTACACACCCACCCCCATTGAAATCCCATTGAAATAAAGATAGAGTAATGATTCATCTCCTTTTTCCCCCACCCCTTTGATCCCCTCTCACTCTCATTGGTTATCGTTTCTTTTTTTTTTTTTTTTTTTTGTTTCTTACTCCTCCAATCACCACTTACAACATGATAAAGGGAGTGAAGAGGTGACCCAAAAAGAATCTCAAGCATAATTCATAAAGAGAGGCCCAGCAATAATTTCAGGTACGGACCTGAACCCCAAAACCCCATTGAAATAAAGATAGGCCTAACAATAATTTCAGGTACTGACCTGGCAAGTTAAATTATTAGGAGATTGTGAAGTCAAAAAAATAGTAAAGACAAAGATTCCTAACCCAATTTAAATCAACCCATCATGTCAAACGAGTGAAACGTGGATGCGCCTAAACGGTTTATTTGGCTTGTTTTGAGAAATTGATTTTTAGTCATTTTTTTTTTATTTGTCACAAAAATTAAAAGTTGATTTTTTTGAATTTTTTTCATTTAGAAAGGTGATTTTTAACTAAGGATGAAATTATAATTTTATCCTTCCTGAGTTAAAATATGTTACATGGATGAAGTTGTAATATCTTAAACTAAATAGGGATAATTTAGTCATTTAATTATGATTTGATATCATAAACAAATATTAATCAAAAAAATCAAAAGTTATTTTTACCAACTTTCCAAATCATTTGTCTAAAAAAATAAAAAATTTAGTTAAAAATCAAAAAATCACTTTTTACCATCTTCCAAAAATAAGCATTTGTGTCAATGTGCCATTTTGGGAAGTTGGCAAAAAGCCAACGTTTTTGGTGTGTTGCTAAAAACTCAAGTTGCCCAAAAACGCCCCAAATTCCCATTTGGGAAGACCAAAAATGCCACCCCTAAATTTACCAAATTACCCTCTAAAAAATTTTGATTAATTAATTTAAAAATCAAAAAGTAAGGATATTTTAGTCATTTTGGAGTGATGTGACACTTTAAAAAAATATTAAACCAAAAAGTAAAAAAGTCAGCTTTTTACCAACTTCCCAAATCACTTTCAAAAAAACCAAAAAGCTTGATAAAAAGCTAAAAGCCAGCTTTTTACCAACTTCTCAAAACACCCCAATGCTTGTCAGGAGTTACATGTGCTCTGATTTCAATCAAAATTTGAAGTCCTCCTTTGGAAAGCATTGAAATAGTTTGATTTTTTAATTTTTTAACTAATTTAATTTAATTTAATTTTTTAATCTTGTATAGTTTTTATTTTTATTTTTTTTAATTTTTATGAAAAAAATATAATAATTATAATTCGAACACTACTAAAAAAAGTACTTTTTGCGACCGCTATAAATCGTCGCAAATAATAAAAAACAGTCGCAAAAGGCCTTTTGCGACGGCCCATGTAACGACAAATGGGGGTCGCGAATATGGGGGTGGCAAATACTTTTTGCGACGGCAAAATAACAGTCGCAAATTATTCGCGACTGCCTAAATTACTTATAGCGACCGCTATTTTGCCGTCGCAAAAAACAAAGAAAAACACTAACATGATTTTTTGCGACCATCTTGTTACCGTCGCAAAAAAAAAAAAATAATAATAAAATAAATAAATAATTTGTAACGTTAAGCACTCTAGGAATAGAAATGACAAGGATTCATACCATATAACATTGTAATTTAATCAAGCATTCCATTTGAGTCTCAAAATTGGAGCCATATGTGAAAGTTATTACAACTAAAAACTTGAAAAAAGTTCTTTTATGAAAAAATTACAATCCAAATAGAATGCTAGTAAAGTCAAAATCTACAATGTTGGTGTTCACCACTGTACAAGGTACCGGTTGAGTTCCAATTTGTTAGCATGGAGATATATATTCCTCAAATCCAAGCTTGCACCTGATCAATACACATTATGAAGGAGAATAGATCAAAACACAGACTACCCAATTTTTAGATCTTTCTTTAGATATAAAGCCTCAAGCAGAGCAAACATTGCAAAGAAATTATGAAAATCAAAATAGACCGCCAAAAAACAACCAAGATGCCATTTACAAAACAAAACAAGAGTGGTTCCATATAGAAACATCTATGATGAGTGCATATAGAAAATTATTGTCCATCTTGTTTCCTAGTCATCTGGCAGGAGAAGCCTCCCTAATTTAATATTTTATCCCTAAGTATAAGACAGATAAACAGTAGACAACAAATGTACTCCATCCTGAAAGACAAACAAGAAAGATTTGATCTTTTCTGCCCTGTTTAAGTAAAGATTCTATCAATAATCTGAAGAACAATTCATTAATCAAACTTTTAAACGTTCCAACTGCCACAAATGAACAATTTTCAGTAAACCTTCTAGTCCATGCTTTCGAGCTCTCCTGACAAATAATATCAGTAAATGCCAACTGATATGTTTACACTAGGCCAATAAACCAACCACATTGAATTCTAAATCAGTTCAAAACTCTCAAGAATGATAACTTAGTGACTATGAAATGCATTAAATTAAGTACATAGCTACAACAGATCTCATCAGTCTAGGGAACTCACAGCATTGGCTGCCTTTTCTTCTAAATTTTTTTGAAGTATTATAGTGTATGCAAGCAGTCGGTAAAAATTTGCAGAATGTACAATGTGCAATTTGCATTTTGCACCACAGTAATTACTACAGAAATTGTAATCATACCTCAGAACGCAGAGTGTGAAAGTACCCAATTAGAGCAAATTTAGAAGCAGAGTATACGGCCTGACCTGGTGTAGGTGTCTTCCTAAAGATTGCTTTCATCATCGACTAAAAATAGCAAGACTTTTGCTTTCATCATTCAAAAATTGAACTGATTTAAAAGCATTTCAAAAACAAAAGGGATATGGTGCAAAAAAAACAATGGAAATGAAAGGAATCATTAGAAACATAAACTAAAACTTATCAATATGTATATACTAGCAGTAACCCATGTTATGCATGAACCTTATATTCCAAAATGAGTCATTGTAGCCATCTCATAATATAAAATTTGTGATGATATAATTATACCACTTGAATTTTCTACATAGATGCCAGCCACATATCAAGAAAATGGATTAAAGAGAAAAATAAGAGCAAAAGGGATTAGAGTTCGTAGTGGAAGGACATACCAGAAAGCTGTTTCTTGACTCTCTAATTCAGCTTCATTTCGAGCAGAAATGATAAGCTTAGCACCTAAACTTGCAAGTTGTTTGGCAAGAACCTCCCATTCCATCCAATAGTAAAGAGAAAAATAAGACTTTCTATAAAACATGGAACAAATGAAGCTCCAAAGTATGAAAAATTCCCACAACATTTTGGCAAATAAGAAGAAAGATGCCTAGAGCGAAAGAACCAAAACTAGAGCTCAAAGCGTCAGTTATTGGAAAAAGATAAAGGAACTAAAAATAAAATCTCATGCTTCCAAATTATTTTCTTTATGATTAAAAAAATATATGGAAAAGGCCAAAATCTCGAACACCTAACCCATTTAAACAAGTTTAAAGACTTGATTCAACATTAAGGCCAGGTTTCATCAAGAGATAATGTACACACCTGCAAAACATTAAGCATCATCTTAAAATCAGTAAAGCACAAAAGTTACCAGGGCATTCAAAGTTAACAATAAGAACCCAAAGCATTTCAAAATTTTCCACCATAAGTCATCAGTCCTTTTCTTGGTTGCAATTGAAAGGTGGTCATTCCAAAATTACATAATAAGCTCAAAACTTGAATATTTATATTTAATCGAGAACCTTCTAGCAAATGAAACAACCATTTAGAAAAAACAATGAGATTCCACAAATTTATGGTGTTTGCCTCGGAAAAAGATACCACGGTGCAGAACAGGATCCCACTCCCATCCAAATTCATCCCAGTTTGACAATTTCTATTCCTAAAACATTAACAATATTGGCATAATGAACTTGGCCTGGTCGTTTATGCACATAAAACCTATTTCAAGAAGATGAAAACTGCTAAGTGAAAAATAAAAGAATATATACACACAACATACACATAAATGAATCTAATTTAAAGCTATAATTTCACATAGGCATATGTTATTTTGCTAACAAACAAAACAAGTATTCTCCTGAATTCATCAAAGGAGCTCCAAGGCATACCTCAAACAGCTAATTATCAGCATTCAAACCATGAAGTCAATACTTAACATTACTAAATCAAACGTTAAACACATAAATTTGTTTACTAAAACAGTAATTAATCGCATACCAATGCCACGGCTTGCCCCAGTGATCTAGACAACCTAACCATTCAACAACAAAATAATCAAATCAATACTTAAAAACATCAGAATAACAAACAACATGATAAAAATTCTTGAATGGTGATCTTGTTCTATAACAAAATTTGTTGAAAACTTGGTTTTTATGTCTAGTCTTGCAATGAACAAACTACAAGTACCGTCCGGAATGGTCTAGATTGATAATGTATAACTTTATGAAAGTGTCCAAAATGAAAATAAGGAATAACGACTGGTATATGAACTAAAGCACCAGGTGGAGGATTGCAAAAATATTAATAGTTTCAGAAGTCAAAGAGTGAAGTGGGGTCATTATAATAATAGAATATCAAGCATATGGGATTGAACAATAGACAATGGGGTTATTATAATATTATAGACAGAAATTGATTATAAAAGATGGAAACGATCATTTCAAAACATAAAAAATCAAGCAATGAGAATCTAGAAAATGCATAGATATTTTATTGAAAGCAAACCTACCAAACTATCTTACATGGACTTGGGTATGTATCTAGAGGTTGGAACCCATCAAATCTTATATTTAAGAAAACATGTACTTGGCAAAAAATGGTCATATTTTTATATTTTTAATCTATTATGTGAAATAAAATAATGTTATATGTAACATACAGTGTCAAAAAGACATTTTATTCATTTTATAGTAATTATACAACAATATATACATATAATGATAGTGTTAAATACAAATATATAAATGTCCAATGAAAAGTATCCTATACATATCTTACACCCTTATCCAAACGTTGGGTGTCCGATAAGAGTATTTGATTTATTTTAAGGTGTCTATGTAACTTAGTGGGCCTTCCAACCACCATCTCTAAACATACACATAACATCTGTAGATAGAGAATACAGATTACTCACATTTGGTAGTTTAAGGTAACCGCTAGGGGCCAAGTGAGCCTGCAACCCACAAATTAAAATGTAGTGCACGAAGTCTGATTAGAGAACATAATAAGATTTAAAATTGACAAGAAGTGAAGAGAAGCATACAATCAATCTTCTCTTCAGAAGTTCACATGTAAGAAAGTTTTCCAACACTAGTAAAGTTGTATAACTGAATCAAGTTCGAGAGATGTATACTTGGACATCAGCAATGTAGACCTCTGCCAAACTGCAAAAGCAAAAAATTAGGTTTCAAATTAAAAATTATTACGATGTTATAACGTTTATTTGAATCCAAACCGACAACAGGCTTATGTATTTGATTTTGAGTTATAGAACTCTAGGATTTAGTTACACTCTCCGCCAAAGAGATTTAAAGTTCCCATGAGATGTGATGTCTGCGCCAAAAGTCTGAATTGAAATTTAAAAGAGAATAATAAGACACTCACCCTTAGAACTATTTCTTTTTAGTTCACTGCTGAAAAATCCCAGAATAGTAAATGAACCCTTTCAACCTAATAACAGGTTGAAAGATGTCATGGAGACTACAAGGATGCTAATGACTGATTTAATAAATATTTATGCTAAAAGAAAATTTCTGAACACAATCAAGAATATGTTTTAAATGATATAATCTAACAATAGAATTAATTTCAAGGCATATACCCTTACCTCATATGCACATTGAAGTTTCTGGAATGATTCACTCGCTTGTGGACTTCCCATATTCTTATCAGGATGCACAAGCATGGCCTACGCCAAAAAAAGGGTAACAGTCAGTAAACAAAAAAAAGAAACAAAGAGTAGACATCATAATTGAAGAAAATTAGTAAGGAAAACTATTAGAAAAAGTAAAAAAATATGAGATAAAATTACATCTATTCTAATAAATTTTTAAATGGCACCTACTTGAGTGGCATACAATTGCTTCTCTGCTGAATTCTGATTCTACCTCCACATATTAGATACTATTTCATTCTATCGATACATAAATTATATTTTATCTTGGAATAGGTGCATTTATTGAATTCAGGTCTATTTTGTTTCCGGAAAAGTGAATGAAATGAACATGACTAGTAGGCGAAATGAACCAAGCTCTTCACGAGCTCGACTCAACTCAGAAAGGGCTCAACTCGACTTTGCTCGTTATGTAAATAAACAAGCTCCAGCCACACTTTTAACCTCATTTAATAAATGAGCAGAGCTCTAGCTCAAATAAGCTAAATAAATAATGTCAATAATAGCCACAAAAAAAATCATTATCGAGCTTCAAGACAACCTCAAGCTTGATTAGTATAAACGAGCTGAGCCAAGCTCAATCTTGATTAATTTTCCAGCCGAGCTTGAGCTAGAATTTTGATCTCGAGCCCTACAAAACTCAACTTGGCTCGGCTCGGCTTGTTTGCTAGTAGTATACAGAGACTAGCATTGTGTTTTCAGGAACCACTTTTTAGATGTTTCCTGGAAACCAGATTGTTTGAACACTCATAAGCACAGAAAGTTATTTGCATATTTAAGAACAAAAAAGGCCTCCTAACAACTGAAACTGATAAAAGAAAGTAGTTTCTACGGAAAAATATAACATCTTGCTCAAATTTTTGTTTTCATTTCTACACTTTTAATTGATGAAAAAACATTGAAGACATGACAATCTACTGGTTTTTCAAGTTTTTTTAATAGTGACAACAGGGAAAAAACAAGTGGTTCACTTAGATATATCACTCCATTAAAACTGTTAAAATATTACAAATTTAATATTGAGTTGGTCGGCTTTCTATAACATTATGTTGATCATTAAAACTATCAAGTTGCTCCATAAATCTAAAAAGAATCTCATCTCGGTGATTTTCAGGAAATATCCCTCCAAAAAATATATGTATATATATTCTGGAATGCATAGACATGTTTAGAACTTGCTATAAACAATAGGATCTTTTGATAAGGCAGAGCAACAGTGCAGCCACAAGCACAGCAGCAGCAACCACAGCAGCCAGCTGCAGCCAAGGCCACAGTCCACAGACGGATCAGCAACAGCAGCCAGCTGCCAAGATCACAGTCCACAGACAAAGCAGCTAATACTACAGTAGCTGCAGCATCACTAATATATCAAATTTAGGTACTTTTTCTTTCAAAGTGGAAATGGTCTGAATGGTTCTGAACTCCTAAATGACTAAAAACCTTACATCTTATGAGAACAAACTCATGAAACCTAGAGATTCATATCTTTTTAGGAACTGATTTATATTGATTTCCTTGTTAAGAAACCAAATTGATGAGCAAATACTGAATCTAAAGATAACTAAATTAATCACAATAAACCAAAGAACTCTAATCTACAAAACCAGATCAAACACAATTTCAAACTCAAATGAGAACAAACCAACAAAAAAATGTATTATTATAGTGCAAAAAATAAAAACAAAGGAACTCTCAGATACAAAACTAGATCAAGTACAAATATGAAACAAATCAAAACAAACTAAATAAAAAAAAAGCAGAGGAAATTCGAAGAGAGTTGGTACCTGATTTGTACACAATGAAGCTCAAAGATAGTCTGTGTGTGTGTGTGTAATGTAAGTGAGTTTTGAGATAGGTGAAATGCATGATAGGTGAGCTTACTCTGCTGCATTTGAGAACTCCAAGAGACCTTTTCGATGCGGTCTACTAGGAGAGTTAGGGTTTCTCTGCGATGAATCGAGCAAATTGCAGCAAGAGATGTACATAGATACAGAGAAAGCAAGATTGTGCGAAAGAGAGATTCAGAATTCAAAAGAGAAAGAGAGATCGAGACGGAAACGGAGAGATTGAGAGATCGAGGGAGAGATTCATACTGATGGAGTCCTTCAGACAACGATGGGTACGTGAGCGAGAGCAAGAGTGAGACAGAAAGCAAGAACGAGAGAGAGATTCGAGTAAGCCTGCTAGGGCAAAACAAAAGGGCGCAAATAAATGAAAGAAAATAGGGACCTTTTACTACCTACTTGCGTTTGTCGCGTTTTTTTTCTTTTTTTTTTTTTTTTTGCCACGGCTAATCAGACAGTCGCAAAAAACTAGACGCAAAAAACCAATTTTCTAGTAGTGAAATGTCATGTTTTATCTTATTAATTTATGTAATCAATTTTATCTTTTATATTTTTTTAATCAAAAAATCAAAACCAGACATAACTTAAATACATTATGATATATGTCAATATATGCTGGCCACCATAATAAAATTTTTCCAGTATCAAGAAATTGATTATAAAAAAATAAAAAAATGATATCTCATCATTATGATGTGTGTATATAGTAAAACAATTGAAATACAGTAGTATTATAAATTTAAATTTAATTAATTAAAAATATCATTTTATAATTTAAATTACATTATAAATAGATCTGGATATATCAATTTAATTTCAATCCTATATCATTATACATATCATTATTCGGAATAAATTGAAGATAAATAAGAGCAGCTAGGTTCATAGAATTATCCATTTAAATAAAGATAGGCATAGCAATAATTGGAGGTACAGGAAAAACTCGACACCTGACAGGTTAAATTATTAGCAGGATGAAAAGTCAAAAAAAATAGTAGAGACAAAGATAACAAGTGAACACATACACTTCCTTGCTCTCAAAATAATGGGCATGTTTGATTTGTGTTTGTGAAGTAGTTTTTAAAGTAAAAAAGTATAAAAATTTATTTAGTTTGTGTTTATAAAGTAGTTTTTGAGATAAAAAATATAAAAATTTGTTTAGTTTACCTTTTGTAGAGTAGTTTTCGAGATAAAAGTATAAAAATTTGTTTGGTTTATCTTTTTTGCAAACATATTTCAAAAGTAATCTGGAAATTGGATAACCAAACACATTTTTGAGAATTTTTTTAAGAAAATCTGTTTAGTTTGATTATTCTTAAAAAAGTGTTTGTAGAGTATATTTCTAAAAAAAAATTCTCAAAATCAAACCAAACAAGGCCAATAATTTTTTTAGAGAATTTTTTTTATACAATATAATTATTATATTTTTAAAAAATTAATTTTCAAAATTATTCTTTAATAGTATAATTTTTTGTAAAAATATCAATTATCATAATTATACTTTTTATGTTGTTAATGAATTAAAATAAGGATAAAATACAAAATTTATATTATTTTTGTTATTAATTTTTTAAAATAAACTAATGCTTTGGGATAATAAAAAATAAAATAAAAAATTAATATTTTAAAACAGAAGGAGTAGAAGATATACAAAGTTCAAGACATACAAATTCAGTACATAAGAAAAACATTAAACACACCGAGTACTTACTCGCTACTTGATTTATGTTTTTGTTCTATCTTGTAATTCACACCCAGATTTTTTATAAAGAAGAAATGTTTCGTTTGGAAAGTAGGTTGTTTTTTTTGGCTATTTCAGTTTAGGATTAAAAAAATTTATTTGAATCAGGTTTTTTTAATTTTTATAAGAGAAAAAGTAAAATAATTATAATTTAAAAGTGATATTTTACCTTATTAATTTTTTAACCTATTTTATATTTTTGTGATTATTTTAATCTGATAATCCCATGCAAAATAAGCTTAATGAGAACGTCTGTTGCACCAAGTTTTAGCTTCACTGCTGAATCTTTTAAGTAAAACAAAATTTACATTTCTTAGTCTGATTTATTTGTCACTAAAATTTTATATTTATTTTAACTTTATGGTAAATTACAAATACAATTTTTAAAATTTGTTTAAAATACGAATTTCTCTTTGTGATTTTAATAATTACATCATATATTTTCAAGTTTCTAATCATATAATAAATAACCCATTTTATAAATAAATTATTAAGTCAATTAAAAATTCTGACAAATGAATATTTACAATTTATAAAAAAAACTACAAGAATAATTTGTAATTTAAACAAATCTCATAAATTTATTTGTAATTCACCCTTAATTTTAATATTTTATTAAGGAAATATTATTTTGTTCTCCAAATTATTACATGAAAATCAATTTGACACCCGTATTTCGTCTTATTTTAATTTGACACTTAAACTTTTTGAAATTTGATTAATTTACTAACTGCCGTTTGATTCCGTCTACAATTAAACGAAATATGCTAACATGGCACTAAATTTCATTTGGAACTTCATTTTATCCACCAAACTATACCTTAAAATCAATTAGCCCCCCAAATATAAAAATATTAAATTTAAATATTTGATAATAATTTTTTATCTCAATAATGAAAAAAATAAATTTTAAATAATATACTTCGCAAAAAAATAATTAAAATATATAAAAATTTTCATTTAGAATTGTCACTTTAAGTCTCAAATTATCTCGAGTCGATCTTGGAAAAACTACTTTATGTGTGTGCAATCACGCACTTGTGACTAATTTATTTCCCAAATTAATTTCAATCGAATTGATCGACTAATAGTAATTTCAAAATTTAATAGATAAAAAATTTAGACCACACTTTTGAGAGTAACATCTTCTTTTGAAATTTGAAAATTTATATAAGTCGTATCATCGATTGAATGACAATTTAACACAAAAGTTAGCAATTACAGTCTAAAGAATACTCAATAGGATTAATACCCAATTTTTTTATTTAAAATTAAATTTTTTTCATTTTTGAGATAAAATTATTAATTAATATTTCTTTTTATATTTTGCGGCTAATTGATTTTTAAAGTATAATTTAGAGGATAAAATAAAATTCTTAATAAAATTTGGTGTCACGTCAGCACATTTCGTTTGATTATAGACGAAATCAGATGATGGTGGTAAATTGATCAAATTTCAAAAAGTTCAAATGTCAAATTAAAATAAGATAAAATCTGAATGCCAAATTAATTTTTTGATGATAATTTAAATGACAAAATGATATTTCCTCTATTTTATTCGGATGATTTCATACTGGTTTTACTTTATGGTCTGGACCAACTCGGTTAGGATCCGTTGGGCTCAGATTATCTCACAATCATAATATAAGTATATTTTTTAATTTTTTAGTTAAAAAAATAGAGAAAATATATATATATATATTTAGAATAATTTCTTGACTTTTTACAAAAAAAAAATATAATAAAATATTATAATAAATATCAAAATTACAGTTCTACCCTTCTGACACATGTAGTCGCACTATTGAGCAAAAAAGTGTATTTCAAATCTTTTTATATATTTATTTATTTATGGAGTTAGTGGCTTACATTGTGCCACGTCAGCAACATTTGGAAAAATGCAATGCGAAGTGTCATTGCATTTGACGTCATCACTTGCGTAATGCAATGCAAAGTCTGAGTTGTCGGACATAAGGGTGAGCAGCAGATAAATCGATCCGCCTCAATCGATTGAATCGAATTGATCCGTCGCATTTTGAACGGATGTGTGATGACGAGCAGACGGTTACGGATTAATTTTTTTCAATCTGCCTAATTTTGGACGGATGACGGATTTGAGGTTCCTTTGATCGCAACCGAATCGCCAAACCGCAAGCACTTCTAGTAATTTGTAAAACTTTGTGTTTTCAATTTGTTTAGATATTTTATTTGTGTTTTCAATTGAAAAAAAATTTAAATATTCTGTTAAAAAAAAAAATTCAACTTGAATATATTTTTTAAATTGAAAAAAATAAATGTATTATTTATCTATATTTTTTTATTTTTAAATCTAACTCTAAAAACAATAAATAAAAAAGATGATATATGTTGGTTGGTTTTTGTTTTTAAAAACAGATATAGATATAGCAATATAGAGGTATACATGCGGTCATGGTAATACTTTTTTAAATCTTTAACTATAATACCTTCTTCTTTTTTTTTCCTAGCAAGTGCACATGTTAAATTATGTTGAAAATTTATAAAATTTTAAACCGCCTAACCGATTTGCATTCATCTGCTAATCCGTCAATCTGCTTAATCCACATCTGCCGAATTGGGAGACGAATGCGGATTGATTTTCTCCAATCCGCCAATCTGGCGGACAGATGGCAGATTGAAGGTTTCGTGGCCGCAACCGACCCACGCCCACCCCTAATCAAACACAACCTTCCCATCCAAACAAAGTAACAGTATGAACTTTTTTGCTTTTTTAGTAATTTTTTGACTTTTTATCTTTATTAGATGATGCCAAACAAGGGCTAGTCTTCGTTTGGGAAGTTAAAATAGTCTATTGTTTGGCTTTTTAGTTATTTTAGCCTGACTTTTTTAGCATAATTTGGTTTTTATTTTTGGCTTTTTTTACTTTTGTGAGAAAAAAAATATAATGATTATGATTTAAATGTGACATTTTATCTTATTAACTTATGTAATTAATTTTATCTTTTATACTTTTTAGTCAAAAAATTAAAACCAAACATTATATTAATATTTTTAAATGAGGTTAATCACTCACAGGTCACGTTATAACAGGATTTGTGCATCCACAAATATTTATGTAGACTAAAGAGTATCAACTCATTACTGAAAGCTAGTTTTGTGAGAATCGTCGCTAAAAAAAAAAATTGATAATTTTTTGAATTTATCGTTAAAAAATAACAATTAATAATATTTTTTTGTAACAAATTTTTCAACTATTATTAAAAATTAGTAATACTTTTTAGAAAAATGTCGCAAAAATAAAATAAAAAATAAAATAAAATTTTATGATGACAAATTAAAATAAAATTTTTTTGGTACACCAAAAAGTCAAAGAAGACTTATTAATATACCCATATGTTAATGTTAAAATCATCAAATGGATTCTATAGTCGTGGAATTATCATTTGGATTGTGTATCATATATTTATGTTTGGAGTGGTCCAGAATTGTGAGGAGAAATTAATAAAACAATAATGATACATCTTATAATTTATCATTTTTAAATGACAATTATGATATGATATTGGGATTAGATTCCACATGAAAAAATATTTGATAAATCAAAATTTAACACTTATCAAACACATTATTATGAGTGATTTTTTAGAGTGATAAATTAAGTGCCTCAAGTATTTTTCTTAATCGATTAATTATATAATTTATAATCAATTAGTTTGAATTTGCCCATTCATTCCCATTTTGTATCTCACCTCCTCGTGCAATTTAATAGTTCCTTGTTTAGAGCATATCATGTTTGAGTGGACTATTAGTTCAAACTCTAATTTTCTAAGTTAAATATAAAATTATGTATTTTATTGAATTTTTAATTCAATCTAAAGTCATATCCATAGAAACAAATAACAACATTAATATAAGATCAAAAAACATACTGAGGTTTATACTCTATTAATTATCCAAACACTCGCCAGATATCATATAACTAAAAATGAGATTGCTAAGAACGAGATATCAACTCCCGATCTTTGATTTCTTCCATCCAAACACATCCTAACGGCGGAGTTGTAGACCAACAATTTTTTTAAAAACAAAATATTGAAAATTTGGTTTGATAAGAATGGAAAATGGATCGCTGGCTTATTAGATGCAGGGTGGGCCGACTGATTGGCTGAAAATAGAAAGTCCGGACAACTTTGGATCTCAAAATGTGGTTTTGGACTTCGACAATTGTTGGTATACAGAAAAGAAATACACCTTCTCGTATAATCCTGTTGATCAAGTCTGCGCTCCTCCGTACGACGTCGCTTTATCACCTGAAAATACAAACGCGAGCTAGCCGGCGGGTGTGTGCCGGAAACCTCTCCGATGCCTAAGTCAGTAAGCTTGACAAATAGACAAAAGCTCTGTGTATTCAGAAAACAAAGTTGTGTTACCTCTCCATAGGTGATGTTTGTGGGCTTTTATAGGTTCCGTGTGTTGGAACAATCTTCTGTGTATATAAAATAACTAGAAATAAATTCAAACAAAATAAATAAATAACATACCAGATTTATTTATCAAACCGAAATAAAAATTCAAGACCAAGTCGAGTGTGTGACACTCTGTCCTTAAGACAGATTCGCCCCGCTACGGTACTTACGGTTGAGTGGCGTCTATCTCCCAAGATACAATGATCTTCACAAATTGTAGTAGTACTCCAAACAATTTATTCGGCGAACCAAACTTGTGTTCTAACTCTCTGAATATTTATTCCTAAAACTAAATATGAGGAATAATGCACTAAAAGAAATTTGAACAGTAACATCAACATGCAGACTAAATTTTTCCGGATCTGCGGACTGTTGGAAAAGATTTATCTTTATAGGCAAACAAAATCCCTCAACAGGTACAACCATTAGAATGAATAGATGCAACTAATTGTATTCAAATAAGTCTAGACGGTTATACCAAAATTTATACAATCCAAAAGTGACCATTGGACAAGTCCAAGAATTGTAGCGCACTAAAAAATCTGTTGAACTTTATTCATTAAACAAATTGGAATATATATATATATATATATAAACAATTTGAATATATATATATATATATAAAACTAATTTGAATAGTTTAATAAATAAATAAAGAGGTACAAATTTAAAGAAACCACTTAAGGAACCTAAAATTTAAATTTAGAATTAAATTAAATTCTAAAATTACAAACTTTAAGAAACTACTCAGAAACTCAAAATTTGAATTTTAGAATTAAATTAAATTTCCACACTAATTTTTATTGAAAAAATTCAAAAGAATTTTATCTAAAAAATTAATGTTAGACCCGAAAACGACGTCATCTACCCATTCACTCATAAATGGTTTTGACGTTCCGTCTTCACCATGTGACTTGCCACGCGGCAAGGAACACTTCACCTCTTCGGACCCACCCCAAAAGACGTTTGGGGTTTACCCAAAATGGGCTAAAAAATATGCCTATATAAAACCGTTTTTCCAACACCGTGTGGCACAATCCAAGTAGGACTCTTACTCCTCCATGTAGAGTCCTCCTAAGATTCATACTCCTGAAAGATAATACTTATCCTTCAACACCCCCCTCACTGCATAAACCAAGTGAGATGGTTTTACCATGGTCAGAGTTCAATATGACCGAGGTAAGCACGGCTATGCCAAGTCGTAGACTAGACCAAGATAACTTTAGCTCGGCTCTCCCATTTACTGCTCTTACCTCGGCTCCCTCAATGCTAACCATGGTATGTCTTGACCGGTATAACCAATACTCCGGTCCCAACCGGTATAACTTTGTGTGACGACTGAACTTATCACAAGCTCTCTGTGACCGGAGTAATTAAACACCTCTCGCGGACCGGAGTAACTTACACCTCTTGCGGACCGGAGTAACTTTACACCTCTTGCGGACCGGAGTAACTTCAAGGCTCTCTTGGACCGGGCTAACCGGAGTAAGATTCTACCGCGCTATCCAGAGCGAAGCCCACCAAGAGAAGCCATTACCTTGGCTCCAAGTGCCATGGCCGAGATAACTATCTCTACTCCGATTGGTAACTTATAATCACGTTTGGACCGAGGTAACACTTGAAAAAGTCCCTTCCACACTTGGACCAAACTAACACTTGGACCGCAGCCCACTTGCTAGTCTTTTCTACCGTGGCCCATATTCGTTTAGTTCTTGGACCGAAGTAAATCTATCCTTACATCGGTCCATTACGCGGCCCAATTTCCAAGGAAGTCTCATCCTTAACTCGGCCCAATTTAGATATAAATTACCCTCTCAGTTGGGCAAAGCATATTTCGACAATTGTGTGTGTAAATAAATAAATAAGAAGAAATTCTAATTTACATCCCTTTAAAAATAGTATATCATATTTATTTTTAATTATGTTATTTTCTTTGGTTATAACTCGTAAATTCTTTAATTATGTCTCATGTTGTGTTTAATTATGATATATATATATATTTTTTTAGTTATGATTTAGAATATTAAAGTTATGTAATTTTTTCCTTTTAGTTATAAGCTATATATGTTGTACACCCACCATAGTGTTTCCCATAAATAAATTGTGGACAATAATTTTACAGTAATATTACGAATCCATATTTAATTACTCAGAAATTATTCATAATTATCATATTATAGTTCAAATTTATTTTATATAGGGAAATTTGGCTATAAACCCCCTTTACTTTCTTTTCATTGTTAGAAGGACTAAGAAAAAAATTATACTTTCTAAAACCCCTCATAATTATAAAGTTTTGTATAAAGGACAAAATTTATTATTTAAATATTTTATCAGACTATTATACCCTCACATATACACAATCCAGATACAAAATTTATCTTTTCTCTCGTCTCTCACTTCTAACCCTAGCTTCTTCCATGGCTGGAGTTGTGTTTTCTCAACTCTTCTCCTTCAACTCTCCTTTAACTGTTCATCTTCTATCTCGTCTCTCTCTTCTAACCCTAGCTTCCTCCATGGCCGGATTTGTGGAGAACTTACAAATCGCGCTGATACATACATATATATATATATCTATATATATATGTGTGTGTTTGTGTGTTTTGAGATTTGAATTCGAATATATATGTGTTTTGAGATTTGAATTCGAATATATATATCTACATATTCCGATCTGTAATCTATATATATATATATATCTATATATGTGTGTGTTTGTGTGTTTTGAGATTTAAATTCGAATATATATGTGTTTTGAGATTTGAATTCGAATATATATATACATATCTATATATTCCGATCTGTAATCTATATATATATATATATATCTGTATATTTGTGTGTTTTGATCTTGATTTTATTATTTTTTTCTTTTCCTTATTGACGTTTATTTTCAGAAATTTCACATGTATTCAAATGCTCCATACTTTGCAACCTCTTTTCTTCCTGTGCGAGAACTTGCTGCCATTCTTACTGCTACTGTGAATATATGCACACAAATAACCAAGTTTTCTATGATTATCTATAAATTTTAGGGTAAACTACCAATAGGTCCTACTTGGGAGACTTATTACCTAATAGGTCCTACTTTAAGACTTATTACCCATTAAGTCCTATTTGATATAATTTATTAAGTGATAAAGACAAATTTTATCAGTCTTTTTTTTTATGAATAATTTTATAATGATAAATTTATCAGTCTCTTTTTTTATGAATAATTTTTTAGTGATAAATTTATCACTCTATTATTTTTATAGTGTTAAATTTATTAGTTTGGACCTGTAGGTAAATAAGTCTAGTAAATAGGACTAATTGGTAAGTACCCCTAAATTTTAGTGTAATTATTTGATTCAGCCAAAATCAAAGAGCCTGCAATCAAATTTCATTTGATAGAACCAGAATAAAATTTTACTCTGGTTCTATTGCTCTGTTTTTTTCATTTGACAGAATCAGAGTAAAATTTTACTTTTATACAGAGTAAAATTTTACTTTTAGCTTTAGAGTCTCACAGTTTACTTATTTTTCAGAATAAAATTTTACTTTTATACAGAATAAAATTTTACTTTTAGTTTCAGAGTGTAAAATTTTACTCTCATTCAGAGTAAAATTTTACTTTTATACAGAGTAAAATTTTACTTTCATACAGAGTAAAATTTTACTTTGAAATACATAGTAAAAATGTCTTAATAGGAGAGCTGATAGATATGAGGGTAATATAGTAAAAGAAACAAGTTTTAAAATATTAGGGAGTTTTGAAAGTACTTATATAATTCTTGTCATTTTGAAAGAGAAATTAGATAGTGAGGGGGCTATGACCAAATCCCCCTTTTATATATAAACTCTCACACTATGCAGATTTAGGCCCGGCCTTGAGATTTTCGGAACCCAAAGCTGATAATCAACTAATAAATTTCTGGGGCCCTACACATTTTTTTTTTTCATTGAATGAAAAAAAAAAGGAAAGTAAAGGACAAAAGATTTGTGTCAAAATCACAAAAAATACTTAGCATTACATTACAATAACTAATAAGTATCGTTTGATCCTCATTCTTCTTATATTTTTAGAAACAAATAAATCCATCTTACTTGCATAATCTAATTTTTTTGCAAAATCATTTTCAATGAATAACAATGCTAATTATTTTAAATGGGCCTTTCAAATTTTTAATGAATCAATTTATTTTAAATTAATTTGGGCCTTTCTTAATTTTTTTTAGAGTTAAAATATACTTAATATATTAGACTAAACTATAATAAGAGAGACCCCTTTTTTTGGGTCTATTTTCAATGGATAACAATGCTAATTTTTTTGAATGACCTTTCAATTTTTTAATGAGTTAATTTATTTTAAGTTAGTTTGGGTCTTTTTTAATTTTTTTAGACTTAAAACATATATAATATATTACACTAAATTATAATAGGAGGGGCCCATTTTTTAAGTTTATTTTGAGGGAACCTAGGCATGGCCTTGTGGCCTATGCCCTAGGCCCGGCCCTCTGCAGATTTAATCTCTCCCACATAACTATCCACCTAAAAAAATCTGAGTGGATAATAATTTTAAGGACATGGACCCAAGTAAAATTGACTAGAGAAAATTATGTGATCATGCACATGAAATGTCTATACTTCTCTACCTCAAAATGGCTACTATTGATCTTACTTGTGTCTATAAACATGTATGTAAATGTCATTAAAGTTAGAATAAATGTAAAATTTCAACATCATTTGAATAAAAAAAATGACCTACGAACAAATGTAATAAGAGCGCAAGATATAGATCAAATAGTGTGATCATTATGCTGAATATTTTTAACTACCTAATCACATTTATCAATTTTTAGTGATGAATAACACCACGTAAAATAGTGTGATGATTATGCCGCATATTTTTTTCTCCAACAATGCTACTGATTCTTAAAAAAACACAATTCCTACAACCCTCACTCACCAATGATTGGTCCAGAAAGGAAAAAATATAAATAATTAAATAATTAAATTATTAGTTCATATCATTTTGGGAATCCCCAACTTTGGAAGTCCCAACCATTTTTGTTTTTTCTCAGGTAACTCCATGGCCCATATGATTTTCCCAAAACAACAATGTCAACTGTCTGGTTCTTTTCTCTGAACATTTCGCTAAAATGAAGATTTGTTAAATTGTTTTCTGCACAACACATTGAATTGAGAATGGATCGCTGGCTTACTTTATTGTGCAGGCTGGGCCATGGTAATGGGCCAGGGAAATGAAGCATAAAAGTTTCAGAAAAGTGGAAGATTATCGAAGCATTTGTCCTTTTTAATTTATTTATTTTGAAGATAAAGAATGTGAATGTATAATTTTTTTTATAAAAAAATTGATGTGTTTTAATATGTTTTAAATGTACACGTTAATAAAATTTATTTAATAATATCAAACTATATCCTTAATTGAAGTCCTCTTTCTTTTTTCTTTTTTAATGAAGGTGAATACTTCAGTAGATAGGTAATATTAGAAACTAAAAAAATTAGGAGAAATTTTTAAAAAAAATTTTTTCAAAGTTTGACTTTCGTAACAAAATAAATCTTAAATTTTTAATTTTACCAATAAAACCCTAATTTTGTACCCTAATACTTAAGTAGATAGGTAATATTGGAAACTAAATTTTTTTTGGAGAAATTAAAAAAAAATCCCAAATTTTGACTTTCGTGACAAAATAAATCTTAAAATTTTAATTTTGCTAATGAAACCCTAATTTTTTATTTATTTTTAATCAAAATCATAAGCCTATTTATGTTGAGTAAAATTGACAGAGCAATAATATTTTAGTTATTAAATTCAATATAGATATGTATAAAATGTCTAAAATATTATTTTAATTAAATTTAATGACTAAAATATTGAAAAATGAGTGAGACCCCCTTTGTGGAGGACCCCCACAACCCCCTTATTGATCTACACCATTCATGATGTGTGAGGCCCACTCATGCATGTGTGGGATCCACATCATGAATGGTGTGGATCACAAAGGGGGTTGTGGGGGTCCTCCACAAAGGGGGTCTCTATCATTACTGCTAAAATATTATTTCTTTATCAATTTTACTTAATGAAAATAGACAGATGATTCACATTAAGAACACTACAATATGAATAATTCATATTACCGAAACCGAATTTGTAATAGGCTTCACAGATCTCCCAAGTTCTCTCAAATTGAGATATGAACTTAGGAGAAATTTAACCCTAAAATAAAAAAATAATAAAATAATAAAAAAAAATTACAAAAGCTATTCCAGGATTTGATTCTTACAACAAAATAAATCCTAAGTTTTTAATTTTGTCAATTTAAATCCTACTTTTTTTTATTTGTTTTCAATATAAATCATTTATTTATTTTTAGTCATTAAACTCTGGGGCAACTTTGAGAAGTTACAATAACAGTAAAAAAATCAATAAAAAAAGTTTAAAAGCCAAATAATTATGTAAAATAATGAAAGATTTTATTTTCTCTATACTTGTTGCACATTTTGACTTCTGTCATGTTGGTCATCTTAACTTCAAAGAGTGTTTGGCCTTCGTAGGCTCATTTTTTAACCAATTTCGATGATCTAAACTATTTGCTTTTTAAGACTCGTTAAGTAAAATTTTTATGTAAAAAATAAAGATGATTGGATATTGGTAGTTATATGTTTAAATTAAATTTGCATTACAAAAATGGATGGCTATTCTTGAAATTGATATCAAAATGGGCTTACAAAACGCAAACGCTATCGTAAGTTGAGATGACAATTTGAGAGAAGTCAAACCCTTGTGCAAAAACTTAAAAAATATCCAAAACATACTGATTTTTTTCAACTCATATTTTAGTCAAAAAGTTATTAAAATAATCATTCTCAAACCAAGGTATACATAAAATGTCTAAAATATCACTTTTTGTTGAGTTTAATAATTAAAATATCATTTTTAGCCAATTTTACTTTATAAAAATAAACAGATAATTTACATTGAAAATAAATTAAAAAAATTATAATTTAAAGTAATTAAATTTAATATTTATTTTATTATAAAGGTCCAACCTTGCACCCAAAAAAATTTTATTATGTTTCCCCAAAAAAATCAATCTTCAGGACTTTTGACCGTCAAGGTCGTGCCTCACAATTGGTTGTCTTCCCTCTAACCCGATCTCTTAATAGGACTTAATTGTTAGATTTAATTTCTATCAAGTTTTAATATCGTTAAAAATAATTTTTTGTGATAATTTTTTACACACGTCTCTAAAAATTGATAATTAGTAACTTTTTTTTGTCATGATTTTATAAGTTGTTGCTAAAACTTACAATTAGTGATATTTTTCTGTGATAAATTTTTTAAACTATTGCTAAAAGTTGAAAATTAGTAATGTTTTTTTGTAATGATTTTTTTAAATTGACACTAAAACTTATAATTATTGATATTTTTGTGACAATTTTCAAACTACTGTTGAAAATTAAGAATTAATGACGATTTTTAATATTATTTGATGAAAAAAATCATTAATTATTATAAGACCTATTAAATAATAAATCTATCTATTAAAACCTACACGTAACTCCCCTGAAAGTGGGAGCTTCTTAAATACATTTATCATTTGTTTAAAAATAATAATTTATCTCGCTAATTTTACTCTTTGATGTGATATTCGAGAGGTTAAAGATGAGAGGGAGATGAATATGGAATCACTTCACGTGAGAATGTGCCACGTCATTAGAAGTGGAATTGGTCAATATTCCCTAATTGAGGTCCGACTTTTCCATCTCCAATGATGTGGTTAAGAACTATATGAAACTGTCACATACTCCTCTCTCCCATCTTTATCCCTTAATTTCACATCATTAGGGTGGAATTGAGAGAACAAAATTAGGGGATGAATCCTTTTTTTAAGGGTAAATTATTTTTTTAAGGGTAAATTATATTGACATTCCTTGAGCTTTCTGTTTAATACAAATCTCTCCCTCACATTTGAAAAATTACAATTACCTCACTATCAGATTAAAATGACATATTTTTCACTTAGCCTTTATACATATAAAATAATAAAATAATGCAAATATTTTGTTCATATCATTTCAAGAGAAACAACAATCATCTTCTTTGGATTAACTCCACACAAAAAATTGATTTTTTTTATTTTTATTGATTTTTTTTAATATTTTAAACAATTTTTTTTTTTAATTTTTTAGATACACCTAATCTAGATATACTTAAGAAGTATAATATTTTGTATTTTTTTTAAATTCACCAAATACAATATATATATATATATACTCAACACACTATCTTATTTTGTTGTATTCGATGGATTTTTTAAAAACAATTTTGTACAAATTTTATACTTTTTAAATATATCTAGATTAAATTGATCTAATCTAAATATAACAGTGAAAATAAAAATAAAAAATTATATTCATATATAAAAATTTATACAAAAAATATTGTGATAGTAATATTATTGTAAATATAAATCATATTTATGAATGTTTTGTTTTAAAGTGAAAGATCACCATTAAGTTATATCATTGTGTTTGAAAATTCTATATAAAATTTATATTTGTATATCATCACTCAATAAGAATATATTCAAGTAGAATTTAATAATAAAAAATTGTAGAATGTAATTATGATGATAGAAAGAAGAAATTGTTGGAAAAGAGATAAGATGGTCATTTAGAAAATTTTAGGACATGACGTTAGCAATCTAAGGGGGTAATTTGTAATGAGATTACAAATCTCAGGAAGGGAAATGTAATTTTTCAAATATGAGGACGATTTGTATTAAACAGAAACCTCAGGAGGTGTCAATGTAATTTACTCTTTTTTTAAATATATTTTTATTAAAGTATACTTTTAAGACACATTAAAAGAAAAATTTTAAAAATTAATATATTTTATGTGAAAGTACATATTATAATATTAAAAAAAATAATAATCATTTTAATATATATACACTAAGGCTATCTCCAACGGTTCATCAAACCTTGCATCAAATTTGAAATTTGGTAAAAAAAGTCACTTTTTGGAGCTCCAATAGTTTCAGCAAATTGGTATCAAATTGAGAAAACATTAAAGGTTTTACCAAACTGAGGACGGCTTGCTCCTTTCACCAATTCACTGTGCATAGCTGTTAAAGCAGAAATTTGTGAAAATTTTACACTAAGTGGTCGACCACTTGGTTGACCACCTGGTCGACCCCTTGGTCGACCACTGGGTTGACCAATCGGTCGACCAGCTCATGAAAAAACTGTGTTCGATTCCGGTTCAAATGGTTAAAATTACTAGTTCAAACGGTTCAAAAAAATTTATAAAAAAAAAAATTGGTCTTACCGGTCTACCGATCGGTCAACCAACCGGTCGACCACTTCCCTTTTGATGCACGGTTGGAGCAAGTCATATTAGATTGAGAAAATTAGCTTTTTTTTACTCAAATTTGATGAAAATTTTGGTTCACCGCTGGAGATGCTCTAATGATACTCTTTTTATATTTGTCTATTATGCAAGTATATCTTGGCATATAATTAAAAAAATATATTACATTTTTTCCCAAATTTTGTTATTTTTAGTATTTTTTTTTTCAAAATTATGTCATTTTTTTTTTCCAATCCACCATATGTAGATGAATCTAAAAAGTTAATATATATATATAAATAAATAAAATTTACTTATAAATCTCATTTGGAGGGATGTTGATCAATTTAGTTCTAAGAGTTTCTTATGAACCAATTAATCCTTTTTGTTTTGAAAAGTTTTATTTATTAGATTTGATGCCATTTGAGTTTAAGTGAATGTCTTTTTGTGATTTATTCTTTTAATTTTTTGATTCATTTTTTTGGGATGGGAAGGGAAAAATGAGATGTGGAATATTCTCTTTGGGGGATTGGTGGTTGAAGTGTTGATTGTCGAGCTCTATAATGTTTATTCGTTAAGGAGTTTTTGTGGAATGTAACGTTGTTACATTTAAGAAAAATACACTAAGAAATTTTTTTGAAGTGTTGCGTTTAGTAATTTCAATAATATGAAAAAAAATTTATATTTGTCCCTCAACACATAACACATGCATGCTTATATTTAGCCCTTTATGTAATTCACATTAGAATAAAACTTTTAGGTTCATTTAAAAATAAAAAATAAAAAATAGACCAAACAATTAGATTGGGTGAATTACACTTTGCTCTCTTAAATTTCCACCTATTTTCTACTTTGGCCCTTTAAGTTTGATTTTTTTCACTTTGACCCTTTATGTTTACAATCCTTCCCACTTTGATCCTTCATGTTTGCAATGTTTTTCACTTTGGCCCTTTAAATTTGATTTTTCTTACTTTGGCCCTTCATGTTTGTAATCTTTCCCACTTTGGCCATTCATGTTTGCAATCCTTCCTACTTTACTCTTGGACTAACTTCCATCTAAAAAAGTAACAGAATTTGTCACATCACTAACATATCAGCTCCATATGTGATGTAAACAATTCACTAAAGATGCAAAAAATAAAAAATAAAAAACAAAAAAATTGATTTTTTTTTTTGTCTTTAGTGAACTTTTTTTTTCAAATTTATTCATAAACATTATTACATTATAGATACATCTAGATTAGATGCAGCTAAAAAATAAAAACAAATTTAACTAAAAAAAAAAAGAAATGCACTAAAGACAAAAAAAAAGATAGTAAATATTTCATTTCAAAATTGACAATATAGGTGTTTGAGTCGGTATATTTTTATTTTTTTCGTCTTTAGTAAACTTTTTTTCGTTTTTTAGTTAAATTTGTTTTTATTTTTTAGCTGCATCTAATTTAGATGCATCTATAATGTAATAATGTTTATGAATAATTTTTTAAAAAAAATTCACTGAAGACTAAAAAAAAATTCCAATTTTTTATATTTTTTATTTTTTGCATCTTTAGTGAATTTTTTACATTACATGGAGCTGATGTGTTAGTGATATGGCAGATTCTGGTAGTTTTTGAATGGAAGTTAGTCTAGGAATAAAGTAGGAAATATTGCAAATATAAAAGACCAAAGTGAGATGGATTGCAAACATGAAGGGCCAAAGTGAAAAAAAAATTAAATTTAAATGGCCAAAGTGGGAAAGATTATAAACATAAAATGTCAAAGTGAGAAAAGTTAAAATTAAAGGGTCAAAATAAAAAATGGGTAAAAGGGACAAATTGTAATTTATCCAATTAAATTCACCCTTTGCCGGTAAAAGGAATCTAGACCACAAAAAGAAAGTATCAAAGTTGATCCGCTTGTCCAGACCGTCTGATTCATGATGTCTATAATCGATCACGTGGTCATTCTGCACCATGTTATTTTTTATTATTTTTTATATATTTTTTTAAAGGGTAAAGGCCACATGCCTCTAAGACATATTTTATCAAGTTTGCCACCACATTCCTTCAGGCAAATCGCCATCCAAAACAAGAAAAACATAAACAAAAATAACTTCAGTGCGCAAATGATTTTCACATAATAGATATATAGAGAGAGATCCATTTATAGACCCATTATGTAAATTTCATGTATTTATCTCCCATCTGTATCTTATTTTGTAAATGTTTTATGTATAATTACAAAGTTGAAACAGAAAATTCAATTGAGAAAGTCTAGGATTCCAATCCAGTAAGTTATCCAGAGGTGTCAATGAATTTATCATATATTAAAATGCTAAATAAGCATTAAAATGAAGGTTACAATCACTACCCATCTACAAAATACAACAAATGAACTTCAATTCCCATGCTTTTTCTTTTCTTTTCTTTTTTTCACCCTAAACCCCAATTTAAGAAATTAAATGAACAAAAAAAAAATGCCCACATTTCGGCATCAAAAAATTCCCGTTAGCAAGCTCTTATTCTGTCAACACATTTACAAGCACCAAAACCCATCTCCTCAGATGAAAAGAATCGCCGCAAGAGCTACAAATATTACATTTTACCTGTTTTCCCCCATCCTTGTCATTACTTTTGTACAAAATCAAAACCAGTCTTTAAAACCCCATCCAACTGATCTTTAGGTTCTTCATCGGTGGTGAAATTTTTTTCAAAGAAGGCGACAAGTCTCTGAATGCTGTTGTTTGAGCTGTTGCTTGGCTTCTTGTTGGGACCAGTAAGCATGGGCAGTTAGGACCCGATCCAAGAGCTCTTGGGGCACCGGCTCACCCCTCCTTTGTTGTGGGGATATTCTTGCCGTGTGCACCAGTGTTTTCCATTTTCCTGCACAACCCCATGTCATGTGACCACGCTTTTAATTAAAACAAAGTACATGTCCTAAATATCAGATAAGCAACAAACTCATATATTTGCTTTCCAACCCAAGGCACTAAGAGCCACCAAAAGATTCATATGTATATTTTAGGAAATAAAAGGAAAAAAAGTGGGTAATCCATCATTTGGTAGGAAGGAACTAGGAAAGTACAACTGTCAAAGTGAAATCGTGTAAAACTAGAATTCAAAAGATTCCTTAGAATGGTTGTTATTATATAGGATAGAGATATAAAGACCTAATCATTTGCCAATAACTCAAGCAACTGTTTTCTAGAACCATTTAAACGAATCCGGATCCTCCGTCACCCTTTCCTGCGGCGCGTCTGTGTCGCCCTCCAAAACGATGTCGTTTTGGAGGTTTTTTTTTTTTCTTGTTCTTCTCACTAATAACTCTCTCTCTCTCTCTCTCTCTCTCTCTCTCTCCATACCACTACTTAGCTCTCTCAGTAGCTGGTTTTCGTCCCACAGATTCATCTATTCTCACTCCTAAAGCAATAACAAGTTTACCCAGATTCATTTTGCTTTCAAATTTTCCTTTCTACTGATCCACCACACAGAAGGTCCATCCATGTTGCCTTTCGTTTTCTGAAAGTGTTTTTTATATTTTCTTTTTGTTAGATTGTGCGTTTCTTAAAAAAAAAAAAAAAAAAAAAAAAAAAAAAAAAAAAAAAGATGATGATGATGATTATTCTGGACATTGATTTCAACTAGGTATTGAAATTATTCTGGGTTTGATGATGATGATTATTCTGGGTTTGATGATGATGATGATCGCAGGATGATGAAATTAGTTCTTGGGTTTGTGGGTAAAAAAAAGATGAAGATTCACCAATCGTGTTCGATTGATTTTCCTTCTAAGCTCTTTGAATCGATACTCAACTCTTACAGAGTCTGTGATTATGGGTTTGTCCCAAATGTTGAATCTTGCAATGCGTATTTGAGTTCTTTGATGAATTTGAATCGGGCAGATATCGCATCAGCATTTTATAAAGAAATGCAGAGATCAAGAATTTCGCCGAATGTTTATACTTTGAACATTTTTATTAGTGCTCTGTGTAAATTGGGGAAACTGGAAAAGGCTGTTGAGGTGTTTGGAGAGATGGAAAATATGGGTTGTGTTCCTACAGTTGTTTCTTATAATACATTGATTGTTGGACACTGTAACCATGGCCTTCTGAGCACTGCTTTGAAGCTCAAGAATTTGATGGAGAAGAATGGGTTATGCCCAAATGATGTTACTTTCAACACACTCATTCATGGGTTCTGCAAGGAAGGGAAATTACACGAAGCGAACAAACTTTTTAGTGAGATGAAAGGGATTGATGTGTCTCCTAATACAGTAACTTACAATACATTGATAAATGGGTATAGCCAAGCAGGTAATGTTGAGATGGATAAAAGGCTTTACGAGGAGATGTCGAGGAATGGGATTAAGAAGGATATCTTGACTTACAATGCACTGACTTTGGGACTATGCAAGGAAGGGAAGACAAAGAAAGCTGCTTATCTGGTTAAAGAACTCGATAGCAAGAAGTTAATCCCTAAGTCATTTTTGGGTTTGTTCGATGATGGTGGCTGAGAAGGAGAGGGAGGGCGGTGTTGGGTTTGTTCCGGCATCGAAGGTGGTGGAGGAAGAAGAGATGAGGAAGTTGAAGGAGATGCAGGCTTTGAAGAGAATGGAGGCTAAGAAAAGGATGGTGGAGAAGTTGATTAAGCAGAGGGGAGCTGGTGGTTCTGATGAACAGAAGAAAACAGGGGCAAAAGGAAAAGAAAGAAGACGAAGAAAAAAAAGGAAAAAAACAACCCTCCAAAACGACGTCGTTTTGGAGGGCTACAGGAAGCGCGGCAGGAAAGGGACACCGAGGATCCGAATTCCATTTAAACTGCCAGCCCTTTTACGTCAAATTTGTCCACTAGACTATTTTAAAATGTAAAAGAAAGAAAGACCTTAACATTTGAAGGGAATAAAATTGGAAGTAAAGACTAGTATTGTTAAAGTAAAAGTCAGCAATAAAAATGCAAGGTGGAAAATCACTTCCTTACCTTGAGATCCACATAAGTTCGATGTTTTGCATTATCAAAAGCTCGCAGTTTAACCTCACGCCATTTGCAGAACAAACAAACAAACTATGGGTAAGAGAAAAAAAGAACAAAAGAGTTCAAAATAATCAGGTACAAGGTCACAAAAAGAGAGAATAAAAGCCGGCATGTTGAGACATGTCTGTTTAACAAATGAGGGTTAGGTTTTGCCTAACATACCTTCTGTTGGAAATGGTTATAAAATTCTGGGTAAAACCAGAATTTTTTCCTAAGTTTGGTCTAATTTTTAGGTGGGCCCCGTGCATCGATTTACACGGGTCAAAGTGATAACGCGTTCTATGCCGCGTTGTGATTCACGTGGTATATTTGGTTGCTCAAAACCATTACCAAGTGAATGGGAAATTGAAGCCAAAGTATGCTCTATGAAAATGGAGTTTTGGTGGAAATTCCTTAAAGGTTTGAATAAGGCTTGTCCTATATTGATTTGGTGGGAGGTTTTGAAAGGGTTTATAAGGCATGGGTTTGGTACTTGGGGTGTGCCCCAAGGGGTACCCAAGTGTTTTAGAGGGAGAGGTTATGGGCAAAATGAGCTAGACCCATTGGACCCAAAAATGGGCGAGCTGGGTTGGGCTGGGCCTAGGCTTGGGCGCGGGTGCGTGGTGTGAGGTTGGGTTGGGCTTGTTCAGCCCAATACTAATCTTTTTGGGTAAAAAACATTTGAATTTAATTCAAATAAACTGATTTGGATTTACTGTTCATCCAAACAGGGCCCTTCCCGAAATTAAACTGGTTTGGTTTTATTGTACATCCAAACAGGGCCCTTCCCGAAAATAAACAGATTTGGTATTAGTGCACACCCAAACAGGGCCCTTCCCGTTTTTGATATCTGTTTGAAATATAATTCAACAGATTCAAATATGTTTGAATTCAAAGCCAACAGGTTTCATACCTGTTCAATTCAAATCCTACAGCCACTATTCCATCTATAAATAGGACAGCCCTCATTTAGATTTTGTAACTCTAATTTTCGTCCTTCATAATTCTGCAAACATCCTCTTCATTTTGCTGCATTTTATTTCTGAAAGAAAGAGTGTAAACACTTAGTGTGTTCATAAGGCAAACAATTTGTAGTGCTGGTATTGTTTGTGGTAAGATCATTTCATCCTGGGAGATAGACGTCCAAATTCTGAAAGCACCGTGGAGAGGACGAATCTGTCTTAAGGACACAGTGTCAAACACTGGACTTGATCAGTTTATTATTTGAACAAATTAAATCAAGTAAGTTGTTTAATTTATTTTCTGTGTTATTTTTATTTGTTTAAATCAGATTTTTAATTTTATTTTTTGTAACAAAATAAAATTTGTTATTTATTTATTTATTATTTAGAGTTTGGTTTTTGTAATCAAACAAATTCTCTCATTTTCTTTATTTCCTTAAATTTCTAATTGTTGTTTTGTACACAATAGAATTAAAATCTTTTAAAATACAGTGAAGATTGTCCAACAATCTTAAGACCGATTTATTTTTTGGTATCTTCATTGTATTTAATTTTCTGATTTCATAAAGACATATTCTGGTTGGAAAAACAAATAGTGTTTATGCTATTTGACAGATAGTAGTAATATACTGTCTCTTTTCTTTGACAACTAGTAGTAATATACTGGTGTCATTAACAATTGCAGAATATTAATTGTGTTAACAGAAAATTATTGTGCTATTTTATTTTTCTAGTTTTAGTAACAAGGAAAATAAAATTATTTTGTTATTATCATTTATATTCTGGTTTTAGTAACTAGAATTTATTTTCTGGTTTTGGTAACTAGAAAATTATTTTGTGTGTTTCTGATTTTTGTAATCAGATATTTTGGTGATATTTTATATTCTTGTTTTAGTAACAAGAAAAATAAAATTATATTATTTTCTAGTTTTAGTAACAAGAAAAATAAAATTATTTTGTGTTATAATTTATTTTCTGGTTTAAGTAACTAGAAAATTAATTTGTTGTTTGGTTTTCTGATTTTTGTAATCAGATATTATTTCGGTATTTTATTTTACTAGTTTTAGTAACAAGGAAAATAAAATTATTTTGTATTGTAATTTATTTTCTGGTTTTAGTAACTAGAAAATTAATTTTGTTAATCAATTAATTTTGTAAGTGACTTATGGTTTCGTTTGGTAGACCACTTATTTTTGAATCCTTTGTGAAAATGTGTTAATTCTTTTGACTTTATCATAAATCATCGTGAGTATACATGGAAGAATTTGTTTCTAGAGTAAAATATTAGTTTTACAAACTAATTTTAATTTTATTACAATGTGGATTCATATTCTTGAATTGTTTCTGCACGTGAGTCGGAAAATATATATATATATATATATTCACAAGAACATTTTAATGCATATTTAATTTATTTATTTATGTACAAATCAAACTTATTTAATGATGGTATGTTTTGTCATTTTGAAGTTTAAAGTTTAAATGCGTTGGATTTTATTTATGAGTTGAGAATCCTTTTATTTCATGATGCAAGTTATGGGATCATGCATGATTAATTTATTTTGTTAATTCTTTATTTGATGCGTTTGATATGCATGTATGATATCAACTCAAGTTATTTCTTAATAATAATTTCAAGTGATTTGGAATGATAAATTGTTATGTCGACTTTGGACATAAGCAGTATTTGAATTTTTCTAAATCAATTTTGATGGATGTTTAAACACCATAGAAATTTAAACATGAAGATGTATGTAATTATATCGTTCCGTTTAATTGGGAAGTAATTTAAGAAATCTTTTATGTTGATTATTGGTTTATTTTGAATGAGATGTCTTTAATAATTATTTTACTTGCGTAGTAGAAATTGTTAAACCATAAACCATTTTTATTAATATGGGGTGTATCTCTTGCATTAATTGAGATAATTTAATTTTCTTCTGTCACAAATATTTTTATGACAGTGACATTTATTTATAAATGAGTTGTAAGAATGTATACAATCAATTGGGTTTTTGAATTGTTCGTTTTTTAGGCAAATTTTTTATGAGGATATGATTTTGTCAAAACATTAATTCTGATTTGTGTAGTCATAATTATTTTGGATTTGAAATTTATGAATCAAGTACATCATAGACAACAAATGATGAATGGCATGTTACTAAATTCAGGCTTATCACAGAACTTGTGGGGGAAAGCAATATTATCTGTTAGTTATATTCTTAATAGAATACCCCACAAGAAAACCAAAAGCATTCCTTATGAATTGTGGAAAGGTCGACCACCTTCCTACAAATACTTAAAAGTGTGAAGGTGTTTGGCAAAAGTTGAAGTACCTGTTCCTAAAAAGACTAAGATTGGACCAAAAACAGTAGTTTGTGTGTTTATTGGTTATGCTCAGAATAGTAGTGCATATCGGTTTCTGACTTATAAATCAGAAATACCTGATATAAATGTGAACACTATTATAGAGTTAAGGAATGCTGTGTTTTTGAACATGTCTTTCCTTACAAGAAAAGACGGGAATTAAATTCAGAGAAAAGAACTTATGATTGTACACAAAGTCAAGCGACTAATGACAATCAATCACAAGAGACTAGTAATGGTCTCAACCAACAGGATTTAACTGATGATGAACCAAGAAGAAGTAAGAGAGTGAGAACATCAAAATCCTTTGGTCCAGATTTTCTGACATACTTGTTAGAAAATGAACCTCAAAGCTTTAAGGCAGTAATGACAGGTCCTGAAGCACCTTTGTGGAAAGAGGCTGTTAATAATGAAATTGAATCCAGTATGCAAAATCATACTTGGGAATTGGTGGATCTTCCACCAGGATCTAAACCTCTTGGATATAGATGGATATTCAAGAGAAAAATGAAAGCAGATGGTTCAATTGACAAGTATAAAGCAAGACTTGTAGTTAAAGGTTATAGAGAAAAGGAAGGTCTGGACTATTTTGACACATATTCCCATGTGACAAGAATAACATCCATTCGCATGCTTATTTCTATAGCAGCGTTGTTTAATTTAGAAATACATCAAATGGATGTTAAGACAGCTTTCTTAAACGGTGATCTAAATGAAGAGATCTATATGGAGCAACCTGAAGGGTTTGTAGTATCAAAGCAAGAAAAGAAAGTTTGTCGACTTGTAAAATCCCTTTATGGATTAAAACAAGCACCTAAGCAATGGCATGTAAAATTTGATCAAGCATTGCTTACTAATGGGTTTAAGATGAACGAATGTGACAAATGCGTCTATGTTAAAAACACTGACCAAGGATATATCATAGTTTGTCTTTATGTGGATGACATGCTTATCATTGGAAAGCAGTCAAAACATGATCAAATCAACTAAGCAAATGCTTAACAAAAGATTTGATATGAAAGATATGGGGGTCGCAGATGTTATATTAGGAATGAAAATTACTAAAACATCTGATGGATATGCATTATCTCAATCTCATTATATAGAGAAAATTCTTGATAAATTTATCAAGGATGATTTGAATTTAGCAAGAACACCTGTAGACATCAGTCTTTATTTATCGAAAAATAAAGGTGATGCAGTGTCTCAGTTAAAATACTCCCAAATCATTGGAAGCCTAATGTACCTAATGAATTGTACTCGTCCTGATATAGCTTATGCTATCAGTAAATTGAGTAGGTACACTAGTAACCCCGGAGAAGACCATTGGAAAGCGATCATTCGGGTTCTTAGATATCTAAGGTTCACCCGTAATCATGGTTTGAACTTTACTCGATATCAAGCAGTACTTGAAGGTTATTGTGATGCCAATTGGATATCGGATACTAAAGATTCAAAATCCACAAGTGGATATGTCTTTACTCTAGGAGGCACTGCTGTTTCTTGGAAGTCCACGAAACAAACTTGCATCGCACGATCCACAATGGAATCCGAGTTTATTGCTTTAGATAAAGCAGGTGAAGAAGCAGAATGGCTACGTAACTTTTTAGAAGACATTCCAATGTGGCCAAAACCTGTGCCAGCTATTTGCATTCATTGTGATAGTCAATCTGCAATAGGCAGGCGTAATCATATGTATAACGGTAAGTCACGACATATTCGTCGTCGACATAATACCGTTAGGCAGTTGTTGTCAAATGGAATAATCTCAATAGATTATATAAAATCTAAAGAGAATATTGCGGATCCGTTAACAAAAGGTTTGACAAAAGAGCTAGTGTATAGTTCATCAAAGGGGATGGGATTAAAGCCTATTACATAAGAGTCGTCATAATGGTAACCCTACTTATATGACTGGAGATCCCAAGAACTAAGTTCAAAGGGACAACTAAGTTATGTATGGCTCGCCAGAAATCACCAAGGGATTCAAATTCCCTTCCCATTCCTATGGTGAGAGTGATATCTGCAACATATGTTGTCTGTAGGGGCATAAGGATAAGTTTTGCTTTTAATGATTACTTATATCTTGTTTAAGGCATAAAATCAAGACGAGTATAAGAAGATACTCACAATAAGAATCACCTATATGAGTGTTGAACTGGGGCCGGTTCTATGAGAATGAAAGAGGCTACATTCTCTAGAAACACTCATGAAAACTAGGAGCGTTCAAGGCCAAAATGAACACAACAGTGAGAACCACGATGTGTTAGAAGATATTTTGTGTGAAATCTATTGTCTTGGCTTACACAAACGGCTGAACAATTCAAGGCATCACGTCCATTGGTTAGCCAGTAAGTCCGATAGGTTATCACTAGGGAAGGTTCAAGGCCGAAAACTACCTATCCTGATGCAAGATATTTTCGACTTATACTCTTTCGTTAAGTCTGCATATTGTTGCATTTCCGTTGTCATCAAATTCCATTCATGTGGGGGATTGTTGGAAATGGTTATAAAATTCTGGGTAAAACCAGAATTTTTTCCTAAGTTTGGTCTAATTTTTAGGTGGGCCCCGTGCATCGATTTACACGGGTCAAAGTGATAACGCGTTCTATGCCGCGTTGTGATTCACGTGGTATATTTGGTTGCTCAAAACCATTACCGAGTGAATGGGAAATTGAAGCCAAAGTATGCTCCATGGAAATGGAGTTTTGGTGGAAATTCCTTAAAGGTTTGAATAAGGCTTGTCCCACATTGATTTGGTGGGAGGTTTTGAAAGGGTTTATAAGGCATGGGTTTGGTACTTGGGGTGTGCCCCAAGGGGTACCCAAGTGTTTTAGAGGGAGAGGTTATGGGCAAATGGGGCTGGCCCCATTGGACCCAAAAATCCCCACACATCGCTGCTGCCGTCAGTCCGGGCCGGGCAAGTGCTGGCTGAGCACAGGCTTGGGCGCGGGTGTGTGGTGTGAGGTTGGGTTGGGCTTGTTCGGCCCAATACTAATCTTTTTGGGCCAAAAACATTTGAATTTAATTCAAATAAACTGATTTGGATTTACTGTTCATCTAAACAGGGCCCTTCCCGAAATTAAACTGGTTTGGTTTTATTGTACATCCAAACAGGGCCCTTCCCGAAAATAAACAGGTTTGGTATTAGTGCACACCCAAACAGGGCCCTTTCCGTTTTTGATATCTGTTTGAAATATAATTCAACAGATTCAAATCTGTTTGAATTCAAAGCCAACAGGTTTCATACCTGTTCAATTCAAATCCTACAGCCACTATTCCATCTATAAATAGGACAGCCCTCATTTGGATTTTGTAACTCTAATTTTCGTCCTTCATAATTCTGCAAATATCCTCTTCATTTTGCTGCATTTTATTTCTGAAAGAAAGAGTGTAAACACTTAGTGTGTTCGTAAGGCAAACAATTTGTAGTGCTGGTATTGTTTGTGGTAAGATCATTTCATCCTGGGAGATAGACGTCCAAATTCTGAAAGCACCGTGGAAAGGACGAATCTGTCTTAAGGACACAGTGTCAAACACTGGACTTGATCAGTTTATTATTTGAACAAATTAAATCAAGTAAGTTATTTAATTTATTTTCTGTGTTATTTTTATTTGTTTAAATCGGATTTTTAATTTTGTTTTTTGTAACAAAATAAAATCTGTTATTTATTTATTTATTATTTAGAGTTTGATTTTTGTAATCAAACAAATTCTCTCATTTTCTTTATTTCCTTAAATTTCTAATTGTTGTTTTGTACACAATAGAATTAAAATCTTTTAAAATACAGTGAAGATTGTCCAACACCTTCCTGTTCCAAGCTTCTCAACAGCTTGAACCAGTGCTTCCACTTCATAAACAGAGAAAGGTCGACGAATTCGACGCCAAGACAAAGATCGATCGCTTGGATTTCCTCATGGGAACCAACCAAGGTCTCGACATTTATTCTTTGGACAAAG
This sequence comes from Camellia lanceoleosa, assembly GCA_025200525.1. Lineage (NCBI taxonomy): Eukaryota > Viridiplantae > Streptophyta > Magnoliopsida > Ericales > Theaceae > Camellia > Camellia lanceoleosa. The sequence continues at coordinate 54,650,802 of CM045761.1, read as the reverse complement.
AACCAATGCTCTAGAATGGGTTGGGCTTTTGTCTGTTGACATGTCAAGAGGAGAGGGTGCTGAATCATGATCTCTTTCAATAAAGTTTCCCAAACTTGACAATAGAGGATCTGGTAAGGTATCAGCAGTTCTCTGTTGAACAACGTTATGTACTACACTAGGTGCAGGTGGGTACCTGAAAACACAGCATTACATCTTATCAGCTCAGAGACAACTGACCTAACAAAAAAAGTACGTGGTGTAGGAAGAACCTGAGAGCTTGGATTCCAATTTCCAATTAAAATTTAAAAGTACCCTTTAAAGCTCTGTACACTCAGGTTACCGCATATTAGGGATGGCAATTTGAACCCAGCTCGACGGGGACTCAGATTGCCTCGTCCCGATAAGCCGAGTTTTTTCCAAAAATTATTCTCCATAGGGCCGGGACTGGTATTGAAAAATAAACTCCCGATAATTTTCGGGCCAGGACCGGGGATATATTTCCCAACCCCGCCCCGCCCCGATTAATCCCCAAATAGCCCTGTATATATATATATATATCTGTTCTATTCATTTAGTTCACTATACAAACCCATTTCTCTTTATCTCTCTCTCTCTCACGATCTATGGTGTGACTCACTCTCTCTCTTCCCTCTACTCTCTCTTTCTCTCTTCTACCTCCAGAATCACAACCACGGAAATTATTCCACTACCACCGTGCTACCCTTGGCCGCCGTCCCTCTCTAGATCTTCGCCACTGCAGATTTACTCCTTGGAGGGAGATCTATAATCTAGGTTGTGTATGTGTAGTTCATATAACCAAAGAAAATGGTTTTGTTTGATGAGAACAATCACCCCTCTTTGATTAGACCCACAAACTTACAAGGTAAAAATTCAAAACTGGATCTGAAAAATTGAGCTGGGATTGTCTAATTTTTAAAATATTTGAGCTTGAATTCAACTGAAAAACCCCAGTTTCTGAAATGAGTTTTGTGAATTGATCTTTCATTTATTTATTTATTTATTTTGATGAAAAGGAGTTTTAGAAATAGTAGAAAGTTTGGGATGGAGATCAGACACAATAAATCTGTGATAAGAACAATCTCATTGCTCCCAATCTTGCTCATCGACCAAACTGTTACTGCTGTTTTGTATTGCTGCACAATTTATTTATTTTTTTAGGTCGGGGAATGTTAGGGTCGAGAAACCCGATCTCTGCTAGGGGCGAGGACGGTGATAGGTTCTCGTCGAGGATCGGGAGTGCGATCCTGCCCGCCTACCTGCCTTGCCCTGCCCCATTGCCATTCCTACCACATATCGTAAATCAAATTGAAGGAAAAAATGAAAAAGGTGGCAGATCCACAAAGCAAAAAGATTAATGATCCAAATTATGTATAACACCAACATGGAAACAACTAAAAAGCTATGAGCTAACATTAAACTGAAGTCATGGTACATCTAAATTACCTTGTTAGAGGCTGAGGTATGTCACAAGCAAGTAGAAAGGGACGATCTTCATGACACAGAGATTGGGGAGCTTGCGAAGGGTTAGGCTCCAAGAAAAAACCTAAAGCATCAAGCTTGTTATTGTGAGATATTCCAGTCTGCAGTAGAGTTTTGTTATCATCTCTAATCTTCTTTCCCTGAAGAAGTACACCAACTCGTAGTCCACCCCCGAGTATAGCAGTCACTGCATCCATAACTGTTCCCTGCAGAACAACAAAGACAGTTCAGCGTGCTAAAAGTAGAATTCACTACGATGTTTGGGTCGAGGTAAAGAGAAGATATTTAAATCAAAATTAATGTTCATATATGGCATACCTTCAGTGAACCAACAGTTGCAGATTCTGGAATCTCAATAACAAGTTTTGGAACCTTGAAAGACTTGATCCTAAGCTTCACTGAATAAAAGGAAAGATATCTTCATGTAAGAACCTATTCGAATGATAGACACCAATCAAGTCAAAAGTGTAAATATGAATCACACCATCAAAGGCTCTCATACCATGGGAATCCCTCGATTGGAAGGATGTGTGTTGACCTGCTACACAAGCTGATATCCCAGAGGCTGCATGAGGAGTTAGGAATATTAACAGAATATACTAAATCCCAGGGGAAAAATTAAAGAAGAAGAAGAAGAGAAAAGAAAGGGATGGAAATAAACCTCCACGTGGTATTGCACTTGAACCAGAAGCATCACAACTAAACTCCTTCCTAGGTGAACTAGATATTCCCTCACTACTAATTCTTTCAAAATTTGATACCTAGCTACGGTCATAGAGTCTCCTCTTTTTGAAAGGATAATCCCTTTGAGACCTTCGGCGTTTGTAACAAATCTTCCTATTATAGTAGACAGGCTTTATTTTTGAATCTGGAGACATAATGATAATGTTCAACTAAATAAGAGTCATAAAAATTAAAATCATGATGTATCCAATTAAATTGAGAGGGAAACTAATACAATTAAATAATAAGCAATTACATACCAGCATTAAAATGTTCCTTATCCTTCAGTTTTGGAGTTACTTTCCAATATTTGGATGAGAAAAACTTCCTTATTCTTCGGTTGCCAATACACAGTGGTGACCTGAAGGTCTTTGTTATGGTGCTAGGTTGAGAGCACCCGGAAGAGTTTTCGTCATCATCTCTAATAACCAACTTTATATCATCCCGACATGCAGGGAAAGAACTACTAGGAATTTGATCAATGCATGAAGGCAACTTCACCCTATTGTTTACACTAACTAAAGCAGGAGGTTTCCTATCCCTAACTGCCAGATCATCTGAACTGCAGATATTAGCCCTGGTAACATTTAATGCATTTCCAGCCTTTGGTGACTCTATTTTTGTCTGTTTCTTATTTTCATTCCCTGCTGTAAAATCACAAGACTCCTGGTACCCAGAAGAAGCTACTTCTAATTTTCTGGTAGAGCTTCCAAGTTGAAACTTGCTTTTTAACTTCTCAGCAGAACCAACCTTCTCCGAGCAATCAGAAGTTGTTATTACAGAGGCAAGTCCCCAACAATCATCAATATGGGCATGTGAAAATTCCTTTAAACTATGATGTAGAGCAGGAGCATGAGAAGCAAGCTCTGAAAAAGAAAAGCTCCTATCACAGCTTCCTCGATCATAAGGTTCAGCCTTTGAAGGATTATCTTCATCCTTCTGCTCTTTCTTGAATGAATCTTTCACAATTGTGCACAGTTCTTTTCCAGTTAATGCATTACCAGAACTAGGAGAATTTTCTCCCTCCAACAATAACTTGCTAGCTACAGTAGCCAATAAGTCAAATGCATACATTTGATTGTCATCAACACTCTTCCTAAATGGGACCCTCCTCTAAAACAAGAGAAGGAATTAGAATTTGAAGTTAAAAAGTAGAGCAGAAGAGGAAAAAATTAGAAGGGTTAATGGGCTAGAATGGAAGTTATATTTACCCTAGCTGATCTGGTAGGTCGAGTTGTGGGAGGCACTTGATAACCATTAAATCCATAGTCTAGTCTCTTCTGCAACACCATACCTCAGAGATCATGCCAGAAACTCAACAAATGCAAAACACAGGCATTACCAAATATCTTTCACGGTCCAAAAGAAGCCTGGACAAATGAACACCTGCCAATCACTAAAGCTCAGGCACTGCAAGAATTAGAAGAGATCCTGTCGACAAACAAAGATTACCAGTAAGGGTAATGCTAGGGAAAGGGGAAGATTAAAATTAAATGGGGTCACAATAATGAGAAAAGACATGGTAGAATGGTATATTAGGATAATAGACTAAGTAAAATGGCAAGACAATATTCATGGAATGGCTTTATTGAATTGAGTATAATAAGTTACTCTATTTATTCATAACAAACGAAAGAACAATAATGCAATTTCATAAACCACAAAATATATATATACACACATATATGGTTCAAAGCCCTTACATTCAAGTCAAAACAAAAAAGGGAAAAATAAGTGTATACTTTATCACATTGAAGTGCAAAGGAACATGGATTGAAATCAACCAAAGGGAAAAAAAAATGCAGAATTTAAAATGGCAAAATCCTGCAAGGTACTCAAGTTCATGGAGAAAACAGTGAAAGTAACACAGCAACATTCACCATGTTCCCCACAAGCCCCACATCCCAGTACAAAAACAAATCAAAACTTAGGCAATCATATCCTTGCTATAATTTTCAGATTGCAGGAATTATTTGAAACTAATATTTTTTACCATCAAGATATCAAAATCCATAAATCAAATATTGTCAATGCCCTAATTGAAGAAGTTGTTATCCTTACAACAAAAGTAACCTATGGTGATGAAAATTAGTGAAGAAAATAAATTTCGTCACTAAATAAGAATAATTCGTGAGGAATTTATAAATTTTGTCACATATAATAAAAAAATAAAAATAATAGGTGATGAAATTTATTTTCGTCAATAAATACTTCCTTTTAGGTGAAAAAAAATTAAGTTTCGTCACCAAAAAGTTTCCCGCTAATTTTTTTGGGTGGCGCCAAAATTTTTGGACTTCTGGTGAGAAAAAAAATGGTCACTAATTATAAAATTATTTGTGAGGAATATATTTTCGTCACCAATAATTTTTAATATTTTTGAGATCTTTTGGTGAGAAAATAATGTTGTTACCAATTTTGGTAGGAAAATTTTGATGAATTGAGTGGCAATGAAAAAAAAATAGGGTATTAATTTTTTAACCTCTTTTCTGTTTATCATCTCTCTCTCTCTCTCTCTCTCTCTCTCTCTTTCTCAAAATAGGGTATTAATTTTTTTACCCCTTTTCTGTTTATCAACTCTCTCTCTCTCTCTCAAAACACACACATGTTACCTCGCCGCCATCGATCTTTGCCATCGCTACTCCACTTTCAATGCCTACACTATTGTTTGCCCTTCTTGTATACACAGGACTCCACTCTCTGCATCAAACTCAGGTTCTTTTTTCTCTATTTTTTTTCCTTGTATTGCATTAATTTAATTGAGTTATTTCAAAAATTTTATAGGTTTTCAGTCTTCACAATTTTTTTAGCTTATAATCTAGCTTTGTTGTTGATTTGGTAAATAAATTAGTGAAGAAAACAAATTTCGTCACTAAACAAGAATAATCCATGAGGAATTATAAATTTTGTCACGTATAATAAAAAAACAAAAATAATAGGTGACGAAATTTATTTTCGTCAATAAATACTTCATTTTAGGTGAGGAAAAAAAAATTAAGTTTCGTCACCGAAAGTTTTCCTGCTATTTTTTTTTTTATGGCGCCAAAATTTTGACACTTTTGGTGAGAAAAAAAATTGTCACCAATTTTAAACTAATTTATGAGGAATATATTTTTGTCACCAATAATTTTAAATATATATATATTTTTTAGAAACTTGATTTTAAATATTTTAAGACCATTTGGTGAGGAATATATTTTTACAGTCTCATGTTGTAGCTCGAAAAAGCTGAGGCTCGAAATGGCTCGAATCGCAAAACGACGTCGTTTCGCTAATTTTTTTTTTCCTTCTCTCCATTCTGAAACAGAGAGAATAAAGAAGAAGAAGAAGAAGAAGAAGAAGAAGACGACGAAGAGATGGAACAGGGAAGGGGACCAATCACAGATCATCATCAACAATAACCACAACAACACACAACATCATCATCATCATCATCAAACACAACACACAGATCTACCACAACAAACCAAACAAGTCAAAATTAAAAAAAAAAACCAAACATAGATCTACCACAACACACAATATCATCATCATCAAACACATATTTTCAAAATCAAAAAAAAAAAAAAAAATTAAACACAGATCTCGCATCGTCGCCCATCACCATCTCGCACCATCGCCGTCATCGCACCGTCGCCATCGTCTATCGCCATCTCTCTCTCTCTCTCTGTGTTCACCCTTCCTCTCTTTCTTCTCTCTTCTCTCGCTTTCTCTTGCTCTCTCTCTTTTCCTACCTCTCCTGTTTCAAATACAAAAGAGAAAGAAGGAAAAAAAAAATTAAAAAAAATAACAAAACGACGTCGTTTTGCGATTCGGGCCAATCGAGCCTTGGACTTTTCGAGGTACAAGCTGTTTTTCATATTTTTATCACTAATTTTGAAGGGAAAATTTTTCCATATTGGGCAGTAATGAAAAAAAATAGTCTACAATTTTTCCCCCTTTTTTATTTTTGTGTTTATCAATTTTTCTCTCATCTCTGTCTTCCTCTCTCTGTCAAAACAAAACATGGGTTAGCCCCTTGTCCTCCTTTTTCAATGTGTTCTTCTCCAATGCCGCCGCCAACGTCGCCTGTTCTCCTCTTTTAGTGGTGCCACCGACGTCGTATCTCCGAGCCCGTCCACCCGTCTCCTTTAGTGTCGTGTATTCTTTTCCATCAGTGCCTCTTATTATTCGATTTCTCTGTTTTTTATATTCAGGTATGGGTTCTCTCTTTCTCTCACTCACTCAATTTCTCTATTTTTCTATCTCTGATTTTCTTAATTTTTAGAATTAATGTTTTCCCTAATTTTTGAAACTAATGAGACACGTAGTGTCCTATATGTGATTTGTTGGGACTGTATTTTGCATTTAAAGGTTGTGATTTCTTGGGATTAAATGGTAGAGACATGATTCATTTGATTGTTAATGTTTATCTGTGGTAAGTAGGTAGACAATTACTTATTTGCTTGGTTGTTTTATGTGTATTCGACAAATGACTACCCAGCTGTACATAGATTCATGGAGATCACTTCAATCTCTTTGAAAACAGAGGGATTATTTAGAGTTAATCAATGCATGTTAATATGCATGGGTTTCACCAAAAATGGATCTTTTAGCATGTTAAACATTCAAAATTCACCTTCAAATTCAATATAAGATCCCTTAATCATAGGCTATTAACTTTTACCGGTTCAATTTTTGACATAGAACACTGTCATATTTCTAAATTGTCAGGAATTTCACTTCACTGAACTTTGGCAATATTGTCAAAATAGTGTTAACCACCTATGTCATAAACATAATAAACCTATTTACCAATGTGAATGTGTGGTACAAATAATAGTTGAGGGAAGTGTTTCTCTATTGCAACCCTGCTTTTGTTTTATTAGGAATAATGAACTTTTGCATCTTTTCATTCAATCCAGAGGATATCCATTGGATACATTGTGGTAGCTTTGTGTGAGATATGGCTTCCATGTCAAAGGTGGAGGGGAGTAGGTTTTTTCAAGATATATTATTGGCAATGGTTAGTTGCCATATCTGGCATCATTTTACGTTCTGTAATGTTCAAGGCTTGTGCATAATATTTGAAAAGTTAGAGTTATTAACTTGAAGAAACTTTAATTTTACTTCTTTTGTTTCCTTTTATGGGTTGAAATATTGGGTTTTGGTGGATATTTAACCGTCCTTAATATATTTCACTAAACATTTAGATTCATCTTTCAAAACTTTTATGAGGCATGAAAGAGTAGTTAACACATTTGATAATGATGACATTGAATACTTGGATGTTTAGCCTCATTCACTTCAGATATGCTAAATTGTCAAGCATTTATTCTATTGAATCAGGTTGAGCATCATGATGAAAACTGAAAAATGTTATTACCCTTCCAAACATCGGGTAGTATGATGATGCATTATCAATATAAAAAAAAAAGAAAAGAAAAAGAAAATATTTGACTTTACTTTAATCTCTCAACTATCCTACTAGACATTCTCGTGACTTATTATACCGATAAAATGTCTTGAGAATCGATCACCTTAACATATTGTTCAATGTGGATCACCTCATTTCGTATATGCACCATATAAGCTTAGATGATTTTAAATTCACAAATCATAATCTAAGTTAAAACTATATTGTACTTAAAATTAACCAAGCAACCAAATCACAATGCTATGCCCAATTATATATTTTGTGAGAAATCTATCTATACTTAAATTAAAAATAATAAATAAATAAATGCAATTATGTGATTCTGGTATTGAAACTTTCAAATAATTGTTGAAATTCAGCAGATTAAATTTTTATACATGGGTATGATCCACCCACTCAACGTTGATTGTTGACTTTCCATTTGTTCCACTTTTAATTCTTCACAAGATGAACTGATGTCCATAAAGTTTTTGAAATGAAGTTTGAAACATTTTATGTTTAAATGAATGGTTAATTCAGTTAAATAGAAAAAAATTCATTTTTTTTTAATCTTCTACCTCTTTTAGTTTGTGCCCTTCAATAGTTGGTGACAATGTGAAATGCTGTTTTGTAGGTGCATTGCATGTGCCTTGTTGGTAGTATACTTGGGGTTGTCATATGGCCCATATGTTCTAGATTGGAAATTCGAGTTACTGAGCTCAACTTCTATGCCTCCCACAAATGGAAGCTTTGTTTACACTGTAAGATTATGCTCTATACTCCTTAACTTTCCTACCAACAGCTGATTTGTCAAGTTGACACTCTCTTGGAAATTTTAGGGATGTTTGTAGGAAGACACTTAGATTTTTTTTTTTTTTGGTTGTTTTTTTGTGTGGTTGTGTGTGTGTGTGTTTATTGTAACTTGGTTGGAAGGTGAGTTTGTTGGCTTTGAAGTGGAATGAAATGCATGTGTGAGCTTACTTTCATCTCCAATCACTGTTGTTGAATTTGAATATTCCAATCTTCATGCTTTTTCAGAGCATGTGATTTATTATGGAAACCATGTTTTGTAGTATTCAAGTCAACTTAAGACAGAAGGATGTCTATGCCATTCTTAGTGATTATAGTGATTCTCAAATATTACTGCATTAAGCATCAACTCATTTCTTTCTTCTATTTGATATTGGGACATACATAATAGCAGAATACTTGCTAATATGTGAGAAATTACACAGAAGATAATCATCCATATTACAAGAACTTGTTAAATAATCTAAATCCTCCATTCATGGAGTTTGTCATATTAGGTGACATGTTCCACAAGAGGAGATCATGGACCTGCCTGTAATGCTATTGGAATGATAGATCGTTGTGTTCTTAGTCTTAATCATCTATATACAAAACCTGTTTATAGAAACTTGAAGGTAACTCTATTCTGAAGGTAAAATTTTGTAAAATTCTGGTTTACATTCTGCAATCAGTTGATTTCTATATGATATCCCTTTCACAGGAATGCAATATTTCCAGCATTGGCCAACTTTTAGATAATTTACCGTCATGGGGTCATGCTCCTTTTAATCCTGAAGGTATATTAAGGTGACCAATCTAATCCTTTCTTTTTCCTTCATGATGGTACTTCAAAACCTCTATTCTATTATGTATTATCTTATCATCGTTGTCTTCATTGTTATTACATGAAAATGCAATACACTTGAGACATTGGTATTTTGAACTGGTAATATGATGTCATTTATATTTTACTATAATTAAATGGTTCCTTAAATTGGATTAGTCATGAAAGCATATTTAGATTTATAACTTATATGATTCAGGAACATTTGTTTAATAGTTTGAGTTTAGATATGCAGAAATAACTGTACTTCATAGTTTATTAAACCTTCAAGGAGTTGTAATAATGTGTACTGCTGACACCCTGTATTTGAAGTTCCCTGACAGCAGCTGTGACGTGCATAATTGGACTTCAGTATGGCCACATTCTTGGACAACTACAGGTAAGACATCTTTGCACCAATTGATTGTTCCCTTGTTCTCTACTTTTTTTTTATCGTTTCTCTTAATTTTGGTGTTTACTGCTAGACTTTAATGGACACGTGTATTCTTAGAAAACTCAAAGAGTAATGCTACGCTTCATGAAAGAAATATCAAGAAAAACTTCATGAAACTAATCTAAGGGTGATTGCATGACATATAATAAAACACTACAAACTAATCTAAAGATGGAGAATCTTCATGAAGCTTTTTTTGATATTTTTTTCATGAAACCTAGCATTTCACAAAACTCAATTGGTGAGTTTACTTTGTAAAAAAATTAATGCCAATGCATGCAAGATTTAAGAATAGATCTAGATAAATGGTCATATGTTATTGCTGTTAAGTTAATACTTTTGCGCATTCCCTAGATGAAAATGAGATAGTTTCCAAGAATATTATTGCTTAATGCCTTATATTACACTTTTAGAATGTAAGCATTCCCTTTATTAGAGGAGTCAAAAGACAATTCATTCATGGAGGCACAATTTTATTTCAGAGATACATACTGTGAATGGCCGAAATCATCTGTTGTGTTCCTATTAGTTACATAAATAAAAGGAATCTAACATTTCTGAAATGTGTTGCAGGACCATAAAGAGCTGTTATACAATTGGTGCATATTTTCATTTTCATTTTTGGGAATTGGATTGTTCCTTGCCCTAGTAGGTATGCTTAATGATGACTATCCTTTTTCTCCTTCCTTATTATTTTTACTTTTTAAGAAGACAAGGTATTAGTAGGAAAAGTAAAAAATTAAGGGAAATAATGATAATGCTAAATGGGATTTTCTGCACTGCCAATGTTAGAATTCTGTTTTATTTTTTTATTTTTTTTCTACTTGGCTGAAATTGACCTTGGGTGCTCCTGTTTGTTTGAGAGGGATGCCAGGAAATTAAAATCTGGATTTAAATCCACAAATTTATACGTTTCAAATCGCCAAGATACTAATATTTGACTTTTTCTTTTCTTTTTAGGTATCTCTTTGAACAAACCTCTGTACACAATCAGTTACATGCTGGTTACGTCTGCATCTGCAGGAATAACATTTTCTGCTCTGTATATATTGGTGAGGTCCAAACAATAACATTAAATTGAATGGTTGAAAACTTTCAGACTGCACTTCGTGGATTTGTTGTTAATATTTGGACAACAAAAATATCTTTTACTCACCTTTCCAAAGAAAAAAAAAAAGGAGAAAAGGATATAACTTGATTAAAGTAATATTTAGTAAAGACACAATTTATCTTCCATTGCCACATACTCACCTTTCCCAAAAAAAAGAAAAAAAGAAAAAGAAGACCATATAACATGGTTAAAGTAGGATTCAGTAAAGACATAATTTATCTTCCGTTGCCACATGCTCTGATTGGTTTGGGAGAAAAATGTTTCAGGGGGAAGCTTTTGAGGGGAAAAGTAAGGAAAGTTTATAAATTATAATCCTCTGTTTTTCCTTTCGTGGGCATAATTTTAAACCCCAGGCTTGTTTGACTGATGAAGGAAAAACAACATGACCTAGATTATGTGTGCTTTTTTGTTCTCTACTCTTCCTCAATTCATAGGACGACAGATGGAGTTGCTGATTAATTTAGATGATATGTGCTCCAAACTACTTGCATAGCATACCAATTGAAATTGTCACCAGTCATCGGTGTTTTCTTTCTTTCTTTTTTGTTTCTTGTTTAGGTTGCCCTATGCAGGGAGATCTCTTCAAAGGACAATTTAGAGGAGGTGGTATCCCATGAACTCGTAGATCGCCGTTTTGGTAAGTTTCACTTGTTTTATGTTTTATTTTTCTCATGTTGGTTAGTATATACTGTTGGAACAATCTTCTGTGTAAATAAAATAAATTGAAACTAAATCAAACAAAAGAAAATAAAAACTTACAGAATTTATTTTGTCGAACCAAATGGAAAAAAATAAATAAAAGGCCAAGTCGAGTGTGAGACACTCTGTCCTTAAGATAGATTCGCCCCACTACGGTGCTTACGGATATGTGGCGTCTATCTCCCAAGATACACTGATCTTCAAAAATTTGTAGAAGCACTTCTAACAAATTTGTCCGGCGAACTAGAACCTAGTGTTCTATAACTCTCTGAATATTACTCTAAATAACTAATATGAAGAATAATATAAACAAATAAAATATGGACAGCAAGAACAATATTTTTCTGACTGATTTTCCGATGTGAAGACTGCTAGAACATGGCTGTATTTATAGGAAAAAAATCTGACTCGAATAGGTGCTAATTTGAAGTGAACAGGTGTGAAAAAAATTGGACAGATTCATATTTGAATTTCAAACAGATGCAGTGGCAGTTTGAACAGATACACGGCAGTTTGCAACACTGTTTGAAACAAATAGATTAAATTCAAAAATTGAACTTATTTTGGTTTAGAAAATTAAATTTTCCCACAAGAATTTTGGAAAAAATTCAAATGAATTTTGTCTAAAAAATTAACATTAGAATTGACCCGACCCACAACCCACACTTACGCCCGGCACGGCCGGACGAACGGCAACGGCGCGCGTGTGTGGTGGTTTGGGTCAAGATTTACTTTATCCATAACTTCTCCCTTCTACAAACTTGGGGTGCCCCTTGCGGCCCAACCTAAGTGTTGTAATCTAGAGCTTATATACATATATAAACTCTCTTAAAGTTTCAATGTAGGACAACCCATTAAAAGGAAACCCACATTTAAATCTTTAAATGTTCAATTCCACGAATCCGAAAATGACATCAACTTCCCATTCACTCATAAATGGTTTTGACGTACCGTCTTCAACGTGTGACTTGCCACGCGGTAAGGAATACATCACTTCTTCGGACCCAATCCAAAAGACATTTGGGGCCTGTGGAGAAGTGGTTTGGAAATACTCTTCAGATCTTGGGAGACGCTAGTGATCCTCAGCTAGTCACCTGAAAAGATGAAGACACTCCTGTCGGGGGTGCTGGAATTAGCACTCCGACGGACAAGTCAGTTCAGACACTCAAGATAGCTTGTTTACTAAGTTAAGTGAAGTGATTCTTACATACCTTTCTCAACCCATTGTTCCTGTATTTATACCTGTTCATTTTGATCCTCGGGGCCAGGGTCTACTTTTTAATTATTGTCCTTTCTATTATTCGACCCTAAGGATTTACACTTATTTGGCACATATATTATATTCGGCTTTCCATTCTCGTAGGATACAGCCAATTTATATCAGTCTTCCAATGGTACGCACCTTTTGATTTTTCCATATATTCGGCCCCCACAATTGCCTCCCGAACTCCCCATTGAGGGTAATTAATCGGCGTGTTTGGTCTTGAATTGGAAAAGTTAAAATAGGTCAGGCGGCTTCGCGTACCCCAATATAGATGTCAGGATGCGCACACCTTTTCGTTCATCATTACACTTTCCCGCCTCATTCTTGCGTCTCGCATTTATTATGATTTGAAATTTCAATCCTTTCGAATGCACAGTTTGTCGAGTATTCGAGACTCTTGGACCGCTAGCGGATATCCCTTCTCTGACTTGCATTTTCTGCAACTCTTCTCCGTCTACCCTCGTCCCCCTTGCTCCTCGTAAGTATTCTTCTCTTTTCTTTGCAATCCTACTTTCTGTTTGTTATTTTAATTTTGGCGAACCCTTTATTCCCCGTGAAAATGGCTAAACACTTGAAAGACCTCCTTTCTGAGGATCGTGTCTTCAGATTCCGGCAACACTTTTCCATCCCTGACGATGTTCATCTATCTCTAGTGACGGACAACACGCTGGATATGGAGAGAGAGGATCGAAATTCAATCGTCTTTCCTCTCCTATCCATTACAGAGGGCGGGGTCCGTTTTCCCCTACATCCATTCCTTAGGGCCGTCCTCCGCTATTGGGGTCTGATTCCTTCTCAGCCCAACGTGAACTTTTTTTGAATTGTAATGGGGATCGTAGAGTTGAACCGGCGCCTCAGGATCGATCTTGGCATTCCGGCCATTCGGCACTGCTATGCTTTAGCCAAATCTTCCGGTCGGCTTGGGCGGTACTTTCTTAGGGCCAAGGATACTGACCATCATTTGGTAACCATGCTTGCTAGTTCTGGTAAGCGTGTGGATGACGTAATGGTCAATATTTGAGGGAACTGGGAATTTGGCGAAGGTGAGGGTCGCCTAGACCCTATTCCCAGACGGAGGGGTGAACCAGGTTGCCGTGTGTCTCCTTGTGTTTACTGAACTTTTCTTTTACTCGGCCTTCTCTCCGTGTCTAACCCTTTGTCTTTGGAGGCAGTAATTTGAAGAAGATTCTGGTTTCTACTGACGATGCAGTCCTTGCACAGATTGCGACTGCACTCGGATACTTCGGCCGTCCAAACTTACAGAAGCAAGGGAGAGCGGCCCACATACTTCTTCGATACGAGCCTACTTATACTACTTTTTCGACTGCTAACAACATTCCGATTCCATCTGGCGATCAACAACTTGCGGCTCTTATCTTCCCTAGCTTCAAGAGCCTTAGGCAAGTTGGTCTCGAAGCTTCTGATTCGGGGCAAGACGTCGACCCGGTGGTAGAGGTAGTCGCCGAACCAGCCAGAGAGTTCGCTGAGGAGGCCGAAGAGGTTGACGAGGCCCTAAACTCGGCATTTGAGGCAGCCAGACGTAGTCAGCCTACCTCGCCGTCCACTTCGGGTCGGGTGGAGTTTTCTTCTAGAGATATTTTTGAAAGTTTGGGAGACCTACCCGGCGATTTTTTTGAAGGTATGGCTGGGGAAAGCCTCACGCAGATGGCTCGAAAGAAAAATGCCGAGCGCATGGCTGCCCGGAAAAAGGCGGAGGCCGCCTGTTCTGGACTTGCCTTGATTGAGTCTTTCGAACCCGTTATTGAAGAGTCGGCTCAGATTGTTGCGGCCGAAATGGCGAAAGAGGTTGAATAACCGGTCATTGAAGAACGGTTGATTCCAGAAGAGCGGGGCAAGAAGCGTAGCGCCGAGGGAGAGGCCGGTTCAGAAGATAGTCTTGCCGACAAAAGGCCTCGCTTAGAAGAATCAGACGTGGTTGTTTCTTTCATTATTCAGCCAAAGATCAGAGATACACCGATTCCCTTTGACGCATCCATCATTACCAACCCAGCGATAGCCTTGAGCCTGGCAGCTTCAGTCTCCCTACCAGCTAATAAGGCATCCTTTCATGCCGTATCGGATTTGGTGGCCGTAGCCCTATCTGCGCAGTCGGCCCTTTTGGTAGGTGAACTTTGACTTGTTTTGATTTTGGTTGCCTATGGCATCTAATGATCCCAACTCGTTTTGCAAACGGTCGGCAGGATTGCTGACTTGGGCCGCCGCCTATACGATGCCCTTGAGAGGATTGACCGTTTGCATTCAGAAGTGGTCGATCAAAAGAGCAGGGCCGAGTTTGAGATGATGAGAGCCGCGATGGAGACTGCGCGAGCTGAAGCTGAAGTAGAAAAGGCTCGGACTGCCGATTATCGCCATTCTGATGCTGAAGATAGGGTGAACGCGAGAAAAGAATCGCTTAGGCTAGTCGAGGAGGTGCTTAACAAGATGGAGACTGAGTCAGCAGAGTTGAAGGCGGCCAAGGAAAAGGCAAAATCTGAGGCTTCTGCTGCATTCGAAGCAGGAAAAGGCGCCGCCTTCGAGGAATACGTAGATGAAGTCCCTAAGTTTGAGAATTGGAGGTTCAAACATGGGTGGCTCAAGGCCCTTGATGCCGCTGGGGTTACATTGGCCTTGCCAATTCCTTATGAGCAGGTGGACGTTGAGCCACTTGAGTCTGATCCCGAGGATTGATCTGGGAGTCATTCGAATTTTATAAAATGCTTTCCCTTTTAATGTATGTTTTTGTTTTAAGGACTTTTGTTGGTTCCGAGTAGTTTTCATGTATAAATTGGCTACTGTCTGAGCTCAATTTATTAATGAAAATTATCTTGTTGTTTCACTACTACTTATGCGCAGTTTGTGATGTTATGTTGGTGAAGAATTTTTGCCTTTCACTACTTTAGATAGAATGATTACTCTGTTGAGCTTTCCACGATTGAATATCCTGGTAATATTGACTTATCATTCGTATGCCGAATAGTTCGTTGGTATTATGCTGAAACGATTCATGGGCCGGCTGGGGCACTTAATCCGAATAGATTGATTAATCTGCCCTTGCCCCAGGCGGTGCATGATCATGTGGGCACTGGATGAGACGAACGTAGGAGTTTTGAAGTCGATTCATCGATTCATGGGCCGGCTGGGGCACTTAATCCGAATAGATTGATTAATCTGCCCTTGTCCTAGGCGGTGCATAATCATTCGGGCGCCGGATGAGACGAACTTAGGAGTTTTGAAGTCGATTCATGGGCCGGCTGGGGCGATTAAGCCAAATATATTGATAAATCTATCATGCCCTTGCCCCAGGCGGTGCATGATCATGCGGGCGCCGGATGAGATGAACGTAGGAGTTTTGAAGTCGATTCATCGATTCATGGGCTGGCTGGGGCACTTAATTCGAATAGATTGATTAATCTACCGTTGCCCTAAGCGGTGCATGATCATTCGGGCGCCGGATAAGACGAACTTAGGAGTTTTGAAGTCGATTCATGGGCTGGCTGGGGTGATTAAGCCGAATATATTGATAAATCTATCATGCCCTTGCCCCAGGCGGTGCATGATCATACGGGTGCCGGATGAGACGAACGTAGGAGTTTTGAAGTCGATTCATCGGCCGGCTGGGGCACTTAAGCCGAATATATTGATAGATCTATCTGCCCTTGCCCAAGCGGGTCGATCCAGTCGGCGCCGGGCGATTGAGGTTTTCACAATTAATGAGATTGCCTCGAGGGTGCTGCCTCTGTAAAGGATAAATGATTAAAGGTACAACTTTTATGAGCATAGTAAACAACTGACTCCAGCTTTTGAAGGTATCGTGTGAATATCGAACAGACTCTTCTTTAACAACAGAGGGGAAGCAATGATGCTAGCTGAGCTGGGTGGAGACATGAATCGAGGTGGTGACCCTTCGTGCACAGGGAGTAGGAGTTCTAGGGATCGAGAGAGGCGTCAGTCTCCTCGACGTCGAAGTAGGTCGCCCAGGCGGGACAAGTAGTCGCAGGGCAAATCTTCTCAACCTCGAGTCGAGAGAGGATATGAGGCGAATCCGTGCCCATTAAGCTTTGCGGTATTTGTGGGGAATAGACCCATGACAGAGGCGGATTTGATCGTTCGAGACCCAAATGTAGTGGTCAAGTTTGCTCGACAAATTTTTCCTCCTGAGGTTTAGTAATCGATGGTAGGTCGTCAAGATTACGAAGTATTTCGCGAAGGCACTCACGGGGCGGTGAAGAGGCTTTACACTGCCTATGAAATCGGCATGCGGTTGCGCCCTGCCTACCAAGAAATGGAGAAGAAGGAGGAACGTATTCGAAGTTTGGAGGCTCGCACGGAGGCGGCTGAGCGCGAGTTAAGGAAGACCAAGGCGGCTCAGGCACAACCCGCCGGGCAGGGAAACCCAATCGTGGAAAAAAGGGTTACCAGTCAGCTTATCAGTACTGTGCTTGCCGATCGTGAGACGGCGAGTATGTTCGCAATGGAGACCGCGAAGAGGAGGGCCTATGAGAAAGGTTTTCATGAAGGCCGAAAAATTGGAATAAAAAAGACCAAGGAAAAACTTGCCAAAGAAGTTTGCCGATGTGAAAATCGTGGATTTAGGCATGGTTGGATTAAGGCATCTCAAGCCGCGGAAGCTCTTCGAGTGTTGGGCATTGATTCGACATCGCCACTCTACCACAGTAAACATTTTTCGTTTTCTGCTTTTGAAGTCGAGAAGAGTGAGGATGAGGGTGACACCGTATAAGTATTGTAAGGTTGAAACGTAGATCATGTTCAAAACTATGTAATTTATTGTTTGTTTTATTGAATAAAAAACGTTCTATTATAAATATTTTGTTGCAGTTCGTATTCGGCATGTATGTATTTCGTTTTATTGTATGTTTGAATGAATGTATAAACGTTGATTGGCAGGGTCGACCCATACGTGGTACGCCGGTTTATTCCTGAATGAGGCCATTGTAACCTGAGGAAGCCGAAAGCCAGTGGGTAGAGTGGCTGCGGTAAATTCAACTCGGCTCGGGGCCTAGATTTTTGGCCAGTGCATGTGCTTCAAAAAGTCGTTTGGATAACTGCGCCGTGGCGAATGTTAACCGACGTTTGTCTCATGGAGTTTAGCGTTAATGAAATCGCCTCAGGATTGGGGCCTCGAGATCGCTGCCCGTATTGAAAATAAAAGGAGTGGGCGCTTCGCACAGATAATTAATCACTTATTATGTGAGGTGGGATAAGTGGGGATGTTAGTTAGAGAGGCTGGGAGTTCAACCAAACTTGGTGTTGCAATGGAGCGCGGCAGAGGACCCATCCGTATGGGTGGTAGGACGTCCAAAAGTTGGCATGAATCTTCCAGTTGTCGAAGCAGATCACCCCGAAAAGAAAGGCAACGACCGTTGGGTTTATCCTTCCTTGTCCTGGATCTTTGCCTTGACATTGTCAATGGTATCAGGGGAAGTTTGGCAATGCGCAAGTCATGGGCTTGGGCAAAGTTGGCTCAAGACTTTGCAAACCGTAGAGGCCTTCTGGGTGACGGGAGTTGATTCAGCGCTGCCGCTTTACCAATGCGTCTTTTCCCCTTTTTAGATTTTGAGGTTGAAAATGGGTATTGTAATGCTCAAAAGCGGGTTGCGTTTATGTAACAGCTGTTTGATCAAATAAAAAGTTTTATTTCAAACATTTGCGTCTTATTCTGAATTTTTTATATGCTTAGTTAAGTACCCTATTTCGGATATTGGCGTGTTTTTTTTGTTTTTGTTCGTGCCGAAGGGTACTCCGAATTCGGAGACTTAATCGGCCTTGAGGTGTCATGCACCAAAGGGCGTTCCGAATCCGGAGGCTTAATCGGCCCTAAGGTGTCATGCACCAAGGGGCTCCGAATCCGGAGGATTAATCGGCCTTAAGGTGTTAAGGTGTCATGCACCAAAAGGGCTCCGAATCCGGAGACTTAATGTGGCCAATCGTGATATCCATGAAGGGCACTCCGAATCCGGAGACTTAATCGATCCTAAGGTGTCATGTACCAAAGGGCGCTCCGAATCCGGAGGCTTAATGTGGCCAATCGTGATATCCACGAAGGGCGCTCCAAATCTGGAGGCTTAATCGGCCCTAAGGTGTCATGCACCAAAGGACGCTCCGAATCCGGAGGCTTAATCGGCCCTAAGGTGCCATGCACCAAAGGGGCTCCGAATCCGGAGACTTAATGTGGCCAATCGTGATATCCACGAAGGGTGCTCCGAATCCGGAGACTTAATCGGCCCCTAAGGTGTCATGCACACCAAAGGGGGGCTTTGAATCGTCGACATGATGAGCGCTACAACGGGGTTTGAGAAATTAATTGAGCAACAAAGAAAAATGGTTTGCATTGCAGAAGTGATATATATACAAGTATCAAAGCCCACAGGTCGGGTCAGTGATAGGGTTTTCATAAAATCTCTACTTGTGCCGATTGCAGGGAGCCACGGATTTCTTCAATGCCATGGTCTGTCTGGAAGCGCACAAGATAATGATAAGTGCTTGGAACGGCCTTCATAATATGTAACCAGGTTCGCCCCATGATGACATTATACGGCGAAGGGAGCTTTACGACCAGGAATTCTACTTCGACCGTTCTGGAGCCCGCTCGAACAGGTAGTATGATCTTCCCTAATGGGTACTCAGGATTCGTATTAAAGCCGAATAGTGGGTGAGGCGCCGGGGACAGATCTGACTCGTTGAAGCCGAGTTTGATGAAAGTTTGGTAATACATAACCTCTGAAGTACTCCCTGGGTCTATGAGAATGCGTTCAATGGTGAACCGATTTACGCGTAATTTGATGACTAACGGATCGATGTGGGAAGCTGTTGTGGCGCTACGATCGGAGTCATTGAAAGTGATTGTTGGATCTTCTCCGGGCCATTCGGTCTAAATACGTTGCTTTTGGGAGATTGGATGCGATTGAATTGTGTGCACGGTTGGGGATGCAGGTAGGCTGTAGATTATATGGATCACGCCAAGTGGAGGTGAGTCCTGCCTCAAGGCTAGTGCCTTGATTGGCTTTCCCTTTCTTACGTACTGCTGCAGTCGGCCATCTTGCACCAGTTCTTCCAAGTGATCTTTTAATGCGTAACAATGCTCCGTTTCGTGGTCGTGATCTTTGTGATACTCGCACCGCTTATCCCTTCTTCGCGTGGCGGGTGGTCCCACCATCTTTGACGCCCATTTGAAGAATGGAAGGTGTTGGACTTTGGTCATTATTGCAGCGATTGGTTCTGATAACTCTGTGTACTTATTGTCGACACGCCTCGAACGCCTGCTGTCGACTTGCAGTTGTTCATTCGCCCGGTAGGAGCATTGATCGTTTGATCGGCGAGTGTCCCGCCTTTTGTCTCATTTAGCGCGTTGCCGTGGCTCAGGGCTCGGAGGTGGCACGGAACTTATTGGTTGAGCAATTTCAGGGGGGGCCGTTTTGTTAGACATTTGGCCGGCTTTTATTCTCAAGACATCATCTTCCATTTTGCAATACTCTTCAACTTTCTTCATCAACGCCCAGACTGTTTTGGGGGGTCTTCTGGTCAAGGAACTGCGAAGAGCACTGTCAGGATGTAGTCCCATTTTGAAGGCGGTGATGGCCATAGAGTCGTTGCAAGCGTCGTCGACGAGGTTGAAGCACTCCCAATAGTGCGCCGAATCGCCTGTCGTTTCTCTGATCAATTTGCATAGCCTGAGAGAGTCGGCTGTTTAATTTTACCTCGTTGGTGATGAACCTGGCCTTGAAGGATTTCTGTAATTGATGGAAGCTTTTGATCGAAGCCAGCTCCAGCTTGTAATACCACCTGACAGCTAATGACCTCAGGCTGCTAGGGAATATTCGGCACATGAGGGCTTCGTTGTCTGCATGCAATGTCATGGCCTGCTTGTAGTGACGGATATGATCAGTGGGGTATGATTTTCTATCGTAAAGAGTGAATGACAGAGCTTTGAACTTCTTGGGCAGGGCCGCCCTTGCAATCCGTCAGACAAAAGGATCGTGCTGGTCCTCTTCGTCTGAACTGCTCCTCCTACATTTGTTCCTTGTATGTAGACTCTTTTCGGAGGAGCTGGAAGTTTTGGATCGTCCCTTCTTGTTGAGCTCTGTGGGTAATGAGTTGGAGTCGCTATCGATATCCTTTGGTCGGGCTCGAGGTCGTTGTCCACCGGCCCTCGGAGGTCGTTCGGGATCTTGGCGCATGGCTTCTCTCGATTTTGCTACTTCGAGGGCCAAATCTTGACGGAGACGTTCATTTTCAGCGATCATGTTCTCCAGCCTTTGTTCATTCTGCTTTGCTTGTTCCATGATCGCCTGCATTGTCTCTTGCGCTGAAGTTGTTGGTGAGTCGAAGTTCAAGGCGCATCTTGCAACGATGGTTTCCTTTCCGAGCATATTTGTTGGAGTGAGGTCATCTCCCTGTGCGGTCTCGTCAGTGGCTATCAGAGGATCTTCAGTCACGCCTGCAATGGATGTATTTGAGTATTCCCACAGACGGCGCCAATTGTGGAGAAGTGGTTTGGAAATACTCTTTAGATCTTGGGAGACGCTTATGATCCTCAGCTAGTCACCTGAAAAGATGGAGACACTCCAGTCGGGGGTGCCGGAATTAGCACTCCGACGGACAAGTTAGTTAAGACACTCAAGATAGCTTGTTTACTAAGTTAAGTGAAGTGATTCTTACATACATTTCTCAACCTATTATTCCTGTATTTATACCTGTTCCTTTTGATCCTCGGGGCCAGGGCCTACTTTTTAATCATTGTCCTTTCTATTATTCGGCCCTAAGGATTTACACTTATTCGGCACATATATTATATTCGGCTTCCCACTCTCGTAGGATATAGTCGATTTATATCAGTCTTCCAATGGTACGCACCTTCTGATTTTTCCATATATTCGGCCCCCATAGGGCCCACTCAATTTTGGGCTCAAAGATGGCAAAAAATAAGCCTATATTACACAATTTTTCCAACAGTCCCCCACATGAATGGAATTTGATAGAGAGAAAATGTAACAACATGATCTAAAACCAGAGAGTACAAAAATTGGATATAGCGATCCTGGTTTTTCCTCTCTTTATTTATTGTATTTCGGACTCGGTTCTGTGGATGTGTTGTTGTCTCATTCTCATTTCCATCCCTTACTCTTTGTATTTGAGTCTAGGGTTGTGTTGGGCAGGTTTGAATCAGGTTGGTTGTGTTTTGAAACCAAAAGTTGGTGCCCAGAATTTGGCCTTCACGCTTGAGCGGGGCTTTTGACGCTCAAACGGGCTCTTTGTTGTTGCTTCTCTGCTCGAGCGGGCGTTTTGACGCTCGAGCGTAAATTTCCATCTCCCAGTATTTTTCTCTGCAGGTCTTCATACGCTCGAGCAGGCGTTTTGACGCTCGAGCGTGATCCTTTGATTTTGTTCCTCCGCTCGAGCGGGGAGTTTGACGCTCGAGCGGGGACCATCGCCTGCAAAACTTTTGTGAGTATGCATTCGACGCCGAAAGCGGCGTTTTGACGCCGGCGTGAGTTCAGGTTCGACGCCGAGCGGGGTTTCACGCCGGCGGGAGACTTTATATCGATCAGTTTCACCTTTTTGGATCACTTCTTGATTTTCTTTCTCTCTCTTACTTTTTCAAAACCTCCATTAGAGAGCACCTCACTCTAAAACTCCAACTTCTCTCTAGGGTTTGATCTAGTAGGAGTGATATTCTAACCTTGGGCCTTTGTAAAAAGTGTTGAGCTTGTTGAGGGCTACATTTTGATCCGAAAATATTGGGGTTTGGAGCACTTCGAATTTCTTCATCTTCTTCCTTTGAGCTCCGAATTTGAGGTAGGGATAACTACTTATTTATATGATCTTTGACATAAATTTTTAGTCATTTTGATTTAATGTTGAGGTTGGGTGATTTTGGGTGTTAGGGTTTCTAAACGTATAAAGAGGGGTTTTTTGTTATTTTGACTCATAAATATATATTTTGGGTCTTAAAGTGATGGTATTGTTGTTGGTTGTTGATATTGGTGCCTTTGGATCAAAGTTGAGAAAGATGGAGGAAAGCCCTAATTTTTGTTATGAATTAATTGATATAATTAATTTGGAAATGTTATGGAAATATGAAATTGAGGTGGAAATGATGAGATTTGCATAATATGAGATAAAATGGTGAAGTTGGATTTATTAATCGCTTACTTTGAAAATGTTGAATATATATCTGTTGAGGCATTTATTATCTGTTTAGAAATAACTGCTTTGGGCTATCGGTGGAGGATAGTCTTGATTGTTGTAGACAATGCATAATGATTAGGCGAACTAAAACTAATCAATTGAATATGTCATTGAATATGACGGTTGAAATAATACATCAAATTTATGTATTGATTGATTATGTATATGATATGTGTTTATATACATTGTATTGTGTGGGGGGAGAGAGTGGATATACTCCACGGTTTAGGGGGAGATAGGCGATGGACTCCTAAACCGAATATTGTTTGGGGGGAGATAGGGGATGGACTCCATCGATACAACAAATATGTGTATCTATTGAAGTATTGATATAGCAAATCTGTGTATCATATATGAAGTATGGAAGTGTTTTATTTGAGATTGATATAGCAATTATGTGTATCTATTGTGAAGTATGAAATGTTTAATTTGAGTTGTTATCTCAATTGAAATGGAAGTACTGTTGAGATGAGATATAATCTCATTTAAATTGTTTGGTCAGGTTCTGAGCCTTAGTTATGAATTGAGAAATTGGATAAGAAATGGAAAATGGAATGAAACATGGACACATTTGTCATGTAATTGAAATGGGTTATGAATTGATTTATGTGAGTTAAACATTTATCAAATGCTAATGTTTTAGTTATTGCTCATATTATGTTTAGCATATCTCTACTGGGCGTTGGCTCACCCTATATGGGGCATCATTTTCAGGTACAGGTATTATGCCACTTCCAAGGACGTAGCTTGGAAGGCTTGAGGCTGTCGGACTCTTTTTATTGTTTTTGTTGTATTACATGTATATCAAGCCAAGGGCTTATTTTGTGTAAAGTTAGTATTCTCTTTTTGTAACCAAGTGTTGACTTGGAAAGTTGTAAGCCCGTAGGGCATTTACTTTTGTTGTCAACATGTAATACTTTTGGACTAAATACTCTGATGAATAGAAATATGTTTATTATATATATATATATGTAATAATTATACCTAATATCTTACATGTTGATTAAAATTTCATTTTGATCTCTCTACTTTTAATTATGATAGTCAATCCTTGCACTTTAGATCAATTTGCAAATTGCAATATCACTCTTCTGTTCATTTAGGATTAGTGAAACTAACTTAATTGGCATGTGTGCCACACATGAAATATATTTCCAAGGCCAGAATTAAAACTGCCAACTTCTAACAGCAAAGAGTGACATTTTAACTTGACTTAAATTGTAAAAATTGACTGGGATAATTGAAAGTAAAGGGCTAAATTGAAATTTTTGTGCAAATACAGAGGTTCTAAATATAATTAACCCTGTATAGACTATAGACACATAATATACTATGTGCTGTAAAACATACTTTTGTCCATGTATCGCAACTTCTTGCAGTAGTTTTATTTCGTCTTCAACACTGTACGACTTATACTCATGATGATTAGGTCCAACATTGTTCCCTTCGTTGATCAATGGGAAATTAGAAGTTCCATCCCAAGCTGTTTGGCTATAGTTACTGAATCAGAAAAGTATTATAGGAACCTCATAAATTTCAATTAAAATCACTATAGTAATTAGAAAAAAATTACTTATCCCAAAAATAAAGAAGAAAAAGAAACAATATAACCATTGAGAATGAGATGTCAAGTTTGATCACGATGAAAGTAAAAATAGGGTCCCATATTATTTAAGCCCTACTGTTGTGTTTGGTTGAGGGATTTGAGGAGAGATTTGGAAAGGAAAATGGAAATGGTAGGTGAAATATGAATTAAATATACTTACATTTCACCTAATTTCACACACCTTTTCCATTTCTCTTTCCAAATCTCTCTCCAAATTTCTTAACTAAACACAGCGTTATAATATTAGTAAGTTGAAAATGGGGCCCAATCTAACTTCACATAAATTAAAGGGCCCAAAAAATTTAAGAGTCAAATTAAAGGTATATAAAAATTTGAGCCTAAATTGCAATTTTTTTTCTTATCTGAATCTATCAACAAAAGTACATAACACTACAACAAAACTAACTATTCACGACATCATGTTTACGACATGCATTAAATGCATGTCGTAGTTAGTACATTCTACGGCATTTTTTTTTTGCAAGCCGTTAATGTTTTGTCAATAACAGCATACATGCCATGTAAGTCGTTGATTCATATATTTATAGCATGCAAAAGTATGCCGTAAAAAATGTATGTTTTTACGACTTACAAAAATATGTCGTAAAATATTTGCATTTAAGACGACATACATTTCATATTGTAAAATATTATAACTTTACACGGCATACATTAACATGTCGTGAAAACTTCTACAAAAATAATAATAATAATAATAATAATAATAATAATAATAATAATCAGAATTTTTTTTATGGCATGCAAAAGCATGCCGTAAAAAATGTATATTTTCACGGCATACAAAAATATGTCATAAAATATTTGTACTTAAGATGACTTACATTTCATGTCGTAAAATATTATAACTTTATACGGCATGCATTAGCATGTCGTGAAAACTTTTATTAAAAAAATTTTAAACCGATTTTTTTTTTTATTTAAAAAAGCTAACAATTTCCAACCAAGCTTCTCACCTTAAATTTTCCTACTTGAGGACAATATAAAAAATAATTTATACATTATTTTATAATTTAGTGTCTCTTTTAAGGAATAATCGCACCCAGTGGGATTTTGGGAAAAAAAAAATTACACATTCATGAAATTTTTTTATAATTTTAATGATTAATATTCATATGATTTCTCACTAATTTGTAATTATTATTTTTTTAAAATTTCCTTGATTTGATATTTTTCTTTCTTTTAATAATTTCTTTATTTTTTACTTTTTAGATGTGTCTAATCTGAATACAACTAAAAAATAAAATATTTGTAAAAAAAATAATAAAATATAATATATATGAAATGTATTAAATTTTATATTTTTTTGAATTTAGTGATTTTTTTTTAAAAAAAAATTAAAAAGTAAAACATTATTAAAATAAAAATAAAAATATTTCTTTTAATATATGTAAATTATTTGAATTTAAAAAGTAAAAAAAAATTATTTAAAATATTACAAATATTACAATAATTAAAACAAAACACTGAAAAACATTTTACGCCCCATACTCTCTCACTCACTCTCTGGTATCTCTCTCTCTCTCTCTCTCTCTCTCTCTCTCTCACAACCCTCTCTAAACCCTAATCTCTCTTAATCGATCGAATCAGCCTTCTTCAGCCTTGATTTGATCTCAAAGCAATTGGTGATTCATCTCATATCCAATCTCAGAGCGATTGGCAATTTCGATTTTGAGATTCCGAAGCTCCACCGCCTCCACCATCTGCACCGGCGAGGGAAGCAAGGACCATCGTCTACTAAGGTGAGCACCACCGTCTCTCTCTCTCTCTCTCTCTCAGTTTCGTATTCTCTCTCTCTCTCTTAAGCTCTTCCCGTCGAGTTTGAGCAATTGGTTTTAGAACTCAGTTTGATTTGATTGGTTCCTTCTATGTATGAACTGCTAGTCAAATTGCTTCAAAATAGTGCTTTGGTGGCCATTTGTGATATTTTCTCAGTCAAAAATTGGGAAATTTGCTACTCACATTTATCCTGATATAGAATTAACCTCTTTCGAATTTGTTACATAAATTTTCCTTGTATCTCTGTGAGGTTGCAGTTTGATGTAGGGTGTTTTCAGCAACTGCTTTAAGAGAAATGGTTTTTTTATATGAATGAGAATGATTCAAGTATCATAAATGCTTGTGGATTTTACTTCAATTTTTGAAATAACAGTTTTATGGTAGCATTTATGTTACACTTAGAAAAAATACATAAGCTGTGAAATGGTTCGTTGTTTTGTATATTTGCTTGTGTTGGAAGAAATCAAATCACCAGATGTCAAAAACGAACATCTATCACGTTGGTTGTTAGAGTTGTACTGGTAGATCAATATGAAATCATATACTATCCCATTTGTATTGGTCAGCCAGTATGTTCTCAAAATGATAAGAGAGGTCTGCTGGTAGTTTGTCATTTTGAATAAAATAAAGGGGAAATACCAAAAACAAATACTTAGGTTTGACTCTTAAACCAATAATAACTCTCCTCTTTGGCTCTAATCTTCATTTTGATCAATCTGTATCTGGAAGGAGTTGGAAAGAAGTGATGCAGTGTTGCCCGAGGTGTATTAATTAGTATTCTCTTCTACTCGACTCATTTTTTTATTTACTGATGATTTCTATCTTTTTCCTGTATTTAGGTGTACTTAAATGCGATTGGTTTGTTATTTCGGGTGTATGTACGAGGTGAAATTGACTTCTTCAGAGACCGTCTTAAGATCTTGGCAGGTTATCTGACAAATCAAGTGAGTTAGAAAACATAGTTTGTTATTTCCTTCTTTTCAGAACAAGAAGACATTTAATTGTGAAAGATATGTTCCTATTTATAGCAGCTTATGAGGGACTTATTTCTATTTAAAAGATTGAGGAATTAAAATTGAAGTGCCATGGGTTGTTTTGGGCAACTATTCCATAGGCATTTTAGATTGTTTGTCCAGTGAAAATTATTTAGGTCTATATGCTATCAGAATTGGCACTTTCAGGTTTCCTTTTGGACCTCGTGCTAGCATTTATGTGGGATGTACTTTGACTAATTGCTCTCATTTACTGTATATCGTAACAATCTTTAGGCTTTTTGGTATTTGGAGTGGCACCTTGATGTGTTAATACTGTGGGCCTTAGCTTCAACTGGAGCATTTGATAAAGGAGAAGATCTACTCAAGGGCTTGAGATTCAGATTAGGAGGATCTTGCCGAACTCCTCTTTAGTTTCTCGCACATATTCAGTATTTAGCTTTCTTTAACAGTGCTCTCTCTTGCCGTGCAATCCCATAATTTTGTTCTGTTTTTGTAGAATTTCTAAGATGAGCAAGAAGAAGCAGCAAGCAATGCAGAGTGGAATGCTGGTTTGTTTTTGTTGTTGTGTTTTGCCTCTATAATAATAATGTTCTAGGCCTTTTGGCTGATTTTTTAATCCCGTTTACATTTTCATCAAAAGCTTCGTACCAATGATTTTTCCTTAGAGGCTAGAATAGATATTTAATTGAAGGAAAATTAAATAAACAGAATTTTTATTCATACCCTTCAACCGAAATGATGTGACAGTGGTATTCTTGAAATTATAAGCTACAATGATGGGTGTTTTAGTTTGAGATAAAAAGACCATAAGAGGCCACATCATTAGTATACAAGTTTTATTAAGAAATTATATTTACTTTTAATTTCCAATTGAACGGATTTCACCTTTTTGTCTCAAATTGCGAGAAGTCAGTATCTGAGTATGGAAAAGGCAACTACAAAGAGGCATTGGAATTGCTTGGCCCAAATTTTGAAGCCAACAACTTTAAGGTACTATTATGAATAATGTGAAATTAAGTTCTATGAATATTTATAGTTAATCTTAATTCATATATTTTTGGGGAAAAAACATGAGGGGTTACTTCTTTATGCTAGACAATTGGCGCATCTGATGAACAACTTGATGTCTTCAACGAAGTTTGGTATGTTATGTTCTTTGAATCTTGGACAAGCTATTAAGGGTACATTCTTTATTCTTGTCTCATAATCTCATTTGAACTCCACGATAGTTTATTTCTCACTGGGTTGTTTTCATGTGCAGCGATTGAAGTCATTGGGAAGCGCATAAAGATGAGGGAAGGTGCTCCATTCATGTGGCGCCTACTGGTACATCTCTTCCATTTTTTTATCATGAGTTACATATTTTTAGCTTTAAAATATTTAATGTGTGGCCGATGCAAACATACCATTGGATATACATTGGCCCTGTTTGTTAGAGATTATTTTCAGCTTTCAGCTTAATTTAAGCTGTTTTGATATGTTTGGTTTAGCTTATGCTTATAGCTTATAGCTTTGTGGAAGTCAGAAATCAGCTTATTCTTTGAGTGGGGCAGGAGATGCTTTGAGAATAAGCTGGAAATCAGCTTAAGCTGAAAGTTATAAGCTATAAGCTATTTGGGCATAAGCTATAAGCAGTTTCCCACAGCTCTACCAAACAGGGCCATTGTTGTGTTGTTGATTCAGGAGAGAGGTTATGCCATGGTAGGGAGGCTGGAAGCTACTACTGTTGGAGAGCAGGCAAAGTGTTTGGAGACTGCTTACTTCAAGTAAAACTGGTACATATATATATATATATATGTATGATAGTCCAACCTCTTGCATTTTTTACCATTTGTTGAGAGGTTGAACATTAATGATGTAATAAAATCTTTCAATTTTGTATGTAAATTTAGTTTACTGTTTGTAGATACGAATACTTATACGATAACACTTGAACATACTTCTATCCTCATTGAGATACACAAGAACGGTGCCTGCCTGCAAATTTTAAAAAACACACACATACAAAGAAAACCAACACATAGACTAGCATAATTAAATCACTGGCCAAAGAAACTAAAATTATATAATTTTTGCCAAATTCCAGTTTGCAGGATTATTTTTCAATTGAGTGGTTTTCAACTTTTCGAAAAACATGCCAAGTCATCCTTTCCAATGTTGTTCTGTATTGTGTTTTAGCTGAATTATGTTTTGGTTGCTAATTTGTATATATCTTGTTGTTTTCTTCTTTCAAATTTGTCATGACAACCATTGCATGGGACTTTGTGTATGTTTTTTTGTCTGTGTGGATAATAAAATTATTATTTAACGACGTAAATTACGCCTTTGCAACTAACCTGACTAAAGTGTTTTTTTATGTTTATGGATGGGTGCATATTTAAACTTGGAATGATATCTGTTGTGACCTGGATTTGTATTAATGGAGCTTTCCTTTTACATATGTAGAAGAATTATCCAGCAGTGATGAGAAGAAATATAAAGCTCTAAAGCGAGCAACAGAGAGGGAGATATCTCAGAGTGCTGATGTCATTTGTTGCACATGTGTTGGTGCTGGCGATCCTCGATTGGCTAATTTTAGATTTCGCCAGGTTGGTTTGTGAACATTTTACCGTCATAAAGGATTGCCAATCTTTTCTGCTCTGGTTTACATGATTGCTTTCAATCTGTTTATAGGTCCTTATTGATGAATCTACTCAAGCAACTAAGCCCGAGTGTCTTATTCCCTTGGTTCTTGGCGTGAAGCAGGTAAACAAGTCTTTATATGTTACTTTCTAGTCTATTGTTATCTGCTTCTTTTTCTGATAATAGATTTCTCTATTAGGTTGTTCTCGTTGGCGACCATTGGATAATAGATCTCTCGTTGATTCACATAAATATGAAACCACACCCATATAAAAAGTTTAATAAAAAATTTAATAAACTATTTAGTATCCTAGCATGACTCATTAATTTTTACTCCCGTTTAACAAATTTCCTTCTTTAAAATGCCACCAGCCCATAGAACATTTTTCTCTCTAACTTGTCTCTTTTCTCTACTCAACATATAAGTAATTGATGACAATGAAAATGAAAACCCACTAAGAGAAGAGAGAACAGAGAAAATTCAATACACAAACTTGAGAGTCCATAGATCAACAACACACATGTCAAATGGCAGAGCAGCTCAACATTGATCGCATGGCTTTCATTTTTCTATTATGTTAATCTTGTTGATTGTTTCTTCTTTCTTTCTTTCTTTTTTTTTTTTCCCCAGGGACTTCTTGTTGTGCCAATCTGGGATAGCAATCGTAGACAAATTTTGGGGATGCGATATAAATTGGTTTCAAAGTCATTCAAGATATGGGACATGGCAAATTGTTATATGCTGCTTCAAGTTCCTTTTCTTCCTTTTCTTTCCTTGTTGCTTGTTATCTTAGCATTCTATGATGTCATATATATACCTATGATATGAGATATCTATGTAGGTTGTAAACAACATGTATAAATTAATTGTGACCAGATTATTTATTGCTTGATTTGGGGACATTTACAATACTAATCTTCAACTAGCTGTTGTCAAATATTATTATTATTATTATTATTATTATTATTATTATTATTATTATTATTATTTTAAATTCCCATTTGGAATGTTGAGATCAAAGTGATAATTTAGAAAAGAAGTCTCCAATTGATGTTAACATGCAGGACCCTGATCTTTGTGTGTTGGACATTTATAATACTAATCTTCTATAAGTTGTTGAGTTGCCTTGACTTTGCAGGAAGCTGGGTGCTTTTTTGTTGTTCTGAAATGTGTGCTTGCACCTGTTGCTGCTGCTTCTGCAACATCTGCTCTTCGAATCCCTACCATTGGTATTGGGGCAGAGACTTTTTGTGGTGGCCAAGTTAATTGATTCTTTAGCTCTCTCTAATACTCCTAATAATGAATTACACTTGACTGCTTGTATTGTATATAATCTTTTTACTTTCATTTGTACATATAATTTGCTATTTGATCTTGTGATTTGCTTTTCAAGGACTAAAATAGGTATTTTAATGATATTGTGGGTTCATATATTGAGTTTACTCATATAATAAACTTTGAATTTGCTATCTCTCTCTCTCTCTCTCTC
The DNA here is from genome assembly GCA_025200525.1 of Camellia lanceoleosa. Lineage (NCBI taxonomy): Eukaryota > Viridiplantae > Streptophyta > Magnoliopsida > Ericales > Theaceae > Camellia > Camellia lanceoleosa. The sequence goes on along the minus strand of CM045761.1, from coordinate 54,619,349 downwards.
TCTCTCTCTCTATATATATATATATATTAAAAATAACCTTCTACGGCATATAAAATTATGTCATGAAAAGTATAATGATTTATGACATGCAAGAAAATGCCGTAAAAGATTATATACGGCATACAAAGTATGCCGTAAATATATTAAAAATGGCCTTCTACGGCATACAAAATTATGTCGTGAAAAGTGTGATGATTTATGACATGCAAGAAAATGTCGTAAAATATTATATACGACATACAAAGTATGTTATAAATATATTAAAATAACTTCTACGGCATGCAAAATTATGCCATGGAAAGTATGATGATTTATGGCATGACAAAAATGTTGTAAAAAGTTATATACGACATACAAAGTATGTCATTGATATTTAATTTATTACTTTTTACAACTTTACTTGCATGCCGTAAAAGATGTTCAACTTTCCACGGCATGTCATATAACGACATTTGTGTGCATGCCGTGAAAGAGTTTTTACGGCATACATTGCAAGCTATAAAAATTCAATTTTGTTGTAGTGTAAAGCATTTGCTATTTTTCTTCTTCCTCAATCCTAATTTGACTCATTTCAATGGAAGAGCATTTGCCCTAATTTCTATAATTTTTGTACACCCTAATTGGTTTTTGGTTTCATTACAATTAAATCCATTAAATTCTAATTTGTTTTTGCTACTACTTTCAATCATTTTAGCCAGTGGTGTTAATTATGTCTTATTGTCTTTGTTGTGCATTTTCAACCCTTGCCCTAAAGTTGTGGACCTTTGGTTCTAATTTATGTTGTTCTGCTTGTTTTTCTAAATCCATTAAATCCTTATTTGTTTTTGCCATTAGTTTCAATCATTTTAGTTAGTGGTGTTAATAATATCTTATTGTTGTGTGTTTTCAACCTTTGCCCTAAAGTTTTGGACCATTGGTTCTAATTTATGTTATTCTGCTTTGTTTTTCTAAATCCATTAAATCCTTATTGTTGTTGTGCTTTGCCCTAATTTTCTATGGTTCTGTGTTTTGATTCCATATTTTCTATTGTGTGCCTGTGTGGAAACATTTTCTTTGAAGAGTCTGAACCTAACATATTCTCTCTTTGTTTTGATGTGCATGGAAACATATTCTTCAGCTAACATAATCACCATGGGAAATGAAATCCATGGTTCAAATGAATAAACCAACTTCAGGGTAATGGAACTTTAAATTATGGAAAGTAGTAACCTCACAACATAAAGATCCTACATCTAAAATATTACATTTCATACTGAATTCGCTTTACCTTTGTAGAGGCTGAGATATGAATGCATTGTTCCCCAAGGATAGATGACTGGGTTGCGCAATCTGGTTTTGAGCTGCTTGTAGATGACTGAGTTGCACAATCTGGTTTTGAGCTGCTGTTGGAGATGAATCCTAAGCGCCTGAGACATCATGCATGTACAATGCAGGATTAGTAGTAGAAAACAAAATCATACAGAATGGCTTGATTTATTGTGGTTCAAATATATCATAAATTCATGATTATGAGCGGTACATAATAGCAAATATATCGCAGTCCCATCATTGTAGCAGAAAATTAGTTTCTACTTACAAATTCATAGGATTTTGTTTAACATGTATAATTTATATTATACAAAATTATGTTGTTTAACATTTTCCTATATATGAAGGCTAAACAATTACTATAAAAGTTCGGTTTTGTTGGAACAGGGTAGGATAAATGCAAAAGCATATTATTAATTGATGATGCAGTTTTTTCTGGTGAATGGGCTAGACCGATCCAAGCTCCTCAAGCCCACTGGATAACCTGCAAGCAAGTTCAACGGGGAACGGGGTAGTCCCCCGGCGAACCCTCCGGTGTGTGAATTAGAAAAGGTGATAGACAAAATGTAGAGAGAGAGAGAGAGAGAGGGAGATAGAAAAACTTAACTTTCTCTTGTCTTCAAACTTTGCTTATATCCCTTGGTAATTATTTCGCTGTCTCTGTCGTTCTGACCTCCCCGCCGAAAAGCTTATGCTGTGGTTTGCCTTGTTCGGGGTGGGGGGCACCATCCCAGCTGAGAGGTGTTGTCGCAATAAATGCTGTGATGGCTGCATTAATGGTAATGTCGCGGGCAATAACTGCGAGATCTTTGTTTCGACGCGTGGCCCCTGCATCTGCCAGGTGTCCGAATATCATTGGCCTTCCCGCCTAGTTGGCTTCCAAAGTGATCTTTGGGTTTTACTAACCGGTTATGCAATGGGATTTAAATGGTGGGCTGGGTTTACTCATGGTAGGTCATGCCCTTGTGGGCCTATCCATGTCAAGAGTCCCCATTCCCGAGTGCTTTTTAGTCCAACGAATAATAATAAGGAAGATGAATCCGACCGGTAGGGGAGACCGACCGGAGGGGAGGCCGACGTGGAGACCGGCGGAAGAAGCGAGAGGCCGACCGTGAGGCGGCAAAGGTGGAAGTGAGCGGTGGCCGAAGGCGAAGGCGGCCAAGTGAAAGAAGCGGCGCGAGGTCGATCGCGAGAGAAGCGGCGGCCCGGCCGTGAAGGTGGCCGACCGGCGAGAAGACCGTGGGGTGGCCTAGCGGAGAGGCCGCAGCGAGGACAACGGAGCCGGCGAGTGAGGCGACCGGCGAGGCCCGTCGCGAGGCGTGAAAGGCGGCCGGCAAGCGGGGAGGCCGACCGTGAAGGTGTCCGCGCGGGAAGACCGACTGTGGGGGTGGCCTAGTGGAAGGGCACGGGGCTCAAGAGGCGGCGTGTCACGTGATGATTTGAAGTGGAAAAGACAAGGTAAGGGCAGAAGTCAGTACATCGGGACCATACACGTGGCAGAATTTCGAGGGAGGGGAAAGGTCAAGCGTTAGATCAGGAGTGAAACGTCAGGGCATTATTATGGGCATTGATGATACAGTTTTGGCGGATGATTTGAAAAGTTTTCAAACTGGCGAACATTAATTTGGATCCTTGGAATACGGGCAAACCGTGGGCTTTTGGTATCATACGATTCACCTACTTCTTTACAAAAACTCAAAACATTCAAAGTATCAGTTCCTTCGTTGGTCACGATACCCCGTTGAAACATTTCTTCGATTTTTTAGCACCTGCATCAGAAGCTATTCACAAACATAGCTTAGAAATGGCCCAGGAAGAGACTGCAATTGTCAGGGTAGATCCACTGGGGGAAGATGATGCAGAGGAACTAGCGGTTCAGTACAGGTCCAACAGGGCGAGGGAATCGGTGGCGCGATTCCATGCTTCCACCGTGATGGAAACGGCACAGCCAATCAGCCAGGTGGAACCAGACCACTGGCATTCGAGGGCTGACAGATCCATTATTACAACAAGTGAGTTGGAGGCTATCCGCGAGAAGTACCGATTCCGTGGAGGTGGAATTGTTGGTGCCAAAATCGACGGAGAGACCGTCGACGCCGTGGCAGAGAGTTTTCTCTACGAGGAAGCTCTAAAAGGTGGACTGAGGTTGCCTCTGCCGCAAATCGTGGTAGATGTGCTCAACCACCTGGAGGTAGCACCAGGGCAACTGATGCCCAATGCATGGAAAATCCTGTTGGCTTGCACAAGTGCTTGGCCGAAGGCGAACGGAGGGGTGGCCATGACTGGAGGAGTTCTTTGGTCGCTACAAGGCTTCAGGCGAGAGACTGGATCACCCTTCAGCGGCAGGGAAGGGTTTGGTGGTCTGGTTTACCAACGTCCATCAAAGGTTGGAGGTCATGGTGGTTCTATGTGTCCACCTCTGGAGGGCGCGCACCTGCCTGTGGAAGGTGCCAACCAAGACTGTGGAGCTAAAGTTGAAGCGGCGGAGGAGAGGATAAAGAAGGTGAAGGAGTAGAAGGAGAGAGAAAAGTCAAGTGGGACGTCTTTGGTTCAAATTGCCGTGCTGCTTGAAGCCGGGTTGGGTCCACAACCGAGCGGTGGAGACCTCGACCGATCGAGCCGAGGCAAGAAGAAGGCGCAAGAGGTAGAGGATCAAGCCATCCCGTGAAAGCCCAGAATTCAAGGAGTCCCAAGTCGACCGCCCTGGCCAAGGGCGAGGAGAGGATCCGACCTCGTCCCAAACCCTTGGGAGAGAAGAATTTGGTCGAGTTCGTTCCACGATTGCTCCCAAAAGACCCTCTGAAGGAGAGGTCGTTGAAGGAGATGGAGGCGCTGGGCGTGGGGAAGAAAAAGAAGAGGTTGAGGCGGAGGGAAGAAGAGCCAGCCCAAAAAAGAAGAAAGGAGGTGAGGATGGAAGAGGCCAGTCTGGCCAAGCGAGTAGAGGGGGAAGAGGTGGAGCAGACCCCAGAAGGGGTGGGCGTCTCAGCTGGGGCAGAGGTCCTTGTGACAAAAGACACCCCAGAAGTGGTGATAGCCAGTCCAACGGTGGACGTTGTGGAGAAGACCCCAGCAGGACAAGTGGAAGCTGGGCTGGCTGGGGATGAGCCAAGTGGGAGGTTAGAGAAGACCCCAGCGGTGCAAGCTGGGTTGGTTGGGGCTGAGCCAAGCGGGAGGGAGCAGACCCAAAGGGGCCCTGTGCCTCAGGAAAGAGGAGTTGGCCTGGGTGCCACGATTTACCACGCGCGTGCTGTGGCTGGGAGACTGGAGGGAGATGGAGGCCCAGCTAGGGCGGGGGCAGACCGCCTAGTGAGGATGGTGGAGGAGTCAGGTCTGCGCTCGGCCTCTGGATTTAATGAGGCCGACCTGTTCAGGGGGTTATGCTCCGCCCAAATGGAGGTAACTACCCTGGCAGGGGCCCTGCTGAGGAAAGCTGCGGCGGCCAAAATCAAAGCTGAAGAGGCCAAGGCAGATCTGACCAAGCTGAAGAAGGAGAGTGCTGCATGGAAGACTGCCCATACCGAGCTGTCATCAGTCAAGTTGGAGTTGGAGGACACGCGCCGCAGGGTTGTGTCGCTCGAGTTCCAGTTGACTGGTGAGCAGAAAAAGTTGGAGGAGTCCCAAAAGGCCTGTGCCATCGCGGTCGAGCGGCATGAGGAGGCCATGACCAATAACGAAGAGCTCGTCAGGCAGAGAGATGATGCAGATGCTAAGGTTGAGGCTCTGCAAAAAGAGGTGGAGGACGAGCGCGCCAGAGCGGTGGAGCAGAGGGAGAGCCTGCGTAAGGAGTTGGAGGCAGAGCGAAGTAGGGTGGCTGTGGAGAGGGAGACCCTGCAGAAGCAGTTTGAAGCAGAGAGGGGGAAGTTGATTGCTGAGGGGGAGGCCTGGAAGAGGGAGCTGGAGGCTGAGAGGGCCAAGGCTGCAGCTGAAAAGGAGGCCCTACAAAAAGAGCTGAACGAAGAGAAGGCGAAGGCGGCCTCGGAAAGGGCAGCCTACCCCGATCTTTATGTTGCAGCTGTTACTCAATTCAAAGGGTCTCCTGAGTTCCAGATGTATTGATCTTTGCGGTTGCCAGCAGCTTAGCAAGGGAGGAGACTGGGGGGGCTGGCCCATCGAAGACGACTGCTGGGAGAACTGAGTCTGAGGTGATTGCAAGCTTCCAGCAGTCGGACTTCTACAAGCATGAAATGTCAGAGTACTGGGACAGCGGGTGGAAAATGTTCAAACGCAAGGCTGAAGAGCTGTTCCCAGAGCTTGACTTTAGCAGGGTGGCGATTGAAGAGGATGATGTGACCTGCCCTGGATGAGGGTATAGGGAGGCGGATCTCATCTCCAAAGTGAGGGGAGTGATCTGAAAATAAATGTACTTGAAGAATTTTTGTTTCGTCCTTGTATACACATTTTTGTTTTGTTTTGTTTTTGAAGTATTGTAATAAACTGATGTACACATTTTGCGAATGAATAAAACTCCATTTATGTCTTGTAATTAACTGTGCTTATTTGTTTGGTGGGTTGGAAAATGGAGAAATGCTTGTAATAAAAACGAGTAATGAACTTATGAAAAAATTCAACTTCATGACAGAGTGAACTTGAGCTAAGTGAGCCAAGTGAATTTGAACTTGTGAGATTGGACTGATAAAATTGGACTGATAAATTGAAGAGGATGAACTTGTGAATTTGAATTTGAATTTGAACTTGTGAATTCAAACTTGTTATATTAAAAATTCCATCACGCAGAGTAAGAGTGAACTGATAAAATTCCTTCATGCAGAGTGAGATTGGACTTGTGTAAAAATTCAATGAATGAGGGCAGGAAAGTAGGTTTTAAATTGTAACTAAAGGGGCCAATAGTAAACCTGTAGGGGAGAAATTGGGGAACACCGTTGGAATTTGACTAAGTAGAGATGTTGTAAAATTTTGTGACCTCAACTTGTGACTAAGTGTTCTCCCAAGGCTATGCTGGTACTTGTTTCGCTGGGTCTTCTGATGTTCGAAAGTGCTCGGTCGGACTGAGGCTTTTGAAAGTGCTCAGGTTGGACTGAGGCTTTTGAAAGTGCTCAGGTTGGACTGAGGCTTTTGAAAGTGCTCGGTCTGGCCGAGGCTTTTGTAAGTGCTCAGGTTGGACTGAGGCTTTTGAAAGTGCTCAGGTCGGACTGAGGCTTTTGAAAGTGCTCGGTCTGGCCGAGGCTTTTGTAAGTGCTCAGGTTGGACTGAGGCTTTTGAAAGTGCTCAGTCTGGCCGAGGCTTTTGTAGGTGCTCAGGCTGGCCGAGGCTTTGTAAGTGCTTTCAGTTGGACTGAGGCTTTTGAAAGTGCTTTCAGCCTTTGGATCGAGACTTTTGAAAGTGCTCAGGTCGGACTGAGGCTTTTGTAAGTGCTCAGGTCGGTCTGGCCGAGGCTTTTGTAAGTGCTCAGGTTGGACTGAGGCTTTTGAAAGTGCTCAGGTCGGACTGAGGCTTTTGAAAGTGCTCGGTCTGGCCGAGGCTTTTGTAAGTGCTCAGGTTGGATTGAGGCTTTTGAAAGTGCTCAGGCTGGACTGAGGCTTTTGTAAGTGCTCAGGTTGGACTGAGACTTTTGAAAGTGCAAAGGTCGGACTGAGGCTTTTGTAAGTGCTCAGGTTTGACTGAGACTTTTGAAAGTGCTCAGGTCGGACTGAGGCTTTTGTAAGTGCTCAGCCGGGTCGAGGCTTTTGAAAAGTCTCGAGTTGACCGAGGCTTTTGAAAGTGCTCAGCCGAGGCTTTTGTAAGTGCTCGGTTGGGTGAGGCTTTTGTAAGTGCTCAGCCGGATCGAGGCTTTTGTAAGTGCTCAGCCGATCGAGGCTTCGAAAGTCTTGCAAATGAAAGTTTCATGGAAGCGACATTTAGACAGTTGAATTATAGAAGGTTGGAACTCCAGTCGATATTTGTATTATGTATTGAAAAAGGAAAATACAACAAGTTTGATAATACAAAAGTAAGGATTCATTGATAGTAACGCTTCAGATGTTCAGCATTCGAGGGATGGGGAAGGTCTCGGCCATCCATGTCTTGAAGTCGGTAAGTGCCTGGCCGTGGGCGGGCCTTCACAACGTAGGGTCCCTCCCATATGGCTGCTAGTTTTCCCTCGGTCGGATTCCTTGTGGCAAGAGTTGTTTCTCTCAAGACAAGGTCCCCTATAGAGAACTCCCGTGGTCGGACCCTGCGGTTGTAGTGTGTTCTCATTTTCTTGCACGCAACGATCCGACAATGCCGCGCCTCTGAGCTCTTCGATGAGGTCCAGTCCGCCGAAGTTCTTGGTTGAGGCGAGATCTGGATGTAAGACCCTCGGGTGGCAGACCGACTTCTCTGGGATGACCGCCTCCATATGTGAAAAGGGTTTCAAAGAGGTCCGGCAAAGGGTCCCAGAAGCCCAGAGTACATTTGGTAGCTTCTCAGCCCAGAGGCCTTTAGCAACTTCGAGCTTAGTTTTGATGATCTTCAGGAGAGAACGGTTGGTGACCTCAACTTGGCCATTTGCTTGGGGATGACCGGGGGAAGAGAAGCATAGTTGAATCTGGAGATCTGTACAAAATTTCCTGTATTTGGCGTTGTCGAACTGTTTACCGTTGTCGGAGACGATGGCCTGAGGGATGCCAAATCGGCAAAAGATCGATTGCTAGATAAACTTGGTGGTGTTTCGCTTGGTGATAGTGGCGAGGGGTTCTGCTTCGACCCACTTGGTGAAGTAATCAATGGCAACAATCGCGAATTTGGTCTGGCCTCGGCCAGTGGGGAGTGGACCAATCAAGTCGATCCCCCATTTGGCGAACGGGTAAGGGCTGCAGAGGGTGATTAGCTCAGTGGGAGGAGCATGGGGGATGTTGGCGAAATGCTGACACTTGTCACATTTGAGCACAAAATCAGTGGCATCTTGGTTGAGAGTCGGCCAGAAGTAGCCTGTACGGAGTATTTTGTGAGCGAGAGACCTGCCACCCGAATGATTGCCACAGATCCCTTCATGGATTTCTTGCATCACATAGGTTGCTTGGGCGGGGTTGAGGCATCGCAGGTACGGGCGTGAAAAACCGCGCTTGTAAAGGACGCCGTCGACCAGGGTGTAGTTAGCCGACCGAGCTCTGACCTTGACAGCCTGCTGTTGGTCATCTGGGAGTTCTCCAGTGGTCAAGAAGAGGAGGATGTCGGATGCCCAAGGGATGGGTTCCGTCTGGAGGAATTGCACTTCTGGTAGGTCGGGCGAGATGGCCGGGTGGGCTAAGTATTCGAGGCGAACTCCATGGCTGAGGTCGGAATGGTCGGCAGAGGCGAGCTGGGCCATCTCATCTCTGGAGTTTTCCGCCCGAGGTATGTGTCCGATCCGAAAGTATTGAAGAGGCGAACAAGGGAGTGCCATGTCCCTCAGAAGCATTGTGCCATCTTTGGCGTCGAATTCCCCTGTGATATGTCCGACGACGAGTTGGGAGTCACTGAACACACGGATGTGGCTGACACCAATGTCTTTGGCCAGACGAAGTCCTGCTATTAATGCTCCATATTCAGTCTCATTGTTGCTGGCTGCAAACAAGAGACGGATAGCACATTTGAAATAACCACCCTTAGGGGAGGTGAGGATGAGCCCAGCCCCGCTTCCTTCTCTGCGGGACGAGCCGTCAACATTGAGTGTCCAAGAATGAGGATCTTCGGGCTCTGGTGGAGCTAGTGGGGGTGGAGGGTTAGCAGTTTGGGCTGGATTGGTGAATTCCGAGATGAAGTCAGCAACAGCTTGCCCCTTGATTGCTGTCCGGGGGCGATAAGAGATGTCGAACTGGCTCAGCTCTACTGACCACTGCATTAGTCTTCCTGAGAGCTCTGGTTACTGCATGACCTTCCTCAGGGGCTGGTCGGTGAGGACCACTATGGAGTGGGCTTGGAAGTAGGGGCGCAGTTGTCTGGAGGCGGTGACCAAGGCCAGGGACAGCTTTTCTAGTAGGGGTAGTTCTGCTCCGCCTCGAGAGCCCGATGTAGTAGACCGTTAGACGGAACCCTCTCTCGATGAGAGCTGCATCGATCAAGCGGTGCTTGATACTGCTAAGTAGAGGAAGATGGGCTCACCCGTGATTGCCTGTGAGAGAAGGGGAGGATTGGCCATGCACTGCTTTAACTGTTGAAAGGCTTCTTCGGATTCAGTCATCCATTCAAAAGTCTGCCGAAGAACTTTAAAAAATGGTAGGCACTTGTCCATTGCACGGGAGATGAAACGGTTGAGGGCTGCCACTCTGCCAGTGAGTCTTTGAACCTCTTTAACCGTTTTAGGTGACTGCATCTCAATCAAGGCCTTAATCTTCTCAGGGTTGGCCTCGGTGCCGCGTTGACTGACCATAAAACCCAAGAACTTTCTAGATCCTACACCAAAGGCGCACTTCTCTGGGTTGAGCTTTATCTGATATTTGCGAAGGGTGGCAAAAGTCTCTCGTAGGTCGGTGAGGTGGTCAGTGGAGAGTTTGCTCATGACTAGCATGTCATCTACATACACTTCCATGTTCCGTCCGATCTGATGGTGGAAGACTGCATTGACTAACCGTTGGTAGGTGGCCCCAACATTCTTTAGTCCGAATGGCATTACACAATAGTGGTAGGTCCCTCGATCGGTGATGAAGGACGTGTGTTCCCGATCGGACGAGTGCATCATGATTTGGTTGTACTCGGAGAAAGCATCCATGAAGCTGAGCATTTGGTGACCGGCCGTGGCGTCAACCAGCAGATCTATGTAGGGGAGTGGATAGCTATCTTTGGGGCAAGCTCGGTTTAGGTCAGAGTAATCGACGCAGAGATGCCACTTGCCATTGTTCTTGCGGACTAGAACCACATTGGATAGCCACTTGGGATAGTCTACGTTTCGGATGAACTGAGCTTCAAGGAGTTTGTCGACTTCTATGGCTATGAGGTTATTGCGCTCTGGGTGGAAGATACGTTGCTTCTGTCGGTAAGGTCGGAAATGAGGCTCGATACTGAGGCGGTGAGTTATGAAAGAGGGGTCAATGCCCGGCATGTCTGCATGGGTCCAGGCAAAGACGTCTCTGTGCTCGGTCAGAAGGGCGGTGAGGTCGGCCTTTGCTTGGGAAGGCAGTTGACTGCCGATTTTGGCAGTTATGAGTGGGTTAGTGGGATCGATGTTAACTTCGACGAGTTCCTCCACAGGTTCGCCTCTGATCAGTTCGTCCTCATCTCGGACGTCAAGTCCTTCAATGATCATTGCCTCATTCAGTTTGACTTCTTTAAGTGAGGCCACATAACATTCTCTAGCGACGGTCTGTTCTCCTCTGACTGTTCCGACCCCGAGATCAGTAGGGAACTTGAGGGCAAGGTGGTAGGTGGATGTGATGGCTTGGAAGGCGTTGAAGGCAGTGCGGCCGAGAATGATGTTGTAGGCAGAGGGGCAGTCGACTACAAGGAAAGTAAGCAGCTTCGTGGTCTGCCGTGGGTATTCCCCAATGGTGATGGGGAGATCAATGGAGCCGATAGAGGTCACCCGGTCGCCAGTGAAACTGACCAAGGGGGTTTAGAGTGGAGACAGACTTTCCTCTCCGATCTTGAGCTGGCGGAAGCAGCCGAGGAATATGATATTTGAAGAGCTTCCATTGTCGATGAGGACTCGCCTGACCTTGGTCTTTTCTGGGTTCTTGGTTATGATGCCGGGTGTTACTGGGTTCTTGGTCTTTTCTCTTTTCTCTGGGGGTTAGATATTTAGTTATTGAGTCCTGCCGAGCGGCTAGAGAATCCTCGGCGTTCATGTACTTTTGGGCTTTGGAGAGCAAGGCTGCCATGGATGTCGGGGGGTTCTTAGAGAGGGAGAAGAGGAAATCGGATGACCGCAGACCGGCCATGAAGGCTATAAGGATGACTTTATCGTCGTTTTCAGCAACTTGCAAGGCTTCGGTATTGAAGCGAGTGACAAAGCTGCGTAGTGATTCCCCCTCGGTCTGACGGATGTTGAGGAGTTGGGTCGCCGGGCGTCGCTGGCGTTGGGCCCCGATGAAGTGGCTCAGGAAGGAGTCACTGAGATGCTGAAATATGGAGACCGAATCTGGTGGCAACTGGCTGAACCATAACCGAGCCGACCCCTTCAGTGTCATGGGAAAGGCTCGGCACATGATTTCGTTAGGGAAGGCATGGAGGATCATGAGGTTACCAGAGGTCTCTCTGTGGTCGACGGGCCTGGTCGCCGTTCGTCAAAGGGGACGATGGTAGGCATTTTGAACTTGGCGGGTAGGGGTTTGTCTCGAATGGAGGCGACAAATGGGGAGTTTGCTGTGGTGGAGGGCTTATGTTGGATATTCTGCATAACCCCTTGGAGTTGGAGTTTCATGGCTCGGAGTTCAGCGTCCCAAAGGGGAATGTTGTCACCACCGAGGGGAGACAGATGTTGACGCCGGCTTCTCCTGAGCCGGAGCTATGACCGATGGACGGGGGTGGAGAAGGTGGATGTATATGTGGGTGAGGGGTTGCAAGCCCCGAGTTGGGAGGATTGGGTTGTGGGGACAAGATGGCCTGAAACTTGTTCTCGATGGGGTGGAATATCCGGAGGTGGTGGAGGAATAGGAGGTTCCATTGAGCAGAGCATTGATTAAGGCTGGTTTTGTTCTACCATACGGTTGATCTTTGTTGGTGAGCTGGATGAAGTACTGTGGGGGGTTGTTTGGATTGGGGGGGTCGGTTTGGTGATCGGTAGCATTATGGTGGGAAGCCATGGATCTAGTCGTGACCATACACTTGACGGAAGAGGTGAAAAGGTTACTCGAACAGGGTCTCCGGCGACAATGAACACAATCGGGCGCGACAAACGTTCCCACAGACGCGCTTAATCGATGATGCGCTTTTTCCTAGTGAATGGGCTAGACCGATCCAAGCTCTTCAAGCCCACTGGATAACCTGCAAGCAAGTTCAACGGGAACGGGTAGTCCCGTGAACCCTCCGGTGTGTGAATTAGAAAAGGTGATAGACAAAATGTAGAGAGAGAGAGAGGGAGATAGAAAAACTTAACTTTCCCTTGTCTTCAAACTTTGCTTATATCCCTTGGTAATCATTTCGCTGTCTCTGTCGTTCTGACCTTCCCGCTGAAAAGCTTATGCTGTGGTTCGCCTTGTTCGGGGTGGGGGGCGCCATCCCAGCTGAGAGGTGTTGTCGCAATAAATGCTGTGATGGTCGACACGGTGATGTGTCAGGCAATAACTTTGCGTATCTTTGTCTGGCCGACGCGGTTCGTTATCTGCATCTGCCGTGTGTCCGAATATCATTGGCCTTCCCTGCCCAGTTGGCTTCCAGTGATGCTGGGTTTTACTAACCGGGTTATGCAATGGGGTTTAAATGGTGGGCCTGGGTTTACTCATGGTGGGCTGCGGCCCTTGTGGGCCTATCCATGTCAGTAAACTGATGATGCAGTTTTTCCTGGTGAATGGGCTAGACCGATCCAAGCTCCTCAAGCCCACTGGATAACCTGCAAGCAAGTTCAACGGGCAACAGGGTAGTCCCCCGGCGAACCCTCCGGTGTGTGAATTAGAAAAGGTGATAGACAAAATGTAGAGAGAGAGAGAGGGAGATAGAAAAACTTAACTTTCTCTTGTCTTCAAACTTTGCTTATATCCCTTGGTAATCATTTCTGTCTCGTTGCTTTGACCTCCCCGAAAAGCTTATCTTTGTGGTTCGCCTTGTTCGGTGGGGCGCCATCCCACCGAAAGGTGTTGTCGCAATAAATGCCGTGATGGTCGACATGGTGATGTGTCAGGCAATAACTTTGCAGATCTTTGTCTGCTGATGTGGCCTGTCCTGCATCTGCCATGTGTTCGAATATCATTGGCCTTCCCTGCCCAGTTGGCTTCCAGTGATGTTGGGTTTTACTAACCGGGTTATGCAATGGGGTTTAAATGGTGGGCTTGGGTTTACTCATGGTGGGCTGCGGCCCTTGTGGGCCTATCCATGTCATTAATATTCTAAATTTATGAAGTATCATTGTGATAGGAAAATGAGTTGGACCCCCTCAAGGAAGCATTCCCTTTGACCTCCCCCTCTCTCTCATTGGCCAGTTTTTCATTTTTTTTTTCCCTTCTCCTCCAATCACCACCCGTCACGTGTGTGTGGGGGTGGTGGGGGTGATGATTAGAGGGTGTCTCAATCACTTCCCCATTGTGATATATACATGTGATGTTCTTCATCAATGAGGTCACATAAAAAGATAGATGGATCAATTTTGTTTCCTAGTCAGCTAACTAAGATGGGTCAAATCGGATTTATTCACCCTAGAGCACTATATCAATATACTAAGTTAGTATTCTAAAAGTATTGAATAATTATTTGATAATTTAAATTGTTCATCTTAGAAAATTTATGAAGAAAATTTAATTTTTAAAAAATGAATGACAAGTATGATTTTTGTGTTACCATCTATTTTTTTCTTTTTAAAATATTTAGGATCCAATCATAGCTACCAATGTCGGATTAATTTTATTTTTGAGTTATGATAGGGATTTTAAATAAATTATCAAATTTTTTACCAAACCGCTTGCATGGGTGTGGAACCCATACAAATCACATGTGTGTGGGTCTCACACCCATGTAAGAGATTTGATAAAAAAATTAATAATTTATTTGAGATCCATAATATTTTTCTTTATTTTTTGCATGGTTGATTTGTTCAATGAGTTTTTCAAGATAAATAGATCATTAAAGTAAGCTTGGGATGGGCCATCGCTGGTTGGATTTCCTTCACAATTATGACAATTTAATGCTATAAAATTAGAGTGGCAATGTTAACCCACCTGTAATTTGTGGGTTTGAACACAGAATTCATCCTTGTTGTGCCAAAACCTGTGAGTGACTGTGTTACATTTTGTGTTACGTTATAGATTTATTTTTATAATCTGAACCGTTCATATTGTAGGGTTTGTTAAGTACTACATGCCTGCCAAAAATCATATTAATCGGATATCAATAACTATATGATTGATAACCAAAAAAATAAACAAGAAGTTTTTCTTTTGAAAAATAGTATAAAAATATGCAATTCGATCATATAGTTATTGATATCCGATTAATATGATTTTTGGTAGGCATGTAGTACTCAACAAACCCTACAATATGAACGGTTTAGATTATAAAAATAAATCCATAATGTAACGAAAAATGGGGCACAACAGTCACTGTTGTGCCAAAGGCACAGCAGTGACCCCAAGTCCTTTGAACCCGCCTTATTTATCAGACAATATTTGTTGGACGGACGTAACTATTGGCGGGTCCTGAAGAAAGCTTATATAAATTTTAGGGGTGGTTTGAGATGATCTAAATAAGTGTATTTTTTGATTTTTTATGAAATATGGGTTGGGTATGAGTTGGGTTTGAAGTGATGTGATAGAGGGGTGATATGACTTAAATAAAATGTCATAAAAATGATGATTTCAATCTTTTTTGACCAATTGAAAGAATAATGAGAATTAACAACAATATAATAAGCTATCAAAAAAAATTAAGAGCAAATATGAAATAACCCTCCAAAAAGAATGATAGGTTCAAAATCCCACACGAGTTATAGTCTCCGTATTAGATATCAAGATTTTTCAGATGTTGTGATCCCAAATCAGTCAAGTAATATCTGTGTAGTAAGTGCACGTGATAAGATCGAGTATGAAATAAATGAGTATTATAATGAGAAATAGTGTAACGGACTAAGACACAATTATAATTCTAATGTAACAAAATTACAATTAAATTAATAATTTCCAGCACAGAATGAGTAAGAAACAATACAATCACTGCTCCAAAATTATATATATATATATATATATAAATATACATATTTAAAAAGAAAACAGAAAAATTTTATACACACAAGAAAAACAAATTTTTTTTTTTATAAATAAAAAAACACGAAACAAAATAAATAAAACATAAAACATAAATTGCAAAAGAAATAGTCTTTTAGAGCCGATACCAAGGCTTATTGTGATAAAGTATCTCAATAAAAATTGTCAATTGCATCCTTACCGTAACACGTCTCAAACAAAATTACTTTTGCTTTACTCAGCTATTCTGTGAGTAAGGTTTGTTTAGATTTTTCATCATATAGATACTTATATCATTTTACTTGCAAAAAGATTAAAAACAAAACATCTATATAATAAAGCATGATGGTTTTTGAATTTGTTCTATACACATTTGTCCTACTAAGACATTTAAACGGCTCAGATCTATTCAAATTATAAAACAACGGCTGAGATATATATTTTTTAAAAATATCATACATGTACATTTTCTATTTTTCCACTTCTTTCTCTTACTTTTTCCTTTTTTCACACATCCTTTCTTTTTCCTTTTTTCACACATCCTTTCATGATCTCATGATCCCACCTTCCTCTCTCTTTTTTTTTTTTTTTTCATTTTTCTATTTTTTATTTTCTCCCATTTTTATTTTTCTCTCTATTTGTTTATTTTTTTATTTTCTCCTTTTTGTTTAATATATTTTACACATATTTTCATATAATGTATGTATGCCCGTAATACACTAGAACATTATGGGCATACCTACAATTTCCATGTAATTATATAAGCAAAAGAAACACTGTATGTATGCCCGTGAAAATTGTATTTATACCATGCACATCTATCTATCTAGCTATATATTATATAAGCAGAAGCGAGTTTGCGTGAGGAGTTTTGTGAGAACTCCAAAATTTTATAATAAATTTATGATTTTATCAAATTAAAAAATAAATTTAAATAGTGTTGGGATTACAATTATATTCTAATCCTAACATTATTTACACCGTGCCTTCAGGCACGGGCATACGCTAGTAAATATACAATTCAAAAAAAAAAATTATGCATACCATTTTTTTTTAACAAGCAACCCTTAATAGTGTCTACAGTAAATAAGAATGCTGCAAGTGATTTGACAACAATGACACGTTCCTTTATCCCTAATCCAATTTCCCACGATCTCCCTAACCTTATAGCTTAACATTAAATCAGAAACGAACGTCTCAAAGCCAAATTCATGGGTTTTACTCTGCTCCGTTTTAATCTATTCATTGATTTCTTTTGAAATTATATTTGTTTGGTCACATGAAATTCTACCTTCCAAACAATAAGATATATATATATATATTTTTTTTTAGCAAATGAAACCAAACTCAAATTTTATTTATTTATTTATTTTATTCACCTACATAAACAATTAAAAACTATACAGAAAGAAAAGTTAGATATGAGAAAAACTAATTGAAATTTCTAAATTAAACAACTTACCAGTAATCCCCAACAACGTCGCCAAAATTTGATATGATTGTTTGCACACCAATATATATTGATTAAAACCAAGAAATAACTACTACTTTGAAATATAGCGGTTAAGAACGGATGTCAAACCACAGAAATTATGAAAGTTGACTTTAATTTAAAGATTTATGGCTGGAGGATGGAAAATAATAAACGAAAAACCTTAGAGTTTAGAATCCACTACTAATTTTATAATTGGGGGTTGTTCGTATTTACATTGTAAAAAATCATTGAAATGGGTACTACAATGTGTCTTGGTCGGGACACATCACTTAAAAAGATTTGTGTTTTAAAATCAGAAAGTTATGAATCATTTTCGCTTAGTACGAATCGTCACCACTAAACTAAGGTCGATGCACGACCCATCTTAATAGATATGACTCATCTAACAATTTTATTATACAGGCATAAAAATCATTTGTATAATATGTATTCATGACCAATGAATACATAATTTGATAAAACAATATTTGCATAAAAATTTAAGTTATATAACAGTACCCAAATCAATTAAAATTCTACAAAACTAAACAAAAACTACCCCAATCAATTAATTGGGTTTCATCTTAATCCTAAAATTAGAAAATTAGTTCTATACAATTGTGAAACTATCACTCTACCATAGAAATACTCTAAACTGACTTTTTTTCTTCCACCCTCTCTTGCTGTCCTCTTCCCCCTCCATGTGTAGCTTCCTTTCTTATGAGCTCCTCAATTTATAGACCTGGAAAAATTAATAAAATAAGTAAACAAAATGGGGTTGGCTATAATCCTCGTCCTCGTCCTGACATCCTAATAAAGGTAACGAAGAACATTAGCACATTCACAAATATGCCGAAGCTATAATACTCGCATCCTAATGCACGGACAACTGTAATTCACTCCACGTAAGCACATAATCACATAAGCACTTACGGATCTCATTTCCGGATAATGATAGTCCCGAGGCGTTACTAGAGTTCCAGTTAGAAACAGCATTGATCATGTGCTTTTCCAACAAGACTCACAGAAACCCAAGGATCCAATCAACATCCTAGAAACTAAATCCCATACCTAAATAGTCACATAAACATGTCATCACATAAGCACATAACATTACACATAAGTCTCTAACAAGCGAGACAAACCCATTGTGATACTAATCACTTCCCATGTACCCAAAATATTCAAACCAGGTACGCTCTGATACCAAGTTGCAACGCCCTCAAAATAAACCCATAAACCATACAATCTTAACATGCTTAGACATAGGAGAATAAAGCATAATTACGTATCATCAGAGTATTCATTACAAAATGTATTACATGTTGACAACAAAAGTAAATGCTTCAGGGGCTTACAACTTTCTAAGCCAACACTTGGTTACAAACAAGAGAGTACTAACTCTACACAAAATAAGCCATTGGCTTGATATACATGTAATACACAAAAATAAACAAAAGAGTCTTCAACTCCCACAACCATCCAAGCTATGACCTCGGAGGCAGCATGCTACCTGAACTTGAAAATGATGTCCCATATAGGGTGAGCCAACGCCCAGTAAAGATATGCTAAACATAATATGAGCAATAACTAAAACACTAGCATTTGATAAGTGTTTAACTCACATAAATCAATTCTTAACCCATTTCAATTACATGACAAATGTGTCCATGTTTCATTCCATTTTCCATTTCTTATTCAATTTCTCAATTCATAATCCTGGCTCAGAACCTGGCCATATACTTTGAATGAGATTACATCTCATATCAATAATTCTTTCATTTCAACAATTCAAATGAGATAACAACTCATATCAAAACACTTCCATAAGCCTCAATAGATACACATATTTGCTGTATTAGTAACACATAAAATACTTCCATACTTCACAAATGATACACGGATTTGCTGTATCAATGATTCAATAGATACACATGTTTGCTGTATCAATGGAGTCCATCCCCTATCTTCTTCCCAAATAACATCCGATTTAGGAGTCCATCCCCTATCTTCCCCTAAACCGTGGAGTACATCCCCTATCTCCTCCCACACAATACAATGTATATAAACACATATCATATACATAATCAATCGATACATAACTATGATGTATTATTCCAACCGTCATATTCGATGACATATTCAATTGATTAGTTTTAGTTTACCTAATCATCATGCATTGTCTACAACAATCAAGACTATCCTCCACCAATAACCCAAAGCTTTTATTTCTAAACAGATAATAAATGCCTCAACTGATATATGATCAACATTATCAAAAGCGAGCGATTAATAAATCCAACTCCATCATCTTATCTCATAACGAGTCGATTATATTATTTCCAACTCAATTTTCATATTCTCATAATAAACGTCATTAATTACATTAATGACCCAAATATACCCAAACATGGTATTTTCCCCATTTTCTCAATATTGACCTAAAGGTCCAAATATTATCAACAACATCAACAATTTCTATTTTAGACCCAAAACACATATGTATGAGTCAAATGAACAAAACCCCTCTTTTCAACTTTGTACATTTCAAACCCTAACCTCCCAAGTCAAACCATTTATACAAAACGCTCAATATCTATGTTAAAGTTCATAAAGATGAGTAGGAATCCCTACCTCAAGAGATGAAACCCAAAGGAGATGATGAAGAAATCCCGAAGTGCTCCAAATCAAGAAACTTTTGGATTGATAGGAAGCCCACACCAAGCTCTACACCTTTTATAAAGGCTCAAGGGTAGGAGATCACTCTAACTGGATCAAACCCTAGAGAGAAGTTGGAGTTCTAGAGTGAGAAGCTCTCAAATAGAGTTTTTGAAAAGTAAAAAAGAGAGAATGTGTGTAAAAAGTGATCTAAAATCACCTAGCTTCCATCTGATATACGACTAGTCCGCTCGAGCGGAGAATAGGACGCTTGAGTGTCAAGCACAAAAACTGGACCCGCTCGAGCGCCAAGACATAAAAACAAAATACACCCGCCGAAAGAAGGAAAGTCCGCCGGCGCAGATACACCTTCCAGCTTTTACGTAAAATGAACACCCGCCGAAAGGTAAGGAAATCCGCTCGAAGGAAAAACACATCTCGGCAGATTTTTGCGCATTTAACAAACTATTGAAAGTGTGCAAACTCCACTCGAGCGCAAAGGGACCCGCTCGAGCGGATCACTAAAAACCGGGGCAACAACATTTGAGACCAAAACTCAACCCACCTGTTCGAAACGCGCCCAACACATCCTAAAACTCAAATATATGGAATTAAAGGATGACAACAAGATATGTACAACAACCAACTCCATGGAACCTAAGTCCGGAATACAACAGTCAAAGGAGAACCATGATCGCTATAGGTGTTTTGGGAAGGGACCAAAAAAGTTAAAAGCTAGCTTTTTATCAATTTTGGGACACATCACCTCTCACATTAAAAGTGAAAAAAGTCAAAAAGTCAGCTTTTTACCATATTCCCAAAACACCACTATATATATATATATATATGTAACAACTGCTTAACCGCTTGAGATTCATCTTCTTTTTTTTTTCTTCTTTTTTTTTTTTCGAATTTGCCCTTTTATTTTGAATAATTTATAAATAGTGGCCTATATGTTGAGTTAAGGTTTTTTCGTAATTACGCAAGCATTCTTGGTCAATTATGCAACAGATTTTTTTTGTAATTACAAAATTATTCTTGGTCAATTATAAAACAAGTGTTTTCATAATTACGTAAATATTCTTAGTCAATTATGAAACATAAATCTTTTATTTTTTAACAACTTACAAATACACCCATAATGTTTGTTTAAAATATAAATCGGTCCCATGATATTAGAAATTACAATTATTATTTGTTATAAATTTTAATTTAACACAATACTCAAGATAAAAAAAATTATTCTTCAATGTAATAATAAATTATCAAAATTTATTATATATCATACCATATAATTTTATCATATATTTAATAATTTGTTCTATTCAATTTCATAGAACAATATTCTAATTTTTTAAAAATTATCAAAATACAAAACATATACTGTAATAATAGTTTGTGCCTTGAACAGGCCTTTCTAAACTAGTATATATATATATATAAATTGCTTGGGTATGGAGATCTCTATTTTGCCCTTCAATTTGTTTTAAAATTTCCTATTGTTGCGTTAGCCAGTTTGATCATTCATCGATTTGTTGGTAAATTCACTACTTCTTTGTTAAGCCACCTTCAGCCTGATGTAAGGTTTAATGATTACATTGGGGAAACCACTTTCTTAACCTTTCTACTTTGAGAATATTATAACTCCAATTTCATTGTGTTATTGTAATTTTTTGAGTTTTGGATGGTGTTTATAAACTTTGGATAGCTTTAGTTTTTATAAAATGTACAATTTCTTGTTACTTTCTACATTACATAAGGTTGGATTTGTCTCAAGTTACAATATGAATTTGAGAGATTTGTGGGATACATCTCAGGTACTATTTGATAATTTAAATCATTATAGGTGTTAATATATCATTAATAGAAAAATTAGATAAATCCGATACTTCTAACAATTTTTTTATCACATCTATCTCCAAAAAAAAAAAAAAGATAGTATGTATGTTTCCATTTTAAAATAGAACATTTTTTTAAGGCAAACATAATCAAATAAAAAAATGTTACGATTATTTAATCAACATATTTTTTTCCCATGGATGATGTACATGGAGAGTTTTACAAAATAAATGATTTTAGATCATTCAAATGGGACTTGTGATTAGCTCCATGATCTCTTCAAGTTCTTCAAGATTAAATTTGAAGTTAAAAAAAGATGAAAGTAATTACATATTTTTATTCAATCCTAAGAACAACTTTAATTATAAAAGTGTCAAGGTCATTTTTTCAACTTGTTATAGTGTAAGAAAAAGAAAACGGTGGTACTATATGCACCAATTAGTGTTATGACATTATTACTGATCTTACATATTATAAAAATTACAAATATCTAAAATTTTTAAAATTGTATTACATCATCTATTAGTATACTAATTAGTACATATAACATTATTCAAAAGAAAATACTTAAACTACTCAAATGGTTCCTATGTTATTTTGGCATAATCAATGCTCATATAATTGTTTTTGACCATTGAATCTATATTTTAAAAATCATCTATTGATAATGATTATATTTGCTAATATAGTAAAATTCTATAGAGTTAAAGTCAATTGACTTTCTTAAATTGTAACTCATGATATGAGATATTATTGGAGGACGAGGGCATAGCTAAAACAATTTTGGCATAAGGATTTGACACACTCTTGGATATGATATAATATAATATAATAATTTTAATTCTTTTTATTTAATTTTTTGTTCCATCCATTCATTCCGTACTATTCATAGTTCTATCATATACTCAATCTTTTATTCTATTAAATTTTGTGGAAGAACAAAATTTAACCCAGCGCCACATAAGTAGAAAAAGAGGGAGCGGGAAGGAAGAAAACCGTTACTTTGGCACATGGGATAGCAAGTTTAGCCAGGTAACATAATGAAAATGTATCGGACTGCAAATCTTGAAATGATGGGTCGACCCCTTCCTTGGCCTTCAGTAGTGGTGAGCAACAAGGAATTTGAATCAATCAAGTGACATAGTCATAGTGGGCTTTCCTTTGTTAGAAAGCCACAAGGTTTGATTTTTAAAACTTGCTTTTATAAAAGAAATTAAAAAAAAAAAAAGAAAAAAGAAAAATTAATTTGGTGAAAAAAAAAAGTCATCATTTTCAACCCTTATACAAAATTAAACAAGTCAAGTTAGTGCAGAATTTGCATAATACAAAATTGACATATATAACTTGTTTAATGAAAGTTAATTACATATTTTAATATTATTTCACTAATTAGTATTATGATATTATTGAATCTCTTATAGAACTTCATTTAATTTATTAAAAAATGTGTGAAGTAGGATTTTAAGGTTGTTGGAAATGGTTTGAAAAATCTGGGTAAAAAATAGATTTTTTCCTAATTTTGGTCTGATATTTAGGTGGGACCCGTGCGTCTATTTTCGCGGGTCAAAGTGGTAACGCGTTCTATGCCGCGTTGTGGTTCATGTGGTATATTTGGTTGCTTAAAACCATTATTGAGTGAATGAGAAATTGAAGCCAAAGAGTGCTTCATGGAAATGGAGTTTTGGTAAAAAATTCTTAAAGGTTTGAAAAATGGCTTGTCCCACATTGATTTGGTGGGAAGTTTGAGTGGGTTTATAAAGCATGGGATTGGAACTTGGGGTGTGCCCCAAGGGGTACCCAAGTGTTGTAGAGAGGGAGGTTATGGGTAAAATGGGCTAGACCTAGTGGACCTAAAAATTACCATACGCACACACAGCTGCAGCCGTCTGGTTGGGCTGGGCGCAGGTGCGTAGTGTGAGGTTGGGTTGAGCTTGTCCGGCCAAAAACATTTGAATTCAATTTTATCTTTTAGTAAAATAAAATTTCAATTTCAATTTTGAATTCAAAATTGTTGCACCTCGTCAGGATTTTTGTACAGACAGATCCGAATCTGTTCAGATTCAAACCCAAAACTATTTTAACTGAATTTCGGTTATCTATTCAAATTCAAACCGAATAGGTGCTGTATCTGTTCAAAACAGATCTGCTACCTGTTGGATTCAAATTGAGCAGCCACCAAGCCATCACTTCACCAATATAAATAGACAGTCTCTCATTTGGTTTTTTACTACAATTTTCGTACTTCTTCTCTGTTACAATTCTCTACATTTTGCTGCATATAATTTATGTGAGAAAGATTGTAAACATTTAGTGTGTTCGTTGAGCAAACAATCTGTAGTGCTGCTATTGTTTGCTGTTGATCATTTCATCTTGGAAGATAGACGTCCATTTTCTGAAAGCACCGTGGAGAGGACGAATATGTCTTAAGGACACAATGTCGAACACTAGACTTGATCAGATTATTATTCGAAGAAATTAATCAAGTAAGTCGTTTAATTTATTTTCTGTTTTATGTTAATCAAAAAGATGCTAATGATCTACCTATCTTTGATGAAACTATTGGCTATTATCACCCTGATGGAATTAATACTTTAATCTACACCACAGTTAGACATTTCATAGGTACCCCTACTAATATATATTCTCGCATACATGATCAATTTAGTAATCTTACTTGTCCAACTTTAAGTGATTTTAGATGGTATAAAGATGTTTTTACATCCCGAGTTATGTTAAGAGAAGACTGTATTAAATCTTTTTGGAAAGAAAAATTTATTAATGGTTTACCTAGTCTTTTTGCTCAGAAAATTCGTGATGTTCTTAGTCAACCTATTAGTGTTATTGACTATGATAATTTAACTTATTGTGACATCATTAGTACTATTCAAAAAGAAGGTTTACGAATGTGTATTGATCTAAAACTTAGTCAAAAAGCTGCTCAAGATAAACATAAGGCTAAATATGAATTAGGTAATTTTTGTGAACAATATGGTTTACCTCCTGTGAATAATACGGTTTAAATTAGATTTTAATTTTGTTTTTGTAACAAAATAAAATCTGTTTTTATTTATATATTTTTATTTCTAGTTTGATTTTTGTAATCAAACGTATTCTCTCCCTTTTCTTTATTTCTTTTATATTCTGGTTGTTGTTAAGTATACAACAAAATTTAATTTTCATATACAGTAAAGATTGTCTAACAATCTTAAGACAGATTAATTTTTTGTATCTTTATTGTATTTAATTTTTTGTGTTTCACAAAGTAATATTCTGGTTGAAAAATACAAATAGTATTTATAAACTATTTGACAGATAGTAGTAATATACTGTCTATTTTCTTTGACAACTAGTAGTAATATCGGTGTCATTAACAATTGCAGAATATTATTTAGTGTTGTAGAAAATTATTGTGGTATTTTATTTTTCTGATTTTAGTAACAAGGAAAATAAAATTATTTTGTATTATAATTTATTTTCTAGTTTTAGTAACTAGAAAATTAATTTTTGATTTTTTTTTTTTGTAATCAGATATTATGGCTACTGCAACTGAAATTGTAACTGGAAGTGGTACTCCGTTTGTTACACTAACACCAGTCCCTATCCAAAACCATGTTCAAGTACCAATAAATCATGGAGAAAAATTGGAAAAATTTAACGGTACTGAGTTTAAGAGATGGCAGCAGAAGATGTTGTTCTATCTTACAACTCTAAAATTTGGCCCGGTTTCTCCATGAACAGGCTCCAGCACTTAAAGAGGGTGAAAGTGATCGGCAAGTTGTTGTCGTTGTAGATGCTTGGAAACATTCAGATTTCCTATGCAGAAATTACATCTTCAATGGCCTTGACAACATGTTATATAATGTTTACAGCCCTCTGAAGTCAGTAAAAGAATTATGGGATTCTTTAGAAAAGAAATACAAGACAGACGATACCGGTACGAAAAAATTTGTTGTCGGTAAATTTCTGGACTTTGTTATGGTAGACTCTCAAAATTTTCAGATAATTTTGCATGATATTCATTCAGAAGGTATGTCTCTTAGCGAGTCTTTCCAAGTCGCTGCTTTAGTGGAAAAGTTATCATCGGCTTGGAAAGATTTCAAAAATTATTTAAAATATAAACACAAGGAGATGACCATGGATGAATTAATTGTAAGATTGAGAATTGAGGAAGATAACCGAAAGGCTGAAAAGAGGAATGGGAAAAATCCCATTGAGTCCAAGGCTAATGTGGTTGAACAAGTTCATAAACCACATAACAAAAGGAGGAAATTTACTGGAGATGGTCCTAAACAAGGCGACAACAATGATAACAAGAAGTTCAAAGGAAAATGCTATAACTGTGGCAAGACTGGACATCAAGCTTCTGACTGCCGCCACCCTAAGAAGGATTGCGGAAGTACTAGCAAGAAGACCATCAATCAGGCCAATATGACAGAATTAGATTACATCTCTAACGGGGTGCATGACATCAACCTCTCTGCAGTGGTGTTTGAGGCTAATTTGATTGGAAATCCCAAGGAATGGTGGGTTGACATTGGGGCAACTCGTCATATTTGTGTGGACAAGAAGATATTCACTACCTACAATGAGGCTACAAATGGTGAACAACTTTTCATGAAAAATTATTCTACTTCTACTGTGGTTGGACTAGGAAAAGTGATCTTGAAGATGACATCAGGGAAAGAACTGACCCTCAACAATGTACTGCATGTACCTGATATCCGGAAAAATTTGGTTTCTGGCTCTTTGTTAAGTAAAAATGGTTTTAGGCTTGTATTTGAGTCTGATAAATTTGTATTAACAAAGAGTGGTATGTATGTTGGTAAGGGATACATGAGTAATGGTCTCTTCAAATTGAATGTAATGACAATTGTACCAAAAGTTGCTATTAATAAGAATAACACATCTTTTGCTTATATTCTTGAGTCGAATTTATGGCATGGTAGATTAGGACATGTGAATTTTGATGCTTTGCGTAGATTAATTGGTTTAGATTATACCCCAAAGTTTGAAATTGATCCTAATCATAAATGTGAAATTTATGTAGAAGCGAAACTAACTAAGGCTTCATTTAAATATGTTGAAAGGAAAACCGAACCTCTAGAATTAATTCAACCGATGTATGTGATCTTAAATTTGTTCAAACTAGAGGAGGCAAACAGTATTTCATAACATTTATCGATGATTGCACAAGATATTGTTACGTTTATTTACTTCGAAGTAAAGATGAAGCCTTAGAAATGTTTAAACTTTACAAAATAGAAGTTGAAAATCAATTTGGTAAAACCATTAAAATAGTTAGAAGTGATAGGGGTGGTGAATATGATGCACCATTAAATGATCAAATCAACTAAGGAAATGTTTAACAAAAGATTTGATATGAAAGATATGGGGGTCGCAGATGTTATATTAGGAATGAAAATTACTAAAACATCTAACGGATATGCATTATCTCAATCACATTATATTGAGAAAATTCTTGGTAAATTTATCAAGGATGATATGAATATAGCTAGAACACTTGTAGACATCAGTCATTATTTATCGAAAAATAAAGGTAATGCGGTGTCTCAGTTAAAATACTCTCAAATCATTTGAAGCCTAATGTACTTAATGAATTGTACTGTCCTGACATAGCTTATGCAGTCAGTAAATTGAGTAGGTACACTAGTAACCCCGGAGAAGACCATTGGAAAGCGATCATTCGGGTTCTTAGATATCTAAGAGTTACCCGTGATCATGGTTTGAACTTTACTCGATGTCCAGCAGTACTCGAAGGTTATTGTGATGCAAATTGGATATCGGATACTAAAGATTCAAAATCCACAAGTTGATATGTCTTTACTCTGGGAGGCGCTGCTGTTTCTTGGAAGTCCACGAAACAAACATGCATCGCACGATCCACAATAGAATCTGAGTTCATTGCTTTAGACAAAGCAAGAGAAGAAGCAGAATGGCTTCGTCACTTCTTAGAAGACATTCCAATGTGGCCAAAACCTGTGCTAGCTATTTGCATTCATTGTGATAGTCAATCTGCAATAGGCAGGGTACAGAATCATATGTATAACGGTAAGTCCCGATACATTCGTCGTCAACATAATATCTTAAGGCAATTTCTATCAAATGGAATAATCTCAATAGATTATATAAAATCTAAAGAGAATATTACGGATCCGTTAACAAAATGTTTGACAAAAGAGCAAGTGTATAGTTCATCGAAGGAGATGGAATTAAAGCCTATTACATAAAATTCGTCATAATGGTAACCCTACTTATATGACTAGAGATCCCAAGAACTAAGTTCAAAGAGACAACTAAGTTATGTGTGGCTCGCTAAAAATCACCAAGGGATTAAAATTCCTTACCCATTCCTATGGTGAGAGTGATATCTGCAACATGTGTTGTCTGTAGGGGTATAAGGATAAGCTTTGCTTTTAATGATTACTTATATCTTGATTAAGGCATAGAATCAAGACGAATATAAGGAGATACTCACAATAAGAATCACCTATATGAGTGTCGAACTGGGGCCGGTTCTATGAGAATGAAGAGACTAAATTCTCTAGAAACACTCATGAAAACCAGGAGCGTTCAAGGCCAAAATGAACATAACAGTGAGAACCACGATGTGTTAGAAGATATTTTGTGTGAAATCTATTGTCTTGGCTTACACAAACGGCTGAACAATTCAAGGCATCACGTCCATTGGTTAGCTAGTAAGTTCGATAGGTTATCACTAGGGAAGGTTCAAGGCCGAAAGCTACCTATCCTGATGCAAGATATTTTCGACTTATACTCTTTCGACAAATTCTGCATATTGTTGCATTTCCGTTGTCATCAAATTCCATTCATGTAGGGGATTGTTGGAAATGGTTTGGAAAATCTGGGTAAAAAATAGATTTTTTCCTAACTTTAGTCTGATATTTAGGTGGGACCCGTGCGTCAATTTTTGCGGGTCAAAGTGCTAACGTGTTCTATGCCGCATTGTGATTCACGTGGTATATTTGGTTGCTCAAAACCATTATTGAGTGAATGGGAAATTGAAGTTAAAGAGTGCTCCATGGAAATGGCATTTTGGTAAAAAATTCTTAAAGGTTTGAAAAATGGCTTGTCCCACATTGATTTGGTGGGAAGTTTTGAGTGGGTTTATAAGGCATGGGATTGAAACCTAGGGTGTGCCCCAAGGGGTACCCAAGTGTTGTAGAGAGGGAGGTTATGGGCAAAATGAGCTAGACCTATTGGACCCAAAAATCACCACACACGCGTGCCGCCGCCGCCGCCGTCCGTCCAGTCGGGCAGGCTGGGCTGGGCCTGGGCTTGGGCGCGGGTGTGAGGTTGGGTTGGGCTTGTCCGGCTCAATACTAATCTTTTGGGGCCAAAAATATTTGAATTCAATTTTATTTTTTTGGTAAAATAAAATTTCAATTTCAAATTTTGAATTCAAAATTGTTGCACCTCTTTAAGATTTTTGTACAAACCGATCCGAATCTGTCCAGATTCAAACCCAAAACTGTTTTAACTAAATTTCGATTATCTATTCAAATTCAAACCGAACAGGTGCTGTATCTGTTCAAAACAGATTTGCTACCTGTTGGATTTAAATTGAGCAGCCACCATGCCATCACTTCACTTATATAAATAAGCAGTCCTTCATTTGGTTTTTTACTACAATTTTCATACTTCTCCTCTGCTAAAATTTTCTGCATTTTGCTGCATATAATTTCTGTAGAGTGTAAACACTTAGTGTGTTCGTTGGGAAAACAATCTGTAGTGCTGCTATTGTTTGTTGTTGATCATTTCATCTTGGAAGATAGACGTCCATTTTCTGAAAGCACCGTGGAGAGGATGAATCTCTCTTAAGGACACAGTGTCGAACACTGGATTTAATCAA
This sequence comes from Camellia lanceoleosa, assembly GCA_025200525.1. Taxonomy (NCBI): domain Eukaryota; kingdom Viridiplantae; phylum Streptophyta; class Magnoliopsida; order Ericales; family Theaceae; genus Camellia; species Camellia lanceoleosa. Next base: position 54,590,398 of record CM045761.1, on the reverse strand, counting down.
ATTATTATTCGAAGAAATTAATCAAGTAAGTCGTTTAATTTATTTTCTGTTTTATTTATTTATTTAAATCAAATTTTAATTTTGTTTTTGTAACAAAATAAAATCTATTTTTATTTATATATTTTTATTTCCAGTTTGATTTTTTTAATCAAATGTGTTCTCTCCTTTCTTTTATTTCTTTTATATTCTGATTGTTGTTAAGTACACAATAGAATTTAATTTTCATATACAGTAAAGATTGTCCAACAAAGGTTATATAGATTTTATTTTTATTTTTAATTGAAGATAATATATTTTTTGTCTACTGTTTAAGTTAATATAGTAAAAAAACATAATAATGGGGTATAGATTTTGTAAATTAAAAAAATAAAATTAAGTTTAAATCAAATATTCTTATGAATAATAGCATTTAATAGAGGTTAATTTCATTAAATTTTAATTTAAATACTTTTCATACACTTGGTAGTTTTAGCTAATGGGAATTTTTTTTTACTTCATATGTTAACACGACCTGAATTGAAGATGATATGACACAATAACATGAAATAATAAATGAGTTTGATTAGAGTTGAAACAATTTTAACATGACACGATCACAACTCAATTCGACATAACACCACTCCCAAGGACAACCCTAGGCAAGACCAAAAAAAAAAAAAAAACCGCAAAAGAATCAATGTGATAACATGTAGTACTCCTTTTTTTATAGTTATGAATTTATTAATTTGAAATAAAAATTCACAACTAATCATAACCTTCTATGTAAAATTTCCTTTAAAAAAATGTATATATATATTCATATGGCATTACTCTTTTTTTTTGGTTAATAGAAAAAAGAAATTATGATTAATGTGTGTGATGTGAATAATGGTGTGATTTGGGAGTATGGCACAAATTAGTGTAAAACATATATTCAACAAAATAAAAGAATAATATTATAATGATTATTTATTCTTATTATTTTATTTTATTGTATGATGTGTTGATGCAGTTGAGTATTGCATTAGAAACATTCAAATATATATTAATAGTGAGATTTATTATGTTAATATTGTGGTGATAAATAAAGTAATAGACATAATTATATACCTCTATATAAAAAGTGTACGGTTAGGGATTCTAAATGTTTTATTAATATTTTTATCAAATATTCATATGAGATATTTGATAAAAATATTTATAAAATATTTAGAGTCCCAAACATTTTTCATATAAATGTCATGAAGGTAAAATTATTGAAATAAAATCGCAATAATAATTTGTGTGATTGGCATGAGGAGCAAAAGGTGATTTGAATGGGTGGGTATTGTTTTGTGTGATTTGAAAAGTCAAATCATTTTATTTTACTTTATTCAAATTCAAATTACTCTTTAGAATATATAGTAGGAAATACATATATAGCTTTTGTATCACACAAATTTTTCCAAAATCATACCATTTGGTCTCTCTCTCTTAAACCTTTTCTCTCTATAAAATTACAATATCACATTTGTTTGATTTGATGATGAGTTTTGTTATAGTGGTGATGGATGTTGGAACAATCTTCTGTGTAAATAAAATAAATTGAAACAAAACCAAACAAATAAATAAATAACGTACCGAATTTATTTATCGAATCGAATTAAAAAATAAACGACCAAGTCGAGTGTGTGACACTCTGTCCTTAAGACAAATTCGCCTCGCTACGATACTTATGGTTCAGTGGCGTCTATCTTCCATGATACAATAATCTTCACAAATTTCTAGTAGCACTCCAAACAAATTTGTCTAGCGAACTAGAAACTTGTGTTTTTATACTAACTTTAATTTTCTCTAAAACTAGAATGAAGATTAAAATGCAAAGGAGAAAATTCTGGACAGCAATATCAATATTTTAGACTGATTTTCGGATCTAGAAAAATGCTAGAAACAGATATGGTTTTATAGACCTGAACAGGTGCAAAATTTGAAGTGAACAGATGTGTTTTTGAATTGAACAGGTCCTGTTTGAATTCAAACAGATTTGCAAACTGTTTCAACAGATTAACTGCTGGGCAGTTTGAAAACTATCTAGTTTAACAGATCTGAAACTGCTAAAAACTATTCGGTAGTTACTGTAGGAAATTCGAACATAAAAGGCACAATTTCTGGACAAGAATTTGAATTCAAATTCAAATCCAAATTACAAAATTTAAATTAATTTTTCTGCAATAATTTTTGAAAAAATTCAAATGAATTTCGTCCAAAAAATTAATACAAAAACCGACCCGACCTACAACCCACATCCGCGCATGGAAGGCTCGGCCAGACGAATGGACGGCGCGCGCGCACGTGTGGTAGTTTGGGCTAAGGTTCACTTTGTCCATAACTCCTCCCTTCTACAAACTTGCGGTGCCCTTTGGAGCCCAACCCAAGTCTTGCAGGTTAGAGCTTATATACTCAACAAAACTCTCTTAAAGTTTCAATGTGGGACAACCCTCACAAGGAAACCCATATTCAAAACTTAAATGTTCAATTCCACGAACATGAAAACGACGTCAACTTCCCATTCACTCATAAATGGTTTTGACGAACCGTTTTCACCGTATGACTTACCATACGGCAAGGAACACATCATCTCTTCGGACCTATCCCAAAAGACGTTTGGGGCCCATTCAATTTTGGACTCAAAGATGGCCTAAAATAAGCCTATATAACACCATTTTTCCAACAATCCCCTACATGAATAGAATTTGACGGAGAGAAAATGCAACAACATGATCTAAATACAAAGAGTACAAAAATTGGAAATATTCTGCAAAGGATAGGTAGCTTTTGGCTTTGAACCTTCCCTTGTGAGACACTGTCGGATTTACTAGCTAACCAGTGAACATGATGTCTTGAACTGTTCAGCTGTTTGTGTAAACCAAGACAAGACACAGTTCAGTTCTCACTATTGTGTTCATTTCGGCCCTGAACAACCTGATCTTTCATGAGTGCTCTAGAGAATTGTAGCCCTTCACAAATCTCATAGAACCGGTCCAGTTCACACTCACATAAGTGATTCTTATGAAAAATATCCTACCATACTCCACTAGGTTTACCTAGATATAAAAATCATTAAAATTTTACTTAACCTAAAACACTGCAGACATCACTATTTCATCCTAGAAATGGGTAGGAGTTGGACTCCCCAATGATCCTTCTGAGTCATTCACAACTCGATTGTCCCTTTGAACCTAAATCTTGGGATCTCCTGTAAATTAGGTTGGGTTGTCGTTGTGTAACTCTTATTTAATAGGCTTTAGTCCCATTCCCCTTGATGAATTCTCAACTAACTCTCTTGCTAACCCTTTGGTTAGTGGATCCGCTATATTGTCTTTAGACTTTACATATTCAATGGAAATAATTCCAATAGAGAGTAGTTGTCTCACTGTAACACCCCTCATCACTGATCACTGATAAACTACTGATTACTGGTTAACCACTGATCACTGCTAAATTGAGACTGATTATGCTTGGTAATAGAACTGATTGCAATCGAATCGATCGGTATTTGAAATCTAAAACTGATTGATTGAGTATATCTGTTTGAATTGCATTCTATCTGTTCGATCGTTAAATTATCTGTTCATGTCTTTGTGTTTAAACTGCTAATTGAAGGCCTTATCAGCGGCCAAATCGGAAATTGAATGATGTTTTACGATCATTGGAATTTATGTGATTTTATGGCATATTTAATTGAAAATTGATTTGGTAGGATTAAATTAGATTAAATGGTGTCAAATTGCACTAGTTGGCTTTATTTACATTGGTGCCACTTAGTGGCCCACTACATGGACCATTGTTGAGCCTTATTACACTCGATACAAAACATTTCATCAGCCATTTCCCTTGTTATTGCCGACTAGAGAGAGAGAGAGAGTAAGAGGAAAAGAGTGATTCAACTTGATTCATCTTGTTTTGCTTGTAAATTGAGAAGATTGGGGGAGCTTGTGATCAATTGAGCTTCTAGACTTGTATTTGAGGACCTAGGTAAGGAATTTATCCTCTTAATTGTGTCTTTAAGTTGATTCTTGCATGGTTCTTGCCAAATTGAAGAGCTAAGTCATGAATTAGTCCTAGCATGTTGAGTTGTAGCTCTAATCTTGCATGCATGTGTACATTGAAGAGTTTTGAGGTTGTAAGTTCATCATTCCTCACATTCATGTTCATCTGTTGATCATAGTCCATGATTTCATTTTATTTTGAAAATAATTGGCTCATTTGAGCTAGCATTGAAGCTTTGAAATGGTTTAATTCATGCATGATATGTTTGAATTATGTTCATGAAAATTGGTTTGAAATTGAGTTTGAATTAAACAACCTTGGGCCTTGATTTTACAAATTACGCTTTGAATCATGTCATACTATGTGTTTACAAGTGTTTTCTAGAAAATTAGCCCAAGAGGATCGAATTTGATGCATTAGAAGTTGATTTTGAGCTTGAGGTTCAAATCTGGAATTTCTAGAATTTGGACTCACGCTCGAGCGAGGGATTCCACGCTCGAACGTACCCTCTGTGATCACGACATCCGCTCGAGCGAATAAAGTGACGCTCGAGCGTAAAATGAGTGTATCCAGTACTTTGCATGAGCTTGCAGTACGCTCGAGCGAGAGAGTTCACGCTCGAGCGAGGGTCGAGCGCCCGTCGAGCGTGAATTTTGAGCATCTAGTATTTTCACTGTAGCTTACAATCCGCTCGAGCGACGGAAGTCACGCTCAAGCGGAGCTCCTTTGTCTGCATGTCCGCTCGAGCGTAGAAAGCCACACTCGAGCGAGACCCCTATTTTCTGAAAATTCTGAAAATGCTTTTAAAGTGCATCTTTGCATCCTCTTTCCATCCTAGGCATTCCTAGGGCATATTTAAGGCATCTTAAAGAGGATATAGATGTTAGAACCACACCGAGTCTAAGTAGGGACTAAGTCTTTGATTCCCGAATGTGTAACTTAGTATGTGTTCGATCTGTAACTGTGTAGGGTTGGCACCTAAGGACGCGCTCTAGCTTAACTGTAGCCCAGAACTCTGTGAGTAACAATTGTGTAAAGATATGTTCAACTATGAATATTTCTGACTGTTTAACTGAACTGCTTTCTGAACTGATACTGTTAATTGAATGAATGTATGTCCTATATTCTGAACTGTATTGTGGCATCCTTAGCAACTACTGTTACTGACTGTTACTGTTACAGAGATCTCTGTCGGTTCCCTTGTTGGAACCACTACTATTTACTGATTGATGGCCATCATTTACTGTTCGGTCTTTTAAGACCTACTGTTTACTGTACTGCTATGCTAATGGATGTACCACATATGACTGTTTAACTGAATGACTGGTACACCGAATCAATGAACTGTTTTCATTACTGTAAGGACATTCATTCTTAACCTCTTTACGCATTATGTTATTCACTGGGCTTTAGCTCACTGTTTATATATATATGTAAGTGTTCAGGCACCAGATCGGAGCTAGGAGCGTGGGTTAGACTCCCCTTTTTGTCAAGCCAACCACTGTGCCTCACCGCGAGGTTCCGAGTCTGCCAAGCTATGGCTTAGGGGTGTTTTTATTTCCCCCGTCTGTCTCTGTATATGTTTTTGTAATAACTATTTAGACTGATAGCATTGTACTGTACTGTTTAATAGGGATTAAGTCCCTGTTCTAAATGATTGTATATAATGTACATACCGTTTTGTCACTGACTGTAAATATGTATGAAAAGTCTTTTTGCATACAGACTGTCACAGCTCATTGGACATTGTTTATTTACTGTTTTGGCTTCCACCAACCCCTGTACTCTGTTTTACTGTTCTACTATTAAGCAGGCCTTCGGTAATCTTGGATTACTGGCCGATTACGGTGCTAAACCCATAGGGGCGGGTTTGGGTCGTGACAGAGTGGTATCAGAGCGATACTTACCACGAGTTAGACCTCACACACGTGTACAAATGAGCTATAGGGTGTCCTAGAAAAGTGATTAGGGCATTGCATGAGCACGATAAGTGTGTGGCTATAACATGACTGAATATATGCTAATGTGATCAACTGTTAAAGTATGCAACTGCTTATGTTGATAATTGCTATAACTGCTTATAGTGAAATGGATAATACAAGAATTGCAAATGAATCCTCATCCTCATCCTCTGAGGCAAGAATGGCAAGACTGGAAAGAATGATGGAATTAATAACTAAAAGATTAGATCAACAACAGAACCAACAAATTTCACCTCCTCCTCGTGCAGTAGGAGCAGAATGTCAATGTTAATGATGGGGACATAATTGCTCTCACCCACAAGTTCAGCAAAATGAAACCGCCATCTTTTCAGGGAGGCCTTGAACCGTTAAAAGCTGAAGCATGGGTTCTTGAAACAGAAAAATTGTTTGAGGTTTTTTCGGGCTCTGAGGCACATAAAGTACTGTTGGCCACCTTTACTCTGCAAGAAGAAGCTAGAAGGTGGTGGATGCTTATCCGTGATGACAACATTGTAATGACTTGGGCTTAATTCAAAGGAGCCTTCTTCGAGAAATATTTTTCACAGTGTGTCAGAGACAGAAAAGTAACTGAATTTGAACAGCTGAGACAGGGCACAATGTCCGTTGCTGAATATGAAACAAAGTTCACCGAGCTTGCTAGATATGCACCACACATGGTAGACACTAATTACAAAAAGGCCAGAAAGTTTGAAGGCGGCCTGAATGTTGCAATACTGGATACAATTAATGTTTTGAAGCTACCGAATTATGTAAATGTTCTTGACCGAGCCTTGTAGACGTGCCCGCGGGCTTCGCTCTACAGTTCGGACTCGATTTGTGTCGGTTCTAAATCTGAACCAAAGAGTCCAAATCCGGCAAATCGTTTTGAAGAAAAACAGATTTTTGAAAAGTAGTGCCAAACATGGACTGCTTTGCCAGATTACAGAGTCGCCACCTAAATATTTTAAAATGGGAAATTTAGGAAACCCTGACTCGGTGCCGAAGGCCACGTGTCCGTCATCACCAAAGTGAACTTGGCTCGGGAGCTTGGGTACGATCGGGGAAGGTCAGCTATGAGCACCCCCTTTCGCCCGGTCCGAAGACCGGCCTCTACTAACCATGATATCCTTTTTTGAAAACGTTATGAATTCTTATCCCAATTATTAGCCTAGAATTACTATGTTATGCGCACAGCAAACAAGTATAGACTAGATCGCCTAATTTGGAAATAAGCATTGCATATCCGTCTTGTTTGGAAAACAGTTTGAAATTGCTACTCGCGAGTAGGCTAAAACACGGATTTCAATGAGTATTCCCAACTCAAGTAATCCAACCTCCACCCACAGGCATTCAAGCAGTTTATCACATAAGAACTTAGCCGCATGGCAGGCATACTGTCATGGCAACATTCACACGTATGCGATATGCTAAAGCGTAAAAGCTTACCTAGTACTCCGAGCCAAAACAGAAACTAGTTAGTAATCATATGCATGATCCTAGTTCATGTTAAGTGGCTAATGCGACACATACAAGAGTGTAATCTAAAATAGGCTCGGCTAACCCTAAACATGGCATATGAAATGCAGTCATTTGATGCACGTATTCAATTAGGAGTTGAAAATTGCAATGCAGTTTGTATGATGTGCCAAGCCTGATGCATGTAAACGAATGCATGGATGCACGCATGCATTGCATAAGGTATGCTAAAAATAAATATGCCCTAATCTACCATCATAAGCAGGTAAATAAAAGGGAGAAAGAAATGGGGATTGGAAGACATACACCCACTCACCCACACTTATTACAATTTTGCCCTCGCTCGGAGGGACCGAATAATGATACAGAACCGAATAAATAATTAACCATTCTAGCTAATTAAATATTACAAATCAATTAAATTAATTAAAATAAATTAATCTAATTAAGCAGTAAATGGCCTCGGGATGAGGGTCCAATGCATGCGCGTGGCCGGGACTCGCTCGGAATCGCACTGCCATGCAAATGTGCCTCTGTTTCCTCTGCTCTCCTTCTCAGAAAATTGCCAAAATCTTAGGACTACCTCCCAGGGCACTGGAGATCACCACCGGCTGGGGTAGGACACCACCGGCTGAAGGATGAGGCCATTGGCACTGAATTCCCTTATCGGCTGCCAAAGGGATGCCGGTCGGCACTTTTTAGTGCCGGTCGGCACAAAATTCCTGCAGGACCTGCAACTCACAGCAGCAGAGGGAAACAACAAGCATGGCAATACAATCCAAGCTATTTATGCACTAACATACCCCTTATCATGTTATTGACTCAAGGGGGCATGTGCCTCGATTCCCGGACCACCAATTGCGCATTTCCATGCGTGATGGCCCTAAGAACCACGGATGCAACTTCACTTTCAAATGCATGCAAATCACATAGGCACAAAAGGGGTGCCAAACCTCTATCAAACTCACTTCAAGAGGCTTGGCATGCGTGTCAACGTGGTGAAATCCTAAGCATGTTATCTAGGATGCAACACGGACTATGCAATGCATTTATGCAAGCATACAAACAAGCATAGAATACGAGCATGCAAACCACAAGAGGGATGGACTTATACATGAATTAGGCAACTCAAAATGGGCCTAAAATCAGTGGCCAAAGTGACTAGAGAATGAGACCAAATGCACACATACACATGCAAGTGTTGAGGCTCAATACTTAGGCATACAAAAGCAACTCTCATGCACACTTAAAGAGACCAAACATGGGCAACTAGTACGCACTTAAAGCTCTGAAATTCAAGTTAAACATGATGCCAAATCATGCAATGAAGCATGCCAAACAAAGCATGCAAATGGCCTAGGCTTAAGGCAAGTCAATGGGGGTTTGAACCAAACCAAGACAAAGCAATTATGGCATGCATTGCTCAACTCAAAATAGATTTTCAGCATGTCAAAATAGGCCCAAAGGACTACTTAGATGGCATCTAAGAAGCTTGAATTCAAAGGCATGCGATAAGGCCTAAACATGGAGCATGCGACACAAGCTTAAGAAGTCACAAAGAAGCATGCAATGTAAACATACAAGCACCTCTAAGGGACTGAACTAGCATATGAAATGGTTCCAAACCATCAAAAACAATGCAAGCAAGGCATGTTACACACTCATGCCCTTAAGGCCAACAAGCCAAATGCAAAGAGGTTATATTAAACATGCTAAGATTGACCAAAATACTTATGGACAGACCTAAAACATGGTAATATGAGCACAAAATCTTCACAAACACAAGTCTAAAACATGCTAGAAATGGAGGCAAACCACCTATGCATGTTAGAGCATAAAAGGGCATTACAAGGCAACCATGCTAAGCATGCATAGGAGACCAAAACCAACTTGAAAACATGTTATATCATGGCAATATAAACATGAAAGACAACCAAGGCATGCTCAACACACAATCAAACATGGTGTTCCTTTGGAAGCCAAAACTTGCCCTTTTCAAGGACATCAAGGAGAGGGGGTGGCCCTCCCCTTTTTGAGACTTCAAGGCACCATCTCCCCCACTGAAATCCCTCAAGATTTCAGTGGTGGAGAGGTCCAAGCACACAAGTCCCAGATCTCTCACAAAATAGCACAAAAAGTGGCCTTTTCAAGGCCTAAGGGTAGTCAAACTTGCTCAAACCACAAGACACTCTTAATGAACAATAAAGAGGCTTAAAAAACAGAGCTTTTATGTGTTGATCACCAAGCACAAAAACAGGTCTAAGCTATGTAGAAATGGAATGTAAAAATGGGGTAAAAAGGGGTAGTTTCTTACCCTTGATGACTATCTTCACAAAAGTTGTTGTTGTTGCTTCCTTGAGCTCCAATCCAACCAAAAACACCAAGAACCAACCCTTAGAACCTCAGTTGCTTAGAGAAGGTGAAACACTAGGTACTTGTGTGCAATAGTGTGAACTAAAGCACCTAGTATACAAAATGAGAGGTAAGAAGAGAGATACAATAGATACAAATATCAAACCCTAAACCAGAGGTTCTCCTCTCCTTTTTTCTCTCTAACCCTAAAATTTTGCTAACTCTTGAGCCAAGAGAAGAGCCTTCTCTTTATAGACAACAAAGACTTACAAACTAAGTCATCCAAGGGCTCATCCCTCCATACACGTGTATGGAGGGGAAACAAGGGCTAAACGGCTGTCTAAAAATATCTCAGAAAGTAGCTGTAAAGTGGTCGGCTGGGCAAAATGGTCATTTTGCCAAAAAGAGTGCCGACCGGCACAAAATAGTGCCGATCGGCACAACATAGTGCCGGTGGCAACACCAGCCAGCCGGTGGACTCTATCCACAGCCGGTGGTATGTGGGGATGCCTCATAAAGCATTCCCTGCCCTTCAAAGGCAAAACACAAGTGTTTGGTGTAAAACCAAACACAAAACAGTCAAGTTCGGAGGTCCTGAGGCAAGGCGCGCGAGCCGAGAACTCCGGGAACTCCGAACAAACACAAACATGGATAATCACCGAGTGTTCGAGCGGTGACATCCAAGTCTTGAGGACGGTCAAAAATGGGGTGTCTACAAGCCTTGATGGCTGAATCAAACATCGAGGCACTGAAAACTGAAACACCAATGTCGGAATGGCGTGGTAAAAGGCAGGGTTTCAAGTTCAAGAAAGGCAAGCATAACCCATTGAACAAGAAACAGAATACGGGGTCAACAACTAGCCCCAGCCAAGGGAGTGGTTTCATACCACCCTGTTCTAAGTGTGGCAGGAAGCACAAAAGGGTTTGTTACAAAATATCTGGAGCTTATAATAGATGTGGTAGGGTGGGCCACATGGTTAAAGACTGCCCCTCTGCTCCGCAGGCCAATAGCAAAGCTACACCAAGCGTGGCAGCATCAACTGTTGCACCAAAGCCTAACCCCAAAGCTACCGGGAAAGAGCCTATGAGGCAAGGCCGAGTGTTCGCACTAGTACCGGCAGATGTGCAGAATACCGAGACCGTTGTGTCAGGTATTCTCTCTATTTGTACTCAAAATGCTTATGTACTGATTGATTCAAGGTCTACACATTCTTATGTATCGCATGCTTTTTCGCAAAAATTGAATAGACCCCTAGAACCCATGAATTATCTGTTAGCCGTATCATCACCCGTTGGGGGACCCATGACTTGTGCATACACGTACCCTGCTTGTGAAATTATTATTGGAGGTGCACATTTGTTTATTGACTTACTGCCTCTGAACATTGATCATTTTGATGTAATATTGGGGATGAACTGGTTAACGAAATATCATGCCACCATAGACTATGTAACGAAACAAGTAGTTTTCCGTCCACCGAGTTTTCCTGAATTTGTGTTTAATGGAAGTGGAGTAGTACCTCCTCCGTATTTGGTTTCATCTGTGAAAGCTGATAAATTGATTAGAAAGGGGTGTAAGGGGTATCTGTGTTCCGTATTGATTGTATCTACTGATGATAATGCTAATGTGAACAGCATTCCCATAGTCAGAGAGTTCCCAGATGTTTGTCCAGATAATCTGCCAGGGGATTTGATTGACAGGGAGATTGAATTCACCGTTGATGTGATTCCGAGAACACAACCAGTATCTAAAGCTCCTTACCGAATAGCTCCAACTAAATTGAAAGAATTGAAAGTGCAACTACAGGAACTGTTAGATAAGAAGTTCATCAGGCCCAGTACTTCACCGTGGGGCGCTCCTATTTTATTTGTGAAAAAGAAAGACGGCTCATTGAGATTGTGTATTGACTACCGTGAATTGAACAAGGTAACTGTGAAAAATAAATACCCATTACCGCGTATTGATGACTTGTTTGATCAGTTATAGGGTGCTCAAGTGTTCTCTAAGATCGATCTCAGATCAGGATACCATCAGCTGAAAGTTAAACCAGAAGACATTGACAAAACTGCTTTTCGAACGAGGTATGGATACTATGAATTTTTAGTTATGCCTTTTGGAGTTACCAATGCACCTGCTGCATTTATGGACCTTATGAACAGAATCTTTAAATCATTCCTCGATGACTTTATTGTTGTATTCATAGATGACATTCTGATTTATTCCAAGACTAGAGAAGAACATGAACATCATCTGAGACTTGCCCTACAGACCCTAAGAGAACAGAAACTCTATGCTAAACTGTCTAAATGTAAATTTTGGCTTGATCATGTTAGGTTTTTGGGACATGTCATTAGCAAGGATGGAATTTCAGTTGATCCATAGAAGATTAAAGCAGTAGTGAACTGGCCTAGACCAGCAAATGTGACAGAAGTCCGAAGGTTTTTGGGACTAGCTGGATATTACAGAAGATTTGTCAAAGATTCCTCCAAAATTGCCTTACCGTTGACACAGTTGACTCAGAAGGTGATATCATTTGACTGGACTGACCAAAGGGAATCAGCATTCCAAGAGTTGAAAACTCGACTTGTGACTGCACCGGTTCTTACCCTACCTTCAGGTACAGATGCTTTTATCATTTTTAGTGATGCTTCTCATAAGGGTTTGGGATGTGTTTTAATGCAGAATGGGAGAGTTATTGCTTATGCTTCCCGACAGCTAAGACCGCATGAAAAGAACTACCCGACCCATGACTTGGAACTTGCTGCAGTGGTATTTGCATTGAAAATATGGCGTCACTACCTTTATGGGGCGACATGTGAAGTATATACCGACCATAAGAGCTTGAAATATTTCTTCACACAGAAAGAACTGAATATGAGACAGCAAAGAGTTATTGCTTATGCTTCCCGACAGCTGAGACCGCATGAAAAGAACTACCCGACCCATGACTTGGAACTTGCTGCAGTGGTATTTGCATTGAAAATATGGCGTCACTACCTTTATGGGGCGACATGTGAAGTATATACCGACCATAAGAGCTTGAAATATTTCTTCACACAGAAAGAACTGAATATGAGACAGCGAAGATGGCTAGAACTGATTAAAGACTATGACTTACAGATTTTGTACCATCCGGGAAAAGCCAACACCGTTGCCGATGCACTGAGCCGGAAATCGATTGGCAACTTAGCCTGTTTTCTCACCAGGCAGAAAGAATTGCTTTGTGACCTTGAAAAATCTGAAATTGAAATTGTGTTGCGAGAACAAGGTGGAACCTTAGCTGCTATTTCTGCTCAACCGGCATTGATTGAAGAAATTAAAGAGAAACAGCAATAAGATGACTTCTTGAAGAAGATCATCGATGAACGAGAATCTAAACCGAGGCCGGACTTCAAATTTGAGAATAATGTACTGAAATTTCAAGAAAGACTGTGTGTACCGAATGATACTGAACTGAAAGAAGAGTTCTGCAAGAAGGCCACAATTCAAAACTGTTTATCCATCCATAAAATACAAAAATGTACCAAGACCTGAAACTGAAATTCTGGTGGTCGGGAATGAAGAAAGAAATTGTTGATGTATCAAAATGTCTTCATTGCCAACAAGTTAAAGCCAAACATCAACAACCCGTAGGCTTATTACAGCCCTTACCGATACCAGAATGGAAATGGAAACATATCACCATGGATTTTATTGTGGGATTGCCTCGCTCCAGTAAAGGTATGGACTCAATTTGGGTTATTGTTGATAGACTGACTAAATCTGCTCACTTCTTACATGTCAAAACAATATATAATGCGGACAAATTGGCTGTGATTTATATTAATGAAATTGTTAGACTGCATGGAGTGCCTGTGTCCATTGTTTCTAACAGAGATTCGAAGTTTACATCGAGATTCTGGCAAAGCTTACAGACTGCATTGGGTACTGAACTGAGACTGAGTAGTGCTTATCATCCTCAGACAGATGGCTAATCAAAAAGAACCATCCAAACTCTGGAGGATTTACTGAGAATGTGTGTCCTTGATTTTTAGGGAAACTGGGAAAGTCATTTGCCATTGGCTGAATTCGCCTACAACAACAGCTTCCATTCAAGTATTGGTATGGCGCCTTTCGAGGCATTGTATGGCAGAAAATGTAGATCTCCGATTTGCTGGGCAGAAGTTGGAGATGGGCCTTTGCTTGGGCCCGAGATTGTATATGAAACGACTAAAAAAGTGAAACTGATACAACAGAGATTGAAAACCGCACAGAGCATAAAAGTTATGTCGATGTCGAAGACGAGAATGAGAAGTGGGTGATCACGTTTTTGTGAAAGTGACACCAATGAAAGGCCAGACTCGTTTTGGAGTCAAAGGCAACTTAGCGCTAAGATATGTCGGACCGTATGAGATTATTGAGAAAATCAATCTGGTGGCGTATCAAGTTGCGCTTCCTCCTGAAATAGAGCATATGCACAACATCTTCTATATTTCTATGTTAAGGGACTACCTCCGGGATCCTTTCCATGTGATAGAGCCGACCCGTGTAGTGCTTAGTGATGACTACACTTATGAAGAACGACCTATCCAGATTGTGAACAGACGGATCAAGAAATTGAGAAATAAAGAAATCCCGTTAGTGAAAGTTGACTGGCAAAACCATGGTGGCGGATACGCCACTTGGGAAAGGGAAGATGACATGGCTAAAAGATATCCTGAACTGTTTCCACTGAATCCGGTTTTCTTCCAGAATGAAGGTAACTCGAGTTTAGACGACTAAACTCTTTATAAGGAGGAGAGACTGTAACACCCCTCGTCACTGATCATTGATAAACTACTGATTACTGGTTAACCGCTGATCACTGCTAAATTAAGACTGATTATGCTTGGTAATTGAACTGATTGCAATACTGAACTGACAGACTGAAATCTAAAACTGATTGATTGAGTATATCTGTTTGAATTGCATTCTATCTGTTCGATCGTTAAATTATCTGCTCATGTCTTTGTGTTTAAACTGCTAATTGAAGGCCTTATCGGCGGTCGAATCGGAAATTGAATGATGTTTTACGATAATTGGAATTTATGTGATTTTATGGCATATTTAATTGAAAATTGATTTGGTAGGATTAAATTAGATTAAATGGTGTCAAATTGCACTAATTGGCTTTATTTACATTGGTGCCACTTAGTGGCCCACTACATGGACCATTGTTGAGCCTTATTACACTCGATACAAAACATTTCATCAGCCATTTCCCTTGTTATTGCCGACTAGAGAGAGAGAGAGTAAGAGGAAAAGAGTGATTCAACTTGATTCATCTTGTTTTACTTGTAAATTGAGAAGATTGGGGGAGCTTGTGATCAATTGAGCTTCTAGACTTGTATTTGAGGACCTAGGTAAGGAATTTATCCTCTTAATTGTGTCTTTAAGTTGATTCTTGCATGGTTCTTGCCAAATTGAAGAGCTAAGTCATGAATTAGTCCTAGCATGTTGAGTTGTAGCTCTAATCTTGCATGCATGTGTACATTGAAGAGTTCTGAGGTTGTAAGTTTATCATTCCTCACATGCATGTTCATCTTTTGATCATAGTCCATGATTTCATCTTATTTTGAAAAGAATTGGCTCATTTGAGCTAACATTGAAGCTTTGAAATGGTTTAATTCATGCATGATATGTTTGAATTATGTTCATGAAAATTGATTTGAATTAAACAACCTAGGGCCTTGATTTTACAAATTGAGCTTTGAATCATGTCATACTATGTGTTTACAAGTGTTTTCCAGAAAATTAGCCCAAGAGGATCGAATTTGATGCATTAGAAGTTGATTTTGAGCTTGAGGTTCAAATCTGGAATTTCCAGAATTTGGACTCACGCTCGAGCGAGGGATTCCACGCTCGAACGTACCCTCTGTGATCACGACGTCCGCTCGAGTGAATAAAGTGATGCTCGAGCGTGAAATGCGTGTATCTAGTACTTTGCATGAGCTTGCAGTCCGCTCGAGTGAAAGAGTTCACGTTCGAGCGAGGACTTGTGTCTCACGCTCGAGCGAGGGTCGAGCGCCCGTCGAGCGTGAATTTTGAGCATCCAGTATTTTCACTGTAGCTTACAGTCCGCTCGAGCGACGGAAGTCACGCTTGAGTGGAGCTCCTTTGTCTGCATGTCCACTCAAGCGTAGAAAGCCACGCTCGAGCGAGACCCATGTTTTCTGAAAATTCTGAAAATGCTTTTAAAGTGCATCTTTGCATCCTCTTTCCATCTTAGGCATTCTTAGGGCATATTTAAGGCATCTTAAAGAGGATATAGATGTTAGAACCACACCGAGTCTAAGTAGGGACTAAGTCTTTGATTCCCGAATGTGTAACTTAGTATGTGTTCGATCTCAGAATCGTAGGGTTGGCTTTGAGGCGACTCTCTAGCTTAACTGTAGCCCAGAACTCTGTGAGTAACAATTGTGTAAAGATATGTTCAACTATGAAGATTTCTGATTGTTTAACTGAACTGCTTTCTGAACTGATATTGTTAATTGAATGAATGTATGTCCTATGTTCTGAACTGTATTATGGCATCCTTAGCAACTACTGTTACTGACTGTTATTGTTACAGAGATCTATGTCGGTTTCCTTGTTGGAACCACTACTGTTTACTGATTGATGGCCATCATTTACTGTTCGGTCTTTTAAGACCTACTGTTTACTGTACTGCTATGCTAATGGATGTACCACATATGACTGTTTAACTGAATGACTGGTACACTGAATCAATGAACTGTTTTCATTACTGTAAGGACATTCATTCTTAACCTCTTTACGCATTATGTTATTCACTGGGCTTTAGCTCACTGTTTATATATATATGTAGGTGTTCAGGCACCAGATCGGAGCTAGGAGCGTGGGTTAGACTCCCTTTTTTTTTCCAGCCAACCACTGTGCCTCACCGCGAGGTTCCGAGTCTGCCAAGCTATGGCTTAGAGGTGTTTTTATTTCCCTTGTCTATCTCTGTATATGTTTTTGTAATAACTATTTAGACTGATAGCATTGTACTGTACTGTTTAATAGGGATTAAGTCCCTGTTCTGAATGATTGTATATAATGTACATACCGTTTTGTCACTGACTGTATATATGTATGAAAAGTTTTTGCATACTGTTATCACTGACTCATTGGACATTGTTTATTTCTTGTTTTGGATTCCGCATTACTCTGCTTTCTTGTTCTCTTTTTAAGTAGGCCTTGATAATCTCGAATTCTTGGCGATTCTGATGCTAAACCCATAGGGGCGGGTTTGGGTCGTGACACTCACGATGTTATGTCGACGACGAATGTGTCGTGACTTACCGTTATACATATGACTCTGTACTCTACCAATTGCTGATTGATTATCACAATGTATGTATATAGCAGGCACCAGTTTTGGCCATATTGGAATATCTTCAAGGAAGTGGTGAAGCCATTCTGCTTCTTCCCCAGTTTTGTCTAAAGCTATGAATTCAGATTCCATAGTAGACCTAGCAATGCAAGTCTGTTTGGAAGATTTCCAAAATACAGCCGCCCCACCAAGAGTAAAGACATATCCACTGGTGGACTTTGAGTCTTTAGTATTTGATATCCAGTTTGCATCACAATAACCTTCAAGTACTGCTGGATATCTAGTATAATTCAGCCCAATGTTACGAGTAAATCTAAGGTATCTTAGAACCCTTATAATAGCTTTCCAGTGTTCTACTCCTGGATTACTCGTATATCTACTTAATTTACTTACTACATAAGCTATATTTGAGCGAGTGCAATTCATCCAGTGCATTAAGCTTCCAATAATTTGGGCATACTCTAATTGAGAAATACTTTCCTGTACATTCTTAGATAGAAACAAATTAACATCTACAGGTGTTCTAGCAAGATTCATCTGAAGAACCAAGAAATGAAGAAGGAAAAAGCAAGATAGAATGATACGAAGCCAGCAATGGACAAGAAGATCAAGCAAGCAGTGGAGAAGCGGAAGTCAGAGAAGAAAGTGAAGAAATAGAAGTAGAAGACAAAGAAGAAAATGAACAGAAAGAAGAAGACAGTGAAGAAGAAGATGAAGGCACTCAATCTAAATAGTAAGAAGAAAACAATGAGGAAAGTGATGAAGAAGAACGTAACGAGACGATGGACCAACATCATGATAGCATTTGTGGCTCAACAATGCATCAGCCTCAAGAATCTAAGGAATCAAAGGATGCCCAAATTGCTGATCTATATCAAAGACTAAAGGCACTTTCTAAATCTAAAATAGAAGAAAAGAGAGATATTGGAATGAATTACTTGCAAAAAAAGGATATTGCACTAAGAACCTTGACATCACATAACTCAGAACTTCAAGAAAGAGACAACACAATCCAAATGAAATTAAGGATGTTGGAGGTTCAAAAAGAAGATGATACAAAAATAATTCAACAGTTGAGGTATTCAATTTCAGAGCTTGAAACTAAAAATGCTAAATTGCATGAACAAATTAAAGAACTATCCGTCCAACTAGCAACACAACCTTACCGAACACCAATACAAGTTCAACCACAAGGTCAGTGAAAATCTTGAGCCACAAAAAGTTATGTCTTTGTGTCAACATAACTCAGAGAAATTTCTATTTATTATAATTTTCTCTGGAAGTTAAATTTCTCTGACCACATTAGTTTCTGCTGCTTATTTTTATTGATTTCTACTGCTTATTTGATTTTCTCTGTGTATTTGCTTATTTGATTTTCAGGGCTTGTTTGATTTTTACTATGTATAGTTAGAATAGAAGTGGAACAACAACCAACAACCCAGCAAGAACAAGTGGCACATAAAGAACAACCAAAACAAAAGACAAAAGTCTATGTTAACTGGAAAATATTTAATCAAATAAATTTACATATTGAAATATCATCTCTTACTTCAGAGAAATTTCACTTTTACTGATATTTTCACTGTTTACAGTGAAAAAAGATCATAACTTATATTAATGATAAAGAATTTAAAGGCAAAAGAAAGGAAAGAAAAGCAGCAAGATCCAAAATTTCAATATCCCAAAATTGCAAAGGTGACTAGAGCTTCAAAGCAAGCTGCAAAGCAAATAGAGCAAACCACCAAAGACAAAGAAGTACTTGATGCCGATGTATACGTCTTGCCTCCACCAACAAACATCAGAAAATCTTGGGTTTTTCCACAAACTCTACTAGTTCAAGATTGATAAAAGAACAAGTAAAAGACATCTTGCAACACATATCAAATGTGTCTGGACTCGAGTAAGTACAACAAATAAAAAAGAAGATAACAAACAACAATTTACTAACTTATAATGCATTAACAACTATTAAATTCTTTGTCATCTTGTAGGGCTTTAATCTAGACAAGTGAGTTGAATCTCATTACATTTGAAGATATTGGAAACCTAATAAAGCAAAAAGAAATAGCCAACAATATAAGTCTTTCATCAAAATTTCTCTGCAATGTTCCATCAGCCTTTATAGACCAATGTTACAATTATAAATGATTTTTTTCAAGTCATTGATGGCTATGGAGAGATTCTATTTGCTGACCAAATGAGAAAACGACAACAACCAACTTCATATTTTTTCACATCCATGAGCTTAGTATGTTACTATACTTTTATTTGATTTTCTCTGAAATTTATTTACTACTTTCTATTGTTAAGATACTTCTTGAAGCCAGTTGTGTCCCTGGTCTAATTTTCTCTGGCTAGTTGTGTGCATTTAAAATTTCTCTATGTGTGTATTTCTTAAATTTCTGTCATTTCAACTTTCTCATAACATAACCATTTTTTGATTTTCTCTAAGATGACCGAAAATTAAACTTTCCGAGTCTCATTATTTGACAAGCATCTTGAACAGCATGGAGGAACTACAGGTTCCTCCATTTCCCAATAAATACTAGGGGTAATAAGAAGTTAACAGATGAAAATCACTGGACCTTGCTAGTCTTGGACAAACAAGACAATTTATGGAGGTTCTATAACTTACTAAGGCCAAGGAGGAATGATGCACAAGACAAATATATCAAAGATGCAAAACAATTGGTAACAAGTTTAAATTTCTCTGATGCATCATAATGTTTATGTGATGATAATTTTCATAGGATCCCTTTGATTTGTCTGTAAATTTCTCTGTTATTTAAAAATTATTTTTTTGCAGCAAGATTTTGTGGAGAATTTTTTGAAAGCTTGTCTTGAAAGAGAGGCACAATCACAACACTCCTTCAAATTGATAGACTTACAAAACACAAATTACGACTTTGAATATGTCAACAATGCTCCACAACAAGAAAGTGATTCATAAGTTTCATACAACATCTATAAATAAGATAATCTAATTTTAATGTTTCTTAAAACTAACTATACCTATAATTTGTATGCAGTATGGATTGTGGCCTCTTTGTATGCTACATAATGAGACAATACAGCAACCATGAACTTATTAGCTCGAAATTATCCACGCAAGACATAAGGTTGATGAGGGCAGAAATCATAGAGAGATTTGTGATCGAAGTTGGCTGGTCATGGACAGAACCAGTTCAAATACTACCAGAAGAATAACCAAAAGTATAATAGTGAAAGCACACTAATGAAAGGAAGACAATGTACACAATGTAATTAGGATTAACCATTCAATTTTGTTAGGTTTTATTTCTTGGCAATCCTGTTTGACAAAACTCCTTTGAGTTGTAATTTTATTCGCATTTTTTTTTCCAGTGAGGCTATGAGTTGTTAGATGCGAATCCAACCCGAATCGTGCTTTGCAGAGAAGTTTGTGGTGTTTAATTCTTTCAAGATTGCCACTTCGCTGATTATGACGGGATCGAGCTGCCTGGTCAGCTCGCGGGGGTCCAAGGGGCAGCGCCCAAGCGAGGTCAAGGGGCAGCGCCCCCAAAGCAAAATGCAAAAATGCATTCAAAGTTGCCTGTCCACTCGAGCGGACATTCCCCCGCTTGAGCGGAGAATGTTGGGTTTTAGAAGTTTGTTCGCCTGCAAAAATACTGGATGTTGTTTTTTCCCGCTCGAGCTGAACTTTTCGCGCTCGAGCGTAGGTCCGCTCGAGCGGCCAACCTGACGCTCGAGCGGAGATCGCGGGACAGATTTCTATAAATACGTGTTTCAGCCCAAATCTAAGGTTACCCCTCCAGATCTTCTTCTTGGGTTCTAGGGTTTATATCTGGGGATATTTTGCTAGTTTTCTTTGATGTTTTGATTGAGTATTCAACTCATAGTTTAAAGAGTATACATCAAAGGATTATTTGTTTGTTTTACACAAAAGAAGAGAGAGTTGTTCTTCAGTGGATTCTGAAGAATTCGAGCCTGAAGCTTTGGTAGATTCTGGAGTGGTTCATCGTCAAGACAATTCCGAGGTGAAGACGGGGTTGGAAGAGGCACATAGGGGTTAGTTCAATTCGGGCGTGGATTCGCTAGGTAATTGAGAATATACATGTGTAATTCTTTTATGTCTTTTTAGTGGATTGTTTTGTGACTTTTGCTCGTGGTTTTTTTTATCACAATTGGAGGTGTCCAATTGTGGTTTTTTCACGTAAAATCGTTGTGTCGATTTGTCTTGATTGTTTGATTGGGATTGTTATATACTGCTTAAAATTGATACATAATCACAAATCAACATCTAGGGGATTTCTAGATTTTTCAAATTTGTTTTTCATACATTGAAGGAATGATGATATTTGACATATATGTATATATCTTTTTTTGACTAATTTAAATTTCATAGCTATCAATGGTTAAATATATATATTTTTATTGTGATTGTCAACACAATCTACACAGAGAAAATTGTATGCAGAAATTTCTCTGGTGATATTACCAGAAATTCACAGAGAAATTTAACTCGTATTTTCAAATTTGTTTTTCATACATTGAAGGAATAATGATATTTGACATATATGTATATATCTTTTTTTGACTAATTTAAATTTCATAGCTATCAATGGTTAAATATCTATATTTTTATTGTGATTGTCAACACAATCCACACAAACAAAATTGTATGTAGAAATTTCTCTGGTGATGTTACCAGAAATTCACAGAGAAATTTAACTCGTATTTTGCCAATAGCAGAAATTTTTCTCATATGATGCCTCTATGATCATGTAATCTATAATGTTATGTGTTGGTACAAAACAATCATCAAATTGAGAAAACACAAAGCACACAGTAATTTTCTCTGCTATTGGCAAATTTCACTAGATGAATTCGAAACTTCAAAACACAATGCACAGAAAATTTTCTCTGCTATTGGCAAATTTCACTAGATGCATTTGAGGTTTCAAAACACAATGCACAAATAATTTTCTCTGGTAGTGGCAAATCTGTGTGGATGAAATTGACTGGTATTATAAAGACAATGTCCATAGTATGTTTCAACAAATATAATACACATTGTAATTTTCAATGCTATTGCAAATTTTTCTGGATGAATTGGACCTCACAAAACACAATGCTCATTTCAAAAAACACAATGCCCATAGTAAATTTCTATTCTATTGGCAAATTTCTATGGATGAATTTGATTGGTATGAAGTTACTAGAAATTCACAGAGAAATTTAACTCGTATCGTCCTAAAGAGGGTGCCTATATGATCATGCAATCTGTAATGCACTATGTTGGTACAAAACAATCATCAAATTCAAAAAACACAATGCACACAGTAATTTTCTCTGCTATTAGCAAATTTCTTTGAATGAATTTGAAGCTTCAAAACATAATGCACAAAGAATTTTCTCTACTATAAGCAAATTTCTCTGGATGAACTTGACTGGCATTACAAACACACTGCCTATAGTATGTATCAACAAACACAATGCACACTTTCACTGCTATTGAAAAATTTCTCTAGATGAATTTGATAGGTGTTATTATATACACTGTCCAAAAAAAACATTTCACAAAATAAAATACACAAAATAATCATCAAATGTATTATTCAATCAATAAAATGTATTATCCTCAATGTAGACACCCCATTTTTGACCGACCTTAAGACTCAGACGTCACCGATTGAGCGCTCGGTGATGTTGCATACTGTGCTCGTTCAGAAGTCTCAGAGTCGCGCCGTAGCCTGCCTCCGGACTTAGAACTCTCTTCAGGCCTTGTCTCGGTTTGCGAACCAAACTCGGTTTTCTCTGTTTTCTTTCCTGAGGGGAGGGAGAGGTCCCGTAGACTATCTCTCAGTGGCCGTGGGCTACATTTCGTGGCCGTAGGCCATTTTGCCCATTTCGGAGCCCGGTTCCCGGTTTTCGGAGCCGTCAGGCCGTGTGCCTCGGTTCGGGACCACCCAACCATCTCCGATTTCTCCGGTTTCTGGCATACATCTCATTTACTCCCTTTCAAGGGACACTGGGGTCTTAGATACCCACTTCGTGGCCAAACACCACTTTCGGTGCTTAACGGCCGGTTTTCGGGACCCCGAACTGCGTGTTTTGGCCCCCGAGCATTCGTTTTGCATCGGGTTTTCTTCATTCTTGGCAGGTACCTCTGTTTTATCATAAAGAAGGTCACTGGAGGGTGGGAGGACAGCAATTGTCTCAGCAACTAGTTATGCTCCTCTGGCGCCCCCCGGCGTCCGTTTTTCTCACTTCCGGGCTAATGTTGAACACCCTAGGGCCATTTTCTTCGAGCCAAAACCACATATTTGTGTTGTACACACATGGGAGGACCCTAAAAACACATGGCCGGACAGTAATTCTTCTTTCCATTTTTGAACCTCTCCTAAAAGTGGCATGTTGTCTCTCCTGTTTCAGAGTTGCCGGATTCCAACCACAGGGCCTTGAAGAGGAGACATGGGAGGACGCCAATATGTAGAGCCCGGACAGCTAATCCAACTTTTCATTTTTGCCCCTGGCCGGCCGGCCATGGGGGGTAGCCGGCCGGCCACCTCCAGTAAAGGTGCCTAGCCGGCCATGCTCCTTGAAACTTGTGCTATACAGCCATACAGCTGTTTCCCCCAGAAAAGATCTGTATCCGGGGGATATTTTGGAGGGGAACACTTGGGTGCATTTCCGTCCACCTTTACACCCCTCTTTTTGCCCATATAAGGGGCCTCCCAGCTCTGTCCCTAGGGTTAAAAAATTTCCCTCAAGCATACATACACATCTCCATCTTCATCTCTCTCATTTTCCCTAAGTTTGGTGCCATCTCTTCATCATCTTCAAGCACCACTACCACCACTCCATTTCCAGCAGCAAGGAGAGCTTTCTCAGAGGCTTAGAAGCAACTTTCCTCAAGCCAAGAAGTAGAGAAAAAGAGGTCTTCAAGGGTAAGTCTCAAAATCCCTCTTTTGTAGCACTTTCTTGCCTCATTTCTTAAGCCTACTTGCTTACTGTTTTGGGCTCCGACCTTAACTGAAACTAGGTCTATTTTGAGCTGTTCTTCATGTTTGTTCAAGGGCTCAACCCAGTTTGAGCCCTCCATCTTGCACTTGTTTCAATATCCTCTTATATGCCATTATTTTGCATTGAATATTTGGCCTATGTGTGATCTGATTTGGAGTATCTCATGAACTGATATTGTGCTTATTTTGAACCCCTCTTCAACATTTAAGAAGGGCTCAACCTTGTTTTCATGCTCCATATGTCACTTACTTTGAAGCCATGTTTCACCCTTGTTTTTTTGCATGCTTTTTCTAGCTTATGAGTGATCTGTTTTTGAGCATAATGTAAACTGTGAGAGGGCCTATTTTGAGCCCCTCTTAAACATTGAAGAAGGGCTAAACCCTGTTTGGCTTCTCTATCATGCACTTGCTTCATAATTCCTCACATTTACCGTAAGTTTGCATGATTTGTTTAGCCTCTGTGCGATCTGTTTTGGAGCATGTCATGAAATGTGAGTAGGCTTATTTTATGTCCCTCTACAACATTGTAGAAGGGATAAACTTCATTGGGGGTCTCCATGTTATACTTGTCATTATACCCCTCTTTAGCCCTCACTTTGCATGCTTTGTTAGACCTATTTTGCTTCTGTTTTCGGCCATGATCAGGTCTGGAAAGAGTCACATTTTGGCCTTCTTGTCATCTTTTGTTAAGGGTCCAAGGCTGTTTGATGAATTTTTGGCATACCTCATGTTCTAGCCTTTGTTGGCTTCATTCTTGCATGACATTTTTAGCATATCTACATACTGTTTTGGGGGTTGTCATAAGCTGTAAATGTTCATATTTTTGGTCCCTCTTCAGTGTTGTAGAACTATTTTTTTCAGTTTGAGCATTGCATATACCATCTGCTTCATTGTCCCCTTTTTTTCCCCCATTTTTGCATGCTATTTTTACCATACTTGTGATTGTTGTTTGGCCATGCTTTGTACTGGAAAAATGCTATTTTAGGGACTTCCTAGCATCCGTCTTTACACTTCATGTCCATATTGTGCATGTTTGGCATAGCTGCAAGTCACTTTATTTTCGGCATAGCATTTCGGGCATCGGGTGTAATTTTGCTATAATTCGGGGGCTGTTTTTGCATCATTTTGGCTGCTGAAATTTGCATTTTCCATATGCCATATGCCACATCTCATTTCGTATGCCATTTCATGCCTTAGGGCCATTGCCTCGGTTTGCGTGCCCACGAGCACGCATTTCGAGGCATCTCATTTTTCATCCTCCGGCGTCCTATGTGAGTGTGGCTGAGGCCCTCTCATGTTGGTATAAGCCCATCATATCATATTTCATGTCATTTCATACCTTTATGTCATTGCCTCGGTTTGCGTGCCCGTGTGCACGCATTTCGAGGCACCTTATTTTCATCTCACGGCCTCTTATGTGAGTGTGGCTGAGATTCTCTCATGTTAGTATAAGTCCAATCTGCATTTGGAATGTCATTTCATACTTTAGTACCATTGCCTCGGTTTGCGTGCTCGTGTGCACGCATTTCGAGACACTTCATTTTCATCCATTGGCCTCCTATGTGAGTGTGGCTGAGGCCCACTCATGTTGGTATAAGCCCATATTGCATCACATATCTCATTTTAGTCCTGTTGCATCGTGTATGCCATTGACTCGGTTTGCGTGCCCGTGTGCACGCATTTCGAGACATCTCATTTTAGCATCATTGCATTGTGTATGCCATTGCCTCGGTTCGCGTGCCCGTGTGCACGCATTTCGGGGCACTTCACTTTTATCCGACGGCCTCTCATGTGAGTGTGGCTGAGGTCCACTCATGTTAGTGTAAGTCCAATTGCATTGCATATGCCACTTTATGCCTTAGGCTCATCGCCTCGGTTTGCGTGCCCGCGTGCACGCATTTCGAGGCATCTCATTTTCATAGCATTGCGTATGTTAGGATTGCATTTTAGTTGCATTTCATACATATCATGCATATTGCATCGTGTTCGGGATAAGAGTTAGCCCGGGCACGGGAAACGAGGCACGTTCCGTACTCCGAGTGACGGAACGAGTCTCAATTTCCAAGTCACCGACACTCCGGATTACCCATGATGGAGTTAGGTTTTGTTGTAGCATTCATCTGCATTCACCCTATATTGAGTTGTGCAATCCGACTCCTCGGCCATCATGCATCGATATGCGTGATTGGTGGCACGAGGATCGAGGCACGCATATATTTGTGAAATACATTGCTATGCCCCTTTCCTGCTCTCTGTTGCAGCAAAATAAAGAATCAACGACTTTTCGGAGTCTGGCACGCATTTCGAGAAACATCGCAAACAGAGGCTAATTGGGGCATCGAAAGGATTTCCGCAAAAGCGACCGACATGCATCATTTCATTATCCTGAGGCGAGTCAAGGCAAACTGGCTTGCATGCCAATTTACAGCTTTCTTATTTAATTTGATAATTAATTAGGAATTTGTATATTTATTATTTGGACTGTATTATTTCGGACTGTATTATTCTTTTATTTCGGACTGTATTTTTATTTATTCGGACCCTCTGGGCGAGGGCATAATTGTAATAAGTGTGCGTGAGTGTGATGTATGTCTTCCAACCCCACGTCTTTCTTCCCTTTTATTTACCCGCTTACGATGGTTAGATAAAGGGCATATTTCAATTAGCATACAGTATGACAGCATGTTTGCATCATTTATCTGTTTTGCACGCACCGGGCTCGGCACATCATACAAACTGCATCTGTATTTCAATTCCAAATTGAATACGTGTTAATTGTAGCATTCCACATGCCATGTTTAGAATAGCCGAGCCTGCTATAGTTTGCATCTTTGCATGTGTTGCATTAGACATTTCTGTATACTTAGGACCATGCATGATTTCTAACAAGCTTCTATTTTGGCTTGGAGTACTCGGTGAGTTTTGTGCTTTAGCATCCTTGCATGCGTGTGAGTGACTGCCATGAAAAGCATGCTTACCATGAGGCTAAATGCTTACGTGATATAACTGCCTTGAATGCCTGTGGGTGGAGGTTGAGTTACTTGAATTGGGACAATTCATCGAATGCTTGTTTTAAGCCCACTAGATAGTGGCAAAATCATATTTTCTTAAGCCCACCCGAGGGTGGCAAATCCGCGTCTTAGCCTACCTGCGGGTAGCACCATCAAACCATTTTCAAACAAACAAACATGAAATGTTTTGTTCCAATTCAAGCGATTCAGTCTATACTTATATGCTGTGTGCATCACATAGTAACCTAGGCTAATAACCGGAATAAGAACTCACAATGTTTTCAAAATCAGATATCATGGTTAGTAGAGGCCGGTCTTCGACCGGGCGAGCGGGGGTGCTCACGAAGTGACCTTCCCCAATCGTACCCAAGTCCCCGAGCCGAGGCAACTTTGGTGATGACGGACACGTGGCCTTTGGCACCGAGTCAGGGTTTCCTAAATTTTCCATTTTAAAATATTTAGGTGGCGACTCTGTATCTGGCGAAGCAGTCCATGTTTGGCACTTCTTTCAAAAATCTATTTTCAAAACGATTTGCCAAATTTGGACTATTCGGTTCAAGATTGAGAACCGTGACATTTGAGTCCTTCGAACTGTAGTAACCCAATATAGAACCAGAACCGGGGGGAGGGGGGACTCGCAATCCCTTTCCCCCGGGATGCGTTCGGGGACGTCTACAGTTTCTGGCGACTCCGCTGGGGATTTAGAGAACTTGATTCGAACTCGTGATATCTGGTTTTGACTACATTTGTGTGTTTCTTTGCATTGCATTTGCATTGGTGCGCCTAGGACACCGCGTTTGCCATATGCCATTCCCGAACGATTTGCCGGAGGCTTGTCTTGTCAAGTCATGTCCGTAAGGCTGATCGGCTCTGGGCTCTGACAGCATGGGAACACAAACCCCGGTTTTACCGGGGCACTCTTTTTGACCATTCGACCTAGTGCATATTCGGATCCATAGTGACCCTTCCAAACTAGGACAGGTTACTTACCCGTTTGTAGGTTGTTTGAAGCCGCTGCGTGCGTAGTGAAACCCTAGCTCCTGACAAAATAGGACAGGGAAACCCAACCCCAATATAGGGGTGTTTTGGTTCTCATTTATCTGTTATGTGCTTGTTAAAGTGCGTCTCTACAGGGAATACATGTATCAGTTTATGAGTTCAGGTATCAGGCCTGCGGGCATCAGTTTTTTTGAGATAGGGCATCAGGCCTACGGGCATCAGTCAGTATCTGAGAATCAGTTGTCTGCGGATATCCGATTCGATTTTTGAAACGATATCTGAAAGATCGATTGTTGAGGGATGATCGATTGTTGAGATGATGTATTTTCACTTATCAAGCTGCGTGTTGTATGCGTGTGTGTTGTGTGTATTTAATTTAATTTGTTATCTTTGCTGTTTTTACGGTCATTTATTTCCTTTTGCTTTATTATCTTTTTGCTAGGGCGTTTTAGCACGATTGCTTCGAACCACTAGATACTCCCGAGCACTTTGGACACGAGGTCGCCGACTCAACCGATCCGAGGATCTAGTTGACGGACATCCAGATGTTCCTCTCTACCCCGATTATTAGAAGAAGGCCGAGGAGGCGCGTGTGTCGAACGAGGATTCTGGGACAGAGGCGCTTTGTGATGATCGAGTTGAAATTTACGTATGCCGTAGAGGTACATTTACGGTCATTCAGATGGAACCACAGAATACATCAGGGATGGAGGCGATGATGTGCCAGATGCATGATAGCATGAAACAAATGCAAGATGATGCCATCCATGGCGAATTTTCCAAACAACAAGCGCGATCATGGCCCGGCGAGTGATCACTAGGGTGCAACACCTTGGCGAGAATCGCTTCACATCAGATTCCTCCTCCACCAACGGCTCCACTACCTGAGCAGGCATCTACTGGACAGAATACCCTGCCAAATCCTCAGAATATCCTCCCGAACACCCAGAATACCTTACTCAATGTCCAGAACACTCAAGAGGACACAGGGCTTCCAATCCGGTAGCTCGCCCCGCCGCATAGCGTCCAAGAATCTTACACCCAACCACCCGGACTCTCCATTTGAGTTCGAGGTAGATCATACAGCTCTGAAACTAAGTAAGCTGGAAAAACTTTTCAAGAAATCGCAGGGGGTGAAGGCCATCCCAGACATTGAAGATGGCTACACTGATGTGGCCGTGACACTGCCGGACAGATTTAAGATGCCCCAGATCGATCGCTTCGATGGGTCTGGGGACCCCATGGTCCATCTTCGGTTATTTTCAGATATTCTGAGGCCAATGGGCCTAACCAGACTACAGAAACTCTCGCTGTTTGGCCAAACCCTGTCAGGAGTAGCCGCCAACTGGTATGCAAAGTTGGATAATGATGTGAAGAGAAACTGGGATGAGCTGGCTGAGGCCTTCGTTGCACAGTACTCATATAATACACAGATCGATATTACAACACGTGATCTCGAAACAACGAGGCAGGAACCCAAGGAGTCTTTCTCTGATTTTGTAACTCAGTGGAGAGCAAAGGCATCGATGATGACCTTGAGGCCAACAGATAAAGATCAAATTCGGATGATTGTACGCAATCTCCAACCGAAGTTAATGCAGAAGATGATTGTAGTTCCTTTCCCCACTTTCACGGATCTACACGATATGGGGGTGCAAATCGAGGATGCGATGGAGCAAGGTCTGATCGACCGGGCCAGAGCGACCGAAGGACATTCAACCGCATAATAATACTTGCCCAGTGGTGGCCAACACAAGGACTTCAGAGGTCGGTATGGTCACCACCACTCCCCCTCCCCATCCAAGGCCTGCGGCGGTCACACCTTTTTCCAGCACATCCGGAAGTAACACCCAAAACAACAGATTCCAACCCCGGGGGCCAAAGAACCTTTACTCCACTATACATGCCTCTGTCCAAGGCTCTGGGGGTGTTAATTAGGAAGAAGCATCTGACGCTCCTAGAACCGAGGCCATTACCGAATCCACTCCCCCCCATAACTTGACCAAATCTTGTGCGTACCACCAGCGACATGGCCATGACACGAATCAATGCTTAAAAGGCGTCACGAGATTCAAGACCTCGTTGACAAGAATATCATTGTGCCTCGAAAGACCCAACGTCACAACTAACCCACTCAAGACATAACCAAGGTCCACCACCCAAAAGAGTCAACTTCTTCCGAACTGGGGTCATGGCCTACGATCCTTGTATCTATATCACCCCTCTCACCTAGCGGAGGTGATCCTTCTGATTACCTTGACTTGTGCATGTTGGACACCTTCACAACCCAATCTGAGCGGTGGTGACCTCCGAAGATGGAATGGGCGGGGTTTGAGAAGAAGCGAGTGGTGAGTGCAGGATGGAGCGATCGAGAATCTAGCTGGGAGAGCCTATGATCCGAGCGGATACATTGTACCAGTGGGCCGGTCTAAGCCGAGTTTGGGACTGCCGGAAAAGGTTGAACTATGCATGATTCAGGGGGACGGACTTGAACAAGGGGCAGATGATCTGACAACGGTGGAAGAAGATTTTGCTAACCTTCAGTTCTTCAACGACCAAGAAACAGGGGATGCAACAATCAATTGGTTTGAATATGGGAGTCGAGAGATCGGATGGTTAGATGATCGGCCGGATCTTGTAGAAATTGACGAGCAAAGGCGGCAGGGGTATTAATGATGGCCGGAAGGGCCGAGAGTCAGAATGAACCGCCGGAGAGCGCCAGTGCAAAGAATTTCGCTTGGGATCAAGATATTGTGGAAACCGAACAACAAACCCTACTAACACAAGAGGAGCAAGAGAAGAAGTGGGATTCTGAGAGAATCTGGAAAGCCAAGAACCATGAAGAGGTTGAAAGTGTTGCGAGCACAAGAGCAGGACATGCTGTGAGCATGTGGGATGAAAAAGTACAAAGTGCGAACTTGCCGGAACCAGATAGGTGTTTGTTGAATGTCAGTGGGATGTGGTGGGAAGACGATGACTTGTGTCTTGCCCACACAGATGAAGATTGGGCAGGTGCCCAATCGGATGATACTTGGTACCTCGACAAGGTGGACCACATGACCAGGAGTGAGCGGTACTTCAAGCCCCCGCACCTCGACCAACCCGAAGCATCTGGGAAAGATAAAAAGCGAAAGCAGAGAAAGCGATTGAAGAAGAAGGCTGCTCAGCGGTTAAAAGAAAATCTGAGACATCTCCATCTGGGGACTGCTTATGGCTTCAAGGGTGCACAGACAGGCTGTCCTATCTGCTATGGACAAGGCTAAACTCTCTATCGAAACTACGCTAGAGCAGCTGGTTGGGCTGGTTTTTCCGGGAGGAGGTTCCCCGGCATTAACCTTTTCGGACAAAGAATCTCACCGAGGCGTGAATCATAACAAACCCTCTACATCTCCGTGGAGTGTAGAGATAAGTGAATCTGGGTGGTACTTGTTGATCTGGATGCGCTATCAATGTCTGCCGATCGAGCGGCATATGCAATCGGGTTAAAACCTGCAGACTTCATACCCACCACTCAGGTGATCAGAGCTTATGATAATACCAGTAGGGAAGTGATGGGGACTGTTAAGGTTCAGACCCAGGTTGGTCCGGGACAACACAACATTGAATTTCATGTCTTGGACGTTCCCTCAACCTTCAACTTGCTCTTGGGGCGGTCGTGGTTGCACCAAGTGAAAGCAGTCTCTTCCACTCTGCACCAGATGTTGAAATACCCTCACGGGAAGGGGGTTGCAATTGTTTTCGGGAATTCATCCATCCATCCGCCGCCAGAAGTGTCTACGCCAGTTTTGGAAATCGAGCAGCCGCGGAGGATGTGTTCTTATCGGGGTTCACTTTGGCGGAGGCGGGTAGTGCGAATATTATGGTACGTGAATGAAGGTGTATCGTCGATTGCTCAATCCGTCTACCTCATGAACAAGCTACAACATATTCGGGATGGGATTAGGAAGGAGCGGCGAGGAAAGAGTCGCGGCATTGGCGAAGTGCCACACAACCCGCATACCTTTGGGTGGGTTATCGCCCACCAAAGAGGACCGTGAGAAAGGAAAGAAATGGCAGCGAGCGAGCGAAGCGGTAGGAAGCCTTTTGACTTAATGCACAGGCCCATCCGGTACCTGAGCAGACGTTTCGTCCGGGAGGATGACTTTCCATTTGCGGCTTCCTAGAGCCATGGTTAAGCGCGGAGAAAGCGCGTGCAGGTTTGAAATCTTCTTCGACTTGCAACTACGGGGATGATGTTGCCCGCGAGCGAGCAGACCCAACAAGAGGTTGAAGCGAGAATAAAGCGGTGGGTCACGAGGGCACAAAATTGGAAATGGGGTAGCGGCATGTCTCCTCTCTGATCCTCCGATCGACCAAGAGTGCTTGAGGGATAACTTCGTGGTTTCCATGATTGGGGATGAGAAGGCTGCGAGCCGACCAGGAGCTATCTTGGTTGCATCAATCGCACCCTCTCTCACTTGGCGATGAGGAGGATTTCTATCCAACGGCAAGATTGGTGGTGGAAGGACCACGAATCGAGTCACTGTGAGTCGGAATCGAGTTCGGCTTCGGAGTCCGAGTCTGGTACTCCTGGGAATGTTAACCCGGATGCCACAGTCCTGTCCAGGTCGTCTTTTTCCTTTTCGTTTGAGTCTGTTGTAACCGATGAATTGGATGATTTGGATGTACCTAATGAGAAAGAACTATCTGTGGTTTCTGAGTACTTTTCTGTGCCCCTAATTTATTGCATCAATTCAGACTTTCAAAATTTTGATCAAAACGACGAGGACGAAGTTCCTCCGGTTTTACAACGTTTAATTGAGCGAGAGCAAGAGAGATTTGTTAAACCATTAATGGATGAAATCATTCTAGTGAACATTAGTCTTGAGGAGGACCCATGGTGGTCGGATCGGGTCCACGTTGTCTTCGAGGAACGCGGCTTAGTCGCTTTATTAAAAGATTTCGAAGATGTTTACGCGTGGTCCTACCAAGACATGCGGAATCGATCCGAGATTGTACTGACATCGGATCCCCTTGACCCGAGGCCCGACACATCAGCGAAACTTCGAAGGATCCGCCGGATTGGGCTCTTAAGATTAAGGAAGAGGTCACCAAGCAAATCGGCGTAAGCTTCTGGCGGTATCTGAATATCCGACTTGGTTGGCCAACATTGTTCGGTCTTAGAAGAAAGATGGCGGGATCCGGTGTGCGTAGACTTCAGGGATTTGAATAGAGCTAGTCCGAAGGACGACTTTCCCTTACCGCACATCGATGAGTTGGTAGACTTTACAGCAGGGCATGCATTGCTCTCATTCATGGATGGCTTCTCAGGATACAACCAGATAGTGATGGCACGGAAGGCAGAAAAGCGCATTTACCACCCCGTGGGGACATATCTGCCGGTAATGCCGTTTGGGTTGAAGAACGCTGGGGCTACTTATCAACGGGCCGTGACCACAATACTACATGATATGATCCACAAAGAGGTTGAGGTGTATGTGGACGACATGATTGTCAAGTCCAAGGAAAGAGAGGGCCACTACACCGCCTTGCACAAGTTTTTCAAAGGATCGGGGAATTAGGTTCTTGGCTAAACCCTCGAAATGTACATTTGGTGTTACTGTTGGGAAAAATGTTAGGCTTCCTGATAACACAAAGGGGCATCGAGGTCGACCCTACCAAGATCAAGGCCATCCTAGAAATGCCACCACCAAGGACTGAAAAGGAGGTGCGAGGCTTTCTAGGTAAAGTGCAATTCATAAGACGGTTTATTTCAAAACTAACCTTGACTTGTGAACCACTTTTTGGCCTCCACAAGAAAGGAAAGAAGTTCCAATGGAACGGCCGATGTCAAGCTGCATTTGAACAGATTAAAGAATATCTACAGAACCAACCTGTTTTATCGCCACCAGAGCCGGGGAAACCGTTGATTTTGTATCTGTCAGTGACTGAAACTACAATGGGCTGCATGCTTGCACAAGAATCAGAAGACAAGGCAGAAAGAGCCATCTACTATCTCAGCAAGAAGATGCTGGAGTATGAGACCCGATACACACTGCTGGAAAAGGCTTGCCTAGCTCTGGTATGGGCTACCAGGAAGCTGCGGCACTACCTGTTAGCTCACTCTGTAATGTTGGCTTCACGACTTGATCCCATCAAATATCTCTTCGAGAAACCAGCGCTTACGGGTAGGCTAGCTCGTTGGTTGCTTTTGCTCTCCGAATTTGATCTCACGTATGTGACACGCCGTCGATGAAAGGAAGAAGCGATGGCGAGTTCCTTGCCGACCACCCGGTCGAGGGGGATGAAGCAGTTGAATATTTGTTCCCGGATAAATCAATTCTGCACATCGACGAAGAAACTTGGACGATGTACTTTGACGGAGCGTCAAATCAACATGGGTATGGGATAGGAGTGTTGCTGATAGCACCCGATGATTCCCGTATCCCTCTAGCCTTCAAACTCCGGTTCAAAGTCTCGAACAATGAAGCGAGAATCTGGCGTGTATCATTTGGTCTAGAAGCAGCCCTGGAACTAGGGGCAAAATGACTGGACGTCATTGGGGATTCGAACCTTGTTGTGTCTCAAGCTAAAGGAGACTGGAAAGTAAAAGAGGAAAAGATGATGATGTACCACCAAAACTTGGATTTGCTGATTCCTCGGTTTGAAAAGCTAAGTTTTACTCATCTACTAAGAGAGAACAACAGGTTGACAGATTCATTAGCAACTCTATCATCTATGATAGACATCCCGTGTGGAGTCCGAATGCGTCCAGTTATCATCGACCAGAAATTTGCACCTGCCTATGAGTCGATTGCAGCTATAGATGAAGTTCAAGATGAACACCCCTGGTATTACGACATCTGGAACTTCTTGGAGAAAGAAGCAGACCCGCCAGGGGTAAATGCCAAAGACAAGAGGGCAATCAGAAGAATGGCAGTCCAGTTCATCATCTGCGGGGGTAAACTGCATAAACAGGGTCATCTGGGAATGCATAAACTGTGCGTTGATGCCGAAGAGTCAAAGCGTCTGATGGAAGCCATCCACGGGGGTGAATGTGGTGCACACATGAATGGGGTAATGTTGGCACGGAAGATCCTTAGACAAGGTTATTACTGGTCCACCATGGAGGAGGATTGTATTGGCTTCGTCCGGCGATGTCACAAGTGTCAAATTCATGCAAATCGCATGAACATCCCACCGTCAAAGCTGTACAACATGACTTCGCCATGGCCGTTTTCTGTCTGGAGAATTGATGTAATCGGAGCTGTTACGCCAAAGGGGTCGAATGGGCATGAGTTCATCTTGGTAGCGATAGATTATTTCACAAAGTGGGTCGAGGCCCAATCTTATGCAGTGTTGAAGGCTTCGCATGTGGCAAAATTTATCAAAAACAACATTATCTGTCGCTACGAGGTCCAAAATGAAATCGTTTCAGACAATGGTTCCCACTTCAAAAAGGAGGTGATCGATTTGTTGGAGAAATACAATGTGGCTTTTCATAAGTCATCTACCTACCGGCCGCAAACCAACGGAGCAGTTGAGGCCGCCAACAAGAACATCAAGCGCATACTACAGAAGATGGTGGAAACCTATCGGGATCGCGGACAAGTTGCCATTAAGCTGTGGGACTCTGGGACTTCGATCGAGAACTTCTAAAGGCGACTCGTACTCATTGGTTTATGGGATGGAGGCCGTTACGCCTATTGAGATTGAGGTCCGTCATTACAGTATTGGCGAGTGCGGATAAGCAGCGGATTGGCAACAAAAGCAGATTTGAGGAACTCATGCTTTTCGATGAAAGAAATTTGAAAAGCCATGCCATATCCAAGGTTATCAACAGAATCGCCGGGCTTTTAACAAGAAGGTTAAGTCCAAGAATTTGAAAGAAGGAGATTTGGTACTCAAAAGGCAACCGAGCTCCCATCCACGACCCAAGGGCAAGTTCGGACCAATTGGTGGTCCCTACATTATCAAGTCAATGCCGATGGAGATGGTGGTTACGATGGACCTAGATGGCTTAGAGTTTTCTCAACCGATCAACATAGACAAGTTGAAGAAATATTACCCTGAGAGGCTCGCTAGGCGAAAACCGAAAGGCGACCTAGGTAAAATTCAAAGCATAGAAAATTTGAAATTATAAAAGCGAGCTATAAGGTTGAAAACCCGCAAAAGGCGGCCTTGGCAAAAGTTAGAGCGCAAAAGGAGAGTAAAATACCGGCGAACCCAAGCTGAACTACGTAAGGCTTAATTCCCACCTATGGGATACGTGGCGACTTCATCTGAAGTTCACCCTAATCTTTTCCCGATCAACTTTGTCCATTTGATCATCTCGGTCTCTATTCATCAAGCATCTATCGTGATCTCGATGCAGTGTTATTCGGACTAGGGGCAACTTTTTACGTTGCAATGAAGTGTTCGGCACCATCGCACTAGGGCAACTTTCCGTTGCTATGAATCGCCATGCACCATTCAAACTAGGGCAACTTTCCGGTTGCTAGGATCTGGGTTGTGCATCTCGGATGATCTCAGCGTGTCGATTGATCAATATCGAAAATAGTTTTGAAAAGTTTTTAATAAAAATTGACTTTGTTCAAATTAATCTTTTCACAACTAAGACCATTTTTGGACCAAAATGGAGAATTTTCAGTACCACAACCTTCAATTTCATTGATTTCAAAACAGAGTTCTCTTGCTCTTGCATACAATTGAAGTTGCTTTTTTATTACACTCATGACGAAAACTTGAAAGTACTAATAAAGCAATAAATCTGGGGCATGGTCAAGTCAGATGTCCCTGCGCCCCCTGCCAGAGCTAGTCGAAGCCTCTGATGTCAACCTAGGCCCAGTCTGTGCTTCTTCGTTGAGCCAATCCCAGCACTCGTCAGATAGAGTGCAACTAAAAGTAAGGGCGGGGGCCAGAAGCTCTCTATTTCCCACGCGGCCAGCTTGGTTGCGCCTCGGCGGGAATGTAGCCGGATACTCTATCCCCTCTGGTGGGCAAGTCTGATCATGGCCAAATTGGCGCAGAATACGGAATGGAAAATAGAATACACAGTGAGTCAAGCCGATCAGTCGAATCCCGACCTGCCGGGACATGCTATAGCTCATCGCCGGAAGGTTAAGCCAAGGGCAGCGCCACGCAATGCGTTCAGCTGACAAGTTGCACATCCATTCAAACCACCATCCCTCATCAAGGGCGTCAACCAGGCGTTGTCGAAAGAAGTAACCGCGGGCTGAATAAACAGGGCAAGAGTCCACAGCTTGCAATTTATCCATCAACCATATCTGGGGAGGGATAAAAAATGAGAGAATAAAGAATAGAGAGATGTGCGATGAGAGAAAAGTAAGATAAGGGTTTTGTGAGAAAAACCAAGCCCGAGGGCCGAGTGATGTGAGCGAATACATATGTGAGCTTGGATGGGAAACATTACCTGCAGCAGTAGTGGACTCCCTGCAAACCTGGTTGTTTCCCGGCAGTGGAAAGCATCCAAGCCCATCAATGTCTCGGCCAGAGTCATGGCAATGCAACTCTTCCCCTCTTTCAAGCCTTGAACAACTTCGATCAGACGGGCGCTGGATCCTCCGAAGCTTGAGGCAAACAGAAAGTGAGATAACAGGCACAAACAGAGAGCATGTTGTCGGAAGCCTTGCCAATGATGGTCGCTGCGGTCACCAGCATCGGAGAATTGGTAAATCAGGCTCGGGATATCCAACATTCCGTCACAAATCAGGGATCGAGCATCATGCGCATTGAGTCCGCACATCCGCCCTAAGGTTTGGGCATAGCCAAAATTGAGTTGGGGCAAGATCTCCTCACCTCGCTCCGATTCTATCAAAATTTTAAAATCTTAAAAAGTGGGACATACCTCTTGCCCTCCAAAGCTGAAGACGTGCGTCACTGGGTTCCAAAATCTCATCGCGGCATGGAGGAAAGGAAGGTGCAGTGAAGTCCAGCCCAGCCTGAATAGTGCATTCAAGCCGAAACCCCGGAAGTTCAACTTTTCCGAGCCGTCCAGAGAAGAGATCCAAGATGTGAGATTTTCTGCGAGAAATGCCTCCATTTTTGTGCAAAACGGTGATAAAATGAATAAGTTCCAAGGTTGGGGCTTTTATAGGGGGTAAAACACTATTCAGAGGACACGTGTCAAAATTCTGGGGGTTGCGGGACAGGTGGCCGGCCGGCCACCTATTCTAGTAGGCCGGCCACCCTCTAGTCTCCAAAAGCAAAATGTGGTCGGCCAGGCATTGGTCCCGTTTTGCCCTCTGGAAGGAAGTTTGAGGCACTTTCACGCATTGGAACGCCGAAGGCCTCCATTTCTCTCAAGTTTCGGATACGTTCCATCATCCAGATCGTCCGTCCGAAGTACGTTTAGTTGTATTTTTGCTTATCGAGTTGTTGTTTTGCTTGTCGGGTTATTGCTTTGTTTATCGAGTTGTAAGTTTTGTCGAGCTGTCGCATTTTGTGTTTTGAGTGGTTACCTTTTGTTTACACAATTTTGTTAGGTCTTGTTTATTGAGTCGGTAACATTGTTGTACTTTGCTTATCGAGTTGTAAACTTGCTAAGATTCTGTTATTTCTTAGTAAGTCGAGTTTTGATTTGTTGCGTCGGTTCATTACCTGACCCGGTGAATACACAAGGCACATTTTCATTCAATTCCATTTTGTGCAAAATGATGCGATACGATGCTAAGAACTTCAAATACAAACATCTTTTCAAAAAGCTGTTTCATTCCATCATGTTTTACAGCAAAATTAAGGTACAAGTTTTACAGGAAATAAAACTGCCTAACAAAATGCAAAGTGCTACAAACTACTAGCAAAAAGTAAAATAAAGCAGGAAATGGCATCAATATCCTCTGGAACTGGAATGAGGAGGCCCTCTCATCCTCTTCTGCGGGATAACCTCTGCACCATCATCACCATCCGGGTCAGAGCTATCATCCTCCGGATCCCCCTCAGCCTCGTCTCCACTCTCGAAACCAAGACCGGAGCCTCCCTCCCCAGCAGATGTCTCTGACTCACGGTCTGCGACCTCCTCCTCCTCCTCCTCAATAATGGGTGCCCTGCGTCTGCGAGACGACCCTGCTCCTCGAGCTCCTCGAGAAGGCCTAGATGGCTGACTCACGAAAGGCTGGATGGCCCAGCTCCTCGAAAAGGCCCAGATGGCCCAGTACCTCGAACAGGTCCAGTACCTCGACCTCTCTGAGAAGGCCCGGGTGGCCCAGCCTGCGGCGGAGCATACACGGGAGGCATC
Organism: Camellia lanceoleosa; assembly: GCA_025200525.1. NCBI lineage: Eukaryota > Viridiplantae > Streptophyta > Magnoliopsida > Ericales > Theaceae > Camellia > Camellia lanceoleosa. The sequence continues at coordinate 54,550,999 of CM045761.1, read as the reverse complement.
TGAAAATGAAGAGTTCAATACATCAGTTCAAATATGAAAAGCATATGCAAGTACAATATGCGAGTGGGGTGTGTGCCAGATGTGCTCTACACAGCCTATCGATACAGCAAGATGTTCAAAACTAGCGTGTCGTCAGAAATATGCTAAATACAAGGAAGATGGATAATACCTGCACACCCATGATGGCCATCTGTGCCTCCCTCCGTAGGATCATGCCCTCGAATGTGGCGGCATCGGCGGCTCTTCTATGTACTCAATCGGAACGCAAATACAAATGCAAAACTATCGGTGAGGAATGAATGTCCAAATGTCGATTGATAAATCAAAGGCAGTAAAACATCTGGGGTGAATCGGGATCGGACATATCTGTGGTCAGGAAGAGGAGGCTCTAGCGGGACCTGGTAAGGAGTCCCGAACCGCCAACTCGTCAACTCGGTCGGCATGTCTGGCCACCCAGGATGATGATGAAGAGATGGAAGGATCGGAGGAATCGAACTACCTCTATCCCTAGATGCACCAGCCCTGCTAGAAGAGGGGATATCCGTAGCACCGGCACGACTCGAAGATGGTACATCAGTAGACCTCCGTGGCGTAGCACGCACTCCCGTCAAGGGGGGCATCAGATATATACGACGATAGGTGGCGTAGTCCCCCTCCATGAGATGTAACAAAGCATCAGTGCCCTGCATATCACTAATGACCTCCTGGGAAGATGTCTATCGGCGATCCGCATAGTGGTGGAGTCTACAGGAGGGTCTTGAGAGTCGTACCCCCACACCTGACGCAGAAAGCGTTCCCCCAGGAACCATGCCCTACCAACAGGTCCTTCGAGCAAGAACCTATACTGGGAAGTGCCCGACCCTCCGGGATACTGATGTCGGAGATCGTCACCAAAGACCGCCCAGGGCTGCCAAGTAATCTGCGGATAACGGTGCATAAATCAATCGAAATCGAGAATATCTGAGATCAAAGATGAAAATGAAAGGAACTGAGAGTTCTGGAATACCTCTGTCGTCCGCACAGTATCAAAATATTGTCGCAGGTAGAAGAGAGTCTCTCGAGGTCTCGCTCGGTGCTCGCCCTCGAACACTAATGAAAACGGAGTCATAAGGAGTCCTGCCACCTCCATCTCCGGGGCTAATGTGGGGAAGTATACGTACACCCATAGTGAGAAAAGCGATCAAAATATGAATACAAAGTGCTAAAAGCGAATCTGAGTGCAAAGTCTTGTGTGTGTGCAATGAACAAGTAATAAGGAGCAGAAATGTAAATCAAGAGGACAGAACGTACCTCCCAGGCTCTCCAATAACCACCAAGTAAGTCTCCCCGCCCGCGAGAGGCTGCACTCATGTAACAATAGAGGGTAGCCAGGCCAGCGCCACCCCAGTCATACCGGCTGACCTGTGATAGGTCCACTAGGGCACTCAGAAGGTACAACCCGACAGTGTTCCCCCTATCGGCAAACAGAGTGGTGCCAAAGAGGAACATAAGGAAGCCACGGGCGTACTGCTCAACCTCCTCGGGAGACTCAGGCTCCATCTCCGGCCTCCTAAAATGGGAAGAGAACCAGGTGTACCGGACTCTCCCGGAAGCTCTGTCTACAGGTGGGCGAGCCCCCAATAGATGTGTCCAGGCGGCCTCCCACTCTCCCATATCCTCGTCGTAAGGTATGGGCCAACCGCCTACGTCTAGGCCGGTGAGTGCAGCGAGTCAGAGAGTCATGGTCATATCTCCGTGGCGAAAAAGTGGAAGGAATTGGTGGTGTCCCACCATCTCCACCAGCGACTAACAAAGTCTGCTAGCAGACAACGTGATAATCCCACAGAATGCTCGAACCACCTTTCGCCGATCGAGATCCCGGACAGCCTCTGGAAGCTCAACATACCAGTCCCTCGCGGCGGTGGAGCCGTACCCTCGCACGTTGCGAGAGCCACCCTGCATTCAGAATGAATACATGTGTTCAGTACAAAATGAGATGCAAGCTGTGTGCAAATGAAATGAAGTAGCTGTGTGTAAAATGAAATGCAAGCTGTGTGCAAATGAATCTCAATTAGTGGGCTGCGTGTTCACATCAAATCTGGGCTGCGTGTTCAATAAATCTGTGTTTTGGGCTGTGTGTTCAAATCTCAATTAGTGGGCTGCATGTTCACATCAAATCACAGGCGTGTTCATGCATCATGTTTTTGGTGCGTGTTCAAATCTCAATTAGTGGGTGCGTGTTCACATCAAATCTGAAACTGCGTGTTGATGAAATCGTGTTTTGAATTTGCGTGTTCAAATCTCAATTAGTGGGCTGCGTGTTCACATCAAATCTGGGCTGCGTGTTCAGTAAATCTGTGTTTTGGGCTGCGTGTTCAAATCTTAATCAGTGGGCTGCGTGTTCACATCAAATCTGGGCTGCGTGTTCAGTAAATCTGTGTTTTGGGCTGCGTGTTCAAATCTCAATCAGTGGGCTGCGTGTTCACATCAAATCTGGGCTGCGTGTTCAGTAAATCTGTGTTTTGGGCTGCGTGTTCAAATCTCAATCAGTGGGCTGCGTGTTCACATCAAATCTGGGCTGCGTGTTCAGTAAATCTGTGTTTTGGGCTGCGTGTTCAAATCTCAATCAGTGGGCTGCGTGTTCACTTCAAATCTGGGCTGCGTGTTCAAGCATCGTGTTTTGAAATGCGTGTTCAAATCTTAATCGATGGAAATTGCATGTTCACATCAAATCAGGGTTCATCGTGTTTTGAATTTGCGTGTTCAGAAAATCGGAGTTTGGACTGCGTGTTCTACTCTTAGTCAGTGTGTGTTGTGTGTTCACCATCAACTTGGACTGCGTGTTCAGAAAATCAGTGTTTGAGCCGTGTGTTCATTTCTTAACTAATGTGTACCGTGTGTTCACGATCAATCAGTCAATGAGCCGTGTGTTCAGCAATTCAAGTGTTTAAGTCACGTTCAGGATACAGGCAAAAGTACTATGTCATAAGCTAAAACTGTGTGTTCAAGCATGGCAAAGCTACAAAATGCACGAAAATGCAGAAAATAAAGTAAAATACCTCTCGTGCGTCGTAAGAGAGATGCTACTCCGGCTCTCGCAAAAGTAAATCCCCGGGTGCCCGGTCATTGAACCCAGTGAAACGACGAAAAATGGCCCGCGGAAGCGTATGTACCGGTGGGACGTATCTCTCCGGAATAAAAGGGCGGACTCTCGGGGGCAGTGCCATAATGTCAAAGTCATCCCCGGCACCTGGAGGACCTCCACTGTGAGGAAAATCACCCGCCATTTCAGGAAATCTGCAAAAAGGAGCAAAAATGAGCAAAATGAGCCAAAATTGGAAAAAGTCAACAAAAGTCAACTCCCGGGAAATGAAAAAGTCAACAAAAGTCAACTCCCGAGAAAATCTTCCAAATATTGAGACAAACTTACCTCAAGTGGTGAAAATGAGAAGAGAAGCCCTGAAATCAAAATTTAATCGGCTCAAAGTGCTTGAAACTGAAAGATTTCGCAAAAACAACTTGCGTGGAAGGCTGAAAAGCGCGTATAAAATGCAGATCTGAAGAAAAAAATGGTTTGGGGAGCAAGGGAAGGAGTTTTTGCAGCTATGGGAGTGATTTCGGAATGAATGAAGGTGTATATATATAGAAATGAGAAAAATGACCAAAAGGCCCCTGCTTTTGGGCAGGTGGCCGACCGGCCACCTTTTCTGGCTGGCCGGCCATTTGCTTTTTGGTCCCTAGCCGGTGGCCTCCCCAAGGGCAACCACCTGGCCGGTGGTGGTCCCCACACCCCCCCTCTAGCTCTCTGCAAATTTTGAGGAAGATCGGAGTTCCTGGGACTTGAAAAAGTTCAAGAAAAGTGCACTTTCTGGCGCAAAATCGCTCCGCCGGAACTTCAGCTGCAATTTCTGACATGAGTCTCATCATCATTCATCAAAATCAAGGTGTATCCTTTTCAAACATGTTGTAACCTCTCCAGGAGGTGAATCAGAGGTCGCGATCAAGTTGCCTTCGCCGAAATGCGCTGCGTTCCGTCGTTTCAAGAAAAATCTGCACCCTGATTCGTGCTCATTTTGCATTGTTATGCACATAACTTGCACTCTCATCAACATTTTGCATTGTCATGCATGATTTCTTGGTGTACCATGCCTCTATGCTTGAGCATGCGTTGTTACGCACGTTCCTTTCTCGCACTGCGATGCATTCACTCGTCGACACTGCATGTGTCAAACTTTCGAAACCACAGGAATCGCATTGAATATATGTTGTTAGCATATTGTTCTTGTTGAATTTCTCTCTTTTGTAGGCACGATATTGTATGTACGGTTCATTTGAAATGGTCAGCGACGGGCATTTAATTATGAGGTATCGTATCTTCTCCGTGTGAGACCCGACGAGAATTGAATGATTCTCCGCATTCCTAACTGCATGAAGTGTAGTTGTTGCTTTGCATTCTTGCTTAAAACTGTTGCATCTATTTGCGAATACTTGCCTCATTACAGCTTGCTGCATTTGCATGATCATTTGGCTCTGTGCAGGTCGCTTTGCATTTTGCCCCTGCTTGCGGGCACGCCTGCGGGCACATATCTCCGTTCATCTCGTATGATTGTCTAAGTCTTCGGCCTTGTCAAAAATGGGTCGTCTCTAGGCTTTGACATTCACTCCCGTCACTTCTTGACTTAGAGTTCACAAAGAGGGACAATCAGAGACACCCATTTTTGACCGACCTTAAGACTCGGGCGTCACCGATTGGCGCTCGGTGATGTTGCATCTTGTGCTTTCGTTGAAGTCTCGAGTCGCGCCGCTACCGCCTCCGAACTTCCGAACTCTCTTTCAGGTTTTGTCTCGGTTTGCGAACCGGACTTCGGTTTTCTATTTTCTTTTCCCGAGGGAGGGAGAGGTCCCGTAGACTATCTCTCGGGTCGTGGCTACATTTCGTGGCCGTCAGAGGCCATTTTGCCCATTCGGCCCAGTTCGGTTTTTGAACCGTCGGCCGTGTGCCTCGGTTCGACCACCCAACCATCTCCGATTTCTCCGGTTTCGCATACATCTCATTTACTCCCTTTCGAGGACAGGGTCTTAGATACCCACTTGGCCAAACACCACTTTCGATTAACGGCCGATTTTCGGGACCCGAATCACGTGTTTTGGCCCCGAGCATTCGCTTAGCATCGGGTTTTCTTCATTCTTGGCAGTACTGCTTTTATCATAAAGAAGGTCACTGGAGGGGGAGGACAGCAATTGTCTCAAAGAACTAGTTATGCTCCTCCGGCGCCCGTTTTTCTCACTTCCGGGCTAATGTTGAACACCCTAGGGCCATTTTCTTCGAGCCAAAACCACATATTTGTGTTGTACACACATGGGAGGACCCTAAAAACACATGGCCGGACAGTAATTCTTCTTTCCATTTTTGAACCTCTCCTAAAAGTGGCATGTTGTCTCTCCTGTTTCAGAGTTGCCAGATTCCAACCACAAGGCCTTGAAGAGGAGACATGGGAGGACGCCAATATGTAGAGCCCAGACAGCTAATCCAACTTTCCATTTTTGCCCCTGGCCGGCCGGCCATGGGGGGTAGCCGGCCGGCCACCTCCAGTAAAGGTGCCTAGCCGGCCATGCTCCTTGAAACTTGTGCTGCCACTGACCATACAGTTGTTTCCCCGGAAAAAGATCTCAGATCCGGGGGATATTTTGGAGGGGAACACTTTGGTGCATTTCCCTCCACCTTTACACCCCTCTTTTTGCCCATATAAGGGGCCTCCCAGCTCTGTCCCTAGGGTTAAAAAATTTCCCTCAAGCATACATACATATCTCCATCTTTATCTCTCTCATTTTCCCTAAGTTTGGTGCCATCTCTTCATCATCTTCAAGCACCACTACCACCACTCCATTTCCAGCAGCAAGGAGAGCTTTCTCAGAGGCTTAGAAGCAACTTTCCTCAAGCCAAGAAGTAGAGAAAAAGAGGTCTTCAAGGGTAAGTCTCAAATTCCCTCTTTTGTAGCACTTTCTTGCCTCATTTCTTAAGCCTACTTTCTTACTGTTTTGGGCTCCAACCTTAACTGAAACTAGGTCTATTTTGAGCTATTCTTCATGTTTGTTCAAGGGCTCAACCCTGTTTGAGCCCTCCATCTTGCACTTGTTTCAATATCCTCTTATATGCCATTATTTTGCATTGAATATTTGGCCTATGTGTGATCTGATTTGGAGTATCTCATGAACTGATATTGTGCTTATTTTGAGCACCTCTTCAACATTTAAGAAGGGCTCAACCTTGTTTTCATGCTCCATATGTCACTTACTTTGAAGCCATGTTTCACCTTTGTTTTTTTGCATGCTTTTTCTAGCTTATGAGTGATCTGTTTTCGAGCATAATGTAAACTGTTAGAGGGCATATTTTGAGCCCCTCTTAAACATTGAAGAAGGGCTCAACCATGTTTGGCTTCTCTATCATGCACTTGCTTCATAATTCCTCACATTTACCGTAAGTTTGCATGATTTGTTTAGCCTCTGTGCGATCTGTTTTGGAGCATGTCATGAACTGTGAGTAGGCTTATTTTATGTCCCTCTACAACATTTTATAAGGGATAAACTTCATTGGGGGTTTCCATGTTATACTTGTCATTATACCCCTCTTTGGCCCTCACTTTGCATGCTTTGTTAGACCTATTTTGCTTCTGTTTTCGGCCATGATCAGGTCTGGAAAGAGTCACATTTTGGCCTTCTTGTCATCTTTTGTTAAGGGTCCAAGGCTATTTGATGAATGTTTGGCATACCTCATGTTCTAGCCTTTGTTGGCTTCATTCTTGCATGACATTTTTAGCATATCTACATACTGTTTTGGGGGTTGTCATAAGCTGTAAATGTTCATATTTTTGGTCCCTCTTCAGTGTTGTAGAACTATTTTTTTCAGTTTGAGCATTGCGTATACCATCTGCTTCATTGTCCCATTTTTTTCCCCCATTTTTGCATGCTATTTTTACCATACTTGTGATTGTTGTTTGGCCATTCTTTGTACTGGAAAAATGCTAGTTTAGGGACTGCCTAGCATCCGTCTTTACACTTCATGTCCATATTGTGCATGTTTGGCATAGCTGCAAGTCACTTTGGGTACTCGGCATAGCATTTCGGGCATCGGGTGTAATTTTGCTATAATTCGGGGGCTGTTTTTGCATCATTTTGGCTGCTGAAATTTGCATTTTCCATATGCCATATGCCACGTCTCATTTCGTATGCCATTTCATGCCTTAGGGCCATTGCCTTGGTTTGCGTGCCCACGAGCACGCATTTCGAGGCATCTCATTTTTCATCCTCCGGCGTCCTATGTGAGTGTGGCTGAGGCCTCTCATGTTGGTATAAGCCCATCATATCATATTTCATGTCAATTCATACCTTTATGTCATTGCCTCGGTTTGCGTGCCCGTGTGCACGCATTTCGAGGCACCTTATTTTCATCTCACGGCCTCTTATGTGAGTGTGGCTGAGGCTCTCTCATGTTAGTATAAGTCCAATCTGCATTTGGAATGCCATTTCATACTTTAGTACCATTGCCTCGGTTTGCGTGCCCGTGTGCACGCATTTCGAGACACTTCATTTTCATCCATTGGCCTCCTATGTAAGTGTGGCTGAGGCTCACTCATGTTGGTATAAGCCCATATTGCATCACATATCTCATTTTAGTCCTGTTGCATCGTGTATGCCATTGCCTCGGTTTGCGTGCCCGTGTGCACGCATTTCGAGACATCTCATTTTAGCATCATTGCATTATGTATGCCATTGTCTCGGTTCGCGTGCTCGTGTGCACGCATTTCGGGGCACTTCACTTTTATCCGACGGCCTCTCATGTGAGTGTGGCTGAGGTCCACTCATGTTAGTGTAAGTCCAATTGCATTGCATATGCCACTTTATGCCTTAGGCTCATCGCCTCGGTTTGTGTGCCCGCGTGCACGCATTTCGAGGCATCTCATTTTCATAGCATTGCGTATGTTAGGATTGCATTTTAGTTGCATTTCATACATATCATGCATATTGCATCGTGTTCGGGATAGGAGTTAGCCCGGGCACGGGAAACGAGGCACGTTCCGTACTCCGAGTGACGGAACGATTCTCAATTCCCAAGTCACCGACACTCCGGATTACCCATGATGGAGTTAGGTTTTGTTGTAGCATTCATCTGCATTCACCCTATATTGAGTTGTGCAATCCGACTCCTCGGCCATATGCATCGATATGCGTGATTGGTGGCACGAGGATCGAGGCATGCATATATTTGTGAAATACATTGCTATGCCCCTTTCCTGCTCTCTGTTGCACCAAAATGAAGAATCAACGACTTTCCGAAGTCTGGTACGCATTTCGAGAAACATCGCAAACAGAGGCTAATTGGGGCATCCCAGTGGATTTCCGTTCAAGGCAGCCCGACATGCATCATTTCATTATCCGGAGCAGAGTCAAGGCAGCCCCTGGCTTGCACGCCAATTTACAGCTTTCTTATTTAATTTGATAATTAATTAGGAATTTGTATATTTATTATTTGGACTGTATTATTTCGGACTGTATTATTATTTATTCGGACCCTCTGGGCGAGGGCATAATTGTAATAAGTGTGCGTGAGTGTGATGTATGTCTTCCAACCCCACGTCTTTCTTCCCTTTTATTTACCCACTTACGATGGTTAGATATAGGGCATATTTCAATTAGCATACAGTATGACAGCATGTTTGCATCATTCATCTGTTTTGCACGCACCGGGCTCGGCACATCATACAAACTGCATCTGTATTTCAATTCCAAATTGAATACGTGTTAATTGTAGCATTCCACATGCCATGTTTAGAATAGCCAAGCCTGCTATAGTTTGCATCTTTGCATGTGTTGCGTTAGACATTTCTGTATACTTAGGACCATGCATGATTTCTAACAAGCTTCTATTTTGGCTTGGAGTACTCGGTGAGTTTTGTGCTTTAGCATCCTTGCATGCGTGTGAGTGACTGCCATGAAAAGCATGCTTACCATGAGGCTAAATGCTTACGTGATATAACTGCCTTGAATGCCTGTGGGTGGAGGTTGAGTTACTTGAATTGGGACAATTCATCGAATGCTTGTTTTAAGCCCACTAGATAGTGGCAAAATCATATTTTCTTAAGCCCACCCGAGGGTGGCAAATCCGCGTCTTAGCCTACCTGTGGGTAGCACCATCAAACCATTTTCAAACAAACAAACATGAAATGTTTTGTTCCAATTCAAGCGATTCATTCTATACTTGTATGCTGTGCGCATCACATAGTAACCTAGGCTAATAACCGGAATAAGAACTCACAATGTTTTCAAAATCAGATATCATGGTTAGTAGAGGCCGGTCTTCGACCGGGCGAGCGGGGGTGCTCACGAAGTGACCTTCCCCAATCGTACCCAAGTTCTCGAGCCGAGGCAACTTTGGTGATGACGGACACGTGGCCTTTGGCATCGAGTCAGGGTTTCCTAAATTTCCCATTTTAAAATATTTAGGTGGCGACTCTGTATCTGGCGAAGCAGTCCATGTTTGGCACTTCTTTCAAAAATCTGTTTTCAAAACGATTTGCCGGATTTGGACTCTTCGGTTCAAGATTGAGAACCGTGACATTTGAGTCCTTCGAACTGTAGTAACCCAATATCGAACCAGAACCGGGGGGGGGGGGGGGACTCGCAATCCCTTTCCCTCGGGATGCATTCGGGGACGTCTACACTCAACTATTTAACAAAGGTTCCTTGCATGTCCTCTTATTATAGCGACCAATACTCTCACAACGACTACACTTAATCACCATTTTAAACTCTCCAGTAGAAGAAATTCTGTTCTTTTTTGGCCTCCCAGCTGGTCTCTTACTCAATGGAGGTAAAGTCATAGGATCATCAATGCTACACACAGGTTTTTAAACAGTTGGAACTGGCCAATCGAAAATGAGTATGCTTGACGATACATATCAGCATGAAAAAATGGTTCAACAAATGAATTCAAATTCTTTCCACTCCTAAAAATTGCAGCAACAGCATGTTGACATGGATATCCATTTATTTCCCATTTTCGACATGAACAAGTTCTCAACCCAAGATCAACCATAGCTGAAGCAAAACAATGCACTTCAAAGACATTATCAGATGATAAACTCACATTCCATGTCCTCCCCATCCAAGAAAGCCTTCTCCAATACACTATCCATACGAGAACAGAGAACTTTATTCCATTTACTAGAGAGCAGCCTCCTATCAGACCTCATATTTATGATTTACAACCGTATCATGTCCACCAAATTTGTTAATGGCAAGTGACGAGTGTCTCGTATCCATGAATTGAATGACTCAGTAACATTTGAATACATCTTACCATAATGTTTCCCCTCAAAATATGCATCACTCCAATTTTTATATGGTAAACTTCTTAAGAAAACACTCATAATGTCTCATCCCTTACTTTTTTATTCATTTAACTTGAAATGAAATGATGCCTTTTTTGGCGCATATGCACATTCTGAAAACTTGGACACAATCGTCTCCCTAACCAAATTTGTGTTTCCACATGACAACTTATCCCTCAAATTTCTCTTTAGATGTTCAAGACAAAATCCATGAAAGCAATTAGGGAAAAACCTAGCAATTCCTTCCACAATACCACAATGTCTATCTGATATGAAACTTGTCACCCTCTTTGATCCCAATACATCACATAAATGTTCAAGGAACCAACACCAATTGTCTTTATTCTCAACATCAACAACAACAAAAGCTATAGGAAAAAAACCTACAAAACAAATAGGAACTAGCATATTAGATATACACATGCAGAGAAAATTAGAACAATAAACAACCACAGAAATTTGACACTGCCAACATCCAGAGAAAATTCACACAATGGCAACCTCCAGAGAAAATTCACTTAGTGACAAACTCTAGAGAAAATTCAATAGTGACCAATTACAAATAAAATTCACACATTGGCAACATCCAGAGAAAATTCACTTAGTGACAATATCCAGAGAAAATTCACTTAGTGATCAACTATAGATAAAATTTACACAATGACAACATTCAGAGAAAATTCACACACTAACCAAAATCCAGAGAAAATTCACACTTGCCACAACTAGAGAAAATTCACACTGTGGCCAAAATCAGAGAAAATTCAAAGTGCCAGAGAAAAATCACATTCACTCAATTCCTACATGCATAGAAAATTCACACATTTAGATAAAACAAGATATATTTACAATTACCTTCATTCTCATCTTTTCCCGTCGTAGCAAGCATAACTCCTTTGTATCGTCCTTTCAAAAATGTTCCATCAAGAAACAACAATGACCAACAATATTTGAAACTAGCAATGCATGCATGAAAAGTCACAAACACTCTTTTGAAACGCTTGTTATCGTCAAAATCTAACTCAAAACGACTACTTGGATTGTTTTTCAATGCCTCATCAAAATACCACCGTAATTGATCGAATGACAAACAAGAATCCCGATATGTACTACATTTTGCTTTTGCAACCCCCAACCAACCATAGTTGTAACTGATTGAGACCCCATACTTGTCTTTCATTTCTTGGACAACATCCACTGGATGAGTTAAAAGTTTTGCACTTACCTCTTCAAGTATCAGTCCAGAAACTAAGCTGGAAGTCATCCTAACATATTTACTAGTACGAACCGCCACACACCACACGTATGTTCATTGTTCAAAGTTCTTATGTAAAATAACACATTTGTTTTTTCAACTGAAGCATGTACATGCCACATACATCCCTTGATTCCTTATATGCACATTCTGCCGTAACCCTCAACTTGTCATTTTTAACATATGTAAATTGAAAGCCAACCTCAATAGCATACTTGCATAAAACAGTACAGAACTCACCACACCACCCTCAAACTTTTGTCCAACACTTGTAATATTATTTTGCCAACTAACTAACAATAACACCTTTTCTTGGTGAGAACAAAACTTAGAGAGTGAATTCCTTTCAATATCCACCAGCCTATCACATTCACCATGCACAAAATCTACCCAATTAGACCCCACTTCATCCTCTTGATCAGAAGTACTACCCTTAGTAATTGAAACATCAACTATATCAACACCACGTGCACAAACAACTCTCAACATATTCAGAAAATTAATATCATTTCGAACCATACAATTCGGATGGCCCACAATAGAATGTGAAATATGCATCGTCTTAGGTTTCAAATTCTCCTATGTTTTACACAAAATGCCAACCAATTCCTCAAAATTCAATTCGCATGAAACATTAATGACAATAGTATCATTCCCATATTTGTACAGCAACAACACTGCACTGTCCATCGAAACTGAAAGAAAGAACAAGAAAAATAATTTGTTCAACATAAAAACACTTCACAAGAACAACATAAAAGTCCAGAGAAATTTCTAATAATTATAATTTTCTCTGGACTCAAATAAAAGTCTAGAGACATTTACAAACTTATATTCACCTTCAAGATAACAAAAAAAAATCACAAAAAAAATAATGAATCCAGAGAGAATCACAGAGAAATTTAGTGCTAACTATTAAACACAATCATAGACAAAAATCACACAGAAGATCTGTTATAAAATTATAAGCTTCTCTGTGATTTTCACTGAAGTACAAGCTTATTATTTTCTCTACGTCATTCTGCAATATTACACTCATATCAAAATCCAGAGAAATTTACAAACTCATATACACCTTCAAGATAACAAAAAAGCACTGCACTACCCATCTAAATTGAAAAAAAAAAAAAACACAAAATAACTTTTACTCAGAGAAACAAAAACTTATATTCATTTTCTACAAACTTATAATTTTCTCTAAACTACAAACTAAAAATAAATAGCAAACTTATAATTTTCTCTCGACTACAAATAAAAGTCCATAGAAATTTAAGAACTTACATTCACTTTCTCAGATTCTATCTACATTAGAAACTTTGGATTATAATAACAAACTTACAATTTTCTCTGGACTATACCAACAAAAGTGCAGAGAATGAAATTTCTCTGGTTTAAACAAATTTCTCTAGTTTGAAAAAATAGACAACAAAACTTATTATTGATCAGCATGTTGATGAAAAACAGAACACGAAAAATGAAATCTAAACATCAAAATCAACTACATTGTCAACACTCTTTGAAATTGATCAAAAAACAGAGAATCAAAAATTAATTCCAAAGATAAAAATCAACTCTATCAAGATGGTCTCTGTCTAAAATTGATCAATAATAGAAAATGAAAAATCAACTCCAAAAATCAAAAACAATTTCACTGAGCTAGCCTCTCTTTTAAATTGATCAAAACTGAAAACAAAAACATAATGCAAAAATACACTTGAACAACTAATATCAAATCGGAATCCTTACATAAAATTCAAAACAAAAATCAAAATTCATGTGGAATTTGTATCAAAACCATACCTGATTCAACTTCACTGAAAAACCTACGCGATCAACACACTGTAACACCTACACGATCGTCGTAATCTCTATCGTCAAGTCCACTGCAACACTTGCAAAATCCCTACAAAATCTCCGACAAAATCTCCACCACGAAATCAGTTTCCAAAATCTCCATCGTGAAATCAGTAATAAAATATTCAATTTGCCAAAATCCAAACAAACTTATGTTATAAAGAAGGGTAAATTAGGTATTTTATAACGTAAAATAAAGTTGAGGGACCTTAACGATCAAAACATATTATTGTATACCTCTCCTCCTATCAAAAGTTTGGGAGGGACCTCAGACCAATTTTCCCTATTAAAAATAGTGTTTTTCATTGCTTCCTTATCATATATATATATATACATATATCATTAAAAGTAATGTTTTTCTAGGTGACACATTATAAGGATTTATTTTTTTTCTAAAAAAAGCCACATGTCCTTTTCATTTACCCATAGAGTTCTACACAAACTCAATTTTCATTTATAATAACCAATTTTATATGGAATCTATTTGATAAATACTTATTTTTCACATGTATAATTATAATTTAATTACTATGATATTTGAAAAAAAAAATATCTCGATATACAAATAAATAAATAAGACAAAATATGCTTAATTATGTGCATTGCACGAATCAAATTAATTTTTTTTTTATATATTTCTTATTTTTTTTTATCTATCTTATTGATGTCTTAATATTAATTTATATTTAATTTTTTATTTAACATGAAATTATTTATTGCAAAATATTTATATTTAATTTAAATTTTATATACCTATATACAATATGTATGAATAATTCAAAAAGAATATTAAGAAAAAAAAAAACAATACTCCACATAATTAATTTATGTATTTTCTTCTTAATCCAATTACAACATATTTATATTTAATATTTTAAATAAATTTTATGTAGTTCTATTTCTACATGTTTTTATTATCCAAATAAATATAAATATAAAAGTAAAATTAAATAATTAAAATCACTTTTAGTTTTATATTATTAAATCTCTTTCTAATTTAACTATTACTTTCTGTATCAAAATAAGTGTTTATTGTATTATCTTATAATTTAATATATATCATACAAAATCATAATATAATAATTATACTTTTATAACACATAGAACTAAAATTATCAAAAATTAACAAATAATTTAACCAAATTTAATATATATAGGTATTCAACTAACACTTTTATAGAACGATAAGGGTAAGATTATTAAAATAAATAATTTAAATTTAAAATTTATTTTAAATTAAATTAATATTATTCTTTTGTAACATATATCATAATATAAAGGGGAATTTTTTTACAGCTTCCTAATAATACTAATTTAGAGGCTAAAGGACACCCAAAAAAATAGTGATGTATGAGGTCCCTGAGCAACTTGGCGCGCGTTTTTAATTATTTTTTTGGACCAAAATACCCTCGCCGAAATCAACACAGAAACGATACTCCTTCCGACGTCTGAGTTCATTCCAAGCATCCACCATTTTCACGAACACAAGAATAGCAAAATTAGGGTTTCAACATCATCTTCACGATCGATATTCGAGCTTCGTTCTCTTCTGCACAAATCATTCCCATTCCTTCCTCACAAATTTCTCTGACCTTCGTTAAAGCTTCGTTTTCACTGCTTATCGTCATCTCCGTCCACCTTCGTGACGTCGCATTTTCATCTCAGGCCATATCAGCTCGTCATTCAAAGTTTCATCCTAACTCTGGTAAGTTTTTCTACAATACAACTAGATTTTCTCTGGAAACACAGTTAATTGCATTTTATATTAAACTTCCATAAATTAGGGTTTCACATTCGTTTTAAAAAGCTACCTGAATTTGGAAAAAGTTATTTCTGTGTGTTTTGAACTTATTCTTGAACATGTTTGTGTGATTATTTCTGCAAATTTCTCTGGCATTTGAATTTCTCTGATTTTTGCTTGATGTATGTTTCTTCTTTCAATTTTCTATGCCATGTTTATTTTGAAAAAAGCAATTTCCTGTGTTTTCATCTAATTTTTTAACGTGTTTCTGTACATTTCTCTGTAATATGTATTTTGGACTGGACTGAATGTTTCTTATCTGACATATGTATTTTGGAATCAATGTATCACCCTTTCTGCCATGTTTATTTTGGACTGGAATGAATGTTTCTTCTCTGACATGTGTATTTTGAAAAAAAAAGTTATTTCTCTATGTTTTTATCTTATTTTTGAACATTTTTCTGCGATTTTGTCTATGAATTTCTCTGCTTTGAAAATTTCTCTGGAATATTTATTTTTCTCTGGAATGTTTATTACTTTCTTGCTCTGTCTAAGTTTGTCTGTATTGATAATTTTCTCTGACAAACATCACATCACTTTCCTCCCCTTGTGTATCTCTATCATGGTTAACTTTCTCTGATTGTGTATGTAAATTTCTCTGGCATTTCAATATTATGAATTGAAATTTTCTCTGGAATGAAAATTTACTCAAGAATGTGTAATTTCCTCCGGAATGTGTATTTATCTCTGGTATGTTTATTTTGTTCAATTCTTGGTTTCAATGTGGTGTAATTTTTACTGGATTGTTTACAATACTTTAATTTTCTCTGACCAACATCACATCACTTTCCTCCCCTTGTGTATCTCTATCATGGTTAACTTTCTCTGGTTGTGTATGTAAATTTCTCTGGCATTTCAATATTATGAATTGAAATTTTCTCTGGAATGGAAATTTACTCAAGAATGTGTAATTTCCTCTGGAATGTGTATTTATCTCTGGTATGTTTATTTTGTTCAATTCTTGGTTTCAATGTGGTGTAATTTTCACTGGATTGTTTACAGTACTTTATTTATTTTATCTTGCTAATTGTGGAATGGAAATTTTCTTTGCCTTGCCATGTTTACTTTTCTCTGTCATTCATTTTCTCTGGTATGTTTACTTCTATATGTAATTTTAAGAATTATTGAAAATTTCTATCCCATGTTTATGATGCTTTGTTGATTTTCTCTGACATTTAATTTTTGATGTCCAATTTCTTCTGGCATGTCCAATTTTCTGTAATTTTTCCTCATCTGTAATTTTCTCTGACATCTTACACTTTCTCTTATCTGTAATTTTCTACCTTATCTGTAATTTTTTCTGACATCTTACACTTTCTCTTATCTGTAATTTTCTACCTTATCTGTAATTTTCTCTGACATGTCCAATTTTCTCTGGCATGTTCAATTTTCACTGGGATTTAATGTTGAAATCTTTATGTTTTAATCATTGTCTAGCAATGGCAAAAGCGTAAAAAAAGCACCGAAACACCAAGCAAGAAACAGAAACTGTCTCAGTCTTCTTATGAGCTGCGATCAAACACCAGCAGCAAAGCACAGGAAACACCAACCAAGAAAGAACAACTCTCTCAGTCTTCCTATGATCTAAGACCAAAAACTAGCAGCAAATCACCACAAACTCCACTCCAAATCACACAAGGTGATGAGGCAACTAGCATCCACATGAGTACCCCAACTTCAACCGACTCAACCTCAAGGGGCAAAAAACCTGCTAAACTCCACAGAAAGAGAGCTCACTACACCATTCAATTCCGATCCAACCTCTTGTTGTCGTCTCATTTTTTTAAACACTTAAATTCAATTCAAAACAACTTGTAGAGCTTCAGAAATCCCCATTCTGGTATTTGATCCAAGCTCTAACCAGTGGAAGAATGGATCCAAAGAAATGTAGGAAATCCGATGATGATGTAGTTGCCATAATCAAATGTTGCAATCAGAAAACAAAAGCATTCACTGTTGGTAAGAAGAACCTAACCTTCACAACAAACGACATGACCTTGATTTTCGGTTTGGAAGGAGGTAAACGACCCATGTCATTAAGATACTCTAAGAAGCCAAAATCTGCATTCCTGAGGAGAAGATTCCAAAAGGATACAAGGCTGACTGGTCCTGTCCTTAAAAACGCCTTGCTCAAGGCAATGAAAGGGAAGCAACCAACAGACTACAAAGATGTAGCAATCATCGTTACATTGTACTTGTGTCTCACACTATTTTTTGCAACAAGTGGGAATTCGATAATGTGGGTTTTTATACAGTATGTCGAACCTCTTGAATCCATGAAACAGTATGATTGGCCAGAGGCAATCACCTCAACATTGATTGATTCTATCATGGCATTGCACAAAACCCCAGAAAAAGTTACGGGGTGTGTCATTGCATTGCTTGTAAGTATAATATCCATTCAAATTTGCAGTTATCATACTTACAAATTTGTGCATTTAGAAAATTTTATTTACTTTAATTTTCATCACAGTATTGGATATGTGAACATGCAACCATCATTGACTCGGAACACAGCAACACAGCTGACTTCCCGAGATGTGCGAAGTGGAACCTGCAAACCTTGACAAAACAGCTGCAGAAGACACCACTACACTCTCTTGCACCTCGACAGGTTAATTCCTATTGCTCCTAAAATCTCAGTGAAATTCCAAAATATCTCTGACAACTACTTTGTTTCCCTCATTGTGCATTGATTGTTTAAGATCAATTTTCTCTCAATTCTCAATTTATGCTTTCATCTTTGGTACAAACTTGTTCATTTCTGCATTGTAATCAATTTTCTCTGCAATCCAAATTTCTCTGACCACAATTGTAACACATTAACTTGTATGCCCTGATTGCTTTTCTCTAATATCTGAATTATGTTGTTTCATAATTTTCTTTGGCCCATAACTTATTTGCCCTCATTGCTTTTCTCTAATATCTGAATTATGTTGTTTCATAATTTTCTCTGGTCCATTACTTATTTGCCTTGCATCTTTGATAAACACTATTTATTTCTGCCCTTCTAATCAATTTTCTCTGGAATCCAAATTTCTCTGACACAATTATAGTCAAACATTAACTTATATGCCTTGATTGATTTTCTCTGATATCTAAATTATGTTGCTCATTTCATAATTTTCTCTGCCTCATAAAATTAACTCATTGTCTGTAATTTTCTCTGGCCCATACAATTTTCTCTGAAGTTTGTTTCTCATTAGTATCATTTAGATGAATTTTATTTTCCTTATTTTAATTTTTCTCTTAGTGAATTTTGTAACATTTCTCTAATAAAAGAGCCTCCTGTTACAGATAGATAACAAGCAGCTAGTCAAAAACCCATCAAAGGAGTTCTGTCTTGGTAAAAAGACAAAGAAAGAATCAAAAAAAGTAATTGTCAAATTCAAAGAGAAATTACAAGATTCATCTGAAGGTCAAGCAATTGTCAAATTCAATGAAGAAGCGACCGAGAGAAGAAAGTGAAAGCAATGGACAAGAAGCTCAAGCAAGCAGTGGAGAAGAAGAAGCCAGAGAAGAAAGTGAAAGCAGTGGAGAAGAAGAAGCCGGAGAAGAAAGTGAAGAAATAGAAGTAGAAGAAAAAAAACAGAATGAACAGAAAAAAGAAGACAGTGAAGAAGAAAATGAAGAAGAAGAAGATGAAGAAGAAGAAGAAGATGAACAGCAAGAAGAAAACGAGCAAAGTGATCAAGAAGAACATATTGAGCCAGTGGACCAACAACAATTTGAGGAATCAAAGGACGCACAAATTACTGATCTGCGTGAAAGACTGAAGGCACTTTCTCAATCTAAACAAGAAGAAGACAGAAATTGGATGGAAATACTTGCTGAAAAGGATATTTCAATAAGAACCCTGACATCACTTAACTCAGAACTTCAAGAAAAAGAAAGCACAATCCAAATGAAACCAAGGATGTTGGAGCTTGAAAAGGAACATGATATGAAAACAATTCAACAGTTGAGGAATTCAAATTCAGAGCTTGAAACAGAAAATGCTAAATTTCATGAACAAGTACAAGAACTTTCAGTCCAACTAGCAACACAAGCATACAGAACACCAACACAACTTCAACCACAAGGTCAGTGAAAATCTTGACCCACAAAAAGTCTACTCCTTGAGTCAGCATAACTCAGAGAAATTTCTATTTATTATAATTTTCTGACATTGGTAATTTTCTCTGGAAGTTATATTTCTTTGAACACATTAGTTTCTGCCGATTATTTCTATTGATTTCTACTGCTCATTTCATCTTCTCTGTCTATTTTCTTATTCCATTTTTGGGATTTGTTTGATTTTCACTGTGCCTAGTTGGAATGCAAGTTGAACAACCAACAACCCAACAAGAAGAAATGGCACCCAAAGAACAACCGAAACAAAAGACGAAAGTCTATGGTAACTGGAAAATATTGAATCACATAAATTTACATATTGAAATATCATCTGTTACTTCAGAGAAATTTCACTTTTACTAATATTTTCACTGTCTACAGTCAAAAAAGATCCGACGTCAATGATAAAAAATTTAAAGGCAAAAGAAAGGAAGGAAAAGCAGCACGATCCAGAATTTCAATATCCAAAAGTTGTGAAAGTGACTAGAGCTTCAAAACAAGCTGCAAAGCAAGCTAAGCAAAGCACGAAGGACAAAGAAGTGCTTGATGCTGATGGATACATCTTGCCTCAACCTCTAAACATCAGAAAATCTTGGGTGTTTCTACAAACTCTTCCGATTTCAAGATTAAAAAAAGATCACGTAAAAGATATGTTGCAGCACATATCAAACGTCTCTGGACTTGAGTAAGTACAACAAACAAAATAGAAGATAACAAACAACAAATTACAAACTTATATTGCATTAACAACAATTTAATTTCCACAAACTTGTCTTGTAGGGCTTTAATTTGGACAAGTGAGTTGAACCTCCTTACCTTTGAAGACATTGGAAACCTAATAAAGCAAAAAGAAATTGCCAACAATGTAAGTCTTTCCCTTTCATCAAAATTTCTCTGCCTTTATAAACCAATATTTCAATTACAAATCATATTTTTCAGGTCATTGATGGCTATGGGGAGATACTTTTGGCTGACCAAATGAGAGAAAGACAACAACCAACCTCATTTTTTTTCACATCCATGAGCTTAGTATGTTACTACTATTTTATTTGATTTTCTCTAGAATTTACTTACTACTTTATCTTCTTAAGATACTTCTTGGATTTTCTCTGAACAAAACCATTTTTGGATTTTCTCTGAACACAGAATTTCATCAGGATGACAGAAAATCAATATTTTCGAGTGTCCTTATTTGACAAGCATATTGAAACAGCATGGAGGAACTACAGGTTCCTCCATTTCCCAATAAACACTGGAGGTAATGAGAAGTCCACAGCTGGAAATCACTGGACCTTGCTTGTCCTAGACAAACAAGACAGTTTATGGAGGTTCTACAACTCACTGAGGCCAAGGAGGGATGATGCAGAAGACAAATATGTCAAAGATGCAAAACAATTGGTAACCAGTGCAAATTTCTCTGATCTATCATAATCTTTATGTGATGATAATTTTCATACAATCCCATTCATTTTTCAGTAAATTTCTCTGTTATTTAAAAATCATTTTCTTGCAGCAAGAATATGTGGAGAATTTTTTGAAAGATTGCCTTGAAAGAGACGCTCAATCACAACCCTCTTTCAAGTTGATAAACTCACAAAACACAAGTTACGACTTTGAGTATGTCAACAATGCTCCCCAACAAGAAAGTGATTCGTAAGTTCCATACATCTATAAATAAGATACTCTGATTTGCATGTTTCTTAAAACTAACCATTCCTATAATTTGTATGCAGTCTGGATTGTGGCCTCTTTGTCTGCTATATCATGAAACAATACAGCAAACATGAACCAATCAGCTCCAAATTGTCCACACAAGAGATCAGGTTGATGAGGGCAGAACTGATAGAGAGATTTGTCATCGATGTTGGCCGATCATGGATCAACCAATTGAAATACCTCGAACAACCAAACATGTAATAGTGAAACTAGTGAAAGGAAGACAATGTACATAGCCGCATAGAGAAAATTGTCTCACATATATGTATAGATCCATACAAGATAACTATTCAGCTTTTTGTTGACACATCGAAGAATAATGATGCTTGACTTATCCATATACATCCTTTCTTGACTAATGTAAATTTTATTTTTTTATTTCGACTAATGTCAATTTCATACCTATCGATGGTTAAATAAATATATATTTTTATTGTGATTGTCAACACAATCCACACAGAGAAAATTGTTCCAGACAAATTTCTCCGTATCATATTACCGTAATTGAGAGAAATTTAACACGCAGTCCCCAACAGATGCCTATATGATCATGTAATCTGTAATGCTTTGTGTTGTTACAAAACAATCATCAAACTCAACAAAACACAAAAGTGAACAGTAATTTTATCTGCTACTATAAAATTTCACTGGATGAATTTGAAATTTCTGAGTTGTGAATTTCTCTGGGTTGGTAAGGAAAATTTCTCTGGCTTTGAGCAAAATTTATAAGTTGAATTCATTCTGAATAAATTCTTCCCTGGTCCAGAGAAATTCTTAACTCAGAGAAATTTCAAAAAAGCATGATTTTGTTTCTTGGTTGTACTCACTGCAATAATTTTGTGTATGCTCTGTCTGGTATGCACAATCTATAATGCACTGTGTTAGTACAAAGCAATTATCAAATTCAAAAAACAAAATCCACACAGTACTTTTATCTGCCATTGTCAAATTTATATGGATGAATTTGAAGCTTCAAAACACATTACACAAAATTTTCTCTGCCATACCAAATTTCTCTGCATAAATTTGACAAGTATTACAAACCAAATGCCTATAGTATATATCAACAAACACAATGCACACTTTAACTGATATTGCAAAAATTTCTCCGGATGAATTTGATTGATATTATTATATACACTGTCTAAAAAACACATTTCACAAAACAAAATACACAAACTAATCATCAAATGTATTATTCAATCAATAAAATGTATTATCCTCAACTATTTAACAAAGGTTCCTTGCATGTCCTCTTATTATGGTGACCAATACTCCCACAACGACTACACTTAATCACCCTTTTAAACTCTCCAGTAGAAGCAATTCTGTTCTTCTTCGGCCTCCCAGCTGGTCTCTTGCTCAATGGAGGTAAAATCATAGCATCTTCAATGCTACACACAGGTTTTTCAACAGTTGGAACTGGGCCAATCGAAAACGAGTACGCTTGACGATACATATCAACATGAAAAAATGGTTCAACAAATGAATTCAAATTCCTTCCACTCCTAAAATTAAAGAATAAAGATGTTGACATGGATACCCATTTATTTCCCATTTTCGACACGAACAAGTTCTCAACCCAAGATCAACCATAACCGAAGGAAAACAATGCACTTCAAAGACATCATCAGACGACAAACTCACATTCCATGTCCTCCAATCCAAAAAATACTTCTCCAATACACTATCCATATGAGGACATAGAACTTTATTCCATTTACTAGAGAGCAGCCTCCTATCAGACCTCATATTCATAATTTGCAACCGTATCATGTCCACCAAATTTGTTATTGGCAAGTGCCGAGCATCTCGTATCCATGAATTGAATGACTCAGCAACATTTGAATACATCTCACCATAACGTTTCCCCGCAAAATATGCATCACTCCAATTTTCATATAGTAAACTTCTCAAGAAAGCAATCACAATGTCTCCTCCCTCACTTTTTAATTCATTTAACTTGAAATGAAATGATGCCTTTGTTGGCGCATATGTACATTCTGAAAACTTGGACACAATCGTCTCCCTAACCAAATTTGTGTTTCCCCATGACAACTTATCCCTTAGATTTCTCTTTAGATGTTCAAGACAAAATCCATGAAAGCAGTTAGGGAAAAACCTAGCAATTCCCTCTACAATACCACAATGTCAATCTGATATGAAACTTATCACCCTTTCTGATCCCAATACTCCACATAAATGTTCAAGAAACCAACACCAATTGTCTTTATTCTCAGCATCAACAACAGCAAAAGCTATAGGGAAAAAACCTACAAAACAAATAGGAACAAGCATATCAGATATACACATGCATAAAAAATTAGAACAATAAACAACCAGAGAAATTTGACACTGCCAACATCCAGACAAAAAATCACTTAGTGCCCAACTCTAGAGAAAATTCACACATTTGCAACATCCAAAGAAAATTGACTTAGTGACCAACTACAGAGAAAATTCACACAATCATAATATCCAGAGCAAATTCACTCAGTGACCACCTACAGATACAATTCATACATTGACAAAATCCAAAGAAAATTCACACTGACCAAAATCCAGTGAAAATCCACACAGGCCAAAACCAGAGAAAATTCAAAGTGTCAGAGAAAAATCACATTCACTGAATTCCTACATGTATAGAAAATTCACATAGTTAGATAAAATTATATATATTTACAATTACCTTCATTCCCATCTTTCGCCGTTGCAGCAAGCATAACTCCTTTGTATCGCCCTTTCAAAAATGTTCCATCAAGAAAAAGCAATGACCGACAATATTTGAAACCAGCTGTGCATGCATGAAAAGCCACAAACACTCTTTTGAAACGCTTGTTGTCTTGAAAATCTAACTCAAAACGACTACCTGGATTGTTCTTCAATGCCTCATCAAAATACCACCGTAATTGATCAAATGACAAACAAGAATCCCCATATGTACTACGTTTTGCTTTTTCAACACCCAACCAACCACAGTTATAACTGATTGAGACCCCATACTTGTCTTTCATTTCTTTCACAACATCCACTGGACTAGTTAAAGGTTTTGCACTTACCTCGTCAACTATCAGCCCAGAAACTAAGCTGGAAGTCATCCTTGAATGTTTACTCGCATTTAACCGCCACACCACACGATGTTCATTGTTCAAAGTCCTTATGTAGAAGAAGCCATTTGTTTTTTCAATGTAAGCATGTACACGCCACATACATCCCCTTGATTCCTTATATGCACATTCGCCAGAACCTCATTGTCATTTTAACATACGTACCGAAAACCAACCTCAATAGCATACTTGCACAAAAAGTACTAACTCAACCACACCACCTCAAACTTTTGTCCAACACTCGAATATTATTCCGCCAACGAGCCGACAACAACACCTTTTCTTGGTGAGAACAAAACTTAGAGAGTGAATTCCTTTCAATATCCACCAAATTCTATCACACTCACCATCCACAACATCTACCCAATTACACCCCACTCTTCATCAAGTACTACCACATCTAGTAATCAAACATCAACTATATCAACACCACGCACAAACAACCCTCAACATATTCAAAATCAATATTATTTCGAACCATACAATTCGGATGGCCCAAAATAGAATATGAAATACACATAATCTCAGGTTTCAAATTCTCCCATGTTTTACACAAAATTCCAACCAATTCCTCAAAATTCAATTCGCATGAAACATTAATGACAATAGTATCATTCCCATATTTACACAGCAACAACACTGCACTGTCCATTGAAACTGAAACAAAAAACAAGAAAAATAATTTAGTTAACATAGAAACACTTCACAAGAACAACATAAAAGTCCAGAGAAATTTCTAAAAATTATAATTTTCTCTGAACTTAAAATAAAAGTCCATAGACATCTACAAACTGATATTCACCTTCAAGATGATAAAAAACAAAATCACAGAAACTCAATGAATCACAAAGAAATTTACTGCTAACTATTAAACACAATCATACAAAAAAATCCAAGTCCAGAGAAATTTACAATCATAGAAATTTACAAACTGAAAGTGAGTAACAAACTTACAATTTTCTCTGAACTACAAATACAAGTCCAGAAAAATTTGTGAACTTACATTCACTTTCTCATATTCTATCTGCATTAGAAACTTCTACTAATATGTCCATATGCACTTATAATTTTCTCTAGACTACAAAAATAAAAGTGCAGAAAATGAAATTTCTCTGGTTTAAAAAATGTAACAAAACCGATATTCACCTTCACAAATCGAAAAAATTGTTTAACATAGAAACACTTCACAAAAACAACATAAAAGTCCGATAAATTTCTAAAAATTATAATTTTCAGATTCATAAAATAAAAGTTTGTCTCAGATTCAATTGCCTCTGCCTAACTTTTGTCTCAGATTCATAAAATAAAAGACCAAAGACACATCTACAAACTGATATTCACCTTCAAGATGATAAAAAACAAAATCACAGAAACTTAATGAAACAAAGAGAAATTTACTGCTAAATATTAAACACAATCATAGAAAAAAATCATATACACCTTATATATGAACTTTACACTGATATTGCACTCATAGAAAAAGCCAGAGAAATTTACAAACTTATATACTATCTCATATTCACTTTATTGCACAAATTTATGAACTTACATTCACTTTCTCATATTCTATCTCCATTAGAAAATTTTAATAATATGTCCATATGCACTTATAATTTTCTCTGGACTACACAAACAAAAGTGCAGAAAATCAAATCTCTGGTTTGAAAAAACATAGAACAAAACTTATCATTCATCAACATGTTGATAAAAAACAGAGCACGAAAAATAAACACTAAACATCAAAATCAACTACACTATCAACACTATTTCAAATTGATCAAAAAAACAAAAGAATGAAAAATTAATTCCAAAAATAAAAATCAACTCTATAAACCTGGCCTCTCTCGAAACAAAAATTCAAAACAAAAGTCAAATTCCATGTGGAATCTAAAATCGAAAACAAACCTGATTCAACACGATCGTAGCAATCTTTCTTGTCAAACTCCACTCAAATCTCGACGAAATCTCACCATGAAATCTCCACTGAAATCTCCGACGAAAACTCCGACGAAATCTCCGACAAAATCAACACGATCATAGCAATCTTTCTCGTCAAACTCCACTCAAATCTCGACGAAATCTCACCATGAAATCTCCACAGAAATCTCCAACGAAAACTCCGAAGAAATCTCCCTTGCGAATTCGGTTTCCAAAATCTATCAGTTAAGTCAACAATATTATATTCAAGCAAATTTATGTTATAAAGGAAGAGTAATTTAGGTACTTTATAATTTAAAATAAATTTTATGGACTTTAGCCATTAAAATATATTATTTTGGACCTTTCCTCTTATCAAAAGTAGAGGAGGGACCTTAGGCCAATTTTCCCTAATATAAAACAGCATTACATTAATTAAAGTTAACTCCATTGTGATTTTATTTTAGACATCATATTTTTAAAAATGATTTACACATATGTGTAGCGTCCAATTTGATATTAATTGATTAAAATAATAGAACTCAATACTTTTTTTGTTAAGTTTTTAGAAGATAAATTGACAAATGTTAAATAATAAATAGTGTGGAGTATCATTTTAAAAATAATGATTCATTGAAAATAATTTTGTATATTTAAGGCATCTATTGATGTTTCTTGAATAATTTTCAAATAAAATTTTGAATTTATAGTATTATTGATAATGCATATTTGTGAGTTTGCCAAAAAAATATGCAAAAATAATTTGGCTGGAATAAAAAATTTACAGTTATTATGATATGTCACATAATTAATCAAAACCCATTTGAGAATTGAAATTATTAAGGTTTAGAGATTTTGTGCCTTTTGAGAACGCTGTTTATGATTTGAATTTGTAATTTTTTATACATCAATGTGAATAACTCTTACAATCTTATTGATAGAAGTATAAATTCTACCTTTTAGTCAACTCACTTTAAGCATTTTTCCATATAATAAAATACTTAAATATTGTTATTCAAAAGTATTATAATAGATTATAATCATACACTACTTGAAATATAATTAAAGATCCGATACATCACTTTAAACATAATAAAAAATATAAGAAATTAGCAAAGAACTTTTCGATTAATAACCAAAACAATACACGAGGAGTTATAACCAAGTCATAATTTGTATATTATAGAGCTTTTTATTATTTTTATTTTTTTTTCAGATAAAAATATTTTGATACAAACAGAATTCATATTTTTAATAAATTTGATTAACACAAATGAAAATTTGATTTGAGGTTGAGTATACACTTTTTTTTATTATTATTTTAAAAAAAGTTATTTTTATAAGCCTTTTATATAGGATCATACACATAGTGACAAAAATTTTCATTAGCAATTAACAAATTTGTTTGTATTTGACTTTCAATTGTTAAAATTTTTTATACATAAAATATTAAGATTCAAAATTAAATTTTTATTTTAAAAATAAATTCCCGTGCATTGCGCGGGTCACCCATTAGTGTATATATATTATTAAAAATAGTATTTTTTTCCATACTTAGGTGGCACATTATAAGGGCTTACTTTTTTTTCAACAGAGTCAAGTCAGCATGCATTTTCTTAATTATGTATAAAATTCTACACAAACCCAAACCTAATTTAAATTGTACTATTTTACCTATTTTATATGGATCCTATTTAACAAATATTTCTTTTTCATATATTTTTCATGATAAATTGAGATAATCCATAAATCCAATACCAATTTTACGTTTCACATTTTTCTTCTTAATTTTTTCAAGAGTATTAGGATTTTTTTTAATACTAAATTGTTTCTTTTCTTTTTATTTATTTATTTTATTTTCCCATGCATTATTCTATACAAAATACCAATTCTATATTATTTATATTATGGATTTGTCATTTAAATTTTATAGTGATTCTATATATTAAATTATACTTCATTTCCTACATTATTTTATATAATCACAACTCACAGAAGGAAAAACATGCACAATAATAATACTCTCGAGGAATCTCTAAAGTTTGGATTTACTATTTGAGTTACTTTTTTAATGGTTGAATGGTAAGTTTTTTTTATTTTTTTATTTTTTTATTTTATATTTTGACATCATATTACAGATGATTAATCACTTTACACACTGAGATGTATCTATCGTTTGGATATTTCATTATTTTTTCTTTTTGGATTTACATATTGTTATGTGATTCTTTTTTGGTTAGTTGTTGTTGAATTTCTTTTATATAATTGATATTTTAATTTAATTAAGAGTGTCTATTTTACAATCTTATAATTATATATATATATATCTGTATATGTATATCATATAACATCATTATATGATAATCAATATATGAATATGTCATTAATTATATATATATTATATCATATAACATCAGTATATGAATATGTCATTAATTATATATATATTATACGGTTACAAAAGATTACTAAACTATTTACAAGCTTTTAAAAACAGAAAGAGATACTAAACAATTTTTTGTTTCCAATATTTCAATTTTTTTATTTTTTATTTTTTTGTAAAAATAGAAAGAAAAAAAAAAGTGCAAAAGGAAAGTTTAAACAAGCTCAAAGGATTGGGTTAGGACATATTTAACAGCTCAAATATTATTGAAATCAATTAATCATGATTAAAGATGAACTAATAAATCAAGGAGCATTCTAAATATGTTTCAGGAACTTAAATTTTAATAATTCAACATTACAAAAATGCAAAACAAAAGTAATATCATTATAAAAAAAAATAGATGTCATATAATTTACTTAGTGCATAAATGGTAATAAACCGCAAATTGCACCGTGTCCACGTAATTTTTAAGTTGTCTTATACTAATAAGTAGTAGGCCGCGGGAAAAAGAAAAAGTAATATAAATTTCTTTTCCCTATAAATAAGTGAAACTTACGATTACAAGAATCTACTAAACTAAATTTTTGAAAACAGGAATAGATACTAAACGATTTTTTATTTATAGTTTTTCAAATTTTTTATAAGTAGAAATAGAAAGCTTTAAATAAATGCTACCGAACAGACTTGTATTCAATTTTCAATACCTTAATTTTCATATTTCGAATTTCAATTTTAAAGTTTATCAAACAATACCTTGGCTTTCTAAGGAAAAAGTTCTCAGTACTTGCTCGGGGAAATAAACTAGGAAAAATAATAAAATAAATTGTTTGAGCTTTATAATAAAATAAAATTTTAATTTTATTAATTTAAATACTAATCTTTTGATTTGTTTTTAATTTGAATCATTTGCCTATTTTGTTCGGTAAAACTAACCGAAAAAAGTATTATAATCACTAAATTTAATGAAAAATGATATTTTATATATTTTTCATATATTTCATTTGATATAATGACTAAAGTATCATTTTTTTCGTCAATTTTAGTTAACGGAAATATACAAATAATTTATATTAAAAACAAATAAAAAATTATGATATAAATTGATGAATTAAAAAATTCAAGGTTTACTTTGTTATATGACTTAAACTATGAGATTTTATTTTATTTATTTATTTATTTATTTATTTTTTAAGTAGTGCTAAATGGGGAAAAGCTACAATGTAGTATGGAAAGATTGCAAGTGAAACTCTTTACTTTCAATTAGTCTTTTGATCGATTTGAATCCTCAAAATATAGTTTTTTAATAGTCTTCCAACTGCAGTATCTGCGATACAAAATGACAAAAATCAACATGGTATCCTAATTCAGTTTTTAAAAAAACATGGTATCCTAATTATGTTTCATTTCTTAGTTGTGTTTCATGTCATAATAAAACTTACTTCCCTCCATATTTCTCAACTCCTTCAATCAGTTTTTCCACTTTTTCAAAACTGAACTTCTTATAGGTTCGACCTTTCACTTCCAAGGAGGACAACTCGGCTCTTTTGCATGGTGGAGATGGTAGTACCTCATGGTTGTAAGTTTCCTCATGATCTAGAAGCCTGCAACAAGTAATAGACCAGTTTAAGTGATCATTGAGGCTGAAAAATAAAGTAATGCTAGGAATCCAAATGAATTATCAAATATTCAACCCAATACACAAAACAAAAAAAAAGTAATGTTTCTAAAACAACATAAAGATTTGCTACATACAACTTAATATTGGCTTTTACCTTGGTAGAGGTTGGGATGCGTTCCCAGCAAAATTCCCCAAGCTAAGTTGTGTGAGCTTATCCTGTCCATCAGTGGTGGGCTTTTGACCCTGAAGTACACCAAGACACACACTCAACTAAAGCTTTGGAACTATTGCTTCCATACTCTTCCTTTTTTTGTTTTATTTTTAATTGAATCAAAATTCCGATATGAACTTAAAAGGCATTTTGTTTTCAATGGCCTTGTTTGTGGTCTAGTTGCATGGGAGAGGTTGGAGATTCAATTTCCCCCTCAAGAGCAAATTTAACAATTAACAACTAATTTTTTTTGCGAAAAAATAAAAAATGTGATCATTGATTTTGTAACGCCCTCAAAATAATACATAGAATCCCACATTATTGACATGCGTAGACATAAGTAAACAAAACTTAATTCCATTCATCAGAGTATTCCTTACAAATGTATTACATGTTGACAACAAAAGTAAATCCCCAACAGGCTTACAACTTTCCAAGCCAACATTTGGTTACACAAAAGAGAGTACTAACTCAAAACACATTAAGCCCTTGGCTTGAATTTACATGTAATACATAAAAGATATCACAAAAAGTCTTTCAGCCTCCCAAGCTACGTCTTTAGAGGTGGTATACCATCTGTACCTGAAAATGATGTCCCATATAAGGTGAGTCACAGCCTAGTAGAGATATACTAAACCAAATATAAGTAATGACTAAAACAATAGCATTTGATAGATGATTAACACTTATAAACCATTTTATATCACAATCCAGTTCCATGACAATCATGTCCATGTTTCATTTCAATTTTCCTCCCTTATTCAAACCCGACACATAAACATGGCTCAGAACCTGGCCTACCAATTCAATGAGACTATGGCTCATATTAACGCGTTTCCATATTTCACAATTTCACATGAGATTTACAACTCATATTCAAACACTTCCATACTTCAAATGATACACATATTTGTTGTATCAACACTTCAATTTAATACACATATTTGCTGTATTAATGGAGTCTATCCCCTATCTCCTCCCAAACAGGTTTGAGAGTCCATCCCCTATCTTCCCTCAAACCATGGAGTACATCCCATATCTCCTCCCACACAATATACATATTCCAAGTATATAAACAATTACCATATACAAGGATAATTCAATACACATGTTTAATGTATTATTCCAACCGTCATATTCAATGACATATTCAATGTGATTAGTTTCAGTTTTCCCTAATCAACATACAGTATCTACAACAATCAAGACTATCCTCCACCGATAACCCAAAGTAGTTATTTTTAAGTAAAAGGTAAATGCATCTACAGATATAATATCATCATTTACATAGGTGAGTGATAAATTAATCCAACTACACCATTCAATCCCACAATTTCTCAATTTCATGGATTTCAACTCAATTTCATGTTTTCCCAAATTAATTATACCAATTAATTTATCACAATAGTTAGGGCATTCTCCCCCTTTACCAAAAATCAACCCTAAGGTTCAATTTCCTCAATTTGACACTAATAAGGCCATTTTCCAAGTCTTACGTACATATAGGTTCTTAATATTCGAAAACCCCTCTTTTGTAAATTACACAATAACCCCAACGTTTTCAAAAATTGCCCAACATCACCAATTAATCAAAATGACCAAAATTAAAGACAAAACTCATAAGATGGAGTAGGGTATCCCTACCTCGAAGTTAGAAGCCCAAAGGAGTAGATGAGGAAAAACCAAAGTGCTCCAAATCCACTATTGTTCAGATTAAAACAAAGCCCTCGCGACCCTCTACCTTTCTTATAAAGAACTTAGGGTAGAAACACACTAAAAATAGATGAATCCCTAGAGAGAAGGTGTGTAGAGAGAGAGAGAGAACTCGGATCTAGGGTTTGAAAGAAAATGAAAATGAAAAAGTGAAGTGTTTACCCGCTGCTGTCTACGGATATAACACAGGCTTGCTCGAGCGAAGAAGTGGTCGCTCGAGCGACCAGATACAAAGAATCCTCACTCGAGCGTAGAAAGCCTCGCTTGAGCCAATAATCCAAACCTTCAAGTCTGCAACCCAGAAGCACGCTCGAGCGACAGAATGTTCGCTCGAGCGAAGAAAGCCAAAACATAGACCTCTCTCGCTCGAGCGAAGGAAAGCTCACTTGAGCTAAGAATCAAAACCATTAGGTCAAAAAGAGACGCAGACGCAAGCTCGAGCGCAGGACTCTCGCTCGAGCCGCCAGACACAAAAGTCAACTCTCGTTCGAGCAAAGAAACCCTGGCTCGAGCGAAGGATCTAAAACAAGGATCTCACTCGAGTGACAAAAGGCTCGCTCGAGCGAAGGACCAAAATTCTGGGCAGCAACCATTTGCTCCCAATCACACCCAACCTGTAACAAACCTGCCCAAAACATCTTATAACTCAAATACAAAGCATTAAAGGACGAAAACAAGATATATACAACAATCAACATCTACAGAGCCAAGTCCGAATTACACTAATCAATGGAGGGAAAACTAGGGTCGCTGTAACCTCTCCCCCTTAAAGAATTTCGTCTCCGAAATTAGGTACAAGTTTTTCAAAAACAAGTTTTTCTCAATTCTCAATAACATCATAGTTCAACATTCACATCTTGACCATTACCGGTTATCCCATCTCTATTCAAGAGGCATTTCACAATATACAACTTCCAACGTGCATTATCAACATGCATTCATGTGAAATTTACCAATTTCAACACATAGTCCAAAATTCAATTATATTACCAATGCCAACAACATATTTGCATTTCTATAACATATTTAACATACACAATGTTATTCTCAAGGCACAATTCATAATACTTCCACAATATTTCCATAAACCAAACATATACAATGCTCTTAAGGTTTATCCATACAACGAAATATACAACATATGCTTAAACATCCACAAATAAATCCGGATATTTCTCTCGGACCTCCAACTCACGTTCTCAAGTGGCTTCCTCCACTCCGTGATGTTTCCACAAAACGTTTTCCAATGGGATGGTCTTGCCTCGCAAGACTTGATCCCACCTATCCAAGACCCGAACCGGTCTCTCCTCATACGAGGTATCCTCATCAACCTCTAAGTCGGTGCAATCCAATACATGCGATGGATCCGGCTCGTACTTCCGAAGCATACTAATATGAAACACGTCATGAACTCCAGACAACTGCGGTGGCAAAGCTAAACGGTAGGCAACCTCGCCATTCCTCTCAAGGATCTTGAAAGGGTCAATAAACCGAGGGGACAACTTCCCACTCTTACCAAACATCATCAATCCCTGCCTAGGTGATGTAACGCCTCAAAATAATACATAAAATCCATCATTTTAGGCATGTAATGATATAAAAGAAATCAACACCTTTCTATTCATCAGAGTAGTTCTTACAACAGTATTACATGTTAACAACAAAAGCAAATGCCCTACGGGCTTACAGCTTTCCAAGTTAACACTTGGTTACACAAAAGAAGAGTACTAACTCTATACAAAATAAGCCCTTGGCTTGATATACATGTAATACAACAAAATAATCAAAAAGAGTCTTCAACTCCCATAAACCATCCAAGCTATGTCCTTAGAGGTGGCATGCTACCTGTACCTGAAAATGATGTCCCATAAGGGTGAGCCAACGCCCAGTAGAGATATGTTAAACACAATATGAGCAGTAACTAAGACATTAGCAATTGATAAATGTTTAATTCCCATAAATCAATTCATAACCCGTTTCCATTACATGACCACTATGTCCATGTTTCATTTCTTATCAAGTTCACAATTTACAACGACGGCTCAGAGCCTGGCCAACAATTTACATGAGTTAGTGACTCATATTAAACATTTCTCATTTCACAATAGATAAGCATACTAGCTATATCAACACCTCGATAGATGAACATATAAACTATATCAACATCTCAACAGGTAAGCATACAAGCTGTATCCACACTTCAACAGATAAGCATATGAGCTATATCAACACCTCGATAGATGAACATATAAACTATATCAACATCTCAACAGATAAGCATACAAGCTGTATCCACACTTCAACAGATAAGCATATGAGCTATATCAACACTTCCATAGATAAGCATATGAGCTATATCAACACATTAACTGACAAGCCTATGAGCTGTATCAGCGGAGTTCATCCCCTATCTCCTCCTAAACAACATCCGGTTTAGAGGTCCATCCCCTATCTTCCCTTAAACCGTAATCAATCAATACATACAGTTAATGTATTCTTTTAACTGTCATACTCAATGACACATCCAATTGATTAGTTTTAGTTTGCCTAATCATCATGCATTGTCTACAATAATCAAAACTACCCTCCACCGGTAGCCCAAAGTAATTATTTCTAAACAAATAATAAAAGCTCCAACAGATAAAATATCAATGTCTTCAAAAGTGAGTGATTAATAAATCCAACTCCACCATTTTACAATATAATGAGCCAATTTCATTATTTCCAACTCAATTCCAAATAATCACAATTTTTCCAAATTAATTATACCAATTAACTTATACAACAAATTAGGGTTTTCCACCCCGTTTTCCAATATTGACCCAATGGTCTATATTTCAACAACCAACAACAATATCATTATTTTGAAACCCAAAATGCACATTTTAGAATCAAAATAACAAAACCCTCTTTCAACATTTTCAAACCCTAGCTTCCCAAAATCAACCATTTAACAAAATACCCGAAAATCTAGGTCAAAGCCCATAGTAATGAGTAGGAGTCCCTACCTCAAATGATGACACCCAATGAAGAAGATGAAGAAAACGAAAGTGCTCCAAATTCCAAATTTCTCGGATCAAAAGATAGCCCTCGACGATCAACAACTTTTTTGTAAAGGCCAAAGGTGAGGGAACAACTCCTTTTAGATCAATACCTAGAGAGAAGTAGAGGTCTTAGAGAGAGAAGGTCTCTAATGGTGGTTTGGAAAAGTTAGAGAGAGAAATGGAGTTGAAAAAGTGATCTAAAAAGTCAGATCTCGGTTTTATATAAGAATCGCCCTGCTCAAGTGTGGAACTCCTCGCTCAAGCGTCACTCACAAACTCACGCTCGAACGTCCAAACCGCTGCTTGAGCACCGGATACATGCTCCCAGAACTTTTGCAGAACCAGGTCCCCGCTCGAGCGTCCAACTCCCCGCTCGAGCGTCACACATAAACTCCCACTCGAGCGTCCAAACTCCCGCTCGAGCATTCAACACTGCAGAAGAAATACTGGGAGATGAAAAATCACGCTCGAGTGGCAAAACACCCGCTCGAGCGGAGAAGCAATAACGAAGAGCCCGCTTGAGCGTCAAAAGCTCCGCTCGAGCGTGAGAGCAAAAATCTGGGCAACTACTTTTGGTTTCTAAGCCTAACCAACCTGTTTCAAACCTGCCCAACACAACCTAAGACTCAACTACAAAGAGTAAAGGATGTAAACAAGATACACGCAACAACCAACTCCACGGAACCTAAGTCCGGATACAAAAATAAAGAAAGGGAAACCAGGATCTCTATAACCTCCTCTCCTTAAAGAATTTCGTCCTTGAAATTAAATACAAGTTTTCTCCATTCTCAACAATATTACAACATAGTATTAAACAATCCAACCCATTACCGGTCAATCCCCTCTCTTTTCAAGAGGCATTTCACATTATACATAACAACTTGCATTATCAACATGCATTTCTTTGAAATTTACCAATTTCAATTCATTTTCCACAATTCCATAATACATGCAACATTAATATCATGCTTGCATTTTCACAATATACTTAACATACACGATGTTAATACAGCTTCTATTTACCAAAACATTTACAATGTTTTACAACTTAAGACATATATAATGCTCTTAAAGTTCAATAATATTAAAAAATTTCAATACATGATTACACATCAACAAACATGTCCGGATACTTCTCGCGGACCTCCAACTCACGTTCCCAAGTGGCTTCCTCCACTCCGTGATGTTTCCACAAAACCTTTACCAAGGGAATGGTCTTGCCTCTCAAGACTTGATCCCATCTATCCAAGACCCGAACTGGCCTCTCCTCATACGAGGCATCCTCATCTACCTCCAAATCGGTCCAATTCAACACATGGGACGGATCCGGCTCGTACTTCCGAAGCATATTAACATGAAACACATCATGAACCCCGGACAACTGTGGTGGCAAAGCCAGGCGATAAGCAACCTCTCCAATTCTCTCAACGATCTCAAAGGGACCGATAAACCGAGGGGATAACTTCCCACTCTTCCCAAACCTCATCAAACCTCGCCTAGGTGATATTTTCAAGAAAACATGATCACCCACATCAAACGCCAAAGGCCTCCTTTTACGGTCGGCATAACTCTTTTGGCGACTCTGGGCTGTAACAAGCCTCCTACGGATAAGCTCAACTTTCTCCGTCATCTCTCTAACCAACTCTGGACCCAACAAACTGGAGACCTACACGGTCGGCCATACAAGGCCTCAAACGGTGCCATACCGATACTCGATTGAAAACTGTTGTTGTAGGCAAACTCCACCAATGGTAAGTGCCTCTCCCACGTCCCACTAAAGTCAAGGACACAACCTCGAAGAATATCTTCAAGGATCTGAATAGTACGCTCGGACTGCCCGTCAATATGAGGATGATAAGCCGTACTAAAAGTCAACTTAGTACCCAAGGCACTCTGCAACTCTGCCACAACCTAGTAGTAAAACGAGGATCTCTATCTGAGACGATCGTCACTGGGACCCCGTGCAACCTCACTATGTCCCAAATATACAAGTCAGCTAGATGATTTACCGAATCGCTCACGCGCATAGGGATAAAGTACGCCGACTTAGTCAACCGGTCTACAACCACCCAAATAGCATCACTACCCCACTGAGTCCTCGGAAGACCTACAACGAAGTCTATAGTGACATGCTCCTATTTCCACTCGGTAATAGGCAAGAGTTGCAACAAACCCGCTGGCCTCTGATGTTCGGCCTTCACTTGTTGACAAGTAAGGCACTTAGACACGAAGACTGCCACATCTCTCTTCATTCCCCGCCACCAGAACTGACGACCCAAATCCCGATACATCTTAGTGCCTCCTGGATGCACCGCAAGGTGTGAATGGTGAAACTCTCAGAGTACTTCCTCTCGGTAAGACTCTGGCACAAACAAACGGTCTCGGTCTCTCACACTCAGGTCGGGATACACCGTTAAACCCTTCTCAACCTTCCCACTGGAGATCTTCTCTCGGAGGGATTCTACCTCAAGATCACCTCTCTGTGCTTCTGACACTCGAGTCATGAGTATAGGCTGTGCAACAACAGAAAACAAAGCCGCAGCCTTAACGGATTCGCCTAGAAGCAAATCAAACTCGTCAAGTGCCCCCAACATCTCCCATTCCCAGATGGCTATACTAGCTACATCACCTATGGATTTCTTGCTAAGGGCATCGGCCACAACATTGGCCTTTCCCGGGTGATAGTGCAACTCAAAATCATAGTCCTCGATGAACTCCATCCACCTCCTCTGCCTCAAATTTAGGTCTCTCTGTGTAAACAGATACTTCAAACTCTTATGGTCCGAGAACACCTCGAGCCTCTCACTATAAAGGTAGTGCCTCCAAATCTTCAAGGCAAATATCACAGCCGCTAACTCTAGGTCATGTGTAGGGTAATTCTTCTCGTGTATTTTCAACTGACGTGAGCCATAAGCTACCACTTTCCCCTCTTGCATCAACACACAACCCAAGCCCTCTCGTGAGGCATCACAGTAAACCGCATAACCCAAACCTCTCTCCGGAATAATCAAAACCGGAGCAGTAGTTAATCTAATTTTCAACTCCTGGAATGACTTTTCACAAGTCACACTCCATACAAACTTGACCCCTTTCCGCGTCAATCTAGTCAACGGCGAAGCTAGCCTGGAGAAATCTTTCACAAACCGGCGGTAATACCCAGCTAATTCCAGAAAATTACGGATCTCAAAAACGCTCTTAGGCTGTGCCCAGTCTTGCACTGCCTCTGTCTTGGATGTATCAACAGACACTCCTTCCCCGGATACCACATGGCCTAAGAATTTGACCTCTCCTAGCCAAAACTCACACTTTTCAAACTTGGCATACAGCCTATGGGCTCTAAGCAACTCAAGCACCACTCTCAAGTGTTTCTCATGCTCCTCCTCAGAAGGCGAATAGATAAGAATGTCGTCCACGAAAACGACTACAAAGCGATCCAAGAATTCCCAGAAGATCCGGTTCATCAAGTCCATAAAGACTGTCGGTGCATTGGTGAGCCCAAACGGCATCACCAAAAACTCATAGTGGCCATACCGCATACGGAATGCCGTCTTCGGAATATCCTCCTCCCTGACCCTCAACTGGTGGTAACCCAATCTCAAATCTATCTTAGAGAAACAACGGGAACAGTTCAAGTGGTCAAACAGATCATCTATGCGGGGCATAGGGTACTTATTCTTAACCGTAGCTCGATTCAACTTCCGGTAGTCGATACACAATCTCAAGGCACCATCTTTCCTCTTAGCGAAGAGGGCCGGTGCTCCCCACGGCGAAACACTAGGGCGAACAAATCCTTTATCTAGCAATTCCTGGAGCTGAATCTTCAACTCACTCAACTCAGCTAGGGCAAAACGATAAGGTGCCATAGAAATCGGCGCCGTGCCGGGCACTAAATCAATAGAGAACTCTATCTCTCGGTGAGGTGGCAAACTGACAAAATCCTCGGGAAAAACATCTGAATACTCACAAACTTCCCTCGGCAATACAATCTGGGTCTCATCACACTCACCACTCATGAAGCTAGCAAGAAGACGACTAAGCTCACTCCGCCCTCGCGGATCATACATCGGTGACAATACACTACCAACCCGATCCCCTAAGAAATAGAAACACTCCCCGCTCAAGATACAAACTGTAACCCTCTGGCGGTAGCAATCAATAACTACCCGGTATGACAATAGCCAGTCCATACCCAAAATAGCATCAAAGCCCTTCATAGGCATAACAACAAAGGGAAAAGAAAGCCTACGGTCAGCGACCTCTATGTCACAACCTCTACATTCGTGTTTCAAAATCAATTCGCCCCCAACAGGCGATACAACACATATAGGAGATGCTAATAGTGCCAACTCCAACTCCAACATAGATACAAATGCAGCAGATACAAAAGAATGAGATGCACCCGTATCAATCAATACACTAGCAACCGAGTTGCAAAACAGAAAGGTACCTCTCACTACTGATGGAGCCGGTACTAGGTCATGCGCGGTTACAGCATACACGCGCCCTATAGGTCTCTAATCCACCTGCACACCTTTGGGAGCAAAGGACTGCTGCCTGATGGGATGACGGCTCTTGATTGGCCTCGAGGCTCGCAGACAGATCGAATCAAGATAACTCTACGCTCGCTTAGAACCAGACGCTCCCGAAGTGGCACTCAACTGTGGGCAAAACCTCTTTAGGTGCCCAGGCTGACCACGCTAATAGCAGGACAAAGGCTGGCCCATGCCTTGACTCTGGCTCTGGGGTCTAGTTGAAGAAGAAGCAGCTCGCTGACCCCCTCCCTTTTGTGGGCAAACCGAAGACTTGTGACCCAGTTGGCCACATGTAAAACAAGTCAAGTCTCCCTGATTACCTCTCC
Source organism: Camellia lanceoleosa (assembly GCA_025200525.1). Classification (NCBI taxonomy): domain Eukaryota; kingdom Viridiplantae; phylum Streptophyta; class Magnoliopsida; order Ericales; family Theaceae; genus Camellia; species Camellia lanceoleosa. The sequence continues at coordinate 54,511,039 of CM045761.1, read as the reverse complement.
CGGAGCCTGCACTCGACACTAGAAAGGTCGATCTAGCCAAACCACCCTGAGACTGCTGAGAGTTAAAACCCCTCTGTCTCCTGCCATCACCTTGACTATCCTGGCTCCTCTTGGAGCCTCTCTGCCCTTCCTCCTCCTCCTGCATCATAATCTCCATATGAGCTGCAGCATCCACCAAGCGTCTATACTCTCGAATAAAAAACCCTCCAACCCTCAGCTTGAGTCCATGCCTCAATTTCCGCTCAAACTCAAAGCAACGGCGTTCCTCGGACGCCACAAGTTCAGGTGCAAACCTGGACAATCTAGTAAAAGTATCCTCAAACTCGGCCACTGACAAGCCCTGCTATTTAAGCTGACAAAATTGTTCCCTCAGCTTCTCCCTAGCAGCTGAAGACAAGAACCTCCCTTGGAAGGCATCTACAAAAGCCCCCCATGTACAACCAACACGGCCCTTCTCGTACTTCCACCATTGACCCGTATCTCCCTTAAGCTAGAAGGATGCCAAGGTCACCTTCAATGTTCTGTCCTCGATGCCAAGCATCTCGAACGTCTTACTCATCTGCTCCAACCACTCGTCAACCTACAATGGCTCTTTCGGATCCCCAACAAACTCGTCCGGGTTAGACTGGAAAAACTCCCTCTTCAAGAAAGAAGGTCCTGCCTCTGCAACCTGATTCTTAGTTCTGAGAATACCCAAAGCTCCTGCTATCTCTCGGGCCAAGGCGTTCATAGCCTGCTGACCCGCTGGCTCGGCCACATTGGCCTGACCAACTCCCTCCTGCATTGTTAGAACGTCATCCGGTAAAGGCACTTCCTGCCTCCTAGGCCTACCACGCCTACCACCTCGTCCTCGTCCTGATATCCTATTAAAGGTAACGAAGACGTTAGCACATTCATAAATGTGCCGAAACTAAACACTCGCGTCCTAATGCATAGACAACTATAATTCACTCCATGTAAGCACTTAAACACATAAGCACTTACGAATTTCATTCCCGGATAATGATAGTCCCGAGGCGTTACTAGAGTTCCGGTTAGAAACAGCATTGATCAAGTGCTTTTAACAAGACTCACAGAAACCCAAGGATCCAATCAATATCTTAGAAATCAAATCCCATACCCAAGTAGTCACATAAGCATGTTATCACATAAGCATATAACATTACATCTAAGTCTCTAACAAGCGAGACAAACCCATTGTGATATTAATCACTTCCCACGTACCTAAAGTATTCGAACCCGGTACGCTCTGATACCAAGTTATAACGCCCTCAAAATAATACATAAAACCCATCATTTTAGACATGCAATGATATAAAAGAAATCAACACCTTTCTATTCATCAGAGTAGTTCTTACAACAGTATTACATGTTAACAATAAAAGCAAATGCCCCACGGGCTTATAGCTTTCCAAGTTAACACTTGGTTACACAAAAGAAGAGTACTAACTCTATACAAAATAAGCCCTTGGCTTGATATACATGTAATACAACAAAATAATCAAAAAGTGTCTTCAACTCCCATAAACCATCCAATCCCTGAAAATGATGTCCCATAAGGGTGAGCCAACGCCCAGTAGAGATATGCTAAACACAATATGAGCAGTAACTAAGACATTAGCAATTGATAAATATTTAATTCTCATAAATCAATTCATAACCCATTTCCATTACATAACCACTGTGTCCATGTTTTATTTCTTATCAAGTTCACAATTTACAACGACGGCTCAGAGCCTAGCCAACAATTTACATGAGTTAGTGACTCATATTAAACATTTCCCATTTCACAATAGATAAGCATACTAGCTATATCAACACCTCGATAGATGAACATATAAACTATATCAACATCTCAACAAATAAGCATACAAGCTGTATCCACACTTCAACAGATAAGCATATGAGCTATATCAACACCTCGATAGATGAACATATAAACTATATCAACATCTCAACAGATAAGCATACAAGCTGTATCCACACTTCAACAGATAAGCATATGAGCTATATCAACATATTTTCAGAAAAACATGATCACCCACCTCAAATACCAAAGGCCTCCGCCTACAGTCGGCATAACACTTTTGGCGACTCTGGGCTGTAACAAGCCTCCTACGGATAAGCTCAACTTTCTCCGTCGTTTCCCTCACCAACTCTGGGCCCAACAAAGGTGCATCACCCACCTTGGCCCAACAAACTGGAGACCTACAAGGTCAGCCATACAAGGCCTCAAACGGTGCCATACCGATACTCGACTGGAAACTGTTATTGTAGGCAAACTCCACCAAGGGCAAGTGCCTCTCCCACGACCCACTAAAGTCAAGGACACAATCTCAAAGCATATCCTCAAGGATCTGAATAGTACGCTCAGACTGCCCGTCAGTCTGAGGATGATAAGCCGTGCTAAAGGTCAACTTAGTGCCCAAGGCACTCTGCCACAACCTAGCAGTAAAACGTGGATCTCTATCTAAGACGATCGACACTAGGACCCCGTGCAACCTCACTATGTCCCGAATATACAAGTTGGCAAGATGATCTACCGAGTCTCTCACGCGCATAGGAATGAAGTGCGCCGACTTAGTCAACCGGTCTACAACTACCCAAATAGTATCACTACCCCGCTGAGTCCTCGGAAGACCTACAACGAAGTCCATAGTGACGTGCTCCCACTTCCACTCAGCAATAGGCAAGGGTTGTAACAAACCCGCTGGCCTCTGATGTTCGGCCTTCACTTGCTGAGAAGTAAGGCACTTAGACACAAAAACTGCCACATCTTTCTTCATACCCCGCCACCAAAACTGGCAACCCAAATCACGATACATCTTAGTGCCTCCCGAATGCACCGCAAGGCGTAAATGGTGAAACTCTCGGAGTACCTCCTCTTGGCAAGACTCCGGGACGAACAAACGGTCTCGGTATCCCACACTCAGGTCGAGATACACCGTCAAACCCTTCTCAACCTTCCTAATGGAAATCTTTTCCTGGAGGGATTCTACCTCAAGGTCACCTCTCTGTGCCTCTAACACTCGACTCACAAGCGTAGGTTGTGCAACAAAAAAAAACAAGGCTGCAACCTCAACGGATTTGCCTAGAAGCAAATCAAACTCTCCAAGAGCACCCAATATCTCCCACTCCCGGATGGCTATACAAGCTACGTCACTAATTAATTTCCTGCTAAGGGCATCGGCCACAACATTGGCCTTCCCCGGATGATAGTGCAACTCAAAGTTGTAATCCTCAATAAACTCCATCCACCTCCTCTACCTCAAGTTCAAGTCTTTTTGTGTAAAGAGATACTTCAGACTCTTATGATCCGAGAATACCTCGAATTTCTCACCATAAAGGTAGTACCTCCAGATCTTCAAGGCAAAAATCACAACTGCTAACTCTAGGTCATGTGTAGGGTAATTCCTCTTATGTATTTTCAACTGTCGCGAGCCATAAGCTACCACTTTCCCCTCTTGCATCAACACACAACCCAAACCCTCTCGTGAGGCATCACAATAAACCGCATAACCCAAACCTCTCTCCAGAATAATCAAAACCGGAGCGGTGGTAAGTCTAACTTTCAACTCTTGGAACGACTTTTCACAAGTCTCACTCCATACAAATTTGACCCCTTTCCGCGTCAATCTAGTCAACGGCGAAGCTAGCCTGGAGAAATCTTTCACAAACCGGCGGTAATACCCAGCTAATCCCAGAAAACTACGAATTTCAAAAACACTCTTAGGCTGTGCCCAATCTTGCACTGCCTCAATCTTGGATATATCAACAGACACCCCTTCTCCGGAGACTACATGGCCTAAGAACTTGACTTCTCCTAGCCAAAACTCACACTTTCCAAACTTAGTATACAGCCTATGGGCTCTAAGCAAGTCAAGCACCACTTTCAAGTGTTCCTCGTGCTCCTCTTCAGAAGGTGAATAAATTAGAATGTCGTCCACGAAAACGACTACAAAACGATCCAAGAATTCCTGGAAGATCCGGTTCATCAAGTCCATAAACACTGCCGGTGCATTAGTGAGCCCAAAAGGCATCACCAGAAACTCATAGTGGCCATACCGCGTACGGAATGCTGTCTTTGGAATATCCTCCTCCCTGACCCTCAACTGATGGTAACCCGATCTCAAGTCTATCTTAGAGAAACAACTGGACCCTTTCAACTGGTCAAACAAATCATCAATACGAGGCATAGGGTACTTGTTCTTAACCGTAACCCAATTTAATTTCTAGTAATCGATACAAAGTCTCAAAGCCCCATCTTTCTTTTTAGCAAAGAAGGCTGATGCTCCCTATGGCGAAGCTAGGGCGGATGAAGCCCTTATCTAGCAACTCTTGGAGTTGAATCTTTAACTCAATCAACTCGGTTGGGGGCAAAACGGTATGGTGCCATAGAAATCGGCGCCGTGCTGGGCACTAGATCAATAGAGAACTCAATTTCTCAATGAGGTGGCAAACTCACAAGATCCTCGGGAAAGACGTCCGAGTACCCACAAACCACTCTTGGCAATACAGTCTGGGTCTCATCACACTCACTACTCATAAAGCTAGCAAGAAGACCACTAAGCTCACTCCGCCTTATGATCATACACCGATGGCAACACACTCACCAATTCGTCCCCCAAGAAATGAAAACAATCCCCGCTCAAGGTACATACAGTGACCCTCTGGCGGTAGCAATCAATAACAGCCCGGTATGACGATAACTAGTCCATATCCAAAATCACATCAAAACCCGACATAGCCATAACTACAAAGGAAAATGGAAGCCGGCGGTCGGCGACCTCTATATCACAGCCCCGACACCCCTGTTTCAAAATCAATTCACCCCCGACAAGTGATACAACACATATAGGAGATGCTAACTGTGCCAACTCCAACCTCAAAACAGATGCAAATGCAGCAGATATAAAGGAATGGGATGCCCTCATATCAATCAACACATTGGCAACCAAGTTGCAAAACAAAAAGGTACCTCTCACAACAAATGGTGCCAGTACAAGATCCTGTGCGGTAACAGGATACACGCGCCCAGAAGGTCTCTGATCAATTTGCTCACCCCTAGGAGCAAAAGACTACTGCACAGACTGGGATGATAAAGCTCCCTAATTGGCCCTCGAGGCCTGAACAGATTGTGCTGGCTGAAAACTCTGCGTCTACCTAGAACTAGACGCACCCGATGTGGAACTCAACTGCGGGAAAAACCTCTTCAGGTGCCCCGCCTGACCACACTGGTAACAAGAGAGCGGCTGACCTCTGCGCTGACTTTGGCTCTAAGGACGAGTCAAAGATGAAGCTACTTTGCCATCCGCCCTTCTGCGGGCAAACTGGAGACTTGTGGCCCAGCTGACCACATTTGTAACAAGTAATGTCTCCCGATCGCCTCTCCAAAACTCGTGACTCAAGATCAGAACGATAGATCTCACCAAAGCACCCTGGGACTGCTGAGGGTTAGGACCCCTCTGCCTCTTGCCATCCTCCTGGCCATCCTGACTCCTCTTGGAGCCCCTCAACCTCTCATCCTCCTCCTGCATCATAATCTTCATATGGTCAGCAGCATCCACTAGACGCTCATACTCTCGAACCATGGATCCCCCAACTCTGGTCTTGAGTCCATGTCTTAACTTCCTCTTAAATTCTAGACAACGGCGTTCTTCAGACGCCACTAGCTCAGGTGCAAACCTGGATAAACTGGTAAATGCGGCCTCAAACTCGGCCACTGGCATACTCAATCGCTGAGCCGACAAAACCGGGTCCTCGGCTTCTCCCTAACAAATGAGACAAAAACTTCTCCTGGAAGGAGTCAACGAAAGCCTCCCAAGTCCCACCAATACGGCCCCTCATGAACTTCCACCACTGACCCGCATCTCTCTTCAACTGGAAAGACGCCAAGGTCACCTTCAATGCCCTGTCTTCGATGCCAAGCATCTCAAACGTCTTAGTCATCTGTTCCAACCACTCATCAACCTTAAGTGGCTCCTTCAGATCACCCACAAACTTATCCGGATTTGACCGGAAGAACTCCCTCTTCAAAAAAGAAGGCCCTGCATCAACAACCTGGGCCTGGACTTGATTCTCAGCCTTGAGAATGTCCATAGATGTCCTCAAAGCTTCTGCCATCTTGCGGGTTAAGGCGCCCATGGCTCACCGACCCATCGCTCGGCCACATTGGCTGCTAACACCTTCTCAAGGCCGAATGTCATCCAGTATGGGCATCTCCTGCTTCCTAGGCCTACCTCGCCTACCACCACGTCCTCGTCCTGACATCCTAATAAAGGTAACGAAGAACATTAGCACATTTACAAATGTGCCAAAGGTATAACACTCGCATCCTAATGCATGGACAACAATAATTCATTCCACGTAAGCACATAATCACATAAGCACTTACGAATTTCATTTCCGGATAATGATAGTCCCGAGGCGTTGCTAGAGTTCTGATTAGAAACAGCATTGATCAAGTGCTTTTCCAACAAGATTCCCAGAAACCCAAGGATCCAATCAACATCCTAGAAACTACATTCCATACCCATATAACCACATAAACATGTCATCACATAAGCACATAACATTATACCTAAGTCTCTAACAAGCGAGACAAATCCATTGTGGTATTAACCACTTCCCGTGTACCCAAAGTATTCGAACCCAGTACGCTCTAATACCAAGTTGTAACGCCCTCAAAATAATACATAGAATCCCACATTATTGACATGCGTAGACATAAGTAAACAAAACTTAATTCCATTCATCAGAGTATTCCTTACAAATGTATTACACATTGACAATAAAAGTAAATGCCTAACTGGCTTACAACTTTCCAAGCCAACACATGGTTACACAAAAGAGAGTACTAATTCAAAACACATTAAGCCCTTGGCTTGAATTTACATGTAATACATAAAAGATAGCACAAAAAGTCTTTCAGCCTCCCAAGCTACGTCCTTGGAGGTGGCATACCATCTGTACCTGAAAATGATGTCCTATATAGGATGAGCCACAGTCCAGTAGAGATATATTAAACCAAATATAAGCAATGACTAAACTAATAGCATTTGATAGATGATTAACACTTATAAACCATTTTATATCACAATCCAGTTCCATGACAATCATGTCCATGTTTCATTTCAATTTTCCACCCTTATTCAAACCCGACACATAAACATGGCTCAGAACCTGGCCTACCAATTCAATGAGACTATGGCTCATATTAATGCGTTTCCATATTTCACAATTTCACATGAGATTTACAACTCATATTCAAACACTTCCATACTTCAAATGATACACATATTTGTTGTATCAACAGTTCAATTTAATACACATATTTGCTGTATTAATGGAGTCCATCTCCTATCTCCTCCCAAACAGGTTTGAGAATCCATCCCCTATCTTCCCTCAAACCATGGAGTACATCCCCTATCTCCTCCCACACAATATACATATTCCAAGTATATAAACAATTACCATATACAAGGATAATTCAATACACATGTTTGATGTATTATTCCAACCATCATATTCAATGACATATTCAATGTGATTAGTTTCAGTTTTCCCTAATCAACATACAGTATCTACAACAATCAAGACTATCCTCAACCGATAACGCAAAGCAGTTATTTCTAAGTAAAAGATAAATGCATCAACAGATATAATATCATCATTTACATAGGTGAGTGATAAATTAATCCAACTACACCATTCAATCCCACAATTTCCCAATTTCATGGATTTCAACTCAATTTCATGTTTTCCCAAATTAATTATACCAATTAATTTATCACAATAGTTAGCGCATTTTCCTCCTTTACCAAAAATCAACCCTAAGGTTCAATTTCCTCAATTTGACACTAATAAGGCCATTTTCCAAGTCTTACGTACATATGGGTTCTTAATATTTGAAAACCACTCTTTTATAAATTACACAATAACCCCAACTTTTTCAAAAATTGCCCAACATCACCAACTAATCAAAATGACCAAAATTAAAGACAAAACTCATAAGGGTATCCCTACCTCGAAGTTAGAAGCCCAAAGGAGTAGATGAGGAAAAACCAAAGTGCTCCAAATCCACTATTGTTCAGATTAAAACAAAGCCCTCATGACCCTCTACCTTTCTTATAGAGAACTTAGGGTAAAAACACACTAAAAATAGATGAATCCCTAGAGAGAAGGTTCGTAGAGAGAGAGAGCTCGGATCTAGGGTTTGAAAGAAAAAGAAGATGAAAAAGTGAAGTATTTGCCCGCTACTGTCTATTGATATAACACAGGCTTGCTCGAGCGAAGAAGTGGTCGCTCGAGTGACCAGACACAAAGAATCTTCGCTCGAGCGTAGAAAGCCTCGCTTGAGCCAACAATCCAAACCTTCAGGTCTGCAACCCAGAAGCACGCTCGAGCGACAGAATGTTCGCTTAAGCAAAGAAAATTAAAACATAGACCTCTCTCGCTCGAGCCAAGAATCAAAACCATCAGGTCAAAAAGAGACGCAGACGCAAGCTCGAGTGCAGGACTCTCGCTCGAGCTGCCAGACACAAAACTCAACTCTCGCTCGAGCGAAGGAACCTTGGCTCGAGCGAAGGATCTAAAACAAGGATCTCGCTCGAGCGAAGGACCAAAATTCTGGGCAGCAATCATTTGCTCCCAATCACACCCAACCTGTAACAAACCTGCCCAAAACATCCTATAACTCAAATACAAAGTATTGAAGGACAGAAACAAGATATATACAACAATCAACATCCACGGAACCAAGTCCGAATTACACTAATCAATGGAGGGAAAACTAGGGTCACTATAGATTTTTACTATTTAATCATAGTAATTTCTACTCACATTAATTTCCTGGGAAACTCCATTTAAATTCAGTGGATTTCTTTCCATCTGCCAACACAAAATTTGCCTTATCATGGGCATGGTTTAGAGTTTGGACGTACTGTAATCTAAGAGTGCCCAATGGCCCAAAAAATGTAAAAGAACTACCACACATGGCTCTGTAATATTTGGTATTGGGTTTTGTAGGGCTAAAAGTTGTACATGTAAGCCTTTTGGTATTGACTATTGAAAAAACAAATGAACAACAAATTATACTAGTATCAAACATTGACTGACTTTGGCACAAGAAGGCACTGAAGATTTGGTGCAGGGTGGTGGCCCGTGGTAGCTTTTTAAAATTTTTAATTAGGTAAATTACATTGATATCCTTAAAGTTTAAGAAAATACAATAAATTTTACAATTGTAACATAATTACACTGATATCATTTTTAGAAAAGTTAAAAAGGCCAAAACTAATGGACCAAGGGACATTGCTGTGACTACTGTTATGACTGTGGTGTCTCGATAGAGATTTTTTCTAAATATTTTTTGATAATTCATACCATTCATATTATAGAGTCCGTTGAATAAATCAATCATGTAAAAAATCAAATTGATTGGAAATCTATAGTTCTATAACAAGAGCATATTTGTTTTTTAAAAAATAAACGGTTAACATGATATTGATAATTTTTTTTAAACAATTTGAATATGATCATGGAGGTTGTTGATTCTGATTAACTTGATTTTTTTTTTTATAAATGATATACTTGACGAACCCTACAATATACGGTTTGGATTATCGAAAAAATTTGAGAAAACCCCCCACCAGGGCACCACAGATCACTGTTGTGACTTTAGGCATAGTAGGGTCCCCAAATCCAAAACTAATATAGATGGTATGAATACGCAACGATACACAATGTAAAATGCACATTTAAATGTGAAAGAGATTACAACATCATTTTTTTATTCATATGACTAACAAATTTCTGATAAAAAATGGGCCAAGTATTATATAAATTAAAACCTTAAAGGAGCCTAGTATTATTATGTTAAACTTGTGAAACATCCTATATTTTTTTCAAACTTTGTGAGCCGTCAGTGTAATTTATCCTTTTAATTATTTTTTTCTCCTCACATAAATATTTATATTCAAGTGGATTTTACTAAACACATTTTTTAACATACATTTTAATATTTTGATTAGAACATTCATATACATTAAATTGACAAACCTTTAACACATAAAATTGAGTTTCACTTTTTATCACATAAAATACTTCAATAAATATTTTTAACATCTCTAATGCAGATACTCTTATTTTTATTTCTGTTGAGAAATTATTTTCATGACTCAAACCCTTGTGACCAGAACAAAAAAAACCTTACTATTGATTTATAGATCAATCTATTAATAAAATTAATAATAATAATAATAATAATAATAATAATAATAATAAAAGAAACGAAAAGCATAAATAAATAAATAATTTAGTCATATTCAAATAAATAAAGGGAGCTTTTTTGATAAATCCATTTTCTAAGAGCTTTATTCCATCCAACCCATATTCTTTTTGACTATTCCATTAGGTCCAATTTGAGATAAGAAGACCAAAATACCCTTTTTATCTACTTATGTTCCATTTAGTTCACATTATTTTCTCATATTTCAATAAGTCCTATTGGTGATATAATTACCAAAATACCCCTAATGTGAATGTTCACACCGTCAATGTGAATGTTCATATCGTCAATGTGTAGGGGCCCGGCCCATGTTGATCCTCGTGGGTGCCCGGAAAAATTCGAGTCGGGCCGGGCCGGCCCACAGGCCAAAAAAATAGGCCCGGCCCGGCCCGTTGATAATGTAAATATTCATATTGACAAATTAACATTCACATTGATAGAAGTGTAAAATTGGCCCGCGGCCCGAAGCCAGCCCGCCTCCCGGGGCCGGCCCGGGCCGGCCCGTTCATAATGTGAATATTCACATTGACATATCAACATTAACATTGATAAGAGTGTAAAATTAGCCCGTGACTCGTGGATGGACCGGCTTTGGATTGACAATGTGAATATTCACATTGACATATTAACATTCACATTGATAGGAGTGTAAAATTAGCCTGTGACTGGCCGAACCCGCCCATTTTCGCCCTGGCGAACGACCGTTGATAATGTGAATATTCACATTGACATGTTAACATTCACATTGATAAGAGTATAAAATTAGTCGCGCCCGGCGTTTGTTGACAATGTGAATATTCACATTGACATGTTAACATTCACATTGATAAGAGTGTAAAATTGACTCGGCGTCCATGGTGAAACCGTGGGCGGCGATGGCAAACCCGTTGACAAATTGGCGTGGCGTCCCGTGAAGCGTCTGCGAAGCGAGCGACGCCGTTGACAATGTGAATATTCACATTGACATATTAACATTAACATTGATATGAGTAAAATTGGTGCGTGACCCGTGGGCTGAAGCCCGCCCCAAGGTTAGGCGGCCGTTGACAACGTGAATATTCACATTGGCGATTAACATTTACATTGATAAGAGTGTAACATTAACCCGCGTGGTGCCGTGACACCATTCGCCCGGTAAGCGCCCGAGCGGCCATTGACAATGTGAATATTCACATTGACATGTTAACATTTACATTGATAAGAGTGTAAAATTGACTCGCGTCTCCGTAGGCGCCGGCGACCAGTTTGGGTCCGCCTACCCCGAGTCAGGCGAACCGGACGGCGGACAAATTTTACACTTCTATCAATGTTAGTTAACATGTCAATGTGAATATTCACATCGTCACTGCGGGCCAATTTTACACTCCTATCAATGTGAATGTTAACATGTCAATGTGAATATTTACATTGCCAACGGGCCGGGCCCGCCCCGGCCCGAGGTCGGGCTTCGGGCTACCCACGGGTCATAGGTCAATTTTACACTCTTATCAATGTAAATGTTAACATGTCAATGTAAATATTCACATTGTCAACAGACCGGGCCAGGCCCGCCCCGTGCCGTTCACGGGCCGTGGGTGGGTTTCGGGCAGCCACGGGGCGCGGGCTAATTTTACACTCCTATCAATGTGAATATTAACATGTCAATGTAAATATTCACATTGTCACGGGTCGGGCCAAGCCCGTCTCAGGCTTCGGTCGGGCTTCGGCCCGCCCATGAGCTACAGGCCAATTTTACACTCTTATCAATGTGAATGTTAACATGTCAATTTGAATATTTACATTGTCAACGGGCCGGGCCAGCCCCGGGCCACGGGCGGGCTTTTGGCCGCCCATGGGTTGCAGGCTAATTTTATACTCTTATCAATGTGAATGTTAACATGTCAATGTGAATATTCACATTGTCAACGGAAACCGTCGGGCATCGTGGGCATGGCGGTTTCGCGCCGCCACGGTACGGGGGCCAATTTTACACTCGTATTAATGTGAATGTTAACATGTCAATGTGAATATTCACATTGTCAACAGGTCGGGCCGGGCCGGGTCGGGCCGGGCCGGGTCGGGCCCGCCCTGGACTACTTGCCAATTTTATACTCTTATCAATGTGAATGTTAACATGTCAATGTGAATATTCACATTGTTAATGTGCCGAGACGCCGGGCCACTACGAACCGGGTAGACGCGTGCTAATTTTATACTCCTATCAATTTTACACTCGTATTAATGTGAATATTCACATTATCAACGGTTTGACCGAACTCGCCGGGCCGCCATGGCCATGCGGTTTCGTGCCACCACAGATTGAGCCAATTTTACACTCGTATTAATGTGAATGTTAACATGTCAATGTGAATATTCACATTGTCAACGGGCCGGGCCGGGTCGGGCCCGCCCTGGGTTACTGGCCAATTTTATACTCTTATCAATGTGAATGTTAACATGTCAATGTGAATATTCACATTGTTAATGGCCGGCCTGACGCCGGCGCCAGCCGCGGGTTTCGGGTAGCCACGAGACACGTGCTAATTTTATACTCCTATCAATGTGAATGTTAACATGTCAATGTGAATATTCACATTGTCAACGGGCCGCCCGGGGCCGCTGGCGGGCTTTTGACCGCCCATGGGTCGCGGACTAATTTTATACTCTTATCAATGTGAATGTTAACATGTTAATGTGAATATTCACATTGTCGACGGCCGGACGCCTGCCCATGGGTCATGGCGGGTTTCGCCCCACCACGGGACGCGGGCCAATTTACACTCCTATTAATGTGAATGTTAACATGTCAATGTGAATATTCACATTGTCAACAAGCCGACGCCCCATTTCGTCGGCGAGTTCAGAGCCCACGGGCCAATTTTACATTTCTACCAATTTGAATTTTAAAATATAAATTTTCACATCATTAAATTGCTAATCCTTCAAAAAAATTTATAAGGGTATTAAAATTGAATATAAGGGCATAAGTGTCCAAGAAAATAGTGTAAATCAAGAAAATGGACTTTATGGAATAAAACTATACATATATGGGACTAAATGGGTTAAAAAATTCCTTCATGGACTTCTTGGGTTAAAACACTTCTAAATTGGACTTATCAATAAAAATCCCATAAATGAATTAATTGAAATGAAAGCACTTTATTCATCTCTAATTAGCAAACTATAGTCTCCCTCAGTGGCGGCCGAGGAAATTGAATAAAGGGGCTAAAGCAAAATTATTTAAATTTTAGAGGAATTGAAATAAGATTATATAGATTTTGAAAACTAAGATATTAATTTATCTTATAAAAACTTAAAATGACATGAAAGTTATGAGATTTTTCAAAAGTTTGGGATGACTAAAATATTTTATTTTATAATTACTAAACAAATGCATGAAAATGACAAATATTTTCAAAATTTATGATAAAATAAAACTATTTAAATTTTGAAAGGACTAGAGTAAAATTATATATTTTGAAGGGATCAAAATGTAAAAATTTTATAAATATTTAAAAGTTAAAACTACATGATAAAAGTATAATTTTTCAAAAGTTGGGGGTGGGGTGGCCCCTGCCCCGCCAACCAACCCTATGTCCCTCAGTGCCTCACTCGTATTTCAAGAAGCTTACGAAGTAATTACGTGTCACCCGACATGACTATGCCAATGGCCCCGTTTAGTGTAGCTGTTAAAACAGCTTATAGATTATAACTTAACAAATTATAGATTATGACTTTAATCAGAAGTTGTTAATCTGTTTGGTGTAACTGTTGGATTGTAGATTTAAGTTGCTGAGTAGTGTTTGTTAAATAAGCTGTGAAATAGCTTTTTCAATTAATTTTTATTTTTTGCTTGTCTACATTTTTCATAAAAAATAATAATAATAATCTATAATCCATTTGAGGCTTTTTCTATTTTTAAAAAAATAAAAAATAAAAAAATTTCAGAGTATAACCATAAATTAACATGTCCATGAGAAGGCGATAATCGAAGCAAGGGTGAGCAACTTCTAGAATCGATTTTTGAGTTAAAATAAGCTGTTAGAATCAGAAGCTGTTTGAAATAAGTTTAACCAAACAGTCCAAAATAACTTTTTCAAAGCTAAAAGCCATAAGTTGGCTCTGAAAAGCTGAAACAAACACCCCCAATATATGTAGATTTTTAAAAAATACAGGACATAATATGTGAGAATACTAATTATTCTTTTTTTTTTTTGTATAAATTGAATTTTAAAAAATTGATTTTTTTTCATATATATATATATATATTTTTAATGAATTTTAAAAAAATTAAGTAATTTTTTTTTAAGATTGACATTATCTAAATACATTTAAGAAATATAGTATTTATGATTTTTTTTAAAAAAATCACTAAATATGAAAAATAGAAAAAAGTACAAAAATTCGGTATATTTTCATGTTTTGGTGTATTTATTGATTTTTAAATATATTTTTCATAAATATTTACTTTTTAAGTACATCTAAATTAGGTGGATCTAAAACTTTTTTTAAAAAAAAATCTTTAAATATTAAAAAAATTCACTAAAAACAAAAAAAAAATAAAATAATTTACAAAAAATCAATCAAAACCAAACAAGGTAAATAAAATTATGAGTATATACCTATTGGAAACGAGGTGGTTGTTGTGTCCTAGCACGACAATCACTGTTGTGTGCCCATATGGGCCCATTTCAAGACTCGTTTGATAATCCACACAATTTACTTTTTAGAGTACATTGAATAATAATATGCTTATAAAATATAAAATTGATTGGACATCGTTAAACTTTTCATCGACTCACATTTGTATTTGCAGAAATAAATAACAAATGTGATTTGTACTATGAAACTGAATACAAATATGAGTAGATGACAATGTTAATGATATTCGATCAATTTAATTTTTTATAAGTATATTCTACTTGACGTATTCTAAAAAATGAACAGTTTAGATAATCAAAACGGGCTCCAAAATGGGCCCATATGTGAGCACACAAAGATGAAGCATAATCAAAGGTGTCATGAGTCCAAACTAAAATAATATTATAACTAAAAAAAGAAAAAATCGATTATAACTACAGAATAAAAAATGACATAACTAATGTTACATATGTTACACCCCTTTCAAAAGGTGTGTAGGGTAGAATTCTTCTTTTTTTCACCTTATATTTTAGTTAAAAAATTATTAAAAAAACATATTTTTAAACCAATCTTAAATATAACGTAACACTAATTCTTAAAATTATAAGAGATTAATATGCATAAATCTATATTATTTTTATTTTATTTTTAAATATATTCTATTTAAATTTATAATATATTTTATGTGTGTCTAAATATTGTCACTAAAATATATTAGGTGTTACAAAACTAAAACAGAACTGATTAGTGCCCCAAAAAAAAAGGGCACTAAAGCCCCGAAATTCCATATCAAGTATAAAAAAAAAAAAAAAAAAAAAATTTATCCAGAATAGAAATTAGGGACATTAGTGCCCATCAAATTAGTGTCACAAAACATTTTTAAAACTAAAAATACAATGGAGAAGGAATGTACCTGTAGATCCCTCTCAACAATTCCACTTTAGCAGAGCACTAAGCGAAATGAATTAAAGAGATACATATTAAATAAATAAATAAAAATCAACAAAGTCATGGGTATTTTTAGAGAAATGCTAGACTCACATTTTTTAATTTATAAGTTCACTTATAATGATATGATAAGGGATAGATAAAAAAAAAAATTAACATTTTTTATATCATATCATTATGAATTGAATTGTGAGAATTTTTTTGATAATCTCAAATATTTTCTAAATTTTTATTTGCAAAAATTATGAAAAATAATTTTTAAAGGCCGAGATAGTTATATCATTACCTATCAAACTGACATGAGTGTCAAACTATTGCGGGTGGAATTGTTACCCAATTATGAAATTTATGAAAATAATATATAATTATATCAAAATTATAAAATTAATTATGTTTTTCTCATTAGTCAAGAAAGTCAATCTTTTGACCTTACATACATTGATCATTTCCATCAAATAAGTAAAAAATAATATAATATGGGTTGAGTTTAATTTGAATTTGATCATGGGTCAATAATCTCATTTTGATAATTTAAACAATTAATTTTGTAAGACTCTATGGGCATATTATTTATAAAAAAATTAGATAACAATAGTCATTTCATTTTATCATGTTTGCCTGTTTTTTTAAAAAAATATAAAAATAGATAAACTATTTTTTAAAAACATATTTGTCAATTGTTTTAAGAGATAAAATTAACAAGTTATGATTATTAGATTGGTGTAAATTTTTTTTATAAATGATATATATAGAGAACCTTACAAAATGAACAATTGAATTATTAAAATGGAATCTATAATAGACCTCATGAGTTCAAACATGACCTCATCTGGCTGCAATGTTTAGAAGTCTTGGATTAAACAAAAAATCCTCACCAGAAGAAGTCAGCCACTGAGTGGCGATGCCATCGTCTTCTTCTATCATCTGATAAAGTATGGCAACTGATCTATCAGTAAATAGTGAAGAGCCTGAGAGATCTTCGACAGATCCTTTGTTTGGTAATAGGTTTAGATCCATATATGTCTATGCTTTGAAAACCTAATCAGAATACAGAATAAACTTAATCCATTAATTGATTGCATATTTGCAATTCCAAATGCACCTTTTTTTTATTAGCTTTTAACTTAATTAGGAATAGTCATTTTTTATGCTTCTTGGAATGATCATTTTGTTATGATGATCAATGATAATTTTATTCATAACGTCATTTTTAAAATTTATTTTTATAAGCCAGATGTGAGAATAAACATTAAGATATAATAATCATTTTATATTCTATAAACCAATTAAATAAATAAAAAAAGCGGCCAATTAAATTAAAAAAATAGATATTCCTATAGATCATGTGTTGACTAGATAATCTAGTTGGGTATCTAATGATCAAATTGGTTCATTTTGCAAGTCCCTATATGTAGATTATACATCGGGAAAAAAATTATATTGATTCAATAATGAAGTCATATTTTTCTTTAAAAATATATATAAAAAAAATTAAAAAATTAAAAAACATAACTGCAAGAATGATTTTTAAAAGAGATCATCTATTTTTCAAAATGCGACAAAATAATATAACTACAATTATTGGATCAATATGATTTTTTTTCATAAATAATTTACACATAAAAAATTATGAAATGAACTGATTAGATCATCAAAGCAAGGGGGGCATTCTATTTGAACCCAAAAAATATTTTAGTACGCCCAATTTAAATTTATAAATTTTAATTCTTATTATATCTTAATGTGAATTTACTAATAAAGATAATCCATATTAAACCCTAAAATTTTATTTTTTTTCCTCATAGTACACCATAATCCATTATTCCTATTCAAATCTCTATATCTTCTTTCCCAAGAGATCAAAGTTTTGTCTTCTTCTTCTTCTTCTTCTTCTTCTTCTTCTTCTTTCTCACTCCAAAACTCCAATTCACCTTACCAAAACTCACCATTATCATTAACATCATTGTTTTTTTTATTATTTTGAAACCCTAAACCCCATAAGAAAGTTTTGAACAATCAAACAATGATAGATTAGGGTTTCAAAACTTGTTTTCCTCCATTGTTTGATTGTTCAAACTTTCTTCTAAGGTTTAGAGTTTCAAAATAATAATAAAAAAAAACAATGATGTTAATATTAATGGTGAGTTTTGGTAAGGTGGATTGGAGTTTTGAAGTGCGAAAGAAGAAGAAGAAGACAAACTAACTTTGATCTCTTGAGGAAGAAGATGTAGAGATTTGAATAAAAATAATTGATTAGGGTGTACCATGAGAAGAAAAAAAAAATCATTTTAAGGTTTAATATGGATTGTCCTTATTAGTAAATTCACATTAAGATATAATAAGAATTAAAATTTATAAATTTAAATTGGGCGTACTAAGATATTTTTTGGGTTCAAATAGAATGTCCCAAAGCAAGGTTGTGCTAAGCCCAACTAAACTGTTTAGTCTACAAGCCCTATTCAATTAAAAATAGTGGTGTTAAATTAACTTAACTACTAATTAAAAATGACGGTGTTAAATTAACTTAGTGAATTGAACTCAACTTATATTCAATTTATATTTAATTTGTTAAAAACTTATCCAAGATCGACAAGTCAAGCTTGGATATATTTTGAATCTAGTAAAGTTTTAACTAAACTTAAAACAATTCAATACTCTAACTCGATATTACTCATCAGCTAGTTTACAGCACAATTTGAAAGACATAAGCTAAAAAGAGTCATCCAAGATGGTTACAAACTCAAAGTTGATTAAAAAATTTCATCCAAACCGAAACTACAAAATGACCCAAAGGGATTTGCTTGATAGAGAGACTTACAGATGAAACTCAAAATGCTAGATAAGGCCGGTGTGATAGCTGGGAAGGGAGCTCCCAAGTAATTTATATAAATTTTCAATTATGTGATTGTCATTGTGAAATTACTCATAATCTTTCTTCGAAAGTAGTGGGATTGATCCACAATTGTGTGTTTTGTTATTCTTGTTCTCTAATCAAAATAAAACACAATCACATAGTTTTTGAAGAAAACGTGTAAGGTTGATTTTGTGTGATCACATTCTGTATTCTAAACCTTTTCTTCGAATGTTACAACATTGATCAATATTGTGTGTTCTGTTACTTCCTTGCAAGGCACCAAAATAAATTTTCAAAGTAAAATTGTTGCTGCAGCTTTTCAGCCAAGCTTGTTACACAAGTTCTGCAATCTTAAGAGGTGTAGTGTTTCATTGCATTTGTGCAAATTAATCTGCGTTTTGTCAACTTCCAGTGTTTGCTTCATTGAACATTTTTTTTTAGATATCTGTTTATGAGGTTGGTTAGTGGCTATATTGACTTTAATTTCTTCTTGTTGAATTTAACTGTTCATGAGTTTGTGTTTGGGGGTGAACTTCTCCTCTTTTGACATTAGTTATAATCCCTGCCCACCAAGTGTTTGATTCTATGTTCCAGTGAGAAATTTATCAATGTTCATGGGTTTGTGTTTTGGGATGAAGTTCTTCTTTTTTGACATTTTTTATAATTCCTGCCCGCCAAGTGTTTGATTCTATGTTCAAGTAAGAAATTTATTGGAAACAATCAATCATTGGATGATGAGGCTAAGTATTTCCCGTTGTGTGAAAATCGCAAGAACCAGACTTCATCATAGTGTTCTTGTAATAGCTGTCATAAGAAGTAACAGAAAATAAACAATGAACTCCAAGGGATAGATGAAGCCATATTTCAAATCAATAAACTATGTAATCAGGACAAAACAAAACAATTTGTCCAAGACCTCTGTGTGGTGCTTCTCCAGCGAGCCATTGTTGAAGAGGTGCTATTTGTTTACTGGCTTATTTGCCTCTGAAAGAGTTCCCCATGTGCTGCAAGACAAAAACAGTGAATCGGTGTAGAAAATGATCTATATATATATACTCTCTGCTGTTTGGATTTCACCATGTCTAGCAAAACAGACAATCTGGTATGTGAGTTTCCCTTGGATTTGTTCAATTTCTTACTGTTCGTTTGAGTGTTGTATCTTCCTTTATTCTGCAGTTTGCATTTGGGTTGAAGAGGTATGCTTTTTTTCTTTCACAGATCAGCTGCAAATCCAAACAATCTGGTATGTAATTTTTTTGTTTGCAGTTTCTATGTCTTCTATGGAGATATCAATACTTGATTTCTATGCTTATGTATTAGGTTGACTTTTGTTAGTGCATAGACAAATTATGCATACCACCTGCTTGACAATATAGCTGACTAAGCCCAACCAAGTTTGGCAAAGCAAAAAATTAATGGGTTTCCATAATTCAATATTTGATTATTTTGATGAAGAAAGAACCAAAATTTGTGATTCCTTACTAAATTTCAATGTATTCAGAAATTCTAGACAAAATCTTCTGCTTTATTCGTGTAGGAAAACACCAAACTGGTTTTTCCATTACCATGTGACAAAGTGATACCTGCAAAAGGCTTAAAATGTAAGAACCTTCCGTAGTAAAGTCGGAATTTTGTTGCTCTCTCATGTTCCAAAGTAAGTTATAATATCATAAGTTCAGTTGGGTTCTAACAACTTTTGTGAATCTTTCCAGTTCTCCTATTCCCTCTTTAGATGAGATGAGTCCACTGTGTCTTTTGAAAGCATTTGAATATTTGTAAAATTGTTCTTAACTTTGTTTAAGATTACGACATATCAGAAATTTCAAAAACTTGATGTCATTCTAAATATTACACCTTTGAGTCTCTATGTCTCTCTTTAATTAATTCTATTTGTGTCTGACTTTTAAATATTATGTGAAACATGAGAAAACTAGCTACATAAATCAATAAGACAAAATTGTTTTTAGCTTTTTGGCTAAAAAAAAAGCACAAAAGATAAAATTGGTTACATAAATCAATAAGACAAAATGTCACATCCAAACCATAATCATTACACTTTTTCTCTCATAAAAGTCAAAAAAGCCAAAAACAAAAATCAAATGAGGTTAAAAAAGTCAAGTTAAAATAGTCAAAAAGTCAGGCTATTTTAGCTCTTTCCAAACGAAGACTTAATCTACCACTAATAGACAAATAATTAAACACAAAAAATGAAAAAACAAAGAGGAATTTGAATCTCATATGAACATTTATTTATTTTCCCAAAGAGAAGAAGAAAAAAACTTGAAATCTTGTGTCAAAAACATTGAACCCCCATCCAACCTGTCAATGCCATACTTAATAGGAAAATGGTTTTGAGATTTAGCTCTATCAAGTATAATGAGTAGAATGCTCACAAAATTAAGATCCTATCAATCAATTATTCGACTTGATGGTGTATGCTCACAAAATTAAGATAAACTCACAAATGTAATGAAGAAACAATATTTTTAATTTCTGATGCATTCTTGAGTTAGTCCTAAAAATTCTTGCCACGGCTATTTTCATATTCTTCGAAATACAATTCCTAATCCCTAAATATTTCGATCCCAATTAATTTCTGGGTCACAAAAGAATAAAGAACGGCCAAAAGATGAAGGTGAATATGCTCTCACTGATCCAAGCTTTGTCTTGCCCGACTCACACTAATCCGGATATAAGAAAAGGTGACCTATTATAGACACTTCAGTTTATAGGTAAAGAAAGAAAAATAACAACAAAACAAAATATACAAACTGGAAGAAGAAATAACCCAATAGCCTAGAGAACAGGTCTGAGCAGATGAAAATAATGAACTTCTCAAGCACCAAGCCCATGCATGTACTGAAGAAAACAAGAGAAATTTATTTCACATCTTAACCATCTCAAACAATATACGACAAGAAAACCAAGGACAGAAACACAAAGAGAGAAAATAATAACAATTTAAAAAATAACAATATTCTTTTAGGGAAAATATTTCTAATTGATAAGTTTTAACGATAGTTTAAAAAAATCGTCACAAAAAATGTCACTAATTTTTAACTTTCAGCGACTATTTAAAATTTTCATCACAAAAAAATGTTACTAATCGTAAATTTTAACAACAATTTATAAAAGTCGTGATAAAAAAAAGTCACTAATTATCAATTTTTAACATGTAAAAAATCATCATAAAAATTATTTCTAACGACGATTTTACTATGATTTATTTTTAATAAGATTTGATATGAATTAAGTTCAACTATTAAGACTTATTGATAATTTATCATAAAAATTTAAAAAAAAAATGAATGAAATTCTAGCTAATTGATTAATATATCTATAACAATTTTCACGTGATATAAAAATGCAGTGCATTGTTTTTCACGTGTCATAAAAATGCAGTGGATTGTCATTCTATAATGTGGCCAATAAATAAATTGCTAAAAGTTATAATTGTAAGTAAGAAGTTCACCAGAAACGGTAATTTTTTTTATTTTTTATTTTTTGAATTTAGAGAAAATTGGTGATAAATCTAATTTAGAGGGAGTTTAAGACATTAAGTCCAGTATATTTTTTTATTGATGAAAGGTCTACCATTTATGAAATAGTTTGGTGAGAGGTTATTTTATTTGTTTTGAAAGATATTTTGTTTTTAGTTTTACCCCTTATCTATTGTTGACTTTGGTTGACTATCTGTTCTAATTTTTTTTCTTATCTGTTCAAACTTTTTTTTCCTATCTGTTCAAAATTTTCTTTTATTTGTAAAAGCTGTCCAAATTTTATTATGTGTTTAATTTTAACAAATTTTACTTGTTGGAATTCAAATTTATTTATATGTTTAAACTCCACGTGTTTATATGCTTTTTTTTCACTATGATACTATCTATCATTATATCATCATCAACAAACAACAATAACAATAATAATAACATCACAGATCTGAAATGTATCTAACAATCAACAACAATTAAACCAAAAAAAGAAAAAAGAAAAACAGAAAGAAAGATACATACATTCACACATAGAGAAAATGAGAAATTGAACAGATCTGAGGCTTCCTTATCTGTGCAAACCCTATTATATGTTCAAAATTTGAACAGATCTGCTCAAAATATATTTGTCTTATCTGTCAAATTGTTTTTAATTTGTTACAATTTGTGTCATTATCATCATCATCAACAACAACAAAAACAACAACATATATGGGGGAAAAAATCTAAAAAAAATCTGTAGAATCAACTAAAAAACAAACAAACAAACAAACAAAAATCCTAACCCTAACCCCTCAACAAATCTAAGCTCAAATCTTAAATAAATAAATAATAGATCTAAGGTGGAGGAGGGAGATTGGCGGATGAGAGAAATCACGACTACCGCGTCGGTTACGAGGTTTGAGCTCAGATCGGAGGATTAGTTTTGATCTTTCGATCTTGATTTAGGTTTTGGATCTTTGTAAAGCTTAAACATATCTATACATGTGACTTCGGTTTCGGGGTCTATCGTTGTCACGACCCAAACCCGCCCTTATGGGTTTTAGTATCGTAACCGGCCAGTAATCCGTGATTACCAAATGCCTGCTTAACAGTAATGACAGTAATACAGAGTAAGGGGCTGGCGGAAGCCAAAACAGTAATAAAAGAGATGTCCAATGAGCTGTGACAATCTGAATGCAAAAAGACTTTTATGAACAAGCCACATATAACCAAAACATATATACACATGCGACCTAAACACAAACATCCAGATTAGGAACCAAATCCCTAACTATAACTATACAATCAAGTCTTAAACATTTATTACAGAACGGAGACAAAAGGGTGAAACTGAGACACCCCAAAACCAGCCTTAGTTTGAACGGACTTGGAACCTCCAAGTGAGGCACGAAGGTTGGCTTGACAAAATGAGAGCTTAACTTGACGCTTCTACCTTCAGTCCGGTGCCTCGACACCTACATATAAATATAAACAGTGAATAACATATGCGTAAAGGGGTTAAGAATGAATGTCCTTTCAATAATTAAAACAATCAATTGTATCAGTAAATTAGTTATTCAATCAGTAGCTCATATTTCATGCCATAATAGTCATTTAGAAATCATAATAGTCATATGTGGTACATCCAATAGTAAAACAGTACAGTAGGTCTTAACAGACCAATCAGTCAGTTGATGGCCATCAAACAGTAAACAGTAGTGGTTCCAAACATTGAAATCGACAGAGATCTCTGTAACAGTAGCAGTAACAGTAATAGTAACAGTAAGTTGCTATGGATGCCACGAATACAGTTCACAAATAGGACAAACATTCATTCAGTAAAGGATGCCATTTCAGAAAGCAGTGTAACCAATCGTTCAGAAATAGTTATAATTGAATGTATCTTTACAACATTGTTACTCACAGAGTGATGGGCTATAGACAAGCTAGTCAGCGTCCTCGGGTACCAACCCTACACAGTCGCAGAACGAACACACACTAAGTTACACACTTGGGATTAATGACTTAGCCCCTTAACTTGACTTGGTGTGGTTCTATAACATTATCCTCATTAAGATGCCTTAAACTTGGCCTAGGAATACCTAGGATGAAATAAGGATGCAAAGATGTACTTTAAAACACTTTTCAAAATTTGCTGAAACAGAGGTCCACGCTCGAGCGTCGCTTTTTACGCTCGAGCGAACATGCAGACAATGAAGTTCCGCTCGAGCGTGACTTCTCTCGCTCGAGCGTGACTTCTCTCGCTCGAGCAGACTACAAACTCATGAAAATACTGGATGTACATTTTTCACGCACGATGGAGCGTAAGACTCAAGTCCTCGCTCGAGCGTGAATTCTCTCACTCGAGCGGACTGCAAAACACATGAACTTCTAGGCATATGCATTTCACGCTCGAGCGTGACTTTCTACGCTCGAGCGGAAGTGCATGTACTCAGAGTGAATGCTCGAGCGTGAAGTCCTCCGCTCGAGCGTGGATCCAAAATCTGGAATTTCCAGATTGATCCTCAAGCACAAAACTCAACTTCTAAAGCTTCAAACTCGATTCTTTTGGGTTAATTTTCTGAAAAACACTTAAAAACTCATACTACAACATGATTCAAAGATCAATTTATAAAATCAAGCCCAAATGTGTCACAATTGAGCACCAAATTAAATGTAAACATGGAGAACAATGCAAAATCACACATGCATGAGTTCTCATGAACTCTAATGTTCCAAAACAAGATCAAATGCAAGATTGAACTCCAAAACATGGTGAATTCTTGAACTACAACCAAAATGTGAACATGCATGTAAGAATTTTCATGAAAACAACCTCAAAATTCCATGACATGGACATGCATGCAAGAATGGACCCTTAATTAACAACATTAAGCTAAATCTTGACTCAAATCACTAATCTTTCCATGAACCATGCAAGAAGCAACTTAAATTCATAATCAAGAAGGTGGATTTCCTACCTTAGGTCTTGAATGCCCAATGTAGAAGCCTAATTTTGCAAAACCTCCTCAAATCTTCTAAGTTCAAGCAAAGTTTCTAGTTGAATTCAATTCTTTCCTCACACTTCCTCTATCTCACAGTTTTGGGTCAAGAAGATGAAGTGAAGAAATTTGCTAAACAATGTAAAGGGTGAGAGAAGTAGTGGCCTAGCATAATTCACTCAATAGCAAATTTGTAGTAAATGTAAACTAATGTAGTTTAACTTTATTTAATCTAATTAAATCATTCCAAATTGAATTTTAATTAAACATACCATATAATCACATAAATCCTAATTAGCATATAACACTAATCAATTTCGGATTCGGTCGCCGATAAGACCTTCAATTCGCAGTTCGAAGTTAAAACATTAACAGTTCATTTAATGACAAACAGATAGAAATGCGATTAAAGCAACACACTCATGCAAACAATTCAGAATTTCAGCTTAGTCAATCACTTATCATGCTCAATCACAGTTTAGCACTAATCAGAGGTGAGGGTTGTCACAATCGTCAAAGTCCGGCGCTGTTCAATCATCGATGAGAAAAGAGGAAGCGGAGGAAGATGAAGAGGGAGAACGACGCGAGAGAGAGAGAGAGAGAGAGAGAGAGAGAGAGAGAGAGGGAAAAAGAGCGACGAGGACGGTGGATGCCCGCCATGCCATCCTTGCAAGAAGAAGAGGGACGACGCTATAACGACGCCGAGATAGAATGTGAGGCGATGTCTGTGCAGGAGAGAGAGGTAGTGATCTGCAGCGAAAGAAGGCAGAGTGGAGAGAGTGAGAGAGTGTGTATGATTGTTAGGGTTTTGGGACATATAATATGATATCAGCAATGATAGAGAGCCCTAATTTTTGTGGCTCAAATGGCTCGAATTTGCCAAAACGACGTCGTTTTGAGTACAAAACAACATCAAAATTGCCAAAACGATGTCGTTTTGGCAATTTTGAGCCATTTGAGCCACAAAAATTAGGGCCCCCAAACATTTTTCATATGATATATATATATAAAGGGTATTTTAGTCATTTTAGTTGAACTTGTCCTTTTGGACAAAGTGTTTGAGCACTTGGACCTCTCGCCTTACAAAATTACAATTTGAATTTATGAACCGAGTGTCCTAGAATGTATCTCAAGAAGTACATAACTATTATGGAGATACATAATATACTAAAAATATAAAAAGAGTGCAGCACCAATAAACCTCAAAATGTGATATTGTAAATTGTTTAGTTTTTCATTTTTTCTCATGAACCCAAAAGTCCCATTAAAGTGAAAATTATACAAAATGATAGTCACTTACACACTTGGATTTAATTTTTGAGGAAAAGTGAATTTCTCCAAATGCGAAATTACACATTTTGACAATCTGCATTATAGAGGTTTTGGATTTTTTCTCATTCTGAAACAAATCCCACATTACCAATAAGAACGTAGCACTCTAATAACGTAACATTTCACTATAACACACTAAAAAAAACTTATTAGTGTACTTTTCCCAAATTTAACAACATAACACAAAAACATTCCTTAATGTACTTTTTTCAAACTTAACACTCCAATGTAATATACAAAAAAACTCATTAATCTATTTTTTCCAAACGTAACACTCTAATTAATATAATTCCAAATGTAATACTCTAATATAATATATTCCAATGTAACATACACAAAAATACTAAAAAATTTATTAGTGTACTTTTTTTAAATGTAACACTCACAGTTTGAAATTATACATTTTACCAAAATTTACTAATGAATTTTTGTACTCCTTTTGGAATGGTTTAAAGAATTTTAATTCTTTTTAAAATGGTTTGAAGAATCCCACATCATTTTTTTTTTTTAGTGTTACGTTTTGAAAAAGTACACTGAAGAATTTTTTTGTGTATTGTATTATAGTGTTATACTAAGGAGTTTTGTTAGAATGTTACATTAGAGTGTTATGTTTGAATAATCTAAATAGGATGAGCCACAACCCGGTAGGAATAATTTAACAAAATATATAAGATTTAATAAAGATATAAGTGCAATGTGCATATACAATACTAGGGATAAAACATTTACATTCTTATATATATTCATAAAAACATCAAATCCATATTCTATTTCATTTTCCTTCAATTCATTTCAATACATGAGCCAATTTCATTATTTCTCAATAACCCAAACGAAACTACAACTTAAAGGCTCATCAATTTCACAATTAACACATAAACATTTCAAACTACCATTTTACGGATATTTCGTCCGCGGGATCGGCACCCATGTATAAATTTCGGAACTTTCACCCAAGACACTCTGGTCAACTTAATTATAATGGAGTCCATCCTCTTTCTCGTCCCAAACAATCATACATATGCAATGTATTTAGACACATAATCACACATATGGAGTACATCCCCTTTCTCCTCCCAAATAATCATACATATACAATGTATTCACAACACAGACAATCAACCATGGACTAGTTTCAATTTACTTAATCCACATGCAATTTCTACAACAATCAAAGCTATCCTCCACCGATAACCCAACACAGATATTTCTAAACAGATATGCAATATCAAAATAGATAATTTAATCAAAATTTCCAAGGATGTGAAGCATTTCATATTCAATTCTACCATCAATTCCAATACTCACTCAATTCCATGTTTACAACACCAATTTCAACTATTTATACAAAATAAGTATGATAGTCCTTTTAGGACAAAATCCTCATTTTCAAAATATCAACCCAAGTACCAAAATCATCCATTTTGATACAACAAGACTTCATTTTCAAACCCCATGTTCATTTATTTCTTTTATACCAAAAATCCCTCTTTTACATTTCATGCAAACCCTAGGTTTGCTCAAATTACTCCCAAATACCACAATTGTTACACAATCACAAATAACTAAGTTAAAACCCATAACAGAGTATAGAAAATCCCTACCTCAAGCTAGAAGACCAAGTAAGGCAAAGGTGAAACCCTAACAATGTCAAAACCAACTTCCAATCAGATGAGAATGAAGATCTTGAGAAGCTCCACATTTTTATCAAAGGAAGTAGAGTGGAGAGATCACTAAATCTAGGTAGAAAAGTAGAGAGAAGGTAAGTTTTAGACAGAGAGAGTCTCAATCTAGGTTTTTAGAATGTTTTAGAGAGAGAAAGGAATGAAAAAGTGATATAAAACATCACTTTCGTGATTTGATATACGCACAATCCGCTTGAGCGGAAGATTTGACACTCGAGCGTTAGACATACAAAATTGATCCGCTTGAGCGCAAGAAAGATCTGCTCGAGCGCAGAATAAACACCTCAAGTACTTTTGCAGATAACAGACAAATCGCTCGAGTGCAAGAAGGAACGCTCGAGCGCCCACCAGCTTGAGCGTAAGAAACGCCGCTCAAGCAGGAAAAACACTTCTCTAGTACTTTTGCAAACGTGCAAAGTACTGAGAGTTTGCAAATTCCGCTCAAGCGCAAGAAGGCCTGTTCGAGCGGAAGGCTAAAAATGTAGGCAACAAGGTTTGGAAAAAACAAGCAACCAACTTGTTCCAACGCAACCACAACAACCCAAAGGCCAATTTCAAGAGGTACAAGGGAGAAAAGAGGTAAACAACAATATGAAAGCATTAAACCCGAGTCTGGAATACGACAAGAGTTGGGTCAAAACCGGGATCGCTATAACCTCACCCCTTAAAGAATTTCGTCCCCAAAATTTCAAATTAAGTTCAAAAATCAACATTCGATCATTCATAACAATGTTATTCTCACAAGTTCAATACCATGACCCATCCTACAGTCATTCATTCTCATCGACTCGATGCACAAGTCCCATTTCAAAAAGAAATTTACAATTTCACAAAACATTTACAATGTTAAATCAAATCGACATTTTCAAAATTTACCTAGCATATACAATGCCTCCAAAAGTGATTCAACACACAATATTTCATATTCTCAAAACATATATAATGTTTATATTCATGTTTCCAAAATACCTATAACATATACAATGCTCTCATAATTTAAAACATATACAATGCTTATACTTTTCATTATCATAATCAAAATCTCAATACATGTTCAAACATTAACAAATAAGTCCGAATACTTCTCTCGGACTTCCAATTCACGCTCCCAAGTCATTTCCTCAATTCCGTGATGTTTCCACAATACTTTTACTAAAGGAATTGTCTTACCTCGTAAGACTTGGTCCCTTCTATCCAAGACTCTCACCAGTTTTTCCTCATACGAGGCATCCTCATTTACCTCCAAGTCGGTCCACTCCAACACTTGCGATGGATCCAGCTCATACTTCCGAAGCATACTAATATGAAACACGTCATGCATTTCGGAAAGTTGTGGCGGCAACGCCAAATGATGGGCAACCTCTTTAATCCGCTCAAGGATTTCAAAAAGTCCAATAAATCGAGGGGATAACTTCTCATTCTTCCCAAATCTTATCAAACCCCGCCTAGGTGATATTTTCAAGAACACATGATCACCTACCTCAAAAGACAAGGGTCTCCTCCTACGGTCGGCATAACTTTTTCTGGCGACTCTGAGTCGTAACCAACTTTTTACGAATAAGTGCCACTTTCTTCGTCTTTTCTTGAACTAACTCTGAGCCCAACAAAGTTGCATCACCCACATCGGCCTAACACACTGGAGATCTACACGATCGACTGTACAAGGCCTCAAACGGTGTCATACTAATATTTGATTGGAAGCTATTATTATGAGCAAACTCTACTAAGGGTAAGTACCTCTCCCACGACCCCTTGAAGTCAAGGATACACCCTCAAAGTATATCCTCAAGGATCTGAATGGTACACTCAGACTGTCCGTCAGTTTGAGGATGACACGCAGTACTAAAGGTCAATCTAGTGCCCAAGGCACTCTGCAAGCTCTACCACAACCGAGCTGTAAAACGTGGATCTCTATCTGAAACAATCGTCACAGGGACCCCATGCAATCTCACTATGTCCCTGATATATAAGTCGGTAAGATAGTCTACTGAATCACTTACGCGCATAGGTATGAAGTGCGCAGACTTGGTTAGTCGGTCAACTACCACCCAAATAGTATCACCACCCCATTAAGTCCTCGGAAGGCCCACAACAAAATCCATCATGACATACTCCCATTTCTACTCGGCTATAGGCAAAGGTTGCAACAAATCCGCTGGCCTCTGATGTTTGACCTTTACTTGTTGACAAGTAAGTCATTTTGATACAAACACAGTTACAGCCTTCTTCATACCTCTCTACCAAAACTGGCAACTAAGGTTGTGATACATCTTTATGCCTCCCGGATGCACCACAAGGCGTGAATAGTGAAACTCTCGAAATACTTCCTCTCGGCAAGACTCCAGCACGAACAAACGATCACGATATCTCACACTCCGGTCGGGATACACAATCAAGCCTCTTTCTACCTTCCCACTAGAAATCTTTTCTTGGAGGGTTTCTACCTCAAGGTCACCCCTCGGCGCCTCTAACACTCGGTTCACAAATGTTGGTTGTGCCACTACTGAAAACAAGGCCGCAGATTCAATGGACTCACCAAGATGTAAATCAAACTCCCCAAGAGTACCCAACATCTCCCACTCCCGGATGGCAATACAAGCTACACTACTAATTGATTTCTTACTCAAGGCGTCGCCACAACATTGGCCTTTCCCGGATGATAATGCAACTTAAAATCATAATCCTCTATGAATTCCATCTACCTCCCCTGCCTCAAATGCAAGTCTTTCTGTGTAAATAGATACTTCAGACTCTTGTGGTCGGAAAACACCTCAAATTTCTCACTATATAGATAGTGCCTCCAAATCTTCAAGGCAAATATCACCACTGCTAACTCTAGGTCATAGGTAAGATAGTTCTTCTCATGTGTTTTCAATTGCCACGAGCCATAGGCTACTACCTTCCCCTCTTGTATCAAAACACAACCTAAATCTTCTCGTGAGGCATCACAATACACTGAATAACCCAAATCCCTCTCCGGAATAATCAAGACTGGAGTAGTGGTGAGTCTAACCTTGAGTTCCTAGAACGACTTCTCACAAGCCTCATCCCACACAAATTTGACTCCATTCCTCGTTAGCCTAGTTAAAACTGAATCTAGTCTAGAGAAATCCTTCACAAATCTCCGATAATACCCGGCCAACCCCAAAAAACTATGAATCTCAAAAACATTCTTAGGTTGTGCCCAATCTTGCACTGCCTCTATCTTGGATGAATCTACAGTTACTCCTTCCTCGAACACTGTAGACACTCCATTTTTTACCAACCTTAAGACTCAAACGTCATCGATTGAGCGCTCGGTGATTGCGTATTTTGTGCTCGTTCTGAGGTTACGAAGTCTCGGCTGAGAGCCTTGCCTCCGGGCTTCGGGACTTTATTGTGCTTTGCTTCGATTTGCGAATCAGGTCCTGTTTTCTCTGTTTTCTTTTTCCAAAGGGAGGGAGAGGTCTCGAAGACCATCTCTCAGTGGCCGTAGGCTACGTTTCGTGGTCGTAGGCCACTATTCCCATTTGGAGACCAGTTTCCGGTTTTCGGAGCCATCGGCCGTGTGCCTCGGTTCGGGACCGCTTAATTACCTCCGTTTGCTCTGGTTTTTGGCACACACCTTGTTTCCTCTCCTTAAAGGGACACTGTGGCCCGGAAGACCACCTTTGTGGTCATACACCACCTCTAGTGCTTAATAGTCAGTTTTCGGGGCCCCCGGCTGCGCGTTTTGGCCACCGAACCCTCGTTTTGCATCAGTGTGGGTTCATTTTTGGCATGGACCCTATTTTCATTGTTAGGAAGGTGGTACAAGGGTGGGAGACCACCTTTTTTCCTTGGAGATCAGCTTTCTCCTTGGAGACCACTTTTCTCTCTCCTCTAGCCGATTTTCTTGACAGAAAGCTGGTTTTCCTCACTTTTGGGCCACAATTTCGGGTCTCCCATACCACCATTGTGTTGCATTCATCTGGGAGGCCACCAATATGGGTAGGCCAACCAGCTTTTCTTCTTGACCCTTTTGAACCTTGCTAGAAAGCTGGTTTTTCCTCACTTTTGGGCCACAATTTCGGGTCTTCCATACCACCATTATGTTGCATTAATCTGGGAGGCCACCAATATGGGTAGGCCGACCACCTTTTTTGAGTTGGACCTTTTGACCTGGCTGGCCTACCACAAGAGGTGGCTGGCCGACCACCTGGCCTGGTCGGCCGACCACTTGAACTGGTCGGCCTACTCCCTCCTGTTTTGTCTTCTTGAGTTGCTTCCAGCTGTGCCAGCTAGGAGGCATTTGTTGCATCCTCCATACACATGTATGGAGGATATTTAATCTTGCTTCCAAGCTTCCAAGAGAAGCTTTAGACCTCTTTGTCTATAAGAGAGGGTCTCCTCTCTATTTGCAAGGGTTGAAGAATTTGGTTAAGACACTTTGCATACAACTCTCCATATCTCTCCATCCCAAGCTCTAAACTCTATCATTCTTGGCCATTTGCACACCAACCCTTAGCACAACACCTCCACCATCCATCCAAGCATCTTGGAACTGATTTGCACAGGTTGAAGGCTCACCATCTTGGTCCAGAAGTTGCTGGAGGTCTTCTCTACAAGGGTAAGTCTCTATTTCCCCCATTTTGACATTGTTTTGTTTCATTCTTTAGCCTTATTTGTAAGCATTTCTGGGTTTCATCTTAAACTGAAAAGTGTCTTATTTTGAGCCCCTCTTGAAGTTTGATTAAGGACACTTTTCTGTTTGAGGTCATCTACCTCCTTGTATGCTCCATCCCTCTTTGTAGGCTTGTTTTGCTTCTTATCTTAGCCATGCTTGCAAGCATTTTCGAGATTTATCATAAACTGAAAAGAGTCTTATTTTGAGCCCCTCTTGAGGTTTGATTAGGGACATTTTTCTGTTAGAGGTCATTTACCCCCTTGTATGCTTGTTTGCATCTTGTTTTGAGTTTTGCATCTAGGCCTTTGTTTCATGCTTTGTTTGGCCTTCTAGCCATTGAAATCCAGTGGATTTTCAGTGGCTAGCGCACTGTTTTGAGAGCCAAAATCAGAGGGCGGTGACCCCCTCTCTCCTTGTTGTAGCACGTCCGCGGGGGACCTCGGCTACAGTTCGGACTCCCTTTGTGTCGCGGTTCTAAATCTGAACCAAAGAGTCCAAATCCGGCAAATCGTTTTGAGAAAACAGATTTTTTTGAAAAGTAGTGCCAAACATGGACCTGCTTTTGCCAGAAGTCGCCACCTAAATATTTTTAATTGGGAAATTTAGGAAACCGACTCGATCAAGGCCACATGTCCGTCATCACCAAAGTGGTTTTGGCTCGAGCTTGGGTACGATCGGGAAGGTCACTATGAGCACCCCTTCGGTCCGAAGACCGGCCTCTACTAACCGTGATATCCATTTTTGAAAACTTTATGCGTTCTTATTCCGGTTATTTAGCCTAGAATTACTATGTGATGCGCACAACACAAAAGTATAGACTAGATTGCCTAATTTGGAAATAAACATTGCATATCCGTTTTGTCTCGAAAAACGTGTTGTTTTCTTTTGCTACTTGCAAGTAGGCTAAAATGCTGATTTCAATGAGTTGTTCCAACTCAGGCAATCCAACCTCCACCCACAGGCATTCAAACAGTTTATCATGTAAGCATTTAGCCGCATGGCAAGCATACTGTCATGGTAAACATTCACACGCATGCGATATGCTAAAGCCATAAAAACTTACATCGTACTCCGTGCCAAAACAGTAAACTAGTTAGCAAACATGCATGACCTAGTTCATGTTAAGTGGCTAATGCACAGGAGTGTAATCTAGAGTAGGCTCGGCTAACCCTAAACATGGCACATGAGATGCAACAACTATCACGTATTCAATTTGGAATTGAAAGTACGATGCAGTTTGCATGATGTGCCGAGCCTGAATGCATGTAAACAAATGCATGAATGCACACATGCATTGCATAAGGTATGCTAAAATAAACATGCCCTAATCTACCAACATAAGCG
This sequence comes from Camellia lanceoleosa, assembly GCA_025200525.1. Taxonomy (NCBI): domain Eukaryota; kingdom Viridiplantae; phylum Streptophyta; class Magnoliopsida; order Ericales; family Theaceae; genus Camellia; species Camellia lanceoleosa. Next base: position 54,476,848 of record CM045761.1, on the reverse strand, counting down.
GGTAAATAAAAGGGAGAAAGAAATGGGGGTTGGAAGACATACACCCACTCACACACACTTATTACAAATTTGCCCTCGCCGAGGGATCAATAATAGTCTGAGAACCGAATAACTAATTAACTACACAAGCTAATTAATTAATACAAATCAACTAAATTAATTAAATTAAATAATTAAACAGAAAAACGCCTCGAGATGAGGGCCAAATGCAAGCGTGCTCAAACTGCTCGAACCGCTTGCCATGCACGGATTGCCTCTGTCTCCCCTGCTATCCTCTTCTGAAAATTTCCAAAGTCCCGGGAGTGACTCTCAGAGCACTGGGGAGTACCACTGGCTGGGGTAGAGCACCACCGGCTGAAGGAGGAGGCCACCGCATGTAATTGTTCCATCGGGGAAAACATCGCCGGTCGGCACTAAAAAGTGCCGGTCGGCACAAAATGTTCTGCAGATCCTGCAACTCACAGCAGCAGAGGACAAACTATGCATGGCAAGGCAATTCAAAACATGTATGCATAAAACACATTCCCTATCATGTTATTGACTCAAGGGGGCATGTGCCTCGGTTCCCGGACCACCAATCGCGCATTTTCATGCATGATGGCCCTAAGGACCAAGAATGCAACTTTACTTTCAAATGTATGCGAATCAAGCAAACCAAATTCCCAATCCCAATCACCAACTCAAGGGACAAGGAATGCATGTTGATGTAATGCAACCTAGTCATGTCATCTAGCATGCAACATGGATTATGCAATGTACTTATGCAAGCATATAAGTAAGCAAGCAAGGTAATCATGCTAAGCACACAACTTAAGCAAGGAGGCATGTAAACCAAACAATGAGGTGGATTTAGGCATGGATTAAGCAGCTCCAAAAGGCCCAAAATCAGTGGCCAAAATGCCTAGAAATGGAGACTAAACACACACACACACATGCAAGTGCTATGGTCCAAATCCAAGGCATGATCATGGCAACTCTTGAACACATCTAAGAGGCACAAACATAGGCAACTAGCACGCATTGAAAGCGCTAAAATTCATGTCAAACATGGTGCCAAATCATGCAACAAAGTATGCCAACAAAGCATGCAAATGGCCTAAAGCTTAAGGCAAGCCAATGAGGCATTGAAACACACCTAGTACAAACATACATGGCATGCACTAATCAACCTAAAACAGGTTTCTAGCATGTCAAAACAAAGCTAAATGGCTACTTAGATGGCATCTAAGAGTCATTAAATCAAAGGCATGCATTGAAGCCAAAACAAGGAGCATACAACACATGCTCCTAAAGCATTAACAAGGCCACTAAGGCAAGCATACAAGCACATTATAAGGTCTGAAATGGCATGCTAGGGGGTTCCAAACCACCAAAATAAAGCAAGCAAAGCATGCTACACTCTCATGCTCTTAAGGCTAACAAGCCAAATGCAAAGGAGCTATAAGATATAAGTCATGATCGACCAAAACGACTATGGACAGAGCTAAACCATGGCAAAATAAGCATACAAGCTTCACAAACACAAGTCTAAAACATGCTAGAAATAGGGGCACACTTCCTAGACATGTTAAGGCAATAAGAGGCATTACAAGGCAACTATACTAAGCATGCATAGGAGACCAAAACCAACTTGAAAACATGTTATATCATGGCAATATAAGCATGAAAGACAACCAAGGCATGCTCAACACACACTCAAACATGGTGCTCCTTTGGAAGCCAAAACTTGCCCTTTTCAAGGACATCAAGGAGAGGGGGTGACCCTCCCCCTTTTGAGACTTCAAGGCATGCTCTTCACCACTGAAATCCCTCAAGATTTCAGTGGTGAAGAGATCCTATCACCAAAATCTCGGATCTCTCACAAAATAGCACAAAAAATGCCCTTTTCAAGGCCTAAGGGTGGTCAAACCTACCCAAACCACTAAACACTCTTAATATACAACAAAGAGGGTTAAAAATCAGAACTTTTTTGTGCCAAGCACTAAGCTCAAAAACTGTTTTAAAGCAAGCAAAAATAGGTTGCAAGAATGGGGTAAAAAGAGGGTATAGTGTCTTACCCTTGAAGCCTCTTCAACAAAGATGATGTGTTGGCTTCCTTGAGTACCAAACCAGCTCCAAAGCTTCAAAACAAAGCTCTGGACTCTCAAGAACCAAAGGAAGGTGAAACACTAGGTGCTTGTGTGCAAAAGTGTGAACTAATGCACCTAGTGTACTAAATAAGCAAGGAAAAGAGAGATAGAATAGATATATGTTCTAACCTAAAACCAGAGCTTGGTTTCTCTCTAAAATGGCTGAAACCTCTCAAGAATTTTCAACCCTAAGCCAAGAAGAAGAGCCTTCCTCTTATAGAACTTGTAAGACTTACAAGCTAAGCAAACAAGGGCTCATCCCTCCATACACGTGTATGGAGGGAAATAATGGCACACAATTGTCTGAAAATATCTCGTAGCAAGTGCATAGTGTCCGTAAGAAAAATGTCATTTTGACAAAATTGAGTGCCGACCGGCACAATATAGTGCTTGGGTGGCAACTCTGACCCGGTGGCCTCTAGCCACCGGTGGTGTGTGGGAATGCCTCACAAAGCATTCCCCTGCCTCTAAGGCAAAAACATGTGTCTCAGTGCAAAATCGGACACAAAACGGTCAAGTTCGGAGGTCCTGAGGCAAGGCGCGCGAGCCGAGAACTCCGGGAACTCCAAACGAACACACACATGGATGATCACCGAGTGTTCAAACGGTGACGTCCGAGTCTTGAGGACGGTCAAAAATGGGGTGTCTACACTTGTCTTGTTTGTTGGCCCTTTTGGCCTTCCAAAGAGGCTCCTACTTGTATGTTGTGAAGCCACATTTCAAGCTATTATTTGTGAGTTTCAGGGTCTGCCTTGACTCTGTCCAGAGCCCTTTTGACCATATTTTGTGTCTTTGATGCATGTGTAGAACAATCCCATTCAAGGCCTTTCAAATGGGCTTTTATTTGCATGTTTCCTAAACCCATTTCAGGCTCTTTTTAGTGGGTTTTAGGACCCTCAAAACCTTTGTCCAGAGGTGGTTTTTCCAGGCTCGGCCCTGGCCATAGGCCCACAAGGCCATGGCTTAGGGCCCCTCAAAATAGGTCCAAAATGAGGGCCTCCTCCTATTATAAGTTAATATAATATATTAGATGTGTTTTGAGTCTAAAAAAAAATAAAAAAAAGGCCCAAATCAACTTAATTTTTTTTACCTATTAAAAAGCCAAAAGTTTAAAGCCCAAACCAACTTAAAAGGCCCATTTTTTTTCTAATTCCTAACCCTATCAACCTACCCTTTGATAGCCACACCACACCAGCAAGGGAGAAGAATCTGTGCAGCCAGACGAAACAGCGCTCCAGCAGCACAGGTAATTTTTTTTTTTTTCTATTCAATTAATTAAATATTTATTTTGTCTTTTGCACAATTAATTACTATTATAATATTGGTGTTTACATCATTAAGAAAATTTTATTTAAGTATAATAGTTCACATGACATAATTTAAAAGTTTTGTGTTTTGTTAAGTGGTGATGCTTTTATTTTGAATTTTGATTTAAAAAAATATTTTGATCTCAACACAGTAAGCATAGATAAATATTTTTTTTTCTATTCAATTAATTAAATATTTGTCTTGTCTTTTGCCCAATTAATTGCTATTATAATATTGGTATTTACATCATCAAGAAGAATTCATTTAAGTTTAATAGTTCACATCACATAATTTAAAAGTTTTATATTTTGTTAAGTGGTGGTGCTCTTGTTTTGAATTTTGATCTAAAAAAATATTTTGATCTCAGCTCATCATGACTCTTAAAAGAAATTATCTGTCTGGATTCACAAAAAGGAAAAAGAAGCAAAGAGTCGAAAAATTAGTCAAGTGTCAAAGAGGAGCTATTGATAAATTCTTTACAAGTGACAAACAAACAAAAAAAAAATGTGAAGGGCCCTAGAAATTTTAGTAGTTGATTATTGGCTTTGGGCCCCGAAAATCTCAGGACTGGGCCTGGGTTTTGCCATTGTGTGTGTCCATCATGCATGTGTAGAACAACCCCCTTATTGGCCTTTTAAAGGAGCACATCATTCTTGCATGCATTAACTGAGTTTCAGTGGTTATTTGGGCATATTTTGGCATGGCATACTTCTATTTTTGGCTGGTTTGGTGAGCCTTCATATGCTCCATATAATTGTAGTGTAACTCATAGTTCACTAGCTTTCTTTGCATGCTTTGTTGACCCTTGATTTTAACACTTTTGGCCATGTTTTAAACTGATATTGCGCTTATTTTGGACTGTCCTAGCTCTGTTTTGGGGTCTCATGGTTGAATGATGTTGGTTTTGCATGCTTGTAGTTCAATACCCATGCTTAACTTTGAGTTTTGAGGTTCATTCCATGCATATACTGAGGTGTGTTCATGTTTTGGGCCCATTATACATCACATTTCAGAGCTTGTTTGAATGTCATATTGCCATGTTTTGTACTCTTTGAATGTGCTTGAGAGTCGGGCTTGTATGCCTCATTTACTGACCATTGAATGAGCTCCATTTCTTTGCATTCCGAGCCATCATTTTAGGCCATTTCGCCACTGTTTCAGACCTGCCTAGGGTCTGTTTGGGGTTGGTTTTTCCATTGGTGCATTGCTTTGGGTACCTCTAGAGTAACGCACTTCACTAGTTTCGGTACCCGGGCCCCCTAGCTTGCATTATGTGTCATATTTGCATGTTTCGGGACCATCTTTTATGTCATTTCAGAGTTGTATCATGTCCCCTTCTATGTCATATTTCACTCATTGCCATGCTTTGCTAGAGTGGCATTTGTGCCTTAGGATCGGTCCATTGCATTCGAGCATGTTTGCATGTATTTCGGTTGTCTCATTTTCATCATATGGCCACTGATGTGAGTGTGGCTGAGGTCCACTCATATTGTTGTAAGTCCATCTTGCATTGTGTATGCCATTTTAGTCCATAGCATTGCGTATGCTAGGTTGCATGTTAGTGCATTATGCATGCCATGTTGTGTCACATGCATTGTGTATGCTATTTTAGTCCATAGCATTGCGTATACTAGGTTGCATGTTAGTCGCATTGTGTATGCCATCTCATTGCATTGTGTTTGGGATAGGAGTTAACCCAAACACGGGAAACGAGGGACGTTTCGTACCCGAAGTGACGGAACGTGCCTCAATTCCCAGTCGCCGACACTCTGGATTACCCATGATGGAGTCTAGGCCTTGTTGTGTTGTCATGTGTATTCATTTCACATCGAGTCGTGCAATTTGACTCCTCGACCATCATACATCGAGATACGTGATTGGTGGCGCGAGGATCGAGGTGTGCATACATATGTGAAAATACTTTACCATGCCCCTTTCTTGCTCTCTGTTGCAGCAAATTAGAAATCAGCAGCCTTCTAGATCTTTGCACAGCATTCCGGCATTAATTGCAAACAGAGGCAAATCGGGGCATCGCAATGGATTTCCGCGCCAGGCAACTCAAGCATGCATCATTCATCATTCGGAACAGAGCTAAGGCGGTCCATGGATTTGCATACTAGTTTATTTCATTTCTTAGTTAATTTGTTAATTAATTAGGGTTTTGTACTTATCCGGACTGTAATTACTTATTCGGACTGTAATTATTTATTTGGACTGTATTATTTATTTGGACCCTCCGAGCGAGGACACAATTGTAATAAGTGTGCGTGTGTGTAATGTATGTCTTCCAACCCCACGTCTTTCTCTTTTTTATTTACCAGCTTATGATGGTTAGATTAGAGCATGCTTCAATTAGTATACTTATGCTCGCATGTTTGCATCCATTCATCTATCTTGCATGCACCGGGCTCAGCGCATCATATTAACTGCATTGTATTTCAATTTCAAGTTGAATACGTGTATCAGTTGTTGCATTTCATATGTCATTCTTAGAATAGCCGAGCCCATTGTAGTTGCATTTTTGCATGTGTTGCATTAGGCATTTCTGTATAGTTAGGATCATACATGGATTTCTAACATAGCTTCTGTTTTGGCTTGGAGTACTCGGTAAGTGTTTATGCTTTAGCATCCTTGCATGCGTGTGAGTGACTGCCATGATAGTATGCTTACCATGAGGCTATGTGCTTATGTGATATACCTGCTTGAATGCCTGTGGGTGAAGGTTGGATTATCTGAATTAGAACAATGCATTGACTATAAGTTTTAAGCCCACTTGAGAGTGGCAACACCATGTTTTCGAAGCCCATCTGAGGGTGGCAAATCCGCATTTTAGCCAACTTGCGAGTAGCAAACCGCTTTCAAAAACAAACATGAGATGTTTTGTTCCAACTCAGACGATCCGGTCTATATTTGTATGCTGTGCGCATCACATAGTAAATCTAGGCTAATAACCGGAATAAGAGCACATAATATTTTCAAAACTCAATATCATGGTTAGTAGAGGCCGATCTTTGATCGGGCGGCGAAATTGCTCACGGCGACCTTCCCCAATCGTACCCAAGTTCCCGAGCCGAGGCAACTTTGGTGATGACGGACACGTGGCCTTAGGCAACGAGTCAGGGTTTCTTAAATTTTTCAAAATAAAATATTTAGGTGGCGACTCTGTATCTAGCAAAGCAGTCCATGTTTGACATTTCTTTCAAAAAAATCTGTTTTTAAAAACAATTTGCCAGATTTGGACTCTTTGATGATTCATCGGTCTTGCATTGCACTCTGCGAGATTAGATATAGGACCGTGACATTGAGTCCTGAACTGTAGTGAGCGTAAATGAACAAAATGGGATTTTCCTCCCGAGATGTTCAAGGACGTCTATAGACACCATATGGCCTAGGAACTTAACCTCTTTCAACCAGAATTCACATTTTCCAAACTTAGCATACAACTTATGGGCTCTAAGCAATTCAAGCACCACTCGCAAATGTTCCTCGTGTTCCTCCTCAGAGGGTGAGTAAATCAAATGTCGTCCACAAAGACGACCACGAAACCATCTAGGAACTCACGGAAGATTCGATTCATCAAATCCATAAATACAGCTGGAGCATTGGTTAGCCTAAAAGGCATCACTAGGAACTCGTAATAGCCATACCGCGTATGAAATGCCGTCTTCGGGATATCCTCCTCATTTACCCTCAACTGATAGTAACCTGATCTCAGGTCTATCTTAGAAAAACAATAAGACCCTTTCATCTATGACAGCCTGGTATGACGATAACCAGTCCATACCCAAAATAACATCAAAACTAGTCATATCAAGCAAAACCAGTGCAAATGAAAGTTGACGACTGGTAACCTCTATGTCACAACCCCGATACCCCTATTTCAAGATAACCTCACCACCAATAGATGACTCTACACAAATAAGGGATGTTAACTGTGCCAACTCTAACCCCAAAATTGAAGCAAATGCAGACAAGATAAAAGAATGAGATGCACCCGTATCAATCAATACATTAGCGACTAAATTGTAAAACAAAAAGGTACCTCTTACAACAAATGGGGCCGGTACAAGATCTGGTACGGTAACAGCATACACACTCCTTGTTGGCCTCTAATCTACCTACTCACCCCTCAGAGCATAAGCCTGCTGCACGGATTAAGCAGAAGAGGCTCTCTGATTAGCCCTCGAGGCTTGTGCTGACTGTGCTAGATGATGACTCTGTGTCTGCCTCGAGCCAGACGCACCAGACGTGCCACCCAACTATGGGCAAAACCTCTTCAGGTGTCCTGCCTGACCACACTGATAACAAGTGGGTGGCTGCTCTCTACCCTAACTTTGGCCTTGAGAACGAGCCAAAGATGAACCTGTTCGCTGCCTTCTTCCTCTCTGCGGACAAGCTGGAGACTTGTGGCCCAACTGACCACATTTGAAACAAGTTACATCTCCCTGACCACCTCTTCCAAAACCCGAACTCAGTACTGAAAAGGTAGACATCGACTGCACTCCTTAGGACTGCTGAGAGTTAGAACCCCTGTGCTTCTTACCGTCCCCTTGACTATTCCGACTCCTCCTGGAGCCCCTCATCCTCTCCCGAGCCGAGGCAACTTTGGTGATGACAGACACGTGGCCTTAGGCAACGAGTCAGGGTTTCCTAAATTTTCCAAAATAAAATATTTAGGTGGCGACTCTGTATCTGGCAAAGCAGTCCATGTTTGGCATTTCTTTCAAAAAAATCTGTTTTTAAAAACAATTTGCCAGATTTGGACTCTTTGATGATTCATCAATCTTGCATTGCACTCTGCGAGATTAGATATAGGACCGTGACATTGAGTCCTGAACTGTAGTGAGCGTAAATGAACAAAATGAGATTTTCCTCCCGGGACGTTCGAGGACGTCTACAGACACCACATGGCCTAGGAACTTAACATCTTTCAACCAGAATTCACACTTTCCAAACTTAGCATACAACTTATGGGCTCTAAGCAATTCAAGCACCACTCGCAAATGTTCCTCGTGTTCCTCCTCAGAGGGTGAGTAAATCAAATGTCGTCCACAAAGACGACCACGAAACCATCTAGGAACTCACGGAAGATCCGATTCATCAAATCCATAAATACAGCTAGAGCATTGGTTAGCCTAAAAGGCATCACTAGGAACTTGTAATAGCCATACCGCGTACGGAATGCCGTCTTCGAGATATCCTCCTCATTTACCCTCAACTGATAGTAACCTGATCTCAGGTCTATCTTAGAAAAACAATAAGACCCTTTCATCTATGACAGCCTGGTATGACGATAACCAGTCCATACCCACAATAACATCAAAACTAGTCATATCAAGCAAAACCAGTGCAAATGAAAGTCGACGACTGGCAACCTCTATGTCACAACCCCGATACCTCTATTTTAAGATAACTTCATCACCAATAGATGACTCTACACAAATAAGGGATGTTAACTGTGCCAACTCCAACCCCAAAATTGAAGCAAATGCAGACAAGATAAAAGAATGGGATGCACCCGTATCAATCAATACATTAGCAACTAAATTGTAAAACAAAAAGGTATCTCTTACAACAAATGGGGCCGGTACAAGATCTGGTACGGTAACAGCATACACACTCCCTGTTGGCCTCTAATCTACCTACTCACCCCTAAGAGCATAAGCCTGCTGCACGGATTAAGCAGAAGAGGCTCTCTGATTAGCCCTCGAGGCCTGTGCTGACTGTGCTAGATGATGACTATGTGTCTGCCTCGAGCCAGACGCACCAGACGTGCCACCCAACTATGGGCAAAACCTCTTCAGGTGTCCTGTCTGACCACACTGATAACAAGTGGGTGGCTACTCTCTACCCTAACTCTAGCCTTGAGAACGAGCCAAAGATGAACCTGTTCGCTGCCCTCTTCCTCTCTGCGGACAAGCTGGAGACTTGTGGCCCAACTGACCACATTTGAAACAAGTTACATCTCCCTGACCACCTCTTCCAAAACCCGAACTCAGTACTGAAAAGGTAGACATCGATTGCACTCCTTAGGACTGCTGAGAGATAGAACCCCTGTGCTTCTTACCGTCTCCTTGATTATTCTGACTCCTCCTGGAGCCCCTCATCCTCTCCTCCTCAGCTTGCATAATAGTCTTGAGATGAGTCGCTGCCTTTATAAGGCGCCCATAGTCTCTAATCATGGATCCAGTCACTCGGAACATGAGACTGGTCCTTAACCTCTTCTCAAACTCCAAACACTGGCGCTTTTCTGTCGCCACCAACTCAGGTGCGAACCTAGACAAGCTAGTGAATGTGGTCTCAAACTCGGCCACTGGTGTATTCAACTGCACCAGCTTAGAAAACTAGTTCCTCAACTTCTCCTTAATAGTGGGAGGTAGAAACTTGTCTTGGAAGGCACTGACAAAAGCCTCCAAAGTCCCCCTAATGCACCCACGCGCATACTTCCACCACTGACCCGCATCCCTCTTCAGCTGGAAAGACACCAAGGTTACCCTCAACTAGTCGTCCTCGATGCCAAGCATCTCTAACGTCTTTACTATATGTTCAAGCCACTAAACACATACGAATTTTGTTTTTAGATAATGACTGCTCCACGGCGTTGCTAGAGTTCTAATTAGAAACAACAATGATCAAATGCTCTTCTAATAGGACTTCCAAAAACCCGTAGACCCAATCAACATCTTAGGAACTAAATCTCATACCCATATAATCACATAAGCATGTTATCACACAAGCGTATAATGCATAGTAATGTCTTAACCAAGCGAGACAATCCTATTGTGGTACCAACCACTTCCCACGTGTCTAAAGTATTCAAACCTGGTACGCTCTGATACCAAGTTGTAACGCCTCCAAAATAATACAATAAATATGATCCAAAGCATAATTAACAATTACATCAATTAGAGTGTAAAGCCCTTTCATTACATGAAGATAATAATACAAAGGAGTTTAACATAAATAAATGTCTTTTCGGCTTACATTTCCAAGTCTTGATTTGGTTATAACAAAAGGAGACTAGCTCATACAAATTTAGCCCTAGGCTATACAAAAATAAAACAAAACAAGAAGCTCTTGCTTCCCAAAGATTCCTCCAATGCTATTGCCTTGGTGGAGGCATGTTATCATTACCTAAAAATATTTTTCCCAAATAGGGTGAACCACAGCCCAGTAGGAATAATGTAACATAATATATGAGATTTAATAAAGATATAAGTGCAATGTGCATATATAATGCCAGGGATAAAACATTTACATTCTTATATATATTCATAAAAACATCAAATCCATATTTCATTTCATTTTCCTTTAATTCATTTTAATATATGAGCCAATTTCATTATTTCTCAATAACCCAAACGAGACTACAACTCAAAGGTTCATCAATTTCACAATTAACACACAAACACTTCCAACTACCATTTTACAAATATTTCGTCTGCGGGATCGGCACTCATGTATAAATTTCGGGACTTTCACCTAGTACACTCTAGCCAACTTAATTATAATGGAGTGCATCCCCTTTCTCCTCTCAAACAATGAACTCCATTCGCTTTCTCCTCCCAAACAATCATACATATGCAATGTATTTAGACACATAATCACACATATGGAATACGTCCCCTTTATTCTCCCAAATAATCATACATATACAATGTATTCACAACATGATCATATTCAATAATAATCAACCATGGACTAGTTTTAATTTACCTAATCCACATGCAATTTCTACAACAATCAAAGCTATCCTCCACCGATAGCTCAACACAGATATTTTTAAACAGATATGCAATCTCAAAACAGATAATTTAATCAAAATTTCCAAGGATGTGAAGCATTTCATATTCAATTCCACCATCAATTCCAATGCTTCCTCAATTCCATGTTTACAACACCAATTTTAACTATTTGTACAAAATAGGTATGATAGTCCTTTTAGGGCAAAATCCTCATTTTCAAAATATCGACCTAAGTACCAAAATCACCCATTTTGACATAACAAGACTTCATTTTCAAACCCCATGTTCATTTATTTGATTTCTATCAAAAACCCCTCTTTTACATTTCACTCAAACCCTAGGTTTGCTCAAATTACTCTCAAATACCACCATTGTTACACAATCACAAATAACTAAGTTAAAACCCATAATAAAGTGTAGAAAATCCCTATCTCAAGGTAGAAGACTAAGCAAGGCAAAGGTGAAACCCCAATAACATCGAAACCAACTTCCAATCCGATGAGAATGAAGATCTTGAGAAGCTTCACCTTTTTATCAAAGGAAGTAGAGTAGAGAGTTCACTAGATCTAGGTGGAAAAGTAGAGAGAAGGTAAGTGTTAGAGAGAGAGAGTCTCAATCTAGGTTTTGGAATGTTTTAGAGAAAGAAATGAGCGAAAAAGTGATATAAAACATCACTTTCGCGATTTGATATACGCACAGTTCGCTCGAGCGGAAGATTTGACACTCGAGCGTCAGACACATAAAATTGATCCGCTTGAGCCCAAGAAAAGTCTGCTCGAGCGCATAATACACACCTCCAGTACTTTTGCAGACAATAGACAAACCGTTTGAGCGCAAAAAGGGACACTCGAGCGCCCACCCGCTTGAGCGTAAGAAACACCGCTCAAGCGTGAAAAACACTCCTCCAGTACTTTTGCAGACGTGCAAAGTACTAAGAGTTTGCAAATCCCGCTCGATCACAAGAAGGCCCATTTGAGCGCAAGAAGGCCCGCTCGAGCAAAAGACCAAAAATCTAGGCAACCAAGTTTGGGAAAAATAGGTAACCAACCTATTCCGACGCAACCATAACAACCCAAAGTCCAATTTCAAGAAATATTAAACCCGAGTTCGGAATACCACAAGAGTCAGGTCAAAATCGGGATCGCTATATGTATACATAGATATGTGTATACATACGCACATAGATCTGTGTGTATACACAGCCATCGTCTCTCTTCCTCCCTTAAGCCATCGTCACCGGTGATGGCGGCGCCGGTGCTCTCTCTCTCACTCTCTATTCTTTCTCTCTCTTCTCTCTCTCTCTATTTTTCTTCCTTCCTCTATTTCGAAAAGAGGAGAAAAAAAAAACTGCCCAAAACGACATCGTTTTGGACAGTTGAGCCATTCGGGCCAAAGATTTTTCGAGCTACAAAACATTTTTGATATATATATATATATATTTAAATAAAGACCCACAAAAAACACTTTCGAATTACACTGTCAGATTTACAAAAAGAACTCATCTGAAGATGACACCAATCGATGGGTCTACCTTGTACTCATTGTTACCAAATCTGAAATAGAGACAGAGAATTCGGGTCATGCTGCCTCAGCCACTGTTGGTGTACCTCCTCGTCGTCAAAGATTTGGTTCTCAACTCGTTGTCTTCGTTTTACTTCTCATTGTTACCAGATCTAGAGAGAAGAGAGAGAGAGAGAGAGAAAAAGAAGAGTAAGGGAAAAAAAGAAAAAAAATATCTATATCTATATTATTATATATGTGAACACATAATTTGGTGTTTAATAGTATAGTGGCTTTTCCTTCCGTTATGTGACAAATTTTTTTATCCTAAAATAAATAAATAAAAAATAGTGTAGTGATTTTTTTTTTTTCTGTCACGTGGTAAATTTTTCTATCCTAAAATAATAAAAAAAAATATTATGCAAAGCATGAATGAGATTTAAACTCAAGACCTTGGATTTCATTAAAAACACTCTTACTATTTAAACAATATAGATTTTATAATATTAATTTCTTTATTATTTGTTTATATACTTACTTATCTAAATTGCACATGCTTTGCGTGTGCCACCCACTAATATATATATATATATAGAAACGCAATTTTGTTCAATTTAATAGAGTTTTCCATCCATGCCCTTAATGCTTTGTTAGGTTAAAGAATTTAAAAAAGTATTTTTTTTTAAAGAAAAAAAATATGTAAAATTAAATAAAATATAAATACATTTTATTTACATTTTAACTATTTTTTTTTCTTTCTCTTGTTAACTTTCTTTTAAAATCTCCTTGTTAACTTTCTTTTAAAATCTCCAAACCAAATACCACGTAAACCGAAAGAAGATAAATTGTGAAACATAGGGGTAAAATTGACTTTTTGTGAAAAAATTATTGTTCATACAAGTCCGAAAGTATGAATTGAGGCTTTATTGTAGGGAGGACATCAACTCTCATCTCCCCTCTGATCTGGTTTTCTCCCTCAACGAAAACTTCTCTCTCTCTCTCTCTCTCACACACACACACACACACACACACACACACACACACACACACACACATCTCAAATCTTCTCCATTTCAAATGCAAATTTTCATTTTCTAAAAAATCCCCAAATTCAGAACCCTAACCCAAAACCCCCAAATCTTTCAATACCATCCTCACTGAACTCTGCCATGTGGAGAACAGCAACAATCCCATCAACAACTGCTATTTCTCAGGTGATAGACCAAGTAAGCATGAATTCCAATTTTGTGTTGGATCTCTTTTATGTGTAAACATTAGTTTCTTTGTGTTTGTTCACTTTCTCTTGCTTTTTCATTGGACATGTTCATTATTCCCTCTGGCATGCTATTTTAGTTAACCTTTTAATATTTGGCTAATTTTAGCGTGGCTAAAAATATTGGGTTTAGATAGTTATTTTTTTTAATTGATTCAGCGGTGCTGAGAAAAATAAAAAATAAAAAATAAAAAATTATAATTTAAATGTAATATGTTATCTCATTAACTTATTTCACCTAAACCCAACTTTTCAAAGAATGTTATTATTATACTTGCTTATGCGTCTCCCTTAGATGGATGGAGATGTTTATTTCATAGTTGTTTGTGAAAGAATTGCTTTGACATATATCTTCTAAAATTCGAAATTGGCATAACAATCACAGACTTTGATTTTGGATTTTGAAGTTTAAATTTTGAATGATGTGTTACAACCTATAATATAATATTTTGAAATAAAGATTTTCATTCCAACCACATAGATCTAAATAAAAAACAACACTATCTACTTCACACTTGAGCTTTCAAATCACATTATTAAACCACGCTTTTAATACATTAAGATTCTTAAACACACAACAAAACCACACTGGGGCAATGCGGCCCAGTTGGGAGCTCGAAAGCCCCGGCCCCGAATCCCCTGAAATTGCCATTTCAAGGCAAAAAAAAAAAAAAAAAAAACAGAATTTACCAAATATAGAAATTAAGGGCATTGTGTGCACAATTTTTGTGTGCACCAATCATTTTTCCTGGGGCAATTTGGGAATATGATAAAAAGTCATTTTTTTTACTTTATAGTTTTTTAAAATTTTACGCAAAAAAAAATTACAAAAAAGCCAATTTTTTTAGCAAAAAAACTAAAAAAGTAAAAAAAACCAACTTTTTATTAACCTCTCAAAACACCATACTATTAATATATTAATTTCATTCATGGAAACCTATCATAATTGTGAATCCCTTTCCCTATTTTGTAAACAAACCCGATATTAATAGACCTCATATCCATCCTAATCCAATCCCATCTCTTACAACCCCCAAAAAAATGGACCCCAAGATTCTTAAACATACAACAAGCATTCAACTTCAGATACTACAATCCCCATTTAAAAAAAAAAAAAAAAAAAACTTCAGATACTACAACACGACACTACACTTGGGGTCTTGTTTCATTACACAATCAATATTTCAATACAATATTTATTTTTATTTATTTTTAATTTTTTTTTTGAAATATGTGACCCCAACGTAGCCTTGCGTGGTTTATATCTGTAGGAATAAACATTTCTGCTTTTAAGTTACTCAGCCATTCTTTTGCCGATGCCATTTTTTCACGGTCTTCGTTTCCCATTTTCTCAAACCACGTTGGGAATTCCTGCTTGAATTTGGAATGTTTTTCATTCTTAAATTGGACAACAGCGGCAACAATGGCCCTGTTTGGTAGAGTTGTGGGAAAGTGCTTATAACTTATGCTTAAACAGCTTATAGCTTATAACTTTCAGCTTAAGCTGATTTCCAGCTTATTCTTAAAGCATCTTCTGCCCCACTCAAAGAATAAGCTAATTTCTGACTTCTAAAAAGCTATAAGCTATAAGTTATAAGCTAAACCAAACACATCAAAATAATTTAAATTAAGCTGAAAGCTGAAATAAGCTGTAATTAAGTTCTGCCAAACAGGCACAATATGGAGCCACTTCTGGTTTTCGTCCATGTTATTGCGTGCGTTTCGCATCATATCTCTCCACTTTTCCTGCAAACCCCAAATGGGCAAAAATACCACCTCATGTGAGCATTGTAGCATATTCTAATAAGCAATACTTGAATATATATATATATATATATGGTGACAAAAAAAAAAAGAAAAGAAAAGAGAGCTAGTACATGGATCAACATTTACTGCAATATATGCAATCTACTAGCACGGTGCAAATGGAGTCAGGGTCATAATTTAGGGGAGTTGAATATATATATACATACATGCATATATATATATATATTCAGTTCAAAAAATATATATAGTAATAATAAAATTATTGAAAAGAAAGTATATAGTACAATATCAATTTTTATTGGTATAAAAAGTGAAAAATAACATCAAAATATGGTCTAAATAGTGTTAAAATGGGTAAAGCTATGATGTAGTATGGAAGGGTTGCAAGTCAACTCCTTACCTTCCAATTTTCGTCTGATCGTTCTGTATCTTTAAGCATTTCCTTGATTTTTTGCCATCTGCAGAATTTGGGATTACTAATGAAAAAAAATATCAACGTGCTATAAAATAAGGGTTGTTAATGAAATTGCAAAATTCTACCCTATGGTTGAATGCCATATACATGCAGTCCATATATGTACTCCTTCCGTCTCAAAATATTAATTTTTTATTTTATTTTTTATCGTTTCAAAATATTAGTCCATTTTCAAAAATTAAGGATTAAAATAATATGAATTTCTTATTTTGTCCTCCTTTTAAATTCATCAATAACACAAAAAGTACAATTATGACAATTAATATTTTAAAAAAAATATGCTATCAAAGGATAATTTTGAAAAAGTAATATTTTTAAAGTATAATAATTGTACTATTAAAAAAAGTTAAATTCTCTAAAATAAACTATTATTTTGGGATGAAGGAAATATTAGTATTACCTTGTGGGTTGGGGGGAAGGACAAGGAAGAGAACTTGACATTCAAAGTTGTTGGAGCACAAATTGTTGTAGTTTAAGGCTTGCAAGTGAGAAGTTGGGATAGTCTATGTTATATATATTATACATATATATGTAAGGGTAGACCAAGTTGGGATTACTTTCAATCACAATAGTCGATCCTTGCACTCCAGACCAAGTTGCAATAGCACTCTTATGTTCATTCGTTTGATGTTAGCAAAATTGATGTAATTGGCATGTGTGCCACACGTGGCACATATTTGTGAGATCACAATTAAAAGTGAATGCACCAAAGTAAAATTTTGATCAAAGTGTGCGAGTGTTGACAAGGTAAGAAAAGTGGCACGTGATGCCAATTTTTGTTAATAAGAGTGACGTTATAACTTGACTTAAAATTGTAAAAGTTGACTAACATAGTTGAAAGTAAAAGGCTAATTAGCCTTATATAGAATATAAGATACATATATTTATGGGGTGGTTTGAGAAGTGAGTTAAAAATTAGTTTTCTAAATTTTTTTTTTTGGCTTTCTTGTCTTGTTGTGGGTAAAAATATAAAAGGTGATATAATTTAAAATGACTTCAAAATCAAAAGTTAACTTTTAATCAGTTTTTGAAAGTATCCCTATGTGCCATTTAACATACTTTCGTCCATGTATTGCGACTGCTAGTATCAGGTTTTGTTGCTCTTCCAAACTGTACTTCTTTTTCGGATTGCACGGCCTGGAAGATGATGCCACGTGATGATTAGTTATGTCATGAGTTCGGCCATAGTTAGAACATCTCCAACGGTTAATCTTTTTTTTCATCAAATCTGATGCGAAAAAGGGTGATTTCCTCGATTTGGTACGTCGCGCTCTAACGGTGTTGCATCAAATTTGTTGCATCAAATTTGCGCGGGGCAACCGGTAAAGGCCAAATTTTTTTTTTTTTTACCGGTTTGAACCCTTTGTTCTGAATTTTTTGAACTTCTGGGTGGTCGACCGGGTGGTCGACCACCTAGGCAAATTTTTTTTTTTTTTTTTTTTGTGACTGGTTTGAACCGAAAAGTGAACCTTTTGAACTTTTTTCCGGGGCGACCGGTTGGTCACCCGGTTGGTCACTCGGATGGTCAACCGGTTCGTAATTCTCAACGGTCAGGAACAGTGTTTTGCTGAAATGCTTCGCGTGTTCTCATTTTGATACCAGATTTGCTGAATTCCTGATTTGGTATCGATTTGATGAAACCGTTGGAGCTCAAAAAAGTGAGTTTTTCATCAAATTTCATCAAATTTTGAATTTGATGCTGGATTTGATTCTCCGTTGGAGATGGTCTTACTGCGTCTGAAAAGTATTATAGAAACCTCATAAATTTCAAAATTTAATATTATTTTAAATCACTATAGTAATTAGAAAAAAAATTTACTTACCCTAAAACTAAAGAAGAAAAAGAATTCATATAAATGTTGACAAACATATGAATAAGCATGTAAAAATTTAGCCAATTATAATTTGTCATGTACTACAAAGGCTTACAAAATATGACACAATTATTGACAAATCAAGTCTTGTCACATGTCTAATTGGTCTCAAATCAAGATTGCATGATAGTCAAATTAAATATTGTTACGTTTTAAAATGATGGAGTAAGTCTTTAACTAATCAAATTAAGCTAGTGATACAGCAAATAAGTCTTTGACTAATCATATTAAGTCACTTGTCAAATTGAGATGGCCAAACTATGACACACTATTATAGTGATATTTTGGTATTTATTTCTATATAAATCAGAGATAATTATCAAAAAAGTTGAAGTCTTTTAAGACTCTCTTCCACGCATGCCTATAAGTAGGAATGATCTCCACCAGATATAAAATTCTACATACACAAAATCAAGTTATAGAGATAAAAATCTACATCAAACAAGAGAAGGCTCCATCGAATTAAAGCTCCAAAGTCCCGAAGGTTTTTTCATCAAAGCCTATCAATTTTACCAAAGTCTATCAATCTCCATAAAGCATAAAGATTGGAGATTTAAGTCAAAATTCGTCAAATTTGATCTTTTTCTACTAAATTGGAGAGGATTCTACAATTTGATTTGCAAATAAACTATTAAGCCTTCAAGTCAAAGTCCTACAAATTCACTGTCTTCTTCGAGCTACTTGGAAGAGATTTCGCTATTCGATTCGAGAACAAGCTGTCAAGCACTAGAATCATTTTTTTCAAGGAGAAGAATCATTTGGAGATTTTACTTACATTATTTTAAATCAATACATTTATATTTGTTACTCTACTTTTTTGTCTTTATTTTCACGGACAAAAATTTTGTGTGGACATATATCAAATTTGATTATGAAAATAAGAAATACTACACTTGGAGTGAGCTCTAAACAGGGTAGGCCCACTCTAACTTTATATACATTAAAGGCCCAAAAAAATCAAATAAAAAAAATTTGGGTTAAATTGCAAAATTTTCCCCTTATCTCAGTCTTTTTTATTTTTCTTCTTTCTCAATCCCATACAGCATACACAAAACAATGAACAAGCAGGAATCCGGCAATCTACTGAAACTATTTGGCAAATTCCTCGGCAACGACTACTATCTTCTTTGGTGTCTGGTGAGCCTCTTTGGTGTCTGGTGAGCGCACGCCCCCCCCCCCCCCTCTCTCTCTCTCTGTGTGTGTTTCTTTTAACACATTTTAATGGAAGAATCTTTTCACTAATTTATGTCCTATTTGGTTTTTGGTTTCATGACGGTTAAATGCATTAAATCCTAATTTGTTTTTGCTATTAGTTTCAATTGTTTTAGTTTGTTGTGTTGATGATGTTGTATTCTCTTTGCTATGCGTTTTCAACCTTTTCCCTAAAGTTTTGGACCTTTGGTTCTAATTTCTGTTGTTCCACTTTGTCTTTCTAAATTCATTAAATCCATAATGTTGTTCTCCTTTGCCCAATTTTTTCGGGTTCTATGTTTTTGGTTCAATCTTTGCTATTGCGTGCCTGTGTGGGGAAACATATTGTTGAAAGAATCTGAACCTAACATGTCCTCTTTCTCTCTCGTTCAATGTTCCTGGAAACATATTCTTCATCAATATGCTTCATGAGCATGAAACATTTGACAATATTCAATTGCCACAAAGAGATTGGCAGTTTTGACATTCTAGTCTAAAATCTCCCATGTTGTAATTTTCCTTAGGTCCAAGAAAATTTAAGCCGCAGGCTAGGCTCCCTAATGCAGTTAACATAGTCACCATGGGAAATGAAATCCACATTTGAAATGAATAAACCAACATTAGGGTAAACAAACTATAAATTATGGAATATTGTAATAACTTCACAACATATTTAATATCCTGCTTCTAAAATAATATGTTTGATACCAAGGGAAATTCACTTTACCTTAGCGGAGGCTGAGATGTGCTTCCATCTGGCTCATCATTGACACGTGTCCGTTTACCCTGAAAGAAGTATACCGAAACACAAGTCCTGTTTCTTTTAGCAAGGAGCAGATTACAGGAACAAACACCAGAAATATGCAAATGGCAAAGGAACTTACCTTCAGATCACTACCAGTAGTTCTGGTTTCTTTGATCTTAAGTGGCACAACCCTGGAGACTGAGTAAAAGGAATTGAAGAGATGCATATTAAATAAAAATATATATATATATATATTCTAGACTTGAAATCTCCGTCACCAATCTTACACTATATAAATTTACAAAAATGCTTGAGATCCTCTTTTTTTTTAGACCTCCACAACCCCTTTCGGATCTCAACCATTGACATCAATGGTTGAGATTCAGAAGGAATTGTGAGACCCAAAAAAGGGGTCTCAATTATTATTTATAAATTTAATCTCTACCACACAATTATCCATCCATCCAGAAAAATTTGAGTGCTTTTGTTTTGTTTCCAGACTTTTTCAAATTTCAAAATGACACAAAAAAAATGCCACGTAGGCAATGTTGGAGTGTGCACATTTTAAACTTTTGCCACGGGTTTGAATATGTGCATTTGACGACATTTTTGGAAAATATATATATATATGGAGCTTTTTTGATAAATTCATTTTCTAAGAGTTTTATTCCATCAAACCCATATTCTTTTTGACTATTCCATTAGGTCTAATTTGAGATAAGAAGACCAAAATACCCTTTTCATCTACTTATGTTCCATTTAGTTCACATTATTTTCTCATATTTCAATAAGTCCTATTGGTGACATAATTACCAAAATACCCCTAATGTGAATGTTCACACCACAATGAATGTTCATATCGTCAATGTAGGGCCCTACCTATGTCGATCCTCGTGGGTGCTCGGAAAATTGAAGTCGGTAGGCCCACAGGCCAAAAAAATAGGCCCGACCCGTTGATAATGTGAATATTCACATTGACAAGTTAACATTCACATTGATAGGAGTGTAAAATTGGCCCGCGGCCCGAGGGCGTCCCGAAGCCAGCCCGCCGCCCGGGGCGGGCCCGGGCCGGCCCGTTCATAATGTGAATATTCACATTGACATATCAACATTAACATTGATAAGAGTGTAAAATTAGCCCGCTAGGCGTTCGGCAGGCAAGCAGTTGACAATGTGAATATTCACATTGACATATTAACATTCACATTGATAGAGTGTAAAATTAGCGCCCGTGTCGGCTCAAACCCGCTCATGCCAGGTCGCTGACGCCTACCGATTGTTGATATTCACATTCACATCGACATGTTAATATTCATTATGTTAATATTCACATTGACATGTTAACATTCACATTGATAAGAGTGTAAAATTGACTCAAGGCCCCGAGAGGCCCGGCTGGATGACGGCGAAGTCCGGCCATTGACAATGTGAATATTCACATTGGCATATTAATATTTACATTGATTAGAGTGTAAAATTGGCCGTGGCGCTGGCCCCTGAACCGCCTCCCATGTGAATATTCACATTGACATTAACATTGATAACAAGTAAAATTGGCCTGACCCGGCGTAAGCCCAGCCTGTTAGCCGGCCAGCTGACAACGTGAATATTTACATTGACGTGTTAACATTCACATTGATAAGAGTGTAACATTAACCCTGCGCCCCGTGGTCGCCGACACCCGCCACGCGCCATGGCTGAAAGTCGTTCGGCCACCTGATTAATGTGAATATTCACATTGACATAACATTTACATTGATGAGAGTGTAAAATTGACTCGCGCCCCATGGCTGCCCGGTTTGGGTCCGCCTACCTCGAGCCGCGAAGCCGGACGACAATGGACAAATTTTACACTTATCAATGTTAGTGTTAAAATGTCAATGTGAATATTCACATTGTCACGGTCGCCAAGCCCGCCGAGCCGCAGCTTTGGCCAGTGGCCCACCGGCCAATTTTACACTCCTATCAATGTGAATGTTAACATGTCAATGGGAATATTCACATTAACGGCCGCCCGCCTTACCAAGGCTTCGCCACCCACGTCACGCCAATTTTACACTCTTATCAATGAATGTTAACATGTCAATGTGAATATTCACATTGTCAACAAAGCCGAGCCAGTTCGCCTGCCGCCCATGGGCCGCGGCGTTTGGCACCACAGACGCAGACTAATTTTACACTCCTATCAATGTGAATGTTAACATGTCAATGTGAATATTCACATTGTCACGCTGCCCGCCGCCGCTTCGCCCGCCCGCCTTGGGCTACGGGCCAATTTTACACTCTTATCAATGTGAATGTTAACATGTCAATGTGAATATTCACATTGTCAACGGGCCGGGCCGGGCCAGTCCCGGGTCGCGGGCGGGCTTTTGGCCGCCCATGGGTCGTAGGCTAATTTTATACCCTTATCAATGTGAATGTTACCATGTCAATGTGAATATTCACATTGTCAATCTGTCGACCTGCCCGCTCGCCGCCTATGGGTCAGACGGGTTTCGCGCCACTACGGGACGGGGGCCAATTTTACACTCGTATTAATGTGAATGTTAACATGTCAATGTGAATATTCACATTGTCAACGGGCCGGGTCGGGCCCGCCTTGGACTGCTGGCCAATTTTATACTCTTATCAATGTGAATGTTAACATGTCAATGTGAATATTCACATTGTCAACGGGCCGGGTCGGGCCGTGGGTGGGTTTCGGATAGCCACGAGACGCGTGCTAATTTTACACTCCTATCAATGTAAATGTTAACATGTCAATGTGAATATTCACATTGTCAACGGGCCGGGTCGGGCCTGCCCCGGGCCGCTGGCGGGTTTTTGGCCGCCCATGGGTCGCCGACTAATTTTATACTCTTATCAATGTGAATGTTAACATGTCAATGTAAATATTCACATTGTTAATAGGCCGGGCCGGGACCGCCCCGGGCCGTGGGCGGGTTTCGGGTAGCCACGAGACGCGTGCTAATTTTACACTCCTATCAATGTGAATGTTAACATGTCAATGTGAATATTCACATTGTCAACGGGCCGGGCTGGGCCCGCCCCGGGCCGCTGGCGGGCTTTTGGCCGCCCATGGGTCGCGAACTAATTTTATACTCTTATCAATGTGAATGTTAACATGTCAATGTGAATATTCACATTGTCAACGGGCCGGACCGGGCCCGCCCCGGGCCGTCCATGGGCCGCGGGCGGGTTTCGCCCCACCACGGGACGCGGGCCAATTTTACACTCCTATTAATGTGAATGTTAACATGTCAATGTGAATATTCACATTGTCAATCAACGGCCCGCCCGCCTTCAAAGCCAGTTACCACGGGCCAATTTTACATTTCTACCAATGTGAATTTTAAAATATAAATTTTCACATCATTAAATTGCTAATCCTTCAAAAAATATTTTTAAGGGTATCAAAATTGAATATAAGGGCATAAGTGTCCAAGAAAATAGTATAAATCAAGAAAATGGACTTTTTGGAATAAAACTATATATACATGGGACTAAATGGGTTAAAAAATTTCTTCATGGACTTCTTGGGTTAAAACACTTCTAAATTGGACTTATCAATAAAAATCTCATATATATATCTTATATGGTTTTTAAGTTAAATTTATAGTGTTATTAACACCTCATAAATTCTTTTGGACTTCTAATTTTTAACTTTTCTTTTATTATAATAATAATTTCAAATAAAATTACTATAAAAGGCATCATTAATTTTAGGACATCTCATATTACAATTAAACCTACATATCCACTATATGAATTAGGGTTTATAAAAGCATCCACATCCACTATCTATCTTTTTCAAATCCTACCTTCAAAACCTACCCACCCTCAAAATCTTCACAATCCTTTGGAAGACGATGAAGAAAAAGAAAGGATGGTTTGTGGAGGAGAAGAGAGAGGATTCAAATTCAACATAGGATAAACGGGCTTGTCAAGTTCATCTAATTTATCTAAAACTGTTGTAGTAGTACTAGTAGTTTCATATAAATCAGGAAAAGCCATGAAATCAAAGTCGTCATAATCTTGTTGTATAGTAGTTGCAGAAGCAAAGCATGTTGCAGATGGGTTGTCGATTGTGAAGTCATTTTTGAATCCTCTAACTACAGCTTGCAAATCTCCATCATCGCCACCGATAAATTCACTCATCATTGAGAACCGATTGTCAAGCCAAACAAAGAATTGGAGAGGAAGAGAAGACAAAACAAGAGGTGCTGACTTTGTTTGTTATCGGTTCCTAGAGAATAGAATATAGATGACAAGTTTGTTTGTGTACATATAAATATTGGAGAGAGAGAGAGGGAATATTAATTGTGACAATAATGGATGAGGCGGCAATAATCACATTGGCTCTTCTTCTTTTTGGTGGGTTTTGTTATAGTTTGTTGGAAAAGGGGTTTTTTGGGTTGTGGGGGTGTGCATTCAATGGGTGTAATATTTTCATAAAGAATAATTTTGATATTATTTCAGGGGAAAAAAAGAAATTTTGAAGATTTCAAAATTTATAAGTGAGGGTCCAAAAAAATGAGAGGTTCAAAATAATTTATAAGGTGCTAATAGCATCACTTTAAATTTATTTTGTGGAAAAGACTCAAATAAACTTTCAAAATAAAACTTGTCGGTAAAAATGCCTTTAATTTCGTTTTGGTGAGGTATAAACAAAAGGTGAGTAGGAATTTATGAATTATTTATTTATTTATTTTATCTTTTATTGTAGTCTTATTTTTGTTCCCGATCGTAATGGCCAATTAACCATTTTATCCATAGGTATACACGGCGAAAGTGTGTAGGAAGCAGGCCCGGTTATGAGATTTTCGGAGCTCAAAACTAATAATCAACTACTAATTTTTTGGGGCTTTTCACATTTTTTTTATTGAATGAAAGAAAAAATTAAGGTAAAGGACAAAAGACAAGACAAATATTTAATTAATTGAATATAAAAAAAATATTTACCTGTGATTACTGTGTTGAGATCAAAATATTTTTTTAAATCAAAATTCAAAATAAAAGCACCACTACTTAATAAAATATAAAACTTTTAAATTATGTGATGTGAACTATTATATTTAAATAAATTTTTCTTGATGATGTAAATACCAATATTATAATAGCAATTAATTGTGTAAAAGACAAGATAAATATTTAATTAATTGAATAGGGAAAAAAAAATATTTAGCTATGCTTGCTGTGCTAAGATCAAAATATTTTTTTAAATCAAAATTCAAAACAAGAGCACTATCATTTAACAAAACACAAAATTTTTAAATTATGTGATGTAAACTATTAAACTTAAATAAATTTTTCTTGATGATGTAAACACTAATATTATAATAGTAATTAATTGTGCAAAAGACAAGATAAATATTTAATTAATTGAATAAGAAAAAAAAAAAAAAATTTACCTGTGCTGCTGGTCGCTGCTTCGTCTGGCTAGGCTGCATAGATTTTTCTCCTTGCTGGTGTGGTGTGTGCTATCAAAGGGAAGGTTTAGATTAAGAGATGATAGGGTTAGGAATTAGAAAAAAAAAATGAGCTTTTTAGATTGTTGGGCTAGGCCTTAAACTATCGGCCTTTTAATGGGTCAAAAAAATTAAGTTGGTTTGGGTCTTTTTTTTATTTTTTTTTGAACTCAAAACACATCTAACATATTATACTAACTTATAATAGGAGGGGGGCCCCATTTTGGGCCTATTTTGAGGGGTCCTAAGCCGTGGCCTTGTGGGCCTATGACCAAGGCCGGGCCTGGTAGGAACAGGTGGTGTCCATGTCACCAAATATTTCATGATTATTTATAAAATAAATAATAAGATGATTTATAAAATATAAAATGGGATGTTACCTATTTTATGAAATCACATACTGTATATAATTAGATGATCTCTAACTATTTTAAATCATAATTAATAATATCAATTTTAATAAATCATTTATACAAGATATGCAACTCATTTTTTAAAAAAAAAAAAAAATTTAAAAAGCAAAGAGATATGTATACTTTATTATTTAACAAAAATAAGTGGATGGTTTAAATTAAAAATAAATCAAAAGATTACAAATTAAGTTGATAAAATAAAAATTTTAGGGTTTATTTTATTATAAAAATCAAACATTGAGTTTTTTTTTTTGGTAAGTTAAAAATAAATATATCTTTACCAGAGGAAGTCAAGGGTGAATTTGTGTCGTTGAGGAGAATAACATTTGCAGAAATATATCTCATCCGAATATTTCATCACAACTCTTCACATCCTATATGGTTTCTCATTTTTTTTTTTTTAATAATAATAATAAAAAAAAAAAAACTATGGTGAATCTTATATATACATATGTCATTTATTATATGAATATACTAGAGAGGTGAAATAAAAATAGTGAGATTAATTCAGTGAAAAATAACATTTTTCTGTCACGATTCTCTATTTTCAAATACATATGTTTTTCTATCCAAAACATTAATATTCATTGAATCATATATTGAGATTATCGCATGTCAAAAGTCTAGTGATTCAATGAATATGAGAATTTTGAGATAAAGAAACAGAGAGATTTGAGAGTAGAGAATCTTGAGCGTGTTAAGATAGCCCCAAATGCCAATTACACATACCCACAAACACATGCACACATAGATAGACAGAGAAGCTTGAATGCTGAATGACCACACTGAAGACTAGAAATTGAATCAAAACAATTGCAGAAAGAAACTTACAAAGTAATGGTACAAATTGCAAGCTAGTTCAAACGCTTGAGAGACTGATTGTGGTAATGAAATGAAGAAAACAAGTGTTTTATACTTGCAAGCTACTGTTGTGTGATGTTTGTTTTTCAACCTACGTAAAAAGTTTCCCATAATTTTTTAATATACAGATGATGATAATGGTCCTCCCAATCGTGTGATTCTTTATTGTTCAAAAAAAATCGTGTGATTCTTTATGGCACTACTAGAAGTAAAGGAAATATTACCGGCTTTATATTTGCTTATTGCATACTGTTGTGTGATGTTTTTTTAGACTTTGGCAATGGTAAAATTGTAAATAGGTTGAAAGAACAAGAACAAGAACAAAAAAAAAAAAAAATAAAATAAATAAATAAATAAATTATAATATTATATAAAAATTTATTACTTCAATTTTTAAAGTTGATAAGTTTTACCATTTATTTGTAATTTTTTTTTGGTCTTCAATTGAATTGCAATTTCCTCAATCACATTCACCTAACCTGATGTTTGAAAAAAATACACTAAATTTTATAAGTCTAAAATAATTATGTTATTTTTTTTTAATTTTAATTCATACAACAATTGGTCTCTTTTCTTATTAGTACTTCATTAATCATACACATAGAAAATTAGTATTGTTATTTGTTTTATACTGAAAACTTTATGGGATAAGCTCGCTTACATATCTTTATGTCTCTATATCTCTCACTACCTCTCTTGTGAGTCCCAACTTGGATTCCAACAGATGATCAGAACCGTCTACTTTGTAGGCTCTACAATAAAGATTATCTACATAAAAAACCAACTTCATCAAATATCTATAAACACGTGAACAAATCAGATTTTGTTTTATAAAATAAATGATAAATAAGATTGTAAACTTAAACCATCTATTTTATAAAACAAAATCCCTTAAGTTTTTATGAATTTACATAAATTATCTCATAGGAATGCATAAATTGAACACAAATTTTTATAAGTTTATTCATAAAAGTTTTGAAATTTATAAAATCACGTAAATTGTTATGAATTTACATAAATCATCTCAAAAAAAATGTATAATTCAAACTACAAAATTTCATAATTAAAATGCATGAATATGATATGCAATGCACCCTAACAAGGTTGTGTTTGGTTGGGTAGGTTGGGAGATTTGAAAAGTGAAAATGAAAAAAAATGAAATGTGAATAAAATATATATGTACTTTATTTACACTACAACAAAAAACACTTTCGGCGACCAAAATTTCGTTTTTCGTCGCTAAAAGTAGGGGAAATGGCGACTAAATTGGATTTAAATGCCAAAGTCTTTACTACGACTAAACTCTTTTGGTCGCCAAATATAATGCTTTTAGCGACTAAAAAGCAATTTAGTCGCCACATGTAGGGCTTTTAGCGACTAATGGTTGTTTAGTAGCCAAAAGTCACGGTTTTTGGCGACTAAAATGATTTAGTAGCCAAAAGTCACGGTTTTGGCGACTAAACTTCAGTTTCGTCGCCGATTATAGGTGTTTTGGCGACTAAAACCTGTTTTAAGCTGAAAGTGGACTTTGGCTACAAAAAAAAAAAGTAGTGAAAGCGTGTTTTGCGACAAAAATTCAGTTTAGTCGCCAAAACAGTCAGATAGGCCTAAGTCACGATTTTTAGCGGCGAAATAAGAATTAGTAGAAATTTATAGCATTGGCGACTAAAATTAATTTTAGTCGCCAAAAGTGGGCCAAATTTTTTTAATAAATCATTTATTTTTTACATAAATTATATTTAATAAAAATAATTATGTTTATAAATATTGTTTTGTATTAATGTCGGTCAATATAGTATATAAATAATATATGTTGCATTTCTTTTCATGTGATGTTCTTGTGGCGTAGTGGGGAGAGTGTTGGTAGAGGTGCACAGTGGTGCACAAGGGTGGGCGTTCGCGATTGAAACACAGGAGTAGCGGAGGCTGAATTCTTTTTTTTTTTCGGAAAAATGCTTTTGGCGACTAAACCATTTCGTCGCCAAATGTGCTGGTTTGGGCGACTAATGAGTTTGGTCGGCGATTCATGACCTATTGGCGACTAAAATAGTTGTCGCTAAATGTATAATTTGAAAAACTGGAATTGAGCATTGGCGACCAAAAGTTTGGTCGCTGAATACCTGCCTTTTTCCCGACTAAACCGTTTTTAGTCGCCAAAACCTTGGGCGACCAAGTATTCCCGACAAAACTGGCGACCAAAAAAATCAGTCGGCGAAGGTATAAAACCTACTTTTGGCGACTAAAAACTGGACCTTTGGCGACTAATACTTTAGTCGCCAAATGTGATTTTTCTTGTAGTGTTAGTTTGACACATTTTTTCTTTTTGTTTTTTTAAATTTTTTTTGAAATTTTCTAAGCAAACACAGTATAAGAGTTTTTCATGGGAAAAATTGAAACAAAACGAATTGAAGAGAGACACTCACAGAGGTGACAGGACAAAATGCAATAGCTCCCCAACGTTTTGACGCTCTTTTAAGTGACTAATGGGATTGTGCTTAAATGTTGTGTTTGGTAGAGAAATTTGGAAAAAGATTTGGAAAAGAAAAAAAAAAGTGTATGAAATTAGGTGAAATATAAATATTTTTTACTTATATTTTATCCTTTTTTTTAAATTTTTGTTTTCAAATTATTTCTCAAAAATTCTTAACCAAATACAACATAAAGATATTAATAGAAAAAATAAATAAATAGACAGTTAGGGATGATGGATCTTTGGTTGTTCAAAAAAAAAAAATAAATAAATAAATAAAAAAGACCCGATTTGATTGGGGGACGACTTTTCGGTTTTTTTTTTTTTGTCCCCAGGGGTGAAGACTGTTGTGGGATGGCGGTGTCAGGGTCCATTAGTGGCTTTCTTTTTCATTTTCATCTGTTGAATTTCCTTAGCTCATTTCCCAATTTGACATTATGCATGCTTTCATTTTGATATACACTTGCCGTTTTTACTGAAAAGTTTGTTATGACGTGTACAAATTGAACATAAATTGAAAAATACACAACATAATAACAACCAAAAAAAAAAAAGCCTTATATGTGTTTAAATTAATAGTAAATTTTGTTAATTTGTGTTATTTTCGGACACATGTTAAGAAGTTTCAAAATATTTATACATTTTTCTTTAATTTGCTATAAAATGTAAGCAGCTAAAATGCTAGGAGTCTCCAATAAAATTATCAAAATTTTACAAAATCTTTACATTAGTGTGAGATGCATACTATATGAGACCATCTTCCATATGAATATTATATATAAAATTTTTAATAACTTTTAAAAATATTTAACATTTGTAATATTTCAGCAACCTTTTTAATAGACAACTAGATTTTATTTTTAATTAAATTTGAGAAAATTTAACAACAATAAACATAATAACAACTCTAATGAAACTAATAATAAACAAGATCCCGCGCAAAGCACATCCTTACTAGTCTATATATATAAGAATTGCTTGAGTATAGATAGCTTGTCTCTCTCTTTTTTCCTTGTTTTTTTAGCCTTCCTGCAGTTTGTTTTAAAATTTCCTATTGTTGCTCAAGCAGTTTGATCATTCATCAGATTTGTTGGTGAATTCACTACTTTGTTACTTTAGGGAGAGATTTTTATGGAAAGAGAAAGGAAAATAAAAGGAAAATGTTACTGAAATGTAAATTAAATTTTTGTTACTTTATCTTTTTTTTAAAAAAAAAAAAAAAATTTCTTCCAGTGCCTCCCTCTAAAGAAAAAAAATTTCTTCCACTGCCATATAAGCAAAAAGAATTCAATTTGCCTATTGCTTTTTTATTTTTTTCATTTTTTTTCCTTGCAAGTTGTAAATTTGCATCCGTCCACAGATCTTTAACGATAATCCTATATACTTAGAAATATGTGTCCTCTCTTACATTAAAAATAAACAGAAAAGGATGGCATCAGCCTAATTTATTTATTTATTTATTTTCCCTTCCTATAGCCATTGTCAGAGTTAAGCATATTTACACATCCATCGCCACTATAACAAGGCTCATCATCAAATCGAACAAATGTGATATTGTAATTTTATAGAGAGAAAAGGTTTGAGAGAAAGAGCAAATGGTATGATTTTGGGCAAATTTGTGTGATACAAAAGCTATATATGTATTTCCTATTACATATTCTAAACAGTAATTTGAATTTGAAAAAAATAAAATAAAATAGTTTGACTTTTCAAAACACACAAAACAACACCTATCCATTCAAATCACTTTTGTTCTTCATGCCAATCACACAAATTATTATTGTAATTTTTTTGGGTGTTTGGGTAGTGAGTTTTTTTTATAGGTTTTTTTAGTTGTAGGATATTATTAGAGAAAAAAAAAATTGTGCTTGAGAAGATAGTTGGATTTTTTTGTGGCAGGATGTAATATTTATGAGAGAAAAAATGAAATGATTATAAGATTTGATGTGATATTTTATTTAAATTTATTTATTTATTTTTAATTTTGTAAAATATTTGTCTTGTAATGAAAAAATTAAAAAAAAAACTTAAAAACTACGTTGCCAAACACCGCCTTTATTTCAATAATTTTACCTTTATGACATTTTTATATAGGGGTATGTGATTATGTTTATTTTTTTATTAATCACCACAATATTAATATAATAAATCTCACTATCAATATATATTTGAATGTTTTGAATGCAATACTCATAACTGCATCAAAACATCATACAATAATATAAATAATACAAATAAATAATCATTATAATATTATTCTTCTATTTTGTTGAATGTTCATTTTACATTAACTTGTGCCACACTACCAAATCACACCATTATTCACATCACACACGCTAATCATAATTTCGTTTTTCTATTAACCAAAAAAAAGAGTAATGCCATATGAATATATGTATATATATACATTTTTTTAAGGATAAAGCACCAATAAATCTCAAAATTCAATTTGTTGAACCATTTAGTCATACATTTTATTTAGTATACTGATAAGTCCTAGTTGAATGTTAATTACATAGAAGGCCATGTAAGTAACATATGTAATTAACATATGGCTTGTCTTTAGTAGAGGGTAAATGTGAGTTTTTGCTGATGTTGTAGTTATCAAAATGCCCAAAAGCATGGAAAATTATTCAATAATCCGGGAGTACCACGTGTCCATACTCCCTAGCCAATTATCATTCAATATGCCCTCTCATGTTCCTCAATCACCCAACATAATATCCTACCTATTCAACTTATCCACCAATCACAATGCTATGGAGTACCACGTGTCTATACTCCAGAATTACTGAATAATTACCCCAAAAGCATACTATAGCATTTTTATGTTTTCCCTCAATCCCAAACAAAACGGTCGAGATGTAATGGAAACTTCTAGGTTTCCATCCCAATGTTAATGATTGGTGTTAGGTCCTATCTTGTCAAAATCCCGCGAACAAAACTCAGTGATTGAGTTGTAATTTTCTGTGATTTTTGTCTTCCTCGCTTGAGCCAGGAAGTGCTCGCTCGAGCGAAGGACTGTGTTTGGGCAAAACCTGAAAGACATACTTGTACGCTCGAGCGAAGAACATGGTGGCTCGAGCTAAGAATTGCGTCTACACATAACCTGAAAGAATGTTTTCCTCGCTCGAGCGAAGGGCTCGTGGCTCGAGCGAGGTCACTAGTAGAAATCACGCGAGATGAGCTTCTCGCTCGAGCGAGAGAAGCCTCACTCGAGCGAGCTTCAGATTCCGGATTTCTTTAAAGTGATTGGTTTCTTTCAGAACTGGGATTCCTTCTGGTTCTTTATAAGTAGATGTTTTCTCCTAAACTTTGATTAACTTTGGGAGATCTACTTTAAAGTATTCTAAGTGTTTCTTTCTTCTGAGTTTTTGTGAGTTTTTCTTTGATGTTCTTAAGAGAGTTCTAAACTTATGAGTTGATATTCATACATCAAAGAGTTTGATACTACATATTCAAGAGAGTTCTTTTCGGTGGAATCCGAAGGTCAACACGTAAAGTTTCAAAAGGCGTTTGATTCTTTACGTAGTCGTTAATTCGACAAGTGAAGTTGTGCTGTGGAATCAACTTCAGAATCAGTTCCGTGACGAAGACGTGGTGAAAGAGTTACAGAAGATCTCGAGGGCAAATTGACTGTGTTGGGTAATTTGTGTACTATCTTTGTAATCTTTTAAGTTCTTCAGTAGTGGATTGATTAGTGGCGGTTCGCCCGTGGTTTTTGATTACAATTGAAGGTTCTTCAATTGTGATTTTTCCACGTAAAAAATCGTTTGTGTCGATTTACTGTTTAGTCCTAAGAACAAACAAACTAAAATCACTCTCGTAAGTGCTTGTTGATTTTAGATTGAGTGTTTGTGGATATTTGGGATTTTGAATATTTTAATCTTGATCTAATCACGAATCACATAGGATTTTCAATTGGGATCCTCATCTTGTGTGATTTAATATTCACATTTGGCAGCGTTGATCATTTAATGTACAATCCCAATGTTGTAACCCAACCCACAAAAACCCTAGAAAATCAAAAAACCCCTTATTTAGCGTTAACATTTGCAGAGGTGATTCGCCGTTCTTGACTTGTGATTGTCATCGATCTCATAACATCGGCAAGCTAATATCATTGGTGAGTCGGCGTTGGCGTTGGTGCTGTTGTGCAATGACAATAGGTATGTGAATTACTTTGACGTTGATTTGAATGTTTGTGGGTTAAAACATCACGGGGTTGATGTTAGACACCAATGATATTTTGGGTTTCGAAGTCGTATTGTGGATTAGAGGGTTGAATTGTTCTAGTTTTTGAAGATGTTATTTTGTTCCGAAATTGACTATAATGAACGAATCACCCAAGACATGAACATCATGAGAAGATGATGTTGCGAACCCCAATTCGTCGGACAATTGTAAATACGTTCCAAACACAACATCATACACCCATTGATCCAACAAACACCACAAATTGCAATTCACCGTGAGAAATGATTCTTGACCTATGATTGTCATCGATCCCATGACATCGGCGAGATCAGCTAACATCATAAGTGGTCATGTTGTTTTGTGATGTTCCAGTATTGTGTTTGTTGCTGACGTTGCTGATGTCGATGATGTTGATGATGTTACTGATGTTGATGTTGATGATGTTGTTTTGTGATGTTAGAAAGAACTATATTTTCCTTTATTGATTAATGAAAGAAGTAATACAATTGTTTATGTGGTACAAAACTAGCACTAACTATTCCACTAACTGTTATGATTAACTAACTCGAATATAACCACATACTAACTCAACTGAGTTGTAACAGAAACAGTTACACAAGATTAACTCAACTGAGTTGTAACAGAAACGGTTACACAAGATCTTTAGGATCTGTATTCTCTTTAGTCCCCCGCAAACAAATGGGCGAAGGAAAGACCATGATTTTGGCAGAATGAGTGTGAAAATGAGAAGCAGACAAGGGTTTAGTGAAGATATCAGCAACCTAGGCTTCAGTAGGGACATATTTGAGTTGAATAAGCTTTGCAGCAACTTTGTTGCGAATGAAGTGACAATCAATTCCAATGTGTTTGGAGCGAGAGTGAAACACGGGATTGGTGGCAAGAGAAAGGGCTGAGAGATTATCACAGTAAAGAAGAGGGGCTCAGGATTGAGGAATACCAAACTCAGCAAGCAACATAGTCAACCAAGTAAGCTCAGCAGTAGTATTAGCAAGAGAACAATACTTGGCCTCAGTAGAACTACGGGACACTGTGGGTTGCTTATTGGAAAACTAAGAAATGAGATTAGACCCAAGAAAGACACAATATCCGGAGGTGGATTTGTGATCCTGAAGGTCATTAGCCCAATTGGAATCAGAATAAGCCTGTAAAGAGAAAGAACCAGGAGAAAAGGAGAGACCATGAGAGAGAGTGCCTTTCACAAACCGAAGAAGGCGTTTAAGAGTAGCAAAATGGCCAAGAGAATGGGCATGCATGTGTTGACAAGCATGATTGACAGCATAGGATAAATCGGGTCAGGTGATAGTCAAGTATTGCAAAGCACCGATAAGGCTACGATAAAGAAAAGGCTGAGAGAAGGGCAAAGAATCACTAGGAGACACAAGAAACTTGATAGCAATAGGAGTGGAACAACGCTTACAAGATTGCATACCAGCCTTGACTAAAATCTCATAAGCATATTTTTGCTGGGAAAGAAAATACCCTTGAGAAGAAGAGTGAACAGCAATCCCAAGAAAGTAAGAAAGATCACCAAGCTCCTTCATAGAGAAAGCAATAAGAAACTGAAGCTGAGTGCGATTGTTGTCGGTGAGCGAAATGTCATCAACATATACCAAGAGATAAGTAACAGAACCAGTAATGCGATGAACAAAGAGAGATATATCACATTTGCTATTGACAAAGCCTTGAGACAGCAGAAAAGAGCTAAAAGTAGAATACCAAGCACGCGGGGCTTGTTTCAAGCCATAGAGAGCCTTATGAAGCCGACAAACATGAGAAGGGAGAGAAGCATCCTCAAAGCCAGGAGGTTGAAGCATAAACACTTCTTCATCTAACCGGCCATGTACAAAGGCATTAGAGATGTCTAACTTTTTCAGAGGCCACTGATGATGAAGAGCGATACAAAGAAAAATCTGAATGG
This sequence comes from Camellia lanceoleosa, assembly GCA_025200525.1. Classification (NCBI taxonomy): domain Eukaryota; kingdom Viridiplantae; phylum Streptophyta; class Magnoliopsida; order Ericales; family Theaceae; genus Camellia; species Camellia lanceoleosa. The sequence continues at coordinate 54,441,490 of CM045761.1, read as the reverse complement.
CAGGTTGCTTGGCAACAGGACTAAAGGTATCATGGAAATCAAGACCCACTTCTTGTAAATAACCCTTAGCAACCAAACGAGCCTTGTGGCGGGCAATGGAACCATCAGAATTGCATTTGATGCGAAAGACCCATTTGCAGCCAATGACATTCTTGTGAGGTAAAAGAGGAACCAATGACCAAGTACCTTGTTTTTGTAAGGCAGAGAACTCATCCCTCATGGCTTGGGTCCAAAGAGGACTAGTAAGAGCAACCTTGTAAGAAACAAGTTCAATATCACAAGAAGAAGAAGGAGAAGAAAGGGAAGAAGTAGATAAGACACAAGTAGAGGCAAGAGTTTTGGACCTTGTTTGCATAGGATGAACATTTTGCAAGGATGGAGAAGAAGATAAGAGAGGAAAATGAATAGAAATGTTGTTAATAGGAATACCAAGAGGAGAAGTGGCATGAGAAGCAGGAACATAAGCTACAGGGAAAGGTAAAATAGAAGATCTAGAAGAGGTAGTCCGAGACTGTGCTGTAGGATTGCCAAGGACAGGAGCAACAGAAGTTGGAGCAGGAACTGTGGCTGGAATGGGAGTTGAAATAGAACCAATACCAGAAGAAAGAGGAATAGTAGAAGGAGAAGACCAAGAAAAGGAAGAAGGAGGACTAGGAGTGGAAACAGATAAAGAAGAAGATTCGGATTTATGAAAAGGAAACATAGTTTCATGAAAGACAACATGTCGAGATATGTAAATACAACCGGTAGATGGATCCAAACAGCGATACCCCTTAATAGAAGGATGATAACCAAGCAACACATAGGGAATTGATTTAGGAATTAGTTTAGATGGAAAATATGGTTTAAGCCAAGGAAAACACAAACACCCAAACACCTTTAAGATGTTATAGTCAGGAAGACGATGATAAAGCATGGCAAAAGGAGTGGAGTGAGCAATAGAAGTGCTAGGTAAGCGATTAATAAGATAGGTAGCAGTTGCTAAAGCATCAAACCAAAACTCAAAAGGAAGTGAAGAATGATGTAAAAGAGCAGTAGTAGTCTCAGTTAAATGCCTATGTTTGCGTTCAACGACTCCATTTTGGGATAGAGTGTGAGGACAAGTAGACTGATGAAGAAGCCATGTGTAAGAAGAAAATCAGCCATCTTATTACTAAAATATTCACTACTATCATCTGTGCCAAGCACAATGAGAGGAAAGCCAAATTGTTTTTCCACAAAAGCTTTAAAAGCAACAAATTTTGAGAATACCTCTTGTAATGTAAGAGAAAAAGCCATGTAAATTTGCTATATTCATCAATGAACAAAACATAGAATCGAAAACCAGATACAGATGGGGTAAAAGGGCCCCAGACATCACTGTGTATTAAGGACAGTGGTTTATTAACAGTAGAAGAAGAAAGTTGAAATGGAAGCCTATGACTTTTAGAAACAAAACAAGAAATACAATGTTTAAGAGAATTAGTAACATGCAAATGAGGATGCAAATGTTGAAATTTGAGAGAAGATGGATGCCCCAATCTATGATGCCAAATAGAGGCTGAGATAGATGAAGTGGTGGTGAGAAGAGCATGAGGAGAAGACAAAGCTAGAAGAAAGGCAAACTGGTACAGACCATTGACATGGAAGCCTCTATGAAGGATAGCTTTCGTGTGTTTGTCCTGGACAATAAAAGCATCATGATCATATATAATAGTGCAGTGATTGCCTTTAGTGAAATGATCAGCCGACACAAGGTTAGAAGAGATAGAGGGAACATGTAAGAGAGAATTCAATTTAAATGAAAACTGAGGTGTAGGAAGGATCCCTTTACCAGTATTGTGAATAGGAATAGAGGAGCCATTACCCACAGTAACATGCTTAGGTCCTGAATAAGGATGGTAGAAACTCAGATTGTTGAGATCATTAGTAATATTGTCTGTAGACATAGAATCAAGAAACCAATGAGAGATAGGAGACTGTGAGGAAGAACCATGACCATGCTTAGAAGTAGAAACAAAAGCCCTAGAACCTGGCCCCTGTGACTGTGAAGCAGAGGAGGAGAAATCTTGACGTTGATAGCCAGGATCAAGCCGATGCCAACAGTCAAAGGCATTATGACCAAATTTGCCAAAATTTGACAAGAAGAACCATAGGAAGCTCGACCACGATTGGTAACCACGACCAGGCTTGTAGAAGCGCGATTCACTACGATAAAAAGAACCTATGCCCCTCTGAGGGGAGCAAAACGCCCGCGAGTAGATGGAGAAGATGAACTTGGAGAAGGACCTTTGAAAGCAGCATAAGCAACAATAAGATCAGAGGAAGTTACGTTACTCTCAACATGTATTGCCTCAGAACAGAGCAAGGAAGATAATTCCTCCCTGGATATACTCTCAGAACGAGCTCGGATTGCAGTTTTGAAGGAATCATATTCAGAGGGTAAACCGTTTAGGGCAATCAAAACAATGTCCTCATCATCAATCGAAGCAGTTGCCAGATACAATTGATCAACAATGTCCTTAATACGATTCAAGTATTGCTCCATTGAATCTGATTTCTTGCTAATGGAGTTCAATTTGTTCTTCAATTAGTGGATATGGGATCGTGAAAGAGAAGTAAACCATTTATCAAGAGTTTTCCAGATTTCGGAGCAAGAATGGAGATGAAGAACTGATGTAAAGATTGAGGGAGATAACATAGCGGTGATACAACTGAGAAGGTGAGCATCGATTGATTGCCAATGAAGATACTCAGGATTGAATACCTCCTTTCCAGCTGCGTCTTGAGCGCTAATTTCTGGACACAACGAAGATCCATTAACAAACCCTAGCAAATTCGTAGCCCTAAGAATGTTGTGAAATTGATTTTTCCAAATCAAAAAATTTGTGGAATCAAGTTTGCTAGTGACAAACGAACTGAGATTAGAACTCAAGAGATTCGGATTTGAAGGTAATGAAGAATCAACAATGGAAGGTAGGTTTGAAGGCAACTCAGCCATGAGAGAAAATCGAAGCTCGTGGGAGCATTCAAAGCTCTGATACCATGTAGAAAGAACTATATTTTCCTTTATTGATTAATGGAAGAAGTAATACAATTGTTGATGTAGTACAGAACTAGCACTAACTATTCCACTAACTGTTATGATTAACTAACTCTAATATAACCACATACTAACTCAACTGAGTTGTAACAGAAACAGTTACACAAGATCTTTAGGATCTGTATTCTCTTCACTAGTACTATGGCTGTACTGTTTTTGTGATGTCCCAAAATATAACATTATAAACCAAACGCCAAACTAGGAATGATGAAGCAACTTCCAAAAGAGTCCACGAAATCTCCTTCTACAAAATAGTAATGTTACAACATCGCTTAAACACACACACCATGACAAAATCAAAATGAAATCACAATATGGGCAAAAAAGTAAACTCCATATATAATATATCAAAAACATATATCATACCAAAAATAAAAGGACTAAATGGTTTTAAAAAAAAAACACTCGGGACTAACTAGAGCAACATTTACCCAAATGGGATTTACGACTAATTTTTTCTTTTTTTAAAGGAAATTTTACATAGAAGATTATGATTAATTGTTAATTTTTATTTCAAATTAAAAAATTCATAAATTAAAAAAAAAAAAAAGGAAGTACCACATGTTACCACATCAATTCTTTTGTGGTTTTTTTTTAGGTCTTGCCTAGCAGTGTCATTATAAGTGGCGTTATCTCATATTGAGTTGTGATCGTGCCATATCAAAATTATTTCAACTCTAATCAAACTCGATTGTTATTTTATGTTAACGTGTAAAGTAACAATAAAAATTCCCATTAGCTAAAACTATCAAGTATATGAAACATATTTAAATTAAAATTTAATAAAATTAATCTCTATTAAATGATACTATTCATAAGAATATTTGATTTAAACTTAATTTTATTTTTTTAATTTACAAAATCTATACCCCATTAGTATATTTTTTTACTAGATTAACTTAAATAGTAGCCGAAAAATATATTATCTTCAATTAAAAATAAAAATAAAATATATATTAGCCTTAAAATCCTACTCTACACATTTTTTAATAAATTAAATGAAGTTCTATAAGAGATTCAAAAATATCATAACACTAATTAGTGAAAATAATATTAAAATATGTAATTAATTTTTCATTAAACAAGTTATATGACAATTTTGTATTATGCAAATTCTACACTAACTTGACTTGTTTAATTTTGTATTAGGGTTGAAAATGATGACTTTTTTTTTCTTTTCACCAAATTAATTTTTCTTTCTTCTAATTTTTTTTTTAATTTTTTATAAAAGCAAGTTCTTTTTTTTTTTTTTTTCAATTCAAAAAATAGATATACAAATAGGCTACTCCAACATATCCGTCAGGGAGTATTGCCCCTTAGTACCTACAACATATCTGCAGGGAACCCCACCACACTTACGTCGGGGCCGAAACTTAGGCCCCTGCGTAACCCAACAAGGGGTTATGGAGACTCGAACCCAAGCTTTAAGCGAGAGATTCGAAGGTTTTATCCATTGAACCAACCCCTTGTTGGGCTTTCTAAAAATCAAACCTTGTGGTTTTCTAACAAAGGAAAGTTCACTTTGACTATGTCACTTGATTGATTCTATAATGACCCGAACATGCATTTGATTAATTAGTCATCCAATTGTATTTTTTTTTTTTTTTTGGGGTGCTAATTGCTTATGAGATTTAATGTTTTACATGAATTATTTGATAACGTGATTTAATTCTAACTGAGAATAATTAATATAACACTTCATAGATTCAATTTGACATATATGGGATTGATATTATGCATAATATTTGTTTATGAATGATTACCTTATTGAGAGGGTAATTTGTGTACAAAATTGGGCTGAGCTAGGTGAGGTTGTCTTCTTGGGCCGGGCTGCATGTTGGGTGTAACACGTCCGCGAGGGACCTCGCTACAGTTCGGACTCCCTTTTAGTTTGTTGCGGTTCTTAATCTGAACCAAAGAGTCCAACTCTGGCAAATCGTTTTAAAAAAAAAAACAAATTTTGAAAAGTAGTGCCAAACATGGACTGCTTTGCCAGATTACAGAGTCGCCACCTAAATATTTTAAAATGGGAAATTTAGGAAACCCTGACTCGGTGCCGAAGGCCACATGTCCGTCATCACCAAAGTGGTCTTGGCTCGGGAGCTTGGGTACGATCGGGGAAGGTCAGCTATGAGCACCCCCTTTCGCCCGGTCCGAAGACCGGCCTCTACTAACCGTGATATCTGATTTTGAAAACATTGTGCGTTCTTATTCCGGTTATTTAACCTAGAATTACTATGTGATGCGCACAACACAAAAGTATAGACTAGATTGCCTAATTTGGAAATAAACATTGCATATCCGTTTTGTCTCGAAAAACGTGTTAGATTTTGCTACTCGCAAGTAGGCTAAAATACGGATTTCAATGAATTATTCCAACTCAAGCAGTCCAACCTCCACCCACAGGCATTCAAACAGTTTATCTCACATAAGCATTTAGCCGCATGGTAAGCATACTGTCATGGCAACATTCACACGCATGTGGTATGCTAAAGCGTAAAATACTTACATCGTACTCCGTGCCAAAACAATAAACTAGTTAGCAAACATGCATGTCTTAGTTCATGTTAAGTGGCTAATGCAACACAAGCAAGGATGCAATTTAGAGTAGGCTCGGCTAACCCTAAACATGGCATCTGGAATGCTACAAATAACACGTATTCAATTTGGAACTGAAAGTACGATGCAGTTTGTATGATGCACCGAGCCCGATGCATGTAAACAAATGCATGAATGCACGTATGTATTGCATAAGGTACGCTAATCTTAAAAATGCCCTAATCTACCATCATAAGCAGGTAAATAAAAAGGAGAAAGAAATGGGGGTTGGAAGACATACACACCACTCACCCACACTTATTACAATTACGCCCTCACGCGGAGGGACTGAAAGAATAATACAGTCCAAAGAATAAACGAATAAATTATTACAAAATTCTAATTATTGAAATTAAATCAAATAAATAAATAAAAGAAATGGGGCCTAGCCCTGCCTCGGGATGCGCGAAGGATGTATGCTCGGATCCGACTTGCCCGGAAAACCCACACCGCACCACTGCTGCCTCTGTTTTTATTGCCCAGCTTCTCCAAAATTTTCCAAAGCCCCAGAACACCTTCCTTGCATGCTGCTGAGTGCCACCGGTTGGAGGAAACTACCACCGGCTGCTTGTGGTGGCCACCGGCTGCGAAATAGTCTATCGGCCATCAATACAGTGCCGGTCGGCACTCCTTCCGGCCGGTCGGCACAAACTTCCTGCAGAAGACAGTTTGACAGCAACAGCAGGCAGCAGTGCATGGTATCGGATTTTTGAGCATATTTATGCATGGCTAATGCTTCCTATCATGAATGGGACTCAAGGGAACATGGCTCTTGGTTCTAGGGCTAACAATTGTGCACCTTGGTGCATGATAGCCTAAGATACTAAGGTTGCATTTCAATGTAAAAAAAAAAAGCATGCAACACAATAATGATAACCAAGTCCCTATCATGCCGAAGTCAAGGGCCTTAGTGACATGGGAATTGAGGTGTGTTTTGTCACTTGGAGTACAAACACCCCTTATTTCCCACACTTGGTTTGACACCCCAAACCAAGTAATGAAATGCAATCCATGCAAACATGCATCAACAATGCAACATGACACAAGGGTGTAAGGCATGCCAAATGCTATCTAACACATCATGGGAAGCATACAATACTAAGCATGCACAATGCAAAGTGTGATACAAACATGAACACCTAAGGCAATAGGATTGTCTTATGTCAAGACCTTGTTGACTAAGCATGCAACGCACATATATTAAACATGCAATGGTAGACTAAGCTACGTTGGGACCGCTGTCAAACCTCCCTAAAACAGTAGCAAAACATGTCCAAAATGATGACCAAAACCCATGCAAGCATGGAAGGCAATAGGCCCAAAACTAAGGGCAACAAAGAGAGTACTTTACTACCATTATCAAGGCCACTCATGGCATGCATCTAATGACCCAAAACAGACTTTTATCATACAAAATGACGCCCAAAACCCACATATGGCAGCCCCAAAATGTATTAATCATGCAAGCATACACAATGCCAATTCCTAGGCATAAAAGGGGACACCCTTGAAGCATGAAAATGGTCACATATGTAAACATACACATATGATTTATGGACTGAAATAGGGTCACAAATGATGCTAAATCATGAGGATGATCAATGTTGAACATGTTAGGAACCAAGATGCATGAGACTTACAAGCCTAGAATACAAAACAACCATGTCAAGCACACTATATATGGCAAAATCAGTGGCTCATAGCCCTTAAATGTGGCAAAATAATACTAGTATCTTCATGAAGTGGGGCTAATACATGCAAGGGACATGACCTAAATGCAAGGGATTCTTCCTAGCATAATAGAGCATTTCAAAGCAAGTATAAGATACCCACTAAGGGCTACAAATCCGACCAAAAACAGAGGTTAAACATGCTCCAAAACACTCAAAAAAATTCTGAAATGAAGCTAAATAGAAGTATACATACATGCTACTCTTTAGGCCAAATACAAAGCCAAGCAAAGGTCAAGGGGGAGAGGGGTGTCCCTCCCCTATTTGAGACTTGGAAGTACCTTCTTCACCACTGAAAACTCACTGGTTTTCAGTGGTGAGAAGACCAAGAACACCAAGTAAGCAAAGCTTCAAGAAAAGGCTCCAAAATGGCCAAAACAAGGCCTAAAAGGGTGAGACCCTATCCAAACCACAAAACAACCTTGATGAATGTTCTTAAGCAAGGAAAAACAAGTCTTTTTTTATGTTAAATACAAATCCAAAAACACAAGACAAGAGGGGTAGAAACTAGTTGCAAGAATGGGGAATCTAAAGTGATGTTCTTACCCTTGAAGATCCTTTGAAGAACAAATGGTCCAGCCCTCTTTTAGTGATCAAAACCAGTCCAAGATCACACAAAACAAACCTCCAAGCCTCCCAATCTCGGATTAAGGTGTAGTAGTGTGTGTAATGGTGCAAAAGTAAGGTGAAATCACACTTTTTGGTCCAAAAACACACACACAAGAGGAGAGAGAAGGAGATATCTATTATATATATATGTATGTATAAGCTCTGGTTTTGCCCTCCAATGTCTAACCTTGAGCCAAGAGGAGAAGCCTTGCTTATATAAGCAAGCAAAGCTTACAAGCTAAGCAAACTAAGGGCTCATCCCTCCATACACGTGTATGGAGGGGAGCAAAAGGTGATAAAGCTGTCTAAAAATATCTCATAAAGCAGCTGTAAAGTGGTCGGCAGGGCAAAATGATAATTTTGCCAAAATAAGTGCCGACTGGCACAAAATAGTGCCGACCGGCACAATATAGTGCCGGTGGCAACACCAGCCAGCCGGTGGCCTCTAGCCACAGCCGGTGGTATGTGGGGATGCCTCAGAAGGCATTCCCTGCCCCTCAAAGGCAAAGCACAAGTGTTTGGTGTAAAACCAAACACAAAACAGTCAAGTTCGGAGGTCCTGAGGTAAGGCGCGCAGCCGAGAACTCCGGGAACTCCAAACAAACACAAACATGGATAATCACTGAGTGTTCCAACGGTGACGTCCAAGTCTTGAGGGCGGTCAAAAATGGGGTGTCTACAGTTGCCCCTCTTTGACAGAACTCGAAAGTCATAACGATGACGGGAGTGAATGTCAAAGCCCAGAGACGACCCATTTTTGACAAGACCGAAGACTTGGACAAACATGCAAGACAAAACAAGGTATGCGCCCGAAGGCAGGGGCAAAATGCAAGACGATGCAAGAAGCCGAGCATAACTTAAGATCATGCAAAGAAAGCTGTAATGAAGCACACATGCGACAATTACAAGCCAGAATATGCCAATCTACACTACGATGCAGAAAGGATGTAAGAGAATTATGCAATTCTCAAAACGTCTCACGCGGAGGATACAATACCTGTGCGGCTCGTCCGGTTGCGCCGGCTTCAAATGAGCCGTTCATACAATATCGTGCCTGCAAAGAAAGCAAACTTAACATGTACAATATTGTTAGCGACATGTAGGACAAAGCAGTCGAAAGTGTGTGATAATGCATGTAATGTGTGCAGCAAGATAGTAGGATTGAACACATGTGAGTAAAGCAATGCACGTATGCACGCAATGTGTATGGAAAGAGAACTTGAACACATGTGAGTAAAGCAAAGCACGCATACAATGCAATGTGTATAGAGAAACTTGAACACATATCAGTAAAGCAATGCACGCATACAATGCAATGTGTACATAGAGAAACTTGAACACATATCAGTAAAGCAAAGCACACATACAATGCAATGTGTATAGAGAAACTTGAACACATATCAGTAAAGCAATGCACGCATACAATGCAATGTGTACATAGAGAAACTTGAACATATATCAGTAAAGCAAAGCACGCATACAATGCAATGTGTATATAGAAAAACTTTGAACACATATCAGTAAAGCAAAGCACGCATACAATGCAATGTGTATATAGAAAAACTTTGAACACATATCAGTAAAGCAAAGCACGCATACAATGCAATGTGTATAGAGAAACTTGAACACATATCAGTAAAGCAATGCACGCATACAATGCAATGTGTATATAGAAACTTGAACACATATCAGTAAAGCAAAGCACGCATACAATGCAATGTGTATATAGAAAAACTTGAAATTGAATATGGCAAACATGATGCTGGAATACCACGTGCTGTAACTCAGTATGATTGGAATGATTTAAAGAATTCACAAGATACGAAAGGATACGGGAAGGAACATCCTTCGCATGTCCCGAGCATTGCTCACGAAAGTTGTGGTACGAGGTCAACTCGAAGCTCCATCTATGTTCTGAAGGCACGATTTCTTGGACTGCCTTGAGTGATAAGGGTGCCAAATCACACGATTGACCCGAACAAGGGCGCAAAAGGTACGATGATCGAAAAGGGGGAGGTTACCGGCGTCAAACCCAGCACTCTGCTACCCTGCTATTCTTCTGCTTTACTTTCCCTTTTACTAGGAGTTTAAGCACATTGCACTGCCTCAAGCAGGTTTTATTCTTCAAAAGCGTTGATTTTTTATTTATTTATTTTTTTTTGAAACATATGATGGAAACGAAACAGCTGTTTGTTCAAAAGGTGTTACATTTGCGCGTTCTATGCATCGCATCGCAAGGCATCACGCATGATGTGGTGAAATTGAAACTGTGTTTTGAAAACAAAGCATCGCATCGTAATAATCAGGTAGTAAACCAATTACAACTCGATAAGCAAAACAAAGACTTGACAAGTGATTCGAGTGCGAGTATAACTTGATAGACAAATTGACGACTCAAAGAGAGTGAAGTACAACTCGATAAGCAAAGATACAACAACTCGATAAGCAAATACGCACGATTCGGCGAAAATTGATCACCGGAGAGCACCGGAAATGGTGGGATTCTCCAATATTTGGCATAGACAGCTCAGAGGACCAAAGGGGAGAACCATCGGCCTGACAGAAAGTCCACCGGCCTTGAGGAATTTCCATCGGCACAATACTTGGTCGGTCGGCACAAAAATATGGCCGGTCGGCACTATCACTGCGATTCGACCGCAATCTTGACATCGGCGAGAATCTTGACCGCGTGTCCTCCACTCAACCTTATCTTCTACAAAAGATCTTAGCCTTGTGGTTTTCTTCATTTCCACAGATTTACTCCAAATGGAAGAATTTCTTGCTCAAAATCTTAACTTGGATTAACAACTTGGATGGCTCGGAAAAATTTGAATTCCGACTTTCGGCATAAACGCACTATTCACTTTGCGCCACACCCCGCTGCATTTTCCATTCCTCCATGCCGCGGCAAGGTTCTGGAACCCGGTAACACATGTCTTTAGCTTTAGCGGGCAAGAGGTGTGTCCCACTTTTGAAGATTTCCAAGCTCTAATGGAATCTGGGCGCAATGAGGAAATCCTGCCCCAATTTCGTTTTGGCCATGCTCAAGCCTTAGGACAAATGTGTGGGCTTCCAATGCCCGATGCTCGTTCTCTGATTTGTGATGGGACACTAGATGTTCCGAGCTTGGTTTGTCGTTTTTCCGAGACCGGTGATCGCGGCGACCATCGCTGGCAAGGTTTTCAACGACACGCCCTCTGTCTATGCCTACTTTCTCATTTTCTATTCGTCTCCGGTTCCGGAGGGCCTAGTGTCCAGTTGATTAAGTTGCCCAAGGCTTGAAGGAGGGCAAAAGCTGCATTGCCATGGTCCTGGCTGAGACACTGCTGGGCTTAGACGCCTTTTATCGTCGAGAGACGATCAGATTAGCAGGGAGTCCACTATTACTGCAGGTAATGTTTCCCACCCCATCTCACATTTTATGTTTGCTTACATCACTCGGCCCTCAGGCTCGGTTTTTCTCAAAAAAAACCCTTTTCTCACTTTTCTCTCATCGTACTTCTCTCTATTCTTTATTCTCTCATTTTTTGTCCCTCCCCAGGTGTGGTTAATGGATAAACTGAAGGTTGTGGACTCTTGCCCAGCATATTCAGCTCGTGGCTACTTCTTCAGGCAACGCCTAGTTGACGCCCTTGATGAGGGTTGGTGGTTTGAATGGATGTGTAGTTTGTCCGCAGACCGCATTGCTTGGCGGTGCCCTTGGCTCAATCTCCCAATGATGAGTTATAGCATGACCGTCAACCAGGATCAATTGATTGGCTTGACTCACTGTGTCTTCTACTTCCATTCCGTATCTTGCGCGGTTTGGTCATAATCGGACTTGCCGCCGGAAGGATGGAGTACCGATTCGTTCGATTCGGCGCCTGGTGGCGGTATACCATAGCATGGAGGGCGAAGAACTCGACCCGCTCGCTTTCGGTTGCACTTTGTCGATGAGTGCTTGGATTGGCTTAACGAAGAAAGCGAGAGGGGCCCACTTTGGCGTCGAGGCTTGACCCGACTACGGGAGGCGAGGACACTGACCCGATTATGCCCCATTTATTGCTTTATTAGTACTTTCAAGTTTTCTTTATGAATGTAATAAAAAGCAACTTCGATTGTATGCAAGAGCAGAAGAACTCTATTTGAAATCAATGAAATTGAAAGTTGTGGTACTGAAAATTTCCCACTTTGGTCCAAAAATGGTCTTGGTTGTAAAAGATTAATTTGAACAGAGTCAACTTTTATTAAAACTTTTCAAAACCATTTTCGATATGGATCAGAACTGGACACACCTGAAATTTGTCACTGAGATGCACAACCCTAGATTCCCGCAATTGGAAAATTGCCCTGGTTTTGAATAAGTACCGCGACCTTTGGATGGCAACGGAAAGTTGCCCCTAGTCTGAATAGCACTGCACCGGAGATTGCGATGAATGCTGATGGATAAAGATGACCAAGATGATCAAATGGACAAAGCTGATCGGGGAAAATCTTTATGGCTGAACTTCAGGATGAAGCTGCCTACGTATCCCAAGGATGGGAATCAAGCCTTACGTAGTTCAGGCTTGGGTTCATTCGAGTATTTTCACTCTCCTTTTGCGCTCTAACTTTTGCCAAGGCCGCCCTTTGCGGGTTTTCAACCTTGCGAGCTCGGTTTTTATATTTTCTATTTTTTTGTGCTCTGAATTTTGCCTAGGTCGCCCTTCCGGGTTTTCGGCCTAGCGAGCCTCTCAGGGGTGATATCTCTTTAACTTGTCCATGTTGATCGGCTAGGAGAACTCTAGGCCATCTAGGTCCATCAGAACCACAGCTCCACCCGACCAAATAAACTTGATGATATAGGGACCAGTCCAATTGGGTCTGAACTTGCCCCTTGGGTCATGGATGGGAGCTCGGTTGTCCTTGAGCACCAAATCTCCTTCCTTCAAATTCCTGGACTTAACCTTCTTGTTGAAAGCCCGGGCGATTCTGCGCTGATAACCTTGGATATGGTACAGTGCTTTCAGCCTTCTTTCATCAAAGAGCATGAGTTCCTCGAATCTACTCTGCTGCCAATCTGCTTCAGCTATCTGACACTCAGCCAGTACTCGTAAAGACGGAACCTCAATCTCTATGGGTAGAACGGCCTCCATCCCATATACCAAGGAATACGGAGTTGCCCCGGTAGAAGTTCTAATTGAAGTTCGGTAGCCCCACAGAGCAAACGGCAACTTATCTGGCCAGTCCCGATAGGTTTCCACCATCTTCTGCAGTATGTGTTTGATGTTTTTGTTGGCGGCCTCAACTGCTCCGTTGGTCTGCGGCCGATACGTGGACGACTTATGAAAAGCCACATTGTACTTCTCCAACAAATCAATCACCTCCTTCTTGAAGTGAGAACCATTGTCCGAAATGATCTCATTCGGGACTCCATAACGGCAGATAATGTTGTTCCTGATAAACTTTGCGACCTGCAAAGCCTTCAACACGGCATAAGATTGGGCCTCGACCCACTTCGTAAAGTTATCTATTGCTACCAAGATAAACTGATGCCCATTTGATCCCTTCGGAGTAACAGCTCCAATCACATCGATCCCCCAAACTGAAAATGGCCATGGCGACGTCATGTTGTACAACTTTGACGGCGGGATGTTCATGCGGTTTGCGTGAATCTGGCATTTGTGGCATCGCCGAACAAAGCCGATACAATCTTCCTCCATGGTAGACCAGTAGTAGCCCTGTCTGAGAATCTTTCGTGCCAGCATCACCCCATTCACGTGTGCACCACATTCTCCTCCATGGATGGCCTCCATCGGTAACCGATTCTTCAGCTTCCACACAAAGCTTGTGCATTCCCAGATGACCTCTTTTGTACAATTTGCCCCCGCAGATGATGAACTGAACAGCCATTCTTCTGATTGCCCTTTTATCCTTGGCATTTGCCCCTAGTGGATATGTCTCATTCTCCAAGAAGTTCCATATGTCGTAATACCAGGGGTTATTGTGCTGCACTTCATCTATGGCGGCCGACTCATAAGCGGTGCAAATTTCGATCAATGATAAGCTGGGCGCATCCAGGACTCCGACGGATGTCTATCATGGAAGATAGAGTTGCTAATGAATCTGCGAACCTGTTGTTCTCTCTTACCAGGTGAGTGAAATTTAGCTTTTCAAACCGAGGAATTAACAAATCCAAGGTCTGGTGGTAAATTATCATCTTTTCCTCTTTTACTTTCCAGTCTCCTGTAGCTTGAGACACAACAAGGTTCGAGTCCCCGATAACGTCCAATCGTCTTGCCCCTAGTTCCAGGGCTGCTTCCAAACCGGTGATACAAGCCTCATACTCTGCCTCATTGTTCGAGACTTTGAACCGGAGCTTAAATGCTAAGGGGATACGGGAGTCGTCAGGCGCTATCAGCAACACCCCTATCCCATACCCGTATTGATTTGACGCTCCGTCAAAGTACATCGTCCAAGTTTCATCTTCGATGTGCAGAATATCTTCATCCGGGAATAGATACTCAACTGCCTCATCCCCTTCAACCGGGTGGTCGGCAAGGAACTCGCCCTTTGCTCTCCCTTTTATGGACTTCGCGTCACATACTTGAGGTCAAATTCGGAGAACAACGACAACCAACGAGCTAGCCTACCGTGGCGGTGGTTTCTCAAAAAGATATTTGATGGGATCAAGTCGTGAAACCAACATTACAGAGTGAGCTAACGGTAGTGCGCAGACTTCCTAGTAGCCCATACCAAGGCGGACATGCCTTCTCGGCGGAGTGTAGCGGGTCTCGTGTCGAGCATCTTCTTGCTCGGTAGTAGATGGCCCTTTCCACTTTATCTTCCGACTCTTGTGCGAGCATACAGCCCATTGTAGTCTCGATTCTTGTGATACAATATCAACGGCTTCCGGCTTTGGCGGTGACAACAGGCGGATTCAGATATTCTTTAATTTGTTCGAACGCAGCTTGGCATCGACCGTCCCAATGGAACTTCTTTCCTTTCTTCAGAAGACCAAAAAGTGGTTCACAAGTTAAGGTTAGTTTAGAGATAAACCGTCTTATGAATTGCACTTTACCCAGAAAGCCTCGCACCTCCTTTTCAGTCATTGGTGGTGGCATTTCTAAGATGGCCTTGATTTTGGAAGGGTCGACCTCGATGCCCTTTATTGTGTCGAAATCGACATTTTTCCCTTGTAGAACGCCAAACGTACATTTTTGAGGATTCAGCCTCAGCCTAAATTCCCTGATCCTTTGGAAGAACTTTTGCAAGGCAGTGTAGTGGCCCTCTCTTTCTTTGGACTTGACAATCATGTCATCCACATACACCTCGACCTCTTTATGGATCATGTCATGTAATATTGTGGTCGCGGCCCGTTGATATGTAGCCCCAGCGTTCTTCAGCCCAAACGGCATTACTCTATAGCAATATGTACCCCACGGGGTGGTAAAAGCAGTCTTCTCCTGGTCTTCGGGTGCCATTACTATCTGATTATAGCCGGAAAAGCCATCCATGAATGAAAGCAAAGCATGCCCCGCTGTGAAATCTACCAACTCGTCAATATGCGGCAAGGGAAAGTCATCCTTCGGACTGGCTCTGTTCAAATCCCTGAAATCCACACATACCCGGATTCTGCCATCCTTCTTCGGCACTGGAACAATGTTGGCCAACCAAGTCGGGTATTCGGATACCGCCAGAAGCTGCGTCAATTTGCTTAGTGACCTCTTCCTTGATTTTAATGGCCCGGTATGCGAATCCTTCCGAGTTTACTGTTTGACGTCGGGCCTCGGGGTCAAGAGGATCGGTCTTTGTACAATCTCAGGATCGATTCCAGGCATGTCTTCGTAGGACCACGCGAGAACATCTTTGAAATCTTTTAATAAAGCGACTAAGCGCTCGTGTTCCTCCGAAGACAACGTGGACCCGATCTGGACCAACTGCGGGTCCTTCTCAGTACCAACGTTCACGGTAGTGATTTCATCCGTTAAGGGTTTAACAAACCTCTCTGCTCTTGTTCAATTAGTCGTTGCAAAACCGGAGAATTTCATCCTCGTCGTTTTCATCAAAATTTTGAAAGTCTGGTTTAAGCAATAAACCAAAGGCATGAAAAGTACTAAAACCACAGTCACCTCATTCTCATTAGATACCTCCGAACCGTCCAATTCTTCTGTTACATTAGACTCAAAAGAAAAGAAAAAACTGACACAGGCAGATCGTGGCATCCGGGTTATCACCCCGAGAATACTGGGACTCAGACTCATGGTGGAACGATTCCGACTCACAAGATCGGTGGAATCAGATTCGGCTCACTACGACCCGTCTTTGCTTGACAAAAATCCTCCTCGTCTTGCCGGTGGGGAGGGTGCGATGGATGCATCCAAAATAGCGATGGTAGGCCCTTGACCGTTTCATCTCCGATCATGGACACCGAGGAGTCATCCCCCAAGCACTGTTGGTTGATCAAAGGATTTGAAAGTAGACATGCGATCTTGCCCCATTTCAAACTCGTGTTCGCAGACTCCAATTCCTTGCTATGTTCGACCTCAAGCTCGGTGCATGCGCTCTTGACAACATCATCCCCAGATAACTGCAAGTCGAAGAAAATTTCAAATCCCGGCATGCGTTTCTTTTCTTTATTCAGCCATGGCTCCGGAAAACCACAGAATGGGAAGTCTTCCCCCTCCCGGACGAAACGTCCGTTCAAGGTACCCCGGATGGGCCGGTGCATCAATTCAAAAGGTTTCCCCATCTGTTTGGCTTTGGCTCTTCCAGCCACCTCTTTTCCTTTTCTTACCCAATCTTCCTTGGTGGGCAGGTAACCCAAGCCGAAGGTGTGAGGGTTGTGCAGCACTTCGGCCAACGTTGCAATGCCCTTACGGCCACTCTTCCCTAATCCCATCCCGGGGATGTATTGGAGTTTGTTCATGAGGTACACTGCTTGGGCACTAACATATATCCCTTCATTAGCGGCCATGACATTCTGTACGACCTGAGCCTCAGCCAAGGTAAAACCTGATATGAATACGTCCTCCATGCCATGCTCGATTTCCAGAACAGGCGTGGATACCTCGGGTGGTGGGTGGATTGACGAATTCCCGAAGACGATGGCTACTCCCTTCCCGTAGGGGTATTTCACCATTTGATGCAAAGTGGATGACACTGCCTTTACCTGATGCAGCCACGGCCGCCCCAAAAGTAAATTAAAAGTTGCGGGAACTTCTAGGACGTGGAAATCTATTTCGTGTCGCCCGCCCAACCTTTGTCGAACTTTGACCGTTCCCATTACCTCTCTACTTGTATTGTAAATGCCTTGGGATGACTTGGGCATTGGTATGAAATCTGCGGTTTTAAGCCAATTGCATACGCCGTCCTTCTTTGGGTAGCGTTAATGGCGAACCGGCAGTACCCGGTATCCACTTATCTCTACATTCCACGGAGATGTAGGGGTTTATTGTGATTTGCGCCTTCAGGCGGAAGTTCTTTATCCGAAAAAGTCAACGTCGGGGAACCTCCTCTCGGGAAGACCAGTCCAACCAGCTGCTCTGGTGTAGTCTCTATGGAAAGCTTGGCCTTATCCATGGACGTCAAAACAGCCTGCCTGTGTACTCGCGAGGCCATGAGCGATGCACCAAATGGAAATATGCCTTGTATCTTTTTAATTTGTTTGAGTCTGACTTCTTCCTCAAGTTGCTTCTCCTTTTGCTTCTCAGCCTCTCTGTCCTTCCCTGAGGCCTCTGGTTGATCCAAGTGTGGAGGTTTGAAATATCGCCCACTCCGTGTCATGTGGTCGACCTCTCCAAGGTACCAAGTGTTATCGGGTTGGTTATTCCCCCAATCTTCATCCGTATGGGCAAGACATAGGTCCTCATCTTCCCACCACATTCCATCAGCAGCCGAGAGACATCTGTCCGGCTCTGGTATGACTGTTCTTGTGCTCGCAGCGCCTTTCATCCATATGCCCGCGGCATTCTCGGTTCCTGTGCACACAGCAGTTTCCACTCCCACATGGGCCTTCGCCCTCCTGATTCTCTCGGCATCCTCAAAACTTGCTTGTTCTGACATAGCTGGCTGTTCAATCATTTCCGTACTCAAAATGTCCCAATCTCGGGCGAAATTCTTAACACCGGCGTCCCCCGGCAATATGCTCTGCTCTTCGACCCTTCCGGCCGTCGCTGATATTCTCATTCCTGCTGAACTCTGCTCTGCCTGAAATTCTCCTACCACATCGGGCTACTCGGCCAACCACCCAGTAGCTTCTACTAAATCCTCATAATTGAACCACGCAACTGCCGCATCCTCTGGGTATTGGTCGCTGTAAAATTGGAGATTGGCCAGGTCCTCCCCTACGGTTGTTATATCATCGGTTCCCTGTCCCAGACTATCCCCTTGGATCACGTACAATTCTCCCCCTGTTGGCAGTTCTATCTTGGGCCTATCCTGGCCTATCAACGAAATGTAGTCACTCGGACTGTATGTCTTCCCAACGTAACTCCCAGATTCCGCAGACTCTGATTCGACAACCTTTTTTTTCTTCGGGGTCTCCTCTCTCCTGTTCTCGGCGGTCACCACTGCTGGCTTAGGTTGGGTTACGGAGATGTCCATCATGCACAAGTCGGTGCAATCGGGGAGGAACACCTCTGGTTTAGGCAAGTGGGTGGGTGTGATATAGATACTAGGGTCGTAAGACACGGCCCCAGTATGGATGAAATTAAGTCTTTTAGGTGGTGGAGCTTGGTTATGTGCAGGGAGGGGATTTGTAGTAACATTGGGCTTCTCGGGAGGCAAAATCACCCCGTTATCAATGAGATCTTGAATCTCATGACGTAACCGGAAGCACTGATCGGTGTCGTGACCGTGCTGTTGGTGAAATGCACAATATTTGGCCGGGTTATGGGTAGGAGGGAGTTTTTCTGGTAGGGGCCGCGGCTCCAGGGGCTTCAGGTGCCCTTTCTTGATCAACACCCCCAGGGCTTTGGATAGGGGCATATAGAGTGGAGCGAAAGTTCTGGTGTTTCTGGGTGGGTATTTGGTTGTTTGCGGGTTGCTTCCGGACGCACCGGAAAATGGCGAGGCTGCCGTATTTCTTTGTGGGGGGTTAGTGGTGACCATGCTCACTTCGGAGGCTCTCGTAGCAGATGTGCCACTCGGGCCTGCATTAGTGTTGCGGTTGAAGGTCCTTCGGGGTTGCTCCCGATCATTATCAATCCAGCCTTGCTTCAAGGCGTCTTCAATCTGCACCCCCATTTCATGTAGGTCAGAAAAAGTAGGAAAGGGGACTACTATCATCTTTTGCATCAACTTCGGCTGTAGATTGCGCACAATCATCCGAATCTGGTCTTTGTCCGTAGGCCTCAAGGTCATCATCGAAGCCTTGGCCCTCCATCTGGTTACGAACTCTGAAAAACTTTCCTTAGGCTCTTGCCTAGTTGTCTCGAGATCACGGGTCGTGATCTCAATCTGTGTGTTGTATGAGTACTGCGCGATGAAGGCCTCAGCCATTTCGTCCCAATTTCTCTTGACGTCATCTTCTAGCTTGGCATACCATGCGGATGCCACACCTGACAGGGTCCGACCAAATAAAGACAACTTCTGGAGCCTACTAAGGCCCATTGGCCTTAGAACGTCCGAAAACAGTCTTAAGTGTACCTTGGGGTCCCCGGACCCATCAAATCGATCAATATGAGGCATTTTGAATCTGTCGGGCAGCGTCACAGCTGCGTCAGTGTAACCATCTTCAATGTCGGGGATAGTCTTGACCCCTTGGGATCTCTTGAACAACTTTTCAAGCTTGCTCAATTTGAGTGCGGTGGGATCAGTCTCGAACTCAAAGGGAGAGTCCAGTAGATTGGTGGGCGTTTTTGATAGCTGAGGTTGGGTTTGAGGTAGGGTTGGAGTCGGGGGTGGTCCTGTGGGCAGCTCTGTATCAGTCTGAACATTGGTTGTCTCCCCGACATTAGGGACTCCTGGTGGGGAAGGAGCCTGATGCGAAGCAGATGCTCCGGTTTGCTGTTCCAGTCTGGCAATTGTCTCTGCCTGTTCTCTCACAACTATGGCCTGTTGCCTGGCGAAATCTGCCTGACGGACGGCATCCTGCTGCATTGCTTTCATGCTCTCTTGAAGGTGGCGCACCATCTCCTCCAAACTAGCCATACTATCCTGCTCTGGTTGGATTACTGGTATATACTCTCTCTCTGTCGGTGACACAGAATCCCGATCCCTACTGAGCACAGGTGGGGTGGACAAAGCTCTTTGAACTGACTGTTGTACTGATGTCCTCTGCCTTACTGACCTCCGTTTAGTAACCGGGGGTAGCGAATAGTACACTGGTTGTCCGTCTATCAGATCCTCAGATCGAAGGAGTCGACGGCCTCTAACCCAGGGTGCTTGGGGGATATCTATCGGGTCGGTAGCAATTGTGCTCAACTACCCTAATAAAAAGATAAATAAAGCGTATAAATAAACAGAAAATCGGACAGCATAACAGCATAAAATAAATAACACACGGTTGGATAACACGCTGAACTCGATACACTGTTCCTCAAATACTGATCACTGTTTCTGAATTATTGCCCCCAAGTCTGAACCTTGTACCCACAGGTAACTGATTTCCCAAAATACTGTTACTGGCGCCCTCAGGCCTGATACCCAATCTTGCAAACTGACATGTGTGTCCCTGTAGAGATACACTCTAAAAGCACATAACAGATAAAAGAGAGCCAATACACCCCTATGCTGGGGGGAGGGTTTCCCTGTCCTATTTTGTCAGGAGCTAGAGTTTCACTACGCACACAGCGGTTTCAAACAACCTAATATCGGGTAAGCAACCTGTCCTAGTTTGGAATGGTCACTATGGATTCCGAATATGCACTAGGTCGAATGGTCAAAAAGGGTGCCCCGGTAAAACCGGGGTTTGTGTTCCCATCTTGGCGAGCTCATACCGACCTTATGGACATGCCTTGACAAGACAAGCCTCCAGCAAACCGCTCAAGAATAGCAGATGGCCAACACGGTGTCCTAGGCGCACCAATGCACATGTAATGCAAAGAAACACATAAGTGTAGTCAAAATAGGATATCACGAGTTCGAGTCAAGCTCTCTAAAATCCCCAGCAGAGTCGCCAGAAACTGTAACACGTCCGCGAGGGACCTCGCTACAGTTCGAACTCCCTTTTTTTTTGTTGCGGTTCTTAATTTGAACCAAAGAGTCCAACACTGGCAAATCGTTTTAAAAAAAAAACAAATTTTGAAAAGTAGTGGCAAACATGGACTGCTTTGCCAGATTACAGAGTCGCCACCTAAATATTTTAAAATGGGAAATTTAGGAAACCCTGACTCGGTGCCGAAGGCCACATGTCCGTCATCACCAAAGTGGTCTTGGCTCGGGAGCTTGGGTACGATCGGGAAGGTCATATGAGCACTTTCGCCTTTCCGAAGACCGGCCTCTACTAACCGTGATATCTGATTTTGAAAACATTGTGCGTTCTTATTCCGGTTATTTAACCTAGAATTACTATGTGATGCGCACAACACAAAAGTATAGACTAGATTGCCTAATTTGGAAATAAACATTGCATATCCGTTTTGTCTCGAAAAACGTGTTAGATTTTGCTACTCGCAAGTAGGCTAAAATACGGATTTCAATGAATTATTCCAACTCAGCGATCAACCTCCACCCACAAGCATTCAAACAGTTTATCTCACATAAGCATTTAGCCGCATGGTAAGCATACTGTCATGGCAACATTCACACGCATGTGGTATGCTAAAGCGTAAAATACTTACATCGTACTCCGTGCCAAAACAATAAACTAGTTAGCAAACATGCATGTCCTAGTTCATGTTAAGTGGCTAATGCAACACAAGCAAGGATGCAATTTAGAGTAGGCTCGGCTAACCCTAAACATGGCATCTGGAATGCTACAAATAACACGTATTCAATTTGGAACTGAAAGTACGATGCAGTTTGTATGATGCACCGAGCCCGATGCATGTAAACAAATGCATGAATGCACGCATGCATTGCATAAGGTATGCTAATCTTAGAAATGCCCTAATCTACCATCATAAGCAGGTAAATAAAAGGGAGAAAGAAATGGGGGTTGGAAGACATACACACCACTCACCCACACTTATTACAATTACGCCCTCACGCGGAGGGACTGAAAGAATAATACAGTCCAAAGAATAAACGAATAAATTATTACAGAATTCTAATTATTGAAATTAAATCAAATAAATAAATAAAAGAAATGGGGCCTCAGCCCTGTCTCGGGATGCGCGAAGGATGTATGCTCGGATCTGACTTGCCCGGAAAACCCACACCGCACCACTGCTGCCTCTGTTTTTACTGCCCAGCTTCTCCAAAATTTTCCAAAGCCCCAGAACACCTTCCTTGCATGCTGCTGAGTGCCACCGGCTGGAGGAAACTACCACCGGTTGCTTGTGGTGGCCACCGGCTGCGAAATAGTCTATCGGCCATCAATACAGTGCCGGTCGGCACTCCTTCCGGCCGGTCGGCACAAACTTCCTGCAGAAGATAGTTTGACAGCAACAGCAGGCAGCAGTGCATGGTATCGGATTTTTGAGCATATTTATGCATGGCCAATGCTTCCTATCATGAATGGGACTCAAGGGAACATGGCTCTTGGTTCTAGGGCTAACAATTGTGCACCTTGGTGCATGATAGCCTAAGATACTAAGGTTGCATTTCAATGTAAAAAAAAAAAGAATGCAACACAATAATGATAACCAAGTCCCTATCATGCCGAAGTCAAGGGCCTTAGTGACATGGGAATTGAGGTGTGTTTTGTCACTTGGAGTACAAACACCCCTTATTTCCCACACTTGGTTTGACACCCCAAACCAAGTAATGAAATACAATCCATGCAAACATGCATCAACAATGCAACATGACACAAGGGTGTAAGGCATGCCAAATGCTATGTAACACATCATGGGAAGCATACAATACTAAGCATGCACAATGCAAAGTGTGATACAAACATGAACACCTAAGGCAATAGGATTGTCTTATGTCAAGACCTTGTTGACTAAGCATGCAACGCACATATATTAAACATGCAATGGTAGACTAAGCTACGATGGGACCGCTCTCAAACCTCCCTAAAACAGTAGCAAAACATGTCCAAAATGATGACCAAAACCCATGCAAGCATGCAAGGCAATAGGCCCAAAACTAAGGGCAACAAAGAGAGTACTTTACTACCATTATCAAGGCCACTCATGGCATGCATCTAATGACCCAAAACAGACTTTTATCATACAAAATGACGCCCAAAACCCACATATGGCAGCCCCAAAATGTATTAATCATACAAGCATACACAATGCCAATTCCTAGGCATAAAAAGGGACACCCTTGAAGCATGAAAATGGTCACATATGTAAACATACACATATGATTTATGGACTGAAATAGGTTCACAAATGATGCTAAATCATGAGGATGATCAATGTTGAACATGTTAGGAACCAAGATGCATGAGACTTACAAGCCTAGAATACAAAACAACCATGTCAAGCACACTATATATGGCAAAATCAGTGGCTCATAGCCCTTAAATGTGGCAAAATAATACTAGTATCTTCATGAAGTGGGGCTAATACATGCAAGGGATATGACCTAAATGCAAGGGATTCTTCCTAGCATAATAGAGCATTTCAAAGCAAGTATAAGATACCCACTAAGGGCTACAAATCCGACCAAAAACAGAGGTTAAACATACTCCAAAACACTCAAAAAAATTCTGAAATGAAGCTAAATACAAGTATACATACATGCTACTCTTTAGGCCAAATACAAAGCCAAGCAAAGGTCAAGGGGGAGAGGGGTGTCCCTCCCCTATTTGAGACTTGGAAGTACCTTCCTCACCACTGAAAACTCACTGGTTTTCAGTGGTGAGAAGACCAAGAACACCAAGTAAGCAAAGCTTCAAGAAAAGGCTCCAAAATGGCCAAAACAAGGCCTAAAAGGGTGAGACCCTATCCAAACCACAAAACAACCTTGATGAATGTTCTTAAGCAAGGAAAAAAAGTCTTTTTTATGTTAAACACAAATCCAAAAACACAAGACAAGAGGGGTAGAAACTAGTTGCAAGAATGGGGAATCTAAAGTGATGTTCTTACCCTTGAAGATCCTTTGAAGAACAAATGGTCCAGCTCTCTTTTAGTGATCAAAACCAGTCCAAGATCACACAAAACAAACCTCCAAGCCTCCCAATCTCGGATTAAGGTGTAGTAGTGTGTGTAATGGTGCAAAAGTAAGGTGAAATCACACTTTTTGGTCCAAAAACACACACACAAGAGGAGAGAGAAGGAGATATATATATATATATATATGTATGTATAAGCTCTGGTTTTGCCCTCTAATGTCTAACCTTGAGCCAAGAGGAGAAGCCTTGCTTATATAAGCAAGCAAAGTTTACAAGCTAAGCAAACTAAGGGCTCATCCCTCCATACACGTGTATGGAGGGGAGCAAAAGGTGATAAAGCTGTCTAAAAATATCTCATAAAGCAGCTGTAAAGTGGTCGGCAGGGCAAAATGATAATTTTGCCAAAATAAGTGCCGACCGGCACAATATAGTGCCGGTGGCAACACCAGCCAGCCGGTGGCCTCTAGCCACAGCCGGTGGTATATGGGGATGCCTCAGAAGGCATTCCCTGCCCCTCAAAGGCAAAGCACAAGTGTTTGGTGTAAAACCAAACACAAAACAGTCAAGTTCGGAGGTCCTGAGGCAAGGCGCGCAGCCGAGAACTCCGGGAACTCCAAACAAACACAAACATGGATAATCACTGAGTGTTCCAACGGTGATGTCCAAGTCTTGAGGGCGGTCAAAAATGGGGTGTCTACATTGGGCTGAGCTACGAATAGATCGGTTCAATGTTGGTTGTTGTTGGAGCGGTCAAAGGGTAAGGGCTAACTATTTGCGTGTAGCTTGCTGCATAAACCGGAGTAGTATGATGGTCGAACGAGGAGTAGCCTAACTAGTTAACACGTATTGGTTGGGGTTGCACAGCTCAGTTAGAGGAATAGTAGCACGACGTAGCTCGATTGGATACAGCCAGCTAAGCAGAGTATTAGGCCATTTCACTTAGCTTGTAGTGAGAAGAGTGTTCTAAGGATAAGCATTATCCTTAAGTATGTTACTCCTAGGAGGACTCTGCTAAGAAGAGATATAGTCCTACTAAGATTGTGCCAGGCGGAAGCTATAAAAGCTCATGACAGGACCTATGCACAAGTATCGTAATTCTTACTCTCAAATATACAGAGTTTTTGTATCTATTGTCTATTTTGCTGACTTAGGCATCGGAGAGGTTTCCGGCACGCACCTGCCGGCTAACTCACGTTTAAGTTTTCAGGACGTAAAGCGACGACGTTTAGAAGAGTGCAAACTTGATCAACATGATTGCACAAGAAGACTATTCTATGCTCATACACTTATGTTTAATTGCAAAATTTATGAGTTAATGAGTTTTTGATTCAATAATTTAAACATGACTGAATAATTGAAATTTAATGTGTATAAGCTTAATTTAAATTCAATTGTGTAATTAGCAAACTTAATAGGGGGTGTATATGATTAGATTATTTCTATTTAATTGATATGAATTATTAGCCTAAGTAAGATTAGTGCCTAATTAAACTTCTAATCCTACTCATCAAATTAAGAAAGGAAGAAGAGATATTTGAGATAGAGAGAGAGAGAGAGAGAGAGAGAGAGAGAGAGATGCTTCTAGGAGGTGAAGAGTTAGGGCTTGAAGAAGACCAAGAAGAGTAGAGCTTTGATCTTCATAAATCATCATCGTAAGGTAGAAAGTTTATTCTAATTCCATGAAATTGAGACATTTACACTCACAAATCTCTAAGATGTAAGCCTAATTAGCAAGAATTCATAGTTAATTGAGAGTATGTTGTAGTGTAAGTTGTTGTAGAGCACCTATTTGAACATGCATGGCAAGAATTGAAGGAATTAGCTCATGATTTTGACATACATAGCACAATTCATGAAGAATCATGTTCATAGACTTGTTTCCTTGCAAGGCTCATGTGATTTCAAAGAAATTTTCCATGAAAATTGAGGTTGGTACTCTCAAATATATGTTTTATGATTTTGATATTTAACTTAAGATTTTTGACTCCTTAATCTGGAATTGGGTTTAGTTTCCAAGCTATAATTTGTATATGATTGTGGAACATACAAGTTCAAAGATGTTTTTAAGAGTTTTTGGGTTGGGATGCTTGAATTTGTAGATCTTGAGTTCTAACTTTGAAAACAATTTTCGGACAGGTTTTAAACGCAGACCGCACGTGTGGCGTGAGGCCCCGTACGTACAGAACACCTTCCCCTGTTTTGTGTCAATTTTGCTTTAATTGCATGTGCGTTGTACACGTGCAGTGGTGGTTCCACACGTGCGGCCAAACCACCTGCATGTGCAACTCAGAACAGTGTACCGTTTTGTTTTCTGTTTATTTTTCTGATGCACGAGCCTTCATTCGCATGATTTAAATTGACATTTTTACACTCATTTTCATACCATGAATAAGAAAGAATTTACGGGACAAAAAGAAATGGCTTAATGAACATGTGACAAATGTTTGGAATAAGTTTAAGACTCGATTAATAGATCGAATGTATTTTGAGATGTTGTGCTTGGATATGCTTTTGTAGGTTGATCCGTTGAGGTGTATCATCCGATCAAGCACTATGAGTAACATTATTGTAAAGATATGTTTATATGAATTATATTTGAAATGTTATTGGATAAGTTATGATTTCTGAAATGATATTTTATTTACGTGAACGAATGTCCTATTTCGAATCTGTTATGGCATCCAAAGATAGTCCCATGTCACAGGGGACAACATGTTAATGCGGGTCCATGACATATATGTGATTACGAGATCTCGCTAGCCACTTGACAAAGTGGTGTTATGTTTGATAATCGATGTTTGGGACCAATTACTCTAGTCGGATGGCGATATGTTATGTTCTGTTGGATGTACCATTATTATGTTCAGTTATGAGAATAATTATAATATGCCCTATTTTATGTTTATGAAATGTTCGGAATTCGCTCACTAACCTCTTTACTTTAATGTTATTCACTGGGTTTTAGCTCACTGTGTGTGTTTATATATGTATAGGTGGGCGACATGAAGAACAAGCCTAGATGAACACCATTAGCCGTGCCACCGGCTGAAGCCTTTTGAATTTTTGGTGCCTCCGAGTTGAGGCTAAGTCTAGGTGGCCTTTGGCGAGTTTATGCTCTTGATGTGGGAGTTTTGATAACATGCATATATGTATATGAAAGTTTTTGTACATGACATTATGTATGTATTACAAGGTGGGTAAATTAATGTTTAAGTACATTTGAGTTTGTTTATATAGGTTCACAGCTCAATGGACTATTTGTTGTGTATATGTTATAAGCTTCCGTTAGCCTCGATTATATTCTGTTTGTATAGGAAGGCCTTTAGTAATTTTGGATTACTGGCCAGTCATCTCACCAACCCTTACGGGGCAAGGTTCGAGTTGTGACAGATTCAAATTTCGTGCTATTTACTACTACTCAAGGCTAAGGAAGGGGTCGAACCGTCATTCCAGGATTTACAGTTCAATACATTTCCATTATGTTACCTAGCCAAACTTGTCATCTCATGTGCCAAAGTAATAGTTTTCTTCCTTCCCCGCTCCCTCTTTTTCTACATATGCAGCGCCGGGTTAAATTTTGTTTTTCCACAAAATTTAATAGAATAAAGGATTGAATATATGATAGAACTATGAATAGTATTATAGAAAGATAAATTATACCACAGAATGAATGGATAGGACAAAAAAATAAATAAAAAGAATTAAGTTATTATATTATGTTTGATTATATCTGATACTGATGGGCACCTAAGAGGGCCCAGCCCACCAGGCACCCAAAAAGGCCCAACCCACGGCGAAGGGCCCAGCTCGCGACCTAGGTATTAAAGCCCAGTAACTTTGAGAAACCAATGCTGGACTAGGACCAACAGCATTCAAACACAGGCAGGGAATTAGCCATGTAAATAGACAAAGATCCTACAAACCACACATCAATCATTTAATGAGGCCTTTGTAGCATTAAATATGACAAGCCCTTCATGTGAGCTAGACTATAGACTTTCAGCCAACAAGACAGTTTGGAATGGACAAGGACATGATGGGTAAAGGATATAAAGAAGTTTTTGAGATACATCAAAGGTTAAGTTTTTCATCCCTTGCTTCTCTTTCTCTATAATCAATCTTCCATAATCTAACTTGATCGTCAGAGTGTCCGTCAGGGGATTACTTCCTCCTTTGGACCTTTTTGTAGGCTCGTTTTGAGGACTTCGAGCTTTGCAAACTATTGGAAGCGTGGATCAGTCCAAACCATCCTCCGTTAGAGTAACTACACTATCAGTTAGCGCCATTTGTGGGAATTTATCTCTAGTCGGCATTTGTGTTCATTATCACCAAGAGGAACTTTGTTATCACCCATCACCTACGTCAGAGTGGATGGTCATGACCAGGTCCATGGCTTCCCAACACAATGTTGGTAATCCTGAAGCTGAGTCCTCCAACCCAAATAACCCACATCCATATTTCGCAGAACTTACCAACAGCATCAACCGTCTAACAGAACAAAACCAAGCCCTGATCAACATTTTACTCCAGCGCGACTTACTGTCCCCTCTCACCACCACAAATAGTTCCCCCACACCTGGATCAAACCCACAATCACCACCAATTCCCACTACAGGTGTCCCAAGGAATATTTTCGCCCTTCGCCCCACGGCCTCAACCGTCGAATCTTGATGGCCTACACCCCCCTCCCTCAGGACCACAGCTTCGGCAAGAGGAACCACCGCCTTTCCATAACCACCTCCCACCACACCATGCTACCGCCCATGAAGGTGAGGCTAGTAGTGTTCAACCCCTGATTTCTACGTGTGGAGATAATGCCCCAATTTGGGATGAAGAACTGCGGGCCATGAAGCTTCAGCTGCAAGGGGTCATGTAGAACATGCAGCACAAAACTTCCTCTACCGTCAACTTTTCTTTTACCATTTCTATTAGAGATAAAGCTCTCTCTTCCAAGTTCAAAATGCCATCAATCGACACCTTTGATGGCACCATCGATCCAATCGACCATGTGAAAGCATACGGGACACTCATGATTCTTCATGCCTTTCCAGACGAAATCATGTGTCGCGTCTTCCCTCTCACATTGAAAGGGTCGGCGCGCCTCTGGTTCAGCTAGCTTCCCCCGAACTCCGTCACTTCCTTTCGCCAGCTCAGCGAATCCTTCTTGAGCCATTTTATTGGTGCTCAACAATAGCGACATCCAGTGATCCAACTACTAAATATCCAACAGACGGAAGGGGAGTCGCTGCGCAGCTTTGTCACCCATTTCAATATTGAGGCCTTACAAGTGGAGGAAAATGATGACAAGGACATTCTCACAACCTTCATGGTCGGCTTGCGCCCGTCAGATTTTCTCTTCTCCCTTTCCAAAAACCCCATATCCGCTATGGCCACATTTCTTGCCAAAGCCCAAAAATATATGAATACTAAAGACTCTCTAGCAGCTCGCCAAGACTCCACATTCAAAACCCCACCTCCCAAGGATAAAAAAAATGAAACCGAGCCCAGGCCCTCACAATATAGACACCGACCCCCTCAGTATACAAACCAACCTGCATAGTCGGACCGACCAGCTCCTACCCGTCCACCTGGTCAGTCTGAACGGTACACCCCTCTCAATTCACCTATGGAGCAAGTTTTGAACCAAATTCAACGAGGCTATATCCTGAAATGGCCTCAACCATCAAGATCCCCCTCCAACTGGCGAGATCAATATAAGTATTGCAGTTTCTATCAAGACCACGGCCATACCACTAAGGAATGTGTCAACCTTAAAGACCAGGTCAAGGATTTGATCTGCCAGGGACGTCTCAGCTGATTCACAAAAACCCGTCCCTAACAAAAGCTTAGGACTGACCTTCCAAGGCACAACCGCCGACACACTCCCCCCAGGCAACCTGCACCACCTAGGCGAAATGATGACCGAACTCAACAGCAACCTCGAGCACAAGGTGATCCTGTCCCCCCCCCCCCCCGATAGGCAAAATCAGGGTCATTGTCGGAGGGCTCGCGTTCAGCAGGCCATCTCGATCGGCATAGCAAGTTGAGGTCAAAAAAATTAAATAAGGGTCTACTAAGGAAGTAACGATGGTGGACTGACCCTACAAGCAACCCAAGCAATGGTCTGAGCCAATCACCTTTACAGGAGTAGATTGAATAGACGTTTGCTATGCTCACGACGATCCTCTAGTCATCTCTGCTCTCTTGTCAAACTACAAAGTCAGGAGAGTTCTTATCGATAATGGCAACTCCTCAGGCATCATCTTCCTCAACGCTTACCGCCAGCTTAAGGTAGAAGAAGAAAAGTTGTCACCCTTTCAAACCCCTTTGGTTGGCTTCACAAGAGATGGCGTAACCTCCTTAGGATCCATTGACCTTCTAATTACCATATGGGAGTATCCACGGCAATCTACCAAACTCTTCATTTTCCTCATCATCGACTGTTCTTCCGTTTACAATATCATACTCAGACGTACTGCTCTCAATGCCCTCCAAGCCGTAATGTCCACATACCATTTAGCCGAAATTTCCTACTGATCAGGGGGCAGGCACTGTGAATAGTGAACAGACGGTCACCAGAGAATGTTATGTCGCCTCATTAAAAAAGGTTAAGATGAAAGAGGCAATGATCATTAAAGGCCTTAATGTCAGAGATGAGGAGGAGTTACTTAGAGAGGAACCAGTGGAGGAACTAGTTGAAGTAGCAATTGCTTATATCGATCCTGCGAAGACAACTAAAGTTGGTAGCCAGCTACCCCACCAGGCTAAGGCTAACCTCGCAGCCCTCTTAACCGAGCACAACGATGTCTTTGCTTGGACTCAGTCAGACACGCCAAGTATTGACCATTCTCTTATTGCTCATCGCCTCAGTATCGAGCCCCAGTTTAGACCATTCCGCCAAAAGCAGCGCATCTTTTACCCAGAGCGCAACAGCCTCATCGCTGTTGAGGTGGACAAGCTGTTGAAGACCCAATTCATTAGAAACGTGGACTATCCCAAATGGTTATCCAATCTGGTCTTGGTCTTCAAAAATAACAGCAAATGGAGACTTTGCGTTGACTATTCCGACCTCAACCGAGCTTGCCCTAAAGATAGTTACCCCTTACCTAGGATAAATCTATTGGTTGAGGCGATGGTAGGACACCAAATGCTTAGCTTCATGGATGCCTTCTCAGGATATAATCAGAGCTTAATGCATGCAACTGACCAGGAGCACACCTTCTTCATTACTAACAGAGGGACTTATTGTTACCGTGTGATGCCATTCGGCCTAAAGAATGCAGAAGCCACATACCAACGCTTGGTTAATGCCATCTTCAAAAACCAGATCAATCAGAATATAGAGGTCTACGTCGATGACATGCTTGTCAAGAGCAGACTCTCCTCCAACCACTTAACAAACTTACGGGAGACCTTCTATCATGACCCGAACCTGCCCCTATGGGTTAAGGACATAACCGGCCAGTAATCTTGAGATTACCTATGGCCTCAAACCAAAACAGACGTAACTCGTTAGAGTATAGGGGCCAACGGAAGCAAAAATTTTACATTTTGTCCATAGAGCCGTGCTTATATGCACATCAAAACAAACCATACATATGCACGTTAATAACTCACAAAAAAAACATAGTACCAAAAAGTTCTGCACAACAAGATCAGTCGAGTCTAAGTCAACCCATCTCAACTATATACAGATATACACAAAGTCCTCGCCCACATGACAAAATATAATACATAATAAAATGGCAAAGACGGGTATCGTACGTAAGACACAAGGGCTGACACTCCAAAACCTTTGTTGTTCTTGACAGACTTCACTGGGGCTGGGTTTGGACTTATCTTGGCTCACCTACAAACACATGAATGAGCGTGAGCGATAGCCCAGTGAATAATATCAAATATAGAAGTTATACAAACGATATGTAGAACAACATGCTCCAAACGGCCTTGGGCCCAATTCATATTTCTATTTAACATATATATACATAATTTAGGTCAAGTGACTGTGGTTCCAAACATACTGGCCTTTGGCCCATTTATCTTTCCATAACAAACTGGCCCTTGGCCCATTCAGACTTTCGTTCATATCAAAACGGCCTCTGGCTCATTCTATTATTCAAATCGAACTGTTATTCTTGTCAAACTATTACTTATATCAAACTATCACTCGTGTCAAACTGGCCTTTGGCCCACTCAAGTGACAAACTAGGCTTTGGCCCATTCAGACTTTCATTCATGATAGAACGGCCTCTGGCCCATTCATTCATGTCAAAACGGCCTTTGGCCTATTAGTGTCAAAACGGCCTTCGGCCCACTCATTCATGTCAAAACGACCTTCGGTCCATTTATTCATGTCAAAATGACCTTCGGTCCATTCATTTATGTTAAAACGACCTGCGGTCCATTCATTTATATCAAAACAACCTGCGGTCCATTCATTTATGTCAAAACAACCTGCGGTCTATTCATTTATGTCAAAACGACCTTCGGTCCATTCATTTATGTCAAAACGACCTTCGGTCTATTCATTTATGTCAAAACGACCTTCGGTCCATTCATTTATGCCAAAATGACCTTCGGTCCGTTCATTTATGTCAAAACGACCTTCAGTTCATTCATTTATGCCAAAACAACCTTCGGTCCATTCATTTGTGTCAAAACGACCTGCAGTCTATTCATTTATGTCAAAATGACCTTCGGTCTATTCATTTATGCCAAAACGACCTTCAGTCCATTCATTTATGTCAAAACGACCTTCGGTCCATTCATTTATGTCAAAATGACCAGCGGTCTATTCATTTATGTCAAAACGACCTTCGGTCCATTCATTTATGCCAAAACGACTTTCGGTCTATTCATTTATGTCAAAACGACCTTCGGTCCATTCATTGATATCAAAACATTGTCCACCAATTGAATCGACGAACTTATAAAACTTACATATAAGTGAGCAATTGGACAACAGTATATTTCAGATATCTTGATAAGATATTACTCACAGTGATCGATTGGTTGGTTCGCCCTAGAGCTCGACCCTACACATTTCATGAATACAAAAGGGTCATTAACAATTCAATCCGTTCCTTATTTCACATATTCCTCTTTAGGCCTTGTTCTTATCTCTTTAACTGATTTACAATGCTTAACACATGCCTAAGAGTGCTTGCAAGTGAAAGAGAACGGAAAACGAAACACTGAATGCAAAAACAAAATTTCAAAAAACAGGGTCCCCGCTCGAGCGTGGACTCCACCGCTCGAGCGGACCCTTAAGGCCTGCAAAAGTACTGGTTGCATGAAAAATACGCTCGAGCGTGAAATAGGACGCTCGAATGGAAGGCCTGTCTACGTAGCTTCCCCGCTCGAGCGTGAACTCACCCGCTCAAGCAGACACCAAGTCTGCAAAAAGTACTAGGAGCATGTTTTTCCCGCTCGAGCGGCCATTACCCTGCTCGAGCGGACATCAAAATTCTGGGTTTCCCAGATTGTGTTCTTGAGCTCAAATTTGACCTTCAAGCTAACTTTTCTTGTATGCAATGGCTCAAATCTCAAATATAATTATACTAACATGGTATAAACCCCAAATTACAACCCAATGAAGCTCAATTTCACAAATAAATCACATGCATGCCCCAATCTCCCATCAAACTCATTCTAACATGACAAATTCATGCATTCAAGCTTATATTCTCATGAATTGTACATGCATGTGCTATATAACCCTTACTCTCAACTTAGATGATGAAAAGGTAATCAAAACATGAGCTTCAACTACAAATTTACAAGGATCATACCCTTTGAGCTCAAACATGCAATATTCAAAGCAATTACACACATGCATGCACATATGGGTCTTCATTACAACAAATTCAACTCAATTTCCTTATGATCAAACTAATCCATGTTCTTGACCCTCTTTCAAACTTAAATTCACAAGATGATAACTAAAATACATGAATTACTCACCAAGGAGCTTAATCTTCCAAACTCTAGTCAATTCTTGGACTTAATCTTCAAGATTTCCAAGCCTTGAGCCAAAACTACACAATTCTCTCCCTCTCTCTCTCTCTAAGACTGACCCTCTCCTTTCTCTCTTGAGTTAGCATCAGCCAAAATGATATAAGGGAGAGGAATTGATTATAATAAGGCCCCTTTTTAGTCCCACTCAACACATTATTTCATTATAAAATATTTGGGCACTTAATTCATCAATTTAATCGATTTAATCTG
Source organism: Camellia lanceoleosa (assembly GCA_025200525.1). Lineage (NCBI taxonomy): Eukaryota > Viridiplantae > Streptophyta > Magnoliopsida > Ericales > Theaceae > Camellia > Camellia lanceoleosa. The sequence goes on along the minus strand of CM045761.1, from coordinate 54,407,112 downwards.
ACCCAAATTAATTTTCAATTAAATTTCACTGTAGGCTCTAAAAATTACGCCAATCACAATGGCGCAATCAATTTCGGGTTATGTGGCCGATAAGGCCTTTAATTTAATTTCCAAAGCAAATAATCAAATAGACATTCCTACGGTGAATAGATAGAAATTCAAAACCACATATATCTATACAAATGGCACTCAAAATCACATCAAAACACATAATCACATTCGTATTAAGGACCAACTAGCATACTACAAAACAGGGGTATCACACCTTCTGAGCCTTGCTCAAGTATAAGATGAAGCTGAATCCAAAGAAGTGCGCCTTCGGCGTTAGGTTAGATAAATTCTTGGGGTTCATGGTCAGCCACAAAGGTATCGAGGTCAATCTAGAAAAAATCAAGGCCTTAATAAAAATGTAGTCTCCGAGAATGGTAAAAGAAGTTCAGCGGCTCATGGGCAAACTAGCCGCCCTCAATCGTTTCATATCAAGGGCAACCGACAAGTGTCTGTCATTCTTCAAGGTTCTTAGAAAGGTTTTTGACTAGAATGCCGAGTCTGAGGAGGTGTTCCAACAACTCAAACAATGCATGGCAAACCCTCCTCTCCTCTCTCAAGCATTTCCAGGAGAGACCCTCTTCCTTTACTTAGCCATCTCCTGCACAGCCATCAGCGCTGCCCTAGTCAGAGAGGAAGACTCAGTCCAGCGTCCGGTACAAAACAAAATTATCCTTTATTAGAAAAGATGGCCCTCGCTCTAGTCATTGCCTTCAAACGCCTTCGATCCTACTTTTAGGCCCACTCTATAGTGGTTCTTACTAATCAGCCTTTGAAAAAAGTTATGCAATAACTAGAGTCGTCAGGTAGGTTCATGTTGTGGTCTGTTGAAATAAGCCAATACGAGATCTCCTATTGCCTGCAAACAACCATCAAAGGCCAGGCTGTTGTAGATTTTATCCTAGAATTCACCAATTTCACTCTAGACATACACCCCACACTAACGCTTGTCTTTCCTGACATAGAGAGCCCCCGCTCCTGGGCTCTTAGCATTGATGGTTCCTCTTGCAAAAAAAGTAGTGAAGCTAGCTTCATTTTTACCACCCTCGATGGTAAATCCTTCAAGTGTGCTCTCTGATTTCTATTCCCCGCAAGTAACAATGAGGCCGAATATGAAGCCCTAATAGCAGGTATTCGGCTGGCTAGAGAAACTGGGATCAACCACCTCCGTGTGTCTAGTGATTCCCACTTGGTCGTCGGACAGATAACAGGCGAGATTGACGCTAAAGAGGAAGCAAATGCAATCATACAATGACATTGCTTTTCCCCTCACCCGCGAGATTAACTTTCATATCAAGCATGTCCCCAGGTCAAAGAACTCCCAAGTAGATGAGATGGCACAGTTAGCCTTAGCAGATCAATCAGACCTCAACTACGGTGTCCAAATTGAATACCTGACCCATCCAATAGTTTCACCAAACCCACAAGTGATCCATCTACTCCAGGACGAGCCTATCCCATGGGCCCAGGATATCATCACATTTTTAGAATGGGGAGTACTACCAAAAGATCGGAAGGAATTCTCACGGCCATACCTCAGATGCCTCAATCATAACTAAGCTACCTACGTCACAAGCGAAATACATGAAGGAGTTTGCAGCAACCACTCTGGGGGACAGTCTTTAGCTCATAAAATCCTTCGCACGGATTATTTTTGGCCCACGCTCAACCAAGATGCCATCGACTTTGTACTTAAACGTGACAAATGCCAGCATTTCGCCAACATCACTCACGTCCCTCCAACAGAGCTGATCATGCTCAGCAATCCTTACCTATTTGCCAAGTGGGGAATTGATCTTATCGGTCCTTTGTCAACCGGCATGGGCCAAGTAAAGTTTGCTATAGTCACTATCAATTACTTCACCAAGTGGGTGGAAGTGGAGCCTTTCACCAAAATTACCAAACAGAATACCACTAGGTTTATTTTGCAATCCATTGTGTGCCGTTTCGGGGTTCCTCAAGCCATCGTCTCTGGCAACGGCAAGCAGTTCGATAACGACAAATTCAAGGAATTCTGGGTAAAGCTTAACATCATGACCTGTTTTTCCTCCCCTGGCCACTTCCAAGCTAACGGACAAGTTAAGTTCACCAACCGCTCTCTGTTGAAAATAATCAAGACCAAACTGGAGGCCACTAAAAGACTCTGGGGGGACGAGCTCCCAAATGTGCTCTGGCCTACTGAACAATAGCAAGAACTGCCACTGGCGAAACCCTTTCCACTTGACATACAACGCCGAAGCAGTCATCCTCGTGGAAATCAATATTCCAATCCCTGAATGATGCACCCAAACATTGAACTACACAACGAGTTACAGCGGGCCGAACTGGACTTGATTAAAGAACTACAAGAGTCAGCTGCTGTCAGGTTGGCCTCATATCAACAAAGAATGCGGTGACATTATAACTGCAGAGTCAGACATTGAGAATTCGCAGTGGGGGACCTAGTCTTACGAGAAGTTACGAGAAGCCACACTCGCCACCAAAAACCTGACTGAGGGCAAGCTAGCAGCTAAGTGGGAAAGACCTTACATTGTCAAAGCCAGACCCCGCCCAGACACTTACTATTTCCAAGATATGGAGGGCATTGACCTCCCTCATCCATGGAATCCAGAGCACTTGAAGCGGTATTTCTAGTAAAACAACATCTTCTACCTTTTGCATGGTTCAACTATTGTATGGTTCACTTAGCTATTCGGAGCACTTTTTCATTTGTGCCCTCTACATACAATGTATAAGCTTATGATTGCAGGACTATGCTTTAATGACAACAATTTTCAAATCTCCATCCTTTGTGTTGTACCTCCTCAGCCAAGCTGAGCGTCTCGAATGCCAGCCTGACTAAGCCCAAAAAGCTCAGCCAGCCTGAGTCACAAAAAAAATAATTGAGCATCTAAAGCCTCAGCCAGAATGAGCATTCAGACTTTAGCCAAACTAAGTGTGAAGACCTCAGCTAGACTAACTTAAATAAGCATCAACCAAACTGAGCTTGAAGAGCTCAGCCAGCCTGAGTTAAACAAGCCTCAATCAGACTGAGCATCTCAAGCCTTAGCCAGATTGAGCCTGAAGAGCTCAGCCAGCCTGAGTCACATAAGCCTCAGCCAGACTGAGCTTAGTTAAGCCTTAGCCAGACTGAGTGTAAAGACCTCAGCTAGACTGAGCTCTATCAAGCCTCAGCTAGACTGAGTTCTCTCAGACCTCAGCCAAACTGAGCTCAGTCAAGCCTCAGTCAGACTGACTTTTGCACAAGTCCATGTTTCAGCTAGTTGCGTGCTTTATTAATTCATTTTTAAGTCAAAACCCATGTCACTCTTCTTTACTAAGATTCATTCTCCAAACCTCATTTTTCTAATGAATGCACACAACGGACAAATCATACAAGTTCACATTGTTCATAGTCTTTCCTTATATTATCACCAGGTAAGTTCACAGTATTATCATTACTATTACGTGCACAATTTTTTTCTCAACCAAGTAAGTTTTTACAAAAAACAATATATATATATATATATATATTGTAGCTCACCTTTTTCGTGCCCCCTTTCAGAAGCTCAAAAAGAAAGCCCTACAGTTTGGACTCCTGTGATTCTGAATCTAATCTCACAAGTGCAATGTGAAACTAATAAACATCAAAAAGTCCAAATCCGGCAAATCATTTTGGAAAACTGATTTTGAATCAAAAATGTCAAAATTGGACTGCTTTGCCAGATACAGAGTCGCCACCTAAATATTTTATTTTGAAAAAATTTACGAAACCCATGACTCATGCCAAAGGCCATATGTCCGTCATCACCAAAGTTGCCTCAGCTTGGGAACTTAGGTACGAGAGGGGAAGGTCATGAATTGAGCACCCCCGCTCGCCCAATCAAAGATCGGCCTCTACTAATCATGATATGATTTTTATGTACATTATGTGCTCTTGTTCCAATTATTAGGCTAGCTTTACTATGTGATGCGCACAAGTAAGTATAGACTAGTTTGCTCAAGTTAGAACAATTCAACTCATGTTTGTTTGCGAAAATGGTTTGAATTTGCCACATCAAGTGGGCTTAAAGTTTGCGGATTTGCCACCAAACATAGTGGGCTTAAAATTGATTTGCCACTTAACAAAGTGGGCTTAAAACATACATTCGTTGAATCATTCCAATTCAAGCAACAAGCCTTCATCCACAGGCATTCAAGCAGTTTATCAAATAAGCATTTAGCCTCATGGCAAGCATGCTAGACATGGCAACATTCATATTCATGCAAGTATGCTAAAGCATAAAACTCACCTAGCACTCCAAACTAAGAAGATATGTGTTAGAAAACTATGCATGATTCCTAAATATACAAGATGCCTAATGCAACACATGCAATATGCAATTTAATAAGCTCGGCTACTAATATGGCATATGAAGAAATTTAAATATCATGCGATTTAACACATTTTTTTCAAAGAATTATTGAAATGGCAATGCAATTTGAATGATGCACCGAGCCTCGGTGTATGCCATACGAATGAATGGATGCAAGCATAAGGTATGCTAATTCAAACATGTCCCTAATCTAACCATCAAAAGCGGGTAAATAAAAGGGAGAAAGACCTAGGGTAGGAAGACATACACTTATGCACACACGCACACTTATTACAACATTACGCCCTCGCGAAGGAGAGTCTGAATGAAACTGGCTAAGCTACACTACTTAACTAATTATTACAACACTTTGAATAAATAATAAAAAAAAAAAAAGCTTACTCTAAGCTAATTAATTATTACAACACACTTAACTAATTAATCAATTAAACTAAGCTATTTAATTAATTAATTACACAACATAAACTAATTAACTATCTAAGCTAATTAAGTAAAACAATTAAATAATTAACTATCTAAGTTAATTAAATATTACAAAGCAAACTAATTAGCTAAATACTTAACTAATTAATTACAAAGCAACTAAGCTAATTAATTACAACATGAATTAATTAACTAATTTGCTTAAATAGTTACAACATTTGCATGAATTAGCTACAACTAATTAACTAAGCAAATTAACTAAATGGCCTCGGGAAGCGAGGGGTGCATCATGCTCAGTTTTTTCACCCGAATAACATCCACTGTCTGTCACTAATTGCCTCTGTTGCACAACACTTACACTATTTTCCTCCTCCAGATTAACACTGCTCTACTTCAGGAGCGCAATACTGAATTTTTTCACTGGTGGCCGACCGGCCACAGATGAGGGTTTGCCGGCCAACACTGAGGAGTTGCCGGCCATTGGAGGTGGCCTGCTGGCCACTAATGAGGGTTTGCCGGCCACTGAAACCAAGTCTTTCCTTGTTGCAACAGAGGACAAAACAGAGCAAGAAAGGGGTAGTCTCATAGGTTATTTGTACCATATATTACCCCTTATCATCAACATAAGCTCAAAGGAGTGATAAATTTGGCCCTCAAACCATCAATCAAGCAATTTCCATGCATGATAGCTAAGAAACCAATTTGTAAAACTTCAATGGATGCAAAACAATACTCGAATGCCATCACCCTATCATGCATGATCAAGGGCAACGGAGACCTAGGAAAGTGGCACATTTCATCGCTTTTGAGTATGAAATGTCCTATTTTCCTTGTGTTCAAATTAACGTCCGATTTGAACACATGCAATGCAACACAAAGAAATGCTTACCGTGCCACTTTTACTTGCCAATTTTGTTTACATTTTAGTTACCAAATCATTCTTCAATCAATTTTTCCATTGGTGAGTGTCCTCTAAGATAAAAGAAATGTCAACCAAGGGATAATGTAAGGCAAAAGAGAGATCATGCCGTTGACAATGAACCCTCAAAGAGGATTAAACCATTAAGCATGATCTCAATCTCAAGCTTAAAGGATCCCAAGCTTGAAACAACCCTCAAAAGCAAATGAAAGAGTGAAGCAAAGAGGGAGGTTGTAGAGTTTATAGTGCTGAAATGGAGTGAAAAAATAACACCAAAAGATGCTATCAACTCAAACAAAAGGTGTCTAAGACCCTAAAACACCAACTTGTAAAGACTATTACACTACAACCATGCAAAACAAGACTCAAATGAACTAACCAACCGAAAACAGAGCTAAAGCAGGTTATTTCAGAGGCTAAAACATGCTGGACTTGAGCTAAGTTAAGCTAGAAAAACATGCTAACATGTAAAGCTAACTAAGCATGTAAACAAGACACAAGGAGGGAAGGCTAAACCCTCCAAATTTGGGCTTCAAAATGAGTTTTTTGCCACTAAAAAACCTCTGAAATTCAGTGGTTAAAAAGGCCAAAAAAGTTGGTTTGAAAGTGGTGAACAAAGGTACAAAAGCTCTACAAACAAAGGAGTAAGAAGGGTGAACCACCCCCTAATTGAAAATGGCCTCAAACCACCACCTTTAGGCCATAAAAACATAGTTTTTTATAGTTCAAAATCAGCCCAAAAACAGTAGAAGAAGATGGCAAAGCAAGAATGTAAAACAAGCTAACAAAGCAAGTGTTATACCTCTTGAAGCCAAGGCACAAATTAGGCAACAAAGTAAGCCACAACCACCTGCTAAAGCTCAAAGAGGGTCTCAAGTAACCTCAGCCCAAAGAAAAGCAACTTTGGTCAAGGGTTGATAGACAAAAGTGTAGACACACTAAGCAACTAAGCACAAAATTTCAAGAGAGAGAGAATTTTGTAGAGAGAGAGAATTTTGTTCCAAAATTTTCTAGCCTTGCAATGGGGGAGAAGGTCCTATATTTATAGAAAAACAAGCTTTCAGCTGAGTTAAATCAATCCATACACGTGTATGGAGATAGAGTGAGTAGTGGTAACAGCTGGCACAGCTGTCACTAAAATATCTGAAAATATGCACTAATGGCCGGCAGACCACACTAGTGGCTGGTAGGCTACTTAGATGGCCAGCCAAGGAGCACTGGTGGCCGGTAGCCTCGAATAGTGGCCGGCTAGCCACCAGGGGGTGCAACCTTGAAGGCCAAGTGCTAGTGCAAAACAAGGCTCAAAAAGGATAAAGATTGAGGACTCAAAGTTAAGGCGTTCTGCCTAGAACTTTGGGCACAATGCATAATCATCGGGTGCATAAACGATGATGTCCAAGTCTTGAGAATAGTCAAAAATGGGATGTTTACATATATATATATATATATGTAGACCGCCCCGAGAACTCCCGAGCTCCGCGCGCGAAGGGTGTGAATCCCGTTTTGTTCTTTAGGCTACTACAAGTTCGGACTCATGTCACGGTTCTGAATCTAATCTCGCAAAGTGCAATGCAAGACTGATAAATCACCAAAGAGTCCAAATCCAGCAAATCGTTTTGGAAAACTGATTTTTAAAAAGAAGTGCCAAACATGGACTGCTTTGCTAGATACAGAGTCGCCACCTAAATATTTTATTTTGGGGGAATTTAGGAAACCCTGACTCGCGCTTAAGGCCACATGTCAGTCATCACCAAAGTTGCCTCAACTCGGGAACTTGGGTACAAGAGGGGAAGGTCATGCAATGAGCATCCCCGCTCGCCCGATCAAAAGATCGGCCTTTACTAACATGATATGTTGTTTTTAAAAACACATGTGTTCTTATTTCAATTATTAACCTAGAATTACTATGTAATGAGCACAACATACAAGTATAGACTAGATCGCCTAAGTTGGAACAAAACATTGTATGTTCGTTTGTGAAAACGGTTTAGAGGTTTGCTACTCATAAGTAGGCTAAGTCGTGAATTTTGATGAATTGTTCCAATTCAAGCAATCCAACCTTCACCCACAGGCATTTAAGCAGTTAAACACTTAAGCAGTTAGCCTCATGGCAAGCATGCTAACATGGCAACATACACATCTCATGCAGTATGCTAAAGCATAAACACTCACAGTGTACTTTGAGTCAAAACAAAGAACTAGTTAGAAATCATGCACGATCCTAGTTCATGTTAAGATAGCTAATGCAACACATGCAAAAATGCAACTAAGATAGGCTCGGCTATTCTAAGATGGCATATGAAATGCAACTTGATAACATGCTGTTGAACATGTATTCAAGTAAATGTATTGAAATACAATGCAGTTAGTATGATGCGCCGAGCCCGGTGCATGCAATACAGATGAATGGATACATGCATGTAAAGCATAAGGATGCTAATTTGAAGTATGCCCTAAAACTAACCATCATAAGCGGTTAAGTAAAAGGGAGAAATAAATTGGGGTTGGAAGACATGCATCACACACACGCACGCTTATTACAACAGTTGGCCCTCTCGACGGAGGGTTCGAATAAGAAGCTAACTAGCTAATCTAAGCTAATTAAACTAATTATTACAAGCCAAAGCTAATTAACTAATCCTAGTTAACTAACTAGCTATTACAACACAAATCGAATAGTTAAGCGCATCAACTAATTAAGTACAAATCAAAGCATAAACTAGCTAAGCAAATTAGCTAAGTAAAACAGTAAAGCAATGTCCTCGGAGGGAAGAGAGTGCATGCATGCCCAGTCGCCTCGTTCAGAAATCCACTGCGATGCCCCGATTTGCCTCTGTTTTCAATTATTCTCAGAACATTGCACAAAGCTCCATAAAGCTTTAACTCCACCATGGGAACCTGTAGGAACATGGCCGACCACTTTCTGGAGTTGCCAACCACTGGCCGACCACCTATCTTTGTTGTAGACCAGAAAAAGTGATCGGCCAACTAGTTTTTCTGGCTGGCCGACCAGTTGTTGCTGCACTTCTCCAGTTTGCTGCAACAAAGAGCAAGAAAGGGCATGGTAATGTATTTGCAAGTTATATGTGCACAACTACCCTCCCTATCATTTCATGATCTCAAGGGAGTGCGGTTCTCGACCCTCAGGCCATCAATCACGCATCTCGATGCATGATGGTCGAGAAGCCAAATTGCACAATCAATATGAAATGAATGCACACATAAACACATAAAGCCTAGAACTCTATCATGTATGATCAAGAGCGTCGGCGACCGAGAATTGAGGCACGTTTCATCACTCTAAGTATGAAACGTCCCTCGTTTCTCATGCTCGGATTAACACTTAATCCAAACAAATGCAATGCAACTCAAGCATGCAAACATGTAATGTAGCTTAAGCATGCAAACATGCAATGCAAGGCATACTCAATGCAATGAATAACATGGCATACTCAATGCAATGTGATTGTGGCATATACAATGCGAATAAGAACATAGCATGCACAATGCAAACAACAACATAACATGCACAATGCGATGTAACATGGCATACACAATGCTCAATGGACTTAAACCGAATGTGGGCAGACCTCTGCCATGCCCAAAATAGTGGCCAATGATGAAACTAAGGCACAAAAAGGCAAGGCAAACATGCTCAATGCAATGGCCTATCAACTAGGCCTAAGAACACAAGTCTCAAGCATGATGAAGAAGTGATAAACATGGAAGTGTGACAACACTAAAGGCTCTGAAATCAAGTGTGAAATGATGCCAAATCATTCAAACAACACAAGTAAAGCATGCAAGAGGGCCTAAGGCACAAAGCCATTAAAGAGACTACACAAAGGGGCATGCAATACATGGCACAAATGATTGAACCAATCATAGACAAAGCTCAAATAGGTCTAAACAAAGACCAAACATATTGAGATGGGGGCCCAAAGGTCTAGGCATGCAAGCATACACACTAGGCCATAAACAAGGCAACAATGCACAACACTCAAAGGCACTTAAAGAGTGAATGAAGTGGGAACATGGCAATGCTACATGCTCTGAAATGTCATGGTAAATGATGCCAAATCATGTACACAACACAAATGAAGCATGCTATGATACCCAAAGCTTGAAGCTAGCATAGGCATTTGCACTATAGCTATGCAAAACATGAAACATATGGCAAAGGCAACCCAAAACATTCCTAGAACATGTCAAAATGATACTAAAACATGTATGGAAGGAAGCCAAAACAAGCTAGCATGAAGGGCATAAGGCATGATGCAGACAAGGCCAAAAGGAAGGATTACACTACACCTACCAAGACCAAGCATGAGATGGCTTCGCCAACAAAAATCAAAGTTATATCATGGCAAAATAACCCCAAATACACACTGAAATGAAAGCTTGCAAGCTTAGGCATGAAGGCATATGCAATGACCCATGTTTAAGGCATAAAGGGCAAACCCTCCAATGCATTGAAAGAGTGACAATTGCAAGTGTATGACCACACTAAATGTACTAAAATCATATTTCAAATGATGCCAAATCATGAAAATAGTCCAAGTAATGCATGCTAGTGGACTCAATACACAAAGCTAACAAGCTAGAATGCACTATGGCTATACAAAGCAATGCATGCATGACCAAAACAACACAAATCAGAGATAGAGCATGCTAAAACATGAACAAAATCTTCTTAGAGTAGAGCCAAAAGCATGCTAGAATGATGGTCTAAAGCATGATACACATTAGGCTAATGAATGGAAATGCACTACAAGTGCAAGGAGCATGCATGGGGCTATCAAACCAAGCCAAAACAGATCTAAGGCATGTTAAAAAAACACCAAAAATCTACTGAGATGGACCCAAAACATGCTAGAAAGACATGCTACCTCATAAGGCATACAAGGCTAGTTTGCAAAATTTACACTACAAGTGTATTAAGCATGCAAGGGGTGACCAAACCAAGCCAAAATAGAGTTATGGCAGGTCCTAAAAGTCACAAAAAAGTGCTCAAACAAAGCCTCGAGAAGATAGAAATACATGCTCTTTTGATGGGCCATCAACACAAGTAAACAAGAGAAGAGGAGGGGGGACAACCCCCACCCATTTGGGGCCTCAAAACCAGTTTTTCACCACTAAAATTCATCTGGAATTTAATGGTTTAAAGGCCAAAAGAAGTTGGTTTGAAAGGTGATGAAAGATGCACAAAAGGCCTCACAAGCCAAGGAACAAAAGGGAGGGAACACCCCCTAGCCAAACAAGGCTTAAACCACCACTTTTATACCCCAAAAACAGAGTATTTTACAACTGAAAAACCATGTCAAAATAGTGCAAAAAGATAGCAATTACATCATGCAAGACAAGTTTAAGAGACAAGCCTTATATCCCTTGAAGCATGAGCACAAGAACAACCACTTCAACCACTTTCTTGGTTCAAATAAACCTTCAACAGCCCAAAATTAGTCCCAAGATGCCTTAGCCCAAAGGTGGTCCAATTTGGTTAAAGGGTTGTATGCAAATGTGTAAAGAATGCCCACTTTCAAGTCTAAAACAATAGGAGAGAGAGAGAATTCTAGAGAAAGGGAAGGGTTTGCTCACAAATCTTCTAGAGAGAGAGGATTGTAGAGAGAGAGATTTTTTAGAGAGAGAGGCTCCTCTAATCTTCCAACCTTGCAAAATATGAGATATATCTTCCATATATAGCAATTCAAGAGCTTTGGGTCGGAAAATATCTAAATTGCAAATATCTGGAGTAATGCACAATAGCTGGAGCAAAAAGATCTTCAAAAAATTTGATTTTGGGACCTGTAGACCACTTTTCTGGTTGGCCAACCACTTTCCTAGTCGGCCGACCACTTTTCTGGTCGGCTAGCTACTTTTTCTGGTCGGCAGGAAAATTCTGCTTTTCAGGTCCAACTTCAAATGGGCATAACTCCTTCATCTGGACTCCTTTGCAGGTCATTCTTGTGTCCAAATTGAAGCCCCGGAAGTAAGCTTTCAAATGGTGGTAGCCTTGCATCAAATTCCAACTGTGAAAAATGTTATGCTTGTTTTGGTGAAGCCACTTAGTTTCAATCCTTCCCGGATTCATGCTGAACTTCTCCTCAACTAGTTTTCTTCCCTCTTCTCTTCTTTTCTTCAACTCCAAACCCCTAAACAAGGTATTTTGAAAGATTTTTCAAAGATTTTATCTCTCTTTCATTCATTTCCACTTTGTCCTTGCTCGATTTACCAAAAAACGCAACATTTAACGAAATGTGAGCGTCGGAACATCGTAGGAACTTTATTTTCAAAACATTTTGAAAGAGAGGGTTTCAAGGTCTAAAATCTTTTGATAAAGATTGTTTTGGTCCAAAAGGGGTATGAAGTTGGGATTTGACTCTCTCTCCTTGCCGAAGAAACTGAACCTTTGCCCTGCACACCTTTCACCACCAAGTAAACCATCAGTAGTGCCCAAGTCTTAAGGGCGGTCAAAAATGGGGTGTCTACAATATATAAACTTGCCCTTGTAGTCTCAACACATGTAAACCAAGCCACAACACACATATTCCATTCAAACATTAAACAAACAACCATTGTAATTTCAACACAAATTCTTTACAAAGAGCTATTTTAGTACAAAGAACCATTTCAGTTAAAAAAACAAACAAACAAACAAAAAACAACAAAAAACAAAGGGGGGTCTTCAAACTGCTCCACCTTCGTCTCCATTATCCTTGATGGATGCCAAGTCTTCTTCTTCCACACCCTTATCTAGCAAGGTCTGGGCAATGTCCCCTTCTTCTGGCCTCATGCCGCTGAAGTCCATGTTTGGGAAGAGCTCCTCTGCCCTATACTTGAAGCTAGTCCAGCCACTGTCCCAGTACATGCTCATCTGGTGTTTATAATAGTCTAACTGCTGAAACCTCTGGATTATTTCTTCCCTAGTCTGCCCCTCCACCAGCTCAATAGCCGCCACATTCGACGGTCCAGCACCACCCTTCTCCTCCCTAGCCAAGCTCCGTGCCACAGCTGCGTCAATGACCATTTGAAACTCAGAGGATAGCTTAAATTGTTCCACTGCAGCCATGCACATGCCTGGATAAGCAGTCCTCTCAAACACCAACACCTTGGCCAACTACGCTATCTTGGTCCTCTCTTCTCCCAGGGCCCTCTCTAGCTTAGCCACTCATGTATCTACCTCCTCCTTATCCTTCAAGGCCAGACTACGCAGTTCCTCATTATTTACAAGGGCCTCCTTCAACCGTTCGTTGGCAACGGCGTAGGCTTTCTGAGCTTTATCGGTCTTCTTCTGTTTACTCGCCAATTCAAACTCTAACGACACCGCCTTACAACATGTTGCTTTAAGCTCTACCTTAACAATTGACAATTCGGCGGCAACCTCAGCTTGGCCCATTCTGGAGCGCTCAGCCAGATAACCATGCACAACTGCCAACACCTCTATTTTCTTCGCCCTCTGAGCGTACGCCAAGCCCTTGGCACATGCACTTCGCGCCGCTTTCCTTCAACTCACCATTTCCACCCTCACATTCTGCAGTTGCGACTACGCTTTCTCCAGTGGGGCCTTAAGCGGTTCTGCCTATGCCCTTGCTTATACCTCTTTGCCCAATAAAGCGGCAATCAGGGTTAATGCCTCTATCTGCACTGAACAAAACCCTCTCATGAGGTCTTCTTCTGTACACTACGCCACCCCTCGCATGGCCGCATTATCTATAGCTCCCAGCAGACGGGTTGCAGCCGCCCTGGCTTCGCTCCCATCACCCACCAAGCGGCCGACCACCGCAAGCAAATGATGAGTGGCGGTCCCCAACGACCCCAGCACGGTGCTTGTCTTTACTTTGCTTGCCCGCTCTCTCCCCAACTCCTAACTTTGCGGCACTTCCCTTGAGAGCATCTCCTTGGAGGGCACGTCTATTGATTGGTCAGCCGTTGGTAACCCTTCTTGCTCATCTACCTCGTCTCTCCCTTGGACGATTGGGGGCTCAACCAACCCTGCCTCCGCCTCTACACCAAACCTGGCCTCTTCTCCCTCTACTTCTGGGGGCACTTCCACTGCCCCCCTTGGTCTTCTTCAGCAGCATTCCCTCTTCACTTCCCTCTAACACCACCTTTCACTTCTTCTTCTTCTTCTTCTTTTTCTTCTTCAAAACCAACTCTATCTTCTTCTTACTCCTCTCCCTCAATGGATCTACCGGTGCTCGCAAAGGCACAAATGTTGCAAAGTCTTTTTCTCCCAAGGGTTTGGGTCATGGTCAAACTGACCTCTTTACAACCAGCTTCAGCGCTAGGCCTAACTGTTTCTCCTTGTATTGGTCTGCCATGGAAAAAGCTCACGTGCCCTCTGGCTCTTAAGTTTTTCTCCTTGACTCCACCTCCTTTGGAGTAGGATCTCCCTCGGTCGGCTCAGGCCCCAACTTTAGGGCAAACAAGGCTAAGGGTTGGACTAGGTCATCCCATTTTAGCCGCTCTTTCTTCCTCCACTCATTCACCTGCTTGACCCTCCTCTCCGCCGCAGCATCCAACTTTGGTTCCACTGACTTGGTTGAAACTTTCCAAGTCATACGAACTCCCCATTCGCCGTCTGCCGACATGAAGAACCATTTTGGCCTCCACTCCTTTACTAATGAGGCAGCCCAGCCACCAGTCCCCTCCCCACTATTGCCTACAGGGTCACCCACGTCTCCTGTTGCCCCGAGGCCTTGTAGCATGCATAAAAACTTATCCACCGTCATCGTCTCTCCCCTAGTTGCCCGCGACCATGAGATTGCACAGGCAAATAGGATCTTCCACACATTTGGCATTAGTTGCCCTAGCGTCACTTCTAGGCGATTCAACATCTCGACCACCAGTGAGGGCAGTGGTAACCTTAGGCCTTCGCACAGCACCTCCTTGTATAGCGTAAACTCCATTGGCCGCACGTTAAACGGTCTCTCATTCACCGTGGGCACTCTCAATTGTATGTCCACTGGAATCTAATATTTTCTCCGTAACTCCTCCAAATCCTCTGCTATTAGCGTGGATTTGTCAGCTTTGGTATGCTAGTGGTCGGGAAGGGGTTGCGTTGGCCGCTCTACGGCCTTTTCTCCCAGCCTCTCCACTCTATATTGTTTCGCCAATACCACTCCATCATCATCTCCTAACGCATCTGATGTCATGGTCGGCGCTTTGTCTTGTGCCATCTCCTTTACGTTTCTGTATACCGCCTTGGTTGTAGGGGTGAGAAAATCTGCAATGAGAAACAAATGAGAGTCCACCGAGATATAAAAACTAAAGTTTGGAATGTGTTGATTTTTCACAATAAGGTAAGTAAATTGCACCAGTCCGAATGCCCAAGGTTTGCTTGTATGCCAAGGATCACGATTAAAATTCGCCAGTTTGAAAATTTCACCAAGTTAAAACCCTCACCTTTCCCACGTCACCCCCTATACAAACCCTTCACTTCCTACTACCGCTTCACATCCCTCACTAGTGGCCTAGATTGCCCCACATATACGGCCATGATTCGTCCCTCACCCCATCAATTCTCTTTCCTCTCCCCCATCTATTCCACTTCACATCACCACATGCTTACCTGCACCTTGAGCGCTGTGCATCGTCACTGTATTTATGGTCGCCTTCACGATCGGCCAGCCAGATCGTTATCTTTCACGCTCGGCCAGCCCGATAGTCATCCTTTCTACTCGACTGCCTTTACGCTCGGCTAGCCCGCCAGTCATCTTTCCTGCTCGACCACCTTCATGCTCTTCCAACCCGACAGTCATCCTTCCCGCTCAGCCGCCTTCACGCTCGACCAACCAAACGGTCATCTTTCACACTCGGCTCACCTTTGTGGTCAGCCAGCCTGATGATCATTCCCTACGCTCAGCCACTTTCGCAGTCGCCCATCTTGATGGTTAGTCGGTCTTTCCTCACCACTCCACCACCCTTCCACCCCGCCCCACACCTGCACCCTTCCCGGCCTTGCGGGACTCCCAACACCTTTCTTATTCCTTTCGTTGGACTAAAGCTGCACTTGGGAATGAGAGACTACTGATACTAATGGGCACCCAAGAGGGCCCAGCCCGCGGCGAAGGGCCCAGCTCACGGCCTGGGTATTAAAGCCTAATAACTTTGAGAAGCCAATGCTGGACTAAGACCAACAACATTCAAACACAGGCAGGAAATTAGCCACGTAAATAGACAAAGATCCTGCAAAGTTATTGCACCCACACATCAGCCATTTAATGAGGCATTTGCAGCATTAAATACAGCAAGCCCTTTACGTCGGAAGAAGCAAACTCACCATGAACGATATGATCTAGACTATAAACTTTTGGCTAACAAGACAGTCTGGATTGGATAAGGAAATGATGAGTAAAGGTTATAAGGAAGCTTTCGAGATACGTCAAAGGTTAAGTTTTTCATCCCTTGCTTCTTTCTCTCTATAATCAATCTCCCATAACCTAACTTGATCATTGGAGTGTCTGTCGGGGGATTACTTCCTCCTTTGGACCTTTCTGCAGGCTCGTTTTGAGGACTCCGAGGTCTGTAGACTCATTGGAAGCGTAGATCAGTCCGACTGATCCTCCGTTGGATCCGTTGGAGTAACTGAACTATCAATATCATATCCAACTGTGCCAAAATTGTTTTAACCTCATAAAAATGAAAAGTCCTCCAATAATATCTCATATCTTGAGTTAAAATTTAATAAAGTCAATTGACACAATATTTGACTCTATAGAATTTTACTATATTAGCAAATATAATCATTATCAATAGATGATTTTTAAAAATAGATTTAATGGTCAAAATAAGAGAATTGATTATGCCAAAACAACATAGGAACCATTTGAGTAGTTTAAGTATTTTCTTTTTCTTATATCGTAACAAATTTAAAAAATGACTTTTGCCACTTCTATAATTAAAGTTGTTAGGATCAAATAAAACTATGTAATTACTTTCATTTTTTTTAACTTCAAATTTAATATTGAAAAACTTGAAGGGATCATAGAGCCAACTAGAAGTCCCGTTTACATGATCTAACTCGTTTATTTTGTAAAACTCTCCATATATATTATCCATGAAAAAAAATATATGTTGATCAAACAATCATAACTTTTATTTTATTTTATTTTGTTCGTCTTAAAAAAAATGTTCTGTTTTAAAATAAAATAATACCTACTATCCATTTTTTAGAGACAAACGTGATAAAAAAAAATGTTAAGTTATAGGATCGACTTAATTTTTCTATTAATGATATACTAATACCTATAATGACTTAAATTATTAAAATGGTGGTACTATATGTACCAATTAATGTACACTCTAGTATACTAACTAATGTTATGTAATTATTATACAAATTACAAATATTCAAAACCCCTAAAATTATTCCACATCATCTATTAATATATTAGTAGGAAATGTTTGGGATCCCCTTTGGGGATGACCCCTACACCCCTAAAGTGATCCTGGCTCTCCATGTATGTGTGGGGCCTACTTATGTATATATGGGATCCACATCATGAGTAATCTAAATTTGTAGGAATTTTGTGGAGATCTTGTAGAGGTGGGGACCTCAATCATTACTTGATCAAAAAAGGGAAGATTGTGTGAAAGCTTTATGTCATATCTTAATGAAATCCGACATGTGTGACGATCAATTTGAATTTCAGAACACACAAAACCAAAAGAGAGTTAAAATAATCACACATCAACTTGTTCTCATGGCAATCACACAACTTAGTTTTTTTTTTTTTCTTTAAAAAAAAAACAAGAAAGAAAAAATATTTTAAGATGTCATCATTGTATTCGTAGGTCTAGGTCCCGGGATAATCGGTTGCCAACTTGATTTAACATAACCCATAAGAAGGGACCCACTACTGAAACACCAACGGAGCTCAACCATACATTATAGACGCGCCCAGAATTTTAGCGGAGTACAGGACGAGATCTCTAAAAAAAATCAGCTGCAAAGTAACGAATTTGCCCCCTTTAAATTCGAACTTGAGTCACACCTGTGGAAAGGGATGTCTTTTTCCATCACCCTCGGTGGTCACAACTTAGCTGAATGTGCATTTTTACTTTAGTTCATGCCCCACACTAGCAAATTACACTATTATTGACATCTCATCCACACCAAACCACACCCCTGACCATTTGTATTTTTCTATTGAAAAAAATGTATTCATTTATTTATTTATTTTTTTAATAAAATGTTTAAATGTTATAGAAAAGTAAACAAGGATTAGTGTTATACCATTTGGGAGATTAATTAGGGTTACATAGAGCATTCAAAAAACAAGAGTATAAATTAATTAAATCTTAGTGATGCTATTAAAAATATATATTGTACGCGGAGGAAAGATTCAACACCACCCGTACTCCTCGCGTCCAAGCTGCGTCTTCCTCCGATCGTCCTGCGGACACAACGAAGGTGAGCTACCCAGCAGTGTATTGCCGGAAAACCCCTCCGACGGTTAAGTTAGCACACACTCTGAGAGAAAGGGAAAAGAGAGAGAGAGGATAAATCGCAATGAGTGTCTCTCACCAGATGATGTTCCATCCCCAGCATAGGAGGCGCAGTCATGCTTGTATACTTTCTGCGCTCACCTCTGCATCTATTCGCTTATTGACATGTGGAGTTGCTCTCTTATCTGTCAGTGCAAATTTAGCTAAACACCACCTAATCAAACCGCTAGTTGGCATCGGCGGGAATAGGCAGCCCGACAGAATTATCACGGCCTCCTTCGACCGAGCTACTTAACGAGCCCAATAGTGCCACTCACCGAGCTCCGTAGCATTCCAATACGGCCGAGCTCCAGACAGGTTAGGCCGGTCCAAGGGAGACCTTTCCGCTGAGCTACATGCGCGACCAATAAGCCCGGGTTGACAGACGATCATCTAGGCCGAATGGGCCCTGGACCTCAACCGAGCAAACCAACTCTGGATTAGCCCAAGTTAGCTCGGCCCAAACGCGCTCGGACCTCTTTTTAGCTCGGTCATTACCATGGCCCAAAGCCAGATTATGAAATCTCCCTCACACACATATATATATATATATAATTTCTATACAGAGCGATACGAGTCTTTTGAAATTTATCATTTTAAAATAAATTTAATGATATTTATTTATAAACATGCCATTGTTACAATATTTTGATTGAAAATTTTGTTGGCACCTCTTTAAATGCTTTGATCGGCTGCGATATTTTAAAGTTGTGTGATGGCACCTCTTTAAACTAGATGAAGAAGATAATGCTCTCAATTGCGTGACACAATAATTTGCGGGGATAATTAGTGGATACTCTACAAGTTGTGTCTTGTCATATTATTTATGCAATGTTTTGAATTAAGATAAATTGTATTTTGTCTTTTTGATATTTAATTATTTTTTTATTTTAGTGTTTGAATTTTATTTTTATTTTTTTTATTTTGACTTATCATGTTTCAAGTTTTTTCAGGAGGAAATATCATTTTGTCTTCCCAAACTATTACACAAAAATCAATTTGACACTAAGATTTTGCATTATTTTTATATTTTTTATTATTATTTTGCAAAGTATATTATTTAAAATTTAATTTTTTCATTATTGAGATAAAAGATTATTTATTAAATACATTTTTTTTAATATTTAGGAGGCTAATTGATTTTTAAGATATAATTTTAGGGTAAAATAACGTTTAAATGAAGTTTTGTGCCACGTCAGCCAATTCTGTTTAATTGTAGATAGAAACAAATAGCGGGAGATAAATTGATCAATTTTTAAAAAGTTAAGGGATTACATTAAAATAATATAAACTATGGCTGCCAAATTAATTTTCATGTAATAATTTAAGGGATAAAATGATATTGTCACACCCCAATAATTTAGACAATTAAATATTAAATTAGGACTAAACCCCAATCAATATTCCATAATCTAAATCCTAGGGGTGAAACAAAAAAACTAAATGCCAATCAAACCATCCACCATAATCTCATAACTATCCAATACCTCCAACATTAAATTAACAATAAATAGTCAAAATAACTTAAATAATGTACGGTTACAAACCATGCCAAATTATCCCAATACTAAAGTCATAAAAAAAAAATTAATATATCAACCCTAAGCTCAAGAAAACAAAAGAAGTCCAAACGACAAGTCCAACAACTATAGTAATTCTACGTCACCACCGTAGCCCCAACTAATCCTGCAAAGGAATCTCGATTGCGCTCAAACAGAACGCACTTGAGTTGCTAAGTGACAAAAAGATCAGTATACAGGTATACTGCTATGAGTACAAGATTTCACTCTCACGTGTCCACTAGACACAAAGAAAAATACATTTAATTCATGTTACGAGACAAGACAAGTAGTTTCATCCGTACCGAGACGAATAGGTAGTTTCCCGAGATACGGTGGCCTTTAGTTTCTTGCCCGTATACAACGAAATATAAATTGAGGATAAAATAAACAAAATAAAAATAAAAATATGGTGGGTCAGCCCTGCATAAAAAATTAATAAGACCCACTATCCTGCAAAAAAATAAAGTTAGTATAATTTAATCATAAATAACTTGCTAAAGAAGTATAAAAATGCACCGTTTCATACTTAAATAATTCGAATTAACCAAAACTCAAAGAACAAAAGTTGTACAGAATCAAATTTCCTAAAAGATTGCGTGGACAAATTTAGTAGAAATTGAACAGGTTGAGAGAAAAACTTAAAAGAAAATCCTAACCGAAATTTGATCGAAAAATCTGGAACTAAAAACGAAAAGAAACTGCCGTAAGATGAATTGTTTCGGAAAAGTTCAAAACATAAAATGTGTTCAGAATAATTTTTTACTGTAGTGTAAGCGAAACCAATAAAAATGAGCTCGTTTCGTAGGTTAAAATAGCCTATAAAATCTGCATTGCTAAAATGAATCAAAACTACAATATCTAAGATCATCTGATTATAAGTTATAATCGATCTTTTTAATAAAAAGTTTAAACACAAAAGTTGTCTAGAATCACGTATACATGTCTCTGCTCAAATTTCATAATTTATCGAGGTCGTTTACCATTTTTCAAGATGAACAAATCAATATAATTCACACTATAACAATAAACTCATAATTAAATTCTTTGTACCTTAACTCCACCACTTCGGCCTCCACTTCCGGCCTACACATATATCACATGTGCCTCCCGTATACCTAACACCACTCCAAAACCAAACTTGTACAGGGATATCATCCGGAGTTTAACCCACACTCCCCGAATGGTTAACATATACGTACGTGCGTAAATCAAAGCACTCGTCTACTCATGAGAACGAGACAACAATGTACATATACAAAACATCTCACTCATGAGAACAACATCACAATGCCAAGCCTAAGGCATTCAAATAAATCTCATAATCCTCACTTTTTTTTATACATTCTTTCTCACAATCACTCAAATAAAACAACAATCCATGGAGTCATGGTGGAATTTATCTATGAGTTGCTAATTTATTTTAATTTCATAAAACCATGAGTGTAATTACAACCATAAAATCAATCCATATAAAAACCATAAACCTTGCATATACAACTAATCAAAATAATTAAAATCAATCAATCCTCTAAAAACCCTAAACCTTACATACATAACTAATCAAAATAATTAAAATCAATTAATCATCTACATGGAAATACAAAATCAAATCAACATAAAATAAATAAAAATAAATAAATAAAACTAACGAATTAAACATAAATCCAGTGAAGTGGGTTTTGTACTCACAATTTTTTTTGAAAATCAAAGAAATATTTGAAGAACTAATAGAGCCACCAAAACAAAACCCTAACCCTAATCTTTTTTTTCTCCTTTCCTCTTCTCCCCGCCGTCTCTCTCTTTTCTCTCTCTCTCTCTCTCTCTCTCTCTCTCTCTCTCTCGACTTTCCGCTGTTACACCTGCTCTTTTTTTTTTTTTGTTTAATGAGGCTCTATCACTTATATATCCTAATAAACTATTATAATATATTATATTATATAATACAACATAATTATAATATATATAAATATAAATATAAGATTAAATATATATATATATAACACCTTTTTCTTTTTTTTATTTTTTATATAACAAATATAAATATTTAAACATTTGGATTAATTATATATAATTAAATAACACATTAAATTAATTAAATACCACATTAAATTCTCGTGCACGTAATTAATAAAGACAAAGATAAAATAAAGTAATAATACTAAATAATTACTTATGAAAAATCAAGGTCGTTACAATATGCACACCTCAAAAAAATCTCATCCTGAGATTCGATAGGAGAGAGCACTAAGCAAAAAGTTCCGGGTGCATACGCCGAACTTTCTCTTCTAACTCCCAGGTAATATCGTTCTCATCCTCACTCCATTGCACTTTCACCAAGTTCACTTTCTTGTGCCGCAACTGCTTTACATCCTGGTCTAGAATAGTAACTAGTCGCACCACATACGTTAGATCGTCACTAATCTCCAACACCTTTGGTGATACTACTTCAAAAGGGTCTTGCACATACTTCCGCAATAAAGATACATAGAACACATTGTGAATCATAGCTAAAGCAGGTAGTAGGGCTAATTTGTAAACCACATTACTAATCTTATCAGTGATCTCATATGGTCCCACAAATCTAGGTGCCAACTTTCCCTTCTTTCCGAACCGCATAATACCCTTCATCGGTGAGACCTTCAAAAACATGAAATCTCCAACATTCAACTCAACCCTCTTACGTTTTCTATCAGCGTAACTCTTTTGATGACTTTGTGTAGTCTTAATACGTTCCCGAATAATGTTCACTTTCTCCGTGGTCTCTCTCACCAACTCTGGCCCTAACAACGGCGCATCTCCTACCTCCATCCAGCAAACAGGTGATCGACATGCCCTTCTATACAAAGCCTCAAAAGGTGCCATCCCGATACTGGAGTGATAGCTATTATTATAAGAAAACTCCACCAATGGCAAGTGTTCTTCCCAACTACCACCAAGATCGAGAGCACAAACTCTCAACATATCCTCCAAGATCTGATTTACCCGCTCAGTTTGCCCATCTGTCTCAAGATGATAAGCCATGCTCAAGTCTAACCTAATACCCAAAGCATGATGAAAACTCTCCCAAAACTCTACTACAAACAACGGATCACGATTCGTAACTATAGAAACTAGTGCGCCATGAAGTCACACCACCTCCCAAATATACAGCCTAGCCAGTTTATCCGCAGTTCGGTGAACACTGATAGGAATAAAATGAGCAGACTTGGTGAGTCAATCCACTATTACCCCAATAGATTCATTGCCTTGCTTAGACCGCAACAATGCATCCACGAAGTCCATACAGATGTACTCTCATTTCCAAGTAGGGATCTTGAGAGGTTGTAAAAGTCCAAACGGTCGTTGGTGTTCTACTTAACCTGTTGGCTCACATAACATCGAGAAACATACTCTTATACGTCTTTCTTTATACTTTCCCACCAAAATGTCCTCTTCAGGCCATGATACATCTTAGTCCCACCAGAGTGAATGGTATATCGGGACCTATGGGCATCATCCATAATCTCTTTTCTCAATTTAACAATGTTAGGTACACACAACCTGCCCTTAAATCACAATCCCCCATCTGAGTCCACAGACCAATCAATAGGACAATCATCAATCAAATCCACTACAAGATCATCGAGCTTGCTGACGAGAAACCTATCTAAATTCTGCATTGACGAACTTTACCCAGTAATGTCAGCTGTACGGTCAAACTACCAATGTATGCCCTCTCAGCACTCTTTATTGGTTGAACATCATGCATTGAAATTAACTTCAAGGACTTTCATTCCTGAATCTTCAAAGAAGCTATAATCCCATGTTATCGACTAAGTGCATCTGTGACCACATTTCCTTTTCCCAAGTGGTAAAGGATCTCGAAATCATAACTACTAACAAATTCAACCCACCTCTGTTGCCTCATGTTCAACTCTTTTTGAGAAAAAAGATATTTGAGGCTCTTGTGATCTATGTACAACTCAAAGCGCTCCCCAAACAAGTAGTGTCGCCACACTTTCAACATAAAAACAACTGTTGCCAACTCTAAGTCATGAGTAGGGTATCATCTCTCATGAGATTTTAACTGTCAAGAAGCACAAGATACAACCTTTTGATGCTGCATCAATACACATCCCAACCCAGTTCCACTTGCATCAGTAAACACTACTAACTTTTCCCCTTGTACTGGTATAGTTAACACCGATGTTGTAGTCAACCGCTGCTTTAACTCCCGGAAAGCTTTCTTACAATCATTTGTCCATACAAATTCACATTCTTGCGGGTCAACTTGGTCATGGGTACTGCAATAGTAGAAAACTTCTCTATAAATCTCCTGTAATAACCGACTAGTCCTAAAAAACTTCTCACCTCTGTAGCGTTCGTGGGCTGCTTTCATTCTTTGATCGCAATGACTTTCTCAGGATCTATTGCTATTCCCTGATTTGACACAACATGCCCCAAAAATCAAACTTTTTTCTCCCAAAAGTGACACTTATTGAATTTAGCGTATAACTATTGCTCCCTAAAAGTCAGCGATACAACTTTCAAGTGTTCTCTGTGTTCCTCCTCATTCTTAGAATACACCAAGATATCATCTATGAAGATAATCACAAACTTATCTAGATACGGTTGAAAAATTCTATTCATTAAGTCCATAAAATAGGCAAGAGCATTGGTCAAATGAAAAGGCATTACAGGAAATTCGTACAACCCATACTGGGTCCCAAAAGCAGTCAACGGTATACTTTCCTCTAACACACCCATCTGATGGTAACCCGTTCTGAGATCAAACTAAGAGAACATGGCTGCCCCCTTCAACTGATCAAACAAGTCATCAATTCTAGGTAGCAGATACTTGTTCTTGATAGTCACCTTGTTCAGCTCTCTGTAATCTATGCACATGCGGAGAGTGTCATCTTTCTTGCTGACACAGATCGCGGCTGCTCCCTATGGGGAGTTACTTGAACGAATGAACCCTTTCTGAAGCATCTCTTTTAGCTGCTTCTTCATCTCCACAAGCTCTTTAGGTGCCATTCTGTATGCCACCTGAGAAATTGGTGTAGTTCCCGGCACTAAGTCAATGCGAAATTCTACTACCCGTCGAGAAGGAGGTCCAGGTATCTCTTGGAATACATCCTCAAACTTACGCACCACATCTACCTCACTAATACCCTGCTCAGGGATTTCTACCGAGCATAGAAAACTCGTCATCACTAACTCTTCTCCATCGCTAGAAGTGTGGGTAAGCCTTGGCATACCGGGAATATCTATATTTACAATCTTTCCAGCACAATCTACAGTCACAAAGTATTTTTGTAGCCAATCCATACCTAAAATAATTGTAAACCCCTCAAACCCTAACACAATTAGGTCTGCATACAAGCCTCTACCCGCAAAGTCAATCTCAAAATCTTTACACATCTCATAAAGAGTAACTGCCCCTCCTAAAAAGGTCTCAACACAAATAGGTCTAGACAAGGAGGTAGTTACAATATGTTCTCTTTCTATAAACTGTCTAGATATAAAAGAATGAGAGGCACCAATATCAAAAAGTACTCTAATGGGTTCTTGAAAGAGATTAAAAGTACCTTACACTTTGTTAGTTCCTGGCATCACTACAACTGCCCTGGCTGGAGCTGCTTGACCCTGTCACGCCTACTGTCTCTGAGAGCAATCCTTGATTACATGCCCCAACTGCTGACACCCAAAACACTTCATATTAATCGGTTGAGGTGCTACTGGTCTGATAGGTGGGGCCCCCTCTAACTGAGGTATGGGAGAACAATAACCCAACTGTGGCACTTGTTGTCGTTGGTCTTGATAACCCTGTGGGGCGAACCACCCTGTCTCTGATAATAGTGCCCCTGGGGCTCGAAATTGCCCTGAGGCCTAAAATTACCCTGAGATCTGAAATTTCCCTAACTACCCTGCTGTTGTGGCCTCTGAAATTGCTGACCCCTATGTCTTTGATCATAGGGTCGGTATCTGTTCCCATCCCGCTACTAGAAGTGACTCCCTCTAGAAGTCTCTCCGACATTAGCCTTTCCTTCTTTAAACTGTTTCTCATTTTCCTCATACTTCAGTGCCAAGTCAAGAACTCTATCAAACGGTTCAGCATCAAAGGGAATAAGGGACTTAGATAGGTAATGATTCACTCCCTTAATAAACTTCTTATTCTTCTTCTCCTGCGTGTCGACCAAGTAAGGGGCATAACGAGACAACTTATTAAACTTGGTGACATACCCGATCACTGTTCTACCCTTTTGAGTCAACTTCGAAAATTCATCACTCAGTTAAGACCGAATAACAGCAGGAACAAAGTTCTGGTCAAAACGAGTCTTGAAATCTGCCCAAGTCAAAGTCGTTAAATCTAGACCCTCGTTCCACTAGTTCCACCAAAATAGGGTTGCTCCCTCAAGCTGATGTGTAGCCAACTCCTATTTTTTGAACCTCAGTAAGCTACATACGACCAAACACCATCTCACATATCTGAACCCAAGTACCAGTTGCAATGGGTCCTCCATCTCTAGAGAATTTTTGACCTCCCAAAGAACCAAAGTCTTTGTTTCTCTTCGCAAAGAGATCTCCTTGCTGGCCTTGATTATTGTTCTGAACAACCTGAAGTAACTGAGCCATCATCTTCCCCACATTAACCTGTACCATATTGGTTGCGTCAGTAGTAGTCGCTGCTGCCAATGTCGCTACCGCTACGTTAACAATAGTTTCTTCCCCTATGCCATTGGGCTTAACACTTTTCAAATTATACCTTCCATCCATCATCATCAAGTTAAACACACAGGAAGAATTCGTTCATAAATACTTAGAATAAATTCAACCACCAACCTAAACCAGCTAACCCATGTTTCCACAATCCGAGGATTACCTAAACTATCACAAGTCTAGGGTAACCTAGAGCTCTAATAACAAACTGTGACGCCCCAAAAATTTAGACAATCAAATATTAAATTATGACTAAACCCCAATCAATATTCCATAATCCAAATCCTAAGGGTGAAACAAAAAAACTAAACGCCAACCAAACCATCCACCATAATCTCATAACTATCCAATACCTCCAACATTAAAGTAACAATAAATAATCAAAATAACTTAAATAATGTACGGTTACAAACCATGCCAAATTATCCCAATACTACGGTCATAAAAAAAATAATAAATACATAAACTAATATCAACCCTAAGCTCAAGAAAACAAAAGAAGTCCAAACGACAAGTCCAACAACTATAGTAATTCCACGTCACCATGTAGCTCCAACTAATCCTACAAAGGAAGCTCGACTGCGCTCAAACAGAACGCACCCGAGTTGCCAAGAGACAAAATAGGTTAGTATAGATGTATACTGGTATAAGTACAAGATTTAACTCCCACGTGTCCACCAGACACAAACAAAAATACATTTAATTCTTGTTACGGGACAAGACAAGTAGTTACATCTGCATCGAGACGAATGGGTAGTTTCCCGAGATACGGTGGCCTTTAGTTTCTTACCCGTACACAACGAAATATAAATTTAGTATAAAATAAACAAAATAGAAGTAAAAATATAATGGGTCAGCCTTACATAAAAAGTTAGTAAGACCCACCATCTTGTAAAAAAATAAAGTTAGTATAATTTAATTATAAGTAACTTGCTAAAGAAGTATAAAAATGCACTGTTTCATACTTAAATAATTCGAATTGACCAAAACTCAAAGAACAAAAGTTATATAGAATCAAATTTCCTAAAAGATTATGCGAACAAATTTAGTAGAAACTGAACAGGTTGAGAGAAAAACTTAATAAAAAATCCTAACCGAAATTCGATCAAAAAATCTGAAACTAAAAACGAAAACAAACTGCCGTAAGATGAATTGTTTTAGAAAAGTTCAAAACATAAAAAGTGTTCAGAATAATGTTTTACTATAGTTTACACATAACCAATAAAAATGAGCTCCTTTTGTAGGTTAAAATAGCCTTTAAAATCTATATTGTTAAAATGAATCAAAACTACAATATCTAAGATTATCTGATTATAAGTTCTAATCGATCTTTTTAATAAAAAGTTAAAACACAAAAGTTGTCTAGAATCACGTATACATGCCTCTGCTCAAATTTCATAATTTATTGAGGTCATTTATCATTTTTCAAAATGTACAAATCAATACATTTCACACTATAACAATAAACTCATAATTAAATTCTTTGTACCTTAACTTCACCACTTCGGCCTCCACTTCCGGCCTACACATATATCCCATGTATCTCCCGTATACCTAACACCGCTCCGAAGCCAAACTTGCACAGGGATATCATCCCGAGTTTGACCCACACTCTCCGGATGGTTAGCATATACATACGCACGTAAATCAAAGCACTCGTCTACTCATAAGAACAAGACATCAATATACATATACAAAACATCTCACTCATGAGAACAACATAACAATGTCAAGCCTAAAACATTCAAATAAATCTCATAATCCTCACTTTTTTTTTTTAATACACTCTTTCTCACTATCATTCAAATAAAACAACAATCCATGGAGTCATGGTGGAGTGTAATGAATTTATCTATGGGTTCCTCATTTATTTTAATTTCATAAAACCATGAGTGTAATTGCAACCATAAAATCAATCCATATAAAACCATAAACCTAGCATATACAACTAATCAAAATAATTAAAATCAATTAATCCTCTAAAAATCCTAAACCTTATATACACGACTAATCAAAATAATTAAAATCAATCAATCATCTATATGGAAATACAAAATCAAATCAACATCAAATAAATAAAAATAAATAAATAAAACAAACGAATTAAACATAAATCAAGGGAAGTGGGTTTTGTACTCACAATTTTTTTAAAAATCAAAAAAATATTTGTAAAACTAATAGAGCTACCAAAACAAAAAAACCAACCCTAATTTTTTTTTTCTCCTTTCCTCTTCTTCCCCGCCGTCTCTCTCTTTTATCTCCCTCTCGACTTTCTGCTGCGCCACCTGCTTTCTTTTTTTTTTTTTTTTTTTTAATGAGGCTCTATCACTTATATAACCTAACAAATTATTATAATTATAATATATTATATTATATTATATTATATAATTATAATATATATAAATATAAATATAAGATTATATATATAACACCTCTTTTTTTTTTTCTTTTTCTTTTTTTATATAACAAATATAAATATATAAATATTTTGATTGATTATATATAATTAAATAACACATTAAATTAATCAAATACCATATTAAAATTTCTTGTAACCATGTAATTAATAAAGACAAAAATAAAATAAAATAATAAATAATAAATAATGACTTACGAAAAATCTGATCACTACAGATATTTTCACAAATATGCATTGTAATTTTTTATATATCAAATATGTTACATCATACTTTACAAATCACTGCTATATTCTGCTAGTACACCAATTCCTTCTAAAACCACACTCATTCTAGCATTACCAAAATAATAATAAAATTGAAAAAAAAAAAAAATTAAAACGTGGCAGTCATGTTCTTAAAATTATAACACAATATGAATATTTTAATTTTGTAATATAATAATCACAAATAATAAAATTATTTTATATCAAAATTCTATTTATACAACATTACTAGGCTTGTATTATACAATTCTGATATAGGTGGGCCCATAGGGGCTTTTGACCCACCACTTAAAGCCCAATGCATGATTCAAACACTAAAGCCCAACATCATTGGAGCTCAACGTTGCACCAAGAACCAATGACATATAAACACTTGTCAAGATAAGAACCAGCCACATAAGCATACAAAGATCCTGCAGAGTTATTGCACCATACATCAGCCATTAATGAGGTACCCTACAGCATTTAATACGATAACCCCTTCACGTCGGAGCAGAACGGCCTCACCATGAACAAGGCAAGCTAGAACATAGACTTTCGGCCAACATGACAGGTCGGAGTGGACAAGGAAATGATGAACAAAGGATATAAGCAGCTTTCTAAAATAAAGAGAAGGTTAGGTTCTTTTATCACCGTCCTATCTCTACATTCCATTAGTCTCTCTTTCTAACTTGATCGTCAGAGGGTTCGCTGGGGGACTCCCGTTTCCCGTTGGACTCTTGTGCAGGTTTCTCTATGGATCCAGCAATCGGATGACGGTGTAGGAGGCTTGGATCAGCTTGACCCGTTCCTCAGGGACTAGTAGAATCATCAGTTGCCGTCGTCTGTGGAAATCTTTCACTTCGTGTGACAATTGTGCTCATTGTCGCCAGAGACCCA
Organism: Camellia lanceoleosa; assembly: GCA_025200525.1. Taxonomy (NCBI): domain Eukaryota; kingdom Viridiplantae; phylum Streptophyta; class Magnoliopsida; order Ericales; family Theaceae; genus Camellia; species Camellia lanceoleosa. The sequence continues at coordinate 54,377,052 of CM045761.1, read as the reverse complement.
TCCGCAATAATCCCTCATTGCCATCCACATGGTGGATGGTCATAACGAGATCCATGGCTTCTCAACACAACGTTGCCAACCCCCAAGTTGACCCTTCTAACCTAAACAACCCACCTCAGTATTTCACAGAACTCACCAACAGCATCAACCGCCTAGCCGAACAAAACCAAGTCCTAATCAATGTTTTGCTTCAGCGAGACCTCTCTGCGCCTCCTCCACCACCACAAGATATCCCACCTAACCGAGAACGAACCCCGAGCTATCCCTTCCAACAAGCCCACCCATCCAACTTGGAGGATTTGCGACCCCCTCCCCAAGACATGAACTCGCCACCTCGGGGTCTACATCCATCAGTCCAAGCACCTGCTCCCGAGGGAGAGGCCAATAGTGTTTAGCCTCCATTGCATTCTGGTGATGACAACGTTCCTATCTGGGATGCAGAACTCCAAGCCATGAAACTCTAGCTTTAAGGAGTCATGTAGAACATGCAGAATAAACCCTCCACAACAGCCAATTCACCATTTGTCGCCTCCATTAGGGACAAACCCCTGCCTCCTAAGTTCAAAATGCCCTCGATCGACTCTTTCGACGGCACAACGAACCCAGTCAAACACTTGGAGACTTACAAGACCCTAATGGTCCTCCATGCATTCCCAGATGAGATCATGTATTGGGCTTTCCCCGTAACGCTTAAGGGGTCGGCCCGACTGTGGTTTAGTCAGCTGCCGACGGACTCCGTCTCTACTTTTCGACACCTAAGTGATTCCTTTCTTAGCCATTTCATTGGTGCCCAGCACCAGCGGCGTCCGATAACCCGGCTCCTCAATATCCGTCAGACAAAGAGGGAGTCGCTACGTAGCTTCGTCACTCGTTTCAACACCGAAGCCTTGTAGGTGGCGGAAAACGACAACAAGGTCATTCTCACAGCTTTCATGGCTGGTTTACGATCATCCGACTTCCTTTTCTCCCTCTCCAAAAACCCTCCAACCTCCATGGCAACCCTCCTTTCCAAAGCCCAAAAATACATGAACGCCGAAGATTCTTTGGCCGCCCGCCAAGATTCCACAACCAAAATCCCAACCCTCTGAGAGAAGAGAAAGGAATCTGAAACCAGAACCACCCAATACAGACAGCAAACACCTCAATATACCGATCAAACTGCTCAAGTCGATCGATCGGCACCTACCCAACCACCGATCGGTTCGAATTGTACACCTCCCTCAATTTCCCCATAGAACAAGTCTTGAACCAAATCCAATGAGATTACAACTTGAAATGGCCACAACCCTCGCGATCTCCTTCCAACCGGCGAGACCAATCCAAATACTGCCGTTGCCATCAAAACCATGGCCACAACACTGAGGAATATGTTAACCTTAAAGACCAGGTATAGAGCTTGACACGCTAGGGGCGCCTCAGTCGGTTCACGGAAGCCCGTCCCCAGCAACGGCCAAGAATTGAACCTGCTAGGGGCAACCGCTGATACACCCCTCCCCGACAACCTGCGTAACCTAACCAAGGCAATGATTGGCCCCCGCCACAACCCCAAGCACAAGGCAACCCTGTTCTCCCGGTCGGAGAGATCAAAGTCATTGCTGGAGGACTTGCATGCGGAGGACCATCCCGTTCGGCCCAGCGAACTGAACTTAGAAAAATCAGACAGGGCTCCAACAAAGAAGTCGCAACATTGGATCGCCCCTTCAAACACCCCAAATAGTGGATGGAGCCTATCACCTTTACAGAAGCCGATTGTACAGGCATTCATTACTCTCACGACGACCCCCTTGTCATCTCTGCTCTCCTATCCAAATACAAAGTCATATGAGTTCTTGTTGACAACGGCAGCTCTTCAGACATCATCTTCCTGAACGCCTATCGCCAGCTCAAGGTCAGGGAAGAAAGTTTGCCCCCTCTCCAAACCCCGTTGATCAGCTTCATGGGGGATTGGGTGACCACCATAGGCTCCATCGATCTTCCTATCACCATCGGAGAATATCCACGGCAGACCACCAAGTTACTCACTTTCTTTGTCATCGATTGTCTCTCTACTTATAACATCTTCCTCGGCTGCACAGCCTTTAACGCCTTCAAGCTGTCACATCTACATACCATCTTACTGTGAAATTTCCTACCGACCTCGAGGTCGGCACCATGAGGGGAGAGCAGACGGTGGCCAGAGAATGCTACGTTGCTTTACTCAAAGAGGTCAAGCTGAATGAGGCCATGATCATCGAAGGGCTCGATGTCAGAGACGAAGACGAGTTAGTCAGAGGGAAACCAGTGAAAGAACTTGTTGAAGTCTCCATCGACCCTGCCAACCTAACAAAAACAGCCAAGATCGGCAACCAACTCTCCTCCCAAGCCAACGCCGACCTTACAGCCCTTCTAACCGAGCACAATGATGTATTTGCCTAGACCCATTCCGACATGCCGGGTATCAATCCATCATTCATCACACATCGTCTCAACATCGAGCCCCATTTCCGACCCTTCCACTAGAAGTAGCGTGTCTTTCATCCGGAACGCAATGCCCTTATTGCTTCTGAGGTAGACAAACTATTGGAGGCTCGGTTCGTCAAGAACGTAGACTACCCCAAATGGCTGTCAAATGTGGTCCTAGTCCGTAAAAACAATGGTAAATAGCGACTCTACGTTGACTACTCCGACCTCAATCTAGCTTGCCCCAAAGATAGTTATCCCTTCCCCCGCATAGATCTGCTTGTCCACGCCACTGCCGGACATCAGATGCTCAGTTTCATGAACGCCTTCTCCAGCTACGATCAAATTCTGATGCACCCGGCTAACCAGGAACACACATCCTTCATCACAGACAGAGGAACTTACCACTGTTGTGTCATGCCATTCAGATTGAAAAATGCTTGAGCAACTTACCAACGGTTGGTCAATGCCGTCTTTCACCATCAGATAGGTCGGAACATGGAAGTCGACATCGATGACATGCTTGTCAAGAGAAAACTCTCCTCTGATCATCTGACAGACCTGCGAGAGACTTTCGAAACCCTACATAAGTATCAAATGAAGCTAAATCCAGAGAAATGCGCCTTCAGCGTAGGATCTGGGAAGTTCTTGGGTTTTATGGTCAGTCAGCGGGGCATCGAGGCCAACTTTGAAAAGATCAAGGCCTTGATAGAAATGCAGTCTCCCAAAACAGTCAAAGAGGTCCAACGGCTTACTAGCAAAGTCGCCGCCCTCAACCGTTTTATTTCCCGCGCAACAGACAAGTGCCTTCCCTTTTTCAAAGTCCTTCGACAGGCCTTTGAGTGGACCACCAAATCCGAAGAGGCCTTTCAACAATTGAAGCAGTGCATGGCCAACCCCCCTATTCTCTCAGGCGCTCTCAGGCGATACCCACTTTCTCTACTTAGCCATATCAAACACCGCAGTCAGTGCAGCCCTCATCAGGGAGGACGGCTCAGTACAGCGTCCGGTTTATTACATTAGCCGAGCTCTTAGGGGGGTAGAACAGAACTACCCTCTACTGGAAAAAAATGGCCCTTGCCTTGGTCATAGCCTCAAGACGACTCCAACCTTATTTCCAAACTCACTCCACAGTGGTTCTCACTGATCAACCTTTGAAGAAGATGATGCAACAACCAGAGCTATCCGGAAAACTTATGCAATGGTCTGTCGAGCTCAGCCAATTTGAAATCTCCAACCGACCTCGAACAGCGATCAAAGAACAGGTTATCGCCGATTTTATCTTGGAATTCACCAATCCCATTTCAACTACCCTCTCTCTGCCCAAGCAATTCAACACTGAGGCAGAAGACCCCCACTCCTGGACCCTCAATGTCAATGGATCATCCCGTAAAGAAAGTAGTGGGGCTGGTCTCATCCTCACCGCCTGTCGCGACCCAAACCCACCCCTAAGGGTTTAGCATCGTAACCGACCAGTAATCCATGATTACCAAAGGCCTGCTTAACAGTGATGACAATAATACAGTATAAAGGGGCTGGCGAAAGCCAATTAATAATAAAAAGATGTCCAATGAGCTATGAAAACCTGAATAGGAAAAGACTTTCATGGACAAAACCACATTCATAGCCATATACCAAAAACACATGTACAAAATAACATACAGGTTAGGGGCCTAATCCCCTCATCATAACTGCACATTCAAGGTCTTAAACATTCTTTACATTAACAGAGACAAAAAGGGCGAATCTAAAGCACCCCAGACAGCCTTGACTCATGTGTGTTCGGAACCTCGATATGAGGCGCGATGGTTGGCTTGACAAAACATGAGTCTAAGTCGGCGCCTCTAGCTCTGGTCTGGTGCTTGGCCACTTACTTATATATATATATATAAACAGTGAGCTAAAGCCCAGTGAATAACAAATGTGTAAAGAGGTTAAAAATGAATGCCCTTTCAGCAATTGAAATAGTCATTTGCATCAATAAATCAGTTATTCAATCAGTGACTCATATTTCGGCCATCAAAACAGTCATAGGTGGTATATCCAATAGCAGAACAGTACAGTAGGTCTTAATAGACCGAACAGTCAGTTGATGGCCATCAAAACAGTAAACAATAGTGGTTCCAAACATTAGAACCGATAGAGATCTCAGTAATAGTAACAGTAGCAGTAGCAATAACAGTAACAGTCAATTGCTATGGATGCCATGAGTACAGTTCGTAAAATAGGACAAACATTCATTCAGTAAACAATATCATTTCAGAAAGCAATATAGTTAATCATTCAGAAAATAATTGTAATTGAACATAGCTTTACAATATTGTTACTCACAGATTACTGGGCTATAGGCTGGCTAATCAGCGTCCTTGGGTGCCAAACCTACACAGTTGCAGAACGAACACACACTAAATTACACACTCGGAATTAATAACTTAGCCCCTTGCTTGTTTTGGTGTGGTTCTAAATCATTATCCTCATTATGGTGCTTTAAACATGGCCTAGGAATGCCTAGGATGGGAATGAGGATGCAAAAATGTACTTAAAAATATTTTTCAAAACTTGCTGAAAACAGGGGCCTTGCTCGAGCGTGGCTTCCTTCGCTCGAGCGGACATACAGGATGTGCTTGGTCGCTCGAGCGTAGACTCCTTCGCTCGAGCGATCTGCAAAAATGTGAAAATTACTGGTTGCTGAAAAATCTTCGCTCGATGCTAGCTCAAGCGTAAGACATAGTTCTTCGCTTGAGTGCAAGTCTTGTGCTCGAGCATGCTTCTGCACACGCAAAAACCTGAGAGCTTGCAATTTACGCTTGAGCCAGAACTCCGTCGCTCAAGCAAAAGTATGAAAACAACGCTGGTCGCTCGAGCGTGAAATCCTTCGCTCAAGCGAGGAGGCAAAATTCTGGGTTTTCCAAATTTGCTCCCAAAGTTTAAACCATGGATTTAATATGCCAAAACTCATCCTTTTGGGCCAATTTTCTAGAAAATACTTAGAAACTCATAACACAACATGTTTTGATGATCATTTCATAAGATCAAAGCCCAAGAGTGTGTCAATTGTACAAAATTTCAATGTAAACTTTATGAACAATGCAAGAACATAACATGCATGAGTTCTCTAGAACTCCATTACCTCAAAGCATGATCAAATGCAAGATTCAACTCAAAAACATGATGAATTCTTAGATCACAACTAAAATATGAACATGCATGTGTGAATTTTCATGAAAATAATCTCAAAATTCAATGATATGGACATGCATGCATGAATGAATTGATTCTCAATCCTGCTATTTAGGCTATTCCTTGACTTTAGTCTCCAATTTTTCCATGAACCATGCATGCAACAACTTAAATTCACAATTAAGAGGGTAAATTCCTACCTTAAGTCTTGAATTTCCAAGTGTGGTAGCTCAATTATGCAAGTCTCTCTTAATTCCTCTAAACTTCAAGCAATTGCCTAGTTGAATCCAATTTTTCTTCCAACACTTTCTCTCTCTCTCTCTCTCTCTCTCTCTCTCTCACGTTTTGTGCAAGAAGATGGAGGCTAATGGTGCCAAACACATATGTCTCTCTCTCTCTCTCTCACGTTTTGTGCAAGAAGATGGAGGCTAATGGTGCCAAACACATATGAAATAAGAACAAAACAATGGCCTTAAGGAGTCCACTTAATGGCAAGCATGTAATTAACTTAGGTTATATCAATTAGCATTATTTATTCTAATTTAATCATTCCCAATCGAATTTCCATTAAACCTACCATAAAATTCTATAAATCCTAATTAACATATAACACAAATCAATTTCTGAATCGATCGCCGATAAGGCTTTTAATTCGTAAACCAAAGATAAAACATGAACAGATCGTTCTATACCAAACAGATAGAAATGCAATTAAGACAACACACTCACATAATCAATTTTGGATTTCATCTTAATCATTTACTTGTCATGCTTAATCATGAATTAACGCTAATCATAGGTCAGGGTTGTCACAGTCTTCCCCCCTTAAAAAGAGTTTGGTCCTCCAAACTCGAATTACCTTCTTTTTGGAAGAATACCGGATTCAGGGGGAACAATTCAGGATATCTTTTCATGATATCGTCTTCCCTTTCCCAAGTCGCGTAAACGCCACCGTGGTTTTTCCAATCCACTTTCACTAACGAGATTTCTTTATTTCTCAACTTCTTGATTCTTCAGTTTACAATCTGAATAGGCCGTTCTTCATAAGTGTAGTCATCAGTCAGTACTACATGGGTAGGCTTAATAACATAGAAAGGATCCCAAAGATAATCCCGCAACATCGAAATATGAAAAACATTATGCATATGTTCCATTTCAGGAGGGAGTGCTACTTGATATGCCACTAGATTAATCTTTTCAATGATTTTATACGGCCGAATATATCTCGATGCTAGTTTATCCTTAGCTCCAAAGCGAATCTGTCCTTTCATTGGTGTCACTTTAACAAAAACATGATCACCCACTTCATATTCCCTGTCTCGCCTTCATACATCCGCGTAGCTTTTCTGTCGACTTTGTGCGGTTTTCAGTCTTTGTTGAATTAATTTCACATTTTCTGTTGTTTCATGCACAATCTCAGGCCCAAGTAAAGGCCCATCTCCAACTTCTGCCCAACAAATAGGAGACCGACATTTTCTGCCATATAAAGCCTCGAAAGGCGCCATACCAATGCTTGAATGAAAATTGTTATTGTAGGCAAATTCGACTAAAGGGAAATGACTTTTCCAATTCCCTTGGAAATCAAGTACACACATATGCTGTAAGTCTTCCAGAGTTTGGCTTGTTCTTTCTGATTGGCCATTTGCTTGAGGATGGTATGCACTACTCAATCTCAGTTCAGTACCCAATGTTACTTGCAGGCTTTGCCAAAATCTTGATGTAAACTTCGAGTCCCTATCAGAAACAATGGACACAGGCACTTCATGCAATCTAACAATCTCATTAATATAAATTGTAGCCAATTTATCCGCATTATAAATTGTTTTGACAGGTAAGAAATGAGCAGATTTAGTCAATTGATCAACAATAACCCAAATTGAATCCATACCTCTACTGGAGCGAAGCAACCCAACAATGAAATTCATAGTGATATGTTCCCGTTTCCACTCCAGTATTGGCAAGGGCTGAATTAAACCTGCTGGTTGTTGATGTTCGGCTTTGACTTGTTGGCAATGTAGGCATTTCGACACAAACTCGGCAATTTCGTTCTTCATTCCTGGCCACCAAAAATTAAGCTTCAAATCTTGGTACATTTTTGTCTTTCCCGGATGGATAAAGAGTTTTGAGCTGTGGCCTTCTTGCAAAACTCGCTTTTTGAATTCAGGATCATTTGGTACACACAATCTCCTTTGAAATTTCAACACATTGTTCTCAAATCTAAAATCTAGCCTCAGTTTGGATTCCCGTTCATCAATGATCTTTTTTAGAAATTCATCTCGTTACTGTTTCTCTTTAATTTCCTCAATGAGTACCGGTTGAGCAAAAATAGCAGCCAATATTCGACCTTGATCTCGTAAAACAGTTTCAATCTCAAATTTTTCAAGGTCATGTAGCAGTTTTTTCTGTCCGGTGAGTAAACAAGCCAAATTCCCAATTGATTTCCGACTAAGTGCATCAGTAACAGTGTTAGCTTTTCCCGGATGGTACAAAATTTGTAAGTCATAGTCTTTTATTAATTCTAACCATCTCCGTTGTCTCATGTTCAACTCTTTCTGTGTAAAGAAGTATTTTAAACTCTTGTGATCCATATACACTTCACATGTTGCCCCATATAAGTAGTGGGGCCAAATTTTCAATGCAAATACTACTACGGCAAGTTCCAAGTCATGCATTGGATAATTCTTTTCATGTGGTCTCAGTTACCGGGAAGCATATGCAATAACTTTACCATTCTGCATTAATACACATCTCAAATCCTTATAAGAAGCATCACAAAAAATAGTAAATCCATCCGTACCTGAGGGTAAGGTGAGAATTGGTGCAGTCACAAGTCGAGTCTTCAATTCTTGGAAAGCTGATTCTCGCTCAGTCCAGTCAAATGGTATTCCCTTTTGAGTCAACTGAGTCAATGGCAGAGCAATTTTGGAAAAATCTCTCACAAACCTTCTGTAGTATCTGGCTAGACCCAAGAAACTCCGGACTTCAGTAACATTAGTCGGTCTAGGCCAATTCACCACTACTTCAATCTTCTGTAGATCAACTGAAATGCTATCTTTACTAATCACATACCCCAAAAACATAACACTATCAAGCCAAAATTCACACTTCATTAGTTTTGCATATAGTTTCTGTTCTCGCAAGGTCTGTAAAGCAATTCTCAAATGATGTTCATATTCCTCCTTACTCTAGGAATAAATCAAGATATCATCTATAAAAAACGACCACAAATTCATCGAGGAATGGTTTGAAAATTCTGTTCATAAGGTCCATAAATGCAGCAAGCGCATTAGTAACCCCGAAAGGCATAACAAGAAATTCATAATGTCCGTACCTTGTTCGGAAAGCAGTCTTCTCAATGTCCTATGCCTTGACTTTCAATTGGTGATAACTGGATCTCAGGTCAATTTTGGAAAAGACTTGAGCGCCTTGTGATTGGTCACATAGATCATCAATACGAGGCAATGGGTACTTGTTTTTCACTATCACCTTGTTCAATTTGCGGTAGTCAATACAAAGCCTCAATGAGCCATCTGTAGACACCCCATTTTTGACCGTCCTCAAGACTTGGACGTCATCGTTTGAACACTCGATGATCATCCATGTTCGTGTTCGTTTTGAGTTCTCGGAGGTCTCGACTACGCGCCTTGCCTCAAGATCTCTCAACTTGTCTGTTTTGTGCTTGGTTATAGACCAAGCACTTGTGTTTTGCTTTTGAGGGAAGAGGGTGGCTTGTTTGCCATCCCCTCAACCCATCGGCCAAGGCTTGAAGCCATCGGCCTAGTGTTCTTGCCATCGGCCAAAAGTGTTGGCCGATCGGCACTCTTTTTAGTCGATCGGCACTTATGTTGGTCGATCGGCTATATTTTCTGGCCGAACCCTATTCATCTGCTTTATGCAGATATTTTATGCCAGTTGGTACAGCTAGCATCCACAATTGACCCCCTCCATACACGTGTATGGAAGGATTTGCCCTTTGCTTAGCTTCTCTTAGAAGCTTTAGAAATTGAACTTCTATAAAGTGGGAGCCCCTCCTTCCTCCTTAAGGGTTCAAAAAAATCACCTTTGAATGATAGATATAGCCTTGTATCTATCTTGCCTTGTTTCTCCATTTTTGTGCTTCAAAAGTGTAGTATTGTCTTAGTTTAACACACAAACACCTAGCAATACACCTTTCTCTTGTTGCTGAGGTACTATGGGGTTGGTTTTGGAGTTCTTGAGGTGGTTTTGATCAGAGAAAGGTACTGGAGCCTTGTTCTTGAAGGTGTTCTTCAAGGGTGAGCATTCTTGCATTAGATATCCCATTTTGGCTTAAGCTTTTAGCCCTTCTTTCTTATTGTTTTAAGCTTAATTATAAACTACAACAAGTTCTATTTTTTCATGCTTTAGATCTTTGATTAAGGTCATTTTTGTGTTTGGGGTTGTTTACCCCCTCTTAGGCCTTGTTTGGCCTTGTTTGGCCTTGTTCTTGTGCTTTATTTTTAAGCTTTGAGATCACCTTGTTTTGGCCTTCTCACCACTGAAATCTAGAGGGATTTCAGTGGTGGGGATGGTGCTTTAAGGTCTCAAATAGGAGAGGGTCATCCCCTCTCCTTGTTGTCTTGAATGCTAGTATAAATAGCTTATATTGGTAGCATGTTTGCTTAGCTTGTTTTAGTTCCATTTTAGCAAGTATTTGGTGTTATTTTGTCGTGTTTTACCTCTGTCTAAGGTTGGTTTAATGGCTCCATGTATGCACCATGTACTTGTCTTGTAATCCTCTCTATTGCCTTAATATGCATCTTGTGTTTAGACCATCATGCTTACATGTTTTGGCTCGACTCCATGAAGCTTTTAGCCTTGTTGTAACATGCTTAAGCTCTAATTTGAGTTGTTTTAACCATGTATTCCATGCTTTGTATAGCCACCATACATTTTAGCTTGTTAGCTTTGAGTGTCCAAGTCACTAGCATGCTTTATTTGGACCATTTCAATGATTTGGCATCATTAGTTATATTATTTTAGTCCATGTTTCATGCTCAAACACTTGCACTTGTCACTCATTTAATGCTTTAAAGAGTTGATGTTTTATGCCTCATGAATGGGTCATTGTGTATGCCATCATGTTTAGGTCATTTGGATGCCATCTAAGTGGGTTTTTGGTCTTGTTTTACCATGCCATAACTTTGATTTTGGTTGCTTAAATCATGCCATGTTTGGTTTTGATAGGTGTAATGTAACACCTCTTTTGTAGCCTTGCATGCCCTATGCTTTTAGACTTATGTTCTAGCTCGTGTTAGCTAGTTTTGAGCTTGTTTTTGGTCTTTGTTTAGACCTGCCTTGGGACTGTTTTAGATCCCCTTGGCCCTTTGGGGCTTGCTTCATGTGGCTGTGGTTTAAGTCCTTTGACTAGCCTTAAATTTTAAGCTTTCTTGCATCCCTCATTTGTGTAGTTTGGTTGGTTTGGCACCTTTCCTAACATGATTTCAGAGCTTAGCATGTTTGTCACATGTCCACATTTGTCCCCTTTTAAGTGTGCTTAAGAGTTGCCCTTTTATGCTTAGGTGATAGGCCAATTGGCATGCATGTTTGTATGTACTTTTGTCCATCATTCCTTAGCACTTTGGCCACTGATTTGGGCACATTTGAGAGCTGTCCATATTAGTTTAAGTCCATCTTTGCATGTTGTTACATGCTTGCCTTGCATGTTGTCACATGCTTGTTGCATACTTAGTATATTACATGTTGTTGCATGCTAACCCCATTGCATTTGGTTGCATGCCATGCTAGTTTACATGTTTAGGTCGTATGCCTATAGCATATCAGATGCATTGCATGATATTGTTGCATGTTGTTGCATGCTAGAGTTGTTTGCATGTTTGCTTGCATGCTTAGGTTGCATTGCATTGTGTGTGCATTCCCTTGCCTCTTGATCACAGATGATAGAGGTTGGGGGCCCTTATGTGTTTTTGTGCATTTCATTTGATATTGAATTGCACACTTGGCTCCTTTGGCCATCATGCATTGAAATGCGTGATTGGTGGTTCGAGGGTCGAGGACTATACTCCCTTGAGTTCATGACATGATAGGGAGGGTGGTTGTGCAAACATTGTCTTGTAAATGTATTGCCATGCTCTGTTTGTCCTCTGCTGCAGCAACAGGAGCTTTTCACAGGAACAGATGGTTGATCGACCATGTTCAGTGTCGATCGGCTAAGTATTGTTGGCCGAGAGCCCTGTTTTTGGTCGATGACCAATTTTACATGGCCGATGGCCTCATATTTTAGCCGATGGCCTCACAGCATGCCCACAAGGTGGTTCAGAAGTGTCACAGAAGTTGGCACATTTTTCAGAGGTACAGAGCAGTGCAAACAGAGGTAACATGAAGCATGGCAATGGATTTTCGAGCGAAGCCGACCGAGCATGCATTCATCCCTCGTCTCGAGGCCATTTCAGTATCTTAATAACTTAGAATAATTATTTATTTCAATTTGGTTGTGTAATTAATTAATTAGCTTGTTAGTTAGTTAAGTAGTTAATTTGTATTATTCTTTAGGTCTCTTCGTCGAGAGGGCGCAATTGTGTAATAAGCGTACGTGTGTGTGATGCATGTCTTCTAACCCACGTCTTTCTCCCTTTTACTTAACCGCTTACGATGGTTAGTTCTAGGGCATGTTTCATTTAGCATCTTTATGCTCGCATGTTTGCATCCATTCATCTGTATCGCATGCACCAGGCTCGGTGCATCATACTAACTACATTGTATTTCAATTCCTACTTGAATACATGTATCAAGTTGTCGCATCTCATATGCCATCTTAGAATAGCCGAGCCTATTTCTAGTAGCATTTTGCATGTGTTACGTTATCCATCTCAACATGAACTAAGATCATGCATGATTACTAACTAGTTTCTTGTCTTGGCTCGAAGTACACTGTAAGTGTTTATGCTTTAGCATCTTGCATGTATGTAAGTGTTAACATGACAGCATGCTTGCCATGAGGCTAATTGCTTATGTGATATAACTGCCTGAATGCCTATGGGTGAAGGTTGGATTACTTGAATTGGAACAATTCATCGAAATCCGCATTTTAGTCTACTTGCGAGTAGCAAATTTCAAACCGTTTTCAAACAAACAAATATGCGATGCTTTGTTCCAAATTAGGCGATCTAGTCTATACTTGTTTGCTGTGCACATCACGTAGTAAGATTATCTAATTAATCGGAATAAGAACGCATGTGTTTTCAAAAACAAAATATCATATTTAGTACAGGCCGATCTTTGATCGGGCGAGTGGGGGTGCTCATAGATGACCTTCCCCAATCGTATCCAAGTTCCCGAGCCGAGGCAACTTTGGTAATGATGGATATGTGGCCTTAGGCAACGAGTCAGGATTTTCTAAATTCTCCCAAAATAAATATTTAGGTGGCGACTCTGTATCTGGCAAAGCAGTCTATGTTTGGCACTTCTTTCTTAAAAATTAGTTTTCTAAAACGATTTGCCGAATTTGGACTCTTTGGTGATTTATCGGTCTCGCATTGCACTTTGCGGGATTAGATTCAAAACCGTGACATTTGAGTCTGAACTGTAGCAGGAAGCCCATGGGTGCATCTACACCATCTTTCTTTTTCACGAATAAAACTGGTGTGCCCCACGGTGAAGTGCTTGGTCTGATAAACTTTTTGTCCAACAATTCTTGCAACTGGGTTTTCAATTCTTTCAATTCAGTAGGTGCCATTCTGTACGGAGCTTTGGAAATTGGCTGTGTACCGATATTACCTCGATGGTGAACTCAATCTCCCTATCAATTAGGTCCCCTGGCAAATCATCTGGAAAAACATCTAGGAATTTTCTGACTATAGGAATACTACCCACATTAGCTTTAGTATCAGCAGGTACAGTCAATATACAACATAAATACCCTTTACACCCCTTTTTAATCAATTTGAATGCTTTCATAAATGAAATCAAGTATGCAGGAGGTACAACACCAACTCCGTCAAACCCAAATTCTGGCAATCCAGGTGGATGAAAAATAACTTGTTTTGTCACACAGTCAATGGAGGCATGATATTTTGTTGGCCAGTCCATCTCCAAAATTACGTCAAAATGATCAAGATTCAGAGGTAGCAAATCAACATACAAAAGTACATCCCCAATAACAATCTCACATGCAGGATACATGTAAGCACAAGTCATAGATCCCCCAGCAGGTGAAGATACAGCTAACAAATAGTTCATGGGTTTCAATGGTCTATTTAATTTTCGTGAAAAAACATGCGAGACAAACGAATGTGTGGACCCTGAATCAATTAGAATGTAAGCATTTTGAGCACAAATTGAGAGTGTACCTGACACAACTGCCTCAGCATTCTGCACGTCTCCTGGTACAAGTGCAAACACTCGGCCTTGCCTCAAAGGTTCCTTTCCTGTAGCTTTGGGATTGGGTTTTAGTGTAACAGTTAATGCTGCGGCACTAGCTGTGGGCCTACTAGTGCCTTGAGACGTTGTAGACATCCCATTTTTGACCAACCTTAAGACTCAGACGTCATCGATTGAGTGCTCAGTGATAGTGCATGTTTGTGCTCATTTCCAGTTTCTGGAGCCTTCAGCCGCGTGACTTGTCTTGCTTCCCCTTTTGTTTTGGTTTTGAACCGAACCTTGTTTTACCTTCCCTGGAAGGAGAAGGAGGTCTGTAGACCACCTCTTTGTGGTCGTAGACCACTTTTCGCTCTTGGAGACTAGTTTTTGATTTTCGGAGTCTTCAGTCGCACGCCTTGTCTCGGAACCGCTTATGTTGTTAGGATGATTTGACATCATTCGATCGCGTCGTCGACCACACGACCGCATCCTTCACCACTCCAACAAGGCGGTTAGCTGCGACCCTGGCTTCCTCTTCTTTTTCTACAGACTGGCCTGCTAGAGCGCGCGTATGGTACATGGCGGTCTTTAATGTGACGCTCGTCTCCGATTTGCTAACCCTAGACTTCCCTTCACCAGGACTGGGCGACACTTCTACCACAGGCCCCATTGTTGCCACCGTTTGGGTGCTTGCACCTATGTCTTCTTTCAGCATTTGGACACTCGTACCCATATCTTCTTTCCCCACTTAGGCAGTCTCCTTTTCTAGAGCCTCCTCTGCCTTCCCATCCTTAATCTTCTTCGTCACAAGGGCGTGCTTACTCCCCTCCGCCGCCAATGACTAGGGCTGCAAACGAATCGAGCTGTTCATGAACAAGCTCGAGTTCGGCTCGTTAAGGCTCGTTCGAACTCGGCTCGATTAATAAACGAGCCGAGCTCGAGCTTAAATTTCTGGCTCGATTAATAAACGAGCCGAGCTCGAGCTTACTATTGCTCGGCTCGAATAGGCTCGCGAGCTCAAAAATATAAATATTAATTTATATTTTTATATTTTAAATATACATTATATATTATATATATATTTTTTATATTATAATAAAATATTTATATATTATATTATATTATATTATATTTATTAATTATATTGTCCATATTATATTATATAATAATTATATTGTCCAAGTTGCCTTAACAAAGCAATGTCCAGCAAAGAATAAGTGAATGGAAGACCATTTATAATGATCCCACCCACACACACGCGCATTGTCATTCGATGTGGGATAGCCACCAAACAAACTTCACTAGGGACAAGGGAAAGTATCCCACATCGCTTCTTTTACAAAATCAAAAGGGACAAGAGCTCTATATTTATAAGTAGAGAAGCTAGCTGCCTTCAATTGCTTCTGTAGTTCAAAACTCAAGCCGAGCTCGAGCTAAGCTTGAGCTTGAGCCATAATTTAAAATTTTATTTGGTGGCTCACTTGGCTAACGAGCCATAACGAGCCGAGCTCGAACTGTGTAAATTTTAGGCGAGCTGAGCTCGAGCTCACATTTTTAGGCTCGTTTCGAACTCGAGCCGAGCTCGAACACCTTCATAATAAGACGACCCGAGCTCAAACATAGTGAAACTTGGCTCGGCTCGGCTCGATTACAGCCCTAGCCGCCACCCTCTTCTTCTTTGTTTTCTTCAACACTGCCTCCACCTCCTGTTTGCCCCTCTCCTTCAGTGGATCCACTGGGGGCGGCAGTAGGGCAAAGTCTGTTAGGTCTTTGTCTCCCAACAGTTTGGGACGCGGTCAAACCCGCTTACTCATTACCAGTTTCGGTGCAGGCTCCAACTATGTCTCCTTATACTTGTCTGCCTTGGCGAACACCCTCCGCTATTTCGCCTCCCACTCCTCCCTCGCCAAATCTTCTTCCGTCGGCTGCAGCCCTAGTCTCAAGGCAAATAGGGTTGAAGGTAGGATCAGGTCATCCTACCTCACCCCCTCCTTCTCCCTCCACTCCTTCACCCTATTCTCAGCCTCTACATCCAGCCTTAGCTCCACCGACTTTGTGGGGACTTTCCACGTTGTGCAAACTCCTCCTCCACCGTTCGCTGATACATAAAACCATCTCGGCCTCTACCCCTTCACCGAAGATGGCAAGCCTGCCACTAGACCCCGGCTCGCCATCACCTGCAAAGTCACCCACGTCTCTTGTTGACCGGAGGCTTTGTAGCAGGAGAAGAATTCCTTCACCCTCATTGTCGCCCCCCTGGTCGCTCGTGGCCACGAAGCCGCGCAAGCCATCAATATCTTCCATGCGTTGGGCATCAGCTACCCTAGTGCCACTTCTAGCTTGTTAAGTACATCCACCACTATTTAGGGGAGTGGTAACCTCAGCCCTCCCGTAGTGCCTCCTCGTACAACGTGAATTCTGTCGGCCGTGCGTCCGATGCGCTCTCCTTAGATATGGGTAGGTTCAGCTCTACTTCCGCCGGGATCTGGAACTTCCTTCGTACCTCCTCCAACTCCTCCTCTGTAAACGTGGACTTATTGGCCTTAGTGTGCCAGTGGTCCGGCTCTACTTGGCTAATTGGCCTAGCCGCTACGATCATTTCTCCGGGCGAGCCCGCACCGCTTGCCCCGCTCCCCTCTCCTCCCTTCGCTCTGCTCGGTACTGTTCCGCCAACTCCACTATATCTTCTTCTCCCAATGAGTCTAGCCTCATAGTTGGCACTTCATCTCGAGTCATTCCTCCTACGTGTCTGCGTATCGCTTCGGATGCTGGCATAAGGAAGTTCGCAAAGTGTTGCAGAGGCATGTCACAAGAAACAAATGAGTTCACTTTTAGGATATGTTGGTTTTTTTCTATAAGGTAAGTAAAGCGAATAACTCCAAATGCCCACGGTTTACCTATATCCCAAGGGTTGAGATTAAATTTCGCCAGTTTGAAAATTTTCGAAAACTTCCACCCCCGCCTTTTCAACCCCCTATATTAGCCTATCCTTCGTTTCCTGCTAACGCATCACCTCCCTTATTACAAGATTATGCCACGTGTACGACCACGATCCACTACTCTCTTCCCCTTCCCTGTCTATTCCACTTCACATCACCACATGCCCCGTGCGCCGCCATTCCCTCTTATGATTCGGTTACCCTTCGCGGTCGGCCCACTTCATGGTCGCCCCCCCTCTCAATGGCCCTTCGCGATCGGCCCATTTTCCGGTCGGCCTTCTCACTCGATCGTCCTTCGAGGTCGGCCCTCCTTCCAGTCGGTTTTCTCTCACTCGACCACCCACAGTCCTCGTCTTCTTCCTTATTTCCTTCGTTGGACTGAAGCTGCACTTGGGAATGTGGGACTACTGACATAGGTGGGCCCATAGGGGCTTTTGGCCCACCACTTAAAGCCCAATGCATGATTCAAACACTAAAACCTAACATCATTAGAACCCAACGTTGCACCAAGAACCAATGACATCTAAACACTTGTCAAGAGAAGAACCAGCCACATAAGCAGACAAAGATCCTGCAGAGTTATTGCACCACACATCAGCAATTAATGAGGTACCCTACAGCATTTAATACGATAACCCCTTCACGTTGGAACAAAACGGCCTCACCATGAACAAGGCAAGCTAGAACATAAACTTTCGGCCAACATGACAGGTCGGAGTGGACAAGGAAATAATGAACAAAGGATATAAGCAGGTTTCTAAGACAAAGAGAAGGTCAAGTTCTTTTATCACCGTCCTATCTCTACATTCCATTAGTCTCTCTTTCTAACTTGATCGTCGGAGGGTTCACTGGGGGACTCCCGTTCCCCGTTGGACTTTTGTGCAGGTTTCTCTGTGAATCCAGTGATCGGACGACGGTGTGGAAGGCTTGGATCAGCCCGACCCGTTCCTCATGGACCAGTAGAATCATCAAATTCAAACTTTAACGCTGTGTTTGGTTTGGAGATTTGGAAAAAGATTTGAAAATGGAAAAGAAAAAGTTAGATGAAATGTGAATAAAATATAACTTCATTTCACTTGATTTCATATATCTTTTTCCTTTCTCTTTCCAAATTCCTTCTAAAATACCCCAATTAGACCCAGCGTAAAACAATCACTATTTTTTTTTAGAACATGAGAGCAATTTTTACACACTTTTTTTTTGGGGGTGCATATACTTTATATTGTTACAACTTTGTTGTTTTGTGTGATCTGAATGTGATATATAACTTTATAAAATGTGTGATGTGTGAAACTGTGCTTGATTTTTGTTTTGTGTGATCTAAATGTGTAAATGTGTGATAACTTCAACACAATATTCCTTTCCATCATTATAGAAGAGAAATAGGGAAACAGATAAGCCTACATTTCGGATTGAGGAATTCAAGTGGGCTCACGGCGTCCACCGTGAAGAGCAAAAACAAACGAAAACGGCAACGATCAATGGATAGGGAGGGCCAAGAAAAAGCTTATCGGGGACACATGTTTTTTTAACAACTCGGTATTTGAACAAATTTTTGTATGCTGACCATGTAACACTATGAGATGGTATTTTCTTATTAATTATAAATGTATATATTTTTATTATTTTTTAAATATCTAACGTAACTTTCAAATTTTAATTAGAATAGAAGAATGTATTACACGACATTTACCCGATAAGCACCCAAAAATTTCTCATTTGGTTCAATAAATCAATTAATTTAGGAATTAATTCTACCGGGTCTAATTAAAAGTGAGAGTAAGAATTGACTAGAGCTTGTTTGACATGACTTATCTTAGCATATTTTTTTTTTTTATCTTTTTATTTTTTAGGGATCAAATTAGCTCTTTATTTTTTTACACATCTTTTAAAAAAAAAAATTAAAAAATATACTTATTTAGATTATCCTAAACAATCCTAAATGAGACCATCAGAAAGACATATGCCGTGGAGTTTTCAGGATACATATGTTAAGATTATAAAATGAGGAAATACACTTTGCTTGTTTTTGGTTTTCCAAAAACACTTCTCAGAAAATTTTACTGTATTGTTTTTCGTATTTTTTTGTTTTAACTAAATCTTTTTAACATTTTAAACAATTTTTTAATTTTTTCGACACACCTAAATACACATAAAAAGTATAATTTTTGTAAAAAAAATCTTTTAAAAATTCATTAAATACCAAAAAAAAAAAAGAAACAAAAATTTAGTATATTTTTCATATTTTTATGTATTTATTAATTTTTTAAAATATTTTTTCACAAATTTTTTATTTTTTAGATACATCTAATTAAGGTGCATCTAAAAAAGTAAAAAAATGCTTAACCTTTTAAAAATATTTACTAAAAATAAAAAACACGAAAAATAAAAAATTCAGTTTTCAAAAAGCTTAATTCAAAAAAACTCAAATCAAACACATAAATTATTGTACCCTCTAAATTATTACGCGAAAATCAATTTGACACTCAGATTTCACATTTTTTTAATTTGATCTCTAAATTTTTTAAAATTTGATCAATTTATCCCCCATCATTTGTTTCTATCTATAATGAAACGAAACTTATTGACATGACACCAAATTTGATTTAAAATTTTATTTTACCTCCCAAACTATACTTTAAAAATCAATTAGCCACCAAATATTTAAAAAAAATTAAATTTAAATATTTAATAAATACTTTTTTATCTCAAAAATGAACAAATCAAATTTTAAATAATATAATATGTAAAAAAACATAAAAATTCTTATTTAGAATTGTCTCTTTAAGTCTCAAATTATCTTGAGTCGATTCTGGAAAACTTAATTGAGCCGAAATTTCTTGGCTACTCTATGTGCATGCGAGTACGCAATTGTAATTAGTTTATTTCCTAAATTAATTTCAATAAAATTGATCAATTAATAGTATTCAAATTGAGTGGGTAAAAAAAAATTAAAATTCAATTTCTGTCTAAAGAATACTCAACAGGACCAATAATCAATTTTTATTTAAAATTTAATGTTTTCATTTTTGAGATAAAAAATTATTAATTAAATATATTTTTTTAAATATTTGGGGGGCTAGTTGATTTTTAAAATATAATTTGGGGGGGCAAATTGAAGTTCTAAATGAAATTTGGTGTCATATCAGCAAGTTTTTTTTAATTATAGACGAAAATAGACCGCGGGGGTAAATTGATCAAATTTTCAAAAATTCAGATTCAAATTAAAATAATGTCAAGTCTGAGTGCCAAATTAATTTTCACCTAATAGTTTGAAGATCAAAATGATATTTCCTCTTATAAAATCAGACATAACTATCTTCTCGTAAATTTTATGTTGTTTCTTTATTGAAATAATCTAAATCACTGGATTTTTTTTTCCCTTAAGCTAGAGGAGGAGACCACACCCTATTTATAAACATTGACACCGACTATTTTTATGCCTATAAATTAGAGGTGGGCATCGGCCCGTTAGGTTGCTCAACCTGTCCAACTTATTTTTTTAGAGTTTGAGAATATTATTTTAACCCATAAAACTGAATTATATTGATATTTTCAATCCGATTGATAAATGGGCGGGGTTTGAAAATTGTACTTCAAACACAGGGGATTGCCTCTTCTCTGCCTCCTGAGTGATAATTGAAAGGGCTTCTTTGCCTTTTGCGTTGGTGAACTACGACTAGATAAAGAAAATTAGTAATCAAACCCTTTCACACTTCAATTGGATTCACATTTTTAGTTCATATTTGTAGTTGTTAATGGGGTGGGTGAACTGAAGTTACTTACTTTAAAATAAAATCTGGGTAGATTCACACTTTTTAAGGGATGTTTTGAAAAAATGATTCAAAGTTACTTTTTGATTTTTTTTGGCTTTTTTGTGAGAGATTTTAACCCACTTCCCAAAACACACCTAAGCTCTAATCTTATGAGCTTCTTATGGCTTGTTTCATTAAAAAAAAAAAATTTGTTTAATAAGTTTGGTTTATCGTTTCTATGCATTTTTTTAATAGCTTACGTATATGGGCCGATGGATGGTCCTAAAAATTATAATTTATATTAGAGTTGGATTTGAAATGACTATATAGGCCTGATGTTCGGGTTAGACAGGCTTAGACAGACACAACATCTCTTATTAGGTAATCTCGGCTCGAACCCGGCCCAGTCCAGTGAATAACCACCCCTACTATAAATAGAGCCCTATATTTATTTTGATCAAAATAATCATCGTAAATATATTTTTTTAATTTTTGTTTTTCATTGAATGTCATAAAATGTGAGGGATTTTTTTTTTTTTGTTGATATTTTGAGTTCTTGCCCTATATTAAAATTGAAATGCAAAACAATCTTTAACTTAAAATATTAAGATCGTGCTTGGATCATGAATTTGAGTAAGGATTTAAAAAGAAAAAAAGATAGAGAAAATATAAATAAAATATAGTTATATTTCACCCACATTTTTTTTCTCTTTTTAAATCCTTATCATATTATATATATATATATATATATTATTAAAAGTAGTGTTTTTCTAGGTGGCACATTATAAGGACTTGCTCTTTTTCTAAAAAAGTCACATGTCCTTTTCATTTATCCATGGAATTCTACACAAACTCAATTTCATTTATAATAATCAATTTTATATGGATTTTATTTAATAAATACTTATTTTTCACATGTGTAATTATAATTTAATTACTATGATATTTGAAAAAAAAATTATCTCGATATACAAATAAATAAATGAATAAGATAGAATATACTTAATTATGTAAATTGCACGAATCAAATTAACTTTTTTTTTATATATATTTCTTATTTTTTTATCTATCTTATTGATGTCTTAATATTAATTTATATTTATTTTTTTATTTAACATGAAATTATTTATTACAAAATATTTATATTTAATTCAAATTTTATATATCTATATACAATATGTATGAATAATTCAAAAGAATATTAAGAAAAAAAACAATACTCCACATAATTAATTTATGTATTTTCTTCTTAATCCAATTATAACATATTTATATCTAATATTTTAAATAAATTTTATATAGTTCTATTTCTACATATTTTTATTATCCAAATAAATATAAATATAAATATAAAAGTAAAATTAAATAATTAAAATCACTTTTAGTTTTATATTATTAATTCTCTTTATAATTTTACTATTACTTTTAGTATTAAAATGAGTGTTTATTGTATTATTTTATAATTTAATATATATCATATAAAATCATTATATGATAATTACACTTTTATAACACATAGAACTAAAATTATCAAAAATCAACAAATAATTTAACTAAATTTATTATATATAAGTATTCAACTAACACTTTTATAGAACGATAAAGGTAAGATTATTAAAATAAATAAATAAATTAAATTTAAATATTATTTTAAATTAAAATAATATTATTATTTTGTAACACATATCATAATATAAAATAGCATTACATTAATTAAAGTTAACTCCGTTGTGATTTTATGTTAGACATCATATTTTTAAAAGTGATTTACATATATGTGTGACATTCAATTTGATATTGATTAATTAAAATAATAGAACTCAATACTTTTTTTGTTAAGTTTTTAGAAGATAAATTAACAAATGTTAAATAATAAATTGTGTGGAGTATTATTTTAAAGAATAATGATTCATCAAAAATAATTGTGTATATTTAAGGCACCTATTAATGTTTCTTGAATAATTTTTAAATAAAACTTTTGAATTTATATTATTATTGATAATGCATGTTTGTGAGTTTGCCAAAAAATATATGCAAAAATAATTTGGCTGGAATAAAAAATTTGCAGTTATTATGATGTGTCACATAATTAATCAAAACCCATTTGAGAACTGAAATTATTAAGGTTTAGAGATTTTGTGCCTTTTGAGAACACTGTCTATGATTTGAATTTGTAATTTTTTATACATCAATGTAAATAACTCTTACGATCTTATTGATATAAGCATAAATTCTACCTTTAAGTCAACCCACTTTAAGCATTTTTCCATATAATAAAATGCTTAAATATTGTCATTTAAAAGTATTATAATAGATCATAATCATACACCGCTTGAAACATAATTAAAGATCCGATACATCACTTTAGCAAAGAACATTTCGATTAATAACCAAAATAATACACTAGGATGGCAGGAGTTATAAGTTATAACTTATAACCAAGTCATAATTTGTATATTATAGAGATTTCTGTTATTTTTATCTTTTTTTTCAGATAAAAATATTTTGATACAAATGGAATTCATATTTTTAATAAATTTGATTAACACAAATGAAAATTTGATTTGAGGTTGAGTATACACTTTTTTTTTTAATTATTATTTTAAAAGAAATTATTTTTATGAGTCTTTTATATAGGATCATACACATAGTGACAAAAATTTTCATTAGCTATTAACAAATTTATTTGTATTTGACTTTCAATTGCTAAATTTTTTTACACATAAAATATTAAGATTCAAAATTAATTTTTTATTTTAAAAATAAATTCCCGTGCATAGCACGGGTCACCCATTAGTATATATATATTATTAAAAATAGTTCTTTTTTTTTTTTTCCCCATACTTAGGTGACACATTATAAAGGCTTACTTTTTTTCCAACAAAGCCAAGTCAGCATGCATTTTGTTAATTACATATAAAATTTTATACAAACCCAAACCTAATTAAATTATACTAACTTTACCTATTTTATATGGATCCTATTTTACAAATATTTCTTTTTCATATATTTTTCATGATAAATTGAGATAATCCACAAATCTAATACCAATTTTACGTTTCACGTTTTTCTTCTTAATTTTTTCAAGAGTATTAGGATTTTTTTTAATGCTAAATTACTTCTTTTCTTTTTATTTATTTATTTTATTTTCTCATGCATTATTCTATACAAAATACCAATTCTATATTATTTATATTATGGATTTGTCATTTAAAATTTATAATGATTCTATGTATAAAATTATACTTCTTTTCCTACATTATTTTATATAATCATGACTCACAGAAAGAAAAACTTGCAAAATAATAATACTCTCTTGGAATTTTTAAGATTTTGATTTACTATTTGAGTTACTTTTTCAATTGTTGAATAGTAAGTTTTTTTTATTTTTTTATATATTTTGACAACATATTATAGATGATTAATCACTTTACATACTGAGATGTATCTATTGTTTGGATATTTCATTATTTTTTCTTTCTAGATTTACATATTGTTATGCGATTTTTTTTTGGTTAGTCGTTGTTGAATTTCTTTTATATAGTTGATATTTTAATTTAATTAAGAATGTCTATTTCATAATCTTATAATTTAATATATATATATATATATTATATCATATAAAATCATTATATGATAATCAAACTACAACATATTTATGTTTAATTTTTTTTAATAAATTTTATATAATTTATATTTCTACATATTTTTATTTTCCAAATGAATATAAAAGAAAATTAAATAGTTATGTTACTAATTATTCTTCTAATTTAACTATTATTTTTAATATCAAAATGAGTATTTATTTTACTATTTTATAATTTAATATATATCATACAAAATTATTATATGATAATTACACTTTTATAATACATAGAACTAAAATTATCAAAACACATAAATAATTTAATTAAAATTTATTTATATATATATAAATATTGAAGTAACATTTTTATAGAACAATGACGCTAATATTATCAAAATAAATAATTAAAATTATTCTTTTATAATACACATTATACCATCAAACATTTTTTGAAAAAAAATAGTACATACATAGCACAGGTCAACTATGAGTTTAAATTTATAATTCAAAGATAGACTAAAACAGGACAATGAATAATACAAGTATATATTTATGGATTTTCTAAATTGGAAATTGGGAGCTCCTCCAGCTTGCACTTGGATGATTTGTATTTTGGAGGACTCATCTGGACTTTCAAGGCCCGCACATAGAGCTTCTTTAGGTAGGAATCTGTTTGCTTGTATGCAGATTTCTTCATGTCTCCACTTTTCCTACATGGTCATAATGCCACCTCGTTTAAAAGCATATTTAGATAATCAATATTTTTTATTTTATTTTATTTGAATAATCAATACTTGTATATACACGGAAAAAATTTATATTGAGCTATATATAATCCACTATGACACACAACCTTACTTCATTTTATATGAAGTATTGTATGTGTTTCCAAACATATTTAATAATAAACGTCTTAACCAAAAATAGGGCATCATAAAATTTTAGAGAAATTCTACTATGCACACTGTAACAAAAAAGTGTGCATATTATATGTGAAACCAATTTTTTACGGTTACAAAAATTTACTAAACTATTTACAAGCTTTTAAAAAACAGAAAGAGATACTTAACAATTTTTTGTTTATAATATTTCAAATTTTTTTTTTTGGTAAAAATAGAAAGAAAAAAAAATTGCAAAAGGAAAGTTTAAACAAGTTCAAAGGATTGGGTTACGACATATTTTAACAGCTTAAATATTATTGAAATCAATTAATCATGATTAAAGATGAAGTAATAAATCAAAGAGCATTCTAAATATGTTTCAGGAACTTAAATTTTAATAATTCAACATTACAAAAATGCAAAACAAAAGTAATATCATTATAAAAAAAAATAGATGTCATATAATTTACTTAGTGCATAAATGGTAATAAATCGCAAATTGCACCGTGTCCGTGTATTTTTAAAGTTGTCTTATACTAATAAGTAGTAGGCCGTGGGAAAAAGAAAAAGTAATATAAATTTCTTTTCCCTATAAATAAGTGAAACTTACGGTTACAAGAATTTACTAAACTAAATTTTTGAAAACGGAAATAGATATTAAACAATTTTTTATTTATAGTTTGTCAAATTTTTTATAAATATAAATAGAAAGCTCTAAATAAATGTTACCGAATAGACTCTTGTTCAATTTTCAATACCTTAATTTTCATATTTCGAATTTCAATTTTAAAGTTTATCAAACAATACCTTGGCTTTCTAAGGAAAAAGTTCTCAGTACTTGCTGGGGGATATAAACTAGGAAAAATTATAAAATAAATAGTTTGAGCTTTATAATAAAATAAATTTTCAATTTTATCAATTTAAATACTAATCTTTTGATTTTTTTTTTAATTTGAATCATTTGCCTATTTTGTTCAGTAAAACTAACCGAAAAAAGAGTATTATAATCATTAAATTTAATGAAAAATGATATTTTATATATTTTTCATACACTTCATTTGATATAATGACTAAAGTATCATTTTTTTCGTCAATTTTAGTTAACGGAAATAGAAAAATAATTTAGATTAAAAACAAATCAAAAAATTATGATATAAATTGATGAATTAAAAAATTCAAGGTTTATTTATTTATTTATTTTGGGTAAGTAAGTTCATTTTGTTACATGACTTAAACTATGAGATTATTATTTTTTTTTTTTGTAATTTCTCCAATAAACTATTAAGTAGTGCTAAATGGGGGAAAGCTACAATGTAGTATGGAAATATTGCAAGTGAAACTCTTTACCTTCAATTGGTCTTTTGATCGATTTGAATCCTCGAAATATAGGTTCTTAATAGTCTTCCAATTGCAGTATCTGTGATGCAAAATGACAAAAATCAACATGGTATCCTAATTCAGTTTTTTAAAAAACATGGTATCCTAATTGTGTTTCATTTCTTAGTTGTGTTTGATGTCATAATAAAACTTACTTCGCTCCATATTTCTCAACTCCTTCAATCAGTTTTTCCATTTCTTCAAAATTGAACTTCTTATAGGTTTGACCTTTCCCTTCCGAGGAGGACAACTCGGCTTTTTTGCATGGTGGAGATGGTAGTGCCTCATGGTTGTCAGTTTCCTCATGATTTGGAAGCATGCACACTACAAGAAAACACACTTTTGGCTACCACTTTTGGCTACCAAAACAAATTTAGTCGCCAAAAGTGTGGGAATTGGCTACCAAAATTAATTTTAGTCGGCAAAAGTCAACTTTTTAGCTACTAATTTTTTTTAGTAGGGGAATGTTGATTATTGGCTACTAAAAAAAATTTAGTAGCTAAAGATATTACAATTGGCTACTAAAAAAAATTTTAGTAGCTAAACATATCACAATTGGCGACTAAAAAAAAATTTAGTAGCCGTAGAGGTATCTTTAGCTACTAAATTGTTTAGTAGCCGAATGAAAATAAAAAAATTTAATTTTTAATCTTTGCCGACCAAATTTTTGGTCGCCAAATGTCAAGTTTCGGCGACCAAATTTATTTTAGTCGCTAAAAATCTACTTTCGGCTACTAAATCTTTGGTAGCCGAATGAAAATAAAAAAAATTAATTTTTAATCTTTCCCGACCAAAGTTTTAGTCGCCAAATGTCAAGTTTCACATCAAATTTATTTTAGTCGCTAAAAACCTACTTTCGGCTACTAAATCTTTGGTAGCCGAATGAAAATAAAAAAAAATAATTTTTAATCTTTCCCGACCAAAGTTTTGGTCGCCAAATGTCAAGTTTCGGCGACCAAATTTATTTTAGTCGCTAAAAACCTACTTTCGGCTACTAAATCTTTGGTAGCCGAATGAAAATAAAAAAAATTAATTTTTAATCTTTCCCGACCAAAGTTTTAGTCGCCAAATGTCAAGTTTCGGCGACCAAATTTATTTTAGTCGCTAAAAACCTATTTTCGGCTACTAAATCTTTGGTAGCCGAATGAAAATAAAAAAAATTAATTATTAGCCTTTTTTATTTTTATTTTTATTTTTATTTTTATTTTTATTTTTATTTTTATGAAGAGGTTGTACACCCACCATCCAAAAATATTAATTTTTTAAAAAAATTAATTATTAAAATAATATGAATTTCTTATTTTGTCCTTTTTTAATCCATTAATAATAAAAAATTTACAATTATGACAATTGATATTTCTAAAAAAATATACTATCAAAAGGTAATTTTGATAAATTAATATTTTTAAAATGTAATAATTGTATTATAAAAAGAAATGAAATTCTAAAAATAGACTATTATTTTGAGATGAAAAGTACAATTAAACTATTTATATTTTTTACATCATCATATTTCAATAACACTAATAAATTAAGAATAAATCAAAATTCACAAATAAAAGACAAAATATCCCAATTATTTACCATTTCAATAAATTTTTCAATATTATTACCAGTACTAATAGAAGACAAAATATCCCAATTATTTGTAAGACTTATTGATATTATTTCAAATTTTAAATTTTTCCTTAATTTTTTAATAATTAATTTTTTCAACTTTTTAAAATTATTTTTACGTTATACACGGTTAACAATAATCAAACACTATTGTTAATTTAAATTTGGAGGGAGACATTTCTAATTTAAATTTGAGGGATTTATAAAAGTAATTGGCGACTAAAAAACACTGTTGAGTGGCTCGAATTTTTTAAAATTTTTTTTTCCTTCTTTTATTTTTAATTTTCTTTCTTTCTTTCTTTTCTTTCTTATTTTATATATATATATATATAATATAAGAATATAAGAATATAAAATTTTTAAATATATTATTATATTTTTCAGTAAAAAAAATATTATGACAAATATTCAGGCCCTTGTAGGCACATTTTTATTTATTTATTACAACCTTTTTGTTTTAACGAGGATCTATCTTGTAGGATCTATTTATTACACATTTTATAGGCACCAAAGTAATGAATTTTATTTAATCAATTATGTATAAATTTAAGCTGTATTGAACTTAAATTTTCTTCTTTGTTGCAGGGGTATTCAATTATTTAATCAATTTATGTATAAAGTTCATCTCGGTCCAAATTAAGAGGTCCATCGCTTGGCATGCCTTCAATTTGACCTGAAATGTGGTGATTTTATAGACAACCCGAGATAGATTTGAAGTTTTGGGTTTGTATTGCTAAAATTGGATTGTTCTCGCTTTCATGGAGATTGTTCGGTTGGAAGAAGTGACATTAAGAGAATTCACCGTTTGTTTGTTTTTTTACAACTTATTTTGGTTCTTGCAGGAAAATTCGGCATAAGAATGTTGTACAATTCATAGGCGCATGCACACGAACTCCAAACCTGTGCATTTTGACTGTACTTCCAGTGAAATTTTTAGTTGTGTAATGCTATATGCTATTCTTAGATGATAATATGTATCACCATAAGGTATATTATGTTGTTGGAAAGTATTGTTATTCCGAATTGGAATTAATCCAAAATGTGACTATTGTTCCAGCATTATGGTCTGTTATAAGTTATAACCTTGTGTGAAATTCTAAGTGATAATTCATCCTTGCTAGGAGGAAAATTCTAAGTGATAATTCATCCTTGCCATGACCTACCCTTTGAATGGTCCGAATACATTCATATTTGGCAAATATTAAAATTCAAAGACCGGTTGGTGTTTTGAGTAATGTTGATTGTGTTGTATTCATAATCTTAACTCTGTTTATAAGAGAAATTTTAAAAAAAAAAAAAAAAAAAACGTTAAAGCATTTGGCTACCAAATATTTTGGTAGCCAAATACGCAATTAAATGTATTGGTGACTAATAATTTAGTAGCAAAACATAACCTAAAAAGTTTTGGCGACCAAATAATTAGTAGCTAAAACAATTGAGAATGAGAGAAACAAACTATTGGCCACTAAATTTTTAGTCACGGAATGCACCTTTTGCCGACTAAATAATGTTTCAGAGCCAAAGGTGTACTTTCGACTAATTATTTAGTAGCTAAAGTGACACCTTTCCCGACCACAACAATTCAAGAGCTAATAGACCTCATTCGGCGACTAAAGTTTTAGTGGCGGAAACATAACATTTGCCGACTAAATTAATATTAGTAGCCAAATGTGCTCACTTTCGAACCAAATGAAATTTAGTAGCCAATACTATCACGACAGTAAGCAAAGGCGATTTAGCTTGGCGACCAAATATTTTGGTCGCTAAATGGGTTCGGCGACCAAATTTTGGACTTTTGGCGACCAATATTTTGGTAATTAAAAGTGACATTTCTTGTAGTGCAACAATAGCACATCACTCGTTTTTTTTAAAAAAAAAATGGCAACTCTTTTTTTATTTTTTTTTAATACTGCAGTCCAATAATTGTTCAATTGTGTTGCCTTATCAGTCTTCTCTCTTTCTTTCTCTCTATGTGTCTGTTTGTCTGTCTCTCACACTTCTCTCTCTCTCTATTTCTTTCTATGTGTCTATCTGTCTGTTTATCTCTCTCCTCCATTGTGTTCACATTGCTCACTCTCTCCCTCATCTCTATGTCTCTCTCTCTCACTCATCTCTCTTCTCTTTATCTCTCTCGCATCTCTCTTCTCTCTATCTTTCTCTCTGTCTCTCTTGCTCATTTCTCTTCTCGTTATCTCTCTCTGCCTCTCGTCCCAAATTTCTACTACCACCACTACTACTACCACTACCACAACTTCACCACTAATCTCTTTTGCCATCACCATCAGCACCACCACCACCACCACCTTCACTACTACTGCCGCTCATTTTCCTCTACCACAAAAAATTAATTCATGATATTTAGTAATAAAAAAAAGGCCGCAGAAAATTAACTTTTATTTTAGTGAAAAATATTTTTCATTAAAATATATATTACCCCTACTTCTACAAAATATTTTTTCATTAAAATATTTTTTAGTATTAATTTTTTCCTTCTTTTTTTTAAAATTTTCTTTCTTTCTTTTCTTGCTTATTTTATATATATATATATATATATAATATAACAATATAAGAAAATAAGATTTTAAAATATATTATTATATTTTTCAATAAAAAAAATATTAGGACAAATATTTAAGATAATTTAATATTTTTAATTTTTTAAATTTATAAATTTATTACTTATATTTTTATTTAAATATAATTTTAATATATTTGTTACTTTTATTCCTTATATTTGTTACATATATATTTTTTTTTTCTTTCTTATTTTAGTGCCTATTTTTTATTTTTACCGACTAAATATTAGTCACGATTATAATTGAAATTTTTAAAATGAGTTTCGATCACTTGAGGGAAACTAAGGAGGAAATCAGGTACTTCTTTCTTTTGTCTCTTTTTTCTTTCTAACACCCACGACATAAGATTAGGGCAAAATATTGGGGAAAATTGGTCACGACTCAGAGCATCTCCAAGGCGAGAGCCAAAGGGGAGAATTAGGCATTTTGCCTATTGAAGTTGGATTTCGACTCAGAGCATCTCGCCGCTTGTTCCATTTCTGTTCGATCCATTGATGATCACAGTATGGCTCTCTTTCTTTTCTCTTTCTCCACTTCCTGTTCTTCCCCATCATCTATCTCAAAGGAATACATGATTTAGGGCAATCCATTTGCAAAAATTGGGTTTATGCGTCTTGAAATTGGTGCCCTTGTTCATGGAAATTTAGTTTTTTTTTTTTATTTTATTTTTATTGTTTTATGCTTCCTCAATCTTCGCTTGGTTAAAGTTACAGAGGTAGAAAAGATTGATCATAAATTGGGTTCTCAAAATATTATCGTATTAGGACTTGTCTTTGTTCATGGAAACATGATTTTATTCATTTATAGGACTTTTTTTTATGTCTTTTTTTATTTTTCACTTCTATTGTCTTTCCTTGGAAAAATTTCTGTTTTATGCTTCCTTGATCTTCGCTTTGGTTAGATGGATGAGGTAGATTTTCGAAATGCACTCAAGGTGTTCAAGAAAAGACAGATTTCACAAACTCGAATCATTAAAAAATTTCAGCACAACTTGCAAGTAGAAATATATACCTATTAATACGACATTAAACCTCCAATAATCATCAATCAAGATTTCAAATACAAACTTTTAAATTACTTTCAAAGATGTTTATGTCCATTATGAATCGATTTGTTCCAATTTTAAATTACTTTGTTCCAACTATGTCCACCATTCCCTAATTCATTATTTTTGAATTGGGCCATGCCTTGACTTGGATTTAGAGTTGGGTTTGTTTCAAATTTTGGGTTGAAATATGAAATGGAGATGTGCTTTGAAATATGAAATGGAGACAGTGCTTTGAATTTTGCTGGTTTGAATTCTTGTTAGATTTCAATTCGGTTTTCAAGGAGTTTATAGCAATTCAAAGATTCTTGGTATAAATAAATTGCTAATTTGCCCAAAGGGGTTAGGTTGGGTTTAGTTGAATTGTGGCATTACCATACAATATTTTTATTTATCAAAGGAAAAAGGTATTATGTTGAGTCCATGCCTAGCAGATTGGTGAACCCGATCTTTTCATGTTGATTGCCTTTGGTGTTTGTTAATGGTTTGCTACTACTATGTCCATTACAGATCCGAATACAAATGAAAATGAGGACTTGCAAGTTCTAGTTGTCATATCACGCCCTCCAGTCAAAGTGTAAGAAATAATCTTCCTCCATCATGTTGCATGTTTCGATTTTTAGGTGTGTGCGTAAATAATGTGAAATTTGCGTAAATAATCGTGAAATAATCTTCCTCCATCATGTTGCATGTTTCATATCACGTCCTCCACAAAGTGTAAGAAATAACTGTTCTCTTGAAAATGTGATAGATTGGTTGTTCAGATTTTCATAATGGATAAACATGCTCACCCTAATCCCTTCATCGCTATTATCTTGAAACCCACTTCCCCACGGTTTCCAAACCTTCATGGACTCTCCTCTAATTCTTTTTCCATTCTTTGATCATCAATAATTTTGTATCAAGTTCCAGATTCAATTCCATATTCAAACCAATTGCTACTTCTCTCTCACGATTTTGCTAGAGGTATTGTATATAATCATATATATATACACACTATAGAAGATTCCGATTGCAAAAAAAAAAAAAAACATATTGATATATGATAAATTTAATTGATTTTAATTTATATTCGCTTTTGATTTGAAGCATCTATGACCATTGCAATCTCAAGAGTTGGTGAGGAAAGAGACGACATGTGTTTAGATTGTGTCTGTGGGTAACTATTTGACCATTTTCTTATTTTCTTTGTGTGATTTTAATTCAAGTTCCTATTAGGTATAGTTTGTTCATTTTGTTGACCTGTGCATATTCTTAACATATATGGGTTGTGTATATACATATATGAATTGCATTGATTTTAGTTATATATATATATTCTAATAGTCGCATATATATATATATATATATTCTAATCGATGCATATATGAAAAAAATCAATCACGTAATTGAAAGAATCTCCTATGAAAAAAATTAAAACAAAAATTATTATGAAAAAAAAAATAAAAACAATGGTCAATCATTATATTTGTATTTGTGTTACGAAGAATTGAAAGAATCTCCTATGAAAAAAATAAAAACAAAAATTATGTAATATTTCAAATCAATCACAGATGAATATTTTTTACATGTTGAATATAATGATTGACCATTGTTAGGTAATTAAAAAATGTGATTTATGATTTTTCATTTGTCGTGAATGTCATGTACACGGCTTGGTACAATATTTAATAATTTTCCTTAATTAGTTATAATTTTTTTTTTTTTTGGGTGCTTGGAAATAAGTTACTAGAAGATTCAATATGTCATTGATTAGGAAACTAATATTTTTGTTTTTTGCATTTTGTTAAATGCTTTATAATATGCAAGATCTAATTAATAGATAGAGTAGTTTATATATTATTTAACACCGGCCAATTTTAATTGGTAGTTTTAAATGTTTTAACTTAGTATTCCTTTTGATGCTATTTCTTTCAATTCAATTCTATTAATTTTGACTTAGTACCAATATGAAATTTACTCAATTCCAATTAAATTTGAAATATGATGCCAAAATATTTTTTTTGTCGGAATAGGTTGATAGCCATGGTCACGAAAGTGTTGTAATGAGAGAAATGATAAATTTACAGTTTGAATTCCTGCTAATATGATTAGTAATTTTCATGTTGTTAATGAGCTAAGAAAAATTTTAAAATTACAGGGCATATCATATTTGTATCCATAAACATAGGAACATTATTATATTTTATATTTCATGAAGTTTATTGAAAATTTGGAATTATTGGGACATTGCCTATTGCATTATAAATTGACTACTTTTTATGTGTTTTACCTTCCGCCAATTATTTTTGCAAATCACAATTTTATTTGCTAATCTTTAGAAACTAATTTTAATATGGCTTGTTTATTTTTCTTTTAAATTTAATTTTCAACAATGATTCATACCACTAAAAAAAAGAATCACTAATAACACTAATGCATTGGGAATACCAAAAAAAAAAAGAAGACGTAGGCAGTGGGCGGATCCCACTGCCACATCATTAGTACTCCCCTTAGTGCTCCCATTTTAGTGCTCCTAACCATTTTTCATGAAGTCTCCTAAATTTGTTGCATGAAGAACAATGATTTTAATTCTTAGTCCTGTTAACTAGTGAATTTGGATGTTTGAGAGTTCACAAGTTTTCCATTCAGCCATTAGGAGTTTTGGCAAATGAACAATTCCTAAAGGGTCAGATTTGCATTTTCCACGCATAAACACATGGATTAATTTATGGCATTTTACGTTGCCTTCGTATCTTAGGTAAACTATATGTGGGGATTAATTTGGATGTCAATTTGATGTCAATTTTGGATGCTCTCATTAATAATCGAGCTCTCATTAATAACTTTGATGTCAATTTTCATTCCGCAATGAACTTATTTTATACATTATTGATTCAATGTTTGGGATGAAGATGTGACTCTCTACTGAATTTTCATTCCGCAATGAACTTATTTTATACATTATTTTATATACTACAAATTTTAGGTAACCCCATGAGTTGTTCTTCCCATATAGTGCATACCATGGCCTTAGATAGTTAAATCCTTTGCTTAAAATGATTTTTTTGACAATACAGAATTCAATTGGATGAAATTTTATACTTATTTACATTGCAATTTTGACTGCCTGGCTTTTGATTAAATTATTTATTTTGCAGTATGAAACCGATTTGATAAGCAAATACTTAAGCGACAACAATATTCAACCAATGGTTAGCCTCTCATATACTTTCTTGATTCAGCTTGAATCATACATGGTTTCTTACATATAAAACTAATTTATTCTTTATCAGAACTTATTTGAACTTGTCAAAAAAAAAAAATAATAATAAATAAGGAGTTACCACAATGGTATACCCTCAAAGGATCGAAGGTTGTTGAACTTATGTTTTGAACTTTTGTTTTACCACTGATGATGCTCTGCTCACCGAGCTTCTTTATTTTTGAAAAACCTTGTACTATGTATTTTTTGAAT
The DNA here is from genome assembly GCA_025200525.1 of Camellia lanceoleosa. NCBI lineage: Eukaryota > Viridiplantae > Streptophyta > Magnoliopsida > Ericales > Theaceae > Camellia > Camellia lanceoleosa. The sequence continues at coordinate 54,341,863 of CM045761.1, read as the reverse complement.
GGCTATTTTTTTTTTTTTTTTCATGGACATTGGTATTAATCTTATTAGTTTGTCATTTTATTTATATTATGCAGATGTTTACATGTACTTCCGCAAAGGACAAAGCAGAGATGAAGCGTGAGGTCGCAAAATGGACAATGATGGTCGCGCTACAATGATTCAGAATGATTCTTTAGTTTGATAATGCTGAGAGAAATCGAAATCATTCACTATTTTTTTGCACTTGTGCCTAATCTAGTATTTATAAGCCTTCATATAATCTTCTTAAAATATGTATGTAAAAGACAGATTCTGACAAACAAGTTTAAGTTAGGACATGTTGTGGTACATATGTCTTTTTTGGAAATTAATTTGATTAGTCCTGTATTATGTATGAAATGAAATTATTGACATTAGATTAGACTTGGTTCGTATGGAATTTGTATTAAATATAGAATTGGACGTTTATTTTTAATGTTTTGGATGGTTGGAACTAGAATGTTTGTACGTTGTTGAATGCTTGATAATATATTTACCGTTGATGGGTTATATTGAATCCTGTGTTATGTACGTACAGGTTGTATACAACATGGATGTAGGTTGTTTAGAAAAAAAAAAAAAAAAAAAACAGAAAATATTTGGCCACCAAATATTTTGGTAGCCAAATACATAGTTGAAATTTTTTGGCTACTAATAATTTAGTAGCAAAAATATTTGGCTACCAAAACATTTGGTAGCAAAAAGTAATGAATAGTAGGTTAAAATTTTCATGTAGAACTTTTAGTGACTAAAAAATTAGTAGTCAAAATGTCACTATTGCCGACTAACAAAAATTTAGTAGCCAAATGTTTACTTTTGGCTACTAATATTTTGGTAGCCAAAACATAACCTTTGCCGACTAATGAAAATTTAGTAGCCAAATGCTTACTTTTGGCTACTAATATTTTGGTAGCCAAAACATAACCTTTGCCGACTAATGAAAATTTAGTAGCCAAATGCTTACTTTTGGCTACTAATATTTTGGTCGCCAAAACATAACTTTTGCCGACTAACGAAAATTTAGTAGCCAAAAGTTCACTTTCAGCGACTGTAATAATTTAGTCGCCAATACTATCGCCGACAGAGTATAGGCGACCAGTTTGGCGACAAAAAATTTTGGTCGCTAAATGGTTTCGGCGACCAAATTTTGGATTTTTGGCGACCAATATTTTGGTAGCTAAAAGTGACATTTCTTGTAGTGGCAACAGGTAATGGACCATCAAAGATGAAAATTAGAGCAATGCTAGGAATGCCAAATGAATTATCAAATATTTTACCCAATACACAAAATAAAAAGTAATGTTTCTAAAATAAATTTCATACATACAAATGAAAATTGGCTTTTACCTTGGTAGAGGTTGGGATGTGTTCCCAGCATAATTCCCCAAGCTAAGTTGTGTGAGCTTATCCTGTTCATCAGTGGTGGGCTTTTGACCCCGAAGTACACCAAGACACACACTCAACTAAGGCTTTGGAACCATTGCTTCCATACTCTTCCTTTTTTTGTTTTATTTTTAATTGAATCAAAATTCCGATCTGAACTTAAAAGGCATTTTGTTACCAATGGCCTTGTTTGTGGTCTAGTTGCATGGGAGAGGTTAGAGATTCAACTTCCATCAAGAGCTAATTTAATAATTAACATTACAATTTTATCATACTAATTTCTATTTCATTAATTTCTTGAGAAACTCCATTTAAGTGGATTTCTTTCCATCTTCCAACACAAAATTTGCCTTGTCATAGCCATGGTTTAGAGTTTGGACATACTGTAATCTAGGAGTGCCTAGTAGCCCAAAAAATGTAAAAGAACTACCACACACGGCTCTATAATATCTGGTACTGGGTTTTGTAGGGCTAAAAGTTGTACATGTAAGCCTTTCGATACGAACTATTGAAAAAAAAATGAACAAAATTTTTTACTAGTATCAAACATTGACCTACCACTACAAGAATTTTCACTTTTGGCGACTAAATTTTTAGTCGCCTATAGTCTTTAGCGACTAATTTTTTTGTCGAAAAATTAGTAGCCGAAGAGTAGTCGTCAAAGCTAATTGGCGACTAAACTTTATTTAGTTGCCAAATGTATTCATTTGCCGACTAAATTTTTAGTCGCCAATAGGTTGGAAAATTAATTAAATAATACATTTTTGCCGACCAATTTTTTTGTAGCCAAAAGCCAATAATTTAGTCACAGAAAAATTTTGAGCTACTAAATTTTTTAGTTGCCTAAAGCAAATATTAGTATTTTGGCTACTAAAATTTTAGTCACCTAAAGTCAATCTTTTTTGGCTACTAAAATTTTAGTTGGCAAATAGCATTTCTTTTGGCTACTAAAAATTTAGTCGCCTAAACTTCCACATTTTTGGCTACTAAAAATTTAGTCGCCTAAACTCCGACATTTTTGGCTACTAAATTTTTAGTCGGCAAAAGTATTTTTTTTTATTCTTCAGCTTTTGTTTTTAGCTACGAAAGATTTTAGTCGCCAAATGTTTGATTTTCTTTTGGCTACAAAACTTTTAGTAGCCAAAGGTTTGATTTTCTTTTAGCTACAAAACATTTAGTAGCCAAATGGTTGTTTTTCTTTTGGCTACAAAAAATTTAGTAGCCAAATGTTTGATTTTCTTTTGGCTAAAAAAATTTTAGTGGCCAAATGTTTTTTTTTTTTCCCCTTTTTTTGGCCACAAAACGTTTAGTTGATAAAAACATGATATTATGTTTTATTGCAAATATTACAATGTGTCCATAACCTGTCTGTATTCCATGCAACCTGTAATACGTATATAAATAAAATGATACATAAACTATCAATCATTCCACAATCTGCATCCGTATACAAAAAATAAATTACTTTAACTGCCCAAGTACATACAAACCAACTATTGTCCAAACTAAAATAATAATTCCATACAAAATATATAATCATACAAAAAGTAAAGCTCTCCATATACAAAAATTACATTTACTATACCATGTAAAATAACCATTTGGCATGGTACAAATTTCCATCGTAATTTGTACCACGACAAAAGGTGATGTATGTGCCAAGCCAAAAGTACATCTATTGTAGCGAACCTAATTTTCTTAAGTCATAATTTTATTATTATGGTTATTGTTATCTTATTTTATTTTTGGCTTTATTAATTGGGTGGTTACATGAAATTTAATGTGATATTTAATGAATTGAATGTTGTAATTATTAATTGGGTGGTTACATGAGATTTAATGGGATATTTAATGAATTTAATGTTGTAATTAATAAATTTAATGTATACATATTTAATCTTATATACATAGTAACATAGAAGTATTCAACTAGGTTAAAGAGATCAAAAGAAAAGAGAAAAAAGAAAACAAAAATGAGAGAGAGAGAGAGAGAGAGAGAGAGAGAGAGAGAGAAATCAAAGAGAGGGACAGTAGCAAGGAAGAAAGAGGAGAGAGAAGAAAAGGAAAGATTAGGGTTTTGTTTTGGTGGCTCTATTAGTTTTCCAAATATTCTTTGATCTTCTATAAAATATTGTGAGTACAAACCCCACTTCCCTAGACTTATGTTAAATTCGTCGTGTTTAATTATTTATTTGATGTTAGTTTAATTATATTTTTACATAAAGATAATAGGTTGATTTTAATTATTTTGTTTAGTTGTGTATGTAAGGTTTAGGGTTATTAGTTGATTGATTGATTTTAATTATTAGTTGGGTATGCCATGTTTAGGGTTTTTATATAAATTTATTTTATGGTTGTAATCACACTCATGGTTATATGAAATTAAAATTAATTAAGAATCCATAGATAAATTCCTTATACTCCACCATGACTCTATGGATTGTTGTTTTATTTGAGTGATGGTGAGAAAGAGTGTATAAAAATGTGAAGATTATGAGATTTATTGGAATGCCTTAGGCTTGGCATTGTTATGTTATTCTCATGAGTGAGATGTTATGTAAATATATATTGTTGCCTCGTTCTCATGAGTAGACGAGTGCTTTGAGTTACACGCGTACGTATATCCTAACCATCCGAGGAGTGTGAGTCAAACTTGGGACGATCTCCCCGTGCAAGTTTGGCTTCGGAGCGGTGTTAGGTATACAGGAGGCACATGGGATATATGTGTAGGCCGGAAGTGGAGGAGTTAAGGTACAAAGAATTTAATTACGAGGTTATTGGTATAGTGTGAATTGTGTTGTTTTGTATATCCTGAAAAATAGTAAATGACCTCAGTAAATTATGAAATTGGAGCAGAGGCATGTATACGTGATTCTAGACAACTTTTGTGTTTTAAGTTGTTATTAAAAAGATCAATTAGAACTTATAATCAGATGATTTTGATTATTGTAGTTTTGATTTATTTTAGCAATGCAGAGTTTAGAGGTTGTTTTTAGGAAATTTAATTATGTACAACTTTCGTTCTTTGAGTTTTGGTCAATTCGAATTATTTAAGCATGAAACGGTGCATTTTTATACTTCTTTAGCAAATTACTTATGGTTAAATTATACTAACTTTATTTTGCAAGATGGTGGGTCTTACTAACTTTTCATGCAGGGCTAACCCACCATATTTTTATTTCTATTTTGTCTATTTTACAATCAATTTATATTTCGTTGTGTATGGGAAAGAAACTAAATGCCACTGTATCTTGAGAAACTACCCATTTGTCTTGGTGCGATTGGAACTATTTGTCTTGTCCCGTAGCAAGAATTAAATGTATTTTTGTTTGTGTCTGGTGGACACGTGGGTGTCAATTCTTGTACTCATACCACCAAGATACCAGATATCGGCCGTTTTGTCTCTTGGCAACTCGGTGCGTTACATTGCAAATGAGCTTCATTTGCAGGATTAGTTGAGGCTACGGTGGTGACGTGGAATTACTTTAGTTGTTGGATTTATCATTTGGATTTCTTTTGTTCTCTTGAGCTTAGGGTTGATAATAGTTTATGTATTTATTATTTGTTTTTATGACTTTAGTATTGGAATAATTTGGCATGGTTTATAACCGTATTTTATTTAAGTTGTTTGGACTGTTTATTGTTACCTTGATGTTGAGGTATTGGTTAGTTATGAATTTATGGTGGATGGTTTGGTTTGCGTTTAGTTTTTTTGTTTCACCCCTAAGATTTGGATGATGGAATATTGATTGAGATTAGTCCTAATATAATATTTAATTGTCCTAATTTTGGGGCGTGACAGTTTGGTATCAAAGCTCTAGGTTACCCTAGACTTGTGAGAGTTTAGGTGATCCTCGGATTGTGGAAACATGGGTTAGCTTGTTTAGGTTGGTCGTTGAATTTATTCTAAGTATTTATGAACAAATTTTTGTGTGTTTAACTTGAAGATGATGGCTAGAAGGTATCTTTAATCTCTTTCAAGAACCCGTTAGAGTACTTTTTGATACTGGTGCCTCTTATCCTTTCATATCTAGACAGTTTGTAGAAAGAGAAGACCTTGTAACTATCTCATTATCTAGACCTATTCGCGTTGAGACCCTTTTAGAAGGGGCAGTTACTCTTTATGAGATGTGTAAAGATTTTGAGATTGACTTTACGGGTAGAGTCTTGTATGCGGACCTAATTGTGTTAGGGTTTGAGGGGTTTGTAATTATTTTGGGTATGGATTGGTTGCGAAAACACTTTGTGACTCTAGATTGTGTTAGAATGGCTGTAAATATAGATATTCCTGGTATGCCACGACTTACCCACACTTCTAGCGATGGAGAAGAGTCGGTGATGATGAATTTTCTATACTCTGTAGAAATCCCTAAGCAGGATATTAGTGAGGTAGATGTAGTATGTGAGTTTGAGGATGTATTTCAAGAGATACCTGGACCTCCACCTCGACGGGTAGTAGAATTTCGCATTGACTTAGTGTTGGGAACTGCACCAATTTCGAAGGCAGCATACAGTATGGCACCTAAAGAGCTTGTGGAGATGAAGAAGTAGTTGGAAGAGATACTTCAGAAAGGGGTCATTCGTTCAAGTAACTCCCTATGGGGAGCACCCGCGATCTTTGTCTCCAAGAAAGATGGCACTCTTCGTATGTGCATAGATTACAGAGAACTGAACAAGGTGACTATCAAGAACAAGTATCCGTTACCTAGAATTGATGACTTGTTTGATCAGTTGAAGGGGGCAGCCATTTTCTCTCAGTTTGATCTCAGAATGGGTTACCATCAGATGGGTGTGTCAGAGGAAAGTATACCGCTTACTGCTTTTCGAACCCGGTATGGGTTGTACGAATTTCCTGTAATGCCTTTTGGTTTAACCAATGCTCTTGCCTATTTCATGGACTTGATGAATAGAATTTTTCAAGCGTATCTAGATAAGTTTGTGATTATCTTCATAGATGATATCCTGGTGTATTCTAAGAATGAGGAGGAACACAGAGAACACTTGAAAGTCGTATTGCAGACTTTAAGGGAGCATCAGTTATACGCTAAGTTCAGTAAGTGTCACTTTTGGGAGAAAGAAGTTCGATTTTTGGGGCATGTTGTATCCATTCAAAGGATAGCGGTAGATACTGAGAAAGTTGTTGCGGTCAAAGAATGGAAGTAGCCCACGAACCCTACAAAGGTCAGAAGTTTTTTAGAACTAGTTGGTTATTACATGAGATTTATAGAGAAGTTTTCCACTATTGCAGCACCCATGACCAAGTTGACCCGCATGAATGTGAAGTTCGTATGGACAGATGATCGTAAGAGAGCTTTCCAGGAGTTAAAGCAGCGGTTAACTACAGCTCTGGTGTTAACTATACTAGTACAAGGGGAAAAGTTATTAGTGTTTATTGATGCGAGCGGAACTAGGTTAGGATGTGTGTTGATACAGCATTAGAAGGTTGTAGCTTATGCTTCTTGTCAATTAAAACCTCATGAGAGACGATACCCTATTTATGACTTAGAGTTGGTAGCAGTTGTTTTTGCGTTGAAAGTGTAACGACACTACTTGTTTGGGGAGCACTTTAAATTGTACACAGATCACAAGAGCCTCAAATATCTCCTTTCTCAAAAAGAGTTGAACATAAGGCAACAGAGGTGGGTTGAATTCGTCAGTAGTTATGATTTCGAGATCCTTTACCACCCGGGGAAAGGAAATATAGTCGTAGATGCACTTAGCTGACAACATGGGATTATAGCTTCTTTGATGATTCAGGAATAGAAGTCCTTAGAGTTAATTCCGATGCATAATTTTCAACCAATAGAGAGTGCTGAGAGGGCATACATTGGTAGTTTGACCGTGCAGCCGATTTTACTAGGTAAAGTTCATCAGATGCAGAATTTAGATGGGTTTCTCGTCAGCAAGCTCGATGACCTTGTAGTGGATTTGATCAATGATTGTCCTACTGATTGGTTTGTGGACTCAGATGGGGGATTGTGATTCAAGGGCAAGTTGTGTGTCCCTAACATTGTTGAATTGAGGAAAGAGATTATGGATGATGCCCATAGGTCCTGATATACCATTCACCCTATGGGACTAAGATGTATCATGACCTAAAGAGGACGTTTTGGTTGGAAGGTATGAAGAAAGACGTAGGAGAGCATGTTTCTTGATGTTATGTGTGCCAATAAGTTAAGGCAGAACACCAACGACCGTTTGGACTTTTGCAGCTTCTTGAGATTCCTACTTGGAAATGGGAGTACATCTCTATGGACTTCGTGGATGGATTGCCGCGGTCTAAGCAAGGCAATGAATCTATTTGGGTGATAGTGGATCGACTCACCAAGTCTACTCATTTTATTCCTATCAGTGTTCACCGAACTGCGGATAAACTGGCTAGGCTGTATATTCGAAAGGTAGTGCAACTGCATGGCGCACCAATTTCTATAGTTTTGGATCGTGATCCGTTGTTTGTGGCAGAGTTTTGGGAGAGTTTTCAGCATGCTTTGGGTGCTAGGTTAGACTTGAGTACGGCTTACCATCCTCAGACAGATGGGCAAACTGAGCGGGTAAATCAGATCTTGGAAGATATGTTGAGAGCTTGTGTCCTCGATCTTGGTGGTAGTTGGGAGAAATAGCTTTCCAGCTGACAGCACAGATGAAAAAATGTTGGGCAATGAGAAAAGAAGGTAACGCCAAAGCTGGGGACAGAAACATTGCACCCAAACTATATGGCATTGGTGATCCTAATGTAGTGAAGACCAAAGGGAACCCCAGAGGGACATCTTCTATGGGTAAACCTCCAAAACCAAGGCGGTGTGGGTATTGTAGGTATGGTATTTTTATTGTATGCCCTTTTTATATCCTGTTACATGCACATGATTATTAAAATCATTTATGCATTATTTGCTACTGTAGGAGCATCGGACACATGAAGCAGACATGTAAAAATTGGCTGCAAGTAGGCAGAAAGAGGGTAGCAACTCAGACAGTGAACCATTCATGAACACAGAGTTGGATCCCCACCTGGATGATATCGATGAACTGCCAAATTATCCAAATGATCCAGTGTAGTTGACTTTCATGATGAGGCTTATAGTGATCGATACATTGTTTTTACAAGGAGACATTAGTGCCTAGTAGTTACATTTTGTTAATGTCTTAGTTGTTTTAATCTTAGGCATTCTTAATAAATTTCGTAGTTTGGAGATTAATTTGAAAAATAAAGGTGAATAAATTCCAAATTTGTTTGATTGCTGATAAAATAGGGACTTGCTCATGCCATTACTTTACAAACAATCACTGTTAATAATACTGAACTGTCTCTCTCTTTTTCTTTTGTAGATTTTTTTAATTGTCTGTTTGCTTGGTAAGAAATGGTGGGCATAAGTGCTACTAGTAGAAATTGCCTCGTTTCTTGGTATTTCAAATACAAGAAATATCATAACAAGAAATGGTGGACATAAGTGACCTTGGTATTTCAAATATCATAACAATGCTATAAGAAATGGTGGATATGTGGGGCTCCCTTCATATTTCAGTTTTTATTTTTTGAAATTGCCTCATTTTCTTATCAAAATTGACATCTATCTACCTTGTTTTACATGTTAACATGTAAATTTCTTAGTTTAGGGAATCATTTAAAAAATAAAGGTGAATAAATCCCAAATTTGTTTGCTTGGCTGCTGTCATTAAGTTGGATGAGTTGTCCTTACGTTGGATGAGTTTACAATCACTACTAATATTGCAACGTGTCTCTCTCTCTTTTTTAGCCCTATTACTTATTTTTCTTTTTAATGAATAACAAAGAATGCATAAATATGGCTATGCCACCCCAAACGTGTGGGGCTCCCTTCATATTTCGGTTTTGATTTTTTGAATTGTCTCGTTTTCTTATCAAAATTTACACCTGTCCACCTCGTTTTAGATGTTAACATATGTTTGAATCTTACGTAGGCAATTGAACTTGGCGCGGATAACAAACAACAACAATATTGTGTAAAAGAAAAGCGGTAGCTCCTCCCAATGACCTTGGTATTTTTCCTAAACGGGCTGTTACTATAGACTGCAATGAAGGAGTTAATTAATTCTGAAATTTCAGCAATTATGGGCCGCCTACATAGCCAAAACCTGATCAAAGGGGTAGGAAAGGCTTATGTCAACTTGGTACGAGAATTCTTTGGTAGCATACCAAATAATCCACATGCAGCATAGTTCATGGAACGTATGGCAAAACAAAAGAGCAAAGTCAAAAGCAACACGAAAGACAAGATTCAACCATGCGGAAACTATTTTGTGTTGAAGCTTCATAAAATTCGACTAGTGAAGAGGAATTTGATGGGTTTAACCATGATGAAAGCCAACAAATGGACACAAGTATGGATGCATGACCAAACTTCTTGTCAACCCTGTTCTTTTATGAACAGTGTCATTTTTTTTTTTCCTTCTTCACTTGTAAAACAAATTGTAAACAATGTCAGTTTTCTTATGAAATTTTTGAGTGATTGTAATTGTAACAACTAAGAGTACGGCTTCACAATTACATATCAGATGTAGTTTCATCACACCAATCTTTAGCACTAGTAGATATTCCATAGAAATTGGTAAGAAAAATCCAAAACTAAATACTTATTGAAACATCCACAAAAAATTGCCAAACCAAGTTAGTTACATTCATCCAAGCTTCTTCAACCATTAAATATGCTCATAATTGTAAAAAAAACTTAGTGGAAAAAACGATGTTCGTTATCAATCTTTCTTTTTCCTTTTGGCCTTCCAGAGCCTAAAGTACTTGTTCAAAAGGAAATTACATTGAATAAGTAATGAGCTGAGCTTATGAAGCGCACAAGTTGTTCATGGTTTGGGGACGTACCTCTCTTTGTATGCGTTGAAATGATCCATAACATCAATATACTTACTGTTCGACAAATCTTTCACTAGGTTGACTAGAAGCCTAAACCTTTCCATCTTATCAAACTAAGGAAATAGAACAGACAATATACCATCAACAATACCATCATATGACAATATAATTGTAATAGTGTAATTATGTTGTTAAATATGAAATACCTTGTGTACGCCGGTCGGCATGACAACACCTTGCATATACTTTATGACGAACACCTTGTCATTATATTGTTATGATTTATAGTGTCTTTGTTATGACACTTAGGTGAATATTATGACATTGTTATGATTCATTGTAGTATTGTTATGATATTTGAAAAAAAATTATAATTCTTTCTGTAACCGGTTTAGCAGCTCACTTTTTATGATGTGGCACGATATGGACCACACAATAAGTGCATATCATATGCCCTTTTATAAGGTGCACATTGTAGACTTTCGCTTTGTTATAACACCAAAACTATCATTTAGATATAAAACAAATAAAAAGACTAAAATGATAATGCAGAATTGAACCTTTCATCTTGAATTCAATACATCTCCAGAATAAAACGAACATACCTTTGTCAACCATTGAATTAGAGAAGTTAAGAAAATACCCCTAATAGTTGAACCTTGAATTCTTAGCTCACCTTCTTCTCTCTATCTCTTTTAATTAGGATGACTATAAAACTTTGAGTGATGGAAAAGTACTACTCTTATGAAAGGGGAGTCACTCATCCTTATATAGAAGAGAGAAAAGGGCCAGATAAACTATATCAGAAGAATTCTTGTCCATCAAGGTTTCCTTCTTATCTTATAAGAGTAATTATCCTATATTTAAAATTCTAATTACTAAACTTTATCTCAAATATTGGCTTTATCTAATTGTGGAGTCCAAATAAAATAAAACATGTAAAAGATATGTAGGCTATTGGGCCACACCAAAAAATAAATCCAACATTCTTCCACTTAGCCCATTAAGCTGATTATGATGCAACTACGAGTTTTTTCAAAAATATGCAATTTATAAAAATTTTGACTCAGTGGATTACACACTAAAACTTTGACACGTGATTATGAAATTTTAAAAATACCTAATAGGTTCAGATATATTAGAAATTATAATACTGTGATTACTTCAGATCACCAATTTGAGTCATAGCGGTTATATGTCATATTTCCTTCTATACACCACATCATTGATAACCTTCACTAACCCAGTCTATTATCAGGATATGTAATTATTTCCCTGAAAAGCCCCTGTAATTTGTCTTGTTAAGACATTTCCTGTTTATCAATATTCAAATTAATGTATACACACACTTTTAGAAACAGGAAAAATAGAAAAAAAATTATTATTACACAAATAGTGTCAAATAAAAATAAGCAGTCAAAATTAACCATACACATCATGGGTTGCTTAAAAGACCCATCCTAATAACATGCTCTTTGTATGTCTTCGATGGCAATCCCTTTGTGAATGGATCAACAATCATAAAAGAGGTGCTTAAGTTTTCAATTAACACTTGTTGTTTCTGGACTCTTTCTCTAACAACTAAGTACTTTACTTCCATGTGTTTGGAACCACTGGAGTACTTTCCATTCTTAGAGAAGAAAATTGTTGCGATATTTTCATAATATATCTTTAGTGGCCTGGCAATTGAGTCAACAACACCAAGTCCTGAGAGGAAGTTTCGCAACCATAAAGCATGATTTGTAGCCTCAAAGCATGCCATAAACTTAGCCTCTATAGTTGGTGAAACAATAGTGGACTGCTTCACACTCTTCTATGAAATTGCTCTACTAGCTAGTAGAAAAACAAAACCTGATGTAGATTTTCTACTATCAAGGCAACCAGCAAAATCTGAGTCTGAGTATCTGGTCACTTCCAACTGTTCTGATCTCCTATAGGTGAGCATATAGTCTTTCACTCCCTGAAGATACCTCATAACCTTCTTCACTGCTTTTTAATGTTCCATTCTAGGATCACTTGGGGATCTTCCCAACATTCCAACTACAAAACTAATATCCGGTCTGGTACATGTATGGGCATACATCAAGCTCCCTACTACTGATGCATATGGAATGTCCTTTATTTGTTTTCTTTCCAAGTCATTCCTTGGACACTGCTTTTCATTTAATTTATCACCCTTCATGATAGATGCATCACTGGTTGCTCCATATAAATTTCTTCATCCAAATTCCCATTTACAAAAGCAGTTTTCACATCTATTTGATGCAATTCTAAGTCATAATGAGCTACCAATGCTAGGATGATTCTAAGCGAGTCCTTCTTAGATATTGGAGAGAAGGTCTTTTTGTAGTTTATGCCTTCTTTTCGAGTAAAACCCTTGGCAACAAGTCTGGCTTTACATCGTTTGATATTGCCTTTTGCGTAGCGCTTGGTCTTGAAGACCCATTTACACGCGACCCATTTTCAATTATTAGGCAATTCGACAAGATCCCAAACACCATTCTATTCCATGGATTTTAACTCTTTATTTATAGCATTGACCCATTTAGTATAATCACCACTATTCATGACTTGTGAAAATGAGACTAGATTTTTATTAATCCCAATATCAAAATCAAATTCCTATAGATACACCATGTAATCATTTGGAATTAGGAGTGTAAAAATGGCCTACGGCCCGGGGTAAGCCCAACACGTTTAGGCCTATTTGGGCCCTGGCCTGGGCCCAGCCCGAGACCTTAGATCTGGGCCTAGGCCATCATTTTGAAGCACGGCTCAGCCTGTGGCCTAGCCCATCGGCCCGCCCGAAGCCTAGTGTTCTTTTAGTGGAAAATAATAAAATTTTGCTATAAAAAATTTTTAAAAAATTTAAAAAAAAATGGTCAGGCTAGCCCAAGCCTGAAGCCAGGCCCAGGCCCACCAACCCACACAAGGCCCAAATACTCCTGGGCCTAGGGTTGGGCCTGGGCCTAATTTTTTGGCCCATGGGCCAGCCCATCCTGAATTTTGAAAGGAGCCCACAAGGCCCGATATGGGCCAAGCCGGACCAGATTTACCCCCCATCTAGAATGGCAGGCTTTCTTTCCCTCTGAGATCTTCTCAGAACTGCCGGTTGTGGTGGTTCTACAATATTTTCAATGGTGGTATCTTCATGAAATGGTGAAACATGAGGTGGTGAAGGATTTTCATTATGTTGTTCATTTCCCTCAGCTTGTGAAATAGTCTGAGGAACAACAATTTTTCGATAAGGGTCAAATGTTGGCACACCCACCCTAATTTCCTCAAAATTCACCACTCGTGTTTTCTCACACCCACTAATTTCACTATTCTCTAGGAATCTAGCATTATCAGTCTCCACTATCCTTGTACTGTGATTAGGACAATAAAATTTGTACCCTTTTGACTTATCTAGATAACCAATGAAATACCAGATATTGTTCTTGAGTCTAACTTTTTCTCTTGTGGGTTGAAAATTCTCGCCTCTGCTAGACAACCTAAATATGTAAGTGTCTCAAACTAGGTTTCCTACCAGTCCACAACTCAAAAGGAGTTGTCAGGACCGCCTTACTAGGAACCCTATTTAATATATACACTGTAGTCTTTAAAGCTTCACCCCACAGTGAAATGGGTACAATTGAGTAACTTAACATACTCCTAACCATATCTTTAAGTGAATGATTACCCCTTTCAGCAACTCCATTCTATTGTAGCATACCAGGCATTGTATATTGAGCACGAATGCCTTTCTTTTCTAAGAATTTGGCAAATGGGCTAGAATTTTGGCCTGACTCATCATATTTACCATAATACTCACCACCTCTGTCTGATCTCACTATTTTAACCTTTCTATCTAATTGTCTCTCGACTTCAGTTATGTACACCTTAAGGATGTCAACTGCCTGAGACTTTTATGAATTAGATACATATATCCATAACATGAAAAATCATCTATAAACGTGATGAAATATTTTTCACCACTAAGACCTGAGATGTTGAGTGGCCCGCAAATATCTGTATGAATTATCTCAAGAAGCTCATTACTTATTGTGGCACCTTTCTTGGTGTGCTTGGTTTGCTTACCTTAATGCAATTCACACGTATCTCAAAATTAGCGAAGTCTAGGTTTTTCAAAATCCCATTCTTCACTAATTTTTCAATTCTCTTTCTAGAGATATGCCTCAATCGTCTATGCCACGAGATTGAGGATTTTTCGTTAATTAGACCACGTTTTAAACCAATATTCGAATGCAGAGTTACTAATGATTGTGCAAATTCATGATTTAAGGAAATTTTATATAAACTATTACATAAATTATCAAAACAAATCATTATTGAATTAAATAGTAAATTGAGTTTTCCACAACTAAGTAAAACTGAATATCTAACACGATCTAATTTGGATAACAAAACTAAATTCCTAAAAGTTGAAGGAACATAAAAAGTGTCTTCTAAATTCATCTAATGACCCGTCTTTAAGATCAGTCGATAGGTTCCTGCAGCTACCACTTCAGCTTTGCAACGGTTCCCCATATAGACAAATATTTCACTTTCCTTCGGATTCCTGGTTGAGAGGTATCCCTCCATGGAATTTGTAATATGGGTCATGGCCCCAGAGTTAAACCACAAAGTATTAGAAGGTACTTCAGCAAGATTTGATTCATAACAAACAAAAGAAAATTTCTTACCTTTCTTTTGGAACCAAGCCTTTCGCTTGCTGCAATCTTTTTTCATATATCCCTTTTTGCCACAAAAGTAGCACTTGACAATGAAACCGTTCTGAGCTTGATTTTCTTCCCCAGGCCCATTATGTTTCTTGGGTGGATTTTTCTTTAATTTTACAACATTATCCTTCTTTTTCTTTATAACTCCATGAGTTACAGCTAATGCAACTTGACGTCCTTCCTCCCTCAACCTCACTTCCTCCTGAACACACATATTAGTTAGCTCATTCAAACTTCACTTATCTTTATTGGTGTTATAGTGAATTTTGAATGTGCCGAATTGTGATGGAAGTGAGTGAAGAATAAACTGCACAAGGAAAGTTTTATCAACTTGCATTCCGAAAGTTTTAAGCTTTGCAGCTTTGTCAGCCATTTGAGGATGTGATCTTGAACTCCTCAATTGCCATCATATTTCATTGTTGTCAATTCAGCCATAATAGTGCCAGCAAGTGACTTGTCAGCAAATCTAAATCAATCTTCTACAGCCTTTAAGTATTCCAATGCATTAATAGTTTGAGGTAAGGAGGTCTTGATGTTATTTGCAATGGTCATCTTCATGAACATCAAACTGAGTCTATTGGACCTCTTCTAAGATTCAGAATGGGCAACTTGTTCTACAGTGCTATCTTCAGTAATGTCTGGAGGTTTATCTTCAAGCAACACCATATCGAGGTCCAACACACCTAGTGTAAACTGAACATGTTTATACCATTCCGAAAAATTCGAGCTAGTAAGTAGAGGGATGCTCAATGCAAGAGAGTGCAATGAGGTGGGAACTGTCACTTTAATAAGATAGAACAATGTACATATTAAAGTTTTGAGAATTATAATGATGAACTATTAATATCACATAAGTCTTGTAACACCCTCAAAATAAGACATAATTCAACCATTCAATAAATCCATAAAACATAATAGAAATATCATTTTTTTTTTCATTCATCAAAGTTTGTATTACGATGGATATTACATGTTAGCAACAAAATGAATGCCCTACGGGCTTACAGCTTTCCAAGTCACCACTTGGTTACAACAAAAGAATCCTAGCTCTATACATAGAAAGCCCTATGCTTCAATATACATTTAACATCAAAACGAATAACAAAAGGGAGTTTTCAACTCCAAAACCTCCCAAGCTAAGATCTTGGAGGCGGCATATCACCTGTACCTGAAATATGATGTCCCAAGCAGGGTGAGCCAAAGCCCAGTAGAGATATGCTAAACAACATATGGGAATTAACTAAAACATTAGCATCTGATAAATGTTCAACACTTGAAAACCAAGTTACACTCTTTCCATAACCAATCAACATTGACATTCATATTTCAATCCACTTCCATTTATTTATCCAAATCAACTCATTAACATGGTTCATTTTTATCCAAATAATTCAAAATGAGACTACAACTCATATTATCAACACTTCAATCATCAACATCATTTACATGTATATAAAATTTCGGGATTTTCGCCTTGGATACTCCGGCCAACTTAATCATCAATGGAGTCCATCCCCTATTTCCTCCTAAACAATGGAGTACATCCCCTTTCTCCTCCTAAACAAAGATACATATGCAATGTATTTAAACACGTTGTCATATACAATGACCAATTAAATTACATATTCAATGTGTTAATCCAACCGTCATATTCGATGACATAATCCAATTGATTAGTTTCAATTTACCTAATCATCATGCAGTTTCTACAACAATCATGACTATCCTCCACTGATAGCTCAAAACAGTTATTTCTACATAGATAAATAAATCTATCAAACAGATAATTTATTAACTTTTCCATAGGTGAGTGACTTATCAATCCAACTACATCGTTTAATCACATTTTCCCCAATCTCATAATTTCCAAACTAATTTCATATTTCCACACTTGATTTCATTTATCATACAAATAATTTATTTAATTCAAATTAGGGAATTTTCCCCCTTTAACATACATGGTACCCAAGACCCAAATTCGCCAATTATATCCAAGCAATAACATGTTCAAGACCTCTCATACCCATAGGGAGCCCAAATTAGAAAACCCCTCATTTAAACATTTCAATTTCAAACCCTAACTTCACCCAAAATTCCCAAATCACACCATTTATACAAAAATGACCAACATCTATGTTAAAACCCATATAGGAGAGTAGAATATCCTTACCTCAAGAAGAGAAGATGAGCCAAGCAAGAGATGAACTCCAAAGATGACGAAACCAACTTCTACTCGGATGAAAATGGAGATCTTGAAGTGCTCATTCTTTTTATCAAAGGAAGGAGGATGAGGAGATCACTAGATCTAGGTCAGAATGTAGAGAGAGAGAGAGAGAGAGAGAGAGAGAGAGAGGCTCTCAACTTAGGGTTTTGAAAAGTTTTAGAGAGAGAAAGGACAGAAAAAGTGATTTAAAAAGTCACTTTCGCGATCTGATATACGCACAATTCGCTCGAGCGGAGAGTTTGATGCTCGAGCATCAGACACATAAATTCGACCTGCTCGAGCCAATAAGGCCGCTCCAGCACCAAGACACAACAACAAGGCACTACCCGCTCGAACGTAGATTACACTCGCCTAGTATTTTACAGACTTCAGATAGTCTCTTGAGCGCTAGAGGGGCCGCTCGAGTGTAAGAAACTCTGCTTGAGCGTGAAAAACACTTCTGCATTATTTTTGCAGATGACAAAGTACTGAATGATTGCAAACCCCGCTCGAATGCAAGAAGGCCCGCTCGAGCGGAAGACCAAAATTCTAGGCAACAAGGTTCTAAACCAAGTAGCAACCAACCTATTCTAAACACGCCCAAGACATTCAAAAACCCAAATTCAAAGGGTAAGAAGAGGGAAAGACATAAACAACAACATTAAACCACAAAACCCGAGTCCGGAACGCCATAAAAGCCAGGTAAAAAACTGGGATCGCTATAAGTCTTTTCTTTGGACAAAACTTAGGTATATATGTTGTCCACTCGTTAAGAATCACTTATGTAGGTCTAAAGTAATTTATGCAACTTTTCAATTAGTCATGTTACCTTTGGATATTCAATTCTAATATATTAAATTACATAAGTTACATTACCCTACCCAGTTCATAATTATTTGAAAGTGACTCTCTTTTGGGCTAGTCTCAATTTCCTAATTATAACTGCAATTGAGAATATTATCGACCTTAATATTACCCTTTTTTAACAATTCTTTTATGTAGTTCTATATTCATAAGTTTTACAAATCTAGGCCACTTTGGTAGCTACTAAATTTGTATACCCTATGAATACAAAACTAACCAACAATATTCTCTATTCATTAATTTGAGTTATTTAATTATTATTAATTCAATCACTATTTTAATAAAATCACTATTTTATGATTTCTAGAATTTTTTTATGTGATTGTAATTACCAATACAATAATAATAACTTTAGACAAACATGAATATATATATACAATAGTATTATATATGGCTACACATGCACTAATATGTATATATATATATATATAAATATCAAATTAGGCAATATGACAATCATGAATATCTTATATAATGGTTAACAAGAATTACACTTACTATGAATTAACCACTTCAATATTTAATATTCAATGTCATAAAATTATATCATGATATCAAATTTAAATCATGAAAATATGTAAATATTTATTAACAACAATAATAGACAATAAGTGTAAATAATCAGATAATGTAGAACATAATTCTTTAACATAACACAGTCAAATAAATATATTTATTTAATAGACCGAATGATTCAACAAAATTTTAAAATTACTTTTAATCTATCCACTTTCTCATAACGACAAGTAATATAAATATTACACTCAATTCAACATCATATTATAATAATTATAAAAAATATTATTGTTAAAATTAATAATAGCTTGAATGGTCAGCTTCGCATTGAAAAAACAGGAAGGCCTGAAAGTGCTTGAGAAACAGAGCAACGACTCAAATGAATCATATATTAACCTTTTCGAGAGAAATCGATTTACCCAAAACACTAATTGATTAAGGCCAAATTGTACATCATTGAGGCCGTTAATTAGAATCTCTTAACTTCACTTACTCGTCAAACTGTATACTTTATGTGTGTTGAATGTCAATCAGATTGTACATAGTCGGAGCATAAAATGGGCAAAAAGATAGAATTCGGAGAGAGTTGACTTTTTTGCACATGCGTTGACTTTTTCTGGGAAAATGTGCCTGACGTTTTAAACCTATTTGGAAGATATCAGAAGTATAAAAACGCAAGGAAAAGGCTGAAATAGGGTTCTGAACTTGTTTTGACCTAAAGAGAGAGGCTAGGGTTTGAAAGGGAAAAGGAACTTGAAGCTTCAACCATGTCTCCTATGGTGGTTTCTTCTCCATCTACCTGCTTCCACTCCTCCATGAGTGGCTAGTCTCATTTTCTAGGGTTTTGATGAAACCCTAGCCATGTAATTAGTTTTTCTGTTTGATTTTTAATTATGTAAAGGTTTGAACATTTGTAAGGTGTTTTAGAAGTTTTTTTTTTTTTTTTTTTTTATATATAATTTTCATTATTTCTTCAAGTATTCAGCTTTCTGTGATTGTTGAATGTCTTCCATACAAGAGTTTTCTATTTCTTTCACATTCAAGGTATGAGACGAACCATACTATGAGGGACGAGTCGTGTCACTACCTTAGTTTAGAGTGAACGATTCGTACTACTTGAGATGGTTCGTGCTCGTACATTGAATGTGATGATCTTCTTGTTAAATGCTTTAAGCTTGCAGTTGCGAAGCATTAATCCGTTCAAACCATAGCATAATTGATTTCAATTGGAAACCCTTTTTACGTGACTAGTGGTGGACTCTTCACCCTAGGTTTTTCTCCAAATCAGTAAACCCAATTTCATTTATTATTGATAATTTAATTCCTTAGTTTAATTTATTTGTTATTAAATTAGGTTATGAACAATCAATCTTTTTATCAAAATTAATTTAGGAATTTAACAATTAAATTAGTTTAATTTCACAATTGTCCCTATGGATCGATACCTGGACTTGTCATTATTCTGAAAGAATTTGGTGTAGTTTAGTATTTAATTTTGGTGTGTTCAACGACCCATCAAATTTTGGCGCCGTTGCCAAGGAATTCTGACGAAATTAGTTAATTTAAAGTTACATTCTTATTTTAATTTTTACTTTACGATTTTATGCTTTTGTGTTGCTAAGTGTGCAGAGCGTTTGAAATTAGAGCTATCACTGAAGTGCAAGCGAAGCACAGCTGAGCTTTAAAAAAAAAACCGCAGCACTAAAGTGAGTAAATAGAAGCAAACATTCACAGGCAAAGCACCAAAGTGCTAAAACGAAAGTCAAAGCTTAAATAGAGGTTGGAGACAATGTCTATACGTCAAGCATCCGCAAGACGGGTAAAGCGTTTTCGTTGAACTGCTGTGAGTATTTCTCCTTTGGCATTCTACTTTCGTAACTTAGTGCACGGAGTTGAACTTTTTGTGTGTGTGTGGGTAGTGTATGCATGAGCACCATTCTTGTCGCCCTGAATTGTGGAGTTTGGACCTTGAACTAGAAAGGACTCTTAGGAGACTTAGGGCCTCTACCTGTGTTCCTAGGCTTGAGTATTCATCTTCATACATTGAGCCATTAGAGATGGCAGATTCTGATGTCCCCAATGTGCCTAACCGGACCCTTAAGGATTATTTCACACCCACTGCATATACATCACCATCATGCATCCAATTACCCAACACAACTGCTGCTCATTATGAGATTAAGTCCAGCACCATACAAATGCTCCCATCATTCCATGGACTAACTCATGATGATCCTTATAAGCATTTGAATTAATTTCTGGAAATTTGCTCGACAGTGAGGATCCAGAATTTCACAAATGAGGCCTTAATGTTGCGATTGTTTCCATTCTCATTAAAGGATAAAGCCAAACACTGGCTAAATTCTTTACCTGCTAATTCAATCACAACTTGGGACCAATTACAGCAACAGTTCTTTGAGAAGTACTTTCCCATAGGTAAAACCAACCAACTTAGGTGAGCCATCACAAACTTTGCTCAAATGGATGGCGAGCAAGTCCATGAGACGTGGGAAAGACTTCGAGACCTTCTCCAACAGTGTCTCCACCACCAAGTGCCTGATTGGCAACTTGTTCAAACATTCTATTATGGCTTAACTGAGCCGCACCGCCAAATGGCGAATTCATCCTGTGGTGGGACATTCATGTCTAAAAATGATGCTGAGGCATGGCAATTGTTTGAGAACCTAAGTGATAATTCCCTTCACCATGCCTCCACCGCCCGACAAGTCTGGCAACCAGTAGTTGGAGCCCCAAAAAGAGGGGGCATTTATGAGGTCGGGCAAAACCTAGAGTTAGCCCAACAAGTAGAGGCACTGTCCCACAAAATGGACCAATTATTAGCTGCGGGACATGCCCCTACCTAGCAAGATCAGCCTCAATTCCGTGAGGCATGTGTTATATGTGCGAGCCCTGCTCATGACTTGAGTGAGTGCCCTTCGGCATCATAATTTCCGGAGTTAGTCCAAGAGCATGTGAATGCAGCTCAAGAATTCTCCAACTCGGGTAATGATCCATACTCCAACACATGCAATCCAGGATAGAGAAATCACCCTAATTTTTCATGGAGACCCCCTTTATAAGGCACTTCTTACAATCCACCACCACCACCAAGGCAGAATTTCAATAATTTTTCCAACCAATCATCCTACCGACCACCGCAACCATATTGACCCCCACAACCATACCGGCAACCACAACCCCCGCTTGTTCCTCAGGGCAACTCTGCCTTTGAGACTCAGGTGTTGGAAGTTCTCTCAGAACTTAAGGGGTTAGCACTGGCAGTTCACTCCCACACTCACTCTATTGCTAAGCTAGAGACCCAACTGGGTCAAATGGCTAACAACATGAATCGGAGAGAGGAGGGAAAATTACCAAGTCAAACTGTGGCCAACCCTAAGGGACAATACGGGGCAGAGAGTTCGGGTGGGAATGGAAAGCACCATGAGCAGGTGCAAGCAGTGATTAGTTTCAGAAGTGGGAGGGAGTTAGAGCCTCAGTCAGTTCTGTCTGATGCAACTAGAGTTAAGAAGGGTGACCACGGTGGTACACCCAATGAGAGTAAGAGTGAGGGGGAAACACTTAAGAGGGATGACTTAGTCCCTAACACTTCACATGAGCCCAAGGCACCATATGTGCCTAAGGCCCCCTTTCCCCAATGCCTTGATACACCATCCCCTTTTAATAAGAAGGCGACATCTATGGAGGCAATGATGGAGGTCTTTAAACAGGTAAAAATCAACCTCTCCTTGTTGGAGGCGATTAAGCAAGTACCCTCCTATGCCAAATTTCTGAAGGACCTTTGTACACAAAAGCGTAAATCTAGGACACATGTGTCCCAAAAGGTCCTACTCACGGAGCAAGTAAGCTCCATCTTGTTGAATGACACACCTTCTAAGCTTAAGGACCCAGGTGCCCCAACCATTGCATGCATTATAGGGGACCATTTCATTGATAGGGACTTGTTAGATTTAGAGGCTAGTGTCAATTTGTTGCCGTACTCTATGTACGAGGAATTTGGCCTGGGCGAGTTGAAGCCCACTACTATCACTCTTCAATTGGCTGACCGGTCCCTCAAAGTGCCACGTGGCATGATTGCGGATGTGCTCGTGAAGGTCGATAGGTTTTACTTTCCTGTTGACTTTTTGGTTTTAGATATGGAACCGGTAGCTAGTTCTAGGAACCAAATCCCGGTGATCTTAGGTCGACCTTTTTTGGCTATGGCCAATGCATGCATTAATTGTCGTACCGGGGTGATGGAAGTTTCATTTGGTAACATGCAAGTGAAACTTAATGTTTTTCAAGCATCCCAACAACCTCATGAGAGAGAGGAGTGCTTATTAGTGGATGTTGTGAATGAGATTTTGGAGGAGGCTTTGCCCTCCATTCTTGTAAAGGACCCTTTAGAGGCTTGTCTAGCTCATTTTGGGTTTGAAAATTTTGATATTGATGGGTCAGTTGAGGAGGTGAATGCCTTGCTTAATGCTTCTTCTACACTGGATTTTCCTCCGTGGAAAGCCCGGTTTGAGTCACTTCCTCCTCTGTCGAGAGAGCCTGCCATACCATCTTTGGTTATACCACCTACACTTGAGTTGAAGCCACTCCCGGCCACACTCAAGTATGCATTTTTAGGGCCCCAGGAGAGTTTACCAGTTATCATTGCATCTAACTTGACTGTAGAGCAAGAGAGTAAGTTAATGAGTGTTCTTGTGGCATATTGGAGTGCTATAGGGTGGTCAATGACTGATTTGAAAGGGATAGATCCCTCTATGTGCATGCATTATGTACACCTAGAGGACGACACCAAACCTTCTCACGAAATGCAACGGAGACTGAATCCTAATATGAAAGAGGTGGTGAAAAAGGAGGTATTGAAATTGTTGGATGCGGGTATTATAGACCCCATCTCAGATAGCACGTGGGTGAGTCCTACACAAGTGGTGCCCAAGAAATCAGGCATCACCGTTGTTGAGAATGAGATAGGAGAGTTAGTCCGCACACGAACCACTACTGGGTGGTGAGTGTGCATTGATTATAGGAGACTAAATTCCTCGACTAGGAAGAACCATTTTCCCTTACATTTCATTGACCAAAGCCTAGAGCGGTTAGCGGGGTAGGGTTTCTATTGTTTTCTTGATGGCTACTCAGGGTATAATCAAGTCCGGGTGTACCCCGCTGACTAGGAAAAGACCACATTCACATGCCCTTGTGGCACTTTTGCTTACAGGCGCATGCCCTTTGGGCTATATAATGCACCAGCGACTTTTCAACGGTGTATGATGGCTATTTTCTCTGATATGGTGGAGAAATTCTTAGAGGTTTTTATGGATGACTTTTCGGTGTTTGGACCGTCTTTTGAGGAATGCCTTATGAACTTGACTAGAGTGTTAGAATGATGTACTGAGGCAAACCTAATCTTAAGTTGGGAAAAGAGTCATTTTATGGTTCGTGAGGGTATAGTGTTAGGACACATTGTGTCCCCTCGAGGTATAGAGAGGTAGACAAGGCTAAGGTTAACCTCATTGCAAGCCTTCCTCTACCCAATTCTGTACGTCAAATTAGGTCTTTCTTAGGGCATGCAGGTTTTTACCGTAGGTTCGTCAAAGACTTTAGTAAGATATCATGCCCTTTGTGTAGTTTACTAGTTAAGGATGCGCCTTTTATCTTTGATGAGGCTTGCTTAAAGGCATTTGAAGCACTGAGAATGGCCCTGACCATTGCCCCAATCATGAAATTCGCAGATTGGTCGCTTCCCTTTGAAATCATGTGTGATGGCTCCAATTATGCTGTCAGGGCTGTGTTGGGCCAAAGGGTCAATAAGGCATCATTTACTATATACTATGCTAGTCGCACTCTCTCGGATGCATAATTGAATTACACTACCACCGAGAAAGAGTTGTTAGCTGTGGTCTTTGCCTTAGACAAATTCCGGTCTTATCTCCTAGGTTCCATGGTCATAGTCTTCACTGATCATGCCGCTTTGCGGTATTTACTATCTAAGAAAGAGACCAAACCTAGGTTGATTAGATGGATTTTGTTGCTTCAGGAATTTGACCTAGAGATCCGTGATAAGAAAGGATTTGAGAATGTGGTGGCGAATCATCTCTCCCGAATCCTCGTTGAGTATACTATTGACGTTCTTATTTTGCATGATTCGTTTCCGGACGAACAACTCATTGAGCTGTCACAAGCGAGCCCCCCCATGGTTTGCACATATTGTGAATTACTTGGCCATTGGGCAAATTCTACAGAATTGGTCTAAGCAAGACAAAGACCAATTCTTTTCGCAGGTCAGGTATTACTTTTGGGAGGATCCAGAGTTGTTTAAATATTGCTCCGATCAAGTGATCCGACGGTGTGTGTCGGGGAGTGAGGTGCATAGCATTCTTACGTTTTGTCATTCATCTGCATGTGGCGGTGATTTTAGTGGGCATAAAACGGCCGCCAAGATTTTACAGTGCGGGTTTTATTGGCCCATAATTTTTAAAGATGCCCATCAATTTTGTAGAACTTGTTTGCATTGTCAGCAAATGGGTTTGATGTCTTGGCGTGACATGATGCCAATGTCCCCTATTCTTGTGGTAGAAATATTTGATGTTTGGGGTATTGATTTTATGGGCCCTTTCCTGTCGTCATTCAGCTTTGAGTACATTCTCTTGGCAGTAGATTATGTGTCTACGTGGGTGGAGGCAATAGCTACCCGAACAAACGATCATAGAGTGGTAATCAAATTTTTGCATGAAAACATCTTTAGTCGTTTTGGGTTTCCTAGAGCCATAATAAGTGATCAGGGTACACATTTTTGTAACCGGTTCTTTGAGTTGGTAGTTAAGAAATATTCTATCACTCATAAAGTTGGCACTCCATACCACCCTCAAACTAATGGCCAAGTGGAAGTCTCAAATAGGGAGGTAAAGGGCATAATTGAGAAAACGGTGAGGCCGGATAGGAAAGATTGGTCACAACGGTTAATTGATGCATTATGGGCTTACTGCACTGCTTATAAGACACCCATTGGGATGTCACCATATAGAGCGGTGTTCGGCAAACCTTTCCATCTCCCGGTTGAACTTGAGCACCGAGCATTGTGGGCCGTAAAGAAGTTTAACTTCAATATGGCCGTGGCTAGGCTCAACCGGAAATTGCAACTCAATGAGCTGGAGGAAATCTAGAATGATGTATATGAGAGTTCGAGAGTTTTTAAAGCTCAGACTAAAGAATTCCATGATAAGCACATTAATAGAAAATCCTTTAAACCCGGTCAAAAAGTATGGCTTTTTAACTCAAAATTGAGACTCTTTCCGGGTAAGCTAAGATCAAGATGGAATGGCCCCTTTGTGGTTGTTGAGGCATTTATTCATGGTGTCGTTGAGGTGCGAGATCCAAAGATTGGCCACACTTTCAAAACTAATGGCCAAGGATTGAAACCATATATAGGGGATTGGAAATGGGGATATGATTGAGTCCATTGCTTTGATGGACCCATTTTACTATGATTGATAGATTGATTTCTTGTTCTTTTTTCTTCCCCTTCTATGCTATTATGTTTTTCTTTGTTCTCGTTATGCTTTATTTGCATCTAGGAGACTTTAAATCCTCTAAAGGTGTAATTTCTTTGGTGTTAGCCGTGCCCGAAGGGCATCTGACAGTCTGGTATGGCCACATAATCGTGTTTGTAGTGAGTTCCTAAGAGACCAACTGAGGTGGTGGAAACTAGAGTTCGAATGGCAAAGCCTAGAACACAAAGGTTTGGGATTTCCGAGACTAGAGTCTAGTTTAAATACCCAGGGGTGTGGAGATTGTTTCAAAACTACCTCGGCTTGAACTCTGTATGGCAGCCCCATTGGTTGAGGTAGCTGTATGCGCCTCAATTCTGGATACTGAATCAACCTAGTCCGTCACCCTGTTGAAGAATAGGGAAAGTTACAAACACAGTTAGGGAGAAAAGTAGTACCCGTGGTTTTCGTGTGAAGATTATACCTTTAGTGGGCATTCCGTTATTTTCTTATGCGCTATATTTATTTCGGATGTCAATTGAAGGTAGAAATGGTTAAGTATACTTTGGGTTGTACTTGGTTTTTATGTTCTTTTCTTTAATCTTTTGTAAATAGAGATATCTATAAAAAAAAATGTTGTATTTGTTAATTGTTGTTTTTGGTTAGTAGCTCGAAGGCTATAAACTACGCTAGGTTTTATTACCTAGGGGATTCTAAAGTGGCAACTTTATGCCATAACTCTGGTGCCTTTTGTTAGGTGCTGGGAGTTAGTTTTCCATTTTCTTGAAGCATGTATGCTTGCGAGTGATTCTTGTTTTTGTTAAACTATACTGTTGCAATGTAGCAGAAAAAGGTCATTGCATGCGCGTGGGTGGAAGGGACCCTCTGTAGCCTGCGTAAGGCATTGATGTGTGTTTTTTTTAGTTTGTGGCACATCTGTTATTAACTAATTTCTGAGATGCTTAGCTCTTTGTGGTCTCAATCATATTTAAGAGCAATTTAAGGTGCTTAGACTTTTGTAGCATTATCTTATTTAAAGTGAGGCAACCTTGTGTTTTTTCTTTTTCTTTCCAGTGAGTTTTCTTTGAAAAAAAAAAAAAGAAAAAAAAATGTTATACTTGTTCAATTTTAACAATAAAAAAAATTTATATATGTGTTGTACTTGTTTAAAAAAAAAAAAAAATTCTCACACGTGGGACAACTATTCACGCACGTGTGGCAATAATGTGTCCAACCAAATTGCACACTGCTTTAAAAGTAGGTGCGGAGAGGTGTGCGTCCCTCAAGCCGCACATGTGGCTTGGGCCCCGCACGTGTGGAACGTCGTGCATTAAAAAAAAAAAAAAAGAGAAAAAACGGGAGATTGAATCGCCGCACGTGCAGCCAGGGCCCTGCACGTGCCGAAAATTTGGTGCTTCTGAATTTCACACACACAGTGCTTAATAAGCAGGTGCGTGGGTTGGTGGGGGAATTTTCGAAAAAATATATATATTTGTTTTGTTTTGTTTTCTTCTATTTTTATTATTTTTAATTTCTTTTTTTTTTTTATAATTTATTTACTTATTTCAAAATAAATAAATAACCAAATAAATTTTAAATAAATACATAAATAAATTTTAAAAATAAATAAATAAATATATAATTATTTTATTTATAAATATATATATATCTAAAAAAAATTCATATTTTATTTTATTATTTATTTATTTATTTTTATTTTCTATTTTCTTAAATAAAAAAAAAAAACCTTATCAACAACTAACCCTCTCTCTCCCAATCACTCTCAAATTTCCCTCTCTCTCTTTACCTCTCATCATATCTCTCTCTCTCTCAACCCTACAAATCCACCATCTTCTTCTTCTTCTTCTTCTTTATTTTTTCTTCTTCTTTTTTCTTCCTCACCACCATCATCTCACCGCCAGCATCACTTCCCTCTCTGTCCGATGAATCTTCGGCGACCACCATTTTTTTCGGCAAATCTCCATTCTTTTTCTCTCTTTCTCCACTTTTTCAAGGTAATGTTTTTTTTCTTTTATGTGTAGATTTGTGGATGTAGGAGTCCATTTGTGGAGTTTTTGTTTTTGTTTTTATTATTATTTTTTTCTCGTTGATCTAGTGTTCATCCTAAAAAAAAAATAAAATTGTTGCAGTGAAGAAAACGATCGCCGCATGTGCAGGCCAAGCCAAAAAAAAAAAAAAAAAACCTCAAAAATCATGGTGCTAACAATAATCCTAAGTTAGTTTTTTTTTTTTTATTTGCTATATTTGTTTAGTTTAAATTGTTTCGTTAGTGATTCTCATTAGTTTAATTAGTTCGTGGATTGTTTTGGTTTTATTTTTATTTTTAATTTTATTTGTTTAGTTAGTGATTTTATTTTATTTTTTATTCTATGATGTAATTGTTCATTTAATTATTAAGTAGTTTAGTTTTTATTTTATTTTATTTTCTGAATTTTTATTTTATTTTATTTTATTTTCTTCTCTTCTATTAAAAAAAAAAAAAAAAACTGTTTAGTTTAGGTTATTTTATTCTATACTTTAGTCTCTTTTGTAGTTTAGTTATTTTATAGTTTAGTTTAGTTTATTTTATAGTTTAGTTAATTTAATTTAATGTCATTTTTATTCATTTATTTAATTATTTTCGTTTTTATATATAAAAAAAATGGTGCGAATTGCATGTGGTACATCAGTGGGCAGACTTGTGCTTTAATATTTTATTTGATTCTCATGCTAGTTTCACTGGTATATGTGTTTATTGTTGGTGTGTACAGGATATGAGCCGACATATTTCCGCTCGGGCCTCCAAAAATGCCAGAGGTTCCACCTCTTCGGCGCCACCACCGCCACCGTCATCACCATCCTCGCCACCACCATCAGGTGACTTGCCACAGCCGGAGTAGGCTTCCCGCCCGCTTCACAAGCTCACGCAGTTCACCATTCCATTTTTTCAGCGTGACACGGATACTACTTGGGCCGTTGAGCAGCTCCGACTCCGACAACAGTTGGGCGTTTGCACTGTGATAGCACCCACTTATCCTCGTCTGGTACGACTCTTCTACCAGAACCTGTATGAGTCACCCACCAAGGATGGACGATTATCTACCATTGATGGTTATATTGTCCACATCACCTCATCCATAATTGCCACCGTGTTAGGGTTTTTGGCCAAGCCGGAAGATCAGCCCTTCCCAGAAGTTGAGGATTGACAACCCATACATAGCCTCATCCAGCAATACTTCCTAGGGGCCCACAGTGACAACAGTTTCACGTGCTTGTGGCGGAGCAAGCTGCCTAGCCGCTTGCTATTCATTGATTTCGTGGTCCATAAGAATGTCCTTCCACTTGGGCATCGAGCTGAGTGCTGTTTGGAGTTTGTTCAGGTTTTACACAGTTATCAGCATGGTTATCAGGTCCCGCTTCAGCATATCATCTAGATGCATTTGCGAAAATTTCTACGAGAGACAGTTTGGCCTGATCCTATGCAGAACCTGACTTGGCCACTGCCATTTGCCAATTTGTTGACACTTGTGTTTGAGCTGAACGACCTCTCCATTGCTGAGAATGAGGAGATTGATAGAGGGTATCCGACTTTCGGGCAGCGGGAATGGCAGTATAGCATATCTCGCATCCCGCAGCAAGTTGGTGCCTCGGTTGATGAGGCCTAGGACGCCATACACGACCACCCACCTCATCATGTTCCCCTCGTGCCTCCCCAAGGGAACCCACTCTACATGACTCGCGAGGAGTATTTACAGCTTCAACACTCTGTGGATCAGGTCCACAGTACTCTTCGTGATCACCACCAGAGTCTCATGGAGTTGCGCACAAATTTTCAGGCGCATCGAGACTATTCTCAGGCGACCTTCAACCAACTACACACCCACCAGCTCGCCATCCAGCAATGGGTTTAGGATGAAGCCTTTAAGACGCGCTCTTTGATGTAAGCTTTGTTTGCCTAGCATTTCCCGCCACCATCGCCACCCGCTTCCCTGTAGTACCCACTGTATATTGCTTTATCTTTCTTTTTTTTTCTTTTTCTTTTTTGTTATCTCCTTTTCTTCTTCTTCTTCTTCTTCATAAAAAAAAAAAAAAGTGTGAAGTGTGTATATGTTACTCTCTACCTACCTAGATGTGCATCTACAATTTCTGGTAATATTCTCTCATTTCTCTTTACTTTTCCATTGAGGACAATGTCATATTCAAGTTGGGGAATGAGGGTTATATTTTATTTTGTACATTTCTATTTGGCTCATAATTCATGCTTATACCTGTTTCACTTGATTGCATTACTTCACTTGATGTGACTTTTTGCTAGTAGGGTGATGATATTTGCATATGGTAATTGGAGAGCATAGTAGACTTGTATGAAAAGGGTTTATTGGGTAGATACTTGCATGCGATGTTTGCACAGGGAGAGTTGTCTGTATTTGTGGTATTAGTACACTTGTCATGAGTATGCTTTAATTCACATGAACACACTATCATAGCGGTGATCTTTTTATTATAATCCCTGGTGTACATCATTGATAATAGCTAGAGTTGCAGAAAAGAATAAATGAGGAACCAAGATTCTTAAAAAAAAAGAAAAAAAAGAAAAAAAAAAGACACTTGACTTGTTTGGGTTCGTAGCCTTTTTAACTCGAGTTATTAAGCCCGTAGGGGTGTCTTTACACCTAGTGCCCTAAAACCGTCCTGTTTGGGAGTCATTGGCCCAATACTTGCTACATGGGTTAATTAGAAAGCTTAAGGAACTTAGACACTGCACAGTTAAGGTAAAAATAAGGAGAATGACTTGTTCGGATTCGTAGCCTTGTCAACTCAAGTTATTAAGCCCGTAGGGATGTCTCTACACCTAGTGCCCTAAAACCATCTAGTTTGGGAGTCATTGGCCCAATACTTGCTACATGGGTTGATTAGAAAGCTTAATGGATTAGGGCATTCCACAATCATCTAAAATAAATATATATATATATATATTGAGAATCTTGGCTGCAACAGGTTAGTTTTTCTGTATATGTTCGGTGTTATTATGAGATACACTGGGCTATTATAGTGGACGGTTAACTAATATGGAGATTGCACTTTACACCGAGGGTACTCATGATTTGTCTACTAGCATGCACAAGTACAGGGGACTTTACTTTTGTATTAACTGAATTGTGGTTTTGACTCAATAGGTTCCTTCATGCTTGTCCACTGTGCCTTTAATGACTCATCATGTCTCAATATCACACTGTAGTGGCACATAAGTTGATTGTTAGGTGGAGTAGTGTGGTCAATTGTTGTTGAGTATAAATGAATATGTTAATGTTTGTGGGTATCATTTTTGGAAACCCTCACGAGACTTTACTCATCCACTTGGGGTAACTTTGTGGTTTAAAGGCTGGTTGAATATGCTAAATGTAACCGTTTTCCCACAAAAGAGGAACTAGCTAGATTTTGTGTGATTTTATTTTATTTTTATTACTTGCTTGAGGACTAGCAAGTCGTAAGTTAGGGAATGTGATTAAGGCCGAATTGTACATCATTGAGGCTGTTAATTAGAATCTCTTAACTTCACTTGCTGGTTAAATTGTATACTTTATGTGTGTTGAATGTCAATCAGGTTGTACATAGTCGGAGCATAAAATGGGCAAAAAGACATAATTTGGAGAGAGTTGACTTTTTCGCACGTGCGTTGACTTTTTCTGGAAAAATGTGCCCAACGTTTTAAACCTGTTTGGAACAGATCAGAAGTATAAAAAGGCAAGGAAAAGGCTGGAATAGGGTTTTGAACTTGTTTTGACCTAAAGAGAGAGGCTAGGGTTTGAAAGGGAAAAGGAACTTGAAGCTTCAACCATGTCTCCCATGGTGGTTTCTTCTCCATCTACCTCCTTCCACTCCTCCATGAGTGGCTAGTCTCCTTTTCTAGGGTTTTGATGAAACCCTAGCCTTGTAATTAGTTTTTCTTTTTGATTTTTAATTATGTACAGGTTTGAACATTTGTATGGTGTATTAGAAGTTTCTTTTATATAATTTTCATTATTTCCTCAAGTATTTGACTTTCTGTGATTGTTGAATGTCTTCCATACAAGAGTTTTCTATTTCTTTCACATTCAAGGTATGAGACGAACCATACTACGAGGGACAAGTCATGTCACTACCTTAGTTTAGAGTGAACGATTCGTACTACTTGAGATGGTTCGTGCTCGTACATTGAATGTGATGATCTTCTTGTTAAATGCTTTGAGTTTGTAGTTGCGAAGCATTAATCCGTTCAAACCATAGCATAATTGATTTCAATTGGAAACCCTTTTTACGTGACTAGTGGTGGACTCTTTACCCTAGGTTTTTCTCCAAATTAGTAAACCGAATTTCATTTATTATTGACAGTTTAATTCCTTAGTTTAATTTATTTGTTATTAAATTAGGTTATGAACAATCAACCTTTTTATCAAAATTAATTTAGGAATTTAACAATTAAATTAGTTTAATTTCACAATTGTCCATGTGGATCGATACCTGGACTTGCCATTATTCTAAAAGAATTTGGTGTAGTTTAGTGTTTAATTTTGGTGTATTCAACAACCCATCACTAATACCAAAGCAAAACAAATCATCACCTAAGAGCATCAGTATTAGGCTCTCTACAATAACTTTGAAGCTATTGTAGAGGGCAAACATCAACAATATAGGCTCCATTAGACTCGGTATACGTTCAGTTATTTTGTTAATGCTACAGTATCTTACTACAACAAGCGAGGTATTGTTTATTGCTACAATAGGTGGGTTATCAGACGTCCACTCGGAAGTCTGGCCAGTCAACCTGCAGGTCAACGGAAATTTTTTTTTTCTTTTTCCCTCTAATTTTACCTTTTGTAAAGCATAAGAATTGTTTGGTTCATAACTCATCCATTTAATTATAAAAAAAGAATAACAAATATTTTGATAGGATTGAGTTAAATAGAGAGTTTGATGCAGTGGGTGACTAGCTAAAATAGAAAAATGGCATTTTAAGTTATAATTTGACTAAAATTTTTAAGAGCCTGATATTGACGTTTATAATGATGACCAGAACCAGATGCAACAACGAAATAAATCGTATTTAAAAAACGATGTCGATAATAAAAACAAATGTATCGTTTTATAAATAATTATAATAATAATATTTATGAATATATTATTATTTTAAGGTGTATTGATTTACAAAATTAAGGCTTTGATACCAAATGTTAGTATTAATATACATGTAACCATAATGACAATACGAAATTAAACTTTTAACGATCTTGAATTTAATACATCTCAAGAATAAAACGAGTATATCTTTGTTAGCCATTGAATTAGAAAAATTGAGAAAATACCTCTTATAGTTAAACCTTCAATTCTTGAGAGTCCAAATAAAATAAAACATGTAAAAGATATGTAAATTATTGGGTCACACCAGAAAACAAATCCAACACCTAACACCTATAAAAAGGTTAATTTGGTAATATAATATTATATCATTTCTTTCTTTTTTTTCTTGTATAACCAAACAAAGTAGGGAAGAAATCAATATCATTTTATTTATTTTCTCTCTGATCTATAAAAAATGAAATAAAATTCATAGCTTTATATCTGCAGCTCGACTATAAAAAATAAATAAAAAAACATAAAAAATTAATTTTTGTTTCTTTTAACTTACATAATCATCTTTTTCTTTTTCTATCATAAGTTGGGAAGTTCTAATATACACCTTTAATTATGTTGTTTTAGTTTTAATTATGACTATGTTTTTTTTTTTAGTTATGTTATCTTTTAATTAAATTATGATTCGAAAAATTAAAATTATACTATTTTTCTTTTTATTTTGGTGCATAATGTTTCCCATTATAAGTTATCAAAGATAGTTATTTACTATTATGAGGTTCCCAGATTAAGAGTTTATTTGGTATGTACTAAAATAACACATTGTTTTATTTGGATTACAATCATCTTATTTAAGTCCTATCATCTCTTATTTGGGTCACATCACTTTAACTCTAACTTACATTTTACATTTTTTTTATAAAAAATAAAAAATTATACTAATTTTTTCCAAACAACCCTTATATCAGAGTAATTTTTAGGGAAAATTAGTCTTAGGTCATTATCCCATTTTTAGTAATGAAAGAGATCCACAATATTATTTTATGATATCTAAGGTCTTTCAATCCCAAACTCATATATCATAGAGAAATTTGTGTCTTCCGAATGTTGCTTCATTTTGCTTCTACTGCCCATTTGTATGTATGTATAGAGAGAGAGAGAGAGAGACAGAGACAGAGAGAGAGATTAGGGTTTCTTCTACGAAGGAATTTGACTAATTAGGTCGTCGGCAACATGGTGGTCGACATTGGCATCAACATCAGTTGTGAGAAAAAGAGAATAAGATGAGAGAGAGACCTCTGTTTGGCCCTATAGCGATCCCGGTTTTCCGTCCATTGGTTATTGTACTCCGGACTAGGTTTCGTGGATGCCTGTTGTTGTATATGTTGCTTTTCAGTCCTTTAATTCTTTGTATTTGAGTTTTGGGATGTATTGGGCAGGTTTGTAACAGGTTGGGTGTGTTTTGAAACAAATGGTTACTGCCTAGTTTTTGGTGTCTTCGCTCGAGCAAGGCCTTTGTCGCTCGAGCGAGCTCTGTGTTTTAGTTCCTTCGCTAAAGCCAGGGTTCCTTCGCTCGAGCGAGATTTGAGTGGTGTGTCTGTGGGCTCGAGCGAGCATTCTTGCGCTCGAGCGTGCGTCTGTGTCTAGTTTGGACCAGAAGGTTATGTTTCTTGGCTCAAACGAGAATTCCTTCGCTCGAGCGAGCAAGGACTATGTTTTGGGTCTCTTCGCTCGAGTGAGCTTTTCCTCACTCGAGCGTGCTTCTGGGTCACAGACCTGAAGCTTCGTGTTGTTGGCTCGAGTGAGGCTTTTTGCGCTCGAGCGAGATTTCTTTGTGTCTGGTCGCTCGAGCGACCACTCCTTCGCTCGAGGGAGGTTCGAATATATCTGTTCGCGGCAGTAGCTTCTTCTTTACTTTTTCATCACCTTCTTTACTCAAACCCTAGCCCCGGCTGCTTCTCTCTCTACATACATCTTCTCTCTACAAATCCATCTAGTTCTAGTGGTCTTCTACCCTAGTCTCTTTGTAAGAAATGTGGAGCTTGGTGTGGGCTTCATTTCTATCCAAAAAAGTTGGTGTTTGGAGCATCACGGGTTTTCACTTTCAACTGCTTTGAGTCTCTTCTCTTGAGGTAGGGATACCTACTCATTTTTATGAGTTTTGACATAGATTTTAGTCATTTTGTATAAATGGTGGATTGTGGTAAATTTTGAGAAGTTAGGGTTTGTTTTGGAATTATATAAAAAAGGGGTTTTCAATTGTTAAACTCCATGTGTATGTGAGACCTTGGGCAATGGAATTATTATTGTTAAATTGATGAAATTGAGCCTTAGGGTTGATATTTGAATAAAGGGGGAAAATGCCCTAATTATGTATGAATAATTAGTTTGAATAATTAATTTGGAAAAACATGAAATTGGGTTGAAAATCATGAAATTGGGAAATTATGAGATTGAATGGTGTAGTTGGATCGAGTAATCACTCACCTATGAAAATGTTGATAATTTATCTGTTTGATGAATTTATTATCTGTCTAGAGATAACTACTTTGGGCTATCGGTGGAGGATAGTCTTGATTGTTATAGACACTATATGTTGATTAGGGAAAACTGAAACTAATCAAATGGCTAAGTCATTGAATATGACGGTTGAATTAACACATGGAATATGTGCCTGGATTGATCATTGTATATGATGAATTGTTTAAATACATTGCATATGTATCTTGTTTGGGAGGAGATAGGGGATGTACTCCATGGTTTGGGAGGAGATAGGAGATGTACTCTCTAACCTGTTTGGGAGAAGATAGGGGATGGACTTCAATGATAACTAAGTTGGCCGGAGTGTCCAGGGTGAAAGTCCCGAAATCCTAATTACATTTGCATAACATAGATAATTGAAATATTGAAATGTTTTAAAATGAGTTTTAGTCTCATTCGAATTGTGAAAAAATGGAAGTGTTTTAGTATGAGTTATAGTCTCATTTAATTGTTTGGCTAGATAATGAGCCATGTTTATGAATTTGAATTGGATAAATAGAGGAAGGTGGAATGAAACACAAGTGTATTTGTCATGGAACTGGGTTGTGTTGTAAGTTGGTTTACAAGTATTAACCATTTATCAAATGCTAATGTTTTAGTTATTTCTCATACTTGGTTTAGTATATCTCTATTGGGCTTTGGCTCACCTTTTATGGGACATCATTTTTAGGTACAGATGGTATGCCACCTCCAAGGACGTAGATTGGGAGTCTTAGAGGCTGGAGGATCTTTTTGTTGTCATCTTTTTGTATTACATGTAAATCGAGCCAAGGGCTTATTTTGTATAAAGAGTTAGAACTCTTGTTTTGTTGAACCAAAGTGTTGACTGGGAAAGTTGTAAGCCCGAAAGGCATTTACTTTTGTTGTCAACATGTAATACTTTTGTACTTAATATTCTGATGTATGGAATATGATATCACTTTCTTGTATCATGAATGTATGATTTATGGGTTTATTTTGAGGGCATCACAACTTGGTATCAGAGCATACCGGGTTTGAATACTTTGGGTACGTGGGAAGTGGTTAGTACCACAATGGGTTTGTCTCGCTTGTTAGAGACTTATGTATGATGTTATGTGTTTATTTGATAACATGCTTATGTGACTATATGGGTATGGAATTTAATTTCTAGGATGTTGATTGGACCCTTGGGTTTCTGGGAGTCCTGTTGGAAAAGCACTTGATCAATGCTATTTCTAACCAGAACTCTAGCAACGCCACGAGACTGTAATTATCTGGAAATGAAATTCGTAAGTGCTTTTGTAATTATGTGCTTATGTGGAATGAATTACTGTTGTCCAATGCATTAGGACGCGAGTGAAATAGCTTCCGCACATTTGTGAATGTGCTAATGTTTTTCGTTACCTTTATTAGGATGTTAGGACGAGGATGTGGTGGTAGGTGCGGTAGGCTTAGGAGGTAGGAGGTGCCTATATCGGATGAAATCCAGCACAGTAGGAGGGGGTTGGTCAGGCCAATGTGGTCGAGCCAATAGGTCAGCGGGCCATGGGCGCCTTAGCCCACGAGATGGTAGGAGCATTAAGGGAATCCATGGACATTCTCAGAGTTGAGAATCAAGTCTAGGCCCATGTAGCTATGGCAGGGCCGTCCTTTCTAAAGAGGGAGTTTTTCCAGCCTATTCCGGATGAGTTTCTGGGGGATTCTAAAGAGCCACTTAAGGCTGATAAGTGGCTTGAGTAGATGACAAAGACGTTTGAGATGCTTGGCATCAAAGACAGAGGCTTGAAGGTGACCTTGGCGTCTTTCCAGCTGAAGGCAGATGCGGGTCAGTGGTGGAAGTTTACTCGTGGGCATATTGGTGGGACTTGGGAGGCTTTCGTTGATGCCTTCCAGGAGAAGTTTTTGCCTCCCACTGTTAGGGAGAAGTTGAGGGATCAGTTCTGTCAGCTTAAGCTGCTGAATACACCAGTGGCCGAGTTTGAGGCCGCATTTACTAGTTTATCTAGGTTTGCACCGGAGTTGGTGGCATCTGAGGAATGCCGCTGTCTTGAGTTTGAGAAGAAATTGAGGACCAGACTCCAGTTCTGAGTAGCCGGGCCATGACGAGGGAGTATGGGCGCCTTGTGCAAGCTGCAGCCTATGTTGAGACTATCATGCAGGTTGAAGAGGATAGGATGAGGGGCTCCAAGAGGAGTTAGGATGGCCAGGGGGATGGTAGGTGGTAGAGAAGTTCTAACCCTCAGCAGTCCCAAGGTGCATTTGCGAGATCTACCATTCCAGTGCCGAGTTCAGGCTCTGGGAGAGGCAATCAAGGAGACTTTACCTGTTACAAATGTGGTCAGCTAGGCCACAAGTCTCCAGCTTGCCCGCAGAGGGGAGGAGGACAGAGAGTAGCTTCATCTTCGGCTCGTCCTCAGAGCCAGAGTCAGGGTAGAGGTCAGCTGCTCTCTTGTTACCAATGTGGTCAGGCGGGGCACCTGAAGAGGTTTTGCCCGTTGTTGAGTGGCACATCTAGTGCATCTGGCTCGAGGCAGACTTAGGGCCATCAGCTAGCTCAGTCATTCAGGATCGAGGGCCAATTAGGGAGCCTCTTCGGCTCAGTCGGTGCAACAGTCTTATGCATCGAGAGGTGAGCAGGTAGACCAGAGACCTTCAGGGTGTGTGTATGTTGTTACCACGCAGGATCTTGTACCGGCTCCATCTGTTGTGAGAGGTACGTTTTTGTTTTACAACTCGGTTGGTAATGTGTTGATTGATACGAGTGCATCCTATTCCTTTATATCTGCTGCATTTGCATCTGTTTTTGGGTTGGAGTTGGTGCAGTTAGCTTCTCCTATTTGTGTTGTATCACCTGTTGGAGGTGAGTTGATTTTGAAACACGGGTGTAGAGGTTGTGATATAGAGGTCGCCGACCGCCGACTTCCATTTTCTTTTGTAGTGATGGCTATGTCGGGTTTCGATGTGATTTTGGGTATGGACTGGTTATCGTCATACCGAGTTGTTATTGATTGCTACCGCCAGAGGGTTACTGTATGTACCTTGAGCGGGGATTGTTTTCATTTCTTGGGGGATCGGGTTGGTAGTGTTTTGCCACCATTGTATAATCCGCAAGGGCGGAGTGAGCTTAGTTGCCTTCTCGCTAGTTGTATGAGTAATGAGTATGATGAGACCCAGGCTGAGATGCCGAGAGTGGTTCTTGAGTACTCGGACGTCTTTCCCGAGGATCTTGTTAGTTTACTGTAGACGCGCCCGTGGGGCTTCACTCTACAGTTCGGACTCGATTTGTGTCACGGTTCTAAATCTGAACCAAAGAGTCCAAATCCGGCAAATCGTTTGAGAAAACAGATTTTTGAAAAGTAGTGCCAAACATGGATCGCTTTGCGGTGACATGAGTCGCCACCTAAATATTTTTAATTGGGAAATTTAGGA
The DNA here is from genome assembly GCA_025200525.1 of Camellia lanceoleosa. Lineage (NCBI taxonomy): Eukaryota > Viridiplantae > Streptophyta > Magnoliopsida > Ericales > Theaceae > Camellia > Camellia lanceoleosa. Next base: position 54,302,779 of record CM045761.1, on the reverse strand, counting down.
AACCCCGACTCGGTCGAAGGCCACATGTCCGCTATCACCAAAGTGGTCTTGGCTCGAGCTTGGGTACGATCGGGAAGGTCACTATGAGCATTCTTTCGCCGTCCAAGACCGCCTCTACTAACCGTGATATCCGATTTTGAAAACTTTATGCGTTCTTATTCCAATTATTAGCCTAGAATTACTATGTTATGCGTCAAAGAAACAAGTATAGACTAGATTGCCTAATTTGAAATAAACATTGCATATCCGTTTTGTCTCGAAAACGTGTTGTTTTTGCTACTCGTAAGTAGGCTAAAATTCGGATTTCAACGAGTTATCCCAACTCAGTGCAATCCAACCTCCACCCACAGCATTCAAACAGCTTTTATCATGTAAGCACTTAGTCATGGCAAGCATCTTTGTTATGTTAACATTCACACGCATGCGACATGCTAAAGCATAAAGCTTACATCGTACTACCAAAATAATAAACTAGTTAGCAAAACATGCATGACCTAGTTCATGTTAAATGGCTAATGCATCACATACAGGTGCAATCTAAGCAGGCTAACCCTAAACATGGCACATGAGATGCAACAACTATCACGTATTCAATTTGGAATTGAAAGTACGATGCAGTTTGCATGATGTGCCGAGCCCGATGCATGTAAACAAATGCATGAATGCACGCATGCATTGCATAAGGTATGCTAAAATAAGTATGCCCTAATCTACCATAAGCAGGTAAATAAAAGGGTTAGAAAGAAATGGGGGTTGGAAGACATACACCCACTCACACACACTTATTACAATTTGCCCTCGCTCGGAGGGACCAAAAGAATAATATACAGAACCGAATAAATAATTAACTATTCTAACTAATTAAATATTACAAATTAATTAAATTAAATAAATAAACTAATTAATCTATTTAAGCGATAAATGCCTCGGAAGGAGGGTCGACTGCAGTTCGGGACTCGCTGAATCGCAGACTGCCTGCAAGTGTGCCTCGCTTCTCCGCTCTCCTTCTCTGAAAATTCCCAAAACTTCACGAGTGCTTCTCGAGCACCGGGAGCATCACCGGCCGAGGTGGAGCCACCGCCGAGGAGGAAGCCACCGGCTCGATTTCATTATCTCGGCCAAGAGGCAATGGCACTAAAGAGTGCCGATCGCCATTTATCCTCGCAGAACTCAGAATCGACAAAGAGCAGAGGAAACCAAAGGCAAGGCAATGCAAATCAAAGCATGTATGCACCAAGCACATCCCTCATCATGCTATGGACTCAAGAGGGCATGTGCCTCGATTCCCGGACCATCAATCGCGCATTTCCATGCGTGATGATCCTAAGAACCAAGGGTACAAATTTGATTTAAAATGCATACAAACCAAGCAAGCACATAAGGGGTGCTAAACCTCCATCATGACTTAGTCAAGAGGCCTAGCATACATGCCAATGCAATGAGGTCCTAAGCATGTTATCTATTGTGCACACATGGACAATGGCATGGCATTTATGCGAAAGCATACAAACAAGCACATGAACCAAGCATGCAAACCGATTGTAGATTGGGCTTAAACATGAGTTGGGCAGCTCTAATAAGGCTCAAAACAAGTGGCCAAAATGCCTAGAAAATAAGACTAAACACACGCACACACATGCACATGTTAAGGCTTAAGACTTAGGCAAACCAAAGCGATTCTCATGCATACTTAAAGAGGCCAAGCATGGACTAATAGCATGCATTTAAAGCTCAAAATTCATGTTAAACATGATGCCAAATCATGCAATAGAGCATTCCAAACAAAGCATGTAAATGGCCTAGGCTTAAAGCAAGTCAATAGGGCATTAAACCACACTTAGTGCAATCATACATGGCAATATTCAAGCACTTAAAGACAAAGTTTTAACACATAAAACTAAGCCTAAATGACCACCTAGATGGCATCTAGGAAGCATGGAATCTAAGGCATGCAATAAGGCCTAAACATAGAGCACTTAACACAAGCTCTTAAAGCATTAACAAGGCCACCAAGGCAATCAAACATGCATGTATGAAGGACTGAAATGGCATGCTAGATGGTTCCCATCATCAAAAATAAAGCTAGAATAGCATACCACACTTTCATGCTTTTGAGGCCAACAAGCCAAATACAAAGAGGCTACCAAATACATGCCAAGATTAGCCAAAATAGCTATGGACAGAGCTAAATCATGGCAAAATAAGCTTACAAGCTTCACAAATCTAAGCTTAAAACATGCTAGAAACTAAGGCACACAACCTAGGCATGTTAAGGCATAAAAGAGGCATCACAAGGCAACTATACTAAGCATGTATAGGAGACCAAAACCAACTTGAAAACATGTTATATCATAGTAATATAAGCATGGAAAACAAGTCAAACAAGCTCAACACACACTCAAGCATAGAACTCCTTAAGGAAGCAAAATTTGTCCTTTTCAAGGACATCAAGGAGAGGGTGGCCCTCCTTCTTGAGACTTCAAGGCATGCTCTTCACCACTGAAATCCCTCAAGATTTCAGTGGTGAAGAGATCCTATCACCAAAATCTCGGATCTCAACCAACAAGCACAAAAAGAGGCCTTTTCAAGGCCTAAAGGGGGTCAAACCTCCCCAAACCACAAAACACTCTTAATATACAATAAAGAGGGTTAAAAATCAGAACTTTTATGTGCCAAACACTAAGCTCAAAAAAAGTTCTAGATTTGGTAGAAAAGAGTTGCAAAAATGGGGAAAAAGTGCAAGTTTTGCTTACCCTTGTAGCCTCCTTCACAAAGGTTGTGGTTGATGCTTCCTTGAGCTCAAAATCTGTCAAGAACCTCCAAGAACAGCCTCTGGAACCTCAGTTTCAAGGAGAGGGTGAAACACTAGGTGTTTTAGTACAATAGTGTGAACTAAACACCTAGTGTACTAAGGGAAAAAGAGAGATATGATATATGTATCTAACTTAACCCTAAAAACCAGAGCTCCAAATTTTCTAACAATGTCTAATGCTCTAAAAATGCTAACCCTAAGTCAAGAGGAGAGCTTTTCCTCTTATAGAACTTGTAAACTTACAAGCTAAGCAAACAGATTCATCCCTCCATACACGCATGGAGGGGAAGCAATGCTCAAAAGCTGTCAAAATATCTCGAAAGCAAGTGCACAATGGTCGGTTGGGCAAATTGGTCATTTCGCCCAAAATAGTGCCGACCGCCACAAAATAGTGCCGACCGGCACAAAATAGTGCTTGGGACAACTCATCTACCGGTGGCCTCTAGCCCCACCGGTGGTGTGTAGGGATGCCTCACAAAGCATTCTCTTCCTTCCAAGGCAACACAAGTGTTTGGTGCAAAACCAAACACAACAATGAAGTTCGGAGGTCCCGAGGCAAGGCTCGCATAGCCGAGAACTCCGAACTCCAAACGAACACAAACATGGATAATCACCGAAAGTGTTCCAACGGTGACGCCCAAGTCTTGAGGACGGTCGAAAATGGGGTGTCTCAGCTTGCCCCTCTTGACAGTAACTCGAAAGTCATAACAATGACGGAGTGAATGTCAAAGCCCAGAGATCGACCCATTTTTGACAAGGCCAAGACTTGGACAATCATACAAAAGCGCAAATGGTTGAACTCGCAAGTCGCCCACGTATCCCTTTAGGAATCAAACCAACAGAAGTTCAAGCACGTGCACACATGCCAAGAATAAGATATCTCAGAGGCGTGGGGGCAAATGCAACCGAGAATGCAAGAAGCCGAGCATAACTTATGATCATGCAAAGAAAGTCAGAATGAAGCATACATGCGACAGTTATAAGCTAACATGCACCAAACTACACTACAATGTAGAAAGGATGTAAGAGAATTATGCAATTCTCAAAACGTCTCACTCGGGAGATACAATACCTGTGCGGCTCGCCTGGTTCCACCAGCGGTAAATGAACCGTACATACAATATCGTGCCTGAAAAGAAAGCAAACTTAACAGGTGCAATATGATTAGCAACATGCATGACATATGCAATGCGAATGATGAATGATATGCAATATATACAAAACTATGTATGAATAATGCAAATGAAAATGTAGTGCAATTAAAACTAATGCAAACTACACGCAGGGCGATTGAATCATGATTCAAACCGGAGTGGTTCGAAACCACACAAATGTCAAATAGATTGATGGAAGTAGCAAATCTGTCTACCATAGAAAAGGTGTCGAAGCCCTCAAGGCGTGAACGCACACAGAACTATGAGTAGTGTAGACAGACACAAGAACAAGTATTGGGTGGATTGACATAAGTGGGGAAACGACCCGCTGAGGAAAGAATAATGATCCTAATGCCGGATGCAACTGTTACACTACAATGTAATATGTACAATGGACATGGCGCGCGGGCCAAACCGTATTTTGCCTAGGAAAGGCATGCACACATACAAGCCATGTCTAACACAGAAAAGGGTGCCGCAACCTCAATCCAACATACCAGCGTGGAGTAGGCGCGATACACGAGCAGAACTATGCTTCAACATGAGAAGTATAGGCACATACCAGACCAAGCTCAACAAGGAAAGGCGCAAGCGATAGATGGAAGATGATGCAGTGGGATGCATGCGATGGAATAGATACAATGGATATGGCACGCGGGCCAAACCCAGTCTTGCCTAGGAAGGGAATGTACGCATACAAGCCATGTCTAGCATACGTAACTTCGATACGTAATCGGCTTCGACGTGAAAAGTAAGGGCACATACCAGACCAAGCTCAACAAGGAAAGGCGCGAGCCATAGATGGGAGATGATGCAGTGGAATGCATGCAAGCTATAATGCAATGGAAATGGACATCTACAAAAAATGCATGACATATGCGCTACACTACGAGGATGATGCATGACATATGCATGGTTTTTTTTTTTTGAAAATGCATGACAATGCATGACATATGCAATAGAATTGATGATGCATGGAATGCATGTTTTTTTGAATTTTTGAAAATGCATGACATATGCAATAGTATTTACAGTGAAATGCATGATAAATGCAATGTGATGCAATGGTCATGATTGCGCTTTCCCTATTCTACCAACGGGGTGATATACTAGGTTGGTTCAGTATCCAGAATCGAGGCGTAAACACGCCGCCTCAACCTATGGGGCTTCCATACAGATTTCAAGCCGAGGGTACATCCCCCTGGGTATTTAAACCAGACTTTAGTCTCGGAAATTCCGAACCTTTGCGTTCTAGGCATAAGCCATTCAAACTCTAGTTTTCACCGTCCCCATTGGTCTCCTAGGAACTCACCGCAAGCACGCATGTGGCTTTACTGCATCCACCGAAAGTCGTTCGGGCATGACAAACACCAAAGGAATTGCACCTTCAGAGGATTTAAGGTCTCCTTGACCGGGATGTATAATGTATGCATGACAATGCATGTTTTTTTTTTGAAATGCGCGCCAACGCGCGGCTTCGAGATGCATGATAATGCAAATGAGCGGGTTTAAGGTCTCGCCGGACCTAGGGGGGGCAACCGATGAGGTGCGCTAAACAATGCGATGGAATGCATGCCAAATGCAATGAGGTGCACACCTTAACGCACCGGAGGTCTTTCACCTCCCGAGGATTTAAGGTCTCCTAGACCGTGCGTGTTTAAGGTCTCGCCAGACGGGGCAACCATATAAAGACTCAAGTGCATGCAATGCAAATGAGACGCGCATGAGACGTGCGTGTCTCAAAAGATGGAAAATGAAGCGCAAAACGAGGCGTACGTGCCTCGAGATGCAATGAAACGCGAAATGAGGCACACGTACCTCACTTGATGGAAAATGAAGTGCAAAACGAGGCGTACGTGCCTCGAGATGCAATGAAACGCGAAATGAGGCACACGTACCTCATTTGATGGAAAATGAAGTGCAAAACGAGGCGTACGTGCCTCGAGATGCAATGAAATGCGAAATGAGACACACGTGCCTCATTTGATGGAAAATGAAGTGCAAAACGAGGCGTACGTGCCTCGAGATGCAATGAAATGCGAAATGAGACACACGTGCCTCATTTGATGGAAAATGAAGTGCAAAACGAGGCGTACGTGCCTCGAGATGCAATGAAATGTGAAATGAATGTGACGAGGTACACCTTAATGCACCGAAGGTCTTGCACCTCCCGAGGATTTAAGGTCTCCTGGACCGTGCGTGTTTTTTGGTCCCGCCGGACCGTGCGTGTTTTCGGTCCCGCCGGACCCGGGGCAACTGATGAGATGCGGGAAATAGCGCGATGGAATGCATGCCAAATGCAATGAGGTGCACACCTTAACGCACCGAAGGTCTTGCACCTCCCGAGGATTTAAGGTCTCCTAGACCGTGCGTGTTGTCTTGCTGCACTGGCCAGGCGTGTTTAAGGTCTCGCCGCATCATGCGTGTTTAAGGTCTCGCCGCATCGCGCGTGTTTAAGGTCTCGCCAGACCGCAGGCGTATCGAATGCACATGAGGCACGCCAGCGTGCCTCATGGGATGGAGAATGAAATGCAAAACAAAGCACGGAGGTAGTAGACCTTACGTGACTCAAAATGAGATGCAAGATGAAGGAGTCGACGCATGCCGCATGACAATGCAAAATGGTGCAAGTCGCAAGAGACGTGCAAGATGGCGCGATGCGTTTAGACAATGCACATGGGGCAACTTTTGAATCTCTGTAAATGACAAAAGGATACAAAAGGATACAATCTCTGCCTGAATTTGAGCGCCACGCATAGTAGAGACGATCCGAAGTCAAAACGGAGGCCGGTTGAGCATCGGGGATGCATTTTCTTGTACTTTCTTGAGCTATGAAGACCCAAAACTCCTCAATTTGCCTAAACAGGGCCTTGGGAACACCACCGGCTGGGTGGGGTGGTCACCGGCTACCACCGGCTGCATGAACTCATCTATCGGCACAAAAATGTGCCGACCGGCACAAAATAGTGCCGACCGGCCAAAAATAGCTGATCGGGGGCAATTTTGACATTTTGCCTCGGGTTTTATAAAATAGGGCCTCCAACCCTATTCTTTCACTTCCCTTGCGCCGAAAATCCCTCCCCCTTCTCTCTAGAGTATTTTCGACCCTCGATCCTCGCATTTTCTCGCGTTTTAGGCTCGATTTCGTCATTCGATGAATACCGAACTTCGCTAGCACATTTTGACCCGAAATCGAAATTTTGTTTCGGCACCTCTTTTACTATTTCCGCTTTTTCGGGACTTGTTCCCCTCGATTTTCTCTTCGTTTTCGTGTCTTTCCATCTTCCGGCCTTCCCGGTCATTTCCGGCCTTCTCGGGATTGACCTTCTCGTTGACTTTTCAGATTCCGACTTTTTTTTTCCGCCATTTTCGCTACCACTACCATGGCCGATGATGTTCCACATGTCGGGACTCCCCCGGACCATGAGATGGACCCCCGGGTCGAGCTCCTCCCATTGAGCGGCGCCATTCGATCCGGCGACCTATCGCCCCATCCACGCTACCACCCGACGGACTCGCCACTTCCGCGGCCGGCGAGTTTTGGACCCAGAGCTTTGCCACGGCCGCCTCCACTTGTTCTGGGCGCCACCGAGGTAACATTCTCATCTCTTATTTTCTGCAATGTAGGATTTTCTGTCAATTGCCGTAGCTAACTGAACCCATTAACTGCTTAGTTCTGATGTACTGTACTGTAGTCGATTGTAGACAAATTCACAACTGATACCTGTTTAGGACCGACGCACATGCACACACACTATACTAGTCTGAATCACGCAAACACATGGCACACATTGCACTGCCGATTCGCCGACACCCGGCGTTTATTTGATTCTGAAAACTCGCACGTATGCTGGATTTGCACAAAACTACACCAACACGCGGACACATCACACGTTGTAGTTCTTCGAAGATATCGAGACCGGCCCTATTTGTACGTTGAAGAGCACGCACACACGCTGTTTTCACCGCTTCTCATAGGAGCACCGACATGTCACGCATCGTAGCCCACACACCGTTAAGTCAAACCCGATATCTGCTGAATCAAAATGTGCACACATGCAATCAGATTCACATGCTAACCTTCATAAAACACACTGACACATCACAGGCAGTAGTCCACCGCAATACACTGAGGCTCGATATCTGCTTGAATCTGAAAAATGTGCACACATGCACCAAGTTTACACTGGAGCATCTAAAACACACTGACGCACCACAGGTTTGTAGTTTACTATAAGCACACCGGCACCCGGTTTCTGTTTGAAATTTAAAAATTTGCACGCATATCAGATTTGTACCGACTGCATATCTTCATATGGCTTTGCAATTTCTTGACTACAGGGAGACTCCCATACTCTCCGCGGGTATGGGAACATTACCTTCATGACCGTATGCCGATTTGCCGACGCCGTTAGTCGCATTGTGGATCGGGCGGCCGGTACCTTCTGCAGGGGCTTTCAGACTCTCTACTTGCGACCTCTTCTTGCCGCTCTGGCAGAGGTGGTGGATACCACCGATTCTTTTCATCTATCGGGCGATCGGACATGACGATGACCCCTTTCGACTTCTCGATGCTCACTGGCATCGGGGTGGGGGGTGATCCGATCCCCTTTGACACAGACATGGACGAGTGGATCGCCGCTCAGGTTTATTTGCTCGGCGGGGCGCCGCCGCTTGTTCGTCCAGGGGTCGGCCCCCTATTCCCAGTTCGAGGTGCGCTGAAAAGTGACCATGCTTTGGTGGACGCGTCCGGCGACCCGTGAGGCTGCCGAGAGATATGCGCGCGGCTTCCTCATGTTTTTGCTGGGGACCACCCTATTCGCCGACCGGGCGAACACTGCAGCCTCTCTGCTTCCTCAAGATCGGTGGACGTCCGACGGATTGTGCAAGATGACGGGTGGCGCGGGCCACCCTTTACGGCTACATGAGTTCCGCTCTCGTGGCAATGGACAAACTTGGAGGCTATTGGCGAGCTTGGGAGGTATGTCTTCTTCGCTTATTTCATTTACATTAGTGCTTCAGACTCAGACATCGCACACATTGTTGTTCAGATAATCGTACACACGCACACACATATACCTTTTATCTTGATCAGACATCGCTCACACCAGACACCCTACTCAACACAATACACAACGACGGTTCATATTTCGCTTTTCTCAGACCGCTTATTCCGATAATCAGATCGACGTCTGCTTTTGGTACGTGGGTGTATGCCTACTTCCCCAGATGGAGCTGCGACGGAGACGGAGACCCCTCTGGTCGACCCCTTCTCTCGCCCAGATGACAGGCGATGTGTCCGAGACCGGGACACTTTTAGCTTCTACCGCTGCTTTTTCGACACCATCACCCCTACCGAGGTATGTTTTACTTACATCGCTTTGAAGCTTCGCTTTCATGCGTACATTTCAGATCGAGATAATCAATCAGATTTCGTTTCAGTCACCGGCAGTGGGCTCCACTCCCACGGTGATACGAGATAGGTATGGCGCCACCGAGACCTCGCGCATCGGATTCTCTCGAGGGCCCGGCCTGTCGGGCCCGGTACTGGTGAGCGCTTCTTCGTCGAACCTTGGGATTACGAGCAGATAGTTCGATCCAACCTCCCGAGCACATGAGGGACACCGAGAGGTTTTCAGGCAGAGATGGAGGACTACACCCTTGGCCGGGCCATAGATGTGGATGCCTCAGGCGAGGGCGACTATTCGAGCACGTCCGGACCTTCTTGATGCGGCTCTGGCCGGGCTCCGAGTGATCCAGGAGACCTGCGGCGCCCGGCGCAGAGACAGAGGCGAGCGGGCCATCACAGAGGGCTCGAGCTCGCGGCAGGAGGGGGGTGCAGAGGGGACGAGGGACGGGCTGGCCCGCTCTGCCTACTATGTTGACTTATAGGGGGCAGAGTGGGGAGACCTACCCGATCCCTTTTGCTCTTCCTCCGGCTGATCATGAGCTGGCTGGTATTCCTGACTTGCCTCCGGTATGTATCACTTTATTTCTGCGTCTTGCATTGTCATTTCAGTTCATTCAGATATCCCACAGAATACTGATGTATTTAATACCTTTGCAGACCTCCTCTGAGTATACCCGTCAGTCGGTGGAGCTGAATGCCTCCCTGATGGGGATGCTCCAGCGGACTCTTGACGCTTTGGCCGCCTACGGCTTGCCGGTATGTTTTACTGACCACAGTCTCGAATCATACTGCTTCGCAATCTCTTCTTTGCATAAAAATCGATAAACCGCTTTCACGGTTTTCATACATTGCACTCATACACGCATTCTGTCTTGATAAACCGCCACTTCACGGCATTCACAATGCACTCATGCGCATCAGATTCTGTAATCGACGGCCAGATTCACACACCGCACTCATACACGTGATTCAGACCGATAAACCGCTCACGGCATTCACACATCAGACTCATACTCATTCTCGCATTGATAAGCCGCTCACCATTCACACATCAGACTCATATATCGTGATTCTCATTGATAAACCGCCACAGTTTTGATGTGTTTGTTCTTCTGATTGTCACCTCCTTTCCCGATCCCTCCAAGGTGACATTGCTCCATGAGCCTCCCGTCTCTACTCGGGATGGCGGGATCTTCCTCGCACTGCAGGGGACGTGGTCATGTGGGGAGTAGCTCACGAGCTCCAGTTCCAGGAGACGGGGAGTCGGAGGCGGGGACTGAGTCATTTGCGGAGGAGGCTGGGGGTAGCTCGGGTTCGGGCTCGGCGATGGCAGCCCGACGACGCCTTTGTGCTTCGCCAGAAGAGGGCGAGGATGACCCTTAGGCATGAGGCCTCTGGCGATGATGATGATTTTGCTTTTTTTTTCTTTATTTCTTTTCTTGTACTTTTCTTTTTGGTAGATAGAGTCTCGTGTCGCCACAGTGTGGTTTTTGCTTTTCTTCAAACTATGTATTCGAAAAAGATGATATGAAACGAACTTTTTATCTGAAAAGTGTTATATTTACATATCTCATACTTTGCACTGCACTGCATCATATTACACCTCAAATGTAAATGATATTGATTTGTTATCTGACAATCGAACACTTGCACTGTAATAATCAAATAACCAACCAACTAAACAGCAAAACAACTCATACCAACCACTACTCAAACTGAATAGACAGCCCATACTCTACTGGGGATTGATATGCATATAATCCATAACCCAGCGCTCGATTCATTTTGCCCACAGCAAACTCTGAACAAACAGCCCCAATCTGGCAAGACAGATCGCAAAACTGATACGGTTGCAGTTGAAACACATTCGGATGTCCCGAATTTTGCCTTTCCTTCCCCTACTTTGCACGGACGTAGAAAATGGCAAAACATTCTGAGCACAAGCGATTACCTTTTGAAAGAGGATGGGTTTTCAACCAAGGAACCGAGCCTAATCACAGAGCATGACGAGGCAGACTCAAACAAAGAAACAAAAGGCACACGACCTAACACAACGAGACATACTCGGGAAAGACTCAAAACTAAGTTGAGGCTAACAAATCAAAAGACACGACACGGACGTGTTTGAAAGAGACCTCAAATTTCGGGGAGCTTCCTCCGTAGGTTTCCCACCCTTCGATTTGCGTGATTCTCACATCACTCGACCCTCGTGCTCGGTTTTTTCTACAAAACCCTTCTCTCACTTTTCTCTCAACTTACTCCTCTCTATTCTTTATTCTCTCATTTTGCATCCCTCCCCGAGTTGAATGACAGATGAATAGGAAGTTGCGGGTTCGTGTCCGACACGACTAGCTCGCGGCTATTTCTTCTGGTGGATAGAGTGTCTCTCGGACAATCAGGTTAACGGGGGGAAGACAGAGGACCTGACTCAATCGTGCCCTTAGTTCATCATTTTGACCACTCTTCGTTGTGTTTTCTAAAACAGTTCTGACCAAAATGAGAGTTAGATTAACGCACTTATTCAATTTTTGATTTGAAAATTATGCGAGTCAGGCTATAAGCACTGAAAATTCTCCCCTCTTGGGTCCAATCATGGTCCAATTTTGAAAGCGAAACAGTTTTCGAGAAAATAAGTCAACCTCAGTAAAACTTTTCAAAATCGTTTTCGTAGACAATCAATGCTCAACGAGCGTAGAACTTAACCTCGAGATGCGCAACCTCGGATCGGAGGTAATGGAAAATTGCCCCTGGCCTAAAAGGGGAAGGGAGGCAACGGAAAGTTGCCCCTGGTTTGAACGGTAGCTCAGGGCAATTTATGGCAATGGAGGGCAACGGAAAGTTGCCCCTTGCTTGGATGGTGCCGCGGCATGTTTGTAAGCCAGCCTTTGTCGATGACGATCGGACCCTCGGACGCGGAGAAGTCGAAGATGGCCTGAATCAATATGTGGACACAGTCACCTGGAAGGTGTTGGTGGTTTGGCTTCAGGAGGAAGTTAATCACGCGGCTCCGGGTTACTGTAATCAAAACATCGGATTCGAGTGGCGTAGCGATCAAAACCATGACATGGATCGAGACGCTATGGAAGCGTTGGAAATGGACTTCGTGATGAAGTTGCCACGATCCCAAACATGGGAATCAAGCCTTACGTAGTTCCGGTTAAGGTACTCTCGGGTATTTTAACCTTCACTATTTTTAGGCTCTAACTTTTGCCAAGGTGCCCAATGCGGGTTTTCGACCTTGCGAGCTTTGTTCTTTTCTCTTTTTTTCATTCTTTTTCTTTTCTTTTGCATTGTCTTTTCTCTTTTGTATTATCTCCTTTTTTTGCTTCTTTTGCACTTTTCTTTTTTTTGTATTTTCGTATTTTTCCTTTGCTCTAACTTTTGCCTGGGTCGCCCTTCCGGGTTTTCGGCCCAGCGAGCCTCTCAAAGGGTAAAAGTGTAGCAAGCCCATGTCAAATGGTTCTAGTAATTGAAGCCTTCCTGTGGCTGTTGCGGTACCTTACAGAAGAGTCCATCACGGTTGCTTCACGAGCTTCTTCTAGTTAGGTATAATCTTTTGCTCCGATTTCAATGCCCCTTGTCCGAGAACCGCCGAAATCGCCGCACGGCCTTTTCTCGACGATCACCGTTGAACGCTGGATGAGTTGGAGGAACAAAACGGGCGGGTTGATGCTTGAGGCTGAGAGCGATCCTAGGCTGCACAATCTCAAGAGCGATTCCACACAGGTCTTCACAGGACTGCGCAAAACAATTTTTTTTGAAAAATTTTAAGAAAGCGACACATCACTCGCATTGAAGATAGTGTGGAACCGATCCGATCGGTCGGGATCCTTCCCAGACTACCGACAAGCATGATTTCAATCGTTAAGGGCTTAGCACATCTCTCTTTCTCTCAGTTGATCAAAGTTTTGCAAATCCCGAGGAATTCCTCCCTCTTTGTTTTTCCCACCGCAGTGTTTCAAAAAGGTTTTGAAAAACTTAGGTCAAAACAATAGTTTTTAAGGCACAAAAGAGCAGGTGGAATGCACTATCACCCCATTCGAATTCTCTGGCACAACTAGCCCAACATAAATAGTACGGGATCACGATAGCCGCGGCTGTTTCATTCGGGTTCCCTAGATGTAAACTGGCTCCACGGCAGAGGTAGACCCAAAAAGAAAGCAAAAAGAAGTAATTACAAAACGAAACGGTGCTCGAGGCAACAACCTCGAAGTCACCTAGTATTCTCATACAAAAGAGGAACTGACTCATTACAATTAGACAGACCCTTAAGCAAAAAGGACTGACTCAAAACAATGAGACAGACTCAAGACAAATCAAAAGACTGACTCGACACCCAAGTCAGGTTTTACAAAACTAGTATTGGCAGGTGCTCAAAAATGCGCGCCAAACGCCATATCCAAAAATGTACCAGATATTGCCCGCAGGCAGTTGAATCTCAATTACATACTCGCAGTATCGGTGTCCTCGGTATCTGTGTCCTCACAATCCAAGAACTCAGAGGACCGACGGCCGAGGTAGGCGGAGGATGACCTTGTTATCAATCAAATCCTGACCTCATGACGGAGGCGAAGCAATTATCGCAGTGTGGCGCATCGTTGATGGCACGCCTTGATCGAGTGGCATCATGGCCTGCTGGAAGTGGTTTGGGGAGCGGCCTAGGATCGAGTGGTGTGAGATGCCCCTTATTGGCCAAAATCAGAGGTGCCCTAGACAAAGGCAAGTGGAGAGGATGGAAGGGCCTGCGTCCTCGGGCGTACTTGAACTCGAGGACTCTTGCTAGATGCACTAGCGAATTCGCCGGTGCGTACAGGTTTCGATCCTTTCCGGATGCAAGGCGGGGAGTGGAAAGAACCTTCTTGGCATGACGAGGCCTATCCTGTTCTCGATTGATCGAATCGCCTCGCGGCGTAGGAAAACATCATCCACACTTTTGGTTACAATTGCGGATACCGTTGTTTGCTCATTCCCCGCCAAAGCTCGGATCGCCTACGTTAGCTTGTTCCACGGGATCGGCATCCACCTTCACTTCGTCTTTGCCTCTGGTCTCGGCTGGTGGGAGGTTTGGGTTGGTCTGTACATCATTGTTGTGGGTGGAGGTCATCTCCGTCGATTGAGCTCGACACACTGCCCCAATGATCGGGGGCTCCTGGGGTTCGAAATTTCCAGCATACGGTGCAACCGGTGGCGAGGTTGACATTCCGTAAGCGAGATCCGCCACGGACCTCTGGAGCTCGCCTATCATCCCCATTAACTCGAATGTAGTGGGCTCGCGAGCCTGATAGAACTGAGGGGTCCAGATTGGGTGTGCAGCGGGCGACCTAGGCGGGTGCGGCATGTCAACAGTAGCCTCATCTTGTGGGGTGGTTCCTTGACTCAGCGCGGCCGTCATGACCACAATCTCTTCTGAGTTCTGCATCATGTTCGGTCCTGCCTCAGCGAGGAGAAGACACTAGCTGTTCTGACTCAACTCTCTGAATCACTGAACTGAAACGGAAAACAAGCAGCATTTCAGCCCCAAATAGATCAAACACGGGTGTAGTCGAACAACTGCACTCTACTATCAATCTCGTTCCCAAGTCACCGCCCCAAATCAAATCCATTCCCGCAGATATAACTGATTCTCAAAAATCGTCATCGGTGTCCGCAGTCGATGCCCACTATAAATTGGTATATGCATTCCCTGTAGAGATACACTCTAAAAGCACATAGCATGTAAAATGAGAGCCAATACACCCCTATGTTGGGGTAGGGTTTCCCTGTCCTATTTTGTCAAGAGCTAGGGTTTTGCTACGCACGCAGCGGTTTCAAACAACCTAAACCGGGTAAGCAACCTGTCCTAGTTTGGAATGGTCACTACGGATTCCGACAATGCAACTAGGTCGAATGGTCCAAAAGGGTGCCCCAAGAAACCGGGTTTGTGTTCCCATACTTGGCAGAGCCAAGAACCGTCAAATTTCCTTATGGACATGCCTTGACAAGACAAGCCTCCGGCAAACCGCTCAGGAATAGCAGATGGCCAACACGGTGTCCTAGGCGCACCAATGCACATGCAATGCAAAGAAACACATAAGTGAAATCAAAACATGATATCACGAGTTCGAGTCAAGCTCTCCAAACTCCCCAAATAGAGTCTTGAATCGTAGACGCGCTCAGGCTTCACTCTATTCGACTCGATTTGTGTCACGGTTCTAAATCTGAACCAAAGAGTCCAAATCCGGCAGATCATTTGAGAAAACAGGTTTTTGAAAAGTAGTGCCAAACATGGACCGATTGCATGAAGTTGCCACGTAAATATTTTTTAATTGGGAAATTTAGGAAACCCTGACTCGGTGCCGAAGGCCACATGTCCGTCATCACCAAAGTGGTCTTGGCTCGGGAGCTTGGGTACGATCGGGGAAGGTCAGCTATGAGCACCCCCTTTCGCCCGGTCCGAAGACCGGCCTCTACTAACCGTGATATCCGATTTTGAAAACTTTATGCGTTCTTATTCCAATTATTAGCCTAGAATTACTATGTTATGCGTGCAGCAAACAAGTATAGACTAGATTGCCTAATTTGGAAATAAACATTGCATATCCGTTTTGTCTCGAAAAACGTGTTGTTTTCTTTTGCTACTCGTAAGTAGGCTAAAATTCAGATTTCAACGAGTTATCCCAACTCAGGCAATCCAACCTCCACCCACAGGCATTCAAACAGTTTTATCATGTAAGCACTTAGCCGCATGGCAAGCATACTGTTATGTTAACATTCACACGCATGCGACATGCTAAAGCATAAAGCTTACATCGTACTCCGCGCCAAAATAATAAACTAGTTAGCAAAACATGCATGACCTAGTTCATGTTAAATGGCTAATGCATCACATACAGGGGTGCAATCTAAACAGGCCCGGCTAACCCTAAACATGGCATATGAGATGCAACAACTATCACGTATTCAATTTGGAATTGAAAGTACGATGCAGTTTGCATGATGTGCCGAGCCCGATGCATGTAAACAAATGCATGAATGCACGCATGCATTGCATAAGGTATGCTAAAATAAGTATGCCCTAATCTACCATAAGCAGGTAAATAAAAGGGTTAGAAAGAAATGGGGGTTGGAAGACATACACCCACTCACACACACTTATTACAATTTGCCTCGCCGAGGGACCAAAAGAATAATATACAGAACCGAATAAATAATTAACTATTCTAACTAATTAAATATTAAAAATTAATTAAATTAAATAAATAAACTAATTAATCTATTTAAGCGATAAATGCCTCGGAAGGAGGGCTGACTGCCGCGTGTGCCCGGGACTCGCTCGGAATCGGCTGCTGCAAGTGTGCTCGCTTCTCTGCTCTCCTTCTCTGAAAATTCCCAAAACTTCACGAGTGCTTCTCAGAGCACTGGGGAGCATCACCGGCTGAGGCAGGGAGCCACCGGCTGAGGGAGGAAGCCACCGGCTCTGAATTTCATTATCGGCTGCCAAGAGGCAGCCGGGCGGCACTAAAGAGTGCCGATCGGCCATTTATCCCTGCAGAACCTGCAACTGACAGCAGCAGAGGAAACCAAAGGCAAGGCAATGCAAATCAAAGCATGTATGCACCAAGCACATCCCTCATCATGCTATGGACTCAAGAGGGCATGTGCCTCGATTCCCGGACCATCAATCGCGCATTTCCATGCGTGATGATCCTAAGAACCAAGGGTACAAATTTGATTTAAAATGCTTACAAACCAAGCAAGCACATAAGGGGTGCTAAACCTCCATCATGACTTAGTCAAGAGGCCTAGCATACTGTAGACATCCCATTTTTGACCGTCCTTAAGACTTGGACGTCACCGTCGGAACACTCGGTGATTATCCATGTTGGTGTTCATTTGGAGTTCCCGGAGTTCTCGGCTGGCCGCCTCGAGACCTCCGAACTTCGACCCAGTTGTTTGGTTTTGCACCAAACACTTGTGTTTTGCCATGAAAGGCAGGAATGCCTTGTGAGGCATCCTACACACCACCGGCCGGGCTAGAGGCCACCTACCGGGTCAAAATTATATCGGCACTTTATTGTGCCGATCGGCACTATTTTGTGCCGACCGCACTGCTTTTTGTTAAAATGGCACTATTTGCCGCCGCACCGTGCACTTGCTTTATCGATATTTTTATTGCAAATGTAAAGTTTTGCTTCTCCATACACGTGTATGGAGGGATGAAGCTTTGGTTTGCTTAATGGCTAAGCATTCTTTGCCTATAAGAGAGGGCTTCTCCTCTTGCATTAGGGTTGAACTTTTGAGACAAAACCAGAGCTCATACATACATATATATCTATATCTCCCTCCTCTCCTCTTGTGTGTGTTCTAGGGCCCAAATAGTGTGTTTTACCTCATTTTTGCACCATTACACACACTATTACACCTAGCTGAGATTGGGAGGCTTGGAGGTTTGTTTTAAGTGATTTTGGACTGGTTTTGATCACTTGAGGAGGGCTGGACCATCTGTTCTTCATTGGTTCTTCAAGGGTAAGCTTGTTGCTTTAGATTCCCCATTCTTGCAACTACTTTTTACCCTCTTTGCTTTGAGTTTTTGAGTTTGTGTTCAACATAAAAAAGTCTTGTTTTTACTTGTTCTTGAACCTTCTTTAAGGTCATTTTATGGTTTGAGTTAAGCCTCATTACTTTAAGCCTTGTTTGGCCATTTTTGGTGCCTTTTTCTTAGGCCTTCTTATTTTGGTGTTCTTTGATATTCTCACCACTGAAAACCAGTGGGTTTTCAGTGGTGAGGATGATATTTTCGAGTCCCATCTAAGGGAGAGACACCCCTCTCCCTTTGGTCCTTTGGTTGGCCTTTGTTTTGGCTTATGGTCTAACATGCATGCATGCTTTCCTTAGCTTTCATTTGAGCTTTATTGTGTATTTTAGGTCATGTGTGACCTCTGTTTTTAGTTGATTTCATGGTCTCTTGCATGCTTTCCATGTTGGCTTTAGAATGCTCTTTTATGCTTATAAGTAGTGTCATGCTTTGAGCCTTGATTCTCGCATATTTTAGCTTGGTTTCATGAGGATATAAGCATCTATTTGCCATGTAATAGGGCTGTGAGCCACTGTTTTGGACACCCTTGGTATGCTTGATGTGCATGTTTTGCATTTTAGGCTTGTAAACTTTGCTTCCATGGAGTTCTAGCATGATTGACTTGTTTTGATCTAGTGATTTGGGCATCATATTAGACCTCATTTCAGTCCATTAGTCATGTTTGCATGTTGGCGTATGTGGCTTAGTTCATGTTTTAAAGATATGCTCTTGAATGTTTTGAAATAAACATTGTGCATGCTTCCATGTTTGGTGCATTTTTGGGGGTGCCATGAGGGGATTTGAGTGTCATTCCACATACCTAAAATCTGTTTTTGTTTGTTGAATGCATGCCATGAGTGGTTGTATGAATGATGTCAAATTACTCCTTTTGGTGTCCTAGACTTGGGCCCATTGAATAGCATGCTCGTGTGGCATCTTGATCATGTTGTGAGGCTTGTTTTGCCACTGTTTTTGGGAGTTTGAGGGCTGCCCTTTATGGCTTAAGTCCATTGTCGCATGCTTATTTCATGATTATTGCTTGCTTGGTCAATATAGCCTTGAATGTATGCTTGTTAGTCCCATGATTAATTGGCCCATCTTGCATGCCATTTGTATCCTACATACTTTAGCTCTTTGCATGCTTAACATGATAGATTGCATTGCATTTGAGCCTTGCTTGCATACTTGCATCTCATAGCTTGGTTTGGGGTTGTCAAGCCAAGCCTAGGATTGAGGGGAGTTCACATTTCAAGTGGTGTAACTCACCTCAATCCTTGGTCACTAAGGTCCTTGATTTCCACATGATGGGAACTTAGTCTTCATTAGTTGTGTTGCATGCATATTTACATTAAAATGAGCAATCTTGGTTCCTTAGGCTATCATGCATCAAATGCACAATTGATAGCCCTAGAACCAAGAGCCACACCCCCTTGAGTCCCTAAACATGATAGGAGGTGTTGGACATGCTCACATTTGCCCAAAAACCATGCCTATGCATTCTTTGTCATTGCACGTATCATCGTCTGCAGAACTTTCTGCCGCCGGCATTTCAATGTGCCGATCGGCACTTTATTTGTGCCGATAAACATAGAAAGCAGCCGGTGATCAATGAGGGCAGCCGGTAATCTCTCCCCCCAGCCGGTGGAGCATCTCAGACCACTTGGGAAGTATTTCAGAGCTTTGGGAATTTTTGGAGAGCAGTAAAAACAGAGACAGTAGTGCCAAGGTGTGGGCTTTTTCGCAAGACGGCATCGGGCATGCATCATTTGAAAGATCAAGGTAGGGCCGAGGCCCCATTTCATTTCATTTAGATGCTTTAATTTCAGTACTTAGAAATTTGTAATAATTTATTTATTCATTTATTCTTCGGTCTGTATTATTTATTTATTCGGTCCCTCCGAGTGAGGGCAAAAATGTAATAAGTGTGGGTGAGTGTGATGTATGTCTTCCAACCCCCACTTCTTTCTAACCCTTTTATTTACCCGCTTTCAGTGGTAGATTAGGGCATTTTAAATTAGCATACCCTATGCAATGCATGCGTGCATCTATGCATTTGTTTACATGCACCAGGCTCGGTACATCATACAAACTGTATCGCAATTTTCAAATTCCAAAATTGAATACGTGTTATGTGATAGCATTTCATATGCCATGCTTAGGGTTAGCCGAGCCTACTCTAGATTGCATTTCTGCCTGTGTTGCATTAGCCACTTAAATATGAACTAGGTCATGCATGTTTACTAACCAGTTTACTGTTTTGGCACGGAGTACGATGTAAGTTTTTATGGCTTTAGCATACCGCATGCGTGTGAATGTTTACCATGACAGTATGCTTACCATGCGGCTAGTTGCTTACATGATAAACTGTTTGAATGCCTGTGGATGGAGGTCGAATTATCTGAATTGGGATAATACATTAAAAACTGTGAGTTTTGAGCCCACTAGATAGTGGCAAAATCATTTTTTTTTTAAGCCCACTCGAGGGTGGCAAAATCTGCATTTTAGCCTACTTACGAGTAGCAAGCCATTTTCAAAACGAACATGTAATGTTTTATTCCAATGTAGGCGATTTGGTCTATACTTGTTTGCTGTGCGCATAACATAGTAATTCTAGGCTAATAACCGGAATAAGAACACATAATGTTTTCAAAAACGGATATCACGGTTAGTAGAGGCCGGTCTTCGGACCGGGCGAAAGGGGGTGCTCATAGCTGACCTTCCCCGATCGTACCCAAGCTCCCGAGCCAAGACCACTTTGGTGATGACGGACATGTATTCCTTGACCGAGTCGTGGTTTCCTAAATTTCCCAATAAAAAATATTTAGGTGGCGACTCAGACCGCAAAGCGATCCATGTTTGGCACTACTTTTCAAAAATCTGCTTTTCTCAAACGATTTGCGGTTGGACTCTTTGGTTCAGATGAACCGGACACAAATCGAGTCCGAATCAGAGAGCGAATCCCCACGGGCGTCTACGCTTCTGGCGACTTCTGGGATTTTAGAGAGCTTGACTCGAACTCGTGATATCCTGTTTTGGTTTCATTTATGTGTCTCTTTGCATTGCATGTGCATTGGTGCGCCTAGGACACCGTGTTGGCCATCTGCTATTCCTGAGCGGTTTGCTGGAGGCTTGTCTTGTCAAGGCATGACCATAAGGTCGACGGTTATGGCTCTGCCAAGATGGGAACACAAACCCCGGTTCTACCGGCACCCTTCGACCATTCGACCTAGTGCATATTCGGAATCCATAGTGACCATTCCAAACTAGGACAGGTTGCTTACCCGATTTTAGGTTGTTTGAAACCGCTGTGTGCGTAGTGAAACTCTAGCTCCTGACAAAATAGGACAGGGAAACCCTACCCCAACATAGGGGTGTATTGGCTCTCATTTACTTGCTATGTGCTTTTAGAGTGTATCTCTACAGGGAATGCATATACCAGTTTACTGTCTGTATCCTACCGAGGCACCAAGATCGATGTTTTTGAAAATCGCTTATATCTGCGGATATCGATTGATTTGGGCGGTGATTTCAAGGAAAGGATCGATAATAGAATACTGATCGTTCACTTTGCTCATATCCGTTCAGGAAGTTGAGTGAGATGTCGCTGCTTTCTTTTGCTAGGTAGTCTTGGAATCATAGCTTCGTAAGGCTCCACTATCCCCGAGTACATTGGATTTGTGCAGATAGACTTTGTCAAGTCAGAGACTCAGTTCAAGAGTAATCAGGGCCAGAGAAGGCTAGTCGAGCATGCATCACCAAGATAACAGCTACCAGATCAGTGATCTCTGAGCAGTCGGTTTGAGATTTCCAAGCCTACTGCAGACACAGATATACCGATTGCTCAGTTAGATCAGGACAATATGTCGAGTTTGGAAGAGATGGTACGCCAACTCCAGGATAGTATGAAAGCCATGCAGCAAGATGCTGTCCGTCAATCTGAATTCACCAGGCAACAGGTTGTGGTCATAGCCCAACAGGCAGAGACAATTGCCAGGTTAGAACAGCAAACTGGAGTATCTACTTCACATCAAGCTCCTCCCCCACCAGGAGCTCCAACACCTGGAGAGACACCAAATGTCCAGGCAGATATGGACATTCCAGTCGGGCCAGCTCCGCCCCCGGTTCTACCGCAACTATCCAAGGTGCCCACGCCTATCAATGCACCGGACTCTCCCTTTGAGTTCGAAGTGGACCCCACAGCGCTGAAGCTGAGTAAGTTGGAGAAAATGTTTAAGAAATCCCAAGGAGTCAGGTCTATTCCCGACATCGAGGATGGGCATACGGACGCAGTTGTGACGCTGCCAGATCGGTTCAAGATGCCTCAAATTGACCGATTTGATGGGTCCGGGGACCCCATGGTGCACCTGAGATTGTTTTCAGATATCTTAAGGCCGATGGGCCTCACCAGACTGCAGAAACTGTCTTTGTTCGGCAGGACCCTGTCGGGTATTGCAGTCATCTGGTACGCCAAGTTGGAGAATTCAGTGAAACGAAGCTGGGAGGAGATGGCCGAGGCCTTCGTCACACAATATTCATACAATACACAGATTGAGATCACGACTCGTGATCTCGAGACGACTAGGCAAGAGCCTAAGGAAAGTTTCTCAGAGTTTGTAACTAGATGGAGGGCCAAGGCTTCGATGATGACCTTGAGGCCTGCGGACAAAGACCAAATTCGGATGATTGTGCGCAATCTTCAGCCGAAGTTAATGCAAAAGATGATAGTAGTCCCCTTCCCCACCTTTTCAGACTTACATGAGATGGGAGTACAGATCGAAGATGCTATGAAACAAGGCCTTATTGATCAGGAGAAGGAGCAGCCCAGGAGGGCGTTTACCCGCAGTTCGAATGCGACCACCAGCGGTGATGCAGCTGCAAGATCTTCCGACGTGGGCATGGTCGCCACCACCACACCAAAAGCAGCCACCCCCTTTATTGGTACATCGATTTCAAACCCCCGAACTTCAAACTATTTACCCCGAGGCAAGAGGGTCTTCACCCCACTCTTTATGCCTTTGTCTAAGGCTTTAGGGGTCCTACTCAGGAAAGGACATCTGAAACCGTTAGAACAACGGCCCCTACCCGATCCTCTCCCTGCAAAGCATGACTGGCTAAGTCGTGCTTTCCATCAACAAACCGGTCATGACACCGATAGCTAAGGCGTCTCGCCATGAGATACAAAATTTGATCGACAATGGGGTCATCCCCGCACCAAGCTCAGCAAAGTCTATCGGCACTTGATCAGTGAACCTGTGGGGGGATAATGTGATGTGATCAGGGGATGGACCACTGCGGCGGCGCCATTTACTCAGATGTGGCGTATGGCACGTCGCTTTGAGCATTTGTGAATGCTGGTTTTTGTACATTCTGACTTGGGTATTGGGTCAGTCTTGTTGTGTTATTTCGAGTCTGTCTCTTTGTTTTGAGCCAGTCTTTTGTTTTGGGTCTGTCTTGTGGTGATTTCGAGTCAGTCCTGTTGTATTGGAGTTGGGTGATTCCGGGGATATTACCTCGGATCTCACTATTTTGTTTTGTGTTTGTCTTTTCACTTTCTTTTGAGTTTGTTTCTGCCGAGGAGCCAGTTGTGCGGACAGATTTGAATGGAACAGTAGTGATTTTCACACTCTCGTGTTTGCTTCGCTGTGCAGCTTGTGCGAAATTCTAAATGAGATGGCGATTTGACTAGAAGCTATGTCTTTTATGTGCCTTGAATTCATTGCATCGACCTAAGTTTTCCAAAACTTTTTCGAAATATTGTGATAAAAACAAAGAGGAAGGAATTCCTCGGGATTTGCAAAACTTTGATCAAATTGAGAGAAAGAGAGGCGTGCTAAGCCCTTAATGAATGGAATCATGCTTGTTAGTGTGAGTACTGGGAAGGATCCTGGCTTGATCCATATTGGTCCCTGCTTGTCTTCATGTGAAGCGATTTGTCGCTTTCTTAAAACTTTCAAAAATGTTTTATGCTCCTGCGAAGACATGTGGAATCGCTCTTGAGATTGTGCAATTTTAGGATCACTCTCACCGAGACTCAACCCTTGCTTCAAACCTTGAACGCATTCGGAATGTTCAGCGGTGGACCACAATGTAAGGCCTGTGTGGCTAGATTTGAAGCGACCCTCGAACATGAGGCACCAAAGTCGATGAAGAAGGTCGACCTCATCGAGAAGCTTACAAGGCTAAATCGTAAGCACCCTCGAACTAGGGGCAAGATGTCGATGTGCCCAAGAGCGAAGATGAGTTCTCTTATAATCAACACCACTCTCCCGATCTGAGGGCTTCAACCTCAAAAACCATTTGGCATGGACTTATTACACTTTTACCCTTTGAGAGGCTCGCTGGGCTGAAAACCCGGAAGGGCTACCCAGGCAAAAGTTAGAGCAAGCAAAAAATACATACAAAAAAAATATATACAAAAAAAAAAGAAGAACAAAGGAAGAAGAAAAAGAAAAGAAAAGAAAAAGAAGCTCGCAAGGTCGAAACCATAGGCGCCTTGGCAAAAGTTAGACCGTAAAATGAAAAAGAAAAAAAAGAAAAGAAGAGAAAAAAGAAAAGAAAGAAGAACGAAGCTCGCAAGGACGAAAACCTGCTATAGGCGCCGTGGCAAAAGTTTGAGCATAAAAAGGAGAGGTTAAATACCGAGTGTCGTTAACCGGAACTACGTGAAGGCTTGATTCCCATGTTTGGGATCGAGGCAACTTCATTCTGAAGTCCAGCCATAAAACAATTCAAATTCGATTGTGTCCATGCGATGGTTCTGGCCATCTTTGTCTTCTCTGTATCTGAGAGTCTGGTTGTGTTCATCACTCCGAGGACTGACTACAATGTGCTGCGGCATCATCCAAACAAGGGGCAACTTTCCGTTGCCATTCAAAACGCTGCAATGTCATTTCAAACAAGGGGCAACTTTCCGTTGCCACGCAGTATCCTTCAGACAAGGGGCAATTTTCCATTGCTATGGGTCCGAGGTTGTGCATCTCAAAGAGTTGGTTCCCTGCTTGTTGAGCATTGGCCGTTTGCAAAACAGTTTTTGAGAATTTTTACTGAGGTTGACTATTCTCTCAAAAATCATTCCATTTTTCCAAAACTGGACCATTTCTTGGACCCAAAAAGGAAAATTTTCAGTGCTTACAACCTGACTTGCATGATTTCAAATCAAAAATCGAATAAGCATGTTAATCTAACTCTCATGTTGGTCAAAATTGTTTTAGTAGAAAGCAAAATAAAAAAAAATGGTCAAAATGATGAACTAGGGGCACAGTTGAGTCAGGCTTCCTGTCTTTTCCCCGTCGCCAGCATATTTGCCAGAAAAGGGCACAACTGAAGTCAACAGCAAAAGGGCTGAAAGCTCTCTCATCCTCCAAGCAACGAGGTATTAAGTCAAGTGCGAAGCACGAACTGGAATGGATTAGGATGTTCCACTTCCTCATCTGGACAGATCTAACCACGTCCAAACTCCCTAGCAGAGCATCGTCAACCAATGTCAATTGCAGATTTGCTGCACACCCAGTTGTAGCATAACCCCTCTGTGGGGGAAGTTCACTGTTGTGAGCAGAAGAAAGAGAATCTAGCAGAATGCTAGGGGCAAAAGCCCGCAACTTCTTGTCTACCCATCAACCACCCAGGGGAGGGATAAAAAATGAGAGATTGAAGAATAGAGAGATGTGCGTTGAGAGAAAAAGTGAGAAAAGGGCTTTTTCAGAAAACTAGAGATTGAGTGCCAAGTGATGTGAGAATCACAAATAAGAAAGGGTGGGAATAATACCCGGTGAAACAGGCTCCTGTCTTGTGATTGAGTCTTTCGTTGTGTTTTGTTTGTCTCGAGTCTTGTTTTGAGTCGTTTCAAGTGTCAATAGATGTGTTAAGGTTGTTTACCTTTATTTTTGTTTGTTGAGTCTTTTTCGCTGTGTTCAGTTGTAGGCTCAATACCCGGTCGAGAACTCATTTTCTCAATTTCAAAAATGATTTGTTGTGTGCTCAGAGTACTGTGCCATTCTCCACATTTGTGTACAAAAGGAATTTGTTCTTTCAAAAACTGTAGGGTCCACCCCCGATAAGTGTGAACAGTGAAATCAGGACCTATCTGAAGCTATATGGGTTCCAGACTACAAAGCAAAAGCAAAAAAGAGGGAAAATCGAAGCATCTGAGTGTGTTTCACCTTCAGTGAATTCTGAGATTGTATTCCGGAAGTGCCTCTTCAGACCTTGTCAGTGTTCCGAAGAATGAGCGCGCCTCTATTCCAAGTGTAAGCCTGCTTCAAGTCAGAATGGCAATTAAAGCAGCAGCAAATGTTATCTCTTGCCAACATAAACAGGGTGTCCCCTTTTCAGGCAGAGTATGTTACAAACCCCTCCGAGAGGTAAATCGGAGGTTGTGTTTGAATTGGTCTCGTTAAGGCTTGCATTCCCTTATTCGGCATTTCGTTTCAAATATGCGTTGTCACGCACGTTCCACTTGCATTGTTATGCACTGTTACACCTGCATCGTTATGCACATTCAATTGCCTTTTATACACATTGCGTGCATACGTGCATCGCTTTACTTACATGTGTTCAATTCCTTTTCATACACATTGCGTGCATACGTGCATCGCTTTACTTACATGTGTTCAAGTTCCTTTTTATACACATTGCGTGCATACGTGCATCGTTTTACTTACATGTGTTCAATCCCTTTTTATACACATTGCGTGCATACGTGCATCGCTTTACTTACATGTGTTCAAGTTCCTTTTTATACACATTGCGTGCATACGTGCATCGCTTTACTTACATGTGTTCAAGTTCCTTTTTATACACATTAGTGCATCGTGCATCGCGTTACTTACATGTGTTCAAGTCCTTTTCATACACATTAGCGTATACGTGCATCGCTTTACTTACATGTGTTCAAGTTCCTTTTCATGCACATTGCTCATGTGACGCTTGCTTCACTTACATATGTATTTTCAGATTTCATTACACATTGCTTGCATGCGTGCATCGTTTTACTTACATGCGTTCAATTTTCCTATCACACACATTGTACACGTTGTTGCGTGTTCTTTACTTACATGTGTTTGTACTTTCATAGCATTGTTATGATTACTCTAAATTGCATTGTTATGCACCCCCTTCACTTGCATTGTGATGCACGTTTCAATCGCATTGTTATGCACTCTCTGTTTTCGAAACACCGGGATACGTCCCTAGGTTTCTTCACCTTCTTCCGAAACACTGGGATACGTCCCTATGTTTCTTCTATCTTCTCTCCGTAATCTTTGGGATACGTCCCTAATCCTTGGGATGCGTCCCTAATCTTTGGGATGCGTCCCTAACCTTTGGGATACGTCCCTAACCCTTGGGATACGTCCCTAGACACCGGGATACGTCCCTACATTTCTCTCTCCTTTCCGAGACACCGGGATACGTCCTTATGTTTCTCTCTTCTTACCGGGATACGACCCTATGCTTTTTCTCCTTATTTCGAAACACCGGGATACGTCCCTATGCTTCTTTGCATGATCATAAACGCGGCTTCTTGCATTGTCAGTTGCATTTTGCCCCTGCCTTCGGGCACATATCTTTATCTGTAGCTTGTTTGCTTTGTCTAAGTCTTCGGCCTTGTCAAAAATGGGTCGTCTCTGGGCTTTGACATTCACTCTCGTCATTGTTATGACTTTCGAGTTCTGTCAAAGAGGGGCAACTGTAGACATCCCATTTTTGACCGTCCTTAAGACTTGGACGTCACCGTCGGAACACTCGGTGATTATCCATGTTGGTGTTCATTTGGAGTTCCCGGAGTTCTCATTGCGCGCCTCGCCTCAGGACCTCCGAACTCGACCAGTTGTGTTTGGTTTTGCACCAAACACTTGTGTTTTGCCATGAAAAGGCAGGGAATGCCTTGTGAGGCATCCCTACACACCACCGGCCGGGGCTAGAGGCCACCGGCTGGCTGAAAATTATATCGGCACTTTATTGTGCCGACCGGCACTATTTTGTGCCGACCGGCACTGTTTTTGTTAAAATGGCACTATTTGCCGGCCGGGCACTGTGCACTTGCTTTATCAGATATTTTTATTGCAGCTGTAAAGTTTTTGCTCCCCTCCATACACGTGTATGGAGGGATGAAGCTTTGGTTTGCTTAATGGCTAAGCATTCTTTGCCTATAAGAGAGGGGCTTCTCCTCTTGCATTAGGGTTGAACTTTTTGAGACAAAACCAGAGCTCATACATACATATATCTATATCTCCCTCCCTCTCCTCTTGTGTGTGTGTTCTAGGGCCCAAATAGTGTGTTTTACCTCATTTTTGCACCATTACACACACTATTACACCTAGCTCCGAGATTGGGAGGCTTGGAGGTTTGTTTTAAGTGATTTTGGACTGGTTTTGATCACTTGAGGAGGGCTGGACCATCTGTTCTTCATTGGATCTTCAAGGGTGAGCTTTTCACTTTAGTTTCCCCATTCTTGCAACTACTTTTTACCCTCTTTGCTTTGAGTTTTTGAGTTTGTGTTCAACATAAAAAAGTCTTGTTTTTACTTGTTCTTGAACCTTCTTTAAGGTCATTTTATGGTTTGAGTTAAGCCTCATTACTTTAAGCCTTGTTTGGCCATTTTTGGTGCCTTTTTCTTAGGCCTTCTTATTTTGGTGTTCTTTGATATTCTCACCACTGAAAACCAGTGGGTTTTCAGTGGTGAGGATGATATTTTCGAGTCCCATCTAAGGGAGAGACACCCCTCTCCCTTTGGTCCTTTGGTTGGCCTTTGTTTTGGCTTATGGTCTAACATGCATGCATGCTTTCCTTAGCTTTCATTTCAGAGCTTTATTGTGTATTTTAGGTCATGTGTGACCTCTGTTTTTAGTTGATTTCATGGTCTCTTGCATGCTTTCCATGTTGGCTTTAGAATGCTCTTTTATGCTTATAAGTAGTGTCATACTTTGAGCCTTGATTCTCGCATATTTTAGCTTGGTTTCATGAGGATATAAGCATCTATTTGCCATGTAATAGGGCTGTGAGCCACTGTTTTGGACACCCTTGGTATGCTTGATGTGCATGTTTTGCATTTTAGGCTTGTAAACTTTGCTTCCATGGAGTTCTAGCATGATTGACTTGTTTTGATCTAGTGATTTGGGCATCATATTAGACCTCATTTCAGTCCATTAGTCATGTTTGCATGTTGGCGTATGTGGCTTAGTTCATGTTTTAAAGATATGCTCTTGAATGCTTTGAAATAAACATTGTGCATGCTTCCATGTTTGGTGCATTTTTGGGGGTGCCATGAGGGGATTTGAGTGTCATTCTACATGCCTAAAATCTGTTTTTTGTTTGTTGAATGCATGCCATGAGTGGTTGTATGAATGATGTCAAATTACTCTTTTTGGTGTCCTAGACTTGGGCCCATTGAATAGCATGCTCGTGTGGCATCTTGATCATGTTGTGAGGCTTGTTTTGCCACTGTTTTTGGGAGTTTGAGGGCTGCCCTTTATGGCTTAAGTCCATTGTCGCATGCTTATTTCATGATTATTGCTTGCTTGGTCAATATAGCCTTGAATGTATGCTTGTTAGTCCCATGATTAATTGGCCCATCTTGCATGCCATTTGTATCCTACATACTTTAGCTCTTTGCATGCTTAACATGATAGATTGCATTGCATTTGAGCCTTGCTTGCATACTTGCATCTCATAGCTTGGTTTGGGGTTGTCAAGCCAAGCCTAGGATTGAGGGGAGTTCACATTTCAAGTGGTGTAACTCACCTCAATCCTTGGTCACTAAGGTCCTTGATTTCCACATGATGGGAACTTAGTCTTCATTAGTTGTGTTGCATGCATATTTACATTAAAATGAGCAATCTTGGTTCCTTAGGCTATCATGCATCAAATGCACAATTGATAGCCCTAGAACCAAGAGCCACACCCCCTTGAGTCCCTAAACATGATAGGAGGTGTTGGACATGCTCACATTTGCCCAAAAACCATGCCTATGCATTGCTGTCTGTTGCTGCTGCTGTCATCTGTCTGCTGCAGGAACTTTCTGCCGGCCGGCATTTCAATGTGCCGATCGGCACTTTATTTGTGCCGATAAACATAGAAAGCAGCCGGTGATCAATGAGGGCAGCCGGTAATCTCTCCCCCCAGCCGGTGGAGCATCTCAGACCACTTGGGAAGTATTTCAGAGCTTTGGGAATTTTTGGAGAGGCAGAGCAGTAAAAACAGAGACAGTAGTGCCAAGGTGTGGGCTTTTCGGGCAAGACGGGTATCGGGCATGCATCATTCGCGCATCCCAAGGCAGGGCCGAGGCCCCATTTCATTTCATTTAGATGCTTTAATTTCAGTACTTAGAAATTTGTAATAATTTATTTATTCATTTATTCTTGATGCAGATTATTTATTTATTCGGTCCCTCCGAGTGAGGGCAAAAATGTAATAAGTGTGGGTGAGTGTGATGTATGTCTTCCAACCCCCACTTCTTTCTAACCCTTTTATTTACCCGCTTTCAGTGGTAGATTAGGGCATTTTAAATTAGCATACCCTATGCAATGCATGCGTGCATCTATGCATTTGTTTACATGCACCGGGCTCGGTACATCATACAAACTGTATCGCAATTTTCAAATTCCAAAATTGAATACGTGTTATGTGATAGCATTTCATATGCCATGCTTAGGGTTAGCCGAGCCTACTCTAGATTGCATTTCTGCCTGTGTTGCATTAGCCACTTAAATATGAACTAGGTCATGCATGTTTACTAACCAGTTTACTGTTTTGGCACGGAGTACGATGTAAGTTTTTATGGCTTTAGCATACCGCATGCGTGTGAATGTTTACCATGACAGTATGCTTACCATGCGGCTAGTTGCTTACATGATAAACTGTTTGAATGCCTGTGGATGGAGGTCGAATTATCTGAATTGGGATAATACATTAAAAACTGTGAGTTTTGAGCCCACTAGATAGTGGCAAAATCATTTTTTTTTTAAGCCCACTCGAGGGTGGCAAAATCTGCATTTTAGCCTACTTACGAGTAGCAAGCCATTTTCAAAACGAACATGTAATGTTTTATTCCAATGTAGGCGATTTGGTCTATACTTGTTTGCTGTGCGCATAACATAGTAATTCTAGGCTAATAACCGGAATAAGAACACATAATGTTTTCAAAAACGGATATCACGGTTAGTAGAGGCCGGTCTTCGGACCGGGCGAAAGGGGGTGCTCATAGCTGACCTTCCCCGATCGTACCCAAGCTCCCGAGCCAAGACCACTTTGGTGATGACGGACATGTGGCCTTCGGCACCGAGTCAGGGTTTCCTAAATTTCCCAATTAAAAAATATTTAGGTGGCGACTCTGTAATCTGGCAAAGCAGTCCATGTTTGGCACTACTTTTCAAAAAATCTGTTTTCTCAAACGATTTGCCGGATTTGGACTCTTTGGTTCAGATTTAGAACCGTGACACAAATCGAGTCCGAACTGTAGAGCGAATCCCCCACGGGGCGCGTCTACACATACATGCCAATGCAATGAGGTCCTAAGCATGTTATCTATTGTGCACACATGGACAATGGCATGGCATTTATGCGAGCATACAAACAAGCACATGAACCAAGCATGCAAACCGATTGTAGATTGGGCTTAAACATGAGTTGGGCAGCTCTAATAAGGCTCAAAACAGTGGCCAAAATGCCTAGAAAATAAGACTAAACACACGCACACACATGCACATGTTAAGGCTTAAGACTTAGGCAAACCAAAGCGATTCTCATGCATACTTAAAGAGGCCAAGCATGGACTAATAGCATGCATTTAAAGCTCCGAAATTCATGTTAAACATGATGCCAAATCATGCAATAGAGCATTCCAAACAAAGCATGTAAATGGCCTAGGCTTAAAGCAAGTCAATAGGGCATTAAACCACACTTAGTGCAATCATACATGGCAATATTCAAGCACTTAAAGACAAAGTTTTAACACATAAAACTAAGCCTAAATGACCACCTAGATGGCATCTAGGAAGCATGGAATCTAAGGCATGCAATAAGGCCTAAACATAGAGCACTTAACACAAGCTCTTAAAGCATTAACAAGGCCACCAAGGCAATCAAACATGCATGTATGAAGGACTGAAATGGCATGCTAGATGGTTCCCATCATCAAAAATAAAGCTAGAATAGCATACCACACTTTCATGCTTTTGAGGCCAACAAGCCAAATACAAAGAGGCTACCAAATACATGCCAAGATTAGCCAAAATAGCTATGGACAGAGCTAAATCATGGCAAAATAAGCTTACAAGCTTCACAAATCTAAGCTTAAAACATGCTAGAAACTAAGGCACACAACCTAGGCATGTTAAGGCATAAAAGAGGCATTACAAGGCAACTATACTAAGCATGTATAGGAGACCAAAACCAACTTGAAAACATGTTATATCATAGTAATATAAGCATGGAAAACAAGTCAAACAAGCTCAACACACACTCAAGCATAGAACTCCTTAAGGAAGCAAAATTTGTCCTTTTCAAGGACATCAAGGAGAGGGGGTGGCCCTCTCCTTCTTGAGACTTCAAGGCATGCTCTTCACCACTGAAATCCCTCAAGATTTCAGTGGTGAAGAGATCCTATCACCAAAATCTCGGATCTCAACCAACAAGCACAAAAAGAGGCCTTTTCAAGGCCTAAAGGGGGTCAAACCTCCCCAAACCACAAAACACTCTTAATATACAATAAAGAGGGTTAAAAATCAGAACTTTTATGTGCCAAACACTAAGCTCAAAAACAGTTCTAGATTAGGTAGAAATGAGTTGCAAAAATGGGGAAAAAAGTGCAAGTTTTGCTTACCCTTGTAGCCTTCTTCACAAAGGTTGTGGTTGATGCTTCCTTGAGCTCAAAATCTGTCAAGAACCTCCAAGAATAGCCTCTGGAACCTCAGTTTCAAGGAGAGGGTGAAACACTAGGTGTTTTAGTACAATAGTGTGAACTAAACACCTAGTGTACTAAGGGAAAAAGAGAGATATGATATATGTATCTAACTTAACCCTAAAAACCAGAGCTCCAGCTTTCTAACAATGTCTAATGCTCTGAAAAATGCTAACCCTAAGTCAAGAGGGAGAGCTTTCCTCTTATAGAACTTGTAAACTTACAAGCTAAGCAAACAAGGATTCATCCCTCCATACACGTGTATGGAGGGGAAGCCAATGCTCAAAAGCTGTCTGAAAATATCTCAGAAAGCAAGTGCACAGTGGTCGGCTGGGCAAATTGGTCATTTCGCCCAAAATAGTGCCGACCGGCACAAAATAGTGCCGGTGACAACTACAGCCAGCCGGTGGCCTCTAGCCCCAGCCGGTGGTGTGTAGGGATGCCTCACAAAGCATTCTCTTCCCTTCCAAGGCAAAACACAAGTGTTTGGTGCAAAACCAAACACAAACAGTCGAGTTCGGAGGTCCTGAGGCAAGGCTCGCATAGCCGAGAACTCCGGGAACTCCAAACGAACACAAACATGGATAATCACCGAGTGTTCCAACGGTGATGTCCAAGTCTTGAGGACGGTCGAAAATGGGGTGTCTACATTTACCACCTTATCGAGAGATTGAGTTCTCTATTGATTTAGTGCTTGGCACGACACCCATCTCTATGGCACTGTATCGTTTTTTCCCAGCCAAGTTGAGTGAGTTAAAGATTCAACTCTAGGAGTTGCAAGATAAGGGCTTTATTCACCCTAGTACTTCGCCGTGGGGAGCACCGGCCCTCTTTAATAAAAAGAAAGATGGGCCATTGAGACTTTTTATCGATTACTAAAAATTGAATTGGGCTACGGTTAAGAACAAATACCCTATGCCTCGTATATATGATATGTTGGACCAGTTGAAAGGGTCCCATTTTTTTTCTAAGATAGATTTGAGATCGGGTTACCATCAGTTGAGGGTTAGGGAGGAAGATATCCCAAAGGCGGCATTCCGTACGCGGTATGGCCATTATGAGTTTCTGGTCATGCCTTTTGGGCTCACCAATGCACTGGCAGTGTTTATGGACTTGATGAACCGGATCTTCCGGGAATTCTTAGATCGTTTTGTGGTCGTTTTCGTGGATGACATTCTAATTTATTCACCTTCTAAGGAGGAGCATGAGGAACACTTGAGAGTGGTGCTTGAGTTGCTTAGAGCCCATAAGCTGTATGCTAAGTTTGGGAAGTGTGAGTTCTGGCTATGAGAGGTTAAGTTCTTAGGCCATGTAGTCTCCGGGAAAGGGGTGTTTGTTCATACATCCAAGATAGAGGCAGTGCAAGATTGGGCACAGCCTAAGATTGTTTTTGAGATCCACAGTTTTCTGGGATTGGCCAATTATTCTCGTCAGTTTGTGAAAGATTTCTCCAGGCTTGCTTTGCTTTTAACTAGATTAACGTGGAAAGGGGTCAAATTTGTATAGAGTGAGACTTGTGAAAAGTCGTTCCAAGAACTTAAAGTTGGACTTACCACCGCTCCAGTTTTGATTATTTCGGAGAGGGGTTTGGGTTATGCAGTGTATTGTGATGCCTCATGAGAGGGTTTGGGTTGTGTGTTGATGAAAGAGAGGAAAGTGGTAGCCTATGGCTCATGACAGTTGAAAACACATGAGAAAAACTACCCTACACATGACCTAGAGTTAGCAGCCATGATTTTTGCCTTGAAGATTTGGAGGCACTACCTTTATAGTGAGAAGTTCGAGGTGTTCTCGGATCATAAGAGTCTGAAATATCTGTTTACACAGAAAGACTTGAACTTGAGGCAGAGGAGGTGGATGGAGTTTATTGAGGATTACGACTTTGAGTTGCATTACCATCTAGGGAAGGCCAATGTTGTGGCTGATGCCCTTAGTAGGAAATCCATTAGTGATATATCTTGTATAGCCATCCGGGAGTGGGAAATGTTGGGTGCACTTGGCGAGTTTGATTTGCTTCTGGGCAAATATGTTAAGCCTGCGGCCTTGTTTTCTGTAGTTGCACAGCCTACACTTGTGAATCGGGTGTTAGAAGCACAAGGAATTGACCTTGAGGTAGAATCCCTCCGGGAGAAGATCTCCAGTGGGAAGGTTGAGAAGGGTTTGACTGTGTATCCTGACCTAAGTGTGAGGTACCAAGACCGTTTGTTTATGCCGGAGTCTTGCCGAGAGGAAGTACTCCGAGCGTTTCACGATTCACGTCTTGCAGTGCATTCGGAAGGCACTAAGATGTATCGTGATTTGGGTCGCCAGTTTTGGTGGTGGGGTATGGAGAGAGATGTGGCAGTTTTTTTTATCTAAGTGCCTTACTTGTCAGCAAGTGAAGGCCGAGCATCAGAGGCCAGCGGGTTTGTT
This sequence comes from Camellia lanceoleosa, assembly GCA_025200525.1. Taxonomy (NCBI): domain Eukaryota; kingdom Viridiplantae; phylum Streptophyta; class Magnoliopsida; order Ericales; family Theaceae; genus Camellia; species Camellia lanceoleosa. Next base: position 54,267,541 of record CM045761.1, on the reverse strand, counting down.
GCAACCCTTGCCTATGGCCGAGTGGAAATGGGAGCATGTCACGATGGACTTTGTTGTAGGTCTTTCGAGGTCCCAACGGGGTAGTGATACTATTTGGGTGGTAGTTGACCGGTTGACTAAGTCAGCGCACTTCATTCCTATGCGCGTGAGAGACTCGGTAGATCATCTTGCCGACTTGTATATTCGGGACATAGTGAGGTTGCACGGGGTCCCAGTGTCTATCGTCTCAGATAGAGATCCACGTTTTACAGCTAGGTTGTGGCAGAGTTTAAAGAGTGCCTTGGGCACTAAATTGACCTTTAGCACGGCTTATCATCCTCAGACTGACAGGCAGTCCGAGCGTACCATTCAAATCCTTGAGGATATGCTTCGAGGCTGAGTCCTTGACTTTAGTGGGTCGTGGGAGAGGCACTTGCCCTTAGTGGAGTTTGTCTATAACAATAGTTTCCAATCGAGTATTAGTTGGCACCGTTTGAGGCCTTGTATGGTCGACCATGTAGGTCTCTAGTGTGTTGGGCCGAGGTGGGTGATGCACCTTTGTTGGGCCCAGAGTTGGTTCGGGAGACGACGGAAAAAGTTGAGCTTATCCGTAAGAGACTTATTACAGCCCAGAGTCGCCAAAAGAGTTATGCCGACCATAGGAGGAGGCCTTTGGCATTTGAGGCGGGTGATCGCGTCTTTCTGAAAATATCACCTAGGCGGGGTTTGATGAGGTTTGGGAAGAGTGGGAAGTTGTCCCCTCGGTTTATTGGCCCTTTCGAGATCCTTGAGAGAATTGGCGAGGTTGCCTACCATTTAGCTTTGCCGCCGCAGTTGTCCAGAGTGCATGACCGTAGACACCCTATTTTTGACCGACCTTAAGACTCAGACGTCATCGATTGAGCGCTCGGTAATTATGTATGTTTGAACTCGTTTCCAGTTTCCGGAGTTTTTGGCTGAGAGCCTTGCCTCCGGGCCTCTGAACTCTTTGTGCTTTGGCTCGGTTTGTGGACCGAACCTTGTTTTCTCTTCCCTAGTGGGAGAGAGAGGTCTTGTAGACCATCCTTTTGTGGTTGTAGACCACTTTTTCTACTTGGAGACTAGTTTCCAGTTTTCGGAGCCTTCGGCCACGCGCCTTGTCTCGGGACCGCTTAACGTTCTCCGTTTGGCTTGGTTTTTGAACCATGCCTTGTTGCCTTGGCCTAGAGGGCCACTGTGGTCTGGGAGACCACTTTTGTGGTCGTAGACCATTTTTGGTGCTTGTAGACAAGTTTTTGAGGCTCCCGGCCGCGCGCCTTGCCTCTCGGACTTTCGTCTTGCATCCTTTTTGGTTTGTTTTTGGTACAAACCTTGTTTTCATTGTTTGGAAGGTGGTATAGGGGTGGGAGGCCAGTTTTTCCCCTTGGAGATCACTTTCCTTCCTGCCAGCCAATTTTCTGGTCGGATAACTGGTTTTCTTGGTCTTTGGGCCACCATTTCTCGTCGGCCACCACACCATTGCCTTGTTTTTGCTGTAGACCATCTCCCCCCCATGGCCGACCACTTCCACTGGTCGGCCGACCAGTGTAACTAGTTGGCCGACCACCTCAAGTGGTTGGCAGCTTTTCATCACCTTTTTGAAGATATTTTGAGGCCAGCTGTAATAGCTGGAGGGCACAGAACCCATCCTCCATACATGTGTATGGAGGGATGGCTTTAAGCCTAAAGCTTGTCCAACAAGCTTGTTGCTTGTTCTCTATAAGAGAGAACCTCCCCCCTTTTGCCTTAGGTTCAGATTTTAGTGCTTGAGCTATACATATACATCTTTGTATCTATCTTGCGTCTTCTCTTCATTTTTGTGCCTTAAAGTGTCATTTTATCACAGTTTTGCACACAAACACATAGTGAAACACCATCCTTTTGTTGTTGAGGCTTCTTGAGGTTTGTTTTGGAGTTTTTGGACTGGTTTGAGCTCAAAGAAGTTACTGGAGTTGCTACTTTGAAGGTGTTCTTCAAGGGTGAGCTTCTAACCCTTAAAACCTTTGTTTTGGTTTAAGCTTTTGGACCTACTTGCATGTTGTTTTTGGCTTGACTTTCTACTACAAAAAGTTCTGATTTTGCATGCTTGTAATGTTTGTTTAAGGTCACTTTTGTATTGGGGGTGGTCTACCCTCCCCTAGGCCTTGTTTGTCCTTGTTCTTATGCCATCTTTTTAAGCTATTGGGATCACCATGTTTTGGCCTTCTCACCACTGAAACTCAGAGGAATTTCAGCGGTGGAAATGGTGTTTTAAGGTCCCAAATAGGAGAGGGTCATCCCCTCTCCTTGTGTTTTGAATACTTGCTTCATTTGCCTCATGTTTGAGCATGTTTGTTAAGCTTGTGTTGGCCACATCTTAGCCTATTTTAGGCCTTATTTTGACATGGCATACCACTATTTTGACTTGGTTTTGTCACCTCATGCATGCTTAGTACATTAGTAGTGTAAATCTTACAAACTAGTTTTGTGTGCTTCATGAAGTAGCATGTCTTTCTAGTTTGTTTTGGGGCCATCTCAGTAGGTTTTTGGTGTTGTTTTAACATGCCTTAGATCTGTTTTGACTTGGTTTGGTTGGCTCATGCATGCTCCTTGCACTTGTAGTGCAATTCCATTAGCTAGCCTAATGTGTACCATTCTTTAGACCATCATTCTAGCATGGTTTTGGCTTAACTTCAAGAAGCTTTTGTCCATGTTTTACCATGCTTAAGCTTTGATTTGTGTTGTCTGGGTCATACATGCCATGCTTTGTATAGCTATAGTGCATTTTAGCTTGTTAGCTTTGTGTATTAAGTCCACCAGCAAGCATTGCTTGGCTTATTTGAATGATTTGGCATCATTTGTTATGAGATTTCAATACATGTTTCATGTTCATGCACTCACATTTGTCACTCTTTCCATGCTTTGGAAGGTTCATGCTTTGTGCCTTAAACATGAGCCATTGTGTATGCCTTCATGCCTAAGCTTGCGAGCTATCATTTCAGTGTGTTTTGGGGGTTATTTTGCCATGATATAACTCTAATTTTTGTTGGTGAAGCCATCGCATGCTTGGTCTTAGTAGGTGTAGTGTAATTCTCCCTTTTGGCCTAGCCTATTCCATGCCTTATGCCCTTCATGCTAGCTTGTCTTGGCTTCCTTACATGCATGTTTTAGACTCATTTTGATATGTTCTAGGACTATTTTGGGTTGCCTTAGCCATATGCTTCATGTTTTGTATAGCTATAGTGCAAATGCTTATGCTATCTTTAAGGTTTGAGCACCATAGCATGCTTCATTTGTGTTGTTTGGATGATTTGGCATCATTTATCATGATATTTCAGAGCTTATAGCATTGCTATGTTCCCACTTCTTTCATGCTTTGAATGCCTTGAAGGGTTATACATTGTTGCCTTGTTTGTGGCTTAGCTTGTATGCCATCTTGCCTAGGCCCTTGAGCCTCCATCTTAGCATGTTATGGTCTTTGTTTAGACCTATTTGAGCTCTGTCCATCATTGGTTCACGCCTTTGTACCATGTATTGCATGCCCCCTTTGTAGTCCTCTTTGCTAGCTTTAATGCTTAAGGACCTTTGCATGTTATACTTGTATTGTTTGAGTGATTTTACATCATTTCATACCTTATTTCAGTGTACTTAGTGTTGTTACACTTCTATATTTGTCACTCCTTGAGCACTCTTGAGAGTTGTGCTCTTATGCCTAGTTGATGGGCCATTGCATTGAGCATGTTTGTCTTGATCTTCATGCCTTAGTTTCATCATTATGGCCACTGATTTCGGCATGATTGAGGTCTGTCCTTTTTGGTTTAAGTCCATTGAGCATGTTTGTTTTCATGTTATTTGCATGCTTACATTGCATCATATTGTTCCATGCTTATGTTGCCTTGCATTGTATATGCATGCATTAGCATTGTTTGCATGTCATTAGCTTTGTTAAGTTGATCATGTCACATTGCATTGAGTATGCCATGTTGTTGTTTGCATTGCCTATGCCATGTTATTCTTTGCATTATGTATGCCATGTAGTTGCATTGTGCTTTGCTTGCCTTGCATTGCATGTTTACATGCGTAAGTTGCATTGCATGTTTGCATCCTTGAGTTGCTTGCATTGTGTTTGGATAGGGTGTTAGTCCAAACACGGGAAACGAGGGACATTTCATACTTGAAGTGATGAAATGTGCCTCAATTCTTTGTCGCCAACCCTCTTGATCATGCATGATAGAGGTAAAGGCTTTATGTGTTTATTTGTGGATTCATTTCATATTGAATTGTGCAATTTGGCTTCTCGGCCATCATGCATTGAAATTCGTGATTGGTGGCCCGAGGGTCGAGAACCACACTTCCTTGAGCTTATGAAATGATTGGGAGGGTAGTTGTGCACACATACCTTGCAAATACATTGTCATGCCCTTTCTTGCTCTCTGTTGCAAGAAACTGGAGAAGTGCAGCAACAACTGGTTGGCCAACCAGAAAAAGTAGTTGGCCGACCACTTTTTCTGGTCGGCCAGTGGCTGGTAATACCCCTAGGTGGTCGGCCATGCTCCTACAGGTTTCCATGGTGGAGTTGAAGCTTTTTGGAGCTTGGTGCAAGGTTCTGAGAACAATTGAAAACAGAGGCAAATTGGGACATCGCAACGGATTTCCGAGCGAGGCGACTGAGCATGCATGCACTCCTCATCCCGAGGACCTCTGTTTACTATTTTCCTTAGCTAGTTTATGCTTTTGTTTTGTACCTAAGTAGTTAATGCATTTAGCTACTTATTTGGGTTGTAATAACTAGTTAGTTAACTTGTTAGTTAATTAGCTTGTTTTGTAATAATTAATTAGCTTGTTAGTTAATTAGTTTTGTGATGTAATATTTAGTTTAATTAGCTTAGATTAGCTAGTTAGCTTCTTATCTAGACCCTCCTGCGAGAGGGCATATTGTTGTAATAAGCGTGCGTGTCTGAGATGCATGTCTTCCAATCCCCATTTCTTTCTCCCTTTTACTTATCTACTTTCAGTGGTTAGTTTTATGGCATATTTCGATTAGCATACTTCTGCTTCGCATGCGTGCATTCATTCATCTGTCTTGCATGCACCGGGCTCGGCGCATCATACTAATTGCATTGTATTTCAATTCCAATTTGAATACGTGTATCAAGTCGCATTTCACATGCCATTCTAGATAGCCAAGCCTATCTTAGTTGCATTTTTACATGTGTTGCATTAGCCATCTTAACATGAACTAGGATCATGCGTGATTTGTAACTAGTTATCTGTTTTGGCTCGAAGTACACTGTGAGTGTTTATGCTTTAGCATACTGCATGAGATGTGTATGTTGCCATGTTAGCATGCTTGCCATGAGGCTAACTGCTTAAGTGTTTAACTGCCTGAATGCCTGTGGGTGAAGGTTGGATTGCTTGAATTGGAACAATTCATTGAAATCCGCAATTTAGCCTACTTGCGAGTAGCAAACTTCAAACTGTTTTAAAACAAACAAACATGAAATGTTTTGTTCCAACTTAGGCGATCTAGTCTATACTTGTGTGCTGCGTGCATCACATAGTAATTCTAGGTTAAAAAACGGAATAAAAACGCATGTGTTTTCAAAAACAGCATAGCATGTTTGTAGTGGCTGATCTTTGATCGGGCGAGCGGTGGTGCTCATTGCATGACCTTCCCCTCTCGTACCCAAGTTCCCGAGCCGATGCAACTTTGGTGATGACGGACACATGGCCTTAAGCATGGGTCAGGGTTTCCTAAATTTCCCCAAAATAAACTCTTTAGGTGGCGACTCTGTATCTGGCAAACCAGTCCATGTTTGGCACTTCTTTATTAAAATCAGTTTTCCAAAATGATTGGCCAGATTTAGACTCTTTGGTGATTTATCGGTCTCACATTACAGTTTGTGAGATTAGATTCAGAACCGCGACACGAGTCCGAACTTGTAGTAGCTAAGAACAAACGAATTCGCGCCCCTCGTGCGCGGAGCTCGGGAGTTCTCGGGTGGTCTACAGTTTTTGGCGACTCTGCTGGGGATTTAGAGAACTTGACTCGAAGGCATGATATCTTGTTTTGTTCACACTTATGTGTCTCTTTGCATTGCATTTGCATTGGTGCACCTAAGACACAGTGTTCGCCGTCTGCTATTCCTGAAAGGTTTGCCTGAGGCTGCGAGCCATAATGTTGACTGGTTACAGGCTATGCCACGATGGGAACACAAACCTCGATTTTTACTGAGGCACCCTTTTGACCATTCGACCTAGTGCATATCCGAATCCATAGTGACCATTCCAATCTAGGACATGTTGCTTACCCGATTGTAGGTTGTTTGAAATCGCTGTGTGCATAGCGAAACCCTAGTTCTTGACGAAAATAGGATAGGGAAACCGTACCCCTCCGTAGGGGTGTTTTGACTCTCATTTACTTGTTATGTGCTTTTAGAGTGTGCCTTTACAGGAATGCATGTATCAGTTTGCAAGTCTGGGTATTAGGCCTGAGGGCATCAGTATTCGGAGAATCAGTTTTACCTGAGGATATCAGATTTGGGGCAGTGATTTGGGCAATAGCAATCAGTGTTGAGGACAGTGTATTGAGCTTACAAATGTCAACTGTGTGTTATCTTGCCAACTGTGTGTTGTCTTTATTTTAAGCTGTTATGCTGTCGGTTTTTCTGATTGTTTATTTCCTTATTATGCTTTATTCATCTTTTTGCAAGGCAGTTTAGCACAATTGCATCAGACCAGGCAGATATTCCCCAAGCACTTAGAGGTCGCAGACTTCATCGATCTGAGGATCTGATAGACAGGCAACCAGCGTTCCACTCTTTACCCTCGGTTAGTAGACAGAGGTCAGTTAGGCGCAGTCCATCAGTATAGCGGTTACTAGATCAACGGTCTTTATCCACCCTACAAGTGAATAGTCGGGCTGAGATTTTAGTTCCTACCGCAGAGACAGATATACCGGTTGTTCAGATAGATCAATACATTATGGTAAGCATGGAAGAGATGATGCGTCATCTCTAGGAGAGTATGCAAAACATGAAACGGGATGCTACCCGTCAAACAGAGATTATGGCTCAACAAGCAGAGTTGATAGCCAGACTTCAGCAACAACAGCAACCACCACAAGCCAGAGCATCTGCTTCACACCCACCTCCTCCCCCACCTAGGGTTCCAACACCCGGGGAGACAGCAAACGTCTAGGAAAATATGGACGTTCCAACGGGGCCAGCTCCGCCCCTAATCCTACCCTAGCTATCCAAAGCGCCCACCAATCTAGTGGATTCACTGTTTGAGTTTGAGGTGGATCTAACAGCGCTAAAAGTAAGCAAGCTAGAAAAGCTTTTCAAGAAGGCTCAAGGCGTGAAATCCATTTTGGATATAGAGGATGGATACACCAATTTGGCCGTGACGCTGCCGAACCGGTCTAGGATGCCGCACATAGACCGTTTCGACGAGTCTGGGGATCCCATGGTGCATTTGCGGCTGTTCTCAGATATCTTAAGGCCAATGGGCCTCTCCAGATTGCATAAGCTTTCTCTATTTGGTCGGACCCTGTCGGGTGTTGCGGCTATTTGGTATGCAAAACTGGAGGACTTTGTTAAAAGAAGCTGGGAGGAGATGGCTGAGGCCTTTATAGCTCAATACTCCTACAACATGCAGATCGAGATCACAACTGGTGATCTCAAGACAACCAGGCAGGAGCCAAAGGAGAACTTCTCCGACTTTGTGACCCGTTGGAGGGCCAAAGCCTCGATGATGACTGTGGGAGCCGAATTAATTGGCTAAATCAGAAGGTGAGTCTTAGAAGACTGATCTTAATCGACAGTGTCTTATGAGTGGGAAGTCTAATATAATATACGTGCCGAATAGGTATAGATCCTTAGAGCCGAATAAGAGAAAGGACAATGATTGAAAAGTAGGCCCTGGTCCTGAGGATCAAGGGAGAACCAAGTATAAATACAAGAACCACTTATTTAGAAAGGTAGGTAAGAATCACTTCACTTAACTTAGTAAACAAGCTATTTTGAGTATCTGAACTGACTAGTCCGTCAGAGTGCTAATTCCGGCACCCCCGACCGGAGTGTTTGTATCTTTTCAGGTAACTAGCTGAGGATCAGTAGCGTCTCCTAGGATCTGAAGAGTATTTCCAAACCACTTCCCCACAATTGACGCCGTCTGTGAGAATACTCAAATACATCCATGGCAGATGTGACTGAAGATCCTCCGATAGCCACTGACGAGATCACACAGAGAGATGACCTCACACCAGCAAATATGCTCGGAAAGGAAACCATCGCCGCAAAACGCGCTTTGAACTTCGACTCACCAACGACTTCAGCGCAAGAGACAATACAAGTGATCATGGAACAAGCAAAGCAGAACGAGCAAAGGTTGGAGAACATGATCGCTGAAAATGAACGTCTCCGTCAAGATTTGGCCTTGGAAGTAGCAAAATCCAGAGAAGCCGTGCGCCAAGATCCCGAACAACCTCCGAGGGCAGGTGGACAACGACCTTGAGCCCGACCAAAGGATACCGATAGCGACTCCAACTCATTATCCACGGAGCTCAACAAGAAGGGACAATCCGAAACTTCCAACTCCTCCGAAAAAAGTCTACATACAAGGAACAAGTGCAGAAGAAGCAGTTCAGACGAAGACGACCAGCACAATCCTTTTGTCCGACGGATTGCAAGGGCGGCCCTGCCCAAGAAGTTCAAAGCTCCGTCATTCACTCTTTACGATAGAAAATCAGACCCCATAGATCATATCCGTCACTACAAGCAGGCCATGACATTGTATGCAGACAACGAAGCCCTTATGTGCCGAATATTCCCAGTAGCCTGGGGCCATTAGCTGTCAGGTGGTATTACAAGCTGGAGTCGGCTTCGATCAAAAGCTTCCATCAATTACAGAAATCCTTTAGGGCTAGGTTCATCACCAACGAGGTACAGCTGAAACAGGCCGACTCTCTCTGGGCTATGCAGATCCAGTCATGAGAAACGCTCAGAGCGTATTCGGCGCGCTATTAGGAGTGCTTCAACCTCGTCGACGACGCTTGTAACGACTCCATGGTCATCACTGCCTTCAAAATGGGACTACATCCTGACAGTGCTCTTCGCAGTTCCCTGACCAGAAGACCCCCCAAAACAGTCTGGGCATTAATGAAGAAAGTTGAAGAGTATTGCAAAGTGGAAGATGATGCCTTGAGAATAAAAGTCGGACAAATGTCCAACAAAACGGCCCCCCCTGAAATTGCTCAACCAATAAGTTCCATCCCACCTCCGAGCCTTGAGCCATGACAACGCGCTAAACGAGACAAAAGGCGGGACTCTCACCGATCAAGAGATCAGTGCTCCCATCGGACAAATGAACAACTGCAAGTTGACAGCAGGCGCTCGAGGCGTGCCGATAAGAAGTACACAGAGTTGTCAGAACCAATCACTGCAATAATGACCAAAGTCCAACACCTTCCATTCTTCAAATGGGCGTCAAAGATGGTGGGGCCACCCGATACGCGAAGAAGGGATAGACGGTGCGAGTACCACAAAGATCACGACCACGAAACTGAGAGTTGTTACACATTAAAGGATCATCTAGAAGAGCTGGTGCAAGACGGCCGACTGCAGCAGTACGTGAGTAACGGAAAGCCAATCAAAGCACTAGCCTTGAGGTAGGACTCACCTCCACTTGGCGTGATCCATGTAATCTACAGCTAGCCAACGTCCCCAACCATGCACACAATTCAATCGCGTCCAATCCCCCAAAAGCAACATGTTCCAACTGAATGGCCTAGAGGAGCTCCGATAATTACTTTCAATAATTTCGATCTTGGCAGCACAACAGCCCCCCACATCGATCCATTGGTCATCAAATTACGCGTAAATCGATTCACCATTGAACGCATTCTCATAGACCCAGGGAGTACTTAAGAGGTTATGTATTACAAAACTTTCATCAAACTCGGCTTCAATGAGTCAGATCTGTCCCCGGCGCCTCACCCATTGTTCGGCTTTAATACGAATCCTGAGTACCCGTTAGGGAAAATCATACTACCCGTTCGGGCGGGCTCCAGAATGGTCGAAGTAGAATTCTTGGTCGTAAAGCTCCTTTTGCCGTATAACGTCATCATGGAGCGAACCTGGTTACATATTATGAAGGCAGTCCCAAGCACTTATTATCAGCTTCTGCGCTTTCCGACAGCCCATGGCGTTGAAGAAATTCGTGGCTCCCCCCAATCAGCACAAGCAGAGATTTTATGAAAATCCAGTCACCGACCCGACTTGTGGGCTTTGATACTTGTATACATGTCAATTCTGCAATGCAAATCATTTTTCTTCATCGCTCAATGCATCTTTCCATCCCCATTGTGGTGCACATTAAGTCTCCGGATTCGGAGCCCCCTTAGATGCATGACACCTTAGGGCCGATCAAGTCTCCAGATTCGGAGCGCCCTTCATGGATATCACGATTGGCCACATTAAGTCTCCGGATTCGGAGCCCCCTTAGGTGCATGACACCTTAGGGCCGATCAAGTCTCCAGATTCGGAGCGCCCTTCGTGGATATCACGATTGGCCACATTAAGTCTCCGGATTCGGAGCCCCCTTAGGTGCATGACACCTTAGGGCCGATCAAGTCTCTGGATTCGGAGCCCCCCCTTAGGTGCTGTAACACGCCCGCGGGGGACCTCGCTACAACTCGGAACTCGATTTGTGTTACGGTTCTTAATCTCGCACCAAAGAGTCCATATCCGGCAAATCATTTTGAGAAAACAGATTTTTAGAAAAGAAGTGCCAAACATGGATTGCTTTGCCAGATACAGAGTCGCCACCTAAATATTTTATTTTGGGAAATTTAGGAAACCCTGACTCGTTGCCTAAGGCCACGTGTCAGTCATCACCAAAGTTGCCTCGGCTCGGGAACTTGGGTACGATTGGGGAAGGTCACTTCGCGAGCACCCCCGCTCACCCGGTCAAAGACCGGCCTCTACTAACCATGATATCTATTTTTGAAAACATTGTGTGTTCGTATTCCGGTTATTAGCCTAGATTTACTATGTGATGCGCATAGCATACAAGTATAGACTGGATCGCCTGAATTGGAACCACACATTTCATGCTTGTTTGTTTGAAAATGGTTTGATGGTGCTACTCGTAAGTAGGCTAAGACGTGGATTTGCCATCCTCGGGTGGGCTTAAGAAAACATGATTTTGCCACTATCTAGTGGGCTTTAAAACAAACATTTGATGAATTGTTCCAATCCAAATAACCCAACCTCCACCCACAGGCATTCAAGCAGTTATATCACATAAGCAAATAGCCTCATGGTAAGCATGCTATCATGACAGTCACTCACACGCATGCAAGATGCTAAAGCATAAAACTCACTGAGTACTCCAAGCCAAAACAAAAACCCATTAGAAATCATGCATGATCCTAAATATACAGGATTGCCTAATGCAACACATGCAAAAATGCAACTATAGCAAGCTCGGCTATCCTAAACATGGCATATGGAATGCTACAGCTATCATGTATTCAACTTGGAATTGAAATACAAATGCAGTTAGTATGATGCGCCGAGCCCGGTGCTTGTAAAACAGATGAATGAATGCAAACATGCTATCATACTGTATGCTAATTGAAATATGCCCTAATCTAACCATCATAAGCAGGTAAATAAAAGGGAAGAAAGACGTGGGATTGAAAGACATACATCACACTCACCCACACTTATTACAATTTTCCCTCGCACAGAGGGTCCGAATAAATATACAGTCCCGAATAAAAGAATAGTACAGTCCAAATAATACAGTCCAAATAATGTATAAATTCCTAATTAATCAACAATTTAACTAAGAAAATAATAAACTGGCATGCAAGCCAGGGACTGCCTTGATTCTGATGAATGATGTATGTTTAGGCTGCCTTGCGCGGAAATCCACTGGGATGCCTCAATTAGCCTCTGTTTTGCACCTGTTCTTGAAATGCGTGCCAAGCCTCGGAAGACTGCTGATTCTTGATTTTGTTGCAACAGGGAGCAGGAAAGAGGCATAGCAATGTATTTCACAAATGTATGCATGTCTCGATCCTCGTGCCACCAATCACGTATCTTGATGCATGATGGCCGAGGAGTCGAATTGCACAACTCAATATGAAATGAATGCATATGAAAATACAACAAAACCTAACTCCATCATGGATAATCCAGAGTGTCGGTGACCGGGGAATTGAGACACGTTCCGTCACTCGGAGTACGGAACGTACCTTGTTTCCTGTGCCCGGGCTAACTCCTATCCCGAACATGATGCAATATGCATGATATGCATGAAATGCAACTAAGATACAACCTAACATGCGAAAGGCTATGAAATGGCATACACGATGCACGAGGAAACATGGCATACACAATGTGCTAATATACAGCCTAGCATACGCAATGCTATGGAATGAAATGGCATACACAATGCAATATGGGCTTACACCAACACAAGTGGACCTCGGCCACACTCACATAGGAGGCCATAAGATGAAAATGAGACAACTCGAAATACGTGCACGCGTGCATGCAAACCGAGGACCGACCCTAAGGCACCAAAATGCCACTCTAACGAGACATGGAAAGACACAAAAAAAGGCATACTATCATGCAAAAATCAGAGGCAAAATGAGATGCAAAACAGCCCCGAAACCCGGTAAAATGAAACCCGATGCATGAAACGAGTCCCGAAACACGGGTTTTGGCGCATGAAATGGCCTATAACTATACAATGCATACATAATTTGAATATGAAATGAAAATACAAAAGCAAGGAAGCCCCGAGACAAGCATTTTTACAGTTTAGAGTGGGGCCAAACAGTGGTCACAAATGGGACTAAATTAGCATACAAAAATGGCTCCGCAAGGGAGGTAATGAAGCAAGTCACAAATTATGGCCTCAAACAGAAAATGGTCCTTCTACAATATTGAAGAGGGGCCAAAAATATGATGTTTCACAGTTTATAACAGGTCCCAAAAACAGATACAAATATGCCAAAGATCTCATGCAAGAAATGAGCCAACCAAGGGGCAAAGAAGCAAGTAGTGGGTGGAGGTCTCAAAAAAGTGAGGGCCCTTCAACAATGTTGAAGAGGGACCCAAAATATGGCTTTTTACAGTTTATCACCAGCCCCAAAACAGTATACAAGTATGCTCAAAATATCATGCAAAATGAGGCCACCAAGAGGGCTATAACATGAAGTATACAAATGGTGTCTCAAACAGCCATAGAACCTTGATGAAAAATGAAGAGGGGGTCAAAATAGGGCCATTTTCAGTTCGGACCAAAGTCCAAAAACAGAGACACAATAGGCTAATAAATCATGCAAAAATGGGGACCAAAGAGGGGTACGATGGCAAGTGATACATGGAGGTCCCAAATAGTGGTGAGCCCTCTTCAATGTTGAAGAAGGGATCAAAATAAGCCTATTTAGAATTTACATAAGAGCTCAAAACAGACTAAACTTAGGCTAAAAATATCATGCAAAAATATGGAATCCAAGAGGGGTAATGAAGCAAGTGCAACAAGGGGGTCCCAAACAGTGAAGGACCCTTAATGGAAGATGAAAATGAGCTCAAAAAAATGACATTTTCAGTTATGGCCGGAGCTCAAAACAGCAAGCAAAAAGGCCTAAGAAATGTTGCAAAAATGAGCTAGAAAAGAGGGAAATGGCACTCACCCTTGTAGACCAATCTTTGGTTGCTTCTTGGACTGAGAAATGGTGCCTCTTTGCCTCTGAAAAACTCCCCAAGCTTATGGAAATGGAGTGGTGGTGGTGCTGCTAGGTGGTGGTATAGAAAGAGGTAGGAACTTGGATGATTTTGGTCTTGAAATGGAAGGAAAAGGGAGGGGTGTGTATGCAAGCTCCAAGAGTGAATTTTCCAACCCTTTTCACCAGTGCTGGAGGCTGGTTATATGGACCAAAGAGGGGGAGAAAAGGAGGGAAAAAAGGGGGGGAAAACAAGCCAAGTTTCCCCCCAAAAGTTGTCCCCCCCGGATACAGGTTTTGGGGGGAAAAAAGTATACAGCTGTAATGTACTCACTGATAGGAGCAAGGCCGGCCAAGTATTGGAGCTGCAGGTGGCCGGCCGGCCACCCCCTATGGCCGGCTGGCCAGGTGTCAAAAATGCCAAGTTGAATTAGTGGCCGGCTACCACCAATTGATGTCCTCCCAGGTGCCCTCAACACAATCCTGTGGTCCAAAATTGGCAACTGTGAACCAAGAGAGAGAACAACCCACTTTTCAAAGGGGTTCAAAAGGGTCAAATGGAATTACTGGCCAGCCACCACATATTGGTGGCCTCCCAGATGTGTACATCACAAATATGGGGTTTAGGGTTGAGGAAAGTGGCCCTAGGGTGGTCAACATTGACTTTGAAGTGAGAAAAACGGGCGTCGGAGGGCGATAATGGAATATAACTGGTTCTTTGGAACAATTCTGGCCTCCCACCCTTCTCGACCTTCTGGTGATAAAACAGAGGTCCCTGCCAAAAATGAACATCGATGCAAAATGAAGGTTCGGGGGCAGCTTGATCGAGGCCCGAAACCGATCATAGGCATCGGGAGTGGTGTTCAACCATGAAGTAGGTCTCTCAGACCACAGTGTCCCTCAAAAGGGGGGAAATAAGATGCATGCCAAAAATCGGAGCAAATGGAGGTAGTTAGGCGTTCCCGAACCGAGGCACACGGCCTGACGGCTCCGAAAACTGGGAACCGGGCTCCGAAATGGGCAAAATGGCCTACGGCTACGAAATCTACCCCACGGCCACTGAGAGATGGTCTATGAGACCTCTCCCTCCCCTCAGGAAGAGAAAACAGAGCCTGGTTCGCAAACCGAGGCAAGGCACAGAAAAGCCCGAAAGTTCGGAGGCAGGGCTTACGGCCGAGACTCTGAAACCTCTGGACGAGCACGATATGCAACATCACTAAGCGCTCAATCGGTGACGTCTGAGTCTTAAGGTCGGTCAAAAATGGGGTGTCTCTGATTGCCCTCTTTGTGAACTCGGAAGTCACAAGTGACGGGAGTGAATGTAAAAGCCTAGAGACGACCCATTTTTGACAAGGCCGAAGACTTAGACAATCATACAAGACGAACAGAGATATGCTCGCAGGCGTGCCCGCAGGCAAGGGGACAAAATGCAAAGCGATATGCACAAAGCCAGATGCAACTTCATGATCATGCAAATGTAGCAAGCTATAATGAAGCAAGTATTCGCAAATAGATGCAACAGTTTTAAGAAAGAATGCAAAGCAACAACTACATTTCATGCAGTTAGGAATGCGGAGAATTATTCAACTCTCGTCACGTCTCACATGGAGAAGATACGATACCTGTGCGATTCGTCTGGTTGCACCAGCTTCAAATGAACCGTACATACAATATCGTGCCTGTGAAAGAGAGAAACTCAACAAGCACAACATGTTTAGCAAGATACAACCAATGTGATATCGAAAGTTCGACAAAAGCGGTGTCGGTGGGTGAATGCATCGCAGTGCGAGAAAGGAGAGTGTGTGACAACGCAAGCTTAAACACAGAGGCATGGTAATATCAAGAAAACGTGCATAACAATGCATGTATGTTCATGAGAATGCAAGTGTAGACACCCCATTTTTTACCGTCCTCAAGACTTGGACGTCACCGTTGGAACACTCGGTGATTATCCACGTTCGTGTTTGTTTGGAGTTCCCGGAGTTCTCGGCTACGTGCCTCGCTTCAGGATCTCCGAAACTCGACTGTTTTGTGTTTGGTTTTGCACCAAACACTTGTGTTTTGCCTTGGAGGGGCAGGGAATGCTTTGTGAGGCATCCCCACATACCACCGGCTGTGGCTAGAGGCCACCGGCTGGATGGTGTTGCCATCGGCACTATATTGTGCCGGTCGGCACTCTTTTTGGAAAAATGACCATTTTGCCCTGCCGACCACTTTACAGCTATTTTTGGAGATATTTTTAGACAGATTTCTGGTGCTTGTTTCCCCTCCATACACGTGTATGGAGGGATGAGCCCTTTGATGCCTTAACTTGTAAGTTTTGGTGCCTATACAAGAGAAGCCTCTTCTCTTGGCTCAAGGGTTAGAAGATTTGGAGGGTTAGGCATTAAAGGAGAGGGAGAAGCTCTGGTTTTAGGTTAGGTTTTGTGTATCTATCCTATCTCTCTCTTTCTCTCTTGTTTTGTACACTAGGTGTTTGTGACTTACTATTGCTCACCAACACCTAGTGTTTCACCTTCCTCTTGGAATTGAAGTGCTAAAGGCTTGTTCTTGGTGTTCTTGGCTGGTTTGGAGCTCAAGGAACCAACAACTCCAACCTTTGTGAAGTTGATCATCAAGGGTAAGAAACTTACTTTATTTACCCCATTTTTGCACTCCATTTTTGCCTAGTTTAAAACAGTTTTTGTGCTTAGTCTATAACACATAAAAGTTCTATTTTTTAAGCCTCTTCATTGTTTGTTAAGAGTGCTTGGTGGTTTGGGTAGGTTTGACCACCCTTAGGCCTTGAAAAGGGCCATTTTTAGGCCATTTTGTGAGAGCTCCGAGACTTTGGTGCTTGGGCCTCTCCACCACTGAAATCTTGAGGGATTTCAGTAGTGGAGATGGTGCCATAAAGTCTCCAAAAGGAGAGGGCCACCCCCTCTCCTTGATGTCCTTGAAAAGGGCAAGATTTGGCCTCCAAAGGAGCACCATGTTTGGTTGTGTGTTGAACATGTTTTGGCTGTTTTTCGTGCCTATTATGCCATAATTAAACTCTGTTTTAAGTTGGTTTTAGCACTCCTTGCATGCTTCGCATAGATGCTTTGTAATGCCTTGTATTGCCTTAACTTGCTCTAGGTTTGTATGCCTTCTTTCTAGCATGTTTTAGGCCTAGATCCATGAAGCTTGTATGCTTATTTTGACATGTTTTAGCTCTGTCCATAGTCATTTTGGTCAATCTTAGCATGTATATTGTAGCCTCTTTACAATTGGCTTGTTGGCCTCAAGAACATGAATGTGTAGCATGCCATGCTTGATTCATTTTTGATGGTTTGGAACCACCTAGCATGCTATTTCAGACCTTTTGGTGTGCTCGTATGCTCACCTTAGTCGCCCCTTTAACGCTTTGAAAGCATGTCTTGAATGCTCCATGTTTTGGCTTTAATGCATGCCTTTGGATTCATGTCATCTAGATGCCATCTAGGTGGTCCTTTAGGCTTAGTTTTATGTGTTAAAACTCTTTTTTTAAGTGTTTAAGTATTGCCATATGTGGTTGTGCTAAGTGTGGTTCAAAGCCTCATTGATTTGCTTTGAACCTTAGACCATTTGCATGCTTTGTTTGGCTTGTTTTGTTGCATGATTTGGCATCATGTTTTGCATGATTTTCAGAGCTTTACAATGTGTGTTTATTGTCCTTTCTTGGTATCTCCAAGTGTGCTTGGGAGTTGCCCTGATTATGCCTTGGGTTTGGACCATAACCCTTGCATGTGTGTGTGTGTGTTTAGTCTCCATTTCTAGGCACTTTGGCCACTGATTTTAGGACTATTTGAGTTGCCTAATTCATGTATAAGACCATCCTTCCATTGGTTTGCATGCTTACCTTGCATGCTTGCTTGAACCCTTTGCATAAACATATTGCATAGTCCATGTTGCATGCCTAGTTGACATGTTTAGGGTTGCATTTGTATTGTGCATGTTTGGCCCCTTGAAGTAAAGTATGATGGAGGTTGAGCACCCTTGTTTGCTTGTTTGCATTGCATGCATTTGAAATCAAAGTTGCATTCTTGGTTCTTAGGGCCATCATGCATGGAAATCTTGCGATTGGTGGTCAGGAATCGAGGCACATGTCCCTTTGAGTCAATAACATGATAAGGGATATGTTTGGTGCATAAATGGCTTGAATTACATTGCCATGCATGTTGCTGTCTTCTCTTCTTTGTGAGTTCTGCAGTTTCTGCGGCATTTTGTGCCGACCGCACAAGCCTTTATTTAGTGCCGACCAAAGTCAATTGCCGGTGATAACTTCATCTAGTGCGGTGGCCTCCTTCTTCACCGGTGGTGCTCTACCCAGCGGTGGTACTCCCAAAGGTCTGAGAGGCACTCGGGACTTTGGAAATTTTCAGAGGAGGATAGCAGGAAACAGAGGCAATCCGTGCATGGCGGTGCGATTCCCAAGGCGATTCAGGAGCCCTGCATTTGGCCCTCATCCCGAGGCAATTTACTGTTTAATTAGATTAATTATTTTATTTAATTAATTTAGTTGGTTTGTAATATTTAATTAGCTTGCGTAGTTAATTAATTTGTATATTCTTTCAGTCCCTCCGAGCTACGGCAAAGCTGTAATAAGTGTGTGTGAGTGGGTGTACGTCTTTCGATCCCCATTTCTTTCTCCCTTTTATTTACCTGCTTACAATGGTAGATTAGGGCACGTTTATTTTAGCATACCTTATGCTACGCATGCGTGCATTCATGCATTTGTTTACATGCACCGGGCTCGATACATCATACAAACTGCATTGCAATTTTCAATTCCAAATTGAATATGTGCTACTCGCGCATTTCACATGCCATGTTTAGGGTTAGCCGAGCCTACTCTAGATTACATCTATGCCTGTGTCACATTAGCCACTTAACATGAACTAGGTCATGCATGTTTGCTAACCGGGTTGTTGTTTTTGGCACGGAGTACGATGTAAGTATTTTACGCTTTAGCATACCACATGCGTGTGAATGTTGCTATGACAGTATGCTTACCATGCGGCTAAGTGCTTATGTGAGATAAACTGTTTGAATGACTGTGGGTGGGGGTTGGATTGCGTGAGTTGGAACAACTCATTGAAATCCGTATTTTAGCCTACTTGTGAGTAGCAAAAGAAAACAACACGTTTTTCGAGACAAAACGGATATGCATTGTTTGTTTCCAAATTAGGCGATCTAGTCTATACTTTTGTGCTGTGCGCATAACATAGTAATTCTAGACTAATAATTGGAATAAGAGCATGTAATGTTTTCAAAAACGGATATCACGGTTAGTAGAGGCCGGTCTTCGGACCGGCGAAGGGGTGCTCATAGTGACCTTCCCGATCGTACCCAAGCTCCGAGCCAAGACCACTTTGGTGATGATGTACATGTGGCCTTGACCGAAAGTTAGGGTTTCCTAAATTTCCCATTTTAAAAATATTTAGGTGCCGACTCTGTAATCTGGCAAAGCAGTCCATGTTTGGCACTACTTTTCAAAATCTGTTTTTCTCAAACGATTTGCCGGATTTGGACTCTTTGGTTCAAGATTCAGAACCGACACAAATCGAGTCCGAACTGTAGTGAACCCAAAATGAACGGAACGGGACCTAAACCCTCCCGGGGCGTTCGGGGACGTCTACAGCAAGTTATGTGCACAACAATGCAGAATAAGCGCGAACTAGAATGCATGTTTGTCACAAAACCACGAGTAGAGAAACGCGCATTTCGGCGAGGGCAACTCGGTCGCGGCCTCCGGTTCCCCCCCCCGGAGAGGTCACAACATGTTTTGAAAAGGATACACTTTGATTTTGATGAATAATGATGAGACACATGTCAGAAATTGAAGCTGAAGTTCCGGCGGAGTGATTTTGTGACAGAAAGTGCACTTTTCTTGAACTTTTTCAGGTCTCGGGAACTCCAATCTTCCTCAAAATTTGCAGAGAGCTTGGGACCCACCTAGGGATCACCACCGGCCAGTTTTATTCCCCATTGGAGGCCACCGGCCAGTTTTCAAAAAGAGGATGGCCGGCCAGCCACTTGCCCAAATCCGCGGGTAATTTTGTCTTTTCACCCTCTTTTCTTTAAAGACACTCACCCAAACACTTTGAGCTCATAACTTCAGGTCCGAAATCATCTTCTCCTCCCTCCCAAACCATTTTCCTCTCCAGATCTGAGCTCTATACGCGTTTTCCAACCCCCCACGCAAGTTGTTTTCGCGAAAACTTTCAGTTTTAAACACTTTGAACCGATTAAATTTTGATTTCAGGGCTTCTTTTCTCATTTTCGCCACTTGAGGTAAGTTTGTCTCAATATTTGGAAGATTTTCTCGGGGGTTGACTTTTGTTGACTTTTTGATTTCCGGAGAGTTGACTTTTGTTGACTTTTTCCAATTTTGGCTCATTTTTGCTCCTTTTTGCAGATTTTTTGAAATGGCCGGTCATTTTCCTCACGGCGAAGGTCCTCCGGGTGCCAGGGATGATTTTGATGTCATGACTTTGCCTCCGAGGGTTCGACCCTTCATTCTCGAGAGGTACGCCCTTCGGGCACATGTTCTTCCACGAGCTGTTTTTCGTTACTTCACTGACTTTAATGAGCGAGCACCCGGAGATCTGCTTCTACGGGAGCCAGAGTATCACCTCTCCCACGAGGCACGAGAGGTATTTACTTCGTTTTTTACCTTTTCTGCAACATATTCTGTGTTTTTCATGCACTTCGTGTCTTTGCCATGTTTGTCTGCTCATTTTGAGTAAGCAGCTTATTTAGAATGTTTAGTTCATGACACAGCATCCTGTTTGCATTCTGAACACACAGTTCAATCACTTGAATTTCTGAACACTGGGCCCATAAATTGATTGTGGACGCACGGCACACACCGGTAGGGAATTGAACACACGGCCCAATACTTGAATTCTGAGATGAACACACAGCCCATTCTTTGATGTCGAACACACAGTTCATTGTTGAGGTGAACACACGGCACACACTGATTGAGAGTTGAACACGCAGCCCAAATATTTGAGTTGAACACGCAGCCCATATTTTGATGTCGAACACACAGCTCGTCGTTGAGGTGAACACACATCACACACTGATTTTGAGTAGAACACACAGCCCGAATTGAAGGTGAACACGCAGCACACACTGATTGAGAGTAGAACACGCAGCCCTAACTCGGATTTTTTGAACACACAGCCCAAATTGAAGGTGAACACGCAGCACACACTGATTGAGAGTAGAACACACAGCCCTAACTCGGATTTTCTGAACACACAGTCCAAATTTAAGGTGAACACGCAGTACACACTGATTGAGAGTAGAACACGCAGCCCTAACTCGGATTTTCTAAATGCACAACCTAAATTGAAGGTGAACACGTAGCACACACTGATTGAGAGTAGAACACGCAGCCCTAACTCAGATTTTCTGAACACACAGCCCAAATTGAAGGTGAACACGCAGCACACACTGATTGAGAGTAGAACACGCAGCCCTAACTCTGATTTTCCGAACACACAGCCCAAATTGAAGGTGAACACATAGCACACACTGATTGAGAGTAGAACACGCAGCCCTAACTCGGATTTTCTGAACACACAGCCCAAATTGAAGGTGAACACGCAGCACACACTGATTTAGAGTAGAACACGCAGCCCTAACTTGGATTTTCTGAACACACAGCCCAAATTGAAGGTGAACACGCAGCACACACTGATTTAGAGTAGAACACCGGTTAAACACTTTACTTCAAGACGCAATTTATTTACTTGCACACAGCTTATTCATTTCATTTGCACACAGCTTATTCATTTCATTTGCACACAGCTCATTCATTTCATTTGCACACAGCTCATTCATTTTATACTGACACGTGTATTCATTCCGAATGCATGTTGGTTCTCGCCTTGTCTTGAGGGATACGGCTCCACCCGCTAGAGATTGGTATCTTGAGCTCCCGAGGTCAGGATTTAGTAGATTTGGCGGGGTTCGGGTCCTTCTGCGCTGGGTTATCGCGTTGTACTGCCAGGAGGACACTAATGGCAGCTTTGGTGGAGAGATGGTGGGACACCACCAACTCCTTTCATTTTTCCGCCACTGGGGATTTGACTATGACCCCGCCGGATTTTGCAGTATTGACTGGCCTGGACATAGGAGGTTGGCCCATTCCTTACGACGAGGACATGGGCGAATGAGAGGCTGCTTGGATACATTTTTTGGGGGCCCGCCCGCCTGTGGATAGAGCTTCAGGGAGAGTCCAATACACCTGGTTCTCTTCCCATTTTCGGAGGGAGGGGATGGAGCCTGAGACTCCTGAGGAGGCAGAGCAGTATGCCCGTGGTTTTCTTATGTTCCTCTTCGGGACTACTCTGTTCGCCGATAGAGGAAACACGGTTGGGCTGTATCTATTGAGCGCTCTGGTGGACCTATCATAGGTTGGACGGTACTGTTGGTGGTGCCGAAGGCTACCATTCTCGCTACATGAGCGACCTCCCATGCGGGAGAATTACTTGGCGGTTATTGGAGAGCCTGGGAGGTACTTTCTGTCCTCTTGATTTACATTTCTGCTCCTCATTACTTGCACATTGCACACACAACGCACTTTACACTCTGTATTTTGCCCTCATCACTTTGTATTTACATTATGCACTGCTTTCCTCAGTTATGGGTCTACGTATATTTCCCGACGTTAGCCCCAGAGTTGGTGGTGGCAGGGCCCCTCATGACCCCGTACTCACTGGTATTCGAGGGCCTGACCGCCGAGACCCGAGAGACTCTCTTTTATCTCTGGCAGATTTTGACCTTGTCGCGGACGATGGAGGTATTTCAGAACTCTCAGTCCCTTCCGTTTTCATCTTTGATCTGCCCCGTATATTCCCGATTTCTGATTGGTTTATGCACTGGTTATCCGCAGATTACATGGCAGCCCTAGGTGCCCTTGGGTGATGGTCTCTGATTTCAGTATGCCGGAGGGTCGGGCGCCTCCTAGTACATGATGCTGTTCGAAGGACCGGTTGGTAGAGCGTGGTTTCTGGGGGAACGCTTTTTGCGTCAGGTATGGGGGTACACTTCTCGAGACCCTCCAAAGACTCCCCGGTCGATATGATCGGCGATAGGCTCTCTTCCTAGGATGTTGTTAGTGCTATGCTGGGCACTGATGCTTTGCTACATCTTGAGGAGGGAGACTATGCCACTTATCGCCACGTATATCTGATGCCTCCCTTGACGGGAGTGCGTACTCAAATCCGAGGCTTTGGTGTGCCATCTTGAGTCGAGCTCGTGCTACAGATATCCCTTCCTCGGCGGGGCAGTGCGTCTAGAGGTGGGGGTGGGTCAGTTCCCCCAATCCCTCCGACTCTTCATCATCCTGGGTGGCCAGACATGCCGACCGAGTTGACGAGTTGGCGATTTGGGGCTCCTTACCAGGTCTTGCTGGAGCCTCCCCTTCTCGACCATAGATATGTCAAAGATCCTGATTCACCACCGGTATGCTTTACAGCTTTGATTTATCAGTCGGATACTTGGACATTCATTCCTTTACTGATAGTTTTGCATTTGTATCTGCAGCCTCCTGTTGAGTACGTGGATGAGATGCTTGGAGTGATGGCCACATTTGAGGGCATGATCCTGCGGAGGGAGGCACAGTTGGCCATTATGGGTGTGCAGGTACTGTTCATCTTTCTTGCATTTATCATATTTCTGATGACACACTGGTTTAGAACATTCTATTGCATTGATAGGCTGTTTGTGTAGAACACATCTGACACACACCCCACTCACATACTGTACTTGCATCAGATTTTCATATTTGAACTGATGTATTGAACTCTTCACTTTCAGATGCCTCCTGTGTATGCTCCGCCGCGGGCCGGGCCACCCGGGCCTTCTCAGGGAGGTCGATCGTCTGGACCTTTTCGAGGCGCTGGGCCATCTGGGCCCTTTCGAGGAGCTGGGCCATCCAGGCCTTTTTAGGGAGCTGGGCCATCCAGGCCTTTCCGAGGAGCTCGAAGAGGGTCTTCTTGCAGACGCAGGGCACATATTATAGAGGCGGAGCCCGATGAAGATGAGGAGGAGAAGGTCGCAGACCGTCAGTCGGAGACATCCGCTGAGGAGGGGGATTCCGGTCTTGGTTCCGGGAGTGGAGGCGAGGCTAAGGGGGATCCTGAGGATGACAGCTCCGACCCGGATGGTGATGGTGGTGCAGAGGTTGTCTCGCAGAAGAGGATGAGGAGGGCCTCTCATTCCCGCTCCCAAGGGTATTGATGCCGCTGTTTCCTGCTTTATTTTCCTTTTTGCTAGTAGTTTGTAGCACTTTGCATATTGTTAGGCAGTTTTATTTTCTGTAAAACTTGTACCTTTATTTGTAAAAGGAAATATGATGGGGTGAAACAGCTTTTGAAAAAGTGTTGTATTTTTATGCTCTCAAAGATCGCATCATTTTGCACAAAAATGGGATTGAATGGAAATGTGCACTGTGTATTTACCGGGTTAGGTAATGAACCGATGCAACAAATCAAACAACTCGACTCACTAAGAAATAACAGAATCTTAGCAAGTTTACAACTCGATAAGCAAAATACAACAATGTTAACGACTCGATAAACAAGACTTAACAAAATTGCGTAAACAAAGAGTAACAACTCAAAACACAAAATACGACAGCTCGACAAAACTTACAACTCGATAAACAAAACGACTACTCGATAAGCCAAAAAAAAAAAATTACAACTTGATAAACAAAACAAAGCATACTTCGGACGGTCTGGGCAACGGAATGCATCCGAAACAGAGGGAAATGGAGGCCTTCGATACACCCGATGGTTGGAAATGCCTAGAACTTTCCTCTAGAGGGCAAAACAGGACCAAAAGCATATATTGGAGCATGGCCGGCCACATTTTGGAGCTGGCCGGCCAGCTTTTTGCATTTGAGGATTGAAAGGTGGCCGGCCGGCCAGTTTTTGAGTCAAAGATGGCCGGCCTGCTAGAACAGGTGGTCGGCCGGCCACTTTTCTCTACAGCCACCAAAATTTTGACACTTGTCCCTCGAATAGTGTTTCACCCTCTTTAAAAGCCCCAACTTCGAGACTCATTCATTTCAACACTGCTTTGCACAAAAAATGGAGGCATTTCTCGTAGAAAATCTCACATCTTGGATCTCTTCTTTAGATGGCTCGGAAAAGTTAAACTTCCGGGGTTTCGGCTTGAATGCACTATTCACGCTGAGCAGGACTCCACTGCACCTTCCTTTTCTCCATGCCGTGGCGAGGTTTTGGAATCCGGTGACGCATGTTTTTAGCTTTGGCGGTCAAGAGATATGTCCGACTTTCGAATATTTTCAAGCCCTGATGGAATCCGAGCGCGGCAAGGAAATCTTACCCCAACTCAATTTTGGCTATGCCCAAACCTTAGGGCAAATGTGTGGACTCACCGCTCATGATGCTCGATCTCTGATTTGTAATGGAATGTTGGATATCCCGAGCCTGATTTACCGGTTCTCCGACGCCGGTGACCGCAGTGACCATCATTGGCAAGGTTTCCGACGACATGCCCTTTGCTTGTGCATGTTATCTCATTTTCTGTTTGCCTCAAGCTTTGGAGGATCCAGTGTCCGTCTGATTGAAGTGGCTCAAGGCTTGAAAGAAGGAAAGAGCTGCATCGCCATGACATTGGCTGAGACACTGATGGGCTTGGATGCTTTCTACTGTCGGGAGACAACCAGATTTGCAGGGAGTCCACTACTACTGCAGGTAATATTTCCCACCCAAGCTCACATATGTATTTGCTCACGTCACTCGGCCCTTAGGCTCGATTTTTCTCACAAAACCCCCTTTACTTTTTCTCTCATCGTACATCTCTCTATTCTTTATTCTCTCATTTTTCATCCCTCCCTAGGTATGGTTAATGGATAAATTGCAGGTTGTGGACTCTTGCCCTACTTACTCAGCCCGCGGCTACTTCTTTCGACCACGTCTAGTCAATGCTCTTGATGAGGGATGGTGGTTCGCCTGGATGTGCAATCTGTCGGCAGATCGCATTGCTTGGCGCTGTCCTTGGCTCAATCTTCCGGCAATGAGCTACAGTATGTCCCGGCAGATCGGGATTCGACTGATCGGCTTGACCCACTGTGTGTTTTATTTTCCATTCCGTATACTGCGCCAGTTTGGCCATGATCAAACTTGCCCGCCAGAGGGGATAGAGTATTCGGCTACATTCCAGGTTCGAGGCGCATAGTTGGCCCGGCAGGCTGCAGCGTGGAGAATTAGAGAGCTCCTGCCCCCTGCTCCCACTTTTAGTTGTAGTTTGTCTGATGAGTGCTGGGATTGGCTCAACGAAGAAGCACAGGTTGGGCCTAGCTTGGCATCAGAGGCTTCGACTAGCTCTGGAAGGGGGCGCAGGGACACCTGACTTGACTATGCCCCGGATTTATTGCTTTATTAGTACTTTCAAGTTTTCTTCACGAGTGTAATAAAAAGCAACTTCGATTGTATGCAAGCGCAAGAGACTCTGTTTTGAAATTAATGAAATTGAAGGTTGTGGTATTGAAAATTTTCTGTTTTGGTCCAAAAATGGTCTTAGTTGTGAAAAGATTAATTTGAACAAAGTCACATTTTATTAAAACTTTTCAAAACTATTTTCGATATGGATCAGAACTGGACACGCCCGAGATGTGTCACTGAGATGCACAACCCTGGATCCTAGCAACTGGAAAGTTGCCCCTAGTCTGAATGGTATGGCAGCACTGTATGGCAACAGAAAGTTGCCCCGAGTCTGAATAGCACTGTACCGGAGATCACGATGAATGCTGATGGGCAAAGATGACTGAGATGATCAATATGGACAAAGTTGATCGGGGAAAAGATTATGGCTGAACTTCAGAATGAAGCTGCCTACGTATCCCAAGGATGAGAATCAAGCCTTACGTAGTTCAGGCTTAGGTTCGCTGGGGTATTTTCACTCTCCTTTTGCACTCTAACTTTTGCCAAGGCCGCCCTTTGCGGGTTTTCAACCTTGCGAGCTCAGTTTTTGTAGTTTCAAATTTTTTGTGCTCTGAGTTTTGCCTAGGTCGCCTTTTCGGGTTTTCGGCCTAGCGAGCCTCTCAAGGGTAATATTTCTTCAACTTGTCCAAGTTGATCGGTTGTGAGAACTCCAAGCCATCTAGATCCATCAGAACCACAGCTCCACCTAACCAGATTGACTTGATGATGTAGAGACCAGTCCAATTGGGTCTGAACTTGCCCCTTGGGTCGTGGATAGGAGCTCAGTTGTCTTTGAGTACCAAATCTCCTTCCTTTAAATTCCTGGACTTAACCTTCTTGTTAAAAGCCCGGGCAATTCTGCGTTGATATCCTTGAATGTGGTACAGCGCTTTCAGTCTTCTTTCATCGAAAAGCATGAGTTCCTCGAATCTGCTCTGTTGCCAATCTGCCTCGGCTATTTGACACTCGGCCAATACTCGCAATGACGGAATCTCAATCTCAATGGGTAGGACAGCCTCCATCCCATAAACCAGTGAATACGGAGTCGCCCCGGTAGAAGTTCTGATTGAAGTCCGGTAGCCCTACAGAGCAAACGGCAGCTTATCTGGCCAGTCCCGGTAGGTTTCCACCATCTTCTGCAGTATGTGCTTGATATTCTTGTTGGCGGCCTCAACCGCTCTATTGGTCTGCGGCCGATAGGTAGACGACTTATGAAAAGGCACATTGTATTTCTCCAACAAATCAATCACCTCCTTCTTGAAGTGGGAACCATTGTCTGAAATTATTTCATTTGGGACCCCGTAGCGACAGATGATGTTGTTTCTGATAAATTTTGCGACGTGCGAAGCCTTCAACATCGCATAAGATTGGGCCTCAACCCACTTTGTGAAATAATCTATCGCTACCAAGATGAACTCATGCCCATTCGACCCCTTCTGAATAAAATCGATTACATCAATTCCCGGTGAAAATGGCCATGGCGAAGTCATGTTGTACAGCTTTGACGGCGGAATGTTCATGCGATTTGCATGAATCTGACATTTGTGGCATCGCCGGACGAAACCAATACAATCCTTCTCCATGGTGGACCAGTAATAACCCTCTCTAAGGATCTTCCGTGCCAACATTACCCCATTCATGTGCGCGCCAGATTCTCCCCCGTGGATGGCTTCCATCAGACGCTTTGACTCTTCGGCATCAACGCATAGTTTATGCATTCCCAGATGACCCCTTTTATACAGTTTACCCCCGCAGATGATGAACTGAACTGCCATTCTCCTGATTGCCCTTTTGTCTTTGGCATTTACCCCTGGCGGGTATGCTTCTTTCTCCAAGAGGTTCCAAATGTCGTAATACCATGGGTTTTCGTCCTGAACTTCATCTATAGCGGCAATCGACTCGTAGACAGGTGCAAATTTCTGGTCGATGATGACTGGACACATCCGGACTCCACACGGGATGTCTATCATAGAAGATAGAGTTGCTAAAGAATCTACGAACCTGTTGTTCTCTCTTAGTAGATGAGTAAAACTTAGCTTCTCAAACCAAGGAATCAGCAAGTCCAAGGTCTGGTGATACATCATCATCTTTTCCTCTTTCACTTTACAGTCTCCTTTAGCTTGAGACACAACAAGGTTTGAGTCCCCAATGACGTCCAACCATCTTGCCCCTAGTTCCAGGGCCGCTTCTAGACCAGCAATGCACGCCTCGTTGTTCGAGACTTTGAATCGGAGTTTGAAGGCTAGAGGGATACGGGAATTGTCTGATGCTATCAGCAGCACTCCTATCCCATACCCGTATTGATTTGACGCTCCGTCAAAGTACATTGTCCAAGTTTCATCGTTGATGTGTAAAATGGCTTCATCTGGGAATAAATACTCGACTGCTTCACTCCCTTCCACTGGATGCTCGGCTAAGAACTCTGCCACTGCCCTTCCTTTGACCGACTTGCACGTTACATACTTTAGGTCAAATTCGGAGAGCAACAGCGATCAACGAGCTAGCCTACCCATAAGTGCTGGTTTCTCGAAAAGATATTTGATGGGATCGAGACGTGAAACCAACATTACGGAGTGAGTTAGCAAGTAGTGTCGCAGCTTCCTGGTAGCCCATACCAAAGCTAAGCAAGCCTTCTCCAGCGGAGTATAGCGGGTTTCGTACTCTAGCATCTTCTTGCTTGGATAGTAGATGGCTTTCTCCACCTTGTCTTCTGCTTCTTGTGCAATCATGCAGCCCATCGTGGTCTCAGTCACTGATAGGTACAAAATCAACGGTTTCCCTGGTTCTGGTGGTGACAATACGGGCGGGTTCTGTAAATATTCTTTAATCTGTTCAAAAGTAGCTTGACATCGGCCGTCCCATTGGAACTTCTTGCCTTTCTTCAGGAGACCAAAAAGTGGTTCACAAGTCAAGGTTAATTTTGAGATAAACCGTCTTATGAATTGCACTTTACCTAGAAAGCCTCGCACCTCATTTTCAGTCCTTGGTGGGGGCATTTCTAGGATGGCCTTGATTTTGGAAGGGTCGACCTCGATGCCCCTTTGTGTAATCAGAAACCCCAGCATTTTTCCCGCTGTAACACCGAATGTACACTTATGAGGGTTTAGCCGCAACCGAAATTCCCTGATCCTTTGAAAAAACTTATGCAAGGCGGTGTAGTGGCCCTCTCTTTCCTTGGACTTGACAATCATGTCGTCCACATGCACCTCAACCTCTTTGTGGATCATATCATGTAATATTGTGGTCGCGGCCCGTTGATAAGTAGCTCCAGCGTTCTTCAACCCAAAGGGCATGACTCTATAGCAGTACGTCCCCCACGGAGTGGTGAATGTAGTCTTTTCCTGGTCTTCTGGTGCCATTACTATTTGGTTGTAGCCTGAGAAGCCATCCATAAATGAAAGCAATGCGTGCCCTGCTGTGAAATCCACCAACTCATCAATATGCGGTAAGGGAAAATCGTCCTTCGGACTAGCTCTGTCAAATCCCTGAAGTCCACGCATACTTGGATCCTGCCATCCTTCTTCGGCACCGGAATGATGTTGGCCAACCAAGTCGGATATTCAGATACCAGCAGGAAGCCTGCGTCGATTTGCTTGGTGACCTCTTCCTTAATTTTGAGAGCCCAGTCCGGGCGGATCCTCCTGAGTTTCTGCTTGACAGGTCGGGCCTCGGGATCAAGGGGGATTCGATGCTGTACAATCTCAGGATCGATTCCAGGCATGTTTTCGTAGGACCACGCGAAAACATCTTTGAAATCTTTTAATAAAGCGACTAAGCGTTCGCGTTCCTCCGAAGACAACGTGGACCCGATCTGGACCAGCCGCGGGTCCTTCTCAGTACCAATGTTCACGGTAGTGATTTCGTCCACTAGGGGTTTAACAAATCTTTCCTGCTCTTGCTCAATTAATCGTTGCAAAACCGGAGGAACTTCGTCCTCGTCGTTTTCATCAAAGTTTTGAAAGTCTGAATTAATGCAATAAATCAAGGGCACAGAAAAGTACTCAGAAACCACAGATATTTCATTCTCATTAGCCACATCCAAATCGTCCGATTCATTTACAACAGACTCAAATGAAAAGGAAAAAGACGACCTAGACAGGACTGTGGCGTCCGGGTTAACATCCCCAGGAGTACCAGACTCAGACTCAGTCGAGCTAGAATCTGATTCCGACTCACAAGACTCGGTGGAATCAGATTCCTGCTCACTACCTGACCCGGTGCTACTGGACAAAAATCCCTCCTCGTATTACCAAATGAGAGAGGTTGCGATAGATGCATCCAAGATAGCTGCTGGTTGGCTCCCAGCCGTTTCATCCCCAATCATGGAAACCGCGAAGTTATCCCCCAAGCACTTATGATCGATCAGAGGATCAGAGAGTAGACATGCCAGCGCTACCCCCGTTTCAAATTCTGTGCCCTCAGGATCCACTGCCTTACACTACTCAACCTCAGCTGATGGGTGCATGCGCTCTGTAACGCGTCATCCCCGGATAGTTGCAGGTCGAAGAAGATCTCGAAGCCTGGCACGCGCTTCTTCTCCGCATTTATCCACGGCTCTGAGAAGCCGCAAAATGGAAAGTCCTCCCCCTCCCGGACAAAGCGTCCGTTCAGGGTACCCTGAATGGGCCTATGCATTAACTCAAAAGGCTTCCCAACCTGCTTTGCTCTGGCTCTTCTGGCCATTTCTTTTCCCTTCCTCACCCAATCCTCTTTGGTGGGCAGATAACCCAAGCCAAAGGTATGAGGGTTGTATGGCACTTCGGCCAATGCTGCAACGCCTTTCCGGCCGCTTCTTCCTAATCCTATCCCAGGGATGTGTTGTAGCTTGTTCATGAGGTAGACGGATTGAGCACTGATGTACACACCTTCATTCATAGCCATAATATTCTGCACCACCCGGGCCTCAGCCAAAGTGAACCCCGATAAGAACACATCCTCCGTGCCATGCTCGATCTCCAGAACTGGTGTAGACACTTCCGGCGGCGGATGGATGGATGAATTTCTGAAGACAATAGCCACCCCCTTCTCGTGAGGGTACTTCAGCATTTGATGTAAAGTGGAAGAGACTGCCTTTACTTGGTGCAACCACGGCTGCCCCAAGACTAGGTTGAAGGTTGCGGGAACGTCCAAGACATGAAATTCGATGTTGTGTTGTCCTGGACCAACCTGGGTCTGAATCTTGACAGTCCCTATCACTTCCCTGCTCGTATTATCATATGCTCTGATCACTTGAGTAGTTGGCACGAAGTCCGCGGGCTTCAACCCGATTGCATACGCTGTTCTGGCTGGGCAGACATTGATGGCGGACCCGATATCAACAAGTACCACCGGTATCCACTTGTCTCTACATTCCACGGAAACATAGAGGGGTTTGTTATGATTTATGCCCTCAGGCGGTAGTTCTTTGTCTGAGAAGGTTAATGCCGGGAAACCTCCTCCCAGAAAGACCAGCCCAACCAGCTGCTCTGGTGTAGTATCTATAGAGAGTTTGGCCTTGTCCATAGCAGATAGGACAGCCTGTCTGTGTACTCGCGACGCCATAAGCACTCCCCAGATGGAGATGTCTGCTTGTATCTTCTTCAATTGCTTGGGCACAGCTTCTTCTTCAATCTGTTTCTCCTTCTGTTTCTCTGCTTCTTTGTCTTTCCCAGACGCCTCAGGTTGGTCTAAGTGCTGGGGCTTGAAATATCGTCCACTTCTTGTCATATGAGCGACCTCGTCAACATACCAGGTATCATCTGGTTGGTTACTTCCCCAATCCTCATCTGTATGGGCAAGACATAAGTCATCGTCTTCTCACCACATTCCGTCGGCAGCCGACAGACACCTGTCCGGCTCCGGTATGATCGTACTTCATGACACCTTCGGTTCTCATGCCCATGACATTTCTGTTCCGTGCACCACGGCACTCTACCCCCATGGCCTTTAGCTTTTACGATTCTCTCGAATCCTCAAACCTTTGTTGTTCCAAGCTGCGTCGATCTGTTGGTTGGTCAATATTCCTGCATTCACAATCCCCAAATTACGGCGAAATTCTTAGCGGTGCTCTCCGTGTGTATTCGACTCTCGGCCCTTCCGCCACCATCGATACTCTTGCCCCTATTCGTTGATAGTTGTGAAATTCTACGATGTCTAGTTGATCATCTAACCATCCGGTAACTTCTGCCGACTCCTCATAGTCGAACCAGTTGATTGTAGCATCCGCTGATTCTTGGTCACTGAAGAACTGGAGGTTGGCAAAGTCCTCTCCCACAGCTGTTAGATCATCTGTTCCCCGTTCAAATCTGTCCCCCTGAATCACACATAACTTTGCTTTTTCTGGCAGCCCTACACTCAGCTCAGACTGGCCCATTGACTGGATGTATTCACTTGGATCATAAGCCCCTTCAGCAAGATTCCCGGACTGTTCAATCTCAGACTCATCAACTCCCTTTTCCCCTGAAATCTGCCATGTCCCATCTTCGGTGGTCACCACCACTGTCTTAGATTGGGTTGTGGAGATGTCCATCATGCAAAAGTCAGTGCAGATAGGAAGGATCACCTCCGGCTTAGGTAGGTGGGATGGGGTGATATAGATACTAGGATCGTAACACACGACCCCAGTTTGGATGAAGTTGATTCTGTTGGGAGGAGGGGCTTGGTTATGTTGTGGGAGAGGATTTGTTGTGACGTTGGGTTTTTCGGGAGGCGCGATCACCTATTTGTCAATAAGATCCTGGATCTCATGACGCAATCTAAAGCAACGGTCGGTGTCATGACCATGCTGTTGGTGATCTGTGCGATATTTTGCAGTCATGAGAGGGAGGGAGTGGATTTGGTAGTGGCCTCGGCTCTAGGGGCGTCAAATGCTTCTTCCTGATTAATACCCCCAGAGCCTTGGACAGGGGCATATATAGGGGGGTGAAGGTTCTTTGGCCTCTAGGTTGATATTTGGTGTTTTGGGTATTGCTTCCAGATACGCCAGAGAAAGGCGTGGCTGTCGTGGGTCTTGGGGGAGGGGGAGTGGTGGTGACCATGCTCACCTCTGAAGCTCGTGCAGTTGCAACACCACTTGGGCCTGTGTTATTGTTACGGTTGAAAGTCCTTCTGGGTTGCTCCTTATCCTGGTCGATCAGATCTTGTTTTATGGCATCCTCGATTTGTACCCGCATCTCGTGTAAATCTGAGAAGGTGGGAAAGGGAAGTACGATCATCTTCTGCATCAATTTCGGTTGGAGATTGCGCACAATCATCCTGATTTGATCTTTGTCTGTAGGCCTCAAGGTCATCATCGATGGCTTTGCCCTCCAACGAGTTACGAAGTCTGAGAAAGTCTCCTTGGGTTCCTGCCTCGTCGTTTCGAGATCACGGCTTGTAATCTCGATCTGTGTATTGTACGAGTACTGTGTAACAAAGGCCTCAGCCATTTCATCCCAGCTTCTTTTTACCTCATCTTCTAACCGGCGTACGGATGGCCACACGACAAAGTTCGGCCAAACAGGGAAAGCTTTTGTGGTCGGGTTAGGCCCATTGGCCGTAGGATGTCTGAGAATAACCGAAGATGGACCATGGGATCTCCGGACCCATCGAAGCGGTCAATTTGTGGCATCTTGAATCTGTCTGGCAATGTTACGGCTACATCGGTGTACCCATCTTCGATGTCCGGAATGGCTTTTACCCCTTGTGATTTCTTGAAAAGCTTCTTAAGCTTGCTTTCGATTTAGGCCAGGGTCGATTTCGAACTCAAAGGGAGAGTCCGGGTGGTTGGGTGTATGAGTCTTGGACAGTTGAGGTGGAAGCAGGGGCGGAGCTAGCTCCGTTGGAAGGTTTGTGTCCTCTTGGATATTCTGGACATTTGGCATAGTGTTCTGGGTGTTTGGCAGAGCATTACGAGCAGAGGAGCTGCTTTCGGGTAATGGGGGCCTGGTGGAGGAGGAACGATGAGAAGTAGATGCCGCGATTCTCATTGCTGACCTAGTAATGAGCTCGGCTTTCTTGGGCCATGACTGCGTAACTGTTGCTTAGAAAATTCCGCTTAGCGGATGGCATCCTCTCAGTATCATCTCATGCTCTCTTGCATTTGACGCATCATTTCCTCTATCCCGGCTATATTACATTGGTCGGTATTGACCGACCGTAAGTGTATCTCTATGGAAGAAAGCAATCCCAACTTTACTGTTTCTTTGCTAAAGTAGCCCACGTCCGGTAATCCTCGCTCGACATTAATCGCCTCCTTGGCCTTCTCCTGACAACTGGGGGTAGGGAGTGGAACACTGGATGTCCGTTAACCAGATCCTCAAATCGATTGAGTCGGTGACCTCGTGCCCAAAGTGCTTGGGGAATATCTACTGGGTTGGAAGCAATGGTGCTACAACTGCCCCTAGCAAAAAGATAAATAAAGCGAAAAGGAAATAAATAACCAGATAAATGAAGAGCATGACAGCTTAAAATAAATACACAACACACAGTCGGGCATACAACACACGGCTTATAAGCTGAAAAACACACTGTCTCCAAATCTCGATCAACATCACTCAATCATCGTTCCCCAAAGATGAACACGATACCCATGAGATAACCGATTCTCAACATCTTGACGATGCCCGCAGTTCGATGCCCAAACTTGCAAACCGATACATGCATTCTGTGAGAGCGACTCTAAAAGCACATAACAGATAAGTGAGAGCCAAAACACCCCTATGTTGGGGTAGGGTTTCCCTGCCCTATTTTGTCAGGAACTAGGGTTTCACTACGCACGCAGCGGTTTCAAACAACCTATAAACGGGTAAGCAACATGTCCTAGTTTGGAATGGTCACTATGGATCCGAATATGCACTAGGTCGAATGGTCAAAAAGGGTGCCCCGGTAAAATCGGGGTTTGTGTTCCCATGCTGTCAGAGCCCACTGCCGATCAGCCTTATGGTCATGCCTTGACAAGACAAGCCTCCGGCAAATCGTTCGGGAATGGCATATGGCAAACACGGTGTCCTAGGCACACCAATGCAAATGCAATGCAAAGAAACACACAAGTGTAACCAAAACAGATATCATGTGTTCGAGTCAAGTTCTCTAAATCCCCAGCAGAGTCGCCAGAAACTGTAACACGCCCACGGGGGACCTCGCTATAGCTCGGAACTTGATTTGTGTTACGGTTCTTAATCTCGCACCAAAGAGTCCAAATCCGGCAAATCATTTTGAGAAAACAGATTTTTAGAAAAGAGTGCCAAACATGGACTGCTTTGCCAGATACAGAGTCGCCACCTAAATATTTTATTTTGGGAAATTTAGGAAACCCTGACTCGTTGCCTAAGGCCACGTGTCCGTCATCACCAAAGTTGCCTCGGCTCGGGAACTTGGGTACGATTGGGGAAGGTCACTTCGTGAGCACCCCCGCTCGCCTAGTCAAAGACCGGCCTCTACTAACCATGATATCTATTTTTGAAAACATTGTGTGTTCTTATTCCGGTTATTAGCCTAGATTTACTATGTGATGCGCACAGCATACAAGTATAGACTGGATCGCCTGAATTGGAACCAAACATTTCATGCTTGTTTGTTTGAAAATGGTTTGATGGTGCTACTCGTAAGTAGGCTAAGACGTGGATTTGC
The DNA here is from genome assembly GCA_025200525.1 of Camellia lanceoleosa. Taxonomy (NCBI): domain Eukaryota; kingdom Viridiplantae; phylum Streptophyta; class Magnoliopsida; order Ericales; family Theaceae; genus Camellia; species Camellia lanceoleosa. The sequence continues at coordinate 54,231,760 of CM045761.1, read as the reverse complement.
CACCCTCGGGTGGGCTTAAGAAAACATGATTTTGCCACTATCTAGTGGGCTTTAAAACAAACATTTGATGAATTGTTCTAATCCAAATAACCCAACCTCCACTCACAGGCGTTCAAGCAGTTATATCACATAAGCAAATAGCCTCATGGTAAGCATGCTATCATGGCAGTCACTCACACGCATGCAAGGATGCTAAAGCATAAAACTCACCGAGTACTCCAAGCCAAAACAAAAACTCATTAGAAATCGTGCATGATCCTAAATATACAGGATTGCCTAATGCAACACATGCAAAAATGCAACTATAGCAGGCTCGGCTATCCTAAACATGGCATATGGAATGCTACAGCTATGATGTATTCAACTTGGAATTGAAATACAAATGCAGTTAGTATGATGCGCTGAGCCCGGTGCATGTAAAACAGATGAATGAATGCAAACATGCTATCATACTGTATGCTAATTGAAATATGCCCTAATCTAACCATCATATGCAGGTAAATAAAAGGGAAGAAAGACGTGGGATTGGAAGACATACATCACACTCACCCACACTTATTACAATTTTTCCCTTGCATAGAGGGTCCGAATAAATATATAGTCTTGAATAAAAGAATAGTACAGTCCAAATAATACAGTCCAAATAATGTACAAATTCCTAATTAATCAACAATTTAACTAAGAAAATAATAAACTGGCATGCAAGCCAGGGACTGCCTTGATTCTGATGAATGATGTATGTTTAGGCTGCCTTGCGCGGAAATCCCCTGGGATGCCTCAATTAGCCTCTATTTTGCACCTGTTCTTGAAATGCGTGCCAAGCCTCGGAAGACTGCTGATTCTTGATTTTGCTGCAACAGAGAGCAGGAAAGTGGCATAGTAATGTATTTCACAAATGTATGCATGTCTCGATCCTCGTGCCACCAATCACGCATCTCGATGCATGATGGCTGAGGAGTCGAATTGCACAACTCAATATGAAATGAATGCATATGAAAATACAACAAAACCTAACTCCATCATGGATAATCCCGAATTAATAGGGACTGGGGAATTGAGACATGTTCCGTCACTCGGAGTACGGAACGTACCTCGTTTCCCGTGCCCGGGCTAACTCCTATCCCGAACACGATGCAATATGCATGATATGCATGAAATGCAACTAAGATACAACCTAACATGCGAAAGGCTATGAAATGGCATACACGATGCACGAGGAAACATGGCATACACAATGTGCTAATATACGGCCTAGCATACGCAATGCTATGGAATGAAATGGCATACACAATGCAATATGGGCTTACACCAACATAAGTGGACCTCGGCCACACTCACATAGGAGGCCATAAGATGAAAATGAGACAACTCGAAATACGTGCACGCGTGCACGCTATCATGCAAAAATCAGAGGTAAAATGAGATGCAAAACATCCCCGAAACCCGGTAAAATGAAACCCGATGCATGAAACGAGTCCCGAAACACGGGTTTTGGCGCATGAAATGGCCTATAACTATACAATGCATACATAATTTGAATATGAAATGAAAAGACAGAAGCAAGGAAGCTCCGAGACAAGAATTTTTACAGTTTAGAGTGGGGCCAAACAGTGGGTACAAATGGGACTAAATTAGCATACAAAAATGGCTCCGCAAGGGAGGTAATGAAGCAAGTCACAAATTCTGGCCCCAAACAGAAAATGGGCCTTCTACAATATTGAAGAGAGGCTGAAAATATGATGTTTCACAGTTTATGACAGGTCCCAAAAACAGATACAAATATGCCAAAGATCTCATGCAAGAAATGAGCCAACCAAGGGGCAAAGAAGCAAGTAGTGGCTGGAGGTCTCAAACAAGTGAGGGCCCTTCAACAATGTTTAAGAGGGACCCAAAATATGGCTTTTTACAGTTTAGAACCAGCCCCAAAACAGTATACAAGTATGCTCAAAATATCATGCAAAATGAGGCCACCAAGAGGGCTATAACATGAAGTATACAAAGGGTGTCTCAAACAGCCATAGACCCTTAATGAAAAATGAAGAGAGGGTCAAAATAGGGCCATTTTCAGTTCGGACCAAAGTCCAAAAACAGAGACACAATAGGCTAATAAATCATGCAAAAATTGGGACCAAAGAGGGGTACAATGGCAAGTGATACATGGAGGTCCCAAACAGTGGTGAGCCCTTCTTCAATGTCGAAGAAGGGCTCAAAATAATCCTATTCACAGTTTACATCAGAGCTCAAAACAGACTAAACATAGGCTAAAAATATCATGCAAAAATATGGCATCCAAGAGGGGTAATGAAGCAAGTGTAACAAGGGGGTCCCAAACAGTGAAGGACCCTTAATGGAAGATGAAAAGGAGCTCAAAAACTTGGAAATCCAAGTTTGCCCCCAAAAGTTGTCTCCCCCGGATACAGGTTTTGGGGGGAAAAAAGTATACAGCTGTAATGTACTCACTGAGAGGAGCAAGGCCGGCCAAGTATTGGAGCTGCAGGTGGCCGGCCGGCCACCCCCCATGGCCGGCCGGCCAGGGGTCAAAAAGGCCAAGTTGAATTGGTGGCCATCCACCACCAATTGATGTCCTCCCAGGTGCCCTCAACACAACCCTGTGGTCCAAAATTGGCAACTGTGAACCAGGAGAGAGAACAACCCACTTTTCAAAGGGGTTCAAAAGGGTCAAATGGAATTACTGGCCGGCTACCACATATTGGTGGCCTCCCAGATGTGTACATCACAAATATGGGGTTTCGGGTTGAGGAAAGTGGCCCTAGGGTGGTCAACATTGACTTTGAAGTGAGAAAAACGGGCGTCGGAGGGCGATAATGGAATATAACTGGTTACTGGAACACTTACTGACCTCCCACCCTTCTACAACCTTCCTGGTGATAAAACAGAGGTCCCTGGAAAAAATGAACGAAAACTGATGCAAAATGAAGGTTCGGGGGCCGAAACGTGCAGTCCGAGGCCCCGAAAACCGACTGTTAGGCACCGGGAGTGGTGTTCGACCATGAAGTGGTTCTCTTAGACCACAGTGTCCCTCAAAAGGGGGGAAATAAGATGCATGCCAAAAACCGGAGCAAATGGAGGTAGTTAGGCGGTCCCGAACCGAGGCACACGGCCTGACGGCTCCGAAAACCGGGAACCGGGCTCCGAAATGGGCAAAATGGCCTACGGCCACGAAATGTAGCCCACGGCCACTGAGAGATGGTCTATGAGACCTCTCCCTCCCCTCAGGAAGAGAAAACAGAGAAAACAGAGCCTGGTTCGCAAATCGAGGCAAGGCACAGAAAAGCCCAGAAGTTCGGAGGCAGGGCTTACGGCCGAGACTCTAAAACCTCTGGACGAGCACGATATGCAACATCACCAAGCGCTCAATCGGTGACATCTGAGTCTTAAGGTCGGTCAAAAATGGGGTGTCTACAGGTGCATTATGCCTTAGGGCCGATTACGTCTCCGGATTCGGAGCCCTCCTTAGGTGCATGACCCCTTAGGGCCGATTAAGTCTCCAGATTCGGAGCCCCCCCTTAGGTGCATAACCCCTTAGGGCCGATTAAGTCTCCGGATTCGGAGCCCCCCTTAGGTGCATGACACCTTAGGGCCGATTAAGTCTCCGGATTCGGAGCCCCCCTTAGGTGCATGACACCTTAGGGCCGATTAAGTCTCCGGATTCGGAGCCCCCCTTAGGTGCATGACCCCTTAGGGCCGATTAAGTCTCCGGATTTGGAGCCCCCCCTTAGGTGCATAACCCCTTAGGGCCGATTAAGTCTCCGGATTTGGAGCCCCCTTAGGTGCATGACACCTTAGGGCTGATTAAGTCTCCGGATTAGGAGCCCCATCGGCACAGGAGTGCATAACACCCTGTTTCACGAACAAACCAAAACAAATCTAAGCACGCCAACATCCGAAGTAAGGTGGTTAACTAGGCATACAAAAAAGTCAGAATAAGACACAAATGTTTGAAATAAAACTTTTTATTTGATCAAACAAGTGTTACATAAACGCAATCCGCATTTGAGCGTTACAGTATCCATTTTCAACCTCAAAAGCTAAAAAGAGGAAAAGACGCATTCGCAAAGTGGCAATGTCGAATTAACTCTCGTCACCCAGTAGTCCTCCACGGTTTGCAGTGCCTTGATCCAACTATGTCCAAGCCCATAACTTGCGCTTTACCAGATTTCCCCTAATACCCTTGACAACATCAAGGCAAAGATCCAGGACAAGGAACCCCCCCCCCCTCTGACACCATTGACAATGTCAAGGCAAAGATCTAGGACAAGGAAGGGTAAACCCAACGGTCGTTGCCTTTCCTTTCGGGGTGATCTGCTTCGACGACTTGGAGACTCATGCCGACTTTTGGACGCCCCGCCTCCCATACGGATGCGTTCTCTGTCGCGCCCCATTGTAACACCAAGCTCGGCTGAAGTTTGAGCCTCTCTAACTAACATACCCATTTATCTCACCTCACATAATAAGTTACTGTTTATCTGCGCGAAGCGCCCACTCCTTTTATTCTCAATAGTGGCGGTGATCTCGAGGCCCCGATCCCGAGGCATTTTCATTAACGCTAAATTCCATGAGACAAACGTCGGTTGACATTCCCCATGGCCCGGTTATCCAAACGACTTTTTGACGCACATGCACTGGACTAAAATCTAGGCCTCGAGCCGAGTCGCATTTTCCACAGCCACTCTATTCACTTGTTTTTGGCTTCCTCAAGTCACAATGGCCTCATTCAGGAATAAACGGTTGTCACTCGACGCCGATTAACATTTACACATTCATTCAAGCATGTATATAACAAAACGAAACATGTACATACCGAATACGAACTGCAACGACACATTTACAATAGAACGTTTTTATTCAAACAAACAATAAATTACATAGTTTTCAAGGTGTTCTACGTTTCAACCTCACAATAAGTACACTTATACGGCGTCGCCCTTGTCGTCACTCTTCTCGACTTCAAAAGCAGAAAACAGAAAATGTTTACGGTAGTAGAGTGGCGACGCCGAATCAATGCCCATCGCTCGAAGAGCTTGCGTGGCTTGAGATGCCTTGATCCAACCGTGCCTAAACCCACGATTTTCACACCGACAAACTTCTTCGGCAAGTTTCTCCTTGGTCTTTTCGATTCCAACTTTTCGGCCATCGTGAAAACCTTTTTTGTAGGCCCTACCCTTCGCGTTCTCCATTGCGAACATACTAGCCGTCTCACGATCAGCGAGCGCGGCACTAATGAGCCGACTGGTAACCCTTTCTTTCACCATTGCGTTTCCCTGACCGGCGGGTTGTGCCTGAGCTGCCTTGACCTTCCTTCACTCGCGCTTAGCCGCCTCCACACGAGCCTCCAAACTTCGAATACGCTCTTCTTTCTTCTCCATTTCTCGGCGGATAGCACGCAGTCGCATGCCGATTTCATAGGCCGTGTAGAGCCCCTTCACCGCCCCGTGAATGCCTTCTCGAAATACTTCGTAGTCCTGTTGACCTACCATCGATTGCTGAATCTCAGAGGGAAAAATTTGTCTAGCAAACTTGACCGCTACATTTGGGTCTTGAACGACCGAGTCTGCTTCTATCATGGGTCTATTCCCCACGAATGCCACGAAGCTTAGTGGGCGTGGATTCGCGTCAGATCCCCTCTCGACTCGAGGTTGCGAAGATCTGCCCTACGACTACTTTTCCCGCTTGGGCGACCTACTTCGACGTCGTGGAGACTTACGCCTCTCTCGACCCGCGAAACTCCTACTCCTTGTGTGAGCAGGATCACTCCCTCGATTCATGTCTCCACCCAGATCAACTAGTGTTCTCGCTTCCCCTCTGCTGTTGAAGAAAAGTCTGTTCGACATTCGCACGATACCTTCAAAAGCTGGAATCAGTAGTTTGCTGTACTCATAAAACACTCAATCATTTATCCTTTACAGAGGCAGCACCCTCGAGGCAATCTCATTAATTGAGAAAACCTCAATCGGCCGGCGCCCAAATGATCATGCAATCTTATTAAGGCAATCTCACAATATTCGAATTCGGCTTCAATGCCCCAGACAGCCCATGAATCAACTTCAAAACTCCGAAGTTCGTCTCACCCGGCACCCGAATAGTCGTGCACTGCCTGGGGCAAGGGCAGATAGATTTATCAATATTTGGCTTCAGTGCCCCAAACGGCCCATGAATCAACTTCAAAACTCCGAAGTTCGTCTCACCCGGCGCCCGAACGGTCGTGCACTGCCTGGGGCAAGGGCAGATAGATTTATCAATATTCGGCTTCAGTACCCCAGATGGCCCATGAATCAAGTTCAAAACTCTGAAGTTTGTCTCACCCGGCGTCCAAAAGATCATGCACCGCCTGGGGCAAGAGCAGATAGATTTCTCAATATTCTGCTTAAGTGCCCCAGCCGGCCCATGAATCAACTCCAAAACACCGACGTTCGTCTAAGCCGGCGCACGAATGGTCATGAATGGTCATTCACCGCCTGGGGCAAGGACAGATAGATTTATCAATATTCGGCTTCAGTGCCCCAGACGGCCCAACTTCAAAAGTCCGAAGTTCGTCTCACCCGGCGCCCAAACGATCATGCACCGCCTGGGGCAAGGGCAGAAAGATTTATCAATATTCGGCTTAAGTGCCCCAGCCGGCCCATGAATCAACTCCAAAACTCCGACGTTCGTCTAAGCCGGTTCACGAATGGTCACGCATCGCCTGGGGCAAGGACAGATAGATTTATCAATATTTGGCTTCAGTGCCCCAGCCGGCCCACGAATCGGTTCACTAGCAAGGTACCAACGGACTATTTGGAGTATGAATGATAAGTCAATATTACCAAGATATTCAATCGTGAAAAGCTCAACAGAGTAACCATTCTATCTAAAGTAGTGAAAGGCAAAACATTCTTCATTAACATAACTTCACAAACTATGTACAAATGGTGGTGAAATACCAAGGTAATTTTTATTACTAAATTAAGCGCAAATAATAACCAATTTATACATGAAAACTACCCTGAGCCAACAAAAGTCTACCAAGAAAACACTTACATCAAAATCAAAACTACTTAATACAATCGAAATGACTCCCAGATCAATCCTCGGGGTCAGATTCAAGTGGCTCAACATCCACTTGCTCGTAGGGAATTGGCAAGGCCAATGTAACTCCAGCGGCAGCAAGGGCTTTGAGCCACCCATGTTTGAACCCCCGATTCTCGAATTTGGGGACTTCATCTACATATTCCGTGTAGGCGGCGCTTTTTCCTACCTCAAATGCCCCAGAAGCTTTAGAATCGGCTTTTTCCTTGGCCGCCTTGAGCTCCGCTAACTGAATCTCCGCCTCGGCAAGTGCCTCCTTGGCTAACTTGAGCTATTCTTCGCTCGCATTTGCCCTACTCTCAGCCTCAGAACGGAACTGTTCAGGTGAGCAAGCCCTTTCCTTTTCTGCTTTAGCTCGCGCACTCTCCATCGCGGCTCTCATCACCTTAAACTCGACCCTACTCTTTTGACCGTCCACCTCCTCTTGCAAACGCTCAATCCTGCTAAGGGCATCATGCAGGCGGCAAACTAGGTCCGCGATCCTGCCAACAGTCTGCAAAACAAGTTGAGGTCGTCAGATTCCTTAATGAAAACAAATTCAAGAGAATCTGAGATGCACTTACCGGAAGTGCCGACTGAGTAGATGGGGCTACAGCCACAATATCTGGCACGACACGAAAGGCTGCGTTGTCAGCCGGCAAGGAAATTAAAGCCACCAGGCTCAACGCCACGGCTGGATCCTTAATGGCTGAAGCATCGGAAGAGATTGGCGTGTCTTTGATCTTTGGTCGAACAATAAAAGGCGCAACCACGTCCGACTCTTCTAAACGAGGCCGTTTGTTAGCAAGGCTAATTTCCAACCCGGCCTCCCCTTCGGCGCTACGCTTTTCGCTGCGCTCCTCCGGAATCAGCCGTTCGCCAGTGACTTGTTGTTCAACCTCTTGCCCCGTTTCGGCCGCAGCAACCTGAACCGTCTCTTCAGTAACGGGTACAAAAGCTTTAATCAAGGTGGGCTTAGAGTGGACGGCCTTGGCCTTCTTTCGAGCAGCCATTCGCTTGGCATTTTTCTTTTGTGTCATCTGCGTAAGGCTTTCCCCAGCCATACCTTCGAAAAAATCGCCAGGTAGGTCTTCCAAATTTGCAAAAATATCCTCGGAAGAAAACTCTGCCAGACCTGAAGTGGATAGTGAAGGCTGTTTAAGTCGGGCAGCCTCGAACCCCGAGTGTATCGCTTCGACAACCTCTTCAGCCTCCTCAGCGACCTCCCTAGTTGGTTCGGCAACCACCTCTACCACCGGTTCCGCGTCTGCCCTCGAATCCGAATCTTCAAGGCCGGTTTGCCTAAGACTCTTGAAGCTGGAAAAGAGCAGAGCCGAAAGTTGTTGATCGCCGGTTGGAATTGGAATGCCTTCCGCAACCGAGAATGTAGTATAAGTAGGTTCGTACCGAAGGAGTATGTGAGCAGCTCTTCCTTGCTTTTGTACATTTGGATGACCGAAGTATCTGAGTGCAGACTTGATCTCCTTAAGGACTGCGTCGTCGGTTGATGGAAGAATCTTCTTCAAACTGTTACCTGCAAAGAACAAGGAATGATTAAAGGAAAAGAGCCGAATAAAAGGCAAGCCAACAAACACAAGGCGTTACATGGCAACCTGGATCACCCTTCCATCTGGGAATAGGATCTAAGCAGTCTTCGCCTTTCTCGAACTCCCAATTACCTCGGACATTGACCATTACATCATCAACCCTCTTGCCAGAGCTGGCAAGCATGGTTATCAAGTGATGGTCAGTGTCCTTGGCCCTGAGAAAGTATCGCCCCAGCCGACTGGAAGATTTGGCCAAAGCGTAGCAATGTCGAATCGCCAGAATGCCAAGGTTGATCCTGAGACATCGGTTCAACTCTATCACCCCCATGATGATTCGAAAGAAATTTACGTTGGGCTGAGAAGGAATCAGACTCCAATAGTGAAGGACGGCCCTAAGCAGTGGATGTAGGGGAAAGTGGACTCCGCCCTCCGCTATGGATAAGAGAGGGAAGACGATCATATTTTGATCCTCCCTCTCCATATCAAGAGTACTGTCCATCACAAGAGACAAGTGGACATCATCGGGAATGGAAAAACGTCGCCGGAATCTGGAAATACGACCCTCAGAAAGGAGGTCTTTCAAGTGTTTAGCCATTTTAGCAGGGATTCAACGTTTCGCCAAAATCAAAATGACAAATAGAAAATAGGATTGTAAAGAAAGGATAAAAAGACTTACGAAGATTAAACGGAGCAGAGATAGACGGAGCAAAATTGCACAAAATGCGAATCAGAGAAGGAACACCTGCTGACGGTCCAAGAGTCTCGAATACTCAACGAAATGTGCATTCGAAAGGATTGAAATTTCAAATCGCAATAAATGCGAGACGCACGAATGAGGCGGGAAAGTGTAATGATGATCGAAAAGGTGTGCGTATTCTGACATCTGTATTGGGGTACGCGAAGCCGCCTGACCTATTTTAACTTTTCCATTTCAAGACCGAACACATCGATCAACTATCACTAATGGGGAGTTCGGGAGGAAATTGTGAGAGCCGAATTAATTGGCTAAATCAGAAGGTGCGTCTTAGAAGACTGATCTTAATCGGCAGTGTCTTATGAGTGGGAAGTCTAATATAATATACGTGCCGAATACGTATAGATCCTTAGAGCCGAATAAGAGAAAGGACAATGATTGAAAAGTAGGCCCTAGTCCCGAGGATCAAGGGAGAACCAAGTATAAATACAAGAACCACGGATTTAGAAAGGTAGGTAAGAATCACTTCACTTAACTTAGTAAACAAGCTATCTTGAGTATCTGAACTGACTTGTCCGTCGGAGTGCTAATTCCGGCACCCTCGACTAGAGTGTTTGTATCTTTTCAGGTGACTAGCTGAGGATCAGTAGCGTCTCCCAGGATCTGAAGAGTATTTCCAAACCACTTCCCTACAATGACCATTAGGCCAGTTGACAAAGATCAGATACGGATGGTTGTGCGCAACCTTTAGCCCAAGCTCATGCAGAAGATGATCATCCTCTCCGTTCCCACATTTGCAGATCTACATGAGATTGGGGTGCAGATCGAAGACGCCATAAAACTGGGTCTGATTGACCATGAAGGAAAGCAGCGCAAGAGGGCATTCAACCGTAGTACAAATGCAGGCACGAGTAGTGTTGCAGCTGCCAGGACTTCAGATGTGGGCATGGTCACCACCACCACTCCAAAAACCCTTACAGCTACACCCTTCACCGGTGCGTCCGGAAGTAGCTCACAACCAGCCAGATATGCACCCCGAGGCCAAAGAACCTTCACCCTACTATACATGTCTTTGTCCAAGGCTTTGGCGGTTTTGATCAAGAAAGGGCACTTGAAGCCCCTAGAACCGCGGCTATTACCAAAAAAATTCCTCCCGCCCATAGCCTAGCAAAGTATTGTGCCTATCACCAACAACATGGTCACGAAACTGACCAGTGCTTTAGATTGCATCATGAGATTCAGGATCTCATCGACAACAGGGTGATCATGCTGCCGAAGAAGCCCAATGTCACAACCAACCCACTCCCACCACATAACCAAGCTCCACCACCCAAACACATTAACCTGATCCAAACTGGGTTTGTGTCATATGACCCTAGCAGATATATCACCCTTTTCCACGTACCCAAGCTGGAGGTATTCATTCCAAAAAGCACGGATTTGTGCATGTTGGATATCTCCCAAACCCAACCCGAATCAGTGGTGGTGACTATCGAACATAGAACAGGGATCATTTTGGGGGTAGAAAGGAATGATGATTCAGAGCCTAAGGGGTCTGCGAGTTTGGTGTACAACCCGAGCGGTTAGATCACACCAACCGATCAGCCTAAGCTAAGGGTAGAATTGCCAATGGGGGAAGAGATCAGTGTTGTATGGGAGGATGGACCTAATCAGGGGCTAGATGACCTAGCAGAGTTGGAGGAGGATATCGTGAATCTGTAATTCTTCAATGAACAGGATCTGGGAGACGTGACTGTCAATTGGTTTGATTTGGATAGGTTAGCAGAAGCTACTAGGTGGCTCAGCGACGAGCCAGATATTGTTGAACAACCTCAGCCAGAACAAGGACCGTCAAAAACAGAGACATCAACAGTAGCCGAAATGGCTAGGAATTAAGAGCAACCACCGGAGAGCATCGGTGTTAAGAATTTTGCTCAGAACACGGGTAGTTTAAGTACGAAACATGCTGAACAGCTGGTTGCGTTGAAGTAGTTTGAGCAGGAAAAGATCGAAGATCTAGAGAGGGCCAGAAAGGCCAAAGCCCCTGTGGGGACGGAATATGCTATGAGCACAAGAACGGGAGGTGTTATGCGCACAGGAACAATTGTAACAGAACCAGATAGCTGCTTGTCAATGGCTGACGGAATGTGGTGGGAAGATGACAACCTATGTCTTGCCCACATAGACGAAGATTGGGGACAAAACCAACCGGATGATACCTGGCATGTGGGAGAAGTTGACCACATCACTAGGAGTGGGCGGTATTTTAAGCCCCCACACTTAGATCAACCAGAGGCGTTCGGAAAGGACAAAGAATCGGAGAGACAGAAGGAGAAACTACTCAAGGAAGAGGTTATACTGAAACAGCTTAAGAAAATCCAAGCAGAAATCTCCATTTGGGGATTGCTGATGGCCTCAAGAGTAGACAGACAAGCTGTCTTTTCTACAATGGACAGGGCTAAACTTTCAATCGACACCACGCCTGAACAGTTGGTGGGGCTGGTCTTTCCGAGAGGAGCTTCCCCGACATTGACCTTCACTGATAAGGAACTACCGCTTGAGGGCTCAAACCATAACAAACCACTCTACATCTCTGTGGAGTGTAGAGAAAAATGGATACCAGTGGTTCTTGTCGACACAGGATCCGTTTTCAATGTGTGCCTGTCGAGGACGGCATATGCTATCGGGTTGAAGCCTGCGAATTTTGTGCCAACTGCCTAGGTGATACGGGCATATGATAACACCAGTAGAGATGTGATGGGGACTGTACAGATTTAGACTCAGGTTGGTCCAGGACAACACGACATTGATTTTCATGTCTTTGACGTTCCCGTAACCTTTAATCTACTTCTAGGGCGGCCGTAGCTGTACCAGGTGAAGGTGGTCTCTTCCACCCTACACTAGATGTTGAAGTACCCTCACGAGAAGGGGGTGGCTATAGTTTTTGGGAATTCGTCAACCATCTGCCGTCAGAGGTTTCTACGCCAGTTCTGGAGATTGAACATGGCACGGAGGATGTGTTCCTGTCAGGATTTACCCTAGCCGAGGCTCGGGTTGTACAAAACATTCTAGCAGTTGATGAGAGGCTGTACGTCAGCGCACAATCAGTCTACCTTATGAACAAGCTCCAGCACATCCCCGAGATGGGATTAGGGTGAAGTGTCCGGAAAGGCATTGCAGTATCGGCCGAAGCGCCGCATAACCCACATACCTTTGGTTTAGGTTATCTGCTGACCAAGGAGGATTGGGTGAGGAAGGAAAGGAGATGGCCGGAAAGGCCAGAGCAACGCAGGCCAGGAAGCATTATGAGTTGATGCACCGACCTATCCGAGGTACCCTGAATGGACGCTTTGTTCGGGAGGGGAGGACTTCCCGTTCTATGGCTTCCCAGAGCCGTGGTTGAATGCAGAGAGGCAGCGCTTGCCGGGGTTTGAGATTTTATTTGACTTGCAATTGTCTGGGAATGATGTTGCCGAAGAGCAAACAGACCCGATAGCTGAGGCAAAGCAGTGCAAAGAAGAGGGTTCCGAGAGCAAAGATATTGAAATGGGGGTAGCACTGGCTCGTCTACTCTCAGATCCTTAGATTGTACAAGAGTGCTTGGGGAATGACTTCTCAGTGTCCATGATTGGGAATGAAGCGGCTATGAGCCCCTCTTCAAACATTTTGGATGCATCCATCGCACCCTCCCTCATCTGGCAATACGATGAGGGTTTCTTACCGAGCAACAATGGGTTAGGTAGTGAGCCGGAAACTGATTCCACTGAGTCTGTGGAGTCGGAATTAGGTTCCAGCTCATCTGAGTCTGAGTCTGGTATTCGTGGGGGTGACAACCTAGATGCCACAGTCCTATCTAGGTCGTCTTTTTCTTTTTCCTTTGAGTCTATTGTAACAGACGAATCAAGCAATTTGGAAGTGATTAATGAGAATGGAGTAACTGTGGCTTCCGAGTACTTTTTTGTGCCCTTAATTTATTGCATTAATCAGGATTTTCAAAATTTTGATGAAAACGACAAGAAAGAAATTCCTCCGATTTTGCAATATTTGCTTGATCAAGAGCAGGAGAGGTTTGTAAAACCCTTGGTTGATGAAATCACCACAATTAATGTCGGTACTGAGAAGGACCCGCGGCTGGTCTAGATCGGGTCCACGTTGTCTTCGGAGGAGCGCGAGGGCTTAGTCATTTTGTTAAAAGATTTCAAAGATGTTTTCGCGTGGCCCTACGAAGACATGCCTAGAATCGATCCTGAGATTGTATAACACCAGATCCCTCTTGACCCAGAGGCCCGACCGGTTAAGCAGAAACTCCAAAGGATCTGCCCGGACTGGGCTCTCAAGATCAAAGAAGAGGTCACCAAGGAAATTGACGCAGGGTTCCTACAGGTATCTGAATACCCAACTTGGTTGGCCAATATAGTTCCAGCGCCGAAGAAGGATGGCAGAATTCGAGTATGTGTGGACTTGAGGGATTTGAACAAAGCCAGTCTGAAGGACGACTTTCCTCTGCTGCATATCGAAAAATTATTCACTACTGGGCATGCGCTGCTCTTGTTCATGGATGGGTTTTCAGGCTACAATAAAATATTGATGGCACTTGAACACCGAGAAAAGACTGCTTTCACCACCCCATAGGGAACCTATTGTTATAGGGTGATGCTATTTGGGCTGAAGAATGCTAGAGCTACGTATCAACGGGCTGCGACCACAATTTTGCACGACATGATCCATAAAGAGGTTGAGGTGTACGTGGACGACATGATTGTCAAGTCCAAGGAAAGAGAGGGCCACTACACCGCCTTGCAGAAATTCTTCCAAAGGATCAAAGAGTATCGGTTGCGGTTGAATCCTCAAAAATATATGTTTGGTGTTACAGCAGGAAAAATGCTGGGGTTCTTGATCACACAGAGAGGAATCGAAGTCGATCCTTCCAAAATCAAGGCCATCTTAGAAATGCCACCATCGAGGACTGAAAAGGAGGTGTGAGGCTTTCTGGGTAAAGTGCAATTCATAAGACGAGGTATTGCGAAATTAACCTTGACTTGTGAACCACTCTTTGGTCTCCTAAAGAAAGGAAAGAAATTCCAATGGGACGACTGATGCCAAGTTGCTTTTAAGTAGATCAAACAATACTTACAGAACCCACCTAGGTTGTCACTGCCTGAGCCGGGGAAACCGTTGATTCTGTACCTTTCAGTGACTGAAACTACAATGTGCTGCATGCTTGCACAGGAGTCTGAGGACAAAATGGAGAAGGTTATCTACTACTTGAGCAAGAAAATGCTGGATTACGATACCAGCTACACTCCGCTGGAGAAGGCTTGTTTGGCCTTGGTATGGGCTACTAGGAAGCTGCAGCACTACCTATTAGCTCACTCTGTAATACTGGTTTCGAGATTAGATCCCATCAAATATCTCTTCGAGAAACCAGCACTTACGGGTAGGCTAGCCCGTTGGTTGCTTCTACTTTCCGAATTCGATCTGAAGTACGTAACGCGCAAGTCAGTGAAAGGGAGAGCGGTAGCAGAGTTCCTAGCCGATCACCCAGTTGAAATGGATGAAGCAGTTGAATATCTGTTCCCAAACGAGGCCATTCTACATGTCGAAGAAGAAACCTGGACGATGTACTTCGACAGAGCGTCAAACCAATATGGGTATAGGATAGGGGTGTTGTTGATAGCACCCGACAATTCTCGTATTCCTCTAGCATTCAAACTCCGATTCAGAGTGTCGAACAACGAGACGAAATATGAGGCATGTATTGCTGGACTAGAAGCTGCCCTAGAACTAGGGGCAAAACGATTGGATGTCATCGGGGACTTGAACCTTGTTGTATCTCAAGCTAAAGGAGATTGGAAGGTTAAAGAAGAAAAGATAAAAATATATCACCAGGCCTTGGACGTGCTGATTCCTCGGTTTGAGAAACTGAATTTTGCTCATCTGTTAAGAGAGAACAACAGTTCACTGATTTATTAGCAACTCTATCTTCTATGATAGACATCCCTTTCGGAGTCCAGATGCGTTCAATCATCATTGAATCGAAATTTGTGCCGGCCTACAAGTTGATTGCTGTCATAGATGAGGTACAAGATGAGAATCCTTGGTATTACGACGTCTGGAACTTCTTGGAAAATGAAGCGTATCCACCAAGAGCAAATGCCAAAGATAAGAGGGCAATTCGAAGAATGGCTGCTCAGTTCATCGTCTGCAGCGGTAAACTGTACAAGACGGGTCATCTCGGGATGCATAAGCTGTGTGTTGATGCTGAAGAATCCAAGCACCTGATGGAGGCCATCCATGGAGGAAAGTGCGGGGCGCACATGAACGAGGTGATACTAGCCCGGAAGATCCTTAGACAGGGTTATTACTGGTCCACCATGGAGGAAGATTGTATTGGCTTTGTCCGATGATGCCACAAATGTTAGATCCATGTAAACCGCATGAACATTTCGCCGTCGAAGCTGTACAACATGACTTCGCCATGGCCGTTTTCAGTCTAGGGGATTGATGTAATTGGGGTTGTCACTCCGAAGGGGTCCAACGGGCATGAGTACATTCTGGTAGCAATAGACTACTTCACGAAGTGGGTTGAGGCTCCATCTTACACGGTGTTGAAGGCATCGCATATTGCAAAGTTCATCAAGAACAACATCATCTGTCGCTACGGGGTCCCGAATGAGATTATTTTGGATAATGGTTCCCACTTCAAGAAGGAGGTGATCGACTTGTTGGAGAAGTACAACGTGACTTTTCATAAGTTGTCTACATATCGGCCGCAGACCAACGGAGCAGTTGAGGCCGCCAACAAGAACATCAAGCACATTCTGCAGAAAATGGTGGAAACCTACCGGGACTGGCCAGATAAGCTGTCATTTGCTCTGTGGGGCTACCGAACTTCAATTCGAACTTCTACTGGGGTGGCTCCGTATTCATTGGTTTATGGGATAGAGGCTGTTCTACTTATCGAAGTTGAGGTTCTGTCATTACGGGTAGTGGCTGAGTGTCAGATAGCTGAGGCAGATTGGCAGCAAAGCAGGTTCGAAGAACTCATGCTCTTTGATGAAAAAAGGTTGAAAGCACTGTATCATGTCTGGGGTTATCAACGAAGAATTTCTAGGGCTTTCAACAAGAAGGTTAAGTCCATGAATTTCAAGGAAGGGGATCTAGTGCTCAAAGACAACCGAGCTCCCATTCGCGACCCCAGGGGCAAGTTCAGACCCAATTGGACTGGCCCTTACATCATCAAGTCTATCTGGTCGGCTGGAGCTGTCGTTCTGATGGACCTAGATGGCCTAGAGCTCTCCCAGTCGATCAATATGGACAAGTTGAAGAAATACTATCCCTGAGTGGCTCGCTAGGCCGAAAACCCGAAAGGGCAACCTAGGCAAAGGTTAGAGCATGAAAAATTTGAAATAATAAAAACTGAGCTTGTAAGGTCGAAAACCCAGAAAGGGCGGCCTTGGCAAAAGTTAGAGTGCAAAAGGAGAGTGTTAATACACGAGTGAACCCAAGCCGAACTACGTAAGGTTTGATTCCCATCTTTAGGATACGTAGGCAACTTCATTTTGAAGTCCAGCCATAAACACTTCCTCGATCAACTTTGTCCGTGTGATCATGTTGGTCATCTTTGTCTATTCTACATTTGAGAGCTCGGTTGTGATCTCCAGTGCAGTGCTATTCAGACTAGGGGCAACTTTCCAGTTGATGGAATTCGGGGTTGTACATCTCAACGATAGATCTCGGGTGTACCCAGTTTTGATCTATATTGAAAATGGTTTTGAAAAGTTTTAATAAAAGTTGATTTTGCTCAAATTAATCTTTTTACAATTTAAACCATTTTTGGACCAAACGGAAAATTTTTAGTACCCACAACCTTCAATTACATTGATTTTAGTACAGAGTTCCCTCACTCTTGAATACAAATTGAAGTTGCTTTTTATTACATTCATAAAGAAAACTTGAAAGTACTGATAAAGCAATAAATTTGGTACATGGATAAGTCAGGTGTTCCTGCGCCCCCTCCCAAAGCTGGTCGAAACCCCTAATATCAAAGTGCGCCCAACCTGTGCTTCCTCATCAAGCCAAGCTGTGCACTCATCAGAGAGGGTGCAATTGAAAGTGAGAGGGGGGACCAGAAGCTCTCTAGTCCTCCATGATGTGGCATACCGAGCGAGCTGCGTGCCTCGGACTAGAAATGTAGCAGGGTACTCTATCCCTTCTTCTGGGCAGGTCTGATCATGGCCGAACTAGCGCCGGAATCGGAACAGAAAGTAAAATACACAACGTGTCAGACCGATCAATTCAATCCTGGGCTGGCGAGACATGCTGTAACTCATTGCCGGTAGATTGATCCAAGGACAGCGCCAAGCAATGCGGTCTGCGGACAAACTGCACATCCATTCGCACCACCAACCCTCATCAAGGGCATTGACTAGACGTTACAGGAAGAAATAGCTGCGAGCTGAATATGCTGGGCATGGGTCCACAACCTGCAACTTATCCATCAACCATATCTGGAGTGGGATAAAAAATGAGAGATTAAAGAATAGAGAGGTGTACGTGGAGAGAAAAGTGAGAAAAGGGTTTTGAGAGAAAAACCGAGCCTGAAGGCCAAGTGATATGAGAAATATATATGAGATAAGGTAGGAAACATTACCTGCAGTAGTAGTGGACTCCCCACGAATCTAGTTGTCTCCTGGCGATGAAAAGCATCTAAACCCATCAAGGTCTCAGCTATTGTCATGGCGATGCAACTCTTGCCCTCTTTTAGGCCTTGAGCAACCTCAATTAAACGAACGCTAGACCCTCCGGAGCCTGAGGCAAGCAAGAAATGAAATAGCATGCACAAGCAAAGCGCATGTCGCCGAAAACCCTGCCAGTGATGATCGCCGCGGTCATTGGATTAGAAAACCGATGAACCAAACTGGAGATGTCCAATGCCCCATCGCGGATCAAAGACCGAGCGTCATGCATAGTGAGCCCTCACATCCGTCCTAAGGCTTGGATGTGGGCAAAGCAAAATTGTGGCAAAATCTCTTCCTCGCGGTCGAACTCCATCAAAGCCTGGAAGTCTTCGAAAGTAGGACATATCTCTTGTCCACCAAAGCTAAAGACGCGTCTTATCAGATTCCAAAACCTTGCCGCAGCATGAAGAAACAGAAGACCTAGCAGGGTACGACTCAGTGTGAATAGTGCATTTATGCCGAAGCCCCGGAAATTCACCTTTTCCGAGCCATCCAAGGTAGCAACCCAACTTGTGAGATTTTGGTGCAAAACTGAGTTAGAATGAGGGAACCACGAAGCTGGAACCTTTATAGAGGATAAGGCACTGTTCAGAGGACATGTGGCAAGAATCTGGAGGTCTCCAGTATAACTGGTCAGCCGGCCACTTTTTCTAGGCGGCCAGCCACTTTTTCTGGTCGGCCAGCTACTTCTCTGGCCTACAGAACAAAAAAATGGTCGACCAGCCACTTTTGGTGGTCGGCCATGAAGAAAAAGTGGTCTACAGCCTTTTTCTTGTCTCCAGAAGCGGATTCCTAGCCTTTCTATGTGTTGAGAACGCTGAAGGTCTGAGTTTACCTCTGTTTCAGATGCGTTATGTCGCTTTGTTTACCCAAAATGCATTTGCTTATCGAGTTGTTGCTCATTTGTTTATCGAGTTGTTGTTCATTTCTTTATCAAGTTGTTGCTCTTTGCTTATCGAGTTGTAAACTTGTTAGAGTATTGTTGTTGCTTATTGAGATGAGTTGTTTAGTTTGTTGTGTTGGTTCACTACCTGACTTGGCAATACACGGTGTTCAATTTCCATTCAATCTCATTTTTGTATAAAATGATGTGATGCGATGTTTAGAATACAAATACAACACCTTTTGAACAAAAAGCTATTTTCATTCCATCATGATTTCTTTTTATAACATTTTACAACAGGGTACAAGTTTTAAAGAAAAATGAACTGCCTAAGCTGTACAATGTGTTACAACTACATGTAAAAAGAAATATAAAGCAGGAAAATCTGCATCAGTGCTATCAAGCTCAAGATCGAGAGGCCTTCTTTGCCCTCTTCGGCTGAGCAGCCTCTGCACCACTGCCGCCGGCACCCCCATCAGAATCGGAGTCACCGTCCTCGGAGTCCTCCTCGGCGTCACCTCCGTCCTTAGAACCGGAACCGGAGTCATCATCCGTGCCTGCAGATGTCTCTAACTGGGGATGTGCTGACTCCTCCTCCTCCCTAGACTCCTCGTCATATTTGACAGGTGCTCTACGCCTCCCTCAGCTGCGAGTCGAGACCCCTCTCCTAGCTGCTCGAGAAAGCCTGGAGGGCCCGGGCTGTATAGGTACGACCTAAAAGGACAGTTTGAATGCATCAGCCAAAGTATGTATATCAGATGCAAGAATGATGCATAGAATGAGTGCATGCAGATATAGTGTGTGAATGTGTTGTGACAGATGTGCTCTACACATGCAGTAAATCAGTGTGGTGAAATGTTCAATTTTTGGTATGTCATCAAAAGTATGATAAATGCAAGGAAACTGAAAAATACCGGGACACTGTAGGAGTGCCACAGCGTCTCCCTCCGCAAGACCATGCTCTCAAGCGAGGCCACCACCCCGAGTAAGCCCTCAGTATACTCTCTAGGAGGCTGCAGATGCAAGTTCAATTCATCAGTGAATGAATGAATGAATGTCTAAATATCTGAATGATAAATGAAAACTGTGGAGAATACCGGTGGTGAGTCAGGGTCACTGACGTATCGATGATCGGGCAATGGAGGCTCCAGTGGAATCTGGTACGATGTCCCATACTACCACGTGTCAGCTCGGTCAGAAGATCTGGCCACCCAGTATACTGGCATGTCGAGGGTATCCCTCTAGCCCTATCCATCAATGTGCTAGCCCTGCTTCTGGAAGGGATGTCTGCAGCTCAAGCACAACTCGATGACAGAACGTCAGTAGTTCTCCTCGTAGGGGTATGGACACCTGTCAATGGGGGCATCAAGTATGTATGGCGGTATGTCGCGTACTCTTCCTCCTCCAGGAAAAGGATAGCATCGACACCCAACATGAGGTCATCAACCTCCCGGGGAGTGAGACGCTCTGTGGACCGCATGTCCAGTGGAGGCGGCGAAGGGACCTCCTGAGCACGATTACCCATTGTCTGGCGCATGAAGCGATCCCCGAGAAACCAGGCCCTGCCGGCTGGTCCCTCAAACAAAACCCTGTATCGGGAGGCGCCCCATGCCCCAGCGAACTGGAACCGAGAATACCCGGGCATCTCCAGCAAAGGCTGCCAAGTGATCTACGGATAGCAAGTGTATAAACTAATTAGATGTCATAAATATGCAAGATGAATCAAAGTTGAAAGCATGAAAAACTGAGAGTTTTGGTTTACCTCCGTTGCCCGTACGATGTCAAAGAACTGCCTGAGGTATGGCAGAGTCTCCCAGGGCCTAGGCCGGCACTGACCCTCAAATCTGTGTGAATAAAGGATCTCGAGAAGTGCCTCGACCTCGAGCTCAGGGGCAAGCGTCGGGAAGTATGCGTAAATCCACAACTGTGAAAGGTAAGACAGTGGCTGTCAGAATACAGAATGTATAGAAAATGTAAAATCTTGAGTCGAATCACGAATCTGAGAATATCTGAAAATGCACGAATCCGAGTGTGGAATCTTTGAGTCTGAGAATGCTATATGCGCAGTAACGATAATGAAAAGCAGAAATGTAAATCAAGAGGGCAGAATGTACCTCCTAGCCTCTCCAGTAGCCACCCACTACGGTCCCCCGCTCCCGGGAGGTCGCGCTCATGTAGCAGCAAAGGGTAGCGAGGCCAGTACCACCCTAATCGAAGAGTCAGACCTGTGATAGGTCCACCAGAGCACCGAGAAGATAAAGCCCGACCGTGTTCCCCTTGTCAGAGAACAGAGTGGTCCCGAGAAGGAATATAAAAAATCCTCGGGCATACTGTTGTATGGCCTCAAAAGTCTCAGGCATAGTCCTCTTGTACTGCTCGGCGAACTAGGTGTACCTAACCCTGCCTAATGATCTGTCGGTCGGCAGATGGGCTCCGAGCAGATAAGTCCAAGCTGCCTCCCACTCACCCATATCGGTATCGTATGGGATCAGCCGGCCTGCCACGTTAAGGCCCGTAAGCATGGAGAAGTCATATGGGGTCATCGTTATGTCCTCGGTGGCTAAGAAATGGAAGGAGTTGGTGGTGTTCCACCATCTCTCTACTAATACACCTAAAAGGGTCCTGCTCGCCAGATGACGCGACAACCCTATAGAAAACAGGCCAAATCCCACCTCATCAACGATGTGTCGAACGGCATCTGGGAGCTCCATGTACCACTCCCTTGCAATAATCGATCTATAACCCCGTGTGAAACGGGAAGATACCTGTGGGTAGAATGAACAGCTATATTCAGTTGCTAAATAGAATGCTGTGTTATGAACTGTGTGTTCAGATTGAGCAGGGTTATGAGTTGTGTGCCAACTAAACAGAATGTTGTATTATGAACTGTGTGTTCAGATTGAGCAGTGTTATGAGCTGTGTGCCAACTAAACAGAATGTTGTGTTATGAACTGTGTGTTCAGATTGAGCAGTGTTATGAGCTGTGTACCAATTAAACAGAATGTTGTGTTATGAACCGTGTGTTCAGATTGATCGGTGTTATGAGCTGTGTGCCAACATAAACAAAATGCTGTGTTATAAACTGCATCTTCAGATTGACAGTGTGCTATGTTATGAGTTGCGTGCAAAATAAACCGAATGCTGTGTTATGAACTGCGTTTTCAAATTGAACAGTGTGCTATGATATGAGCTGTGTGCCAAATAAATCGAATGATGTGCTATGAATTGTGTGTTTAGATTGAACAGTGTGCTATGTTATGAGCTACGTGCAAAATAAACCGAATGCTGTGTTATGAACTGGGTGTTGAGATTGAATAGTGTGCTATGATATGAGCTGTGTGCCAAATAAACCGAATGTTGTGCTATGAATTCCGTGCTCAGATTGAATAGTGTGCTATGATATGAGCTGTGTGCCAAATAAATCAAATGATGTGTTATGAACTGTGTGTTCAGATTGAATAGTGTGCTATGTTATGAGCTGCGTGTAAAATAAATCGAATGTTGTGTTATGAACTGTGTGTTCAGATTGAACAGTGTGCTATGTTATGAGTTGTGTGCCAAATGAACAAAATACTGCGTTATGAACTGTGTGTTCAGATTGAGCAAAATACTGCGTTATGAACTATGTGTTCAGATTGAGCAAATACTGCGTTATGAACTGTGTGTTCAGATTGAGCAAAACACGGTGCTATGAACTGTGTGTTCAGATTGAGCAAATACTGCGTTATGAACTGTGTGTTCAGATTGAGCAAAATACTGCGTTATGAACTACGTGTTCAGATTAAGCAAAATACTGCGGTATGAACTACGTGTTCAGATTGAGCAAAATACTGCGTTATGAACTGGGTGTTTAGATTGAGCAAAATACTGCTTTATGAACTGCGTGGTCAGATTGAGCAAAATATTGCATTATGAACTGGGTGTTTAGATTGAGCAAAATACTGGGTTATGAACTATGTGTTCGGATTGAGCAAAATACTGTGTGATGAACTGTGTGTTCAGATTGAGCAAAATACTGCATTATGAACTGTGTGTTCAGATTGAGCAAAACACTGCGTTATGAACTGTGTGTTTAGATTGAGCAAATTACTTCCTATTGGACTGTGTGTTCAAATTGAGCAGAATACTGTGTTATGAACTATGTGTTCAGAGTGAACAGTGCCCTATATTATGAGCTGCGTGTCAAGTGAACATAATACTATGTTATGAGCTGTGTGCCCAAATGTGCTGTGTACCCAAATGTGCTGTGTGCAAGTGAGCTGTGTGCCCAAAAGAGCTGTATGCCCAAATGAATAAAGTGCTGTGTTTCGAGCTGCATGCCAAATAAATAGAATGCTATGTATGAGCTGTATGCCGAGTGAGCTGAAGTACTGTGTATGTAAACATGTTCAGAGCGAGCAGATAAAGTACATAGTGAAAGCATGCAGAGTGCAAGAAATGCAAACTACTTCGCAGAGAACGTAAAAATGAAGTACGTACCTCTCGCACATGATGAGATAGATGAAACTCTGGCTCCCGTAGCAGGAAGTCTGCAGGTGCCCGTCGCGCGAAGTTTATGAAATGGTGAAAAGTGCTGGGAGGTAGGATATGCTCCTATGGGTGATACCTCTCCGGATCGAATGGTTGAATCCTCAAAGGCAGTGGTATAATGTCGAGCTCGTCCTCTACTCGTGGGGAATGTCCGCCATATGGAATATCATCGGCCATCTGAAGAAATCGGCAAAAAAGATGCAAAAATGGACAAAATGGGCCAAAATTGCAAAAAGTCAACAAAAGTCAACGCCCGAGAAAGGTGCTAAACTTCGAGACAAACATACCTCAAGTGGTGAAAATGGAGAAAGAAGCTCTGAAAAAAAATTCTAATCGATTCAAAACGAAGAGAATCGAAAGTTTTCACGAAACAACTTCACGTGGGGCGTTGGAAAACGCATATAAGGTGCAGATCTGAGAGAGAAAAGGGTCTAGGAGCAAAGGAGAATGTGTTTTGGCCTTGTGTTTGTGAGCAAAAGTGATTTGGATGTGTGTACTTAAAGATCCGGCCATCAAAAGACCAATCTGTCCCTGTTTTGATAAACTGGTCGGCCAGCCAGTTTTTCTGGTCGGCCGACCACTTTGGTGGTCAACAACTGGTCGGCCAGCTACCTAGGTGGTTAGCCATCCCTCCTGGGTCGTCTCCAAGGCTCCATTGTTCTCCCTGTGTGTTTTGGTGATGATTGGAGTCCTCGGCTCTTGAGAAAGTACACTTTTCGGCTCAAAATTGTCCCCGCGGGAACTTCAATTCAAGTCTTCGATACGTAGCTCATCGTTACTCGTCAAGAGCAAGGTGTATCCTTTTTGAGTATGTTGTGACCCTTCCGAGAGGTAAATCGGTGGTTCCGGTTAAATTTCTTGTGTTAAGGCTTGTATCTCCTTTTCCAGTATTTTGCTTCAAACATGCTATTGAAGTCACACTTTTCTCCCATTGTTATGCACATCTTGTTGCATTGTTATGCACACCACTTTAAGGGCATTGTTATGCACACTACTCGTCGCATTTTTATGCACACTTTCCTCTCTTACATTTGCTAAGCACACCACTTGTTGCATTGTCACACACTTTTCATTCGCATTGTTATGCTTGTTTCAGTTGCATTGTTATGCACTTTTCGCTCGTGTTGTCACGCATTTTTCACTTGCACTGCTATGCACGTTTCCATCGGCATTGTGTATGCATACGTTTATCTCGTATTGGAATTGGGTTTTGATGTAATGTTGAACATGTCTTACTAGTATATTGTACCTATTGAGTTTCTTTCTTTTGCAGGCACGATATTGTATATACGGTCCATTTGAAGCTAGCATGACCAGACGATATTGTATGTACTCCGCGTGAGACGTAGTGAGAATTATAATTTTCTTTACATCCTTTCTACATGAGATGTAGTTTGGTTCGTATTCGTTTGCTTAAACTGTTGCATTTATTGTGTATAATTGTTTCATTACAGCTTTCTTGGCATGATCATAAGTTATGTTCAGCTTTGTGCATGTCATTTGCATTTTGCCCCAGCCTACAGGCGCATCTCTTTGTTATCTTGCCTATTTGTCTAAGTCTTCGGCCTTGTCAAAAATGGGTCGTCTCTAGGCTTTGACATTCACTCCCGTCACTTCTTGACTTCCGAGTTCTGTCAAAGAGGGGCAATTGTAGACACCCCATTTTTGACTGACCTTAAGACTCAGACGTCATCGATTGAGTACTCGGTAATTATGCATGTTTGAGCTCGTTTCAAGTTTTCGGAGTTTTTGGCTGAGAGCCTTACCTTTAGGCCTCTGAACTCTTTGTGCTTTAGCTCGGTTTGTGGACCGAACCTTGTTTTCTCTTCCCTGGAGGGAGGGAGAGGTCTTGTAGACCATCCTTTTGTGGTTGTAGACCACTTTTTGCGGTCGTAGACCACTTTTCCCACTTGGAGACTAGTTTTCGATTTTCGGAGCCTTCGGCCGCGCGCCTTATCTCGGGACCGCTTAACGTTCTCCGTTTGGCTTGGTTTTTGAACCATGCTTTCTTGCCTTGGCCTAGAGGGCCACTGTGGTCTGGGAGACCACTTTTGGTGCCCGTAGACTAGTTTTCGAGGCTCTCGGCCGCGTGCTTTGCCTCTTGGACTTTCGTTTTTCATCCTTTTTGGTTTGTTTTTGGTACAAACCTTGTTTTCCTTGTTTTGAAGGTGGTATAAGGATGGGAAACCAGTTTTCCCCCTTGGAGACCACTTTTCTTTCTGCCAGCCAGTTTTCTGGTCAGATAACTGGTTTTCATGGTCTTTGGGCCACCTTTTCTGGTCGGCCCCACACCATTGCCTTGCTTTTTGCTACAGATCATCTCCCCTCCCATGGCCGACCACTTTCTTCCCTAGCCGAAAACTTCCACTGGTCGGCCGACCAGTGTAACTAGCTGGCTGACCACTTCAAGTGGTCGACAGCTTTTCATCACCTTTTTGGAGATATTTTGAGGTCAGCTGTAACAGCTGGAGGGCACAGAAGCCATCCTCTATACACGTGTATGGAGGGATGGCTTTAAGCCTAAAGCTTGTCCAACAAGCTTGTTGCTTGTTCTCTATAAAAGAGAACCTCCCCCCTCTTGCCTTACGGTCAGATTTTAGTGCTTGAGCTATACATATTCATCTTTGTATCTATCTTGCATCTTCTCTTCATTTTTGTGCCTTAAAGTGTCATTTTATCACACTTTTGCACACAAACACATAGTGAAACACCATCATTTTGTTGCTGAGGCTTCTTGAGGTTTGTTTTGGAGTTCTTGGACTGGTTTGAGCTCAAATAAGTTGCTGGAGTTGCATCTTTGAAGGTGTTCTTCAAGGGTTAGATTCTAACCCTTAAAACCCTTGTTTTGGTTTAAGCTTTTGGACCTACTTGCATGCTATTTTTGGCTTGACTTTCTACTACAAAAAGTTCTTATTTTGCATGTTTGTAATGTTTGTTTAAGGTCACTTTTGTATTGGGGGTGGTCTACCCCCTCCTAGGCCTTGTTTGGCCTTGTTCTTGTGCCATCTTTTTATGCTATTGGGATCACCTTGTTTTGGCCTTCCCACCACTGAAACTCAGAGGAATTTTAGTGGTGGAAATGGTGTTTTAAGGTCCCAAATAGGAGAGGTTCATCCCCTCTCCTTGTGTTTTGAATACTTGCTTCATTTGCTTCATGTTTGAGCATGTTTGTTAAGCTTGTGTTGGCCACATCTCAGCCTATTTTAGGCCTTATTTTGACATGGCATACCACTGTTTTGACTTGGTTTTGTCACCTCATGCATTCTTAGTACACTTGTAGTGTAAATCTTACAAACTAGCTTTGTGTGCTTCATGAAGTAGCATGTTTTTCTAGTTTGTTTTGGGGCCATCTCAGTAGGTTTTTGGTGTTGTTTTAACATGCCCTAGATCTGTTTTGACTTGGTTTGGTTGGCTCATGCATGCTCCTTGCACTTGTAGTGCAATTCCGTTAACTAGCCTAATGTGTACCATGCTTTAGACCATCATTCTAGCATGGTTTTAGCTTAACTTCAAGAAGCTTTTATCCATGTGTTACCATGCTTAAGCTTTGATTTGTGTTGTCTTGGTCATACATGCCATGCTTTGTATAGCTATAGTGCATTTTAGCTTGTTAGCTTTGTGTGTTAAGTCCACTAGCATGCATTGCTTAGCTTATTTGAATGATTTGGCATCATTTATTATGAGATTTCAGTACATGTTTCATGTTCATGCACTCACATTGGTCACTATTTCCATGCTTTGGAAGGTTCATGCTTTGTGCCTTAAACATGAGCCATTGTATATGCCTTCATGCCTAAGCTTGCGAGCTATCATTTCAGTGTGTTTTGGGGGTTATTTTGCCATGATATAACTCTGATTTTTGTTGGCAAAGCCATCGCATGCTTGGTCTTAGTAGGTGTAGTGTAATTCTCCCTTTTGGCCTAGCCAATTCCATGCCTTATGCCCTTCATGCTAGCTTGTCTTGGCTTCCTTACATGCATGTTTTAGACTCATTTTGACGTGTTCTAGGACTATTTTGGGTTGCCTTAGCCATATGCTTCATGTTTTGTATAGCTATAGTGCAAATGCTTATGCTAGCTTTGTGGTTTGAGCACCATAGCATGCTTCATTTATGTTGTTTGGATGATTTGGAATCATTTATCATGATATTTCAGAGCTTATAGCATTGCTATGTTCCCACTTCTTTCATGTTTTGAATGCCTTTAAGGGTTATACATTGTTGCCTTGTTTGTGGCTTAGCTTGTATGCCATCTTGCTTAGGCCCTTGATCCTCCATCTTAGCATGTTATGGTATTTGTTTAGACCTATTTGAGCTCTGTCCATGATTGGTTCATGCCTTTGTACCATGTATTGCATGCCCCCTTTGTAGTCCTCTTTGTTAGCTTTAATGCTTAAGGACCTTTGCATGTTATACTTGTATTGTTTGAGTCATTTGGCATCATTTCATACCTTATTTCAGTGCGCTTAGTGTTGTTACACTTCCATATTTGTCACTGCTTGAGCACTCTTGAGAGTTGTGCTCTTATGCCTAGTTGATGGGCCATTGCGTTGAGCATGTTAGTCTTAATCTTCATGCCTTAGTTTCATCATTATGGCCACTGATTTGGGCATGATTGAGGTCTGTCCTTTTTGGTTGAAGTCCATTGAGTATGTTTGCTTTCATATTATTTGCATGCTTACATTGCATCATATTGTTGCATGCTTATGTTGCCTTGCATTGTATATGCATGCATTAGCATTGTTTGCATGTCATTAGCTTTGTTAAGTTGATCATGTCACATTGCATTGAGTATGCCATGTTGTTGTTTGCATTGTGTATGCCATGTTATTCTTTGGATTGTGCATGCCATATAGTTGTATTGTGTTTTGCATGCCTTGCATTGTATGTTTACATGCTTAAGTTGCATTGCATGCTTGAGTTGCTTGCATTGTGTTTGGATATGGTGTTAGTCCAAACACGGGAAACGAGGGACGTTTCATACTTGAAGTGATGAAACGTGCCTCAATTCTCGGTCGCCGACCCTCTTGAACATGCATGATAGAGGTCAAGGCTTTATGTGTTTATTTGTTCATTCATTTCATATTGAATTCTGCAATTTGGCTTCTCGGCCATCATGCATTGAAATGCGTGATTAGTGGCCCGAGGGTCAGGAACCACACTCCTTTGAGCTTATGAAATGATAGGGAGGGTGGTTGTGCACACATACTTTTCAAATACATTGCCATGCCCTTTCTTGCTCTCTGTTGCAACAAACTGGAGAAGTGCAGCAACAACTGGTCAGCCAACCAGAAAACTAGCTAGCCGACCACTTTTTCTGGTTTGCAGCAATGGAAAGTGGTCGGCCAGTGGCTGGTAACACTCCTAGGTGGTCGGTCATGCTCCTACAGGTTCCCATGGTGGAGTTGAAGCTTTCTGGAGCTTGGTGCAAGGTTTTGAGAACAATTGAAAATAAAGGCAAATTAGGGCATCACAACGGATTTCCGAATGAGGTGACTGAGCATGTAAGCACTCCTCATCCCGAGGACTCTGTTTACTGTTTTCCTTAGCTAGTTTATGCTTTGGTTTTGTACCTAAGTAGTTAATGCATTTAGCTGCTTATTTGGGCTGTAATAACTAGTTAGTTAACTTGTTAGTTAATTAGCTTGTTTTGTAATAATTAATTAGCTTGTTAGTTAATTAGTTTTGTGATGTAATAATTAATTTAATTAGCTTAGATTAGCTAGTTAGCTTCTTATCCGGACCCTCCTGCGAGAGGGCATATTGTTGTAATAAGCGTGTGTGTGTGCGATGCATGTCTTCCAATCCCCATTTCTTTCTCCCTTTTACTTATCTACTTTCAGTGGTTAGTTTTACGGCATATTTCGATTAGCATACTTCTGCTTCGCATGCGTGCATTCATTCATCTGTCTTGCATGCACCGGGCTCGGCGTATCATACTAATTGCATTGTATTTCAATTCCAATTTTAATATATGTATCAAGTCGCATTTCACATGCCATTCTAGATAACCAAGCCTATATTAGTTGCATTTTTGCATGTGTTGCATTAGCCATCTTAACATGAACTAGGATCATGCATGATTTCTAACTAGTTCTTTGTTTTGGCTCGGAGTACACTGTGAGTGTTTATGCTTTAGCATACTGCATGAGATGTGTATGTTGCCATGTTAGCATGCTTGCCGTGAGGCTAATTGCTTAAGTGTTTAACTGCCTGAATGCCTATGGGTGAAGGTTGGATTGCTTGAATTGGAACAATTCATTGAAATTCCTAATTTAGCGTACTTGCGAGTAGCAAACTTCAAACTGTTTTAAAACAAACAAACATGAAATGTTTTGTTCCAACTTAGGCGATCTAGTCTATACTTGTGTGCGGCGTGCATCACATAGTAATTCTAGGTTAAAAACCGGAATAAGGCGCATGTGTTTTCAAAAACAACATATCATGTTAGTAGTGCCTATCTTTGATCGGGCGAGCGGGGGTGCTCATTGTATGACCTTCTCCTCTCGTATCCAAGTTCCCGAGCCAAGGCAACTTTGGTGATGACGGACACGTGGCCTTAGGCACGAGTCAGGGTTTCCTAAATTTTCCCAAAATAAAATATTTAGGTGGCGACTCTGTATCTGGCAAAGCAGTCCATGTTTGGCAGTTCTTTATTAAAATCAATTTTCCAAAACGATTTGCCGGATTTGGACTCTTTGGTGATTTATTGGTTTCACATTGCACTTTGTGAGATTAGATTAAGAACCGTGACATGAGTCCGAACTTATAGTAGCTAAGAACAAACGAATTCGCTGTAATGACCCCCACACTACCCTAACCGTACTCATATGCATTTTATATGATTTTGCTCTGTTAAGCTTGCATTTCAAATCTTGACTTGTCTTGCATAAGTGTTACTTGAATGCTATGTTCCTTTGGTGTGTGTATGTATTCAGCCGAGGTCATCTTGAGCCTAGGTCGCCCCTTTGATACTCTTACACTTAGGACCATCTTGAGATCTCTTTGGTTGACCCCCACCCGTACCTTGACATGTCGGCCGAGATATCATTATCTAGGCCGAGGTGTTTATCACCAAGGCCGAGATGTGTACTATCTGGGCCGAGATGTTGCCCTTGAACCCAAGTGATCTTGCCCTGGACTGGTACAACCTAGACCGAGGTGTGGCACATCTAGGCCGAGGTGTGGCACAGCTGGGCCAAGTGTTGACCTTTCTAGCCGAGGTCATTGTCCCTTGCTGCCGAAGTCTTGTTACTAGCCGATGTCATTACTTGCCGGAGTCCCTCGTCGCCTAGCTTGTTGAATACGCTTTGTCAGAGACTTGTCTTATCCATCAGTCACTTTTTGAGTTAAACCAACCCGGTAGCGCCACGTGTCCGAGCAGAAGGTTAAAACAGCCGACGGACTTAGAACCAAATCATTTGGTCTCAAGTCCTTGTTTTAGAGAGAGAAGCTCTAGAAGGAGAAGGAAGAGTTTTAGAGAGAGAAGTAGAGTTTCGAGCTTAACCCTTGAAGATCGAACCGTTGGATTTAAGCTTTGAGGTTAGATTCTTGCTCTACTCCGACCGTTCTTATCGATCATCCAGCTGCATTACATGATTGAGTCCGTTTTGCATGTCATGCATTGATTTGAAGTTGGTTTTGTAAGAGAAATGATGTTCATGAGTGTTCTTGAGAAAAGCCTCATTTGATTCGAAGGTTTGCAAGAGGTTGCATGCATTTGTGTTTGTCTTCCTAGATCTTTAAAGTATGGGTACCCAGGTCCATGTTTTCGAACTCATAGCATGAAATCTCAGATTCTATAATGATAAGTTATGATCTTTGCATTCATCTTCTTCATGACCTTCATGTTCATGTTCTTCATGTTCTTGAGCAAAGGGAAACCCAGATTTTTCCCGACCTCATTTATCCTTGAATGTGGCCCTCGGGACCACACCTCGGCGAGAAGGTGTGGGACCTCGGCCAAGACCTGGTTGGTGCCCAGCATGCTTTCCCCGAGATGGGAGACAGTGTTTGTTTTGATTTGACTTAGTTTTGGAGAATGCCGGGATCATTTGCATCCATATAAAGTTTGTTTGAAAGTACATTCAATAGACTTGCCATGTGTTTGTAGGACTTGGACTCGCCCTGACCCCGACGTTCGAAGAGCTATGTGAGTGGTATTTTAATAAAGATATGTTATAAAGCTTTGATAAAACCTTGTTTTGCCTTGTTCGGAAATTATTTACAAGCATGAATGATTATTCCTACTTGCAATAAGTATTATATCTTGTTTTGATGACATTCTTGGAAGTCCGTACGTGCTAGGGGACTATCAGCATTTGTAGCACAAAGTTTGGAAGTCCGTACGTGCTAGGGGACTATAAGCATTTGTAGCACACAGTTTGGAAAGTCCGTACGTGCTAGGGGACTATAAGCAATTGTAGCACAAGTACTTAGTGTCCGGGGACTATAATGCAACGACACCATTGTTAGAGATCTCTCTTGTCTTGTCTTGCCTTGCCACTGACGGTTTTACCGCGTGGGCTTGTTTGTCCGGAATGTCATCTCTTGTACTATATTGATGTTAGTAAGCATCCCTTGAAGCTTGAAAGATTTGATAGACGAACTTGATTTACTTCATGCATTGTTTGTTAAAAGATCTCGGATATCATTCATGTAAACACTTTATTACTTATGCCATTCATTGAGTATCCAAGCTCACCCTCTCTATATATATGTAGGTGATGAGCAGGGCGGTGGTGACGCCTAGATGTGTCTTGCCGATGTGTTTGCCGATGTGTTTTGGATTGTGTTTTGCAACATCTTGAAGATCATGCTTCTTAGTTATTTCATTGTATTTTGTATTTGATGGCTGAGAAGCCTTTTGGTCAAGATGTAATTTTTGTACTCCATTTTGTTGTGTATAAGCTATTCTAAGATGTATGTCATTCCATCTAATTTAAGCACTGCTCTTATGGACTACTTGGCCTTATTTGCTGCTTCCGCATTTGTAAGCCCCATATATTTACTCTGATTTGTGTGTGTAATCTTGCAAGTGGCCTTAGGTAAAATCTCGAATTACTGGCCATCATGGCACCATTCTACTAGGGGCGGAATAGGGTCGTGACATATTGGTATCAGAGCACAAGTTCCTCATAGTACGTTGTTCACACACTTTGAGTCCTAAAGAGCATAGGATTTCCCTTAGAAAGATGTTAGGATTGCACCATGTTGCTTGCTACTTGACAATATGTGCATCATCTCGGCATAACTGCTTGTTGCTTGCATACATACCTTATTGCGCATTTTGTTTTAAAGTCACATTTTGCATACTCATAGTACTATGAGGAGAGGAAGACCACCAGTTGGCCGAGGTCAATCAGAAGACAGACTGGACCGACTAGAAAGATTAGTGGAAGGGTTAACTCGGGAGTTGAGACAAGTGAGACAACAGAATGCTAGTGCTACAACTACCCAGGCCGAACAGACTAATGGCCGATATGCAGTTCCGCCTCCACCTCCTCCAGTACCTCAAGTGCCTCTACAGCCAGCCTTGTATGGGGATGGAACTATGACTTTGATTAAGGAGTTCAAGAAGATGAACCCGCCAAGATTCCAAGGGGGCATAGAGCCGATGAAAGCCGAAGCGTGGGTTTTAGGAATGGAGAAGCTATTCGAGATCTTTCCCAGCACAGATGCTCAAAAGGTGGCATTGGCCGCGTTCACATTAGACGACGACGCTAGAAGATGGCAGATGATGACCCGGGAAGGAAATCCTGACTTAACTTGGGCTAAATTTTTGGAACTGTTTTACAACAAGCATTTTCCTCTTAGTGTTCGAGATCGCAAGACCACGGAGTTCCAGACTTTGACACAGGGAAACAAAGGCGATGGCGAGAATCACTTTCACCGAATTGGCGAGATACGCGCCTCATATGGTCAGTGATGAGTATAGGAAAGCCAGGAAGTTTGAAAGCGGACTGCGTGGACCGATACAGGATAGAGTCAACATGCTCAACATGCCGACTTATGCCGGAGTCTTGGACAAGGCTATTCTTGCAGAAGCTAATTTAAATCGATATCAGAATACAGGAGAGAATCAGAGAAAGAGACAGAACTATGATAACCGCCGAGTTCCGTTTGACGCCAAGAAGAAAGTGAATGTGGGCAGCTCCAGCAACTCGAACCAAGAAGGTAATACTAAGCCGATGTGTGCAAGTTGTGGGAAGCCGCATTCCGGGGTTTGCCGTTGGGCATCGGGCACTTGTTTTGAATGTGGGGAAATGGGTCACCGTGTGAAAGACTGTCCGAAGTCAAGGATTGATGATGGCAAGAAAGGTGGGAGCACCTCGGGCTCTGCACAGGGAGGCAACGTCGGAAGGACACAGATGAGGCAAGGCAGGGTTTTCGCGCTAGTGCCAGGAGACACCCAGAATGCTGAGACAGTAGTGTCAGGTATACTCCCAATCTGCTCCCAAGATGCATACATATTGATTGATTCAGGTTCTACGCATTCATTCGTATCTGCTAAGTTTGTTGAGAAATTGAATAGACAACAAGAACCCCTTGATTATGTGTTATATGTATCCGCTCCATCTGGGAGAACTATGATTGTTGCATCTATCTATAGGGCGTGTGTTATTGTGATTGGGGGTGTAGAATTATTAGTTGATTTGATGCCGTTAAACATGACCCACTTTGACGTCATATTAGGAATGGACTGGTTAGTGACGAATTATGCATCTATTAATTGTGTTTCGAAGAGTGTCATGCTGAAACCCCCGAACCAAGCCGAGGTTATTTTCCAGGGTAAAGGGGTAGTGTCCCCACCTTACTTGATTTCGTCCATTAAGGCCTATAAGCTAATTCATAAAGGGTGCCATGGCTACTTGTGTAGTATATTAAGTGATCAAGATGGAAATGTTAGTTTAGCCGACATCCCCATTGTTAATGAATTCCCCGATGTCTTTCCGAATGAATTGCCTGGCCACTTAGTTGATAGAGAAATAGAGTTTACTGTGGACATCATGTCGGGAACACAGCCGATCTCCAAGACACCCTATAGAATGGCCCCAGCCGAACTTAAGGAATTGAAAGTGCAACTACAAGAATTGTTGGATAAGGGTTTTGTTAGGCCAAGCACTTCACCATGGGGAGCACCAGTCTTATTTGTTAAGAAAAAGGATGGCACACTTCGTCTTTCCATTGACTATAGAGAACTTAACAAGGTAACCATTAAGAACAAGTACCCGTTGCCTAGGATTGATGATTTGCTAGATCAACTACAAGGGGCACGAGTCTTTTCTAAGATTGACCTTTGGTCGGGCTACCACCAGTTGAAGGTTAAAGCCGAGGATATTGAGAAGACTGCTTTTCGGACAAGGTATGGCCACTACGAATTCCTAGTAATGCCTTTTGGGGTGACTAATGCGCCTGCAGCATTCATGGATTTAATGAACAGAGTCTTTAAGCCCTATCTTGATGAGTTCGTGGTTGTTTTTATTGATGACATATTGATCTACTCCAAGAGTACGACCGAGCATGAAAGTCATTTGAGACTTGCCCTACAGACCTTGAGAGACAAGAAGTTGTATGCTAAGCTGAGTAAGTGTGAGTTTTGGCTCTCTAGTATTTCATTTTTGGGGCACGTGATTAACGAAGAGGGTATCTCTGTTGACCCCAGTAAGATTGAAGCCGTTGTAAATTGGCCGACGCCGACCAACGTGTCCGAGGTTCGTAGTTTTTTGGGTTTGGCAGGTTATTACAGGAAGTTTGTAAAGGACTTCTCCAGGATTGCAGTACCATTGACACAGTTAACTCAGAAGGGAGTGACATACGAATGGACCGAAGATAGAGAGTCAGCCTTCCAGAAGTTGAAGACGAGGTTAGTTACAGCGCCAGTTCTTGTACTCCCATCAGGTAAAGAGGAATTTCAGATTTATAGTGATGCTTCGCACAAGGGTTTGGGTTGTGTATTAATGCAAGGGGGTAAGGTCATAGCTTATGCATCTCGTTAGTTAAAACCTCACGAGAAGAATTATCCTACCCATGATTTAGAGCTAGCAGCCGTGGTATTTGCTTTGAAGATTTGGCGTCATTACTTGTGTGGAGCTTCTTGCCAAGTTTTCACGGATCACAAGAGTTTGAAGTACTTATTTACCCAGAAGGAACTAAATTTGAGGCAGAGAAGATGGCTGGAATTATCGAAGGACTACGAAATGCAGATTTAGTACCACCCAGGCAAAGCCAACTCCGTAGCCGATGCATTAAGCAGGAGGTCAATGGGGAGTGTGGCATGTTTAGCTATGATCACAGCGGAGCCGACTATCATTGAAGAAGTAAAAGCAAGACAAATGGAGGATAAATTCCTGAAGAGGGTAGCCGATGAGATTGACACCAGGCCGAGGTCAGGTTACACCTTTGAGAATGGAGTGCTTAAGTTTGAAGGAAGGTTATGCGTGGCCGACGTCCCAGAGCTAAAAGGGAAGATTCTACAAGACTCTCATGGATCCAGATTTACTGTTCACCCAGGGAATACTAAGATGTATCACGATGTGAAGCAGACCTTTTGGTGGCCGAACATGAAGAAAGAAATAGCCGAGTTCGTATCCCAATGCTTGCATTGTCAACAAGTGAAAGCCGAGCATCAGAGACCAGCAGGACTCCTTCAGCCTTTGTCAATTCCTGAATGGAAGTGGGAACACATCTCCATGGATTTTGTGATCGGCTTGCCGAAGACGCAGAAGGGAATGGATTCGATTTGGGTCATAATTGACAGATTAA
Organism: Camellia lanceoleosa; assembly: GCA_025200525.1. NCBI lineage: Eukaryota > Viridiplantae > Streptophyta > Magnoliopsida > Ericales > Theaceae > Camellia > Camellia lanceoleosa. The sequence continues at coordinate 54,195,537 of CM045761.1, read as the reverse complement.
CTAAGTCAGCACACTTCTTGCCTGTTCAGACTACATTCAATGTCAATCGACTTGTCAGATCAGATATGAATGAGATTGTGAGACTTCATGGTGTGCCGATGTCTATCATTTCAGACCGAGATCCGAAGTTTGTTTGTAGATTTTGGCAAAGTTTACAAAGAGCCTTGGGAACCGAGTTGAAGTTTAGCACAGCTTTTCACCCCCAAACCGATGGGCAAACAGAGAGGACGATTCAGAAACTTGAAGATATGCTCAGGTTATGTGTACTAGATTTCCAGGGAAGCTGGGGAGCACATTTACCATTAGTGGAATTCGCTTACAACAACAGTTATCAAGCTAGCATGGCACCGTACGAAGCTTTGTATGGACGGAAGTGCAGATCGCCGATATGTTGGACTGAGGTAGGAGATAAAGTTTTGATCGGCTCCGAACTGATTCAAGCGACAACCGAGAAGATTAAGCTTATTCGACAGAGGATCAAAACTGCCCAGAGTCGGCAGAAGAGCTATGCCGACCAGAGAAGAAGAGAATTGGAATTTAAAGTTGGGGACCATGTATTCCTGAAGATTTCGCCAACGAAAGGGGTTTCCAAATTTGGGAAGAAAGGTAAGCTAGCACCTCGTTACATTGGGCCATTTGAAATTCTTGAAAAGATCAGCACGATTGCCTACAGACTTGCTTTACCACCAGAATTTAGCCAAGTGCACAATGTGTTCCACATCTCGATGTTGAGGAAGTATATTCGGGATCCACTGCATGTAATTGACCATTCCGGGATTGTGATAAATGAAGATTTGGGCTACAAGGAGAAGCCGACGAGAATTCTTGACAGACAAGTGAAACAGTTGAGGAACAAATCTATATCAATGGTGAAAATTGAATGGAAGGAACATTACGGCAAGGATGCCACATGGGAAATGGAAGAAGAGATGAAAGTTCGATATCCCGAGTGGTTTTCAGATCAAGGTAACTCAAGTTTGGGGACCAAACTTCTTTAAGGGGGGTAGGATGTAATGACCCCCACACTACCCTAACCGTACTCATATGCATTTTATATGATTTTGCTCTGTTAAGCTTGCATTTCAAATCTTGACTTGTCTTGCATAAGTGTTACTTGAATGCTATGTTCCTTTGGTGTGTGTATTCAGCCGAGGTCATCTTGAGCCTAGGTCGCCCCTTTGATACTCTTACACTTAGGACCATCTTGAGATCTATTTGGTTGACCCCCACCCGTACCTTGACATGTCGGCCGAGATATCATTATCTAGGCCGAGGTGTTTATCACCAAGGCCGAGATGTGTACTATCTGGGCCGAGATGTTGCCCTTGAACCCAAGTGATCTTGCCCTGGACTGGTACAACCTAGACCGAGGTGTGGCACATCTAGGCCGAGGTGTGGCACAGCTGGGCCAAGTGTTGACCTTTCTACCCGAGGTCATTGTCCCTTGCTGCCGAAGTCTTGTTACTAGCCGATGTCATTACTTGCCGGAGTCCCTTGTCGCCTAGCTTGTTGAATACGCTTTGTCAGAGACTTGTCTTATCCATCAGTCACTTTTTGAGTTAAACCAACCCGGTAGCGCCACGTGTCCGAGCAGAAGGTTAAAACAGCCGACAGACTTAGAACCAAATCATTTGGTCTCAAGTCCTTGTTTTAGAGAGAGAAGCTCTAGAAGGAGAAGGAAGAGTTTTAGAGAGAGAAGTAGAGTTTCGAGCTTAACCCTTGAAGATCGAACCGTTGGATTTAAGCTTTGAGGTTAGATTCTTGCTCTACTCCGACCGTTCTTATCGATCATCCAGCTGCATTGCATGATTGAGTCTGTTTTGCATGTCATGCATTGATTTGAAGTTGGTTTTGTAAGAGAAATGATGTTCATGGGTGTTCTTGAGAAAAGCCTCATTTGATTCGAAAGTTTGCAAGAGGTTGCATGCATTTGTGTTTGTCTTCCAAGATCTTTAAAGTATGGGTACCCAGGTCCATGTTTTCGAACTCATAGCATGAAATCTCAGATTCTATAATGATAAGTTATGATCTTTGCATTCATCTTCTTCATGACCTTCATGTTCATGTTCTTCATGTTCTTGAGCAGAGGGAAACCCAGATTTTTTCCCGACCTCATTTATCCTTGAATGTGGCCCTCGGGACCACACCTCAGCGAGAAGGTGTGGGACCTCGGCCAAGACCTGGTTGGTGCCCAGCATGCTTTCCCCGAGATGGGAGACAGTGTTTGTTTTGATTTGACTTAGTTTTGGAGAATGCCGGGATCATTTGCATCCATATAAAGTTTGTTTGAAAGTACATTCAATAGACTTGCCATGTGTTTGTAGGACTTGGACTCGCCCTGACCCCGACGTTCGAAGAGCTATGTGAGTGGTATTTTAATAAAGATATGTTATAAAGCTTTGATAAAACCTTGTTTTGCCTTGTTCGGAAATTATTTACAAGCATGAATGATTATTCCTACTTGCAATAAGTATTATATCTTGTTTTGATGACATTCTTGGAAGTCCGTACGTGCTAGGGGACTATAAGCATTTGTAGCACAAAGTTTGGAAGTCCGTACGTGCTAGGGGACTATAAGCATTTGTAGCACAAAGTTTGGAAGTCCGTATGTGCTAGGGGACTATAAGCATTCGTAGCACAAGTCCTTAGTGTTCGGGACTATAATGCAACGACACCCTTGTTTAGAGATCTCTCTTGCCTTGTCTTGTCTTGCCTTGCCACTGACGGTTTTACCACGTGGGTTGTTTGTCTGGAATGTCATCTCTTGTACTATATTGATGTTAGTAAGCATCCCTTGAAGCTTGAAAGATTTGATAGACGACCTTGATTTACTTCATGCATTGTTTGTTGAAAGATCTCGGATATCATTCATGTAAACCCTTTATTACTTATGCCATTCACTGAGTATCCAAGCTCACCCTCTCTATATATATGTAGGTGATGAGCAGGGCGGCGGTGACGCCTAGATGTATCTTGCCGATGTGTTTGCCGATGTGTTTTGGATTGTGTTTTGCAACATCTTGAAGATCATGCTTCTTAGTTATTTCCTTGTATTTTGTATTTGATGGCTGATAAGCCTTTTGGTCAAGATGTAATTTTTGTACTCCATTTTGTTGTGTATAAGCTATTCTAAGATGTATGTCATTCCATCTAATTTAAGCACTGCTCTTATGGACTACTTGGCCTTATTTGCTGCTTCCGCATTTGTAAGCCCCATATATTTACTCTGATTTGTGTGTGTAATCTTGCAAGTGGCCTTAGGTAAAATCTCGAATTACTGGCCATCATGGCACCATTCTACTAGGGGCGGAATGGGGTCGTGACAGATTGGTATCAGAGCACAAGTTCCTCATAGTACGTTGTTCACACACTTTGAGTCCTAAAGAGCATAGGATTTCCCTTAGAATGATGTTAGGATTGCACCATGTTGCTTGCTACTTGACAATATGTGCATCATCTCGGCATAACTGCTTGTTGCTTGCATACATACCTTATTGCGCATTTTGTTTTAAAGTCACATTTTGCATACTCATAGCACTATGAGGAGAGGAAGACCACCAGTTGGCCGAGGTCAATCAGAAGACAGACTGGACCGACTAGAAAGATTAGTGGAAGGGTTAACTCGGGAGTTGAGACAAGTGAGACAACAGAATGCTAGTGCTACAACTACCCAGGCCGAACAGACTAATGGCCGATATGCAGTTCCGCCTCCACCTCCTCCAGTACCTCAAGTGCCTCTATAGCCAGCCTTGTATGGGGATGGAACTATGACTTTGATTAAGGAGTTCAAGAAGATGAACCCGCCGAGATTCCAAGGGGGCATAGAGCCGATGAAAGCCGAAGCGTGGGTTTTAGGAATGAAGAAGCTATTCGAGATCTTTCCTAGCACAGATGCTCAAAAGGTGGCATTGGCCGGGTTCACGTTAGACGACGACGCTAGAAGATGGTGGATGATGACCCGGGAAGGAAATCCTGACTTAACTTGGGCTAAATTTTTGGAACTGTTTTACAACAAGCATTTTCCTCTTAGTGTTCGAGATCGCAAGACCACGGAGTTCCAGACTTTGACACAGGGAAACAAGACAGTGGCAGAATACGACCGTGCTTTCACCGAATTGGCGAGATACGCGCCTCATATGGTCAGTGATGAGTATAGGAAAGCCAGAAAGTTTGAAAGCGGACTGCGTGGACCGATACAGGATAGAGTCAACATGCTCAACATGCCGACTTATGCCAGAGTCTTGGACAAGGCTATTCTTGCAGAAGCTAATTTAAATCGATATCGTATCACGAGAGAATCGAGAAAGAGATGTAACTATGATAACCGCCGAGTTCCGTTTAACGCCAAGAAGAAAGTGAATGTGGGCAGCTCCAGCAACTCGAACCAGGAAGGTAATACTAAGCCGATGTGTGCAAGTTGTGGGAAGCCGCATTCCGGGGTTTGCCGTTGGGCATCGGGCGCCTGTTTTGAATGTGGGGAAATGGGTCACCGTGTGAATGACTGTCCGAAGTCAAGGATTGATGATGGCAAGAATGGTGGGAGCATCTCGGGCTCTGCACAGGGAGGCAACGTCGGAAGGACACAGATGAGGCAAGGCAGGGTTTTCGCGCTAGTGCCAGGAGACACCCAGAATGCTGAGACAGTAGTGTCAGGTATACTCCCAATCTGCTCCCAAGATGCATACATATTGATTGATTCAGGTTCTACGCATTCATTCGTATCTGCTAAGTTTGCCGAGAAATTGAATAGACAACAAGAACCCCTTGATTATGTGTTATATGTATCCGCTCCATCTAGGAGAACTATGATTGTTGCATCTATCTATAGGGCGTGTGTTATTGTGATTGGGGGTGTTGAATTATTAGTTGATTTGATGCCGTTAAACATGACCCACTTTGACGTCATATTAGGAATGGACTGGTTAGTGACGAATTATGCATCTATTAATTGTGTTTCGAAGAGTGTCATGCTGAAACCCCCGAACCAAGCCGAGGTTATTTTCCAGGGTAAAGGGGTAGTGTCATGCTGAACGTGAGTTGGATGTCTGTGAGAAATATCCGGACTTGTTTGTTAATGTTTAACCATGTATTGGAAACTTTATTTTGTTAATAAACTCTAAGAACATTGTATGTGTTTTGGTTTATGGAAGTATGGTAATTGTTGAATAGACATCAAAAATGGAAATTTAATTTAACATTCTATATGTTGAATGTGTTGTAGAAATGCAAGTATATCATCAACATTGAATATGATATGGAATTGTGAAGCATGTATATTGGGACTTGTTGAATTTCGAAGAGATGCATGTTGATAATGCATGTTGTATCATATACTGTAAATAGCCTCTTGAAAAGGGATGGATGACCAGTAATGGGTCAGGATGTGGAATATTGAATTGTAATATTGATTAAGAATTGAAAAATCACAATTTTGAAACTTATAACTAATTTCGGGGACAAAATTCTTTAAAGGGGGGGAGGTTATAGCGATCCCGGTTTTCCCTCCATTGGTTATTGTTTTCCGAACTAGGTTCCGTGGATGTCTGTTGTTGTATATGTTGCTTTTCTGTCCTTTAATTCTTTGTATTTGAGTTTTGGGATGTATTGGGCAGGTTTGTAACAGGTTGGGTGTGTTTTGAAACAAATGGTTGCTGCCCAGTTTTTGGTGTCTTCGCTCGAGCGACGCCTTTGTCGCTCGAGCGAGCTCTGTGTTTTAGTTCCTTCGCTCGAGCCAGGGTTCCTTCGCTCGAGCGAGATTTGAGTGGTGTGTCTGTTGGCACGAGCGAGCATTCTTGTACTCAAGCGTGCGTCTGCGTCTAGTTTGGACCTGAAAGTTGTGTTTCTTGGCTCGAGCGAGAATTCCTTCGCTCGAGCGAGTGAGGACTATGTTTTGGGTTTCTTCGCTCGAGCGAGCTTTTCTTCGCTCGAACGTGCTTCTAGGTTGCAGACCTGAAGCTTCGTGTTGTTGGCTCAAGCGAGGCTTTCTGCGCGCGAGCGAGGTTTCTTTGTGTCTGGTCGCTCGAGCGACCACTCCTTCGCTCGAGCAAGGTTCGAATATATCAGTTCGCAGCAGCAGCTTCTTCTTCACTTTTTCATCATCTTCTTTTCTCAAACCCTAGCCCCGACTGTTTCTCTCTCTACATACATCTTCTTTCTACAAATCCATCGAGTTCTAGTGGTCTTCTACCCTAGTCTCTTTGTAAGAAGTGTGGAGCTTGGTGTGGGCTTCATTTCTATCTGAAAAAGTTGGTGTTTGGAGCATCTTGGGTTTTCACCTTCAACTCCTTTCAGTCTCTTCTCTTGAGGTAGGAATACCCTACTCCTTCTTATGAGTTTTGACATAGATTTTAGTCATTTTGTATAAATGGTGGATTATGGTAAATTTTGGGAAGTTAGGGTTTGTTTTGGAATTATATAAAAAAGGGGGTTTTCAATTGTTAAACTCCATGTGTATGTGAGACCTTGGGAAATGGAATTATTATTGTTAAATTGATGAAATTGAGCCTTAGGGTTGATAGTTGAATAAAGGGGGAAAATGCCCTAATTATGTATGAATAAGTAGTTTGAATAATTAATTTGGGAAAACATGAAATTGAATTGAAAATCATGAAATTGGAAAATTATGAGATTGAATGGTGTAGTTGGATCGAGTAATCACTCATCTATGAAAATGTTGATAATTTATCTGTTTGATGAATTTATTATCTATCTAGAGATAACTGCTTTGGGCTATCGGTGGAGGATAGTCTTGATTGTTGTAGACACTGTATGTTGATTAGGGAAAACTGAAACTAATCAAATGGTTAAGTCATTGAATATGACAGTTGAATTAACACATTGAATATGTGCCTGGATTGATCATTGTGTATGAAGAATTGTTTAAATACATTGCATAAGTATCTTGTTTGGGAGGAGATATGGGATGTACTCCATGGTTTGGGAGGAGATAGGGGATGTACTCTCAAACCTGTTTGGGAGGAGATAGGGGATGGACTCCAGTGCTTACTAAGTTGGTCGGAGTGTCCAGGGTGAAAGTCCCGAAATCCTAATTACGTTTGCATAACGTAGATAATTGAAATATTGAAATGTTTTAAAATGAGTGGTAGTCTCATTCGAATTGTGGAAAAATGGAAGTGTTTTAATATTAGTTGTAGTCTCATTTAATTGTTTGGCTAGATAATGAACCATGTTTATGAATTTGAATTGAATAAGTAGAGGAAGGTGGAATGAAACACGAGTGTATTTGTCATGGAACTGGGTTGTGTTGTAAGTTGGTTTACAAGTGTTAACCATTTATCAAATGCTAATGTTTTAGTTATTTCTCATACTTGGTTTAGTATATCTCCATTGGGCTTTGACTCACCCTTTATGGGACATCATTTTCAGGTACAGATGGTGTGCCACCTCCAAGGATGTAGCTTGGGAGGCTTAGAGGCTGAAAGATCTTTTTGTTGTTATCTTTTTGTATTACATGTAAATTGAGCCAAGGGCTTATTTTGTATAAAGAGTTAGAACTCTTGTTTTGTTGAACCCAAGTGGCGACTTGGAAAGTTATAAGCTCGAAGGGCATTTACTTTTGTTGTCAACATGTAATACTTTTGTACTTAATACTCTGATGTATGGAATATGATATCTCTTTCTTGGATCATGAATGTATGATTTATGGGTTTATTTTGAGGGCGTCACAGGCCCTCAAATGGAACTCGACAGAGTGGAACTCACACTCACCGTCATTGTCGTTGTTGTAAGTGTGGCGTTCCATCAACACCGGTCGAGATCTGGCTGGAAAGTCAAGATCTGGTCCAGATATTGTTCAGATCACGCAGGATCTCCTCATCATATTCAAATACAATGTGATTTTGCTAAGAAGGTTTGGAGGGGAAGCTGGGTTGTGTAATCTGTGGAAATAGGAAAGAAATTACAACTTTGTTGATTATTGATTGTTGTTTGAGGTGCCACTCAACTCCTCACTCTCCAGTAGTTCACATTGATGGATGGTGGATCTATAATTCAAGCCATTGCTGCCAATGGAAAATCTCTTTTGTTGTTACTATATTGAATAGGAGGAAAATAAGGGTGTAAAGATGTCAAAACTTGTACTGCATTTTATATGGCAAAGATGTCAAATTTCTCTGCATTTTCTCTTATTTTGATAATTGTTTGTGAATTTTCTTTGGCTGGAGAGAATTTCTCCGGTTTGAACTCAGAGAAATTTCAATTTTCTGTAGTTTGAACCGAGAGAAATTCTTAGTTCAAATTTCCCTAGTAGGTCTTTCTTGTTCAAATTTCTCTGGTATTGGATTTTCTCTACATTAGCGATTTTTTCAACAAAATTGAAATTTCTCTGGGTTTGAAATCTACTTTTCAACTCCAAATTGATTTTTCTTATTGCATTTATGGTTCTGACTTTGAATTTTCTCTACATTAGCGATTTTTTCAACAAAATCGAAATTTTTCTCTGTGGAGCCAATGTGTGAACCATGGAATACATTTTGCCCGAGGTTTATGATTTTCAACTAGAAAAGATTGTAAGGGGGAATTTCTCTGGGTTGGAGAGGGTGATTTTCTCTGGTTTGAGTGATTTTCTCTGGGGCAGAGGTGAGATTTTCTCTAGTTTTGAAGAATTTCTTTGGGTTGATATGAATTTCTCTGGTGAGATTTTTGCTGTGAATTTTTTTCAAGTTGGAGTTCAAAAATTAACAATTTTGTTTAAGTTTGGAGATAATGAGAGTGGTGATTGTCTACTCAAAGATTTTGGGGGTTTATGCAGATTATATGTGAATTTTCTATGGATTTAGTCACTGTGTGAATTTTCTCTGGATTTAGCTATTGTGTGCATTTTCTATGGATTTAGTCACTGTGCAAATTTTCTCGGGAAAACTTGAGAGGTGTTGGTTTCTTTTTGATATTCGGTTACTTCAGTTTCTATATTAATTTGTTTACTTGCTCAGATGTTGGAAGGGAAAAAAAATGAAAAATGTGATTTTGAATGGAATTTCTCTTGTTTGATAATGATTAGGTATATATTGATCTTGAGGTTCCTTTTTGATCAATTTTCTCTGGTTGAGTCAAAACACAAATTTCTTTGGAGAGAAAATCTCTAGAAGGTCTAGAGAAATTCTTTGGGAAGTGCAAAGAAAATCTCTGGGAAGTGTAGAGAGAATTTCTCTGGAGAGAAAATCTCAAGAAAATCTCAAGAAAGTCCAGAGAAATTTCCAGAATTTCTCTGAAGAGAATTTCTCTAGGAAGTCCAGAGAAATTCTCTAGGTCAAATTTTCTCTGGATTAACATTGAGGGACCTTAGACATTATGAAAATATTGGGTGTCCTTTATGTTATAAAATCTTAATATCAAGGACCTTAAAAAAAATCCCATCATTTTTATATGGGGTTAGAGTATATACTATGCGATATCTTTTACTATTGTAATTAATTTTGACAGTAAGGTTTATTATGACTTGTTTTGACAACTTGATGAAAAGTAATTTTTTTAACTTTTTGATTTTTTAAAATTACATCACCTCTTTATTTTATATATATTTTTTAAAAAAATTAAAAAAATAATTTTTAACTTATTTTTTAAAATAAATTTATATTTATTGTTGAATATTTAAAAAATAATAAGTGACATATATATTTATTATTGGTAAAAGGTAATATGACGTGGTACCAATACATAAAAAATTTCTCCTTATGCGACTATCATTTTCCCCTCTCTCTCTCTCTCTCTCTCTCTCTCTCTCTCTCTCTCTCATGCATTTCTAATCATCTCCATTTCAAATCCTAATTTCATGTTCACAAAATTCCCCAAATTTGAAAGCCTAGCCCAAATCCTCACTGCACACCGCTGCAATGCCACCAGCTATTCCACAGATAATAGACCAAGTAAGCATGAATTCCAATTATCTGTAAAGCATCAATTTTCCTTGTTCGTTTCCTTTCTCTTGATTTTTCATTGAACATTTTCATTCATATAATGCTAATATTGTAATGCTTATATGCCTCTGCTTGTTACTTTGTTTCTTATTTTGTTTTAGATTGCTCATCCATGTCTCTCACTTTCTCTGTTAGTTTTCCTGAGATGGACATCTAACCAGAATAACTATTATTCATTTTTTGTTTGTTTGAACCAAAATCACAGATCCATATAATAGAGATGTAGATGTTTATTTCATGATCAGTCTTTGTGAAACAACTGCATTAACATATCTTTATTTTTTGAAAATTTAAAACAATTAAGTGATATTTTAAAATTCATATTGACATCACAGTTACAAACTTTGATTTTGGATTTGGATTTGAATTTGAATCATGTGTTATATAACCTTATAAATTGAAATAAAGATCATCATTTCAACCATATAATAGAGAAGATGTAAATAAATAAATAAACATCATCACTACTTCACACTTGCACTTCCAAATCACATTTATAATATGTTAAACCACACTATGAATACTTTAAGATTCTTATAGGTGTATTTACAGTAAGCATTCAACTTCAGACACTACAACAGGACACAGGACCTATAGGTGTATTTACTGTTTTACCTTGATAGTTGATTCACCATGAACAAAAACCCATCTATTTACCAGAATATTAGGACACTAAAACTTTAATGTGTTGACTGTATAATACATTGTTGTGATTTATAAATATGCAAGCATGAATAAATATGTCAAAAGCTCCTGTTGTGAACAAATATGTAATTTCTTTATGAATAAATATCGTGAGGTTGCACAAGAAATTGAAGTTTGTCTTGGATATGATTTGGGAACTAAGAATATAGATCATGTGACCTGAATATATGTGGCCATGGCTGTCAAGGGTTGGGCTGTTTGAAAATTCATGCACCTTCCAAAATTGTCTGTTATTCTTTTGCATATACATATTTACATATGTTACGTTCACACTTTGATTTTTTTTTTTTTTTTTTTTTTTTTTTTTTTTTTTTGCGTGCTACTTATGAGAAGAATTCTTTTAACTATGAAGCATGGACACTCTAAAATCGGTGCTATGGCGGTGTCTGACACACGGACACGCCAGGGATACAGGGACACGCCGGGGACATGTATCCCTTTAATTTAATGAATTCTTTGTAGGGGACACGCGTGTCTATATCGGGACACGGCATGGGACATGGTGAGGCTCATTTTTAATTTTGTTATATTTATGTGGGGTCAAAGTGTAATATTTAAAAAGAAGAAGGAAAAAAAAAACTTCATTGCCCTCTTCATAACAAATGACAAAGAGTGAAGGTAAGCCCCTCTCTCTCTTACGCTCCATCCAGTCGATCCACCACATCCTTGAACCAGTCGATCCACCACCTCTATCCAGTCAATCAAAGACCCCTGACCCCAGTCAAGTCGATCGAAGACCTCCGTAGACCTCCATCAGTCGATCGAAGACCCCAGACCTCTATCTAGTCGAGCTCAATCTAGCGTCTTCCATCCAGACGACTTCGAAGGTAAGCCCCTAATGTAGGCCGAAAGGTACCACATTGAGGTCACTTAAGTTACATTTTTAGTCTTTTAATTTAATTTATTTGGTAGAGATGATGTGTTTCGTGCACTTGTACAGATTTGGCAGGAAATATGAAAATTCAATCAAAACAGGTGCGAAAGCAGATTCTCCGAGCGAGAAGTGAAGAATCCGAGCCAGCCAGACCACTGCACGTGCGGCCAAGCTTAACCGCACGTGCGGCCCACATCGACGCACGAGCAGCCCACCTTACTATATACACAGTGCACATGCCCATAAGCGATAAAAGTCCTCATAAATCATTAACCCAAAATTCCCAAGCGGCTAATCCTATTCTCCCGGTTCACCTTTATTCATCTTGCATCCGCACTCTCTCTCTCTCTTATGACGGCATCAAAGATTACAATAGTCAATGAAGTCTGGAGATCACAATATGTATACGTTTCTATACCATCTGTTTATTTATTTATTTATTTAAATTTTTAATTTTTGAAGTATAATATATTTTTTATATTTAACAAGAAGATATTTCAAATATGAACTATGTTTATTTTTCTTTAAAATCTAGAATCTCTGTCATAGTTCTTTTGAATTATAATGTTTTTGCCCTTCATTTTTGCTTCTAAAATGAAATCTATCTAAAATATAAAGACAGAACACCAATTGAAATTGATCTGAGGTTTGCTATTCCGGGAGTTGATATTTTAACATTGGACAAGTTACACTAGTAGTCCCTACATTTTATCTTTAGTGTCATTTTGATTCTTATACTTTCAATTGGCTCAATTTTGATCTTTAATTTTAGATTTTATGCCATTTTAATCCAATTGATGATTCTGTTAATTTTTTTTTACAAATAATGATCACTGAATTTGTTGAGGTTAACTCACGAAGTTGATCAAGTTTATAATTTTGTTCATAAAAGTATGACACATGCATAACCCATATGCATATTTTTCAGGAAAAAAAAATGCTAATTATTGAACCAATTGGACCAAATTGAAACAAAAGAAAAAATTCAAGGTGAAAATAGAGTCAATTAAAATTACAGAGATCAAAATAACATAAGGACCAAAATATAGAGACTAATGATGTAAATTTCCTTTTAACGTTTTATTCATGATGGCTCTCGAAAGTGGTTTTATTTAAGGTGAGAGGAATCTTTATGGTCATGCAAATTGATGGATTTTGATTTATGAGGTATACTTTCGCTGTTTGTATAATTTTATATATTTGATTTGGCTTTTAATTTTGGTTTCATTGACTTTACAAAATCTAAGCAAGATGACTTGGGCTTGAACCAGGTCGTGAAGCCAAAATCTTATCAATGGTGCAAAAAGTTGTGTAAACGATTACGCATTACTTGTACACTTCAAACAATCCAAGCCATCTTTTCTTTTCTTTTTTTTCTTTTTTTCTTTTTTTTTTTTTTGGAAATCATGAAAAACAGTTATATTAATACAACAAATAACATACAACAAAAGAAAAACAACAAGATCCCAAAGGGTCAAACAAATAATCAAACAACAAACTACAAACAACAAAAAAAATAACAAGTTGTTAAAAAAAATAAGCTATGATCTAGGGAAAACAATCGATTTTCTCAAAGATGTGGTTTAGAAAATTAGATCTGTATCAAACCATGTAAGATCTGCATCAACATTAGCTGTTGTTGTCGCCATCGTCCCGTTGCCACTGTCCAACTCCGCCACTGCCCAACTCCGCCACTTCTGCCGCCGTATTTGGGACACTGCAAGAAGCAAGAGTTAAAGAGGAGAACACCTATAATGGTATGAGAGAAGGCTTAAGAGAACAGAGAATCATTGTGGGTTACCCCATTCCAGATATAAAAAGCTCAAATCCATGCTCTAAAAGTATAAATCTGTACTCTAGGATTGTAGATTTACACTTTAGAAGTGTTAAAAGAGGTTACCGAAGTATCCCTAGAACATCGTTGGAAATCTAATAGAGAGAGAAGCTCTCACTGCTCTCTCACTGTGGAACTAAATTCGACGCCATTTTTGTTATTACAATGATGCTGGCATACCCCAAAACAACAATCACAATTAAAATCAAACACAACATATTAATTTAATTTATTTTATTTTTCACAACATATTAATTTAATTTATTTTATTTTTTAGAACAGGTTAGGACATTCAAACACTCACACTAATGACATGCGATTTGATTAACCGATTACATCCCAGCCATACTTCTAATATATTCAAAGCAACACTGCAAACATATTAAGGTCCTTAAAACACACAACAATCATTAAACTTGAGATTGCCAATCCAAAAAAAAAAAACATTAAACTTAAGACAGAACAATAAACCAATACTGTTGGGCCACGTGTTCTTGCAGCCATCCCTAGTTCATCAAGGATGCACTTAATAACTCCAGTAACGAATTTTATCATATGCATGGTTCTGTTCTGCAGCTGTCACGAGATCCTTTATTTTATTGTGTTGTTGCTCCAGCTCCATATTTTTTACTCTTTTTAGCCAGTCGCAAGCCGCTATTGCTTGAGCTATTCTTTCCGATGTCACACACCACTCATTAGTAACATTCTTGAACACTTCTGTTTTATCTGATTGTATTTCAACTTCAACCATGGCAGCCATCAAATAGAACAACCACTGTTCATCATCTGTTTTATTTATTGCATGCTCCTTCGAGTCTTTCCACTTTTGCTGCATGCACCAAATGGTTAAAACACCACATCATTTGCGCAATTATCAACTCTTGAATGTAAATACATGGAATAAATATTTATTTATTTCACTATATAAATTTTGCTATCACACTACCTATATTTATTTTATATGAAAAATATGGGTCTCTATACATATTTAGTAAGTTAATCAAATTCACTAAGTATGATAAAATCATTATTATGTGAATGCTTAGCTTGGTTGAGTGCTAGTTTCAAGAGTTTTTTTTTTTTTTTTTTAATTTTTTTTAATATTCTGAAATTTTTTTTTAGAGAATTGACTCACTTTTCAAACTATTTGGGAAACTAACCTGCTTTTTGAAATCACATTTGCAAAATGCGATTTTGAAATTAAAATTGCATTTTCAACATGCAATTTCATCTTGAAATCACAGGTTAAAAATGCAATTTATGATGATATGGTGAAATTGCATGTTGAAAATGCAATTTCAATTTCAAAATCACATTTTCAAAATGCAATTTCTAAAGCAGGTTAGTTTCCCAAATAGTTTGAAAAGTGAGTCAATTCTCTAAATTGTTTTTTTTTTTTTAGAATATTTAAAAAAAAAAAAACTCCAAGTTTCAAGGCTGTTTTGGCAAATACTTTTTAATAGATATATATATATATATATTATTTTGCTTTTTTTTTTTTTTTGGCCCGGGGAGGGGGGGGGGGATAAAATTGTTGTTAAAAAAGTTGATGTATTTGGAAAATGTTAAAAGAAGCTACTTTTTGTTATTGTGAAAGTTTAGGTGGGTTTTGAATTTTTTTAATCTTTAGTGAATTTTTTGAATTTTTCAAAAAAAAAAAATCTTTTTATATTTTTCTAGGCTAGAAAAACTTGAGAAGCTAAAAAAATTCGTTGAACACAAAAAATTTAGAAAAAAAAAAAAGTTTTTTAGCACATGCCAAATAGAGTAGTGTTTCTTTTAATTTGTTTGTTTGTTTGTTTCTTTATTATTATTATTATTATTTTTTTTTTTTTTTTTTTTAATTTTTTTTTTCAATTGTTAGCTAAATAAACTGAAACCAAACAACTAAAATGTTTTTGGCTTAAATAATAAAAAATGATCTTTTTATTTGAAACCAAACAAGTAAAATGTTTTCAATCGTTAAATAGCGTCAATCTTTGGATTGTGAGAAAATCTGAAACTAGATATTAAAGTTTTTGGTGTGAAGGTGAAAGTTTGAGCACAAACCAAACATCAAATTTGGAAAATCAAAAGAGGGAGGCGACGCCAACACCAGTGGCTAAAGGCAAATCTATAGGAGATAAGACAGATCTAATGATGGTGGATCCATTGAGGCGGGAAGGTGGCAAATCTGGTGGCAATAAAATGCCTGGAATGACAAGCTTCTAATATTATTATGCAAAAAGACAAAGAAAAGGAGAAAAAATGGTGGAAGGAGGAGAGAGGAGGCCGGCAGCTGAAATCCCTCCCCACCACTAGTGGCACACCCAGCTGAAGGCTTAGAGATGGAGGCTTAGAGACAGATGCTCTAAGTTTAAAGAGAGGAATTTTTTAGTTCAAACAAAATAAATCTTCCTAGTTTCATTGGTTTCGTCATCTAAGAAAATCTGTGCCTCCCTCTACATTATAGATCACTATGCCAAGTGATTACTCTCTCTCTCCCTCTCTCTCTCTCTATATATATATATAATTTGTATTGGAGAATTCTATATGCTTCATGGTTCTTGGTTTTCCGGAAGTAGTGCTAAAATGAACTCTTTACCTCAATTTGTTTTCTGTTCACTCCAAACCCTTGAAATATTTCTCTTTGGTTTCCTGCCACTTGCATAATTTCATATATGAATGAAAAAAAAAAAAAAAAGTTTGAAGCTTCCAATATATATATTAATTTGATCCACGATAATGTGATGTGATAGTTGTTAATTTTTAATTTGTCAGACTCAATTATATAGGTCCAACTTACCTGCCATATCATTGTGTGTGAAATTGAGGGTTTATAATTGGAAAAAATATTAGGTGGTTAAGGGACATCAAGTGTTCCCCCCCCCCTCCTCCCCCCCAATCACCAAATATCAAGTCCCATCTTATTCCGCTCTGCCCCAACACAGTTGTGGGCTCTACCCTTCCACCAAAAAATGCTCTTTTGGGACACCATTTGGGTTATTGACATGGGCATATTTCAAGTTCACTCAAAAACTTCTCCTAATATTGTGAGTCTCTCACATTTTTGGTGCATATGAATAGTTTGCTATATATGATGTAAAGTGGACAATTCGATGTAATAGACTAGAACTAATTGGTTAAAAAAAAAAGACTAAAACTAATTACACAAACATAGGGTTGCAACCCTCCCTGTGCAAGAAACCTAGAGAGTTGCACCCTCAACTTTGTAATTAGTTTTGGTCTATTACATTGAATTGTAAATCTCATGGTTAAATGTTGGCGTCCTAAATAGTTTCTTGTAGTTTCTGATTGTGCTGTAACTAACTTACCTCTTTCGACCTGTCTCTGATGTAGTACTTGCACTACAGGAAAAAGGGGCTATAGCAACGTTTTATTTGCAACGTTTATGAAAACGCTGCTATTTTTCAATTAAAACAACGTTTTTAAAACGCTGTATTAGATTTCTTTTAAACATTATCTCCGCGTGTTAATTGGCTAACGTCGTTACCCACATCCTAAAGCCTTAAAGCTGCGATTTCTCCACCCCCCATCTCTCTCTCTCTCTCTCTCTCTCTCTCTCTCTCTCTCTCTCTCTCTCTCTATCGAGCTCGAATTCATTCTGAGCAAAATTTATTTGCGATTTGCGATAGTGCTGTAGTACTCAAATTCATTCTAAGCAAAATTGATTTGCGATTTGAGACTTCTCTCTATTTCTCGCTCCAGATTTGCGATTTGCTATTGATTATTGAAGATTTGAAGATTTGGAGATTTGAATCTGAGCGGTTAAAGTTCTCAGTCTACTCCTTCAGATTTGTTCTTAGTCTACTCTCTCACTTGATTTCAAACACGCTCTTTGTCTCGATTTCAAAAACTCTCTCTCTCGCTCGCTCGATTTCAGATATGGCGATGATTTGAAGGCCACCACTTGGATTGCGGATTTTGAAGTTATGTTCTCCATTTTGTGAGTTTCAATTCGTTTAGCCATTTCTTTTTCTTTTTGTTTTGTTTTGTTTTTTTTTTGGTTGAAAAGTTTATACATTCATATCTTGCATCTCTATAACACATATCTCTGATGGATAAACATGAGTTGAGGTCGATTGCTTTGATTCGTTTCATAACACCTATCTCTGGTCAATGATTTTATGAAGATGGCTCCATATATTTAAACTTGATAATTTTGTTCAACGCGTTGTTTCTCTTGCTTTCTATGGGTCCACTGTTTAGTCTATGGCCATTCATTGTGCCTCAGATTAGTGATTAACCTTTATGCTCGAGTTCTCCTTCAAATGTTGACTCTAATTCCCATTTTCATTGTCTTGATGTAGCATATTTGTGCCTCATTAAGAGAATTAAGATATCTCTGGTATTGTTTGGCATGAGGAGTTTGGATCTGATCCGGACCTGAATTTTGAACCCTGTACTGGACACCCTCAACTTAAATCTTCAGGTATGAAATTTTGTGACTTGAAATTGCTTCCAAAGATTGCTATAAAATGAAAATTATAATGCCCTGATTGTGGATACACACATACAATATGTTATAAATCTCCCCAAAAACAATGTTCATGCACTTGTTTCTCGAAGCATTTTTTGTGTTTTTGGCAGCAAAGTTCTGCCATGGTAGCGGGGGCTAATGGAGTTCGATTGCTGAGGGAGACACCAACATGGGCTGTTGTACTTGTTTCTGCAGTTTTTGTGATCATTTCTGTTCTTATTGAACATGGGATTCATTCTCTTGAAAAGGTAAAATTGACTAAGATTTTTATGTAAAATTTGAATGATTCTCCAAGCTTTTTATGTATGGTTTGATGGAATTTTAGAAAGAATTCAATTCTAAATTATTAACTTTGGTTTCTTGAATGGTACAGTGGTTTCGGAAGCGCCAGAAGAAGGCCATGATTGAGGCTTTGGAGAAGATTAAAGCCGGTCTCTCTCTCTCTCTCTCTCTCTCTCTCTCTCTCTCTCTCTCTCTCTTCCCTTCACAATTATATTGAAATATATATCATACAATATGTTGAAGTTTATAAAGTTTATAGCAGAACGCCAAAAAGGATTCCTCATATCACGGATAATTACAAGTAGTAAGTTTAGAGGAGCTATTTGTTGATTACATACAACTTGTTGACTATCTTTCTCATTTATTAAAGTAAGTGCTGCAATTCAAAAATTAGAGGTGAGTCTAGAATTTTATTAAAGGGATGCAATTAAAAAATTATTAGGTGAGTTTAGAATTTTAGTACGTTCATCCAGTGACATGTGATCATATAGTTACTTCGTTCATATTTATTTTTTATTTTTGTGAAAAATCATCATATGGATATGTCATCTCTTTATCTCTTTCAACTATTACATAATTAATAATAGTATTTAAAAAGAAAAAAACAGTAACACCTCGACTGAGTTTGGGCCAACATTAATTTTTCATCCTACATTTCTATAATTGTTTTTCTATGTACACTGCATATTCTTTTTGAATTAATAATGAAATAAAAAATGGTATTTTATTATCAAATTATTTTTAAAAATTAAAAAAATGTGCAGAGTTGATGCTTCTAGGATTCAACTCCCTACTGATCACAGTAGGAACAAGCCTTGTGTCTAAGATATGTATTCCTTCCAAAGTTGGAAATATCATGCTCCCTTGTAAGTAGTAGAACTCCAACAACAAGCTTTTTCACGCTTCAATAAAGTTGTTCGTTGGAGATACTGCCATTCGGCGGCGAGTTCTAGCTCCGGCTAGTGGTGCTAATGCTGGTCAAGACTACTGCTCTCAATATGTATGCCAAAAGTCATCATTTTTTTTTTTGGTGCATATGTTTCCTATAGATGGGTCATTTAAGAATTTTTTCCTGAAAACAATTTTGGAAACAGTTCGCCAAATAAGATTGTTTTGTGATCATTACTTGTTTGTGAATGAACAGGGGAAAGTGTCGTTGATATCTCAGTCAGGGGTGCACCAATTGCACATTTTCATATTTGTGCTTGTCATTTTCCATGTTCTGTATAGTGTGATCACCATGGCTCTAACACAGGCCAAAGTATGTCACTCCACTCCACTGCTTCTACTTTTCTGATTCAAGATTTTTGGTTAATGTGATTTATTATTTATTGATTTTTTTGGGGAGGGGGGGTATTATTGAAAAATGAAGAAATGGAAAGCATGGGAGCAAGAAAGCAATTCATTGGAATTTCAATTTAATAATGGCAATTATAATCAGCATTCAAGATTACTTTTATTTATTTATTATTGTGTAGAGAAAATAAAGTGGGTTATTGAGTTAGGTGAATGTTGATTTTGGACAGACCCTGCAAGGTTTAGGTTCGCTCATCAGACATCCTTTGTTAGGCAGCACAGTGGCTTCTCCACAATGCCCGGTCTCAAATGGGTTGTAAGTTCCACTACTACTCAGGATCCATTTTAATGATATGAACTATTTATTTTGTAATCACAATTCCATATAACATATCATATCATATTTTCATATAACAGATCATGAGTGGTTTCTGTTGTTTTCGATCAATTGATATATATATATATATATGTTGCTGCTATATATGTTTATTTGGATGCTTTAGGAGTGGCTGTTAGAAGTACATTGAAGTAATAATTTAGCTTGAAGCTTAGGAAGCTACTGCAATACTTAGAAAGTCAAATTGGATAATTGATTAAAATGTCTGAAAATTGAATTTGAGGTTCCTTTAGGAAACTAAGCATACTGAACTCTACTTAACTTGGTTCCTTTAGGAAAATTGAAATTGATCTTGAGGATCAAATATCTTCTTCTCGACACTTTAAGATCTTCTGGAAACATTGCCCCAAGAAACCCCAAATTTAAGTGATCAACCAATGGACTTAAGTCCCTCAGATCCTTTTCTCAATCTCGATGCCTTTTGCGTGTTAGAAGATAATCTAGAGTCCAAGTCATCCAACCTAAAAACAAAACCAATATATTAGATGCCATTTCTTGAAGCACTCAGAAAGGAACACATGCAGTTAGGAATCAACAACCCTTGATGTTTTCATCAATAGCTAGAGAGGAAATGAAAATTTTCACATAAAAATATGTAAATTGTCGAGCCTCTATCAAATATGCATTTACCAGCAATTTAATGGTTGTGAATGGTGAGACACCATTACAATTAATGGTAAGTGAAACAAATAAACAAAATAGCAAGTCCATGTGAGCATCCGTTCATATCCTCTGCCCAAAACCAACATATTTCTCAAACCATTATATCTATCTACCACACCATATACTATGCCAACCCACCAAATAGCATTGAGGACTTTAAGAGATCTTTATACTGTATGAAGAGTATTTTTCCACGATCATAATAAACTCGAAGAGTTGGAGAATAAACTTAAAGAGTTGGAGAGAGTTGACCCTTGCTAGAGGTTCTTTTGAATTTTGTAGGCACCATGGAGTGTGAAAGTTCACAAGGAATAGTTCTATTTTTTTATACATATAATGACCCTTGGGCGAAAGATTTTAGATAAGAAGCAATAGTACCATATATTAGAGAAAAGGCAAAAGATTTGAAGCAATAGTACAATAACTGAGATAACCTTCTACCACCATTTGCTTACAAACACCAAACAAACAAGGTTAGGAAGCACTTATTAAATAAGTATAAATGCCCTCCTCCATATAAATATAAAGCACAAATGGAGATGCAAATGAAGGAGATGGTGGTTGCTATGCTTAATCAACAGAAAATACAAATGGAGATGCAAAGCACAATCCAATAAGCTCAACAAGCACGAATAGAGCAATTAGAGTCTCAAGAAGCCATGGGGTGGGCCTGTTGCACCAGCTGCTACGCATGTGCATTCACAACAACAATCCCATGCATACACCTCATCGTTTAATTGTCATCATTCGCCTGAGGAAGTAAGTAAATAGATAATTATGAAATTTTCAATATGATATTTTATTCATGTTATTTGTTTCTTATCAAATGCAGATTCAGATGCCAAAGAAAGAAAATAAGAAGAAGAAGAAGAAGAAGAAGAAGAAGAAGAAGAAGAAGAAGAAGATATGACAAACTCAATGAAAGAAGGGCGATAGAGTCTACTGAATTAAAGGTTAGAACTGTTCCTAATTTTAGTTTATTTGTGAATTTTATTTTATTAATGAAGTTGAATTTTTTTAGGATTTTATTCTTAGTTTATATTTGTTTCCTAATTGGAATTTATTAGTTTGGTTTGCCTATATATTGCTTTGGATTAACTATACTTTATTATTGTCTCTCTTATTGATTGAATATGCACATAGACTCATAGAAAGTAGACTGGGTTATTTGGTCTTATTTATTGATTGGCTTCAGGTTCATTCTAAACCATTCTAGTTGGATTGCTTTCTCCTTCTCACTTATTTGTTGATTGGCTTCAGGTTCAATCTAGTTGAGTTCTATGATGTGCATGGTCATAAACATTTTAAGTCTTTGTTGTGTCCTTAATGTTATTAAGAAATGCATTAGAAAATGCTAATTTGTGAGGGTCAGGACATTAAAAGGAGAGATTTAGAAGGTGGCAAGTCCATGGACATTAAATGGATTTTGTTTTTTCTCAGTGATTTAAAATTGTTGCCTAGATTCTGTAATCTACACACACAAACTTATTATTTTTTGTTTCAATAATATGTTGCCCTATACTTGTTTTTATCATTTTATTCTCTTTCCTTCTCAATCACCTTATGGGATTGTTGGAATTGCAGATTGTGAGTCTAGTAAAGACATTGTCTTGGAACTCCACTTGTTCTCTACTTTAATGGGAATGGTGGCTTTCTTGAGCGAATGAAAGGAACTGGGGTTGATGTGATTGGGCTGGATTGGATAGTGGATATGGCAGATGGAAGGAAACATTTGGAAACGGAATTAGCATACAAGGAAATGTGGAACATGCTTGTTTATTAAAAGGTTTGTGATGAGAACTAAAACTTGGGACTGAACTTTTCTTGTCAATTACTGCCTATACCCGATGACTTAGGAATAACTACTAGATGTTTGGATATTGACTTGCCTACTTGTTTTTTTCTTCTTTTTGTACATATGACTAAATTTGATGTTTGTATTGATTTCACATGATTATGGAAACTTCTTAAATTAAATTATTAATCAAATTTGATTTCACAGTATTTGGTGTGTTTTTAGTTTTTTGATGTTCGAAATTTGATTGCCTACTGGATTGGACAGTGGATTTGACTTGTTTTTTTTTATGTTTGCCTATTAGATGTTTGTATTGATAATTTAATTAAGTGCCAACAGGCACATGATCATTAGCTTAATACATTACTAAAGCACAAATTTCACTGGTTGGATTGTAGCCCAACTTTCTGAACTGGTTGGTCACTGCAGATGACCAGAAAAAAGGCGAAGAAATGGAAAATTTGGGATCCTAGTTGCTTATAAATCTAACAGTTTGGTTGCATAGAGCAAATATAAAACATGAGATCACAAATTATGAATACAGTTTACAACAATAGCAGCATAGAGAAAACAAAAAATGATATTTTATTTCATGTTCTTGCATTAGCAGCCAATATATATTTAGAAAAAAAAAAGTGGCATTTTTTAAAAAATGCCACTTAATGACGTCATTCTAATGTCACACGTTAGCTTCTTGCAGTAGAAGCAGGATAAACAAATAAAATTAAAAAAAAAAAAAAAAAAGTGGCGTTTTTTGAGAAATGCCACTAAATGACGTCATTGTGACGTCTCACGTTAATTTGGGACGAAAGGGGCGATGGGCGTCAAATATTTTACGGCGTTTTAAAAAACGCCGTCTAATATTTTTAGCGACGTTTTTAAAACGTTGGAAAGCTATTGCGGCGGCCGTATCAGCAACGAAAATATTAAACGCCGCCATAAGATATTACGGCGTTTTTCAAGCTTTTTGCGGCGTTTTAAAAACGCCGGTAAAAATCAAATTTCCTGTAGTGTTGCAACCCCTACAATCATTTTTAGTACTTCAACAGACCACGGAATTTTTCCTGTAAAAGATGAGTAAAAAGAATTGAAGAGATGTGTATATATAAAGCCTCCAAGAAATTAGGAAGGAAACTGGGCAATTGAAATGACAACAAACAAATTAAACTACAAAAAAGACAGTTTGAGTTTATTGTAGATGATATAATCAAACAGTTGAGAGATACATAATGCATGCAGGATTTAGGAAGGAAACTGGGCAATTGAAATGACAACAAATGAATTCAACAACAAAAAAGACAGTTTGAGTTTATTGTAAATGATATAATCAAACAGTTGAGAGATGCAGAATTTATGCAGGATTAGTAGTGGAATATCAAAGATAGATATAACTATACTTCCTCAAAAAAAATATATATATATATAACATAAAATAAAAATAAAAGAGTAAAAAGAAGAAGATAGATAAACTATACATAAGTGGCATTGGTGATGTTGGGTTTACCATCTTTTTATACTAACATTGACTTTTGTATCCTCATTATCAATGTTTTCAAAATCGAATTGCACCGGGTTGGCGAGTTTGAACAGTCTAGGGTTCTGTTTAGATATGCCATCTTAATTGTTCCTACTTGAAAACTGGTCATTTTAAATTGAACCGGTGAACCTCGCCGTTAAACTGGTAAACCGGCTGAACTGGCTTGTGATGCATGGTCTAATATTGAAAAAATTAGTGCTGCAAGTAGTGAGTATGTTTGAAATAATTTACACGAGATATCTAATATTTATTGTATTCAAAATAATTTCTTTCAAACACATGTATAATTAATGTTTTTACAAATAATATTAAAATTGATAAATATATATATATATATATAATAATTATGATGTCACGGTTTAATTTCGGTTCAACGCGGCAGTTGAACTGATAATCCATCCATCCAATCCATTTTCCAATTCGTTCACATGTCTGGTTTTTAAAACATTACTCTTTATTATATTAGGTGGAATGGAATGGAGATATCCAATTCATAATCTATAGTTGTGAAATTGTCAACCATCTCATCATCGTAGAGACATTTTAAAAGTTAGATTTACTTAAGAATTATAAATTATAAATTATAAATTATTTATCAAGTGTCATGTAACTTTATCCATTGAGTTGAAGATTTTCATTTGAACTATGTAAAAAATATGAAAATACTATGTGTCTACACTAATTTAGATGTAGGCTTTATATAATAGTAAAAATAGATAAAGTGCATAAAAAAATATATATATATATATATTTATACACATATGAGTTACATAATATAAAATTATATCCAAATCCATAGTTATTTTTAATTTTTAATGATTGCCTGTATAATTAAGTTACATATGATTCAATAGGTTTACGTTTATTTAATAATATAGCAAAGTATTGTTTAAATAAATAAATGAAAGGACCATTAGTATATAAATTATTGCAATGTACATTTGAAAAATGTTCAATCCTTAATGGGTTGATAATCGCTAGGCTAGAAGCTCCTTGGATGGTAAAACAGTTTTTAAGAAAATTCTTTCTGTATACATTTTGAATCTTTAGTCATATATAAAGATCTAGTTAACGAGTGTTCACAAGAAGAAAAATACAAGATATTTTTTTACTAATGTTCCGTTTGTTTTGCTGGAAAATATTTTTTGTATTTTCTGGTATTTGATACAATAAAAAAAGAAAGTTTAACAAAAATATATATTGAAAAAGTAGTTAGCTAAAATAGAAAAGTGGATTTTTGAATAGCTATTTTGACTAAAGTCCCGTTTGGCAACAAGTAATATAGTCATAAAGTTATACAAAAGAGTTAAAGATTCATTTTCACTTTGTCTATTTTTTTCTTTTTCATGTGTTTTCGTAAAAGTCACTAAAATAAGTCACTTCCATCACTTTGTGGCGTGAGGTTATGGATTCAACTATTTTGTAAAGGAGTTTAATATCCTCTGTGGTGTTTAGTTCTCTCCCATTGTATTATAGGAGAGGTACATAGTTCATTTGTTCTCAAAACTATGTTGGGTTTCTCTTACTAATTAGAGAGAGGAAAAAGAATATCATCAGAAAGGAAAAATTAAAAAGAGAAAACTACAAAATTTAAAAAGATAGGAAAAAAATTGAACAGATAAGGAAAAGAATTCAACAGATAGATATAAATTTGAACAGCTAGTCAAAAAAAAAATTGAACAGATAGAAAATAATTTCAACAGATAGTCAGCAAAAAAAAAAATAAAAAATAAAAAATAAAAATAGAAAGCTCACCAATGTGACCAGATCTCCTGCAACGCGACTCCATCGATTCATCCAGGGAGTCACGTTCATCGGTAGTAGTTGCTATAATATTTTATGGTAATCTTGTGTTGTTATTAGAAAATATAGCTTGCCATGATTTATCAGCTAATGTGCCATGCCCATTATGTGGATTGGCCATAAGGACTAGTAGTAATGCTGAAAAAAGAAAAAAAACACAACAAGAAGAAGTGAGCTTGTCTCAAAATAATAATCTTAATGCCCGTATATATAAGTTTACTGAAGAAGACGGAGGTGATTTGAGGTTGTGTGATGATCTTTAACTTTTCAAGGTTTTGTGTGATCCTCCATTGTGTGATCCCTTATTTGAATTTTTTATTTAATAAAATTAATAGAAAAAAAATAAATTTTTGGGTGAATTACACTAACAGTCCATATAATTCAAGGGTAAAGTCATCAATTTGATAAAATATAAACTAATTTGACAAAAATAAATGTCAAAAAAATATTTTTGAATTTTTAAAAATAATTTGTACTCACCAAAGATAAAATTATGTAAAATTGATAAATCATTTAGACATTTATTTATTTTTTTACCAAATTAATTTTTATTATGTGTTTGGATGATGATCATATAATGAGTGGTTGTTCGACTTTTAATGTATAATTGATATATTTAATATATGAAATATTTTTAGTTTTAGATTTTTTGATTTAATGGATTGGTTTAATAATGATATCAAAGTTGTAGCCATATTTGACTTTTGAAAAAATAAAAACTAATTTAACTAAAAGTCAAATATGAAAAAATGGGAATATTGATTTATGCGTAAAATCCATTACGACACACATGAAAATCAGGAGAAAATCATAGTATAGGCAAACATGAAAAAATGCATTACAGCACACAAGTAAAATCCACACGTTAAATCCATTACGCCACACAAGGAAATACAGTACGACCCACATGTAAATATCGATTCACGTGTGAAATCCATTACTCTCCTATGAGACCAAAGTGACACAAGACTCAAACTATGGGGACCGTTAGTATAATTCGTCCTAAATTTTTATATATAACAATAAAATTATTTGAATTGTTTTTTAGTACCTAGTTTCTATGCCAACGGATAAGATAAACATAGTCTGTTATGTTCACGTAATAGTGAATGTGAACAAGGTTGCTATTGTGTGAACCGGGTAAAATCGGATGGACAATCTGATGGTAGAGTTAGGGTAGACTATGGTTGTTGCGGCGTTCTGTGGGAGGTTGTCACACATAAAATCCATAACGGCACATGGAAATCCATCACGGCACATCTGGAAATCCATTATGACAAACATGGAAGGCAGGAAGAAATGCATTACAGCACACAAGTAAAATCTATGCGTGAAATTCATTACGCCACACAGGGAAATGCAGTAAAATCTAAGCGTGAAATCCATTATGCCACAAGAGGAAATGCAATACGACCCATATTTAAATATCGATTCACGCATAAATCTGTTACGACACACATGAAAATCATCGTATGGGCAAACATGAAAAAATGCATTACGGCACACAAGGAAATATAGTTCGACCCACATGTAAATATCGATTCATGTGTGAAATCCATTACTCTCCTATGGGACCAAAGTGACACAAGACACAAACTATAGGGACCGCTAGTCTAATTTGCCCTAAATTTTTATTTATTCTCCTGTATAACAATAAAATTATTTGAATTGTTTTTTAGTACCTAGTTTCTATGCCAAGATATAACATGGCCAGAGGAACTTTACTAACATAGCTTTTGACCTTGGAAGGTTTAGATTTTTAGTACCTTTGAATTGTTAATTTTTAATTGAAATACATTTTTGATTTTTTTAAAAACTATTAATTGATTTGATGATACATTAATAAAAAGAGTTATTTATTATATGATTAGAAACTTGAAGGAGTAGGATGTAATTTTCAAAATCATAAAGAACAATATGTAAATTAAATAAATTTTAGAGATATATTTGTAGCTTACCCTAAATAAAATATATTTTAAAATACATTTATATTAAGTATTGGTTTTTATTCATTAGCTAATCTTGTCTGACTAACACTTTCATCAATATCATTTATACGAGAGTTTTGGTTGATTTAATTGAGACATCTTACTGAATGTTACAAATTGTTTGAGAATGGCTATTAAGCTTATCGGGAACACATTTATGGCATGTTTGTTTAGGATTGGACTATTAATGAGGTATACCTATAATGGGCGAATTGTTTTGTTAGAATGATTGAAAGAAATATGAAAAATATGTAACTGTATTGTATTGAATGAATTGAATATAATAGGAGAGCTTGTATTTATAGGCTGTCTACAAACCTAGATAAGTATAGAAGGACATAGAGATGGAGAGAGATAGAGATACAAGAAGATAGAGATAGAGATAGAGATAGAGATGGAGAGAGATAGAGATACAAGGAGATAGAATTAAATCTATAAATCTAAATCTAATATATACATTAACAGCCCCCCTCAAACTCAAGGTGGGTAGGCATCAACCAACTTAAGTTTGGAAACTAGATCACTAAAATGACCAGGAGGATAAGCCATAGTGAAGATGTCGGATGTCTGACTAGCAAAGATAACAAAGATAAGACGAACAGTGCTACTAGTAACATGATGTCGTATGAAGTGACAATCAATCTCAATATGCTTTGTGCGATCATGGAAAACATCATTATGGGCAACACTCTGACTATCACAATAGAGGTTAATCACAGTAGAATGAGAAACCCCCATATCAGAAAGAAGCTAGCGAAGCCACACAAGCTCCTGAGTAGTGTCAGCAAGAGCACGATACTCAGCCTCAGTACTAAAACGAGCAACAAGAGTTTGCTTCTTGCTACGCTAGGCAATGAGAGAGTCACCTAAGAAGAAACAGAATCCTGTAGTAGAACGACAATCAGTAGGGTCCCCTGCCCAATTAGCATCAGAAAATACATGTAACTGTAGGGAAGAGTGAGCGGTGTAGTGAAGACCATGAAACATAGTGCCTTTGAGATATCGTAAAATGTGAACTAGAGCATCATAGTACCGAGAGCGAGGAGCAGCCATGAACTGACTAACAATGTGAACAGTATAAGCAATGTCTGGACGAGTAACCGTGAGATAGACAAGACTACCAACTAGTTGACGATATAAAGTAGCATCAGACAACAGTGACCATCAAGAGGTGTGAGACGAGTCTGAGGATCAACGGGAGTAGAGGAAGACTTGCAATTGGTAAGACCAGCGCGATCCAAGAGATTAGAAGTATACTTGGCTTGGGAGAGAAAATAACCAGATGGATCAAGAGAGATTTCCAAGCCGAGAAAATAACTGAGAAGACCCAAATCCTTCATCTCAAACTGGCAACTGAGAAACTATTTGAGACTAGAGATACCCACAGTGTCATCGCCAGTGATGATCATATCATCCACATAGAGAAGAAAAAGAATAGTACCACGCTCTGTCTTATGAATAAAAAATGCAGAATCATAGGCACTGGAGGAGAATCCAAAATCATGAATGATGAGCCAAACTTGGCAAACCAGGCACGAGGAGCTTGCTTCAAACCATACAAAGCACAGCGAAGTTTATAGACTTTAGAGGGGTGGCACAGAGGAAATAGTTGAAGGTTGCATATAAACTTCCTCAGTGAGATCGCTATTGAGAAATGCATTCTTCACATGCACCTGACAAAGTTTCCAGTGGCGAGCAGCAGGAACGGCAAGTAAGCTATGAACAGAAGTCAAATGGGCAACAGGAGCAAAGGTTTCTTCATAGTCAATCCCATATTCTTGAGTAAACCCCCGGGCAACAAGACGCGCTTTATGACGATCAATAAAACCATCAGAATGAATCTTAAGCTTGTAAACCCATTTGCATCTAATAATACTTTTGCTAGGAGGAAGATCAACCACATCCCAAGTATGAGTTTTACCAAAAGCCTATAGTTCATCAGTCATAGCTTGTTGCCAAAGAGGGTTAGAACAAGCCTGTAGACACCCAATTTTTGACTGACCTTAAGACTTAGACGTCACCGGTTGAGTGCTTGGTGATATTGCATATTGTGCTCGTTCAGAAGTTTCAGAGTCTCGGCTGCGAGCCTTGCCTCCGGACTTCCGGGCTTTTCTGTACTTTGCCTCGGTTTGCGAACCAGGCTCGATTTTCTCTGTTTTCTCTTCCTAAAGGGAGGGAGAGGTCTTGTAGATCATCTCTCAGTGGCCGTAGGCTACGTTTCGTGGCCGTAGGCCATTTTGCCCGTTTGGAGCCCGGTTTTCGATTTTCGGAGCCGTTGGCCGTATGCCTCGGTTCGGGACCACTTAACTGCCTCTGTTTGCTCCGGTTTTTGGCACATATCTTATTTACTCCGTTTTGAGGGACACTGTGGTCTGAGAGACCCACTTCGTGGTCGAACACCACTCCCGATGCCTAACAGTCAGTTTTGGGGGCCTCGGACTGTGCGTTTCGGCCCCCGAACCTTCATTTTGCATCGGTTTTCGTTCGTTTTTGGCAGAGACCTCTGTTTCATCACCAGGAAGGTCATAGAAGGGTGGGAGGCCAGTAATTGTTTCAGCAACCAGTTATATTCCTTCATCGCCCTCCAACGCCCGTTTTTCTCACTTCAAAGCCAATGTTGACCACCCTAAGGCCACTTTCTTCAGCTCCAAACCACATATTTGTGTTGTAGACACCTGAGAGGACACAAATATCACATGGCCGGCCAGTAATTCCATCTAACCCTTTTGAACCCCTTTGAAAAATGGCTTGTTCTCTCTCCTGTTTCACTTCCTCCAATTGTGGACCACAGGGCTGTATTGAGGGCATCTGGGAGGACACCAATTTGTGGTGGCCGGCCATTAATTCACCTTGGCCTTTTTGACCCCTTGCCGGCCGGCCATGGGGGATGGCCAGCCGGCCACCTGCAGCTCCAATACCTGGCCGGCCTGAACCCCTGCAGTGTGTACATTGCAAATGTGACCTTTTTTTCCCCCCAAAATCTGTATCCGGGGGGAAAACTTTTTGGGGGGAAACTTGGCTTGTTTTCCCCCCCTTTTTTCTCTCCTTTTCTCCCCCTCTTTGGTCCATATAACCAGCCTCCCAGGTCTAGTTTAGAGGTTGGAAAAAACCCCTAAGAGTCTTGCGTACACATCTCCTTCATCTCTCTCATTTCTACCCTCTAAACATCCAAGTCCAACCCCTTTTGCACACCACCACCTAGCACTACACCACCACTTCCATTTACAGCAGCTTGGAGCTCTTCTCAGAGGCTAGGAGGCACCATTTTTCAGTCCAAGAGGCAGCCAAGGCTTAATCTTCAAGGGTAAGCACCATTTCCCCATTTTCTAGCTCATTTTTGTACCATTTCTTAGCCCTCTTTTCTTAATGTTTTGAGCTCCGACCAAAACTAAAAGTGGCATTTTTTTAGCTCTATTTCATCTTTCATAAAGGGTCTTACCCTGTTTGGGACCCCTATTTTGCACTTGCTTCATTACCCCTTTGTATGCCATAATCTTGCATAGTATTTTTGGCCTATGTGTAATATGTTTTGGAGCATTATGTAAACTGTAGATAGGCTTATTTTGAGCCCTTCTTAAACATTAAAGAAGGGATCATCACTGTTTGGGACCTCCATGTGCCACTTGTCATTATCCCCCTCTTTGGTCCCCATTTTTGCATGATTTATTAGCCTATTGAGCTTCTGTTTTTGTGTCACGACCCAAACTCGGCCCTATGGGTTTAGTACCGTAACTGGCCAGTAATTCGAGATTACCGAAGGTCTGCTGAACAGTAATATAGTTAAACAGAGTACAGGGCCTGGCGGAAGCCAATACAGTAAGTAACTAGTGTCCATTGAGCTGTGAAAATCTGTATGCCAAAAACATTTTTCATGCATTCATACTGATTCGAAATGCAGTCTATATCTGATCTATACAATCATATACAATCATTGATGCGGGACCTAATCTCTCGATAACATATAGTAAAAGCAAAGAGATCTATACAAAAGTACAAAACAGCAAGGAGACCGATGGGGGACACAAAACACCCCAAGCCATAGCATGGCAACTCGGAACCTCGCAGTGAGGCACATAGGCTGGCTTGACAAAACTGGGGACCAACCCACGCTCCTAGCTCGATGCGGCTGAGAACCTACATATATATATATATAAACAGTGAGCTAAAGCCCAGTGAATAACATACAGCGTAAAGAGGTTATGAATGAATGTCTTTACAGTAATGAAATCAGTTCATTAAACAGTATTTCAGTCTTTCAGTATTTCAGTCAATCAGTCATATGTGGTACACCCATTAGCCTATAAACAGTAGGTCCAAAAGGACCGAGTCTTAACAGACCCAACAGTAATGATGGCCATCAATCAGTAAACAGTATGGTTCCACAAGGGAACCGACAGAGCTCTATGAATAACGATGCGATAAGTGCTAAGGTTGCCTGTCTGATTGAATATCAGGACATACATTCATTCAGTAAATAATATCAGTTCAATAAACAGTTCAGTTCAGTATTCAAAAGATAACCATTTTGAACATATCTTTACACATCGTTACTCACAGAGATTGGGCTAATAGCAGCTAGAGCGCGTCCCAGAGAGCCAACCCTAAACAGTTAACAAATAGAACACACACTAAGTTTCACAGTCGGGAAGGATGATAAATAAATCCCTAAATTCCTCGGTGTGGTTCTACGTCTAAATCCTCATTAAGATGTCTTAAACTAGGCCTAAGAATGCCTAGGATGAGATGAGGATACAAAAATACAGTTGGAAGGCATTTTTCAAAAGTTGCTGAAAATAGGGGTCTCGCTCGAGCGAGCCTTCCTTCGCTCGAGCGAGGTTGCAAAATCAAAGGCTTCGCTCGAGCGAGAGGTCCTTCGCTCGAGCGGTCTGTAAAATGCAAAAGTACTCGTTGTTGGATTTTTACGCGCGATACCACGCTCGATGCTCGCTCGAGCGGAGCCCTGAATAAAGGGTGCTCGCTCGAGCGAGGAATCCTTCGCTCGAGCGAAGAAGCCAAATCTGGAATTTCCAGATTTGCCTTCCAAGCTCAAACCAAGCATTCTCAACTCAATTCTCGACCTCTTGGGCCCAAATTCTGGAAAATACATCCCAAAACAATGTATAACAAGTTTCAAAAGCCAATTTATGAATTCAAGCCCCAAAGGTGAGTCAATTAAATCCAGCATTCAAACCCATTTTCAAGAACCATTTAAAACATGCAATGCATGAGCTTTAAACCAAAATTAAGCTTCAATCCTTGCTCAATTGAGCTCAATAGTTGGAAAATAAAATGAAAGCATGGACTTTAGCTTAAACATGGACATGCATGGACAATCTTCACATGAACTCAACTCAAAATCACCAATTCAACCATGCATGCAACAATCCAAGCATAATTCAACCTCTTAGCACTAAATCATGGTTTAATCCTACAATGGAGCATGAACCATGCAAGATGAAGCTTAAAGACAACAAGAAGATGGTGAATTTCCTTACCTAAGTCTCAATTTCTTGTCTAGAAGTTCAATTTAGCAACCTATGTTACAAATCCTTCAATTCCCAAGCAATCCACAAGATGAACAAGATGAATTCAATTTTCTACTTAATTCTCTCCCTCTCTCTCACTTTGGTCGGCTGGAGTGTAGGAAATGGCTGATCAATTGTTTTGATTAGGTGATAAGGCTCAAACAATAATAATAAATAAAGGCCCACTATAGGTGGTAATTTGGTAAATAAGTTAAATTTGGCAATTAACTCCTTTTAATCTAATTTAATCATTCCTAATCAATTTTCAGATAAATATACCATTAAATCACAAATATTCTACTGATCCGAAAACTCTAAATGGTTTCTAATTCGGCTGCCGATAAGGCCTTCAATTAGCAGTTTAAACATATGAATTCAAACAGATAATCAATCAATCAAACAGATGCAATATGTAATTCAATAGATAAACTTATTCAATTTCAGTTTCGATTTCAATCAGTCCATTCAGTACTTCAGTTAATTCAATTATCAGTCATTATCAGTTCAGTTTAGCAGTATCCAGTAGCTAATTCAGTAGTTTATCAGTAATCAGTACGAGGGTTGTTACATTTTGGACCTTGGTCCGAACTGAAAATGGCCCTATTTTGACCCCCTATTCATGTTTCATTAAGGGTCTATGGCTGTTTGGGACACCATTTGTATACTTCATGTTATAGCTCTCTTGGTGCCCTTATTTTGCATAGCATTTTGAGCATACCTGTATCTGTTTTTGGGGTTTGTCATAAACTGTAATACATCATATTTTTGGCCCCTCTTCAATATTGTAGAAGGCCCCTTCCCTGTTTGGGGCCAGAATTTGTGAGTTTCTACATACCCCTCTCTTGGCCCCCATTTTTGCATGCTAATTTAGTCCCATTTGTACCCACTATTTGGCCATGATTTAAACTGTAAACATGCTTTTTTTGTGGCTTCCTTGCTTCTGTCTTTACACTTCATGTTCAAATTATGCATGCATTGCATAGCTATAGGCCATTTCATGCGCCAAAATTCATGTTTCGGGACTCGTTCCATGCATCGGGTATCATTTTGCCATGATTCGGGGCTGTTTTGCATTTCATTTTGCCTCTAAAAATTGCATGATCATATGCCATATTCCATGTTTTTCCATGTCTTGTTAGAGTGGCATTCTGTGCCGTAGGTTCGGTCCTCGGTTTGCGTGCACGCGTGCACGCACTTTGAGTTGTCTCATTTTCATCTTATGGCCCCCTATGTGAGTGTGACTGAGGTCCACTTGTGTTGGTGTAAGTCGATATTGCATTGTGTATGCCATTTCATTTCATAGCATTGTGTATGCTAGGATGTATGTTAGCGCATTGTGTATGCCATGCTACCTCGTGCATCGTTTATGCCATTCCATAACATTTTGCATGTTAGGTTGTATCTTAGTTGCATTTCATGCATATCATGCATATTGCATCATGTTCAGGATAGGAGTTAGCCTGGGCACGGGAAACAAGGTACGTTTCGTACTCCGAGTGACGGAACGTGTCTCAATTCCCCAGTCACCGACACTCCGGATTATCC
The DNA here is from genome assembly GCA_025200525.1 of Camellia lanceoleosa. NCBI lineage: Eukaryota > Viridiplantae > Streptophyta > Magnoliopsida > Ericales > Theaceae > Camellia > Camellia lanceoleosa. The sequence continues at coordinate 54,160,878 of CM045761.1, read as the reverse complement.
ATGATGGAGTTAGGTCTTGTTGTGTTTTCATGTGCATTCATCTCATTTTGAGTTGTGCAATTCGGCTCCTCGGCCATCATGCATCGATATGCGTGATTTGGTGGCACGAGGATCGAGGCATGCATACATTTGTGAAAATACATTGCTATGCCCCTTTCCTGCTCTCTGTTGCAGCAAAATGAAGAATCAGCAACTTTTCGAAGTTTGGCACGCATTTCAAGAACAGGTGCAAACAGAGGCTAATTGGGGCATCGTCATGAATTTCTGCGCAAAGGCAATCCGGGCATGCATCATTCATCATCCGGAATGGAATCAAGGCAGTCCCTGGCTTGCATGCCAGTTTATTTATTTTCTTAGTTAACTTGTTAATTAATTAGGAATTTGTACATATTTGGACTGTAATATTTATTTGGACTGTACTATTCTTTTATTTGGGACTGTATATTTATTCGGACCCTCTGCGCGAGGGCATAATTGTAATAAGTGTGCGTGAGTGTGATGTATGTCTTCCAACCCCACGTCTTTCTTCCCTTTTATTTACCTGCTTATGATGGTTAGATTAGGGCATGTTTCAATTAGCATACAGTATGATAGCATGTTTGTATTCATTCATCTGTTTTGCATGCACCGGGTTCGGCGCATCATACTAACTGCATTTGTATTTCAATTCCAAGTTGAATACATGTTAGCTGTAGCATTCCATATGCCATGTTTAGAATAGCCGAGCCTACTATAGTTGCATTCTGCATGTGTTGCATTAGGCATTTCAGCATATTTAGGATCATACATGATTTCTAATGAGCTTCTGTTTTGGCTTGGAGTACTCGGTGAGTCTTTATGCTTTAGCATCCTTGCATGCGTGTGAGTGACTGCCATGATAGCATGCTTGCCATGAGGCTATGTGCTTATGTGATATAACTGCCTGAATGCCTGTGGGTGAAAGTTGGGTTATTTGGATTGAAACAAATCATTGACTGTGAATTTTAAGCCCACTAGATTGTGGCAAAACCATGTTTTCTAAGCCCACCCGAGGGTGGCAAAATCTGCATTTTAAGCCTACTTGCAAATAGCAAACCATCTTTCAAAAACAAACACGAAGTGTTTTGTTCCAATTCAGGCGACCTGGTCTATACTTGTATGTTGTGCGCATCACGTAGTAATCCTAGGCTAATAACCGGAATAAGAGTACACAATGTTTTCAAAACTTGATATCATGGTTAGTAGAGGCCGATCTTTGATCGGGCGGCGAGTGCTCACAGTGACCTTCTAATCGTACCCAAGTTCCCGAGCCGAGGCAACTTTGGTGATGACGGACACGTGGCCTTAGGCAAACGAGTCAGGGTTTCCTAAATTTTCCAAAATAAAATATTTAGGTGGCGACTCTGTATCTGGCAAAGCAGTCCATGTTTGGCATTTCTTTCAAAAATCTATTTTGTCAAAAATGATTTGCCGGATTTGGACTCTTTGGTTCAAGATTTAGAACCGTGACATTTGAGTCCTTTGAACTGTAGTGAGCCCAAGCGAACGGAACGGGACTTAACCCTCCCGGGGCATTTGGGGACATCTACAGTTTTTGGCGACTCCGCTGGGGAGTTTGGAGAACTTGACTCAAACTCATGATATCTGATTTTGGCTACATTTATGTGTTTCTTTGCATTGCATTTGCATTGGTGCGCCTAGGACACCGTGTTTGCCATCTGCTATTCCTGAACGGTTTGCTAGAGGCTTGTCTTGTCAAGGCATGACCATAAGGCTAACCGGTTGTGGGCTCTGCCAGTATGGGAACACAAACCCCGGTTTTACTGGGGCACCGTTTTTGACCATTCGACCTAGTGCATATTCGGATCCATGGTGACCATTCCAAACTAGGACAGGTTGCTTACTCGATATAGGTTGTTTGAAACCGCTGTGTGCGTAGTAAAACCCTAGTTCCTGACAAAATAGGACAGGGAAACCCAACCCCAACATAGGGGTGTTTTGGCTCTCACTTATCTATTATGTGCTTGTTAGAGTGCGTCTCTACAGGGAATGCATGTATCAGTTTATGAGTTTTGGGCATCAGGCCTACGGGCATCAGTTTATGAGTTTGGACATCACGCCTGTGGGCATCAGTCAGTTATTTGAGAATCAGTTATCTGCGGGTATCGAGTTGATTTTGAAACGATAATTGAGGATATTGATCAGTGTTTGAGGACAGTGTATTCAACTTATCAACTGTGTGTTGTTATGCCCGACTGTATGCTGTGTATTTATTTTAAGCTCTTATGCTGCCCATTTATCTGGTTATTTATTTCCTTTTCGCTTTATTTATCTTTTTGCTAGGGCCAGGGTTTTTAGCACAATTGCTTCCGAACCAGTAGATATTCCCCAAGCACTTTGGATAAGAGGTCGTCGGCTCAATCGATTTGAGGATCTGGTTGACGGACATCTAGTGTTCCATTCTCTACCCCTAGTTGTTAAGAGGAGGTCAAGAAAGCGCAGTGTGTCTGAGCAGAGGTCATCAGGACAGTGGTCTACCATAGCAATGAGCAGTCCGGTTGAGGTTTCGATTTCCGCTATAGAAATACACATACCGGTCAGTCAGCAGGACCAACAGAGTATGGCCAGAATAGTAGAAATGATGCGCCAAATGCAGGAGAGCATGAGGCAAATGCAGGAGGACGCTGTCTGCCAGGCGGAGTTCTCCAAACAACAGGTCACAGTCATGGCCCAACAGGCCGAGCTCATTACTAGGCTGCAACAGCAGAATGCAGCGTCAGCCTCACATTCAGTCCCTCCTCCACCAGGGGTCTTGCTACCCGAGCAGACACCAGCTACCCAAAATGACCTACCAAATCCCCAAAACACCCTACCAAATATTCAGGAGGACACGGGCCTTCAGCAGGCCGCTCGCCCCGCTCCGCCTCAAGCTGTCCCATACACCCAACCATCGGACTCTCCTTGAGTTCGAGATAGACCATCTGACTCTGGCCCAGTAAGCTCGAGAAGCTTTTCAAGAAATCCCAGGGGGTGAAGGCTATTCTGAATATTGAGGATGGATATATCGACGTGGCCGTGACATTGCCAGATAGATTTAAAATGCCCCAGATCGATCGCTTCGATGGATCCGGGGACCCCATGGTCCACCTCCGCCTATTCTCAGATATATTGCGGCCAATGGGCCTCACCAGACCCTAGAAGCTCTCTTTATTCGGCCGGACCTTGTCGGGCGTAGCCGCCATCTGGTATGCAAAGCTGGAGGATGATGTCAAGAGAAGTTGGGATGAAATGGCTGAAGCCTTTGTTGCACAGTACTCGTACAACACCCAGATCGAGATTACAACCCGTGATCTCGAAACAACAAGGCAGGAGCCCAAAGAGAGCTTCTCAGATTTTGTGACTCAGTGGAGGGCAAAGGCCTCGATGATGACTCTACGGCCCACCGATAAAGACCAGATCAGAATGATTGTGCGCAATCTCCAACCAAAACTGATTCAAAAGATGATCATGCTCCCCTTCCCCACCTTCTCAGATCTACACGAGATGGGGGTGCAGATCGAAGGTGCGATAAAACAGGGTCTGATTGACCAAGATCGGGAACCGCCTAGGAGGACTTTTAATCGTAACAACAATGCAGGCCCGAGTGGCGCTGCAACTGCAAGAACTTCAGAGGTGAGTATGGTCGCCACCATTCCCCCTCCCATTCCAAAACCCATGGCACCCACCCCTTTCTCTGGTGCATCCGGAAGCAATACACAGACTGCTAAATACCAATCCAGGGGCCAAAGAACCTTCACCCCACTATACATGCCCCTGTCCAAAGCTCTGGGGGTTCTTATCAGGAAAAAGCACTTGACACCCCTAGAGCTGAGGCCACTACCAAATCCGCTCCCTCCCTCTCATGACCCAGCCAGATACTGCGCGTATCACCAACAGCACGGTCACGACACCGATCGTTGCTTTAGACTGCGTCACGAGATCCAGGATCTTATTGACAAACAAGTAATCGCGCCTCCCGACAAACCCAACGTCACAACAAACCCTCTTCCACCACATAACCAAACTCCCCCTCCCAACAGAATCAACTTCATCCAGGCTGGGGTCGTATCTTACGATCCTAGTATCTACATCACCCCATCCCGCCTACCTAAGCCGGAGGTGCTCCTCCCTGACTGCACCGACTCTTTGTGCATGTTGGACATCTCTACAACCCAACCAGAGCCAATGGTGGCGACCATCGAAGATAGGGCAGGACAGATTTCAGAAAAAAGTGGAGTTGTTGAGTCTGGGGTTGAACAGTTTGAGAGTTCCACCAGGGAAACTTATGATCCGAGCGTGTATATTCTACCAGCAGGCCAGATTGGCTCGGGTATAGAATTGTTAGAGAAGGCAGAATTGTGTGTAATCCGAGGGAATGGATTTGAGCAAGGAACGGATGATCTGACGACTGTGGAGGAGGACTTTGTGAACCTACAGTTTTTCAATGATCAAGAATCAGGGGATGCTGCGATCAACTGGTTTGAATATGTGGAGTCGGCTACCGGATGGTTAGATGATCAACAGACGTTGTGGAATTTCAACCAGAACAGAGCCTGGCGGGGGCAAGGGTACCAACTGTGGCCGGAAGGGTCGAGAGTCAGAAGACATTGCAGGGGAGTGCCGGTACAAAGAATTTCGCTCGGGACTTAAGCATTGTGGATGCAGAGAAAACGGAACAACAAACCGCTGTAACGCAGTCAGAACAAGAGAAGTTTTGGGATTCCGAGAGAATCAGAAAGGCAAAAGCCCATGAAGGGGCCGGAAGTGCTGTGGGCACAAGAACAGAAAATGCTGTGAGCATATGGGCTGAAAGTGCTGAGAGTACAATCACGCCGGAACCAGATAGGTGTCTTTTGGATGCTAACGGGATGTGGTGGGAAGACGACGATTTGTGTCTTTCCCACACAGACGAGGACTGGGCAGGCGACCAACCAGACAGCACCTGGTACCTTGATGAGGTTGATCACATGACAAGAAGCGGGCGGTACTTCAAGCCCCCGCACCTAGACCAACCTGAGGCATCTGGGAGGACAAGGAAGTTGAGAAACAGAGGGAGAAACAGATTGAAGAAGAAGCTGTGCTCAAGCAATTAAAGAAGATACAAGCAGACATCTCCATCTGGGGACTGCTTATGGCGTCCGCAGTGCCTGCAGACGGTGTCCTATCGCTATGGACAAAGCCAAACTCTCTGTAGACACTACACCAAAAGCATTTGGTTGAAATTTGGTTTTTAGGAGGAGATCCCCCGGCATTAACCTTTTCAGACAAAGAACTGCCACCTGAGGGCACAAACCACAACAAACCCCTTTACATCTCCATGGAGTGTAGGGACAAATGGATACCGGTGGTACTTGTTGATACCGAATCCGCTATCAACGTCTGCCCAGCCAGAACAACATATGCAATTGGGTTGAAGCCCGCGGACTTCGTGCCGACTACTCAAGTGATCAGAGCCTACGACAACACCAGCAGAGAGGTGATGGGGACTGTCAAGATTCAGACAAAGGTTGGACCTGGGCAACACGAGATAGATTTCCATGTCTTGGAGGTTCCCGCAACTTTCAATCTGCTTTTGGGGCGACCGTGGTTGCACCAGGTGAAGGCCGTCTCGTCCACTCTGCATCAGATGGTGAAATACCCCTATGGAAAGGGAGTAGCCATTGTGTTTGGGAATTCATCAATGCATCCCCCTCCTGAGGTATCTACACCAGTCCTAGAAATCGAGCACAGCATGGAGGACGTGTTTATATCAGGGTTTACTTTAGCCGAGGCTGGGTTGTGCAAAACATTATGGCTGTGAATGAAGGTGTGTACGTCAGTGCTCAATCCGTCTACCTCATGAACAAGCTACAACACATCCCCGGGATGGGATTAGGAAGGAGCGGCAGGAAAGGCGTCGCAGCATTGGCCGAGGTGCCACACCACCCTCATACCTTTGGCTTGGGTTATCTGCCCACCAAAGAGGACTGGGTAAGGAAGGGAAAGGAAATGGCTGGAAGAGCCAAAGCAAAGCAGGCTGGGAAGCCTTTTGAATTAATGCATAGGCCCATTCAGGGCACCCTGAACAGACGCTTCATCCGGGAGGGGGAGGACTTTTCGTTTTGCAGCTTCCCAAAGCCGTGGCTGAACACAAAAAAGAAGCGCATGCTAGGTTTCGAGATCTTCTTCGACCTGCAACTACCCGGGGATGATGTTGCCACAGAGCAGACAGACCCATCAGCTCAGGTTGAGCAGTGTAAGGCAGTGGACTCCGAGGGCGCTGAATTTGAAATGGGGGTAGCACTGGCATGTCTACTCTCAGATCCTTCGATCGACCATAAGTGCTTGGGGGATAACTTCGAGGTTTCCATGATTGGGGATGAAATGACCGTGGGCCTACCAACAGCTATCTTGGATGCATCTATCGCACCCTCTCTCACTTGGCAATACGAGGAGGGATTTTTGTCCAGCAGCACCGGGTCAGGTAGTGAGCCGAAATCTGATTCTACCGAGTCTTGTGAGTCGGAATCAGATTCCAGCTCGCCTGAGTCTGAGTCTGGCGATCCTGGGGATGTTAACCCGAATGCCACAGTCCTGTCTAGGTCGTCTTTTTCCTTTTCATTTGAGTCTGTTGTAAATGAATCGGACGATTTGGATGTGCCTAATGAGATCAAGCAACTGTGGTTTCTGAGTATTTTTCTGTGCCCTTAATTTATTGCATTAATTCAGACTTTCAAAATTTTGAAAACGACGAGGACGAAGTTCCTTCGGTTTTGCAACGATTAATTGGCGAGGCGGGAAAGATTTTTAAACCCTAGTGGATGAAATCACTAGTGAACATTAGTCTTGGGGAGGACCCATGGTGGTCGGATCGGGTCCACGTTGTCTTCGGAGGAGCGGCGCTTAGTCGCTTTATTAAAAGATTTCAAAGATGTTTTCGCGTGGTCCTCGAAGACATGCTCAGAATCGATCTGAGATTATGCGACATCGGATCCCCTTGACCGAGGCCGACACATCAAGCAAAAACTTCGGGAGGATCCGCCCGGTGGGCTCTCAAGATTAAGGAAGAGGTCACCAAGCAAATCGACGCGAGCTTCTCTTGGTATCCGAATACCCGACTTGGTTGGCCAACATCGTTCGGTCTGAAGAAGGATGGCGGGATCCGGTATGCATGGACTTGGGATTTGAGCGAGCTAGTCAGAAGGGCGACTTTCCTTACCGCATATTGATGAGTTGGTGGATTTCCAATGAGGCACGCATTGCTTTCATTTATGGATGGCTTCTCGGGCTACAACCGGATAGTAATGGCACCGAAGACCAGGAAAAAGCATTCACCACCGTGAACATCTTGCTATAGAGTCATGCCGTTTGGGTTGAAGAATCTTTGGAGCTACTTATCAGCAGACGCGACCACAATATTACATGATATGATCCACAAGGAGGTTGAGGTGTCGTGGGCGACATGATTGTCAAGTCCAAAGATAAAGAGAGGCCACTACACGCCTTGCAAAAGTTCTTTCAAAGGATCGAGGAATTCGGTTCTTGGTGAACCCTCAAAAGTGTACATTGATTATTCTGTGGGAAAAATCTTTGGGGTTTCGATTACACAAAGGGGCATCAATCGAAGTCGACCCTTCAAAATCAAGGCCATCATAGAAATGTCCCCACCAAGGGTGAAAAGGAGGTGCGAGGCTTTACGGGTAAAGTGCAATTCATAAGGCGGTTTATCTCAAAATTAACCTTGACTTGTGAACCACTTTTTGGTCTCTGAAGAAAGGCAAGAAGTTCAATGGGACGGCCGATGTCAAGCCGCATTTGAGCAGTTAAAGAATATCTCTGAGAACCGCCCGTTTATCACCACGAGCTGGGAAACAGTTGATTTTGTACCTATCGATGGTGAGACCACAATGGGCTGTATGCTTGCACAAGAGTCTGAAGACAGGGTAGAGAGAGCCATCTACTATCTGAGCAAGAAGATGCTAGAGTATGAGACTCGGTACACACCGCTGGAGAAGTCTTGCTTAGCTTTGGTATGGGCTACCAGGAAGCTACGACACTACCTGTTAGCTCACTCCGTAATGTTGGTTTCACGTCTCGATCCCATCAAATATCTTTTCGAGAAACCAACACTTACGGGTAGACTAGCTCGTTGGTTGCTGTTGCTCTCCGAATTTGATTTGAAGTATGTCATACGCAAGTCAGTCAAAGAAAGAGCAGTAGCAGAGTTCCTTGCCGACCATCCGGTTGAGGGGGATGAAGCAGTTGAATACTTGTTCCCAGATGAAGCAATTTTGCATATCGACGACGAAACTTGGACGATGTACTTCGACGAAGCATCAAATCAGTACGGGTATGGGATAGGGGTGTTGTTGATAGCACCCGATGATTCCCATATCTCCCTTGCCTTCAAACTCCGATTCAGAGTCTCGAACAATGAGGCAAAATATGAGGCATGCATTGCTGGCCTGGAAGCAGCCCTAGAACTAGGGGCAAGACGGTTGGACGTCATTGGGGACTCGAACCTTGTTGTGTCTCAAGCAAAAGGAGACTGGAAAGTAAAAGAGGAAAAGATGATGATATATCACCAGACCCTGGATTTGTTAATTCCTCGGTTTGAAAAGCTAAACTTTACTCATCTACTAAGAGAGAACAACAGGTTCGCAGATTCTTTAGCAACTCTATCTTCCATGATAGACATCCCGTGTGGAGTTCGGATGCGTCCAGTCATCATTGACCAGAAGTTTACACCAGCCTATGAGTCGATTGCTGCTATAAATGAAGTTCAGGACGAAAACCCCTGGTACTACGACATTTGGAATTTCTTAGAAAAGGAAGCATATCCACCAGGGGTAAACGCCAAAGACAAAAGGGCAATAAGAAGATTGGCCGTTCAGTTCATCATCTGTGGGGGTAAGCTGTATAGAAGAGGTCATCTGGGAATGCATAAACTGTGTGTTGATGCAGAGGAGTCAAAGCGTCTAATGGAAGCCATCCATGGAGGAGAATGTGGAGCACATATGAATGGGGTAATGCTGGCAAGGAAGATCCTCAAACAGGGGTATTACTGGTCCACCATGGAGGAGGATTGTATCGGTTTTGTTCGGCGATGGCACAAATGCCAGATCCATGCAAATCGCATGAACATCCCGTCAAAAGGTATACAATATGACCGCCATGGCCATTTTCGGATCTGAGGATTTGATGTGATGGTAACATCCGCCAAAGTCGAATGGGCATGAGTTCATCCTGGTTGCGATAGATTATTTTACAAAGTGGGTCGAGGCCCAATCTTATGCGGTGTTGAAGGCTTCATACGTTGCAAAGTTTATCAGAAACAACATCATCTGTCGCTACGGGGTCCCAAATGAGATAGTTTCAGATAACGGTTCCCACTTCAAGAAGGAAGTGATAGACTTGTTGGAAAAATACAACGTGGCTTTTCATAAGTCATCTACCTATCGACGCAAACCAATGGGCGGTTGAGGCCGCCAACAAGAATATCAAGCGCATATTGCGAAATGGTGGAAACCTCTGGGTGGCTAGATAATTGCCGTTTGCTCTGTGGGGCTACTGGGACTTCAATCGAGAACTTCTCTTGGGGAGACTCGTACTCATTGGTTTATGGGATGGGCCGTTCTACCTATTGAGATTGAGGTTCCGTCATTACAGTATTGGCGAGTGCCAAATAAGCGAGCGATTAGCGTGAGCGATTTGAGAACTTATGCTTTTGATGAAAGAAGACTAAAAGCGTTGTACCATGTCCAAGGTTATCAGCGAGAATCGCCGGAGACTTTCAACAAGAAGGTTAAGTCCGAGAATTTAAAGGAAGGAGATTTGGTACTCAAGGACAATCGAGCTCCATCCACGACCCAAGGGCAAGTTCGGACCCAATTGAATTTGGTCCCTACATCATCAAGTCAATCTGTTCAGGTGGAGCTGTGGTTCTGATGGATCTAGATGGCTTAGAGTTTTCATAACCGATTAATATGGACAAGTTGAAGAAATACTACCCTTGAGAGGCTCGCTAGGACGAAAACCCGAAAGGGCGACCTAGGCAAAACTCAGAGCATAGAAAATTTGAAAATATAAAAACTGAGCTCGCAAGGTTGAAAACCCGCAAAGGGCGGCCTTGGAAAAAGTTAGAGCACAAAAGGAGAGTGAAAATACCCGAGCGAACCTAAGCCTAAACTACGTAAGGCTTGATTCCCATCTTTGGGATACGTAGGCAACTTCATCCCGAAGTTCAGCCACAACCTTTTCCTCGATCAACTTTGTCCATATTGATCATCTCAGTCATCTTTGTCCATCAGCATTCATCGTAATCTCCGGTGCAGTGCTATTCAGACTAGGGGCAACTTTCCGTTGCCAGGAGGTGTTGTGGTACCATTCAGACTAAGGGCAACTTTCCAGTTGCTAGGATCCGGGGTTGTGCATCTCAGTGACAGATCTCAGGCGTGTCCAGTTCTGATCCATATCGAAAATAGTTTTGAAAAGTTTTAGTAAAGGTTGACTTTGTTCAAATTAATCTTTTCACAACTAAGACCATTTTTGGACCAAAGCGGAAAATTTTCAGTACCACAACCTTCAATTTCATTGATTTCAAAACAGAGTTCTCCTGCTCTTGCATACAATTGAAGTTGCTTTTTATTACACTCATAATGAAAACTTGAAAGTACTAATAAAGCAATAAATCTGGGGCATAGTCAATTCAGGTGTCCCTGCGCCCTCTCCCAGAGCTAGTCGAAGCCTCTAATGCCAAGATGGGCCCGGTCTGTGCCTTCTCATTGAGCCAATCCCATCACTCGTCAGACAAAGTGCAGTTGAAAGTAGGGGCGGAGGCCAGGAGTTCTCTAGTCCTCCATGCCGTGGCATATCGGGCAAGTTGTGCGCCTCAGACAGGGAAAGCAGCCGGATACTCAATCCCCTCTAGTGGGCAAGTTTGATCATGACCGAACTGACGCAGGAACCGGAACGGAAAGTAGAATACACAATGGGTCAGACCAATCAACTGAATCCCTATCGGCCAGGACATGCTATAACCCATTGCTAGGAGATTGAGCCAAGGGCAGCGCCAAGCAATGCAATCTGCAGACAAGTTGCACACCGAGTCAAACCCCCATCCCTCATCGAGAGCATCGACTAGACGTTGTCGAAAGAAGTAGCCACGGTCTGAGTAGGCCGGACAAGAGTCCACAACCTGGAATTTATCCATCAACCATACCTGGGGAGGGATGAAAAATGAGAGAATAAAGAATAGAGAGATGTGCGATGAGAGAAAAGTAAGAAAAGGGTTTTGTGAGAAAAACCGAGCCTGAGGGCCGAGTGATGTGAGCAAATACATATGTGAGGTTGGGTGGGAAACCTTACCTGTAGTAGTAATGGACTCCCCGAAAATCTGGTTGTCTCCTGGCGGTGGAAAGCATCCAAACCCATCAGCGTTTCGGCCAGCACCATAGCAATACAACTCTTTCCTTCCTTCAAGCCTTTAGCAACTTCAATAAGACGAAGGCTAGGTCCACCAAAGCCCGAGGTGAGCAGAAAGTGAGATAGCAGACACAAGCAAAGGGCATGTTGTTGGAACCCTTGCGATGATAGTCACTGCGATCCGCAAGCGAAAAAATGATGAATCAGGCCGAGGATGTCCAGTTCCCCATTATAGATCAGAGACCGAACGTTGTGCGGAGAGCCGCACATTACGCCCTAAAGCTTGGGCATGGCCATGGCGAGGCAAGATCTCTTCCGAACGTTCAGACTCCAGCAAAACCTGAAAATCTTCAAAAGTAGGACATACCTCTTGCCCGCCGAAGCTAAAGACGTGCGTCACTGGGTTCCAAAACCTCACCTCGGCATGGAGGAAAAGAAGGTGCAGCGGAGTCCGGCTCAGTGGGAATAGTGCATTCAAGCCGAAACCTCGGAAATTCAACTTTTCCGAGCCATCTAGAGAAGTGATCCAAGATGTGAGATTTTCTATGAGAAATGCCTCCATTTTTTGTGCAAAGCAGTGATGAAATGAATGAGTCCCGAAGTTGGAGCTTTTATAGAGGATGGGACACTATTCAGGGGACATGTGTCAAAAATTTGACGGCTGCTGAAATAAGTGGCCGGCCGGCCACCATTTCTAGCTGGCCGGCCACATTTCTCCCCTCAGATACAAAAAACTGGCCGGCCGGCTCCAAAAAGTGGCCGGCCATGCTCCATTGTATGCCTTTGGTCCTGTTTTGCCCTCCAGAGGAAAGTTCCAAGCATTTCCAAGAATCGGGTGTATCGAAGGCCTCCATTTTCCTCTGTTTCGGATGCGTTCCGTTGCCTAGACCGTCCGAAGTACGCTTTGTTTTGTTTATCAAGTTGTAATTTCTGCTTATCGAGTTGTTGTTTTGTTTATCGAGTTGTAAGTTTTGCCGAGCTGTCGTATTTTGTGTTTTGAGTTGTTACTCTTTGTTTACGCAATTTTGTTAAGTCTTGTTTATCGAGTCGTTAACATTGTTGTATTTTGCTTATCGAGTTGTAAACTTGCTAAGATTCTGTTATTTCTTAGTGAGTCGAGTTGTTTGATTTGTTGCGTCGGTTCATTACGACCGGTAAATACGAGTGCACATTTCCATTCAATCCCATTTTGTGCAAAATGATGCGATCACGATCTTTGAGCATAAAAATACAACACTTTTTCAAAAAGCTGTTTCACCCCATCATATTTCCTTTTACAAATAAAGGTACAAGTTTTACAGAAAATAAAACTGCCTAACAACATGCAAAGTGCTACAAACTATTAGCAAAAAGGAAAATAAAGCAGGGAACAACAGCATCAATACTCTCGGGAGCGGGAATGAGAGGCCCTCCTCATCCTCTTCTGCGAGACAACCTCTGCACCACCATCACCATCCGGGTTGGAGCTGTCATCCTCAGGATCGCCCTAAGCCTCGCCTCCACTCCCGGAACTAAGACCGGAATCCCCCTCCTCAGCGGATGTCTCCGACTGACGGCCTGCGACCTCCTCCTCCTCATCCTCATCCTCATCGGGCTCCGCCTCTATAATATGTGCCTTGCGTCTGCAAGAGGACCCTCCTCGAGCTCCTCGGAAAGGCCTGGATGGCCCAGCTCCCCGAGAAGGCCTGGATGGCCCAGCTCCTCGAAAGGGCCCAGATGGCCCAGTGCCTCGAAAAGGTCCAAACGATCGACCTCCCTGAGAAGGCCCGGGTGGCCCGGCCCGCGGCGGAGCATATACAGGAGGCATCTGAAAGTGAAGAGTTCAATACATCAGTTCAAATATGAAAATCAGATGCAAGTACAGTATGTCAGTGGGGTGTGTGTCAGATGTGCTCTACACAAATAGCCTATCAATGTAGTAGATTGTTCAAAACCAGCGTGTCATCAGAAATATGATAAATGCAAGAAAGATGAACAGTACCTGCACACCTATAATGGCTAGCTGTGCCTCCCTCCGCAGGATCATGCCCTCAAATGCGGCCATCACTCCAAGCATCTCATACACGTACTCAATAGGAGGCTGTAGATACAAATGCGAAACTATCAGTAAAGGAATAAATGTCTAAGTATCTGACTGATAAATCAAAGCTGTAAAACATACCGGTGGCGAATCAGGATCTCTGACATATCTGTGGTCAGGAAAGGGAGGCTCCAGCGAGACCTGGTAAGGAGCCCCAAATTGCCAACTCGTCAACTCGGTCGGCATGTCTGGCCACCCAGGATGATGAAGAGTCGAAGGAATCGGGGGAACCGATCCACCCCCACCTCTGGATGTACCGGCCTCATTCTTTGGAAGGAATATCTGTGGCAGGCACAGCTCGACGGCACACCAATAGGCCTCAACGAGGGAGTGCGCACTCCCGTTAAGGAAGGCATCAGATATACGTGGCGATAAGTGGCATAGTCCCCCTCCTCAAGATGTAGCAAAGCATCGATTGCTTGACATAGCACTAGCAACATCCGGGAAGAGCCTATCGTGATCCATATCTTGTTGGGGGTCTTTGTGGAAGGTCTGAAAGTGTACCCCATACCGCGTAAAAGCGTTCCCCGAAACCATGCTCTACCAAGCGGTCCTTGAATAGGATCTGTGTTGGGAGGTGCCGACCCTCGACATCTTTGAAATCGGAGACCATCACCCAAGGGCGCCCAGGGCTGCCATGTAATCTGCGGATAACCAGTGCATGAACCAATCAGAAATCGGGAATATACGGGACAGATCAAAGATGAAAACGGAAGGAACTGAGAGTTCTGAAATACTTCCATCGTCCGCACAGTGTAGAAATACTGCCGTAGATAAAAGACAGTCTCTCGGGGTCTCGGCCGGTGCTGGCCCTCGAATACCAGTGAGTACGGGGTCATGAGGGGCCCTGCCACCACCAACTCTGGGGCTAACGTCGGGAAATATACGTAGACCCATGACTAAGGAAAGTAGTGCAGAATGTAAATACAAAGTGCTGAGGGCAAAATACAGAGTGTAAAGCGTGTTGTGTGTGCAATGTACAAGTAATGAGGGGTAGAAATGTAAATCAAGAGGACAGAAAGTACCTCCCAGGCTCTCCAATAACTGCCAAGTAAGTCTCCCTGCCCGCGGGAGGTCGCGCTCATGTAGCAGTAAAGGGTAGCCAAGCCGGAGCCACCCCAATCATACCGTCTGACCTGTGATAGGTCCACCAAAGCGCTCAATAGATATAGCCCAACCATGTTCCCTCTATCGGCGAACAGAGTAGTCCCGAAGAGGAACATAAGAAAACCACGGGCATACTGCTCTGTCTCCTCAGGAGTCCCGGGCTGCATCCCCTCCCTCCGAAAATGGGAAGAGAACCAGGTGTATCAGACTCTCCTGAGCTCTATCAGCGGTAGACGGGCCCCAACAAATGTATCCAAGCGGCCTCCCATTCGCCCATGTCCTCGTCGTAAGGAATGGGCCAACCTCCTATGTCCAGGCCAGTCAATACAGCAAAATCCAGCAGGGTCATAGTCAAATCCCCAGTGGCGGAAAAATGAAAAGAGTTGGTGGTGTCCCACTATCTCTCCACCAAAGCTGCCATCAGTGTCCTCCTGGCAGGACAACGCGATAATCCAGCGCAGAAGGCCCCGAACCCCGCCAAATCAACTAAGTCCCGGACAGCCTCCGGGAGCTCAGCGTACCAATCTCTAGCGGCGGTGGAGCCGTATCCCCGCACAGTGCGAGAACCAACCTGCATTCAGAATGAATACATGTGTCAGTATAAAATGAATGAGCTGTGTGCAAGTAAATAAGCTGCGTGCGAAGTAAAGTAAGCGAACTGTGTGTTCTACTCTAAAATCAGTGTGTGCTGTGTGTTCACCTTCAGTTTGGGCTGTGTGTTCTACTCTAAATCAGTGTGTGCTGCGTGTTCACCTTCAATTTGGGCTGTGTGTTCAGAAAATCCGAGTTAGGGCTGTGTGTTCTACTCTAAATCAGTGTGTGCTGCGTGTTCACCTTCAATTTGGGCTGTGTGTTCAGAAAATCCGAGTTAGGGCTGTGTGTTCTACTCTAAATCAGTGTGTGCTGCGTGTTCACCTTCAATTTGGGCTGTGTGTTCAGAAAATCCGAGTTAGGGCTGCGTGTTCTATTCTCAATCAGTGTGTGCCATGTGTTCACCTCAACGACGAGCTGTGTGTTCGACATCAAAATATGGGCTGCGTGTTCATCTCAAATGTTTGGGTTGCGTGTTCAACTCTCAATCAGTGTGTGCCATGTGTTCACCTCAACAATGAACTGTGGGTTCGACATCAAAGAATGGGCTGTGTGTTCATCTCAGAATTCAAGTATTGGGCCGTGTGTTCAATTCCCTACCGGTGTGTGCCGTGCGTCCACAATCAATTTATGGGCCCAGTGTTCAGAAATTCAAGTGATTGAACTGTGTGTTCAGAATGCAAAGCGAGATCTTTGTGTCATGAACTAAACATTCTAAATAAAATTGCTTACTCAAAATGAGCAGACAAACATGGCAAAGACACGAAGTGCATGAAAAACACAGAATATGTTGCAGAAAAGGTAAAAAACGAAGTAAATACCTCTCATGCCTCGTGGGAGAGGTGATACTCTGGCTCCCGCAGAAGCAGATCTCCGGGTGCTCGCTCATTAAAGTTAGTGAAGTGACGAAAAACGGCCTGCGGAAGAACGTGTGCCGGCGGGGCGTACCTCTCGGGAATAAAGGGCCGAACCCTCGAAGGCAGAGTCATGACATCAAAATCACCCCCGGCACCCGGAGGACCTCCACCAAGAGGAAAATGACCTGCCATTTCAGAAAATCTACAAAAAGGAGCAAAAATGAGCAAAAATGAGCCAAAATTGGAAAAAGTCAACAAAAGTCAACTCTCGGGATATGAAAAAGTCAACAAAAGTCGACTCCCGAGAAAATCTTCCAAATATTGAGACAAACTTACCTCAAGTGGCGAAAATGAGAAAAGAAGCCCCGAAATCAAAATTTAATCGGTTCAAAGTGCTTAAAACTGAATGTTTTCGCGAAAACAACTTGCGTGGGGGGTTGGAAAACGCATATAGAGCTCAAATCTGGAGAGGAAAATGGTTTTGGAGGCTAGAGGAGGTGATTTCGGAGCTAAAGTTGTGAGCTCAAAATGTTTGGCCGAATGGTTTTAAAGAAAATGAGGTGAAAAGACAAAAATGCCCACTGTTTTGAACAAGTGGCCGGCCGACCACTTTTTCAGGCTGGCCGGCCATCTCCTTTTTGAAAAGTGGCTGGCAGCCTCCCCTGGGGAAGAAAACTAGCCGGTGGTGATCCTTAGGTGGGTCCTAAGCTCTCTGCAAATTTTGGGGAAGATTGGAGTTCCCGGGACCTGAAAAAGTTCAAGAAAAGTGCACCTTCTGTCGCGAAATCGCTCCGCCGGAACTTCAGCTTTAATTTATAACATGTGGCTCATCATTATTCATCAAAATCAAAGTGTATCCATCGTGAACAAGTTGTAACCTCTCCGGGAGGTGAACTGGAGGCTGCAATCGAGTCACCCTCGTCGAAACGCGCATTTCATTGCTCGCCGTTTTGTGACAAACGTGCGTCCTGATTCGCACCTATACTACATTGTTGTGCACGTAATTTGCATCCTCATGCACATACTTGCATTGTTATGCACTGTAGACACCCCATTTTTGACCGTCCTCAAGACTTGGACGTCACCGTTGGAACACTCGGTGATTATCCATGTTTGTGTTCGTTTGGAGTTCCCGGAGATCTCGGCTGCGCGTGCCTTGCCTCAGGACCTCCGAACTCGACCGTTTGTGTTTGGTTTTGCACCAAACACTTATGTTTTGCCTTGGAAGGGCAGGGAGTGCCTTGTGAGGCATCCCCACACACCACCGGCTGTGGCTAGAGGCCACCGACTAGCTGGTGTTGCTATCGGCACTTTATTGTGCCGACCGGCACTCTTTTGTGCCGACCGGCACTAAGTTTTGCCAAAATGGCATCCTTAGCCGGCCGGGCACTGTACAGCTGCTTTATTAGATATTTTATTACAGCTGTATCACTTTTTGCTCCCCTCCATACACGTGTATGGAGGGATGAGCCTTTAGGCTTGCTTAACTTGTAAGTTTTGTGCCTATACAAGAGAGCTCTCTTCTCTTGGCTCAAGGGTTGGCTTCTTGAGAGGTTTTTAGCCATTTTAGACAGAGAGGAAGCTCTGGTTTAGGTTAGAGAATATATATCTATCCTATATCTATCCTTCCCTTGTTAAACTAGGTGTTTTGTGCCTTACTATTGCACTAAAACACCTAGTGTTCCACCTTTCTCTTGGTTCTGAGGTTCCAAAGGCTGGTTCTTGCTGTTTTTGGTTGATTTGAAGCTCAAAGAGGCCATCACTCCATCTTTGTTGAAGAGGTCTACAAGGGTGAGATACTAACCCCTTTTTCCCCTATTTTTGCACCTTATTTTTACCTAGTTTAAAACTGTTTTTGTGCTTAGCATATAACACAAAAAAGTTCTATTTTTGAACCCTCTTTATTGTATATTAAGAGTGTTTTGTGGTTTGGGGAGGTTTGACCCCCTTTAGACCTTGAAAAGGGTCCCTTTTTGTGCTATTTTGGAGAGATCCGAGATTTTGGTGGTAGGATCTCTTCACCACTGAAATCTTGAGGATTTCGGTGGTGAGCATGCCTGTGAAGTCTCAAGGAGAGGGCCATCCCCTCTCCTTGATGTCCTTGAAAAGGACAAATTTTGCTTCCTTAAGGAGCTTCATGCTTGAGTGTGTGTTGAGCATGTTTGACTTGTTTTCCATGCTTATATTGCCATGTTATAACATGATTTCAAGTTGGTTTTAGTACTCTTTGCATGAGTTGCATAGTTACTTTGTAATGCCTTAATATTGCCTTAACATGACTAGCTTGTTAGCCTTAGTTTCTAACATGTTTTAGGCTTGTGTTTGTGAAGCTTGTGTACTTATTTTGGCATGATTTAACTCTGTCCATAGTCATTTGGGCCAATCCCATCATGCATTATGTAGCTCCTTTGCATTTGGCTTGTTGGCCTTGAGAGTATGAGTGTATAGCATGCCATGCTTACTTCATTTTTGATAGTTTGGAACCATCTAGCATGTTATTTCAGACTTTTGGTGTGCTTGTATGCATGCTTTAGTTGTCTCTTTAACGCTTTAAAAGCATATGTTGTATGCTCCATGTTTTGGTCATGTTGCATGCTTTTGTACTTGAGCCCCTTAGATGCCATCTAGGTGCTCCTTAGGCTTTGTTTAGGTCTGCTTATGACCTATCTTGAGGCCCCTTAGCCTTGTGAGGCTTGGTGGACTTGGCCTTGGTTTAAGCCTTCATGGCTTGTTTCAAGACTTGGGCCATTTGTTGTACATTTGGCTTGCTTTGTTGCATGTTTTGGTATCACATTTTGTGTGATTTTCAGAGCTTTATGTGCATGCTATTAGTCCATGTTTGGTCTCTTTAAGTGTGCTTGGATATTGCTTGTTTATGCCTCGGGTTTTGTACCTTAACATGTGCATGTGTGTGTGTGTGTTTAGTCTCCAATTGTAGGTATTTTGCCTACTGATTTTAGGCCTTTTTGAGTTGCCTAATTCATGTCTAAGTCCATCATTTCATTGTTTTGCATGCTTGCTTGTAGGCCTTGCACAAGTGCATCACATTGTTCATTTGGCATGATAGATAACATGCTTAGGGTTGCATCACATTTGCATGTATGTTAAGCCTCTTGAAGTGAAGTATGATAGAGGTTTGGCACCCTTGTTTGATTGTTTGCATTTCATGCATTTGAAATCAAATTTGCACTCTTGGTTCTTAGGGCCATCATGCATGGAAATCGCGATTGGTGGTCAGGAATCGAGGCACATGCCCTCTTGAGTCCATAGCATGATGTGGGATGTGTTTGGTGCATACATGCTTTGAATTGCCATGCCATACTGCTTGTCTCTCTTCTTTGTCAAATTGCGATTCTGCAGCAACTTTTGGCCGGCAAAGCCTTTGTTAAGTGCCGAGCAAAATTCTGACGATAGCATAATTTGTGGCGGTGGTCATTTCCCTTGGCGGTGGCCATTCCCTGAGCGATGGTGTTCCACGGCACTTTCGGAAGAAGCAATCACAGGACTTTGGCAATTTTCGGAGGAGCAGCGGTGTAAGCAGAAAACAGTGCTATGGTAGCGCCTTGGTTCGGCGAATCTGGCGGTATGGCGATTAGCCCTCATCCGAGGCATTTAATGCTTAATTAGATTAATTATTTAATTTAATTAATTTAGTCGATTTGTAATATTTAATTAGCTAGTTTAGTTAATTATTTATTGGTCATATTATTTTTTGGTCCCTCGGCGAGGGCAAAATGTAATAAGTGTGTGTGAGTGGGTGTATGTCTTCCAATCCCCACCTCTTTCTATCCCTTTTATTTACCTGCTTATGATGGTAGATTAGGGCACACTTATTTTAGCATACCTTATGCAATGGATGTGTGCATCCATGCATTTGTTTACATGCACCAGGCTCGGTACATCATGCAAACTGCATCGTACTTTCAATTCCAAATTGAATACGTGCTACTCGCGTATTTCACATGCCATCTTTAGGGTTAGCCGAGCCTACTCTAAATTGCATTTCTGGCTGTGATGCATTAGCCACTTAACATGAACTAGGTCATGCATGTTTGCTAATCAGTTTAATGTTTTGGCGCGGAGTACGATGTAAGTGTTTATGGCTTTAGCATATCGCATGCGTGTGAATGTTTACCATGACAGTATGCTTGCCATGCGGCTAAGTGCTTACATGATAAACTGTTTGAATGCACTGTGGGTGGAGGTTGGATTACGAGTTGGAACAACTCATTGAAATCATTTTAGCCTACTTGCGGTAGCAAAAAAACAACGTTTTTGAGACAAAAGCGGATATGCAATGTTTATTTCCAAGTTAGGCGATCTGGTCTATACTTTTGTGTTGTCGCATCACATAGTAATTCTAGGTTAATAACGGAATAAGAGCATAAAGTTTTCAAAAGCGGATATCATGGTTAGTAGAGGCGGTCTTGGACGGGCGAAAGTGCTCATAAATGACCTTCCCGATCGTACCCAAGCTCGAGCCAAGACCACTTTGGTGATAGCGGACATGTGGCCTTGACCGAGTCGGGGTTTCTAAATTTCCCAAAATAAAATATTTAGGTGGCGACTCTGTGTCAGCAGCGATCCATGTTTGGCACTACTTTTCAAAAAATCTGTTTTCTCAAACGATTTGCCAGAGCTGGACTCTTTGGTTCAGATTTAGAACCGCGACACAAAAATCGAGTCCGAACCGTAGCGAGGTCCCTCGCGGGCGTTGTTACAGTTTCTGGCGACTCCGCTGGGGAGTTTAGAGAGCTTGACTCGAACTCGCGATATCCTATTTTGATTTCATTTATGTGTCTCTTTGCATTGCATGTGCATTGGTGCGCCTAGGACACCGTGTTGGCCATCTGCTATTCTGGCGGTTTTGGGAGGCTTGTCTTGTCAAGGCATGTCCATAAAAGTGACGGTTGCGGGCTCTGCCCGATAGAACACAAACCCGGTTTTACGGGGCACCCTTTGACCATTCGACCTAGTGCATATAGAAATACGTAGTGACCATACCAAACTAGGACATGTTGCTCACCCGATATTAGGTTGTTTGAAACATTGCGTGCGTAGTGAAACCCTAGCTCGACAAAATAGGGCGAAACCCTACTAACATAGGGGTGTATTGGCTCTCATTTTACGTGCTATGTGCTTTTAGAGTGTATCTCTCTGGGGAATGCATATACCGGTTTTGGTCTGCGTATCCGGCTGAGGCACGATGTCGATGTTTTGAGAATCGATTATATCTGCGGGTATCGATTGATTTGGGATGATGACTTGAGAACAGTGTTGATAGTAAATCTGTTGTTTGACTACACCGTGCTTGATCGATTAAATTTGAAATCTTTGCTTGTTTTCCGTTTGATTCGAAATTGAGAGAGTTAAGTCGAGCACTAGTGTCTTCCCTCGTGAGGCACGACCGAACATAATCACGAGAACTTCGGAAGAGATTGTGGTCATAATGACGCTGAGTCAAGGAACCACCCACAAGATGAAGCTACTATTGATATGCCGCACCCACCTAGGTCGCCATTGCACACCAATCTGGACCCCTCAATTCTATCGGGCTCATGAGCCCACTACATTCGAGTTAATGGGAATGATAGGCGATCTCCAGAGGTCGTGGCGGATCTCGCTTACGAATGTCAACCTCACCACCGGTTGCACCGTATCTTTGGAAATTCGAACCCGAGGCCCCGATCTTGGGCGGATTGTGATCGAGCTCAATCGATCGGAGATGACCTCCACCTAGCGATGATGTAGTACCAACCCAAACCTCTCGCCGGTGAAGCGATGGCGAAGACAAAGTGAAGGCGATGCGACCACTGTGGAACAAGCTACGTAGGCGATCCGGGCTTTGGCCGGGAGAATGAGCAAACAAGATATCGCGATTGTAGCCAAGATGTGGATGATGTTTTCCCTACCCGCTGAGGCGGTTCGATCAATCGAGACTCGGGATAGGCCGTCATGCCAAGGTTCTTCCACTCCCTAGCACGGAAAGGATCGAAACCAGTTTGCACCGGCCGTTAAGCTAGTGCATCTAGCAAGAGTGCTCAAGTTCAAGTACGCGGTATGAGGGCCTTCCATCCTCTCTACATGCCTTTGTCTAGGGCACTTGATTTTAGCCAAAAGGGCATCTCACCCCTCGATCCTAGGCGCTCCCAAACCCCTTCCAGAGAGCCATGATGCCACTCGATCTTGTCGTACCATCAACGATCAGCCACGCCACGATAATTGCTTCGCCTCCGTCATGAGGTATAGGATTTGATTGATAACAAGGTCATCCTCCCTACCTCGGCCGTCGGTCCTCTGAGTTCTTGGATTGTGAGGACACAGATACCGAGGACACCGATACTGCGAGTATGTAATTGGGATTCAACTACCTGCGGGCAACATCTGGTACATTTTTTTGGATATGGCGTTTGGCACGCATTTTTGAGCACCTGCCGACGTTATTTTTGTAAATCCTGGCTTGGGTGTCGAGTCAGTGTTTTGTTTTGTTTTGAGTCCGTCTCATCGTTTTGAGTCAGTTCTTTTTGCTTAAGGGTCTGTCTTGCTACGATAAGTCGGTCCTCTTTGTATAGAATACCGAGTGGTTCCGGGGTTGTTGCCTCGAACACCGTTTTGTACTTACTTCTTTTTGAGTCTGTCTCTGTCGTGGAGCCAGTTGCATCCGGAAAAACTTGAATGAAACAGTTGCGGCTACTGTGTTCCCATGCCTGTTGTTTATTTTGGGTTAGTTGTGCCAGAAAACTTCGGCGAGCGTGATTGCATTCCACCTGCTCCCGTGTGCCCTGAAAATTATTGCATTGACCTAAGTTTTTCAAAACTTTTTGAACACTGCGGTGAAAACGAAGAGGAAGGAATTCCTCGGGTTTTGGCAAAACTTTGATCAAAATTGAAAGAAAGAACGGCGTGCTAAGCCCTTAACGATTGAAATCATGCTTGTCAGCGTGAGTACTGGGAAGGATCTTGACTTGATCCAGACTGGTTCCACACTATCTTCAGCGCGAGCGATGTGTCGCTTTCTTAAAATTTTTCAAAAAATTGTTTTGCGCAGTCCTGTGAAGACCTGTGTGGAATCGCTCTTGAGATTGTGCAGCCTAGGATCGCTCTCAGCCTCAAGTATCAACCCGCCCGTTTTGTTCCTCCAACTCATCCAGACCGTTCAACGGTCGACCATCAGAGGAGGCCCGTGCGGCCAGTTTCGAAGCAGTTCTCGGACAAGGGGCATTGAAATCAGAGCAAAAGATTATACCTAACTAGAAGAAGCTCGTGAAGCAACCGTGATGGACTCTTCTGTAAGGTACCGCAACAGCCGTTCTCCTAGATACAGGAAGGCTTCAATTACTACAACCATTTGACATGGGCTTGCTACACTTTTACCTTTTGAGAGCCGCGCTGGGCAGAAAACCCGGAAGGGCGACCCAGGCAAAAGTTAGAGCAAAAGAAAAATACGAAAATACAAAAGAAAGAAAAATACAAAGAAGAAAAGAAAAGAAAAGAAACAAGAAAAATGCAAAAAAGAAAAATAGAAGACAAAAAAGAGAATGAAAAAAGCTCATAAGGTCGAAAACCGCATTGGGCGCCTTGGCAAAAGTAAGAGCCTAAAAATAGTGAAGGTTAAAATACCGGTGTGCCTTAGGAACTACGTAAGGCTTGATTCCCATGTTTGGGATACGTGAGCAACTTCATCTTGAAGTCCGAATTTCAACGCTTCCATAGCGTCTCGAGGCCATGTCATGGTTTTGATCACTTTCGCCTACTCGAATCAATGTCTTGATTGCGGTAACGGGCAGCGTGATTAACTTCCTCTTGAAGCCAAACCACCAACACCTTCCAGGTGACTGTGTCCACATATTGATTCAAGCCGTCTTCGACTCCTCCGTGTCCGGGGATCCGACCGTCGTCAACAAAGACTGGCTTACAACATGCCGCGGCATCATCCAAACAAGGGGCAACTTTCCGTTGCCCTCCATTGCCATAAATTGCCCTGAGCTACCGTTCAAACCAGGGGCAACTTTCCGTTGCCTTCCCTCCCCTGTTAAGCCAGGGGCAATTTTCCATTACCTCCGATCCGAGTTTGCATATCTCGAGGGTAAGTTCTACGCTCGTTGAGCATTGATTGTCTACAAAAACGGTTTTTGAAAAGTTTTACTGAGGTTGACTTATCTTCTCGAAAACTGTTTCGCTTTCAAAATTGGACCATGATCGGACCCAAGAGGGGAAAATTTTCAGTGCTTACAGCCTGACTCGCATAATTTTCAAATCAAAAATTGAATAAGTGCGTTAATCTAACTCTCATTTTGGTCAGAACTGTTTTAGAAAACACAACAAAAAAATGGTCAAAATGATGAACCAGGAGGCACAGTGGAGCCAGGTATCCTGTCTTCCCCCCACCGTCAACACGCATTTGCCGGAAAGACACTCTATTCGCCAGAAGGAATAGCTGCGAGCTAACAGCGTCGGGCATGAACCCACAACTTCCTATTCATCTGTCATCCGCCCTGGGGAGGGATGCAAAATGAGAGATTAAAGAATAGAGAGGAGTAAGTTGAGAGAAAAGTGAGAGAAGGGTTTTTGTGAGAAAAACCGAGCCTGAGGGCCGAGCGATGCGAGTATCACAAATCAGAAAGGGTGGGAGGTATACCCGGAGGAACTGGCTCCTCGAAATTTGAGGTCTCTTTTAAACACGTCTGTGTGTCGTGTCTTTTGCTTTGTCGGTCTCAATTTTGGCTTTGAGTCTTTTCTGAGTGTGTCTCGTTGTGTTTAGGTCGTGTGCCTTTTACTTTCTGTACTTGAGTTCTCCGGTGGTGTCCAGTTGTAGGCTCGATACCCAAGTTAAAAAAAAAAAACCTCTCTTTACCTCAAAATCGTCTGTGCTCAGAATGCTGTGCCTTTCTCTACATCCGTGCAAAGTAAGAGAAGGAAGAAAAAATTTGGAACATCTGAATGTGTTTCAATTGCAACCATGTCAGTTTTGTGATCTGTCTCATCAGATTGGGGCTATTTGTTCAGGGCTTGCCATGTGCAGAATGAACCGAATCTTTGTGTTATCGCTAAATCTTGAATCAATCCCCAGCAGATTAGTCCTTAGCAGAGTATGGGTTGTGAACCCAGTTTTGAGCAGTGGTTTGTATGAGCTGTTTTGCTGTTTAGTTGGTTGGTTATTTGATTATCACAATGCAAGTGTTCAATTGTCAGATAACAGATCAATGACATTTACATTTGAGGTGTAATATGATGCAATGCAGTGCAGGATACGAAATATGCAGATATAGACAAATGTAACACTTTTTCAAACAAAAGTTCGTTTCATACCATCTTTTTCAAGTACATAGTTTGAGGAAAGCAAAAATCTGCCTGCGGCAGTACATAGTACTCTATCTACAAAAAAGAGAAAAGTACAAGAAAAGAAATAAAGAAAAGAAGCAACAAAGTCATCATCATCAGCAACAAGTCTCATGCCTAAGGATCTGTCCTCGCCCTCTTCTGGCGAAGCACAAAGCGTCGTCGGGCCGTCCTTTGTCGAGCCCGAGCTATCCCTCCTCATAAATGACTCGATCCCGCCTCCGACTCCCATCTCCAGGCTGGAGCTCGTGAGCTTCCCCACATGACCACGTCCCCTGCAGTGCGAGGAAGATCACGCCATCCAGTAGAGGCAGGAGGCCCAGTGGGCAGTGTCACCTTTGGAGGGATCGGGAAAGGAGGTGAAAATACAAGGAACAAACATATCGAAAGCGTGGCGGTTTATCAATGCGAGAATCAAGATGTATGAAGTCTGATGTGTGAATCTTGTGAGCGGTGAATCGGTATAGAATGCAGTGTATGAGTACAGTGTATGAAAGTCGTGAGCAGTTTATCAGATTTTTTTTTTTGTGTAGTGTAGCAGGTTATGCGAAACAGAGTATGATTCGAGACTGTGGTTAGTAGAACATACGCGCGGTATGGCGGCCAAGGCGTCAGAGTCCGCGGCAGATCCCCATCGAGGCATTCAACTCCACTGGTGCGGGTATACTCGGAGGTGCGCAAAAGTATTAAATATATCAAGATACGTGGGATATCTGAATGAAAATGAAAGGACAATTCATAAGCGAAATAAAGTAATACATAGGAGGCAAGTCGGAATGCTCGCCACTCGTGACCCCGGAGGAGAACAAGGATCTGTTAGGTCTCCCCGCTCTGCCCCTAAGTCAACATAGTAGGTAGGCGGGCGGCCGTCCCTCGTCCCTCTGCACCCCCTCTGCCATGAGCTCGAGCCCTCTGTGATGGCCCGCTCCTGCTCTGTCTCTGCCCGGGCGTGGCGCCTTGGTCTCGCTGGATCAGCTCGGGAGCCCCCGCTCAGAGGCCGCATCAAGAAGGTCCGGACGTACTCAGAGTAGTCGCCCTCGCCCCTGTAGGCATCCACATCTATGGCCCAGCCAAGGGTGTAGTCCTCCATCTGCTGCACAGAAAACCTCTCGGTGTCCCTCATGTGCTCAGGAGGCTGGATCGGGACTATCTGCTCCGGCAATCCCAGGGTCTGACGCAAGAAGCGCTCACCCAGGTACCAGGCTCGACAGACCGGGCCCTCCAGGAGAATCTGGTAGCGCGAGGTCTCGATGGCGCCGGCGTACCAATCTCGTATCACCGCTGGGAGTGGAGCCCACGGCTGCCAGGTGACCTGAAATGAAATACAGTTGATTATCTACTGATATAGAAATGCACGCCTGAAAGTGAAGCTTAAACGGACTGTAAGTAAAACATACCTCGGTGGGGGTGATGGTGTCGAAGAAACGACGGAAGAAGCTAAAAGTGTCCCGGGGTCTCCGGACACATCGCCCGTCGTAACGGCGAGAGAAGGGGATGACCAGAGGGGTCTCCGTCTCCCAGATCTTGGCTCTAGTCCAGGAAAGTAGGCGTACACCCACGGTACCAAAAGCGACGTCGATATGATTATCGAAGCGAATCTGAGAATCGCGAAATAGCGGGGCCGTGTGTTGTGCAAGGTGTATTGAGCGAGTGTCTGATGTGAGCGATTATGGTCGATTAAAGCAGTATGTGTGTGCGTCGATGCAGATCTGACTACTAATGTGTGCCGTGTTATGCGATATCTGAACAACGTAGTACGATGTCTGAAATCTGAAAATCTGAAACGAAATGAAAAGCGAAAGACATACCTCGAGCTCGCCAAGTAGCCCGAAAGCAAGCCCTTGCCACGGAGAGAGCTCATGTAGCCGTAAGGGTGGCGAGCCGCACCCCAGTCATACTGCACAATCCGTCGGACGACCACCAGTCTGGAGAAGCGAAGAGGCACGGTGTTCGCCCGATCGGCGAATAGGGTGGTCCCTAGCAAAACATCAAGCGCGTGCATACCTCTCCGGCCTCACAGGTCATCGGGCGCGTCCACGGCATAGTCGCACTTTCAGCGCACCTCAAACCAATAGCGGACGAACCGTGGACGAACAAGTGGCGGCGCCTCGCCGAGCAAATGAACCTGAGCGGCGATCCACTCGTCCATGTCTGTGTCGAAGGGGATCGGATCACCCCCCACCCCGATGCCAGTGAGCATCGAGAAGTCGTAAGGGGTCATCGTCATGTCCCCGGTCGCTGATAGATGAAAAGAATCGGTGGTATCCCACCACCTCTCTGCCAGAGCGGCAAGAAGAGGTCTGCAAGTAGAGAGTCTGGAAAGTCCCCTGCAGAAGGTACCGAAGCCGGCCCGATCCACAATGCGGCTAACGGCGTCGGGCAGCTCGGCATACCAATCACGAGCGGTAACGTTCCCATACCCGCGGAGAGTATGGGAGTCTCCCTGTAGTCAAGAAATTGCAAAGCCATATGAAGATATGCAGTCGGTACAAATCTGATTCAAGCAAACATCAGGTTTCAATGTACTGAGGTAGGCTACAGCCTGTGATGTATCAGTGTGTTTTGTGAAGGTTAGCATGCAGATACGGTGCATGTGTGCACATTTTTCAGATTCAAGCAGATATCGGGTTTCAGCTTACCAGTGGGTGGGCTACGATGCGTGACATGTCGGTGCTCTATAAGGATCGGTGTAAGCGGCGTGTCGTGCTTTTCAACGTTCAAATAGAAGCGGTCTCGACGCGTTTCAAAAACTACAACGTGTGATGTGTCCGCGTGTTGATGTAGTTTTGTGCGAATATAGCATGCGTGCGAGTTTTCAGATTCAAATAAGCGCCGGGTGTCGCAACCGTCAGCGATGCAATGTGCCATGTGTTTGGGTGATTCGGACTAGTGTAGTGTGTGTGCATGTCGTCGGTCCTAAGCAGTGTCTTATGAGTTTGTCTACAATCAACTATAGTGCGATACATCGAACTAAGCGATTAATGGGTTCGATTAGCTACGGCGATTGGCGAAATCCTACATTGCGTAAAATAAAAAGCGAGAATGTTACCTCGGCGGCGCGAAGACAAATGAGTGGCTCGCGCGCAGTAAGCTCTGGGTCCAAAACTCGCCGAAGCGAAATGGCAAAGTCCATCGGGTGGTAGCAGTGGATGGTAGGCGATAGGTCGCCGGATCGAATGGCGCCGCTCAATGGGAGGAGCTCGACCGGGATCCATCTCATGATCCGGCGATCCGATATGTGGAACATAAATGCGCCATGGGTAATGATGGTGGAAAATGACGGAAAATGAAAAATGGACGAGAATCTGAAAAGTCAACCGACAAAGTCAACCCCAGAGGGTCGGAAATGGCGGAAGGGTCGGAATGTGAAAAGACACGAGAATGAAGAAAATCGAGGAACAAGTCGAAAAGGCGAAAATAGCGAAAGGAACACCGAAATGGAGAAATATTCGGTTCAAAGTGTTAAAGCGAAGGTATCTGTAATCGGACGGCGAAGCAGTGTAAGCGAAGAAATCGGAAAAATCAAAGGAAAAACACTCTAGAAAGAGAGAGGGAGAGTTTTCGGCGGAAGAAAGTGAAAGGAATAGGGTTTGGAACCCTATTTTAAAAGACCCGAGGCAAATTGTCAAAACTGCCCCCGATCAGCCATTTTTGGCCGGTCGGCACTATTTTGTGCCGGTCGGCACATTTTTGTGCCGATAGATGAGTTCATGCAGCCGGTGGTAGCTGATGACCACCCCACCCAGCCGGTGGTGTTCCCAAGGCCCTGTTTAGGCAAGTTGGGGAGTTTTGGGTCTTCATAGCTCAAGAAAGTACAATAAAATGCATCCCCGACGCTCAACCGGCCTCCGTTTTGACTTCGGACCGTCTCTACTGTGCATGACGCTCAAATTCAAGCGAAGATTGTATCCTTTTGTATCCTTTTGTCATTTACAGAGATTCAAAAGTTGTCCCGTGTGCGTCACGTGCATCCATCACATTGTCCGGCGCATCGTATTGCGCCATCTCGCACGTCCCTTGCGACTTGCACTGTTTTGCATTGTCGTGTGGCACGCATGTCACACGTGCTTCATTTTGCATTTCATTTTGAGTCACGTGGGGTATACTACCCCACGTGCTTCATTTTGCATCTCATTTTGATCCATGTAAGGTGTACTACCTCACGTGCTTCATTCTGCATTTCGTTTTGCATTTTGCATTCCATCGCACTGTTTCGCGCACCTCATTGTTTTCACCCCGGGTCCGGCGGGACCTTAAACACGCCCGGGTCCGGCGGGACCTTAAACACGTACGGTCTGGCGAGACCTTAAACACGTATGGTCTGGCGAGACCTTAAACACGCGCGGCCTAGGAGACCTTAAATCCTCGGGAGGTGCAAGACCTTCGGTGCGTTAAGGTGCACCTCATTGCATTTGGCATGCATTCCATCGCGCTATTTCCTGCACCTCATCAGTTGCCCCGGTCCGGCGGGACCAAAAACACGCACGGTCTAGGAGACCTTAAATCCTCGGGAGGTGCAAGACCTTCGGTGCACTACAGTTGCCCCTCATTGCATTTGGCATGCATTGCATCGCGCCGTTTGGCGCACACCCCCATTGCACTCCATTTTCCATCCTTTGAGGCACGCGTACCTCATTGCACTCCATTTTCCATCTTTTGAGACACGCGCGTCTCATCCGCCCCGTTTGCATCATGCATCTCGATCTCGCCCAGTGCGGCGAGACCTTAAGCGAGACCTTAAACACGCACGGTCTAGGAGACCTTAAATCCTCGGAGGGTGCAAGACCTTCACTGCTTTGGCACGTGCATTATCATGCTTTCGAAAAGCCGCGCGTTGCCGCGCATTTCAAATTCATGCATTGTCATGCATTTGTAAAGCCGCGTGTTGCCGCACATTTCAAATTCATGCATTGTCATGCATTCAAAAAATCGCGCATTGGCGCGTATTTCGGAAATAACATGCATTGTCATACATTGCATTCCGGTCTAGGAGACCTTAAATCCTCTGAAGGTGCAATTCCTTCGGTGTTTGTCGTGCCCGAACGACTTTCGGTGGTCTGGTAAAGCCACACTGCGTGTTCTTGTGAGTTCCTAGGAGACCAATGGGGACGGTGAAAACTAGAGTTTAAACGGCTTATGCCTAGAACGCAAAGGTTCGGAATTTCCGAGACTAAAGTCTGGTTTAAATACCCAGGGGGTGTACCCTCGGCTTGAAATCTATATGGAAGCCCCATAGGTTGAGGCGGCGTGTTAACGCCTCGATTCTGGATACTGAACCAACCTAGTATATCGCCCCGTTGGGAGAATAGGGAAAACTGCAATCGCAGCCATTGCATCATACTGCATTGTCATGCATCATTTGTAAATATTGCATATGTCATGCATTTCAAACAAAAACAAACAAAAAAAAACATGCATCTCATGCATCATTAATACTATTGCATATGTCATGCATTTCAAAACAAAAACAAACAAAACAAAACATGCATACGTCGTGCATCACCATTATAGTATAGTGCATATGTCATGCATTTTCTGTAGATATCCATTTCCATTGCATTATAGTTGCATGCATTTCACTGCATCATCTTCCATCCATGGCTTGCGCCTTTCCTTGTTGAGCTTGGTCTGGTATGTGCCTATACTTTTCACGTCGAAGCACAGTTCTGTATGCAGAAGTTCTGTGCTAGACATGGCTTGTACGTGTGCATGCCCTTCCTAGGCAAAATACGGTTTGGCCCGCATGCCATATCCATTGTATCCATTTCCATTACATTGTAGTGTAGTCCTTGCGTCCGGCATTAGGATCATTATTCTCACCCCAGCGGGTCGTTTCCCCACTTATGTCATTCCACCCAATACTTGTTCTTGTGTCCGTGCGAAGTACTCATAGATCAGACATCGTTCTATGGGAGACGGACTTGTCACCTCCATCAAATCTATTTGACATTTGTGCGGTTTCGACCCATTCCGGTTTGAATCATGATTCAATTACCCTGCGTGTAGTTTGCATTAGTTTTAATTGCACTACATTTTCATTTGCATTATTCATACATAGTTTTGTATATAGTGCATATCATTCATCATTCGCATTTGCATGACATGCATTTTGCTAACAATATTGTACCTGTTAAGTTTACTTTCTTTGCAGGCACGATATTGTATGTACGGCTCATTTGAGGTCGGCGCGACCGGACGAGCCGCACAGGTATTGTATCTCCCGAGTGAGACGTTTTGAGAATTGCATAATTCTCTTACATCCTTTCTACATTGTAGTGTAGACTGTTGCATGTTAGCTTATAACTGTCGCACATGTATGCTTCATTACAGCTTTCTTTGCATGATCATAAGTTATGCTCGGCTTCTTGCATTCTCAGTTGCATTTTGCCCCTGCCTACGGGCGCATACCTTATCTGCGGCTTGTATGCCTGTGCTTGAACTACGCTGGTTTGATTCCTAACAGGATACGTAGGCAGCTTACGAGTTCAACCATTTGCGCTTTGCATGATTGTCTAAGTCTTCGGCATTGTCAAAAATGGGTCGTCTCTGGGCTTTGACATTCACTCCCGTCATTGTTATGACTTCCGAGTTCTGTCAAAGAGGGGCAACTGTAGACACCCCATTTTTGACCGTCCTCAAGACTTGGACGTCACCGTTGGAACACTCGGTGATTATCCATGTTTGTGTTCGTTTGGAGTTCCCGGAGATCTCGGCTGCGCGTGCCTTGCCTCAGGACCTCCGAACTCGACCGTTTGTGTTTGGTTTTGCACCAAACACTTATGTTTTGCCTTGGAAGGGCAGGGAGTGCCTTGTGAGGCATCCCCACACACCATCGGCTGTGGCTAGAGGCCACCGACTAGCTGGTGTTGCTATCGGCACTTTATTGTGCCGACCGGCACTCTTTTGTGCCGACCGGCACTAAGTTTTGCCAAAATGGCATCCTTAGCCGGCCGGGCACTGTACAGCTGCTTTATTAGATATTTTATTACAGCTGTATCACTTTTTGCTCCCCTCCATACACGTGTATGGAGGGATGAGCCTTTAGGCTTGCTTAACTTGTAAGTTTTGTGCCTATACAAGAGAGCTCTCTTCTCTTGGCTCAAGGGTTGGCTTCTTGAGAGGTTTTTAGCCATTTTAGACAGAGAGGAAGCTCTGGTTTAGGTTAGAGAATATATATCTATCCTATATCTATCCTTCCCTTGTTAAACTAGGTGTTTTGTGCCTGACTATTGCACTAATACACCTAGTGTTCCACCTTCTCTTGGTTACGAGGTTCCAAAGGCTGGTTCTTGCTGTTTTTGGTTGATTTGAAGCTCAAAGAGGCCATCACTCCATCTTTGTTGAAGAGGTCTACAAGGGTGAGATACTAACCCCTTTTTCCCCCATTTTTGCACCTTATTTTTACCTAGTTTAAAACTGTTTTTGTGCTTAGCATATAACAAAAAAAAGTTCTGTTTTTGAACCCTCTTTATTGTATATTAAGAGTGTTTTGTGGTTTGGGGAGGTTTGACCCCCTTTAGACCTTGAAAAGGGTCCCTTTTTGTGCTATTTTGGAGAGATCCGAGATTTTGGTGGTAGGATCTCTTCACCACTGAAATCTTGAGGGATTTCAGTGGTGGCATGCCTGTGAAGTCTCAAGAAGGAGAGGGCCATCCCTCTCCTTGATGTCCTGAAAAGGACAAATTTTGCTTCCTTAAGGAGCTTCATGCTTGAGTGTGTGTTGAGCATGTTTGACTTGTTTTCCATGCTTATATTGCCATGTTATAACATGATTTCAAGTTGGTTTTAGTACTCTTTGCATGAGTTGCATAGTTACTTTGTAATGCCTTAATATTGCCTTAACATGACTAGCTTGTTAGCCTTAGTTTCTAACATGTTTTAGGCTTGTGTTTGTGAAGCTTGTGTACTTATTTTGGCATGATTTAACTCTGTCCATAGTCATTTGGGCCAATCCCATCATGCATTATGTAGCTCCTTTGCATTTGGCTTGTTGGCCTTGAGAGTATGAGTGTATAGCATGCCATGCTTACTTCATTTTTGATAGTTTGGAACCATCTAGCATGTTATTTCAGACTTTTTGGTGTGCTTGTATGCATGCTTTAGTTGTCTCTTTAACGCTTTAAAAGCATATGTTGTATGCTCCATGTTTTGGTCATGTTGCATGCTTTTGTACTTGAGCCCCTTAGATGCCATCTAGGTGCTCCTTAGGCTTTGTTTAGGTCTGCTTATGACCTATCTTGAGGCCCCTTAGCCTTGTGAGGCTTGGTGGACTTGGCCTTGGTTTAAGCCTTCATGGCTTGTTTCAAGACTTGGGCCATTTGTTGTACATTTGGCTTGCTTTGTTGCATGTTTTGGTATCACATTTTGTGTGATTTTCAGAGCTTTATGTGCATGCTATTAGTCCATGTTTGGTCTCTTTAAGTGTGCTTGGATATTGCTTGTTTATGCCTCGGGTTTTGTACCTTAACATGTGCATGTGTGTGTGTGTGTTTAGTCTCCAATTGTAGGTATTTTGCCTACTGATTTTAGGCCTTTTTGAGTTGCCTAATTCATGTCTAAGTCCATCATTTCATTGTTTTGCATGCTTGCTTGTAGGCCTTGCACAAGTGCATCACATTGTTCATTTGGCATGATAGATAACATGCTTAGGGTTGCATCACATTTGCATGTATGTTAAGCCTCTTGAAGTGAAGTATGATAGAGGTTTGGCACCCTTGTTTGATTGTTTGCATTTCATGCATTTGAAATCAAATTTGCACTCTTGGTTCTTAGGGCCATCATGCATGGAAATCTGTGATTGGTCCGGGAATCGAGGCACATGCCCTCTTGAGTCCATAGCATGATGTGGGATGTGTTTGGTGCATACATGCTTTGAATTGCCATGCCATACTTCGCTTGTCCTCTGCTTTGTCAAATTGCGTGTTCGCAACTTTTGGCCGACCGGCCTTGTTAAGTGCCGACCGCAAAGAATTCTGCCGATAGCATAATTTGTGGCGGTGGTCATTTCCCTTGGCGGTGGCCATTCCCTGAGCCGATGGTGTTCCACAAGACTCGAGAAGCAATCCAGGACTTTGGCAATTTTCGGAGAAGCACTGTAAAGAGGCAACAAGTGCTATGGTAGCGCGGTTCGGCGAATCTGGCCAAGCAGTTAGCCCTCATCCCGAGGCATTTAATGCTTAATTAGATTAATTATTTAATTTAATTAATTTAGTCGATTTGTAATATTTAATTAGCTAGTTTAGTTAATTATTTATTCGGTCTGTATTATTTTTTTGGTCCCTCCGAGCGAGGGCAAAATGTAATAAGTGTGTGTGAGTGGGTGTATGTCTTCCAATCCCCACCTCTTTCTATCCCTTTTATTTACCTGCTTATGATGGTAGATTAGGGCACACTTATTTTAGCATACCTTATGCAATGCATGTGTGCATCCATGCATTTGTTTACATGCACCAGGCTCGGTACATCATGCAAACTGCATCGTACTTTCAATTCCAAATTGAATACGTGCTACTCGCGCATTTCACATGCCATCTTTAGGGTTAGCCGAGCCTACTCTAAATTGCATTTCTGCCTGTGATGCATTAGCCACTTAACATGAACTAGGTCATGCATGTTTGCTAATCAGTTTAATGTTTTGGCGCGGAGTACGATGTAAGTGTTTATGGCTTTAGCATATCGCATGCGTGTGAATGTTTACCATGACAGTATGCTTGCCATGCGGCTAAGTGCTTACATGATAAACTGTTTGAATGCCTGTGGGTGGAGGTTGGATTGCCTGAGTTGGAACAACTCATTGAAATCCGAATTTTAGCCTAGTTGCGAGTAGCAAAAGAAAACAACACGTTTTTCGAGACAAAACGGATATGCAATGTTTATTTCCAAGTTAGGCGATCTGGTCTATACTTTTGTGTTGTGCGCATCACATAGTAATTCTAGGTTAATAACCGGAATAAGAACGCATAAAGTTTTCAAAAACGGATATCATGGTTAGTAGAGGCCGGTCTTGGATCGAAAGGGGGTGCTCATAGTCGACCTTCGATCGTACCCAAGCTCGAGCCAAGACCACTTTGGTGATGACGGACATGTGGCCTTGACAAAGTCGGGGTTTCTAAATTTCCCAAAATAAAATATTTAGGTGGCGACTCAGTCCGCAAAGCGATCCATGTTTGGCACTACTTTTCAAAAAATCTGTTTTCTCAAACGATTTGCCAGAGCTGGACTCTTTGGTTCAGATTTAGAACCGCGACACAAAAATCGAGTCCGAACCGTAGCGAGGTCCCTCGCGGGCGTTGTTACATGCACGTTTTCTTGATATTACCATGCCTCTGTGCTTAAGCTTGCGTTGTCACGCACGCTCCTCCCTCGCATTGCGATGCACTCCCCTACCGACACCGCTTTTGTCGAACTTTCGATATCACATTGAATATATCTTGCTAAACATGTTGTGCTTGTTGAGTTTCTCTCTTTTGCAGGCACGATATTGTATGTACGGTTCATTTGGAGCTGGCGCGGCCAGACGAATCGCGCAGGTATCGTATCTTCTCCGTGTGAGACGCGACGAGAATTGAATAATTCTCCGAATTCTTAACTGCATAAAATATAGTTGTTGCTTTGCATTCTTGCTTAAAACTGTTGCATCTATTTGCGAATACCTGCTTCATTACAGCTTGCTGCATTTGCATGATCATTGAGTTACATCTGGCTCCGTGCATATCGCTTTGCATTTTGCCCCCTTGCCTGCGGGCATATCTTTATTCATCTTGTATGATTGTCTAAGTCTTCGGCCTTGTCAAAAATGGGTCGTCTCTGGGCTTTGACATTCACTCCCGTCACTTATGACTTCCGAGTTTTGTCAAAGAGGGGCAACTGTAGACACCCCATTTTTGACCGACCTTAAGACTCAGACGTCACCGGTTGAGCGCTTGGTGATATTGCATATCGTGCTCGTTCAGAAGTTTCAGAGTCTCGGCTGCGAGCCTTGCCTCCGGACTTCCGGGCTTTTCTGTACTTTGCCTCGATTTACGAACCAGGCTCGATTTTCTTTATTTTCTCTTCCTAAAGGGAGGGAGAGGTCTCGTAGATCATCTCTCAGTGGCCGTAGGCTACGTTTCGTGGCCGTAGGCCATTTTGCCCGTTTGGAGCCCGGTTTCCAATTTTTCGGAGCCGTTGGCCGTGTGCCTCGGTTCGGAACCACTTAACCGCCTCTGTTTGCTCCGGTTTTTGGCACATATCTTATTTACTCCCTTTTGAGGGACACTGTGGTCTGAGAGACCCACTTCGTGTTCGAACACCACTCCCGGTGCCTAA
This sequence comes from Camellia lanceoleosa, assembly GCA_025200525.1. Classification (NCBI taxonomy): domain Eukaryota; kingdom Viridiplantae; phylum Streptophyta; class Magnoliopsida; order Ericales; family Theaceae; genus Camellia; species Camellia lanceoleosa. Next base: position 54,124,176 of record CM045761.1, on the reverse strand, counting down.
CAGTCAGTTTTCGAGGCCTGGGACTGCGCGTTTCGGCCCCCGAACCTTCATTTTGCATCGGTTTTCGTTCATTTTTGGCAGGGACCTCTTTTCATCACTAGGAAGGTCATAGAAGGGTGGGAGGCCGATTGTTTTGACAACGATTATATTCCTTCATCGCCCTCCGACGCCCGTTTTTTTCACTTCAAAGCCAATGTTGACCACCCTAAGGCAACTTTCTTCAGCTCCAAACCACATATTTGTGTTGTAGACACCTCGGAGGACACAAATATCACATGGACGGCCAGTAATTCCATCTGACCCTTTTGAACCCCTTTGAAAAATGGCTTGTTCTCTCTCCTGTTTCACTTCCTCCAATTTTGGACCACAAGGCTGTGTTGAGGGCATCTGGGAGGACACCAATTTGTGGTGGCCGGCCATTAATTCACCTTGGCCTTTTTGACCCCTGGCCGGCCGGCCATGGGGGGTGGTCGGCCGGCCACCTGCAGCTCCAATACCTGGCCAGCCTGAACCCCTGCAGTGTGTACATTGCAAATGTGACCTTTTTTTCCCTCCAAAATCTATATCCAGGGGGGAAAACTTTTTGGGGAGAAACTTGGCTTGTTTTCCCCCCCCCCTCTTTTTTCCCTCCTTTTCTCCCCCTCTTTGGTCCATATAACCAGCCTCCCAGGTCTGGTTTAGAGGTTGGAAAAAACCCCTAAGAGTCTTGCATACACTTCTCCTTCATCTCTCTCATTTCCACCATCTAAACATCCAAGTCCAACCCCTTTTCCACACCACCACCTAGCACTACACCACCACTTCCATTTCTAGCAGCTTGGAGCTCTTCTCAGAGGCTAGGAGGCACCATTTTTCAGTCCAAGAGGCAGCCAAGGCTTGATCTTCAAGGGTAAGCACGATTTCCCCCTTTTCTAGCTCATTTTTGTACCATTTCTTAACCCTCCTTGCTTACTGTTTTGAGCTCCGACCAAAACTAAAAGTGACATTTTTTTGAGCTCTATTTCATCTTTCATTAAGGGTTGTACCCTGTTTGGGACCCCTATTTTTCACTTGCTTCATTACCCCTTTGTATGCCATAATCTTGCATAGTATTTTTGGCCTATGTATAATCTGTTTTGGAGCATGATGTAAACTGTATATAGGCTTATTTTGATCCCTTCTTCAACATTGAACAAGGGCTCATCACTGTTTGGGACCTCCATGTGCCACTTGTCATTATCCCCCTCTTTGGTCCCCATTTTTGCATGATTTATTATCCTATTGAGCTTCTATTTTTGGACCTTGGTCCGAACTGAAAATGGCCCTATTTTGATCCCCTCTTAATGTTTCATTAAGGTTCTATGGATGTTTAGGACACCCTTTGTATACTTCATGTCATAGCTCTCTTAGTGCCCTTATTTTGCATAGCATTTTGAGCATACTTGTATCTGTTTTGGGGGTTTTCCATAAACTGTAATACATCATATTTTTGGCTCCTCTTAAATATTGTAGAAGGCCCCTTCCCTGTTTGGGGCCATAATTTGTGAGTTGCTTCATACCCCTCTCTTGGCCCCCATTTTTGCATGCTAATTTAGTCCCATTTGTACCCACTATTTGGCCATGCTTTAAACTATAAACATGATTTTTTTGGGGCTTCCTTTCTTCTGTATTTACACTTCATGTTCAAATTATGCATGCATTGCATAGCTATAGGCCCTTTCATGCGCCAAAATTCATGTTTCGAGACTCGTTCCATGCATCGGGTATCATTTTGCCATGATTCGGGGCTGTTTTGCATCTCATTTTGCCTCTGAAAATTGCATGATCATATGCCATATTCCGTGTTTTTCCATGTCTTGTTAGAGTGGCATTCCGTGCCGTAGGTTCGGTCCTCGGTTTGCGTGCACGCGTGCACGCACTTCGAGTTGTCTCATTTTCATCTTATGGCCTCCTATGTGAGTGTGACTGAGGTCCACTTGTGTTGGTGTAAGTCCATATTGCATTGTGTATGCTAGGATGTATGTTAGCGCATTGTGTATGCCATGCTACCTCATGCATCGTGTATGCCATTCCATAACATTTCGCATGTTAGGTTGTATTTTAGTTGCATTTCATTCATATCATGCATATTGCATCGTGTTCAGGATAGGAGTTAGCAGACACGGAAACAAGGTACATTTAGACTCTCGAGTGTGAGCGTGTCTCAATTCCCCGCCACACTCCGGATCATCCATGATGGAGTTAGGTCTTGTTGTGTTTTCATGTGCATTCATCTCATATTGAGTTGTGCAATTCGGCTCCTCAGCCATCATGCATCGATATGCGTGATTGGTGGCACGAGGATCGAGGCATGCATACATTTGTAAAAATACATTGCTATGCCCCTTTCCTGCTATCTGTTGCAGCAAAATGAAGAATCAACAACTTTTCAAAGTTTGGTATGCATTTCAAGAACAGGTGCAAACAGAGGCTAATTGGGGCATTGTCATGAATTTCCGCGCAAAGGCAACCCGGGCATGCAGCATTCATCATCTGGAATGGAATCAAGGCAGTCCCTGGCTTGCATGCCGGTTTATTTATTTTCTTAGTTAACTTGTCAATTAATTAGGAATTTGTACATATTTGGACTGTAATATTTATTTGGACTGTACTATTCTTTTATTCGGGACTGTATATTTATTCGGACCCTCTGCGTGAGGGCATAATTGTAATAAGTGTGCGTGAGTGTGATGTATGTCTTCCAACCCCACGTCTTTCTTCCCTTTTATTTACCTGCTTATGATGGTTAGATTAGAGCATGTTTCAATTAGCATACAGTATGATAGCATGTTTGCATTCATTCATCTGTTTTGCATGCACCGGGCTCGGCGCATCATACTAACTGCATTTGTATTTCAATTCCAAGTTGAATACATGTTAGCTGTAGCATTCCATATGCCATGTTTAGAATAGCCGAGCCTGCTATAGTTGCATTCTGCATGTGTTGCATTAGGCATTTCAGCATATTTAGGATCATGCACAATTTCTAATGAGCTTCTGTTTTGGTTTGGAGTACTCTGTGAGTCTTTATGCTTTAGCATCCTTGCATGCGTGTGAGTGACTGCCATGATAGCATGCTTGCCATGAGGCTATGTGCTTATGTGATATAACTGTCTGAATGCCTGTGGGTGAAGGTTGGGTTATTTGGATTGGAACAAATCATTGACTGTGAGTTTTAAGCCCACTAGATTGTGGCAAAACCATGTTTTCTAAGCCTACCCGAGGATGGCAAAATCTGCATTTTAAGCCTACTTGCGAATAGCAAACCATCTTTCAAAAACAAACACGAAGTGTTTTGTTCCAATTCAGGCAACCTGGTCTATACTTGTATGTTGTGCGCATCGCGTAGTAATCCTAGGCTAATAACCGGAATAAGAGCACACAATGTTTTCAAAACTTGATATCATGGTTAGTAGAGGCCGATCTTTGATCGGGCGAGCGGCGGTGCTCACGAAGTGACCTTCCCCAATCGTACCCAAGTTCCCGAGCCGAGGCAACTTTGGTGATGACGGACACGTGGCCTTAGGCAAACGAGTCAGGGTTTCCTAAATTTCCCAAAATAAAATATTTAGGTTGCGACTCTGTATCTGGCAAAGCAGTCTATGTTTGGCACTTCTTTCAAAAATCTGTTTTCTCAAAAACGATTTGCCGAATTTGGACTCTTTGGTTCAAGATTTAGAACCGTGACATTTGAGTCCTTTGAACTGTAGTGAGCCCAAGCGAACGGAACGGGACTTAACCCTCCCGGGGCATTCGGGGACGTCTATAAAGCCTCTCAATAGAAAGTAGGTTCATGAAAGGAAAATGCAGTAGAACCAACAATGAAACCACGAAGAAGGACAGAAGGTTGTGTTACTCGAATAGAATGACGAAAAGGTACCTCAGAAGTAGAACCAGGAGGTGGAGCAAGAGCCGCTCAATGGGCTAGAGGCAACATGGCCGGACTAGGAGTATGACTAGGGAGAGGAGCATCAGCATGACCAGGAAACGGAGCAGGATCCTCAGGATGGGCCAGAGGCAGCAGGGCAAAAGTAGTGTCTGTATCAAGCTCATCAAACAATAGAGAGGGATCTGTGAAGAATGATGTAGTGGAAGGAGTGGACAGATGAAACGTAGATATAGAAGAGAACATCTTATCTTTCCAAAATGCCACATGACGAGAGACATGAAGATGTTGAGAAATAGGATCCGACAACGATAGCCTTTATGTTCAATCCCATACCCCAAGAAACAACACAGACGGGCTCGAGGTTCTAATTTGGAACGCTCATGTGGTGGAAGGAGAACAAAAGAAGCATATCTAAACACACGGAGACGAAAATAGGAGGTTGGCCATATAAGCGCTCATATGGGGTATGATTGTTGATGGTAGGAGAAGGAACACGGTTGATAGTATAGGCAGCTGTGAGAGCGGCTTCACCCCAGAAGCGCTCAGGACAATAAGAGGAAATTAAAAGAGCACGGATAGTATCTAAAAGATAACGATGTTTACGCTCGGCACAACCATTTTGTTGGGAGGTACTAAGACAATAATAGTGAGAAAGTGTGCCATTTTGACGAAGGAATCTCAAAAAATTTGTTTCTTTGTATTCTTGGGCATTATCAGCATGGAAAACTTTGATGGTGGAAGAGAACTGAGTTTTGACCATTTGTGAGAAATCATAGTATATTTGTGGGAACTCAGAGTGAGACTTCATAAGAAATAACCAAGTAAAACGAGTGAAATCATCTACAAAAATGACAAAGTATTTAGATCGCCCCATAGTGGTATTAGGTGTCGGTCCATAAACATCAGAGTGTATGAGATCAAAAGGTGCATGAGACATAGAGGTACTGGATGGAAATGGTAAACGAGATTATTTTGCTAGTTGACAAGATAGACAATCTACTTTATCATTTGGAACAGGACCTAATTAACCACTAGAAATTAGAGAGCGTAAACGACCAAAGGAAACATGACCTAACTGAGAATGCCATAAGGCAAGAGGAGAACTAGGAGTAGTAGGAGTAGTAGTCTGGACAGTGGAAGGATTGGAGGAGGGAATGCGAAGGTGGATGAGCTCATACAGACGGCCATGTCTACGACCGATCCCAAGAGTCTGTCCCATCTTTGGATCCTGCACAACACAACCAGTTGGAGAAAAGAGAATAGTGAGGCGAAGATCACAAAGTTGACCAATTGAAATAAGATTAAGTGTAAGATTGAGGATCAAATAAGTGTGGGGTAGAGAAATAGTAGAGGTGGAAATATGACCGATATGACTAACATGCATGGGAGAGCCATCAGTAGTGTGAATAACAGGTAAAATAAAAGAAGATGTAATAGAGGAGAAAAATGTAGGGTCAGAAGTCATATGGTTGCAACATGACAACAAGCGGAATCAAAATACCAAGAAGAGGTACCTAGAGTAACTAAGAGGACAGTAGAGGGTGTACCAGAGGTAGAAATAACCTTTTTGACAATAGTTTTGATGTCCTGAAGAGTGTAGGGTGGTAACGGGGTAACAACGAATGATGAACTAGAGGCAACTATAGTAGATGCAAGATGTGCTGAAGACTGATCTTGGCTATATATTGTGGAGGGTCCAGAATAGCAACTGTGCTGAAGATAACTGTCTGAATGAGCCATGAGGTGATTAAATAATGAATCATAAAGGAGAACCAGTGATGGCGTAGTCGAACTGGATAAAACAGAGTGCACCAGTGAATCCGGAACGTAAAAAATAGTGGCAAAGGGTTGAATGGTGCAGAGATGACGTCAGTAGGAGGCTAGATGATGTCAGTAGAGGTACGGTGCACAATAGCAGAGGGAGACGCGGCTCACAATAGCAGCAAGAGGCGCGCGGTGCACGTTAATAGAAATGGTGCATCTTGGTACATCAGTGGTCAAGACACTGTAGTGCATAATAGCGGTGAGGCGCTACGCAGTGCCTGATGGCGAGGGCGGCATACCGGGTGCGGTTATGGCGCGTGGGAGAGTGGAGGTGGAAGGCTGAGCGCGCCAAGAAGAAAAGTGGCGTGTGAGGGTGCGTTCAGAGGTTTTCGGCGATGATCCTGGTGGCGTTGGAACCAGGAAAAAATTCCAAGCACTATAATGATGATGACGGAACAGTGACGAAGCAGTGTTGTGAAATAAAGAATTGTGTATGGATGAAAAAGAAGAGAGATATTATAATGCCATTGCGTACGGGCAATAAGCAAAAAAAATAAGGAGCTAGGATTCAAGACCTGCGCTCTGATACCATGTTAGAATGATTGAAAGAAATATGGAAAATATGCATCTGTATTATATTGAATGAATTGAATACAATAGGAGAGCCTGTATTTATAGGCTGTGTACAAACCTAAATAAGTATAGAAGGAGATAGAAATGAAGAGAGATAGAGATACAAGGGGATAGAGATAGAGATGGAGAGAGATAGAGATACAAGGAGATAGAATTAAATCTATAAATCTAAATCTAATAGATACATTAACAGGACGACAAATAACACGACTTGATAGTCTAGAAAGATTAATAATCATTTACAACATTCGGATTAACGTATGGGATTTAATAATTTGTCCACGGATTGTTGGCGGAGAAGATATGAAATTGCATAAATGCCGACTTCTCTTTACACTTTATCAAATCATCATCAGCATGAAATGAAAAAATGTAAGGGGCAAGACACAAGACACCCCACGTGGGTTGTCTTCCATATTCATTTTTTATTATATATATATATATATTGTAATTATTCTAACATTGGTTAGGTTAAGGGTATTTATGTAATTTTATAATTATATACAAATAAATACTCTTTATCCTTCCCAAATTAATATCACCACATTATTAATCTTCTTATTCACTCACACCATATTTATAATCTCATCCAACATAATTCGCCAAACAAACAAACGTTGCCTTATATGTTAGCACTTATATTTTAGATGGCGATATCTGTAAGCATATCAACAATGAGTTTTCTTATTGCATTCCTCATCTTATCCCACATTTTTTATAATTAAAAAAAGCAATTATTTTGATAAATAGTTTGAAAAGTTCATTACTTTCCTAAATAGTTAATTTTTTTAGAATATTCACAAAAATAAATAAATAAAACTCTGCAATTATACGTATATCCTATTTGACTTACCAATAATGTTACATTCTCCTAATTTATTACTTTTAAATGATCTCTAATGATGAGCTATTGAGATTATATCCCACATGATGAAATAATTGAGAAATTAAAATTTGACATTTATTAAACACATTATTAAGAGTAATTTTTAAAAATGATAAATTAAGTAACTTAGGGAGACAGTGTGATGCCCCGATTCTACACTATAGGTTGCAGTCAAGGGAGAGTCACTAGTGAGTCCTATGGTCAATAACCAAGTAAGATCCCAGATTGCCGGAGGAGTCAAAATAGCCTCCCTTCTAAGTCCAGCTTTCTTAGGCAGCGCACTACCTTTTTGACAGATCTTACAAGGCATTGACACAAGGTCTCACAAGCAACGATAAGGTTTGTACATCGAATATAATTACATAATAACCATAATATACTTCATTGAAAAGATTGTTCCCTTACATTACATCCCAAAAAGAAAGTTTTAAACCTCACATGAGTCTTACGAAAATATCAAAAAGAAACTTCTAATATTCTAGGATAGCCAAAAGTCTTCAAATGTTTCAGGTTCGACATCTCTAGCTATGAGTTCCTCTTCGTCACCTGGCATGATACGCCGTGAGCTTTGAATGCCCAGTAAACGCACGCACACACCCTACCCCTTTTTTCCAGTCCAATACACAATCACAAAATATAACATCAAGTAGTAAAGCATGATATTCCAATAAATAAATCAATAAATAAATAAATAGTTAAGTTAGATGTCAGTAACTAGAAATCTCCCAAAGAGATTCCGTCCTCCCAACCACAAGAATCGGACGCGGATTATTCGGTATGCCCCCCTCTTTTGCTGCTTTGTTGCAGAACTAACCTCAGATGCCTACCAATGGTTATATACCGTGTAGCGCCAACCGCAGGGCCTCAAAAGAGACGGTAAAAATAGGGCCTTGCCCGAATCCCTCCTTACACCAAACCACCTAGGGTCCGAATACAACCGCTCCGTTCAAGGGTTCCGAAAACTACTTGCGCAAAACTTTAACTTTTAAATAGGGAACGCATCCCAACATACCATATACCACATATTCTTATCTTTTCATTACTCAAATGATTGAAAAACACATTACCCACCCAATTAGGTTTCCCGTTGAATTAAGTGTTTTAAAACAAGGTTAGTTCAACATATGAAACATTAATATCCATATAAGCATGCATTCTTAAGATGAGAAAGGTAAATAACGTAACCACAACACATATATTATCAGGTCAAGACAAGATTATAAGCTACAACAATCTCATGAACTCAAAGGTACAAAACATCCATACCTAACAAAATTTCCAGATTTAGCATCGCATAAAGATTAAAATGAAAGAGCTATTTTAGATCCTTTATCGGGCTTGGCCTTCCTATGATTTGTAGAGGATTCAATCTAGTTTCTAGAACATTTTTAGGAATTGGGGTTGCTCTTCCAGATTCTAAGTTATTTAGAAAATATTTCAGCGCTGTCCAGGGTCTGTCCAGAATCTGTCCAGATCCGTCGACTGTTACGAAAACTTGATTTTCTTTCAAACCGCTCAATGTTTTTCGATGAAACCAATTTTAGTTGAAATATAACTTCTAAAGGAAGGTTTTGACATAAAATGGAGGCTCAGAATATTTTTGTACATATTTCTGGAATTTTCGAAAGTTGGCTGCAAAAACAGGTTCTAAGGTAGAATGCCCAAATTAAGAAGATTTATGAAAAGGGGGTTCCACCAGGGGAAAGTTTCATTCCTTTTGTGAAGAAAATATGCTAACTACTACATGTTTAACTTAGAAAATCTGTTTGAAAGAGTGCCCTTGAAAAGTTGAGAGATTGGTACAAAAGAAGACGGTTTTGTGCCAAAATTGGTAAAACACAATAGAGATGGAAACAATACTCAAATCTTGGTATTTTTAACATAAGAACATGATAATAACAGATATGGAACATCACTTAAAATCTTTAAAAAGAACATGCATTGGAAAATAAAATGAAGAGAAGGTTGTGTTGGTGGCTTACCTTCTAGCTTTGCACAAGAAACTCTCTTCTTCTTCCCTCTCCTCCTCTAGACTTCTCTTCCTTGCCCTCCTCCCTCTCTCTAACCAAAATGTGTGTGTGAGTGAGTGTGTTGTGTATGTGTTTGCAAGCTAGGGAGGGTGTGGTATATATAGGCAATTTGGGGTAAAAGGACATAAAAGCCCTTTAGTGGGAATTGGATGGAAGGGTTAGGGTTTGATTGAATACTAAAGGAATAGAAGGGGCTTAGGAGGCTTGTTCCATTGGTTAAGGCCACATCTAGTTGTAATAAAACTAATTCTTGGATTTTGCATCTTAGGTAGGTCATTAGGTTGTGTTTCTCTAGAATCTCATAATTAGGGTCTTAGAAAATTGGCTCCTCCTTGGGGAAGTGTGATGGGATTATTATTTAAATCATTTAGGTTCTAGGCACACTCCTCTAGGTGTATACATATGTATATATATATTGCAAGATTGATGGTATACCAAGGTACAAGATACAAGTACTATTTTGGGGTAAGTTTAAAAAAGAAATGAGGGCTTGAAGTTAAATACATGTTACCTAAGTAGAATTAAATTAGGTTAGGGAATTTTTGTTTTAATAAAATAAAAAAAAAAATAGCAATTGCTAATCGACAAGATTCGAATTAATTCAAGTAAACGAGGGCTTTAAGAAAATAATTCATCATTAGGGTCTTAAAATTAAATACATATTTCAAGGGCCTTACAACCTATCCCCCTTAAAACAATTTCGTCCCCGAAATTCAGCTACATACTGCCTTCGAAAAGCTCGGGGTAATTTGCCTTCACCCAATCCTGGTGCTCCCAAGTAGATTCCTCAATTCCCTGGTGACGCCATAGCACTTTCACCAAGTGAACCGTCTTGCCTCTGAGGTTCTTCTCTCGACTGTCCTGTATTGCTACCAGTCCTTCTTTAAATGTAACATCCTTGTCAAGGATGATATCTTCCCATTTGAGGATGTGTGATGGGTCAGCGATGTATTTTCTCAACATAGACACATGGAAGACGTTGTGGATTCCTGTTAACTGCGGGGGTAGAGCTAGTCTATATGCTACTTCGCCCACTCTTTCCAATACCTCGAAAAGTCCAATATATCGTGGTGACAGCTTCCCCTTTCTTCCAAAACGTACGACTCCATGCCTGGGTTGCACCTTTAGGAACACGTGGCTGCTTACTTCAAACATCAGTGGTCTTCTCCTCATGTCTGCATAATTCTTTTTGTGGTCTTGGGCAGTCTTTAACCGTTGTCGAATCACTTTGACCTTCTTAGTAGTTCCTAGAACAAGTTTGGGTCCTATCAGATTTGCATCACCCACTTCCGTCCAACAAATCGGCGATCTACAAGGTCGTCCATATAATGCTTTAAAGGGTGCCATACCAATGCTAGCTTGAAAGCTATTGTTGTAGGTGAATTCAATTAGGGGTAGGTGCCGTTCCCCACTTCCTTGAAAATTCACGGCGCAAGCTCTCAGCATATCTTCGAGTGTCTGGATAGTGCGTTCAGATTGTCCATCTGTCTGTGGGTGAAAGGCAGTGCTAAAACATAACTCCGTACCAAGAGCTTCCTGTAGGCTTCCCCAAAATCGAGAGGTGAATCGTGGATCATGATCTGACACAATGGATACCGGAATTCCATGTAGTCGAATGATTTCCCCAACGTAGAGTCTGCACATAGACTCTAAGGTTTCGGTCATCTTATAGGGTAAGAAATGTGCTGACTTGGTAAGACGGTCCACTATTACCCATATAGCGTCACGCCCTCTAGGTGACTTAGGCAACCCTGTCACAAAATCCATCGTCACATACTCCCACTTCCATTCGGCTATTGGTAGAGGTTGCAACATTCCTCCTGGTTTTTGATGTTCCGCTTTCACTTGTTGGCATGTTAGACATTTTGCTACAAATTTAGCCACTTCCTTCTTCATTCCATTCCACCAATATTGCCTCTTCAAATCTTGGTACATTTTAGTCCCTCCTGGATGTACTGCAAATGCAGAATGATGACATTGTTTCAGTACCTTTTCTCTAAGTAACTCGTCACTTGGTACAAACAATCTACCCTAGTATCTTAAACTCCCATCAGGGTGATTTACCCAACCGGGCATGGGTTCTCCTGACTCCAGATGTCCCTTGATGTAGGCTACCTCTTGATCGTGCTTCTGGCCTCCATGACCTCATTCATCAACTTAGGCATCACCTGCTGCGCAGTAAGACATGCCTTTGTATCTTGAGATTCTACTTGGATCCTAAACTCACTGAGTGTCTTAACTATATCCCATTCCTTGACGGAGATCTTAGCCATCATCTCTCTACTCTTACGACTTAGAGCATCTGCTACTACATTGGCCTTACCGGGGTGATACGAGAGAGTGAACTGGAAATCCTCAAGACACTCCATCCATCGTCTCTGTCTCAAGTTAAGGTCCTTCTGCGTGAATAGATACTTCAAGCTCTTGTGATCTGTGAAAATCTCAAATTGTTCCCCGTACAGGTAATGTCGCCATTGCTTTAGGGCAAAAACCACGGCTGCTAACTCCAAGTCGTGGGTGGGGTAGTTGCGCTCATGAGGTTTCAACTACCTGGATCCATATGCGACTACCCTATCGACGACTTGGAGTTAGCAGCCGTAGTTTTTACCCTAAAGCAATGGCGACATTACCTGTACGGGGAACAATTTGAGATTTTCACGGATCTGACAAGAGTGAATCTATTCACAAAGATGGGCAGGATTTGATGGCTAAAGATCTGTTATGAATTTAAGGTCAGTGAGGATCAGGACTCAAGTGGATTAAGTTATTGAAGTATTTGATGGGATGCCTTGAAGAATGCATTCATTTCTTTTTAGGAAACAACACGGGTGCTCCCCATGGCGAAGTACTTGGCCTAACGAATTCTTTCTCAAGAAATTCCTGCAGTTGTGTTTTCAATTCTCGCAGTTCTGCTGGTGCCATGTGATACGGAGCCATGGATATTGGGGTAGTTCCAGGTTGTAGCTCGATGCCAAAGTCTACTTCTCGGGTTGGTGGCAATCCTGGTAATTCCATGGGAAATACATCTGCATAATCGCACACTACGCGTGGAAGCTCTAACTCTCCTCGACCTTCCTCATTTAGAATTAGACTTGCTAATCTACCCGCAAGTTGATCGCGCCACTACGTTCGATGTTTTGTCGAAGCCATGGGGTCTTGTCTATCCCCCTTAAACTGGAAATGTATTCCATCTTGCGTGTGAGCTACCACTTTCCTCCGACGACAGTCGATCACTACTCGGTGGGTGGACAACCAATCCATACCCAAGATGATATCGAAGTCCAACATTTCCATGACACGAAGGTCGCAAGTTAAGCATAGTTCTGACACCCCTATTTTACAGTCCTTACAGACCGATCCTACCCGAACGCATCCTCCCATAGGTGACATTACACTTAAGGAAGTTTCTAAAGGTTCACATTTAAGTTCTAATGACTTAGCACAAGCAGAGGATATAAAAGAATGTGATGCACCGGTATCAAATAAAACATGCACCCAAGAATTGTATAGTACTAAATTACCCTCAATTACAGACGGGTCCGCTTCTTCTTCTTGCAAGGAAAATATTCTGCCGGTTTCCTTCTGGTTGCCACTGGTCTTGGCATTCTGAATTCCTCCACTCTTCTGGTGCTGCTGCCCGGTAGATCCGGTCTTGTTTGTCCAAGGCTTCTGCCCACCTAATGCCTGGGCATTTGCTCCGGAACCTCCTCCTTGATATCCAGATGGAGGGAGTTGGGGGCATTCGCTCTTCCTGTGTCCTAACTGTTGGCAATGAAAGCACTAGATTTGTCCTACTGGCCTTTGATAGCCTCCTCTCCAAATCTGTTGCTGCGGTTGCTGTCATTGCTGTTGTGGTTATGGTCTGGAGTAGGGCTTTGAGGTCATGCTTCCCTTTTGGTTCCTCTGGGGTCCAATAGTCGCCTAACTTCCTCTTCTCTTGTTCCAAGCCTTTCTGGCGTCGTTCACTTCCCTTTTAGATTCTAATGCCGTCTCCAGCACCTCGGCATATGAGAGGAGTCGTTGTGGAAGAACTCTTCCCCTAATTGTAAGGTCCAGTCCCCACTCGAACATCCTTGTTTTTTCTTCATCATTTTCCATGAGTCTAGTTGCATAGCGGGCTAGCTCTTCGAATTTTGCAGCATACTGGGTCACGGTCATATTTCCTTGTTCTAGGTTTTGAAGTTCCTTAACTCGTTCTTGGCGGATAGTACTTGGTAAATATTTATTTAAGAATAGTTCCCTGAATTGGTTCCATGACAGGCTTGCTACATCATGAGTGCTCTTCATCAACTCCCACCAATGGTCAGCCTCATCATCAAGCTCGAATATTGCCAAAGCTATTCTACCAGCGGCCTTGGTGATGCCCATAGTGTCTAGCATTTTCTCTATCTGCCGAAGCCAATTCTCAGCTATTTTCAGGTCCGGTACGCCTGTGAACTTTGGGGGTCTCTGCTTTTGAGACTCAGAAAAGAGTCGAGTCCTCTCATTCTGCCGATTGTTCCTTATTTGCCCTAGTTCCTCCAAAATCTGATGACCTAGGTTGTTGGGGATGTCAGCCCCTGCGGGGATGGGTTCGTGTTGATGCCTGGGACGATTTTGTACATTGTTGCTGGTTTCAGTATAGCCATTAGCTCGCGTGTCTACAATTCTGTTCATGTCACGAGGTGAGTTGGTTTCCAGTCTTAGAAAATCTTGCTGCTTAGATTTGAAATAAAGGTTCAGTTTCCTTAGGGTGCACTAAAGCAAGTAACAGTCAATAACATAGATCAACACATCATTTATATATATAATAATAGGCATCATTACAAAAGGGCTCCCAGAGTCGCGTATAGGGCTGCGAGGGTTAAGGGTTGAACCTATGCTCTGATACCAAGTTGTGACGCCCCAAACTATACTATAGGTTGCAGTCAAGGGAGAGTCACTAGTGAGTACTATGGTCAATAACCAAGTAAGATCCCATATTGCCGGAGGAGTCAAAATAGCCTCCCTTCTAAGTCCAGCTTTCGTAGGCAGCGCACTACCTTTTTGACAGATCTTACAAAGCATTGACACAAGGTCTCATAAGCAACGATAAGGTTCGTACATCGAATATAATTACATAATAACCATAATATACTTGATTGAAAAGATTATTCTATTACATTACATCCCAAAAAGAAAGTTTTAAACCTCACATGAGTCTTACAAAAATATCAAAAAGAAACTTCTAATATTCTAGGATAGCTAAAAGTCTTCAAATGTTTCAGGTTTGACATCTCCAGCTATGAGTTCCTCTTCGTCACCTAGCATGATACGCTGTGAGCTTTGAATGCCCAGTAAACACACGCACACACCCTATCCCTTTTTCCAAGTCCAATACACAATCACAAAATATAACATCAAGTAGTAAAGCATGATATTCCAATAAATAAATCAATAAATAAATAAATAGTTAAGTTAGATGTTAGTAAACTAGAAATCCCCCAAAGAGATTCCGTTCTCCCAACCACAAGAATCGGACGCGGATTATTCGGTATGCCCCCTCTTTTGCTGCTTGGTTGCAGAACTAATCTCGGATGCCTACCAACAGTTATATACCGTGTAGCGCCAACCGCAGGGTCTCAAAAGAGACGGTAAAAATAGAGCCTTGCCCGAATCCCTCCTTACACCAAACCACCTATGGTCCGAATACAACCGCTCCGTTCAAGGGTTTCGAAAACCACTTGCGCAAGACTTTAACTTTTAAATAGGGAACGCATCCCAACATACCATATGCCACATATTCTCATCTTTTCACTACTCAGATGTTCGAAAAACCCAATACCCACCCAATTAGGTTTCCCGTTGAATTAAGTGTTTTAAAACAAGGTTAGTTCAACATATGAAACATTAATATCCATATAAGCATGCATTCTTAAGATGAGAAAGGTAAATAACATAACCACAACACATATACTATCAGGTCAAGACATGATTATAAGTTACAACAATCTCATGAACTCAAAGGTACAAAACATCCACACCTAACAAAATTTCCAGATTTAGCATCGCATAAAGATTAAAATGAAAGAGCTATTTTAGATTCTTTATCGGGCTTGGCCTTCCTACAATTTGTAGAGGATTCAATGTAGTTTCTAGAACATTTTTCGGAATTGGGGTTGCTTTTCCAGATTCTAAGTTATTTAGAAAATATTTCAGCGCTGTCCAGGGTCTGTCCAGAATCTGTCCAGATCCGTCGACTGTTACGAAAACTTGATTTTCTTGTAAGCCGTTCAATGTTTTTCGATGAAACCAATTTTAGTTGAAAGCTAACTTCTAAAGGAAGGTTTTGACATAAAATGGAGGTTCATAAAATTTTTGTACATTTTTGTGGAATTTTCGAAAGTTGGCTACAAAACTAGGTTCTAAGGTAGAATGCCCAAATTAAGAAGATTTATGTAAAGGGGGTTCCACCAGGGGAAAGTTTCATTCCTTTTGTCAAGAAAATATGCTAACTATTACATGTGTAACTCAGAAAATCTGTTTGAAAGAGTGCCCTTGAAAAGTTGAGAGATTGGTACAAAAGAAGATGGTTTTGTGCCAAAATGGGTAAAACACAAGAGAGATGGAAGCAATACTCAAATCTTGGTATTTTTAACATAAGAACATGATAATAACATATCTGGAACATCACTTAAAATCTTTAAAAAGAACATGCATTGGAAAAGAAAATGAAGAGAAGGTTGTGTTGGTGGCTTACCTTCTAGCTTTGCACAAGAAACTCTCTTCTTCTTCCCTCTCCTCCTCTAGACTTCTCTTCCTTGCTCTCCTTCCTCTCTCTAACCAAAATTTGTGTGTGAGTGAGTGTGTTGTGTGTATGTTTGCAAGCTAGGGAGGGTGTGGTATATATAGGCAATTTGGGGTAAAAGGACATAAAAGCCCTTTAGTTGGAATTGGATGGAAGGGTTAGGGTTTGATTGAATTCTAAAGGAATAGAAGGGGCTTAGGAGGCTTGTTCCATTGGTTAAGGCCACATCCAGTTGCAATAAAACTAATTCTTGGATTTTGCATCCTAGGTAGGTCACTAGGTTGTGTTTCTCTAGAATCGCATAATTATGGTCTTAGAAAATTGGCTCCTCCTTGGGGAAGTGTGATGGGGTTATTATTTAAATCACTTTAGGTTCTAGGCACACTCTTCTAGGTGTATACATATGTATATATGTATATTGCATGATTGATGGTATACCAAGGTACAAGATACAAGTACTATTTTGGGGCAAGTTTAAAAAAGAAATGAGGGCTTGAAATTAAATACATGTTACCTAGGTAGAATTAAATTAGGTTAGGGAATTTTTGTTTTGATAAAATAAAAATAAAAAATAGCAATTGCTAATCGACAAGATTCGAATTAATTCAAGTAAACGAGGGCTTTAAGAAAATAATTCATCATTAGGGTCTTAAAAGTAAATACATATTTCAGGGTCCTTACAGACAGTGACCGTAAAGATTGTTTTGGGTGAATATGACCGCAAAGTTTTAGGTCGTACAGTTAGAAAAAATGTTGCTTGATTATGTTGGAGTGCAGCACTGGGTCCGACTACTGTATGCAAAAGGGATAAGGGGGTGCTGCTGTGCCTTAAGGCACAACAGTTACTGCTGCTCCCTTTTGAAAGGTCTTCCCGAGTGTTTTTTAATAATCTAAACCGTTCATATTATAAGGTTTGACAAGAATATTATTCCTGTAAAAAATCAAATTAATTGGATATTCATAATCTCATGATCAGATCCCAATTCTTTTTAAAAATTTATAAAATTTATGTTAATCGTTAATTTTTATAAAAACAAATGTGCTTTGGTTATAGGGCTACAGATATTCAATCAACTTGATTTTTTATATGGATGATCTACTTGACGAACCTTACAAGATGAACGGTTTAGATCGTCAAAAAGCACTCAGAAAAACCTCTCCCAACGGGCACAACAGT
This sequence comes from Camellia lanceoleosa, assembly GCA_025200525.1. Lineage (NCBI taxonomy): Eukaryota > Viridiplantae > Streptophyta > Magnoliopsida > Ericales > Theaceae > Camellia > Camellia lanceoleosa. The sequence continues at coordinate 54,107,013 of CM045761.1, read as the reverse complement.
AACTGTTGTGCCTTAGGGCACAGCAGCACCCCTCTCTGATGCAAAAGTAGATTTTGTGTATCACATCTCAAAATGGTATTATAATATGTGTACCATACCTCAACGTGTATTCTAATATGATGTGATTTTATTTATTTATTATTTTTTTTTTTCCAGATGTTGGGTGGATGTAATAGCTTACATTAAATTATTTATAAAAAAAATTAGATTAATCTTTTTGAAGATTTAAAAATTGTATTAAATTCCATCAAATTTGACATAATTATATTTAAATTTTAATTTAAATAAAATTTAGCTAATTTTTCAATAATATTTTGTCAGTTGTATGAATAAAAGAATAATATTAATTATTTAATATTAAAATATATATAATATATTCGTATTTATTTTTGTGTTTACATGAAAAATGTGTATCATATATCCAGTTATAACTTTTGTAATCTTTTATTATAACTCATTGTGTTATTGATTATAACTTGATTATGACACATTATTGTGTTAATTATGCTTTAGGGTTGGGCTTCTTTCATATTTGATTCTTAACTATAGGTTCCGTTTTGATGATTCGAACCGTTCATTTTTTAGAACTCGTTGAGTAAAATATTCATACAAAAAAATCAAAATAATCGGATATAGATAGCTATATGTTAGAATCAAATTTAGATTACAAAAAATATTTGGTTATTCTTCAAATTATATTTATCGTCCATTTCTTAAAACAAATATGATTCAAATATTTAGCTACCGATATTCAATCATTTTAATTTTTTGCATAAATATTCTATTCAATGAATCCCCAAAAAAAATAAAAATAAAATAAAAAAATGAACGGTTCGAATTATCAAAATCAATTCCAAAATGGACCTACCAAGTCCAGACGCTTTCTCAAGTTAAAATGACAACTTAAGAGAAACCAAACCCTAATTATAACCTCTTGTAATTTTAATTTTGATTATGATTGAAGAGTTCTTTAGTTATATGCCTCAAATAATATTTGGTTATTACCCTTGGTATGATTCATCATAATATTGATTATGATTTATTATGATTATTATTTTAATTGTAATTGAAAAGGTCTGCAACGGCACCTGTTGCGACCCGACCCTTATTTCTTTTTTGTATAGAGATAATTGCATTAAAAAGGTCACAATTGAGTTAAGCCTGAAAATTTCCTGAAGTGTGGAAAGTGGATTTTTCAAAACTTACAATTTCGAAAATAATTTTTAACGGTAATTGGTCCTTATATATTAAATAATCTAATTTGATTTTAAGGGATTTTTCTACGAAGTATTAACCCCTTTACTTCAACATCAAATTTAGAAATTTTAGTTAGAAAATTATTTTTGTACTAAAATTGAGGGAACCGTTTTTTGATTTAACTAGATTTTAATTTTTTTTTGTATTTTTCTTTGAATCCAAATGAGTGGCATTTCCTTATTTATATTATAAACTTACGTAAAAGAAATACAAATTAAATGGTTATGTTATTAGGAACTAAGCCTGTGTGACAATCTGTTTTCATGGTGATCGTTCGAGCGGTTGGTTTTACCGTTTGAGCGTTGAAGATGGAGCAACCAGTACTTTGCTCTACAGATTGAAATGCTAAGAGTTTGAGTTCACCACTCAAGCGATGGAAAGACCGCTCGAGCAGTCTGCATGAATCAGCAAACTTAAAAAGTTACTTTTTGCTATTTTTTCTTACTTTTCCTTTCCCCTTTCCTCTTTCCTCTTCCTCTCCCTAGCTCTGAAAACCCCAAACTTTCTCTTTTTAGAAATCTCTCTTCTCACCAAGAATCAAGCCTAAATCTCTGGTAAAAAGCGAAGCCTGTGTAGAGACCGTGATTTTCATCGATTGGATTGTGTTTTTGTAAAGAGTTCAACTCTTACTTCATTTTATGAAATTGGAAATTAATAAAGGATTGATAATTATAAAATAGGTTAAAATATCTAGACGTCACAAGAAATTGGAAATTACTTCATTACACTTCACTTATTACTGAATGAGCTTTCAATTACTACTTCATTGGATTTTACTTACTACTCAATTAAATTTTACTTATTACTCAATAATTTTCCACTTACTATTTCATTAGAATTCACTTATTATTCAATGAGTTTTCATTTACTATTTTATTAAATTTTAGTTACTACTCAAATAAACTCCATTTACTACTTCAGTAGACTTGACTTACTACTTACTACGACATGATAAACAGACTCGAGTTATTACTCAATGAGATTCCACTTATAATTTGATTACACTTCACTTACAAATTGAATACAACCCTCAACCCCCAAACCGTATTTTGCCTAGGAAGGGCATGGACACATACAAGCCATATCTAACACAGAAAAGGTGCCGCAACTCTCAAACCAATTTCATCAAGGAATAGGCACGTACACATGCAGAACTGTGCTTCGACGTGAAAAGTATGAGCACATACCAAACCAAGCTCAATTAGGAAAGGCGCAAGCCATAGGTGGAGGTGATGATGCAGTGGATGCATGCAAGCTACAATGCGATATTTACAATATGCAATGGAATGGATAGATACGATGGATAAGGTACGCAGGCCAAACCAAATCTTGCCTAGGAAAGGCATGTACACAAACGAACCGCGTCTAACACAGAAAAGGTGCCGCCACCCCCAAACCAAGTTCATCAAGGAATAGGCGCATACACATACAAAACTGTGCTTTAACGTGAAAAGTATGAGCACATACCAAACCAAGCTCAACAAGGAAAGGCGCAAGCCATAGATGGAAGGGGTGATGCAATGAATGCATGCAAGCTACAATGCAATATTTACAATGCAATGGAATGTATGCAAATGTAATATTTACAGTGGAATGCATGACATATGCACTATTTACAATGATGCATGACATATGCATGTGTGTGTGTTTTTTTTTTGAAATGCATGACATATGCAGTATTTACAATGATGCATGACATATGCAGGTGTGTGTTTTTTTGTTTTGTTTTTTGAAATGCATGACATATGCAATGTTTACAATGATGCATGACATATGCATGATTTACGATGAATGCATCACATATGCAATGATTTGTGATGAATGCATGACATATGCATGTACTTGAAATGCGCGGCAACGCGCGGCTTTTGAAATGCATGACAATGCATGTGAACTGTGCACACCAATGCACCGAAGGTCTTGCACCTTCCAAGGATTTAATGTCTCCTAGACCGTCGAGTGCACAGGACGGTGTGATGTGCAAAATAGCGCGATTGAATGCATGCAAAATGCAATGAGATGCGCAAAATAGCGCGATTGAATGCATGCAAAATGCAATAAGATGCACAAAATAGTGCGATACGTTAGACAACGTGATTGAAATGCGATGCACAAGACAGTGCGATCGAGGTGCGCAAGATAGCGCGAATGAGATGTGATGCACAAGACAGTGTGATTGATTTGAAATGCACATGGGGCAACTTTCGAGTTTTGTAAAAGACAAAAGGATACAGAAAGGATACACCTTGCACGAATTCGAGTGCCACGCACAGAAGACACGGTCCGAGGTCAAGACGGAGGCCGGTTGAGCTTCGGAAATGCCATTTCTCGCATTGTCTTGAGCAATGAAGGCCCCAAACTACATATCTAACCCAAACAAGGTTGTAAGAGGATCACCGGCCACATGGGGAGGCCACCGGCCATGCACCGGCCACCAAAATACATCACCGGCCAAAAATGTAGCCGACCGGCCAAAAATGCCTGATTCGGGGCAGTTTAGACTTTTCGCCTTGGGTCTTTTAAAATAGGGTTTCAAACCCTATTTTCTTACTTCCCTCTAACCGAAATTTTATTTCCTCTCTCTCTAGAGCATTTTCCCCTCTTCTCTTCTCTGTTTTCTTGCGTTTCACGCCCGTTTCATCGTTTGAGTCGCGAAGTTCATCGCGTTTCGAACACTTTAACCAGATCGAAATTTCGTTTCGGTGTAGTTTTTTCGATTTCCGCCTCTTGGGGTTCGTTTCCCCCAAGTTTTTCTTGATTTCCCCACATTTTCCACATTCTGGCTTTTCTGGCCATTTTCTGCCCTCCCGGGGTTGACTTTTCGGTTGACCCTTCGTATTCTAGCCTGGTTTTCCCTCTTCCGGCTATTTTTTCATCACCTTTGACATGGCGGATGATGTTCCACGGAGCGGGACTCCCCCGGATCATGAGATGGATCCCGGGGGCGAGCTTCTCCCCTTGAGTGTCCGTCCATTCAACCCGGCGACCTACCGGCCGGCGATCCACGTGCTACCTCCGGACGGTCTTCGTCAGTTTCGGAGCTTTGACAGGGCGATGCCTCCAGAGCTTCTCCTGCGTGAGCCTACATCTCATTTGTCCTTTGGTGCTTCCGAGGTAACATTCCTTCCCCTGTTTTACTTTCTGCAACGTAGAACACTTAACTGCCAACTGCCATAGCTGATTATGTTCTTTAACTGCTTGGCTCAGATACACTGATGCACTGTACACTGTAGTTGACTGTGAACGCACTCGCAACTGATATCTGTTCGAAACTGTCACGTGCACATGCACTACACTGGCCCTGAACCACTCAAACACACGACACACACTGTATTTCACTGCAAACACACCAGCACCCGATATTTATTTGAATCTGAAAACATGCACACATGCTATATTTGCACTGAACCACTCAAACACGCTGACACATCACACGTTGTAGTTCACTGTAAGCACATCGGCACCCGGTATCTGTTTGAATCTGAAAAACTTGCACACATGCTGTATCTATCTCGATTCTAAATGCCTTTCAAAACTGGTATATTTAGCATTGCTTCGCAATTGTTTGCTTGGAAACAAGGAGATTCCCATACCGTCCGAGGGTATGGGAACATCGCCGCTCGAGATTGGTACGCAGAGCTACTCGATGTGGTTCGCCACATCGTGGATCAGGCCAGCTTCGGCGCATTCTGCAGAGGACTATCCAGGTTGACCACGAGCAGGCCTCTCCTCGCCGCTCTAGCGGAGAAGTGGTGGGACACCACCGATTCATTCCACCTCTCTGCGACAGGAGACATGACGATGACTCCCTATGATTTCTCGATGCTCACAGGCATCGGGGTAGGGGGTGATCCGATCCCTTTTGATACCGATATGGACGAGTGGGAGGTCGCTCAGATCTATCTGCTTGGCGAGGTGCCACCTCTCGCCCGTCCAGGCTTCGTTCGTTATTCCTAGTTCGAGGTCCAGTACAAGGTTCAGCCAACCTTAGCTAGGGAGGCTCCGATGACCCAGAAGGCGGTGGAGCAGTACGCCTGCGGCTTTCTGATGTTCCTGCTGGGGACGACTATTTTCGCCAACCGGGCGAATACCGTGCCCCTTTGTTTGCTTAGTGCCTTAGTGATGTCACACAGATCCTGCACTATGACTGGGGTGGCGCCGCTCTGGCCACCCTCTACGGATATATGAGCTCGGCTTCCCGTGGCAGCGGACAGTTGCTCGGGGGCTACTGGCCTGCTTGGGAGGTACATTTCTTTTTCTGCTTTACATTTCCTGCTTTCTATTATCTGTACTCTGTACACTGCACACCTCTTGATCTTCCGATTGTTATCGCTGCACACCTACACACATATACTCTGCTTTACGATCAGACCGCCTTTACACTGCTCACAATACACTGCACAATACACGACTCTGTTATTTCTGCTTTATTCTGCATTCTGCTTTATCTGATAGGCATACTGGTATTTACTCTGCAGTTGTGGGTCTACGCCTACTTTTCCAGACTAGCCCCAGTGCTAGACGTGGAGACCCCTCTTGTCGTCCCTTTCTCGCGCTGCTTCGATGGGAGGTGCGTGCGGAGGCCCCGGGAGACGTTTAGCTTCTTCCGCCGCTATTTTGGCACCATCACCCCCGCGGAGGTATGTTCAACTTCAGAGTTTATTTAAGCTTCGCTTTGCAATGTATTTTTTTTCAATAACAGTAGATAACAAACTACATTTCATCTTCAGATCACCTGGCAGCCTTGGGCTCCATTGCCAGCGACGATTCGGGACCGATTTGCCGGTGCTAAGGAGACCTCGCGTTTTCGGATTCTGCTGGAGGGCCCGGTCTGTCGGGCTTGGTACCTGGGTGAGCGTTTCTTACGCCAGACCCTAGGGTTACCAGAGCAGATAGTCCCGGTTCACCCTCCTGAGCATATGAGGAAGACCGAGAGATTCACTACCGAGCAGATGGCCGACTATACGATCGGCTGGGACGCGATCCGCTTCAGAGGCATAGGTGACTACAGAGAGTACGTACAGACGTATATCATGCGGCCTCTGAGCGGTGGCCGTCGGGTTGAGGGAGAGAGGCCCGTGGCGCCGGCAGCTAGGACGGGAGCGGGGGTTGGAGTAGGAGCGTCGAGGAGAGCTCGGGTTCGTGGCAGGGGTGGAGCTCAGAGAGGGCGGGGGGCTGGTTGGCCTGCTCTGCCCACGATGATGACATACATAGGGCAGGGTGAGGCGACCTACCAAATCCCCTTTGCTCCTCCTCCGGCCGATCATGAGTTAGTTGATTTTCACGACTTGCCTCCAATATGTACTACTGCATTTTGCATTTTGCATTGTCGTTTCATTTCATTTTGTTTCTTTGATATTCCGCAAAATATTGATGCATCTAATACTTTTGCAGGCTTCCTCCGAGTACACCCGGCAGTCTCTGGAGCTGAATGCCTCCATAATGGGGATGTTACAGCGGACTTTTGACCTCCTAGCCCTCTACAGTATTCCGGTATGTTCTTCAACCACAGCCTCAAACCATACATAAACTGCTTCACATAATCTGATGCACTACACAACTCCTGATAAACTGCTCACAACATTCACACACTATACTCATACACTGCATTCTGCCTTGATAAACTGCTCACGACATCCACACACTGTACTCATACACTGCATTCTGCCTTGATAAACTGTTCACAGTATACTGATGCATTTGCCTTTTGTACTTTTTAGCCTCCCTTCCAGATTCCCACCGTAGGAGGTGCTCCAGCCAGGCCTTCTGTTCCTGCCAGAGGAGATGGAGATGGCAGAGTATACCCTCGCACCAAGGCGGGGTGCACTCATGTTGGGAGTAGCTCTCGGACGCCAGTTCTAGATGACGATGATGAGGAGGATTCCGAAGCGGAAGCAGAGTCATCGGAGGAGGAGACTGGAGATGGCTCGGACTCGGGCTCAGATGACCGTGCTGATAATGCTCCTGGACCTTCGTCCAGGAAGAGGACTAGGACGGACCGGTAGCCCTGGGGCCACTTGATATTGACACAAATTTTTGCTGTTTTTCTTCTTTTCTATACTTTTCCCTTTTTGGTTGGTAGCTAGGATACTTTGTACTGCCGCAGGCAAATTTTGTTTCCAAAACTTATGTACTTGAAACAGATGATGAAATGAAACAAACTTCTTTTTTTTTTTTTTTTTTCCTGAAAAAGTGTTTACATTTTTACATTTCATACTTTGCACTGCATTGCATCATGTTACACCTCAATGTAAATGAAATTGATCGTTTGTCTTGAAAATTGAGCACTTGCATTGTAATAACTAGATAACGAATCACCCAGCAGCAAAACAACTCAAGCAACCTACTGCCCCATTTTGAACACACAACCCATACTCTGCTGAGGATTAATCTGCGTACAGCCCATAACACAGCGTTTGGTTCATTCTGCACACAGCAAACCCTGGATAAACAGTCCAATTACGAAGGCGGAATCGGTTGAAACTGAAACACACTCAGATACCCAAATTTTCCCTTTCTTCTTTTGCTTCGCATAAATGTGAAGATCAGCACAGCATTTTGAGCACAAATGATTTTTGAAATTGAAAAAGGGTTTTTCAACCGGGGTATCGAGCCTACAACTGAACACAGCGGGAAAGACTCAAACAAAAGGTACACGACTTAAACACAACGAAACACGCTTGGAAAAGACCCAAACCGAAAGTTGGGGTAAACAAGACAAAAGACACGACACACAGACATGTTTACAAAATGAGAGACCTCAAATCTCGAGGAGCTAGTTCCTCCGGGTATGTTTCCCACCCTCTCTGATTTGTGATTCTCACATCACTCGGCCCTCAGGCTCAGTTTTTTTCTCAAAACCCTTTTCTTACTTTTCTCTCATTGTACACCTCTCTATTCTTTATTCTCTCATTTTTCATCCCTCCCCAGGGTGATTGATAGATGAATAGGAAGTCGCGGGTTCACGCCTAACACCGTTAGCTCGCGGCTATTTCTTCCGATGACGTCTAGTCGATGTTCCAGACAGGAAATGGTGTATCTTGATCTATCCCAAGTTGTGCTTCGCACTTGGCTTAATACCTCATTGTTTGGAGGATATTGAGAGCTTTCAGCCCTTTACAGACAGCTTTCGTTGTACCTTCTTCCGGCGAATAGAATGCCCTTCTGGCAAGTACGTTGATGACGGGGGAAAGATAGAACACTTGACTCGACTGTGCCCCTAGTTCATCACTTTGACCATTTTTTTGTTTTGGTTTTCTACTAAAACAATTTTGACCAAAATGAGAGTTAGATTAACATGCTTGTTCGATTTTTGTTTTGAAAATCATGCAAGTCAGGCTATAAGCACTGAAAATTTTTCTTTTTTGGGTCCCAGAAATGGTCTAGTTTTGGAAAATGAAACCTCAGAAAAAAATTTCAAAAACTATTTTTGCAAACGGTCAATGCTCAACGAGCACGGAACTTACTCTTGAGATGCGCAACCTCGGATCGGAGGCAATGGAAAATTGCTCCTTGCTTGAAAGGGCTGCATGGCAACGGAAAGTTGCCCCTTGTTTAGATGATGCCGCACTATGCTGAAAACCAGTCCTCATCGATGATGATTGCAAACGAACTCTCGGACACGGAGAAGACAAAGACGGTCAAAACCAATATATGGACACAGTCACTGTGAAAGCGTTGGTGGCTAGACTTCAAGAGGAAGTTGACTGCGTAGTTCCGGTTGTCACAACCGAACTATCGGATTCAGAGGAGGCCAAGGTGATCAAAACCATTACACGGACCGAGACGCTATGAAAGCGTTGGGGGCTGGACTTCAGAATGAAGTTGCCTACGTATCCCAAACATGGGAATCAAGCCTTACGTAGTTCTGGTTAAGGTACACTGGGTTATTTTAACCTTCACTTTTTAGGCTCTAACTTTTGCCAAGGTGCCCGATGCGGGTTTTCGACCTTGCGAGCTTCTTTTTTTTTTCTTTTTCTTTTTCTCTTTTTTTGCATATATATTTTTTGGCTTTGTATTTTTTTTTTTTTTGCATTTTTTGTATGTTTCTTTTTTTTTCTTCTTTTTTTGTTTGTATATATTTTCCCTTGCTCTAACTTTTGCCTGGGTCGCCCTTCTGGGATTTCAACCCAGCGAGCCTCTAAAAGGGTAAAAGCGTAACAAGTCCATGCCAAATGATTTTGAGGTTTTGAAGCCATTCGTATCTAGGAAGGCGGCTGTTGTATTGATTTGCAGAAGGATCCATCTTTGGCTCTTCGAGCACATCCGACATTTTCCTACCCCTAGTTCGAGGGGTGCTTCTGTTTTAGCTTTGCAAGCTTCTGTTGACGACGTCTGACCTCTTGATCTGACTTTGGTGCCTTTTGTTCGAGGGCTGCTCCAAACCTGGCCACACAGGCCTTATGTGATGGTTGACCGTTGGATGTTCTGAATAGGTTCAAGGTTCGAAAATAGACGGATTGAATCTTGAGGCTGAGAGCGATCCTAGGCTGCACAATCTCAAGAGCGATTCCACACAAGTCTTCGCAGGACTGCGCAAAATATTTTTTGAAAGTTTTTTAAGAAAGCGACAAATCGCTCGCGCTGAAGACAGTACAGAACCAATCTGGATCAAGCCAGGGTCCTTCTCAGTACTCACGCTAACAAGCACGATTTCATTCATTAAAGGCTTAGCATGCCTCTCCTTCTCTTAATTGATCAAAGTTTTGTAAAACCCGAGGAATTCCTTCCTCTTCATTAAAGGCTTAGGTCATTACAATGATTTTCAGGGCACGAGAGAGCAGGTGGAATGCACGGTCATTTGATCAAAATCCTCTAGCACAACTAGCTCAAAATAGCAATAAGCACGGAAACATGATAGCCGTAGTTGTTTCATTCAAATTCCCTAATTGTTACTGGGTCCACAGCAGAGACAGACTCAAAAAGAAAACAAAAGGGGTAATTACAAAACTAAATGGTGTTCGAGGAAACAACCCCGGAATCACCTGGTATTCTATACAAGGGGACTGACTCGCTACAACAAGACAGACCCTTAAGCAAAAAGGGCTGACTCAAGACAATGAGACAAACTCAAAACAAAACAAAAGACTGACTCGACATCCAAGCCAAAATTTACAAAACTAGCAATCGCAGATGCTCAAAAATGAGTGCCAGACGCCACATCCAAAAATACACCAAGCGCCGCCCGTAGGTGGTTCACTCCCTGATTACATACTCGCAGTGTCAGTATCCTCAAAGTCCAATAGCTGGGTAGTAACGGACTTGGCTGAGGTGGGTGGGAGGATAACCTCGTTGTCGATCAAGTATTGCACCTCATGACGGAGGCGGAAACAATTATCGGTAGCATGACCTGTCTGCTGGTGGTACGCGCAGTACAAAGCAGCATCATGTGTGAGAGGGAGATTCTTCGGGAGAGGCCGAGGCTCCAAGGGTTTAAGGTGCCCTCTTTCGACCAGGATCTGAAGTGCCTTGGATAACGGCATGTAGAGAGCATGAAAGACCCTACGCCCTCGGGGCAGGTACTTTGAAGCCTGAGCATTCTTGCTAGATGCACTAGCAAAAGGGTCGGCAGGTGCTGCCTTGGCTTTCTGATCTTTCCCGAGTGCAGGGTTAGGAACGGAAGGCTGCTACGGCATGGGGGCCTATCCGATTTTACGATTGGCTATCTTGCCTTGAGTGGAGGGAAAACATCATCCACAGTCTTGATCATGACTGTGAACACCTGTTGCTTACCCAAACCCCCGGCCTTCAAAGCCTTGACTGCCCACAGCAGCTGTTCAATGGGATCGGCATCTGCCTTCATTTTGTCCTTACCTCTGGCCTCAGCCTGATCGAGGGTTTGGGTTGATGTTGATATGTCATTACCATAGCCAGAGGCTACCTCGGGTTGGCTAAGTTTGATCACAATCTGTCCCAATAACGGGGGCTCCTGTGGTACAAAACTTCCAGCATATGGTGCGGCTGGCGGCAAAGCTGACATTCCGTAAGCGAGATCTGCCACGGACCTCTGGAGGTCACCTATCATCCCCATCAACTCGAATGTGGTGGGCTCACGAGCCTGATACAACTGGGGTTCCCAGATCGGGCGCGCAGCAGGCAACCTGGGTGGATGCGGTACATCAACATTGGTCTCACTTTGCAGAGTGATTCCTTGATCTAATGCGGCTGTCATAACCACAATCTCTTTCGAATTCTGCGTCATCATAAGTTCGTTGTACTGAACGGTGATTGACGGATCAAATATCTATCTTGCCTCAGTGAGGGGGAACACTGACTATTCTGTATCAACTCTCTGAACTGAAAGGAAAAGCAAGCAGCATTTCAACCCAAACGGAACAAACACAGGTGTAGCCGAACGACTGTACTCTACTACTGATCACTGTTCCCCAGAATCACTACCTTAAAACACTGAATCGGATATCCATAGATATAACTGATTCTCACAAATACTGACATTGGTGCCCTCAGGCCTGATAATCACACTTGCAAACTGATATGCACGTTCCTGTAGAGATACACTCTAAAAGCACATAGCATGGAGAAGAGAGCCAAAACACCCCTATGTTGGGGTAGGGTTTCCCTGTCCTATTTTGTCAGGAGCTAGGTTTTCACTATGCATGCAGTAGTTTCAAACAACCTATGATTGGGTAAGCAACCTGTCCTAGCTTGGAATGGTCACTATGGATTCCGACTATGCACTAGGTCGAATGGTCGAAAAGGGTGCCCCGGTAAAATCGGGGTGTGTTCCCCATCTTGGCGAGCTCAACCGTCGACCTTATGGCATGCTTTGACAAAGTCAAACCTCCGGCAAACCGCTCAGGAATAGCAGATGGCCAACATGGTGTCCTAGGCGCACCAATGCACATGCAAATGCAAAGAAACACATAAGCATAGTCAAAACAAGATATCACGAGTTCGAGTCAAGTTCTCTAAACTCCCTAGCAGAGTCACCAGAAACTATAACAAGTCCGTGAGGGACCTCAATGCTACAGTTCGGACTCAATTTGTCACAGTTCTTAATCTGAACCAAAGAGTCCAAATCCGGCAAATCGTTTTGGAAAACAGATTTTTGTAAAGAAGTGCCAAACATGGACTGCTTTGCCAGATACAGAGTCGCCACCTAAATATTTTTTATGGGGAAATTTAGGAAACCCTGACTCGGTGCCAAAGGCCACGTATCCGTCATCACGAAAGTTGCCTCAGCTCAAGAACTTGGGTACGATTGGGGAAGGTCAGCTATGACCACCCCCTCTCGCCCGATCCGAAGATCGGCCTCCACTAACCGTGATATCCTCTTTTGAAAATGTTATGTGTTCTTATTCCGGTTATTAGCCTAGAATTACTATGTTGTGCGCGCAGCAAACAAGTATAGACTAGATCGCCTAATTTGGAACAAAACATTGCATATCCGGTTGTTTGGAAAACATTTTGGAATTTGCTACTTGCAAGTAAGCTAGAATACGAATTTCAATGAGTTGTTCCAACTCAAACAATCCAACCTTCACCCACAGGCATTCAGGCAGTTTATATCACATAAACATCTAGCCACATGGTAATCATGCTGTCACGGCAACACTCACACGTATGCAAGGATGCTAAAGCAAAAGAACTTACAGAGTACTCCAAGCCAAAATAGAAACTAGTTAGCAAACATGCGTGACCCTAATTCATGTTAAAATGGCTAATGCAACGCATACAGAATGTCGCTAGAATAGGCTCGGCTAATCTAAGAAGGACATGCGAAAATGCACAGATATCATGTATTCAAATTAGATTTGAAATACTTATGTAGTTAGCATGATGCGCCGAGCCCGGTGCATGCAAGACAAATGTATGGATGCACGCATGCATAGCATAAGGTATGCTAATTTAAATATTCCCTAATACTAACCACCAAAGCAGGTAAGTAAAAGGGAGAAAGAAGTGGGGGTTGGAAGACATTCACACACGCATCCACACTTATTACAAATTTGCCCTCGCTTGGAGGGATCGAAAGAATAATACAATTAATTAACCTACAAGCTAATTAAAACATTACAGACCAATTAATCAATTAACAAATTAACTAATCTGATGAAAACAACAAATAGCAGCCTCGGGAAGAGGGTCCAATGCATGCACGCTCGGTTCCGCTCGGAAGTCACTGCCATGCACAAGATGCCTCTGCTTTGGCTATTTTCCTCCTCTGAATACTGAACAAGCCCCAGGGTTGCTTCTCTGAGTGCTGTAGAACACCACCGGCTAAAGGGATTGGTCACCGGCCATGTATAATGGTCATCGGCCACAAAATACTCCATCGGCCAACAATGGATGGCCGGTCGGCACTGAAGATGGCCGGCCAGCCAAATCTTCCTGTAAAAACTGGTTTGCCAGGTAAACAATTTCAAACATGCTGAAATCGTGTGAGGAAGGAACAAACTCTAACCACGCTAAAATCGTGAGAAGAGGTAAACAATTCCAAACACGCTGAAATTGTGTGAGGAAGGAACAACCTCTAACCACATTGAAATCGTGAGAAGAGGTAAACAATTCCAAACACGTTGAAATCGTGTGAGGAAGGAACAAAAGGAGAAACGTAGGGACATATTCCCATGTTTTGGAAAGGAAAGAGAAACATAGGGACGTATCCCCATGTTTCCTGAAGGAAAGAGAAACATAGGGACATATCCTCGTGTTTCGAAAAGAAAAGAGAAACATAGGGACGTATCCCTGTGTTTCTCGAAGAAAAGAGAAACATAGGGACATATCCCCGTGTTTCCTGAAGGAAGGAAGACCTCTGAGCGTATCACATGCTAGAGAGGAAAGGAAACATCTCTCAGCGTATCACATGCAGTAGAGGAAGGGGAAAACATCTCTCAGCGTATCATACACAGGAGAGGAAAGGACTGTGCAGGGAAGCGCAGTCATCCAAACGCGTATCAAACGCGAGAGGAGAAAGATAGGTCCAAACGCATGCCAAATGCGAGAGGAGAAAGACATCAGTCAAACTGAATCGGAACGTCTCTAAATGAATAATACATACAATACTGTGCAAAAATGAGAAAGAAACTAGATAGGTATAATGCAAAATAGTGCATGACATTCGAGGAATGCAATAAACAAGCATAGCGGCACTTTAGAAAGCACCTCACTGGGTTAGTGGCGATAAACCACACCACTCTGACGGGGTTCCCTCCTCGTGTTCCTCGAACACTTACCTTCAACTCACAGTATGAAGGTGCTGAAATGCTGACAAGGAGCGACATCTGCTGGGGAAACCAGGGATGCCACTTTTCTTCTTGATCATACTCACAATTTTCCCTATTCTGCAATGGGGTGACGGACTAGGTTGATTCAGTATCCAGAATTGAAGTGCTTACATGCTGCCTTAACCTATGGGGATTCCATACAGATTTTAAGCCGGGGATACACCCCTGGGTATTCAAACTAGACTTTAGTCTTGGAAATTCCAAACCTTTGTGTTCTAGGCAACAACCATTCGAACTATAGTTTTCACCGTCGCAATTGATCTCCTAGGAACTCATTGCAAACACAACCAAGATGCCCCTAACAAGGACTGATTTTCAGAGGGAGCAATTCTGATCGCCATTCTAGCTTCGAAGCAGTCAACATAGTATTCAGTTTACTCTGAACACACAACTCAGTCTGAATACACAATTCATAAGAGTACTCAGTTTATTCTGTACACGGCAAATTCTAAACACACTGCTCATTTTGAACACACAGCCGATAACGCAGTACTCAGTTTATTCTGCACACGGCAAATTCTGAACAAACAGTTCAACTTGAACAGACAGGACGCAAAAACGGAACATGCAAAAGTTGAAACAAACTCGGATGCTCCAAATTTTCCCTATTTTCTTTTGCTTCGTAGTCCAAAACCCATATAGCTTCAGATAGGTCCTGGTTCTACTGTTCTGACATGACGTAGGTTGAACCCTACAGTTTTATGAAAGAACAAAATCCGTTTTGCACAAATGTAGAGAATGGCACAGCACTCTGAGCACAAAATGATTTATTTTTGAAATTGAGAAATGAGTTCTTGACCAGGGTATTGAGCCTACGACTGAACACAGCGCACTATGACTCAACAACGGAAAACAAAAGGTAAACAACCTAAACACATCGAGTAACACTCGAAACGACTCAAAACAAGAATCGAGACAAAACAAAGACACGACACTCAGATGTGCACAGGGAGCCTGTTTCTCTAGGTATTGTTTCCCACCCTTTCTCATTTGTGAGTCTCACATCACTCGGCCCTCAGGCTCTGTTTTTCTGAAAAAAGCCCTTTTCCTCACTTTTTCTCTCAACGCACATCTCTCTATTCTTCAATCTGTCATTTTTAATCCCTCCCCTGGGTGGTCGATGGATAAACAGGAAGTCGTGGGCTCTTGTCCCTAGCATTCTGCTAGATTCTTTTTCTTCTGCTGAGAACAGTGAACTTTCCCATAGAGGGGTTGCGCTACAATTGGGTGTGTAGCCAATCTGCAGCTAATATCGGTTGACGATGCTCTACTGGGGAGTTTGGACGTGATCAAAGTCGCCCAAATAAGGGAGTGGAATATCTTGATCCATTCCAGTTTGTGCTTCGCACTTGGCTTGATACCTCATTGCTGGGAGGATGAGATAGCTTTCGGCATTTTGCTGTTAGCTTTAGTTGTGCCCTTTTCTGGCAGGTAGAGTGCCCTTTCTGGCAAGTGTGGGGACAAAAGGGAAAAGACAGATAACCTGACTCAACTGTGCCCCTAGTTCATCATTTTGACCATTTTTTTGTGTTTGTGCTTTTGCTAAAACAATTTTGACCAACATGAGAGTTAGATTAACACGCTTGTTCGATTTTCTGATTTGAAATCATGCAAGTTAGATTGTGAGCACATAAAATTTTCCTTTTTTGGGTCCAAGAAATGGTCCAGTTTTGAAAAAAAGCAATAATTTTCGGGAAAATTAGTCAACCTCAGTAAAAATTCTCAAAAACTATTTTTGCAAATGGCCACTGCTCGACCAACACGAAACTTACTCTTGAGATGCACAACCTCGGATCCAAAACAATGGAAAATTGCCCCTTATTTGAAAAGCACCGCAGCACACTGTAATTAGTCCTGAAAGTGGCGATCACAACCGAACACTCGGATACAGAGAAGACAAAGATGATCAGAACCATTACATGGACACAATCGATTGGAAGTGTTTGTGGCTGGACTTTAGAATGAAGTTGTCTACGTATCCCAAACATGGGAATCAAGCTTTACGTAGTTCCAGGGTTAAGGTACACTCAGGTATTGACCTCTCCTTTTGTGCTCTGACATTTGCCAAGGCCGCCCTTTCGGGTTTTCAACCTTGTGAGCTTTGTTCTTCTTTTCTTTTCAATTCTTTTCATTTCTTTTCATCTTTTTTTTTCGCTCTAACTTTTGCTGGGTCGCCCTTATGGGCTTTCGGCCCAGTGAGCCTCTCAAGGGTAAAAGTGTAGCTTGTCCATGTCGAATGGTTTTAGGATCTCGAAGCCATATGAATCCAGGAGAATGGCTGCTGTTCACTGATGACTTAGGAGTCCATCCAATGGAGGGCTGAATTGCCCCCAGTATTGTGGACAGGAACTCGGTTGTCCTTCAGCAATACTTTCTTCTTTCCTCCATTCTGGGATTTGGCATTCTTGCTGATCTTCGTTAGCTTGAGAAATGTCCCAATTTTGACTCTTCGAGCACATCTGTTATTTTTTGCTCCTAGTTCAGGGGATGCTTCTCATCCAGCTTTGCAAGCTTCCTTTGATGACGTCTAACCTTCTTGATTTGACTTTCTTGCCCCTAGTTCGAGGGATGCTTTGAATCTGGCCATACATGCCTCACATTGTGGTTGACCATTGAACATTCTAAATCCAAGTTCAAGATTTGAAAGCAAAGGGGTTGAGTCTCGAGGCCGAGAGCGATCATAAGTTGTGCCATCATAAGCTGCACAGCCTCAAGAGCGATTCCACATAGGTTTTCGCAGGACCGCACAAAACATTTTTTGAAATCTTTTTAAGAAAGCGACTAGTCGCTTGCGCTAAAGACAATGTAGAACCAATCTGGATCAAGCCAGGATCATTCTCAGTACTCACATTAACAAACATGTTCTCATTCATTAAGGGCTTAGCACACCTCTCCTTCTCTCAATTGATCAAATTTTGGCAAATCCTGAGGAATTCCTTCCTCTTTATTTTCAATACATTGTTCAAAAAGTTTTGAAAAACTTAGGTCAATGCAATGACTTCAAGGCACAGAAAAGTAGCTAAAAAGCACTGCCGCTTCATTCAAACTTCTGGCATAACTGGCGCAAGGCAGAAGCAAACACAAGTGTGAAAATTTAGTGCTGTTTCATTCAAAATCTGTTGGCACAACTGGCTCCATGGTAGAAACAGACTCAAAAGAAAGCGAAAAGACAAACACAAAACAAAATAGTGATGTCCGAGGTAACACCCCGGGAATCACCTGACTTCTGTACAACAGGACTGACGCGATACAACAAGACAGACCCGACTGACTTAGTACAAAAAGACTGACTATGTACAACACAACAAGATTGACCCAAATACCCGAGTCAGAAAGTAAAAAAACTTGCATTCGCAAATGCTCAAAATAGTGCATGCCATACGCCATATCTGAAGTAAACTAAGCGCCACCCGCAGGTGGTTCATCCCCTAATCACATCACATTATCCTCCAGGTTCACTGATCTAGTGACGATAGACTTTGCCAAGCTTGGTGGGAGGATAACCTCATTGTCAATCAAATCTTATACCTCGTGGCGAAGACGGAAGCAATTGTCGGTGGTATGACCAGTTTGTTGATGGTATGCACAATACTGGGTAGCGTCAGGACCATATGGAAGATGACTAGGGAGAGGCCGAGGCTCGAGGGGTTTGAGATGCCCCTTTTCAGCAAGGATTTGAAGAGCCTTGGACAAAGGCATATAGAAGGCATGGAAGACCCTGCGACCCCGGGGTAAATACTTCGAGGTTTGTGGATTTTTGCTGGGTGCACTAGAAAAGGGATCAACAGGTGCAGGCTTGGTCTGCTGATCTTTCCCGAGTGTAGGATTAGGGTTGGAAAGAACAGTTCTGGTATAACGGCCCCTCTCTTGATTTTTCCCTTGGCTTGAACTGCCCTCGGTTTGAGTGGGGAAAGTGTCATTCACAGTTTTTGCAACAACCGTGAGCACTGGTTGTTTGTTTAGTCCCTCGGCTTTCAAAGCCCCAATGGCCTGCAGAAGTTATTCGTAGGGATCAGTGTCTACCTCCACCTTGTTCTTTCCACTAGCCTCAGCTTGGTCGAAGGTTTGGGTTGCTATATCAGAGCGGAGCTTGGTTGTTGTTGACATGCCATTGCCTATACCTAGGATGGGTTCAGGTTGGCTAAGTTCAATTACAATTCACCCTAAGAGTGGAGGTTCTTCTGGTATGAAATTTCCAGCATACAATGTGGTCAATGGCGGAGTTGATATTCCGTAGGCTAGATCAGCCACAGATCTTTGAAGATCGCCGATCATTTCCATTAGTTCAAAGGTGGTGGGCTCACGGGTTTGAAATAGTTGGGGTTCCCAGATTGGATGTGCGGTAGGTGACCTAGGTGGGCACTGCATTTCAACATCGGTCTCACCCAGCATGGTGATTCCCTGGTTTAGTGCCGTTACCATGACCACAATTTCTTCTGAATTTTGTGTCATCGCGAGTCTGCTTAACTGAATAGAGGGGATGTGACTTGTGGTTGACTGTAGACACCCTATTTTTGACCGACCTAAAGACTCAGACGTCATCGATTGAGCGCTTGGTGATGTTGCATGTTGTGCTCGTTTCGAGCCTTGGAGTTTTGGCTGAGAGCCTTGCCTCCAGGTCTCCGAACTCTTCGTGCCTTGGCTCGGTTTGCGGACCGAACCTTGTTTCTCTTCCCAAAGGGAGGGAGAGGTCTTGTAGATCAACTCTCTGTGCTCGTAGACCACTTTTCGTGGTCGTAGGCCACTTTTCCCGTTTAGAGACTAGTTTCTGATTTTCGGAGACTTCGGCCGTGCGCCTTCTCTCGGAACTGCTTAGCGTTCTTTGTTTGGCTTGGTTTTTGAACCACACCTTGCTTGCTCTTCCTAGAAGGACACTACGGTCCGGGAGACCACTTTTGTGGTGGTGTACCACTTTTGGTGCTCGGCAGCCAGTTTTCGAGGCCTCCGGCTGCGCGTTTTGCCTCCCAAACTCTCGTTCTGCATCCGTGTTGGTTTGTTTTTAGCACGAACCTTGTTTTCCTTGCTTGGGAGGTGGTACAAGGGTTGGAGACCAGTTTTTCTCCTTGGAGACCACTTTTCTTCCCGCCAGCTGGTTTTCTGGTCGGGAAACTAGTTTTCTTGGTCTTTGGGCCACATTTACTGGTCTCCCACCCCACCATTGGCTTGAATTCAGCATGGAGACCACCAATTACCCCCGGAGACCACTTTTTCCCCTTGGAGACCACTTTTCCTCTCGCCAGCCGATTTTCTGGTCAGGAAACTAGTTTTCTTGGTCTTTGGGCCACATTTACTGATCTCCCACCACACCATTGGCTTGCTTTCAGTGTGGAGACCACCAATTCCCTTGGCTGACCACATTTTTACCTGGGAGACCACTTTGGGTGGTCGGTCGACCACTAAAAGTAGCTGGCCGACCACTTTAACTGGTCGGCGGCCTTCCTACAGATTTTGCAAAGTCTATGGATGCCAGCTGTGCTAACTGTAAGGCACAGACTGTATCCTCCATATGGAGGGATTTAAACAAGCTCTTAGCTTGTCCAAGAAGCTTGAGAGTTGTTTCTCTATAAGGGGGGAGGCCTCTCCCCCTTCTTGAGGGTCAAAATTTTTGTGCTTGAGATATACATATCATCTATATCTATAATCCTCCATTTCCCTCTTGTTTTGTGCCTTAAAGTGACCATTCTTCACACTTTTGTGCACACAACCTCCTATCCAAACATCATCTTTTGTTGCTGAGGCATCTTGAGGTTGTTTCTGGAGTTTTTGGTTTCATTTAAGCTCAAAAAACCTACTGGAGTTGCAGCTTTGAAGAAGTTCATCAAGGGTGAGTTTTTGAACCTTAAATCCCCCTTTCTTGCTTAAGGTTTAAGCCTATCTTGCATGCTGTTTTGAGCTTAACTTATAACTAATAAAAGTTTTTTTTTTTGCATGCTTTTCATCTTTGTTTAAGATCACTTTGATGTTTGGGATTGTTTACCCCCTCTTAGGCCTTGTTTGGCCTCATTTTTGTGCCATCTTTGTGAGCTTCGGGACCACCTTGCATTGGCCTTCTCACCACTAAAATCTAGAGGGATTTCAATGGTGGGTATGGTGTTTTAAGGTCCTAAGAAGGAGATGGTCATCCCCTCTTCTTGTTGTCTTCAATACTTGTCATATTTGCCTCATGTGTGAACATGTTTATTAAGATTGTCTTGGCTTATTCTTAGCATGTATTTGGGGTTATTTCAGCATGCCTCAGATCTGTTTTGACTTGGTTTAGTCATCCCATGCATTCCTTATACACTTGTAGTGTAAATCTTACAAACTAGCTTTGTGTGCCTCATGTTTGAGCATGTCTTTTAGCTTGTTTTTGGAGCCATCTCAGTAGGTTTTTGGTACTGTTTTAACATGCCTCAGATCTGTTTCAGGTTGGTTTGGTTGGCTCTTGCATGTTTAATACACTTGTAGTGTAAATCACGCACACTAGCTTTGTATGCTTCATGGAGTAGCATGTCATTTTAGCCTATGTTGTGTCCATTTCAGCATGTTCTTGGGCTTATTTTTCCATGTCATACCTCTGTTTAGGGTTGGTTTGGTTGGCCCTTGCATGCTCCATACACTTGCCATGCAATCCCATGAAATAGCCTAACATGCATCATGTTGGCACAAGTCTTTTTAGCATGCTTTTGGCTTGACTTCATGAAGACTTTGTTCATGTTTTTCCATGTTTAAGGTCAGATTTTGGTTGTCTTGGTCATCTGTGACTTGCTTTGTATAGCTTTGGTTTAACCTAGCTTGTTTACTTTGGGCATCGGGTCCACTAGCATGCATTACTTGGCTCATCTCAATGATTTGGCATCATTAGTTATGCTATTTCAGTCCATGTTTCATGGACACGCACTTGCATTTGTCACTCAATCAATGCGTTGGAGGGTTCCCCCTTTATGCCTTAATATGAGCCATTGTGTATGCATTCATGCCTTTGTTTACGAGCCATCATTTCAGTGCTTATTTGGGGTTATTTTTCCATTATATAACTCTAATTTTTGTTGGTTGAGTCATCCCATGCTTGGTCCTAATAGTTGTAGTGTAATCCACCTTATTTGCCTTGCGTGCATTATGCTTCATGCCCCTCATCCTAGCACATTTTGGCTTCCATCCATGCATGTTTTAGTCTCATATTAACATGTACTAGGACTATTTTTGGTTGTCTTAATCACATGCTTCATGTGTTGTATACTTGTAGTGTAAAGCCCTTGACTAGCTTTGTATTTCAGGCCTCTTGGCATGCTTTATTTGAGCCATTTGCATGATTTAGCACTCTTTGGAATATAATTTCAGAACTTAATTCATTGCTAAATTCTCACATTTGTCAATCAGGGACCAATGCATGAGCATGCATTTCCTTACTTTTTCATGTCATCAATTCATCATATTGGGCACTGATTTGGACATGGCTGAGGCCTATCCATTTTGTTTTCAGTCCATCGTGCATTGAGTATGCCATTTTGTTGCATGATTGATCATTGCATTGCGTATGCCATCTTGTGTTGCATTGTGTATGCTATGTGGTTATTTGCATTGTGTATGCCAAGTTGTTCCTTGCATTGTCCATGCATGTCCCTAGCATTGATAAGTTGACCTTGTTGCATTGCATCGTGCATGCATGCATTACATTGTATTTAGAATCTTGTCCTGCCTTGCATTGACTTTGCATGCCATTTGCATTAGTAGTTTGATCAAGTCGCCTTGCATATTTGCACATTGTTGCTTGCATTGTGTTTGGATTAGGTGTTAGTCCAAACACGAGAAACGAGGGGTGTTTCATACTCGAAGTGATGAAACGTGCCTCATTTCTCGGTCTCCGACACTCTTGACTATGCATGATGGAGTTTTAGGCTTTATGTGTGCGTGTGTGCATTCATTCCATATTGAGTTGCGCAATTCGGCCCCTCGACCATCATGCATTGAGATGCGTGATTGGTGGCCAGAGGGTCGAGACCTACACTCCCTTGAGCTTATGTTATGATAGGGAGGGTGATCGCGCACACATGTGTTGCAAATACTTTGCCATGCCCCTTTCTTGCCCTCTGTTGCAGAAAACCGAAACCAAGAAAAAAGCTGGTGGCCGACGGATAAAGTGGTGACCACCACTTTTCGGTTTTCACTACAAAAAGTGGTCGGCAGGTGGTCTCCAAGGCCAATATCTGGTCGACAGCATCCCCACAGATTCCCAAGGTGGAGTTTCATCTCTCTGGAGCTTGGTGCAAGTTTCTGAGATCAATTGCACACAGAGGCAAATCAGGGTGTCGCGAGGGATTTCCGAACAAGGCTACTCGAGCATGCATGCATCCTTTGTCATCCAAAGCAGAGCTGAGGCAACCTACATCATATAGTTTATATGCTTATTTAATTGCTAACTTAGTTAATTTGTTAATTAGTTAGAGTTGTGTAATAATTAACTGTAGCTTGTTATTCATTCCGTTGTGTAATAGCTAGTTTAATTAGATTAGCTTAGATTAGCTAGTTGGTTCTATATTTTTCATTCAGACCCTCCGTCGCGAGGGCGAATTTTGTAATAAGTGTGCGTCTGTGTGATGCATGTCTTCCAACACCCATTTATTTCTCCCTTTTATTTACCAGCTTACGATGGTTAGTTTTAGGGCATGTTTCAATTAGCATCCTTATGCTCGCATGTTTGCATCCATTCATCTGTCTTGCATGCACCGGGTTCAGCGCATCATACTAATTGCATTGTATTTCAATTCCTGTTTGAATACATGTATCAAATTGCCTTTCACATGACATTTTTAGAATAGCAAAGCCTATCTTAGTTGCATTGTGTATGTGTTGCATTAGGCATTCTTCACATAGCTAGGATCATGGATTGATTTCTAACATAGCTTTTGTTTTGGCTCGGAGTACTTGATAAGTGTCTATGCTTTAGCATCCTTGCATGCGTGTGAGTGTTGCCATGATAGCATGCTTGCCATGAGGCTAATTGCTTACGTGATATAATTGCCTAAATGCCTGTGGGTGAAGGTTGGATTACTCGAGTTGGCGCAATTCATTGAAATCTTGCGTTTTAGCCTACTTGCGAGTAGCACCTCTAAACCATTTTCAAACAAACATGCAATGTTTTGTTCCAACTTAGGCGATCTAGTCTATACTTGTATGCTGTGCACATCACATTGTAATTCTAGGTTAATAACTAGAGTAAGAACACATGTGTTTTCGAAAACGAGGTATCGTGCTTAGTAAAGGCCGATCTTTGATCGGGCGAGCGGGGTGCTCATTGCTTGACCTTCCCCTCTCGTACCCAAGTTCCCGAGTGAGGCAACTTTGGTGATGACGGACACGTGGCCTTCGGCACGAGTCAGGGTTTCATAAATTCCCCCAAAATAAAATATTTAGGTGGCGACTCTGTATCTGGCAAAGCAGTCCATGTTTGTGTAGCACGTCCGCGAGGGACCTCGGCTACAGTTCGGACTCAATTTGTGTCGGTTCTAAATCTTGAACCAAAGAGTCCAAATCTGGCAAATCGTTTTGAAGAAAAACAGATTTTGAAAAGTAGTGCCGAACATGGACTGCTTTGCCAGATTACAGAGTCGCCACCTAAATATTTTAAAATGGGAAATTTAGGAAACTGACTCGTCAAGGCCACATGTCCGCTATCACCAAAGTGGTCTTAACTCGAGCTTTGGGTACGATCAGGGAAGGTCAGCTATGAGCACCCCCTTTCGCCTGGTCCGAAGACCGGCCTCTACTAACCGTGATATCCGTTTTTGAAAACATTACATGTTCTTATTCCAATTATTAGCCTAGAATTACTATGTTATGCGCGCAGCAAACAAGTATAGAATAGATTGCCTAATTTGGAAATAAACATTGCATATCCGTTTTGCCTTGAAAAACGTGTTGTTTTCTTTTGCTACTCGCAAATAGGCTAAAATGCGGATTTTAATGAATTGTTCCAACTCAGGCAATCCAACCTCCACCCATAGGCATTCAAACAGTTTATCTCACGTAAGCATTTAGCCGCATGGTATGCATACTGTCATGGCAACATTCACACGCATGCGATATGCTAAAGCGAAAAACACTTACATCGTACTCCGCGCTAAAACAGTAAACTAGTTAGCAAACATGCATGACCTAGTTCATGTTAAGTGACTAATGTATCACACACAGAAATGCAATCTAGAGTAGGCTCGGCTAACCCTAAACATGGTATGTGAAATGTTTCACGTAGCATGTATTCAATTCGGAAATCGAAAGTACGATGCAGTTTGTATGATGTACCGAGCCCGGTGCATGTAAACAAATGCATATATGCACACATGCATTGCATAAGGTATGCTAAAATAGACGTGCCCTAATCTACCATTGTAAGCAGGTAAATAAAAGGGAGAAAGAAATGGGGGTTGGAAGACATGCACCCACTCACACACACTTATTACAATTTTGCCCTCGCTCGGAGGGACCAAAATAATAATACAGTCCAAATGAATAATTAACTATCCTAGCTAATTAATTATTACAAATTAACTAAATTAATTAAATAAATTAATTAAACTAATTAAACAGTAAATCGCCTCGGGATGAGGGCCAAAAGCAGCGCGCGCTCGGGACTGGCTCGGAACCGCACTGCCGTGCAAGTGTGCCTCTGTTTCCTCTGCTCTCCTCTTCAGAAAATTCCTAAAATCCCAGGAGTGCCTCTCAGGGCACTGGGGAGTACCACCGGCTGGGGTAGAACACCACCGGCTGAAGGATGAGGCCATCGGCACTGAATTGTTCCATCGGCTGGGAAAATACTGCCGGTCGGCACTAAAAAGTGCCGGTCGGCACAAAATGTTCTGCAGATCCTGCAACTCACAGCAGCAGAGGGAAACAACATGCAAGGCAATGCAATTCAAGCCATTTATGCACCAAACACACTCCCTATCATGTTATTGACTCAAGGGGGCATGTGCCTCGGTTCCCGGACCACCAATCGCGCATTTTCATGCATGACGGCCCTAAGAACCAAGAATGCAACTTTACTATAAAATACATGCAAACCAAATAATCAAACAAGGGTGCCAAACCTCCATCAAACTCACTTCAAGGGGCTTGGCATGCAAGTCAATATGATAAAGCCCTAAGCATGGCAAACTAGTATGCAATATGGACAATGCAAGGTGTTCATGCAAGCATACAAACAAGCATATGAAGCAAGCATGCAAACCAATGGAATAATGGATTTAGATATGAGTTAGGCAACTCAAATGGGTCCCAAAATCAGTGGTCAAAGCGCCGAGAAATGGAAACTAAACAAACTCACACGCATGCAAGTGTTAAGGCTCAAGACTTAGGCATACAAAAGCAACTCTCATGCACACTTAAGAGGCACAAACATGGGCTATTAGCATGCATGAAAAGCTCTGAAATCCATGTCAAACATGATGCCAAATCATGAGATAAAGTATGCCAAATAAAGCATGCAAATGGTCTTAGGCTAAGGCAAGCCAATAGGGCATTGAACCACACTTAGCACAAACACATATGGCATGCATCAAACAACCAAAAACAGGTTTTTAGCATGTCAAATTAGGCCCAAAGGACTACTTAGATGGCATCTAAGAAGCTTGAATTCAAAGGCATGCGATAAGGCCTAAACATGGAGCATGCGACACAAGCTTAAGAAGTCACAAAGAAGCATGCAATGTAAACATACAAGCACCTCTAAGGGACTGAAATAGCATATGAAATGGTTCCAAACCATCAAAAACAATGCAAGCAAGGCATGTTACACACTCATGCCCTTAAGGCTAACAAGCCAAATGCAAAGGAGCTATAAGACACAAGTCATGATCGACCAAAACGACTATGGACAGAGCTAAACCATGGCAAAATAAGCATACAAGCTTCACAAACACAAGTCTAAAACATGCTAGAAATAGGGGCACACTTCCTAGACATGTTAAGGCAATAAGAGGCATTACAAGGCAACTATACTAAGCATGCATAGGAGACCAAAACCAACTTGAAAACATGTTATATCATGGCAATATAAGCATGAAAGACAACCAAGGCATGCTCAACACACACTCAAACATGGTGTTCCTTTGGAAGCCAAAACTTGCCCTTTTCAAGGACACCAAGGAGAGGGGGTGACCCTCCCCTTTCTAGGACTTTATGGCACCATCTCCACCACTGAAATCCCTCAAGATTTCAGTGGTGGAGAGGCCCAAACACACAAGTCCCGGATCTCTCCAAAATAGCACAAAAAATGACCCTTTTCAAGGTCTAAAGGGGGTCAAACCTCCCCAAACCACTAAGCACTCTTAATATACAACCAAGAGGGTTCAAAATCAGAACTTTTTTGTATTATATGCTAAGCACAAAAACAGTCCTAAGCTAGGTAAAAAGAAGGTGCAAAAATGGGGTAAAAAGAGAGTTAGTGTCTCACCCTTGTAGCCCTCTTCACAAAGCTTGATGTTGTGGCTCCTTTGGACTCAAAACCAGTCAACAACTTCAAGAATAAGCTCTGATTTTCAAGAATGCCAACAAAAGGTGGAAGACTAGGTGTGTTAGTGCAATAATATGAACTAAAACACCTAGAAAGCAAAAGAGAAAGGGAGAGATAGGATGTGTATCTATCTTAACCCTAAAACCAGAGCTTGGTTCTCTCTAAAATGGCTGAAACCTCTCAAGAATTCCAACCCTTTAGTCAAGAGAGGAGAGTTCTCTTGTATAGGCAACCAAACTTACAAGTTAAGTTACCAAACAAGCTCATCCCTCCATACACGTGTATGGAGGGGAACAAAAGGCTGAACAGTGCCCCGCCGGCAAAGAGTGTCATTTTGACAAAACTTAGTGCCGGTCGGCACAAAAGAGTGTCGATCGGCACAATAAAGTGCCGATAGAAACTACAGCCAGCCGGTGGCCTCTAGCCCCAGCCGGTGGTGTGTGGGAATGCCTCACAAAGCATTCCCTGCCCTTCCAAGGCAAAACACAAGTGCTTGGTGCAAAACCAAACACAAAACAGTCAAGTTCGGAGGTCCTGAGGCAAGGCGCGCGAGCCGAGAACTCCGGGAACTCCAAACGAACGCAAACATGGATAATCACCGAGTGTTCCAACGGTGACGTCCAAGTCTTGAGGACGGTCAAAAATGGGGTGTCTACAGTTTGGCACTTCTTTCTAAAAATCAGTTTTTCAAAACGATTTGTCGGATTTGGGCTCTTTGCTGATTTATCGGTCTTGCATTGCACTTTGCGAGATTAGATTCAAAATCATGACATTTGAGTCCGAACTGTAGTGAGCCGAATGAACAAAACGGGATTTTCCCAGGATGTTCGGGCGCGTCTACAGTTTCTGGCGACTCCGCTGGGGATTTAGAGAACTTGACTTGAACTCATGATATCTTGTTTTGATTACACTTATATGTTTCTTTGCATTGCATTTGCATTGGTACGCCTAAGACACCGTGTTTGCCATTTGCTATTCCTGAACGGTTTGCTGGAGGCTGCGTGCCATAAGGCTGACCGATTACGGGCTCTGCCACGATGGGAACACAAACCCCGGTTTTCACTGGGGCACCCTTTTTGACCATTCGACCTAGTGCATATTGGAATACATAGTGACTATCCCAAACTAGAACAGGTTGCTTACCCGATTATAGGTTGTTTGAAGCCGCTATGTGCGTAGTGAAACCCTAGTTCCTGACAAAATAGGATAGGGAAATCCTACCCCAACATAGGGGTGTTTTGGCTCTCATTTACTTACTATGTGCTTTTAGAGTGTGCCTCTACAGGAATGCATATATCAGTTTGCAAGTCTGGGTATCAGGCCTGCGGGCATCGGTATTTAAGAATTAGTTATATCTGTGGGTATCACATTCAGTTTTGGGGAAATAATTTTGAGAACAGTGATCAATGATCCAATAGAGTTATTCAGTTATACTTATATCTGTTCTGGTGAAATTGGGCAGAGACGCTGCATGTTTTCTCTTTCAAGGGGGGTTCGGGAGATTCAATTCAGAGCAGCCAGTATTTTTCTTCGCTAAGGCAAGGCAGAGAAAGGCCAATCAAGGCTCATTGGTTCATCTGATTCGGCAGTCACCAGCCACATCACCTTTGTTTAAAATCAGCAAACCATGATGACACAAAATTCATAAGAAATTGTGGTCATGGCAACGACACTAAACTAGGAAATCACCATACAGGGTGAGACCGATGTTGACATGCCACACCCGCCTAGGTCACCTACTGCACATCCAATCTGGGAACCTCAATTATTTCAAACCGGTGAGCCCACCACTTTTGAGTTGATGGGAATGATCGGCGATCTTCAGAGATCTGTGGCTGACCTGGCCTGCGGAATGTTAGTTCCGCCGCCGACCACATCGTATGCCGGAAACTTCATGCCAGAAGAGCCCCCGCTATTAGGACGAATTGTAATTGAACTCAACCAACCTGAAGCCATCCCAAGTTCCGGCAATGACAGGTCGACAACAACTAGGCTCCGCTCTGATATAGCAACCCAAACCTTCAACCAAGCTGAGGCTAGTGGTAAGAACAAGGTGGAGGCAGACACTGATCCCTATGAACAACTTCTGCAGGCTGTTGAGGCTCTGAAAGCCGGGGGAGTGAACAGACAGCAAGTTCTCGTAGTCGCCGCAAAGATTGTGGATGATACTTTCCCCACTCAAGCCGAGGGCAGTTCAAGTCAAGTGGCAAATCGAGAGAAGGGCCATCATACTAGAACCGTTCCCTCCAACCCTAGTTCTGCACACGGGAAAGATCAGTAGACCAAGCCTGCACCTGCCGACCCCTTTGCTAGTACACCCAGCAAAAACCCACAAACCTCGAAGTATCAACCCTGAGGTCGTAGGGTCTTCCATGCCCTCTACATGCCTTTGTCCAAGGCTCTTCAAATCCTTGCTGAGAAAGGCCATCCCAAAGCTCTTGAGCCTTGACTTCTCCCTGCTCGTCTTCCACCTGGTCATGATACTACCCAGTACTGTGCGTACCATCAATAAATTGGTCATACCACCAACAATTGCTTCCGTCTTCGCCATGAAGTACAAGATTTGTTTGATAATGGGATTGTCCTCCCACCAAGCTCAGCAAAGTCTATCGTCACTGGATCAGTGAACCTAGAGGATAATGTGATGTGATCAGGGGATGAACCACCTGCAGACGGTGTTCAGTTTACTCCAGATGTGGTGTTTGGCACGCACCATTTTGAGCATTTGCGAATGCTAGTTTTTATATTTTCTGACTTAGGTATTCAGTCAGTTTTGTAGTCAGTCTTTTGTACTATGTCAGTTGGGTCTGTCTTATCGTATCGAGTCAGCCCTATTGTATAGGAGTCGGGTGATTCCGGGAGTGTTACCTCGGACATCACTATTTTGTTTTGTGTTTGTCTTTTCGCTTTCTTTTGAGTCTGTTTCTACCGTAGAGCCATTTGTGCCAACAAATCTGAATGAAACAGCAGTAAATTTTCACACTCTTGTGTTTCCTTCTGCCTTGCGCCAGTTGTGCAAGAAGTTTGAATGGAACGGCAGTGCTTTTCAACTACTTTTCTGTGCCTTGAAGTCATTGCACTTGACCTAAGTTTTTCAAAATTTTTTGAACATTGCGGTGAAAACAAAGATGAAGGAATTCCTCGGGATTTTGCAAAAAAAAAAAAAAAAAATTTGATCAATTGAGAGAAAGAGAGGCGTGCTAAGCCTTTAATGAATGAGATCATGCTTGTTAATGTGAGTACTGAGAATGATCCTAGCTTGATCCAGATTGGTTCTATATTGTCTTCAGTGCGAACGATTTGTCGCTTTCTTAAAAGATTTCAAAAAATGTTTTGCGCGATCTTGCGAAGACTTGTGTGGAATCGCTCTTGAGATTGTGTAGCCTAGGATCGCTCTAAGCCTCAAGACTCGACCCCTCATTTTCAAACCTTGGACTTAAATTCAGAATGGTCGATGGTCAAAGGAGGCCTATGTGGCCAGATTTGAAGCAGCCCATGAACTAGGGGCAAGAAAGTTAGATCAAGATGGTTAGACGTCATCAAAAGCTGGATGAGAAGAAGCCCTTGAACTAAGGGCAAAAATGGCAGATGTGCTCGAAGAGTAAAAAATTGGGACATTTCTCAAGCTAATGAAGATCAGCAAGAATGCCAAATCCCGGAAGGGAGGAAAGAGGAAAGTTTTTGCTGAAGGACAACTGAGTTCCTATCTACCACACTAGGGGCAAATTCATCCCCCATTGGATGGACTTCTACATCATCAGTGAACAACTGCCATTCTTTTGGATTCAGATGGCTTAGAGATCCTGTGACTGATCAACATGGACGAAGCTACACTTTTACCCTTGAGAGGCTCGTTGGGCCGAAAACCCAGAAGGGTGACCCAAACAACAGTTAGAGTAAGAAAAAGAAATAAGAAAAAGAAATTAGAAAAAGAAGAAAAGATGGAAAAAAGAAAAAGAAGAAAAGAAAAAAAAATGCAAAGAGAAAGAAAATGAAAAAATGAGAAGAAAAAAAAAAGAAATGAAAAGAAAAGAAAAACAGAGTTCGCAAGGTTGAAAACCCAGAAGGGCGGCCTTGGCAAAAGTTAGAGCGTAAAAGGTGAGGGTTAATACATGAGTGTACCTTAACCCGAACTACGTAAGGCTTGATTCCCATGTTTAGGATACGTAGGCAACTTCATTCTGAAGTCCAGCCATAAACATTTCCAAATCGACTATGTCCATGTAATGGTTCTAGTCATCTTTGTGTAGTACCTCTGTTCTGTATTATGTTAATTGGTCCTTAATATGAGTATGGTTATGTGTTTGATATGATTTTGTGTGCCATTATGTGAAAATATGTAATTTTGAATTTCTATCTGTTCACCGTAGGAATATCTGTTTGATAATCTGCTTTGGAATTTAAATTGAAGGCCTTATCGGCCATAGAACCCGAACTAGATTACACCATGATGATTAGTGTAATTTTTAGAGCCTACGGTGAGATTTAATTGAAAATTGATTTGGATCAAAATAATTAGATTAAAATGTTAGCATAGTGCTCAAATTATTTAAATATTGGTTATATTAGTTAGTGGACTTATACATAAGAGGCCTTATACACTTAAGCTCTCTCTTTAATCAACTTGGCTGATTTAACTCTAAGAAAAGGGGGAGAGGGTCGGCTTAGAGAGAGAGGGAGTGCTTACAATTGAAGTTTGAACTTGAAAGCTTGGAAATCTTGAAGATTACTCAAGAATTTGCTATAGATTGGAAGAATTGAGCCTCTAAGTAAGTGAATTCATGAGTTTAATGTGGTAAATTTTGAATTCAAGTTTAATTAATGGTCAAGAACATGAGTTAGTGCGATTATAAGGAAATTGGGTTGATTTTGTTGTATTTGAAGTCATGGAATGCATGCATATGCATAATAACCACGAATTTGTATAGTTAAGCATGAAAAATATGATCTATGTAAAATTGTGGCTAGAATCCATGCTTGTGACCACCATTTGTACAATTTCAGTTGAAGTGGAAGTTATATCTCACATGCATGTACCATTCATAAGAGGTATGAGCTTGAATGTATGAAATTGTTATGTTGTAAGTGAATTTGGTGTAGATTGGGACATGCATGTGATTAATTTGTGAAATTGAGCTCCCTTGTGTGGTAATTTGGTGTTGGTACCATGTTAGTATATGATCATTTGAAGTTTCAGCCAAAAGCATGC
This sequence comes from Camellia lanceoleosa, assembly GCA_025200525.1. NCBI lineage: Eukaryota > Viridiplantae > Streptophyta > Magnoliopsida > Ericales > Theaceae > Camellia > Camellia lanceoleosa. The sequence goes on along the minus strand of CM045761.1, from coordinate 54,074,810 downwards.
ATCTAGAACCACTGAATGTCAAATTGGAGCTCAAGAACATGTTCTGGAAAACCCAGAATTTTTTATGTCCGCTCGAGCGGGGAAACCTCTGCTCGAGCGTGAATTTCGTGCTCCCAGCATTTTTGCAGACTTGGATGTCCGCTCGTGTCACGCCCCAAATCCGCCCCTAAAAATTTGGGCATGACCCATTCGAAATGGACACCAAACCTGTTAAATATTATCTATGGGGCCTGAACGGAAGCATTTAATATCATATAATAGTATAAAATAATATCCATTGAGCTACCACTACTATGCGAGGATCACGCATGAGAACATAATGCAGATAAATATACATTGACGTATATCTGGAGATAGCTAAACACATATACATATACATCAAGCTTAATAAACACTTAGGGTACAAATTAAAACTTAGCAAAACTCCATAACTTGAACGGTCAACGCCTAAGAATCTAGATACTCAAGGCTTGGCAACTGGTAACGGAAGCCACAGGTTAAGGTTGACCCCCAGGTTGAGTGCCTACAGAAACAGACATAAAATAAAGTGAGTCAAGCTCAGTGAATAATAGTACGTAAATCATGTAATGTTCAACTCAAACAATAAAGTATATAACTGCAGAAGTATATGATTAACTACATTCTGTAAAGATGTCTCAAACACACATGGGTCTAGTTTCCGTGTAGAGCGACTTATCGGCCGAAATAATGTAATAGCCTTTCGCCCGGAAGCGACCTTGCGGCCCAGAACATACTACTATGTACGTGTATCTTTTCAACATTTCATTCTCATTGAGTTCCAATCAACACATATGCTAATATTGTAACTGACGGAAATCAGAATGTTATTAACGAACATTATGTCACAAAACATACATTGAATCAAACAGAAGTTAATATCATGTTATAGCATAGCACAACCGAAACAGTAATAGAAATAACTTCAGTTTTCTTAAAATACCGTTCTGCTTAATAAGGACAGAATAACCCACATTCTAACGTGAGTCTCGTAATAATGTTAAACATTTACATGCGTATCATAGATTCTCAACGACTTCGGGTCCATGTGTAACACAATGGAATATTCTCAGTTTCATACAGATATTTGGTTTAAAGATAAACATAATTTCGTTTATTCATTAAGAATTGCTTATAGATAATAGAATTATTATTCATCATCGGTAACAGGTCATTTCAAAGTCATACCGATGTATGCCGACCTTTCAACGCTCACATTGACTTTCAACCATCATAAATGTTTGTGTAACATGTTCGAGTATCACTCACCAGAAACAGAGCGTTCGTGATATTAATTATGGATGCTACATATAATGTATATCTTCTTACTATTACTCACACTGCTTAGATGCTAGGACCGCCCCTGGAGTTAACCCTACACAAGTCAATTCAACAACATTTAACACAACCCAACATAATCAACATAACCTCACATAATCATCTCCAATTAATATAATCCACACTATTTAGCGTTATTTAACTCAATACCACCAAATATAATTCCACATAATTCTATTTAAATTGCTAAGGCCCAATTCAACATTCCAAAGCCAAGTTTACCTCATCCACATTATCAACAAACCTTTCTTCCCAATTTCCTTTCTCATTAAAACATAATTCACAATACTCAAACAAAGTTCATTCGTAAATTTTAAACATAATTTCCAAGTATCACTAAATTCCAATTAAACTTGTATATACCTAATTCAATACCCCAATTTCATTATTCTACTTTCAATTTGGACCAACTCTTTGGTTAACATCCTTAATCAACCTAGGGTTCCAAGAAAATATTGAAATTTCAAGAAATAATTAACTTATTAACCCAACACTTTATATTCTAATTTTTCCATTGATTAAACATCTAGGATTCATAATTCATCATTTAAACCCATCAATTGGCCCCTCCATGCTTCAAATCCGAAATTCCCAAATCTTATAAGTTACTCTATTTGCTCCAAAAAATGCAATTTATACATTAATACAATGGAACTACTACCACTCTAGCTCTTAATGTAAATCTTTTCTTATTCTTCATCCTTGATGTCCAAACCATGGTGGATTGTTGTTCAAAATAGAGGGAATCAAGGGTTTGAGGCTAGGGTTTCGGAGGGTTTCAGACTTAGAAGAAGAGAAAAGAAGAGAGGGGAAAGAAAATGTGGAAAAAGATCTCAAAATCCCGTTTTTAGAGCTGCTGTCCCGTAATTCCCGCTCGAGCGTCCATATTCCCGCTCGAGCGGACTGTTCCAAAACCTGATTCCAAAACTTCAAATAGGTGTAACTCTCCCATCCGGACTCCGTTTTAGGTCGTTCTTGTGTTCAAATTGAAGCTCCGGAAATAAGCTTTCCAATGGTTCTAACCTCACTTCCATATTCAAAGTGGGGAAAAAGAAAAGGGCAAATGAGTGACGGTTGGTCGTAAACGAATTATTCCAATTAAAGTTTTTAGTCCCATCTTACTTTACCATCATCTTATCATCTCAATTAATATCCCAAAATAAGGTAAGGACATTTCAAATACACTAAGAAGAACATCAAAAATGAGTCTACATGCTTCAGAATCAAACTTACCCAGGCGACCCGCTCGACCGCGCAGACCAACAAAGTCGTCCGCTCGAGCGTAAACTCCCCCGCTCGAGCGGAGAACCACAACTCCCAGAATCTCAGGCCGTCTGAAAAATTGCTGGAAACCCCAAAAGTCCGCTCAAGCGGCCACTCCTCCGCTCAAGCGGAGGAAAGGATTTCTGGGTTGTTACAGCTCGAGCAGGGAGCTATGTAGACAGACCTTCAGCTCGAGTGTCAGACTTCATGCTCGAGCGTAATTTTGATGCATCCAGTACTTTTGCAGACCTCATGGGTCCGCTAGAGCGGGTAAATCCACGCTCTAGCGGGGACCCTATTTTCTGGAATTTTGTTTGTGCATTCTGTGTTTCGTTTTCCGTCCTCTTTCACTTCTAAGTACTCTTAGGCATGCATTGAGCATTGTAATTGAGTTAAAGAGATAAGAATGAAGCCTAAAGAGGAAAATGTGAATTTAGAACGGATTGAATTGTTTGTGACCTTTTTTGTGTTCATGGAATGTGTAGAGTCAAGCTCCAAGACAAACCAACCAACCGATCACTGTGAGTAATATCGATATTTGAAACTTGTCATTTGTCCAATTGCTTATTTCCTTATAAGCCTTATGAGTTTACCAGTTTGAGTTATGGATAAACATTTTGACAAGAATGAATGGGCTAGAGGCTATTTTGACAAGAATGAATGGCCTAGAGGCCGTTATGACATGAATGAATGGGCCAGAGGCCGTTTTGACAAGAATAAATGGGTGAGAGGCCATTTTGACATGAATGAATGGGCCAGAGGCCGTTTTTGACATGAATGAATGGGCCAGAGGCCATTTTGACAAGAATGAATGGGCCAGAGGCCGTTGTGACATGAATGTGCCAGAGGCCGTTTTGACAAGAATGAATGGGCCAGAGGCCATTTTGACAAGAACAAATGGGCTAGAGGCCGTTTTGACATGAATGAATGGGCCAGAGGCCGTTTTGACAAGAATGAATGGGCCAGGGGCCGTTTTGACATGGATGAATGGGCCAAAGGCTGTTTTGATACAAATAAATGAATGGGCCAAAGGCCAGTTTGACGGAAATAAAAATATGAATTGGGCCCAAGGCCGTTCAAAGCATGTTGTTCTACATACCGTTGTATAACTCCTTTATTTGATATTATTCATTGGGCTTTTGATCACGCTCATTCATGTGTTTGTAGGTGAGCCAAGAGAAGTCCAAACCCAGCCCTAGTGAAGTCTGTGAGGAACAACAAAGGTTTTGAAGAGTCAGCCCTTCTGTCTCACGCATGAGACCTGTCTTCGCCTTTTTGTTATCCTGTTTATTTTTGTCATGTGGGCGAAGTGTTTGAATATGTTGTATATAGTTTTCTTGGGTTGACTTAGACTTATATGGTCCTGTATGTATAGAACCTTGTGTAGTACATATTTTGTTGTGAGTTATTAATATGCATATGTATGGTTTGTTATGATGTGCCATGTAAGCACAGCTCTATGGACAAAGTTTTAAACTGCTTCCGTTTGGCCCCCATTAACTCTGTTAAAATACATTTAGTTTGGTTTGAGGCCGTAGGTAATCTCATGATTACTGGCCGGTTACGTCCTTAACCCATGGGGGCAGGTTCGGGTCGTGGCACTTTATCTTCTCTGTATCCGAGAGTTCGAAAGGGCACTCTACCTGCCAGAAAAGGGTATAACTGAAGCTAACAACAAAGGGCTGAAAGCTCTCAACATCCTCTAAGCAACGAGGTATCAAGCCAAGTGCAAAGCATGAACTGGAATGGATCAAGATATTCCACTCCCTCATCTGGACACATTTGATCATGTCCAAACTCTCCAGCAGAACATCGTCAACCTGTAGACACCCCATTTTTGACCGTCCTCAAGACTTGGACGTCACCGTTGGAACACTCGGTGATTATCTATGTTTGTGTTCGTTTGGAGTTCCCGGAGTTCTCGGCTGCGCGCGCCTTGCCTCAGGATCTCCGAACTCGACCATTTGTGTTTGGTTTTGCACCAAACACTTGTGTTTTGCCATGAAGGGGCAGGGAATGCCTTATGAGGCATCCCTACACACCACCGGCTGGGGCTAGAGGCCACCGGCTGGCTGAAGCTTCTATCGGCACTTTATTGTGCCGACCGGCACTCTTTTGTGCCGACCGGCACTGTTTTTTTCCAAAATGGTACTCTTTGCCGGCCGAGCACTGTACACTTGCTTTATCAGATATTTTCTTGCAGCTGTAAAGTGTTTTGCTCCCCTCCATACACGTGTATGGAGGGATGAGCCCTTGGCTTGCTTAGTGGCTAAGCATTCCTTGCCTATAAGAGGAGAACTCTTCCTCTTGGCTCAAGGGTTAGCCTTTTGAGAGCCAAAACCAGAGCATTATACATATATCTCTGATATACATCCATAGATACATAGATCTCCCTCTCTCTCCTCTTGTGTGTGTGTTTTTAGGCCAAAAAGTGTAGTTTTACCTCATTTTTGCTCCTTTACACACACCATTACACCTTAGCTCGAGATTGAGAGACTTAGGAGGTTGTTTGTGTTGGTTTTGGACAGGTTTTGAGCACTAGAGAGAGGCTGCCTCATTTGTTCTTCAAAGGATCTTCAAGGGTAAGAACGTCACTTTATATTCCCCATTCTTGCAACCTCTTTCTACCCTCTTTACTTTGTGTTTTTGAGTTTGTGTTTAAGATAAAAAAGTCTTGTTTTTACTTGTTCTTGAACCTTCATTAAGGTCCTTTTTTGGTTTGAGCAAAGGTCCATCCTATTAGGCCTTATATGGCCACTTTTGGTGCCTTTGCTTAAGACCCTCTTTACTTGGTGTTCTTGGCCTTCCCACCACTGAAAACCAGTGGGTTTTCAGTGGTGAGGAAGATGGATTTAAGTCTCATATAGGGGAGAGACACCCCTCTCTCCCTTGGCCCTTTGTTTGCCTTCATTTTTGGCTCATGATGTAACATGTATGCATGCTTGTTTTAGCTTCATTTCGGAGACTTTTTGGGTGTTTGAGGTCATGTTTTGCCTCTGTTTTTGGTCGGTTTTGTAGCCCTTAACATGCCTCTTATGTTTGCTTTGGAATGCTCTCTTATGCCTAGAAGTGTGCCATATGTCTAAGCCTTGATACTTGCATGTTTTAGTTTGATTTCATGGAGATAATAGCATCATCTTGCCATGTATAAGGGCTGTGAGCCACTGTCTTGGACCCATTTGGCATGCTTGGTTTGGTTGTCTTGCATTTTGGCTTGTAGGCCTTGCTTGTATGAAGCTCTAGTATGCATGCTTGCTTGCATTTGGCCTCATTTCAGAGCTTTCTTGAGTGTTTTAAGTCATGTTTAACCTCTGTCTAATATGGGTTTAATGGCCCTTAGCATGCTTCTTACACTTGCTTTGTAATGCCTCGTTTGGCCTAGAATTGTGCCATATGTTTAGCCCCATATATCTCCATGTTTTGGCTTAGCATGGTGGAGCATTTAGCCTTGATTTTCCATGTTCTAGGGCTGTGAGCCACTGTTTTGATCATATTTGGCATGATTAGTATGGTTACCTTGCATGATGGTTTGTTGGCCTCAAGCATATAGTCCATGTGCATACATTGGTTAGCCTATTTAAATGATTTGGGATCATTTGGCATGCTATTTCAGACCTTAATCCATGCTCACATGTCTAGATTTGTTATCTCTCTTCATGCTTTAAAGGTGCGCCCTTTATGCTTCAAAATGTGCATTGTGTGCATTCATGCTTTTGGGACTGTTTTGGGGCTGCCACATGAGGGATTTGGGTGCCATTTTTCATGCTAAAATTCTGTTTTTGGTTATTAGATTCATGCCATGAGTGGTGGCGTAAATGTTGGTTAGATACTCTCTTGAGTACCCTTGGTTTTGGGCTTGAGTGTTTTGCATATTTGTGTAGTGTTTTCTCTATGATTTCAGCCCATTTCAGTCACTATTTTGGGGAAGTTTTTCGGCCTCCCCATGGTGGTTAAGTCCACTACTTTAGGCTCATTACATGTTAGTTGCATACTTGGTCCATTAGGTGTTATAGCATATTGGTCCCATTGCTTGATTGGCTCATGTTTCTATGCCATTCATACCTTGTTTGCCTTAGCATTTTGTATGCCCATTGTGATAGTCGCATGATGCTTGATGTGATTGCATCATATTTCTCACTGTTGCATCATTTGAGCCATGTTGCATTCATGCATTCCATGGCTTGGCTTGGGGATTGTCAAGCCAAGCATAGGATTGAGAGGAGTTCACACTCCAAATGGTGCAACTCACCTCAATCCTTAGTCACCAAGGCCTTGGACCAACACATGATAAGGCTTTAGATTTCATTTGCTTGTGTTGCATGCATTTACATCAAAATGCAACCTTGGTTCTTTGGGCTATCATGCATCAAAGTGTACCATTGGTGGCCCAAGAACCAAGAGTCTTACCTCCTTGAGTCCCCAAGCATGATAGGAGGCAATGACCATGCTTACATGTCCTCCAAAACCCATGCCATGCATTGCTGTCTTGCTGCTGCTGTCAATCTGTCTGCTGCAGGGACTTTCTGCCGGCCGGCAGTTTATTGTGCCGATCGGCACTGTTTTTGTGCCGATAAACTCCATATGCAGCCGGTGGACAACTCAAATAGCCGATGACCACTCTTCCCAGCCGGTGGGGTACTTCAGACCATTTGGAAGGTATTCCAGAACTTTGGGAATTTTTAGAGAGGCAGGGCAGTAAAAACAGAAGCAGCAGTGCCATGACACGGGTTTTCCGGGCAAGACGGATCGAGCACGCATCATTCGCACATCCCAAGGCAGGGCTGAGGCCCCATTGCATTTATTTATTTATTTGCTTTGATTTTAATAATTAGAATTGTGTAATAATTTATTTATTCGTTTATCTATTCGGTCTGTATTATTATTTGGTCCCTCCGAGCGAGGGCAAAAATGTAATAGGTGTGTGTGAGTGGGTGCATGTCTTCCAATCCCCACTTCTTTCTATCCCTTTTATTTACCTGCTTACAGTGGTAGATTAGGGCATACTTATTTTTAGCATACCTTATGCAATGCATGCGTGCATACATGCATTTGTTTACATGCATCAGGCTCGGCACATCATGCAAACTGCATTGTATTTCAATTCCAAATTGAATACGTGCTACTCGTGCATTTCACATGCCATGTTTAGGGTTAGCCGAGCCTACTCTAGATTACATCTATGCCTGTGTTGCATTAGCCACTTAACATGAACTAGGTCATGCATGTTTGCTAACCGGGTTATTGTTTTGGCACGGAGTACAATGTAAGTATTTATGCTTTAGCATATCGCATGCGTGTGAATGTTAACATGACAGTATGCTTGCCATGCGGCTAAGTGCTTATGTGATATTACTGTTTGAATGCATGTGGGTGGAGGTTGGATTGCTTGAGTTGGAACAACTCATTGAAATCCGTATTTTAGCCTACTTGCGAGTAGCAAAATCTAACACGTTTTTCGAGACAAAACGGATATGCAATGTTTATTTCCAAGTTAGGCAATCTAGTCTATACTTTTGTGTTGTGCGCATCACATAGTAATTCTAGGTTAATAACCAGAATAAGAACGCATAAAGTTTTCAAAAACGGATATCACGGTTAGTAGAGGCGGTCTTGAATTGGGCGAAAGGGGTGCTCATAGTGACCTTCCCGATCGTACCCAAGCTCGAGCCAAGACCACTTTGGTGATAGCCGGACATGTGGCCTTGACCGAGTGGTTTCCTAAATTTCCCATTTTAAAAATATTTAGGTGGCGACTCTGTAATCTGGCAAAGCAGTCCATGTTTGGCACTACTTTTTCAAAAATCTGTTTTCTCAAACGATTTGCCGGATTTGGACTCTTTGGTTCAGATTTAGAACCGACCCAAAAGGTAGTCCGAACTGTAGCCGAGGTCCCCCACGGGCGCGTCTACACAACCGATGTTAGCTGCAGATTTGCTGCACACCCAGTTGTAGCGCAACCCCTCCGCAGGAAAGTTCACTGTTGTGAGCAGAAGAAGAGAATCTAGCAGAGTGCTAGGGGCAAGAGCCCGCAACTTCCTGTTTATCCATCAGCCACCTTGGGGAGGAATGAAAAATGAGAGATTAAAGAATATAGAGATGTGCGCTGAGAGGAAAAGCGAGAAGGCCTCAAGTTCGAAGTGGACCCCACAGCGTTGAAGCTGAGCAAGCTGGAAAAGTTGTTCAATAAATCCCAAGGAGTCAAGTCCATTCCCGACATTGAGGACAGATATACGGACGCAGCTGTGACGCTGCCAGATCGGTTCAAGATGCCACAAATTGACCGATTTGATGGGTCCGGGGACCCCATGGTGCACCTGAGATTGTTTTCAGATATCTTAAGGCCGATGGGCCTCACCAGACTACAGAAGCTGTCTCTGTTTGGCCGGACCCTGTCGGGTGTGGCGGCCATCTGGTACGCAAAATTGGAGGATGATGTCAAGCAGAACTGGGATGAGATTGCTAAGGCCTTCGTTGCACAATACTCGTATAACACATAAATCGAGATTACGACCTGTGATCTTGAGACGACGAGACAGAAGGCTAGGGAGAGCTTCTCAGAATTTGTGACCCGATGGAGGGCAAAGGCCTCAATGATGACCATTAGGCCAACGGATAAGGATCAAATACGGATGGTTGTGCGCAACCTCCAACCCAAACTAATGCAGAAAATGATCGCGCTCCCCTTCCCTACCTTTTCGGTTCTGCATGAGATGGGAGTACAGATTGAGGATGCCTTGAAGCACGGCTTGATCGACAATGACAGAGAGCAACCCAGAAGAACCTTCAACCGCAACACTAATGCGGGCCTAAGCGGCGTTACAACTATAAGAGCCTCAGAAGTGAGCATGGTCACCACCATTCCCCCTCCAAAAACCATGGCAGCTACGCCATTCTCAGACACGTCCGGAAGCAACACACAAACAGCCAAATATCAACCCAAAAACCAAAGAACCTTTGCTCGACTATATATGCCCCTGTCCAAAGCTCTAGGGGTTTTAATCGGAAAAGGGCACTTGAAGCCCCTAGAGCCGAGGCCATTGCCGGAAAAACTTTTCTCTACCCACAACCTAACCAAATATTGCGCATTTCACCAACAGCACAGTCATGACACCGACCAATGCTACCGATTACGTCATGAGATTCAAGATCTCATTGATAATGGGGTGACTGTGCCTCCCGAAAAACCCAATGTCACGACAAACCCTCTTCTACTGCACTACCAAGCTCCACCTCCCAAAAGAATCAACTTTATCCAGACTGGGGTCGTGCCTTACGATCCTAGCATATATATCGCCCCAACCCACCTACCCAAGCTGAAGGTGCTCCTTCCTGACTGCACTGACTCGTGCATGTTGGACATCTCCAGAACCCAACCCGAACCAATGGTAGTGACTGTCGAAGATAGGACAGGGGAAGTTTCAGAGGAGAATAGGATTGTTGAGTCAGAATCTGAGGAATCTGGGAGTTTTGCCGAAGAAATATATAGTCCGAGTGACTACATTCTGTCAGTAGGCCAGGTTAAGACAAGTGTGGAATTGCCAGAGAGGGTAGAACTTTGTGTGATACAAGGTGATGGATTTGATAAGAGATCAGAGGACTTAGCGGCTGTGGAAGGGGACTTGGCTGACTTCTAATTTTTCAACGAACAAGGCCCAGGGGACATGGTCGTCAACTGGTCAGATTTCGAGGAATCAATAGAGGCTACCGGGTGGCTTGATGACCTACTAGACGTTGTCGAAGAATCTCAGGTGGAACAGGGCCCGGCAGGGGTAAGAATAACAGTGGTGGCCGGAAGGGCCGAAAATCAGGATACATCACCGGAGAGCGCCGGTGTCAAGAATTTTGCTCAGGATTGGAGCATTTTGAATACAGGAATTGTTGAATAGCCAGCTGTACTGACACAGTTGAAACAGGAAAGGTTTGGGGATTCTGAGAGAATCAAAAAAGCTGAGGCCCACATGGGGACTGAAACTGCTATGTGCACAGGGACAGAGAATGCTGCGAGCATATGGATGGGAGGTACTGCGAGTACGAGAACAATCATACCAGAGCTGGACAAGTGTCTGTTGACTGCCGATGGAATGTGGTGGGAGGACGATGATCTATGTCTTGCCCACACGGATGAGGATTAGGGGAGTAACCAACCAGATGATACCTGGTACATCGGCGAAGTCGATCATATGACTAGGAGTGGACGGTATTTCAAGCCTCCACACCTAGATCAACCGGAGGCGTCTGGAAAAGATAGGGAAGCAGAAAAGCAAAAAGAGAAGCAACTTGAAGATGAGGTTGTGATCAAACAATTGAAAAGGATACAAGCAAACATCTCCATCTGGGATTGCTTATGGCATCGCGGGTGCATAGGCAAGCTGTCTTATCAGCCATGGACAAGGCCAAGCTCTCAATAGAAACCACGTTGGAGCAACTTGTGGGATTAGTTTTTCCGGGAGGAGCTACCCCGATGTTGTCTTTCTCCGACAAGGAATTGCCACCTGAGGGTGCGAATTACAATAAGCCACTTTACATCTCTGTGGAGTGTAGAAACAAATGGATACCCATGGTACTTGTTGACACAGGGTCTGCCATCAATGTATGCCCGACAAGAACCGTATATGCAATTGGTTTAAAGACTGCAGACTTTGTGCCGACAGCCCAGGTAATTCGGGCGTATGACAACACGAGCAGAGAAGTGATGGGAACAGTGAAAATTTAGACTAAGGTTGGGCCGAGACAGCATTAGATAGACTTTCACATCCTAGAGGTTCCTGCCACTTTCAATCTACTCATGGGGCGGTGTAGACACCCCATTTTTTACTGTCCTCAAGACTTGGACGTCACCGTTTGAACACTCGGTGATCATCCTTGTTTGTGTTCGTTTGGAGTTCCCGGAGGTCTCGGCTACCCGCCTTGCCTCAGGACCCCCGAATTCGACTGTTTTGTGTCTGGTTTTGTACCAAGCACTTGTGTTTTGCCTTGGAGGGGCAGGAAATGCCTTGTGAGGCACCCCCACACATCATCGACTGTGGCTAGAGGCCACCGGCCAGGGTTTTATGCCATCGGCAATGTATGTTGCTGGTCGGCATTCTTTGTTGCAGGTCGATAGTAAATTTGGTCAAAATGACATCTTTGGCCGGCCGACTACTGTGCATCTGCTTTTGCAGATATTTTAGCATAGCTGTCTTGCATTTGCTTCCCCTCCATACACGTGTATGGAGGGATGGCCCTCTTGTTAGCTTACCTTGTAAGCTTTACAAGATTGGCTTCTCTATAAGAGGAGGCCTTCTCCCCCTTGTCCTAAGGTTAGAGAAGTTGGAGAAGAGAGTGGGAGGACTCTGGTTTTAGGGTTTAAGTTAGTGTATCTAACCTATATCTATACCTCTCCCTCTTTTGCCATTGTGTGTGTTTTAGGCTTAGTTTTGTGCATAAACACCTACCATCACACCATCCTCTTGGACCTGAGGTTCTTGAGGCTTGTTTTTGGAGCTTTGAAGCTGGTTTGGAGCTCAAGGGGCTGTTGGTCCACTATTTTTGAAGGTGGTCTACAAGGGTAAGATACTAGCCCCTTTTTACCCCACTTTTGCATTGTATTTTTGACCATCTTAGAACTGTTTTCAAGCTTAGTGTTTAATACATAAAAGTTCTGTTTTTAAGGCCTCTAAATAGTTTGTTAAGAGTTCTTTAAGCTTTGAGGAAGTTTGACCCCTCTAAAGGGTCGTTTGGCCCTTGTTTTGTGCCATTTTGTGCGAGCTCCGGGACCCTAGTGTTTGGGCCTCCTCACCGCTGAAATCTTGAGGGATTTCAGAGGTGAGGATGGTGCCTTGAGGTCCTAAGAAGGAGGGGGCCACCCCCTCTCCTTGTTGTCCTTGGAAAGGACCCATTTTGGCCTCTTGAGGGAGCATCATGTTTGAATGTTTGTTGATTATGCCATGGCTATATTTTATGCTTATATTGCCATAATATAACTTTGTATTAAGTTGGTTTAGACACCATGCATGCTTAGCATACTTGTCTTGTAATGCCATGAAATTGCCTTAACATGCTTTGTGCTTTGAGCCTTGTTTCTAGCATGATTTTGGCTTAGCTTTGTGAAGCTTTTATGTTTGTTTTAGCATGTTTAAGGTCTGTTTTTGGTTGCTTAGGCCATCTAAGGCTTGCTTTGTATAGCTACCATGCAACCTCTCTTGTATGCCTTGAGTATTGACCCCTCTAACATGCTTTACTTGCTTCATTTTAGTGGTTTGGAACCATTTACCATGCCATTTCAGTCCTTGTGGTGTCCTCGTATGCTTGCATTTGATGCTCCTTTAATGCTTTATAAGGTTGTTGTCTTATGCTCCATACTTGGATCCTTGTGTATGCTTCCATACTTAGACCTTTTAGATGCCATCTAAGTGGTTTTTGGGGTTTACTTTTGCATGATTTAGGGCTGTTTTGACTCACTTTGGTCATTTGCTTCATATGTCATTTGATCCTAGTTTAAGTCCTTAGGCTTGGTTGTATGTCTTACTTGCATTGGTAGGTTGATTTGGCATCATCTTCTACATGTTTTCAAAGCTTGATATGCATGCCATTTGTCCATGTTTGCATCTTCTTAAGTGTGCTTAGAAGTTGCTTCATCATGCTTAAGTCTTGGACCATGTATCTATGCATGCTCGTATGTACATTTGCCTTCATGTACTTAGCATTGCGGCCACTGTTTTAGGCCTATTTAGAGCTGCCTAAATCATGTTTAAGCCCATCCCTTTGTTGGTTGCATATGCTCCTTGAGTGTTGTAATGTATTGGTAAGTTGTTGCATGTTAGTACTTGTATGATTGAATGAAGTCACATGCTTGTTTGCATGCTTGGACGTCCACATTGCATCTTGCGTGCTTGTTGGTTTACATTGCATTCGCATGATTGCATACTAGATAACATGCTTAGGATTGCATCACATAAGCACGCATGCTAGACCTCTTGAGATGAGTGTGATAGAGGGTGGGCCTCCTTGTGTATTTATTTGGATTGCATTCATTTGAAATTGAAGTTGCACACTTGGTTCTTTGGGCCATCACGCATGGAAATGCGTGATTGGTGGTCCGAGAATCGAGGCACATCCTTCTTTGAGTCATAAACATTGTGATAGGTGCATATATTCCTTGAAATGCATTGCCATGCTATGCCTTGTCCTCTGCTGCTGTAAGTTGCAGGTTCAGCAGGCATTTTTCGCCGATCGGCAACATATAGTGCCGACCGGCCGTCCATCAGTGGCCGATAATTAAATCAACAGCCGATGATCATATTTGGCGGCCGGTGGAAATCCTCCTCAACCGGTGGTGATCCCTAATGTTCAAAGAAGCATCTCTGAGACTTTGGTAGTCTTTAGAGGGGCAGAGCAGGGAAAACAGAGGCAGACTATGCATGGCAGTGGCTTTCGGAGCGAAACCGAGCATGCGTTGCATCGAGCCATCTCCCCGAGGCTGCTATTTATTGCTTTCTTAGACTAATTAATTTGTTTAATTAGTTTAGTTTGGTCTGTAATATTTAATTAGCTAGGATAGTTAATTCATTATTCGAATTGTATTATTATTTGGTCCCTCCGAGCGAGGGTCAATCTGTAATAAGTGTGGGTGTGTGTGTGCATGTCTTCCAACTCCCACCTCTTTCTCCCTTTTACTTACCTGTTTTGATGGTTAGTATTAGGTGTAGACGCGCCCATGGGCTTCTCTCTACAGTTCAAGGACTCGTTTTCGTGTCCGTTCTAAATCTGAACCAAAGAGTCCAAATCCGACAAATCGTTTGAGAAAATAGATTTTTGAAAAAAGTAGTGCCAAACATGGACTGCTTTGCCAGATTACAGAGTCGCCACCTAAATATTTTAAAATGGAAAATTTAAGAAACCCTGACTCGGTGCCGAAGGCCACGTGTCCGTCATCACCAAAGTGTCTTGGCTCGGGAGCTTGGGTACGATTGGGGAAGGTCAGCTATGAGCACCCCCTTTCGCCCGGTCCGAAGACCGGCCTCTACTAACCGTGATATCCGTTTTTTTGAAAACTTTATGCATTCTTATTCCGGTTATTAACCTAGAATTACTATGTCATGCGCACAACACAAAAGTATAGACTAGATTGCCTAAATTGGAAATAAACATTGCATATCCGTTTTGTTCTAAAAAAAAACGTGTTAGATTTTGCTACTTGCAAGTAGGCTAAAATACGGATTTCAATGAGTTGTTCCAACTCAGGCAATCCAGCCTTCACCCACAGGCATTCCAACAGTAATATCACATAAGCATTTAGCCGCATGGTAAGCATACTCTCATGGCAACATTAACACGCATGTGGTATGCTAAAGCGTAAAATACTTACATCGTACTCCGCGCCAAAACAACAAACTAGTTAGCAAACATGCATGTCCTAGTTCATGTTAAATGGCTAATGCGTCGCATACAGGGGTGTAATCTAAACATGCTCGGCTAACCCTAAACATGGCACATGAGATGCAACAACTATCACGTATTCAATTTGGAATTGAAAGTACGATGCAGTTTGCATGATGTGCCGAGCCCGATGCATGTAAACAAATGCATGAATGCACGCATGCATTGCATGAGGTATACTAATTTAGATGTGCCCTAATCTACCATCATAAGCAGGTAAATAAAAGGGTAGAAGGAAATGGGGGTTGGAAGACATACACCAACTCACACACACTTATTACAAATGCGCCCTCACTCGGAGGGACCAAAAGAATAATACAGTCCAAAGAATAAATGAATAAATTATTACAAAATTCTAATTACTAAAATTAAATCAAGTAAATAAAAGAAAGGGGCCTCATTACATATCGGATTCTTGTGAATGATGCATGCTCGTTGCGACTTGCCCGGAAAAGCCTACACCGTGCCACTGCCACCTCTGTTTTTACTGCCCCGTCTCTCCAAAAGATACCAAAGTCCCAGAAAACCTTTCTTGTGTTCTGCTGAGTGCCACCAGCTGGGGGAAACTACCACCGGCTGCTTGTGGTGGCCACCGGCTGCAAAATAGTCTATCGGCCATCAATACAGTGCCGGTCGGCACTCTTTCCTGCTGGTCAGCACAAAATTCTGCGAGAGCAGGTTTGGCAACCTTGGCAGTAGCGATTACATGGTATTGGATTTTTGAGCATATTTATGCATGGCCAATGCTTCCTATCATAAATGGGACTCAAGGAAACATGGCTCTTGGTTTTAGGGCTATCAATTGTGCACCTTGGTGCATGATAGCCGAAGATACCAAGGTTGCATTTCAATGTAAAAATGCATGCAACACAACAATGATAACTAAGTCCCTATCATGCCAAAGTCAAGGGCCTTAGTGACATGGGAATTGAGGTGTGTTTTGTCACTTGGAGTACAAACACCCCTCATTCCCCACACTTAGTTTGACACCCCAAACCAAGTAATGAAATGCAATCCATGCAAACATGCATCAACAATGCAACATGACACAAAAGTGTAAGGCATGCCAAATGCTATGTAACACATCATGGGAAGTATACCATACTAAGCATGCACAATACAAAGTGTGATACAAACATGAACACCTAAGGCAATAGGATTGTCTTATGTCAAGACCATGTTGACTAAGCATGCAACACACATATACTAAACATGCAATGGTAGACTAAGCTACAATAGGACAGCCCTCAAACCTCCCTAAAACAGTGGCAAAACATGCCCAAAATGATGACCAAAACTCATGCAAGCATGCAAGGCAATAGGCCCAAAACTAAGGGCACCAAAGAGAGTACCTTACTACCATTATCAAGGCCACTCATGGCATGCATCTAACGACCAAAAATAGACTTCTATCATGCAAAATGACACCCAAAACCCACATATGGCAGCCCCAAAATGTATTAATCATGCAAGCATACATAATGCCAATTCCAATTCACATATGTAAACATACACACATGGTTTATGGGCTGCAATAGGGTCACAAATGATGCCAAATCATGAGGATGATCAATGTTGAACATGCTAGGAACCAAAATGCATGAGGCTTACAAGCCTAGAATACAAAACAACCATGTCAAGCACACTATACATGGCAAAATCAAGGCTCATGACCCTAAAACATGGCAAATCAAGACCAACATCTTCAAGATGCTAAGCTAAAAACATGGAGATACATGAGGCTAAACACATGGCATGTCTCTAAGCAAAATGGAACATTACAAAGAAAGTATAGGAAGTATGTTAAGGGCCACGAAACCAACCTTAGACAGAGATATAACATGACTTAAAACACCCCAAAAAGTTCTGAAATGAAGCCAAATGCAAGCATGCACACATGCTACCTCATGAGCCAAGAATGAAAGCCAAAGATGGACAAAGGGGAGAGGGGTGTCCCTCCCCTACATGAGGCTTCAAAACACCTGGTTTTCAGTGGTGAGAAGACCAAAAACACTGAAGTTAGCCAATGCCCCAAAAAAGGGCACAAAAGGACCAAAACAAGGCCTAAAAGAGTGAGGCTTCACTCAAATACAAAAGTGACCTTAATGAATGTTCTTGAGCAAGTAAAAACAAGGTTTTTTTATGTTATGCACAAAGCTTAAATCACAAAGAAGGAGGGGTAGAAACTAGTTGCAAGAATGGGGAAACTAAAGCAAAAAGTTTACCCTTGAAGATCCAATGAAGAACAGGTGGAGCAGCCCTCCTCTAGTGATCAAAACCAGTCCAAGATCACACAAAACAAACCTCCAAGCCTCCCAATCTCAGATTAAGGTGTAGTAGTGTGTGTAATGGTGCAAAAGTAAGGTGAAATCACACTTTTTGGTCCAAAAACACACACACCAGAGGAGGGAGAGGGAGATATAGATATATATGTATGTATAAGCTCTGGTTTTTCCCCTTTAATCTCTAACCTTGAGCCAAGAGGAGAAGCCTTTCTCTTATAGGCAAGTAAAGCTTACAAGTTAAGCAAACTAAAGGCTCATCCCTCCATACACGTGTATGAAGGGGAGCAAAAGGTGATACAGCTGTCTAAAAATATCTCATAAAGCAGCTTTACAGTGGTCGGCAGGGCAAAATGGTCATTTTGCCAAAAAGAGTGCCGACCGGCACAAAATAGTGCCGACCGGCACAATATAGTGCCGATGGCAACACCAGCCAGCCGGTGGCCTCTAGCCACAGCCGGTGGTATGTGGGGATGCCTCACAAAGCATTCCCTACCCTTCCAAGGCAAAACACAAGTGTTTGGTGCAAAACCAAACACAAAACAGTGAAGTTCGGAGGTCCTGAGGTAGGGCGCGTAGCCGAGAACTCCAGGAACTCCAAACAAACACAAACATGGATAATCACCGAGTGTTCAAGCGGTGACGTCCAAGTCTTGAGGACGGTCAAAAATGGGGTGTCTACATTAGGACATGTTCATTTTTTTAGCATACCTTATGCTATGCATGCGTGCATCCATTCATCTGTCTTGCATGCACCGGGCTCGGCGCATCATGCTAACTGCATTAGTATTTCAAATCTAACTTGAATACGTGCATCAAATGATTGTATTCCATATGCCATTTTAGGGTTAGCCGAGCCTATCTTAATGACATTTTGTATGCGATGCATTAGCCACTTAACATGGACTAGGATCACGCATGTTTGCTAACCAGTTTACTGTTTTGGCATGGAGTACAATGTAAGTATCTTTATGCTTTAGCATATCGCATGCATGTGAATGTTAACATGATAACATGCTTACCATGTGGCTAGATGCTTATGTGCTATAAACTGCCTGAATGCTTGTGGGTGAAGGTTGGATTGTTTGAGTTGGAATAGCTCATTGAAATCCGTGTTTTAGCCTACTTGCGAGTAGCAAATTCCAAAACCATTTTCAAAACAAACGGATATGCAATGCTTATTTCCAAATTAGGCGATCTAGTCTATACTTGTTTGCTGTGCGCATAACATAGTAATTCTAGGCGAATAACCGGAATAAGAACACATAACGTTTTCAAAATAAGATATCACGGTTAGTAGAGGCCTTGAATTTGGGCAAGAGGGTGCTCATAGTGACCTTCCCTAATCGCAGGTTCGGCCGAGAGGCAACTTTGGTGATGACGGACACGTGGCCTTTGGCACCGAGTCAAGGTTTCCTAAATTCCTCCATAAAAAATATTTAGGTGGCGACTCTGTATCTGGCAAAGCAGTCCATGTTTGGCACTTCTTTTCAAAAATCTGTTTTTCTCAAAACGGTTTGCCAGAGTTGGACTCTTTGGTTTAGATTAAGAACATAACAAACAAAAAAGTCCGAATCAGTAGTAGTAGGCCCTCGCGTCTGTCTGACGTGGCTGCACCAAGTGAAGGCAGTTTCGTCCACCTTGCATCAGATGGTGAAATACCCCCCATGGGAAGGCAGTAGCCATTGTTTTTGGAAATTCGTCAATCCATCAACCACCAGAAGTATCTACGCCAGTTTTGGAAATTGAGCACGGTATGGAGGATGTGTTCATGTCGGGTTTTACCTTGGCCGAGCCTCGGGTAGTTCAGAACATCATGGCTATTTGTAGACGTCCCCCGAACGCCTCGGGAGGGTTAGGTCCCGTTCCGTTCGTATTGGGGTCACTACAGTTCAAGGACTCAAATGTCACGGTTCTTAATCTTGAACCAAAGAGTCCAAATCCAGCAAATCGTTTTGAAGAAAAACAGATTTTGAAAAGTAGTGCCAAACATGGACTGCTTTGCGGATTCTGAGTCGCCACCTAAATATTTAAAATGGGAAATTTAGAAACCACGACTCGGTCTTGAAGGCCATGTCCGTCATCACCAAAGTGGTCTTGGCTCGGGAGCTTGGATGCGTTCGGGAAGGTCGACTATGAGCACCCCCTTCGCCGGTCCGAACCGGCCTCTACTAACCATGATATCCGTTTTTGAAAACATTACATGCTCTTATTCAATTATTAGCCTAAATTACTATGTTATGCATGCAAAACAAGTATAAACTAGATTGCCTAATTTGGAAATAAACATTACATATTAGATTCGTTTTGAGAATGCTTTGGAATTTGCTACTTTCATAGTAGGCTAAAACACAGTTTCACCGAGTTTTCCAACTCAAGCAATCCAACCTCCACCCACAGCCATTCAAACAGTTTATCTCACATAAGCACTTAGCCGCATGGTAAGCATACTGTCATGGCAACATTCACACGCATGCGATATGCTAAAGCATAAATACTTACATCGTACTCCGTGCCAAAACAATAAACTAGTTAGCAAACATGCATGCCCTAGTTCATGTTAGAGTGACTAATGCATCGCATACAACATGTAATTAGGATAGGCTCGGCTAACCCTAAAAATGGCATGTGAAATGCAATCATTTGATGCACGTATTCAAGTTAGATTTGAAAATACAATGCGGTTTGTATGATGTACCGAGCCCGGTGTATGTAAACAAATGCATGGATGCATGCATACATTGCATAAGGTATGCTAAAATAAACGTGCCCTAATCTACCATCATAAGCGGGTAAATAAAAGGGAGAAAGAAATGGGGGTTGGAAGACATGCACGCACTCACCCACACTTATTACAAATACGCCCTCACTCGGAGGGACCAAAAGAATAATACAAATTAATTAACTACGCAAGCTAATTAAATATTACAAATTAATTAAATTAACAAAATAATTAATCTAAGAAAAAGCAGAAGCGCCTCAGGCGAGGCTCAATGCACTGCAGCTCGGATTCCGCTCGAAATTGCACTGCCATGCCTAGCTTGCCTCTGTTTTCCCTGCTTTGCACCTCAGAAGACTGCCAAAACCTCAGAACTACTTCCTTGGATGCTGGGGATCACCACTGGCTAAACAGAACATCCACCGGCTGCTATCTGTGGCCATCGGCACAAAATATACCCATCGGCTGTTGATTGACTGCCGGTCGGCACTAAACACTGCCGGCCGGCACTGAATGCCTGCAGAACCTGCAACTCACAGCAGCAGAGGGCAAAAACTTGCATGGCAATGTAATTCCAACAATGTGTGCACCAATCACATTCCTTATCATGTTGATGACTCAAAGGAAGATGTGCCTCGGTTCTCGGACCACCAATCACGCATTTCCATGCATGATGGCCCAAAGAACCAAGTGTGCAACTTTGATTTCAAATGCATGCAATGCAAACAAGCACATAAGGGTGCTAGACCTCTATCACACACACTTCAAGAGGCCAAGCATGCACAATGCAATGCAATGAAGTCCTAAGCATGTCGTCTATATGCAATATGGGCAATGCAATATACTTATGCAAACATACAAGTGAACATGCAAGATAAGCATGCAAACCAATTGAAGGATGGACTTAAACATGAATTGGCCAACTCTAAAAGGCTCAAAACAGTGGCCAAATGCTATAGAAGTGAAGACTAAGATACATGCGATACATGTACACATGTAAGCATACATAATCCAACACTTAGGCATAAACAAGACAACATTCAAGCACACTTGAAATGAGTTAAACATGGACAATTAGCATGCATAGAAAGCTCTGAAAATTATGCGAAATATGATGCTAAACCAAGCAACAAAGTAGGCTAAGCATGCAACAAGTGGCCCAAGTACTTAAGGCAAACCAATGAGGCATTGAACCACACATATTACAACCACACATGGTAACACTTAACCAATTAAAACAGAGTTTTAACACATAAAACTAAGCCCAAAAGACCCCTTAGATGGCATCTAAATGGCATGAATCCAAAGGCATGCGCAAATGCTAAAACATGAGGCATACAACACATGCTTTTAAAGCATTAAAGAGGTGACTAAGGCAAGCATACAAGCACACCAAAGGGACTGAAATGACATGCTAGATGGTTCCAAACCATCAAAAATAATGCAAGCAAGTCGTGCCACACACTCATGCTCTTAAGGCTAACAAGCCAAATACAAAGAGGCTACAAGATACATGCTAAGATTGACCAAAACAACTTAGGACAGACCTAAAGCATGGCAAAATAAGCATATACGCTTCATGGATCTAGGCCTAAAGCATGCTCAAACTAGGGCTAACAACCTAGGCATGTTAAGGGACCAAAGAGGCATTACAAAGCAACCATGCAAAACATGCAAGGAGTACTAAAACCAACACTTAGCAATGTCATATTAGGGCATAATAAACATAAAATGCAGCCAAGACATGCTCTTCAAACTTTCGAAACTAAGCTCCCTTAAGAGGCCAAATCTTGCCCTTTTCATGGACAACAAGCAGAGTGGGTGCCGCCCCTCCTTCTTGGGACTTTAAGGCATCATCTACACCACTGAAATCCCTCAAGATTTTAGTGGTGAAGAGACCCAAACACCAAAATCCCGGAGCTCCCACAAAATAGCACAAAATGAGGCCTTTTCAAGGCCTAAGGGTGGTCAAACCTCCCCAAAGCACAAAGTACCCTTAATAAACTATCAAGAGGACTAAAAAATAGAACTTTTTTGTATTAAACACTAAGCACAAAAACAGTTCAAAGATAGGTAAAAAAGGAGTGCAAGAATGGGGTAAATAAAGCAAGTTTCTCACCCTTGTTGACCTTCTTCACAAATGTTGACTTTGTTGCTTCCTTGAGCTCAAAACCAGTCAAGAACACCAAGAACAACCTCTTGGAACCTCAGAAACCAAGGAAAGGTGAAACACTAGGTGTTGATGTGCAATAGTAAGACACAAACACCTAGTCACACAAACAAGAGAGAAATATAGATATAGGATATGTTTTGAACCCTAACCCTAAAACCAGAGCTCCCTCTCACCTTTCTAACCAAAACTTTTCTAACCCTAATGCAAAGAGAGAAGGCCTTCTCTTATAGGCAACCATCTTGTAAAGTTTGTCAAACAAGCTTACAAGGAGGGCATCCCTCCATACACGTGGATGGAGGAAAAATCTTAACAAGCTGCGAAAATATCTCCAAAAGCGGTGAGTCGGTAATTGGGCAAAAATGTCATTTTGACAAATTTTAGTGCCGGCCGGCAACAAAGAATGTCGACCGGCACAATATAGTGCCGGTGGCAACATCAACCAGCCGGTGGCCTCTAGCCACTGCCGGTGGTGTGTGGGGATGCCTCAAAAGGCATTCCCTGCCCCTCCAAGGCAAAACACAAGTGTTTGGTGCACAACCAGACACAAAACGGTCAAGTTCGGAGGTCTTGAGGCAAGGCACGTAGCCGAGAACTCAGGAACTCTAAGCGAACACGAACATGGATAATCACCGAGTGTTCAAGCGGTGGCGTCAAGTCTTGAGGCGGTCAAAAATGGGGTGTCTCTGATTTGCCCCTCTTTGACAGAACTCGGAAGTCATAACAATGACGGGAGTGAATGTCAAAGCCCAGAGACGACCCATTTTTGACAAGGCCGAAGACTTGGACAAACATGCAAGACAAACAAGGTATGCGCCCGAAGGCAGGGGCAAAATGCAAGACAATGTAAGAAGCCAAGCATAACTTATGATCATGCAAAGAAAGCTGTAATGAAGCACACATGCAACAGTTGTAAGCTATCATACGCCAATCTACACTACAATGCAGAAAGGATGTAAGAGAATTATGCAATTCTCAAAATGTCTCACTCGGAGGATACAATACCTGTGCGGCTCGTCCGGTTGCACCGGCCTCAAATGAACCATACATACAATATCGTGCCTGAAAAGAAAGCAAACTTAACAGGTACAATATTGTTAGCCATATGCATGATAATGCAAAATGAATGCAAGATGATATGCATTATATACAAAATGATGTATGAACAATGCAAATGATAATGCAATGCAATTGAAACAATGCAATGCAAACTAAATGCAGAGCAATCGAATCATGATTCAATCATGAGCGGTTCGAAACCACACATATGTCAAATAGATTGATGGAAGTAACGAGTCCGTCTACCATAGAACGATGTCTGAACTATGAGTGATGTAGACGGACACAAGAACAAGTATTGGGTGGAATGACATAAGTGGGGTGACAACCCGCTGAGGAAAGAATAATGATCCTAATGCCGGATGCAATAATTACACTACAATGTAATATCTACAATGGATATGGCGTGTAGCCAAACCGTATCTTGCTTAGGAAAGGCATGCACACATACAAGCCATGTCTAACACAGAAAAGGTGCCGCAACCTCAATCCAACATACCAGCGTGGAGTAGGCACGATACACATGTAGAACTGTGCTTCAACGTGAAAAGTAAGGGCACATACCAGACCAAGCTCAACAAGGAAAGGTGCAAGCCATAGATGGCAGACGATGCAGTGGATGCATGCAACTAAAATGCAATATATACAATATGCAATGGAATGAATATTTACAGAAAATGCATGACATATGCACTATACTACAATGATGATGCATGATATATGCAGGTTTTGAAATGCATGACATATGCAATAGTTACAAATGATGATGACAATGCACGTGTTTTACAATGATGCATGTTGTTTTTGTATTATTATTATTTTTTTTTAAATGCATGACATATGCAGGATTTACAAATAATGCATGACAATGCACTATGATGCAACGACTATGATTGCAGCTTTCCCTATCTTACCAACAGGGCGATGTACTAGGTTGGTTCAGTATCCAGAATTGAGGCGTGGACACGCCACCTCAACCTATGGGGCTTCCATACAGATTTCAAGCCGAGGGTACACCCCCTGGGTATTTAAACCAGACTTTAGTCTCGAAAATTCCGAACCTTTGTGTTCTAGGCATAAGCCGTTCGAACTCTAGTTTTCACCGTCCGAGTTGGTCTTCTAGGAACTCACCACAAAAACAGGCAGGCAGGTGACTTTGCAGGACCACGAAAGTCGTTCGGGACATGACAAACACGAAGAATTGCACCTTGAGGATTTAAGGTCTCCTAGACCGGGGTGCAATGCATGACAATGCATGTTGTTTTTGAAATCTGGCATGTAGCGTGATTTTTTGAATGCATGACAATGCATGAATTTGAAATGTCTTGACAACCGCATTGGCTTTATGAATGAATAACAATGCATGAATCATGTGTGCGAAAACGAGTCTTGCACCTTCCAAGTTTAAGGTCTCCTAGACCGTGATGCAAAACGATGCATGACAATGCATGCTACGCATGTGTTTTGAAGTGCATGACAATGCGAATGGCGCGGAGGCGCATGTATTGAAATGTATGATGCATGATTTGAAAGGTGTGACCACGCGCCTTGCTTTTGAGATGCATAACCATGCAAGTGGCGGGTTTAAGGTCTCGCCCGGACCGTGGGGCAATGCATGAATTGAGATCACGGTGCACAAGGCGATGCTGATGCGGGATTGCGTGATAGAATGCATGCCAAATGCAAGGAGATCAAAATATACGATCGTTAGACAACGCGAGTGCACAAGACAGTGCGATACGATGCATGCCAAATGCGATGAGGTGCATACCTTAATGCACCGAAGGTCTTGCACCTCCCGAGGATTTAAGGTCTCCTAGACCGTGCATGTTTAAGGTCTCGCCAGACCAGGGGCGAAAAACAATGAGGTGCGCAAGATAGCGCGATGAAATGCAAAATGAGATGCATGATGAGGCCCGCGTACCTCATGGATGGAAAATGCAAAATGAAATGCAAAACGAGACACGCGTACCTCATTTGAATGGAAAATGAAATGCAAAACGAGGCACACGTACCTCATTAAATGGAAAATGAAATGCAAAACGAGGCACACGTACCTCGAGATGCAATGGAAATGCAAAATGAGGCACACGTACCCCATTGAATGGAAAATGAAATGCAAAACGAGGCACACGTACCTCGTGATGCAATGGAAATGCAAAATGAGGCACACGTACCCCATTGAATGGAAAATGAAATGCAAAACGAGGCACACGTACCTCGTGATGCAATGGAAATGCAAAATGAGGCACACGTACCCCATTGAATGGAAAATGAAATACAAAACGAGGCACACGTACCTCGTGATGCAAATGGAGTGCAAAATGAGGCACACGTACCTTATTAAATGGAGAATGAAAATGTAAGTATGACACGCATGCCATACGACAATGCAAAACGGTGCAAGTCGCAAGGGACGTGCAAGATGGCGCGATCTGATCGCGCCGGACAATGTGATGGATGTGCAACGCTACGCAGAACTTTTGAATCTTATAAAAGACAAAAGGATACAAAAGGATACAATCTTTGCTTGGATCTGGGTGCCACGCCTGAAGACACGGTCGAGGTAAGCGGAGGCGGTTGGCGTCGAGGATGCATTTTCTTGCACTTTCTTGAGCTATGAAGACCCAACCGCTCACATAGCTAAACAAAGGTGTGGGAACACCACCGGCTGGAAGGTGGCCATTGTACCATTTGCTAAATACTCCATCGGCACAATATTGTCTTGCCGAGCTAAAATAGTGCCGACCGCCAAATCGATCGGCGATCTCGACTTTTCGACTTGGGTCTTTTAAAATAGGGTTTCTAAACCCTATTTTCTTATTCCCTTGCCGTCGAAAAACTTCTCCCTCTCTCTCTAGAGCCTCTTCTCCTCCTCTTTTCTCCGTTTCCTTGGATTTTCGCGACATTTTCGTCGTTCGATTCGCGAAGTTCGTCGTGTTTCGGACATTTTCGACCGATCGAAATTTCATTTCGGCGCTTCCTTTGCTATTTCCACTTTTTCGGGACTTGTTCCCCTCGATTTCCTCTTCATTTCCGTGCCTTTTCCCATTCCGACCTTTCCGGTCATTTTTGGCCCGCTCGGGGTTGACTTTTTTGGTTGACTTTTCACATTCCGGCCATTCCGGCTATTTTCTCACCACCATTGCCATGGCTGACGATATTCCACACGTCAGGACTCCCCCGGAT
Organism: Camellia lanceoleosa; assembly: GCA_025200525.1. Lineage (NCBI taxonomy): Eukaryota > Viridiplantae > Streptophyta > Magnoliopsida > Ericales > Theaceae > Camellia > Camellia lanceoleosa. The sequence continues at coordinate 54,048,355 of CM045761.1, read as the reverse complement.
CACGAGATGGATCCCGAGGTCGAGCTTCTCCCATTGAGCGAGCGTCCCTTCGACCCGGCGACCTACCGCCTGGCGATCCACGTTCTACCTCCGGATGGTCTTCGCCATTTCATGGCCGGACCGGACGGCTGGACGGAGTTTCTCTTGTGGCCGACCTCTCACCTATCCTTGGTAACCACGAGGTAACATTTTTTCTCTGCTTTAAATTTCTGCAATGTAGAACTGTTAATTGCCATAGCTGAATCTGTTCTTTAACTGCTTAGCTCTAATACCCTGTAGACTGTAGTTGACCGCAATCATACTTGCAACTGATATCTGGTTAAGAACGACACATGCACCCACGTTGCACTAGCCTTAAACTACTCAAACACACGGCATACCCTATACTTTAATGCAAATCTACCGACACCCGGCACTCATTTGAATATGAAAATATATTGTATTCTGTACTTAAACTGGAACACTCAAAACACGCTGACACATCATACGTTGTAGTCCACGGTAGGCGCACTATAACCCGATATCTGTTTGAATAAAACAACGTGCACACATGCACCATATCTGTATGCTGAGCCTCACAAACACCGACACATCACGGTAGTAGTCCCGTAGTACACTGAAACCTGATATCTGCTTGGATCTGAAAAATGTGCATACGTGCACCATGTTTACATTGCACTTACTCAAAACACGCTGACGCATCAAACACTGTAGTCCACCATAGGTGCACCAGCACCCGGTATCTGTTTGAATCTGAAAAACTTGCACGCATGCTAGATTTGTATCGACTTTAACATGTTTCCTCAAAAATGTACATTTCATATTGCTTCGCAACTATTTGTTTGAAAACAGGGAGACTCCCATACCATCCGCGGGTATGGGAATGTCGCGGCTCGAGATTGGTATTTGGAGCTTCCCGAGGCGGTTCGACGCATCGTGGACGAGGCGGGCTTTGGTTCCTCTTGCGGTGCGACGACTTCTTTGCTGCGAGCCTCTTCTAGCTGCCCTGGCAGAGAGGTGATGGGACACCACCGACTCGTTCCACCTATCCGTGGCGGGAGACATGACGATGACTCCCTACGACTTCTCGGTGCTCACCAGCATCGGGGTAGGGGGTGATCCGATCCCCTTCGACACCGACATGGATGAGTGGACCGCCGCTCAGATCTATTTGCTTGGCGGGGCGCCACCTCCTGGTCGTCGAGCTTTGTCGCTATTCTGGTTCGAGGTGCGATTGAGTGTAACTGCGTTGGTGGCGGCGCTCCGATGACCAGGGCGGCCGTAAGCGATATCGTCGGCTTTGATGTTTTTATTGGGGCGACCCTCTTCGCCGGCAGGCGAACACCGTGCCTCTCTGCCTACTCAGCGCACTGGTGGATGTCCGGGACGTGTTGTGTTTCGACTGGGGTGGTGCGGCTCTGGCCACCCTCTACGGCTACATGAGCTCAGTCTCGCGGCGTGGCGATTACTCGGAGGCTCTTGGCGAGCTTGGGAATGCGTCTTCTTTTCGCTTTACATTTACATTACATGCTACGTACTCACTGCGCACTTGTAGTCTGTTTTACACTTCTTTATCTTGTACGGCCCACACATACTTCTACTTTACTTGTTGTACCTTGTTTACTGTACACTCTGTTCAATACCTGCACAACCTACGACTCTGCTATTTACGCTTTATTACAGATACCTTTTCGATAAATGTTACGGTATTCACTTTGCGGTTGTGGGTTTCGCCTACTTTCAGTGGAGCAGTCTTGGGAAGCGAGACTCCTCTAGTCATTCCCTTCTCGCGTCGCTACGATGGGAGGTGCACCGAGGCAGCCAGACTTTCAGCTTCTTCCGCCGTTACTTTGACACCATCACCCCTGCCGAGGTATGTTTTACTTGCAGTTCATTTAAGCTTCACTTTTCCACTGCATATTTGCAATGCCAGTGGGTAACAAACTGTATTTCAATTTCAGATCACCTGGCAGCCGTGGGCTCCTCTGCCAGCGATGGTGCGGGATCGGTTTGCCGGCGCCGTCGAGACCTCGCGTTACCGGATTTTGCTAGAGGGCCCGGTCTGTCGGGCTTGGTACCTGGGCGAGCGCTTCTTGCGTCAGACCCTGGGCTTACCTGAGCAGATAGTCCCGGTGCACCCTCCTGAGCATATGAGGGACAAGGCATTTCACGTGGCGGATGGCGAACTACACCATCGGTTTGGGAAGCGGAGCACGGCGAAGCGATTACTCGAGTACGTCCGGACCTTCATCATCGACGGTGAGTGGTGGTCATGGTGAAGAAGACTGCGGATCGTGGCCGGGCGAGGAGTAGAGGAGGTCTTAGGGAGGCTCGAGTCCATGACAATGAGTCGAGAGGGCGGAGGCTAAATGCCCGCTTTGCCTTTTTCACTGTCTTTCCGGGGGTCGGATGGGGTGACCTATCAGATTCCCTTCGCCCCTCCGTCAGCTGATCACGAGTTTGTTGGTATCCCCGACTTACCTCAGGTATGTGTTACTGCATTTCTGTACAGTCATTTCGTTTTAGTTTATTTGATATTCCATAGAATATTGATGCATCCGATATTTTTTGTAGGCTTCCTCCGAGTACACCCGGCAGTCATTGGAGCTGAATGCCTCCATGGTGGGGATGTTACAGCGGACCTTTGAGTTCCTAGACTTTTATGGCCTTCCGGTATGTTCTCTCTGACATAGCTTCAAACCATATACAAACTGCTTCGCATAATCTGATGCATAACACAACACTGGATACCCAGCCCTCACGACGCTTGATATACTGTATTCATATACTGCACTCTGCACTGATAAACTGCTCACGGCATTCATACTCTGTATTCATACACTACATTATGCACTGATTAAACTGCTCACGGCATTCACACTCTGTACTCATACACTGCATTCTGCACTGATTAAACTTCTCACGGCATTCAACTTTGTACTCATACCTGCTGCATTACGCGCGATAAACCACTCACGGCATTCACACAGTACTCATCATACAACGTTTGCAGCGATAAAGCGCTTCATGTGTACTAATGCATTTGCCTTCCGATTTTTCAGCCTCTCTTCCCGATTCCTCCTGTGGGTGGTGGCGCTCCATCTGGACCTTCCATTTCTACTCGGGATGGCAGGATATTCCCCCACACCAGAGGAGGGCGTACTTACGCCGGGAGCAGTTCGCGGGCTCCAGTTCCAGACGACCAGTCTGAGGAGGAGGCGGAGGCATCCGAGGAGGAGGCCGGCTTGGGCTCAGACAGTGACACTTCTGATGATGCCCCTGGACTTCTGCCCAGGAAGAGGGCGAGGACAGATCTCCTAGCGCGAGGCCATTGATGACACTGATGACCCAGACTTTTGCTATCTCTTTTATTTCTTTCTTGTACTTTTCTCTTTTTTTGGTAGATAGAGTACTTTGTCTTTACCATTTGGCGATTTTTGTTTCAAAACTATGTATTTGAAAAAGATGATATGAAATGAAACAAACTTTTTATGCGAAAAGAATGTTATATCTGTACATATCTGCATCTTTCATACTTTGCCTTTGCATGGCGTCATGTTATACCTCGAATGTAAATGATATTGATCATTGTATGGCGAGCAATTATACTATGATAATCGGATAACCAACCAATTATGACAAAACAACTCATACAAACCCCTTGCCCAAAGCTGGATACAAAGCCCATACTCTGTGGGGACTAATCTGCGGGATTGACACATGCATAACCCATAACACGACGTTGGTTCATTACGCACCACAAACCCTGAACAAATAGCCCCAATCTGACGAGACGGATCACAAAGCTGACACGGTTGCAGTTGAAACACACTCGGATGTTCCAAATTTTCCCTTTCCTTCTCTTGCTTTGCACGGATGTAGAGAATGGCACAGCATTCTGAGCACAGGCGATTTTTTTGAAATAAGGAAGGGTTTTCAACCAGGGTGTCGAGCCTACCACAAGACACGACGAGATAGACTCAAACAAAGAAACAAAAGGCACATGACCTGACATAACGAGACATGCTCGGAAAAGACTAGAAGCCAAAAGCAAGACCGACAAATCAGAAGACACGACACACGGACGTGTTTACAAAGCCCTCAGATCTCGAGGAGCAAGTTCCTTCGGGTGTTATTTCCCACCCTTTCTTATTTGCGATACTCACATCACTCGGCCCTCAAGCTCGATTTTTCTCACAAAACCCTTCTCCTTACTTTTCTCTCAACTTACTCCTCTCCATTCTTTATTCTCTCATTTTTCATCCCTCCCCAGAGTAATTGATAGATGAATAGGAGGTTGTGGGTTCACGCCCCTTGCTAGCTTACGGCTATTTCTTACAGTAGATAAAGTGCCTTTCGGGCAAGTCGTTGGCAATGAGGAAAACGAAGACTGACTCAATTATGCCCCTAGTTCGTCACTTTGACCATTTTTCATTTTCTAAAACAGTTTTGATCAAAATGAGAGTCGGATAAACACACTTATTCAATTTTTGATTTGAAAATCATGCAAGTCAGGCTGTGAGCACTGAAAATTCTCCTTTTTGAGTCCAAACATGGTCCAATTTTGAAAATGAAACAGTTTTCGAGAAAATAGATCAACCTCAGTAAAAATTTTCAAAAACCATTTTTGCAAACAATCAACGCTCAACGGCCTTGAACTTACCTCGAGATGCGCAACCTCGAATCGGAGACGATGGAAAATTGCCCCTGGCTTAAGGGGGGAAGGCAATGGAAAGTTGCCCCTGGTTTGGACGGCAACTCAGGGCAACTTATGGCAATGGATGGCAACGGAAAGTTGCCCCTTGTTTGGATGATGCCGCGGCATGTTGTAAGCCAGTCCTCGTTGATGACAATCGGACCCTCGGACGCGGATGAGTCGAAGATGGCTTGAATCCATATATGGACACAGTCACAATGGGGGGCGTTAGTGGTTTGGCTTCAAGATGAAGTTGGTCACGTAATTCCGGGTTGCTGCAATTGAGACATTAGATTCGGAGGAGGCACAATTTGATCAAAACCATGACATGGACTAAGACGCTATGGAAGCGTTGGGGGCTGGACTTCAAGATGAAGTTGCCTACGTATCCCAAACATGGGAATCAAGCCTTACGTAGTTCCGGTTAAGGTACACTCGGGTATTTTAACCTTCACTATTTAGGCTCTAACTTTTGCCAAGGTGCCCAATGCGGGTTTTCGACCTTGCGAGCTATGTTTTTTTTCATTCTTTTTCTCTTCTTTTCTTTTGCATTTCTTTTCTTTTCTTTCTTTTCTTTTGCTATTGTTTTTTTGTATTTTTCTTTTCTGTTCTTTTTCTTTGCTCTAACTTTTACCTGGGCCGCCCTTTCGGGTTTTCGGCCCAGCGAGCCTCTCAAAGGGTAAAAGTGTAACAAGTCCATGCCAAATGGTTTTGAAGTCGAAGCCCTCTGTATCCAAGGGAATAGTATTGCGTTGACTTGCGAAAGGTCCATCACGGTTGCTTCACGAGCCTTGCACAGTGGGATCGATCTTCTTGATCGGCGTTGATGCCTCTTGTTCGAGGTTGCTTCAAATTGGGCCACCTGAGCGTTTCATGATCTTGTCGTTTGAATGGATCCGGTTTGTAATATGAAGAATTGAAACTTGAGGCGAAGGCGATCTGGTGCACAATCTCAAGAGCGGTTCCCCACCGGTCTTCGCAAGACTGCGCAAAATGTTTTGTTTTTGAAAGTTTTTAAGAAAGCGACAAATCGCTCATGTTGAAGATAGTGTGAAACCAGTCTGGATCAGGCCAGGGTCCTTCTCAGTACTCACGCCGACAAGCGTGATTTCATTCATTAAAAGCTTAGCAGGCCTCTCTTTCTCTCGAAATGATCAAAATTTTGCAAAAACCCGAGGAATTCCTTCCTCTTCGTTTTTACCACCGCAGTGTTCGAAAAGGGTTTTTATGAAAAGCTTAGGTCATTATGACGATGTTTAAGGCACAAGAGAGCAGGTGAAATGCACTGTCGTTCCATTCACATCCTCTGGCACGGCTAACTCAAATAGCAACAAGTACGGAACGTGATAGCCACAGCTGTTTCATTCAGATTTGTTGGCATAACTGGCTCCTCGGCAGCAAACAGGCTCAAAAAGCAAAAGCAACTAATTACAAGACAAAACGGTGTTTGAGGCAACAACCCCGAAATCACCTGGTATACTATACAAGAGGGCCGACTCGTTACAACAAAGACAGACCACAGAAGCAAAAAAGACTGACTCAATACAGAGAGACAGACTCAAAAACAAAACAAAAGACTGACTCGACACCCAAGTCAGGATTTACAAAACTAGCATTGACAGGTGCTCAAAAATGCGTGCCAAATGCCACATCCAAACATGTACCAGACACTGTCCGCAGGCGGTTCACCTTCTGATTACATACTTGCAGCATCTGTATCCTCAAAATCCAACAACTGAGCGGTGACGGACTTTACTGAGGTAGGCGGGAGGATAACCCCGTTGTCAATCAAATCTTGCACCTCGTCTTGGGGCGAAGCAGTTGTCGATAGCATGGCGGTCTGGCGGTGAATACGCCTGATCTTGAGTAGGGTCATGAGTGTCAGGGAGATTCTTTGGGGGAGGCCGAGGCTCCAGGGGTTTAAGGTGTCCCCTCTCAGTAAGGATTTGAAGCGCCTTGGACAATGGCATATAGAGAGCATGGAAGACCCTGCGCCCTCGGGGCAGGTACTTTGGAGTCTGAGCACTCTTGCTAGATGCACTGGCGAACGGATCGGCGGGTGCGGCCTTGGGTTTCTGATCCTTCTTAGATGCGAGGTTGGGAGCGGGAAGAACTATTTTGGCATGACGGGGCCTATCCCGATTCTCTGATTGACTGGAGTTGCCCTCGGGCGGAGTAGGGAAAGCATCCTCCACAACTTTTGACATAACTGCGAATATCTGTTGCTTGTTCATCCCTCCGGCTTTCAAAGCCTCTCGCCTACCGGTTGTTCGATAGGGTCAAGATTCCGCCTTTATCTTGCCTTTGTCTCGGCCTCGGCGATCTAGAGTTTGGTTCGATCGTCGTTGCCATATATTTGAGGCCATCTCCGGTTGGTTGAGTTCAATTACAATTCGTCCCAGTAGCGGGGGCTCTTGGGGTATAAAGCCTCCGGCATATGGTGCAGCTGGTGGCGAAACAGACATCCCATAGGCAAGATCCGCCACGGACCTTTGAAGATCACCTATCATTCCCATTAGTTCAAATGTAGTAGGCTCGCGAGCCTGATATAGTTGAGGGGTCCAAATTGGATGTGCGTCAGGCGACCTGGGTGGATGCGGCATGTCAACAGTAGTCTCATCCTGTGGGGTAATTCCTTGACTCAATGCGGCCGTCATGACCACAATCTCTTCTGAGTTTTTGCGTCATGTTCAGTTCTGCCTCAGCAAGTAGAAGACACTAGTATTACGGATCAACTCTCGAATCTCGGCGAAACGAAAACCAAGCAGCATTTCAGCCCCAACCAGATCAAACACGGGTGTAGCCTATCAACTGCACTCTATCACTGATCACTGTTCCCCAGAATCACTGTTCAAAACTGAACTAACACCCGCAGACATAACTGATTCTCAACAACACCGAGCATCGGTGCCCTCGGGCTGATGCAATCTTGCAAACTGATATGTGTGTTCCTGTAGAGATACACTCTAAAAGCACATAGCAGGTAAAGGAGAACCAAAACACCCCTATGTTGGGGTAGGGTTTCCCTGTCCTATTTTGTCAGGAGCTAGGGTTTCACTATGCAAACAGCGGTTTCAAACAACCTATATCGGGTAAGCAACCTGTCCTAGCTTGGAATGGTCACTATGTATCCGAATATGCACTAGGTCGAATGGTCAAAAAGGGTGCCCCGATAAGAACCGGGGTTTGTGTTCTATCTTGGCAGAGCCATAACCGTCACCTTATGGTCATGCCTTGACAAGACAAGCCTCTAGCAAACCGCTCAGGAATAGCAGATGTCCAACACGGTGTCCTAGGCGCACCAATGCACATGTAATGCAAAGAAACACATAAGTGTAGTCAAAACAGGATATCACGAGTTCGAGTCAAGCTCTCTAAACCTCCCAAGATGGCCAGAAGCGTCAGAGTCTCATACGCCCGGGAGGTTAGGTCCTGCGTTCGTATTGGGGTCACTACAGTTCAAGGACTCAAATGTCACGGTTCTTAATCTTGAACCAAAGAGTCCAAATCCGGCAAATCGTTTTGAAGAAAAACAGATTTTGAAAAGTAGTGCCAAACATGGACTGCTTTGCCAGATTATAGAGTCGCCACCTAAATATTTAAAATGGGAAATTTAGAAACCACGACTCGGTCTTTGAAGGCCACATAATGTCATCACCAAAGTGGTCTTGGCTCGGGAGCTTGGGTACGATCGGGGAAGGTCAGCTATGAGCACCCCCTTTCGCCCGGTCCGAAGACCGGCCTCTACTAACCGTGATATTCGTTTTTGAAAAAATTACATGCTCTTATTCCAATTATTAGCCTAGAATTACTATGTTATGCGCGCAGCAAACAAGTATAGACTAGATTGCCTAATTTGGAAATAAACATTGCATATCCATTCGTTTTGAGAATGCTTTGGAATTTGCTACTCGCAAGTAGGCTAAAACACGGATTTCAACGAGTTTTCCAACTCAAGCAATCCAACCTCCACCCACAGGCATTCAAACAGTTTATCTCACATAAGCACTTAGCCGCAAGGTAAGCATATTGTCATGGCAACATTCACACGCATGCGATATGCTAAAGCATAAATACTTACATCGTACTCCGTGCCAAAACAATAAACTAGTTAGCAAACATGCATGCCCTAGTTCATGTTAGAGTGACTAATGCATCGCATACAACATGTAATTAGGATAGGCTCGGCTAACCCTAAAAATGGCATGTGAAATGCAATCATTTGATGCACGTATTCAAGTTAGATTTGAAAATACAATGCGGTTTGTATGATGTACCGAGCCCGGTGTATGTAAACAAATGCATGGATGCACGCATACATTGTATAAGGTATGCTAAAATAAACGTACCTTAATCTACCATCATAAGCGGGTAAATAAAAGGGAGAAAGAAATGGGGGTTGGAAGACATGCACGCACTCACCCATACTTATTACAAATATGCCCTCACTCGGAGGGACCAAAAGAATAATACAAATTAATTAACTACGCAAGCTAATTAAATATTACAAATTAATTAAATTAACAAAATAATTAATCTAAGAAAAAGCATAAAAGCGCCGAGGCGAGGGCTCAATGCACGCCGCCGATTCCGTCGAAATTACCTTTGCCATGCCTAGCTTGCCTCTGTTTTCCCTGCTTTGCACCTCAGACGCCAAAACCTCGTAACTACTTCCTTGGATCTTTGGGGATCACCATCAAGCTAAAATGAACATCCACCGCTGCTATCTGTGCCATCGGCACAAAATATACCCATCGGTGATTGATTGATCCGGTCGGCACTAAACATGCCGGCCCGGCATGAATGCGAGAACACGCAACTCACAGCAGCAGAGGGCAAAAGCTTGCATGGCAATGTAATTCCAACAATGTGTGCACCAATCACATTCCTTATCATGTTGATGACTCAAAGGAAGATGTGCCTCGGTTCTCGGACCACCAATCACGCATTTCCATGCATGATGGCCCAAAGAACCAAGTGTGCAACTTTGATTTCAAATGCATGCAATGCAAACAAGCACATAAGGGTGCTAGACCTCTATCACACACACTTCAAGAGGCCAAGCATGCACAATGCAATGCAATGAAGTCCTAAGCATGTCGTCTATATGCAATATGGGCAATGCAATATACTTATGCAAACATACAAGTGAACATGCAAGATAAGCATGCAAACCAATTGAAGGATGGACTTAAACATGAATTGGCCAGCTCTAAAAGGCTCAAAACAGTGGCCAAATGCTATAGAAGTGAAGACTAAGATACATGCGATACATGTACACATGTAAGCATACATAATCCAACACTTAGGCATAAACAAGACAACATTCAAGCACACTTGAAATGAGTTAAACATGGACAATTAGCATGCATAGAAAGCTCTGAAAATTATGCGACATATGATGCTAAACCAAGCAACAAAGTAGGCTAAGCATGCAACAAGTGGCCCAAGTACTTAAGGCAAACCAATGAGGCATTGAACCACACATATTACAACCACACATGGTAACACTTAACCAATTAAAACAGAGTTTTAACACATAAAACTAAGCCCAAAAGACCACTTAGATGGCATCTAAATGGCATGAATCCAAAGGCATGCGCAAATGCTAAAACATGAGGCATACAACACATGCTTTTAAAGCATTAAAGAGGTAACTAAGGCAAGCATACAAGCACACCAAAGGGACTGAAATGACATGCTAGATGGTTCCAAACCATCAAAAATAATGCAAGCAAGTCGTGCCACACACTCATGCTCTTAAGGCCAACAAGCCAAATACAAAGAGGCTACAAGATACATACTTTACCTTCATTGTACCACCTTAACCCATACTCCAAAATAACATAAGAAGGTTCTAAGTACACTAATAAAATGCCAAGGACAATCTTACTTTCCACGCTCGAGCGTCACCTCACCCGCTCGAGCGTTCACAGACCAATAAAGCAGTCCGCTCGAGTGTCAACTTCTCCGCTCGAGCGGAGATTCACAACTTGCAGAATCTCAGGCCGTCTATGAAATTGCTGGGAACCCCAAAAGTCCGCTCGAGCGTTAACTTTTCCGCTCGAGCGGAGGGAAAAGTTCTGGGTCGTTACACATCCCGTTTGGAGTCCGGATGCGTCCGATCATCATTGACTAGAAGTTTGCGCCAGCATATGAATCAATTGCTGCCATAGATGAGGTTCATGACGAGAACCCCTGGTATTACGACATTTGGAATTTCTTGGAGAAGGAAGTGTATCCACTAGGGGCAAATGCCAAGGATAAAAGGGCAGTCAGAAGAATGGCTGTTCAGTTCATCATCTGCGGGGGTAAGCTGTATAAGAGAGGTCATCTGGGAATGCATAAGCTGTGCATTGAAGCCGAAGAATCGAAGCGCCTAATGAAGGCCATCCATGGAGGGGAATGTGGTGCACACATGAACGGGGTGATGTTAGCTCGGAAGATCCTCAGACAGGGTTACTACTGGTCTACCATGGAGGAGGATTGTATCGGCTTTGTTCGGCGATGCCCCAAATGTCAGATCCATGCAAACCGCATGAACATCCCGCCGTCGAAGCTATACAACATGACCTCACCATGGCCATTTTCAGTTTGGGGAATTGATGTGATCGGGGCTGTCACTCCGAAGGGGTCAAATGGGCACCAGTTCATCCTGGTCGCGATAGGCTATTTCATGAAGTGGGTTGAGGCCCAATCATATGTGGTGTTGAAGGCGTTGCATGTTGCGAAGTTCATCGGAAACAACATCATCTGTCGCTACGGGGTCTCGAACGTGATCATTTCAGATAATGGTTCCCACTTCAAGAAAGAAGTGATTAACTTGTTGGAAAAATACAACGTGGCTTTTCATAAGTCATCCACCTATCGGCCGCAAACCAATGGAGCAGTTGAGGCCGCCAACAAGAACATCAAACACATACTGCAAAAGATGGTGGAAACCTACCGGGACTGGCCAGATAAGATGTCGTTTGCTCTGTGAGTCTACCGAACTTCAATTAGAACTTCTACTGGGGCGACTCCGTATTCGTTGGTTTATGGGATGGAGGCTGTTCTACTTATTAAAATCGAGGTTCCCTCTTTGCGAGTACTGGCTGAGTGTCAGATAGCCGAAGCAGATTGGCAGCAAAGTAGATTTGAAGAACTCATGCACTTTGATGAGAGAAGACTGAAAGCACTGTACCATGTTCAAGGTTATCAGCGCAGAATTGCCGGTGCTTTCAATGAGAAAGTTAAGTCCAGGAATTTTGAAGGAAGGAGATCTGGTGCTCAAGGACAACTGAGCTCCTATCTACAACCCTAGGGGCAAGTTCAAACCCAATTGGACTGGTCCCTACATCATCAAGTCTATCTGGTCAGGTGGAGCTGTGGTTCTGATGGACCTAGATGGCCTAGAGTTCTCACAGACGATCAACATGGACAAGTTAAAGAAATATTACCCTTGAGAGGCTTGCTAGGCCAAAAACCCGAAAGGGCGACCTAGGCAAAAGTTAGAGCATTGAAAAAATTGGAAATTATAGAAACTGAGCTCGTAAGGTTGAAAACCCGTAAAGGGCGGCCTTGGAAAAAGTTAGAGCGCAAAAGGAGAGTGAAAATACTCGAGTGAACCCAAGCTCGAACTACGTAAGGCTTGATTCCCATCTTTGGGATACGTAGGCAACTTCATTCTGAAGTTCAGCCATAAACTTTTCCCGATCAACTTTGTCCATTTGATCATCTTGGTCATCTTTGTCTATCCAACATTCGAGAGCTTCAGTGGTGATCTCCGGTACAGTGCTACTCAGACTAGGGGCAACTTTCCAGTTGCTGGGGATCCAGGGTTGTGCGTCTCAATGACAGATCTCAGGCGTGTCCCGTTCTAATCCATATCGAAAATGGTTTTGAAAAGTTTTGATAAAAGTTGACTTTGTTCAAATTAATCTTTTTACAACTTAGACCATTTTTGGACCAAAGCGGAAAATTTTCAGTGCCCACAACCTTCAATTTCATTGATTTCAATACAGAGTTCTCATGCTCTTGCATACAAATTGAATTTGCTTTTTATTACATTCATAAAGAAAACTTGAAAGTACTAATAAAGCAATAAACCCGGGGTATAGATAAGTCAGGTGTTTCTGTGCCCCCCTCCCAGAGCTGGTCGAAGCCTCTGATGCCAAGCTGGGCCCAATCTGTGCCTCTTTATTAAGCCAATCTATGCACTCATCGAACAAAGTGTAACTGAAAGTGGGAGCGGGGGCCAGGAGCTCTCTAGTCCTCCATCTTTGTCAGATCTGAGACAGCAAGTTGTCGCCTCGGACAAAATGACTCGGTACTCTATCCCCTCTGGCAGGCAAGTCTGATCATGGCCGAACTGGCGCTGGAACCGGAATGGAAAGTAGAACACACCATGCGTTAAGCCAATCAACTGAATCCCAGTCTGTCGGGACATGCTGTAACTCATTGCCGGTAGGTTGAGCCAAGGGCACCGCCAAGCAATACGGTCTACGGACAAGCTGCAAATCCAATCGAACCACCATCCCTTATCAAGGGCATTGACTAGCCATTGCCAGAAGAAGTAGCCGCGAGCTGAGTATGCTGGGCAAGAATCCACAACCTGTAACTTGTCCATCAACCACACCTGGGAAGGGATGAAAAATGAGAGAATAAAAATATAGAGAGATGTACGACGAGAGAAAAGTGAGAAAAAGGTTTTGTGAGAAAAATCGAGCGTAAGGGCCGAGTGATGTGAGCAATACATATGTGAGATTGGGTGGGAAACATTACCTGCAGCAGTAGTGGACTCCCCGCAAATCTAGTCGTCTCTGGGTGATAAAAGGCATCCAAGCCCATCAACGTCTCAGCCAATATCATGGCAATGCAGCTCTTGCCCTCCGTCAAGCCTTGGGTGACCTCGATCAATCGGACACTGATACTTCGGAGCCTAAGGCAAGCAAAAAGTAAGATAGCATGCACAAGCAAAGGGCATGTCGTCGAAAGCCATGCCAATGATGGTCGCCGCGGTCACCGGCATTAGAAAACTGGCAAATCAAACTCGGAATATCCAACATTCCGTCGCAAAATCAAAGATCGAGCATCATGCATGGTCAACCCACACATCCGCCCTAAGGCTCAGGCATGGCCGAACCGGAGTTGAGGCGAGACCTCTTCATTGTGCTCAGATTCCATCAGAGCTTGGAAATCTTCGAAGGTGGGACACACTTCTTGCTCGCCAAAGCTAAAGACATGTGTCACCGGATTCAAAAACCTTGCTGCGGCATGGAGAAACGGAAAGTGCAGCGGGGTACGACCCAGAGTGAATAGTGCATTAATATCGAAGCCTCGGAAACCCAACTTTTCTGAGCCATCCAAGTTGGCAATCCAAGATGTGAGATTCTGGGCAAGAAACTCTTTCATTTGGAGCAAATCAGTGTTGAACTTGGAAAAACTACGAAGTTGAGGCCTTTTGTAAAAGATAAGGTATGAGTGGAGGACAGGTGTCAACATTCTGGTGGTTCTTTCCATTCATGGCCAGCCGGCCAAATATAGTGCCGACCGACTACCATTTCTGGTCGATGGGTCAAAACTGTTGGCCGATGAACATTCCTTGAGGCTGATGGATTTCCCCTATGGTCGGTGGTCTTCCTTCTTGTTCCCTGAGCTGTTTCTGTGTTGAACATGCTGAGAATTTGGGGACTGACACCACTTCCAATGCCCTCCGATGATGATTTTTGCGGAGTCATGCCCGTTTTGCTTATCGAGTTGTTGTATATTTGCTTATCGAGTTGTATTTCACTCTCTTTAAGTCTTTGTTTTGCTTATCAAGTTGTACTAGCCATTGGTTAACTTATCGAGTTTCTTTGTTTTGCTTATCGAGTTGTAAGTCGGTTCACTACCTGATTATTACAACTCAAGTGCTTAATTTTCAAACAAAATTTCAATTTCATTCACATTATTATGTGGTGCCACGTGATGCGATGCATAGAGTACAAATGTAACACCTTTTTGAACAAAATAGCTATTTCATTTCCATCGTGTCTCTACAAGGATACATAGTTTTGAAGAAAGTAAAACCTGCCTAAGGCAGTGCAATGTGCTTAAAACTAACAGTAGAAAAGGAAAGTAAAGCAAAAGGGGAGAAAAGGCGGCAGAATGTCAGGATGATACCAGTAACCTCCCCTTATGATAGATGCACCTCCTGCGCCTTTGTTCGGGTCAATTATACGGTTTGGCACCTTCATTACTTGAGATAGTGCAAGAAAGTGCGCTTTGGAATGTTAATTGGTCTTCGTGCTGACCTCGAGCCATGTCTTTTGTGTGCGATGTTCGGTGCGTGCAAGGAGCATCCTTTCCCGTATCCTTTTATACCTCGCAGATTTCGCAAGTCGCTTTAAACATGTTGTATTACATTGCTTTGATTTGACTATGATTAGCACGCTCGTTACGCGTCCTGCTTTCAACAAATACCTTGTATTGATTTGGTTACATCTCAACAAATGCGAGTAGCATGCCTTCACTATACTTATGCTGTACATGTATTCAAATTCCAATTATACACATTGTATGCGTTATTGCATGCTTTACTTACATGTGTATATGTATTCCCAGGTGGTTACACATTGCATACGTTTTGCGTGTACTCTACTTACATGTGTTCATACCTTGCTTGCTTTACACATTGCATATGTTTCTACGTATGCTTTACTTACATGTGTTTATGCATCTCACAGGAGGTTACACATTGCTTGCGTTAACCCGCATGCTTTACTTACATGTGTTCATTCCTGCTATACACATTGCTTGCGTTATTGCATGCTTTACTTACATGTGTATATGTATTCCTAGGTGGTTACACATTGTATACGTTTTGCGTGTACTTTACTTACATGTGTTCATACCTTGCTTGCTTTATACATTGCATATGTTTCCACGTATGCTTTACGTACATGTGTTTATCCATCTCACAGGAGGTTACACATTGCTTGTGTTAACCCGCATGCTTTATTAAATGTGTTCATTCCTGTTATACACATTAATTGCGTTAATCCGCATGCTTTACTTACATGTGTTCATTCCTGCATGCTTTACCTACATGTGTATATATATATTCTCAGGTGGTTACACATTCTATACGTTCTGCGTGTACTTTACTTACATGTGTTCAAATTCCTTTTTATACACATTGCATACGTTGTCGCGTTATGCTTTACTTACATGTGTTCAAGTTCCTTTTATACACATTGTATGCATTGTCGCATATGCTTTACTTACATGTGTCTACATCTTCACACATTGTGCACGTTGTCACGTGTTCTTTACTTACATACGTTTGGGCTTCCGTAGCATTGTTATGCTTGCCTTTAGTCGCATTGTTAGGCTTTCCACTCGGTTTGCGTTGTCACGCACTTTCAATTGCATTGTCGTGCATACTGCTAACGATATTGTACCTGTTAAGTTTTCTTCCTCTTACAGGCACGATATTATATCTACAGTTCATTTGAAGCTGGCGCGACCAGATGAACCGCACAGGTATTGTATTCTCCGCGTGAAACGTAGCAAGAATTACATAATTCTCTTACATCCTTTCTGCATTGTAATGTAGTTGGATTTATGTCAGATTGCTTAAAACTGTTGCATTTATTGTATGTATATGCTTCGTTACAGCTTTCTTTGCATGATCATAAGTTATGCTCGGCTTCTTGCATTGTCAGTTGCATTTTGCCCCTGCCTTCGGGTGCATATCTTTATCTCTAGCTTGTATGCTTTGTCTAAGTCTTCGGCCTTGTCAAAAATGGGTCGTCTCTGGGCTTTGACACTCACTCCCATCATTGTTATGACTTTCGAGTTCTATCAAAGAGGGGCAACTGTAGACACCCCATTTTTGACCGTCCTCAAGACTTGGACGTCACCGTTTGAACACTCAATGATCATCCATGTTCGTGTTCGTTTTGAGTTCCCGGAGGTCTCGGCTACGTGCCCTACCTCAGGATCTCTCAACTCAACTGTTTTTGTGTTTGGTTTTGCACCAAACACTTGTGTTTTGCTTTTGAGGGGCAAGGAATGGCTTGTTGGCCACCCCCACACCTCACCGGCCATGGCTTGAGGCCACCGGCCCTGGTTTAATACTACCGACCATTGGTGATGGCCAGCCGGAATTTGTTGTGGTCGGTCGACCACCTATTTGGCCGATGGTCTCCTTTTCTGGCCGGTACCACCATTTTGCCTCTTTCAGGCATAGTGCACGCCAGTTGTGCCAGCTGGAGTGCACGGACTTGCACCTTTTGCACCCTTTTGGTCTAGCTTCTCGAGGAAGCTTGGACCTTTGTCTTAGCTTCTCGAAGCAGACCACTATCTCCTCCCTTCTGGCCTCAAGAAGCTTGAATGTCTCTGGCTTCTCCCGAAGCTTGGCCCCTTTGCCTTAGCTTCTTTAAGAAGCCTTGATCCCTTTAGATTAGCTTCTCTTGGAAGCTTAACACTTTGCCTTGCGTATATAAGGAGAGCCTTCCTCTCCTTTGAAGAGGTTCAGCAAAACCAGACCTAATTACATATATCTCTGATATATATCACCCTCTCTCTCTATATCTCTCTCTCTCTCTCTCTTGATTTGTGTGTGTTTGAGAGCCTAAAAGTGTAGTTTGTTCTTAGTTTTGCACTAGAACACATAGTATTACACCATACTTCGACTTTGGAGGTGTTGTGGGTTTGTTCTTCAAGTTTTGAGCTAGTTTTGATCAGAAGAAGATGGCTGCACTTGCTGCTCTTGAAGTGTTCTTCAAGGGTAACACATTTGCTTTATTTTTCCCAATCTTGCACTAGTCTTTGACCTATCTTGCACACTAATTTAAGCTATGTGTATAACTGAAAAAAGTCTTGTATTTACATGCTTAAGATCTTTCATTAAGGTCATTTTGGTGTTGGGGGTTGACCTCCCCCTCTTAGGCCTTGTTTGGCCCTTTTTGTGCTCTCTTTGTTAAGCTTCGGGGACTTTTGTGTGTTGACCTTCTCACTATTGAAATCCAGTGGATTTTTAGTGGTGAAGAAGGGGTCTTGAAGTCTTGCATAGGGGAGGAACACCCCTCTCCCTTTGTCTCTCTTTTGTTTGCATTTTTGGCTCATAAGGGTAGCATGTATGCTTAGTTTCTTTTGGCTTCATTTCAGAGGTTTTTGGGTGTTATTTGGTCATGTTATAACTCTGTTTTTGGTCAGATTAATGGCCCCTTACATGCTTAATATACTTGCTTTGTATTCCCTTATTTTGACTAGAAGTGCATCATGCATTTAGCCTACCATGCTCTCATGCTTTTGCCTAGCTTTGTGAAGCTTTTGGTCATGTTTCATCATGCTTAAGGTTTTTTAGGTATTGATTCGGTCATACCTCTCATGCTTTGTATAGTCCCTTTGCATTCCAGCATGTAGGCATCGGGTGGTGTGTGAGTCATTAGCATGCATTACCTTGGCTATTTCAGTGATTTGGAATCACTTATTATGTCATTTCAGTCCATGTTTTGTGCTTACATGCTTACATTTGTTCTCCTTTTAATGCCTTGAAGAGGTATGGTCTCATGCTCCATGTTTGGGCTTTTGTGCATGCCTATGTGTTTGAGTCATTTGAGCTGCCATAACAGTGGGTTTTGAGGCTTATTTTGGTGCATTGTAACTCTGTTTTTGGTTACATAGTCCATACCATGTTTGCTTGCGGTAGATGTTGAGCAATGCTCTCTTTTGTGGCCTTGAATGCCTTCTATTTCACAACCATTTCCTAGCATGTTTTGGCATCATTCTTCGCATGCTTTTCAGAGTTTAACATGAGTGTTTAACGTCCATGTATATCGCCTTCAAGTATGCCTAGAGTTGTCCCCTTCTATGCTTATATGATGAGACTTGTTGTGTGCATGCTTGCATGCGTAATTGGTGTTCTTTTACACCATCTTTGGCCACTGTTTTGGGGAATGGTTGAGGCCTCCCATTTCAACTTAAGACCACCCTTGTACATAATTGCATACTTGGCATGATGTATGTTGCATTACATTAGTTGCAGGCTTGCATGATATCTTGTTTGCATTTTTGCATATTGTTTAGCTAAGGGCATCACATGACCTTGTTGCATACTTGGCATACTAATGTGACATTAGATTAGCTTGCATGTCTTGGTAGTATTGCATTATGTTAGGCTAGCATGCTCATATTGCATTGCATTAAGTTGCATCATTTTGCATTATATATGACATACATGCATTGCATAAGGTTTCGTTTGGGGTGTCAAACCAAATCTGAGGAATGGGATGCGTTCATACTTGAAGTGACGTAACACGTCTCACTCCTCGGTCGCCAATGCCCTTGACCTCAACATGATAGGGCATGACGCATTCATCTCTTTTACGCATTCATTTTACATTGAATGGAAAACTTGGCCTCTTAGGCCATCATGCATCGAAATACGCAATTGATGGCCCGCGGGTCGAGGGCCACACTCCCTTGAGTCCATAACATGATAGGGAGAGTGGCGGTTCATACATTAGCTTGAAAATTCCATGCCATACACTGCTTGCCCTCTGTTGTTGTCAACTGCAGGATTCTGCAGGAATAAATGGACGGCCGGCCATCTTTAGTGCCGACCGGCCATCAGTGTCCAGCCGATGACACAATCTTTGGCCAATAATCCTATTACCATGGCCAGTGGCCTTTTGTTTTGGCCGGTGGCACTCCACAGCACTCAGAAGGAAGCTCAAGGCAGTTCTGGAAACTTTCATAATTTTCAGAGGAGTAAGGCAGTGTAAGCGAAACCTTGATGGCATGGTACGGGTTTCGAGCAAGGCGAGTCAAGCATGCATCATCCACGATTAGAGGCGGTGCGGCCACCTTCCTTCTGCATTTAATTCGTTAATTAATTAGAAGTTCTGTAATAATTAATTTAGCAGTATTCATTTCGTTGTGTAATATTTATTCGGACCCTCCGAGCGAGGGCACAATTGTAATAAGTGTGCGTGAGTGTGTGTATGTCTTCCAACCCACGTCTTTCTTCCCTTTTATTTACTAGCTTTCGATGGTTAGTTTAGGGCATGTTTTGATTAGCATACTTATGATAGCATGTTTGCATACATTCATCCGTAATGCACGCACCGGGCTCGACGCATCATACTAATTGCATAGTATTTCTATTCCAACTTGAATACGTGTATCGAGTTGTCGCATTTCACATGCCATCCTTAGATTAGCCGAGCCTATTCTAGTTGCATTCTGTATGTGTTGCATTAGCTATCTTAACATGAACTAGGATCATGCATTTGATTACTAACTAGTTTCTGTTTTGGCTTGGAGTACTAGGTAAGCTCTTACACTTTAGCATCTTGCATGCGTGTGAGTGTTGCCATATTAGCATGCTTACCATGAGGCTATATGCTTATGTGATATATCTGCCTGAATGCCTGTGGGTGAAGGTTGGGTTATCTGAATTGGAATAATGTATTGACTATGAGTTCTAAGCCCACTAGACAGTGGCAAAACCATCTTTTCTATGCTCACTCGAGGGTGGCAAAACATGCGTTTTATCCTACTTACGAGTAGCAAACCGTTTTCAAAAACAAACATGAAATGCTTTGTTTCAATTCAGGCGACTCAGTCTACACTTGTTATGATGTGCCCATCACATAGTGAATCTAGGCTAATAACCGGAATAAGAACGCATAATGTTTTCAAAACAAGATATCATGGTTAGTAGAGGCCGATCTTCGATCGGGCGAGAGGGGGTGCTCATAGCTGACCTTTCCCAATCGTACCCAAGTTCCCGAGCCGAGGCAACTTTGGTGATGACAGACACGTGGCCTTATGCAATGAGTCAGGGTTTCCTAAATTTCCCCCAAAATAAAATATTTAGGTGGCGACTCTGTATCTGGCAAAGCAGTCCATGTTTGGCATTTCTTTACAAAAATCTGTTTTCCAAAACGATTTGCCGGATTTGGACTCTTTGGTTTAGATTAAGAACCGTGAGAATTTGAGTCCGAACTGTAGCGAGCCCAAATGAACAAAACGGGGGATTCATCCTCCCAGAACGTTCGGGGACGTCTACACTAGCCGATTTTCTGGTCGGGAAACTGGTTTTCTTGGTCTTTGGGCCACATTTACTGGTCTCCCACAGCACCATTGGCTTGCTTTCAGTGTGGAGACCACCAATTCCCCCTACCGACCACATTTTTAAATGGGAGACTACTTTGGGTGGTCGGCCGACCACTAAAAGTAGCTTGCCGACCAGAAAAAGTGGTCGGCCGACCACTTTAACTGGTTGGCAGCCTTCCTGCATATTTTTTAAAGTCTGTGGATGCCAGTTGTTCCAACTAGAGGGCGCAGACTATATCCTCCATACACGTGTATGGAGGGATTTAAACAAGCTCTTAGCTAGTCCAAGAAGCTTGAGAGTTGTTTCCCTATAAGAGGGGAGGCCTCTCCTCCTTCTTGAGGGTCAGAATTTTTGTGCTTGAGATATACGTATCATTTATATCTATAATCCTCCATTCCCCTCTTGTTTTGTGCCTTAAAGTGACCATTCTTCACACTTTTGTGCACACAACCTCCTATCCAAGCATCATGTTTTGTTACTGAGGCATCTTGAGGTTGTTTCTGGAGTTTTTGGTTTGGTTTAAGCTTAAAAAACCTGCTGGAGTTGCAACTTTGAAGAAGTTCATCGAGGGTGAGTTTTTGAACCTTAAATCCCCCTTTCTTGCTTAAGATTTTAGCCTATCTTGCATGCTGTTTTGAGCTTAACTTATAACTGATAAAAGTTGTGTTTTTGCATGCTTTTGATCTTTGTTTAAGATCACTTTGGTGTTTGGGATTGTTTACCCCCTCTTAGGCCTTGCTTGGCCTCATTTTTGTGCCATCTTTGTGAGCTTCAAGACCACCTTAAGGTCCTAAGAAGGAGAGGGTCATCCCCCCTCCTTGTTGTCTTCTATACTTGTCATATTTGCCTCATGTGTGAGCATTTTATTAAGCTTGTGTTGGCTTATTCTTAGCATGTATTTGGGGTTATTTCAGTATGCCTCAGATCTATTTTGACTTGGTTTAGTCATCTATGCATGCCTTATACACTTGTAGTGTAAATCATACAAACTAGCTTTGTGTGCCTCATGTTTGAGAATGTCTTTTAGCTTGTTTTTGGAGCCATCTCAATAGGTTTTTGGTACTGTTTTAACATGCCTCAAATCTGTTTCGGGTTAGTTTGGTTGGCTCTTACATGTTTAATACACTTGTAGTGTAAATCACACACACTAGCTTTGTATGCTTCATGGAGTAGCATGTCATTTTAGCCTATGTTGTGTCCATTTTAGCATGTTCTTGGGCTTATTTTGCCATGTCATACCTCTATTTAGGGTTGGTTTGGTTGGCCCCTACATGCTCCATACACTTGCCATGCAATCCCATGAAATAGCCTAACATGCATCATGTTCGCACATGTCTTTTTAGCGTGCTTTTGGCTTGACTTCAAGAAGACTTTGTTCATGTTTTTCCATGTTTAAGGTCTGATTTTGGTTGTCTTGGTCATCCGTGACTTGCTTTGTATAGCTTTGGTTCAACCTAGCTTGTTTGCTTTGTGCATCGGGTCCACTAGCATGAATTACTTGGCTCATTTCAATGATTTGGCATCATTAGTTATGCTATTTTAGTCCATGTTTCATGGCCGTGCACTTGCATTTGTCACTCAATCAATGCGTTGGAGGGTTCCCCCTTTATGTCTTAATATGAGCCATTGTGTATGCATTCATGCCTTTGCTTGTGAGTCATCATTTCAGTGCTTATTTGGGGTTATTTTGCCATTATATAACTCTGATTTTTGTTGGTTGAGTCATCCCATGCTAGGTCCTAATAGGTGTAGTGTAATCCACCTTATTTGCCTTGTGTGCATTATGCCTCATGCCCCTCATGCTAGCACATTTTGGCTTCCATCCATGCATGTTTTAGTCTCATATTAACATGTACTAGGACTGTTTTTGGTTGCCTTAATCACATGCTTCATGTGTTGTATACTTGTAGTGTAAAGCCCTTGACTAGCTTTGTATTTCGGGCCTCTTGGCATACTTTATTTGAGCTATTTGCATGATTTAGCTCTCTTTGGAATATAATTTCAGAGCTTAATTCATTGCAAAATTCTCACATTTGTCACCTCTTCATCATGTTTCAGAGTTGTGCTATTATGCGTAAATCATGGACCAATGCATGAGCATACATTTCCTTACTTTTTCATGTCATCAATTCATCATATTAGGCACTGCTTTGGACATGGCTGAGGCCTATCCATTTTGGTTTAAGTCCATCATGCATTGAGTATGCCATTTTGTTGCATGATTGATCATTGCATTGCGTATGCCATCTTGTGTTGCATTGTGTTTGCCAAGTTGTTCCTCGCATTGTCCATGCATGTCCCTAGCATTGATAAGTTGCCCTTGTTGCATTGCATTATGCATGCATGCATTACATTGTATTTAGAATCTTGCCTTGCCTTGCATTGACTTTGCATGCCATTTGCATTAGTAGTTTGATCAAGTCGCCTTGCATGTTTGCACGTTGTTGCTTGCATTGTGTTTGGATTAGGTGTTAGTCCAAACACGGGAAATGAGGGGCGTTTCATACTCGAAGTGATGAAACGTGCCTCATTTCTTGGTCGCCGACACTCTTGACTATGCATGATGGAGTTTTAGGCTTTATGTGTTCGTGTGTGCATTCATTCCATATTGAGTTGTGCAATTCGGCCCCTTGGCCATCATGCATCGAGATGCGTGATTGGTGGCCCGAGGGTCGAGACCTACACTCCCTTGAGCTTATGTAATGATAGGGAGGGTGATCGCGTATACATGTGTTGCAAATACTTTGCCATGCCCCTTTCTTGCCCTCTATTGCAGAAAACCCGAAACCAGCAGCAAAAATTGGTCGGCCGACCAGATAAAGTGGCTGGCTAACCACTTTTTCTGGTTTTCACCACAAAAAGTGGTCGGCAGGTGGTCTCCAACGCCAATATCTGGTCGGAAGCATCCCCACAGATTCCCAAGGTGGAGTTTCATCTCTCTAGAGCTTGGTGCAAGTTTCTGAGATCAATTGCACACAGAAGCAAATCGGGGCGTCGCGAGGGATTTCTGAACAAGGCGACTCGAGCATGCATGCATCCTTTGTCATCCAAAGTAGAGTTGAGGCAGCCTACATTATATAGTTTATATGCTTATTTAATCGCTAACTTAGTTAATTTGTTAATTAGTTAGAGTTGTGTAATAATTAGCAGTAGCTTGTTATTCATTCCGTTGTGTAATAGCTAGTTTAATTAGATTAGCTTAGATTAGCTAGTTGGTTCTGTATTATTCATTCGGACCCTCCATCGCGAGGGCAAATTTTGTAATAAGTGTGCGTGTGTGTGATGCATGTCTTCCAACCCCCCATTTCTTTCTCCCTTTTGTTTACCAGCTTACGATGGTTAGCTTTAGGTCATGTTTCAAGTAGCATCCTTATGCTCGCATGTTTGCATCCATTCATCTGTCTTGCATGCACCGGGCTCGGCGCATCATGCTAACTGCATTGTATTTCAATTCCTATTTGAATACATGTATCAAATTGCATTTCACATGACATTTTTAGAAATAGTCGAGCCTATCTTAGTTGCATTGTATATGTGTTGCATTAGGCATTCTTGACATAGCTAGGATCATGCATTGATTTCTAACATAGCTTTTGTTTTGGCTCGGAGTACTCGGTAAGTGTTTATGCTTTAGCATCCTTGCATGTGTGTGAGTGTTGCCATGATAGCATGCTTTCCATGAGGTTAATTGCTTACGTGATATAACTTCCTGAATGCTTGTGGGTGAAGGTTGGATTACTCGAGTTGGGGCAATTCATTGAAATCCCGCGTTTTACCCTACTTGCGAGTAGCACCTCTAAGCCATTTTCAAACAAACATGCAATGTTTTGTTCCAACTTATGCGATCTAGTCTATACTTGTATGTTGTGCACATCACATAGTAATTCTAGGTTAATAACTAGAATAAGAATGCATGTGTTTTAAAAAATGAGATATCATGCTTAGTAAAGTCTGATCTTTGATCGGGCGAGCAGGGGTGTTCATTGCTTGACCTTCCCCTCTCGTACCCAAGTTCCCGAGCCGACGCAACTTTGGTGATGACGGACAAGTTGCCTTCGGCACCAGTCAGGGTTTCCTAAATTCCCCCAAAATAAAATATTTAGGTGGCGACTCTGTGTAGACGCACCCGCGGGCCTCACTACAGTTCGGACTCGATTTGTGTCACGGTCCTGTATCTAATCTCGTAGAGTGCAATGCAAGACCGATGAATCATCAAAGGGTCCGAATCCGGCAAATCGATTTTTGAAAATAGATTTTTTTTTGAAAGAAGTGCCAAACATGGACTGCTTTGCCAGATACAGAGTCGCCACCTAAATATTTATTTTGGGGGAATTTAGGAAACCCTGACTCGTTGCCTAAGGCCACGTGTCCATCATCACCGAAGTTGCCTCGGCTTGGGAACTTGGGTACGATTGGGGAAGGTCACTTTGTGAGCACCCCCACTCGCCCGATCAAAGATCGGCCTCTACTAACCCTGATATCTAGTTTTGAAAACATTATGTGCTTTTATTCTGGTTATTAGCCTAGATTTACTATGTGATGCATACAGCATACAAGTATAGACTAAATCGCCTGAATTGGAACAAAAGATTTCATGTTTGTTTATTTGAAAATGGTTTGATGGTGCTATCCGCAAGTAGGCTAAGACGTGGATTTGCCATCCTCGGGTGGGCTTAGAAAACATGATTTTGCCACTATCTAGTGGGCTTAAAACTCACAGTCAATGCATTGTTCCAATCTAAGTAACCCAACCTTCACCCATATGCATTCAGGCAAGTATATCACATAAACACATAGCCTCATGGTAAGCATGCTATCATGGCAGTCACTCACACACATGCAAGGATGCTAAAGCACAAAAGCTTACTGAGTACTACAAGCCAAAACAGAAGCTATGTTAGAAATTCACGCATGATCCTAACTATATAGAAATGCCTAATGCAACACATGCAAAAATGCAACTACAATAGGCTCGGCTATTCTAAGATGGCATATGATAATGCTACAGCTAACATGTATTCAACTTGGAATTGAAATACAAATGCAGTTAGTTTGATGCGCTGAGCCCGGTGCATGCAATACAGATGAATGAATGCAAACATGCTACCATACTATATGCTAATTGAAACATGCCCTAATCTAACCATCATTAGCTAGTAAATAAAAGGGAGAAAGACGTGGGGTTGGAAGACAAGCATCACACACACGCACACATATTACAATTGTGCCCTCACTCAGAGGGTCCGAATAAATAATATACAGTCCGAATAAATAGTGCAGTCCGAATAAATACAAAATCCTAATTAATTAACAAATTAGTCTAGGAAAGTAGGTAAATTAGCACGCAAATCCATGGACCGCCTCAGCTCTGTTCCGAATGATGAATGATGCATGCTTGAGTTGCCTTGCGCGGAAATCCATTGCGATGCCCTGGTTTGCCTCTGTTTGCAATTGTTCTTAGAATATTATGCAAAGCTCCAGAAGGCTACTGATTTCTGATTTGCTGCAACAGAGAGCAACAAAGGGGCATGGCGAAGTATTTTCACATATGTATGCATGACTACTCTGCAGGGAGTGTAGTCCTCGATCCTCGTGCCACCAATCACGCATCTCGATGCATGATGGCCGAGGAGTCGAATTGCATGACTCAATGTGAAATGAATGCACATAAAAACACAACGAGACCTAAACTCCATCATTGGAAATCCGGAGTGTCGGCGACCGGGAATTGAGACACGTTCTGTCACTCGGAGTACGAAACGTCCCTCGTTTCCCGTGCTTGGGCTAACTCCTATCCCAAACACAATGCAAATGAGATGGCATACACAATGCGACTAACATACAACCTAGCATACATAATGCTCAATGTAACATGGCATACACAATGCTCGATGTAACATGGCATACTCAACGCTCTAACATACAACCTAGCATACGCAATGCTATGGACTGAAATGGCATACACAATGCATGCTGGACTTACACCAACATGAGTGAACCTCAACCACACTCACATCAGTGGCCATTAGATGAAAATGAGACAACCGAAATGCGTGCACACATGCACGCATACCGAGGACCAAACCTAAGGCATAAAATGCCACTCTACCAAAGCATGGCAAGGGATGAAAGATGGCATACAAACATGTAATTTTCAGCACTGAAACATGATGCTAAATGGTCCCGAAACATGGAAATATGGCACCTGATGCATGAAATAAGCCCCGAAACTAAAAGCTAGGCACATGTATTGAATTATAACTATGAAAAACAAGCATCATTTGGCCATGAAGTACAAAGACAGTGCCAAGGCAGTCCCAAAACATGCACATTTCCAGTTTAAAGCATGGCCAAAAAGTGCTAATACGAAGGGCTAAAACAACATGCAACTTAGGCTAGTAAGCATGGTTTACATGGCACGAATATGAAGCACAAGAGAAGTCACAAAACCAGCCAAAAACAGTGAACAAAACATGTCAAAATATGCCCAAATAACCACTGAAATGCTACCAATACATGCAAAAATGACGGGCTCCTTTGGAGGGCCATGTACGGGGTTACTCAACACATATATGATAGAGATTCAATAGGACCAAATCAACTCTGGAAATGGCCTATAGCGGTCCTAAAACCCACTGAAAAGGCCCTAGAACAAGGCTTAGAATAATGCAACTACGAGGTCCTTTGGAAGGCCAAAAAGAAGGTTGTTCCACACATGCATGATGGGCACTTAGCATAGCAAAACCAACTCTAAAAATGTGTTATGGGGGTCCTAAAACCCACTAAAAAATGATAGAAACAAAACTTGGATGCCTGCAAATAGGGGGTCCTTTGGAAGGCCAAAAAGGCCACCAAACAAGACAAGGAGAGAGGGGTCAGCCCCCTCTGATTTTGGCTCCCAAAAATACACCTAAGCCACTAAAAATCCACTAGATTTCAGTGGCTAAGAGGCCAAACCAAGGCCATTGCAAATGCTCTAATGTATAGCCCTAGTCATGAATAAATGAAGCATGCGTAGGGAAAGATGACCCCAAACAGAAAATAGACCTTAACCAAACTTGAAGAGGAGCTCAAAATGAGATCTTTTTCAGTTTATGAG
Organism: Camellia lanceoleosa; assembly: GCA_025200525.1. Taxonomy (NCBI): domain Eukaryota; kingdom Viridiplantae; phylum Streptophyta; class Magnoliopsida; order Ericales; family Theaceae; genus Camellia; species Camellia lanceoleosa. Next base: position 54,020,470 of record CM045761.1, on the reverse strand, counting down.
AAATCTTGAAAATGTTTGCAAGTAAGGCTAAAATAGGATGCAAAATTAGCCCTAAAAGAGAGATTGAGGATACAATGAGGTAGGAGACCTCAAACCGAAAAGTGTCCTCAATAAAACTTCAAGAAGAGCTCAAAATAAGGCACTTTACAGTTGTTCATGAAGCTCGAAAATGCTTGCAAAAATGGCTAAAGTTTGGAGCAAAATAAAGCCATAAAGAGGGAGATAGTGACTTACCCTTGTAGAGCTGACCTCCAGCAGCTTCTGGACCAAGGATGCTAGCCTTCAAACTCTGAAAATCAACTCCAAGGGGCTGGAATGGATGGTGGAGGTGGTAGGCTATGAGTTGTAGTGTAAATGGCCAAGAATATTAGGGTTTGGAGCTTGAAGAAGAAGGCTATGGAGGATGGAGTGTGTATGCCTTAACCAAAATATCTAACCCCTACAAAATGAGAGGAGAGCTTGTCTTATAGAAGACAAAGGCCATGGCTTCTTGGAGAAGCCTCAAGAGGAGGGTCAAAGCTTCTAAAAGAAGCTTGACCAAAAGGGTCAAGCTTCTTGAGGAAGCTAGACCAAAAGGGTCAAGCTTCCTCAAGAAGGTTGACCAAAAGGGTCAAACTCCTCCGACCAACCAAGCAAAGGGGTCAAAACCACCTTTTAAGGACCAAAACAAGGACAAAACCCTCCGACAGTGGGTCAAGTGCAAAACAGCTGGCACAACTGGAACACACTCATAGAGGCAAAACTGGCCGACCAGTTTAAAAGGGGCAAGGTGGTCGGCCGACCACCTCCCCTGGTCGGCCGACCAGGGGTCAAAAGATTCAAGTAGAATTACTGGTCGGCCTACCCATATTGGTGGCCTCCCAGATGAGTAGAATACAGGTGTGTAGTGAAAAACCAGAAAATGTGACCTAGGAGAGAGAAAAACCAGCTTTTTAGAGGGGTTCAAATGGGTCAAGAAGAATTATTGGTCGGCCTACCGATATTGGTGGCCTCTCAGGTGAGTACAACACAATGCTGGTATTGGAGACCAAAAATTGTGAGCCAAAAGTGGGAAAAACCAGCTTTCTGCCAGAAAAATCGGCTGGAGGAGAGAGAAAATATTTTTCAAAAGAATTTCTGGTCTCCCACTATACTACCACCTTCCTAACAATGAAAATAGGGTTCATGCCAAAAATGAACCATAATTGATGCAAAATGAAGGTTCGGGGGCCAAAACACGCAGCCTAGGGGCCCCAAAAACTGAATACCAGCCACCGGAGGTGGCGTTCGACCACGAAGTTGGACTCTCGGGCCACAGTGTCCCTCAAAGGGGAGGAAACAAGGTGTGTGCCAAAAATCGGAGCAAACGGAGGTGGTTAAGCGGTCCCGAACCGAGGCACACGGCCGACGACTCCGAAAAACCAACAACCGAGCTCCAAACGGGAAAAATGGCCTACGACCACGAAACGTAGCCTACGACCACTGAGAGATGGTCTACGGGACCTCTCCCTCCCTTTGGGAAGAGAAAACGAAGAAAACAGGACCTGGTTCACAAACCGAGGCAAAGCACAAAAGAGCCCCGAAGTCCGAAGGCAAGGCTCGCGGCCGAGACTCTGCAACTTCAGAATGAGCACAATATGCGTCATCACCGAGCGCACAATCGGTGACGTCTGAGTCTTAAGGTCGGTCAAAAATGGGGTGTCTACCGTTGCCCCTCTTTGACAGAACTCGGAAGTCGTAATTGACGGGAGTGAATGTCAAAGCCTAGAGACGACCCATTTTTGACAAGGTCGAAGACTTTGACAAACAGGAGAGATAAACAAGGATGTGCCCGCAGGCATGCCCACAGGCGGGGGAAAAATGCAGAATGATATGCACAAAGCCAGACGTAACCCATGATCATGCAAAGCAGCAAGCTGTAATGAAGCAAATATTCACGATAGATGCAACAGTTTTAAGCAAGAATGCAAAGCGACAACTACATTTCATGCAGTTTAAGAATGCGGAGAATTATTCAATTCTCGCCACGTCTCACACGGAGAATATACAATACTTGCGCGGCTCGTCTGGTCACACCAGCCTCAAATGAACTGTACATACAATATCGTGCCTGCAAGAGAGAGAAACTTAACAAGCACAACATAGTTAGCAACATATGTCCAACGTTATATCGAACGCAGACGAACATGGTTCCGATGAGGAAGTGCATCACAATGCAAGAAGAAACGTGCGTGACAACGCAAGTTAAACATGGAGGCATGACAATACCAATGAAATGTTCACAACAGTGCAAGTGGTGTGCATGAGAATGCAAGTGATGTGCATGACAATGCAGGATAAGTGCAAACTCGAACGCATATTTGACACAAAACAACTAGCAAAGAAATGCGAGTTTTGACGAGGGCAACTCAATCATGGCCTCCGGTTTACCTCCTGGAAGGGTCACAACATATTCACAAAGGATACACCTCACTCTTGACGAGTGACGATGAAACACGCATCGAAAGTTGGAGTTGAAGTTCCCGCAGAGGGATTTCGCGACGAAAAGTGCACTTTCTTTGTACTTTCTCGAGTGCCGGGGACTCCGATCACTACCAAAATTTGTAGAGACCTTGGAGACCACCTTGGGAACACCACCAACCAGGTTTGGAGTCCACTGGAGGCCACCGACCAGGTTTGGTGAAGAGGAGTGCTCGGCCTACTAGAAAAGGTGGTCGGCCGACCACCTAGCCCAAATCCGGGGCAATTTTGTCCTTTCACTCCCATTTCTTTAAAAACACTCGGCCAAAGCCTTATTCCTCATAACTTCAGATCCAAAATCACCTTCTCCTCCTTCTTAGAGCATTCTCCCTCTCAGATCTGCGCTCTATACGCGTTTTCCAACACCCTACGCAAAGTTGTTTCGCGAAATCTTTCGGTTTTCTTTACTTTGAACCAATTAGATTTTGATTTCGGGGCTCTTTTCCTCATTTTCACCATTTGAGGTAAGTTTGTCTCAACATTTGGAAGATTTTCTCGAGAGTTGACTTTTGTTGACTTTTTCATTTCCCGAGAGTTGACTTTTATTGACGTTTTCCAATTTTGGCTTATTTTGCTCATTTTTGCTCCTTTTTGCAGATTTTTCGAAATAGTGGGTCATTTTCCCCACGGTGGAGGTCCTTCAGGTGCCGGAGGTGATCCAGATATTACGTCTCTGCCGCTGAGGATTCGCCCATTCATTCTCGAGAGGTATGATCCTCTAACGCATATCCTCCCTCGATCAATTTTCTACCATTTCACGGGTTTCGACGAGCGAGCCCCCATGGTCTTGCTATTGCGGGAGCCGGAGTCCCATCTCTCCTATCAGGCACGAGAGGTATGTACTTCACTTTTACACTTTCTGTAATGTATTCCGCATTTTTTTGTGCACTTCATGCCTTTTGCTATGCATGCTTATCTGCTCGTTCTGAACACATTTGCACACCATACTTCTGCTCATCATAGCATACAGCTTGTCCTGAGTACTTAGTCCGTAAGACAATATTCTATTTTGCATGTTGAACACATAGCTCAAACACTCGAATTTCTGAACTCGCAGCCCCTATTTGATTGTAAACGCGCAGCACACATTTGTTGAGAGTTGAACATGCAGCCCAAACTTTGAATTTATGAACGTGCAGCCCATATTTGATTGTGAACACACATCGCACACTATTCCTGAAATCTGAACACACAGCTCGACCTTTTTGAGATGAACACACAGCCCACTGATTTTGAAATCTAAACACACAGCTCAAAATACTTGACGTTGAACACACAGCTCGAACTTTGAAATGAACACACAACCCACTGATTTTGAAATTTGAACACACAGCTCAAATACTTGATGTTGAACACACAGCTTGAATTTTGAGATGAACACACAGCCCACTAATTTTGACATCTGAACACATAGCTCAAATACTTGACGTTGAACACACAGCTCAAACTTTGAGATGAACACACAGCCCACTGATTTTGAAGTCTGAACACACAGCTCAAATACTTGACATTGAACACACAGCTCGAACTTTGAGATGAACACACTGTTCACTGATTTTGAAATCTGAACACATAGCTCAAATACTTGACGTTGAACACACAGCTCAAACTTTGAGATGAACACACAGCCCACTGATTTTGAAATATGAACACACAGCTCAAATACTTGACGTTGAACACACAGCTCGAACTTTGAGATGAGCACGCAGCCCACTAATTTTGAAATCTGAACGCACAGCTCAAATACTTGACGTTGAACATATAGCTCGCACTTGTATTTGCCTGCAGCTCTTACACTTCTATTTGCACACAGCTCACAACATTATATCTGATTTGGTTTGCACACAACTTAATACATTTCATTTGCACGCAGCTTATTCATTTCATTCTGAAACTAAATACATGTGTTTATTATAAATGCAGGTGTCTTCTCGTATCACATGAGGATATGGCTCCATCGTCGCGAGGGAGTGGTACGTAGAGCTCCCGGAGGCTGTCCGTGAGTGGGTTGACCAGGCGGGGTTTGGACCTTTCTGTACAGGGATATCCCGCTATCTTGCTAGTAGGACGTTGATGGGTGCGCTGGTAGAGAGATGGTGGGACACCACCAACTCCTTCCATTTTTCAGCCACTAGGGACGCGACTATGACCCCATTTGATTTTGCCGTATTGACGGGCCTCGACATGGGAGGCTGGCCGATCCCATATGATGAGGATATGGGTGAGTGGGAGGCCGCCTGGATTTATCTATTAGGAGCTCGCCCGCCGGTCGACAGATCCTCAAGCCGAGTCCGGTATACGTGGTTTTCCACACAGCTTAGAGAGATGGTGTCTGAGACTCCCGAAGAGGTAGTGCAGTACACTCGGGGGTTTCAAATGTTCCTCCTTGGGACCACTTTGTTCGCCGATAGGGGGAACACTGTTGGATTGTATCTTCTGAGAGCTTTGGGGGACCTATCGCGGGTTAGCCAATATGACTGGGGTGGTGCTGGCTTGGCTACCCTTTATTGTTACATGAGCGCGACCTCCCGCGGATGGGGGAACATAGTCGGCGGCTATTGGAGAGCATGGGAGGTACTTTCTGCTCTCTTAATTTTGCTTTTTCATTCTCTGTATATCACACACGCGGTACACTTTACATTCTGTACTTTGCACTCTGCTCTCGGCATTCTACATTCCCTATATATTCTGTATTCACATTCTGCACTCAGCATTCCGTATTCTGATGGCTATTGCCCTGTTTTCCACAGCTATGGGTTTTTGCATACTTTCCCACACTAGCCTCGGAGCTTGAGGTGGAGGTTCACCTCGTGATCCCCTACTCGCTCGTGTTTGAGGGCCAGTACCGGCCGAGACCTCGGGAGACTCTCCCCTACCTGCGACAGTATTTCGACACAGTGCGGCCGACCGAGGTAATCCAGAACTCTCAGTTCTCCGTGTTTTCATTTTTGATCCATCTTGCACATCTATGATTCCTAGTCGGCTTATGCATTGGTTATCCGCAGATTACATGGCAGCCCTAGTTGCCTTTGGGTGGAGACACCCGATTTCAGTTTGCTGGTGGGTGGGCTGCTTCTCGGTATAGGATCCTTTTCGAGGGACTAGCTGGTAGGGCCTGGTTTCTGGGGGAGTGCTTCATGCACCAGACGATGGGCTACCCTTATCAGAATGTCCCCTCAGCACCTTCGGACGATATGCGGACTACCGGGAGGCTCACTCCTCAGGAGGTTGCTAGTGCTTTGCTGGGCACCGATGTAGTACTGCACTTGGAGGAGGGGGAGTATGCGACCTACCGTCACACATACTTGATGCCCCCGTTGACAGGTGTTCGCATTCCCACGAGGAGGTCTACTGATATCCCATCTTTTAGTCGAGCCCGGGCTACAGGTGCCCCTTCTACGAGCAGGGCCGGTACATCGAGAGGTGGGGCCGGACTGGTCCCCCCAATTCCTCCGACTCATCATCATTCCGGATGGCCAGACATGCCGACTGAGCTGACGGGATGGAGATACGGGACTTCCTACCCGATTATGATAGAGCCTCCTATGCCTAATCACCGATATGTCAGTGATCCTGATTCTCCACCGGTATGCTCCACCGCTTTTCATTTATCACTTAGATATTTAGGCACTCATTCAGTTATTGATGATCTGAGCTTGTATTTGCAGCCACCCAGAGAGTACATGGATGGAATGCTCGGGTTGGTGGCCTTGCTCGAGGGCATGGTCTTGCGGAGAGAGGCGCAACTGTCCATCCTCGGTTTTCAGGTACTCTTTAATTTTCTCGCATGTATCATACATCTGGTGATATGTTGAACTTGAACATCTCACTGCATTGATTAGCTGTATATGCAGAGCACATCTGACACACACCAGATTCATGTACTGTATCTGCATGCACCCACTTCATGTAGTTTTCTTGCATCTGCATCTAACATACATACTTTGGCTGATGTATTGCACTCTTTCTTTTCAGATGCCTCCGCTACATACTGGACCACAGGTCGGGCCATCTAGGCATTCCCGAGGAGCTCGACCATCTAGGCCTTCTCGAGGAGCTGGAAGAGGGGAGTCGTCTCGCAGACGAGCCGGACGCAGAGCGCATGTCACAGAGGAAGAGTCCAGCGAGGAGGAGGAGGCTGCGCATCCACAGTTAGAGACATCTGCTGACAGAGAGGGTGGCTCCGGTTCCCGTTCTGGTAGTGGAGATGAGGCCGAGGAGGATCCCGAGGATGACAGCCCGGACTCAGATGGTGCTGGTGGCGTAGAGGCTGTTCCGCAGAAGAGAACGAAGATGGCCTCTCATTCCTGCGGCTGATAACATTGATGCATTTGTTCCCTGCTTTATTTCTCTTTTTACTAGTAGTTGTAGCACATTGTACATTATTAGCCAGTTTTATTTTCTGTAAAACTTGCACCCATGTTGTAAAATGTTGTAACAGAGGAAGCATGATGGAATGAAACAGCTTTTGTTGAAAAAGTGTTGTATTTTATGTTCTTAGCACCGCATCGCACCATTTTGCATAGAAATGAAATTGAATGGAATTGTGCACTGAAAATTGCCAAGTCAGGTAGTGAATCGACACAACAAACTAAACAACCTAACTTACTAAGAAACAACAATACCTTAGCAAGTTTACAACTCGATAAGCAAGACACTACAAAGTTGATTAAACAATGAGTAACAACTCAATATACAAAACTCGACAGCTCGACAAAACTTAACAACTCGATAAACAAGACAACTCAACAAACAAAACAACAACTCGATAAGCAAAGTAACAACTCGATAAGCAAGACTGAACAACAATTTGATAAACAAAATGCATTTTGGACGATTGTAGTGACGGAACGCATCCAAAACAGAGAGATACTCGCACCTTTAACATTCCTGATGCATGGAAATGCTAGGAACTCACTTCTAGAAGCTAGGAAGAGACCAAAGGGGTGTTTTCCTCCATGGCCGACCACTTTTGGGAGCTGGCCGACCAGCTTTTTCATTTGGAGACCAAAGGGGGTGGTCCACCTACCAGAAAAGGTGGTCGGCCGACCACCTAGCTCAGCAACCATCAATTTTTCGACACGTGTCCCCCGAACAGTGCCTTATCCTCTTTAAAAGTCCTAGCTCCATGGCTCATTCATTTCACCTCAGTTTTGCACCAAAATGGAGGTGTTTCTCGTCGAAAATCTCGCAGCTTGGATTGCTACTTTAGACGGCTTGGAAAAGTTGAACTTCCGGGGCTTCGGCTTGAATGCACTATTCACGCTGAGCCGTACTCCGCTGCACCTTCCTTTCCTCCTTGCTGTGGCGAGGTTTTGGAACCTAGTAACACATGTCTTTAACTTCGGTGAGCAAGAGATGTGTCCGACCTTCGAAGATTTTCAAGTTTTGATGGAATTTGAATGCTATGAAGAGATTTTGCCCCAGTTTGGCTTCGGTCACGCCCAAGCTTTAGGACAGATGTGTGGGCTCACCATGCATGATGCTCGGTTTCTGATCTGCAACGGGGAACTGGATATCCTTGGCTTGATTCATCGCTTTTCTGATGCCGGTAACCGCGGCGACCATCATTGGCAAGGTTTTCGGCAACATGCCATTTGCTTGTGCATGCTATCTCATCTTTTGCTTGCCCCGGGCTTTAGCGGATCTAGCATTCGTCTGATTGAAGTTGCTCAAGGCTTGAAGGAAGGAAAGAGCTGCATTGTCATGACATTAGCTGAGACGCTGATGGGCTTGGATGCTTTCTATGGCCGGGAGGCGATCAGATTCGCGGGGACTCCACTACTGTTGCAGGTAATGTTTCCCACCCTTTCTCATATATATATTGCTCACATCACTTGGCCCTCAGGCTTAGTTTTTCTCACTTTTCTTTCATCGTACATCTCTCTATTCTTCATTCTCTCATTTTTCATCCCTCCCCAAGTATGGTTCATGGATAAATTGTAGGTTGTGGACTCTTGCCCAGCCTACTCAGCTCGCAGCTACTTCTTCTGACAAGGACTAGTCGATGCTCTTGATGAGGGATGGTGGTTCGACTGGATGTGCAATTTGTCTGTGGATCGCATTACTTGGCGGTGCCCTTAGCTCAACCTCTCGGCAATGAGCTGCAATATGTCCCGGCAGACTGGGATCCAGTTGATTGGTTTGACCCACTGTGTGTACTAATTTCCGTTCCGGTTCCAACGCCAGTTTGGTCATGACCAGACTTGCCCGCTAGAGGGGATAGAGTATCCTGCCGTATTCCTGGTTCGAGGCACACAGCTTGCCCGGTATGCCACAGCATGGAGGACTAGAGAACTCCTGGCCCCCACTCCCACTTTCAGTTGCACTTTGTCTGATGAGTGCTTGGATCGGCTCAATAAAGAGGCACAGATTGGGCCCAGCTTGACATCGGATGCTTCGACTAGCTCTGGGAGGGGGCGCAGGAACACCTGACTTGACTATGCCCCGAATTTATTGCTTTATTAGTACTTTCAAGTTTTCTTTATGAATGTAACAAAAAGCAACTTCAATTTGTATGCAGGAGCAGGAGAACTCTGTATTGAAATCAATTGAAATTGAAGGTTATGGGTACTAAGAATTTTCTACTTTGGCCCAAAAATGGTCTAAGTTGTAAAAAGATTAATTTGAACAAAGTCAAATTTTATTAAAACTTTTCAAAACCATTTTCAATATGGATCAGAACTGGACACGCCTGAGATCATCCGAGATGCACAACCTCGAGTTCACAGCTGGAAAGTTGCCCCTAGTCTGAATAGTACCGCGGCACTGTATGGTAGCGGAAAGTTGCCCCTAGTCTGAATAGCACTGCACCGGAGATTACAATCGAAGCTCTTGAATGTTGAATAGACAAAGATGACTGAGATGATCAAATGGACAAAGTTGATCGGGGAAAAGTCTATGGCTGAACTTCAGGATGAAGTTGCCTACGTATCCCAAAGATGGGAATCAAGCCTTACGTAGTTCAGGCTTAGGTTCGCTCGAGTATTTTCACTCTGCTTTTACGCTCTAACTTTTGCCAAGGCCGCCCTTTGCGGGTTTTCAACCTTGCGACCTCAATTTTTATATTTTCCAATTTTTCAATGCTCTAACTTTTGCCTAGGTCGCCCTTTCGGGTTTTCGGCCTAGCGAGCCTCTCAGGGGTAATATTTTTTCAACTTGTCCATGTTGATCAGTTGGGAGAACTCTAGGCCATCTAGATCTATCATAACCATAGCTCCACCTGACCAAATAGCTTTGATGATGTATGGACCAGTCCAATTGGGTCTGAACTTGCCTCTTGGGTCGTGAATAGGAGCTTGGTTGTCCTTGAGCACCAAATCTCCTTCTCTTAGATTCCTAGACTTAACTTTCTTGTTGAAAGCGCGGGCAATTCTATGCTGATAACCTTGAACATGATACAGTGCTTTCAGTCTTCTCTCATCAAAGAGCATGAATTCCTCGAATCTGCTCTGCTGCCAGTCTGCTTCGGCTATTTGACACTCAGCCAGTACTCGCAAAGACAGAACCTCAATTTCAATAGGTAGAACGACCTCCATCCCATAAACTAATGAATACGGAGTCGCCCCAGTAGAAGTTCTAATTGAAGTCCGGTAGCTCCATAGAGCAAACGGCAACTTATCTGGCCAATCCCGGTAGGTTTCCACCATCTTCTGCAGTATGTGTTTGATATTCTTGTTGGCAGCCTCGACCGCTCCATTGGTTTGCGGCCGGTATGTGGATGACTTATGAAAAGCCACGTTGTATTTTTCCAACAAGTCAATCACTTCCTTCTTGAAGTGGGAACCATTATCAGAAATGACCTCGTTCGAGACCCTGTAGCGGCAGATGATGTTGTTCGTGATGAACTTTGCGACGTGCAATGCCTTCAACACCGCATATGATTGGGCCTCGACCCACTTTGTAAAATAATCTATCGCGACCAAGATGAACTCATGCCCATTCGACCCTTGTGGAGTAACAGCCCTGATCACATCGATTTCCCAAACTGAAAATGGCCATACCGAAGTCATATTGTATAGCTTTGATGGTGGGATGTTCATGCAATTTGCATGAATTTGACACTTGTGGCATCGCCGAACAAAGCCGATACAATCCTCCTCCACGGTGGACCAGTAGTAACCCTATTTGAGGATCTTCCGCGCTAGCATTACTCCATTCATATGCAAACCACATTCCCCTCCATGGATGGCCTCCATCAGGCGCTTCGATTCTTCGGCTTCAACGCACAGCTTGTGCATCCCCATATGACCTCTCTTATACAATTTACCTTCGCAGATGATGAGCTGAACGACCATTCTTCTGATTGCCCTTTTGTCCTTGGCATTTACCCCTGGTGGATACACCTCTTTCTCCAAGAAGTTCCAAATGTCGTAATACTAGGGGTTCTCGTCCTGAACCTCATCTATGGCAGCAATTGATTCGTATGCCGGCACAAACTTCTGGTCAATGATGACTGGACACATCCGGACTCCAAACGGGATGTCTATCATGGAAGATAGAGTTGCTAGTGAATCTACGAACCTGTTCTCTCTTAGTAGATGAGCGAAATTTAGGTTGTCAAACTGAGGAATTAACAAGTCCAAGGTTTGGTGGTACATTATCATCTTTTCTTCTTTGACTTTCCAGTCTCCTTTTGCTTAGGACACAACAAGGTTCGAGTCCCCGATGACGTCCAACCGTCTTGCCCTTAGCTCCAGGGCTGCTTCTAGACCGGCAATGCATGCCTCATATTCTGCTTCGTTGTTCGAGACTTTGAACCGAAGTTTGAAGGCTAAGGGGATACGAGAATTGTCGGGTGCTATTAGCAACACTCCTATCCCATACCCGTACTGATTTGACGCTCCATCAAAGTACATTGTCCAAAATTCGTCGTCGATGTGCAAAATGGCTTCATCTGGGAATAAGTACTCAACTACTTCACCCCCTTCTACTGGATGATCGGCTAAGAATTCTGCTACTGCTCTTCCCTTGACTGACTTGCGTGTCACATATTTCAGGTCGAATTCGGAGAGCAACAGTAACCAACGAGCTAGCCTACCTGTAAGTGCTGGTTTCTCGAAAAGATATTTGATGGGATCGAGCCATGAAACCAACATTATGGAGTGAGCTAACAGGTAGTGCCGCAGCTTCCTGGCAGCCCATACCAAAGCTAAGCAGGCCTTCTCCAACGGTGTGTAGCGAGTCTCATACTCTAGCATCTTCTTACTCAGATAGTAGATAGCATCTTCTTGCGCGAGCATACAGCCTATTGTGGTCTTAGTCACTGAAAGGTACAATATCAACGGTTTCCCTGGCCCTGGTGGTAACAACACGGGCGGGTTCTGTAAATATTTCTTGATTTGTTCAAAAGCTGCTTGGCATCAGCCGTCCCATTGGAATTTCTTGCCTTTCTTCAAGAGACCAAAAAGTGGTTCACAAGTCAAGGTTAATTTTGAGATAAACCGTCTTATGAATTGCACTTTACCCAGAAAGCCTTGCACCTCCTTTTCAGTCCTCGATGGTGGCATTTGTAAGATGGCCTTGATTTTGAAAGGGTCAACTTCGATACCTCTCTGTGTAATCAGAAACCCTAGCATTTTCCTCTTTGAATAACACGAGCGTACACTTCGAGGATTCATAGCAAGGAATTCTCTGATCCTTTGAAAGAACTTTTGCAAGGCGGTGTAGTAGCCCTCTCTTTCTTTGGACTTGACAATCATGTCATCCACGTACACCTCAACCTCTTTGTGGATCATGTCATGTAATATTGTGGTCGCGGCCCGTTGATATGTAGCTCCAGCATTCTTCAACCCAAACGGCATCGCTCTGTAGCAGTAAGTCCCCCACGGGGTGGTGAAAGCAGTCTTTTCTCGATCTTCAGGTGCCATCACTATCTGATTGTATCCTGAGAAGCCATCCATAAATGAAAGCAAAGAATGCCCCGCTGTGAAGGAAAGTCGTCCTTCGGACTAGCTTTGTTCAAATCCCTGAAATCCATGCACACCCTGATCCTGCCATCCTTCTTCAGCACCGGAACTATGTTGGCCAACCAAGTCAGGTATTCGGACACCAGTAGGAACCCTGCGTCAATTTGCTTGGTGACCCCTTCTTTAATCTTGAGAGCCCAGTCCGAGCGGATCCCCCTGAGTTTCTGATTAATGGGTCGGGCCTCGGGGTCAAGAGGGATCCGGTGCTGTACAATCTCAGGATCGATTCCAGGCATGTCTTCGTAGGACCACGCGAAAACATCTTTCAAATCTTTTAATAAAGCGACTAGGCGCTCGCGTTCCTCCGAAGACAACGTGGACCCGATTTGGACCAGCTACGGGTCCTTCTCAGTACCAATATTCACTATAGTGATTTCATCAACTAAAGGTTTAACAAATCTTTCCTGCTCTTGATCAATTAAGCGTTGCAAAACCGAAGGAATTTCTTCCTCGTCGTTTTCATCAAAATTTTGAAAGTCCTGATTTAAGTAATAAATCAAAGGCACAGAAAAGTACTCAGAAACCACAGCCACAACATTCTCATTAAGCACATCCAAATTGTCCGATTCTTTGGTTACAACAGACTCAAACGAGAAAGAGAAAGACGACCTGGACAAGACTGTGGCATCCGGGTTATCATCCCCAGGAATACTAGACTCCGACTCAGTCGAGCTGGAACCTGATTCAGACTAACAAGACTCGGTGGAATCAGATTCCGGCTCACTACTTGACCCAGTGCTGCTTGACAAAAAGCCCTCTTCATACTGGCAAATGAGAGAAGGTGCGATAGATGCATCCAAAATAGTTGCTAGTAGGCCCGCAGCCGTTCCATTCCCGATCACACATACCGAGAAGTTATCCCCCAAGCACTTCTATTCAATCGAAGGATTTGAAAGTAGGCATGCCAGTTCTACCCCCATTTCACTTTCGGTGTCCTCAGACTCCACTTTCTTACTCTGCTCAGCCTCAGCCAATGGGTCCGCTTGCTCTTCAGCAACATCATCCCCGGATAGTTGCAGGTCAAAGAAGATCTCGAAACCAGGCACACGCTTCCTTTCCGCGTTCAGCCACGGCTCTGGGAAGCCACAAAATGGAAAGTCCTCCCCCTCCCGGACGAAGCGTCCGTTTAGGGTACCCTGAATGGGCCTATGCATCAGCTCAAAAGGCTTCCCAGCCTGCTTCGCTCTGGATCTCCCAGCCATTTCCTTTCCCTTCCGTATCCAATCCTCTTTAGTGGACAGATAACCCAAGCCAAAGGTATAGGGGTTGTGTGGCACTTCGGCCAATGCTGTGACGCCCTTCTGGCCGCTCTTTCCCAATCCTATCTTGGGGATGTGTTGAAGCTTGTTCATGAGGTATACAGATTGAGCACTGACATACATTCCCTCATTAACTGCCATGATGTTCTGCACAACCCGAGCCTCAGCTAAGGTAAAACCCGACATAAACACATCCTCCATGCCGTGCTTAATTTCCAGGACTAGTGTAGACACCTTCGGCGGTGGATGGATCGATGAATTCCCAAAAACGATGGCTACTCCCTTCCCATGGGGGTATTTCATCATCTTATGCAAGGTGGATGACACTGCTTTCACCTGGTGCAACCATGGCCGCCCCAAGAGCATATTGAAAGTTGCCGGAACTTCTAAGACATGGAAGTCTATCTCATGTTGTCCTGGCCCAACCTTGGTTTGAATTTTTACTGTCCCCATGACTTCTCGGCTTGTGTTGTCATATGCCAGAATTACCTGGGTTGTCGGCACAAAGTCCATGTTCTTTAAACCGATGGCATATGCTGTCCTTGCCGGGCAGACATTGATGGCAGGTCCTGTGTCTACAAGAACCATGGGTATCCATTTGTTTATACATTCCATGGAGATGTAGAGTGGCCTATTATGGTTCGCACCCTCAGGTGGCAGCTCTTTGTCAGAGAAAGTCAACATCGGGGTAGCTCCTTCCGGAAAAACTAAGCCCACCAACTGTTCGGGCGTGGTGTCTATAGAGAGCTTGGCCTTGTCCATGGCTGATAAGATAGCCTGTCTATATACTCGTGATGCCATAAGCAGTCCCCAGATGGAGATGTCTGCTTGTATCTTCTTTAACTACTTCAGTACAGCCTCTTCTTCGATTTGCCTTTCTTTCTGTCTCTTAGCTTCCTTATCTTTCCCAGATGCCTCTGGCTGGTCTAGGTGCGGGGGCTTGAAATACCGTCCGCTTCTCGTCATATGATCGACCTCACCGATATACCAGGTATCGTCTGGCTGATTGCTCCCCCAATCCTCGTCTGTGTGGGCAAGACATAAATCATCGTCCTCCCACCACATTCCGTCGGCAGCCGACAGACACCTGTCCGGCTCCGGTATGATTGTACTCGCAGTACCTTCAGCCCACATGCTCGCAGCATCTTCTGTCCTTGTGCCCACAGCACTTTCGGTCCCCTCATGGGCTTTAGCTTTCCTGATTCTCTCAGAATCTCAAAACCCTTCTTGTTCCACCTGTGTTGGTGTAGTTTGTTGTTCAGCTTTCCCTGCATTCACAATGCCCAAATCCTGAGCGAAATTCTTAGTACCGGCGCTCTCCGGCAATACATTCTGATTTCTGGCCCTTCCAGCCACAATTGATATTCTCGCCCCTGCCGAGCCCTGTTCTAACTGAGATTCTTCGACAACGTCCGGTAGGTCATCAAGCCACCCGGTGGCCTCTGCCGATTCCTCATAATCAAACTAGTTGACTGCCATGTCTCCTGGATCTTAGTCGTTGAAAAATTGGAGGTTGGCCAAGTCCTCTTCCACAGCCATCAAACCATCTGTCCCCTGCTCAAATCCATCCCCTTGGATCACACACAGCTCTGCCCACTCTGGTAATTCTACATTTGGCCCAAACTAACCTGCTGACAGGATGTAATCACTTGGATCGTAGACTTTCCCAGCGACACTCCCAGACTGCTCAGACCCTGATTCAACAATTCCATCCTCCTCTGAAACCTCCTCTGTTCTGTCTTCGACAGTCACCAGCATTGGCTCAGGTTGCGTTCTAGAGATGTCCAACATGCACAAAAAGTCAGTGCAGTCAGGAAGGAGCACCTCCGGCTTGGGTAGGTGGGAAGGAGTGATATAGATGCTAGGATCGTAAGATACGACCCCAGTCTGGATGAAGTTGATTCTTTTGGAAGGTGGAGCTTGGTTGTGTAGGGAGTGGGTTGGTTGTGACATTGGGTTTTTCTGGCGGCAAAATCACCTGTTTGTCAACAAGGTCTTGAATCTCATGACGTAATCTGAAGCATTGGTCAGTGTCATGGCCATGTTGTTGGTGGTATGCGCAGTATTGGCTGGATTGTGGGAGGGAGGGAGCGGATTTGGCAATGGCCTCGGCTCTAGGGGTTTTAGATGCCCTTTCTTGATTAACACCCCTAGAGCCTTGGACAGGGGCATATACAACGGGGTGAAGGTTCTTTGGCGTCGGGGTTGGTATTTGGTGGTCTGTGTATTGCTTCCGAATGCATCGGAGAAAGGTGTGGCCGCCATGGGTCTTGGAAGGGGAGGGGGAATGGTGGTGACAATGCTCACCTCCGAAGCTCTTGCAGTTGCATCGCCACTCGGGCCTGCATTGTTGTTGCGGTTAAAGGTTCTTATGGGCTGCTCTCTATCTTGGTCAATCAGACCCTGTTTCATTGCATCTTCGATTTATACCCCCATTTCATGCAGATCTGAAAAAATGGGGAAGGGGAGCACAATCATTTTTTGCATCAATTTTGGCTGGAGATTGCGTACAATCATCTTGATTTGATCTTTATCGGTAGGCCTCAGGGTCATCATCGAGGCCTTCACCATCCACCGGGTTACAAATTCCGAGAAGCTCTCTTTAGGCTCCTGTCTTGTTGTTTCAAGATCACGGGTTATGACCTCGATTTGAGTGTTGTAAGAGTATTGCGCAACAAAGGCCTCGGCCATTTCATCCCAACTCCGTTTGAAATCATCCTCTAACTTCGCATACCAGATAGCGGCCACACCCGACAGGGTTCGGCCAAATAACGAAAGCTTCTACGGTCTGGTGAGGCCCATTGGCCGTAGTATATCTGAGAACAAACGGAGGTGGACCATGGGATCGCCAGATCTGTCGAAGCGATCGATTTGCGGCATTTTGAACCTATCTGGTAGCATCATAGCCACATCGGTATATCCGTCCTCGATATCCGGAATAGCCTTTACCCCTTAGGATTTCTTGAACAACTTCATGAGCTTGCTCAATTTCAGTGCTGTAGGGTCTACTTTGAACTCGAAGGGAGAATTCGGGTGGTTGATAGGCGTATGTGCCTTAGACAGCTGAGGTAGAAGTGGGGGCGGAGCTGGCCCCGTTGGAATGTCTGTGTCCTCATTAAGGGTCTGGACATTTGGCAAGATGTTATGGGCATTCGGCAAGATATTCTGGATAGTTGGTGTCTGCTCAGGTAGCGGGACCCCCGGTGGAGGAGGAGCTTAATGTGAGGCTGATGCTCCATTCTGCTGTTGTAGTCTAGTGATGAGCTCAGCCTGCTAGGCCATGACTGTGCCCTACTATTTAGAGAACTCCACTTGGCGAACAGCGTCCTCCTGCATTTGCTTCATGCTCTCTTGGAGCTGGCGCATCATTTCTTCCGTTCCGGCCATGTTCTGTTGATCCTGCTGACTGACTGGTATGTTTATCTCTATGGCAAAAATTGAGACCTCGGTCCAACTGTTCACTGCTCGGGTAGACCACTGCTCTGGTAATCTCTGCTCAGACACACTGCGCTTTCTCGGCCTCCGTCTGATAACTGGGGGTAGAGAGTGGAACACTAGCTGTCCGTCAACCAGATCCTCAGATCAATTGAGTTGGCGACCTCTTGTCCAGGGTGCTTGGGGAATATCTGCTTGGTTTGAAGCAATTGTGCTAAAACTGCCCCTAGCAAAAAGATAAATAAAGCAATAAGGAAATAAATAGCCAGACAAACGGACAGCATAACGGCTTAAAAAATAAACACACAACACACAGTTGGGCATCACAACACACAGTCGATAAGCTGAAAATACTATTCTCAAACACTGGTCATTATCCCTGAATCACTGTCCTTGAAAACTGAAACTAATACCCGTAGATAACTGATTCTCAAACATTGAACTGGTGTCCGCAGGCTTGATGCCCAAACTCGCAAACTGAGACATATGACCTTGTAGAGACACACTCTGACAACACATAACAGATAATTGAGAGCCAAAACACCCCTACGTTGGGGTAGGGTTTCCCTGTCCTATTTTGTCAAGAGCTACGGTTTCACTACGCACGCAGTGTTTCAAATAACCTATGATCGGGTAAGCAACCTGTCCTAGTTTGGAACAGTCGCTATGGATTCCGAATATGCACTAGGTTGAATGGTCAAAAGGGTGCCCCGGTAAAACCGGGGTTTGTGTTCCCATACTAGCAGAGCCCGTAACCAGTAAGCCTTATGACACGCAGCCTCTGGCAAACTGCTCAGGAATAGCAGATGACAAACACGGTGTCCAAGGCGCACCAATGCACATGCAATGCAAAGAAACACATAAGTGTAGTCAAAACCAGATATCATGAGTTCGAGTCAAGTTCTCTAACTCCCCAGCAGAGTCGCCAGAAACTGTAGACGCGCCCTCGGGCCTCACTACAGTTCGGACTCGATTTGTGTCACGGTCCTATATCTAATCTCGCAGAGTGCAATGCAAGGCCGATGAATCATCAAAGAGTCCAAATCCGGCAAATCGATTTTTGAAAATAGATTTTTTTTTTAAAGAAGTGCCAAACATGGACTGCTTTGCCAGATACAAAGTCGCCACCTAAATATTTATTTTGGGGGAATTTAGAAAACCCTGACTCGTTGCCTAAGGCCACGTGTCCGTCATCACCAAAGTTGCCTCGGCTCGGGAACTTGGGTACGAGTTGGAAAGGTCACTTCGTGAGCACCCCCGCTTGGCCGATCAAAGATTGGCCTCTACTAACCATGATATCTAGTTTTGAAAACATCATGTGCTCTTATTCCGGTTATGAGCCTAAATTTACTATGTGATGCACACAGCATACAAGTATAGACTGGATCGCCTGAATTGGAACAAAATATTTCATGTTTGTTTATTTGAAAATGGTTTGATGGTGCTACCCGTAAATAGGCTAAGACGTGGATTTGCCACCCTTGGGTGGGTTTAGAAAACATGATTTTGCCACTATCTAGTGAGCTTAAAACTCACAGTCAATGCATTTTTCCAATCTAAGTAACCCAACCTTCACCCACAGGCATTCAGGCAAGTATATCACATAAACACATAGCCTCATGGTAAGCATGCTATCATGGCAGTCACTCGCACACATGCAAGGATGCTAAAGCATAAAAACTTACCAAGTACTCCGAGCCAAAACAAAAGCTATGTTAGAAATCCATGCATAATCCTAACTATACAGAAATGCCTAATGCAACACATGCAAAAAAGCAACTACAATAGGCTCGGCTATTCTAAGATGGCATATGATGATGCTACAGCTAACATGTATTCAACTTGGAATTGAAATACAAATGCAGTTAGTATGATGCGCGGAGCCCGATGCAAGCAATACAGATGAATGAATGCAAACATGCTATCATACTGTATGCTAATTGAAACATGCCCTAATCTAACCATCATAAGCTGGTAAATAAAAGGGAGAAAGACGTAGGGTTGGAAGACATACATCACACACACGCACACTTATTACAATTGTGCCCTCGTTCAGAGGGTCCGAATAAATAATATACTGTCCGAATAAATACAAAATCCTAATTAATTAACAAATTAATCTAGGAAAGCAGGTAAATTACCACACAAATCCATGGACCACCTCAGCTCTGTTCCGAATGATGAATGATGCATGCTTGAGTTGCCTTGCGCGGAAATCCATTACGATGCCCCGGTTTGCCTCTGTTTGCAATTGTTCTTGGAATATTATGCAAAGCTCCAGAAGGCTACTGATTTCTGATTTGCTACAACAGATAGCAACAAAGGGGCATGGCGAAGTATTTTCACATATGTATGCATGACTACTCTGCAGGGAGTGTAGTCCTCGATCCTCGTGCCACCAATCACGCATCTCGATGCATGATGGCTGAGGAGTCGAATTGCACGACTCAATGTGAAATGAATGCACATAAAAACACAACGAGACCTAAACTCCATCATGGGAAATCTGGAGTGTTGGCGACCGGGAATTGAGACACGTTCCGTCACTCAGAGTACGAAATGTCCCTCGTTTCCCGTGCTTGGGCTAACTTCTATCCCAAACACAATGCAAATGAGATGGCATACACAATGCGACTAACATACAACCTAGCATACACAATGCTCGATGTAACATGGCATACTCAACGCTCTAACATACAACCTAGCATACGCAATGCTATGGACTTAAATGGCATACACAATGCACGATGGACTTACACCAACATGAGTGAACCTCAGCCACACTCACATCAGTGGCCATTAGATGAAAATGAGACAACCGAAATGCGTGCACACATGCACGCATACCGAGGACCGAACCTAAGGCATAAAATGCCACTCTACCAAAGCATGGCAAGGGATGAAAGATGGCATACAAACATGTAATTTCCAGCACTGAAACATGATGCTAAATTGTCTTGAAACATGGAAATATGGCACCCGATGCATAAATAAGCCCCGAAACTCAAAGCTAGGCACATGTATTGAATTATAACTATGCAAAGCAAGCATTATTTGGCCATGAAGTACAAAGACAGAGCCAAGGCAGTCCCAAAACATGCACATTTCTAGTTTAAAGCATGGCCAAAAAGTGCTAATACGAAGGGCTAAAACAACATGCAACTTAGGCTAGTAAGCATGGTTTACATGGCACGTATATGAAGCACAAGAGAAGTCACAAAACCAGCCAAAAACAGTGAACAAAACATGTCAGAATTTGCCCAAATAACCACTGAAATGCTACCAATACATGCAAAAATGACGGGCTCCTTTGGAGGGCCATGCAAGGGGTTACTCAACACATATATGATGGACATTCAACAAGACCAAATCAACTCTGGAAATGGCCTATAGGGGTCCTAAAACCCACTGAAAAGGCCCTAGAACAAGGCTTAGAAGAATGCAACTATGAGGTCCTTTGGAAGGCCAAAAAGAAGGTTGCTCCACACATGCATGATGGGCACTTAGCATAGCAAAACCAACTCTGAAAATGAGTTATGGGGGTCCTAAAACCCACTGAAAAATGATAGAAACAAAGCTTGGAACCCTGCAAATAGGGGGTCCTTTGGAAGGCCAAAAGGCCACCAAACAAGACAAGGAGAGAGGGGGTCACCCCCCTATGATTTTGGCTCCCAAAAATACACCTAAGCCACTGAAAATCCACTGGATTTCAGTAGCTAAGAGGCCAAACCAAGGCCATTGCAAATGCTCTAATGTATAGCCCTAATCATGAAGAAATGAAGCATGCGTAGGGGAAGATGACCCCAAACAGAAAATAGACCAAACTTGAAGAGGACCTCAAAACAAGATCTTTTTCAGTTTATGAGAAATCTCGAAAATGTTTGCAAGTAAGGCTAAAATAGGATGCAAAATTAGCTCTAAAAGAGAGATTGAGGATACAAGGAGGTAGGAGACCTCAAATAGAAAAGTGTCCTCAATAAAACTTCAAGAGGAGCTCAAAATAAGGAACTTTATAGTTTATGATGAAGCTTGAAAATGCTTTCCACTAAGGCTAAAGTTTGGAGCAAAATAAAGCCACAAAGAGGGAGATAGTGACTTACCCTTGTAAAGCCGACCTCCAGCAGCTTCTGGACCAAGGATGCTAGCCTTCAAACTCTAAAAATCAACTCCAAGGGGCTGGAATGGATGGTGGAGGTGGTAGGCTATGAGTTGTAGTGTAAATGGCCAAGAATATTAGGGTTTGGAGCTTGAAGAAGAAGGCTATAGAGGATGGAGTGTGTATGCCATAACCAAAATGTCTAACCCCTACAAAATGAGAGGAGAGCTTGTCTTATAGAAGACAAAGGCCATGGCTTCATGGAGAAGCCTCAAGAGGGGGGTCAAAGCTTCTAAAAGAAGCTTCACCAAAAGGGTCAAACTCCTCCTACCAACCAAGCAAAGGGGTTAAAACCACCTTTTAAGGACCAAAACAAGGACAAAACCCTCGGACAGTGGGTCAAGTGCAAAACAGCTGGCACAGCTGGAACACACTCACAGAGGCAAAACAGGCCGACCAGGTTAAAAGGGGCAAGGTGGTCGGCTGACCACCTCCCCTAGTCGGCCGACCAGGGGTCAAAAGGTTCAAGTAGAATTACTGGTCGGCCTACCCGTATTGGTGGCCTCCCAGGTGAGTACAACACAATGCTGGTATGGGAGACCAGAAATTGTGAGCCAAAAGTGGGAAAAACTAGCTTTCTACCCGAAAAATCGGATGGAGGAGAGAGAAAATATTTTTCAAAAGAATTTCTGGTCTCCCACCATACTACCACCTTCCTAACAATGAAAATAGGGTTCATGCCAAAAATGAACCCTAACCGATGCAAAACGAAGGTTTGGGGGCCAAAACGCGCAGCCTGGGGGCCTCGAAAACTGAATACCAGGCACTAGAGGTGGCGTTCGAGCACGAAGTTGGACTCTCAAGCCACAGTGTCCCTCAAAGGGGAGGAAACAAGGTATGTACCAAAAACCGGAGCAAACGGAGGTGGTTAAGCGGTCCCGAACCGAGGCACACGGCCGACGGCTCCGAAAAACTACAAACCGGGCTCCAAATAGGAAAAATGGCCTGCGACCACGAAATGTGGCCTACGGCCACTAAGAGATGATCTACGGGACCTGTCCCTCCCCTTAGGAAGAGAAAATGGAGAAAATTGGACCTAGTTCGCAAACCGAGGCAAAGCACAAAAGAGCCGAGACTCTTCAACTTCAGAACGAACACACTATGCGTCATAACCGAGCGCACAATCGGTGACGTCTGAGTCTTAAAGTCAGTCAAAAATGGGGTGTCTATACTCTGTATATGGCAAAGCAGTCCATGTTTGGTACTTCTTTCTAAAAATCAATTTTTCAAAACGATTTGCCGGATTTGGACTTCTTGGTGATTTATCGGTCTTTCATTGCACTTTGCAAGATTAGATTCAGAACCGTGACATTTGAGTCCGAACTGTAGTGAACTAAATGAACAAAACGGGATTTTTCCGGGACGTTTGGGCGCGTCTACCCTGATGGATTAGATGAATCGGTGAGCCTTGACTGGCCTTTCTATGTCTTGCCTCAGCGAAAGAGAACGCTGGTTGCTCTGAATTGAATCTCCTGAACTCCCCTTGAAAGAGAAAATAGGCAGCATTTCAGCCCAATTTTATCAGAACAGATATAAGCATAACTGATTAACTGTATTCGACCACTTATCACTATTCCCCAAATTATTTCCCTAAAACTGAATCTGATACCCGCAGATAAAACTGATTCTCCAAATATTGATGCCCACAGGCCTGATACCCAGACTTGCAAACTGATATATGCAACCCTGTAGAGACACACTCTAACAGCATATAGCAAGCAAATGAGAGCCAAAACACCCCTATGTTGGGGTATGGCTTCCCTGTCCTATTTTGTCAGGAGCTAGGGTTTCATTACGCACACAGTGGTTTCAAACAACCTACAATCGGGAAAACAACTTGTCCTAGTTTGGAATAGTCACTATGGATTCCGAATATGCACTAGGTCGAATGGTTAAAAAGGGTGCCCAAGTAAAAATCGGGGTTTGTGTTCCCGTCGTGGCAGAGCCCACAACCGGTCAGCCTTATAGCATGCTTATCAAAGCAAGCCTCTGGCAAACCATTCAGGAATAGCATACGGCAAACATGGTGTCCTAGGCGCACAAATGCAAATGCAATGTAAAGAAACACATAAGTGTAATCAAAACAAGATATCATGAGTTCGAGTCAAGCTCTCTAAATTCCCTGACAGAGTTGCCAGAAACTATAGACGTGCCCTCGGGGGCTTCATGCTACAATTCGGACTCAAATGTCACGGTTCTTAATCTGATCTCACAATGTGCGATGTGAGATTAATAAATCACCAAAGAGTCCAAATCCGGCAAATAGTTTTGGAAAACTGATTTTTAAGAAAGAAGTGCCAAACATAAACTGCTTTGCAAGATACAGAGTCGCCACCTAAATATTTTATTTTGGGGGACTTTAGGAAACCCTGACTCGTGCCTAAGGCCACGTGTCCGTCATCACCAAAGTTGCCTCGGCTCGGGAACTTGGGTATGATTGGGGAAGGTCATCTATGAGCACCCCTGCTCGCTCGATCAAAGATCGGCCTGTACTAAGCATGATATTTTGTTTTTGAAAACACATGTGCTCTTATTCCGATTAATTAGCTAATCTTACTACGTTATGCGCACAAAACAAAAGTATAGACTAGATCGCCTAATTTGGAACAAAGCATTGCATATTAATTTGCTTGAAAACGATTTGAACTTTGATATTTGTAAGTAGGCTAAATCATGGATTTCGATGAATTGTTCCAATTCAAGCAATCCAACCTTCACCCACAGGCATTCAGGCAGTTGAACACATAAGCGATTAGCCTCATGGCAAGCATGCTGTCATGGCAACATTAACATACATGCAATATGCTAAAGCGTAAAAGCTTACCTAGTACTCCGAGCCAAAACAATAGCTAGTTAGTAATCAATGCATGATCCTAGTTCATTTTAAGATGGCTAATGCAACACATGCAAAATGAAACTAGAAATAGGCTCGGCTATTCTAAGATGGCATATGAGATGTGATTTAGATAACATGTATTCAACTTGGAATTGAAATACAATGCAGTTAGTATGATGCGCCGAGCCCAGTGCATGCAATATAGATGAATGGTTGCAAACATGCGAAGCATAAGTATGCTAAGTGAAATATGCCCTAAAACTAACCGTCCAAAGCAGGTAACTAAAAGGGAGAAAGAAATGGGGGTTGGAAGACATACACACACGTACGCACACTTATTACAAAATTTGCCCTCTCGGCAAAGGGTCCGAATAAATAATACATGCCAACTAATTAACTAACTAACAAGATAATTAATTATTACATAACTGAATGAATAACTAGCTACAACTAATTATTAGAAAACTTAAATAATTAACAAATTAATTAATTAATTACAAAACCAAATGCTAACTAACAAGTTAGAAAACAGTAAACCATGCTGTTCCAGCTCTGGTTGAAGGAGAAAAGGGTGCATGCTCGGTTGCCGTCCCGGAAAGCTCTCCGGTTGCTCTTTAGAGGCTCTGTCTGCAGGGTGCCCTTGAGAACTTGCTGCTGGAACTTACCAAAAACATGCTGGAGAGTGCATCAGTAGACTGCCGGCCATGGGAAGCCACTGCCGACCATCCTGCTGACCAAGCATGGGCACTGCCGGCCAAGGATGTAAGGGTGCTGGCCATCTGTGTGGCACTGCCGGCCACTGATGTGCTGTGATACCAAGCTGCAGTAGAGCACAAAATAGAGAAAAGGGAGGGTCTCCCAAGGATAAGTACGCACTATGCCACCCCATATTACCTCAAAATATCAAGGGGGAGGCATAATCGGATCCACGACCATCAATCACGCATCCCGATGCATGATGGCCAAAGATCCAACATGTGCAAATCAATATGAAATAAATGCACAAATAAACACATAAAGCCTAAAACTCTATCATGTGTGATCAAGAGTGTCAGCGACCGAGAATCGAGGCACGTTTCATCACTTGAAGTATGAAATGTTCCTCGTTTCTCGTGCTTGGATTAACACTTAATCCAAATAACAATGCAACACAAGCATGGCAAATACAATGCAATGCATGCAAACATGTAATGCAATATGAACAACCTAACAAGGCTAATGGCATGCACAATACTAATACATGCGACAACTAAGCATACACGATGCAAAACAATCTTGACATGCAAACATACGATAAACCAAGCATGCAACAACATACAAGGTGACAAGCATGCTACAACATGCAAAGATGGACTTAAACCAAGATAGGCAGACCTTAGCCATGCCCAAATCAGTGGCCATAATGCTAAGATGAAGGCACCGAAATGCAAAACAAAGCATGCACAAGTAATGGCCTATCACCTAGGCATAAGGGCACAACTCTCAAGAGTGCTCAAAAGGGTGAAAAGCATGCAAGTGTGACAACACTATAGGCCCTGAAATCAAGCAAGAAATGATGCCAAATCACTTAAACAACGCAAGTAAAGCATGCTAGGGTCCTTAAAGCATGAAGGCTAATGAAGAGGGCCACAAAGGAGGCATGCAATACATGGCACAAATGCATGAACTAAGCAAGGACAGAGCTTAGTTAGGTCTAAACAAAGACCTAAACATGCTGAGATGAAGGCTCATAGACCTAGGCATGCAAGCATACAAGCTAAGCCATAAACTAGGCAATACTGCACAACACTCAAAGGCACTTAAAGCATGATTGAAGTGGGAACATGGCAATGCTATAGGCTCTAAAATGAAGTATTAAGTGATGCCAAATCATCTGAATAGCTCAAAGATAGCATGCATGAGTCAATAAAACACAAAGCTAGCAAGGCCAATTACACTACAGCTATACAAAGCATGAAGGATATGGCAAAGGAAACCCAAAACAGTCCTAAAACATGTTAAAGTGATACTAAAAACATGCATGGAAGTAAGCCAAAACAAGCTAGCATGGTGAGTATGAGGCATGATGCATACAAGGCAAATAAGGTGGATTACACTACACCTATTAAGACCAAGCATGGGATGACTCAACCAATGAAAATCAAAGTTATGCATGGCATAATAACCCCAAAAACCCACTGAGATGGCATCCCAAAGACCTAAGCATAGAGGCATGCACAATGATCCATTCATGAGGCATAAAACACAAACTCTCCAACGCATTGAAAGCATGTCAAATGCAAGTGTATGACCACATTACATGGACTGAAATAACATAACAAGTGATACGAAATCATTGAAATAGGCCAAGTAACACATGCTAGTGGATTCAATACATAGAGCCAACAAGCTAGATTGAACCAAGGCTACACGAAACAAGTCATGCATGACCAAGACAACATAAATTAGACCTTAAACAAGCTAAAACATGAACAAAGTCTTCTTGAAGTTCAGCCAAAAGCTTGCTAAAATGGCATGTTAAAGCATGAGACATAATAGGCTAATTCATGGAATTACACTACAAGTGTATGAAGCATGTAAGGGGCCACCAAACGAAACCAAAACGGAGTCATGAAATGGTAAAACATCACCAAAAACATGCTGGAATGGGCTCAACATAAGCTAGAATGACATGCTACTTTGTGAAGCATACAAAGCTAGTTTGTGTGATTTACACTACAAGTGTGTTATGCATGCATGGAGTGACAAAACCAACCTAAAATAGATCTAAGGCATGGTAAAACATCACCAAAAACCTACTGAAATGGAGCCAACACATGCAAGAAAGACATGTTACTTCGATGAGCCACAAATGGGATTACACTACACATACATGAAGCATGCAAGGAGTGACCAAACCAGCCATGGACAGAGTCAAGGAAGGTCCTAAAAGTCACAAAAAAGTGCCTAAAACAGGCCTTAAAAGTATATGGATATATGCTCCTTTGATAGGCCAATAATACAAGCAAACAAAAACAAGAAAAGAGGGGGGTCATCCCCTCTGATTTGAGGCCTCAAAACCATATGCCTACCACTGAAAATCCAATGGATTTCAATGGCTAGAAGGCCAAACAAAGACTAGCTCAAAAGCCTTAAAGCATGGTACAAAACAAGGCCAAACAAAGCATATAAGAGGGTTGAAGACCCTTAACACCAAAGAGACCTTAAACAAACTTCAGAAGCACTTAAATACAAAAAAAAATTTCAGTTGAAAGAAAGGCCTAAAACAATATGCAAGGATGGCCAAAATGAGGTACAAACAAAGGCTTAAATGGGGAATAAACTCACCCTTGAAGATCAACTTCGAAACCAGCAAGCTCTAAGGCTAAAAACTAACTTTCAGAGCTCAAGTAACCCTCTCAAGAACCTCAACCCAAAGATGGTGGTGTATCTCTATGTGTTGTAGTGTAAAAGTGCAAGAAAAATGGACTTTAGAGCATAAACAAACACAATATAGAGAGAGAGAGAGAATGAGAAATATACAGAGAGAGAGATACAACTCCTCCAAAATTTTCTTCAACCTCTGATATAGAGGAAGGCCCTTCCTTATATAGAATAATGCAAGAAGAAGCTTGCTAAACAAGCTTGGCAAGAGCTTCATCCCTCCATACATGTGTATGGAGGGGAGAGGAGTGAAAACCAGCTGGCTCAAAAGATCTGGCGTGAAACCTGCTGAGACAAGGGGTCTGTCGGTCATCAGTGGTGGCCGGCAGTGGCTCATTGATGGTCGGCAGGCTCTATCAATGGCCGGCAGGCACAAAGTCATGGCCGGCAGGGCCAAAAGGTGGTCGGCAATGCCTTCCAAAAAGCATGCAAAAAA
This sequence comes from Camellia lanceoleosa, assembly GCA_025200525.1. Taxonomy (NCBI): domain Eukaryota; kingdom Viridiplantae; phylum Streptophyta; class Magnoliopsida; order Ericales; family Theaceae; genus Camellia; species Camellia lanceoleosa. The sequence continues at coordinate 53,992,458 of CM045761.1, read as the reverse complement.
GGCCAATACAAGGTCCAAAAATGGGGCAGGAAGGATATAGGGTTTGGAAAGCTCAAACCTGTGACGTTCTGATGCGACAGTCAAGTACTCAGCGAGCAATCGAACTAGTTGTTGGGTGTACCTGCAAGCACAACCAAGTCTTGAGGATGGTCAAAAATGGGGTGTCTACAAGCGCGAAAAGGTTGAAGACCTAGAAAGGACGAGAAATGCTAAAGCCCCTAAGGGGACGGAATGTGCTGTGCGCACAGAAGCAGTTGTAGCTGAACCAGATAGTTACTTGTCGATGGCTGACGAAATGTGGTGGGATGACGATGACTTATGTCTTGCCCACACAGACGAAGACTAGGGACAAAGCCAACCGGATGATACCTGGTATGTGGAGGAAGTTGACCACATGACTAGGAGTGGGCGGTATTTCAACCCTCCACATTTAGATCAACCAGAAGCATCCGGGAAGGACAAAGAGGCGGAGAGACAGAAATAAAAGGTACTCGAAGAAGAGGAAGTGCTGAAACAGCTGAAAAAGATACAAGCAGACATCTCCATCTGGGGACTGCTTATGGCTTCCAGAGTTCATAGACAAGCTGTCCTTTCCGCGATAGACAAGGCTAAACTCTCGATAGATACCACGCCTGAACAGCTGGTAGGATTGGTCTTTCCAGGAGGAGCTTCCCCGACGTTGACCTTTTCTGACAAAGTACTGCCGCCTGAGGGCGCCAACCATAACAAACCACTCTATGTCTTTGTGGAGTGTAGAAACAAGTGGATACCGGTGGTTCTTATCGATACAGGATCCACTATTAATGTGTGCCCGTCGAGGACGACATATGTAATCGGGTTGAAGCCTGCGAATTTTGTGCCCACTACCCAGGTAATACAGGCATATGACAATACGAGCAGAGAAGTGATGGGGACTGTGCAGATCTAGACTCAGGTTGGTCCAGGACAACACGATGTTGACTTTCACGTCTTGGACGTTCCCGCAACCTTCAATTTACTCCTAGGGTGGCCGTGGCTGAACCAGGTGAAGGCAGTCTCTTCCACCATGCACCAGATGCTCAAATACCTCCACCGGAAGGCAGTGGCTATTGTTTTTGGGAATTCTTCAATCCATCTGCCACCAAAGGTTTCTATGCCAGTTTTGGAAATTGAACATGGTGCGGTGGATGTATTCCTATCAGGATTCACCCTAGTCGACGGTCAGGTTGTACAGAGTATCTTAGCTGTCGATGAGGATCTCTATGTCAGTGCACAATCAGTGCATCTTATGAACAAGCTCTAGCACATCCCTGGGATGGGATTGGGATGCAGTGGCCAGAAAGGCGTTGTAATATCGGCCGAAGTGCCGCATAACCCACATACCTTTGGTTTAGGAAAGCGAAAGAAATGGCTGGAAGGGCCAGAGCCAAGCAGATGGTAAAACATTTTGAGTTGATGCACCGGCCGATCCGGGGTACCCTGAACGGACGGTTTGTCCAGGATGGGGAAGACTTTCCATTCTGCGGCTTCCTAGAGCCATGGATCAATGCGGAAAGGCAGCGCTTGCTGTGGTTCAAGATTTTCTTTGACTTACAATTGTCTGAGGATGATATTGCCGAGGAGCATACAGACTCAATAGCTGAGGCTAAGCAGTGCAAAGAGGAGGTTTCCGAAAGTGCAGAGTTTGAAATGGGGGTAGCACTGGCTTGTCTACTCTCAGATCCTCCGATCGTACATGAGTGCTTGGGAAATGACCTCTCAGTGACCATGATTAGGAATAAAACAGCCGTGAGCCCATCTTCAAATATTCTAGATGCATCCATTGTACCCTTCCTCATCTGGCAATACGAGGAAGGCTTCTTATCGAGCAGCACCGGGTCAAGTAGTGAGCCGGAATCTGATTCCACTGAGTCCTTAGAGTCAGAATTAGGTTCCAGCTCGTCTGAGTCTGAGTCCGGTATTCCTGGGGGTGATAACTTGGATGCCACAGTCCTATCTAGGTTGTCTTTTTCTTTTTCCTTTGAGTCTGTTGTAACAGAGGAACCAAGCGACTTGGAAGAGATTAATTAGAATTTTGCGACTGTGGCCTTCGATTACTTTTCTGTGCCTTTAATTTATTGCATGAATCAGGACTTTCAAAATTTTGATGAAAACGACGAGGAAGAAATTCCTCCGATTTTGCAATATTTCCTTGATCAAGAGCAAAAGAGGTTTGTTAAACCCTTGGTTGACGAAATCACTCAAATTAATGTTGGTACTGAGAAGGACCCGCGGTTGGTCTAGATCGGGTCCATGTTGTCTTCGGAGGAACGCGAGCGCTTAGTTGCTTTGTTAAAAGATTTCAAATATGTTTTCACGTGGTCCTACGAAGACATGCCTGGAATCGATCCTGAGATTGTACAGCACCGGATCCCTCTTGACCCAAAGGCCTGACTTGTCAAGTAAAAGCTCAGAAAGATCAGCCCAGATTGGGCTCTGAAGATCGAAGAAGTGGTCACCAAGCAAATTGATGCAGGGTTCCTGCTGGTATCTGAATACCCAACTTGGTTGGTGTAGACGTCCCGAACATCTTGGGGGAAAATCCCCCGTTCTGTTCATTTGGGCTCACTACAGCTCGGACTCAAATGTCATGGTCCTGTATCTAATCTCGTAGAGTGCAATGCAAGACCGATGAATCGTCAAAGAGTCCAAATCCGGCAAATCGTTTTGAAAATAGATTTTTAGAAAGAAGTGCCAAACATGGACTGCTTTGCGGAATCTGAGTCGCCTAAATATTTTATTTTGGGGGAATTTAGGAAACCCTGACTCGTTGCCTAAGGCCACGTGTCTATCATCACCAAAGTTGCCTCGGCTCGGGAACTTGTGTATGATTGGGGAAGGTCAGCTATGAGAACCCCCGCTCGCTCGATCAAAGATCGGCCTCTACTAAACATGATATCTTGTTTTTGAAAACACATGCGTTCTTATTCCAATTATTAGCCAGAATTTACTATGTGATGCACACACCACACAAGTATAGACTAGATCGCCTAATTTGGAACAAAGAATCGCATATCCGTTTGCTTGGAAAATGGTTTGAGGTTTGCTACTCGCAAGTAGGCTAAAATACGGATTTCAATGAATTGTCCCAATTCAAGCAATCTAACCTTCACCCACAGGCATTCAGGCAGTTAATCACATAAGCAGTTAGCCTCATCGTAAGCATGCTATCATGGCCATCACTCACATACATGCAAGGATGCTAAAGCATAAAAGCTTACCTAGTACTCCGAGCCAAAACAGAAACTAGTTAGTAATCAATGCATGATCCTAGTTCATGTTAGCAATGGCTAATGTATCACATGCAAAATGCAGCTAGAATAGGCTCGGCTAATCTAAAATGGCATATGAGATGCGATAATTTGATACACGTATTCAACTTGGAATTGAAATACTATGCAGTTAGTATGATGCGCCAAGCCTAGTGCATACAAGACAGTTGAATGGATGCAAACATGCGAGCATAAGTATGCTAATTGAAACGTGCCCTAATCTAACCATCATAAACTGGTAAATAAATGGGAGAAAGACGTGGGGTTGGAAGACATATATCACACACACGCACACTTATTACAATTGTGCCCTCACTCGGAGGGTCCAAAAGAATAATACAATTTAACTAACTAACAAGCTAATTAATTATTACACAACACTTAACTAATTAAATGAAGTAATTAAGCTAAGAAAGCAGTAAAGAGGCCTCGGGGAGAGGGATGAATGCATGCATGTTCAGTTTTGCTTAGAAATCTATCACCATACTCATGCTGCCTCTGTTTATACTACTTTGCACTTCTGAAAACTGCACAAGTCTCTGGGATGTTTCTGAACTACCTTTTGAGCACTGTGGAAGGTCACCGGCCAAAAGGCAAGGCCACCGGCCATGGGAAACTGGTCATCGACCATGTGTGAGGCTCTCGGCCAACAATGCATAGCCGGTCGGCACTGAAGATGGCCGACTAGCCATCTCTTTCTGCAGAATCCTGTTTTGCTGCAATAGAGGGCAAACAGAGCATGGCAATGCATTTTCAAAGCAATGTTTGCACAACCACCCTCCTTATCATGTTCAAGACTCAAAGGAGTATGGTTTTCAACCCTTGGACCATCAATCACGCATTTCAATGCATGATGGCCAAAGAAGCCAAGTGTGCAACTCAATATGGAATGAAATGCACAAAACACATAAAGGGCCGCAACCTCTATCATGATTGATCAAGAGGCAAAGAGATGCACACACAATGCAATGCAACCTAGGCAAGCAAGCAAGCATGCAAATAACTCAAGTGTGCAACAAATCTAATGCAACATGAGCATGTTATCATGCAATATGCAATAGGCATACAACCTAAACATGTGGACATGTATAGCATGCAACAACATGCAAAATGAAACACGCATGCAACAACATGGTGAGATGGACTTACACTAACATGGGTAGCTCTCAAGCATGCCAAAATCAATGGCCATACACAATTGAAATTAGGCAAGAACATTCATGCAAACATGCCCAATGCAAGGAACCGAACCTAAGGCATCAAATGCCACTCTACCAAAGCATGGCAAGGGATGACATATGGCATACAATGACACAAATTCCAACTTTGAAATGGCATACTAAATGATTCCAAAATGACTCCGAAGCATTCAAACACTCACACAACGCATGGTAGGGGCCTCAAAACCCAAGACTAGCCTAAGCATTTACACTATAGCTATACAAAGCATGAGTGATATGGCCATGGAAGACCAAAACAATCCTAGGACAGCCCAAAATAAGCATAAAATTATGTTAGAGTAAAGCCAAAATATGCTAGGATGATGAGTCAAAACATCATGCACAAGAGGCTAGTAAACAAGATTTGTTCTACACCTATATGGAGCATGCAAAGGATGACCAAACCAACTATGGATAGGGTCAAGATATGGCAAAACATTACCAAAAACATGCTGAAATGTAAACCAAACAAGCTAACAAGACATGACAAAGCATGAAGCATGTGAAGCTAGTTTAGGGGATTTACACTATAAGTGTATCATGCAAGCATGGAGTGACAAAACCAACCCAAAATAAATCCATGGCATGGTAAAACATCACCAACAACCTACTGAAATGGACTCAACACAAGCTAAGCAGACATGCTACTTTGATGAGCTATGAATGGGGTTACACTACACATACAAGATGCATGCAAAATATGACCAAACCAGCCATGGTAGGGCCAAGGCAGGTCCTAGAATTCACAAAAAAAAAAAGGCCTAAACTATGCCTCAAAAATGTAGAGAGGCATGCTCCTTTGGAAGGCCAAAAAGGGCAACAAACAAGACAACAAGGAGAGGGGATGGCCCTCTCCTTCTTAGCACCTCAAAACGCCATCTCCACCACTAAAATCCGTCTAGATTTTAGTGGTGAGAGGGCCAATACAAGGTGGTCCCAAAGCTCACAAAAAATGCACAAAAATGAGGCCAAACAAGGCCTATGAGGGGGTAAACTACCCCAAACACAAAAGTGATCTTAAACCAACTTCAAAAGGAGCTCAAAATAAGACATTTTTCACTTTATGCCAAAGCCCAAATATGCTTGCAAGTATGGCTAAAAGATGGAGAAAAATAAAGCTTAAAAGAGAGAATAATGTGTTACCCTTGTAGCTTCAGCAAAACCAGTAGCTTTGAGACCCACAAAACCAGACCTTCAACCTCTGAAAATGGCCTCCAAGATCCTTAGGTTGATGATGGAGGTGTTAGGCTAAGAGTTGGTGTGCAAAGGGGCCAAGAACTTCACTCTTTCTAAGCCTAAGAGTAGAGACAAAGAGAGATATATGTGTATGCCTTAGCAAAATTTTTGGAACCCCTCAAAAGGAGAGGGAGGCCCTCTCTTATAGAAAACAAGGAGAGGGAGGCCCTCTCTTATAGAGAAACAAGAGGGTTCAAGCTTCTTGGAGAAGCTAAAGAGGTTCAAGTTTCTTCAAGAAGCTAAAAAGGTTCAAGCTTCTTGGAGAAGCTAAAGAGGTTCAAGCTTCTTCAAGAAGCTAAAAAGATTCAAGCTTCCTCAAGAAGCTTAAAACAAGGGTTCAAAAGGTTCAAGCTTCCTCAAGAAGCTAAAACAAGGGTTCAAATCCTCCATACACGTGTATGGAGGATACAGTATGTGCCACCTGGCACTAAATATCTGCATAAAGTAGATGAATAGGGTTCGGCCAGCATAAAAGGGCGATCGACCAACACAAAGGGCCGGCCAACTAAATACATTGCCGACGGGCCAATGCTTTTGGCCGGTAGCAATAAAACAAGGCCGGTGGCAACATGCCAAGGCCGATGGGGTATGGGGATAGCTAACAAGCCATTTCCCGCCCTCAGGTGCAAAGTCCACAAGTCCTTAGTCCAACCAAGCACAAAAAAAATAACTCGAGAGATCTTGAGGCAAGGTGCGCGACCGAGACCTCCGAGAACTCAAGACGAACACAAACATGGATGATCATCGAGTGTTCAAACGATGACGTCCAAGTCTTGAGGACCGTCAAAAATGGGTGTCTCTGATTGCCAATATCGTTGATCTTAGAAAAAGGGCGACCAGTGTGTGTGGATTTCAGGGATTTGAATAAAGCTAGTCCGAATGACGACTTTCCTCTACCGCATATCGATGAATTAGTGGACTTCACCGCTGGGCATGCGTTGCTCTCGTTCATGGATGGCTTCTTAGGCTACAATCAGTTATTGATAGCACCCGAAGACCGGGAGAAGACTGCTTTTACCACCCCGTGGGGAACCTATTGTTATAGGGTGATGCCATTTGGGCTGAAGAATGCTGGAGCTACGTATGAACGGACTGCGACCACAATATTGCACGACATGATCCATAAAGAGGTTGAGGTGTAACTGGACAACATGATTGTCAAGTCCAAAGAAAGAGAGGGCCACTATACCGCCTTGCGAAAGTTCTTTCAACAGATCAGAGAGTATAGGCTGTGGCTGAATCCTCAGAAATGTACGTTCGATGTTATAGCAGGGAAAATGCTGGGGTTCTTGATCACACAGAGAGGTATCAAGGTCGATCCTACCAAAATCAAGGCCATCTTAGAAATGCCACCACCAAGGGCTGAAAAGGAGGTGCGAGGCTTTCTGGGTAAAGTGCAATTCATAAGACGGTTTATCTCAAAATTAACCTTGACTTGTGAACCACTCTTTGGTCTCCTGAAGAAAGGAAAAAAATTCCAATGGAACGGCCAATGCCAAGCTACTTTTGAACAGATCAAACAATATTTACAGAACCCACCTATGTTGTCACCGCCTGAGCTGGGGAAACTGTTGATTCTTTTTCTTTCAGTGACTGAAACTACAATGGGTTGGATGCTCGCACAGGAGTCTGAGGACAAAGTGGAGAGAGCTATCTACTATCTGAGAAAGAAAATGCTGGATTACGAGACCCGCTACACTTTGCTGGAAAAGGCTTGTCTAGCCTTGGCATGGGCTACCAGGAAGCTGCGGCACTACTTGTTAGCTCACTCCATAATACTGATTTCGAGATTAGATCCCATCAAATATCTCTTTGAGAAACCGACACTTACGGGTAGGCTAGCTCGTTGGTTGCTTCTGCTTTCAGAATTCGATCTGAAGTATGTGACGCGCAAGTCAGTAAAAGAGAGAGCGGTAGTGGAGTTCCTAGCCGATCATCCAGTTGACGGGGATGAAGCAGTTGAGTACCTATTCCTAGACGAGGCCATTTTGTATATCGAAGACGAAACTTGGACGATATACTATGACGGAGCGTCAAATCAATATGGGTACGGGATCGGGGTGTTGCTAATACCACCCGACAATTCCCGTATCCCTCTAGCATTCAAACTTTGGTTCAAAGTCTCGAACAATGACGCAGAATATGAGGCATGTATTGCCGGTTTAGAAGCCACCCTAGAACTAGGGGCAAAACGGTTGGATGTCATTGGGGACTTGAACCTTGTTGTATCTCAAGCTAAAAGAGATTGGAAAGTCAAAGAAGAAAAGATGAGAATTTATCACCAGACCATGGACGTGCTGATTCCTCAGTTTGAGAAACTAAATTTCGCCCATCTAGTAAGAGAGAACAACAGGTTCGCAGATTCACTAGCAACTCTATCTTCTATGATAGACATCCCTTTTGGAGTCCAGATGCGTCTGATCATCATCGAACAGAAATTTGTGCCGGCCTACGAGCTGCTTGCTGCCATACATGAAGTACAAGATGAGAATCCTTGGTATTACGACGTCTGAAATTTCTTGGAAAAGGAAGTGTATCCACCAGGAGCAAATGCCAAAGATAAGAGAGCAATTCGAAGAATGGCCGCTCAGTTCGTCATCTGTGGAGGTAAACTGTACAAGAGAGGTCATCTGGGGATGCATAAACTGTGTGTTGATGCTGAAGAATCGAAGCGCCTGATGGAGGCCATCCATGGAGGAGAATGCGGAGCACATATGAACGGGGTAATGCTAGCCCGAAAGATCCTTAGACAGGGTTATTATTGGTCCACCATGGAGGAGGATTGTATTGGCTTTGTCCGGCAATGCCACAAATGTCAGATCCATACAAACCGCATGAACATTCCGCTGTCGAAGCTGTACAACATAACTTCACTATGGCCATTTACAGTCTGGGGAATTGATGTGATTGGGGCTGTTACTCCGAAGGGGTCCAATGGGCACGAGTACATCCTGGTAGTGATAGACTATTTCACAAAGTGGGTTGAGGCCCAATCTTACGCGGTGTTGAAGGCATCTCATGTCGCAAAGTTCATCAGAAACAACATCATCTGTCGCTACGGAGTCCCAAACAAGATTATTTCACATAATGGTTCTCACTTCAAGAAAGAGGTGGTCCGCTTGTTGGAGAAGTACAACGTGGCTTTCCATAAGTCATCTACATATCGGCCACAGACCAACGGAGCAGTTGAGGCCGGCAACAAGAACGTCAAGCATATTCTATAGAAGATGGTGGAAACCTACCCGGACTGGCCAGATAAGTTTCCATTTGCTCTGTGGGGCTACCGGACTTCAATTCGAACTTCTTCTGGAGCAGCTCCGTATTCCTTGGTTTATGGGATGGAGGATGTTTTGCCTATCGAAGTTAAGGTTCCGTCATTACAGGTATTGGATAAGTTTTAGATAGCTGAGGCAGATTGGCAACAGAGCAGGTTCGAAGAACTCATGCTCTTTGATGAAAGAAGGCTGAAAGCACTATATCATGTTCAAGATTATCAACGAAGAATTGCCAAGGCTTTCAACAAGAAGGTTAAGTCCAGGAATTTGAAAAGAGGGGATCTAGTGCTCAAAGACAACCGAGCTCCCATCCACGACCCTAGGGGCAAGTTCAGACCTAATTGGACTGGCCCTTATATCATCAAGTCTATTTGGTCGGGTGGAGTTGTCGTTCTGATGGACCTAGATGGCCTAGAGTTCTCACATCTGGTCAATATGGACAAGTTGAAGAAATATTATCCTTGAGTGGCTCGCTAGGCCAAAAACCCGAAAGGGTGACCTAGGCAAAAGTTAGAGCATGAAAAATTTGAAATTATAAAAACTGAGGTCACAAGGTTGAAAACCCGCAAAGGGCAGCCTTGGCAAAAGTTAGAGCACAAAAGGAGAGTGTTAATACACGAGTGAACCAGAGCCGAACTACATAAGGCTTGATTCCCATGTTTGGGATACGTAGGCAACTTCATCCTGAAGTCCAGCCATAAACACTTCCCCGATCAACTTTGTCCATATGATCATGTTTGGACATCTTTGTCTATTCTGCATTCTAGAGCTCGGTTGTGATGTCTAGTGCAGTACTATTCAAACTAGGGGCAACTTTCCAGTTGCTGGGATCCGGGGTTGTGCATCTCAGTGACAGAACTTAGGCGTGTCCAGTTATGATCCATATCAAAAATGGTTTTGAAAAGTTTTAACAAAAGTTCATTTTGTTCAAATTAATCTTTATACAACTTAGACCATTTTTGGACCAAACGGAAAATTTTCAGTACCTGCAACCTTCAATTGCATTGATTTTAATATAGAGTTCTCCTACTCTTGAATACAAATTGAATTTGCTTTTTATTACATTCATAAAGAAAACTTGAAAGTACTGATAAAGCAATAAATTCGGGGCATGGATAAGTCAGGTGTTCCTGCGCCCCCTTCCAGAGCTAGTCAAAGCCTCTGACATCAAAGTAGGCCCAATCTGCGCCTCCACAACAAGCCAAGTTATGCACTCATCAGAGAGGGTACAACTGAAAGTGGGAGCGGGGGCCAGAAGCTCTCTAGTCCTCCATGCTGTGGCATATCGAGCAAGCTGCGCGCCTCAGACCAGAAATGTAGCCGGGTACTCTATCCCTCCTTCTGGACAAATCTGATCATGGCCAAATTGGCGCCGGAACCGGAATGGAAAATAGAACACACAGTGTGTCATGCCAATCAGTTGAATCTCGGGCTGGAAGGTCATGTTGTAACTCATCGCCGGTACATTGAGCCAAGGATAGGGCCAAGCAATACCAATAGCGGATAGACTGCACATCCAGTCGAACCACCATCCCTCATCAGGGGCATCAACTAGACGTCGTCGAAAGAAATAGCTGCGAGCTAAATATGCTGGGCAGGGGTTCACAACCTTCAATTTATCTATCAACCATACCTGAGGAGGGATGAAAAATGAGAGATTAAAGAATAGAGAGTTGTACGTTGAGAGAAAAAGCGAGAAAAAGGGTTTTTTAGAGAAAAACCGAGCATGAGGGTTGAATGATGCGAGAAATATATGTGAGGTAGGGTGGGAAATATTATCTGCAGCAGTAGTGGACTCCCCGCAAATCTAGTCATCTCCTGACGACGGAAAGCATCCAAATCCATCAAAGTCTCACCCAATGTCATGGCAATGAAGCTCTTGCCCTCTCTTAAGCCCTCGGCAACTTCAATCAAACGAGAGCTAAACCCACCGGAACCTGGGGCAAGCAAGAAATGTGAAAACATGTACAAGCAAAGCGCACGTCACCAATAGCCCTGCCAGTCATGATCGTCACAGTCATCAGCATCAGAAAACCGACAAATCAAGCTGGGGATATCCAACACTCCATCGCGAGTCAATGACCGAGCGTCATGCAAAGTAAGCCCACACATCCATCCTAAGGTTTTGACGTGACCAAAGCGGAATTGCAGCAAAATCTCTTATTCGCATTCGGACTCCATCAGAATTTGGAAGTCTTCGAAAGTGGGACATACCTCTTGTCCGCCAAAACTAAAGACGTGTGTTACTGGGTTCCAAAACCTTGTCGTAGCATGAAGTAATGGAAAATGCAGCAGGGTGCTGTAGACACCCCATTTTTGACCGTCCTCAAGACTTGGACATCACCATTTGAACACTCGGTGATTATCCATGTTCGTGTTCGTTTGGAGTTCCTGGAGTTCTCGGCTATGCGCCTTGCCTCAGGACCTCCGAACTTGACCGTTTTGTGTCTGGTTTTACACCAAACACTTGTGCTTTGCCTTAGAGGGGCAGGGAATGCCTTGTGAGGCATCCCCACACACCACCGGCAGTGGCTAGAGCTCACCGACTGGTTGGTGTTGCTATCGGCACTATATTGTGCCGGTCGGCAGTCAATTGTGGCAAAATGACATTTTTGCCCAGCCGACCAACTCGGGTTGCTTTTCGAGATATTTTAAAGCAATTGTAGCACTTTCTTCCCCTCCATACACGTGTATGGAGGGATGAGCCTCTTGTTTGCATAGTGGCTAAGCTTACAAAATTGTCTCCTCTATAAGAGGAGGCCTGGTCTTCTTGGCTGAGGGTTGGGCCATTTGAGAGATCAAAAACCAGAGCTCATATATCTCTCTCTATATTTTCCATCTCTCTCATCATTGTGTGTGTATTTTAGACCTAAATAGTGTGTTTTACCATACTTTTACACCATTACACACACTATTACACCTAGCTCCGTGATTGAGGGACTTGGAGGGTTGTTTGTGGTGATTTTGGACCAACTTTGACCACTAGAGAGTGGCTGGACCACCTGTTCTTCAAGGGATCTTCAAGGGTAAACTCTTTACTTTAGTTTCCCCATTCTTGCAACTAGTTTCTACCCCTCTTGCTTTGTGTTTTGAGCTTTGCCTATAACTGAAAAAAACTCTTGTTTTTACTTGCTTTTGAATCTTCATTAAGGTCATTTTGTGATTTGAGTAAAGACTCACCCTTTTAGGCTTTGTTTGGCCATTTTGGTGTTCTTTTGGTAAGGCTTTGTTTACTTGGTGTTTTGGGTCTTCTCACCACTGAAAACCAGTGGGTTTTTAGTGGTGAGGAAGGTGTTTTGAAGTCTCATATAGGGGAGGGACACCCCTCTCCCCTTTGTCCCTTGCTTGCCTTTGTTTTTGGCCTAAAAAATAGCATGTGTGCATGGTTGTTTTTGGCTTCATTTCAAAGCATATTTGTGGTTAATATGATATGTTATGCCTCTGTTTTAGGTTGGATTTATGGCCCCTAACATGCCTCTCATACTTGCTTTGTAATGCTTTACTTTGCTTGGAAGTGTGCCATGCCATTAGCCTACCATATCCTCATGTTTTAGCCTTGCATGTTATAGCATTTGATCTTGATTTGCCATGAAAAGGGGCTGTTAGCCACTGTTTTGCCATGATTGGCATGTTTGGTATTGTAGTCTTGTTTGTTGGCTTGTAAGCTTTTGGTGTGTGGGTCCTTAGCATGATTAATCTACCTTAATCTTATGATTTGGCATCATTTTAGATCACATTTCAATCTCTAATCCATGCCCTCATGCTTGCATTCATTTCCTCGTTCATGCTTTAAAGGTGTGCCTTTCTATGCTTAGGAATAGGCTTAATGCATGCTTGTTTCGTTTGGGGCATTTTGGGGCTGCCATATAAGGGGATTTGGGTGTATTTTTGCATGCTAAGAAACTGTTTTTGGTTGTCCAACATGTGCCATGAGTGGTCATGTTAATGATAGTTAGATGTTCTCTTTGGTGCTCTTGGTTTTGGGCCTATTTACTTACATGCTTGTATAGCATTTTGGTCACCATTTTGGGCATGTTTTGCCACTGTTTTGGGGAGATTTGAAGGCTGTCCCATTGTAGTTAAATCCACCATTGCATGCTAGCCTCATGGTAGTTGCTTAATTGATTCATTAAGTGTTACTACATGTCATTCCCATTGCCTTAAGTGTCCATGATTGCATTACACCTTGCATTTTGCATGCCTAGTATTGCACACTTAATATCATGTGGCATTGCATTTGGTATGCCTTGCATTTTTGCATTATTGTTGCATTGTTGAGCCTTGTTACATACATGCATTCCATGTCTTGGTTTGGGGTGTCAAACCAAGTGTAAGGGTTGAGAGAAGTTCACACTACAAGTGGTGCAACTTATTTCAATTCTTGGTCACCAAGGCCCTTGACCAACACATGATAAGGCCTTGGTTTCATTTGTGTGTTCGCATGCATTTTTACATTAAAATGCAAACTTAGTTCCTTAGGCTATCATGCACCAAGATGCATAATTGATGGCCCAAGAACCAAGGGTCATGCTTCCTTGAGTCCCACGCATGATAGGAAACATTGGCCATGCATAAATTTGCTCTAAAATCCATGTCATGCCTTTGTTTACTTTGTTCTTTGTCAAAGCTGTCCTCTGAAATTTTGTGTCGACCGGTAGTATAGAGTGCCGACCGGCACTTTATGAACAGCCGATGACTCCAAATGCAGCCGATGGCCACACCCTTTAGCCGGTGGTGATCTTTAGTGTATGTAGAAGGTGTTCTGAGACTTTGGCAGTTTTCATAAAGACAGGACAGTGAAAACAGAGGCAGCAGTGTCGTGATGTGGGTTTCTGGGCAAGTCGGATTCGAGCATACATCATTCACGCATCCCGAGGCAGGGGCTGGGGCCACCTTTCCTTTTTGCATTTAAATTGATAAATAGAAATTTTGTAATAATTAATTTATTCTGTATCTGGACTGTATTATTTTGGGACTGTATTATTCTTTTGAGTTCCTCTGTGCGAGGGCGTAATTGTAATAAGTGTGCGTGGGTGTGTGCATGTCTTCCAACCCCCACTTCTTTCTTTCCTTTTACTTACCTGCTTTTTAATGGTTAGTATTAGGGCACGTTTATTTTAGCATACCTTGTGCTATGCATGCGCGCATCCATGCGTTTGTTGACATGCATCGGGATCGGTACATCATACAAACCGCATTGTATTTTCAATTCCAAATTGAATACGTGCATCGAATAAAGTGCATTTCACATGCCATTTTTAGGGTTAGCCGAGCCTATCCTAATCACATATTGTATGCGATGCATTAGTCACTCTAACATGAACTAGGACATGCATGTTTGCTAACTAGTTTATTGTTTTGGCACGGAGTACAATGTAAGTATTTATGCTTTAGCACATCGCATGCGTGTGAATGTTAACATGACAGCATGCTTACCATGTGGCTAAGTGCTTATGTGAGATAAACTGCTTGAATGCCTGTGGGTGGAGGTTGGATTGCTTGAGTTGGAAAACTCGTTGAAATCCGTGTTTTAGCCTACTTGCGAGTAGCAAATTCCAAAGCATTTTCAAAATGAACAGATATGCAATGTTTATTTCCAAATTAGGCAATCTAGTCTATACTTGTTTGCTGCGCGCATAACATAGTAATTCTAGGCTAATAATTGGAATAAGAGCATGTAATGTTTTCAAAATCAGATATCACGGTTAGTAGAGGTCGGTCTTCGCAGGCGAAAAGTGCTCATAGACCTTCCCGATCGTACCCAAGCTCCCGAGCCCAGACAACTTTGGTGATGACGGACATGTGGCCTTCGGCACCGAGTCAGGGTTTCCTAAATTTCCCATTTTAAAATATTAAGGTGGCGACTCTTTAATCTGGCAAAGCAGTCCATGTTTGGCACTACTTTTTCAAAATTTGTTTTTCTTCAAAACGATTTGCCAGAGTTGGACTCTTTCGTTCAAGATTTAGAACCGCAACACAAAAAGGGAGTCCGAACTGTAGTATAGAGGCCCATGGGCGCTATTACAGGTGCGACTCAGCATGAATAGTGCATTAATGCTGAAGCCCCAGAAATTCACCTTTTCCGAGCCATCCAAGGTGGCAATCCAATTCGTGAGATTTTGGACAAGAAATGCTTCCATTTTGGTGCAAAAATGAGTTAGAATCAAAGAACCACGAAGCTGGAACCTTTATGCAGGATAAGGCACTATTTGGAGGACAGGTGTCAGAAAACTGGAGGTTCCCAGTATAAGTGGTCGGCGACTATTTTTTCTGGTCGGCCAGTTACTTTTTTGGGCTATAGACAGAAAAATTGGTCGGCCAGCTTTAAAAGTGGTCGGCCATGTGCAAAAGCTAGTCTCCAGTTGTTTCTTGTCACCAGGAGTGAGTCTCTAACTTCCCCATGCACTGAGAGTGTTGAAGGTTCAAGTTTACCCCTGTTTCGGATGCGTTCCGTTCACTTTGTTTGTCTCAAAATGCATTCGCTCGTCGGTTTATTAGGCTTTGCTTATCGAGTTGTTAAGTTTTGCTTATTGAGTTGTTGCTCTTTGGTTATCGAGTTGTTGTTCTATGTTTAACGAGTTGTTGCTCGTTACTTATCGAGTTGTAAACTTGCTAAGGTTTTGTTTCTTAGTGAGTTGAAATGTTTTGTTTTGTTGTGTCGGTTCACTACCTGACTTGGCAATACACGTTGTTCAATTTTCATTGAAAGCTCATTTTTGTGCAAAATGGTGCGATGCGATGCTCAAGATACAAGTATAACACTTTTCGAACAAAAAGTCATTTTCATTTCACCATGTTCTCCTTTTACAACGTTTTACAACAAAGGTACAAGTTTAGAAAAAATAAAACTGCCTAAGCTGTACAATGTGCTACAACTACATGGAAAAAGAAAAATAAAGCAGGAACATCTGCCATCAAGCTCAAGACCGAGAGGCCCTCTTCACCCTCTTCGGCTGAGCAGCCTCTGCGCCACCATCATCAACATCTCCGTCTGAATCAGAGCCATCATCCTCGGAAGCCTCCTCGGTGTCGCCTCCGTCCTCGGAGCCCGAACCAGAATCATCCACCCTGCCTGCAGATGTCTCAGACTGAGGATGTGCTGACTCTTCCTCCTCGCTAGACTCCTCGTCATCCTGACTGACAGGTGCTCTACGTCCACCTCGGCCGTGAGTCGATGTCCCTCTCATAGTAGCTCAAGAAGGCTTGGATGGTCTGAGCGGTACAGGTGCGACTTGAAAATACAGTTTGATTACATCAGCCAGAGTATGTATATCAGATGTAGGAATAATGCATGGAGAGAGTGCATGCAGATATAGTATGTAAATGTGGTGTGTTAGATGTGCTCTACACATACAGTGAATCAGTATGGTGAAGTGTTCAATCTTAGTATGTCATCAAAAGTATGATAAATGCAAGAAGACTAGAAAATACCAGGATGCTGTATGAATGCAGCAGTGTCTCCCTCTGTAGGACGATGCCCTCAAGCGAGGCCACCACTCCGAGAAGTCCATCAGTGTACTCTCTAAGAGGTTGCAGATACAGATTCAAGCCATCAGTGCATGAGTGAATGCCTAAATATCTGAATGATAAATCAAAACTGTGGAACATACCGGTGGTGAGTCAGGGTCACTGATGTATCGGTGATCTGGCCGTGGAGGCTCCAGTGGAATCGGGTATGGTGTCCCATACTCCCAGCCTGTCAACCCGGTAGGAAAATCCGGCCATCCAGCATACTGGCAAGTTGAGGGACATCCATCCGGTCCTACCCTTCGATGAGCCGGCCCCCACTAGTCGAAGGAATGTCTCTAGCTCGGGCGCGACTCGAAGAAGGCATGTCAGCATCTCTCCTCCTGGAAGCACGAACATCTGACAGTGGAGGCATCAGGTGTGTGTGGCGATATGTCGCGTAATCCCCCTCCTCCAGGAAAAGGACCGCGTTAATACCCAACATGCGATCCTCCGTTCTTCGGGGTGTGAGATCCCCTGCAGACCGCATCTCCGGTAGAGGCATTGATGGGACGTCCTAGTCAGAGTTGCCCATCGTTTGGCGCATGAAGCGCTCTCCGAGGAACCAGGCTCTGCCGACCGGTCCCTCAAGTAGAACCCTGTATCGCGAGGTGTCCCATGCCCCAACAAACAGGAATCGAGGATTCCCTGACATGCCAATCCAAGGCTGCCAGGTCACCTACGGGTAGCAAATGTATACAATGATTAGATGTCATAAATATGCAAGTTGAAATCAAAGATGAAAACATGAAGAACTGAGAGTCCTGGATTACCTCTGTCGTCCGTATAGTATCAAAGAATTACCGGAGGTAGAGCAGAGTCTCCCGGGGCCTGGGCCGGCACCGACCCTCAAATTTGCGTGAGAAGGGGATCTCAAGGGGTGCCTCGACCTCCAGCTCAGGGGCCAGCATCGGGAAGTATGCATAAACCCACAGCTGTGGAGGACAAAACAGTGGCTGTCAAAATACAGAATGTCGATTGCAGAATGCTGAGTACAGAATGCTGTGTATAGCGTAAGTGTATACAAAATGCCGAGTGCAGAATGCTGTGTGCAGTACAGAATACAGAATACGCTAAGTGCAGAATGTGAATATGGAAAATGCATAATGTTGAGTGTAGAATATAGAGTACAGAATGTAATGTGTGCCGTGTGCAGTGTACAGATAATGAAAAGCAGTAATGTAAATCAAGAGGGCAGAATGTACCTCCCAGGCTTGCCAATAGCCTCCAACTATGGTCCCTCGCTCACGGGAAGTCGTGCTCATGTAGCAATAAAGGGTAGCGAGGGCAGCGCCACCCCAATCAAAGAGCTAGACCCGTGATAGGTCCACTAGAGCACTAAGCAGATAAAGCTCAACTGTGTTCCCCTTGTCGGAGAATAGAGTGGTCCCGAGAAGGAACATCAAAAATCCCGGGCATACTGTTGTACGGTCTCAATAGTCTGGGACGCAGTCCCCCTATACCGCTCGGAAAACCAGGTGTACCTGACCCTACCGGATGATCTGTCAATCGGCGGACGGGCTCCAAGTAGATAAATCCAGGCGGCCTCCCACTCGTCCACATCTGCATCATATGGGATTGGCCGGCCCCCCACGTCGAGGCCCGTCAACATGGAGAAATCAAATGGGGTCTTCGTCATGTCCCCAGTGGCCGAGAAATGGAAGGAATTGGTGGTGTCCCACCATCTCTCCACGAGTGCGCCCAGGAGAGTCATGCTCGCCGAGTGACATGACAATCTGTAGACGTCCCCGAACGTCCCGGGAGGGAATCTCATTTCGTTTCATCTGTGGGTCTACTACAGTTCGGACTCAAATTGTCACGGTTCTAAATCTGAACCAAAGAGTCCAAATCCGACAAATCGTTTTAAGAAAAACAGATTTTTGAAAGAAGTGCCAAACATGGACTGCTTTGCCAGATATAGAGTCGCCACCTAAATATTTTTTTCATGGGGGAATTTAGGAAACCCTGACTCGGTGCCAAAGGCCATGTGTCCGTCATCACCAAAGTTGCTTCGGCTCGAGAACTTGGGTATGATTGGAGAAGGTCAGCTATGAGCAACCCCACTCGCCCGATCAAAGATCGGCCTCTACTAACCATGATATCTTGTTTTGAAAACATTATGCGTTCTTATTCCGGTTATTAGCCTAGATTTACTATGTTATGCGCGCAGCAAACAAGTATAGACTAAGTCGCCTAAATTGGAACAAAACATTTCATGTTTGTTTGTTTGAAAATGGTTTGATGGTGCTACCCGCAAGTAGGCTAAGACATGTATTTTGCCACCCTCAAGTGGGCTTAGAAAATATGGTTTTGCCACTCTCAAGTGGGCTTAAAACTCGCATTCAATGCATTGTTCCAATTTAAGTAACCCAACCTTCACTCACAGGCATTCAGGCAGTTATAACACATAAGCACATAGCCTCATGGCAAGCATGCTATCATGGCAACACTCACACTCATGCAAAGATGCTAAAACATAAATGCTTACCGAGTATTCCAAGCCAAAACAGAAACTAGTTAGTAATCATATGCATGATCCTAGTTCATGTTAAGATGGCTAATGCAACACATGCAAGATACAACTATGATAGGCTCGGCTATTCTAAGATGGCATATGATGATGCTACAACTAACACGTATTCAACTTGGAATTGAAATACAATGCAGTTAGTATGATGCGCCGAGCCCGGTGCATGCAAGACAAATGTATAGATACATGCATGCATCGCATAAGGTATGATAAATTAAATATGCCCTGATACTAACCATCAAAAGCAGGTAGGTAAAAGGGAGAAAGAAGAGGGGGTTGGAAGACATGGACACACACATCCACACTTATTACAAATTCGCCCTTGCTCGGAGGGACCAAAAGAATATTACAAATTAATTAACCTACAAGCTTATTAAATATTACAGTCCACTTAATTGATTAACAAATTAACTAAGCTAAGGAAAGCAGTAAAAGGCCTCAGGAAGATGGTCCAATGCACGCGTGCTCGGGTTTGCTTGGAAATTCGTTGCCATGCACAAGTTTGCCTCTGTTTTCCCTGCTCTGCTCCTCTGAGAATTGCACAAGTCCCATAGAGCACTCTATGGACACTGTGGAACACCACCGGCTAAGACAGAACACCACCGGCCATGTCCGGATGGTCATCGACCATCTGTAGAGTCATCGGCCAAGAATGGATGGCCGGTCGGCAGTATAGATGGCCAGCCGGCCAAAGCTTCCTGCAGAACCTGTTTTGACAGCAACAGAGGGCAAAACAAGGCATGACAATGCATTTCAAGCAAATGTGTGCACCACCACACTCCATATCATGTTTAAGACTCAATGGAGTATGGTGCTCGACCCTCGGACCATCAATTACGCATTTCAATGCATGATGGCCCAAGAAGCCAAAGTGTGCAATTTCAATGTGGAATGAAATACACATAAACAAACAATGAACTCAACCTCTATCATACTCAATTCAAGAGGCAAAGTATGCATGCCAATGTAATGCAACCTAGGCATGTGAGCTAAGTGTGCAACATAATCATGCGAACAACAAAACCATGTGCAATGGGCCGTGAACTAAACAAGTAAGCATGCAAGGCATATGACATCAATGTTAATGACACACGTGCAACAACATGAAAGGCATAACATATGTAAATATGCAAAGCAACTTAACACAAGAAGCATGCCAAATGCGATGACACTTAAACATGCAACATGTTAATAGACTAAGCACCTAAACATACGAACATGTATAGCATGCAACAACATGCCAAAGGGATGGTCTTAAACTAATTTGGACAGCTCTCTACTAGGTCCAAAACAGTGGCCAACATGCTCAAGAATGGAAGCCAAAACACATACAAATAGGCATGCATGCAAGGTCCAACACTTAAGCACAAAGAAGCAACTTTTAAACACATTTAAAAGAGACTATTATGGACAAATGGAAAGCACATTAAACTTTGAAAAATACATGAGGGAGGATGCCAAATCAACCTATCAATGCAAGCAAGGCATGCAACTATGTCCAAAACTCAAGGCAAGCCAAGGGGCTTAAACCATGGCTATATGAAGCAAGTCCTAAAGGGCCGAGGGGACTCGAAACAGTCCCAATGTAGGTCCAGACAAGGCCCAAAACACACTTAGATGGCATCTAAATGACCTACACATGGAAGCATACACAAATGTCTAAACATGGAGCATAAGACACAACCTCTTGAAGCATCAAAGGAGCCATGAAAAAAAAGTGTACAAACATGCTACAAGGACTGAAATGGCATGGCAAGTGGTTCCAAACCACTGAAACAAAGCAAGGAAAGCATGCTGGAGGGGTCAACACTCAAGGCTCATAATGGGGACTGCATGGTAGCTATACAAAGAAAAGCATGGATGACCCAAACAACCAAAAAAAGTCCTCAAGCACACTAAAACATGCATAAAAGCTTCACAAAGATAAGCCAAAACAAGTAAGCATAGTGGTGTAAATGCTAGATACATGTTGAGGCAATTTCATGGCATTACAAGACAAGTATGCAAAGCAAACATGGTGTGTCTAAACCAATTGAAAAAAGTGCTATATCGTGGCAAAATAAGCACAAATAACACTTAAGACATGGCCAACATGAACTTAAAAATGATACTCACAGATGAGGCTAAAATGGCCAATATTGAAGACAACAAGGAGAGGGGATGGCCCTCTCCTTCTTAGGACCTTAAACCACCATCCTCACCACTAAAATCTCTCAAGATTTTAGTGGTGAGGAGGTCCAAACAAGGTGGTCCCGAAGCTCACCAAAAATGCACAAAAAAAGAGGCCAAACAAGGACTAAGAGGGGGTAAACGACCCCAAACGCAAAAGTGACCTCAAACAAACTTAAAAAAGAGCTCAAAATAAGACTTTTTCTGTTTATGATAAAGCTTGAAAATGCTTCTATGTAAGGCTAAAAGACTGTGCAAAAACGAGGAATAAAGTGGGAAAAGGAGGTACCTTTGTAGCCAAAAGAGGACAGCAGCCTTTGGTCCCAAAAACCAGTCCCTTAACCTCTAAAAATGGCCTCCAAGAAGCTTATATGGGTGATGGAGAGGTGTGGTTGAGAGGTGGTGTGCAAAGGGGCCAAGAACCAAGCAATTTGGAGCTAAAATGGAGGAGATATGGAGAGAGATATATGTATGGAGCTTTTGACCAATTCTTGGAACCCTTGCAATAGAAGAGAAGCTCTCTATTTATAGAGAAGATGAAGGCTTGAAGCTTCTAAGAGAAGCTAAGCAAAAAGGGTCAAGGGGTTCAAGCTTCTCTTAGAAGCTTGGAGCAAGAGGGCCAAGAAGGCCAAACTTCTTGGAGAAGCTAGACAAAAGAGCCAAGCTTCTTGGAGAAGCTAGGCAAAAGGTTCAAGAGGTGCAAGCTTCTCTTGGAAGCTTAGAAGGGTTCAAGCTTCTTGGAGAAGCTAGGCAAAGGTGCAAAAGGTTCAAGCTTCTAGGAGAAGCTAAACCAAGGTGCAAAAGGTTCAAGCTTCTTGGAGAAGCTAAACCAAGGGTTCAAAATGTTCAAGCTTCCTCAAGAAGCTAAAGACCAAGGGTTCAAAAGTGTCAAGCTTCCTCAAGAAGCTAAAACAGGGGGTTCAAAAGGTTCAAACCCCCTCAAGAAGAGGTCTCGGCCAGAAAAAGAGTCAATCGGCCAAATAAAGATGGTCGACCGACCAAATAGAGTGCCGACCGGCGAAATATATGGCCGATGGCAACAAAACACTGGCCGGTGGCCTCTAGCCATGGCCGGTGATGTGTGGGGATGTCTCACAAGCGATTCCCTGCCGCTCAAAAGCAAAACACAAGTGTTTGGTGCAAAACCAAATACAAAATAGTCGAGTCGGGAGATCTTGAGGCAGGGCGCGTAGCCGAGACCTCCGAGAACTCAAGACGAACACAAACATGGATGATCACCGGGTGTTCAAACGGTAACGTACAGGTCTTGAGGACGGTCAAAAATGGGGTGTCTACAGTTGCCCCTCTTTAACCGAACTCAAAAGTCATAACAATGACGGGAGTGAGTGTCAAAGCCCAGAGACGACCCATTTTTGAAAAGGCCGATGACTTAGACAAAGCATACAAGCTATAGATAAAGATATGCGCCCGAAGGTAGGGGCAAAATGCAACAATGATGCACAATGCCGAGCATAACTTATGATCATGCAAAGAAACATAGGGACGTATCCCGGTGTTTCGGAAAGGTATAAGCATTAGAACGTATTCCAAATGCTCTTCACCAAAGAGAGATAAACATAGGGACGTATCCCGGTGTTTCGGAATGGTGTGAGCATTGGAACATATTCCGAACGCTTTTAACCAAAGAGGGAGAAACATAGGGACGTATCCCGGTGTTTCGAAATGGTGTGAGCATTGAAACGTATTCCGAACACTTTTAACCGAAGAGGGAGAAACATAGGGACGTATCTCGGTGTTTCGGAAAAGGAGCAGAAATATAGGGACGTATCCCGGTGTTTCGGAAAAGGAGTAGAAACATAGGAACATATCCCGGTGTTTTGGAATGGTGTGAGCATTGGAACGTATCCCGAACGCCTTTAACCGAGGAGGGAGAAACATAGGGACGTATCCCGGTGTTTTGGAATGGTGTGAGCATTGGAACGTATTCCGAACGCTTTTAACCGAAGAAGGAGAAACATAGGGACGTATCCCGGTGTTTCGGGGCGTATCCCAGGGTTTAGGAAAGGAAGAAGAAACATAGGGACGTATCCCGATGTTTCGGAAAGGAATGAGAAACATGGGGACATATCCCGGTGTTTTGGAATGAAGGGAGAAACATGGGGACGTATCCCGGTGTTTCGGAATGCTGTGAGCATTGGAACGTATTCTGAACACTTTTAACCAAAGAGGGAGAAACATAGGGACGTATCCTGGTGTTTCGAAAGGAAGGAGAAACATAGGGACGTATCCCGGTGTTTCGAAAAGGGTGTGAGCATTGGAATGTATTCCGAACGCTTTTAACCGAAGAGGGAGAAACATAGGGACGTATCCCGGTGTTTCGGGATGTATCCCAGGGTTTAGGAATGGAAGAAGAAACATAGGGACGTGTCCCGGTGTTTCGGAAAGGAATGAGAAACATGGGGACGTATCCCGGTGTTTTGGAATGAAGAGAGAAACATGGGGACGTATCTCGGTGTTTCGGATTGGGTGTGAGAAACATAGGGATGTATCCCGGTGTTTCGGAATGAAGGGAGAAACATGGGACGTATCCCGGTGTTTCGGAATGGTGTGAGAAACATAGGGACGTATCCCGGTGTTTCGGAATGAAGGAAAAACATAGGGACGTATCCCGGTGTTTCGAAAAGGGCGAGAAACATAGGGACATATCCCGGTGTTTCGGAATGAAAGATGCTGGCATTGGAACGTGTTCCAAATGCTCTAAACCAAAGGTGGTCTAACCCGTCGCACGCGCGAGGAGAAAGAATGATAATTGCAAGTGAAAGGGTGCATAACAATGCAAGTAATGAGCATAACAATGCGAGATAGATGTGCATAATCAATGCAATGAATGGGCATAACAATGCTAGTGAAGTGGGTGCATAACAATGCAATTGGAACGTGCATCACAATGCAAATGGAACGTGCATGACAACGCATATTTGAAACAAAATGCCGAATAAGGGAATACAAGCCTTAACGAGACCAAATTCAAATGCGACCCCCGATTTACCTTTCGGAGGGGTTTGCAACACACTCAGCTCAAAAACGGGTACGCCCTGTTTATACCAGAGAGAGATAACATCTGCTGCTGCTGTAATTGCCATTTTGACTTGAAGTAGGCTTAAGCTTGGGGCCGAGATACACTCATACTTCAGAGTAGTGACAAGGCCTGAGGAGGTACATCCGGAGTACAATCACGGAATTTGCTGAAGGTGAAACACACTCAGATGCTTCGATTTTCCCTCTTTTCTTTTGCTTTGCAGTCTGGAACCCATATAGCTTCAGATAGGTCCTAGTTTTACTGTTCTCACATGACCTGGGTTGAACCGTGCGGTTTTATGAAAGAACGAATCTTGTTTTGCACAAACGTGAAGAATGGCACAGCAATCTGAACACAAGGTGATTTTTTTTTTGAAATTGAGAAATGAGTTCTCGACTGGGTATTGAGCCTACAACTGAATACGACAAAAAAGACTCAATAACGGCAAACAAAAAGGTAAACAACCTAAACGCATCCATTGACACTTGAAACGACTCAAGACAAGAATCGAGACGATCAAAATGAAAGACACGACACACAGACGTGTTACAAAGACGAGAGACCTCTCAGTTCGCGAGGAGCCAGTTTTTGCGGGTATTGTTTCCCACCCTTTTCTCATTTGTGATTATCACATCACTCCGCCCTCAAGCTCTGTTTTTCACGAAAAAGCCCTTTTCTCACTTTTTCTCTCAACTGACATCTCTCTATTCTTCAATCTCTCATTTTTTTTATCCCTCCCTTGGGTGGTTGATGGATAAGATGGAAATTGGGTGCTCTTGCACCTGGTATTCTACCAGATTCTCAATCTTGTTCACAACAGTGAGTTTCTCCCACAGAGGGGTTGCGCTACAACTGGGTGTGTAGCAAATCTCCAGCTGACATCGGTTGACGATGCTCTGCTGGGGAGTTTGGACGTGATCAGATCTGCCCATATAAGGGAGTGGAATATCTTGTCCCATTCCGGTTCGTGCTTCGCACTTGGCTTGATACCTCGTTGCTTGGAGGATGTGAGAGCTTTTTGCCCTTTTGCGGTTAGCTTCAGTGGTGCCCTTTCTGGCAAATAGAGTGCCCTTTCTGGCAAGTATGTTGACAATGGAGAAAAAATAGAACACCTGACTCAAATGTGCCCCTAGTTCATCATTTTGACCATTTTTTTGTTTTGGTTTCCTACTAAAACAGTTTTGATCAATATGAGAGTTAGATTAACATGCTTATTCGATTTTTTGATTTGAAATCATGCAAGTCAAGCTATGAGCACTGAAAATTTTCCCTTTTTGGATCCAAGAAAATGGTCCAATATTTGGAAAAGATGGAATAATTTTTGAGAAAATAGTCAACCTCAGTAAAAATTCACAAAAATTATTTTTGCAAACGGTCATTACTCAACGAGCACGGAACCTACTCTTGAGATGCACAACCTCGGACCCATAGCAATGGAAAATTGCCCCTTGTCTGAAGGAGAGCTGCATGGCAACGGAAAGTTGCCCCTTGTTTGAATGGCACCGCTGCGCATTGAAAGGCAACGGGAAGTTGCCCCTTGTCTGAATGGCACATGACGCATTATGTCGATCTTTATGGTAATGATCACAACCGAACTCTCGGATACAGAGAAGGCAAGGATCATCAAAACCAATACATGGACACACTTGATTTGGAAGTGTTTGTGGCTGGACTCCGGAATGAAGTTGCCTACGTATCCCAATCATGGGAATCAAGCCTTACGTAGTTCGGGGTAAAGGTACACTCGTGTATTAACCTCTCCTTTTGCGCTCTAACTTTTGCCAAGGCCGCCCTTTTGGGGTTTCAACCTTGCGAGCTTTGTTTTTCTTCTCTTTTCAATTCTTTTCATTTTTTCAACTTTTTTTTTTCTTTTCTTTTTTTCATCTTTTCTTTATTCTTTTGCATTTTTTCTCTTTTTTTTTCTTTTTCTTCTTTTTTTTTCGCTCTAACTTTTGCCTGGGTCACCCTTTCGGGTTTTTGGCCCAGCGAGCCTCTCAAGGGTAAAAGTGTAGCTTTGTCCATGTCAAATGGTTTTGATATCCCAAAGTCATCTGAATCCAGGAGAATGGCTGCTGTTCGCTGACAATGCAGGAGTCCATCCAATGGGGAGCTGAATTTGCCCCTAGTGTTGTGGATCGGAACACAGTTGTTCTTCAACAGAAACTGTCTTCTTTCCTCCCTTCTGGGATTTGGCATTCTTGTCGACCTTCTTTGATTTGTGGAATGATCCATCTTCGGCTCCTCGAGCACATTTGAAATTCTTTGCCTCTAGTTCCAGGGGCGCTTCCGATCTAGCTTTGCAAGCTTCTTTGGATGACATCTGATCTTCTTG
Organism: Camellia lanceoleosa; assembly: GCA_025200525.1. Lineage (NCBI taxonomy): Eukaryota > Viridiplantae > Streptophyta > Magnoliopsida > Ericales > Theaceae > Camellia > Camellia lanceoleosa. The sequence goes on along the minus strand of CM045761.1, from coordinate 53,965,860 downwards.
ATCTGACTTTCTTGCCTCTTGTTCGAGGGCTGCTTTGAATTTGGCCACACAGGCCTCATGTTGTAGTTGACCATTGAACATTTTGAATTTAAGTCCAAGGTTTGACAATGAGGGGTCGAGTCTTGAGGCTGAGAGCGATCCTAAGCTGCACAATCTCAAGAGCGATTCCACACAAGTCTTCCCAAGATCGTGCAAAACATTTTTTTGAAATCTTTTAAGAAAACGACTAATCGCTTGCACTGAAGACAGTGTGGAACCGATCTAGATCAAGTCAGGATCCTACTCAGTACTCACATTAACAAGCATGATCTCAATCATTAAGGGCTTAGCACGCCTTTCTTTCTCTCAGTTGATCAAATTTTGCAAAACCTGAGGAATTCCTTCCTCTTCATTTTTTATCACAATGTTTCGAAAAAAAAGTTTTGGAAAACTTAGGTTGATGCAATGAATTCAAGGCCTGCAGAAAAGACCAAACTTCGATCAAATCGCCATCTCATTTAGAATTTCTGGCACAACTGGCACATGGCAGAAGCAAACACAAAAGCATGAAAAACCACTGCTGTTCATTCAAATCTGTTGGCATCACTGGCTCCAAGGCAGAAACAGACTCAAAAGAAAACGAAAAGACAAACACAAACAAGCAAGTGATGTTTGAGGTAACATTCCCGAAATCACCTGACCTTTTGTACAATAGGACTGACTCGATACAACAAGATAGACCCTAACTGACTCAGTATGAAAAGACTGACTCAGAACAAAGAGACAGACTGAAACAAAAACGACAGAACTGACTCAATACCCAAGCCAGAGCGTACAAAAACCAGCATTCGCAAATGCTCAAAACAGTGCGTGCCATACGCCACATCTGAAGTAAACTGAGCGCCGCTCGCAAGTGGTTCATCCCCTGATCACATCACATTATCCCCCACAAGTTCACTGATCAAGTGCCGATAGACTTTGCAGGACTTGGTGCGACAATAACCTCATTGTCAATCAGATTTTGTATCTCATGGCGAAGACAGACACAACTGTCGGTGTCATGACCGGTTTGTTGATGGAAAGCACAGTACTTAGCCGAGTCATGCTTTGGAGGGAGAGGATCGGGTAGAGGCCGTTGCTCTAACGGTTTCAGATGTCCTTTCCTAAGTAGGACCCCTAGAGCTTTAGATAGAGGCATATAAAGCGGGGTGAAAACCATCTTGCCTCGGGGTAGATAATCCGAAGTTCGGGGGTTTGGATTGGATGCACCAACAAACGAGGTGGTTGTTTTAGGAGTGGTGGTGACCATTCCAACTTCAGAAGATCTTCCAGCTGCATCACCACTGGTGGTTGCATTCGAACTGTGGTTGAATGCCCTCTTGGGTTGCTCTCGGTCTTGGTCAATCAGACCCTGTTTCATCACATCCTCGATCTGTACTCCCATCTCATGCAAATCCGAAAAGGTAGGGAAGGGGAGCACGATCATCTTCTGCATTAGTTTGGGCTGGAGGTTGCGCACAACCATCTGAATATGATCTTTGTCGGAAGGCCTTGTAGTCATCATTGAGGCCTTTGCTCTCCATCTCGTCACGAACTCTGAGAAACCCTCCTTCGGCTCTTGGCGGGTGACTTCAAGATCACGAGTTGTGACCTCAATCTGTGTGTTGTAGGAGTATTGGTTATTGAAGGCCTTAGCCATCTCTTCCCAATTTTGTTTCATAGAGTTCTCTAATTTCGCATACCAGATTGCGGCTATCCCAGACAAGGTTCGGCCAAATAGTGACAGCTTCTGGGCTGTGGTCAAACCCATTGGCCTCAAGATATCAGAAAACAGTTGGAGGTGCACCATTGGATCTTCAGAGCCATCGAATCGATCGATATGTGGCATCTTGAACCGATCCGGTAATGTCACCACTGAGTCGGTATAACCATCCTCTATGTCAGGAATAGAGTGGGTCCCCTGAGACTTTCTAAACAATTTCTCAAGCTTGCTCACTTTCAATGCTGTGGGGTCTGTCTTGAACTCAAAGGGGGAGTCTGGTAGGTTGGTGGGTGTTTTAGATAGCTGGGGTAGAACCGGGGGCGGAGCTGGCCCAACTGGAATGTCCGTATCATCCTGGATGTGGGTTGCCTCCCCGAGTATGGGAACTCTTGGTGGGGGAGGAGCCTGGTGTGAAGTAGATACTCAGTTTTGTCGCTCTAACACGCAATTGTCTCACTGTTGGGCTATGACCACTGTTGCTTTGCTGCGCGCTGACAGACAACGTCTTGCTGCATGGCTTTCATACTGTCCTGGAGTTGGCGCACCATCTCTTCCAGACTCGGCATATTGTCCTGGTCTAACTGAGCAACCGGTATATCTCCCTGAGGTAAAAAATAGATATCTCAACCCAACTGCGCACAGGTGAGACGGATAATGACCGCTGATCCGAAGACTGTTGAACTGATGATCTGTGCCTGACTGGCGTTTTTACCCTGCCTCCGGCAAAGGAACATTGATTGCCCTTGAACTGAATCTCTGACCCGACAAAGTCTATCAGCACAAGTCCAATGTACCTGGAGGATAGTGGAGCCTTCTGAAGCTATAGTTCCAGGACTACCCTAGCAAAAGAGAAAACAGACAGCATCTCAGCTCAATTTCACTGGAACGAATATGTGCATAGCGAACGATCAGACTCAATCGATCATCGTTCCCAAATATCGATACCCTCAGTAAAACCGATTCCCAAATATCGATGCCCGCAGTTCGATGCCCTTGCAAACTGATACATGCATTCCTTGTAGAGATACACTATAAAAGCACATAGCATGTAAAAGAGAGCCAAAACACCCCTATGTTGGGGTAGGGTTTCCCTATCCTATTTTGTCAGGAGCTAGGGTTTCACTATGCATGCAGCGGTTTCAAACAACCTAATATCGGGTAAGCAACCTGTCCTAGTTTGGAATGGTCACTATGGATTCCGAATATGCACTAGGTCGAATGGTCGAAAAGGGTGCCCCGGTAAAACCGGGGTTTGTGTTCCCATACTGGCAGAGCCCGCAACCGGGCAGCCTTATGGCATGCTTTGACAAAGTCAAGCCTCCAGCAAACCGCTCAGGAATAGCAGATGGCCAACACGGTGTCCTAGGCGCACCAATGCACATGCAATGCAAAGAAACACATGAGTGTAGTCAAAACAAGATATCATGAGTTCGAGTCAAGTTCTCTAAATCTCACCAGTCGCCAATCAGAGGCATCCCCGAACGTCCTAAGAGGGAATCTGCTTCGTTTAAATGCGTGGGTCTACTACAGTTTAGACTCAAATTGTCACGGTTCTAAATCTGAACCAAAGAGTCCAAATCCAGCAAATCGTTTTGAGAAAAACAGATTTTTGAAAGAAGTGCCAAACATGGACTGCTTTGCCAGATACAGAGTCGCCACCTAAATATTTTTTTATGGGGGAATTTAGGAAACCCTGACTCGGTGCCAAAGGCCATGTGTCCGTCATCACCAAAGTCGTTTCGGCTCGGGAACTTGGGTACGATTGGGGAAGGTCAGCTATGAGCACCCCCTCTCGCCCAATCAAAGATCGGCCTCTACTAACCATGATATCTTGTTTTGAAAACATTATGCGTTCTTATTTCGGTTATTAGCCTAGTTTTACTATGTTATGCGTGCAGCAAACAAGTATAGACCAAGTCGCCTAAATTGGAACAAAACATTTAATGTTTGTTTGTTTGAAAATGGTTTGACGGTGCTACCCGCAAGTAGGTTAAGACATGAATTTTGCCACCCTCAAGTGGGCTTAGAAAATATGGTTTTGCCACTCTCAAGTGGGCTTAAAACTCGCATTCAATGCATTGTTCCAATTTAAGTAACCCAACCTTCACCCACAGGCATTTAGGCAGTTATAACACATAAGCATAGAGCCTCATGGCAAGCATGCTATCATGGCAACACTCACACTCATGCAAGGATGCTAAAACATAAATGCTTACCGATTATTCCAAGCCAAAACAGAAACTAGTTAGTAATCATATGCATGATCCTAGCTCATGTTAAGATGGCTAATACAACACATGCAAGATGCAACTATGATAGGCTCGGCTATTCTAAGATGGCATATGATGATGCTACAACTAACACGTATTCAACTTGGAATTGAAATACAATGCAGTTAGTATGATGCGCCGAGCCCGGTGTATGCAAGACAAATGTATGGATGCACGCATGCGTAGCATAAGGTATGCTAAATTAAATATGCCCTAATACTAACCATCAAAAGCAGGTAGGTAAAAGGGAGAAAGAAGTGGGGGTTGGAAGACATGCACACGCACACCCACACTTATTACAAATTCGCCCTTGCTCGGAGGGACCAAAGAATATTACAAATTAATTAACCTACAAGCTAATTAAATATTACAGTCCACTCAATTGATTAACAAATTAACTAAGCTAAGGAAAGCAGTAAAAGGCCTCGGGAAGAGGGTCCAATGCACGCGTGCTCGGGTTTGCTCGAAAATCCGTCGCCATGCACAAGTTTGCCTCTGTTTTCCCTACTCTGCTCCTCTAAGAATTGCACAAGTCCCAGAGAGCACTCTATGGACACTGTGGAACACCACCGGCTAAGACAGAACACCACCGGCCATGTCCGGATGGTCATCGACCATCTGTAGAGTCATCGGCCAAGAATGGATGGCCGGTCGGCAGTATAGATGGTCGGGCGGCCAAAGTTTCCTGTAGAACCTGTTTTGACAACAACAGAGGGCAAAACAAGGCATGGCAATGCATTTCAAGTAAATGTGTGCACCACCACACTCCATATCATGTTTAAGACTCAAGGGAGTATGGTGCTCGACCCTCGGACCATCAATCACGCATTTCAATGCATGATGGCCCAAGAAGCCAAAGTGTGCAATTTCAATGTGGAATGAAATACACATAAACAAACAATGAACTCAACCTCTATCATACTCAATTCAAGAGGCAAAGTATGCATGCCAATGTAATGTAACCTAGGCATGTGAGCTAAGTGTGCAACATAATCATGCGAACAACAAAACCATGTGCAATGGGCCATGAACTAAACAAGTAAGCATGCAAGGCATATAACATCAATGTTAATGAGACACGTGCAACAACATGAAAGGCATAACATATGTAAATATGCAAAGCAACTTAACACAAGAAGCATGCCAAATGTGATGACACTTAAACATGCAACATGTTAATAGACTAAGCACCTAAACATACAAACATGTATAGCATGCAACAACATGCTAAAGGGATGGTCTTAAACTAATTTGGACAGCTCTCTACTAGGTCCAAAAGAGTGGCCAACATGCTCAAGAATGGAAGCCAAAACACATACAAATGGGCATGCATGCAAGGTCCAACACTTAAGCACAAAGAAGAAACTTTTAAACACATTTAAAAGTGACTATTATGGACAAATGGCAAGCACATTAAACTTTGAAAAATACACGAGGGATGATGCCAAATCAACCTATCAATGCAAGCAAGGCATGCAACTATGTCCAAAACTCAAGGCAAGCCAAGGGGCTTAAACCATGGCTATATGAAGCAAGTCCCAAAGGGCCGAAGGGACTTGAAACAGTCCCAATGTAGGTCGAGACAAGGCCCAAAACACACTTAGATGGCATCTAAATGACCTAGACATGGAAGCATACCCAAATGTCTAAACATGGAGCATAAGACACAACCTCTTGAAGCATCAAAGGAGCTATGAAAAAAAAGTATACAAGCATGCTACAAGGACTGAAATGGCATGGCAAGTGGTTCCAAACCACTAAAACAAAGCAAGGAAAGCATGCTAGAGGGGTCAACACTCAAGGCTCATAATGGGGATTGCATGGTAGCTATACAAAGAAAAGCATGGATGACCCAAACAACCAAAAACAGTCCTCAAGCACACTAAAACATACATAAAAGCTTCACAAACCTAAGCCAAAACAAGTAAGCATAGTGGTCTAAATGCTAGATACATGTTGAGGCAATTTCATGGCATTACAAGACAAGTATGCAAAGCAAGCATGGTGTGTCTAAACCAATTGCAAACAGTGCTATATCATGACAACATAAGCATAAATAACACTTAAGACATGGCCAACATGAACTTAAAAATGATGCTCACACATGAGGCGAAAATGGCCAATATTGAAGACAACAAGGAGAGGAGATGGTCGTCTCCTTCTTAGGACCTTAAACCACCATCCCCACCACTGAAATCTCTCAAGATTTCAGTGGTGAGGAGGTCCAAACAAGGTGGTCCCGAAGCTCACCAAAAATGCACAAAAAAAGAGGCCAAACAAGGACTAAGAGGGGGTAAACGACCCCAAACGCAAAAGTGACCTCAAACAAACGTAAAAAAGAGCTCAAAATAAGACTTTTTTCTGTTTATGATAAAGCTCGAAAATGCTTCTATGTAAGGCTAAAAGACTGTGCAAAAACGAGGAATAAAGTGGGAAAAGGAGGTACCTTTGTAGCCAAAAGAGGACAGCAGCCTTTGCTCCCAAAAACCAGTCCCTTAACCTCTAAAAATGGCCTCCAAGAAGCTTATATGGGTGATGGAGAGGTGTGGTTGAGAGGTGGTGTGCAAAGGGGCCAAGAACCAAGCAATTTGGAGCTAAAATGGAGGAGATATGGAGAGAGATATATGTATGGAGCTTTTGACCAATTCTTGGAACCCTTGCAATAGAAGAGAAGCTCTCTATTTATAGAGAAGATGAAGGCTTGAAGCTTCTAAGAGAAGCTAAGCAAAAAGGGTCAAGGGGTTCAAGCTTCTCTTAGAAGCTTAGAGCAAGAGGGCCAAGAAGGCCAAGCTTCTTGCAGAAGCTAGACAAAAGAGCCAAGCTTCTTAGAGAAGCTAGGCAAAAGGTTCAAGAGGTGCAAGCTTCTCTTGGAAGCTTAGAAGGGTTCAAGCTTCTTGGAGAAGCTAGGCAAAGGTGCAAAAGATTCAAGCTTCTAGGAGAAGCTAAACCAAGGTGCAAAAGGTTCAAGCTTCTTGGAGAAGCTAAACCAAGGGTTCAAAAGGTTCAAACTTCCTCAAGAAGCTAAAGACCAAGGGTTCAAAAGGGTCAAGCTTCCTCAAGAAGCTAAAACAGTGGTTTCAAAAGGTTCAAACCCCCTCAAGAAGAGGTCTCGCCCAAAAAAAGAGTCAATCGGCCAAATAAAGATGGTCGACCGACCAAACAGAGTGCCGACCGGCCAAATATATGGCCGATGGCAACAAAACACTGGCCGGTGGCCTCTAGCCATGGCCGGTGATGTGTGGGGATGTCTCACAAGCCATTCCCTGCCCCTCAAAAGCAAAAAACAAGTGTTTGGTGCAAAACCAAACACAAAACAGTCGAGTCGAGAGATCCTGAGGCAAGGCGCGTAGCTGAGACCTCCGGGAACTCGAGACGAACACAAACATCAATGATCACCGAGTGTTCAAACGGTGAGGTCCAAGTCTTGAGGACGGTCAAAAATGGGGTGTCTACACAATCCTGCACAGAATAGGCCAGACCCTGCCTCATCCACAATGTGCCGGACAACATCCGGGAGCTCCACGTACCACTCCCTCGCGAGGATGGATCCATAACCCCGTGTGAAACGGGAGGATACCTGCATTCAGAATGAACAGATGTACTAAGTTCAAATTCAAATGTGGGAGTTGCATGTTCAAATTCAAATGTGTGAGCTGTGTGTTCAAATTCAAATGTGTGAGCTGCGTGTTCAAATTCAAATGTGTGAGCTGCGAGTTCAAATTCAAATGTGAGAGCTGCGTGTTCAAATTCAAATGTGAGAGCTGCGTGTTCAAATTCAAATGTGAGAGCTGCGTGTTCAAATTCAAGTGTGTGAGTTGCGTGTTCAAATTCAAGTGTATGACCTGTGTGTTCAAATTAAAATGTGTGAGCTGCGTGTTCAAATTCAAAAATGTGGGCTACGAGCAAAAATAAAAGTGTTCTGCGTTATGGACATTGGGTTTAGGTTGAGCAGTATGCTATAAACATATCGCGTTATGGACGTTGGGTTCAGATTGAGCGGTGTCTTCTATTAAATGAAAGTGTTATGCGTTATGGACGTTGGGTTTAGATTGAGCGATGTGTTATATGAAATAAAAGTGTTCTGCGTTATGGACGTTGGGTTCAGATTGAGCAGTATGTTATAAACATATCGCGTTATGAACGTTGCGTTCAGATTGAGCGGTGTGTTATAAAAAATAAAAGTGTTCTGTGTTAAGGACGTTGGGTTCAGATTGAGCAGTATGCTATAAACATATTGCGTTATGGACGTTTGGTTCAGATTGAGCGGTGTATTATATTAAATAAAAGTGTTTTGCGTTAAGGACGTTGGGTTTAGATTGAGCAGTATGCAATAAACATATCGCGTTATGGACGTCGGGTTCAGATTTAGCGGTGTGTTATATTAAATAAAAGTGTTCTGCGTTGTGGACGTTGGGTTCAGATTGAGCAGTATGCTATAAACATATTGCGTTATTGACGTTGGGTTCAGATTGAGCGGTGTGTTATATTAAATAAAATTGTTCTGCGTTATGGACGTTGAGTTCAGATTGAGCAGTGTGTTATAAAAAATAAAAGTGTTCTACGTTAGGGACGTTGGGTTCAGATTGAGCAGTATGCTATAAACATATTGCGCTATGGACGTTGGGTTCAGATTGAGCGCTGTATTATATTAAACAAAAGTGTTCTGCATTATGGACGTCGGGTTCAGATTGAGTAGTATGCTATAAACATATCGCGTTATGGACGTTGGGTTCAAATTGAGCGGTGTGTTTTATTACATAAAAGTGTTCTCCGTTATGGACGTTGGGTTCAGATTGAGCAGTATGCTATAAACATATTGCGTTATGGACATTGGGTTCAGATTGAGCGGTGTGTTATATTAAATAAAACTGTTCTGTGTTATGGGCGTTGGGCTTAGATTGCGCAGTATGCTATAAACATATCGCGTTATGGACGTTCGGTTCAGATTGAGCAGTGTGTTATAAAAAATAAAAGTGTTCTGCGTTATGGACGTTGGGTTCAGATTGAGCAGTATGCTATAAACATATTGCGTTATGGACGTTGGGTTCAGATTGAGCAGTGTATTATATTAAATAAAAGTGTTATGCGTTATGGACGTTGGGTTTAGATTGAGCAGTATGCTATAAACATATCGCGTTATGGACGTCAGGTTCAGATTGAGCGGCGTGTTATATTAAAGAAAATTGTTCTGCGTTATGGACGTTGGGTTCAAATTGAGCAGTATGCTATAAACATATTGCGTTATGGACGTTGGGTTCAGATTGAGCGGTGTGTTATATTAAATAAAATTGTTCTGCGTTATGGACGTTGGGTTCAGATTGAGTGGTGTGTTATATTAAATAAAAGTGTTCTGCGTTGTGGACGTTGGGTTCAGATTGAGCAGTATGCTATAAACATATCGCATTATGGACGTTGGATTCAGATTTCGCGGTGTGTTATATGAAATAAAAGTGTTTTGCGTTATGGACATTTGGTTCAGATTGAGCAGTATGCTATAAACATATTGCGTTATGGACGTTGGGTTCAGACTGAGCGATAAAAAATAAAAGTGTTTTGCGTGACGGACGTTGGGTTCAGATTGAGCAGTATGCTATAAACATATCACATTATGGATGTTGGGTTCAGATTGGGCAGTGTGTTATATGAAATAAAATTGTTGGGTTCAGATTGAGTAGTATGCTATAAACATATTGCCTTACGGACGTTGGGTTCAGATTGAGCGGTGTGTTATATTAAATAAAATTGCTCTGCGTTATGGACGTTGGGTTCAGATTGAGCAGTATGCTATAAACATATCGCATTGTGGACGTTGGGTTCAGGTTGAGCGGTGTATTATAAAAAATAAAAGTGTTCTGCGTTGTGGACGTTGGGTTCAGATTGAGCGGTGTGTTATATGAAATAAAAGTGTTCTGCATTATGGACGTTAGGTTCAGATTGAGTAGTGTGCTATAAACATATCGCGTTATGGACGTTGTGTTTAGATTGAGCGTTGTGTTATAAAAAATAAAAGTGTTCTGCGTTATGGACGTTGGGCTCGGATTGAGCAGTATGCTATAAACATATCGCGTTATGGACGTTGGGTTCAGATTGAGCGGTGTGTTATATTAAAGAAAAGTGTTCTGCATTATGAACATTGGGTTCAGATTGAGCAGTATGCTATAAACATATCGCGTTATGGATGTTGGGTTCAGATTGTGCGGTGTGTTATAAAAAATAAAAGTGTTCTGCGTTATGGATGTTTGGTTCAGATTGGGTAGTATGCTATAAACGTATTGCGTTATGGTCGTTGGGTTCAGATTGAGCGGTATGTTATATTATTTAATCAAATGGTGTGTTATGGACTGCGTGTTCAGATAGAGCAGTGTTATGTGTTGTGCTACAAAATCGAATGTTGTGTTACGGACTGTGTGTTCAGATCGAGCAGTGTTATCTGTTGTGCGACAAAATCGAATGCTGTGTTATGGACTGCTTGTTCAGATAGAGCAGTGTTATGTGTTGTGCTACAAAATCGAATGCTGTGTTATGGACTGTGTGTTCAGATCGAGCAGTCTTATATGTTGTGCTACAAAATCGAATGCTGTGTTGTGGACTGGGTGTTCAGATCGAGCAATGTTATATGTTGTGCTACAAAATTGAATGCTGTGTTATGGACTGCACGTTCAGATTGAGTAGTGTTATGTGTTGTGCTACAAAATCGAATGTTGTGTTTCGGACTGTGCGTTCAGATCGAGCAGTGTTATCTGTTGTGCTACAAAATTGAATGTTGTGTTATGGAGTGGGTGTTCAGATCGAGCTATGTTATATGTTGTGCTACAAAAACGAATGTTGTGCTATGGACTGCGTGTTCAGATTGAGCAGTGTTATGTGTTGTGCTACAAAATCAAACGATGTATTATGGACTGTGTGTTCAGATCGAGCTGTGTTATATGTTGTGCTAGATAATCGAATGCTGTGTTATGGATTGCGTGTTCAGATCGAGCAGTGTTATGTGTTGTGCTACAAAATCGAATGCTATGTTATGGACTGCGTGTTCAGATTGAGCAGTGTAATGTGTTGTGTGCCCGAATGTGCTATGTGCTCAAATGAGTTGTGTGCCAAATTACCAAAGTGTTGTGTGGTGAGTTGTGTGCCGAATTAGCAGAGTGGTGTGTATGGACTGCTTGTTCAGAATGAGTGAAGTGTTGTGTATGGAATGTGCGAGAAATGTAAAAGTAAAGTACATACCTCATGCGCGTGATGCGATAAATGGGACTCCGGCTCCCGTAGCAGCAGGTCTGTGGGCGGCCGTCGCGCGAAGTCCGTGAAATGGTAGAATGTGTAAGGAGGCAGGATGTGCTCCTCCGGATCGTACCTCTCTAGGTCGAATGGCCGTATCCTCGGAGGCAACGGTATGATGTCGGGCTTGTCCTTCGCGTATGGAGAGCCTTCACCATATGGAATATCGTCAGCCATCTGAAGATATCAGCAAAAGAAGCAAAAACGAGCGAAATGAGCCACAAATGCAAAAATGTCAACAAAAGTCAACTCCCGGGAAGAGAAACAGTCAACAAAAGTCAACGCCTGAGAAAAGGTGCTAAACTTTGAGACAAACTTACCTCAAGTGGTGAAAATGGAGAAAGAAGCTCCGAAAAAAAATTCTAATTGGTTCAAGACGAAGAGAACCGAAAGTTTTCGCGAAACAACTTTGCGTGGGGCGTTGGAAAATGCGTATAAAGTGCAAATCTGAGATAGAAAAGGGTCTAGGAGCAAAGGAGAATGTGTTTCAGCCTTGTGGTTGTGAGCAAAACTGATTTGGGGTTATGTACTTAAAGAGCCGAGGCTTAAAAGACCAGTTTACCGTGAAATTCTGTAAACTGGTCGGCCAGCTAGTTTTTCTGGTCAGCCGACCACTTTGGTGGGCAACAACTGGTCAGCCAACTCCTTAACCGGTCGGTCAACCTCCTGGGTGGTCCCCAAGGTCCCTTTGTTCTCCCTGTGTGTTTTGGTGGTGATTGGAGTGCCCGGTCCTCGAGAAAGTGCAAGAAAAGTACACTTTTCGGCTCGAAAATATCCCCGCGGAACTTGGATTCGAGTCTTCGATGCATGGCTCATCGTCACTCGACCAGAGAGCGAGGTGTATCCTTTTTAAGTATTTTGTGACCCTTTCGAGCGGTAAATCGGAGGTTATGATTGAATTATGCTTGTTAAGGCTTATGTTTCTTCTTTCGGCATTTCCTTTCAAACACAGATTTGAAGTTGCGTATTTCTTTTGCATTGTCTTGCACTTTTTACACGCGTTGTTACACACGTTTCACCTACATTGTTATGTACACCACTTGTGGCTTTATTATACACTCACTACTTTTTTTGTCACGCTCGTTTTACTTACATCATTACACGTACTTTCTCATTGTTATGCATCACACTTAGGTTGCATTGTTTTGCATCCCTTTCGCATTGTTGTGCGTCGCACTTAGGTTGCATTGTCATGCACCCCTCCACTTGCATTATCGCGCACTTTTCGCTTGCATTGCTATGCATGTTTCTAACGATATTGTACCTGTTAAGTTTCTCTCTTTTGCAGGCATGATATTGTATGTATGGTTCATTTAAAGCTGGTGCGACCAGACGAACCAGACGGTATTGTATGTACTCCGTGTGAGACGTAGTGAGAATTTTATAATTCTCTTACATCCTTTCTGCAAGTAATGGAGTTTCGTTTGAATTCGCTTGCTTAAACTGTTGCATTTATTGCGTATAGTTACTTCATTACAACTTTCTTCACATGATCATAAGTTATGTTCAGCTTTGTGCATGTCATTTGCATTTTGCCCCTGCCTGTGGGCACATCTCTTTGTTATCTTGCCTATATGTCTAAGGCTTCGGCCTCGTTAAAAATGGGTCGTCTCTGGGTTTTGACATTCACTCTCGTCACTTAAGATTTCCGAGTTCTGTCAAAGAGGGGCAACTGTAGACACCCCATTTTTGACCGACCTTAAGACTTAGACGTTATCGATTGAGCACTCGGTGATGCTGCATGTTGTGCTTGTTTAGAGGTTTCAGAGTTTTGATTGAGAGCCTTGCCTCTAGGCCTCCGAACTCTTCGTGCTTTGGCTCGGTTTGTGGGCCGAATCTTGTTTTCTCTTCCCTGAGGGAGGGAAAGGTCTTGTAGACCATCTCTTTGTGGTCGTAGACCAATTTTTGTGGTCGTAGGCCACTTTTCTCGTTTGGAGACTAGTTTCTGATTTCTTGAGCCTTTGGCCACGTGCCTTGTCTCGGGACCGCTTAACGTTATCCGTTTGGCGTGGTTTTTAAACCACACCTTGTTGCCTCTGCCTAGAGGGACACTGTGGTCCGGGAGACCACTTTTTGGTGCTCGTTAGCCAGTTTTCGGGACTTTCGACAACGTGCTTTGCCTCCCGATCTCTCGTCTTGTATCCGTTTTGGTTTGTTTTTGGTACAAACCTTCGTTTCCTTGTTTGGAAGGTAGCACAAGGAGACCAGTATTTCTTTTGGCTGACCGCTTCTTCCTCTGCAAGCCAGTTTTCTGGTCGGACAACTAGCTTTCTTGGTCTTTAGGGCATCTTTTCTGGTCGACTACCACTCCACTTGCTTGTTTTTGGTGCCAGGACTTCTCCCACCTGTGGCCGACAAGTTTTTGTCCTTGGAGGCCACTTGAAGTGGTCGACCGACCACTTTAAGTAGCAGGCCGACCACTTCAAGTGGTCGGCTGCTTTTTGGTACCTTTTTGGAGATATTTTCCTCCAGCTGGCACAGCTGGAGGACATTAGAGCCATCCTCCATACACATGTATGGAGGGATTGGCTTGTTACTTAGCTTCTCCTAGAAGCTTTGCCTTTCCTCTTCTATAAGAGGAAGGCTCCTCCTCCTTCCTCAAGCTTTAGAAAATCTGTGGGAAGAGGATAGATATAGTGTTGTATCTATATTGCCTTGTTTGCTTCATTTTTGTGCCTCAAAGTGTAGATTTGTCTTACTTTAACACACAAACACACACTCAAACGCCATCCTTTTGCTACTGAGGTGCTTAGGACCTGGTTTTGGTGTTCTTGGGTTGCTTTGAGCTTGAAAAACCCGCTGGAGTTGCAGTTATAAAGAAAGTCTTCAAGGGTGAGTTTTTGCCCCTTAAATCCCCCTTTCTTGCTTAAGATTTTAGCCTATCTTGCTTGCTGTTTTGAGCTTAACTTTGAACTGGTAAAAGTTCTGTTTTTGCATACTTTTGATCTTTGTTTAAGGTCATTTTTGTGTTTGGGGTTGTTTACCCCGTCTTAGGCTTTGTTTGGCCTTGTTTTTTAGCCTTTTTTGTGAGCTTTGGGACCACCTTGTTTTGGCCCTCCCACCATTGAAATCCCTCTGGATTTCAGTGGTGGGGATGGTGTTTTCAGGTCCTAGATAGGAGAGGGTCATCCCCTCTCCTTTGTGTCTTGTTTACTTGCTTCATATGCCTCATGTTTGAGCACCTTTGGTAAGTGTTTGTTGGCCATATCTTAGCTTGTATTTGTGGTTGTTTTGCTAAGGCATGCCACTGTTTTGGATTGGTTTGGTCACTCCATGCATGGCTAATGCACTTGTAGTGCAAATCACACAAACTAGTCTTATATGCCTTATGTTTGAGGATGTGTTTCTAGCTTGTTTTGGGGCCATCTCAATAGGTTTTTGGTGTTATTTTAACATGCCTTAGATCTATTTTGGGTTGGTTTGGTTGGCTCTTGCATGCCTTATACACTTGTAGTGTAAATCACACACACTAGCTTTGTATGCTCCATGAAGTAGCATGTCATTCTAGCCTATGTTGTGTCCATTTCAGCATGTTCTTGGGCTTGTTTTATCATGTCATACCTCTGTTTAGGTTTGGTTTGGTTAGCCTTTGCATGCTCCATGCACTTGTAGTGCATTTCCATGAAATAGCCTAACATGTATCATGTTGTGACATGCCATTTTAGCATGCTTTTGGCTTAACTTCTTGAAGCTTTTGTCCATGTTTTAACATGCTTTAGCTCTGATTTTGGTTGTCTTGGTCATCCATGACTTGCTTTGCATAGCTTTGGTTCAATCTTGCATGTAAGCTTTGTGTATTGAGTCTACTAACATGCTCTACTTGGCCTATTCTAATGATTTGGCATCATCTAATATGACATTTCAGAGCCTATAGAATTTCCATATTCCCACTTCATTCATGCTTTAAGTGTCTTTGAGTGTTGTGCATTATTGCCTAGTTTACGGCTTAGCTCGTACGCTTGCATGCCTAGGTGTTTGAATCATCATCTCAACATGTTTAGGTCCTTGTTTTGACCTACTTGAGCTCTGTCTATGCTTAGTTCATGCATTTGTGCCATGTATTGCATGCCCCCTATGTGTTGCTCTTTGCTAGCTTTCATGCCTTAGGACCTTTGCATGCCATACTTGTGTTGTTTAAATGATTTGGCATCATTTCTTACCTCATTTCAGTGCACTTAGTGTTGGTACACTTCCACTTTTATCACTCCTTGAGCACCCTTGAGAGTTGTGCTCTTTGGCCTACTTGATTGGCCAATGCATTGTGTATGCATGTTTTGTATTTTGGTGCTTTTATTTTGGTGTTATGGCCACTGATTTGGGCATGGTTGAGGCCTATCCATCTTGGTTTAAGTCCATTGTTGCATTGTGTATGCCATGATACATTGTGTTGTGCATGTTATGTTGTTGTTTGCATCAAGCATGCCATGATCATATTTCATTGAGTATGCCATATTGTCCATAGCATTGTGTATGCTATGTAGTGGCATTGCATGTTTGACATGTTGCTTGCATTTGTGTTTGGCATAGGTGTTAGTCTAAACACGGGAAAAGAGGGTCGTTTCATACTTCAAGTGATGAAACGTGCCTTAATTCCTGATCGCTGACGCTTTTGATCAATCATGATAGAGTTTTAGGCCTTATGTGTTGTGCATTCATTTCATATTGAATTGTGTAGCTTCACCTCTCGGCCATCACGCAATGAAATACGTGATTGGTGGCCCGAGGGTCAAGAACCACACTCCTTTGAGTTCATCACATGATAGGGAGGGTGGTTGTGCACACATATGCTGCAAATACATTGCCATGCCCCTTTCTTGCTCTCTGTTGCAGAAAAGTGCAGTTCAGCAGCAACAACTAGCCGGCCAGCCAGAAAAAGTAGCTGGCCGACCACTTTTCTGGTTTTTCAACAACCAAAAGTGGTCGGCAAGTGTTTGGGGAGACCAAAAGTGGTCAGCCACCCTCCCATAGGATTCCCAAGGTGGAGTTTCATCTTTCTGGAGCTTGGTGCAAGTTCCTGAGAGCAGATTGCAAACAGAGGCAAATTGGGGCATTGCATTGGATTTCCGAACGATGCAACCAGACGTGCATGCATCCTCCTTGTTTCAAGGCTCCTGTTTTATTGCTTTCCTTAGCTACCATGCCTAGATAGCTAGCTTATCTCTTTGGTTTGTAATTTATTAGTTAATGTGTTTAGCTATTTCAATTCGTTCTGTAATAATTAGTTAACTAGGATTAGTTAATTAATTCGTTGTGTAATAATTAGTTTAATTAGCTTAGATTAGCTAGTTAGCTCTTTATTCGGTCCCTTCTTCGAGAGGGTGTACTGTCGTAATAAGTGTGCGTGTGTGTGATGCATGTCCTCCAACCCCCATTTCTTTCTCCCTTTTACTTAACCGCTTACGATGGTTAGTTTTAGGGCATGTTTCTTTTAGCATACCTTATGCTTGCATGAGTGCATCCATTCATCTATATTGCATGCACCAGGCTCGGTGCATCATACTAACTGCATTGTATTTCAATTCCTATTTGAATACATGTATCAAGTTGCATTTTCACATGTCATTCTAGAATAGCCGAGCCTATTTTAGTCGCATTTTCGCATGTGTTGCATTAGCCATTTTCACATGAACTAGGATCATGCATGATTTCTAACTAGTTCCTTGTTTTTGGCTTGGAGTACACTGTGAGTGTTTACGCTTTAGCATACTGCATGTGTGTTAATGTTGCCATGAAAGCATGCTTGCCATGAGGCTAATTGCTTATGTGACTAACTGCCTGAATGCCTATGGATGAAGGTTGGATTACTTGAATTGGAACAATTCATTGAAATCTACATTTTAGCCTACTTGCGAGCAGAAAACTTCAAACCATTTTCAAACGAATATGCAATGTTTTTGTTCCAAATTAGGCGATCTAGTCTATACTTGCTTGTCGTACGCATCACATAGGAAGATTAGCTAATTAACTAGAATAAGAGCACATGTGTTTTCAAAAACAAAATATCATGTTTAGTACAGGCCGATCTTTGATCGGGCGAGCGGGGGTGTTCATTAAATGACCTTCCCCAATCGTACCCAAGTTCCCGAGCCAAGGCAACTTTGGTGATGACGGATACGTGGCCTTAGGCACGAGTCAGGGTTTCCTAAATTCCCCCCCCCCAAAATAAAATATTTAGGTGGCGACTCTGTATCTGGCAAAGCAATCCATGTTTGGCACTTCTTTAGAAAAATCAGTTTTCCAAAGCGATTTGTCGGATTTGGACTCTTTGATGATTTATCAATCTCACATTATACATTGTAAGATCAGATTAAGAACCGTGATATTTGAGTCCGAACTATAGCATGAAGCCCTATGGCGCGCCTACAGCAAGTCATGGACTTGTCTCGGGATGAGGAGGGCGAGGTCTCCAAAGATGCCACTCCTGAGAAGACAACCTCGGACGCGCCTATCGCCAAGAAAAGCATCGACCAGACTCTTCAAGAGATCGATGCTGAGCTCGGAGTTGAGAAGGCCGCCAAGATGTCTTCCCAACTGTCTTCTGAACCCCAAACCCAACCAGCCAAAGACGTCAAATAGTCTAGTTTGATGTTTTTCTCTTTTTTTTGTACCTTGTACTTTTTTTCTTTATTTTTGAAACAATGTAAGCTTTAGTTTGGCCAACGTGCCACTTTTTGTAATCTGAAAAGTTACTCTTTAATATTAGGCCGAAGTGCCTTCTTTCCTTTATCTGAATGCAGTCTCTAACTTCTTCTTTCAGTGTGAATGAATGTTTGTCTTCTTTTTATGATTCTATACATAGAATAATTTGCATGCCTTCATTATGCACCTTAATTGTGTAATCTTCTTGGTGTGGAATACTTTGGCTATACCCACTAACAATTTATCTTGGCTTTGACCTAACACTTGGAAAAATATTATGATAAAATATTATCAAGTGTTATTTGCAACTTGCCACTTTACTCTTTACTAATCAGGACCTTTGTCTTCTATTATTTCAACATAACCGTGGGTTAAGTTCAACTTGTAAACTTTTAGAATTTCAACAAGTGTTAAACCATCTTCCTCAAACATAACCACGACTTAACTTCAACTTGTAATTTTTTCTTAAAATTTCAACAAGTGTTAAACCAACTTTAGCCTTTGTAAATTCCAATTTCCAAGCATCATTCTCCAGCCCTCTGCCCCCTAATGTGAACTTAAATTTCACTTGGGTTCTCATTAAGCATGTGGCTTTGACCTTATGCCGAGGTCAGATTCAAACAAAGATTGGCCGAGGTTATCAACCCTGGTCTCTTTGTTAATCTGATTGACATGTACTTAGTTCCAATCTATGTTTGTCTCTGCCGATATGACAAGTCCAGGTTAATCCAACTTAGTTCAACTCTATTATATGTAAGTAGGAACTCTGCCATATAATAAGTCTAAGTTATTCGTCATGTTTCAATCAGAAACACCGCCAACTTAGTTCAACTCTATGATATGCGAGTAGAAACTCTGTCATATAATAAGTCTAAGTTATTCGTCATGTTTCATTAAGAAACGTCGTCAAGTAAATGGTCAGTCATACTACACAAGTTAAAAAATTAAGCTAAAACTTTATTAATACTTCTGCTAATAACAAAACAAAAAGAAAACCTAGAAAACAAGAAAATAAAGTGATATAAAAACTTCAGATTGCAAGTGTTCCAAGGTCTTGACAACTCTTTGCCTTCAGTGTCTTCAAGCCGATATGCTCCATTTTCCAAGACCGAGGTGATTCTATAGGGTCCCTCCCAATTCGGGCCAAACTTGCCCTCTATGGGATCCTTCTTGTTGCCGATGACCTTTCTCAAGACGAGGTCACCAATTTGAAATTCTCGTGGGTTGACCTTCTTGTTATAAGCCCTGGCAAGCTGCTACTGGTATGCCCCTAGCTGAATTGCTGCTTTCTCCCTTCGTTCCTCTAGCAGATCTACATCTCGGTCTAAGAATGCCTCATTAGTCCCATTCTCCACTCCCTGGGTTCTGATCCCTGGGAGGCCGACCTCCAGTGGAATGACTGCTTTTGCGCCATAAGCTATGGCAAATGGAGATTCCCCAGTTGATCTTCTTGGCGTAGTCCGATATACCCAGAGTACACTGGGCAACTCATCTACCCACTTTCCCTTTGCTGCTTGTAGCATTTTCTTGATCCCATCCAAGATAACTTTGTTGGATGCTTCTGCTTGACCATTACTCTGAAGGAAGCTTGGAGTAGAGTAATCATTCTTGATCTTGTATTTTGCATAGAAGCTCTTGATTAGCTTACTGTCAAACTGTGTTCCATTGTCAACTATTATTGCTCTTGGGATCCCAAACCTGGTGATGATTTTCTTCTATATGAAGTTCTTCACATCAACGTCCTGAATTTTGGCAAGGGGTTCAGCTTCTACCCACTTTGTGAAGTAATCTGTTGCTACCAGTAAGTACTTCCTTTGTCCAGTTGCTTGAGGCAGTTTTTCAACAAGATCCATGCCCCGTTGGGCAAATGGCCAAGGGCTGGACACCGAGTTCAAGTCTGCTGTTGGTTGATGTATCAAAGGTGCAAACCTCTGGCACTTCTCACACTTCTTGACATAAGCTTCATCATCTTTCTGTATGTAGGGCCACCAATACCCTTGAGTAATGGCCCTATGAGCAAGTGACCTGTCCCCAGTGTGGCTTCCATATACTCCTTCATGTATCTCGTATAGAAAGTCTTCAACCTGTGCAGGATGCACACAACTCAGAAGGGGTCCAGAAAAAGATCTTCTATAGAGACGTCCTTCTGCTGTCAAACTGAATCTTCTTGACTTCAGTCTGATCTTGTGCGCTTCTTTTCGGTCATCTGGCAGCTTCCCATCTCTAAGGAATACTATTATTGCATCCATCTAACTTGGTCACATCTCCATACACATTGCTTCACGCTCTGTGCTTAGTTGTTCTATGCTTGGACCTGACAAGTAGTCAACCATTATCGTTCTTGCCTCTCTAGGTTTTATTACACTTGCTAGGCTGGCTAGAGCATCAGCATGGTGTAGACGCGCCCCGAGGGCCTCACTCTACAGTTCAGACTCCCTTTTTGTTGTCGGTTCTTAATCTGAACCAAAGAGTCCAAATCCGACAAATCGTTTTTGAGAAAACAGATTTTTGAAAGAAGTGCCAAACATGGACTGCTTTGCCAGATACAGAGTAGCCACCTAAATATTTTTTAATGGGGGAATTTAGGAAACCCTGACTTGGTGCCAAAGGCCACATGTCCGTCATCACCAAAGTTACCTCGGCTCGGGAACTTCGGTATGATTGGGGAAGGTCAGCTATGAGCACCCCCTCTCGCTCGATCCGAAGATCGGCCTCTACTAACCGTGATATTTTGTTTTGAAAGCATTATGTGTTCTTATTCCGGTTATTAGCCTAGAATTACTATGTTATGCGCACAGCAAACAAGTATAGACTAGATTGCCTAAGTTTGAACAAAACATTGCATGTTCGTTTGTTTGGAAAATGCTTTAGAATTTGCTACTCGCAAATAGGCTAAAATACAGATTTCAATGAGTTGTTCCAACTCAAACAATCCAACCTTCACCCACAGGCATTCAAGCAGTATATATCACATAAGCATTTAGCCACATGGTAAGCATGCTGTCATGTTAACATTCACACTCATGCAAGATGCTAAAGCATAAAATACTCACAATGTACTCCGAGGCAAAACAAGAACATGTTAGCAATCATGCATGATCCAAGTCCATGTTTAAATGCCTAATGTAACGCATACGGAGTGTCACTAGAATAGGCTCGGCTAATCTAAGAATGACATGTGAGAATGCACAAGTAACATGTATTCAAGTCAGATTTGAAATACTTATACAGTTAGCATGATCTTGTAGCAGTGCATGCATCTTGATGAATGATGCACGCATGCATAGCATAAGGTATGCTAAATTAAACATGTCCTAATACTAACCATCAAAACAAGTAAGTAAAAGGGAGAAAGAAGTGGGGGTTGGAAGACATGCACACACGCACCCACACTTATTACAAATTTGCCCTCGCTCGGATGGGGGCCAAAAGAATAATACAATTTAACTAACTATCAAGCTAATTAAATATTACAGACCAATTAATTAATTAACAAATTAACTAATCTAATGAAAGCAGTAAACAATAGCCTCAGGAAGAGGGTCCAATGCATGCGCGCTCGGTTCCGCTCAGAAAGTCACTGCCATGCACAAGTTGCCTCCACTTTGACTGTTATCCTCCTTTGAAGACTGCACAAGTCCCAGGGCTGCTTCTCTAAATGCTGTGGAACACCACCGGCTAAAGGGATTGGCCACCGGCCATGGAGAATGACCACTGGCCACTGATTGAGATATTGACCACTGATGGATGGTCGGTCGGCACTGAGTATAGCTGGTCGGCCAAATCTTCTATGATCTGCTTTTTTGCTCGCAGAGACCGCTTTTGATGTTAGAGGGCAAAGGATAGCATGGCAATGCATTTCAAGCAAATGTGTGCACTAACACATCCCTTATCATGTTTATGACTCAAAGGGACATGGTCCTTGGTTCTCAGACCACCAATCACGCATTTCCATGCATGATGGCCCAAGAAACCAAGTATGCATTTTGATATGGAATGCAATGCACATAGTCAAACAAAGGGGGCTTGACCTCTACCATAATCAACTCAAGAGGTGAAGCATGCATGCAAATGCAGTGCAACCTAGACACGGAGGTTGAGTATGCAAAATGAGCATGCAAGGCATGTGACAACTATGCTAGTGGCAAACATGCAACAACAAGTCGACTAAGCATAAGAACAGTGCAAAGCAGCTTAACCAATGAAATACATGCCAAATGCATTATGATTTCAAGCGAGCAATAACATGTAATAGGCCAAGTATGCAACAATGCACAAGGCAAGCATGCTATAACACATGAAGGATGGACTTAAACTAATTTAGGTAGCCCTCAAACAAGCCTAAAACAGTGGCCAATGCTATGGAAATGAAGGCCTACACACACACATGTATATGTTGATGGGCCAACACTTAAACATCAAACAAGCAACCTTTAAGAACACTTAAAAGAGGCAAAACATGGACAATTAGCATGCATAGAAAGCCCTGAAAATCATGTTAGTGATGGTGCCAAACCAATTTAAACAAGACAAACATAGCATGCAATTGGTCCAAGTACTTGAAGCAAGCTAAGGAGACTTAAACCATGGCTAAGTCAACCAAGCCTCACAAGGCCAAGAGGACTTAAAACAGGTTCAAGGAAGACCTAGACACTGCTAAGGGAACACCTAGATGGCATCTAAGTGGCTTAAACATGCAAGCATACACAAAGGCCTAAACAAAGGGGCATAAGACAACAACCTTATAAAGCATCAAAGGGGTATCAAATGCATGTATGCATGCATGTTATAAGGATTGAAATGATGCTTTAAGTGGTGCCAAACCACTGAAATAAATCAAGCAATGCATGCTCAACACTTCACACACTTAATGCCTACAAGCTAGACTGTAAAGAGGCTATGCAATACATGGCAAACATAGCGAAAACAACCAAGGGCAGACCTTAACCATGGAAGGACGAGTACAAAAGCTTCACAAAGCTAGGCCCAAAACATGCCTGAACAAGGGTCAAAGTCTAGGTGCATGTTAAGGCAAAATGATGGCATTACAAGACATGTATGCTAAGCAAGCATGGTGTACCCAAACCAATTGAAAACAAAGCTATATTATGACATAATAACCACAAAAATCAGTTAAGGCATGGCCAACATGAACCTAAACAATATGCTCTCTCAAGAGGCTAGAATGGCCCTTTTCAAGGACAACAAGGAGAGGGGGTGGCCCTCTCCTTCTTAGGACCTCAAGGCACCATCCTCACCACTGAAATCCCACAAGATTTCAGTGGTGAGGAGGCCCAAACACAATGGTCCCGGAGCTCACCAAAATGGCACAAAATGAAGGCCAAACAAGGCTTAAGAGGGGTCAAACAACCCCAAAGCTTAGAACACTCTTAAACAACTATTTAGAGGGATCAAAAACAAAAATTTTATTAGTTATATGCTAAGATTAGAAACAGTTTCAAGATAGGCAAAAAGAGTATGCAAAAATGGGGTAAAAAGGGACAAAAGTGTTACCCTTGTTGACCCTCTTCAAAAATGGTGGACCAGCTGGTTCTTTAGGTTGAAATCAGCCCAAAACCTCCAAGAACAAGCCCCTAGCACTTCAGTAGCCAAGGTAAGGTGTAATGGTGGGTGTTTGTATGCAATAATAAGGCTAAACACACACAAGTACACAGGAGAGAGATATAGGAGATGGAGGATATACAAACCCTAACCTTAAAACTCAAAGCTCTCTAAAAATGTTGTCAAACCTAATGGAGGAAGAGGGAGCCTCTTCTTATAGAGCTCTCCCTTGTAAAGCTTCCAAAACAAGCTTGTTAAGAGGGAGATCCCTCCATACACGTGTATGGAGGGTAGCAAAGGTGGGTGCCAGCTATCACAGCTGGCACAAAAATATCTGTAAAAGCAGATGAATAGTGGTCGGCCAGCCAAAAATGCAATTTGACCAAAATAGATGGCCGGTCGGCCATCTAGAGTGCCGATCGGCCAAATATTTGGCCGATGGCAACAAAACACAACCGGTGGCCTCAAGCCATGGCCGATGGAGTGTGAGGATGTCTCAAAAGGCATTCCTTGCCCCTCAAAGGCGAAACACAAGTGTTTGGTGCAAAACCAGACACAAAACAGTCGAGTCGAGTCGAGAGATCCTAAGGCAAGGCGCGCGTGACCGAGACCTCCGGGAACTCAAGACGAACACAAACATGGATGATCACCGAGTGTTCGAACGGTGACGTCCAAGTCTTGAGGACGGTCAAAAATGGGGTGTCTACAGTTGCCCCTCTTTGACAGAACTCGGAAGTCATAACAATGAATGGAGTGAATGTCAAAGCCCAGAGACGACCCATTTTTGACAAGGCCAAAGACTTAGACAAACATGCAAGACAATAAAGATATGCGCCCGAAGGCAGGGGCAAAATGCAAGACAAATGCAAGAAGTCGAACATAACTTATGATCATGCAAAGAAGGCTGTAACGAAGCATAACATGCGACAATTTTAAGCTAGCATACACGAAACTACACTACAATGCAAAAAGGATGTAAGAGAATTATGCAATTCTCGATACGTCTCGCTCGGAGGATACAATACCTGTCCGGTTCGTCTGGTTGCATCAGCCTCAAATGAACCGTACATACAATATCGTGCCTGAAAAAGAAAGCAACTTAACAGGTACAATATTGTTAGCAACATGCAAAACATGCAAAATGAATGCAAAATGATATGCAATATATACAGAACTATGTATAAGCAATGCAAATGAAAATGCAATGCAATTGAAACAATGCAAACGATATGCAATGCAATTGAATCACGATCCAATCATGAGCGGTTCAAAACCACACAAATGTCAAATAGATTGATGGAAGTAACAAATCTGTCTACCATAGAAAAGGTGTCGCAACCCTCAAAGCGCGTACACATGCAGAACTATGAGTAATGTAGACAGACACAAGAACGAGTATTGGGTGGAATGACATAAGTGGGGAAACAACCCGCTAATGAAAAAATAATGATCCTAATGCTGGATGCAAAAATTACACTACATTGTAATATACAATGGTTATGGCGTGCAGGCCAAACCGTATCTTGCCTAAGAAAGGCATGTACACGTACAAACCGCGTCTAACACAGAAAAGGTGCCACAACCCTCAAACCAAGTTCAACATGGAATGGGCGCATACACATGCAGAACTGTGTTTCGATGTGAAGAGTATGGGTACATACCAGACCAAGCTCAACAAGGAAAGGCGCAAGCCATAGATGAAGGTGATGCAGTAAATGCATGCAAGCTACTTTGCAATATATACAATATGCGATGGAATGAATATTTACAATGGATAAGGCACGCAGGCCAAACCGAATCTTGCCTAGGAAAGGCATGGGCACAAACAAGCCATGTCTAACACAGAAAAGGTGCCACAACCCTCAAAGCGCGTACACATGCAGAACTGTGCTTCAACGTGAAAAGTATGAGCACATACCAGACCAAGCTCAACGAGGAAAGGTGCAAGCCTTGAATGGAAGGTGATGTAGTAAATGCATGCAAGCTACAATGCAATATTTACAATATGCAATGGGATGTATGTAAATGCAATATTTATAGTGGAATGCATGACATATGCACTATATACAATGAAATGCATGACATATGCACTATTTACAATGAAATGCATGACATATGCAATATTTACAATGAAATGCATGACATATGCACTATTTACAATGAAATGCATGACATATGCAATATTTACAATGAAATGCATGACATATGCAATATTTTTTGTTTTTGTTTTTGAAATGCATGCTGCATGGAGTGCACGACAACGCAAGTCACTTGAAATGCATGACAATGCAACCGAGCGGGTTTAAGGTCTCGCTAGAACGGGCAAATGCATGAATTTTGTTATTTTGAATGCATGATTATGCATGATTTCGAAATGCGCGACAACGCGCGGCTTTTGAGATGCATGATAATGCATGTTGATGCAAGTGCGTGACAATGCAAGTCTTTTGACATGCATGACAATGCAACTGAGCGGGTTTAAGGTCTCACCAGACCGGGCAAATGCATGAATTTGAAATGCATGATTATGCATGATTTCGAAATGCGCGACAACCCGTGGCTTTTGAGATGCATGATAATGCATGTTGATTCAAGTGCGTGACAACGCACGTCTTTTGATATGCATGACAATGCAACTGAGCGGGTTTAAGGTCTCGCCAGACCGGGCAAATGCATGAATTTGAAATGCATGATGCGATTATGACATGCGCATGACAATGCGAGATGTGTGCGTAACGACATGACAGAAATGACGCAAAATCAGCGCGCGTTCCCGACCGAGCGTTGTAACGTGACGCGCATGGGGCAACTTTTGAACCTTGTAAAAGACAAAAAGGATACTGAAAGGATAACGAAAGGATACACTTTGCACAAATTCGAGTGCCACGGACAGAAGACACGGTCCGAGGTGGAAACGGAGGCTGGTTGAGCTTCAGAAATGCACTGACTTGAGCAATGAAGGTCCCAAAGCACTCATTTAACCCAAACAAGGTTGTAGGAGGCTCACCGGCCAAAAGGGGAAGTCACCGGCTGTCCACCGGCTATCAAAACACATCATCGGCCAAATATTTGGCCGGCCGGCCAAAAATGTAGCCGACCGGCCAAAAATGCCTGAATCGGGGCAGTTTTGTCTTTTTGGCTCGGGTCTTTTAAAATAGGGTTTCAAACCCTATTTTTTCACTTGCCACTTGTGCGAAAATTCATCCCCTCCCTCTCTCTAGAGCATTTTCTTCTCTTCATTTCCTTGTTTTCCTTGATTTCCGCGCCCTTTTCGACGTTTGATTCGCGAATTTCATCGCGTTTCGAACACTTTCGTCCAATCGAAACTTCGTTTCGGTGTAGTTTTTTCGATTTCCGTCTCTTGGGGTTTGTTTCCCCCAAGTTTTTCTTAATTTTCGTGCCTTTTCTACACTTTGGCTTTTCCGGCCATTTTCCGCCATCCCGGGGTTGCCTTTTTGTTGACTTTTCGCATTCTAGCCTTGTTTTCACTCCTCCGGTCATTTTCATACCTTTTCTATGATGGCAGACGATATTCCACGGGGCGGGACTCCCCCGGATCATGAGATGGATCCAGAGGCCGAGCTCTTGCCCTTGAGCATCCGCCCATTCGACCCGGCGATTCACATACTGCCTCCGGACGGACTTCGTCAGTTCCGGAGTTTCACGAGAGGCGTGCCACTTGAGCTACTATTATGCGAGCCAGAGTCACATCTATCGTACGGCGCCTCCGAGGTACATTTTTCCCCGTTTCATTTTCCGCAATGTAGAATATAAAAACTGCCATAGTTGATTCTGTTCTTTAATTGCTTAGCCCGGATTAACTGATACACTATATGTTGTAGTTGACTGTGAACATACTTACGACTGATATCTGTTTGAATCTGATACGTACACGCGCACTGCACTAGCCCTGAATCATTCAAACACACTGACACAGCTCATACTGTAGTTCACTGCAATCACACTGGCACCCGATATCTGTTTGAATCTAT
Source organism: Camellia lanceoleosa (assembly GCA_025200525.1). NCBI lineage: Eukaryota > Viridiplantae > Streptophyta > Magnoliopsida > Ericales > Theaceae > Camellia > Camellia lanceoleosa. The sequence continues at coordinate 53,938,381 of CM045761.1, read as the reverse complement.
TAAAAAAAAATGTGGACACACGCTGTATCGGTACTGAACCACCCAAACATGCCGACACATCACATGTTGTAGTTCACTGTAATCACACTAGCACCCGATATCTGTTTGAATTTGAAAAACGTGCACACACGCTATATTTGCATCAATTTTGACTGTTCCGTAAAACTGTACATTTTATATTGCTTCGCAATGGTTTTGTTTTTGAATACAGGGAGATTCCCATGCCGTCTGGGGGTATGGGAATGTCGCAGCCCGAGACTGGTATATGGAGCTGCCTGATGTGGTCCGTCAGATCGTAGGCCAGGCTGGCTTTGCTGCGTTCTGCAGAGGGCTTTCCTAGCTTACCGCGAGCAGGCCTCTTTTCGCTGCTCTAGCGGAGAGATGGTGGGACACCACTGACTCATTCCACCTCTCTGCGACGGGAGACATGACGATGACTCCCTATGATTTCTCGATGCTCATAGGCATCGAGGTAGGGGGTGATCCGATCCCCTTCGACACTGACATGGACGAGTGGGAGGCCACTCAAGTTTACTTGCTCGGCGAGGTGTCGCCTCTCGCGCGTCCATGCTACGTTCGATATTCTTGGTTCGAGGTGCAGTTCAGGGTTCAGCCAGCCTTAGCTGGGGAGGCACTGATGACCCAGGAGGAGGTGGAGCGGTACGCGCGTGGCTTCTTTATGTTCCTGTTTGGGACTACTATTTTCGCCGATCGAGCGAACACCGTGCCCCTCTGTCTGCTCAGCGCCCTCGTAGACGTCACCCAGATTTTGCACTACGACTGGGGCGGCACTGCCTTGGCCACTCTATACGGAAACATGAGCTCAGCCTCTCGTTGCAGCGGGCAGTTGCCCGGAGGCTACTGGCGGGCTTGGGAGGTATGTCTTCTTCTCTACTTTACATTTTGGCTTTCCATTATCTGTACTCTGTACACTGCACATATTGTGGTCTGCTTTACGTCGACTGTATACTGCACACACGGCACACATATGCTCTATTTTACACTAACTGTACACTGCACTCACGGCACATTCTCTACACTGCACAATACACGGCTCTGTTATTTCTGCTTTATTCTGCATTCTGCTTTATCTGATAAGCATACTGGCATTTACTCTGCAGTTGTGGGTTTACGCCTACTTTCTGAGACTAGCCCCAATGCCTGACGTGGAGACTCCTCTTGTTATTCTGTTCTCGCGCCGCTTCGACGTGAGGTGCGTTCGGAGACCGCGAGAGTCTTTCATCTTCTTCCGCCGCTATTTTGACACCATCACCCCCGCGGAGGTATGTTCAACTTTAGAGTTTATTTAAGCTTCGCTTTGCACTGTAGTTTCAATAACAGATAGATAATAAACTGCATTTCATGTCCAGATTACCTGGCAGTCCTGGGCTTCAGTGCCAGCTGAGATGCGGGCGCGGTTTGTAAGTGCGGAAGAGATTGCCTGCTTCAGGCTTCTGTTGGAGGGCCCGATCTGTCGAGCTTGGTACCTGGGTGAGCATTTTCTACGCCAGACCCTAGGGTTACCAGAGCAGATAGTCCCGGTTCACCCTCCTGAGCATATAAGGGAGACCAAGAGATTAACTCCCGAGCAGATGGCCGACTACACGATTGGCTGGGACGCGATTCGCTTCAGAGGCATAGGCGACTACAGGGAGTACGTGGAGACGTATATCATGCGGCCTCTGAGCGGTGGCCGTCAAGTTGAGCGAAGGCCATGGCTGATAGCTAAGGCGGGGAAGCGGCGAGGCGAGCGAGGCCGAGGAGAGCCCGGGTCTACGGCAGGGGTGGAGCTCGGAGAGGACGGGAGGTTAGTTGGCCTACTCTGCCCACGACGATGACATGCAGAGGGCGTAGCGGGGCGACTTACCAGATTCCCATTGCTCTCCCTCCAGCTAATCATGAGTTGGTCGGCTTCTACGATTTGCCTCCGGTATGTGCTACTACATTTTGCATTCTGCATAGTTAGTTCATTTCATTTGATTTGATATTCCGCTGAATATTGATGCTTCTGACACTTTTGCAGGCCTCTTCCGAGTACACTCGCCAGTCCTTGGAGCTGACTGCTTCGGTGATGGGGATGCTCCAGCAGAGCCTTGACCTTCTATCCATTTACGGCATTCCGGTATGTTCTTCTGACCACGGTCTCGAACCATACATAAACTGTTTCACATACTCTGATGCACAACACGACACTTGACACACTGCCCTCACGGCATCTGATATACTGTATTCTGCATTAATAAACTGCTCATGACATTCATACACTATATTGATACACTGCATTCTGTACTAATAAACTGCTCACAACATTCATACACTATATTGATGCACTGCATTCTGCACTGATAAACTGCTCATAGTATTCTAATACGTTTGCCCTTTGTACTTTTCAGCACCCCTTTCAGATTCCTCCTGTGGGAGGTGCTCCGGCCGGACCTTCCGTTTCTGCCCGAGGGAGAGATGGAAAGGGCAGAGTATACCCCCGCACCAAGGCGGGGTGCACTCATGTTGGGAGTAGCTCTCGGGTGCCAGTTCCAGATGACGACGAGTCCGAGGCAGAGGCAGAGTCGTCGGAGGAGGAGACTTGAGATGGCTCGGACTCAGGCTCTGATGACAATGCTGACGATGGTGCTCCTAGACCTTCGTCCAGGAAGAGGACGAGGACGAACCTCCAGGCCTGAGACCTTTTTGACATTGATCCAGATTTTGCTACTTTTTTTCTTTTCTTGTGTTTTCCTTTTTGTTTGCTGGTAGATAGAGTACCTTGCACTGCCACAGGCAGATTTTTATTTCCAAAACTATGTACTTGAAAAAGATGATGAAATGAAACAAACTTTTTATCTGAAAAAGTGTTACATTTGTATATTTCATACATGGCATCGCACTGCATCACATTACACCTCAATGTAAATGGGATTGATCTGTTGTCTGAAAATTGAGCACTTGTATCATAATAACCAGTTAATGAACCAGTTAACAAAACAACCCATACAAACCACTGCTTAACTTGAACACACAGCCCATACTCTACTGAGGATTAATCTGCATATAGCCCATAACACGGCACTTGGTTCATTCTGCACACGGAAACCCCCGAACAAACAGCCTAATCTAACTAAACGGAATACAAAGGCTGAAACCAGCTGAAGTTGAAACACCCTCAGATGCTCCAAATTTTTCGTTTCTTCTTTCGCTTCGCCTAAATGTAGAGAATGGCACAGCACTCTGAGCACAAACGATTTTTGAAATTGAAAAAGGGATTTTCAAACCTAGGTATTGAGCCTACGACTGAATGTAGCGAGAAAGACTCAAACAAAAGGTACACGACCTAAACACAACGAGACACGCTCGGAAAAGACCAAAAACGAAAGTTGGGCTAAACAAGACAAAAGACACGACACACGGATGTGTTTTAAAAAAAATGAAAGACCTTAGATCTCGAGGAGATAGTTCCTCCGGGTATGTTTCCCACCCTTTCTAATTTGTGATTCTCACATTACTCGGCCCTCAAGCTCGGTTTTTCTCTCAAAACCCTTTTCCTCACTTTTCTCTCAACTTACACCTTTCTATTCTTTATTCTCTCATTCTTCGTCCCTCCCCAGGGTGATTGATGGATGAATAGGAAGTTGTGGGTTCACGTCCAACACCGTTAGCTCGCGGCAATTTCTTCTGGCGACGTCTACTCGATGTTCCGGATAGGGAATGGTGTATCTTGATCCATCCCAATGTGCGCTTCGCACTTGGCTGGATACCTCGTTGTTTGGAGGGTATTGAGAGCTTTCAGCCCTTTTGTTGTTAACCTCAGTTGTGCCTTTGTTGGCAAGTAGAATGCCCTTCTGGCAAGTATGTTGATGACGAGGGAGAGACAGAACACCTGACTCAACCGTGCCCCTAGTTCATCACTTTGACCATTTTTGTTTTGGTTTTCTACTAAAACAATTTTGACCAAAATGAGAGTCAGATTAACACACTTGTTCGATTTTTGATTTAAAATCATGCAAATTAGGCTACGAGCACTGAAAATTTTCCTTTTGGGTCCAAGAAGTGGTCCAGTTTTGGAAAATGGAATAGTTTTTGAGAAAATAGTCAACCTCAGTAAAAATTTTCAAAAACTATTTTTGCAAACGGCCAATGCTAAATGAGCACGGAACCTACCCTCGAGATGCGCAACCTCAGATCGGAGGCAATGGAAAATTGCCCCTTGTTTGAAAAGGCCGCATGGAAACGGCGAGTTGCCCCTAGTTTGAACGGTGATTCATGGCAACTCATGGCAACGGAAAGTTGCCCCTTTTTTGGATGATGCCGCAGCATGCTGAAAACCAGTCCTCACCGGCGATGATTACGAATGAACTCTTGGATGCAGAGAAGACGAAGATGGCCAAAATCGATATATGGACACAGTCACTTCGAAAGTGTTGGGGGATGGACTTCAGGATGAAGTTGCCTACGTAGTTCTGGTTGTCACAACCGAACTATCGGATTCAGAGAGGGCAAGGATGATCAAAACCATTACAATGGACTAAACCGCTTTTGAAAGCGTTGGGGGCTGGACTTTAGGATGAAGTCGCCTACGTATCCCAAACATGGGAATCAAGCCTTACATAGTTCCGGTTAAGGTACACTCGGATATTTTAACCTTCACTTTTTAGGCTCTAACCTTTGCCGAGGTGCCCGACACGGGTTTTCGACCTTGCGAGCTTTGTTTTTCTTCAAATATTTTTCCAATTTTTGCTTCTTTTTCTTCTCTTTTCTCTTTTCTCTTTTTTTTTTCTTTTTCTTTTTCTTTTTCTTTTTTTTTTGCTTTCTTTTTTCTTTTTTTCTTTTTTTTTTCTTGCTTTTGTATATATTTTTCTTGCTCTAACTTTTGCCTGGGTCGCCCTTCCAGGTTTTCGGCCCAGCGAGCCTCTCAAAGGGTAAAAGTGTAACAAGTCCATGCCAAATGGTTTTGAGATTGAAGTCTCTCTGTATCCAGGAGAATGGCTGTTGTATTGATGTGCAGAAGGATCCATCACGGTTGCTTCACGAGCTTCTTGCAGTGAGATCTGACCTTCTTGATCTGATTTTCGTGCCTCTTATTTGAGGGCTGCTTCAAATCTGGCCACACAGGCCTTGCATGGCAGTTGACCGACTGTTGAACAGTCTGAATTGTGGTCAAGGATTCAAAACAAATGATTGAATCTTGAGGCTGAGAGCGATTCTAGGCTGCATAATCTCAAGAGCGATTCCACACAGGTCTTCACAGGATCGCACAAAACATTTTGTTTTTTGAAAGTTTTTAAGAAAGCAACAAGTCGCTTGCGCTGAAGATAGTGTGAAACCAGTCTGGATCAAGCCAGGGTCCTTCTCAGTGCTCATGCTAACAAGCATGATTTCATTCATTAAAAGGCTTAGCACGCCTCTGCTTCTCTCAAATGATCAAGGTTTTGCAAAACCCAAGGAATTCCTTCCTCTTCGTTTTTACCGCAATGTTCAAAAAGGTTTTTGAAAAACTTAGGTCATTACAATGATTTTCAGGGCACAGAAGAGTAGGTGGAATGCACGGTCGTTCCATTCAAATCCTTTGGCACAACTAGCTCAAAACAAGCAATAAGCATGGAAACACGATAGCCGCAGTTGTTTCATTCAGATCCTCCGACTGCAACTGGCTCCATGGCAGAGACAGACTCAAAGAGAAAGCAAAAAGATAATTACAAAAACGGTGTTCGAGGCAACAACCCCGGGATCACCCGACATTCTATACAAGGGGACTGACTCGCTACAACAAGACGAACCCTTAAGCAAAAGAACTGACTCAAGACGATGAGACAGACTCAAAACAAAATAAAAGACCGACTTGATACCCAAGCTAGAATTTACAAAACTAGCATTCGCGGATGCCCAAAAATGCGTGCCAAACGCCACATCAAAAATACCGGGCGCCGCCTACAGGTGGTCCAACCCCGATCACATACTCGCAGTATCCTCAAAATCCAATAGCTGGGTAGTAACGAACTTTGCTGAGGTGGGCGGGAGGATAACCTCGTTGTCGATCAAATCTTGCACCTCATGACAGAGGCGGAAACAATTATCGGTAGGGTGGCCGGTTTGCTGATGGTACGCGCAGTACTGAGTAGCGTCATGGCCTGCTGGAAGAGGACTAGGGAGGGGTCTAGGCTTGAGGGGTTTAAGATGCCCCTTTTCGGCCAGGATCTGAAGTGCCTTGGACAACGGCATGTAGAGAGCTTGAAAGATCCTGCGCCCTAGGAGCAGGTACTTTAAAGTCTGAGTATTCTTGCTAGACGCACTAGCGAACGGGTCAACAGGCACTGCCTTGGTTTTCTGATCTTTCCTAGGTGCATGGTTGGGATTGGTTGGGATTGACTTGGCATGATGGGGCCTATCTCGGTTTTCTACCTGGCTTGAATCGCCTTCCGTTGGACTGGGGAAAACATCATCCATAGTCTTGGCCACGACTGCGGATATTTGCTGCTTATTCATCCCTCTGGCTTTCAAAGCCTCAACTACCCACAGCAGTTGCTTAACAGGATCAGCAATTATTCCTACTTTGTTCTTACCTCGGGCCTCAGCTTGATCGAGGGTTTGGGTTGCCATATCAGAGCAAAACCCGGTTGTTGTTGATACATCATTGCCATAACTGGAGGCAACCTCAGGTTGACTAAACTCGATCACAATCCGCCCCAGTAGCGGGGGCTCCTGCGGCACAAAATTCCCGACATATGATGTCGCTGGTGGTGAAGCCGACATTCCTTAGGCGAGATCCGCCACAGACCTCTGGAGGTCACCTACCATTCCCATCAACTCAAATGTAGTGGGCTCGCGAGCCTGATATAACAAGGGTGCCCAGATTGGGTGTGCAACAGGTGACCTGGGTGGATGCGGCACATCAACATTGGTCTCATTCTGCAGGGTGATCCCTTGATCTAATGCAGCTGCCATAACCACAATCTCTTCTGAACCTTGGGTCGTCATGAGTCCACTGAACTGAACGGCGACTGACGGATTAGATGTCTACCTTGCCTCAGCTAAGGAGAATACTGGCTACTCTATACTGAATCCCTGAACTGAAAGGAAAAACATGCAGCATTTCAGCCCAACTTTATCAGAACAGACAGAAGTACAACGGAACAACCATTTCTGACGACTGATCACTGTTTCCCAAATTACTGTTCCCAAAATATTGAGTCGGATACCCACAGTTATAACTGATTCTCACAAATACTGATACTGGTGCCCTCAGGCCTGATACTCAAACTTGCAAACTGATATGCGCGTTCCCCTATAGAGATACACTCTAAAGCACATAGCAGATAAATGAGAGCCAAAACACCCCTATGTTGGGGTAGGGTTTCCCTGTCCTATTTTGTCAGGAGCTAGGGTCTCACAACGCACACCGCGGTTTCAAACAACCTAACATCGGGTAAGCAACCTGTCCTAGTTAGGAATGGTCACTATGGATTTCGAATATGCACTAGGTCGAATGGTTAAAAGGGTGCCCCGGTGAAAACCGGGGTTTCTGTTCCAATATCGGCAGAGCCCGCAATCGGTCAGCCTTATGGCATGCTTCTCAAAGCGAGCCTCCGGCAAACTGCTCAGGAATAGCAGATGGCCAACACGGTGTCCTAGGCGCACCAATGCACATGCAATGCAAAGAAACACATAAGTGTAGTCAAAACAAGATATCACGAGTTCGAGTCAAGTTCTCTAAACATCCCCAATAGAGTCGCCAGAAACTGTAGACGCGTCCCGAGGGCCTCACTCTACAGTTCGGACTACCTTTTTGTTGTCGGTTCTTAATCTGAACCAAAGAGTCCAAATCCAGCAAATCGTTTTGAGAAAACAGATTTTTGAAAGAAGTGCCAAACATGGACGCTTTGCGGAATCTGAGTCGCCACCTAAATATTTTTTAATGGGGGAATTTAGGAAACCCTGACTCGGTGCCAAAGGCCACGTGTCCGTCATCACCAAAGTTACCTCAGCTCGGGAACTTGGGTACGATTGGGGAAGGTCAGCTATGAGCACCCCCTCTCGCCGGTCCGTAGATCGGCCTCTACTAACAGTGATATTTTGTTTTGAAAGCATTATGTGTTCTTATTCTGGTTATTAGCCTAGAATTGCTATGTTATGCGCACATCAAACAAGTATAGACCAGATTGCCTAAGTTGGAACAAAATATTGCAGGTCTGTTTGTTTGGAAAACGCTTTAGAATTTGCTACTAGCAAGTAGGCTAAAATACGGATTTCAATGAGTTGTTCCAACTCAAACAATCCAACCTTCACCCACAGGCATTCAAGCAGTTTATATCACATAAGCATCTAGCCACATGGTAAGCATGCTGTCATGTTAACATTCACACTCATGCAAGATGCTAAAGCATAAAATACTCACAATGTACTCCGAGCCAAAACAAGAACGCGTTAGTAATCATGCATGATCCAAGTCCATGTTTAAATGCCTAATGTAACGCATACGGAGTGTCACTAGAATAGGCTCGGCTAATCTAAGAATGACATGTGAGAATGCACAAGAAACATGTATTCAAGTTAGATTTGAAATACTTATACAGTTAGCATGATGCGCCAAGTCCGGTGCATGCAATATTGATGAATGATGCACGCATGCATAGCATAAGGTATGCCAAATTAAACATGTCCTAAAACTAACCATCAAAGCAAGTAAGTAAAAGGGAGAAAGAAGTGGGGGTTGGAAGACATGCACACACGCACCCACACTTATTACAAATTTGCCCTCGCTCGGAGGGGAGCCAAAAGAATAATACAATTTAACTAACTATCAAGCTAATTAAATATTACAGACCAATTAATTAATTAACAAATTAACTAATCTAATGAAAGCAGTAAACAACAGCCTCCGGAAGAGGGTCCAATGCATGCGCGCTCGGTTCCGCTCAGAAAGTCACTGCCATGCACAAGTTCCCTCCACTTTGACTGTTATCCTCCTCTGAAGACTGTACAAGTCCCAGGGCTGCTTCTCTAAATGCTGTGGAACACCACCGGCTAAAGGGATTGGCCACCGGCCACTGATTGAGATATCGACCACTGACGGATGGCCGGTCGGCACTGAGTATAGCCGGTCGGCCAAATCTTCCTGCAGAATCTGCTTTTGATAGCAGCAGAGGGCAAAGCATAGCATGGCAATGCATTTCAAGCAAATGTGTGCACTAACACATCCCTTATCATGTTTATGTCTCAAAGGGACATGGTCCTTGGTGCTTGGACCACCAATCACGCGTTTCCATGCATGATGGCCCAAGAAACCAAGTATGCATTTTGATATGGAATGCAATGCACATAGTCAAACAAAGGGGGCTTGACCTCTATCATAATCAACTCAAGAGGTGAAGCATGCATGCAAATGGAGTGCAACCTAGACATGGAGGTTGAGTATGCGAAATGAGCATGCAAGGCATGTGACAACTATGCTAGTGGCAAACATGTAACAACATGTAAAGTGGACTAAGCATAAGAACAGTGCAAAGCAGCTTAACCAATGAAATACATGCCAAATGCATTATGATTTCAAGCGAGCAATAACATGTAATAAGCCAAGTATGCAACAATGCACAAGGCAAGCATGCTATAACACATGAAGGATGGACTTAAACTAATTTAGGCAGCGCTCAAACAAGCCTAAAACAGTGGCCAATGCTATGGAAATGAAGGCCTACCCACACACATATGTACATGTTGATGGGCCAACACTTAAACATCAAACAAGCAACCTTTAAGCACACTTAAAAGAGGCAAAACATGGACAATTAGCATGCATAGAAAGCTCTGAAAATCATGTTAATGATGGTGCCAAACCAATTTAAACAAGACAAACATAGCATGCAATTGGTCCAAGTACTTGAAGCAAGCCAAGGAGACTTAAACCATGGCTAAGTCAACCAAGCCTCACAAGGCCAAGAGGACTTAAAATAGGTTCCAGGCGGACCTAGACACTGCTAAGGGAACACCTAGATGGCATCTAAGTGGCTTAAACATGCAAGCATACACAAAGGCCTAAACAAAGGGGCATAAGACAACAACCTTATAAAGCATCAAAGGGGTATCAAATGCAAGTATGCATGCATGTTATAAGGACTGAAATGATGCTATACATGGTGCCAAGCCATTGAAATAAATCAAGCAATGCATGCTCAACACTTCACACACTTAAAGCCTACAAGATAGAATGTAAAGAGGCTATGCAATACATGGCAAACATGGCTAAAACAACCTAGCGCAGACCTTAACCATGGAAGGACAAGTACAAAAGCTTCACAAAGCTAGGCCTAAAACATGCTTGAACAAGGGTCAAAGTCTAGGTGCATGTTAAGGCAAAATGATGGCATTACAAGGCATGTATGCTAAGCAAGCATGGTGTACCGAAACCAATTGAAAAAAGAGCTATATTATGACATAATAAACACAAAAATTAGTTAATGCATGGCCAACATGAACCTAAACAATATGCTCTCTCAAGATGCTAAAATGGCCCTTTTCAAGGACAACAAGGAGAGGGGGTGGCCCTCTCCTTCTTAGGACCTCAAGGCACCATCCTCACCATTGAAATCCCACAAGATTTCAGTGGTGAGGAGGCCCAAACACAATGGTCCCGGAGCTCACCAAAATGGCACAAAATGAAGGCCAAACAAGGCTTAAGAGGGGTCAAACAACCCCAAAGCTTAGAACACTCTTAAATAACTATTTAGAGGGCTCAAAAACAAAACTTTTATTAGTTATATGCTGAGCTTAGAAATAGTTGCAAGATGGACAAAAAGAGCATGCAAAAATGGGGTAAAAAGGGACAAAAGTCTTACCCTTGTTGACCCTCTTCAAAAATGGTGGACCAGCTGGTTCTTTAGGTTCAAATCAGCCCAAAACCTCCAAGAACAAGCCCCTAGCACTTCAGTAGCAAAGGTAAGGTGTAATGGTGGGTGTTTGTATGCAATAATAAGGCTAAACACACACAAGTACACAAGAGAGAGATATATAGGAGATTGAGGATATACAAACCCTAACCCTAAAACTCAAAGCTCTCTAAAAATGTTGTCAAACCTAATGGAGGAAGAGGGAGCCTCTTCTTATAGAGCTCTCCCTTGTAAAGCTTCCAAAACAAGCTTGTTAAGAGGGAGATCCCTCCATACACGTGTATGGCGGGGAGCAAAGGTGGGTGCCAGCTATCACAGCTGGCACAAAAATATCTGCAAAAGCAGATGAACAGTGGTCGGCCAGCCAAAAATGCAATTTGACCAAAATAGAAGGCTGGTCGGCCATCTAGAGTGCCGGTAGGCCAAATATTTGGCCGATGCCAACAAAACACAGCCGGTGCCCTCAAGCCATGGCCGGTGTAGTGTGGGGATGCCTCAAAAGGCATTCCCTGCCCCTCAAAGGCAAAACACAAGTGTTTGGTGCAAAACCAGACACAAAACAGTCGAGTCGAGAGATCTTGAGGCAAGACGCGCGTGACCGAGACCTCCGGGAACTCAAAACGTACACAAACATGGATGATCACTGAGTGTTCGAACGGTGACGTCCAAGTCTTGAGGACGGTCAAAAATGGGGTGTCTACACATGGTTGTTATCATCTCGGCTAACCTGCTGTGGTCGGCAATTTTGAAATACGGCTACCAATCTGCCCACCTCCTTTACATAGGCCGACATCCTTTCATCTCGGGTTGCATATTCGCCTGTTGCCTAGTTGACTATAAGCTGGGAGTCACAGAAGACTATTACCTCATCGGCTTCCATGGTTGCTGCCAGTTTTAACCTTGCGATTAGAACTTCATATTTTGCTTCATTGTTTAAAGCCTTAAACCCTAAACGAATGGATGGTTCCAGTATTTGCCCATCTGGCGACACTAGTACTACTCCTGCCCCCGCTCCTTGTTGGTTTCAACTCCCATCAACAAACAACCAGAATGAGTCGCCAATGTAAATACTACAGGGCCTGAATTTCTCTTCCTTCCTTTGTTCTGCTGTCCCCTGCTGGGTTTTTCCTTGCTCGCTTTGACGCTGTATACCTCGGCTCAACGGAGCCCGATGTATGACGGCGTCTAGTGTGAATTCGGCCACAAAGTCGGCTAAGACTTGGCCTTTGATTGCTATCCTAGGTCTAAATTCTAGGTCATATTGGCCCAAGGCCACTGCCCATCTGGCTATTCTGCCTGTCAGATCTCCCTGCTGCATCAGGGACCTCAAAGGATGTTTAGTTAACACCACAATTTTGTGGCCTTGAAAGTAATGATTCAACTTCTTGGAAGCCATTACTAAAGTAGTGTTAACTTCTCCAAGGGTAAGTACCTGGTCTATGTATCTGCCAGGGTTTTACTTACGTAGTAAACTGCCCTTTGCTCTCCTTTTTCTTTTCTGACTACTACTGCACTTACTGCATGCTCTAAAACTGCCAAGTATAAGAACAACTCCTCTCTAGGTATTGGATTTGAGAGAACTGGAGCTGTGGTCAAATACTTCTTCAAGTCGGCCAAGGCGGCTTCGCACTCTTCGGTCTATAAGAAGTCTGTGGCTTTCTTTACTAGGCTGAAGAAAGGCGTACATTTATCAGAGCTTCTGCTTATGAATCTGTTTAGGGTTGTAGCCCTTCCAGTCAACATCTGTATTTGTTTTGTCGACGTTGGGATCTTCTGTTCTAAGATGGCCTTGATCTGATCTGGGCTAGCCTCAATGCCCCTTCCAGTTACCAGATATCTTAAGAACTTACCAGACCCAACTCCAAATACACACTCCGATGCATTGAGTCAAAGACGATATGTTTTAAGGATGTCAAAGACTGCCTTTAAGTCTTCCAGATGATCCTTAGGCTCCTTGGTCTTCACGACCATGTCGTCTATGTATACCTATACTGTTCTGCCAATTAGATGTCTGAACGTCCTGGTTACCAATCTCTTGTAAGTTGCTCTTGCATTTTTTAACCAAAAAGGCATTACCTTGTAGGAATATAGCCCTTTTGGGGTGATGAATGCAGTCTTTTCCTCATCTGGGGGGTACATAGCTTTCTGATGGTACCCCCTATAGGCATCCAGAAAGCTCATCCTTGCATGCCCTGAACTGGCATCCACTAATTGGTCAATCTTGGGTAATGGGAAACTGTCTTTGGGACAAGCCTTGTTTAGGCTGGTGAAGTCCACGCAGACCCTCCACTTACCGTTCTTTTTCTTCACAACCACTGTGCTTGATAGCCATGTCGGGTAATTTACCTCTTGAATAGCTCTAGCCTCCAGAAGTCTATCCACTTCCTCTTCTACTGCCTCAACATGCATTAGTGTCGGCCTCTTTGCTCATTTGGATGATGTGTTTGGCCGATCAGAGACACCCATTTTTGATCCTCAAGACTTGGACGTCACCGCTTGAACACTCGGTGATTATCCATGTTTGTGTTTGTTTGGAGTTCCCGGAGTTCTCGGCTACGCGCCCTGCCTCAGGACCTCCGAACTTGACCGTTTTGTGTCTGGTTTTGCACCAAACACTTGTGTTTTGCCTTTGAGGCGAGGAATGCCTTCGAGGTATCCCCACATACCACCGTGTGGCTAGAGGCCACCGTGGTCAGTAGTTTCACCGGCACTATATTGTGCCGGTCGGCACTCTTTTGTGCCGGTCGGCACTCTTTTTGGCAAAATGACCATTTTGCCCAGCCGACCACTTTACAGCTGCTTTCTGAGATATTTTTAGACAGCTGTTTAGCTCTTGTTTCCCCTCCATACATGTGTATGGAGGGATGAACCCTTGAATGACTTAGTTTGTAAGTCTTTGTTGCCTATAAAGAGAAGGCTCTTCTCTTGGCTCAAGGGTTAGCAAAAATCAGAGAGTTAGACATTTTAGGAGAGAGTTGAGCTCTGGTTTTAGGTTAGAAACTCTATATCTATCCTATCTCTCTCTTTCTCTCTTATTTTGTACACTAGGTGTTTGTGACTTACTATTGCTCACCAACACCTAGTGTTTCACCTTCCTCTTGGAACTGAGGTGCTAAGGGCTTGTTCTTGGTGTCCTTGGCTAGTTTGAAGCTTAAGGAGGCATCAAGGTCACCATTGTTGAAGAGGTCTTCAAAGGTAACAAAACTAGCTCTTTTTACCCCATTCTTGCATCTTGTTTTTACCTACCTTTAAACAGTTTTTGTGCTTAGTCTATAACACATAAAAGTTCTGTTTTTAGGCCCTCTTTATTGTTCATTAAGAGTGTTTTGAGGTTTGAGCAAGTTTGACCACTCTTAGACCTTGAAAGGGGACTTTTTGTGCTATTTTGTGAGAGATCCGAGATTTTGGTGATAGGATCTCTTCACCACTGAAATCTTGAGGGATTTCAGTGGTGAAGAGTATGCCTTGAAGTCTCAAAAAGGGGAGGGTCACCCCCTCTCCTTGATGTCCTTGAAAAGGGCATGTTTTGGTCTCTTAAGTGAGTCTATGCTTGTGTGTGTGTTGAGCATGTTTGGCTTGTTTTCCATGCTTATATTGCCATGATATAACATGTTTTCAAGTTGGTTTAGGTCCCTTATGCATGCTTAGCATAGTTGCCTTGTAATGCCTCTTATTGCCTTAACATGTCTAGGAAGTGTGCCCCTATTTCTAGCATGTTTTAGACTTGTGTTTGTGAAGCTTGTATGCTTATTTTGCCATGGTTTAGCTATGTCCATGATCGTTTGAGTCAATCTTGACATGCTTTGTATACCCCCTTTGCATTGTAGCTTGTATGCTTCAAGTAGGTGCATGTGTAGGATGTATTGTCTCCATGATTTCAAGGGTTTGGAACCCTCTTACATGTTATTTCAGACTTTTTGGTGTGCTTGTATGCATGCTTTAGTTGCTTCTTTAATGCTTTAAAAGCGTGTGTTGAACACTCCATGTTTTGGTCATGTTGCATGCTTTTGTACTTGAGCCTCTTAGATGCCATCTAGGTGCTCCTTAGACTTGGTTTAGGTCTGCTTGGGACTTGTTTTGAGTCCCCTTAGCCTTGTAAGGCTTGGTGGACTTGGCCTCGGTTTAAGCCTTCATGGCTTGTTTCAAGACTAGGGCCATTTGTTGCATATTTGTTTTGTTGCATGATTTGGCACCATGTTTCACATGATTTTCAGAGTTTCCTATGCATGCTAGTAATCCATGCTTAACTTATTTCAAGTGTGCTTGGATGTTGTTTGTTATGCCTAAGTGTTGGTGCCTTAACATGTGTATGTGTGCATGTGTGTTTGGCCCTCACATTTTAGTAATTTGGCCACTGTTTTGGGCTTGTTCGAGGCGGCCTAATCTAGTTTAAGTCCATTCCTCCATGTGTTGTAGCATGCTTACTTTGTATGTTGTCACATACTTGGTCCCATTTGCATGATGTTGCATGCTATGCATTATTCTCAACATGTTGCTCTTTGCATGCTTGATATGTTTGCATGCTTGTTCCATGCCTTGCATGATTGTTTGTCTTGGTTGCATGCCTAATATACAATGTTTACTTGCATTGCCATGTTGCATACCTAGCTTCACATGCTTAGGATTGCCTTGCATGAGCATGCATGCTTAGCCTCTTGAAGTGAGTGTGATAGAGGTCAAGTCCCCTTTATTGGGTCATTTGTATTGCATGCATTTGAAATGGAAGTTGCATACTTGGTCCTTTGGGCCATCATGCATGGAAATGCGTGATTGGTGGTCCGAAGATCGAGGCACATCCTCCCTTGAGTCATTAACACGATAGGGAGTGTGTTTGGTGCATAAATACCTTGAATTACATTGCCATGCAAGTTTTGCCCTCTGCTGCTGTGAGTTGCAGGTTCTGCAGGAATATATTGCCGGCCGGCAGTATTTAGTGCCGACCGGCAGCCAATTGAGAGCCGATAGCTTCATTTTGTGCCGGTGGCCACCTCCTTCAGCCGGTGGTGTTCTACCCCAGCCGGTGGTGACCCCCAATGTCCAGAGAGACATCCCTGAGGCTTTGGCAGTCTTCAGAGGAGGGGAGCAGGGAAAACAGAGGCAATCCATGCATGGCAGTGCGATTCCGAGCCAGTCCCGAGCATGCATTGCATCCGGCCCTCATCCTGAGGCGTTTTATTGCTTTAATTAGATTAATTAATCTGTTTAATTAATTTAGTCAATTTGTAATATTTAATTAGCTTGTGTAGTTAATTTGTATATTCTTTTGGTCCCTCCGAGTGAGGGCGCAATTGTAATAAGCGTGCGTGAGTGGGTGTATGTCTTCCAACCCCCATTTCTTTCTAACCCTTTTATTTACCTGCTTATGGTAGATTAGGGCACATTCAAATTAGCATACCTTATGCAATGCATGTGTGCATTCATGCATTTGTTTACACGCACCGGGCTCGGTACATCATACAAACTGCATTGTATTTTCAAATTCCAAAATTGAAAACATGCTATTTGATCGCATTTCACATGCCATATTTAGGGTTAGCCGAGCCTACTCTAGATTGCATTTCTGCCTGTGTTGCATTAGCCACTTAACATGAACTAGGTCATGCATGTTTGCTAACTAGTTCACTGTTTTGGCGAGGAGTACGATGTAAGTTTTTATGGCTTTAGCATATCGCATGCGTGTGAATGTTAACATGACAGCATGTCTACCATGCGGCTAAGTGCTTATGTGATAAACTGTTTGAATGCCTGTGGGTGGAGGTTGGATTGCCTGAGTTGGAACAACTCGTTGAAATCCGAATTTTAGCCTACATGCGAGTAGCAAAAGAAAACAACACGTTTTTCGAGACAAAACGGATATGCAATGTTTATTTCCAAGTTAGGCGATCTGGTCTATACTTTTGTGTTGTGCGCATCACATAGTAATTCTAGGTTAATAACCAGAATAAGAACGTGTAAAGTTTTCAAAAATGGATATCACGGTTAGTAGAGGCCGGTCTTCGGACCGGGCGAAAGGGGGTGCTCATAGCTGACCTTCCCCGATCGTACCCAAGCTCCCGAGCCAAGACCACTTTGGTGATGACAGACACGTGGCCTTCGGCACCGAGTCAGGGTTTCCTAAATTTCCCATTTTAAAATATTTAGGTGGCGACTCTGTAATCTGGCAAAGCAGTCCATGTTTGGCACTACTTTTCAAAAAATCTGTTTTCTCAAACGATTTGCCGGATTTGGACTCTTTGGTTCAGATTTAGAACCGTGACACAAATCGAGTCCGAACTGTAGAGTGAAGCCCCACGGGCGCGTCTACACCGACCTGTCTACAGTTAGTCTGTGGCAAGTGACCTCAGGGTCAATGCCTAGCATCTCGTATGGTGTCCATGCAAACACCTCAAGGTTTGCTCTCAAGAATGCCTCTAACTCTTTTTTCTCTTCCTTGGCTAAGTTTGTGCCAAGAAGGAAGAAGCATTCCCCATCCCCTTGCTGGACAAGGATTTTCTTTAGGGCTTCTTCACTCTTCTCAGCTAGCTCTTTGCCGACGTCATCCAGGACTTCCACATTCTCATCCTCGATTTGTGTTGTTTCTACTTCTCATATGTGGCAGGTAAATTTCATTGCTGCCTTGGAGTAATTTTTTGCCTGCAACTGATCCCCTCTGACCTCCTCTATTCCGTGCTCTGTTGGGAACCGCAATAGCTGATGCAATGTTGAGGGAACTGCCCCCATTGCATGTAGCCATGGCCTTTCTAGGATAGCATTGTAAGGGAAGGGGGTGTCGCTTATGGTGAACTCTGTTTTTATCTTCTTGGTGCCAGCCTACACCTCCAAACTCGCTGCTCCCAGGGGCCACGTCGGCGTTCCATTTAACCCAACCATTGGGCCGTTGGACTGCTCCATATCATCTTGGTGAAGGCTAAGCTCCTTGTAACACCTGACATACATGATGTCACAAGAGATGCCATGGTCAACTAAGATGCGCTTCACTTGGCACTCTCTAATCTGGAGGGATATTACCAAGGCATCATTGTGTGGATGCTGCACCATCTCCAGGCCTTCCTCAGTGAAGGACACCACTGGTCCCTAGCTCTTGTCTGCCCTAGGTCTCTTCTTCCCGACCTGATACACATGTTGTAGGTATTTTACCTTCTGGGTTTCCTCCCTTATCTCGTTCTTATTCACCTTCGAGTGAATCACATTGATCACTCGAGGTCCGTCTGCCTGCGGTTATGGTGCTAGTGGGGGTGGTGCTGTCGGTGCTTGGGGCAATCTTGCTTGCTCTTCCCTTGTCTTGGCCTTGTCTACCAGGTCTCTTAAATGGCCCTGTCTTACCAGGTCTTCCAGATGAGTCTTCAGGGCTCTGCACCTCTGAGTTAGATGTCCAGCTTCATTGTGGTAAGCACAGTGCTTACCAAGGCTCCTTCCTATAAATTCTCTTGGTACCCTTGCTGGTGCTCTGTATTAGGGCTGATTTCAGATTTTCTCAAGGACTTTGTAAACCGGTATTCGGAATACGGTTGTGATTACATGTGCTGCCCTTAATCCTGTCTCTGGTTTGTTGTAGCCACTATCACCTTGGCCTCGCTTCGGCGAGCCGCTTTTCTTCTCTTGTTTTGACGCCTTTATGCCCGACGTGTCCTCCTCGGCCCTGGCATACTTCTCTGTCCTGGCCATAAGCTCCTCCATCCATGTCAAATGGTTTTAAGATCTTGAAGCCATCTGAATCCAGGAGAGTGGTTGTTGTTTGCTGATGATGTAGGAGTCCATCCAATGGGGGGCTGAATTGCCCCTAGTGCTGTGGATAGGAACTCGGTTGTCCTCCAGCAATGCTTTCTTCTTTTCCTCCCTTCTGGGATTTGGCATTCTTGCCGATCTTCGTCAGCTTGAGAAACATCCCAATTTTCTTGACTCTTCGAGTACATCTAACATTTTTGCCCCTAGATCGAGGGGTGTTTCTGATCTAGCTTTGCAAGCTTCTTTTGATCATATCCGATCTTCTCTAATCTGACTTTCTTGCCTCTTATTCGAGGGCTGCTTCAAATCTGGTCACACAGGCCTCACGTTGTGGTTGACCGTTGAACGTTCTGAATCTAAGTTCAAGGTTTTAAAGCCAGGGGTCGAGTCTTGAGGCTGAGAGTGATCCTAGCCTGCACAATCTCAAGAGTGATTCCACACAGGTTTTCGCAAGATCGCGCAAAACATTTTTGAAACCTTTTAACAAAGCGACTAATCGCTCGCGTTGAAGACAGTGTAGAACCAAACTGGATCAAGCCAGGATTCTTCTCAGTACTCACATTATCAAGCATGATCTCATTCATTAAGGGCTTAGCACACCTGTCTTTTTCTCAGTTGATCAAATTTTGCAAAACCCGAGGAATTCCTCCCTCTTTGTTTTCACCACAGTGTTCAAAAAGTTTTAAAAAACTTAGGTCGATGCAATGACTTCAAGGCACAGAAAAGGCAAAGTTTTTAGTCAAATACTGCCATCTGTAGACAAGCCCGCGAGGGGACCTCGCTACATCTCAGACTCGATTTGTGTTACGGTTCTTAATCTTGAACCAAAGAGTCCAAATCCGGCAAATCGTTTTGAGAAAACAGACTTTTGAAAGAAGTGCCAAACATGGACTGCTTTTCCAGAAACAGAGTCGCCACCTAAATATTTTATTTTGGGGAAATTTAGGAAACCCTGACTTGCTACCAAAGGCCACGTGTCTGTCATCACCAAAGTTGCCTCGGCTCGGGAACTTGGGTATGATTGAGGAAGGTCACTTCGTGAGCACCCCCGCTAGCCCGATCAAAGATCAGCCTCTACTAACCATGATATCAAGTTTTGAAAACTTTATGTGTTCTTATTCCGGTTATTAGCCTAGGATTATTATGTTATGCGCGCAGCAAACAAGTATAGACTAGATCGCCTAATTTGGAAATAAGCATTGCACATCCGTTTGTTTTGAAAATGTTTTTGGAATTTGCTACTCGCAAGTAGGCTAAAACACGAATTTCAATGAGCTATTCCAACTCAAACAATCCAACCTTCACCCACAGGCATTCAGGCAGTTATATCACATAAGCAGCTAGCCTCATGGTAATCATGCTATTATGGTAACATTCACACGAATGCGATATGCTAAAGCATAAAAGCTTACCTAGTACTCCGTGCCAAAACAGAAACTAGTTAGTAATCAATGCATGATCCTAGTTCGTGTTAAGTGGCTAATGCATCGCAGGCAAAATGCAGCTATGATAGGCTCGGCTATTCTAGGCATGGCATGTGAAATGCTACAACTAACACGTATTCAATTTGAAATTGAAATACATGCGATTAGAGTGATGTCGAGTCAGCGCGATGCAAAATGTATGAATGAATGCAAACATGCTATCATACTGTATGCTAATTTAAACATGCCCTAGTCTACCATAATAAGCAGGTAAATAAAAGGAAGAAAGACGTGGGGTTGGAAGACATACACATACTCACGCACACTTATTACACATTTGCCCCCACTCAGAGGGTCCAAATAAATATTACAGTCCGAATAAATAATGCTAAATTAATTATTACAAAACTTCTAATTACTTAACAAATTGAATGTAAAGAAGGTGGCCTCAGCCCTGCCTCCGAATGCGCTAATGATGCATGCTTCAGTCCATCTTGCCCGGAAAGCCCGTGCCATGCTACTGCTACCTCTATTTTACACTGCCCTGCCTCCCCAAAGACTGCCAAAGTCCTGGGACACATTCCCTTGCACACTGTAGAATACTATTGGCTGGAGGAAGTGCCCACCGGCCATATAGAATTTCCATCGGCTGCTGATGAATTTATCGGCCATTCACCGATGGCCGGTCGGCACTGAATGTTGCCGGTCGGCCGAAACTTCCTGCAGAAGACAGGCAGTGCGTGGCATGAAATTTCAGGCACATGTAAGCATGGCCATGCTCCCTATCATGTATTAAACTCAGGGGAGCATGGCCCTTGGTCCTTGGGCCACCAATTGTGCATTTTGATGCATGGTGGCCTAAGAGGCCAAGCTTGCATTTCAATGAAGATGCATGCAACACACAAATGAAGGCCAAAACCCTATCATGCCAAGGTCAAGGGCCCCGGTGACCGAGAGTTGAGACAAGTTGCATCACCTGTAGTATGAACTCTTCTCTACCCTCACACTTGGCTTGACACCCCAAACGAAGTAATGCAATGCATGTTATGCAAACATGGCTCCACAATGCAACCTAATACTAATGCAAACATGCCAAATGTAATGCAATCTATCATGTTAAGTATGCAAGGCTAGACATGCAAGATGCAAATGCAATGCAAATATGGACAATCTAAACAATAGGATCATCATGTTACAACACCTAATGAAGCAATCATGCAACAGACATGAAACAAGCATGCAATAGTGGACTTAAACCATAAGGGGGCAGACCTCAATCCACCCCAAAACAGTGGCCAAAAGTGCCCAAAAAGGTGGATAAACATGCACCACAAGCATAGAAACCAATGGGCTTAAGACTAAGGCGCAAAAGGAAGCATCTTACTACCACTATCATGACCACTCATGGCATGAACCAAGCAATAAAAAAAAACAGATTTTTAACATGCGAAATGAGCCCTCAAACCCAATGATATGGCAGCCCAAATGACCCAAACACATAGGCATACACAATGCACATTTCAAGGCATGAAAGAGATGATAAATATAGACATATAAGCATGGCATAAGGACTGAAATAGCATGTTAAATGATTCCAAATCATTGAAATAGCATAGCCAATGCACACTAAGGACTCACAAACCCGATACTATCATGCTAGAATACAAAAGAGCCATACAAAGCACACCAAATACGGCTAAACCAGCACCCAACAGACCTTAAGCATGATAAATCATGACCAAAATCTTCAATAAGCTAAGCCAAATCATGAAGATATACTAGGTTAAACACATGGCACATTTCTAAGCAAGATAAGGAATTACAAAGCAAGTGCAAGATGTATGCTAAGGACCAACAAACCACCAATGGACAGGGATATAATATGACCCAAAACCCCCAAAGAAACTTTGAAATGAAGTCATAATCAGTCAAGCATTCATGTTGTCCTTTAGGCCAAAAACAAAGATAAAAGAGGGACGAAAGGGAGAGGGGTGTCCCTCCCCTATACAAGACTTCAAGACACCCTTTTCACCACTGAAATCCAAAAATAACAAAAAACACAAGCAAATAAGGCCTAACAATGGAAGCTCCAAAAAGGCCAAACAAGGCCTAGGAGAGTGAGTTGGGTCCCAAACCACAAAACACCCTTAATGAAAGTTCTTAAGCATGAAAATATGAGCTTTTTTATGTTATGCACAAAGCCTAAATCAGCAAGCAAGACAGGTAAAAAACTAGTGCAAGTTTGGGGAATCTAAAGCAAAGTGATTACCCTTGAAGAACACCTCAAGAACAGCCAATGCAGCCCTCTTCTTTTGATCAAAATCAGTCCAAAAGCTCAAGAATCAACCCTCAAAACCTCTCAATCTCGGAGTTGGGTGTAATGGTGTGTGTATTAGTGCAAAAGTAAGGTAAAAATGCACTTTTAGGCCACCAAAACACACACAAAGGGGAGAGAGAGGGGAATATATATATATAGAGAGAGAGAGTATAATACAGATGTGTAGATATATATGAGCTCTGGTTTTTGTTCAAAAATGGCTAACCCCTCACAAAGGGAGAGGGGGGTGCTTATATAGGCAAAGGCAAGGCTCCAAAGCTTCTCCAAGAAGCTAAATGAAGGGTGCAAAGGGTGCAAAGGGGTCCTAGCTTCTTGGAGAAGCTAATACAGCTGGCCAAGCTTCCCCAAGAAGCTTGGCCAAAGGGGTCAAGCTTCTAGAAGGAAAGGGGGGGCAAAGGGGTCACACCAGCCAAAACTGCACGGGGAGGAGTGATGGTGCATTCCAGCTGGCACAGCTGGCATGCACCATGCCTCAAGGGTGCAAAGGGGTCAAACCGGCCAGGAAAAACGGTCACCGGCAAAATAGAGTGCCGGTCGGCCAAATATAGTGCCGATCGGCCATTGGTTTTAAGAAACCATGGCCGGTGGCACCCAAGGAAGGCCGGTGAGGCAAAGGTAGGGCCGGTGGGATGTGGGGATGGTCACTAAGCCATTCCCTGCCCTTCAAGGCAAAACCACAAGTGTTCGGTGCCAAAACCAAACACGGAACAGACGAGTTAAGAGATCCTGAGGCAAAGCGCGCAACCGAGGCCTTCCAGGAACTCAAAACGAACACAAACAAGGATGATCACTGAGTGTTCAATCAGTGACGTCCGAGTCTTGAGGATGGTAAAAAATGGGGTGTCTACAGTTGCCCCTCTTTGACAGAACTCGAAAGTCATAACAATGACGGGAGTGAATGTCAAAGCCCAGAGACGACCCATTTTTGACAAGGCCGAAGACTTAGACAAACATGCAAGACAAACAAGGTATGCGCCCGAAGGCAGGGGCAAAATGCAAGACAATACACGAAGCCGAGCATAACTCATGATCATGCAAAGAAAACTGTAACGAAGCATACATGCAACAATTTTAGGCTAGCATACACCAAACTACACTACAGTGTAGAAAGGATGTAAGAGAATTATGCAATTCTCGATACGTCTCACGCGGAGGATACAATACCTGTCCGGTTCGTCCAGTTCTACCAGCCACAAATGAACCGTACATACAATATCGTGCCTGCAAAGAAAACAAACTTAATAGGTACAATGTGATTAACAACATGCATATTAATGTACTTGAAAATGCGTGACAACGCAAAGCAAATAGGAGGCATGACAATGCCATGAAGGCACAAACACATGCACATAAAGGATGTGGTCTACGCAAGCAGTGAATATTGAACACGTGTAAGTGAAATATGCGGTCTGCGCAATCGATGAATTTAAACATAAGTATGCGGTCTACGCGAGCAATGAAGTTGAAAACAAGCATGCAGTCTACACAGGCGATGAAGTTGAACACAAGCATGCGGTTTACGCAAGCGATGATATAAATTACAAACATGCGGTCTACGCAAGTAAAACATGCGGTCTACGCAAACAAAACATGCGGTCTACGCAAACAAAACATGCGGTCTACGCAAGTAAAGCATGCGGTCTACGCAAGCAATGATGAAACATGCGGTCTACGCAAGTAAAGCATGCGGTCTACGCAAGCAATGATGAAACATGCGGTCTACGCAAGTAAAGCATGCGGTCTATGCAAGCAATGATGAAACATGCGGTCTACGCAAGTAACGTGTATGAAAAAACCTGAGGCGTGTAATGCAAAACACTGCAACACCATACAATTGAAGCATGTTGTGGAGCTCACAAGATGCAAAAGGATACGGAAAGGGATGTTCCTCGCACATACGGAGTGTTGCTCAAAAGGATACGGCCTGAGGTCAACTCGAAAGCTTACTAATGTTTCAAAAGGTGCGCTTCTTCGCGGTATCTTGAATAATGAAGATGTCAAATCATATAGTTAACCCTGAACAAGGGCGCAGGTGGTGCATCAATCTCAAGGAAAAGGAGGGGGGGTCATCAGTAGCAAACCCGATACTCTGCTGCCCTGCTTTCCTTTCGTTTTACTTTCCTTTTTTACTGGTAGTTTAAGCACATTGCACTTCCTCAGGCAGGTTTGTTTGTTTTTCAAAATTGCGTATTTTTGCAAAACATGTGATGGAGATAAAACTGCTATTTGTTCAAAAGATGTTACATTTGTACATTCCATGCATCGCATCGCAAGATACCACACAATCAATGTGAATGAAGCCAAAATTTGTTTGAAAATAAAGCGCTTGCATCGTAATAATCAGGTAGCGAACTGACTTACAACTCGATAAGCAAAACGAGAAAACTCGATAAGCTAACTAAGTGCGAGTACAACTCGATAAGCAACATGAAGACTTAAAGAGAGTGAAATACAACTCGATAAACAAATATACAACAACTCGATAAGCAAATGGGTGCGGCCCCGCAAGAATCGTTCATTAGAGGGCATTAGAAATGGCGGGATTCTCTAACTTCTGAGCATAAACAACTCAGGGAACCAAAGGGAAGACCACCGGCCCTAGGGAAGAGCCACTGGCCATGAAGAATCTCCACCGGCCAAAAGTGATGGCCGGTCGGCAACATACTTGGCCGGTCGGCAAAAAAATGGAAGAAGCCAGCAGAATGCTGACACCTGTCCTTCATTCAACCTTATCCCTTACAAAAGGCCCCAGCTTTGTAGTTTTCCTCATTTCCACACTGATTTACCCCAAATGGAAGAATTTCTTGCCCAAAATCTTGCAACTTGGATTAACAACTTGGATGGCTCAGAAAAGCTAAATTTTCGGGATTTCAGCATAAACGCGCTATTCACTTTGGGTCGTACCCCGCTGCACTTTCCGTTTCTCTACGCCGCGGCGAGGTTTTGGAATCCGGTGACGCACGTTTTCAGCTTTGGTGGGTAGGAGATTTTCATGTTTTAATGGAGTCCGAGCGCAACGAAGAGATCCTGCCCCAACCCCGTTTTGGCCACGCCCAAGCCTTAGGACAAATGTGTGGGTTCTCCGTACCTGATGCTCGATCTTTGATTTGTGACAGAATGCTGGATATTCCGAGTTTGGTTTGCCGTTTTTCTGAGACTGGTGACCGCGGTGACCATTATTGGCAAGGTTTTCGGCAACACGCACTTTGTTTGTGCATGCTATCTCATTTCTTACTTGCCTCGGGTTCTGGAGGATCTAGTGTCTGATTGATTGAAGTTACCCAAGCTTTGAAAGAAGGAAAGAGCTGTATGGCCATGGTGCTGGCCGAAACGCTGATGGGCTTGGATGCTTTCTACCGCCAGGAGACGGCCAGATTTGCGGGGAGTGCACTATTACTGCAGGTAATGTTTCCCACCCAATCTCACATATATTGCTCACATCACTCGGCCCTCAGGCTCGGTTTTTCTCACAAAAACCCTTTTCTCACTTTTCCTCTCATCGTACACCTCTCTATTCTTTATTCTCTCATTTTTTCAATCCCTTCCCAGGTATGGTTGATGGATAAATTGCAG
Organism: Camellia lanceoleosa; assembly: GCA_025200525.1. Taxonomy (NCBI): domain Eukaryota; kingdom Viridiplantae; phylum Streptophyta; class Magnoliopsida; order Ericales; family Theaceae; genus Camellia; species Camellia lanceoleosa. The sequence goes on along the minus strand of CM045761.1, from coordinate 53,912,447 downwards.
GTTGTGGACTCTTGCCCAGCTTACTTAGCTCGTGGTTGCTTCTTCAGGCAACGCCTAGTTGACGCCCTTGATGGGGGTTGGTGGTTTGATTGGATGTGCAGCTTGTCCGCCGACCGCATTGCTTGGCGGTGCCCTTGGCTCAATCTACCAGCAATGAGCTACAACATGACTCGTCAACCTGGGATTCAGCTGATTGGCTTAACTCACTGCATCTTCTATTTCCCGTTCCGGATCCGATGTCAATTCGGCCATGACCAGACTTGTCCACCAGAAGAGATAGAATACCTGGCTACATTCCCGATCCGAGGCGCACAGCTTGCCCGGTATGCTACAGCATGGAGAACTAGAGAGCTCCTGGCCCCCGCTCCCATTTTCAATTGCACTTTGTCTGATGAGTGTTGGGATTGGCTCAATGAAGAGGCACAGAATGGACCTAGATTGGCATCAGAGACTTCAACCAGCTCTGGGAGGGGGCGCAGGGGCACCTGACTTGACTATGCCCCCGGCTTATTGCTTTATTAGGACTTTCAAGTTTTCTTTATGATTGTAATAAAAAGCAACTTCAATTGTATGCAAAAGCAGGAGGACTCTGTATTGAAATCAATGAAATTGAAGATTGTGGGTACTGAAATTCTTTTCGCTTTGGTCCAGAAATAGTCTTAGTTGTAAAAAAGATTACTTTTGAACAAAGTCAACTTTTATTAAAACTTTTCAAAACCATTTTCGATATGGATCAGAACTGGACACGCCTGAAATTTGTCACTGAGATACACAACCCCGGATCCCTGCAACTGGACAGTTGCCCCTAGTCTGCATAACATCGCGGCATTGCATAGCAACGGAAAGTTGCCCCTAGTCTAAAAAGCACTGCACCAGAGATCACGATGAATGCTGATGGACAAGGATGACTGAGATGATCAAAATGGACAAAGTTGATCGGGGAAAATGGTTATGGCTGAACTTCAGGATGAAGCTGCCTACGTATCCCAAAGATGGGAATCAAGCCTTACGTAGTTCGGGTTAAGGTACACTCAGGTATTAACCTCTCCTTTTGCGCTCTAACTTTTGCCAAGGCCGCCCTTTGCGGGTTTTCAACCTTGCGAACTCAGTTTTTCTGTTTTCTAATTTTCTGTGCTCTAACTTTTGCCTAGGTCGCCCTTTCGAGTTTTTGGCCTAGCGAGCCTCTCATGGGTAATATTTCTTCAACTTGTCCATGTTGATCGGTTGTGAGAATTTCAGGCCATCTAGGTCCATCAGAACCACAGCTCCACCCGACCAGATAGCTTTAATGATATAGGGACCAGTCCAATTGGGTCTGAACTTGCCCCTTGGGTCATGGATGGGAGCTCGATTGTCTTTGAGCACCAGATCTCCCTCCTTCAAATTCCTGGACTTAACCTTCTTATTGAAAGCCTGGGCAATTCTGCACTGATAACCCTGAACATGGTACAGTGCCTTCAGTCTTCTCTCATCAAAGAGCATGAGTTCCTCGAACCTGCTCTGCTGCCAGTCTGCTTCGGCTATTTGACACTCAGCCAATACTCGTACCGACGAAACCTTAATTTCGATAGGTAGAACGGCCTCCATCCCATAGACTAATGAATACGGAGTCGCCCTAGTAGAAGTTCTAATTGAAGTCCGGTAGCCCCACGGAGCAAACAACAACTTATCTGGCCAATCCCGGTAGGTTTCCACCATCTTCTGCAGTATGTGTTTGATATTTTTGTTGGTGGCCTCAACCGCTCCATTGGTCTGCGGCTGGTAGGTGGATGACTTATGAAAAGCCACATTGTATTTCTCCAACAAATCAATCACCTCCTTCTTGAAGTGGGAACCGTTGTCTGAAATAATCTCATTTGGGACTCCGTAGCGACAGATGATATTATTTCTGATGAACTTCGCGACATGCGAAGCTTTCAAAACTGCATAAGATTGGGCCTCGACCCATTTCGTAAAGTAATCTATCGCTACCAGGATAAACTCATGCCCATTCGATCCCTTCGGAGTAACATCCCCGATCACATCGATTCCCCAAACTGAAAACGGCCATGGGGACGTCATGTTGTACAGCTTTGACGGCGGGATATTCATGCGGTTCGCATGGATCTGGCATTTGTGGCATCGCCGAACGAAGCCGATACAATCCTCTTCCATGGTAGACCAGTAGTAGCCATGTCTGAGGATTTTTCTAGCCAGCATTACCCCATTCATATGTGCCCCACATTCTCCTCCGTGGATGGCCTCCATCAGGCGTTTCGACTCCTCAGCTTCGACACACAGCTTATGCATTCCCAAATGACCTCTCTTGTACAGCTTACCCCCGCAGATGATGAACTGAACAGCCATTCTTTTGATCGCCCTCTTGTCTTTGGCATTTGCCCCTGGTGGATACACCTCCTTCTCCATGAAGTTCCAAATGTCGTAATATCAGGGGTTGTTGTCCTGAGCCTCATCTATGGCGGAAATTGACTCATACGCTGGCGCAAACTTCTGGTCAATAATGACTGGACGCATTCGGACATCGGCCGGGATGTCTATCATGGAAGATAAAGTTGCTAGCGAATCTGCGAACCTATTGTTCTCTCTTACTAAGTGGGTGAAATTTAGCTTCTCAAACCGAGGAATTAACAAATCCAAGGTTTGGTGGTAAGTTATCATCTTTTCCTCTTTGACTTTCCAGTCTCCTTTTTCTTGAGACACAACAAGGTTCGAGTCCCCAATGACGTCCAACCCTCTTGCCCCCAGTTCTAGAGCTACTTCTAGGCTGGCAATACATGCCTCATATTCTGCTTCATTATTCGAGACTTTGAATCGGAGCTTGAATGCCAAAGGGATGCGGGAATCGTTAGGTGCAATCAGCAACACTCCTATTCCATACCCGTGCTGGTTTGACGCTCCGTCAAAGTACATCGTCCAAGTTTCATCTTTGATGTACAGAATGGTTTCATCTGGGAATAGGTACTCAACCGTTTCATCCCCTTCAACCAGGTGGTCGGCAAGGAACTCCGCTACCGCTCTTCCTTTTACTGACTTGCGTGTGACATACTTCAGATCAAATTCAGAAAGCAATAGAAGCCAACGAGCTAGCCTACCCGTAAGTGCCGGTTTCTCGAAAAGATATTTGATGGGATCCAAGCATGGAACCAACATTACAGAATGAGCTAACAGGTAGTGCCGCAGCTTCCTGGTGGCCCATACCAAGGCCAAACAAGCCTTCTCCAGCAGAGTGTATCGGGTCTCGTAATCCAGCATCTTCTTGCTCAGATAGCAGATGGCCCTTTCTACTTGGTCCTCTAACTCTTTTGCGAGCATACAGCCCATTGTAGTTTCGGTTATTGATAGGTACAATATCAATGGTTTCCCCGGCTCTGGCGGTGACAACACAGGCGGGTTCTGCAAATATTCTTTGATTTGTTCAAAAGCTGCTTGGTATCGGCCATCCCATTGGAATTTCTTTCCCTTCTTCAGGAGACCAAAAAGTGGTTCACAAGTCAAGGTTAGTTTTGAGATAAACCGCCTTATGAATTGCACTTTACCCAGAAAGCCTCGCACCTCCTTTTCAGTCATTGGTGGTGGCATTTCTAAGATGGCCTTGATTTTGGAAGGGTCGACTTCGATGCCCCTTTGTGTAATCAGAAACCCTAGCATTTTTCTGGCTATAACACCGAATGTACACTTCTGAGGATTCAACCGCAGCTGAAACTCTCTGATCCGTCGAAAGAACTTTTGTAAGGCGGTGTAGTGGCCCTTTCTATCTTTGGACTTGACAATCATGTCGTCCACGTACACCTCAACCTCTTTGTGGATCATATCATGCAATATGGTGGTCGCTGCCTGTTAATAAGTAGCTCCAGCATTCTTCAACCCAAATGGCATTACTCTGTAGCAGTATATACCCCACGGGGTGGTGAATGTAGTCTTCTCCCTGTCTTCGGGTGCTATTACTATCTGATTATAGCCTGAGAAGCCATCCATAAATGAAAGCAAAGCATGCCCCGCTGTGAAATCTACCAACTCATCAACGTATGGCAAGGGGAAGTCGTCCTTCGGACTGGCCCTGTTCAAATCCCTGAAATCTACACATACCCAAATTCTACCATCCTTCTTCGGTACTGGAACAATGTTGGCCAACCAAGTCGGGTATTCGGATACCAGCAGGAAGCCTGCGTCGATTTGCTTGGTGACCTCTTCCTTGATCTTAATGGCCCAATCAGGGCGGATTCTCCTGAGTTTTTGTTTGACAGGTCGGGCCTCGGGGTCAAGAGGCATCCGGTGCTGTACAATCTTAGGATCGATTCCAGGCATGTCTTCGTAGGACCACGTGAAAACATCTTTGAAATCTTTTAATAAAGCGACTAAGCGCTCGCATTCCTCTGAAGACAACGTGGACCTGATCTGGACCAGCCGCGGGTCCTTCTCAGTACCAACATTCACAGTAATGATTTCATCAACTAAAGGTTTGACAAACCTCTCCTGCTCTTGTTCAATTAAATGTTGTAAAACCGGAGAAATTTCTTCCTCGTCGTTTTCATCAAAATTTTGAAAGTCCTGATTTAAGCAATAAATCAAAGGCACAGAAAAGTACTCGGAAACCACATTCATATCATTCTCATTATGTACTTCCAAACCGTCCGATTCTTCTGTTACAACAGACTCAAAAGAGAAAGAAAAAGACGACCTAGACAGGACTGTGGCATCCGGGTTATCACCTCCAAGAATACCGGACTCAGACTTAGTCGAGCTGGAACCTGATTCCGACTCACAAGACTCGGTGGAATTAGATTCCGGCTCACTACCTGACCCGGTGCTGCTTGATAGAAATCCCTCTTCGTACTGCCAAACGAGAGAGGGTGCGATGGACGCATCCAAAATAGTTGACGGTAGGCCCGTAGCCGTTTCATTCCCGATCACGGACACCGAGGAGTTATCCCCCAAGCACAGATGGTCGATCGAAGGATCTGAAAGTACACATGCCAGTGCTACCCCCATGTCAAGTTCGGTGTCCTCAGACTCCACTTTCCCGTTCTATTCAACCTCAACTGTTGGGTCGATGCCTTTTGAGAACATCATCCCCGAATGCTTGTAGGTCAAAGAAAATCTCGAACCACGATGCGCTTCCTCTGCGTTTAACCACGGCTCTGGGAAACCACAGAATGGAAAATCCTCCCCCTCCCGGACGAAGCGTCCGTTTAGGGTACCCTGGATGGGCCGATGCATCAACTCAAAGGGTTTTCCCAACTGTTTCGCTCTGGCTCTCCCAGCCATCTCCTTTCCTTTTCTTACCCAGTCCTCCTTGGTGGGCAGATAACCCAAGCCAAAGGTATGGGGGTTGTGTGGCACTTCGGCCAATGTTGCGACGCCCTTGCGGCCGCTCTTTCCTAATCCCATCCCGGGGATATGTTGGAGCTTGTTCATGAGATACACTGCTTGGGCACTGACATATATTCCCTCGTTAGCAGCCATGATGTTCTGTACAACCTGAGCCTCAGCTAGGGTAAAACCTGATATAAACACGTCTTCCATGCCATGCTCGATTTCTAGAACAGGCGTGGATACCTCCGGGGGTAGATGGATTGATGAATTTCCGAAAACAATGGCTACTTCCTTCCCGTAGGGGTACTTCACCATTTGATGCAGGGTGGATGACATCGCCTTCACCTGATCCAGCCATGGTCACCCCAAAAGCAAGTTGAAAGTTGCAGGCACTTCTAAGACATGGAAGTCTATCTCTTGCTGTCCTGGCCCAACTTCAGTCTGAATTTTTACTGTTCCCATCACTTCTCGGCTTGTATTGTCATACGCCCGAATGACCTGGGCTGTTGGTACAAAATCTGCAGTTTTCAAGCCGATCGCATACGCTGTCCTTGCCGGACAGACATTGATGGCGGATCCGGTATCAACAAGAACCACCGGTATCCATTTATCCCTACATTCCATGGAAATGCAGAGTGGCTTGTTATGGTCTGCCCCCTCGGGTGGCAATTCCTTGTCGAAAAAAGTCAGCGTCGGGGTAGCTCCTCTCGGAAAAACTAATCCTACTAGCTGTTCTGGTGTGGTTTCTATCGAAAGCTTTCCTTTGTCCATGGCTGATAAGACAGCCTGTCTATGTACTCGTGATGCCATGAGCAGTCCCTAGATGGAGATGTCTGCTTGTATCTTTTTTAGTTGTTTGAGTACAGCTTCCTCCTCAAGTTGCTTCTCTTTTTGCTTCTCAGCCTGTCTATCCTTCCCCGAGGCCTCTGGCTGATCTAGGTGCGGGGGTTTGAAGTACCGCCCGCTCCGCGTCATATGATCAACCTCTCCAAGGTACCCAGTGTTATCGGGTTGGTTGTTCCCCCAATCTTCATCTGTGTGGGCAAGACACAAGTCCTCATCTTTCCACCACATCCCATCAGCAACTGACAAACATCTGTCCGGCTCTGGTATGACTGTTCTTATACTCACAATACCTTCCATCCACATGTCCGCAGCATTCTCGATTCTTGTGCACATAGCAGTTTCAGTTCCCACCTGGGCCTTTGCCTTCCTGATTCTCTCGGAATCTTCAAATCTTCCTCGTTCCAGCTGTGTCAACACAACTGTCTGTTCAATAATCCCTGTGTTTGAAATGCTCCAATCTTGAGCAAAATTCTTGACACCGGCACTCTCCGGCGATGTACCCTGTTCTTCGACCCTTCCGGTCGTCACTAGCATTCTTGCCCCTGCCGGGCCTTGTTCTGGCTGAAATTCTTCTACCACATCCGGTTGATCATCCAACCACCCAGTAACCTCTGTCGATTCCTCATAATCGAACCAGTTGACTGCCGCATCCCCCAGGTCTTGGTCACTGTAAAACTGGAGATTGGCACGGTCTTCGTCCACAGCCGTTAAATCATCTGTTCCCTGTCCCAGACTCTCCCCTTGGATCATACACAGCTCTCCCCGTATTGGTAGTTCCACCTCTGACCTATCCTGGTCTATTGACAAAATGTAGTCGTCCGGACTATATGTTTTCTCAACATAACTCCCATATTTCGCAGATTCTGGCTTAATCACCCTTTTCTCCTGTGGGATCTTCTCGCTCCTGTCCTCGACAGTCACCACCGTTAGCTTAGGTTGGGTTAAGGAGATGTCCATCATGCACAAATCGGTGCAATCGGGAAGGAACACCTCCGGCTTGGGCAGGTGGGAAGAGATGATATAGATACTAGGATCGTAGGACACGACCCCAGTATGGATGAAATTGAGTCTTTTGGGCGGTGGAGCTTGGTTATGTGTAGGAAGGGGGTTTGTAGTAACGTTGGGTTTTTCGGGAGGTAGAATTACCCCGTTATCGATGAGATCTTGAATCTCATGATGTAATCGGAAGCACAGATCGGTGTCATGACCGTGCTGTTGATGAAATGCACAGTATTTGGCTGGGTTGTAAGTAGCGGGTAGTCTTTCTGGTAAGGGCCGCGGCTCTAGGGGCTTCAAGTGCCCTTTTTTGATTAGCACCTCCAGTGCTTTGGACAGGGGCATATAAAGTGGAGCGAAGGTTCTGGTGTTTTTGGGTGGGTATTTGGCTATTGGTGGGTTACTTCCGGACGCACCAGAGAATGGCGCAGCTGCCGTGGTTCTCGGAGGGGGGTTGGTGGTGACCATGCTCACTTCTAAGGCTCTTGTAGTTGAAGTGCCGCTCGGGCCCGCATTAGTGTTGCGGTTGAAAGTTCTTCGGGGTTGATCCCGGTCATTATCAATTAAACCTTGCTTCAAGGCATCCTCAATCTGCAACCCCATTTCATGCAAGTCAGAAAAAGTAGGAAAGGGGAGTACAATCATCTTTTGCATCAACTTCGGCTGAAGATTGCGTACAATCATCCGAATCTGGTCTTTGTCTGTAGGCCTTAAGGTCATCATCGAAGCCTTGGCCCTCCATCTGGTCACAAATTCTGAAAAACTCTCTTTAGGCTCTTGCCTTGTTGTCTCGAAATCACGGGTTGTAATCTCGATTTGTGTGTTGTATGAGTATTGCGTAATGAAGGCCTCAGTCATCTCGTCCCAGTTTCTCTTGACATCATCTTCTAATTTGGCATACCATATGGCCGCCACACTCGACAGGGTCCGGCCGAATAAAGACAGCTTTTGAAGTCTGCTGAGGCCCATTGGCCTTAAGATATCTGAAAACAGTCTCAGGTGCACCATGGGGTCCCCGGACCCATCAAACCGATCAATATGGGGCATCTTGAATCTGTTAGGTAGCGTCACGGCTGTGTCGGTATATCCATCTTCAATATCGGGGATGGTCTTGACTCCCTGGGATCTCTTGAACAGCTTTTCAAGCTTGCTCAACTTTAGTGCGGTGGGATCAGTCTCGAACTCAAAGGGAGAGTCCGGTAGGTTGGTAGGTGTTTTTGATAACTAGGGTTGGATCTGGGGTAGGATCGGGGGTGGAGGTGGTCCTATGGGAAGTTCTGTATCATTCTGAACATTGGCGGTCTCCCCGAGGGTTGGAACTCCTGGTGGGGGAGGAACTTCCTGCGAAGCAGAGGCTCCGTTTTGCTGTTGTAACCTCACAATCAACTCCGCTTGTTCATTCATACTCGTGGCTCATTGTTTGGCAAACTGCTTGTCGGACAAAGATCTCTTTGCATCATTTTCATACCCTCTTGGAGCTGGCGCACCATCTCCTCTAAACTGGCGATACCATCCTGCTCTGGCTGAATTACCGGTATGTACTCCCTTTCTGTAGGTGAAACAGGACTCTGACCTCTACTGAACTCAGGTGGGGTAGATAAGGCCCTCAATTGATCATTGGCTGGATGCGATGCCTTCGCCTAGTAATGCTTAGGGGGTAGAGAGTGGTACACTGGTTGTCCGTCTACCAGATCCTCAGATCGATGGAGTCGACAACCTCTAGTCCCGAGTGCTTGGGGAATATCTACTGGGTTAGAAGCAATTGTGCTCAACTACCTAGCAAAAAGATAAATAAAGCGTATAAATAACAGACAATCGGGCAGCGTAATGGCGTAAAATAAACATACAACACACGGCTCGGTATCATAATATGCTGCCAATAAACTGAACACACTGTTACTGATCACTGTTTCACAATTGTTGCCCCTAAGTCTGAATCTGATACCCACAGATAATTGATTCTCAAAATACTGACTGATGCCCACAGGCTTGACGCCCAGACTTGCAAACTGGTATATGCATTCCCTATAGAGATACACTCTAAAAACACATAGCATGTAAAAGAGAGCCAAAGCACCACTATATTGGGGTAGGGTTTCCCTATCCTATTTCGTCAGGAGCTAGGGTTTGACTACGCACGCAGCGGTTTCAAACAACCTACATCGGGTAAGCAACCTGTCCTAGTTTGGAATGGTCACTACAGATTCTGAATATGCACTAGGTCGAATGGTCAAAAAGGGTGCCCCGGTAAAACCGAGGTTTGTGTTCCCATACTGGCAGAGCCCGCAACCGGTCAGCCTTGTGGCATGCTTTGACAAAGTCAAGCCTCCAGCAAACCGCTCAGGAATAGCAGATGGCCAACACGGTGTCCTAGGCGCACCAATGCACATGCAATGCAAAGAAACACATAAGTGTAGTCAAAACAAGATATTACGAGTTCAAGTCAAGCTCTCTAAAACTCCCCAGCAGAGTCGCCAGAAACTGTAGACAAGCCCGCGGGGGGACCTCGCTACAGCTCGGACTCGATTTGTGTTACGGTTCTTAATCTTGAACCAAAGAGTCCAAATCCGGCAAATCGTTTTAAGAAAACAGATTTTTGAAAGAAGTGCCAAACATGGACTGCTTTGCCAGATACAGAGTCGCCATCTAAATATTTTATTTTGGGGAAATTTAGGAAACCCTGACTCGGTGCCAAAGGCCACGTGTCCGTCATCACCAAAGTTGCCTCGGCTCGGGAACTTGGGTACGATTGGGGAAGGTCACTTCGTGAGCACCCCCGCTTGCCCGATCAAAGATCGGCCTCTACTAACCATGATATCAAGTTATGAAAACATTATGTGTTCTTATTCCGGTTATTAGCCTAGGATTACTATGTTTTGCGCACAGCAAACAAGTATAGACTAGATCGCCTAGTTTGGAAATAAGCATTGCACATCCGTTTGTTTTGAAAATGTTTTTGGAATTTGCTACTCGCAAGTAGGCTAAAACACGGATTTCAATGAGCTATTCCAACTGAAACAATCCAACCTTCACCCACAGGCATTCAGGCAGTTATATCACATAAGCAGCTAGACTCATGGTAATCATGCTATTATGGTAACGTTCACACGCATGCGATATGCTAAAGCATAAAAGCTTACCTAGTACTCCGTGCCAAAACAGAAACAAGTTAGTAATCAATGCATGATCCTAGTTCGTGTTAAGTGGCTAATGCATCGCAGGCAAAATGCAGCTATGATAGGCTCGGCTATTCTAGGCATGGCATGTGAAATGCTACAACTAACACGTATTCAATTTGGAATTGAAATACAGATACAGTTAGAGTGATGTGCTGAGCCCGATGCATGCAAAACAGATGAATGAATGCAAACATGTTATCATACTATATGCTAATTTAAACATGCCCTAGTCTACCATCATAAGCAGGCAAATAAAAGGGAAGAAAGACGTGGGGTTGGAAGACATACACATACTCACGCACACTTATTACACATTTGCCCCCACTCAGAGGGTCTGAATAAATATTACAGTCCGAATAAATAATGCTAAATTAATTATTACAAAACTTCTAATTACTTAACAAATTGAATGTAAAGAAGGGGCCTCACCCATTCAATCGCTTAATGATGCATGCTTTTCCATCTTGCCCGGAAAAGCCGTGCCGTACATGCTATCGCACTCTATTTTACACTGCCCTGCCTCCCCAAAGACTGCCAAAGTCCTGGGACACATTCCTTGCACACTGTAGAATACCGTCGGCTGGAGGAAGTGCCCACCGGCCATATAGAATTTCCATCGGCTGCTGATGAATTTATCGGCCATTCACCGATGGCCGGTCGGCATTGAATGTTGCCGGTCGACAGAAACTTCCTATAGAAGACAGGCAGTGCATGGCATGAAATTTCAGGCACATGTAAGCATGGCCATGCTCCCTATCATGTATTAAACTCAGGGGAGCATGGCCCTTGGTCCTTGGGCCACCAATTCTGCATTTTGATGCATGGTGGCCTAAGAGGCCAAGCTTGCATTTCAATGAAGATGCATGCAACACACAAATGAAGGCCAAAACGCTATCACGCCAACGTCAAGGGCCCTGGTGACCGAGAGTTGAGACAAGTTGCATCACTTGTAGTATGAACTCTTCTCTACCCTCACATTTGGCTTGACACCCCAAACCAAGTAATGCAATGCATGTTATGCAAACATGGCTCCACAATGCAACCTAATACTAATGCAAACATGCCAAATGTAATGCAATCTATCATGTTAAGTATGCAAGGCTAGACATGCAAGATGCAAATGCAATGCAAATATGGACAATCTAAACAATAGGATCATCATGTTACAACACCTAATGAAGCAATCATGCAACAGACATGAAACAAGCATGCAATAGTGGACTTAAACCATAAGGGGGCAGACCTCAATCCACCCCAAAACAATGGCCAAAAGTGCCCAAAAAGGTGGACAAACATGCACCACAAGCATACAAACCAATGGGCTTAAGACTAAGGCGCAAAAGGAAGCATCTTACTACCACTATCAAGACCACTCATGGCATGAACCAAGCAATAAAAAAAAACCGATTTTTAACATGCAAAATGAGCCCTCAAACCCAATGATATGGCAGCCCAAATGACCCAAACACATAGGCATACACAATGCACATTTCAAGGCATGGAAGACCAACATTTCAAGGCATGAAAGAGATGATAAATATAGACATATAAGCATGGCATAAGGACTGAAATAGCATGTTAAATGATTCCAAATCATTGAAATAGCATAGCCAATGCACACTAAGGACTCACACACCCGATACTAGCATGCTAGAATACAAAAGAGCCATACAAAGCACATCAAATACGGCTAAACCAGCACCCAACAGACCTTAAGCATGATAAATCATGACCAAAATCTTCAATAAGCTAAGCCAAATGATGAAGATATACTAGGTTAAACACATGGCACATTTCTAGGCAAGATAAGGAATTACAAAGCAAGTGAAAGATGTATGCTAAGTGCCAACAAACCACCAATGGACAGGGATATAATATGACCCAAAACCCCCAAAGAAACTTTGAAATGAAGTCATAATCAGTCAAGCATTCATGTTGTCCTTTAGGCCAAAAACAAAGATAAAAGAGGGACGAAAGGGAGAGGGGTGTCCCTCCCCTATACAAGACTTCAAAAGACCCTTTTCACCACAGAAAATCCACTGGATTTCAGTGGTGAAAAGAACAAAAAACACAAGCAAATAAGGCCTAACAATGGAAGCTCCAAAAAGGCCAAACAAGGCCTAAGAGGGTGAGTTGGGTCCCAAACCACAAAACACCCTTAATGATAGTTCTTAAGCATGAAAATATGAGCTTTTTTTATGTTATGCACAAAGCCTAAATCAGCAAGCAAGATAGGTAAAAAACTAGTGCAAGTTTGGGGAATCTAAAGCAAAGTGATTATCCTTGAAGAACACCTCAAGAGCAGCCAATGCAGCCCTCTTCTTTTGATCAAAATCAGTCCAAAAGCTCAAGAATCAACCCTCAAAACCTCTCAATCTCGGAGTTGGGTGTAATGGTGTGTGTCTTAGTGCAAAAGTAAGGTAAAAATGCACTTTTAGGCCACCAAAACACACACAAAGGGGAGAGAGAGGGGAATATATATATAGAGAGAGAGTATAATACAGATGTATAGATATATATGAGCTCTGGTTTTTGTTCAAAAATGGCTAACCCCTCACAAAGGGAGAGGGGGGTGCTTATATAGGCAAAGGCAAGGCTCCAAAGCTTCTCCAAGAAGCTAAATGAAGGGTGAAAAGGGTGCAAAGGGGTCCTGGCTTCTTGGAGAAGCTAATACAGCTGGCCAAGCTTCCCCAAGAAGCTTGGCCAAAGGGGTCAAGCTTCTAGAAGGAAAGGGGGGGCAAAGGGGTCACACCAGCCAAAACTGCATGGGGAGGAGTGATGGTGGATTCCAGCTGGCACAGCTGGCATGCACCATGCCTCAAGGGTGTAAAGGGGTCAAACCGGCCAGGAAAAACGGTCACCGGAAAAATAGAGTGCCGGTCGGCCAAATATAGTGCCGATCGGCCATTGGTTTTAAGAAACCATGGCCGGTGGCACCCAAGGGAGGCCAGTGAGGCAAAGGTAGGGCCGATGGGATGTGGGGATGGCCAACAAGCCATTCCCTGCCCTTCAAGGCAAAACCACAAGTGTTCGGTGCCAAAACAAAACACGGAACAGACGAGTTAAGAGATGCTGAGGCAAAGCGCGTAGCTGAGGCCTTCCGGGAACTCGAAACGAACACAAACAAGGATGATCACTGAGTGTTCAATCAGTGACGTCCGAGTCTTGAGGACGGTCAAAAATGGGGTGTCTACACCATCTCATTCCCGTTTTGTCCTAGGAATGAGATGGTGAGTCCGAGTTAAGGATTGAAAGGCCGAGGCTAGGGAGAGACTGAGGCTCGAGGGGCTTGAGATGCCGTTTTCCAGCAAGGATCTAAGCAGTCCATGAGGGGCCGAGGTTCGAACGTCCTAGGAAAATCCCGTTTTGTTCATATGGGCTCACTACAGTTCAGACTCAAATGTTACGGTTCTGAATCTAATCTCACAATGTGCGATCTGAGATTGATAAATCACCAAAGAGTCAAAATCCGGCAAATCATTTTGGAAAACTGATTTTTGTAAAGAAGTGCCAAACATAGACTACTTTGGCAGATACAGAGTCGCCACCTAAATATTTTGTTTTGGGAAATTTAGGAAACCTTGACTCGTGCCGAAGGCAATGTGTCCGTCATCACCAAAGTTGCCTCGTCTCAGGAACTTGGGTACGAGAGGGGAAGGTCATGCAATGAGCACCCCCGCTCACCCGATCAAAGATCGGCCTTTACTAACATGATATTTTGTTTTTGAAAACACATGTGATGCACATAGCATACGAGTATAATCTGGATCGCCTAAATTGGAACAAAACATCTCATGTTTGTTTGTTTGAAAATGGTTTGAAGGTGCTACTCACAAGTAAGCTAAGACGTGGATTTGCCACCCTCAGATGGGCTTTAGAAAACATGATTTTGCCACTCTCAAGTGGGCTTAAAAACTCGCATTTTGATGAATTGTTCCAATTCAAGTAATCCAACCTTCACCCACAGGCATTCAGGCAGTTATATCACATAAGCAGTTAGCCTCATGGTAAGCATGCTATCATGGCAGTCACTCACACACATGCAAGAATGCTAAAACATAAACACTTTCCGAGTACTTCGAGCCAAAACAGAAGCTATGTTAGAAATCAATGCATGATCCTAGCTATGTTAAGAATGCCTAATGCAACACATGCAAAATGCAACTATAAGTAGGCTCGGCTATTCTAAGATGGCATATGAGATGCTACAGACAACATGTATTCAACTTGGAATTGAAATACAATGCAGTTAGTATGATGCGCCGAACCCGGTGCATGCAGGACAAATGAATGGATGCAAACATGTGAGCATAAGGATGCTAATTAAAACATGCCCTAAAACTAACCATCGTAAGCAGATAAATAAAAGGGAGAAAAACCTGGGATTGGAAGACATGCATCACACACACGCACACTTATTACAATAGTTGGCCCTCTCGACGGAGGGTCCGAATAAATAATACAACACCAACTAGCTAATCTAAGCTAATCCAATTAAACTACTTATTACCCAACCACAATGAATAACAAATTACAGCTAATTATTACATAACTCTAACTAATTAACAAATTAGCTAAGTAAGCAATTAAACTATCATGTAAACTACATGAATGCAGACTGCCTCAGCTCTGCCTTGAATGATAAAGGATGCACGCATGCTCGAGTCGCCTTGTCGGGAAATCCATCGCGACGCTCGACTTGCTTTTGTTTGCAATTGACCTCAGAACACTGCACAAGGCTCCAGAAGGCAGAAACTCCACCCTGGGAATCTGTAGGAAGGCCACCGACTAACTATTGGCCTTGGAGACCACCTGCCGACCACCTTTTGTGGGAGAAACCGAAAGGGGTGGTCGGCCTGCCAGAAAAGCTGGTCGGCCGACCAGTTTCTGCCTCTGGTTTCTGGTTTCCTGCAATAAGGAGCAAAAGAGAGGCATGGCAAGGTATTTTCAGCATATGTGTACATGACCACTCTTCCCATCATTGCATAGGCTTAAGAGAGTGTAGGTCTCGATCCTCGGGCCACCAATCACGCATCTCGATGCATGATGGCCGAGGAACCGAATTGCACAACTTATTATAGAATGAATGCACATATAAACACCAGAAGCCAACAACTCCATCATGAGTAGTCAAGAATGTCGGCAATCGGGAATCGAGGTACGTTTCATCACTTCGAGTATGAAATGTCCCTCGTTTCCCATGTTTGGGCTAACTCCTATCCCAAACACAATGCAATAAGTAGAATGGCATGGCATGTACAAATACAACTTCTATCATGCAATCCTAATGCGATGTAACTAAGTGATGCAAACATGCAAAGGATGACATGCCAGCATGCAACTAGCATACCTCGTTGCCTTAGTCTAGAGGAACACTGAGGTCTGGGAGACCACTTTTTGTTGTCATAGACCACTTTTCCCTCATTGACCACTTTTGGTCCCCGTAGAATAGTTTTTGAGTCTCCCGGCTGCACGCCTTGACTCGCGGACTTTCGTCTTGCATCCTTTTTGGTTTGTTTTTGGCACAAACCTTGTTTTCCTTGCTTGGAGGGTGGAATAGGGGTGGGAGACTATTTTTTCTCCCTGCAAACCACTTTTCTTCCCCGCCAGCCAGTTTTCTGGTCGGCCAACTGGTCTCCCTGGTCTTTGGACCACCAAAAGTGATCGGCCACCACGCCATTAACTTGCTTTCAATGTGCAAACCACCTTTCCACCATGGCCAACCACTTGCCTCCTTGGCCGACCACTTTCACTGGTCGGCCAACCAGTGGAAGTAGCTGGGCGGCCATTTCCAGTGGTCGGCAGCTTTCCATAACCTTTTTAGAGATATTTTGGTGCCAGCTATAACAGCTGGAGGGCACAAAAACCATCCTCTATACACTTGTATGGAGGGATGGCTTTAGGCCTTAAGCTTGTTCAACAAGCTTGAACTTTGGCTCTCTATAAAAGAGAATCTCCCCCCCTTCTCCAGGTTCAGATTTTTGTGCTTGAGCTATACATATACATCTTTGTATCTATCTTGCACCTTCTCTTCATTTTTGTGCTTGAAAGTGCATTTTCATCGTACTATTGCACACAAACACACACTCAAACACCACCCTTTTGTTGCTGAGGTACCTTAAGGTTGATTTTGGAGTTTTTGGACTGGTTTTGATCCAAATTAGTTGCTGGAGTTGTTGGTCTAAAGTGGTTCTACAAGGGTGAGTTTCTAACCTCTTAATCCCCTTGTTTTGTTTAAGCTTTTGGCCCTACTTTCATGTTGTTTTAGGCCTAACTTTCTACTATAAAAAGTCCTAATTTTGCATGCTTGTAATGTTTTTTTAAGGTCTCTTTTGTGTTGGGGGTGGTCTACCCCCTCTTGTGCCTTGCTTGGCCTTGTTTTGAGCCATACCTTTAGGCTTTTGTTTTAACCTTTGTATGAACTTTCTACCACTGAATTCCAAAGGAATTTCAGTGGTGGAAATGGTGTTTTGAGGTCCCAAATAGGAGAGGGTCATCCCCTCTCCTTGTGTCTTGAATGCTTGCTTCATATGCCTCATGTTTGAGTTTGTTTGTTAAGCTTATGTTGGCTCCATCTTAGCATGTATTTGGGGTTATTTTGACATGGCATACCACTTTTTTTATTTGATTTTGTCACCTCATGCATGCTTTATACACTTATAGTGTAAATGTTATAAACTAGCCTTGTATGCCTCGTGTTTGAGCATGTCTTTCTAGCATGTTTTGAGCCCATCTCAGCATGTTCTTGGTGTTGTTTTGCCATCATATACCTCTATTAATGTTTGATTTGATAGCCCCATGCATGCTCCATGCACTTGTAGTGCATTTCCATTCACTAGCCTAATGTGTATCATGCTTTTGATCATCATTCTAGCATGTTTTTGGCTCAACTCTAAGAAGCCTTTGTCCATGTTTTAGCATGCTTAAGCTCTGATTTGTGTTGTTTTGGTCATGCATGCATTACTTTGCATAGCCATGGTTCAATCTTGCTCACTAGCGTTGTGTATTGAGTCCATTAGCATGCATTACCTGGACTATTTTCATGATTTGGCATCATTTGAAATGTGATTTCAGTACATGCAGTGTGGTTATACACATGCATTTTTCACTCTTTCAATGCTTTGAAGGGTTGGTCCTTTATGCCCTAAACATGAGTCATTATGTATGCCTTCATGACTAAGCTTGCGAGCGATAATTTCAGTATGTTTTTGGGGTTATTTTACCATGATATAAATCTGATTTTTGTTCTCGAAGCCATCTCATGCTTGGTCTTGGTAGGTGTAGTGTAATCCTCCATATTGGCCTTGCATATTTCATGCTTCATACTCACCATGCGAGCTTATTTTGGCTTCCTTCCATACAAGTTTTAGCATCATTTTGACATGCTCTAGGGCTGTTTTGGGTTGTATTTTTCATATGCTTCATGTATTGCATAACTGTAGTGCAAGTACATATGCTAGATTCAAGCTTTGAGTACCATAGCATGCTTCATTTGTGACATGTACATGATTTGGCATCATTTATCATGTTTTTTTCAGAGCAAGTAGCACTGCCATGTTCCCATTTCTTTCACCCTTTGAGTGCCTCTAAGTGTTGTGCATTGTTGCCTTGTTTGTGGTTTAGTGTGAATGCATGCATGCTTAGGCCTTTGAGCCCCCATCTCAGCATGTTTTGGTCCTTGTTTTGACCTATTTGAACTCTGTCCATGCTTGGTTCATGCATTTTTTTCCATGTATCGCATGTCTCTTGTGTAGTCCCCTTTGCTAGCTTTAATGCTTAAAGACCCTAGCATGCTATACTTGTGTTGATTGAATGATTTGGCACCATTTCATACCTAATTTCAGTGCTTATAGTGTTGTTACACTTCCACATTTGTCACTCCTTGAGCACTTTTGAGAGTTGTGTTCTTATGCCTAATTGGTGAGCCAATACATGTACATGCATTTGTCTTTGCTTTCATGCCTTTATTTTAGCATTATGGCCACTGTTTGGGTATGACTGAGGTCTGTCCATATTCGGTTTAAGTCCATTGAGCATGTTTGTTTACATGTTGTTTGCATGTCCTTAGCATTGATAGGTTGCTCATGTTGCATTGCATTGTGTATGCATGCATTACATTGTGTTTAGCATGCTTGAGTTGCATTGCATTTGTTTGGATTGGGTGTTAATCCAAACACGAGAAATGAGGGACGTTTCATACTTGGAGTGATGAAACGTGCCTCAATTCTTGGTCATCGACCCTCTTGATCATGCATGATAGAGGTTAAGGCTTTATGTGTTATGTGTGCATTCATTTACATTGAAATGTGCAATCTTACCTCTTTGGCCATCATGCATCGCGATGCGTGATTGGTGGCCCGAGAGTCGAGAACCGCACTCCCTTGAGATCATGAAATGATAGGGAGGGTGGTTATCCACACATATCTTGCAAATACATTGCCATTCCCCTTCTTGTTCTCTGTTGCAGCAAATTGGAGTCTGGCAGCAAAAAGTGGTCGGTAGACCAGTAAAAGTGGCTAGCCGACCACTTTTTCTGGTCTGCAGCAAAGGTAAGTGGTTTACAAGTGGTCTCCCACATCAACAACTGGTCGGCCACCCTCCTACAGGTTCCCATGGTGGAGTAAAAGCTACCCTGAAGTTTGTACAGTGTTCTGAGGACAATTGAAAACAGAGGCAAGTTGGGGCATCACGATGGATTTCCTAATGAGGCGACCGAGCATGCATGCGCTTCTCGCTCTGAGGCCCCTTCTATTTGCTTTACTTAAATGCTTTCCTTAGCTAGCTTATGCTTTGGTTTTGTATTTAATTAGTTAATGCGTTTAGCTATTTAATTTGTGTTGTAACAACTAGTTAGTTAACTCGTTAGTTAATCAGCTTGTTTTGTAATAATTAGTTAACTAGTATTAGTTAATTAGTTGGCTTGTAATAATTAGTTTAATTAGCTTAGATTGGCTAGTTAGTCCATTATTCGGACCCTCCGTCGAGAGGGCACAATTGTTGTAAGAAGCGTGCGTGTGTGCGATGCATGTCTTCCAACCCCCATTTCTTTCTCCCTTTTACTTAACTGCTTCTGATGGTTAGTTTAGGGCATATTTCGATTAGCATACCTTATGCTTCGCATGCGTGCATCATTCATCTGTCTTGCATGCACCGGGCTCGGCGCATCATACAAACTGCATTGTATTTCAATATCAATTTGAACACGTGTTATGTAGTTGCATTCACATGACATCTTAGAATAGCCGAGCCTATCTTAGTTAGGCATTGTTGACATAGCTAGGATCATGCATGATTTCTAACTAGTTCTCCGTTTTGGCTCGGAGTACACTATGAGTGTTTACGCTTTAGCATACTGCATGCGTGTAAGTGTTGCCATGTTAGCATGCTTGCCATGAGACTAACTGCTTAACTAATATAACTGCTCGAATGCCTGTGGGTGAAGGTTGGATTGCTTGAATTGGAACAATTCATCAAAATCTGCGGCTTAGCCTACTTGCGAGTAGCACCTCTAAACCGTTTTCAAACAAACGAACATGAAATGTTTTGTTCCAACTTAGGCGATCTAGTTGGTACTTGTATGCTGTGCGCATCACATAGTAATTCTAGGTTAATAACCGGAATATGAACACATGTGTTTTCAAAAACAACATATCATGTTAGTAAAGGCCGATTCTTTAATTGGGCGAGCGGGGGTGCTCATTGCATGACCTTCCCCTCTCGTACCCAAGTTCCCGAGCCGAGGCAACTTTGGTGATGACGGACACGTGGCCTTAGGCACGAGTCAGGGTTTCCTAAATTTCCCCAAAATAAAACATTTAGGTGGCGACTCTGTATCTGGCAAAATAGTCCATGTTTGGCACTTCTTTATTAAAATTGATTTTCCAAAACGATTTGCTAGATTTGGACTCTTTGGTGATTTATCGGTCTCACATTGCACTTTGTGAGATTAGATTCAGAACTGTGACACGAATTCGCGCCCTCGCGCACGGAGCTGGGAGTTCTCGGGGTGGTCTACAGTTTCTGGCGACTCTGCTGGGCATTTAGAGAACTTGACTCGAACTCATGATATGTTGTTTTGACTACACTTATGTGTTTTTTTGCATTGCATTTGCATTGGTGCGCCTAAGACACCATGCTCACTGTCTACTATTCTTGAAGGGTTTGCCTGAGGCTGCGTTCCATAAGGTTGACCAGTTACGGGCTCTGCCACGATGGGAACACAAACCTCGGTTGTTACCGAGGCACCCTTTGACCATTTGACCTAGTGCATATCGGAAACTGTAGTGACCATTCCAAACTAGGACAGGTTTCTTACCCGATTATAGGTTGTTTGAAACCGCTGTGTGCGTAGTAAGACCCTAGTTCTTGATGAAACTAGGACAGGGAAACCCTACCCCAATATAGGGGTGTTTTTGGCTCTCACTTGCTTACTATGTGCTTTTAGAGTGTGCCTCTACAAGGTTGTATGTATTAGTTTGCAAGTCTGGGTATCAAGTCTGAGGACATCAGTATTTTGGGGGAATCAATTTTACCTGAGGGTATCAGATCTGGGGCAGTGATTCGGGAACAATGATCAGTATTGAGAACAGTGTATTCGGCTTACGAATACCAACTGAGTGTTATCATGCCAACTGTGTGTTGTCTTTATTTTAAGCCGTTATGCTGTTCGTTTTTCTGCTTGTTTATTTCCTTATTATGTTTTATTTATCTTTTTGCAAGGTAGATTAGCACCATTGCTTTCGACCAGGCAAATATTCCGCAAGCACTCTGGGTTAGAGGTCGAAGACTTCATCGATCTGAGGATTTGATAGACGGACAACCAGTGTTCCATTCATTACCCCCGATTACTAGACGGAGGGCAGTTAGACAAGGGATATCAATTCAGCAGCCAGATCAGTGGTCCTTATCCACCCCACCACTGAATAGTTGGGCTGAGATTTCAGTTTCTACCGTAGAGACAGATATACCGGTTGTTCAGATAGATCAGTACATTATGGCAGGCATGGAAGAGATAATGCATCAGCACCAGGAGAGTATGCAAGCCATGCAGTAGGATGTTGCCCGCCAAGCAGAGTTTGCCACACGCCAGGCCGAGGTTATGGCCCAACAGGCAGAGCTGATTGACAAACTTCAGCAACAGCAACAACCGCAACAAGTCGGAGCATCTGCTTCGCATCCACCTCCTCCTCCACTAAGGGTTCCAACACCCAGGGAGACTGCAAACGTCCAGGAAAATACGAACGTTCCAACGGGGCCGGCTCCGCCCCCAATCCTACCCCAGCTGTCCAAAGCGCCACCAATCTAGTGGATACCCCATTTAATTCGAGGTGGATCCAACAACGCTAAAAGTGAGCAAGCTAGAAAACTTTTCAAGAAGGCTCAAGGGACTCATTCCATTCCGGACATAGAGGATGGATACACCGACTCGGCCATGACTCTGCCAGACCAGTTTAAAATGCCCCATATCGACCGATTTGATGATTCTGGGGACCCCATGGTCCACCTGCGGTTGTTTTCCGATATCCTAAGGCCAATGGGCCTCTCTAGATTGCAGAAGCTTTCCCTTTTCGGCCGGACCCTGTCGGGTGTAGCAGCTATTTGGTATGCAAAGCTGGAGGATTCTGTCAAAAGAAACTGGGAGGAGATGGCTAAGGCCTTTATAGCTCAATTCTCCTACAACACGTAAATTGAGGTCACAACTCGTGATCTCAAGATAACTAGGCAAGAGCCAAAGGAGTGCTTCTCCGATTTTGTAACCCGTTGGAGGGCCAAGGCCTCGATGATGACCATAAGATCAGTTGACAAAGATCAGATACGGATGGTTGTGCGCAACCTCCAACCCAAGCTCATGCAAAAGATGATCGTCCTCCCCCTTCGCACCTTTGCGGACTTTCACAAGATTAGGGTGCAGATCGAGGACGCCATGAAACAGGGTCTGATTGACCATGAGAGAGAGCAGCCCAAGAGGGCATTCAACCACAGTACGAATGCAGGCACGAGCAGTGCCGTAGCTACCAGGACTTTAGATGTGGACATGGTCACCACTACCACCCCGAAAACCCTTGCAGCTACACCATTCACCGGCACGTCCGAAAGTAGTTTGCAAACAGCCAGATATGCACCCCGAGGCCAGAGAATCTTTACTCCACTATACATGACCATGTCCAAAGCTTTGGGGGTTTTGATTAAGAAAGGACACTTGAAGCCCCTGGAGCCGCGGCCATTACCAGACAGGCTTCCTCCCTCCTATAACCCAGCTAAGTACTGCGCCTATCACCAACAGCATGGTCACGAAACCGACCAGTGCTTTAGATTGCGTCATGAGATTCAGGATCTCAACGACAACAAGGTGATTATGCCTCCAGAGAAGCCGAATGTCACAACCAACCCACTTCCACCACATAACCAAGCTCCACCTCCCAAACGCATCAACCTCATCCAAACCTCGGTCATTCCATATGACCCGAGCATATATATCACCCCTTCCCAGCTACCCAAGCTGGAGGTATTCATTCCAGACAGCATGGACTTGTGCATGTTGGATATCTCCCAAACCCAACCTGAACCGGTGGTGGTGACTATCAAAGATAAAATTGGGTCGACTGTGGGGGCAGATGGGAATAATGATTTAGAGCTTGAGAAGTCTGTGAGCTTCATGTACAACCCAAGAGGTTACATCACATCAACGGGCCAGATTAAGCCGAGGATAGAGCTGTCGGTTGGGGCAGAGGTTTGCGTGGTTCGGGAAGATGGACCCAGTCAGGGGCTAGACGACTTGACAAAGTTGGAGGAGGATATCGCGAATCTGCAATTCTTTAATGAATAGGATCCGGGGGACGTGACAGTCAACTGGTTCGACTTAGATGGGTCAGCAAAAGCTACCAGGTGGCTCAGCGACGAGCCAGATGTTATTGAGACACCTCAGCCAGAACATGGGCAATTGGGAGCTGGTACATCAGTAATGGCTAGAATGGCTGAGAATCAGAAAAAACCGCCAGAGAGCACCGGTGTTAAGAATTTTGCTCAGAATACGGGCAGTTTGAGTACGGAAGATTCTGAACAATAGACTGCACTAAAGTAGTTTGAGAAGGAAAAGATCGAAGATCTGGAAAGGGCTAGAAATACGAAAGCCCCTGTGGGGACGGAATATGCTGTGCGCACAGAAGTAGTGGTAACAGAACCGGATAACTGCCTGTCGGTGGCCGATGGCATGTGGTGGGAAGACGATGACTTATGTCTTGCCCACACTGATAAAGATTGGGGCCGGAGCCAATCGGATGATACCTCGTACGTGGAGGAAGTTGACCACATGACTAGAAGTGGGCGATATTTTAAGCCTCCACACTTGGATCAACCAGAGGCATCCGGAAAGGACAAAAACGCAGAAAGGCAGAAGGAAAAACTACTCGAGGAGGAGGCTGTGCTGAAATAGCTTAAGAAAATCCAAGCAAACATCTCCATCTGGGGACTGCTGATGGCCTCAAGAGTTCACAGGCAAGTTGTCCTTTCTACAATGGATCGGGCCAAACTTTCAATTGATACCATGCCTGAACAGATGCTGGGGCTAGTCTTTCCGGGAGGAGCTTCCTCGATGTTAACCTTCACTGACAAGGAACTGCCACCTGAGGGCTCAAACCATAACAAACCACCCTACATCTCTGCGGAGTGTAGAGAAAAATGGCTACCAGTGGTTCTTGTTGACATAGGATCCGCTATTAATGCGTGCCCGTCGAGGACGACATATCCTATCAGGTTGAAGCCCGCGGATTTTGTGCCAACTGCCCAGGTGATATGGGCATACGATAATACTAGCAGAGAGGTGATGGAGACTGTACAGATTCGGACTTAGGTTGGTCCAGGACAACACGATATTGACTTTCGTGTCTTGGATGTTCCTGCAACCTTCAATCTGCTCCTAGGGCGGCTGTGGTTTCACCAGGTGAAGGCAGTCTCTTCCACCCTACATCAAATGCTGAAATACCCCCACGAGAAGGGGGTAGCCATAGTTTTTGGGAATTCATCAATCCAACTGCCGCCAGAGGTTTCTACACCAGTTCTGGAGATTGAACATGGCACGGAGGATGTGTTCCTATCGGGATTCACTCTAGCCAAGGCCCGGGTTGTACAGAACATTTTAGCTGTTGATGAGGGGCTATATGTCAGCGCACAATCAGTCTACCTTATGAACAAGCTCCAGCACATCCCCGGGATGGGATTAGGGTACAGTGGCCGGAAAGGCATTGTAGCATTAGTCGAAGTGCCGCACAACCCACATACCTTTGGTTTAGGTTATCTGCCTACCAAGGAGGACTGGGTGAGGAAAGGAAAAGAGATGGTCGGAAGAGCCAGAGCAAAGCAAACCGGGAAGCCTTATGAGTTGGTGCACCGGCCTATCCAGGGGACCCTGAACAAACGCTTTGTCTGGGAGGGGGAAGACTTCCCATTCTGCAGGTTGCCAGAGCCATGGCTAAATGCAGAGAGGAGGCGCTTGCCGGGATTTGAGATTTTCTTTGACTTGTAATTGTCCGGGGATAATGATGCCGAAGAGTAGACAGACCCACCAGCTGAGGCTGAGCAGTGCAAGGAGGAGGATTCCGAGAGCATAGAGATTGAAATGGGGCTAGCACTGGCTTGTCTACTCTCAGATCCTCAGATCGTACAAGAGTGCTTGGGGGATATCGTCTTAGTGTCCATGATTGTGAATGAAGCAGCTATGAGCCCATCTTCAAACATTCTGGATGCATCCATCGCACCCTCCCTCGTCTGGCAATATGAGGAGGGCTTTTTATCAAGCAGCACTGGGTTAGGTAGTGAGCCGGAATCTGATTCCACCGAGTCTGTAGAGTCGGAATCAGGTTCCAACTCGTCTGAGTCTGAGTCCAGTATTCTTGGGGTGACAACCCGGATGCCATAGTCCTATCTAGGTCACCTTTTTCTTTTTCCTTTGAGTCTGTTGTAATAGAGGAATCAGGCGATTCAGAAGTGATTAATGAGAATGGAATGGTTGTGGCTTCTGAGTACTTTTCTGTAATAACCCGACCCTCGCACATGAGTTTTGTTATATTTACAGCCCTCGATTGGTACTTTTAAATGTTTATCGCAAAAGTCGATGGAAAAGTTTGAAGAAGCAAGTGAACTTCATGTTTATAGATGTCTATCTGTTCTTTAAGAAAACTATCTGTTTCCATTAAGACATTAAATTAGAAATTTGAAAGTCTTAACAGCTTAATTACCTGGAATTGATAAGATATTCGTGATCAGCATAATTTTTAGATAATTTTAAGCATGTTCGTGAAATTTTAATTTTGGAATGATTAAACGATTCACTTTTGTCTTATATGCCCTTAGTTGTGTATATCTATACACTTAGTCTTATTGAACTTGAATAAAAAACGTGAGACATCTTGTGGATGGACTAAGGGTTGAGAAGAGGAGAAAAAGGAGGGCAAAGAGGAGGGTCAACCAAGGGAAGAATTGAGGTTAATTAGGAGATCAAGCTTAAGGTATGTCCAATTTAGTTTTTGTTAATTGTGAAGAAGAGTTGTTTATGATCTATGTGTAATGAGCTAGAATGAACTAGGAGCTTTGGGTGAGTATGTCTTGAAGTTTGGCATGAAAATCCTATTATTTGTTCATGTTGGATCTAATTGAAGTTAAGATCAACCTCAAATGATATCCATGTTTATATCATGTTTTGCATAGTTGAGTATGTGTGTATAAAAATAGGAATGATAATATGTGGTCAACTTGTTGGTTTGAGTCAAATTCATGAGTTTAATTGGCGTTAGATTAATGATGGTGGATTTTATGTTCAATTTATACATGTTTTGAGTCATGATTTAGCACTTAAAAGTGTCAATTTAGGATCTTGGAAACACCCCTAAAAGAATGGAATTTTGTTGCAAATTTCGGACCCAACAGGTGAAATCGCCCGCCGCGCGGGGTCCTTTACCGCGTAGGGCAAGTGCTGAATTGTGGGGTGTGCATTCTGCCTAAAAGGCACGTGCGGGACGCACGTGCGGGACCAACCGCCGCCGCGTCTTGAGTCCTACGCCGCGTCGCGGCATGTGGAAAAAGACGGGTTGCTCCGTTTTGCGTGTAGAACCCTCTAAAAATGTCGGAATATGTATTTGATGTCTTTTTTATATGAATTAATTCATTCGAAATGAAGCGAAACGAAGTGAAACGAAATGTAATTTGATATGTAATTGAGATGAACTAAAGTGTGAGTTTTCAATGTGTGCAGGGCACACTACGAGTGGAACAGGCACGTCATCCCAACACTGTGAGTAGTAGTACTTATGTACATGTTATGCACTTATGTTAATACGTTGACGCAAGTAAAGCAACTCTATTAATGTATTCAAACAGGTTATATATTGTTGCTATAATTTAAGGAATGGTATGCAATTGTGTCAATATACCATGGCATGTAAAGCAATTATGTAAATGTCTCAAACATGTAATGTATAATGCTAATGTTTCACGTATGTTTAAATCAATGTTAATGTTAATGTTAATGTTAAAGTATGTAAGCTAAAAGAATGTGCAAGGGCTTTATGCCACCTTTTTCAAGGGCCTCGAGCCATTTTCAAGGGCCTCGTGCCAATCTCAAGGGCCATAGGGCCATCATGCTATTAAGGGCTTTATGCCATAATCTCAAGGGCCGTAGGGCCATCATGTTATCAAGGGCTTTATGCCATATTTTCAAGGGCCATAGTGCCACTTCAAAGGTTTAAAGCCTCCAAGTTTAAGTACAAGATTAAGCCTGAAGTTGTTATGTGTATGTCGCAGAACCAGACTAAAGTGTTGCTACATTATCTAATGAAGATAAGTAATGTTGCATATATGTACCACTATACATTGAGCACAGCTCACTCTCAATTTTAATGCGTTACATGGGTCACCCACCAGGTGGTCATTCCTAGCTCAGGACACCGCTTCTTTTGTTCAACCTTACGTATCCAGGCACTATACCAAGACGCTCATTTTGGTGAACTGTATAGATATTGGTCACTTGTTTGGTGCCGCCTAAGGTTGTTGTGTATAACTCTCATGTTGTTTTGTATACGCCCAATCATAGGGCTGGGACTGTAAATGCATGTGCATGTAACTAATGTTCAAGGCTTAAGTTTTATTTACTATGTCTGTTGATGGTGAAATATTACGATGCATGAGATCCTGGCATGGTAGAAATCGCTCAATGGTGTTTGTTGTATCTATATATATGTTGAGTTATGCTTCCGATAAGGCCCCATGAGTTTGTTCCCTAGGTTATATGCCTATTTACGAGCAGGTCATGCCCAACCTTTTAGGGGCAGGTTTGGGGCGTGACATTTTCTGTGCCCTTAATTTATTGCATTAATCAAGACTTTCAAAATTTTGATGAAAACGACGAGGAATAAATTCCTTTGGTTTTACAATATTTGCTTGATCAAGAGCAAGAGAGGTTTGTTAAACCCTTGGTTGATGAAATCACCACAATTAATGTTGGTGCTGAGAAGGACCCGCGGTTGGTCCAGATCGGGTCCCCGTTGTCTTCGGAGCAGCGCGAGCACTTAGTCGCTTTGTTAAAAGATTTCAAAGATGTTTTCGCGTGGTCCTACAAAGACATGCCTGGAATCGATCTTGAGATTGTCTAGCACGGGATCCCTCTTGACCTAGAGGCCCGACCTGTTAAGCAAAATCTCCAAAGGATCTGCCCGAACTGGGCTCTCAAGATCAAAGAAGAGGTCACCAAGCAAATTCACTTAGGGTTCCTGCTAGTATCTGAATACACAACGTGGTTGCCAATATAGTTCCAGTGCCGAAGAAGGACAACAGAATTCGAGTATGCGTGGACTTCAGGGATTTGAATAAAGCCAGTCCGAAGGACGACTTTTCTCTGCCGCATATCGATGAATTAGTGGACTTCACTGTTGGGCATGCGTTACTCTCGTTCATGGATGGGTTTTCAAGCTACAATCAGATATTGATGGCACCCGAAGACCGGGAGAAGACTGCTTTCACCACCCCGTGGGGAAGCTATTGTTATATGGTGATGTCATTTAGGTTGAAGAATACTGGAGCTATGTATCAACGGGCTGCGACCACGATTTTGCATGATATGATCCATAAAGAGGTTGAGGTGTACGTGGATGACATGATTGTCAAGTCCAAGGAAAGAGAGGGCCACTACACGGCCTTGCAGAAATTCTTTCAAAGGATCAGAGAGTATCGGTTGCAGCTGAATCCTCAGAAATGTACCTTTGGTGTTATAGTAGGGAAAATGCTGGGGTTCTTGATCACATAGAGAGGTATCGAGGTCGATCCTTCCAAAATCAAGGCCATCTTAGAAATGCCACCATTGAGGACTGAAAAGGAGGTGCAAGGCTTTCTGGGTAAAGTGCAATTCATAAGACGGTTTATTGCAAAATTAACCTTGACTTGTCAACAACTCTTTGGTCTCTTGAAGAAAGGAAAGAAGTTTCAATGGGACGGCCGATGCCAAGTTGCTTTCGAGTAGATCAAACAATATTTACAGAACCCACCTGTGTTGTCACCGCCTGAGCCGAGGAAACCGTTAATTCTATATCTTTCAGTGACTGAAACTACAATGGGCTGCATGCTTGCACAGGAGTCTGAGGACAAAGTGGAGAAGACTATCTACTACCTGAATAAGAAAATGCTGGATTACGAGACCCGCTACACTCCGCTGGAGAAGGGTTGTCTGGCCTTGGTATGGGCTACCAAGAAGCTGCGACACTACCTATTAGCTCACTCCGTAATACTAGTTTCGAGATTAGATCCCATCAAATATCTCTTCGAGAAATCGGCACTGACGGGTAGGCTAGCCCGTTGGTTGTTTCTGCTTTCTGAATTTGATTTGAAGTACATGACACGCAAGTCAGCGAAAGGGAGAGTGGTAGCGGAGTTTCTAGCCGATCACCCAATTGAAAGGGATGAAGCAGTTGAGTACCTATTCCCAGGCGAGGCCATTCTGCATGTCGAAGAAGAAACTTGGACAATGTACTTTGACAGAGCGTCAAACCAATTCGGGTATGGGATAGGGGTGTTGCTAATAGCACCCGACAGTTCCCACATACCTTTAGCATTCAAACTCTGATTCAAAGTATCGAACAATGAGGCAGAGTATGAGGCATGTATTGCTGGATTAGAAGCAGCCCTAGAACTAGGGGCAAAACGGTTGGATGTCATCGGGGACTCGAACCTTGTTGTATCTCAAGCTAAAGGAGATTGGAAAGTTAAAGAAGAAAAGATGAAAATCTATCACCAGGCTTTGGACGTGCTGATTCCTCGGTTTGAGAAACTGAATTTCAGTCATCTGTTAAGAGAGAACAACAAGTTCGCTAATTCATTAGCAACTCTATCTTCTATGATAGACATCCCTTTCGGAGTCCGGATGCGTCTGATCATAATCGAATAGAAATTCGTGCCGACCTACGAACTGATTGCTGCCATAGATGAGATACAAGATGAGAATCCTTGGTATTATGATGTTTGGAACTTCTAGGAAAAGGAAGCGTATCCACTAGGGGAAAATGCCAAAGATAAGAGGGCAATTCGAAGAATGGCTTCTCAGTTCATCGTCTGCGGGGGTAAATTGTACGAGAGGGGTCATCTCAGGATGCATAAACTGTGTGTTGATGCTGAAGAATCCAAGCGCCTGATGGAGGCCACCCATGGAGGAGAGTGTGGAGCGCACCTGAATGGGGTGATGCTAGGCCGGAAGATCCTTAGACAAGGTTATTCCTGGTCCACTATGGAGGAGGATTGTATTGCCTTTGTCTGGCGATGCCACAAATGTCAGATCCTTGCATACCGCATGAACAGTCCGCCGTCGAAACTGTACAACATGACTTCACCATGGCCGTTTTCAGTCTGGGGGATTGATGTGATTGGGGCTGTCACTCCGAAAGGGTCCAACGGGCATGAGTATATACTGGTAGCGATAGACTACTTCACAAAGTGGGTAGAGGCTCAATCTTACGCGGTGTTGAAGGCGTCGCACATCGCTAAGTTCATCAGGAACAACATCATCTGTCACTACGAGGTCCCAAATGAGATTATTTCAGATAATGGCTCTCACTTCAAGAAGGAGGTGATCAACTTGTTGGAGAAATACAACGTGGCTTTTCATAAGTCATCTACATATCGGCCGCAGACCAACGGAGCAGTTGAGGCCGCCAACAAGAACATCAAGCACATTCTGCAGAAGATGGTGGAAATCTACCGGGACTGGCCAGACAAGTTGTCATTTGCTCTGTGGGGCTATCGGACTTTAATTCGAACTTCTACTGGGGCAACTCCGTATTCCTTGGTTTATGGGATGGAGGCTGTTCTATCTATCGAAGTTGAGGTTCCGTCATTACGGGTATTGGCTGAGTGTCAGATAGCTAAGGCAGATTGGCAGCAAAGTAGGTTCGAAGAACTCATGCTCTTTGATGAAAGAAGACTGAAAGCACTGTATCATGTCCAAGGTTATCAACGAAGAATTGCCAAGGCTTTCAACAAGAAGGTTAAGTCCAGGAATTTGAAAGAAGGGGATCTAGTGCTCAAAGACAACCGAGCTCCCATCCACAACCCTGGGGGCAAGTTCAGACCCAACTGGACTGGCCCTTACATCATCAAGTCTATTTGGTCGGGCGGAGCTGTCGTTCTGATGGACCTAGATGGCCTAGATTTCTCCCAACCGATCAACATGGACAAGTTGAAGAAATACTATCCCTGAGTGGCTCGCTAGGTCGAAAACCCGAAAGGGTGACCTAGGCAAAAGTTAGAACATGAAAATTTTGAAATTATAAAAACTGAGCTCGGAAGGTTGAAAACCTAAAAAGGGCGGCCTTGGCAAAAGTTAGAGCGCAAAAAGAGAGGGTTAATACACAAGTGAACCCGAGCCGAACTATGTAAGGCTTGATTCCCATCTTCGGGATACGTAGGCAACTTCATTCTAAAGTCCAGCCATAAACACTTCCCTTGTGATACCCATGTTCCGTAGCATGCTAATTGGTCCTTAGTTAAAGTATGATTATGTGTTTAGCATGATTTTATGTGCCATTTTGCGAATATATGTGATTTTGAAGTTCTATCTGCTCACCGTAGGAATATCTGTTTGAATAATCTGCTTTGGAAATTAAATTGGAGGCCTTATCGGCCACAGAACCCGAAATCGATTACGCCATTGTGATTGGCATAATTTTTATAACCTACGGTGAATTTTAATTGGAAATTGATTTGGATCAAAATAATTAGATTCAAAACGATTAATTAGTGCCCCATTACCTTATTATTATTATAATGCCAATAGTGGGTTTTGTTGGGTAAGGGCACTACACCCGCTATTCTCCCTTCTTGCTTCATTTGACTGATTTGGGACTCAATTAGAGGAGAGTCGGCTGTAGAGAGGGAGAGAGGAGAGAATTGTGCAAATTGTAGCTTAAAGCTTGGGAACCTTGAATATAATCCAAGAATTGTTATAGATTATGAGAATCAAAGCTTCTAGGTGAGTAATTCTTGGATTATAGTTTGTAATTTTGTGTGTTCAAGCTAATTGCGTGATCAAGAGTATGACTGAAATGAAATTGGGTTGGTTTTGTTGAATTAAAGCTTGACATATGCATGCATGTAAGAAATTGGGTTGAAATAGCATGTATAAGCTTGAAATACACGATTCAAGTAGAGTTTTGGTTGAAACTCATGTTTTGATAACCATTTGTGTTGTGTAAGTTGAGAATGTGGCTAATTCATCACATGCATGTGCACTTTATGTAGATATGAGCTTGAATGTATGAATTTGTTATGTTAGAATGAGTCTGATGGGAGATTGGGGCAATGCATGTGAATTATTTGTGAATTGAGCTCCACTGGGTTGTGATTTGGGGTTTACCTCATGTTAATATAATTATATTTGAGATTTGAGCCATTGCATGCAAGATATGTTGGTTGGAAACCGAATTTGAGCTCAAGAACACATTTTGGGTTTTCTACAATTTTGAGGTCCGCTCGAGCGGGAGAACCTCCGCTCGAGTGTAAATTTCGTGCTCCCAGCACTTTTTACAGAGTTGGATTTCCGCTCGAGTGGGATATTTCACGCTCGAGCGGGGAGCTTTTGTAGACAGGCCTTCCGCTCAAGCTCCCTAATTCACGCTCGAGCGTAATTTTGAGGTAACCTGTACTTTTGCAGGCCTCTTGGGTCCGCTCGAGCGGAGACCCTGTTTTCTGAAATTTTGTTCATGCGTTCTGTGTTTCGTTTTCTGTTCTCTTTCACTTGTAAGCACTCTTAGGCATATGTTAAGCATTGTAAATGAGTTAGTGAAATAAGATTAAAGCCTAAAGAGGAATATGTGAATTAAGGAACAGATTGAATTATTAATAACCCTTTTGTGTTCATGGAATGTGTAGGGTCAAGCTCCAGGGCGAATCCACAAGCCGATCACTGTGAGTAATATAAATATTCGAAAGCTTGTCAATGTCCAATTGTTTATTCCCTTATAAACTTTATGAGTTGCTAAATGGGATTGTGGACAAAAGTCTGACATGAATGAATGAATGAATGGACCAAAGGTCATTTTGATAGAAATGAATGGACCGAAGGTCGCTTTGATAGAAATGAATGGACCAAAGGTCGTTTTGATAGAAATGAATGGACCGAAGGTCGCTTTTATAGAAATGAATGGACCAAAGGTCATTTTGACACGAATGTATGGGCCGAAGGCCGTTTTGACGTAAACGAATAGGCTGAAGGCCATTTTGACAGAAATGAATAGGCCAAAGGCCGTTTTGACATAAATGAATGGGCCAAAGGCCGTTTTGACATGAATGGAAATCTGAATGGGCCAAAGGCCAGAATGTTTGGAACTACAGTCACTTGATTTGAATTTCGTATAGTTATATATCTGTTAAATAGAAATATGAATTGGGCCCAAGGCCGTGTGGAACATGTTTTTCTACATTGTTATGTAACTTTTGTATTCGATTTGATATTATTCACTAGGCCATCGCTCACGCTCATTCATGTGTTTGTAGGTGAGCCAAGAGAAGTCCAAACCCAGCCCCAGTGAAGTCTGCCAGAAACAACATGAGTTTTGGAGAGTTAGCCTTGTGTCTCACGCACGAGACCCATCCTTGCCATTTTGTTATGTATTTATATTTTGTCTTGTTGGCAAGGACTTTGTGTATATCTGTATATAGTTTTGGTATGGGTTGACTCAGTTTGGATGATCCTGTCTATAAAGAATTTTATGGTACTGTATTTTGTTGTGGGTTATTAACGTATATGTGTATGGTTTGTTTGATGTGCATATAAGCACGGCTCTATGGACAAAGTTTTAAATTTTTGCTTCCGTTTGGCCCCTTTACTCTGATGAGTTACGTCCGTTTTGGTTTGAGGCCGTAGGTAATCTCAGGATTACTGGCCGATTATGTCCTTAACCCATGGGTGCGGGTTCGGGTCATGACAGAGTGGTATCAGAGCATGAGTTAATAACTCACACACTTGTCCAAAAAGTGCAATAAGCGTCTAGATAAGATCTAGGATGCATTCATGTGATAAATATGAATTTGAAAGCATTGATTATATGCTTAAATGTTTTGATATAAACAATTATATGTGTAAGTTGTGAACTACTTGCATTGCAAATTATCTGAATATATGTGCTTCTTAGTATATGCATACTTGTGTACCTTTTGTATAAAATATAATGTAAGTTTAATCAGATGGTGAGAACCAGAGGTGCTGAGATAGAGGAATCTTCTACTGCCAGATTGGACAGAATGAAGAGATTGATTCAGGAAATGGCAGAGGCTTTGAGACAGCAACAGGAGTGGCAACAACAGTGGCAGCAACCACACCCGCCACCTCCACCTTTGACACCACCCGTGCCAGATAATCAAAATGATGACTGGATAATAGCTCTCACCAAGGAATTCAAGAAAATGAAACCACCACAGTTCCACGGGGGATTAGATCTGTTGAAAGCCGAAGCGTGGGTCCTCGGCATTGAGAAACTATTTGAAGTATTCCCCTGTTCAGAGACACAGAAAGTGCTTCTAGCCACTTCTATGCTAGAAGACGAGGCCCGAAGATGGTGGATGTTAATGCGTGAGAATCATAAAGATGTGGACTGTGTGAAATTTTTGGAGATCTTTTATGACAAATACTTCCCGCAGTGTGTTCGGGATAGGAAAGTAGTCGAGTTCATGGAACTCAAGCAAGACAGCATGACTGTAGATGAGTATGAGGCCAAATTCACTGAATTGGCCAAGTTTGCACCATATGTAATTGACACTGATTATAAGAAGGCAAGACATTTTGAAGGTGGGCTCAGAAGTGACATCCTAGAGAGAGTGAATGTCCTGAAGTTGGAGACCTACATTGGGGTGCTTGACAGGGCCATCATATCAGAGGCTAACATAGCTAGACAAGCTAAGCTAAGCCAACAACAAAATGGAAAGGCAACAAAAGGCAAGGCTTCTTTTCGAAGAAAAAAATTCTGAAAAAGCAAAACACGGGCTCCTCAACTACTTCAAGTACTTCCCGAGACACAGCTCCCATGTGCAACATTTATAGCAAAATGCACCGTGGAGCCTGTTACCGTGCATCAGGAGCCTGTTTCAAATGTAGGAAGCAAGGGCACATAGCCCAAGAATGTAATCAGAATAGTAGGAAACTAGCAGCTAGTTCAACTGCATCAATTCCAAAGTTGGAAAATACTTTGAGATCCACTATTACCGGGGATACCGTGAGACAGGGGAGGGTTTTTGCGCTTGTTCCGAGCGATACACGGAATGCCAATGCCGTTGTCTCAGGTACTATTTCAATATGTAATCAGGATGCCTTTGTATTAATTGACTCTAGATCAACACACTCATTTGTGACATGTACATTTGCATCTAGACTAAATAGACCCCTAGAATTATTGCCATATTTGCTATATGTGTTTGCTCCATCAGGGGAATCTGTGTTGTGTGAATCTATATACCGGTTTTGTGAAATGCGTGTTGAGAACGCTATCCTATATGTAGATTTGTTGCCCTTGAATTTTAGACATTTCGATGTAATTTTGGGCATGGATTGGTTAACCAAATATTGTGCCACCATAGATTGTGTGACAAAAAGGGTTGTGTTTAAACCACCAGAACAGAAAGAAATTGTGTTTGTGGGTAACGGGGTAGTGCCTCCACCTTATTTGATATTTGCAATGAAAGCATGCAAACTGATCAGGAAAGGGTGCTAGGGTTATCTGTGCTATGTGTTGACTGAACAATCTGTGAATGTTGAACTAAATGATATTCCTATTGTCAGACAATTTCCAGATGTATTTCCAAATGAATTACCAGGGGAATTGGTAGACAGGGAGATGGAGTTTACCATTGAAACTGTGCCAGGCACCCAGCCCATTTCTAAGACTCCATACAGAATGGCTACTACTGAAATGAAAGAATTGAAAGAACAGTTGCAAGACCTCCTTGACAAGGGGTTTATCTGACCTAGCACTTCGCCTTAGGGTGCACTAGTGTTATTTGTGAAGAAGAATGATGGTACTTTGCGCCTGTGCATCGATTACCGGGAATTGAACAAGGTAACGATAAAGAACAAATATCCCTTACACCGTATTAATGATTTATTTGACCAGTTGCAGGGATCACAAGTGTTTTCTAAGATTGATTTGAGATCCAGATATCATCAGCTGAAAGTTAAGGCAAAGGATGTTGAGAAAACCACATTCAGAATAAGGTATGGTCATTTTGAGTTCCTTGTTATGCCATTTGGAGTAATTAATGCTCCGACAGCATTTATGGACTTAATGAATAGAATTTTTAAAACCTACCTTGATGAGTTTGCTGTAGTCTTCATCGATGATATTTTGATATACTCTAAAGATAAAGTTGAACATGAGCATCATTTGAGGACTGTTTTACAAATACTTCAGGAAAGAAAATTATTTGCTAAACTAAAGAAATGTGAGTTTTGGTTGGATGAAGTTGTTTTCTTAGGGCATCTGATCAACAAGGAAGGAATTTCAGTGGACCTGCAGAAAATAGAGGCAATCATGAATTGGCCTACAACGACAAATGTGATAGAAGTTCGCAGTTTCATGGGCTTGGCTAGGTACTACAGGAGGTTTGTGGAGGACTTTTCGAAATTAGCTGTGCCTCTTACCCAATTGACACGTAAAGGGCAACCATTTGAGTGGAATAGTGAAAGAGAATCAGCCTTTCATGAATTGAAAACAAGATTGACCACAGCACCAATTTTGACACTACCTTCAGGTACGGAAAATTTTGTGATTTTCAGTGATGCATCTTATAAAGGTTTGGGTTGTGCGTTAATGCAGAATGGAAAAGTTATTGCTTACACCTGTAGGCAGTTGAGGCCACACGAGAAGAACTATCTAACACATGACCTAAAATTGGCCGCGGTTGTTCTTGCCTTGAAAATTTGGCGGCATTATCTATATGGAGCAAAATGTGAAGTCTACACGGATCATAAGAGCCTAAAATACTTCTTCACACAGAAAGAGTTGAATATGCATCAGAGAAGATGGCTGGAACTGATAAAAGACTACAATCTGGAGATTCAGTATCACCCCGGGAAAGCTAACACAGTAGTTGATGCATTAAGTAGAAAATCAACGGGGAGTATGGCTTGTTTGCTTACTGAACGGAAAGAGATCTTGCAAGATTTTGAGAAGTCTGAAATTAAAGTGGTAATGTGTGAACAAGGTGGATTGATAGCCGCTATTACAGCCGAGCCGGCGATCATTGATGAAATCAAACAGAAACAGAAAGAGGATGAGTACCTCAAGAAAGTGATTGACGAATTTGAGGCAAGCCCAAAAGCAGAATTCAGTATTGAGAATGAAATGTTGAAATTTTGGAACCGACTATGTGTCCCAGATATCCCGGAACTAAAGAAGAGGGTTTTAGATGAAGCCCACAGGTCCGTATTTCCTATGCATCCGGGTAACAATAAAATGTATCGAGATTTGAAACAAACCTATTGGTGGCCTAAAATGAAGAAAGAGATTGCAGAATATGTGTCCAAGTGCCTTCAGTGTCAACAAGTCAAGGCTGAACATCAGAAACCAGGCGGTCTACCTCAACCTCTCCCTATTCCTGAATGGAAGTGGGAACATGTGACTATGGATTTCGTTGTTGGCCTACCTCGGACTTCTCGAGTATGGATTCTATTTGGGTTGTAGTTG
Organism: Camellia lanceoleosa; assembly: GCA_025200525.1. Classification (NCBI taxonomy): domain Eukaryota; kingdom Viridiplantae; phylum Streptophyta; class Magnoliopsida; order Ericales; family Theaceae; genus Camellia; species Camellia lanceoleosa. The sequence continues at coordinate 53,874,907 of CM045761.1, read as the reverse complement.
ATAGACTGACTAAATCTGCACATTTTCTGCCTGTCAAAACTACATTTACTGCTTATAGATTGGCTACTATTTATGTTGATGAAATTGTCTGTTTACACGGAGTCCTGGTATCTATTGTGTCGGATAGAGATCCGAAATTTGTATCTAGATTATGGAAGAGTTTGCAGGAAGCTATGGTAACGGAACTAAGGTTCAATACTGCATTCCACCCACAAACAGATGTGCAGTCAGAACGAACGATACAGACTTTGGAAGATATGCTTCACATGTGTGCTTTGGATTTTCAGGGGAGTTGGGAAGATTATTTACCACTTGCAGAATTTGCCTATAATAACAGCTTCCACTCCAGCATCGGTATGGCACCATACGAGGCTTTGTATGGTAGGAGGTGTAGATCACCTATTTACTGGACAGAGGTCGGGGATAGAGCTTTGCTTGGGCCTGAAATTGTGCAAGACACTTATGAGAAAATCAAAGTTATTCGACAAAGGCTCAAAACAGCTCAAGACCGACAAAAGAACTATGCAGATGTTCGAAGAAGACCTCTTGAGTATGAGGTCGGTGACCACGTGTTTATCTGTGTGTCCACAATGAAAGGCCAAGTCCGGTTTGGAAAGAAGGGCAAGTTGTCGCCCCGTTACATTGGGCCGTTTCAGATTTTGGAGAGGCTTGGTCCAGTTGCCTACAGAGTTGCTTTGCCACCGGGATTCGAGCAAATCCATAATGTGTTTCATGTGTCGATGTTGAGGGGTTACCTCCGAGACCCGTTTCATGTGATTGATTATCACCGGGTAGCTATTGACGAGAATATGGAAAACGCCGAGTGGCCAGAAAGAATTGTTGACCGACAAGTAAAAGAATTGAGAAACAAATCCATCCCAATGGTGAAAGTGGACTGGAAGGAGCACTATGGGACGGATGCCACATGGGAAAAAGAGGAGGAAATGTGACTACGCTATCCACATTTGTTTCCCAACAAAGGTAAATTAAGTTTGGAGGACCAAACTTCCTAAAGGGGGGAAGACTGTGATACCCCTGTTCCGTAGTATGCTAATTGGTCCTTAATTCAAGTATGATTATGTGTTTAGCATGATTTTATGTGCCATTTTGTGAATATATGTGATTTTGAAGTTCTATCTGTTCACCGTAGGAATATCTGTTTGAATAATCTACTTTGGAAATTAAATTGGAGGCCTTATCGGCCACAGAACCCGAAATCGATTATGCCATTGTGATTGGCATAATTTTTAGAACCTACGGTGAATTTTAATTGGAAATTGATTCGGATCAAAATAATTAGATTCAAAACGATTAATTAGTGCCCCATTACCTTATTATTATTATAATGCCAATAGTGGGTTTTGTTGGGTAAGGTCACTACACCCTCTATTCTCCCTTCTTGCTTCATTTGACTGATTTGGGACTCAAATTAGTCAAAAGTCGGCTACAGAGAGGGAGAGAGGAGAGAATTGTGCAAATTGTAGCTTAAAGCTTGGGAACCTTGAAGATAATCCAAGAATTGTTATAGATTGTGAGAATCAAAGCTTCTAGGTGAGTAATTCTTGGATTATAGTTTGTAATTTTGTGTGTTCAAGCTAATTGGGTGATCAAGAGTATGATTGAAATGAAATTGGGTTGGTTTTGTTGAATTAAAGCTTGACATATGCATGCATGTAAGAAATTGTGTTGAAATAGCATGTATAAGCTTGAAATACACGATTCAAGTAGAGTTTTGGTTGAACTCATGTTTTGATCACCATTTGTGTTCTCTAAGTTGAGAATGTGGCTAATTCATCACATGCATGTGCACTTTATGTAGATATGAGCTTGAATGTATGAATTTGTTATGTTAGAATGAGTTTGATGGGAGATTGGGGCAATGCATGTGAATTATTTGTGAATTGAGCTCCATTGGGTTGTGATTTGGGGTTTACCTCATGTTAGTATAATTATATTTGAGATTTGAGCCATTGCATGGAAGATATGTTGGTTGGAAACCGAATTTGAGCTCAAGAACACATTCTGGGTTTCCAGAATTTTGAGGTCCGCTCGAGCGGGAGAACCTCCGCTCCAGCGTAAATTTCGTGCTCCCAGCACTTTTTACAGAGTTGGATTTCCGCTCGAGTGGGATATTTCACGCTCGAGCGGGGAGCTTTTGTAGACAGACCTTCCGCTCGAGCTCCTTAATTCACTCTCGAGTGTAATTTTGAGGTAACCAGTACTTTTGCAGGCCTCTTGGGTCCGCTCGAGCAGGGAAGTCCACGCTTAAGCGGAGACCTTGTTTTCTAAAATTTTGTTCATGCGTTCTGTGTTTCGTTTTCTGTTCTCTTTCACTTGTAAGCACTCTTAGGCATATGTTAAGCATTGTAAATGAGTTAGTGAAATAAGATTAAAGCCTAAAGAGGAATATGTGAATTAAGGACCGAATTGAATTATTAATAACCCTTTTGTGTTCATGGAATGTGTAGGGTCAAGCTCCAGGGCGAATCCACAAGCCGATCACTGTGAGTAATATCAATATTCGAAAGCTTGTCAATGTCCAATTGTTTATTCCCTTATAAACTTTATGAGTTGCTAATTAGGATTGTGGACAAAAGTCTGACATGAATTAATGAATGGACCAAAGGTCGTTTTGATAGAAATGAATGGACCAAAGGTCGCTTTGATAGAAATGAATGGACCAAAGGTCGTTTTGATAGAAATGAATGGACCGAAGGTCGCTTTGATAGAAATGAATGGACCAAAGGTCCTTTCGATTGAAATGAATGGACCGAAGGTCGTTTTGATAGAAATGAATGGACCAAAGGTCGTTTTGATATGAATGTATGGGCCGAAGGCCGTTTTGACGTAAACGAATGGGCCGAAGGCAATTTTGACAGAAATGACTGGGCCGAAGGCTGTTTTGACATAAATGAATGGGCCGAAGGCCGTTTTGACATGAATGGAAATCTGAATGGGCCAAAGGCCAGAATGTTTGGAACTACAGTCACTTGATTTGAATTTCGTATAGTTATATATCTCTTAAATAGAAATATGAATTGGGCCTAAGGCCGTTTGGAACATATTGTTCTACATTGTTATGTAACTTCTGTATTCGATTTGATATTATTCACTGGGCTATCGCCCACGCTCATTCATGTGTTTATAGGTGAGCCAAGAGAAGTCCAAACCCAACCCCAGTGAAGTCTGCCAGAAACAACATGAGTTTTGGAGAGTTAGCCTTGTGTCTCACGCACGAGACCCATCCTTGCCATTTTGTTATGTATTTATATTTTGTCTTGTTGGCAAGGACTTTGTGTATATCTGTATGTAGTTTTGTTATGGGTTGACTCAGTTTGGATGATCCTGTCTGTAAAGGATTTTATGGTACTGTATTTTGTTATGGGTTATTAATGTATATGTGTATGGTTTGCTTGATGTGCATATAAGCACAGCTCTACGGACAAAGTTTTAAATTTTTGCTTATGTTTGGCCCCTTTACTCTGATGAGTTACGTCTATTTTGGTTTGAGGCCGTAGGTAATCTCAGGATTACTGGCTGATTTGGACTCTTTGGTTCAGATTAAGAACCATGACAATTTGAGTCCGAACTGTAGTGAGCCCAAATGAACAGAACGGGGGGGTCCTCCTCTGGGGCGTTCGGGAGCGGCTACACATCCATAGTAAGCCGGTACATCTGTCCTAAGGCTTGGATGTGGCCAAAGTAGAATTGTGGCAAAATCTCTTCCTCGCGTTCGGCCTCCATCAAAGCCTGGAAGTCTTCGAAAGTGCGACATATCTCTTGTCCGCCAAAGCTAAAGACGTGTGTTACCGGATTCCAAAACCTTTCTGCGGCATGAAGAAATGAAAGACACAGTGGGGTGCGACTCAGAGTGAATAGTGCATTTATGCCGAGGCCTCGAAAATTCACCTCTTTCGAGCCATCCAAGGTAGCAATCCAATTTGTGAGATTTTGGACAAGAAATGCCTCTATTTTGGTGCAAAATTGAGTTAGAATGAGGCAACCACGAAGCTAGAACCTTTATGGAGGATAAGGCACTGTTTGGAGGACAAGTGTCAGAAAACTAGAGGTCCCCAGGGCAAGTGGTCGGCCGACCACTTTTTCTGGTCGGCCAGCCAGTTTTTCTGGTTGACTAGCTACATTTTTTGGTCTGCAGAACAAAAAACTGGTCGGCAGGCTCTTTTACTGGTCAGCCATGAACAAAAAGTGGTATGCAGCATTTTCCTTGTCTCCAGAAGAGGATTCTTAGCCTTCCTATGTGTTAAAAGTGCTGAAGGTCTGAGTTTACCTTTATTTCGGATGCATTCTGTCGCTTTGTTTACCCAAAATGTGTTTGCTTATCGAGTTGTTGCTCATTTGTTTATCGAGTTGTCGCTCATTTGTTTATCGAGTTGTTGCTCATTTGTTTATCGAGTTGTTACTCTTCACTTATCGAGTTGTAAACTTGTTAAAGTCTTGTTATTGCTTATTGAGTTGAGTTGTTTTGTTTCTTACGTTGGTTCGCTACCTGACTTGGCAATACACGATGTTCAATTTCCATTTGATTTCATTTTTGTGCAAAATGATGCAATGCGATGCTTAGAATACAAATACAACACCTTTTGAACAAAAAAGCTATTTTCATTCCATCATGGTTTCTTTTTACAACGTTTTACAACAGGGTACGAGTTTTAAAGAAAATAAAACTACCTAAGCTGTAAAATGTGCTACAACTACCTGTAAAAGGAAAAATAAAGCAGGAACATCTGCATCAATGCTATCAAGCTCAAGATCGAGAGGCCTTCTTCATCCTCTTTGGCTGAGCAGCCCCTGCACCACCACTGCCGGCACCCCCGTCTGAATCGAAGCCGCCATCCTTGGAATCTCCTCGGCGTCACCTCCATCCTCAGAACAGGAACCGGAGTCATCATCTCTGCCTGCGGATGTCTCCGACTGAGGATGCGCTGACTCCTTCTCTTCGCTGGACTCATCATCCTGTCTGGCAGGCGCTCGACACCTCCCTTGACCGTGAGTCGAGACCCCTCTCCCAGCTGCTCGAGAAGGCCTGGATGGCCCGGGCTGTACAGGTGCGACCTGAAAAGGTAGTTTGAATACATCAGCCAAAGTATGTACATCAGATGCAAGAATGACGCATAGAATGAGTGCATGCAGATATAGTGCGTGAATGTGTTGTGACAGATGTGCTCTACACATGCAGTGAATCAGTGTTGTGAAATGTTCAGTTTTTCGTATGTCATCAGAAGTATGATAAATGCAAGGAAACTGGAAAATAACGGGATACTGTAGAAGTGCAGCAGCGTCTTCCTCTGCAAGACCACACTCTTGGGTGAGGCCACCACCCCGAGTAACCCCTCAGTATACTCTCTGGGAGGCTGGAGATGCAAGTTCAATTCATCAGTGAATGAATGAATGTCTAAATATCTGAATGATAAATGAAAATTGTAGAGCATACCGGTGGTGAGTCAGGGTCGCTGACATATCGATGATCGGGCAATGGAGGCTCCAGTGGAATCTGGTAAGACGTCCTGTACTGCCAGCCTGTCAGCTCGGACAGAAGATCTGGCCACCCAACATACTGGCAAGTCGAGGGCATCCCTCTAGCCTTGCTAGTGGAAGGGACGTCTGCAGCTCGAGCGTGACTCAATGACTGAACGTCAGCAGCTCTCCTCGTAGGGGTGCGAACACCTATCAGGGGAGGCAACAGGTATGTATGGCGATATGTTCCGTACTCCCCCCCTTCAGGAAAAGAACTACATCGACACCCAGCATAAGGTCGTCGACCTCCTAGGGAGTGAGGCTCTCTGTGGACCGCATGTCTAGTGGAGGCGGTGAGGGAATCTCCTGATCAGGATTACCCATTGTCTGGCGCATGAAGCACTCCCCGAGAAACCAGTCCCTGCCGACTGGTCCCTCAAACAAAGTCCTGTACCGGGAAGTGCCCCATGCCCCAGCGAACTGGAACCGAGAATCTGCATGAATAAGGGATCTCGAGAGGTGCCTCGACCTTGAGCTCAGGGGCGAGTGTCGGGAAGTAGGCGTAAACCCACAACTGTGAAAGGCAAGACAGTGGCTGTCAGAATACAGAATATACAGAAAATGCAGAATGCTAAGTGCGGAATGTAGAATACATAATGTAATGTGTGCAATGTGTGCCATGTGTAGTGTACAGATAATGAAGAGCAGAAATGTAAATCAAGATGGCAGAATGTACCTCCCAGGCTCGCCAGTAGCCACCTACTATGGTCCCCCACTCGCGGGAAGTCGCGCTCATGTTCCAATAAAGGGTAGCGAGGCCAGCGCCACCCCAGTCAAAGTGCCAGACCTATGATAGGTCTACTAGAGCACTCAGCAAATACAGCCCGACCGTGTTCCCCCTGTCGGAGAACAGAGTGGTCCCGAGGAGGAACATCAGAAATCCCCGGGCATACCACTGTATGGTCTCAAAAGTCTCGGGCGTTGTCCTCCTGTACTGCTCCGTGAACCAAGTGTACCTGACCATGCCTGGTGATCTGTAGGGCGGTGGATGGGCTCCAAGCAGATAAGTCCAAGCTGCCTCCCACTCACCCATATCGGTATCGTATGGGATCGGCTGGCCTGCCACGTCGAGGCCCGTCAGCATGGAAAAGTCGTACAGGGTCATCATCATATCCCCGGTGGCTGAGAAATGGAAGGAGTTGGTGGTGTCCCACTATCTCTCTACAAGTGCACCCAGAAGGATCCTACTCGCTGGATGACGCGATAACCCCGCACAAAATGGGCCAAACCCTGCCTCATCCACAATATGTCGGACAGCATCTGGGAGCTCCATATACCACTCCCTTGCAATGATCGATTCGTAACCCCGTGTGAAACGGGAAACTACCTACATTCAGAATGAACAGATGTATTCAGTTTCAGAATGAGCAGTATACTATGTTATGAATTGCATGTTCAAATTAAAAAGTGTGCTATGCTATGAGCTGCGTGCAAAATAAACCGAATACTGTGTTACAAACTGCGTGTTCAGATTGAGCAGTGTGCTATGCTATAAGTTGCGTGCAAAATAAATCGAATATGGTGTCATGAACTGCGTGTTTAGATTGAATAGTGTGCTATGTTATGAGCTGCGTGCAAAATAAACCGAATACTGTGTTATGAACCGCAGGTTCAAATTGAGCAGTGTGCTATGTTATGAGCTGCGTGCAAAATAAATCGAATGCTGTGTTATGAACTATATGTTCAGATTGAACAGTGTGCTATGTTATGAGCTGTGTACAAATTAAACTGAATACTGTGTTATGAACTGCATGTTCAGATTGAGCAGTGTGCTATGTTGTGAGCTGCATGCAAAATAAACCGAATACTGTGGTATGAACTGCGTGTTCAGATTGAGCAGTGTGCTATGTTATGAGCTGCGTGCAAAAAAAACCAAATACTGTGTTATGAACTACGTGTTTAGATTGAGCAGTGTGCCATGTTATGAGCTGCGTGCAAAATAAACTGAATACTGTGTTATGAACTGTGTGTTCTGATTGAACAGTGTGCTATGTCATGAAATGTGTGCAAATTAAACCGAATACTGTGTTATCAACTTCGTGTTCAGATTGAACAATGTGCTATGTCATGAGCTGTGTGCAAAATAAACCGAATACTATGTTATGAACTGCATGTTCAGATTGAACAGTGTGCTATGTTATGAGTTGCGTGCAAAATAAACCAAATACTGTGCTATGAACTGCGTGTTCAGATTGAGCAGTGTGCTATCTTATGAGCTGTGTGCAAAATAAACCGAATACTGTGTTATGAACTGCGTGTTCAGATTGAGAAGTGTACTATATTATGAGCTGCGTGCAAAATAAATTGAATACTGTGTTATGAACTGTGTGTTCAGATTGAACAGTGTGCTATGTTATGAGCTACATGCCAATTAAATTGAATATTGCGTTATGAATTTTGTGTTCAGATTGAGCAAAATACTGCGTTATGAACTGTGTGTTCAGATTAAGCAAAATACTGTGTTATGAACTGTGTGTTCAGATTGAGCAAAATACTACGTTATGAATTGTGTGTGTCAGATTGAGCAAAATACTGCATTATGAACTGTGTGTTCAGATTGAACAGAATACTGTGTTATGAGCTGTGTGTTCAGATTGAGCAAAATATTGCATTATGAACTGTGTGTTCAGATTGAACAAAATACTGTGTTATGAGTTGTGTGTTCAAAATGAGCAGAATACTATGTTATGAGCTGTGTGCCCAAAATGAGGTGTGTACCCAAATAAGCTGTGTGCCCAATTGAGTTGTGTGCCAAAATTAGATATGTGCCCAAAAGAGCTATGCCCAAATGGACAAAGTGTTGTGGTTCGAGCTGCGTGCCAAATGAACATAATATTATGTTGTGAGCTACGTGCCAAATGAACAAAGTGTTATGTGGAGAGCTGTGTCCCCAATATGAACCGGATGTTGTGTGCAAGTTGTGTTCAAGAATGAGCAGAAGTACTGTGTACGTAAATGTGTTCAGAACGAGCGAAAAAAATACTTCACAGAAAATGTAAAAGTGAAGTATGCACCTCACGTGCGTGATGAGATAGATAAGACTCCAGCTCCCGTAGCAACAAGTCTCCAGGCGCCCGTCGCGCAGAATCCGTAAAATGATGGAAGGTACTGGGAGGTAGGATGTGCTCCTCCACATGGTATGTCGTAGGATCGAACGGCTGAATCCTCGGAGGCAACGGCATAATGTCTAGCTCGTCCTCTACCCGTGGGGAGCCTCCATAGTGACGAATGTGATCAGCCATCTGAAAAAAGGTACAAAATGAGCAAAAATAAGTGAGATGAGCCAAAAGTGCACAAAGTCAACAAAAGTCAACTCTTGGGAAGAGAAAAAGTCAAAGCCCGGGAAAAGGTGCTAAACTTCGAGAGAAACTCACCTCAAGTGGTGAAAATGGAGAAAGAAGCTCCGAAAACAAATTCTGATCGGTTCAAAACGAAGAGAATCGAAAGTTTTTCGCGAAACAACTTCGCGGGGGACGTTGAAATATGCGTATAAAGTGTAGATCTGAGAGAGAAAATGGTCTATGGAGGAAGAGAAATGTATTTCGGCCTTAAAAGTGTGATGAAAAGTGATTTGGAGATGTCCACTTAAAGATCTGGCCTTCAAAAGACCAAGTAGCCCCTGCTTCAGTAAACTGGTCGGCCAGCTAGTTTTTCTGGTCGGCCGACCACTTAGGTGGTCAACAACTGGTTGGGCAGCTACCTAGGTGGTCGGCCACCCTCCTGGATGATCTTCAGGGCTCCATTATTCTCCTTGTGTGTTTTTGTGATGATTGGAGTCCTTGGTTCTCGGGAAAGTGCAAGAAAAGTACACTTGTCGGTTAAAAATGTCCGTGCGGGAACTTCAATTCAAGTCTTCGATGCGTGGCTCATCGTTACTTGTCAAGAGCAAGGTGTATCCTTTTTTAGTATGTTGTGACCCCCTTCGAGAGGTAAATTGAAGGTTGCGGTTGAATTCGTCTCGTTAAGGCTTATATCTCCTTATTCTGCATTTTGTTTCAAACATGCTATTAATGCACGCTTTAAGCGCATTGTTATGCACACCACTCGTTGCATTGTCATGCACACTACTCACACTACTCATCACATTGTTATGCATGTTACTCGCATTGTTATGCACACTTTCCTCTCTTACATTTGCTATGCACACCACTTGTTGCATTGTTATGCACTTTGCTTGCGTTGTCACGCATTTTTCACTTACATTGCTATGCACTTTTCACTTGCGTTGTCACGCACTTTTCACTCACGTTGTCATGCACTTTTCACTCGCGTTGCGATGCACCTTTCCATCGGCATTGTAAATGCATGCATTTATCTCGTATTGGAATTGTATTTTGATGTAATGTTGAACATGTGTTACTACTATACTGTACCTGTTGAGTTTCTTTCTTTTGCAGGCACGATATTGTATGTACGATTCATTTGAAGCTGGTGCGACTAGACGATATTGTATGTACGGTTCTTTTGAGCGGAGTTCCGGTTTGGTTTTACTGTTACCCTTTCTCCTCTCGTGTTTGGTGCGCGTTTGGTTATCCTTTCTCCTCTCGCGTTTGGCGTGCATTTGGATACCCTTTCTCCTCTCCTGTTTGGCACGCATTTGGTTACCCTTTCTCCTCTCCTGATTGGCGCGCGTTTGGATGCCCTTTCTTTTTCTTGCGTGTGATACGCTGAGAAGTGTTGCCTTTCCTCTCCTACGTATGATACGCAGAGAGATGTTGTGTTTGAGATTCTGAGTGTTCTCGGTAGTTGCTTTTAGCCTTCTCCGCGTGAGACGCAGTGAGAATTGTATAATTTTCTTACATCCTTTCCGCATGAGATGTAGTTTGGCTCGTCTTGCTTGCATGGCATTCGTTTAAACTGTTGCATTTATTGTGTATAATTGCTTCATTACAGCTCTTTTTGCATGATCATAAGTTATGTTTGGCTTTGTGCATGTCATTTGCATTTTGCCCCTGCTTGCGGGTGCATCTCTTTGTTATCTTGCTTGTTTGTCTAAGTCTTCAGCCTTGTCAAAAATGGGTCATCTCTAGGCTTTGACATTCACTCCCGTCACTTATGACTTCTGAGTTCTGTCAAAGAGGGGCAACTGTAGACACCCCATTTTTGACCGACCTTAAGACTCAGACGTCATCGATTGAGCGCTCAGTGATAGTGGATGTTGTGCTCGTTCGAGTTACCGGAGTTTTCGGCTGAGTGCCTTGCCTCCGGGCCTCTAAACTCTTTGTGTTTTGGCTCGGTTTGTGAACCAAGCCTTGTTGACTCTGCCTGGAGGGAGAGAGAGGTCTGGGAGACCACTTTTTGTGGTCATAGACCACTTTTCCCTTTTGGAGACTAGTTTCTGGTTTCTGGAGTCTTCGGTCGCGCGCCTTGTCTCAGGACTGCTTAACGTTCTCCTTTTGGCCTGGCTTTCGGACCATGCCTTATTGCCTTGGTCTAGAGGAACACTGAGGTCTGGGAGACCACTTTTTGTGGTCATAGACCACTTTTGGTGCCCGTAGACTAGTTTTCGAGTCTCACGGCTGTGCGCCTTGACTCGCGGACTTTCGTCTTGCATCCTTTTTGGTTTGTTTTTGGCACAAACCTTGTTTTCCTTGGTTTGAGGGTGGAATAGGGGTGGGAGACTAGTTTCTCTCCCTGCAAACCACTTTTCTTCCCCGCCAACCAGTTTTTTGGTCGGCCAACTGGTCTCCCTGGTCTTTGGACCACCAAAAGTGATCGGTCACCACACCATTGACTTGCTTTCAGTGTGCAGACCACCTTTCCACCATGGCCGACCACTTGCCTCCCTGGCCGACCACTTTCACTGGTCGGCCGACCAGTGGAAGTAGCTGGCCGACCACTTCAAGTGGTCGGGCAGCTTTCTATCACCTCTTTGGAGATATTTTGGTGCCAGCTATAACAGCTGGAGGGCATAGAAACCATCCTCCATACACGTGTATGGACGAATGGCTTTAGGCCTTAAGCTTATTCAACAAGCTTGAACTTTGGCTCTTTATAAAAGAGAATCTCCCCTCTCCTTCTCCAGGTTCAGATTTTTGTGCTTGAGCTATACATATACATCTTTGTATCTATCTTGCACCTTCTCTTCATTTTTGTGCTTGAAAGTGTATTTTCATCATACTATTGCACACAAACACACACTCAAACACCACCCTTTTGTTGCTGAGGTACCTTGAGGTTGATTTTGGAGTTTTTGGACTAGTTTTTATCCAAAATAGCTGTTGGAGTTGTTGCTCTAAAGTGGTTCTACAAGGGTGAGTTTCTAACCTCTTAATCTCCATGTTTTGTTTAAGCTTTTGGCCCATACTTGCATGTTGTTTTAGGCATAACTTTTTACTGAAAAAAGTTCTGATTTTGCATGCTTGTAATGTTTGTTTAAGGTCTTTTTTGTGTTGGGGGTGGTCTACCCCCTCTTGTGCCTTGCTTGGCCTTGTTTTAAGCCATCCCTTTAGGCTGTTGTTTTAGCCTTTGTATGACCTTTCTACTACTGAATTCCAAAGGAATTTCTATGGTGAAAATGGTGTTTTGAGGTCCCAAATGGGAGAGGGTCATTCCCTCTCCTTGTGTCTTGTATGCTTGCTTTATATACCTCATGTTTTAGTATGTTTGTTAAGCTTATGTTGGCTCCACCTTAGCATGTATTTGGGGTTATTTTGACATGGCATACCACTATTTTGATTTGGTTTTGTCACCTCATCCATGCTTTATAAACTTGTAGTGTAAATGTTATAAACTAGCCTTGTATGCCTCATGTTTGAGCATGTCTTTCTAGCATGTTTTGAGTCCATCTCAGCATGTTCTTGGTGTTGCCTTGCCATGATATACCTCTATTAAGGTTTGGTTTGATAGCCCCATGCATGCTCCATGCACTTGTAGTGCATTTCCATTCACTAGCCTAATGTGTGTCATGCTTTTGATGATCATTCTAACATGCTTTTGGCTCAACTCCAAAAAGTTTTTGTCCATGTTTTAGCATGCTTAAGCTCTGATTTGTGTTGTTTTGGTCATGCATGCATTGCTTTGTATAGCCATGGTTCAATCTTGCTCACTAGCTTTGTGTATTGAGTCCATTAGCATGCATTACCTGGACTATTTTCATGATTTGGCATCATTTGAAATGTGATTTCAGTACATGTAGTGTGGTCATATACTTGCATTTGTCACTCTTTCAATGCTTTGAAGGGTTGGTCTTTTATGCCCTAAACATGAGTCATTGTGTATGCCTTCATGCCTAAGCTTGCGAGCTATCATTTCAGTATGTTTTGGGGGTTATTTTGCCATGATATAACTCTGATTTTTGTTGGCGAAGCCATCTCATGCTTGGTTTTGGTAGGTGTAGTGTAATCCTCCATATTGGCCTTACATATTTCATGCTTCATGCTTACCATGCTAGCTTATTTTGGCTTCCTTCCATACATGTTTTAGCATCATTTTGACATGCTCTAGGAGTATTTTGGGTTTTATTTTCCATATGCTTCATGTATTGCATAACTGTAGTGCAAGTACATATGCTAGCTTCAAGCTTTGAGTACCATAGCATGCTTCATTTGTGACATGTACATGATTTGGCATCATTTATCATGTTATTTCAGAGCATGTAGCACTGCCAGGTTCCCATTTCTTTCACCCTTTGAGTGCCTCTAAGGGTTGTGCATTGTTGCCTTGTTTGTGGTTTAGTGTGCATGCATGCATGCTTAGGCCTTTGAGCCCCCATCTCAGCATGTTTTGGTCCTTGTTTTGACCTATTTGAACTCTGTCCATGCTTGGTTCAGGCATTTGTGCCATGTATTGCATGTCTCTTGTGTAGTCCCCCTTGCTAGCTTTAATGCTTAAAGACCCTAGCATGCTATACTTGTGTTGATTGAATGATTTGGCATCATTTCATACCTAATTTCAGTGCTTATAGTGTTGTTACACTTCCATGTTTGTCACTCCTTGAGCACTTTTGAGAGTTGTGTTCTTATGCCTAATTGGTGAGCCAATACATGTACATGCATTTCTCTTGCTTTCATGCCTTTATTTTAGCATTATAGCCACTGTTTTGGCATGACTGTGGTTCGTCCATATTCGTTTTAAGTCCATTGAGCATGTTTGTTTACATGTTGTTTGCATGTCCTTAGCATTGATAGGTTGCTCATGTTGCATTGCATTGTGTATGCATGCATTACATTGTGTTTAGCATGCTTGAGTTGCATTGCATTTGATTGGATTGGGTGTCAATCCAAACATGAGAAATGAGGGACGTTTCATACTTAGAGTGATGAAACGTGCCTCAATTCTCGATTGCCGACCCTCTTGATAATGCATGATAGAGGTTAAGGCTTTATGTGTTATGTGTGCATTCATTTACATTGAAATGTGCAATCTTACCTCTTTGGCCATCACGCATCGAGATGCGCGATTGGTGGCCCGAGAGTCGAGAACCGCACTCCCTTGAGATCATGAAATGATAGGGAGGGTGGTTATGCACACATATCTTGCAAATACATTGCCATGCCCCTTCGTGCTCTCTGTTGCAGCAAATTGGAGTCTGGCAGCAAAAAGTGGTCGGCAGACCAGTAAAAGTGGCTGGCTGACCACTTTTTCTGGTCTACAGCAAAGGTAAGTGGTTTACAAGTGGTCTCCCACATCAACAACTGGTCGGTCACGCTCCTATAGGTTCCCATGGTGGAGTAAAAGCTACCCTAGAGTTTGTACAGTGTTCTGAGGACAATTCAAAATAAAGGCAAGTTGGGGCATCGCGATGGATTTCTGAACAAGGCGACCGAGCATGCATGCACTTCTCACTCCGAGGCCCCTTCTTTTTGCTTTACTTAACTGCTTTCCTTAGCTAGCTTATGCTTTGGTTTTGTACTTAATTAGTTAATGCGTTTAGCTATTTAATTTGTGTTGTAATAACTAGTTAGTTAACCTGTTAGTTAATTAGCTTGTTTTGTAACAATTATTTAACTATGATTAGTTAATTAGTTGGCTTGTAATAATTAGTTTAATTAGCTTAGATTAGCTAGTTAGTCCATTATTCGGACCCTCCATCGAGAGGGCACAATTGTTGTAATAAGCGTGCGTGTGTGCGATGCATGTCTTCCAACCCCCATTTCTTTCTCCCTTTTACTTAACTGCTTTCGATGGTTAGTTTAGGGCATATTTCGATTAGCATACCTTATGCTTCGCATACGTGCATCATTCATCTGTCTTGCATGCACCGGGCTCGGCGCATCATACAAACTGCATTGTATTTCAATACCAATTTGAATACGTGTTATCCAGTTGCATTCACATGGCATCTTAGAATAGTCGAGCCTATCTTAGTTAGGCATTGTTGACATAGATAGGATCATGCATCATTTCTAACTAGTTCTCTGTTTTGGCTCGGAGTACACTGTGAGTGTTTACGCTTTAGCAAACTGCATGTGTGTAAGTGTTGCCATGTTAGCATGCTTGCCATGAGGCTAACTGCTTAACTGATATAACTGCTTGAATGTCTATGGATGAAGGTTGGATTGCTTGAATTGGAACAATTCATCAAAATTCGCGACTTAGCCTACTTGCGAGTAGCACCTCTAAACCATTTTCAAACAAATGAACATGAAATGTTTTGTTCCAACTTAGGCGATCTAGTCTATACTTATATGCTGTGTTCATCACATAGTAATTCTAGGTTAATAACCGGAATAAGAACATATGTGTTTTCAAAAACAACATATCATATTAGTAAAGGCCGATCCTTTGATCGGGCGAGCGGGGGTGCTCATTGCATGACCTTCCCCTCTCGTACCCAAGTTCCTGAGTCGAGGCAACTTTGGTGATGACGGACACGTGGCGTTAGGCACGAGTCAGGGTTTCCTAAATTTCTCCAAAATAAAACATTTAGGTGGCGACTTTGTATCTGGCAAAGCAGTCAATGTTTGGAACTTCTTTATTATAATCAATTTTCCAAAACGATTTGCCAGATTTGGACTCTTTGGTAATTTATCGGTCTAACATTGCACTTTGTGAGATTAGATTCAGAACCGTGACACGAGTCCGAACTGTAGTAGCTAAAGAACAAACGAATTCGCGGCCTCGCGTGTGAAGCCGGGAGTTCTCAGGGCGATCTACAGTAGTAAGTAGAAATTCATTAAATAGTAAGTCAAGTTTAATTAAGTAGTAAGTAAAGTCAAATGAAGTAGTAATGAAAGCTAATTGAATAGTAAGTACAGTCTTATGAAATGGTAAATAGAAACTCACTAAATAGTAAGTAGGGTTTAAATGAGTAGTAAGTGAAGTGTAATCAAATTATAAGTGGAATCTCATTGAGTGATAACTCGAGTCTATTTATCATGTTGTAGTAACTAGTTAGTCAAGTCTGCTGAAGTAGTAAATGGAGTTTATTTGAGTAGTAACTAAAATTTAATAAAATAATAAGTGAAAACTCATTGAGTAATAAGTGAATTCTATTGAAATAGTAAGTGGAAGATTATTGAGTAATAAGCAAAATTTAATTGAGTAGTAACTAAAATCTAATGAAGTAATAAGTGAAAGCTCATTGAGTAATAAGTGAAGTATACCGAAGTAATTTCCAATTTCTTGTGACGTCCTGATATTTTAACCTATTTTATAATTATCAATCCTTTATTAATTTCCAATTTCATAATATGAAGTAAGAGTTAAAGAGCTCTTCATGAAAACGCAATCCAATCGGTGAAAATCACGGTCTCTACACGAGCTTCGCTTTTCACAAGAGATTTAGGCTTGATTCTTGGTGAGAAGAGAGATTTCTAAAGAGAGAAAGTTTGGGTTTTTCAGAGCTAGGGAGACGAAGAGGAAAGAGGAAAGGAAAAGTAAGAAAAAAAACAAAAAGTAACTTTTTAAATTTGCTAATTTGTGTAGACTGCTCGAGCGGTCTTTCCATCGCTTGAGTGGTGAACTCAAACTCATAGAATTTTGATCAATAGAGCAAAGTACTGGTTGCTCCATCTTCACTTCTGAAACGATAAAACCAACCGCTCGAGCGGTCACCGTGAAAACCGATTGTCACACAGGCTTAGTTCCTAATAGCACAACCATTTAATTTGTATTTCATTTACGTAACTTTACAATATAAATAAGGAAATACCCCTCATTTGGATTCAAAGAAAAATACAAAAAAATTAAAATCCAATTAAATCAAAAAATGGTTACCCCAATTTTAGTACAAAAATAATTTTCCAACTAAAATTTCTAAATTTGATGTTGAAGTAAAGGGGTTAATACTTCGTAGAAAAATCCCTTAAAATCAAATTAGACTATTTAATATATAAAGAACAATTACCGTTAAAAATTATTTTTGAAATTGCAAGTTTTGAAAAATCTACTTTCCACACTTAGAAAATTTTCAGGCTTAACTCAATTGTGACCTTTTTAATGCAACTATCTCTATGCGAAAAAGAAATAAGGGTTGGGTCTCAACTAGTGCCGTTGTAGACCTTTTCGATTATAATTACAATAATAATCATAATAAATCATAATCAATATCACGATGAATCATACCAAGGGTAATAACCAAATATTATTTGAGGCATATAACTAAAGAACTTTTCAATCATAATCAACATTAAAATTACAAGAGGTTATAATTAGGGTTTGGTTTCTCTCAAGTTGTCATTTTAACTTAAGAAAGCGTTTGGACTTGGTAGGTCCATTTTGGAATTGATTTTGGTAATTCAAACCGTTCATTTTATTTATTTATTTATTTTTTGAATTCATTTAATAGAATATTTATGCAAAAAATTAAGATGATTGAATATCGGTAGCTATATATTTGAATTATATTTGTTTTAAAAAATGGAAGATAACTATAATTTCAAGAATAACCATATATTTTTTGTAATATAAATTTGATTCTAACATATAGCTATCTATATCTGATTACTTTGATTTTTTTGTATAAATATTTTACTCAACGAGTTCTAAAAAATGACGGTTCGAATCATCGAAACAGAACCTATAGTTGAGATTCAAATATGAAAGAAGCCCAACCCTTATAACTAAAAGCATAATTAACACAATAATGTGTCAAAATCAAGTCATAATCAATAACACAATGAGTTATAATAAAAGATTACAAAAGTTATAACTGGATATATGATACACATTCAAAAATAGAATTTGTATTATAAAATTTTCGTGTAAACACAAAAATAAATACGAATATATTATATATTTTTTAATATTAAATAATTAATATTATTCTTTTATTCATACAATTGACAAAATAATATTGAAAAATTAGCTAAATTTTATTTAAATTAAAATTTAAAGAAATTTTAATATAATTATGTCAAATTTGATGGGATTTAATATAATTTTTAAATCTTAAAAAAGATTAATCTGATTTTTTTTTTATAAATAATTTAATGTAAAATATTACATCCAACCAACAGATGGAAAAAAATGAAAAAAAAAATCACATCATATTAAAAAAAAAAAAAAAATCACATCACAGGAGAATACACGTTGAGGTATGGTACACATATTATAGTACGATACACAAAAACTACTTTTGCGTACAGTAGTCGGACCCAGTGCTGCACTCTAACATAATCAAGCAACATTTTTTCTAACTGCACGACCTAAAACTCGTTAGGTTTAGGCACACCCAAAAATCAATCACACACAGAAAAACACACAAGATATTTATATGGTTCGGCAATTGCCTACGTCCACGGCGAGATTTCACCATAGAATTTCCCGAAGGGAGATTACAGAACTCACACCACTTTCTATAGATTTACACACACTCTCTCTGATTTTGTCTTGCTCTGTCTGTGTTGTGTTTCATCCCTTCCTCATCACCTCAATTTATACACAAATGAGAGGGAACAAAGTCAAAAAAGAGGAGTAATTGGAAGGGCTTCCACCTGCCATCTCCCCTCCTACTTGTTGACTTGGAGCCAACCTCCAACTACTCCTCCATGTAGGCTGGACCAACAATTCTCCCCCTCCCCCCCCCCCCCAACGCCCATATGGATAACTGATTTCTTACTTGAAGTTCATCCAGGTCAAATTCTTGCAAACTTCCAGTTTGTCTCTGGTGACAACCTTGGTCATCATGTCAAAAAGATTCTTATCCGTGTAAATATTCAATAGCTTCATCAGCTGCTTTTCCATCACTTCTCATATCCAATAATACTGGACATCAACGTGCTTTGTACGTGAATGGTACATGGAATTCTTGCTCAGATCAATTGCACTCTGACTATCACAATGTATCTTATACTCTTCCTGCTATAGACTCAATTCTTGGAGAAACCGCTTTAACCGCAACATTTCATTTCCATTATCTGTGGCAGCAATGTACTTTGCCTCTGTTGTAGACAAAGAAACACACTTTTGATTAGGACTGCCATGCAACAGCTCCCCCTGCAAAGGTGAATAAAAATCCTGATGTAGACTTTTTACCATCAAGATCACCCACCATATCGGCATCTTTAAAACCCTCCAAAGTTGGTTCAGATCTCCCAAAACATAGACACATCTTTGAAGTTCCCTTCAAGTACCGAAGAATTCATTTGACTATCTTCCAATGCTCCTTTCCTAGATTGGCGAAGAATTTTCTCACAACGCTAACTGTGTGAGCTATATCTGGCCGAGTACACACATTGCATACATCAAACTTTCTACTACGGATGAGCATGGAATTGCCTCCATCTCTTCTTTTTCATTTGTAGATGGGGGACAAGAACTCTTGCTCAGCTTGAAATGGTTAGCTAGCAGAGTATTGACTAGCTTGGTATCTTTCATGTTGAACCTTTCAATCATCCGTTCAACATATTTTTCCTGTGACAGCCATATCTTCTTGGCTTTCCCGTCATGAACAATCTTCATGCCCAAAATCTGCTGTGCTGGGCCTAAATTCTTCATGTCAAAATATTGCGACAAGTCCTTTTTCAACTTGTTGATCATAGCAGTATTATGTTCAATGATCAACATATCATCAACATACAATAGTAGGATGATGAAGTTTCCATCCGAAAACCTTCAGAAATATATGCACTGGTCTGCTACTGTTCTTGTGTACTCATGATTCACCATGAATGAATCAAACTTCTTGTACCATTGTGTCGGCGCCTGCTTCAAGTCTTAGAGACTCTTCTTCAGTTTGCAGACTAGATTTTCTTTTCCTTTAACTTCAAATCCTTCTGGCTGCTCCATATAGATCTCTTCCTCCAAGTCACCATGAGAAAGACAGTCTTGACATCTATCTGTTCTACCTCCATAGTTAAGCGAGCTACTAATCCCAGAGCTACTAGAATGGAAGTCATATTCATAACTGGAGAGAAGATCTCATCAAAATCAATTCCCTTCTTCTGCCCAAAACCTTTGACCACCAACCGAGCTTTATGCTGCAATATTTTATCGTTGCCATCTTTCTTCAATTTGTACACCCATTTCTTTTTCAATGCCTTCATGCCCTTTGGAAGTGCAACACGCTCATAAGTGTGGTTCTTCTACAAAGAACTCATCTCCTCCTTCATAGCTTGTATCCAACAATCTTTCTCTATATGACTCTTTGCTTCCGAAAAACTCTCAGGCTCTCCCTCATCAGTAATCAAAATATACTGAGAAGCGGGTGTGGACTCGACTTTCTTCGCACGCCTCCTTTCGGAGAGGCACGAATTGGTCTCTACAGTTTGGACTCCTGTCATGGCTCTGAATCTAATCTCACAAAGTGCAATGTGAGACTGATAAACACCAAAGAGTCTAAATATGGTATTTGGTTTTGGAAAATCGATTTTGAATCAAAAAGTGCCAAACATGGATTGCCTTGTTCAATTCTTGGTCATGTTTTACTTTGTTCAATTCTTGTTTACACATTTTACATTACCGATTAATCCTTTAACCGATTAAGTCCAATGTGAAAGTCCTCTAATGGGAAGATGGCCTAAGCCACAAGTGCTTTGAGCATGAAAGAGGTCTCATGTTGTTGGTTAGTAGAAACCCTCAAGAGAGGATTAAAACCATTTGGCATGAGTGCCTCAATTTCATGCTCAAGCTAACAAGGGGTTCAAGACCACTTTCAAAAGCAAATTAAAAAGTGAAGAACAAAGGGAGGTTGTAGAATTTTCAGTGCTGCAATGGCATGAAAAGTAGTGCTACAACATGCAAGCAACACATGCACAACATGTTAAGGGCCAAAAGCATTAGAGCTAGTGAAGAGCAATACACTAGAGGCATGCATTATCACGCTTAAATGACCAAACCAGCTCTGGACAGAGCTAAAACATGCCAAATCAGTGGCTAAAACATGCTAAGATCTAGGCACAAAAGACAAGCAAATCATGCGCACATGTTGGCTCGCAAGCAAGACATAAGGCACAACTCTCAAGGGCAATGAAAGAGTGGAACATGTGAGAGTGTGATAGAGACATATGCTTTGAAATCATATTTTAAATGATGCAATGGCATGCAATCATCTCAAGAAAAGCATGGTTAAAGCCTTAAAACAATGAGCTAGTGAAGGCCATTACACTATAGCTATACAATACAAGGCCGCAAAGGCACAAACACTTTAAAACAATCCTAAAATAGTTTAAAAGAAGTTCTAAAACATGCTTGAAGTAAGCTAAAAAATGCTAGAATTAAAGGCTAACACATAGCACAAACTAGACCCTTAAGCACAATTGCACTACAAGCATACAAAGCAAGACTCAAAGGATTAAACCAGCCCAAAACAGTCCTAAAAAGTGCCAAATCAGAGGCAAGAATATGCTGGAAATAAGCTAAGATAAGCTAGAAAATCATGCTCACATGTTAGGCTATCTACTCATGCAAACAAGACACAAGGAAGGAAGGCCAACCCCTCCTATTTTGGACCTCAAAACAATGTTTTGGTCACTAAAAAACCTCTGAGCTTTAGTGGTAAAAAGGCCCAAAAATTTTGATTTTAAGGTGATGAGAGATGGTGCAAAAAGCTTAACAAGCTAAAGAGCAAAAAGTGGGGGACAACCCCCTAACTCACAAAGGCTCAAACCACCACTTTTAGGACTACAAAATAGAACTTTTTACATGCCAAAACCAGCCTTGAAATGGCAGAAAAAGATGGCAAAGCAAGTATGAATAACAAGCTTAAAAAGAGAGAGTTATACCTCTTGAAGCCAAGCACACTTTTAGGCAACAAAACCAAGCAAAATGACCTTCTTGTAGTGTAATCCTTGCTAGCTAGCCTTGCATGCTTGTCTCTTTAGCCTATTATTCTAGCTCATTTTGGCTATACTCCAACATGCTTTTATTCATATTTTGGCATGCTTTAGCTCTTTTTTTGGCATTCTTGGTCGTATGATGCTTGTTGTGCATGCTTGTAGTGCAATAGCCTTGACTAGTTTTGAGTTTTGAGGTATCTTGCATGCTTGGCTTAAGGTATTTGCATGCTTTGGCATCATTTGGCATGTTATTACAGAGCATATGGTGTTGTCACACTTCCATGTTTTTTCACTCTTTCATTGTGTTTAAG
Source organism: Camellia lanceoleosa (assembly GCA_025200525.1). Lineage (NCBI taxonomy): Eukaryota > Viridiplantae > Streptophyta > Magnoliopsida > Ericales > Theaceae > Camellia > Camellia lanceoleosa. The sequence goes on along the minus strand of CM045761.1, from coordinate 53,852,901 downwards.
AGTTGACCCTTATGCCTTGCTTGCGAGCCAACATGTGCACATGATTTTCTTGCTTTTTGTGCCTAAGTTTCAGCATATCTAGGACACTGTTTTAGCATGATTTAGCTCTGTCCAGAGCTGATTTGGCCATTTGAGTTTGATATTGCATGCCTCTAGTGTAATGCTTGTCACTAGTTTCAATGCCTTTGGCCCTTAACATGTTGTGCATGTGTTGCTTGCGTGGTTTAGTGTCTTTAGTATCCTATTTCAGCACTAAAATGTTTGCCATATCACTCCACTCTTCATTTGTGACTTTGCTTTGAAAGAGGTCTTGAGCCCCTTGTTGGCTTTAGCATGGATTTGAGGCCCTCATGCCTAATGGTTTTAGTCTTCTCTTGAGGGCTTCTACTAACCAAAAGCATGAGGCATCTTTCATGCTCAAGGTGCTTGTGGCTTAGATCCTCTATCAAGATTAGAGGACTCTCACTTTTGGACTTAACCGGTTAAAGGACTTATCGGTAATCTAAAATGAGTAAACAAAATGAATCAAAGTAAAACATGCCAAGATAACATGTTTGTGTTGCATTGCATGTGTTTGGATCGGATGTTAATCCAAACACAAGAAATGAGAGACGTTTCATACTTGAAGTGATGAAACGTGTCTCATTTCTTAGTCACCGACACCCTTGATCGTGCATGATAGGGTGGAGGTTCATCGAGTCTTGTTTATGCATTCATCAACTTGTACAAACTTGGCTTCTCGGCCATCGTGTATTGTGATGTTTGGTTGGTGGTCCGAGAGTCGAGCACCACACTCCTTTGAGCTTGAGTTATGATAAGGTGTGTGGTGGTACACACATTTCCTTGCAAATACACTGTCATGCCTCTGTTTGTGCTCTGCTGCAGCAAAATGAGGAAATTCAGGGAATCAGTGGTCGACCAGCCACCAGAGAAGCTGACCAGCCTTCAAAGCCTACTGATTGGCCATCATTACTGGCTGATGGCCACCATCTCTGGCCGATCATCCCTCAGCATGCTCCTGAGATGGGTCAGAATCAACCTGGAAGTTGGCACAATTTTCAGAGGTCTAAAGGTGTGCAAAAAGAGGCATCTTGAGGCAAGGCGGTGGATTTCTGGGAGGACGCGACCGAGAATGCATGCATCCCTCACCCTCGAGGCCTTTTAACTGCTTTGCTTAGCTAGTTAATTCATTGGTTCTGTACTTAATTAGTTAACGTGCTTAGCTAATAGATCTATGTAGTAATTTGTAATAGTTAGCTCAATTAGCATATATAGTTAGCTTTCATTTCATTCGGACCCTCCGTTGAGAGGGCACAAATGTTGTAAGAAGTGTGTGTGTGTGTGTGTGTGTGAATGTCTTCCAACCCCACGTCTTTCTTCATTTTATTTACCAGCTCTTGATGGTTAGTTTTAGGGCATGTTTCAATTAACATACTTATGCTTTGCATGCGTGCATCATTCATTCGTATTGCATGCACTGGGCTCGGCGCATCATTCAAACTGCATTAAATTTCAATACTTACTTGAATATGTGTTTCAAAGCATGTTATCAAGTGTTGCATTCATATGCCATCTTAGATAGCCGAGCCTACTTAGTTGCATTTTGCATGTGTTGCATTAGGCATTGTTGACATAGCTAGGATCATGCATTGATTACTAACTAGTTTTTGTTTTGGCTCGGAGTACACTGTAAGTATTTACGCTTTAGCATCTTGCATGAGTGTGAATGCTGCCATATATAACATGCTTGGCATAAGGCTATTTGCTTAAATGCTAAACTGCCTGAATGCCTGTGGATGAAGGCTTGATTGCTTAAATTGGAACAATTCATCAAAATGTGAGTTTTAAGCCCACTTGAAGTGGCAAATCATCATGTTTTAAGCCCACTTGAGGGTGGCAAATCCGCGTTTTAGTCTACTTGCGAGTAGCAATTTCAAACTATTTTCGAAAAACAAACATGAGATGTTTTGTTCCAACTTAAGCGATTTGGTCTATACTTGTATGCTGTGTGCATCACATAGTAATTCTAGACTAATAATCGGAATAAGAACACATGTGTTTTCCAAAACAACATATCAGTTAGTAGATGCCGATACTTTGATCGGGCTAGCGGGGGTGCCCATTTCAGGACCTTCCCCTCTTGTACCCAAGTTCCCAAGCTGAGGCAACTTTGGTGATGACAGACACGTGGCCTTAGGGACGAGTCAGGGTTTTCTAAATTTCCCAAAATACAATATTTAGGTGACGACTCTGAAATCTGGCAAAGCAGTCAATGTTTGGCACTTCTTGATTAAAATCGATTTTCCAAAACGATTTGCCGGATTTGGACTCTTTGGTGATTTATCAGTCTTACATTGCACTTTGTGAGATTAGATTCAGAACCGTGACAGGAGTCCGAACTATAGTAGCTAGAACAGAATTCGCGCTCTCGCGCGCGGAGCCGAGTTCGGCCGGTCTACATGTATGTCAATATCCTTAGACCCATAAAATTTCACAAGTGACTCCAATAAATAAATTGTAAGAACTCATAAGTATATTATATTCTTTCCCTTAAAATTTAATTGTTGTTGGTAATTTTTTTTATAATTTCATACTGATTAAATAAATTATATTATTTGTTTACTATAAGATTTTTTTAACATGTGATTACTAATAACTTTTTAACATGAGCCGGATTAACATTTTCAATAATATTAGGATCATCATTTTTTTTACTACAATTACATGAACCACTCATACTTGTTACTAATGTAACATTGACACATTATATGGCAAACAAAATATGATAAGAAAATATAATTATCATAACATTATTATAAATATTTATGAACATATTACATGAGTCGTTAAATTTTGAAAGACAACTCTACTATATTGTGGAATTTACAAATTTTTTGAAAGTGAAATTTAATTTGGGGGCCATTATGTAATATAAAATTATTTATTTTATTTTATTTTTTTGGAATAACATACCTATAAACTTGACACTTTTGAGAAAGTTGGAGGGCCAGGACCCCTGACCCACCCTACCCCCGCCCCTCCTTTTTAACTCGGGTCACTCTTATGGTAGGCATGTGATGCACTCAACCATAATCAAGAAACATTTTTCCAACCAACAATGCTACAGACTCCCAAAAAACACAACCTCTACAATCCTCACTCAACTATGATTGGTTCAGGAAGGGAAAAAAATAATAATAAAAACACATGATTAGTTCATATCATTTTGGGGGTCATGAGGGTCCCCAACTTTGAAGGCCCCAAGCATTTTTGTTTTCCAACTGCACGACCTAGTGTTGCACAGAAAAATTTATAAGTATGGTACCTAAAAATATATGCATCATTAGATTTGGATAGGATGAAATCCTAGTCATTAGATGTGTTATGACTAAAAATAGATAGGGAACTAAGGTGATTTTTCAAAAAGTAATGTAGTTTTAGTTGATTTAGGAATGAAAAAATAGATTTAACTTACTATTTGTTACAAACATACTTACTACTTACTATTAACTCACTTCCTACTTGTTATAAATAAATTTACTATTTAAATATAAATAAAATACAGCTCTACAATATTACCTGTTAATCTGGTCACATTTTTTGCCTCAAAAATTGTGTTCTCTTTTATATTATAAATTAATTTTAAACACATGAGACTAATGACACACTATATATAACTATTTTCCCTTCATATTTAGTCTTTTTTGTGAGGAGTGACGCTACACTTACCACTTGTGTATATCATTTTTAATATATCAGCTCATGTGTTAGTACTACATTGAAGATAAACTTTAGTGATGAAATACATTATATCAATGATATGTTGACACATAAGGTAATACATTAAAAATCATATAAACCAGTGGTAAGTATATTATTACTCTTTTGTGAGTTGTAGAAAGTAAAATATGGCATGTGAATATTAATTTATTAAAATTTGTTACTAATTTACCAAATTTTATGACGTTGTTATTGTGAAAAAAATATTTTTTCAAAATAATATTAAAAATAAATAAAACAAGTAAAAATAAATTGTAAACTATCTTCTTTTAAAATGTAAATTATTTAAACTTATTTTTTGTAAAAATTAACTTAAAAGAAGTTCCTTTTGTTTTTAACCAACAACACCTTAAGGCATTAATTACTATTTAAGAATTTGAGATCCATATTTTTGTTTTATTACTTATAAATTTTGTATATTTTATATAACTTATATGAATTTTATAATCAAATCTTTTATAAATTTTTATAAATTCAAAAGTTTTTATCAATTTAATATTCACCATAAAATGAAAATTTTCCCCATAAAATTCATAAGATTTGCAATGAATATGCTTTTACAAATTTAATATCTACAATATTTTAAAGCATAAATGAAAAATTAAATAAAATATAAACTTAGGGAAACTTTTCATTTGTCAACATTTTTATTAATGGCAATAAATAAATACATATACAAGAATTACATTTCTTTATCTACTGCACTTGAAAATAGTAATTGTTATATAAGAAGATAGTTAATTTGGAGAATATAGAAGACCTCACAACTCATTTTACACACACTATGAACAATATCGTGTTTTGCTTTTGATATTTGTAACACATGATAAGTTAAAGAGGGTGATTTTAATTTTTACAAATTCAAAAAATTATTGAGGTAAGAATTTATCTCTATCTCTATCTCTATCACTATTTTATTTTAACATTATGTGATATTTTTAATTTATGAAATTTAAGATTTTGTTGGAATAGCATTTGACCTAGTTAAAGAAAAATCATTCAATAGTAAGTAGAGTCTTATTAAATAGTCAGTCACATTTAATGAAATAGTAAGTGGAGTTTCATTGAGTAGTAAGTCAAATTTAATGAAATAGTAAGTGAAATCCCATTGAGTAGTAACTCAAGTCTAATAAAATAATAAGTGTAATCTCATTAAATAGTAAATGAAGTCTAGTGAAATAGTAAGTGAATTCTCACTGAGTAGTAAGTCAAATCTACTTGCTATGAAATAGTTAGTGTAGTTTCATTGAATAGTAAATGTTATTTAATTGAGTAATAAGTCAAATATAATAAAGCACTAAGTAGAGTCTCGCTGAGTAGTAAGTGAAATTTAATGAAATAGTAAGTCAAACTTAATAAAATAGTAAGTGGGGTCTCATTGAGTAGTAAGTCAACTCTAATAAAATAGTAAATGGAGTTTCATATTTAAGAAAGTGAAACCTAATGAAATTATAAGTAGAGTCTTATTGAGTGGTAAGTGAAGTCTACTTATAATAAAGTAGTAAGTGAAATTTTATTGAGTAGTAAATCAAGTCTAATGTAGCAGTAAGTAGAGTTTAATTAAGTAGTAAATGGAAAGTTATTGAGTAATAACTAAAGTCCAATGGAGTAGTAAGTAGAAATTCATTAAATAGTAAGTCAAATTTAATTAAGTAGTAAGTAAAGTCAAATGAAGTAGTAATGAAAGCTAATTGAATAGTAAGTACAGTCTTATGAAATAGTAAATAGAAACTCACTAAATAGAAAGTAGGGTTTAAATGAGTAGTAAGTGAAATGTAATCAAATTATAACTCGAGTAATAACTCGAGTAAGTGAAATGGAATCTAATTGAGTAATAACTCGAGTCTATTTATCATGTTGTAGTAAGTAGTAAGTCATGTCTGTTGAAGTAGTAAATGGAGTTTATTCAAGTAGTAACTAAAATTTAATAAAATAGTAAGTGAAAACTCATTCAGTAATAAGTGAATTCTAATGAAATAGTAAGTGGAAGATTATTGAGTAATATGTGAAATTTAATTAAGTAGTAAGTAAAATCTAATGAATTAGTAAGTGAAAGCTCATTGAGTAGTAAGTGAAGTGTAACGAAGTAATTTCCAATTTCTTGTGACGTCCTGATATTTTAACCTATTTTATAATTATCAATCCTTTATTAATTTCCAATTTCATAATACGAAGTAAGAGTTAAAGAACTCTTTACGAAAACGCAATCCAATTGGTGAAAATCATGGTCTTTACGCGGGCTTCGCTTTTTACAAGAGATTTAGGCTTGATTCTTGGTGAGAAGAGATATTTCTAAAGAGAGAAAGTTTGGATTTTTCAGAGCTACAGGAAGAGGAAAGAGGAAAGAGGAAAGAGGAAAGGAAAAGTAAGAAAAAAGAGCAAAAAGTAACTTTTTAAGTTTGCTGATTCGCAGTGACTGCTCGAGCGGTCTTTCCATTGCTTGAGTGGTGAACTCAAACTCTTAGCATTCCGATCTGTAGAGCAAAGTACTGGTTGCTCCATCTTCACTGCTCAAACGGTAAAACCAACCGCCCGAGTGGTCACCGTGAAAACAGATTGTCACACAGGCTTAGTTCCTAATAGCACAACCATTTAATTTGTATTTCATTTACGTAAGTTTACAATATAAATAAGGAAATACCCCTCATTTGGATTCAAAGAAAAATACAAAAAAAAATTAACATCCAATTAAATCAAAAAATGGTTCCCCCAATTTTAGTACAAAAATAATTTTCCAACTAAAATTTCTAAATTTGATGTTGAAGTAAAGGGGTTAATACTTCATACAAAAATCCCTTAAAATCAAATTAGACTATTTAATATATAAGGAACAATTACCGTTAAAAATTATTTTTGAAATTTCAAGTTTTGAAAAATCCACTTTCCACACTTAGAAAATTTTCAAGCCTAGCTCAATTGTGACCTTTTTAATGCAACAATCTCTATACGAAAAAGAAATAAGGGTCAGGTCTCAACAGGTGCCGTTGCAGACCTTTTCAATTATAATTAAAACAATAATCATAACTAATCATAATCAATATCACGATGAATCATACCAAGGGTAATAACCAAATATCATTTGAGGCATATAACTAAAGAACTCTTCAATCATAATCAAAAGTAAAATTACAAGAGGTAATAATTAGGGTTTGGTTTCTCTCAAGTTGTCATTTTAACTTGAGAAAGCGTTTGGACTTGGTAGGTCCATTTTGGAATTGATTTTGATAATTCAAACCGTTCATTTTTTTTTTTTTTTTTTGGGATTCATTAAATAGAATATTTATGCAAAAAATTAAGATGATTGAATATCGGTAGTTATATATTTGAATCATATTTATTTTAAAAAATGGACAATAAATATAATTTCAAAAATAATCATATATTTTTTGTAGTATAAATTTGATTCTAACATATAGCTATCTATATCCGATTATTTTGATTTTTTTTGTATGACTATTTTACTCAACTAGTTCTAAAAAATGAATGGTTCGAATCATCAAAACAGAACCTATAGTTGAGATTCAAATATGAAAGAAGCCCAACTCTAACCCTTATAACTAAAGCATAATTAACACAATAATGTGTCATAATCAATAACACAATGAGTTACAATAAAATATTGCAAAAGTTATAACTGGACATATGATGCATATTCAAAAACATAATGTGTATTATCAAATTTTCGTGTAAACACAAAAATAAATACGAATATATTATATATATATTTTAATATTAAATAATTAATATTATTCTTTTATTCATACAACTGACAAAATATTTTTAAAAAATTAGCTAAATTTTATTTAAATTAAAATTTAAAGAAATTTTAATATAATTAGGTCAAATTTGATGGGATTTAATATAATTTTTAAATCTTAAAAAAGATTAATCTAATTTTTTTTGTAAATAATTTAATGTAAAATATTGCATCCACCCAACATCTGACAAAATATATATATATATATATATCTATCACATCATATTAGAATACACGTTGAGGTATGGTACACATTATAATACCATTTTGAGGTATGATACACAAAAACTATTTTTGCATACAGTAGTCGGACCCAGTGCTGCACTCCAATATAATCAAGCAACATTTTTTCTAACTGCACGGCCTAAAACTTGTTAGGTTTAGGCACATCCAGAAATCAATCACACACAGAAAAGACACAATATATTTATATGGTTTGACAATTGCCTACGTCCACGGAGAGATTTCACTATAGAATTTCCCGGAGGGAGATTATAGAACTCACACTCACTTTCTATAGATTTACGTACACTCTCTCTAATTGTGTCTTACTCTGTCTGTGTTGTGTTTCATCCCCTCTTCATCACCTCAATTTATACACAAATGAGAGGGAACAAAGTCAAGGAAGAGGAGTAATTGGGAGGGCTGCCACCTGCCATCTCCCCTCTTACTTCTTGACTTGGAGCCAACCTTCAATTACTCCTTCATGTGGGCTGGATATAACGATCCTAGTTTTCTCTTTCTGTATCTGTTGTATTCCGGACTTTGGTTCCGTGGAGTTGGTAGTTGTACCTATCTTATTGTCGTCCTTTGATTCCATTTGTTTGAGTTTTAGGATATGTTGGGCATGTTTCGAGCAGGTGGGTTGAGCCTTGGTCTAAAATCTTGTTGCCAAGTTTTTGGTAGTTCCACTTGAGTGGGTCGTCTAGCGCTCGAGCGAAGATTGCACACTCCCAGTATTTTGGTGCTCTGCAAAACTTCTACAAGCATGTTTTTCACGCTCGAGTGGGTTTCTTTACGCTCGACCAGGTATGTTGGCGCTCGAGCGGGTAGTACTTTGTCTGTGAAAGTTCTGGGAGGGGGAAATCTATGCTCGAGCGGACTGGTTTTTGCGCTCGAGCGGATGTACTTTATTCTTGTGTCTTGGTGCTCGAGCGGGCCTTATTGCGTCTCGAGCGGATCTAGTTTTTTGTTCTTGACGCTCGAGCATTGTGTTTTCCGCTCGAACGGACCTATCGTATATAAGAAGGCAGTGGAGCATTTTTAAATCACTTTTTACATCCTCACTCTCTCTCTTACTTTTCAAAAATGCCATTTGAGAGCTTCTCTCTCTAAAACCTCCACTTCTCTCTAAGTGTTGATCTAGCTAGGGTAATATCACACCCTTTGGCCTTTGTAAAAAAAAGTGTTGATCGTCGAGGGCTACATTTTGAACCAAAAATATCGAGATTTGGAGCATCTTCATTTTCGTCATCTCCTTCGTTGGGTTTCATCTCTTGAGGTAGGGATTCCTACTCACTCTTATGGGTTTTGACCTAGATATTGAGTTTGTTGTATAAATGGTTTTGGGTTTTGGAAACTAAGGTTTCAAATGTATAATTTTGAAAAGAGGGTTTTGTTTATTTTGGACCATAAATACGTATTTGGGTTTCAAAATGAGTATATCGATGTTATTGGTAATATATGGACTCTTGGAGTCAATATTGGGAATAAAGGGGAAAATGCCATGTTTGGGTATTTGTGGGTCATTAGTGTAATTAATGACAATTGTTGAGAAAATATAGAATTGAGTTGAATATAATGAAATTCGCTCATTATGAGATGGATTAGTGAAGTTGGATTTATTAATCGCTCACTTTTGGAAATATGGATAAATTATCTATTGACACATTTATTATCTGTTTAGAAATAATTGCCTTGGGCTACCGGTGGAGGGTAGTCGTGATTGTTATAGATAATGCATGATGATTAGGCAAACTAAAACTAATCAATGGAATGTGTCATCGAATATGACAGTTGAAAGAATACATTAACTTTATGTATTGTTTGATGATGCATATGATAATTGTTTATATGCATTGTGTTGTGTGGGAGGAGATAGGGGATGTACTCTACGGTTTAGGGGAAGATAGGGGATGGACCTCTAAACCGGTTAATGTTTGGGAGAAGATAGGGGATGGACTCTAGGGATACAGCTCATATGCTTATCCGTTGAAGTGTTGATATAACTCATATGCTTATCCGTTGAAATGTTGATATAGCTCATATGCTTATCTATGGAAGTATTGATATAGCTCATATGCTTGTCTATGGAAGTGTTGATATAGCTCATATGCTTATCTGTTGAGATGTTGATACAGCTAGTATGCTTATCTATTGTGAAATGGGAAACGTTTATTACGAATTATTATCTCATTTAGAGTGTTTGGCTAGGTTCAGAGCCATGGTTATGAATTGAGAATTGAATAAGAAATGGAAAATGAAATGAAACATGGTCACAGTTGTCATGTAATGAAAATGGTTTATGAATTGATCTATGTGAGTCAAACATTTATCAATTACTAATGTCTTAGTTACTGCTCATATTGTGTTTAGCATATTTCTACTGGGCATTGGCTCACTCTTTATGGGACATCATTTTCAGGTACAGGTAGCATGCCACCTCCAATGACATAGCTTGGATGGTTATGGGAGTTGAAGACTCTTTTTGATTATTTTGTTTGTATTACATGTATATCAAGCCCAGGGCGTATTTGTATAGAGTTAGTACTCTCTTTTTTTTAACCAAGTGTTGACTTGGAAAGCTATAAGCCCGTAGGGCATTTGCTTTTGTTGTTAACATGTAATACTGTTGTAAGAACTACTCTGATGAATAGAATTGTGTTGATTTCTCTTATATCACTGCATGTCTAAAATGATGGGTTTTGTGTATTTATTTGAGGGCGTTACAACTTGGTATTAGAGCTAGGTTTGAATACTTTGGGTACGTGGGAAGTGATTAGTATCATAATGGATTTGTCTCGCTTAATAGAGACTTAGATGTAGTGTCATATGCTATGTGTTTAATTAATAACATGCTTATGTGATTATATGGGTATGGAATATAGTTTTTAGGATGTTGATTGGATCCTTGGGTTTCTGGGAGTCTTGTTGGAAAAGCACTTGATCAATGCTGTTTCTAACCGGAACTCTAGTAACGCCTCGGGACTGTCATTATCCGGAAACAAAATTCGTAAGTGCTTATGTGTTTATGTGCTTACGTGGAGTGAATTACAGTTGTCCCTGCATTAGGACGCGAGTGTTTTAGTCTCGACACATTTATGAATGTGCTAATGTTCTTGTCACCTTTGTTAGGATGTCAGGACGAGTACGAGGATGTGGAGGGAGACGTGGTAGGCGTGGTAGGTAGGAGATGCCTTTACCGGATGATATTCCGGCACAGCAAGAGGGAGTTGGTTAGGCCAATGTGGCCGAGCCAGCGGGTCAGTAGGCTATGAGTGCCTTGGCCTGAGAGATAGCTGGAGCTTTGGGTATTCTCCAAGCTGGGAATCAAGATCAGGCCCATGTTGCTGAGGCAGGGCCTTTTTTCTTGAAGAGGGAATTCTTCTATTCTAACCCGGACGAGTTTGCTGGGGATTCGAAAGAGCCACTTAAGGCTGACGAGTGGTTGGAACAGATGGAGAAGACGTTCTAGATGCTTGGCATCGAGGACGGGGCTTTAAAGGTGACCTTGGCATCCTTCCAACTGAAGGGAGATGCGGGTCAGTGGTGAAAGTACGAGAAGGGCAATGTTGGTGGTGCGTGGGAGGCTTTTATGGGTGCTTTCTAGGGGAAGTTCTTATCTTCAACTACCAGAGAGAAGTTGAGGGAACAGTTTTGCCAGCTTAAACAGCAGGGTTTGTCAGTGGCCAAGTTTGAGGCTACTTTTACTAGCTTGTCCAGGTTTGCACCTGAGCTCGTGGCGTCCGCGGAACGCCGTTGCTTTGACTTTGAGCGGAAGTTGAGGCGTGGACTCAAATTGAGGGTTAAAGGGTCTTTTATTAGAGAGTATAGACGTTTGGTGGATGCTGCAGTTCATATGGAGATTATGATGCAGGAGGAGGATGAGGAGAAGCATAGAGGTTCCAAGAGGAGCCAAGATGGCCAGGGTGATGGCAGGAGACAGAGAGGTTTTAACCCTCAGTAGTCTCAAGGTGGTTTGGCTAGATCGACCTTTCCAGTGCCGAGTGCAGGTTCTGGGAGAGATAATTAGGGAGGTTTGACTTGTTTCACATGTGGCCAGCTGAGTCACAAGTCTTTGGTTTGCCCACAGAAGGGAGGAGGTCAGCGAGCTGCTTCTTCTTCGGCTCGACCTCAGGGCCAGAGTTAGGGCAGGGGCCAGCCACTGTCTTGCTATCCGTGTGGTCAGCCTAGGCACCTGAAGAGGTTTTGCCCGCAGTTGAGTGCCACTTCGGGAGCGTCTGGTTCTAGGCAGACGCAGAGTTATCACCCAGCTCAGTCTGTGCAGGCCTCGAGGGCCAATCCGGGAGCTTCGTCGTCGATCGGTCTGCTTTTTGCTCCTAGAGGTGGCAGTGGATCGAGGGGCCTCTGAGCGTGTATGCTATTACCACGCAGGACCTAGTACCGGCTCCATCAATTGTGAGAGGTACCTTTTTGTTTTGCAACTCGGTTGCTAGTGTGTTGATTGATACGGGTGTATCTCATTCTTTTGTATCTGCTGCATTCACATCTGTGTTGGAGTTAGAGTTGGCACAATTAGCATCTCCTATATGTGTTGTGTATCACCTGTTGGGGGTGAATTGATTTTGAAACACGGATGTAGAGGTTGTGATATAGAGGTCGCCGACCGTAGGCTTCCGTTTCCTCTTGTTGTTATGCCCATGACGGGTTTTCATGTTATTTTGGGTATGGACTGGCTATCGTCATACTGGGCAGTTATTGATTGCTACCGCCAGAGGGTCACAGTATGTACCTTGAGCGAGGAGTGTTTCAATTTCTTGGGGGATCGGGTTGGTAGTGTATTGCCACCGGTGTATGATCCGCGAGGGCGGGGCGAGCTTAGTGGTCTTCTTGCTAGCCTTTTGAGTAGTGAGTGTGATGAGACCCAGATTGTATTACCGAGAGTGGTTAGTGAGTATTCGGATGTCTTTCCTGAGATCTCGTTAGCTTGCCACCTCACCGAGAGATAGAGTTCTCTATTGATTTAGTGCCCGGCATGGCGCCGATTTCTATGGCACCTTATCATTTTGCCCCAGCCGAGTTGAGTAAGTTGAAGATTCAGCTCCAGAAGTTGTTAGATAAGGGTTTTGTTCGCCCTAGCGTTTCGCCGTGGAGAGCACCGGCCCTCTTTGCTAAAAAGAAGGATGGTGCCTTGAGACTTTGTATCGACTATCGGAAGTTGAATCGGGCTACGATCAAGAATAAGTACCCTATGCCTCGTATAAATGATTTGTTTGACCAGTTGAAGGGTCCCGTTGTTTCTCTAAGATAGACTTGAGATCGGGTTACTACCAGTTAAGGGTCAGGGAGGAAGATATTCCGAAGACGGTATTCCGTACGCAATATGGCCATTATGAGTTTCTGGTGATGCTATTTGGGCTTACCAATGCACCGACAGTCTTTATGGACTTGATGAACCGGATCTTTCCAGTATTCTTAGATCGATTTGTGGTCGTCTTCGTGGACGACATTCTTATCTATTCGCCTTCTGAGGAGGAGCACGAGGTACACTTGAGAGTGGTGCTTGAGCTGCTTAAAGCCCATAGGCTGTACGCCAAGTTCGGGAAATGTGAGTTCTGGCTAGGAGAAGTCAAGTTCTTAGGCCATGTGGTATCTGGGGAAGGGGTGTCTGTTGATACATCCAAGGTTGAGGCAGTGCAAGATTGGTCACAGCTTAAGAGTGTTTTTAAGATCTGCAGTTTTCTGGGATTAGCTGGGTATTATCGCCGGTTTGTGAAGGATTTCTCCAGGCTAGCTTCGCCGTTGACTAGATTGGCGCGGAAAGGGGTCAAGTTTGTATGGAGTGAGACTTGTGAAAAGTCGTTCCAAGAGCTGAAAGTTAGATTGACCACCGCTCCGGTTTTGATTATTCCGGAGAGAGGGTTGGGTTATGCGGTTTATTGTCATGCCTCATGAGAGGGTTTGGGTTGCGTGTTAATGCAAGGGGGGAAAGTGGTAGCCTATGGCTGACGTCAGTTGAAAATACATGAGAAGAATTACCTTACGCATGATCTTGAGTTAGCAGCCGCAATTTTTGCCTTAAAGATTTGGAGGTACTACCTTTATGGTGAGAAGTTCGAGGTGTTCTCGGACCATAAGAGTTTGAAGTACCTGTTTACACAGAGAGACTTGAATTTGAGGCAGAGAAGGTGGATGGAATTCATTGAGGATTATGATTTCGAGTTACACTATCACTCGGGAAAGGCCAATGTTGTGGTCGATGCCCTTAGTAGGAAATCCATTAGCAAGGTAGCTTGTATAGCCATCCGGGAATGGGAGATGTTGGGTGCACTTGGCGAGTTTGATTTGCTTCTGGGTAAATCCGTTGAGGCTGCGGCCTTGTTTTCTAGTTGTTTCACAGCCTACACTCGTGACTCGAGTGTTAGAGGCACAGAGAGGTGACCTTGAGGTAGAATCCCTCCGAGAGAAGATCTCCAGTGGGAAGGTTGAGAAAGGTTTGACGGTGTATCCCGACTTGAGTGTGAGATACAGAGACCGTTTGTTTGTGTCAGAGTCTTGCCGAGAGGAAGTGCTCCGAGAGTTTCACCATTTACGCCTTGCGGTGCATCCGGGAGGCACTAAGATGTACCATGATTTGGGTCGCCAGTTTTGGTGGCGGGGTATGAAGATTGATGTAGCGGTTTTTGTGTCGAAGTGCCTTACTTGTCAGCAAGTGAAGGCCGAGCATCGGAGGCCAGCGGGTTTGTTGCAATCCTTGCCTATTGCCGAGTGAAAGTGGGAGCATGTCACTATGGACTTCGTTGTAGGTCTTCCGAGGACTCAGCGGGGTAGTGATGCTATTTGGGTGGTTGTAGACCGGTTGACTAAGTCGGCGCACTTTATCCCTATGCGCGTGAGAGATTCGGTAGATTTTCTGGCCGACTTGTATATTCGGGGCATAGTGAGGTTGCACGGAGTCCCAGTGACGATCGTCTCAGATAGGGACCCTCGTTTTACTGCTAGGTTGTGGCAGAGTTTGCAGAGTGCCTTGGGCACTAGGTTGACCTTTAGTACGGCATTTCATCCTCAGACTAACGGGCAGTCCGAGTGTACTATTCAGATCCTTGAGGATATGCTTCGAGGTTGTGTCCTTGATTTTAGTGGGACGTGGGAGAGGCACTTGCCATTGGTGGAGTTTGTCTACAACAACAGTTTTCAGTCGAGTATCGGTATGGCACCGTTTGAGGCCTTGTATGGCCGACCGTGTAGGTCTCCAGTTTGTTGGGCCGAGGTGGGTGATGCACCTTTGTTGGGTCTGGAGTTGGTTAGGGAGACAACAGAGAAAGTTGAGCTTATCCGTAGGAGGCTTGTTACAGCCCAGAGTCGCCAAAAGAGTTATGCCGACCGTAGGAGGAGGCCTTTGGTTTTTGAGATAGGTGACCATGTCTTTCTAAAGATATCACCTAGTCAAGGTTTGATGAGGTTTGGGAAGAGTGGGAAGTTATCCCCTCGGTTTATCAGTCCCTTTGAGATCCTTGAGAGGATTTGGGAGGTTGCTTATCGTTTAGCTTTGCCACCTCAGTTGTCCGGAGTGCATGACGTGTTTCATGTGAGTATGCTTCAGAAGTATAAGCCGGATCCGTCCCATGTGTTAGATTGGACCAACTTAGAGGTAGATGAGGATGCCTCGTATGAAGAGAGACCGGTTCGGGTCTTGGATAGGCGGGATCAAGTCTTGCGTGGCAAGACCATTCCCTTGGTAAAGGTCTTCTGGAAACATCACGGAGTGGAGAAAGCCACTTGGGAACGTGAGTTGGAGGTCCGCAAGAAATATCCGGACTTGTTTGTAGACGTGTAATCATGCATTGGAAATCTTGTAATCTTATTGAACCTTAAGAGCATTATATATGTCTCAAGTTGTAAAACATTGTGAATGTTTTGGTTTATGGAAGTATTGTAGAACTTGCCTTGAAATGGAAGTTTGTTATAACATTGTATATGTTGAATGTATTGTAGAAATGGAGATATACCATGAATGTGGAATATGATACAGAATTGTGAAACATGTATGCAGAAATTGATGAATTTTGAGGAAAGCATGTTGTTAATACATATTGAGATATGTGGTAAATTGCCTCTTGAATAGAGATGGAATGACCGAAAATGGGTCGAGTTGTTAAATTTTTCATTGTAATGATGTTGGAAATTGAGAAAATCTTGTTTTTGAAAAACTTGTATTTAATTTCGGGGACTTAATTCTTTAAGGGGGGAAGGTTATAATGATCCCGATTTTCCCTTTCTGTATCTATTGTATTCCGGACTTTGGTTCCGTGGAGTTGGTAGTTGTACCTATCTTATTGTCGTCATTTGATTCCATTTGTTTGAGTTTTAGGATATGTTGGGCATGTTTCGAGCAGGTGGGTTGAGCCTTGGTCTAAAATCTTGTTGCCAGGTTTTTGGTCGTTCTGCTCGAGCGGGTCGTCTAGCACTCGAGCAAAGATTGCACACTCCCAGTATTTTGCTGCTCTGCAAAACTTCTGCAAGCATGTTTTTCACGCTCGAGCGGGTATGTTGGTGCTCGAGAGGGTAGTACTTTGTCTGTGAAAGTTACGGGAGGAAATCTCGCTCGAATTGGTTTCGGCCGGCGGCCGTGTGCGCTTGAGCGGATCCAGTTTTTTGTTCTTGACGCTCGAGCGTTGTGTTTTCCACTTGAGCGGACCTTTCGTATATCAGAAGGCAGTTGGGCATTTTTAAATCACTTTTTACATCCTTACTCTCTCTCTCTCTTACTTTTCAAAAACACCATTTGAGAGCTTCTCTCTCTAAAACCTCCACTTCTCTCTAAGTGTTGATCTAGCTAGGGTAATATCTCACCGTTTGGCCTTTGTAAAAAAAGTGTTGATCGTCGAGGGCTACACTTTGAACCAAAAATATCGAGATTTGGAGCATCTTCATTTTCGTCATCTCCTTCGTTGGGTTTCATCTCTTGAGGTAGGAATTCCTACTCACTCTTATGGGTTTTGACCTAGATATTGAGTTTGTTGTGTAAATGGTTTTGGGTTTTGGAAACTAAGGTTTCAAATGTATAATTTTGAAAAGAGGGTTTTGTTTATTTTGGACCATAAATACGTATTTGGGTTTCAAAATGAGTATATGGATGTTGTTGGTAATATATGGACTCTTGGAGTCAATATTGGGAATAAAGGGGAAAATGCCATGTTTGGGTATTTGTGGGTCATTAGTGTAATTAATGACAATTGTTGAGAAAATATAGAATTGAGTTGAATATAATGAAATTCGCTCAATATGAGATGGATTAGTGAAGTTAGATTTATTAATCGCTCACTTTTGGAAATATGGATAAATTATCTGTTGACGCATTTATTATCTGTTTAGAAATAATTGCCTTGGGCTACCGGTGGAGGCTAGTCGTGATTGTTATAGATAATGCATGATGATTAGGCAAACTAAAACTAATCAATGGAATGTGTCATCGAATATGACAGTTGAAAGTATACATTAACTTTATGTATTGTTTGATGATGCATATGATAATTGTTTATATGCATTGTGTTGTGTGGGAGGAGATAGGGAATGTACTCCACGGTTTAGGGAAAGATAGGGGATGGACCTCTAAACCGGTGAATGTTTGGGAGAAGATAGGGGATGGACTCCGGGGATACAACTCATATGCTTATCCGTTGATGTGTTGATATAGCTCATATGCTTATCTGTTGAAATGTTGATATAGCTCATATGCTTTCTGTTGAGATGTTGATACAGCTAGTATGCTTATCTATTGTGAAATGGGAAACATTTAATATGAATTATTATCTCATTTAGAGTGTTTGGCCAGATTCTGAGCCATGGTTGTGAATTGAGAATTGAATAAGAAATAGAAAATGAAATGAAACATGGTCATAGTTGTCATGTAACGGAAATGGTTTATGAATTGATCTATGTGAGTCAAACATTTATCAATTGCTAATGTCTTAGCTACTGCTCATATTGTGTTTAGCATATTTCTACTGGGCATTGGCTCACCCTTTATGGGACATCATTTTCAGGTACAGGTAGCATGCCACCTCCAAGGATATAGCTTGGATGGTTATGGGAGTTGAAGACTCTTTTTGATTATTTTGGTTGTATTACATGTATATCAAGCCCAGGGCTGATTTGTATAGAGTTAGTACTCTCTTTTTTTGTAACCAAGTGTTGACTTGGAAAGCTGTAAGCCCGTAGGGCATTTGCTTTTGTTGTTCACATGTAACACTATTGTAAGAACTACTCTGATTAATAGAAATGTGTTGATTTCTCTTATATCACTGCATGTCTAAAATGATGGGTTTTGTGTATTTATTTGAGGGTGTTACACTGGAGCCAACAATTCTCCCCCTTCACGTCTATATGGATAACTGAATTTTTACTTGAAGTCCATCCCAATCAGATTCTTGTAAACTTCCAGTTTGTCTCTGGTGACAACCTTGGTCATTATGTCAGAAGGATTCTTGTCTGTGTGAATCTTCACTAGTTTCATCAACTGCTTTTCCATCACTTCTCATATCCAATGATATCGGACATCAATTTGCTTTGTATGTGAATGGTACATGGAATTCTTGCTCAGATCAATTGCACTCTGACTATCACAATGTATCTTGTACTCTTCTTGCTGTAGATCCAATTCTTGGAGAAACTGTTTTAACCATAACATTTCCTTTCCAGCATCTACGGCAGCAATGTACTCTACCTTTGCTGTAGATAAAGCAACACACTTTTGTAGTTTGGACTGCCATGAAATAGCTCCCCCTGCAAAGGTGAATAAAAATCTTGATGTAGACTTTCTACCATCAAGATCACTTGCCATATCGGCATCTGTAAAACCCTCCAAAATTGGTTCAGCTCCTCCATAACATAGACACATCTTTGAAGTTCCCTTCAAGTACCAAAGAATCCATTTGACTACCTCCCAATGCTCTTTTTCCGAATTGGCGAGGAATCTGCTCACAACGCCAACTGCGTGAGCTATATTTGGTCGAGTACACACCATTGCATACATCAAACTCCCTCTTGCAGATGAGTAGGGAATTGCCTCCATCTCTTCTCTTTCATTTGTAGATGAGGGACAAGAACTCTTGCTCAGCTTGAAATGGTTAGCCAGCGGAGTATTGACTGGCTTGGCATCTTTCATGTTGAACCTTTCAATCACCCGTTCAACATATTTTCCTATGATAGCCATATTTTCTTGGCTTTCTTGTCACAAACAATCTTCATGCCAAAAATCTGCTGTGCTGGGCCTAAATTCTTTATGTCAAAATATTGCGACAAGTCATTTTTCAACTTGTTGATCATAGCAGTATCCTCTCCGATGATCAGCTTATTATCGACATACAACAGTAAGATGATGAAGTTTCCATCCGAAAACCTTCGAAAATATACAAACTGGCATGCTATCGTTCTTGTGTACTCGTGATCCACCATGAATGAATCAAACTTCTTGTACCATTGCCTCGGTGCCTACTTCAGGCTATAGAGACTCTTCTTTAGTTTGCAAACTCGATTTTCTTTTCCTTTAACTTCAAATCCTTCTACCTGCTTCATATAGATCTCTTTCTCCAAGCCACCATGGACAAAGGCAGTCTTGACATCCATCTGTTCTACCTCCATATTCAAGCGAGCTGCTAATCCCAGAGCTACTTGAATGGAAGTCATCTTCACAACTGGAGAGAAGATCTCATCAAAAATCAATTCCTTTCTTCTACCCAAAACCTTTGACCCCCTAGTGAGCTTTATGCTGCAATATTTTACCGTTGCCATCTTTCTTCGATTTGTACACCCATTTGTTTTTCAATGCCTTCCTGTCCTTTGGAAGTGAAACAAGCTCATAAGTGTGGTTATTCTACAAAGAACTCATCTCCTCCTTCATGGCTTGCATCCAGCAATCTTTCTCTGTATGACTCTTTACTTCCAAAAAACTCTCAGGCTCCCCCTCATCAGTAATCAGAATATACTGAGAAGCGGGATATTTGGTTGATGGCACGACAACTCTTCCAAATCTTTGCAACTGAGGCCCAGTTGCCTCTAGTTGAGGGGGTTGCTCCCCCTACTCAACACCCTTTTCATCCGGGTCTTCATCTATTTCCTCTTGATTCTCAATTTCTAGCATAGGATCCTGCAACTTTGGCACTTCTTGTTGCACATCATCACATCTAGCATTTTGTGATGGCTTGTGAGATGGGAACAAGTTTGGAGTGATGATATCTCTAAACTTTGCAGACTTCTCAAAATCTGCTACTGTCTGGTTTTCTAGGAACACAACATCTCTGCTCCTGAACATCCACTTGTTCATTGGGTCCCACAACTTGTATCTAAATGCTGTATCTGAATAGCCCACAAATATACATGGAGTGGACTTGTCATCAAGCTTCTGTCTATTTTCCTTGGAGATGTGTGTGAACACGTTACATCCGAAGACTCTTAAGTGAGAATATGATATCTTTCTTCTGGACAAGACTTCTTCAGGTATCGCAAAATTCAACAGGACTGAAGGCCACTTGTGGATGAGATAAAAGGCTGCAGGGGCAGCTTCAGCCCAGAATGACTTTGGCAACTTTGTGATTCTGAGCATGCATTTAACTCTTTCAATAATAGTGCGGTTCACCATTTCTGCCACACCATTGTGTTGTGGGGTATCAGGAACTGTTGTCTCGTGCCGGATACCTCTGTAAGCACAAACATCCGAGTATACCATACTGAGCACTTTTATTTTCCTCTTGCTCGTTGAACTGAATGATATTCGATGCTGCTTTCCATAAAGGCAATGATCACACGGCTTCATGGCACTCCCTTTGGATAAGGGTATCTTGGATTGCTTTGCCAACAGATGCAATCTCTTCTCACTCATGTGAGCTAGTCTTTTGTGCCATAAGTCTGGTGACTCATTGTCTTCTACTGCATTAAAACTTCCCAGACAGATCTTCGTTTGAGTCTTGTACAGTGTTGAAGACATCTCTCCTCTGGCGATTGTCAAAGCTCCTCCGTCAGCTTCCAACGGCCATTTTCGAATGTACTTGTATAGCTTTATCGGATCAGGGCGCTTTCGAAGATAAGATTGAGGTGCAAATCTGGAACATGCCTCACATCTTTGAGTACCAGCTTGTGGATGTTAATTGAACTAGCTTGTTTTGCCCCTTTTACACTGCTCTGCACCTCTGAAGACTGCACAAGTCTCAAGGATGCTTCTGAACCACTCCCTGAGTGTTGTGGGAGGTCACCGGCCAAGGGATATGGCCACCGGCCATAGGGAACTGGTCATTGACCATTTGTTCTGCTATCGGCCCACAATGTATGGCCGATCGGCACTGAAAGTAGTCGACTGGCCATCTCTTCCTGCAGAATTCTATTTTTGCTACAGCAGAGGACAAACAGAGAATGGCAATGCATTTTCAAGGTAATATTTGCATCACCACCCTCCTTATCATGTTTAAGACTCTGAGGAGTATGGTTCTCGTACCTCGGGCCATCAATCACGCGTTTCAACGCATGATAGCCAAAGGAGCCATGTGTGCAAGTCAATGTACAATGAATGCACAAAACACATGAATGCCTATCATTCTATCATGTTGGATCAAGAATGTCGGCGACCGAGGATTGAGGTGCGTTTCGTCACTTCAAGTACGAACGTTCCTCATTGCTCGTGTTTGGTTTGACACCCCAAACCAAACACAATGCAATGCATGTATGCCAAATACAATGAAATACGGAAACGCAATACTATGTGACCTAAGCATGCCAAATGCGATAGGACTTGAATATGCACATATGGCTAAGGTAACAAGCATGTCAAATGCAATGCAACCTAAACCTACAATGCAACCAAATGCAAGCTAGCAAGCATGCAAAATGCAAACTAAGCATATGATGCACTAAGCATGCAACAACATGTCATGGACCAAGTATACAATGATGCGCAATTAAACTAGCATGCTACAACATGCAATTTTACCAAATATACAACAAACATGCAACAACATGCAAGGCAAGCATGCAACAACATGGGGGGATGATCTTAAACCAAGATGGACAACTCTCAAATAGGTCCAAATCGGTGGCCAAAATGCTATGGAAATGAGGACAAATGCACATGCAAAGATGCATGCCAATTGGCCTAACACTTAGGCATAGGAAGGAAACTTTTAGGCATGCTTAAAAGGAATGAAAGGCATGCAAATGTGACAACATTACATGCTCTGAAATGATGCTAAGAGTGATGCCAAATCACATAAAGCATGGCATGCCTAAGGCTTAAAGCCTAAGACTAGTTAAGGGATTTGAACGAAAGCTATCCAAAACAAGGGGCATATGGTAAGCATAACCCAAAACAGTACTAAATCATGGCAAAGTGAGCCTAAAACATGCAATAACCAAAGCCAAAACAAGCTATAACAAAGGGGCAAAACATGAGGCATTCAATGCCACCAAAGAGGTATCACACTACACCCAATACAACCAAACACGGCATGATCTAAACAACCAAAATTAGAGTTATGGCATGTTACAACAAACTCAAAAACCCACTTAGATGGCATCTAAATGACCTAAGCATAGAGGCATGCACAACGACCCGATCATAGAGCATAAGACACCAACTCTTCAAAGCATTGAAAGGATGACAAATGCAAGCATACAAGCATGAAATATGGACTGAAATAACATGATAAATGATTCCAAATCACTGAAACGGGCCAAGTAAAGCATGCTAGAGGATTCAATACTCAACGCCTACAAGCTAGATTGCATGGCAGCTATACAAAGCAAGTCATGGATGACCAAGACAACCAAAATCAGACCTCAAGCATACGAAAACATGGATAAAAGCTTCTTGAAGTTTAGCCAAAATCATGCTAGAAAGACATGTTGCAACATGATGCATGTTAGGCCAAATCATGGGATTGCAAGACAAGTATATGAAGCATGCATGATGTGTCTAAACCAAGTCAAAACAAAGGCATATCATGGCAAAACAAAGCCCAATATATACTGAAATGAAGCTAAAACAAGCTAAGCACATATGCGACAAACATAAGCCATTTATGCAAGCATTAAAGACACAAGGAGAGGGGGGTGTCCCTCTCCTATTCAAGACCTCAAAACCACTTCTCCACCACTAAAAATCCTCTCAATTTCAGTGGTGAGAAGGTCAAAGTGACATGGTTCCAAAGCTTGCAAGGAAATGCACAAAATAAGGCCAAACATGGCCTAAGAGGGGGTAGACAACCCCCAACCAAAAAGTGACCTTAAACAATCATCTTAAGGATACAAAATTAGAATTTTTTATAGTTTATAGCTAAGCTTAAAACAATATGAAAGATAGGCTAAAAGCTCATGCAAGAAAGGGGTATCTAAAGTAGTTTGATTACCGTTGAAGAACACCTCCAAGAATACCAACTCCAGCAACTTTCTTGGATCAAAACCAGCCTAAGAACTTCAAAAACAACTCCTTAGTACCTCAGCAACTCAAGGAAGGTGTAACACTAGGTGCCTTAGTGCAAAAATATGAACAAAATACACTTTTGATCACAAACACACACACAAACCTAGAGAGAGACAGATATAGAGAGGAGAGCTTATATCTAACTTCTATATCAAGTTCTTTTAACCCCTGAGAAGGGAGGAGGGCCTCCCCTCTTATAGAAATTCACATTTGCAAAGCTTCTTGGAGAAGCTAAACAAGGCTGAAATCCCTCCATACACGTGTATGGAGGGGGTAATTGTGCGTGCCAGTTGTGCCAGCTGGCAAAAAATATCTTCCAAAAGCAGATGGAAAGGGGTCGGCCGGAAAATATGGCCGATTGACCAACAAAGCTGGCCGATCGGCCAAAGATAGTGCCGATCGGCTAACACTGCTGGCCGATGGCAAGAAAAAGGGGCCGGTGGCTTCATGCCTTGGCCGATGGGTTGAGGGGATGGCCAACAAGCCACCCTCTTCCCTTAGGAGCAAAAACACAAGTGTTTGGTCCACAACCAAGCACAAAACAGTCAGGTTGAGAGATCTTGAGGCAAGGCGCGCGGTAGAGACGTATGAGAACTCAAAACGAACACCAGCACGGATGATCACTGAGTGTTCAAACGGTGACATCCAAGTCTTGAGGACGGTCAAAAATGGGGTGTCTACACTACCCAATTGAGGCCCCTTTCGAGTTTGAAGCAGATCCAACTGCGTTAAAAGTGAGCAAGCTTGAAAAGCTATTCAAGAAGGCTTAAGGCGTAAAATCCATTTTGGACATAGAGGATGGATACACCGACTCGGCCGTGACTCTGCCAGACCGGTTCAAGATGCCACATATCGACCGCTTCTATGGCTCTGGAGACCCGATGGTGCACCTCCACCTATTTTCTGATATCCTGAGGCCAATGGGCTTGACCATAGTGCAGAAGCTGTCACTATTCGGTCGAACCATGTTTGGGATAGCCGCAATCTGGTATGCGAAATTGGAGAACTCTGTGAAACAGAACTGGGAAGAGATGGCTGAGGCCTTCATTGCTCAATACTCCTATAACACAGATCGAGGTCACAACTCGAGATCTTGAAGTCACCTGCCAAGAGCTAAATGATGGTTTTTCAGAGTTTGTGACGAGATGAGGGCAAAGTCCTAGATGGTGACTACAAGGCCTTCTGACAAAGACCAGATAAGGATGGTTGTGTCGGGTCGGGTCGGGTCGGGTTCGACCGATTAACATTCAGATGAGGCTGACGTGGCAGTGACATGGCGATGAGGTGGCGTTGATGTGGCACTGACGTGGTGCTGATGTGGCACTGTCGTGTCACTGATGTGGCATTGACACGTGGCAGTGACGTCACTATTACGCACAGAACACTCTTATTCTTCCTTCTACCACACGTAGGGCATGTGTATGCGACTGGAATGACATGCCAGTAAAAGTAATGGCACATGAAGTGCATGGCAGCAACTGGGCTTCACTCGCTTTCTTTAGGTAGCGTGTGAGGACACGTAGAGCTTCATTTACGGCTCTGCTTTGCAGTTCTAGACTCCTCTCATCGAGAGCTTCCTCTCAATATGCTCAAAAGTGAATTTCGAGCAACTTGATTTTTGACAGTTTCTGAAAAACATACCCTATTTTTTCAAAAATCAACCAACGAGGCTCTGATACCACTTGTTAGGTTTAGGAGCACCCAGAAATCAATCACACACAGAAAAAGACAAAAGATATTTATGTGGTTCGGCAATTGTCTACGTCCACAGAGAGATTTCACTATAGAATTTCCTGGAGGGAGATTATAGAACTCACATGCACTTTCTATAGATTTATACACACTCTCTCTGATTCTGTCTTGCTCTGTCTGTGTTGTGTTTAATCCCTTCCTCATCACCTCAATTTATACACAAATGAGAGGGAACAAAGTCAAGGAAGAGGAGTAATTGGGAGCCCTTCCTACTTCTTGACTTGGAGCCAACCTCCTACTACTCCTTCATGTGAGTTACAGCTAGCAAAACTTTGCGGTCATATTCACCCAAAAAAATCTTTATGGTCGCTGTGTCCCTAAATTCACCCAATTTTTTTTTTTGTGGTCACTGTCTCCCTAAGTTAATTTATCATTTTTAAAAATTACTCTTAATAATGTGTTTAATAAATGTGAAATTTTGATTTTTCAATTATTTCATCATGTGGGATCTAATCTCAATAGCGCATCATTAGAGATCATTTAAAAGTAATAAATTAAGTCAAATAGGATATACGCATAATTACAGAGTCTTATTTATTTATTTATTTTTGTGAATATTCTAAAAAATTTAACTAGTTAGGAAAGTAATGAACTTTTCAAACTATTTATCAAAATAATTGCTTTTTTTAATTACAAAAAATGAAGGATAAGATGAGGAATGTAATAAAAAAAAACTCATTGTTGATATGCTTACAGATATCTCCATCTAAAATATAAGTACTAATATGTAAGGTAATGTTTGTTTGGCGAATTAGGTTGGATGAGATCATGAATACGGTGTGAGTGAATAAGGAGATTAGTAATGTGGTGATATTAATTTGGAAAGGATAAAGATTGTTTATTTGTATATAATTATGAAATTACATAAATACCCTCAACCTAACCAATGTTAGAATAATTACAATATATATATAATGAATATAAAATGAATATGAGAGACAACCCACGTAGGGTGTCTTGTGTCTTGCCCCTTACATTTTTTCATTTCATGCTAATGATGATTTGATAAAGTGTAAAGAGAAGTCAGCATTTATGAAAATTCATATCTTCTCCGCCAACAATCCGTGGACAAATTCTTAAATCCCATACGTTAATCCGAACGTTGTAAATGATTATTAATCTGTCTAGACTATCAATTCGTCCATTATTTGCCGTCCAAACAATTCGTCCATTATAGGCACACCCCATTAATAGTCCAATCCTAAACAAACATGCCATAAATGTGATCCCGATAAGCTTAATAGCTATTCTCAAACAATTTGTAACATTCAGTAAGATGTCTAATTTAAATCAACCAAAACTCTCGTATAAACGATATTGATGAAAGTGTTAGTCAGACAAGATTAAATTCGACCAGCTAATGAATAAAAAACAATACTTAATATAAATGTATTTTAAAATATATTTTATTTAGGGTAAGCTACAAATATATCTCTAAAATTTATTTAATTTACATATTGTTCTTTATGATTTTGAAAATTACATCCTACTCCTTCAAGTTTCTAATCATATAATAAATAACTCTTTTTATTAATGTATCATCAAATCAATTAATAGTTTTTAAAAAAATCATAAATGTATTTCAATTAACAATTAACAATTCAAAGGTACTAAAAATTTGAACCTTCCAAGGTCAAAAGCTCTGTTAGCAAAATTCATTTGGCCATGTTATCCCTTGGCATAGAAACTAGGTACTAAAAAACAATTCAAATAATTTTATTGTTATATAGGAGAATAAATAAAAATTTAGAGCAAATTAGACTAACGGTCCCTATAGTTTGAGTGTTGTGCCACTTTGGTCCCATAGGAGAGCAATGGATTTCACACGTGAATCGATATTTACATATGGGTCGAACTGTATTTCCTTGTGTGGCGTAATGGATTTCACACGTGGATTTTACTTGTGTGACGTAATGCATTTTTTCATATTTGTCTATACGATGATTTTCCCTTGATTTTCATGTGTGTTGTAACAGATTTATGCGTGAATCGATATTTTAATGTGGGTCGTACTACATTTCCTCGTGTGGCGTAATGGAATTCATGCTTAGATTTTATTGCTTTTCCTTGTGTGGCGTAATAAATTTCACGCATACATTTTACTTGTGTGCTGTAATGCATTTCTTCCTGCCTTCCATGTTTGTCATAATGGATTTCCATATGTGTTGTAATGGATTTTCATATGTGCCATTATGGATTTTATGTGTGACAACCTCCCATAGAACGTCGCAACAACCATAGTCTATCCTAACTCCACCATCAGATTATCCATCCCATTTTACCCGGTTCACACAATAGCAACCTCATTCACATTCACTATTATGTGAACATAACGGACTATGTTTATCTTGTCACAAAAACATCTCCTTACATATTGTTCCTTATGATTTTTGAAAATTAGATCTTACTCCCTTAAGTTTCTAATCATACAATAAATAACTCTTTTTATTAATGTATCATCAAATCAATTAATAATTTTTAAAAATATCAAAAATTTATTTCAATTAACAATTAACAATTCAAAGGTACTAAAAATCTGAACCTTCCAAGGTCAAAAGCTCTGTTAGTAAAGTTCCTTTGGCCATGTTATCTCTTGGCATAGAAACAAGGTACTAAAAAATAATTCAAATAATTTTATTGTTATATATAAAAATTTAGGACGAATTATACTAACGGTCCCCATAGTTTGAGTCTTGTGTCACTTTGGTCTCATAGGAGAGTAATGGATTTCACGCGTGAATCGATATTTATATGTGGGTCATACTGTATTTCCTTGTGTGGCGTAATGGATTTCACGCGTGGATTTTACTTGTGTGCCGTAATGCATTTTTTAATGTTTTCCTATACTATGATTTTCTCCTGATTTTCATGTGTGTCATTATGGATTTTACGCGTGAATCGATATTCCCATTTTTTCATATTTGACTTTTAGTTAAATTAGTTTCTATTTTTTCAAAAGTCAAATATGGCTACAACTTTGATATCATTATTAAGCCAATCCATTAAATCAAAAAATCCAAAACTAAAAATATTTCATATATTAAATACGTCGATTACACATTAAAAGTCTATCAACCACTCATTACATGATCATCATCCAAACACATAATAAAAATTAATTTGGTAAATAAATAAATAAATGTCTAAAAGATTTATCAATTTTACATAATTTTATCTTTGGTGAGTACCAATTATTTTTAAAAATTCAAAAATATTTTTTTGATATTTATTTTTGTCAAATTAGTTTATATTTTATCAAATTGACGACTTTACCCTTGAATTATAGGCACTGTTAGTGTAATTCGCCTAAAAATTTATTTTTTTTCTATTAATTTTATTAAATAAAAAATTCAAATAAGGGATCACACAATGGAGGATCACAAAAAACCTTGAAAAGTTAAAGATCATCACACAACCTCAAATCACCTCCATCTTCTTCAGTAAACTTATATATACGGGCATTAAGATTATTATTTTTAGACAAGCTCACTTCTTCTTCTTCTTGTGTTTTTTTCCTTTTTTCAGCATTACTACTAGTCCTTATGGCCAATCCACATAATGGGCATGGCACATTAGCTGATGAATCATGGCAAGCTATATTTTATAATAACAACACAGGATTACCATCAAATATTTATAGCAACTACTACAGATGAACGTGACTCCCTGGATGAATCGATGGAGTCACTTTGCAGGAGATCTGGTCACACTGGTGAACTTTCTATTTTTAATTTTTTTTTGCTGACTATCTGTTGAAATTATTTTCTATCTGTTCCATTTTTTTTAACTATCTATTCAAATTTATATCTATTTGTTGAATTTTTTTCCTTATCTGTTCAATTCTTTTCCCTATCTTTTTAAATTTTCTAGTTTTCTCTTTTTAATTTTTCCTTTCTGTTGATATTCTTTTTCCTCTCTCTAATTAGTAAGAGAAACCCAACATAGTTTTGAGAAGAAATGAACAACTACATACCTCTCCTATAATACAATGGGAGAGAACTAAACACCACAGAGGATATTAAACTCCATTACAAAATAGTTGAATCCATAACCTCATACCACAAAGTGATGGAAGTGACTTTTTTTAGTGACTTTTTACGAAAACGCATGAAAAAAAAAATAGACAAAGTGAAAATGAATCTTTAACTCTTTTGTATAATTTTATGACTGTATTACTTGTTGCCAAATGAGACTTTAGTCAAAATAGCTATTCAAAAATCCACTTTTCTATTTTAGCTAACTACTTTATCAATATATATTTTTGTTAAACTTTCGTTTTTTATAGTATCAAATACTAGAAAATACAAGAAATATTTTTCGGGCAAACAAACGGAGCATGAGTGAAAAAATATCTTGTATTTTTCTTCTTGTGAACACTCGTTGACTAGATCTTTATATATGACTAAAGATTCAAAATCTATACAAAAAGAATTTTCTTAAAAACTGTTTTACCATCCAAGGAGCTTCTAGCCTAGCGATTATCAACCCATTAAGGATTGAACGTTTTTCAAATGTACATTGCAATAATTTATATACTAATGGGCCTTTGATTTATTTATTTAAACAATACTTTGCTATATTATTAAATAAACGTAAACCTATTGAATCATATGTAAATTATACAGGCAATCATTAAAAATTAATAATAACTATGGATTTGGGTTTAATTTTATATTATATAACTCATATGTGTATAAATATATATATTTATGCACTTTATCTATTTTTGCTATTATATAAAGCCTACATCTAAATTAATGTAGACATGTAGTATTTTCATATTTTTTACATAGTTCAAATAAAAATCTTCAATTCAATAGATAAAGTTACATGACACTAGATAAATAATTTATAATTTATAATTCTTAAGTAAATCCAGCTTTTAAAATGTCTCTACGATGATGAGATAGTTGACAATTTCACAACTATAGATTATGAATTGGATATCTCCATTCCATTCCACCTAATATAATAGAGAGTAATGTTTTAAAAACCAAACATGTGAACGAACTGGAGAAGGGATTGGATGGACAGATTATCGGTTCAACTGTCGTGTTGAACCGAAATGAAACCGTGACATCATAATTATATATATTGTATGAGCATGAAATAATCTTCTCGTATAATCCTGTTGATCAAGCTTGCACTCCTCCAAATGTCGTCACTTTGTTACGTGAAAACACAAACGTGAGCTAGCTGGCAGGTGTGTGCCGGAAATCTTTCTGATGCCTAAGTCAGCAAATAGACAATAGACACAAAAGCTCCGTGTATTCTAGAGTAAAAATTGTGATACCTGTACATAAGTCCTGCTATGAGCTTTTATAGATTCTATCTGGCACAATCCTAGTAGGACTCCAACTCTCCTTAGTAGAGTCCTCCTAGGAGTCACAAAGATACAACTTTATCTTTTTATACCCTCCTCACTACCTAACCAAGTAAGATGGTTCAACCGCGGTTTGGTAATAGTACAACCGAGCTAACACTGGCCAGTTTGACACCAGTTTAAACCGCGCTCACTTAGCTCGGTGCTATCCTGGGCATCGTCTAGCTCGGTCGTCCCTTTACTTATACTTCGGTTCAGAGTACCCAGACCAGGCTACTAGCAGCAATCTTTGATCGAGCTAACAAGACCAAAGACAAAGCTATGTAGACCATTACCTCGGCCCATAGCCCGGTCCATTTCAAGAACTGGACCTAGCTCGGCCTCAGTTCACATAAATTACCTCTCAATTGCCCTTTAATTCCATCTGCAACGCATGATTTAGGATTATTCTTTACCAGCTGAGATAAATGTTCAAGCCTCAAACAGAGCTCAAATATAACCGGGCTATCGATTTGCTTGGTCTAGGAATGTCTTGTCAGTTGCTCTGCATGTCGTTCCACCTTTCAAGCACGTCTGAATCGTCATTTATTCCTCTGGACACGTGG
Source organism: Camellia lanceoleosa (assembly GCA_025200525.1). Lineage (NCBI taxonomy): Eukaryota > Viridiplantae > Streptophyta > Magnoliopsida > Ericales > Theaceae > Camellia > Camellia lanceoleosa. The sequence continues at coordinate 53,822,035 of CM045761.1, read as the reverse complement.
CTTGCTCCCACTCGTCAAGTACACCTGCCACAACCATCTTTGTACTACGAAAATTTGAACAGTTCTGTCCATTCTCGTGCTTATACAAAAACCCATCTTTTGAATCAAACACTCCTACTGTTCATCTTCTCTCCCTCGCCTCCTAAGTCTCCATATTCAAGACCACAACACTTGCAAAGCTCGTGTTCTAGCTGGCATCCTTGTTGTTTTGGTCTTCGTCCTCTTGTTTTAAATCTGTAAGTTGCTCAACCCTTTTCTTTTTGTTTATTCTATGAATATATATAGTATAGAAATATATATATATTCAAAACGTATTCCTTTAGCTTCACGTAAATGGGTAATGACCACCAGATCCCCAAAAAACCACATGCTTAGAACTCAAAACATATTGGATTTTTAATCAATCTGGAATGCGAGCTTTTGATCCAAAATAATACCATGACCGAGTTAGGAACCTGTTTGTGATAGGTTTGCACACGACCGAACTAGGAACCCTCGCTCAATAACCGAGCTAAAACATCAAGCCCTCCTTGTGTTACGATCGTACTAAGAACCTTCGTGCTCAATAACCGAGCTAAAACTTGTGTTACGACCGAATTAAGAATGGGTTGCAACCCATTTAGCCGATATAGGGTTATGTTTATTCTGGCTTTTTGCTTAGCTTGGTCCAATGATCTGGGCATAACACTTTTTATCTCCACTTTGCAGACTTGACTAGGTTGGCCAGGCACACCTTTGCACTTTGCCCCCTCGGCGCCATTGCTCAACTAAGCCATCCAACGTCACCTTAGCACCGAGCTAGGCTATCGTGCTAACTTTTATACAAAATTTAAGTTTAATGGGAAAGCACCGGTTCTTGGTAAACTTGCCTAGGGCCATTGCCGAATTTTGAAAGGACTACAACATCCTTGACGACGTCCACATCTCTTTAGCCGAACTAGATATCACATCCTAGGGAAAAATGGGCTTCCTTCCTTTCACCGTAATATAAATTGTAAAGGCTGGTCTTCGGTTCCCTACACAGTCACTTATATGCGAGTTCCTCAGGCAGATAAGATTATGCCCAACCTATCTGTTTAGCATGATTCTGTGTGTCCATTATGTGAATATAGGTGGTTTTGAATTTCTATCCGTTCACCGTAGGAATATCTGTTTGATTATCTGCTTTGGAAATTAAATTGAAGGCCTTATCGGCCACAGAAATCGAAATTGACTGTGCCATTGTGATTGGCGTAATTTTTAGAGCCTACGGTGAAATTTAATTGAAAATTGATTCGAATCAGATTAAATAGACTAAAATAATGACTTAGTGCTCAAATATGTAATGTTGGTATTTATAATTGAGGGAAATTGTATATAGTGGAGCACTAAGCACCCAACCCCTCTCTTCATGTTTATTTGGCTGATTTTAACTCAAGAAAAGAGAGAGAGGGCCGGCTAGAGAGAGAGAGAGAGAGGGAGCAATTGAAGCTTTGCTCAAGAAGCTTGAACAAATTGAAGACTAACTCAAGATTTGACCATAATTTGGAGAGATTGAGCTTCTAGGTGAGCAATTGATTATGAAGTTATGAGTTTAATGTTGTAATTTTGTGAATTCAAGTTTGATTAATGGCCAAGAACATGAGTTTAATCGAGTATGATGAAATTGAGTTGGTTTTGTTGAATTGAAAGTCTATATGCACATGCATGTAAGAAATTGCTTTGAATTTGCATGTTTAAGCTTGAAATACATGATTCATGTAGAGTTTTTGTTAAAGCTCATGTTGTAATCACCATTTGTATCATCTAAGTTCAGAATGAGAGTAATACATCACATGCATGTACAATTTATGAGAATAGGAGCTTTGAATGCATGAATGTGTTATCATGGAAATGAGTTGGTGTCAATTTGGGACATGCATGTGTTTGATTCTTGGAATTAAGCTTCAAAATGTTGTAATTTGGTGTTTGTACTATGTTAGTATACATATATATGAAGTTTGCGTAAAAAACATGCAATTAGAGCCTTTGAACATCAAGTTGAAGCTCAAGAACATGTTCTAGATTTTCCAGAAATTTGATGTCCGCTCAAGCGGGGAAACCGCCGCTCGAGCGTGAATTTCATGCTCCTAGTATATTTTGCAGTCCGCTCGAGCGGGGAAGTTCATGCTCGAGCGGGGAGCTATGTAGACAGACCTCCAGCTTGAGGGCCAGACTTCACGCTCGAGTGTAATTTTGATGCATCCAGCACTTTTGCAGACCTCTTGGGTCTGCTCGAGCGGAGAAGTCCACGCTCGAGCAGGGACCCTATTTTCTGAAATTTTGTTTATGCATTCTGTGTTTCGTTTTCCATCCTCTCACTTCTAAGTACTCTTAGGCATGCATTGAGCATTGTAATTGAGTTAAAGAGATAAGAATGAAGCCTAAAGAGGAAAATGTGAATTTAGAACAGATTGAATTGTTTGTGACCCTTTTATGTTCATGGAATGTGTAGGGTCGAGCTCCAGGGCAAACCAACCAACCGATCACTGTGAGTAATATCGATATTTGAAACTTGTCAATTGTCCAATTACTTATTTCCTTATAAGCCTTATAAGTTGCGGGTTTGGATTATGGACAAATGTTTGATATGAATAAAAGAATGGGCCAGAGGCCGTTTTGCCATGAATGAATGGGCCAGAGGCCGTTTTGACATGAATGAATGGGCCAAAGGTCGTTTTAACATGAATGAATGAATGTGCCAAAGGCCATTTTGACACGAACGAAAGAATGGGCCAGAGGCCGTTTTGACATGAATAAATGAATGGGCCAAAGGCCAGTTTGACATAAATTAAAATATGAATTGGGCCCATGGCCGTATGAAACATGTTGTTTTACATATCGTTGTATAACTCCTTTATTTGATATTATTCACTGGGTTTTCGCTCACGCTCATTCATGTGTTTGTAGGTGAGCCAAGAGAAGTCCAAACCCAGCCCCAGTGAAGTCTGTGAGGAACAACAAAGGTTTTGAACAGTCAGCCCTTGCGTCTCACGCACGAGACCCGTCTTCGCCTTTTTGTCATTTTGTTTTATGTTGTCATGTTGGCGAAGTCTTTGAACATGTCTGTGTATAGTTCTCATGGATTGACTTAGCTTGGAATGATCCTGTCTGTATAGAACTTTATGGCACTATATATTTGTTGTGAGTTATTAACGTACATATGTATGGGTTATTTTGATGTGCCATGTAAGCACAGCTCTATGGACAAAGTTTTAAATTTTGCTTCCGTTTGGCCCCTTTACGCTAACGAGTTATGTTTGGTTTGATTTGAGGTCGTAGGTAATCTCGTGATTACTGGCCGGTTATGGCCTAAACCCATAGGGGCGGGTTTAGGTCGTGACAGAAGTGGTATCAGAGCACGAGATAATAACTTAAACACTTGTCCAAAAGAGCAATAAGCGTCTAGAAAAGATCTAGGATGCATTTATGTGATAAGTATGAATTTGGAAGCATCGATAATGTGTTTAAATATTTTGATGTGAACAATTATGTGTTATAAATTTTGGATTTGCTTGCATTGCAAATTATTTGAATATGTATGCTCCGTGTTGTATGCATACTTGTGAATCTTTCGTATTAAGCATAATGCAAGTTTAATCAGATGGTGAGAACAAGAGGTGATGAAATAGAAGAGTCCTCTACTGCCAGAATGGATAGGATGGAAAGGTTGATTTAGGAAATGGTAGAGACATTGAGGCAACAACAAGAGTGGCAACAACAGTGGCAGCAACCACATCCTCCACCTCCACCTCCGGCACCACTCGTGCCAGATAATCAGAACGATGATCAGATAATAGCTCTCACCAAAGAATTCAAGAAAATGAAACCACCACAGTTCCACCGGGGACTAGATCCATTGAAAGTCGAAGCTTGGGTCGTCGGCATCGAAAAATTGTTCGAAGTGTTTCCGTATTCGGAGACACAGAAAGTGCTTCTAGCCACCTTTATGCTAGAAGATGAGGCAAGAAGATGGTGGATGTTAATGCGAGAAAATCATAGAGACATTGATTGGGCAAAATTTTTGGAGATCTTCTATGACAAGTACTCCCCGCAGTGCGTCCAGGACAGGAAAGTTTCAGAATTCATGGAACTTAGGCAAGACAGCATGACTGTAGCCGAGTATGAGGCCCAATTTACCGAATTGGCCAGGTTTGCACCACATGTGATTGATACTGATTATAAGAAGACAAGACATTTTGAAGGTGGGCTTCGAAGTGACATTTTAGAAAGGGTGAATGTCTTAAAGCTGGAAACCTACATTGGGGTGCTAGACAGGGCTATAATATCAAAGAATAACATAGCCAGACAGACTAAGTCCATAACTGACTGGAAAGGCAACAAAAGGCAAGGCTTCTTCTCAAAGAAGAAATTTTCGAAACAGTAGAACACGGGCTCCTCAAATACTTCAAATTCTTCCCGAGACACAGCTCCCATGTGCAATATTTGTAACAGAAAGCACCGTGGGGTTTGTTACCGTATATCAGGGGCCTGTTTCAAGTGTGGTAAACAAGGGCACATGGCCTGAGATTGTAATCAAAACAGTGGAAAACTAGCTGCTAGCTCAACTGCATCGATCCCGAAGCCGGGAAATACTTTGAGATCCGCTACTGCTGGGGATGCCGTGAGACAAGGAAGAGTTTTTGTGCTTGTTCCGGGCGATACATGGAATGCCAACGCAGTTGTCCCATGTACCATTTCTATATGTAATCACGATGCCTTTGTGTTAATTGACTTTAGATCAACGCACTCATTTGTAACATGTACATTTGCATCTAGACTGAATAGACCTTTAGAATTACTGCCATATCTGCTATGTGTGTCTACTCCATCTGGGGAATCTGTATTGTGTGAATCTATATACCGGTTTTGTGATATGCGTGTTGAGGATGCTATCCTCTATGTAGATTTGTTACCCTTGAACTTTAGGCATTTTGATGTAATTCTGGGCATGGATTGGTTGACCAAATATTGTGCCACCATTAATTGTGTGACAAAACGGGTTGTGTTTAAACCACCAGAACATAAAGAGATTGTGTTTGTGAGTAATGGGGTAGTGCCTCCACCTTATTTGATATCTGCAACGAAAGCATGTAAACTGATTAGGAAAGGGTGCCAGGGTTATTTGTGCTATGTGCTGTCTGAACAATCTATGAATATTGAATTGAATGATATCCCTATTGTTAGAGAATTTCCGAATGTGTTTCCAAATGAACTACCAGGGGAATTGGTAGACAGGAAGATAGAGTTTACAATTGAGACTATGCCAGGCACCCAACCTATTTCTAAAGCTCCCTACAGAATGGCTACTACTGAAATGAAAGAATTGAAAGGACAGTTGCAAGACCTGCTTAACAAGGGGTTTATCCGACCTAGCACTTCGCCATGGGGTGCACCAGTGCTGTTTGTGAAAAAGAAGGATGGAACTTTGCGGTTGTGCATCGATTACCGGGAATTGAACAAGGTAACAATAAAGAACAAATATCCCTTACCCCGTATTGATGACTTATTTGACCAGTTGCAGGGATCACAAGTGTTTTCCAAGATTGATTTGAGATCCAGGTATCATAAATTGAAAGTAAAGGCAAAAGATGTTGAGAAAACCGCATTCAGAACGAGGTATGGACATTTTGAGTTTCTTGTTATGCCATTTGGAGTGACTAATACTCCGGCAGCATTTATGGACTTAATGAACCGAGTTTTTGAAACCTAGCTTGACGAATTCGTTGTGGTTTTTAATGATGACATTTTGATATACTCTAAGGATAGCTTGAACATGAACATCATTTGAGAACCGTTCTACAAATACTTCGGGAAAGGAAATTATTTGCTAAACTAAAGAAATGTGAGTTTTGGTTGGATGAAGTTGTTTTCTTAGGGCATGTGATCAACAGGGAAGGAATTTCAGTGGAGCCATAGAAAATAGAGGCAGTTGTGAATTGGTCTACACCGACTAATGTGACAGAAGTCTACAGTTTCATGGGCTTAAGCTGGGTATTACAGGAGGTTTGTAAAAGATTTTTCAAAAATGGTTGTACCTCTTACTTAGTTGACACGCAAAGGGCAACCATTTGAATGGAATGACGAAACAGAAGCTGCCTTTCATGAACTGAAAACAAGATTGACCACTGCCCCAATTTTGACAGTACCTTCAGGTACGGAGAATTTTGTAATTTTCAGCGATGCTTCTTGTAAAGGTTTGGGTTGTGTGTTAATGCAAAACGGAAAGGTTATTGCTTACGCCTCCCGACAGTTGAGGCCACACGAGAAGAATTATCCAACACATGACCTAGAATTGGCCGCTGTTGTTTTTGCTTTGAAAATCTGGCGGCATTATTTGTATGGGGCAAAGTGTGAGGTCTACATAGATCACAAAAGTCTGAAATACTTCTTCACGCAGAAGGAGTTGAATATGCAACAGAGGAGATGGCTGGAATTGATAAAGGATCATGATTTAGAGATTCGGTATCACCCCAGGAAAGCTAACACAGTTGCTGATGCCTTGAGCAGAAAATCAACGGGGAGTATGGCTTGTTTGCTTACTGAACAGAAAGAGATCTTGCAAGATTTTGAGAAATCTGAAATTGAAGTGGTAATGTGTGAACAGGGCGGATTGATAGCCGCTATTACAGCCGAGCCGGCAATCATTGTGGAAATTAAGCAGAAACAAAAGGAGGATGAATTCCTCAAGAAAGTGATTGATGAATTTGAGACAAGTCCGAAGGCAGAGTTTAGTATTGCAAATGAAGTGTTGAGATTTCGAAACCAAATGTGTGTCCCAGAAATTTCGGAACTAAAGAAGAGGGTTTTAGATGAAGCCCACAAATCAGTGTTTGCTATGCATCCAGGTAACAATAACATGTATCGGGATTTGAAACATACCTATTAGTGGCCTAAGATGAAGAAAGAGATTGCAGAATATGTGTCCAAATGTCTTCAGTGTCAGCAAGTTAAAGCTGAACATCAAAAACCAGGCGGTCTACCGCAATCTCTCCCTATTCCTAAATGGAAGTGGGAGTATGTGACTATGGATTTCATTGTTGGCCTACCCCGAACTTCTCGAGGTATGGATTCTATTTGGGTTGTAGTTAATAGATTGACTAAATCTGCACATTTTCTACCTGTGAGAACTATATTTAATGCTTATAGATTGGCTACAATATATGTTGATGAGATTGTCCGTTTACACGGAGTTCCGGTATCTATTGTGTCAGATAGAGATCCAAAATTTGTATCTGGATTGTGAAAATTTTTATAGGAAGCTATTGGGACAGAACTGAGATTTAGTACTACATTCCACCCATAGACAGATGGGCAATCAGAACGAACAATACAGACTTTGGGAGATATGCTTCGGATGTGTGCTTTGCATTTTCAGGGGAGTTGGGAAGACTATTTGCCACTTGCGGAATTTGCTTATAATAATAGCTTCCACTCCAGCATTGGTATGGCACCATACGAGGCTTTGTATGGTAGAAGGTGTAGATCACCAAATTGTTGGACAGAGGTCGGGGATAGAGCTTTATTTGGGCCTAAAATTGTGCAAGATACTTCTGAGAAAATCAAAACTATTCGGCAAAGGCTCAAAACAACTCAGGACCGACAAAAGAACTATGCAGACGGTAGAAGAAGACCTCTTGAGTATGAGGTCGGTGACCACGTGTTTATCCATGTGTCCCCAATGAAAAGCCAAGTCAGGTTTGGAAAGAAGGGCAAATTGTCGCCCCGTTACATTAGGCCGTTTCAGATTTTGGAAAGGCTTGGTCCAGTTGCTTATAGAGTTGCTTTGCCACCAAGATTCGAACAAATCCATAATGTGTTTCATGTGTCGATGTTGAGAGGTTATCTCCGAGACCCGTTTCATGTGATTGATTATCACCGGGTAGATATTGATGAAAATATGGAATACACCGAATGGCCGAAACGAATTGTTGATCAACAAGTGAAACAATTGAGAAGCAAGTCCATTCCAACGGTGAAAGTGAAATGGAAAGAACACTATGGGACAGATGCCACGTGGGAAAAAGAGGATGAAATGCGACTACGCTATCCACATTTGTTTCCCGACGAAGGTAAATTAAGTTTGGAGGATCAAACTTCCTAAAAGGGGGGAAGGCTGTGATAACCCTGTTCTGTATTATGCTAATTTGTCCTCATTATGAATATGATTGTGTATTTTGAATATGATTACGTGTTTAGCATGATTCTGTGTGTCAATTATGTGAATATATGTGGTTTTGAATTTCTATCTGTTCACCGTAGGAATACCTGTTTGATTATCTGCTTTGGAAATTAAATTGAAGGCCTTATCGGCCAAAGAAATCGAAATTGACTGCGCCATTGTGATTGGCGTAATTTTTAAAGCCTACGGTGAAATTTAATTGAAAATTGATTCGAATAAGATAAAATAGATTAAAATAATGACTTAGTGCTCAAATATGTAATGTTGGTATTTATAATTGAGGGAAATTGTATATAGTGGAGCACTAAGCACCCAAGCCCTCTCTTCATGTTCATTTGGCTGATTTTAACTCAAGAAAAGAGAGAGAGGGCCGGCTAGAGAGAGAGAGAGGGAGCAATTGAAGCTTTGCTCAAGAAGCTTAAACAAATTGAAGACTAACTCAAGATTTGAGCATAATTTGGAGAGATTGAGCTTCTAGGTGAGCAATTGATTATGAAGTTATGAGTTTAATGTTGTAATTTTGTGAATTCAAGTTTGATTTATGGCCAAGAACATGAGTTTAATCGAGTATGATGAAATTGAGTTGGTTTTGTTGGATTGAAAGTCTATATGCACATGCATGTAAGAAATTGTTTTGAATTTGCATGTTTGAGCTTGAAATACATGATTCATGTAGAGTTTTGGTTAAAGCTCATGTTGTAATCACCATTTGTATCATCTAAGTTCAGAATGAGAGTAATACATCGCATGCATATACAATTTATGAGAATAGGAGCTTTGAATGCATGAATGTGTTATGTTGGAAATGAGTTGGTGTCAATTTGGGACATGCATGTGTTTGATTCTTGGAATCGATCTGCAAAATGTTGTAATTTGGTGTTTGTACTATGTTAGTATACATATATATGAAGTTTGAGTCAAAAACATGCAATTAGAGCCTTTGAACATCAAGTTGAAGCTCAAGAACATGTTCTGGATTTTCTAGAAATTTGATGTCCGCTCGAGCGGGGAAGTTCACGCTTGAGCGGGGAGCTATGTAGACAAACCTCCAGCTCGAGCACCAGACTTCATGCTCGAGCATAATTTTGATGCATGTAGCACTTTTGCAAAACTCTTGCGTCTGCTCGAGCGGGGAAGTCCACGCTCGAGCGGGGACCCTGTTTTTTGAAATTTTGTTTATGCATTTTGTGTTTCGTTTTCTGTCCTCTTTCACTTCTAAGTACTCTTAGGCATGCATTGAGCATTGTAGTTGAGTTAAAGAGATAAGAGTGAAGCCTAAAAAGGAAAATGTGAATTTAGAACGGATTGAATTGTTTGTGACCCTTTTATGTTCATGGAATGTGTAGGGGCGAGCTCTCGGGCAAACCAACCAACCGATCACTGTAAGTAATATCGATATTTGAAACTTGTCATTTGTCCAATTGCTTATTTCCTTATAAGCCTTATATGTTGCCGGTTTGCATTATGGACAAATGTTTGATATGAATAAAAGAATGGGCCAGAGGCTGTTTTGACATGAATGAATGAATGGGCCAAAGGCCATTTTGACACGAACGAAAGAATGGGCCAGAGGCCGTTTCGACACGAATAAATGAATGGGCCAAAGGCTAGTTAGACATAAATGAAAATATGAATTGGGCCCATGGCCGTATGAAACATGTTGTTCTACATACCGTTGTATAACTTCTTTATTTGATATTATTCACTGGGCTTTCGTTCACGCTCATTCATGTGTTTGTAGGTGAGTCAAGAGAAGTCCAAACACAGCCCAAGTGAAGTCTGTGAGGAACAACAAAGGTTTTGTTGAGTCAGCCCTTGCGTCTCACGCACAAGACCCGTCTTTGCCTTTTTGTCATTTTTTTTATGTTGTCATGTTGGTGAAGTTTATGAACATGTCTGTATATAGTTCTCATGGGTTGGCTTAGCTTGGAATGATCCTGTCTATACAGAACTTTATGGCACTGTATATTTGTTGTGAGTTATTAATGTACATATGTATGGGTTATTTTGATGTGCCATGTAAGCACAGCTCTATGGACAAAGTTTTAAATTTTGCTTCCGTTTGGCCCCTTTACCCTGATGAGTTATGTATAGTTTGATTTGAGGTTGTAGGTAAACTCGTGATTACTGGCCGGTTATGGCCTAAACCCATAGGGGTGGGTTCGGGTAGTGACAGAAGTGGTCCCACTATGTCCAGGCCCCACATTACAAAGAGTCACAGGCTGGTCAATGGTAGAAGCTCTCTGGTTGGTTGATGTATTTGGTGTGCGAACTTCTGACATTTCTCGCACTTCTTGACATATTTCTCTGAACCTGCTTGCATGCATGGCCACCAATATCCTTGTGAAATTGCTCTGCATGCCAATGATCTTCCCCCTTGGTGTCTTTCGTAGACGCCTTTGTGTATTTCGAACAAAAATGCCTCGACCTTGCTGAGATGAACACATTTCAGGTAAGGTCCTGTAGCAACGCCCGCGAGGGACCTCGGCTACAGCTCGGACTCTTTAAAGTTTGTGTCGCGGTTCTAAATCTGAACCAAAGAGTCCACCTCTGGCAAATTGTTTTGAGAAAAAAAACTGATTTTTGAAAAGAAGTGCCAAACATGGACTGCTTTGCCAGATTACAGAGTCGCCACCTAAATATTTTTAAAATGGGGGAATTTAGGAAACCCTGACTCGGTGCCGAAGGCCACGTGTCCGTCATCACCAAAGTTGTCTTGGCTCGGGAGCTTGGGTACGATCGGGGAAGGTCAGCTATGAGCACCCCCTTTCGCCCGGTCCGAAGACCCGCCTCTACTAACCATGATATCCTCTTTTGAAAACATTACGTGTTCTTATTCCGGTTATTAGCCTAGATTTACTATGTTATGCGCACAGCAAACAAGTATAGACCAAATCGCCTAAGTTGGAACAAAACATTGTAAGTTTGTATTGAAAATGACTTGCTACTCATAAGTAGGCTAAAATCGAGTTTTGCCACTCTCAAGCGGGCTTTTAGAAAAGCGGTTTTGCCACTATCTAGTGGGCTTTAAAACTCACAGTTTAATATGTTGTCCCAATTTAGGTAATTCAACCTCCATCCACGAGGCATTCATGCGTTATATCATATAAGCACTTAGCCTCATGGTAAGCATGCTATCATGGCAACATTCACGCATGTGATATGCTAAAGCATAAAAGCTCACCTAGTACTCCAAGCCAAAAGCGAAGCTTATTAGAAATCCATGCATGGACCTAAGCATACTGAAATGTCTAATGCAACACATGCAATGATGTAATCTAGGCAGGCTCGGCTATCCTAGACATGGCATGTGAAATGCTACAAATAACACGTATTCAATTTGGAATTGAAATACAATGCAGTTTGTATGATGTAAGGCAGGTGCATGTAAACAAATGCATGAATGCGCATGCATTGCATAAGGTATGCTAATTTTAATATGCCCTAATCTACCATCATAAGCAGGTAAATAAAAGGGTAGAAAGAAATGGGGGTTGGAAGACATACACCCACTCACCCACACTTATTACAGACTTGCCCTCACTCGGAGGGACCAAAAGAATAATATACAGTCCCAAATAATAAATCAACTATCCTAGCTAATTAATTATTACAGACCCTTAATTAATTTACAAATTAATGAAACTCTTGAAAGCGATAAAGGCCTCGGGAAGAGGATGCACGCATGCTTGGATCCGACTACTTGGGAAAGTCCGCACCATGCCACTGTTGCCTCTGTTTTTACTGCCCTGTCTCTCCAAAAATTGCCAAAGTCCCAGAATACCTTCCTTGCCTGTTTCTGTACGCCACCGGCTGGGGGAGGTGCCCACCGGCTGCTTGTGGTGACCACCGGCTGCAATGGAAGTTATCGGCACAAAAAATGTGCCGGTCGGCACTAAAGAATGCCGGTCGGCACTAAATTCCTGCAGGAGACAGTTTTGACAGCAACAGACAGCAGCAGTGCATGATATGGAATTTTGGGACAAATGTTTGCACCAACCATACTCCTTATCATATTTGTGACTCAAGGGAGTATAGTCCTTGGTTCTCGGACCTGTCAGCGCATTCGATGCGTGATGGCCCAAACCAAGTTGTGCACTTTCAATGAGATGAAATGCAATGCATACAATCAAATCAAGGGGCTTCTACCTCCATCATGACTTGGTCAAGAGATAGAGCATGCATGCTAATGCGATGCAACCTAGGCATGGGAGCTAAGATATGCAACATGGATATGAGGCAAGCATGCAAACATATAACATGTATTAGGTATACAACCTAAGCAAGCAAACATGTGAAGTATGCAACAACATATGCAAGCTTGCAAGATGTAATGCAAACATGTAAGTATGCAAGACATGCAACATGTTAAGCAACTTGGCCAAGGGAATGCAAGGCAAATGCAAGTGATTCCAAGCATGCAATATATGCAACCAAAGCATGTAAACATGGGATAATGCAACAACACTTGAATGGCATGCAAGGGATGGACTTACACTAATTGGACAGCTCTAAGTTAGGTCCAAAACAGTGGCCAAAACCAAGGAAATGAAGGCCAAAAATGCACACACATATGCACATGTTATGGCTTGACACTTAGGCATAATGAAGCAAGCTTTAAGCACACTTAAAGGAAGCTAAACATGAACAACTAGCATGCATGGAAAGCTCTGAAATCATGCTACAAAATGATGCCAAATCAAACAACAAAGTAGGCTAAGCATGCATACAAATGGTCCAAGCATTAAGGCAAGCCAATGAGGCTTTGAACCACACTTAGTACAACCACACATGGCAATACTTAAACAATTAAAATCAGAGTTTTAACACATAAAACTAAGCCCAAAGGACCCCCTAGATGGCATCTAGATGGTTCAAATTCAAAAGTATGCATTAAGGCCAAAACATGGAGCATACAACACATGCTTTTAAAGCACTAAAGAGACAACTAAGGTAAGCATACAAGCATACCAAAGGAACTGAAATAGCATGCTAGATGGTTCCAAACCACTAAAATGATGCAAGCAACACATGCTATATACTCATGCACTTAAGGCTAGCAAGCCAAAATGCAAAGTGGCTATATAAGGCAAGTCATGGATGGCCTAAACAACCAAAAACAGATCTTATACATGACAAAATAAGCACATTTTCAGTGTATGACCAGCCGCAAAAACAGAAGCAAGATAGGCTAAGAAAGCATGCAAGATTACGGTAAATCACATGGATTTCAAAGCAAGTAGCACATGGAGTACGCAAACAATGTTGAGCCCTTCAACAATGTTGAAGAAGGGCTCAAAATAAGCCTATTCTTAGCTTACATCATGCTCTGAAACAGATCATACACAAGCCAAATATTCTATGCAAGAAACATGGCATACAAGAGGATATTGAGATAGGTGCTAGATGCAGCCACCAAACAGCAAGGGGTCCTCAATCAAACATGAAGAGGACCCCAAAATAAGACTATTTGAAGTTTGAGTCGGAGCCCAAAAGTGCTTGCAACTAGGGCTAAGAGATGATGCAAGAAAATGCTAGTTTGAGGGAAATAGACACTTACCCTTGTAGACCAATGAACCAGCACCTCTTGGACCAAGCTTTGGTGCTCCTAAGCTCTGCAAATGACCTCCAAGTCACTGGAAATGGAAATGGTGGTGTTGTGCTATGGGTTGGTGAAGGAATGGCCAAGAATAATGGACTTTTGGAGGCAAAGGAGTGAGATATAGAGAGAGATAGAGGGTTGTCTCTATCTATATCAGATATATATCTATATATCTCTGGTTTTTGTTCCAAACTCCCAACCTTCATCAAAGGAGGAGAGGACCTCCTTATATAAGCAATCAAAACAAGACTTAGAGGCTAAGTTTCAAAGGGTCAAAGGGTGCAAGGCTTGTTGGAGAAGCTTGTACAGCTGGTAAGGCTTCTTGAGGAAGCCAAGACAAAGGGGTCAAGGCTTCCTCAAGAAGCCATGAGCAAAGGGGCCAAAAATGGGGTTCAAGGCTCCAAAATAGATACATATATGCACGTGGGTTTGGTTCTGTGCATCCCAGCTGGCACAGCTGTCATGCACCAGGCTAGGGGGGTTCAAAGGGTTCAACCCGGCCAGCCAATTTGATTTTCAGCCAAAATAAAGTGCCGGTCGGCACTCTTTTCTGCCGGTCGGCTAAATAGAGTGCCGACAGATGATTCCTTGCTCAAAACAGTGCCGGTGGGTATGCAAATCGAAGCCCCGGAAGTTAGCTTTCCAATGGCGCAAACCTTGCATCAAAATTCCTCCTGTGCAAAAAGTTATGCCCTTTTCCGTGAAGTCGCGCAGACTCGATCCAACCGGGATGATGCCCAGCTTCAATCAATCATATCTCCTCCACCCGGACTTGGTTTTGGGAGATTCTTAAGTGCAAAGTGAAGCCCCGGAAGTCTTCTTTCCAACGATGGTGGCCTCATAGCTTAACTCCAAGTGTATAGACCAATACGCTCAATTTAGCGAGGACTGCTCATCCCTATCTTCTTCTCCAACTTGGTTTTTCCCCTCTTCTCCTCTTTTCTTCAACTCCAAACCCTTAAACAAAGTGTTTGGGAAGATTTGCCTCTCTTCTTGCCGAAGAAACTGAACCTGTAGCCTGCACATCTCTCAACACCGAGCAAACGATCAGTAATGCCCAAGTCTTGAGGGCGGTCAAAAATGGGGTGTCTCTGATTTGCCTCTTTGACAGAACTCGAAAGTCATAACAATGACGGGAGTGAATGTCAAAGCCAGAGACGACCCATTTTGACAAGAAGACTTGGACAAACAAGCAAAATATAGATGCATAAATGGTTGTGCCCTTGTTGCCCTCGTATCCCTTTTGCAAGGAATCAAACCGGCGTAGTTCGGGGCAAGATGCAAATGATATGCAGAAGACTTTGATAATTGGACTTATCGCTTTTGGCGGTTTGAAATTTGGACTTATACGCTTTCATGGCCGGTTTGAAATTTGGACTTATACGCTTCATGGCCGGTTTTGACAAGTAAAGTGCACAAAAGCAGTCACGATCTGAGTGAATGCACAAAAGCGATTGCTAAACAGATGCACAAAATAGTGCGATGCTAAGGGTGTACAAAATAGTATGGCAGGTGAATGCACAAGGCAGTCGCGATCTGAGATAAGGTCGCAAGATAAGCGCGCAAAATAACGCGAACAATGAATGCATGCAAATGCAACCAGTAGAAGTCGCAAGATAGCGCGAATGATACAATGCACAAAATAGTGCGATCGCTAAGCAATAGCGATGCGTTAGACAACGCGAGTGCACAAGACAGTGTAAATGCACAAGATAGTGCGATGCGCTAAACAGCGCGATGCGTTAGACAACGCGAGTGCAATGGAATGCACAAGATAGTGCGATGCGCTAAACAGCGCGATGCGTTAGACAACGCGAGTGCAATGGAATGCACAAGATAGTGCGATGCGCTAAACAGCGCGATGCGTTTAGACAACGCGAGTGCACAAGAGAGTGCGATGCGCTAAACAACGCGAGTGTAATGGAATGCACAAGATAGTGCGATGCGCTAAACAGCGCGATGCGTTAGACAACGCGAGTGCACAAGACAGTGCGATGCGCTAAACAGCGCGATACGCTAGACATCGTGAATGTTATGAAATGCACAAGATAGTGCGAGTGAAGAGTGAATGCACAAAAGCGAAGGCTAAGAAGATACATGAAACGATGCGATGCAATGTACTAACAAGTACGAGTTAGGTCGCAAGAAAGCGTGGAAATTCATGGAAAATGCAAGTGAGGTGCACAAAATAGGCGATGCGCCAAAATAAGCGCGAATGATTTGAAATGCACTAGACAGGCGATCGCTAAACAAATTGATTGATTTGAAATGCACAAGACAGTGCAAGTGAGATACAATGCACAAGAAAGTGCGATAAAATGCATGTTCTATGCAAGTATGGGAGAGTGCATTTTTTATGCATGAGACAGGCATATTCTATGCAACATTGAAAGCAAAGGATATTCTAAGAATCGAAAGCAAGCATATTCTATGCAGAAATCATAACGATGCGCGGCACGCATGCAACAACAGTGTATATGAAAGTTCATATTCTATGCAATAGAGGGGCATCAAATACGTACTTTAGTGCCTCCGATTTACCTCTCAGAGGGTTTTGCAACACACTCAGCTCGAAAAGGGTACACCCTGTTCATATTGGCAAAAGATAACATCTGCTGCTGCTTTAATTGCCGGTCTGACTTGAAGTTGGCTTACACTTGAGGTAGAGGCGCACTCATACTTCGGTAGCATTGACAAGGCCTGAAGAGGTACATCCGGAGTACAATCACAGAATTTGCTGAAGGTGAAACACACTCAGATGCTTCGATTTTCCCTATTTTCTTTTATTTTGCAGTCCGGAACCACTATAGCTTCAGATAGGTCCTGGTTTTACTGTTCACACTTATCGGGGGTGGGCCCTGTGGTTTTATGAAAGAACGAATCTGTTTTGCACAAATGTGGGGAATGGCACAGCACTCTGAGCACAAAACGATTTTTTTTGAAATTAAGAAGTGAGTTCTTAACTGGGTATTGAGCCTACAACTGAACACAGCGAAAAAGACTCAATAACGAAAAAAAAAAAAAAAAAAAAAAAGGTAAACAACCCAAACACGTCTATTGACACTCGAAACGACTCAAAACAAGAATCGAGACAGACAAAACAAAACACAAGACTCAAATGTGCACAGGGAGCCTGTTTCACCGGGTATTATTTCCCACCCTTTCTTATTTGTGATACTCACATCACTCTGGCACTCAATCTCTATTTTTCTGAAAAAGCCCTTTTCTCACTTTTTCTCTCAACGCACATCTCTCTATTCTTCAATCTCTCATTTTTTATCCCTCCCCTGGGTGGTTGATGGGTAGACAAGAAGTTGTGGGCTCTTGTCCCTAGCATTCTGCTAGATTCTTCGTTTGTTCACAACAGTGAGATTCTTCCACCGAGGGGTTGTGTTACAACTGGGTGTGTAGCAAATCTGCAGCTAACATCGGTTGATGATGCCCTGCTGGGGAGTTTGGACGTGGTTAGATCTGTCCAGATGAGGAAGTGGAACATCTTGATCCATTCCAATTCGTGCTTCGCACTTGACTTAATACCCCGTTGCTTGGAGGATGAGAGAGCTTTTAGCCCTTTGCTATTGACTTCAGTTGTGCCCTTTTCTGGCAGGTAGAGTGCCCTTCTTGGCAAGTATGTTGAAAATGGGGGAAAGACAGGAAGCCTGACTCAACTGTGCCCCTAGTTCATCATTTTGACCATTTTTTTTTGGTTTTAAAACAATTTTGACCAACATGAAAGTTAGATTAACATGCTTATTCAACTTTTTGATTTTGAAAATCATGCAAGTTAGGCCGTGAGCACTGAAAATTTTCCTTTTTCGGGTCCAAGAAAATGGTCCAGTTTTGGAAAATATGGAATAATTTTCGAGAGAATTGTCAACCTCAGTAAAAATTCTCAAAAACTGTTTTTGCAAACGGCTACCGCTCAACGAGCGGAACCTACTCTTGAGATGCGAACCTCGGACCATTAGCAATGGAAAATTGCCCTTGTCTCAAGGACCTTGCATGGCAACGGAAAGTTGCCCTTGTTTGAAATGACATCGCGCCATTTTGAATGGCAACGGAAAGTTGCCCCTTGTTTGGATAATCTTGGCGCATTGAATGGCAATGAACGTTGCCTTGTTTGGATAGGACGCGGCGCATTGAATGGCAAGAACGCGTTGCCTTGTTGGATAGCGCCTGGCATACCGCAATCAATCTTCGAGTGACGATGACAACCAAACTCTCGATCTGAGAAGGCAAGGATGATCAAAACCATTACATGGACACAATCGGTTTGGAAGTGTTTACTACCGACTTCAAAGTGAAGTTGCCTCGTATCCCAAACATGGGAATCAAGCCTTACGTAGTTCGGTTAAGGTACACTCCTGCATTTAACCTCTCCTTTTTATGCTCTAACTTTTGCCAAGGCGCCTATTGCGGGTTTTCGACCTTGCGAGCTTCTTTTCTTTCCTTTTCAATTCTTTTCATTTTTTTTTCTTCTTTTTTTTTCTTTTTCTTTTAGGCTCTAACTTTTGCCAAGGCGCCCGATGGTTTTCGACCTTGAGCTTCTTTTTTTTTTTTTTTTTTTTCTATTCTTTTCATTCCTTTTCATTTTTTCATTTTTTGCATTTTTTTTTTATTTTTATTTTTCTCTTGCTCTAACTTTTGCCTGGGTCGCCCTTCCGGGTTTTCGGCCCAGCGAGCCTCTCAAAGGGGAAAAAGTGTAACAAGTCCATGCCAAATGGTTTTGAGATTGAAGCCATCTGTATCCAAAAGAGTGGTCATTGTATCGATTTGCGTATGATCCATCTTCTCTTCGAGCACATCTGACATCTTTGCCCCTAGTTCGAAGGGTACTTCTGATCTAGCTTCCCAAGCCTCTCTTGACGACATCTGATCTTCTTGATTTGACTTTCTTGCCTCTTGTTCGAGGGCTGCTTTGAATCTGGCCACACAGGCCTCACATTGTAGTTAACCGTTGAACGTTTTGAATCCAAGTTCAAGGTTTGAAAGCAAAGGGGTTGAGTCTCGAGGCCGAGAGCGATCCTAAGCTGCACAATCTCAAGAGCGATTCTACACATGTCTTCGCAGGACCGTGCAAAACAATTTTTGAAAGTTTTTAAGAAAGCGACGAGTCGCTCGCGCTGAAGACAGTGTAGGACCAATCTGGATCAAAGCTAGGGTCCTTCTCAGTACTTACACTAACAAGCATGATTTCATTCATTAAGGGCTTAGCACGCCTCTCTTTCTCTCAATTCGATCAAAGTTTTGCAAATTCCGAGGAATTCCTCCCTCTTTGTTTTCACCGCAGTGTTAGAAAAAAGTTTTGAAAAACTTAGGTCATTACAATGACTTCAAGGCACAGAAAAGACAGAGCTTCTAGTCAAATACTGCCATCTCATTTAGAACTTCTGGCACAACTGGCACACGGCAGAAACAAATGCGAGAGCGTGAAAATCACTGCTGTTTCATTCAGATCTGTTGGCACAACTGGCTCCCTGGCAGAAACAGACTCAAAACAAAATGAAAAGACAGACGCGAAACAAGCAAGTGATGTCCGAGGTAACACCCCCGAAATCACCCGACTCTGACGAAACAGGACTGACTCGATACAACAAGACAGACCCGACTGACTCAGTATAAAAAGACTGACCCAACACAAAACGACAAGACTGACCCAATACCCAAGTCAGAAAGTATAAAACTAGCATTCAAAATGCTCAAAACAGTGCATGCCATACGCCGCATCTGGAGTAAACTGAGTGCCGCCCGCAGGTGGTTCATCCCCTGATCACATCACATTATCCCCCAAGTTCACCGATCCAAAGGTGATGGACCTTCCGAGCCGGGTGCGGGGATGACGTTGTTGCCAAACAAATCTTGTACATCATGGCGCAGACGAAGCAAATTATCGGTCTCATGACCGGTTTGTTGATGGTACGCATGCCAAGATTAGTCCCGTCATGCTTTGGAGGGAGAGGATCGTGTAAAGGCCGTTGTTCCAATGGTTTTATGTCCTTTCCGGATTAGGACCTCTAGAGCCTTTGACAAAGGCATATGAAGTGGGGTGAAAACCCCCTTGACTCGAGGTGGATATTTGGTTTTCTGTGAGCTACTTCCGGACACACTGGTAAATGGGGTAGTTGTTTTTGATGCGGTGTTGGTGACCATGCCCACTTCGTAAGATCTTGCAACCGCATCACCACCGGTGGTCGATTCGAATCGGCGAGAAAATGCCCTCTGGTCGCTTCCTTCTCTGATCAATAAGGCCTTGTTTCATAGCATCTTCGATCCAGACTCCCATCTCATGTAAGTCCGAAAAGGTGGGGAAGGGACTACTATCATCTTTGCATTAATCTTCGTGAAGATTGCGCACAATCATCCGGAATCCGTCTTTATCCGCTGCCTAGCGGCCATCATTGAGGCCTTGGCCCTCCAACGGTTACAAAGTCGAGAAGCTCTTCGGCTCTTGCTGGTTGTCTCAAGATCACGGGTTGTGATCTCGATCTGGTATTGTATGAATATTGTGCGAAGGCCTCGGACATCTCCTCCCACTTTCGCTTTTATCGAGTCTTCTAGTTTGGCGTACAGCTTGGCCGCAATACCCGACAGGTCCCGCTAAAGAGGAGAGCTTCGTAATCTTGTCAAGCCCATCGGGCGAGAACATCCTAAAACAAACTTAGGTGGACCATGGGGTCCTGACCCATCAAATCGGTCAATGTGAGGCATCTTGAAACGATCCGCAACGCCACACTGGCGTCGGTATATCCATCTTCGATATCCGGATGGACTTGACTCCTTGGGATTTCTTAAACATTTTTCCAACTTACTCACCTTCACCAGGTCCGTCCGCTTAACTCAAGGAGAGTCCGGTACATTGATAGGCGTGGGCGCCTTGGATAGTTGCGAGAATCGGGCGGAGGCCGCTGGAAGATCTCAGATCCTCTTGGACATTTTGGACATTTACGTCCCTGTGTCCGGAGCTCTGTGGGGAGGAACTTGTTGTGAAGCAGACGCTTTGCCATTGCTCTACCGGTGATGAGCTCGGCCTTGAGCCATAATTGCGACTTCCGCTTGGAGAATTCGCTTATGGACAGCGTCTTGTCGCATGAGTTTCATAGTTTCATGCATCCGACGATCATTGCCTCTACCCCGACGATTCTCGTTGGTCCATCCGACCGACCGTATATCTATCCTCGTGGTGTAACCGAGACCTCGGCCCGACAATTCACGGTGAGGGGATAAGGGTTACCGATTTGGTAATCACGAACCGGTGACCCGTGCTTGATCGCCTTTACTCGCTTTTGCAATCAATCTCGACCGACAAAGTCTACCAACGCAAATCCAATGTACCCAGAGGATAGTGGAGCCTTCGGGCTATGGTTCCAAGACTACCTATCAAAGGAAAACAGACAAAGATCTCACCAACTTCACCAAAACAGATACGAGCAGAGTCAACGATCAGATTCTATTAATGATCATTGTTCCTCAAATCATCGCCCCAAATCAATCTGACACCGCAGATATGACGATTCTAAAAAAATCGATATCGGTGCTCGCAGTCGGATATCCAGTTCGCAAATTGGTATGCATTCCTCAGAGATACACTCTAAAAGCACATAGCAAGTAAAGAGCCAAAACACCCCTATGTTGGGGTAGGGTTTCTGTCCTATTTTGTCGAGCTAGGGTTTCACGCACGCAGCCGTTTCAAACAACCTAACATCGGGTAAGCAACCCGTCCTAGTTTGGAATGGTCACTATGGATCTCAATATGCACTAGGTCGAATGGTCAAGGGTGCCCCAGAAACCGGGTTTGTGTTCCCATATCGGCAGAGCCCAAGAACCGTCACCTTATGGTCATGCCTTGACAAGACAAGCCTCCAAAGAAACCGCCAGAATAGCAGATGGCCAACACGGTGTTCTAGGCGCACCAATGCACATGCAATGCGAAGAAACACATAAGTGTAGTCAAAACAAGATATCATGAGTTCGAGTCAAGTTCTCTAAATCCCAGTGAGTCGCCAGAACTGTAACGCCCATGAGGACCTCGCCATGACTCGGACTCTTTAAAGTTTGTGTCGCGGTTCTAAATCTGAACCAAAGAGTCCACCTCTGGCGAATTGTTTTGAGAAAAACTGATTTTTGAAAAGAAGTGCCAAACATGGATCGCTTTTGCCGGACATGAGTCGCCACCTAAATATTTTTAAAATGGGGAATTTAGGAAACCCCGACTCTAAGGTCAAGGCCACGTGTCCGGCTCATCACCAAAGTTGTCTTGGCTCGGAGCTTGGGTACGATCGGGAAGGTCACTATGAGCACTTCTTTCGCCGTCCAAGACCGCCTCTACTAACCATGATATCCTCTTTGAAAACATTACGTGTTCTTATTCCGGTTATTAGCCTAGATTTACTATGTTATGCGCACAGCAAACAAGTATAGACCAAATCGCCTAAGTTGGAACAAAACATTGTAAGTTTGTATTGAAAATGACTTGCTACTCATAAGTAGGCTAAAATGCAGGTTTTGCCACTCTCAAGCGGCTTTTAGAAAAGACGGTTTTGCCACTATCTAGTGGGCTTTAAAACTCACAGCTTTTAATATGTCGCCCCAATTTAGGTAATTCAACCTCCATCCACAGTGCATTCATGCGGTTATATCATATAAGCACTTAGCCTCATGGTAAGCATGCTATCATGGCAACATTCACACGCATGTGATATGCTAAAGCATAAAAGCTCACCTAGTACTCCAAGCCAAAACAAGCTTATTAGAAATCCATGCATGGACCTAAGCATCTTGAAATGTCTAATGCAACACATGCAATGATGTAATCTAGGCAGTTCGGCTATCCTAGACATGGCATGTGAAATGCTACAAATAACACGTATTCAATTTGGAATTGAAATACAATGCAGTTTGTATGATGTACCGAGCCCGGTGCATCTAAACAAATGCATGATTGCACGCTTGCATTGCATAAGATATGCTACTGTTCATATGCCCTAATCTACTATCATAAGGTGTAAATAAAAGGGAGAAAGACGTGGGGTTGGAAGACATACACCCACTCACCCACACTTATTACAGACTTGCCCTCACTCGGAGGGACCAAAAGAATAATATACAGTCCCAAATAATAAATCAACTATCCAAGCTAAATAATTATTACAGTCCCTAAATTAATTAACAAATTAATTAAACTATCGAAAGCAAGAAAGGCCTCGAAGAGGGATGCACGCATGCTTGATCCGACTCGCCCGAAAGTCCGCACCATGCCATCAAGTTGCCTCTGCTTTACCGCCTGTCTCTCCAAAATTGCCAAAGTCCCGAATACCTTCCTTGCTTTTTCAGACGCCACCGGTGAAGTGCCCACCACGCTTGTGGTGACCACCGGCTGCAATGGAAGTTATCGGCACAAAAAATGTGCCGGTCGGCACTAAAGAATGCCGGTCGGCACTAAATTCCTGCAGGAGACAGTTTTGACAGCAACAGACAGCAGCAGTGCATGATATGGAATTTTGGGACAAATGTTTGCACCAACCATACTCCTTATCATATTTGTGACTCAAGGGAGTATAGTCCTTGGTTCTCGGACCACCAATCGCGCATTTCGATGCGTGATGGCCCAAGAGCCAAGTTGTGCACTTTCAATGAGATGAAATGCAATGCATACAATCAAATCAAGGGGCTTCTACCTCCATCATGACTTGGTCAAGAGATAGAGCATGCATGCTAATGCGATGCAACCTAGGCATGGAGCTAAGATATGCAACATGGATATGAGGCAAGCATGCAAACATATAACATGTATTAGGTATACAACCTAAGCAAGCAAACATGTGAAGTATGCAACAACATATGCAAGCTTGCAAGATGTAATGCAAACATGTAAGTATGCAAGACATGCAACATGTTAAGCAACTTGGCCAAGGGAATGCAAGGCAAATGCAAGTGATTCCAAGCATGCAATATATGCAACCAAAGCATGTAAACATGGGATAATGCAACAACACTTGAATGGCATGCAAGGGATGGACTTACACTAATTGGACAGCTCTAAGTTAGGTCCAAAACAAGGCCAAAACCATGGAAATGAAGGCCAAAATGCACACACATATGCACATGTTATGGCTTGACACTTAGGCATAATGAAGCAAGCTTTAAGCACACTTAAAGGAAGCTAAACATGAACAACTAGCATGCATGGAAAGCTCTGAAATCATGCTACAAAATGATGCCAAATCAAACAACAAAGTAGGCTAAGCATGCATACAAATGGTCCAAGCATTAAGGCAAGCCAATGAGGCTTTGAACCACACTTAGTACAACCACACATGGCAATACTTAAACAATTAAAATCAGAGTTTTAACACATAAAACTAAGCCCAAAGGACCCCCTAGATGGCATCTAGATGGTTCAAATTCAAAAGTATGCATTAAGGCCAAAACATGGAGCATACAACACATGCTTTTAAAGCACTAAAGAGACAACTAAGGTAAGCATACAAGCATACCAAAGGAACTGAAATAGCATGCTAGATGGTTCCAAACCACTAAAATGATGCAAGCAACACATGCTATATACTCATGCACTTAAGGCTAGCAAGCCAAAATGCAAAGTGGCTATATAAGGCAAGTCATGGATGGCCTAAACAACCAAAAACTGATCTTATACATGACAAAATAAGCACATTTTCAGTGTATGACCAGCCGCAAAAACAGAAGCAAGATAGGCTAAGAAAGCATGCAAGATTACGGTAAATCACATGGATTTCAAAGCAAGTAGCACATGGAGTACGCAAACAATGTTGAGCCCTTCAACAATGTTGAAGAAGGGCTCAAAATAAGCCTATTCTTAGCTTACATCATGCTCTGAAACAGATCATACACAAGCCAAATATTCTATGCAAGAAACATGGCATACAAGAGGATATTGAGATAGGTGCTAGATGCAGCCACCAAACAGCAAGGGGTCCTCAATCAAACATGAAGAGGACCCCAAAATAAGACTATTTGAAGTTTGAGTCGGAGCCCAAAAGTGCTTGCAAATAGGGCTAAGAGATGATGCAAGAAAATGCTAGTTTGAGGGAAATAGACACTTACCCTTGTAGACCAATGAACCAGCACCTCTTGGACCAAGCTTTGGTGCTCCTAAGCTCTGCAAATGACCTCCAAGTCGCTGGAAATGGAAATGGTGGTGTTGTGCTATGGGTTGGTGAAGGAATGGCCAAGAATAATGGACTTTTGGAGGCAAAGGAGTGAGATATAGAGAGAGATAGAGGGTTGTCTCTATCTATATCAGATATATATCTATATATCTCTGGTTTTTGTTCCAAACTCCCAACCTTCATCAAAGGAGGAGAGGACCTCCTTATATAAGCAATCAAAACAAGACTTAGAGGCTAAGTTTCAAAGGGTCAAAGGGTGCAAGGCTTGTTGGAGAAGCTTGTATTTGGTAAGGCTTCTTGAGGAAGCCAAGACAAAGGGTCAAGGCTTCCTCAAGAAGCCATGAGCAAAGGGCCAAAAATGGGGTTCAAGGCTCCAAAATAGATACATATATGCACGTGGGTTTGGTTCTACGTGCATCCCAGCTGGCACACCTGTCATGCACCAGGCTAGGGGTTCAAAGGGTTCAACCCGCCAGCCAATTTGATTTTCACCAAAATAAAGTGCCGGTCGGCACTTTTTCTGCCGGTCGGCTAAATAGAGTGCCGACAGATGATTCCTTGCTCAAAACAGTGCCGGTGGGTATGCAAATCGAAGCCCCGGAAGTTAGCTTTCCAATGGCGCAAACCTTGCATCAAAATTCCTCCTGTGCAAAAAGTTATGCCCTTTTCCGTGAAGTCGCGCAGACTCGATCCAACCGGGATGATGCCCAGCTTCAATCAATCATATCTCCTCCACCCGGACTTGGTTTTGGGAGATTCTTAAGTGCAAAGTGAAGCCCCGGAAGTCTTCTTTCCAACGATGGTGGCCTCATAGCTTAACTCCAAGTGTATAGACCAATACGCTCAATTTAGCGAGGACTGCTCATCCCTATCTTCTTCTCCAACTTGGTTTCTCCCCTCTTCTCCTCTTTTCTTCAACTCCAAACCCTTAAACAAAGTGTTTGGGAAGATTTGCCTCTCTTCTTGCCGAAGAAACTGAACCTGTAGCCTGCACATCTCTCAACACCGAGCAAACGATCAGTAATGCCCAAGTCTTGAGGGCGGTCAAAAATGGGGTGTCTACAGGTCCTATGAAGGATTTTTTGTACAATGCTAGTGATGGAGAGAGCCAAAATTGCTGTAATTTTGCTCTGATTTTGTTGGCTTCTTTATTTTCTTTAGGCAAGATGTTATCTTTTAGAAATACTATGATGGGGTCCATCCAGGAAGGGCCTAGTTCGGCGCAACATACCTCAGCTGTTTCGGGTTCTTCAATACTTGGTCTGGGTAGGAAGTCGGTCAGTAATGGGTGTGGGCTAGATGTATCTGCCATTGATGCAAAATCGGCCAGCTCGTCTGCTCTATTGTTTTCCTTTCGGCTGATTTGCTCTATCGGGACTACTTCGAACTTCATAATCTCCTTTCTGGCCAACTCTTGGTACTTAGCCATCCTATCATCTTTTGCCTTGTTGTCGCCTAAAATCCGGTTGACTGCTAGCTGGGAGTCGCTGTACACTATCATCTTGGTAGCCCTCATGTGAAGTGCTGATTTTAAACCTGCTAGCAATGCTTCATACTCCGTCTCGTTGCTGGATGCTGGGAAGCCAAGGTTGACTGTCTGTTCGATTGTTAGGCCATCTGGTGAGATGAGGACTATGCCAAGTCCTGCACTAAGCCTGTTGGATGCTCCATCCACGAAGAGTTTCCATATCTCTCCGACGAATAGCTTCCAGCAAGTAGATGGATCGGATGATGTCTTGGGGTCAGGGGTGTTGCTGATTTTTTCTTCCAGGTTGATGTTTGCTGTTAGGGCTTCCTGATCTTCGCTGTCTAGTTGCCTCAAGTCTTTAATTTTTGGTGAGTCCCCACTGAGAATAATATGGTATGTTCCTTCTTCACTTTTCTTAAGCCTAAATGGCTTGTTATGTGGTTGGGCATCTTGTTCTGGGGGCTGCGCAATTCCTACGTCACTTTCCCTCTTGCTTTTAGTTGCCTCGGTCAAGCCAATCGGTCAAACATGATGACTTCCTAGTGTGAACTCAGCCATAAAGTCTGGCAAAGCTTGGGCCTTTATTGCGGTTCTTGGTTGGAACTTAATATCGAGCTGGCCCAACTCTACTGCCTATTTAAAAATTCATCCAAAGAAATCCGCCCTCTGAAACAAGGCTTTTAAGGGGAAAACCGTTAGGATAATCACGGTGTGGGCATGGAAATAGTGTGACAACTTTCTTGAAGCCATCATCAAAGCTAAGGCGAACTTTTCCAATGGTAGGTACCTCGTTTCAGCGCCCAGCAAGATCTTGCTAACATAAAAGATAGGCAGGTGTTGTATTCCCTCCGTTCTGACCAACACTGCACTGACTGCATGCTATGAAACTGCTAAGTACAAAAAGAGCTCTTCTCCTGGTACCAAGGTTACTAACAACGAAGGAGAGGTCATGTAGTCTTTCAAGCTTTCTAGGGCACGGTCACACTCATCGTCCCACTCAAATTTGGCCTTCAGTGCCTGGAAGAATGGTCAACACCTGTTTGACGACCAACTTATAAACCGATTGAGCGCGGCTGCTAGGCCAGTGAGATAATGTACTTCTTTGACTATGTTAGGCCTTGCAAGGTCTCAGATGGCTTTGATTTGAGAGGGATCAGCTTCTATACCCCGGTTGGTCACCAAAAAGCCTAGGAATTTGCCTGACCGTACGTCGAATGCGCATTTAGATGCATTCAGACGCAACTTGTGGGACTTCAAGATTCGAAACATTTCATCTTGGTCCCTGAGATGGTCCCTCTTATCTCTGCTTTTGACCACCATATCATCTATGTAGGCCTCCATTGTTCTACCTAACAATAGTTCAAACATTTTGGTGATAATCCGTTGGAATGTAGCCCCTGCGTTCTTTAGGCCAAAGGGCATGACCTTGTAGCAGTATACTCTTCTGGGTGTTGTAAATGACGTGACCTCTTGGTCCGGTTTGTACGTAGCGATCTAATGGTAACCCCGATATGCATCAAGGAAGCTAAGTCGGTTATACCCTGCTATCAGGTCCACCAGTTGGTCTATCCGTGGTAGGGAAAACTGTCTTTTGGGTATACTGTAGACATCCCGTTTTTGACCGACCTTAAGACTCAGACGTCATCGATTGAGCGCTCGGTAATGGTACATGTTGTGCTTGTCCTGAGGTTTCGGAGTTCTCGGCTGAGAGCCTTGCCTCCGGGCCTCAAAACTTTTTGTGCTTTGACTCAGTTTGTGGACCAGGTCTAGTTTTCTCTTCCTGAAGGGAGGGAGAGGTCTTTTAGACTATCTCTCGGTGGTCGTAGACTACTTTTCATGGTCGTAGGCCACTGTTCCCGTTTGGAGACTAGTTTTCGATTTTCGGGGCCGTCGGTCGTACGCCTCGGCTCGGGACTGCTTAACATTCTCCGTTTGCCCCGGTTTTTGGAGCACACCTTGTTTCCTTTATCTAGAGGGACACTGTGGCCTGGGAGACCACTTTGTGGTCATACGCCACTTTTGGTGCTCAACAACCAGTTTTCGAGGCTCCCAGCTGTGCACTTTGCCTCCCGAACTCTCGTTTTGCATCTGTGTTGGTTCTTTTTTGTCACAACCCTTGTTTTCCCTGTTTAGAAGGTGGTACATGGGTGGGAGACCAGCATTTCCCTTGGAAACCACTTCTCTCTCCGCCAGCTGGTTTTCTGCTCAGGAAGCTGATTTTCTTAGTCTTTAGGCCACATTTATTGGTCTCCAACCATACCACTGATTTGCTTTTAGTGTGGAGACCACCTATGGTGCCTACTAACCACCTTGTTTTGTGGGAGACCACTTGCCCTGGTCGGCCGACTAGGGAAAGTGGTCGGCCGACCACCTCTTCTGGTCGGCCAGCTTCCTCCTGTTTTGTCTGGCCTAGTGCATGCCAGCTGTGCCAGCTGGAAGTTGTAGACGTCCCCGAACGTCTCGGGAGAAATCCCGTTTTGTTCATTGGGCTCGCTACAGTTCGGACTCAAATGTCACGGTTCTGAATCTAATCCCGCAAAGTGCAATGCAAGATCGATAAATCACCAAAGAGTCCAAATCTGGCAAATCGTTTTGAAAAACTGATTTTTAGAAAGAAGTGCCAAACATGGACTACTTTGCCAGATACAAAGTCGCCACCTAAATATTTTATTACGGGGGAATTTAGGAAACCCTGACTCGTGCCTAAGGCCACGTGTCCATCATCACCAAAGTTGCCTCGGCTCGAGAACTTGGGTACGATTGGGGAAGGTCACTTCGTGAGCACCCCCGCTCGCCCGATCAAAGATCGGCCTCTACTAACCATGATATCGAGTTTTGAAAACATTATATGCCCTTATTCCGGTTTATTAGCCTAGAATTACTATGTGATGCACACAACACACAAGCATAGACTGGGTCGCTTGAATTGGAACAAAAACATTTCATGTTTGTTTGAAAATAGTTTGAAGGTGCTACTCGCAAGTAGGCTAAGATGTGGATTTGCCACCCTCAGGTAGGCTTAGGAAAAACATGATTTTGCCACTCTCAAGTGGGCTTAAAACTCATAATCGATGAATTGTTCCAATTCAAATAACCCAATCTTCACCTACAGGCATTCAGGCAGTTATATCACATAAGCAAATAGCCTCATGGTAAGCATACTATCATGGCAGTCACTCACACACATGCAAGGATGCTAAAGCATAAATACTTACCGAGTACTCCAAGCCAAAGAAATAAGCTAATTAAAAATCATGCATGAATCCTAACTATGCTGAAATGCCTAATGCAACACATGCAAAAATGCAACTAAGATAGGCTCGGCTATACTAAAATGGCATATGAAATGCAACAACTGATACACGTATTCAACTCAGAATTGAAATACAATGCAGTTAGTATGATGCGCCGAGCTTGGTGCATGCAATACAGATGAATGAATGCAAACATGCGAACATATAAATGCTAATTAAAACATGCCCCTAAACTAACCATCATAAGCTGGTAAATAAAATGGAGAAAGACATGGGGTTAGAAGACATACATCACACACACGCACACTTATTACAACATTGCCCTCTCTCGGAGGGTCCGAATAAATAATACATAATCGAAATGAATAACAGCTACAGCTAATTATTACACAACTCTAATTAATCAACAAATTAACTAAATAAGCAAATAAACTAGCATGCAAATGGACTACCCCAGCTCTGTTTTGGATGACAAAGAATGCATGTGTGCTCGAGTTGCCTTGTCGGGAAATCCATCACGATGCCCCGATTTGCCTGTGTTTGCAACTGGTTCCAGAACATTGTACAGAGCTCCAAAAGGGCTGCTGACTTGTTTTTGCTGCTGGTTTCTGGTTTGTTGCAACAGAGAGCAAGAAAGGAGCATGGAAAAGTATTTTCAACATATGTGTGCATGACCACTCTCCCCATCATTGCACAGGCTCTAGGGAATGTGATCCGTGATCCTTGATCCTCGTGCCACCAATCACGCATCTTAATGCATGATGGCCGAGGAGTCGGGTTGCACGACTCGATGTAAAATGAATACACATATAAACACAATAAGGCCTAAACTCCATCATGCGTAATCCGGAGTGTCGGCGACTGAGAATCGAGGCATGTTTCGTCACTTGGAGTACGAAACGTCCCTCGTTTCCCGTGTTTGGACTAAACCCTATTCCAAACACTATGCAATACACATGGCATGCATGAATGCAACTCTAACATGCAACCTAAACATAATGCCACTAGACGATGCAAATGATGATATGCAAACGATGATTTGCAAACATGCTACTGGCATACACAATGCTATGGAATAATCAATGGCATACTCAATGCACACGAAAACTATATGGTATACGCAATGCACACATAGAGACTAGCAATGAAATGATCAAGGCATACACAATGCATTGGTCAATCATTCAACAACATGGACAAAATGGCATATACAATGCAAGATGGACTTAAACCAAGAAAGGTGAGCCTCAACCACACCCAAATCAGTGGCCAAACATGATGAAATTAAGGCAACAACACTCATGCAAACATGCACAATGCAAGGGACCAAACCTAAGGCACAAAGTGCAACTCTACTAAGGCATGGCAAAGGATGAAACATGGAATACAATCACACATTCTCCAGCTCTGAAATGACATGCAAGATGGTCCCGAATCATGCAAACACCTCACACAATGCATGCCAGATGGCCCGAATACTGAAACTAGTGAAGTGGATTACACTATAGGCATGCAAAGCAATGCACAAATGACCAAACCACCCCCAAACAGTCCCTATGCAGGTCCAAGACAGTGGGAAAATGGCCTAAAATGAAGGCCCAAAATGCATGGAAATGAAGCTTATTCAATGGTCCAAAAATGAAGCATATAAGCACAACTCTCAAACGCATTTAAAGAGTGGAAAACATGGGAATATGGCATACATATAAGCTCTGAAATATGATGCACAATGGCCCCAAAATATGTCAAGGGCCCAAACAACGCATGCTAGTGGACTCGATATGCAAAGCTAGTAAGCTTGATTGAACTATGACCATATACAACAATGCATGCATGACCCAAAAAACTCCAAACAGAGCTGAGGAAGCCTAAAATATGAAGAAAATTAGTTCGGATCATGGCCAAAATATGCTAGGAAAGGGGGCCAAAACATCATGCAATATAAGCTAGTGAACCATGATTTACACTACAACCATATGAAGCACATAAGAGGCCACCAAATCAGTCAAAAAAAGAATCATGGATTTCCAAATGAAGCCCAAAAAATTACTGAAATCTGACCGAAACATGCAAGAATGAAGTGGTACTTTAATATGCCATGCAAGGGGTTGTTCTACACATGCAAGAAAGACATCTAATATGGAAAAACCAGCTCTGGACAGAGCCTATGTAGGTCCTAAAACTCACTAAAAATGGCCTGAAACATGCTCAAGAAGTGTGCAAATATAGGCCCCTTTGTAAGGCCAAAAATGTCAACAAACAAGACAAGGAGAGAGAGGGTCACCCCTCTCTGATTTTGGCTCTCAAAATAGTATGTTAGCCACTGAAAATCCACTGGATTTCAGTGGCTAGAAGGCCAAACAACGCTCAATACAAAGGCCTAGATGCATGGCTCAAAACAAGGTGAAAACAAGCATACAAGGGGGTAGACGACCCCCAACAAAAAAATGACCTGAAACAAACAAGTAAAGGACCTCCAAATAAAACTTTTTTTAGTTTATGACAAATTCCAAAAATGCTTGCAAGTAAGGCTAAAAGATGAGTCAAAATAAGGACCAAAAGAGGGAATAAGAATGTTACCCTTGTAGCCAAGAACTCCAGCAGCTTTTGGACCAAAAATGTAACCCCTTAGCCTCTGAATACAACCTCCAAGAACCTGCAAGCAATGGTGGAAGGGTTAGGCTATAGAGTTGTAAGCAAAAGGGTCAAGAACTTCACACTTTAGGGCTCAAAGTAGAGAGATACAAAGAGAGATATGGTGTATGCCTCCCAACAACTTCTGAACCCTTGCAAAGGAAGGGAGGCCCTTCCTTTATAGAGCAAAGGGTCCAAAGCTTCTCCTAGAAGCTTAGAACCAAGATTGAAGATCCTCCATACACGTGTATGGAGGATCCTGTCTGTGCCCTCCAGTTGGCAAAGCTGGCAAGCATTCAGGGAGACAAATCAGAGAGAGCCGGGCCGACTGGGGTGGTGGTTTGTGACCACTTCTGCCCTGGTGACGACCCAGGGTCAAAAGGTTCAAGTGGTGAAAGCTGGTCGGCAGCCTCATTTGGTGGTCTCCACCTTGAATGCAAGCTAGTGGTGGTATGGGAGACCAGTAAATGTGGCTCAAAAGTGAGGGAGACCAGTTACCTGACAAGAAAACCGGTCAACGGGCAAAAAGTGGTCTCTAAGGAGAAAAGGTGGTCTCCCACCCTTGTACCACCTTCCAAACAATGAAAATAGGGTCCATGCCAAAAATGAACCAAGACGGATGCAAAACGAGGGTTCGGGGGCCAAAACGCAGCAGCAGTGCCCCATTAAGCATCAGTGGCGTCACGACCACGAAGGTGGTCTCTCGGGCCACAGTGTCCCTCTAGGGAGAGGAAACAAGGTGTGTTCCCAAAACTAGAGCAAACAGAGAAAGTTAAGCGGTCCCGAACTGAGGGGCATGACCGATGGCTCCGAAAACCAGAAACTGGTCTCCAAATGGGAAAAGTGGCCTACAACCACGAAAAGTAGCCTACGGCCACTGAGATATGGTCTACGAGACCTCTCCCTCCCTTTAAGAAGAGAAAACAAGACCTAGTTTGCAAATCGAGGCAAAGCACAAAAGGGTCCTGAGGTCCGGGGGTAAGGCTCTCAGCCAAAACTCCGTAACTTCAGAACGAGCACAACATGCACAATCACCGAGCACTCAATCAATGACATTTGAGTCTTAAGGTCGGTCAAAAATGGGGTGTCCACAAAAGGCACAGACTGGATCCTCTATACACGTGTATGGAGGATTTGCAACCAAGTTTTTAGCTTCTTAGAGAAGCTTTGGCTTTGAAACCCTATAAGAGAGGCCCTCCCTCTCCTTATACCAGGTTGGAAAATTGCTCTAAGGCAAAGCATATATCTCTCTTTGTCTCTATATTTTAGGCTTAGAAAGTGTTTTGTTCTTGGCCTCTTGCACACCACCTCATAACCATACACCTCCACCATTGTTACTGAGTTACTGGAGGGTTTTGAGAGGTCTCAAAAGTTGGGTTTTGGTTCAGAAAGTTGCTGGTTTTGCTGAGCTTCATGGGTAACCCCTTTTCCCTCTTTTTAAGCATTGTTTTGATCCTTCTCTTAGCCTCATTTCCATGCTTATTTGAGCTTTGTTGTCAACTGAAAAAAGCTTCATATTTAAGTGTTTTTCATGTTGGCTTAAGGATCTTTTGGTGTTGAGGGTCATCTACCCTCTTGCATGCTCTTTTTAGCCTCGTTTTGTACCATGCCATAAGGCATTCGAGCTAGTATTTGCTTGGCCTTCCTACCACTGAAATCCAGTGGATTTTCAGTGGTGTGGATGTGGCTTTGAGGGCCTAAATCAGAGAGGGGTGACCCTCTCCGTTGCTGTCTTCTTTACTAGCATTTTTGGCCTACCAAAGGAGCACATGTTTATACCATTTGGAGGCCTAGTTCAGGAACCTTTTTGTGACTTCTAAGACCTGCCTAGGCTCTAACCATGGCTTCTTTGACCCCCTTTTGCTTGCTTCTTACATGTGTAGAGTAATCCCTTTCATGGCTTATCAAAGGAGCATGTCATTCTTGCATGTATTGGTCTTGTTTCAGTGGGTTTTTGGCCATATTTTGGCATGCCATGACTCTATTTTTTCTTGTTTTGGTAGTCCTTCACATGCTTCATATGCTTGTAGTGTAACTCATGTTCACTAGCTCACAATGCATGTTGTTTTGGCCGTCTATTCTAGCATATTTTGGCCATACTTCAAACTGATTTTGTTCATATTTTGGGTTTCCTTTGCTCTTTCTTGAGACCTCTTGGTCGAAAAATGCTTGCCATGCATACTTGTTGTGTAATAGCATTGACTAGCTTTGAGTTTGGAGGTCTCTTGCATGCTTAACTTGAGCTATTTACATGTTTTGGCATCATTGGGAATGATATTTCAAAGCTTATAGGGGTGCTACACTTCCATATTTTCCATGCTTTTAGTGCTCTTTAGAGTTGTGCATTTGTGCCCTATTTGCGAGCCATTGCATGAGCTTCATTTTTGTGCCTTTCAAGCCATCATCCCAACCCATTTTGCTACTATTTTGGGCCTGCATAGGGTCTTTTTGGGGTTGATTTCATCATTTGAGCATCGCTTTGCATGCCTATAGTGTAATGCACTTCACTTGTTTCGATGCTTGAGCCATTCAACATGCGTTGTGTGAGTTGTTTGCATGATTCGGAGTCATTTTGGAGTCATGTTATATGTCATTTCAGAGCTGGAATATATGCCATTGTACTCCATGTTTAGTCCTTTCAATGCATGTGCAAAGTTGTGTTTTTGCGCCTTAGGCTCGGGGCCATTGTATTGTGCATGCTTGCATGTGTTTCGGAGCCTTGTTTTCATCATCCTTGGCCACTGATTTGGGTGTGGCTGAGGCCCATCCATTTTGGTTTAAGTCCATTTTGCATCGAGTATGCCATTGTAGTCCATAGCATTGAGTGCCATGTTGTCGCATGATTGATCACTACATTGTGCATGCCTTGTTCATCTCATTGTGTATGTTAGTTTCCATGCGCATTATGTATGCTAGCGTCATGAGCATTGTGCATGCCATGTAGTTTTAGCATTATGTATGCTAGGTGCATGTTTGCATATTCATCCTTTGCATGTTTGCATGGCTAAGTGGCATTGCATTAGGATTGCCTGCTAGAGTTGCATTGGTGCATGCCATGTTTGTTGCATTGTGTTTGGGATAGGAGTTAGCCCAAACACGGGAAACGAGGGACGTTTCATAATCGAAGTGATGAAACGTGCCTCGATTCCCGGTCGCCGACACTCTTGACTACACATGATGGAGTTCAGGCATTTATGTGTCCTGTGCAGAAGTGGTTTTGGAAATACTCTTCTGATCCTGGGGGACACTCGTGATCCACCAATAGTCACCTGAAAGAAAACAAATACTCCAATCGGGGTTGTCGGAATTAGCACTCCGACAGACAAGTCAGTTTCAAGCTCTAGCTTACTTGTATTCTAAGTTAAACACCACAATTATCACATACCTATTTCTGGCCGATGTCTCTTCTATTTATATCTTTTTTTCTTTGGGTCTTGGGATTAGTTCCAAATCCAACCTCCTATTCGGCATGTTTTGTAACAAATAGATCTTCACTCGGCCCCTTGCTTAATCGGCTATCTACCCGAATAAGGTTGGGTCCAAGTTTCCATGGTAATGGTTGAATGCTTCGAATCTTGATTTCTTCAATGTTCGGCTATCCAAAATCTCTACGACATCCAATATTCGACTCCCACAATTAGCCCCAAGCACTCCACTAGTGGCAATTGGCTGGGGTGTTTGGCTTTGAACTCGAAGAGTCAGAGCTGAAATTCGGCGGCTGACCGTATGCCAACGCAAATATCTGTCCACATGCTTCTCGGTTATCATTTCAATTTCCCGCCCCTTCATACACTCTCATTTATTGTGATTTAAAATTTCGACGCCTTTTCAAATAGATACATGCTTTTAGACGCCCGTCGTTGGATTACCTGGCGAACTACCTCTACGACTTCCTACTCTTCTCTATCTCCTTCGCCACTTGTAAGTTCTCTCCTTCTTTGCTTTGAATCTCTTTCCTTGCTTTGTTTTTTGGCTTAGCATAATCACATTGGCTGGGGAGAACGGCGAAACATTTAAAAGATCTCCTCTCTCCGGATCGAATTTCTGGCTTCCGACACCATTTTTCCATTCCTGATAATGTCTATCTGTCTTTTGTAGCAGACGAGACCCTCGATATGGAGAGGGTTGATGAAACCACAATCGTCTTCCCTCTTCTATCAATCGCAGAGGGTGGGGTCCGTTTCCCCCTTCACCCACTCCTTAGGGCCGTGATCTGCTATTGGGAGTTAATCCCTTCACAGCCCAACGTCAATTTCTTTAGGGTTGTGATGGGTATTGTCGCACTAAACCACTGGCTGGGGCTTAACCTTGGCATCCCCGCTATTCGGCATTGCCACACCTTGGCCAAGTCTTCTGGCCGGCACGAGCGTTATTTCCTCAGAGCCAAAGACACCGACCATCAACTATTGACTATGCTTTCCAGTTCTGGGAAGCAAGTTGCTGATGTTATGGTTGTCAACCGAGGAAATTGGGTATTCGGCGATGGCGAGGATCGCCTTGATCGTATTCCTAGACGGAGGGGCGAACCAGGTGGCCGAGTATCATCTTTTGTTCATTTGTTAAATTTATAAAGCTTCGTTTTTGGGACCTTATGGTTTTGCTTTTGCAGGGAACGATTTGAAGAAAATCTTGACCTCAACTGACGATGTTGTCCTTTCAGAAATCAAGATTGCGCTCAAGTACTTTGGTCAATGGAGTTTTCAGAAGCAGGGGAGGGCGGCCCACGTTATGCTCCGATACAAGCCGACTTATACGACCTTTTCGGTAGCTGAAAATATCCCAATTCCGATTGGTGAGGAATTTCTTGTCGCTTGTATCTTGACTGACTGGAAAAATTTGAGGCAAGTTGGTTGCGAGGAATCAGATTGGGAGCGACCGGAAATAGCTAAGGCTGCCGAATCAGACGAATCCGAAATAGAGGTTGACGAGGCTTTGAAATTAGCATTTGAGGAAGTCGGCCTCAATTCGACTGATAATCCGTCTACCTCGAGTTGAGAGGACCGTCCACTTGACGACATTTTTCAAGGTCTGGAGGATCTTCCCGGCGCGTACCCAGAAGATATGGCTGGGCTGAGCCTCACTAAGCTTGCGAAGAAAGCGAACACGGAAAGGATGGCTGTGCGTTGAAGGGCAGAGGAGATTCAGGCTGCCGAATCTCAGTCTCAGTCTCAGTCCTTGCCCGTTATTGAGGAAGTGACGGTAAAAGAAGGAAGCACCGAAACGGAACCCTTGGTGCAGGCCAGTGTCGAAGCTGAGCAAAGGTTAGAGAAGCGTCCTGCCGATGTCGAGGCTGGCTCAGAAGAAGATCGTGCTGACAAACGGCCTCGTTTGGAGGAATCGGATGCGATTGTGCCTTTTATTATTCATCCAAAGATGAAAAATACGTCGATCTTCTCCGATGCTTCGGTAATCAAAGATCCAGCGGTTACACTTAGTTTGGCGACGTCCGTTTCACAGCCTACTGATAAGGCGACTTTTCGGGCGGAGCCAGATTTGGTTGCAATCGCGTTGGCTGCGCAATCGGCTCTTTTGGTACATATCCTGACTCTGTCTTTTCTCCTCACACACCATTTTGGTTTTAACTTCCTGTTTTGCAGACCGTCAGAAGGATAGCCGACATGGGCCGTTGCTATCGTGATGCCGTGGAGCAGATTGGCCGTTTACAATCAGAGTTTGAGGGCTAAAGGAGTGGGGCGTAGGTCGAGGGCGCTCGTGTTGAGGCCGAGTTGGAGAGAACCCGTAATGCTGAAAATTTGAGATCAGTCGCCGAGAAGAGGGCGAATGTGAGCAATGCTGTGCTTAAATTGGCCCAGGAGGCGAATTCTAAATTGAAGGCTGAGTTGGAAGAGATGAAGGCGGCGAAGGAAATAGCTGACCTGAAGGCTTCTAACGTATTTGATGCTGGAAAAAAAATCTGCTTATGATGAATATGTAGATGAAGTCCCCAAGTTTGAGAATTGGAGCTTTAAACACGACTGGCTCAAAGCCCTTGCTGCCGTTGGCTGCGCCAATTCCATATGAGCAAGTGGATGTTGAGCCGTTAGAGTCTGATTCTGATGGCTAATTTCAAAGGCGATTATTTTTTGTTTTAGGATTTGCATGTATTTTTTTAGCTTTTTGCAGTTTTTTGCTTAGTATTTTTCAAATGTAAAATGGTTACAATTTGGGCCCAATTTATGTAATGAAAATTCATTTTGTACGTCGTTGTTTCTGATGAATGGAATTGCTTTGGGTCAAATGTTGTATAATTGCCGACTAAATGATTATGAACTGGTTGAATGGAATTCATTTTAAAAGCCAAAAATTGGTGAACGAACTGTTATGCACATCTCGACGGCATGAGGCGAGTGGCACGGTAGCTAGATTAATAACCGCCATTGCCCAAAGGCATGAACTTCAAAGGCATTGATCGGAAATTGCCGTTTAGATTGTTAGGCCCTTTTAAAAGCCAAAAATTGGTGAATGAACTGGCTGCGGCACATCTCGATCGGCATGAGGCCAGGGTACGCAACCGACTAGATTAATAAATCTGCCGTTGTCCCAACCAGTGCATGAACTTCAAAGGCATTGATCGAAAATTGCCGTTTAGATTGTTAAGCTGTTTTAAAAGCCAAAAATTGGTGGATGAACTGGCTGCGGCACATCTCGATTGGCATAAGGCCAGGGTACGCGGCTAGCTAGATTAATAAATCTGCCCTTGCCCCAGCTAGTGCATGAACTTCAAAGGCATTGATCAAAAATTGCCATTTAGATAATTAGGACGTTTTAAAAGCCAAAATTTGGTGAACTGGCTGTGGCACATCTCGATCGACATGAGGCTAGGGTACGTTCTGGCTAGATTAATAAATCTGCCCTTGCCCCAGCCAGTGCATGAACTTCAAAGGCGTTGATCGAAAATTGCCGTTTAGATTGTCAGGCCGTTTTAAAAGCCAAAAATTGGTGAATGAACTGGCTACGACACATCTCGATCGGCATGAGGCTAGGGTACGCGGCCAGCTAGATTAATAAATCTGCCCTTGCCCCAGCCAGTGCATGAACTTCAAAGGCGTTGATCAAAAATTACCGTTTAGATAATTAGGCCATTTTAAAAGCCAATAATTGGTGAATTGGTTGCGGCACATCTCGATTGACATGAGGCCAGGGTATGCGGCTGGCTAGATTGATCTGCCCTGTCGTTTGGTGAGTAGCATTAATGAAATTGCCTCAGGGGTGCTGCAAGCATTAGAAATAAATGAGGGAGAGGGCTGTTTGCGCCAGTAACTTCGCTTACTGTGTTTTCAAGGCAGCTTATCGCGAATGGCAAATAGAGTTTTCTTCAACAGTAGAGGCGAAGGTCGAACTTTTGCTGATCTTGATACTGCAATGAATCGTGGCAGAGAAACTACCCGTGTGGGAAGTGGGGCATCCAGAGAACGAGAAAAACGTCAGTCTCCAAGTCATCGAAGCAGATCACCCCGAAAGGAGAAAGAGCAACGGGGAAGCTCTTCGCGACCGCGACCGCGACCGTTGAGTTTCGCAGTTTTTGTGGGGAACAGACTGATGACGGAGGCGGACTCCATTATTAGGGACCCAGTAGTGGGGTTGAATTTGCTTGACAGATTTTTCCACTGTAGGTGCAGCAATCGATGGTTGGCCGACAAGATTTCGACGTCTTTCGAGACGGAATCCACGGGGCGGTGAAGGGGCTGTACACTGCTTACAAAGTCGGCATGCACCTGCGTGCCGTGCGGCGGGAGATAGAAAAAATGGAGGAATGGGTCCGCATTTCGAAGGCTCGGGCAGAGAAAGTCGAACGCGAACTTAATGAGCTTAGGATGGCTAAAGTCGCCGAGTTGCACATGTCGGGTCGATCTAATCCAATTGTGGATAAGAGGGTGACCCAATGGCTATTGAGTCATGCCATTGCCGATTGAGACACGGCTGCCATGCTTGCCGTAGAAAATGCGAGATCCAAAGGTTATGAGCAAGGCTTTCATGCGGGCCGGAAGGTTGGGATGGACAAAATGAAGGAGAAGCTTGCAAAGGAGGTTTACCGATGCGAGAATCAGGGCTTTAAGCATGGTTGGATCTCGACACTTCAGGCCACAAAGGCTTTTCAAGCAAAGGGTGTCGATTCGGCGTGGCCGCAGTACCGACGCAATCATTTTTCATTTTCCGCCTTTGAGGTCGAAAAGAGCGACGGTGAGGGAGAGGCCGCATAGAGCTATTCGTTGTAATGTTCAGACGTGGATTGCGTCGAAAATTATGTAATTACTTGTCAGAT
Source organism: Camellia lanceoleosa (assembly GCA_025200525.1). Classification (NCBI taxonomy): domain Eukaryota; kingdom Viridiplantae; phylum Streptophyta; class Magnoliopsida; order Ericales; family Theaceae; genus Camellia; species Camellia lanceoleosa. The sequence continues at coordinate 53,781,467 of CM045761.1, read as the reverse complement.
GAATAAAATGCCCTATTGTTAATATTCCTGTTGCTTTATAATTACTTGTCAAATTGCATAATTATGTAATACTTCGGCGTATATGTGTTTGCATGTTTTGTGCTTTATTGGATGGATATTGTTTGAATAAATGATTTTAGCCGGCTCATCATAATAGAGCATGTCACTAAATATTTATTCAGTATGCTCGTTACATTGCCAAAAATGGTGTTGATTAGACTTTGAATTCGGCATTTTCTTTAGGTATTTATTCAGCTCCAGGCTCAGGCTTGGCCGACGAGCCTTCAACGTGATGCGCCGAAGGGGCTCCAAATATGGAGAATGATTGGGCGATCGTGATATCCACGAAGGGCGCTCCGAATCCGGAGGCTTTTTCGACCCAACGACGTCATTCGTCGAAGGGGCTCTGAATCCAGAGACTTTTTGATTGGCCGATCGTGATATCCACGAAGGGCGCTCCGAATTTGGAGGCTTTACGGCCCAACGACGTCATTCGCCGAAGGGGCTCCGAATCCGGAGACTTTTTGATTGGCCGATAGTGATATCCACGAAGGGCGCTCCGAATCCGGAGGCTTTTTCGGCCCAACGACGTCATTCGCCGAAGGGGCTCCGAATCCGGAGACTTTTGATTGGCCGATCGTGATATCCATGAAGCGCGCTACGAATCCGGAGACTTTTGATTGGCCGATCGTGATATCCACGAAGGGCGCTCCGAATTCGGAGACTTTTTTCGCACACTTTTAGAACAATTTTCGACAAGAATACTCGTATTACAAAAATGGAATTTGTACATGGCGAATCGTTTAATACTAAAATCATTCGCCACAGGTCGGGCTTAATGATAAAACTTTCGCAAGTGGGTCGAGTTCCAAGGCCTTGGAAGACTCCTTCCTGTCATATCTTTCAGTCGATATGCCCCTGTTCCTGTGATGGAATCTATTTGATAGGGGCCGTCCCAGTTTGGACCAAGTTTTCCATCAGCCGACTTCCTGTTGGCTGGAAGCACCTTTTTCAGGACCAATTCTCCTGGTGTGTAGCGGCGCAACTAAACTCGTTGATTATATGATTTCGCCAACTGTTGTTGGTACCATGCCATGGACGCAAGGGCGCGGTCTCTTCGTTCCTCGATTAGAATCAAATCCAAAGCTAGCATCATGTCGTTTCGGCTTGCAACAAAAACTTGCGACTTGAGGGTTGGGAGGCCGATCTCCAGGGGTAAGATCGCCTGGTTGCCAAAGCATAGGGCAAACGGAGTTTCTCCAGTTGATCTCCTCGGCGTTGTTCGATGAGCCCACAATACACTCGGCAATTCTTTGACCGATCTGCCTTTGGCTTTCTCTGGCCTTTTTTTGATGCCATCCAAGATGGATTTGTTCGAAGCTTCGGCCTGACCATTGCTTTGGGGATAAGCCGGTGTAGAAAAATGTGGCCGGATACCATATTTGTCGCACAATTCTAGGTAGACACCATAATCAAATTGAGTGTCGTTGTCTGAAATAAGGGCTCTCGGAATGCCGAATCGTGTTCTGATGTTCTTCCACACAAAGCGTTTAACATCAACGTCTCGAATGTGTGTTAATGCCTCCGCTTCGACCCATTTTGTGAAGTAATCTGTTGCGACGATCAAATATCGCTTATTCCCTGGGGCCCTTAGCAATGGTCCTACGATATTGAGCCCCCACTAGGCGAACGGCCAGGGACTGGTAATTGAGTTTAGCTCTTCTGTGGGCAAATGAGTTAGTGGGGAGAACTTCTGGCACTGTTCACACTTTTTCGCATAACACTCGGTGTCCGCTCTCATTGTCGGCCAATAATAACCCTGCGTTATAACTCGATGGGCCAAAGAACGCCTGCCAGAATGGGCACCACAACTGCCCTCATGTATCTCAGTCAGAAGCTCCCCGACTATGTCTGGGTGCACGCATTCCAAATATGGACCAGAGAGGGTTTTTTTATAGAGCCCTCCTTGCGGATCCAAGTAGTATCTCATGGCTTTGTTTCGCAACTTGTGTGCTTCTTTCTTATCCTCTGGGAGTTGGTCAGAACACAGGAAAGCATCAATGGGATCCATCCAGCTTGGGGCAGATTCTATAACATTAATCTGGACTTCCTCCGAAGGGCCAATGCTTGGCTCTGGGATGAAATCTACTTCGATAGTCTGTTTAATCTCTGAGTTGATGGCGGAGGCTAGGCAAGCCAAGGTGTCTGCATGGGTGTTCTGATCACGTGTTATTTTGCCAACAAGGAATTGGCCGTTTTCATGTAGGCCGCTATGCGGTCATTCCTTGCCGCGTACTCCCCCTTTAGCTGGTTGATCACCGGTTTTAAATCACAAAACACCAGCAAACACCGAGCACCAAGAACGTGGGCGTTCTGTAAACCGGCTAGGACGGCTTCGTATTCGACTTCGTTATTTGATGTTTCAAAGCCAAGTTTGACGGCCTGCTCAATTATTGCGCCATTAAGAGACATGATGACAACTCCTGCTCTGCTGCCCCACTAATTGGACGGCCCATCACAGTATAACTGCCAAATATCCCCAACATAAATCCTCCAATTCGGCTTCGATTGAATTTCGTCAGGCTTGAAGTCGGTCAGGACACTAGTGAATTCGGTGACAAAGTCGGCAAGAACCTGCCCTTTGATTGAGGTTCTGGGTAGAAACTGAATATCGTACTAGCCGAGTTCTAGAGCCCACTTTGAAACACGTCCGGAAGCTTCTGCACTACGTAGTACTAACCGAAGGGGATACTCTGTTAGCACCCCAATGCTATACCCCTGGAAGTAATGCATCAGCTTTCTCGTCGTGATGACTAGGGCTAAGATGAGCTTTTCCAACGGAAGGTAGCGTGTTTCAGCGTCAACCATTGCCTTGCTTACATAATATACCGGCCGTTGCTCTCCCAGCTCTTCCTTTATCAGCACGGCGTTGACGGCCTGGTCGGAAACTGCCAGATACATAATAAGCGGGTCACCAAGAGAGGGAGTTTCCAAGAGTGGTACTGAGCGGAGGTAAGTCTTAAGGCCGTTGAAAGCGGCTTCACATTCGGAGGACCATTCAAAAGCCTTGCCTTGCCGCAGTGTATGAAAGAGTTGTCGGCAGCGATCTGTGGAACGGCTGACGAACCTGTTCAGCGCGGCGGCCATCTCCATTAACTTTTGAACCTCTTTTACTGATCGGGGGGAGCTGAGTTCCAAGATTACTGTGATTTTCCGTGGGTTAGCTTCGATTCCTTGGTGATTGATGATATATCCCAAGAATTTGCTAGAGTCGATTCCAAAGGCGCATTTGGAAGCGTTCAATTTCATTCCATATTTGCGTAGGATGCCGAATGTTTCTTCAAGATCGGCTATATGATTCTGCTTAAACTTTGACTTGACCACCATATCGTCAATGTACACTTCCATTGTGCGGCCGTGTTGCTTCATGAACATGGTGGTGACTAGTCTCTGGTAGGTTGCCCCGGCGTTTTTTAGCCCAAAAGGCATAACCTTATAGCAGTAGGTTCCTCTTGGAGTGAGGAATGCAGTTTTCTCCTGATCCTCCGGATACAAGGCAATTTGATGGTAGCCTCTGTAGGCATCAAGGAAACTCATGCGCTGATGGCGTGCTGTAACATCTACCAGTTGGTCTATCCTTGGGAGAGGAAAGTAGTCTTTGGGGTAGGCTTTGTTTAGGTCCGTGAAATCAACGCAGACTTGCCATGTATCGTTCTTCTTCTTCACAACTACAGTATTAGAGAGCCATGTGGGGTAGGTAACTTCCCTGATTGCCCCTGCATCAAGCAGCCGATCAACCTCTTCAAGCACGGCAGTAGTGTGCTCTGTGGCAGATCGACGGCTTTTCTGAATGATCGGCTTGCACTTAGGGTCAACATTCAAACGATGCTCGGAAACAGTTGGGTCCACGCCCAACATTTCATATGGAGTCCATGCAAATACATAAAGATTATCGAGCAGGAAGGATACTAGCTACTGTCTGTCGGTTTGATTCAGGGAGGCGCCGACCATGAAGAATCTCTCTAGATTGCCGTCAATCTCAATTCGGTCTAAGTCTTCCGTGGCTTTCTTATTCAGGAGCCGCCAGACATCGTCGAGGCTTTCACGATCCGGAACCTCGATGGAATTAACTTGCAAATCCTTTGGCGTCTTTCTAGAGAGAAGATAGCATGCTTGTGCCGATTGCTGGGAACCATGGATCTGCTCGATGCCGTATTCTGCCGGGAAGTGCAGAAGCTGATGATAGGTGCTTGGGAAAGCTCGCATAGTATGCAACCAAGTTCACCCCATGATAAGATTGTATGGCGAGGAAAGCCTGATGACCAAGAATTTCATATCCACTGTTTGGGAGCCTGCTCGGACGGGTAGTATGATTTTCCCCAACGGATATTCTGGATTTGCGTTGAAGCCGAATAACGGATAAGGAGCCAGAGACAAGTCTGATTTATTTAAGCGAAGTTTGATGAAGGTCTTGTAATACATAACCATAGAGGTACTTCCCTGGTCTACGAGAACGTGCTTGATAGTACATCGGTTGACACATAGTTCAATGACCAATGGATCAATGTGGGGCACTATTATGCCGATAAGATCAGAATCGTCAAAGGTGATACTCGGAGCTTCATGCAGCCGTTTCGTCGGCATGAGTTGCTTCTGGGATACAGGGTGTGTTTGAATTGTATGCATGATTAAAGAACCGCAGTGTATATCATATGGATGATCATGGCGGAGGTGATTCCCTGAGTATAATCGTCTGCAGTTAACGTTTGGGCATGTTGTCATGAACATCTCGGACCAACTCCTGAAGGTATTTCATAGCATAGCTACTATCACGATCGTGATCTTCGCGATATTCACACCGCCTATCCCTTCTTGTCATGTCGGGAGATGCCACCGCTTCTGATGGCCTGGTGTAGAACGAGGGGGCCCACTTCATATGTGGACTTTTTGCGGAAAGGCAGGAAACTTCAGGTCGTCCATCCTTTTTGGGATCTGGTGTGAAGCACCCAAAATATGCATTTACTTTTAAGACCCTAATGATGAATTATTTTCCTAAAGCCCTCGATTACCTGAATTATTTCGAATCTTGTCGGTTAGCAATTTTATTTTCTTTTTTTCAAAACATAAATTTTCCTAGCCAGATTAGGTTCCCTAACCTAATTTAATTCTACATAAATTACATGTATTTAACACCAAGCCCTTACTTCTTTATTAAATTCAAAATAAACCAATACATGCACCCTAATATTATTAGTACCATCAATCTTGTAATATATATATATATACATATATACACCTAGAGGAGTGTGCCTAGAGATAAAATAATTAAAAAATTTCCCTTCACCCTTCCCTATGCCTAGCCTTCCTAGAAAAAAAGTAAGAAATCAATTTCCAAGAAACATCATCATGAATTTCTAGGAAAAACCACCAACCTAGGACCTAGACCTAGGGTGCAAGTTTCAAAACTAGTTCCCTTTTAACTAAGTGTTGCCTAAATCATTGACCAAGCCTCCCAAATCCCTTCCTTTTCCTTAGAATCCAAACAAAACCCACCCTTTCCATCCATTTCCAACTAAGGGGCTTTTAGGACTTTTTGCCTCAAAAAGTTTGCCTATAAATATCAACACACCTCCCTAGCTTGCAAACACACATAACACTCTCATCCACACACACATTTGGTTAGAAAGGGAGGAGAGAAAGAGAAGTCTAGAAGGAGAGGGAGGAAGAAGAGAGCCTTCTTATGCAAACTTAGTAGGTAAGCCACAACACAACCTTCTCTTTCATTTTCCTTCTTCAATACATGTTTCTACATAATGTTTTTTTTAGATCTGTTATTAAAGAGTTCTTATGTTAAAAATGCTAAGATTTGAGTATTGACTCCATCTCTCTTGTATTTTTCCCTTTTTGGCACAAAACTATCTCCTTTTATTACCAATCTCTCAAGTTTTCAAGGGCACTCTTTCAAACAAATTTTCTGAGTTAAACATGTGATAGTTAGCATATTTTCTTCACAAAAGAAATGAAACTTTCCCATGGTGGAACTCGCTTTTTATAAATTTTCTTGTTTTGGGCATTCTACCTTAAAACCTGTTTTTGTAGCCAACTTTCAAAAATTTCAGAAAAATGTACAAAAATATTCTGGAACTCTATTTTTCGTCAAAACCTTCCTTAAGGAGTTAGCTTTCAACTAAAATTGGTTTCATCGAAAAACATTAAGCGGTTTGAAAGAAAATCAAGTTTTCGTAACGGTCGACGGATCTGGACAGATTCTGGACAGCGCTAGACTATTTTCTAAATAACTTAAAATCTGGAAAAGCAAACCCATTTCCGAAAAATGTTCTAGAAACTAGATCAAATTCTCTACGAACCATAGGAAGACTGAGTTCGGTGGATGATCTAAAGTAGTCCTTTCGTATTAATCTTCACATGATGTTAAATCTGGAAATTTATTATGTATGGATGTTTTGTGACCTTGTATTCAAGAAAATGTTTAATGGCTTATGATCATATCTTGGCAAGATGTTGTATGTGCATGTTATGTTATTTATCTTTCTTATCTTGAGGATGCATGCTTATGTGGATGTTATTATATTGTTTAGTTGGACTAACCTTGACTTAAAACACTTAATTCAACAGGAAACCTAATTGGGTGGGTATTGGGTTTTCGAACACTTGAGTAATGAAAAGATGAGAAATATGATATATGGATTGTTGGGATGCGTTCCCTATTTGAAAGTTAAAGTCTTGCGCAAGTGGTTTTCGGAACCCTTGAACGGAGCGGTTGTATTCGGACCCTAGGTGGTTTGGTGTAAGGAGGGATTTCGGGCAAGGCCCTATTTTTTACCGTCTCTTTTGAGGCCCTGCGGTTGGCGCTACGCGGTATATAACCGTTGGTAGGCATCCGAGGTTAGTTCTGCAACAAAGCAGCAAAAGAGGGGGCATACCGAATAATCCGTGTCCGATTCTTGTGGTTGGGAGGACGAAATCTCTTTGGGGAATTTCTAGTTTACTAACATCTAACTTGACCCTTTATTTATTTATTTGAGTATCATGCTTTACTATTTGATGTTATATTTGTGATTGTGTATTGGACTGGGAAAAAGGGGTAGGGTGTGTGTGTGTTTACTCGGCATTCAAAGCTCACGTATCATGCCAGTGTGACGCTGAACTTATAGCGGAGAGCAGCAGTCAAAAACCTTCGAGGACTTTTGGCTATCTTAGGAATAATAGAAATTTCCTTTTTGTTATTTTGTAAGAACTCATGTAGAGTTTAAACTTTCTATTGGGATGTAATGTAATGAAACAATCTTTTGAATTAAGTATAAATGTGGTTGTTATGTATTTATATTCTATGTATGAACCTTATCGTTGCTTATGAGATCTTGTGTCAATGCCTGGTAAGATCTGTCAAAAAGGTAGTCGTTGCCTAAGAAAATTTGGACTTAGAAGGGAGGCTATTTTGACTCCTCCGGCGATCTGGGATCTTACTTGTTTATTGACCATAAGACTCACTAGTGACTCTCCCTTGACTGCAACCTATAGTGTAGAATCGGGGTGTCACAATATGGTATCAGAGCCTAGGTTCAACCCTTACCCACGCGTTTCGACCCGCGGTTAGAGACTACCTTCCCCGACTATGTTAGAATCTTTTTTTTACCTATCTTAGGGAATTTCTTTGAATTTCTGGCATGCCAACATTAACTCATGAGGACCTACTTCAGGATCGTGAAATGGTTTTAACTTTGAGTGCGGCCTCATCGCGTAGTAAGGCAGTACTATTAGTTCTACGCGTCTTCTATCGATCGTCATACCCTCATCTTGTATTCGTAGCCTTTATTCAATGTCACCCTTTCCCAAAACTTAGTCTTGTCCATCTAGTCATGTTTTATAAACCACTATTTGTAAATTTGACCTCCTTGACCCTTGAATATTTATTTTAGCTCAAGGCTTCTTGTAAATAATTTCATTTTCTTTGCTTAGTGATGAATCTTGGATATTCAGTTTGAAACACGGATGGCCAACGCAGTTTCAAGTTAAATATCTAGTTTAGTCACTACATCTATAAGCTTGATCACATTGAAGTTTGAAACCATAACATCATACCATTCATCCATATCCTGATGTTATCACCATAACTGCTTCGCATTCTTCGTCTCCACTTCAATCCAATTTTGAGAATCTTGTAATTATTATGATACATGAAGCTGTGTTGTGTGAACACCCTAGGATAATTAAACTCTAACGTAAGATTAGTTGTTACCCATAAGGAATTGCCTCTGTAGTTAGAATTTGAATTACGCCTCACCCCATTCATAGAAAAACAAATGGTGGACCATACTTCGAGACAAGTAATAGCATAAGCTTGCAAGCAACAATAGAAATGCGGTACCAGGAAATTGAAACCTTAAGAATAGACTAGCAACCATGGCTAAAACCCCGAACCCTATCAAGAATCAAATTTTGGAAGAGTCTTACCATCTTTGTGGAAATAATCGGCACAACATTGACTTCAAAATGAAAGGAGGTAGAATCCAAGAGGATTTGGAGCTTGTGGAAAGAAAACCCAACTTCATGAGGGACCAGAAAGGAGCAACCAGAAGGCAACCGGCAGAGTCTTTGCCTTGCAAGAGGAAGAAGCAGACCCGTCTGTAATTGAGGGTAATTTAGTGCCATACAATTTTTGGGTGCATGTTTTATTTGATATGGGTGCATCACATTCTTTCATATCCTCTGCTTGTGCTAAGTCATTAGAACTTGTATGTGAACCTTTAGAAACTGCCTTAAGAGTAATGTCACCTATGGGAGGATGTGTTCGGGTAGGATCGATCTGTAAGGGCTGTAAGATAGGGATGTCAAACCTACTCTTAACTTGCGACCTTCGTATCATGGAAATGTCAGACTTCAACATCATCTTGGGCATGGATTGGTTGTTCGCCCACCGAGCGGTAATCGACTGTCGTCAGAAGAAGGTGGTAGCTCACACGCAAGATGGAACACGTTTCCAGTTTAAGGGGGATAGACAAGACCCCATGACTTCAACAAAACATCGAACGTAGTGGCGTGATCAACTTTCGGTTAGGATAGCAAGCCTAATTCTAAATGAGGAAGGCCATGGAGAAATAGAACTTCTGCGCGTAATATGCGATTATGCAGATATATTTCCTATGGAGTTACCAGGATTTCCACCAACCCGAGAAGTAGACTTTAGCATCGAGCTACAACCTGGAACTACCCCAATATCCATGGCTCCGTATCGTATGGCACCAGCAGAACTACGAGAATTGAAGACACAATTACAAGAATTGCTTGAGAAAGGATTCATTTAGCCAAGTACTTCGCCATGGGGAGCACTCGTGTTGTTTGCTAAGAGAAAGATAGGTCGTTGAGGCTATGCATCGATTATTGTCAACTCAATCGAGTCACGATTAAGAACCGATACCCACTCCCGAGGATTGATGACCTTTTTGACCAACTTAGAGGCTCAAGGTGCTATTCAAAGATTGATCTCGGGTTAGGTTACCATCAACTATGAGTCAAGGAGGAGGATATACCAAAGACTGCCTTTCATACTAGATATGGCCACTATGAGTTTGTAGTAATGCCCTTCGGACTAACTAATGCACCGACAGTATTCATGAGTTTGATGAATAAGATCTTTAGACCATACCTTGACCAGTTTATTCATTGATGACATCTTGGTATATTCAAGGTCTGAAGAAGAGCATGAGCAACATTTAAGGACTGTCCTCCAAGTTCTTAGGGATATTCGACTATATGCCAAGGGGAGTAAATGTGAATCCTGGTTAAATGAAGTAAAATTCTTAGGACACGTGGTATCAGAGAATGGGATTGCGGTAGATCCAACCAAGGTGGAGGCAACTAAAAACCGTGTCAGAAATCTGCAGCTTCTTAGGATTGGACGGTTATTACCGGAGGTTCATCCAAGATTTCTCCAAACTAGCTAAACCAATGACTCATTTGACGTAGAAAGAAGTAAAGTATAAGTGGGATGAAGCTTGCCAAAAATCCTTCCAGGAGCTGAAGAAGAGGTTAACTAGTGCACCAATTTTGACCATCCCAGAACGAGAAGAGGGGTACACTGTGTATTGCAATACGTCTAAAGAAGGATTAGGTTGCGTGCTCATGCAAAATGGAAAGGTGGTCGCGGATGGATCTAGGCAGTTAAAAGCTCACGAGCGCAACTACCCCACACCTGACTTGGAGTTAGCAGCCATAGTTTTTTGCCTTAAAGCAATGGCGACATTACCTGTATGGGGAACAATTTGAGATTTCAAGAGTCTAAAGTATCTATTCACACAGAAGGACCTTAACTTGAGACAGAGACGACGGATGGAGTATCTTGAGGATTTCCAGTTCACTCTCTCATATCACCCCGGTAAGGCCAATGTAGTAGCAGATGCTCTAAATCGTAAGAGCAGAGGGATGATGGCTAAGATCTCCGTCAAGGAATGGGATATGGTTAAGACACTCAGTGAGTTCAGGATCCAAGTAGAATCTCAAGATACAAAAGCATGTCTTAGTGCGCAGAAGGTGATGCCTAAGTTGAGGAATGAGGTCATGGAGGCCCAGAAGCACGATCAAGAGGTAGCCTACATCAAGGGACATCTGGAATCAGGAGAGCCCATGCCCGATTGGGTAATTCACCCCGATGGGAGTTTAAGATACCAAGGTAGATTGTTTGTGCCCAGTGACGAGTTACTTAAAGAAAGGGTACTGAAGGAATGTCATCATTCTACATTCGTGGTATATCCAGGAGTGACTAAAATGTACCAAGATTTGAAAAGGCAGTATTGGTGAAACAGAATGAAGAAGGAAGTGGCTGAAATTGTAGCAAAATTTTTGACCTGCCAACAAGTGAAGGCGGAACATCAGAAACCGGGGGAAATGTTGCAACCTCTACCAATAGCCGAATGGAAGTGGGAGCAAGTGATGATGGACTTTGTGACAGGGTTGCCTAAGTCACCTAGAGGGCACAAGGCTATATGGGTAATAGTGGACCACCTCACCAAGTCAGCACATTTCTTACCCTATAAGATGACCGACACTTTAGAGTCTATGTGCAGACTCTACATTGGGGAGATCATTCGACTACATGGAATTCCGGTATTTATTGTGTCAGATCGTGATTCATGATTCACCTCTCGATTTTGGTAGCGTACAAGAAGCTCTTGGTACCGAGGTATGTTTTAGCACCGCCTTTCACCCACAAACAGATGGACAATCTAAACGCACTATCCAGACACTCGAAGATATGCTGAGAGCTTGCGCAATGGATTTTCAAGGAAGTTGGGAATGACACCTACCCCTAATCGGATTTGCTTACAACAACAACTTTCAAGCTAGCATCGACATGGCACCCTTTGAAGCATTACATGGACGACCTTGTAGATCGCCAATTTGTTGGACGAAAGTGGGTGATGCAAATCTGATAGGAACTAAACTTGTTCTAGAGACTATTGAAAAGGTCAAATTGATCCGATAACGATTAAAGATTGCCCAAGACTGTCAAAAGAATTATGCAGATAGGAGGAAAAGACTATTGATGTTTGAAGTAGGCAGCCACGTGTTCCTAAAGGTGCAAACTAGGTGTGGAGTCGTACGTTTTGGGAGAAGGGGAAAGTTGTCACCACGATATATCGGGCCTTTTCAGGTATTGGAAAGAGTGGGCGAAGTAGCTTATAGACTAGCTTTACCCCCGCAGTTAGCAGGAATACACAACGTCTTCCATATATCTATGGTGAGAAAATACATCGCTGACCCGTCACACGTCCTCAAGTGGGAAGAAATCAGTCTTGACAAAGATGTTACGAAGGACTGGTAGCAATACAAGATCATCGAGAGAAGAACCTTAGTGGCAAGATGGTTCAATTGGTGAAAGTGTTATGGCGTCATCGGGGAATTGAGGAATCTACTTGGGAACGACAGGACTGGGTGAAGGCAAACTACCCCAAGCTTTTCGAAGGCAGTATATAGTTGAATTTTGAGGACAAAATTGTTTTAAGGGGGATAGGTTGTGAAGCCCCCAAAATATGCATTTACTTTTAAGACCCTAATGATGAATTATTTTCCTAAAGCCCTCGATTACCTGAATTATTTCGAATCTTGTCGGTTAGCAATTTTATTTTCTTTTTTTCAAAACAGGAATTTTCCTAGCCAGATTAGGTTCCCTAACCTAATTTAATTCTACATAAATTACATGTATTTAACACCAAGCCCTTACTTCTTTATTAAATTCAAAATAAACCAATACATGCACCCTAATATTATTAGTACCATCAATCTTGTAATATATATATACATATATACACCTAGAGGAGTGTGCCTAGAGATAAAATAATTAAAAAATTTCCCTTCACCCTTCCCTATGCCTAGCCTTCCTAGAAAAAAAGGAAGAAATCAATTTCCAAGAAACATCATCATGAATTTCTAGGAAAAACCACCAACCTAGGACCTAGACCTAGGGTGCAAGTTTCAAAACTAGTTCCCTTTTAACTAAGTGTTGCCTAAATCATTGACCAAGCCTCCCAAATCCCTTCCTTTTCCTTAGAATCCAAACAAAACCCACCCTTTCCATCCATTTCCAACTAAGGGGCTTTTAGGACTTTTTGCCTCAAAAAGTTTGCCTATAAATATCAACACACCTCCCTAGCTTGCAAACACACATAACACTCTCATCCACACACACATTTGGTTAGAGAAAGGGAGGAGAGAAAGAGAGAGAAGTCTAGAGAAGGAGAGGGAGGAAGAAGAGAGCCTTCTTATGCAAACTTAGTAGGTAAGCCACAACACAACCTTCTCTTTCATTTTCCTTCTTCAATACATGTTTCTACATAATGTTTTTTTTAGATCTGTTATTAAAGAGTTCTTATGTTAAAAATGCTAAGATTTGAGTATTGACTCCATCTCTCTTGTATTTTTCCCTTTTTGGCACAAAACTATCTCCTTTTATTACCAATCTCTCAAGTTTTCAAGGGCACTCTTTCAAACAAATTTTCTGAGTTAAACATGTGATGGTTAGCATATTTTCTTCACAAAAGAAATGAAACTTTCCCATGGTGGGACTCCCTTTTTATAAATTTTCTTGTTTTGGGCATTCTACCTTAAAACCTGTTTTTGTAGCCAACTTTCAAAAATTCCAGAAAAATGTACAAAAATATTCTGGAACTCTATTTTTTGTCAAAACCTTCCTTAAGGAGTTAGCTTTCAACTAAAATTGGTTTCATCGAAAAACATTAAGCGGTTTGAAAGAAAATCAAGTTTTAAAGAACGATTAACGGATCTGGACAGATTCTGGACAGCGCTAGACTATTTTCTAAATAACTTAAAATCTGGAAAAGCAAACCCATTTCCGAAAAATGTTCTAGAAACTAGATCAAATTCTCTACGAACCATAGGAAGACCGAGTTCGGTGGATGATCTAAAGTAGTCCTTTCGTATTAATCTTCACATGATGTTAAATCTGGAAATTTATTATGTATGGATGTTTTGTGACCTTGTATTCAAGAAAATGTTTAATGGCTTATGATCATATCTTGGCAAGATGTTGTATGTGCATGTTATGTTATTTATCTTTCTTATCTTGAGGATGCATGCTTATGTGGATGTTATTATATTGTTTAGTTGGACTAACCTTGACTTAAAACACTTAATTCAACAGGAAACCTAATTGGGTGGGTATTGGGTTTTCGAACACTTGAGTAATGAAAAGATGAGAAATATGATATATGGATTGTTGGGATGTGTTCCCTATTTGAAAGTTAAAGTCTTGCAAGTGGTTTTGAACCCTTGAACGAGCTGGTTGTATTCGGACCCTAGGTGGTTTGGTGTAAGGAGGATTTCGGCAAGGCCCTATTTTTACCGTCTCTTTTGAGGCCTGCGGTTGGCGCTTACGTATATAACCGTTGGTAGGCATCCGAGGTTAGTTCTCAACAAAGCAAGAAAAGAGGGGCATACCGAATAATCCGTGTCCGATTCTTGTGGTTGGGAGGATGAAATCTTTTTGGGGGATTTCTAGTTTACTAACATCTAACTTGACCCTTTATTTATTTATTTGAGTATCATGCTTTACTATTTGATGTTATATTTGTGATTGTGTATTGGATTGGGAAAAAGGGGTAGGGTGTGTGTGTGTTTACTGGGCATTCAAAACTCACTACAGATCATGCAGTGACGACGCTGAACTTATAGCGGAGACGCATTGAGCCCGAAACCTTTGAGGACTTTTGGCTATCTTAGGAATAATAGAAATTTCCTTTTTGTTATTTTCTAAGAACTCATATAGAGTTTAAACTTTCTATTGGGATGTAATGTAATGAAACAATCTTTTGAATTAAGTATAAATGTGGTTGTTATGTATTTATATTCTATGTATGAACCTTATCGTTGCTTATGAGATCTTGTGTCAATGCCAGTAAGATCTCATCAAAAGGTAGTCTGTTGCCTAAGAAAATTTGGACTTAGAAGGGAGGCTATTTTGACTCCTCCGGCGATCTGGGATCTTACTTGGTTATTGACCATAAGACTCACTAGTGACTCTCCCTTGACTGCAACCTATAGTGTAGAATCGGGGTGTCACAATCTGGGGATAATAAGTCGGAGCAGCTATAGGTGTCTTGAAGTTGGGCTCGAGGTCGTCGATCACCTGCTTTCAGAGGTCGCTCGGGATTTTGGGGCACGGCTTGTCTGGATTTTGCTATCTCCAAAGCCAAATCCTAACGGAGGCGCTCGTTTTCAGCGATCAAGTTGTCCAACCTCTGCTCATTTTGCTTGGCCTACTCCATGATTGCTTGCATTGCCGCATGTTCTGGAGTCGAAGGTGAGGCGAAGTTCAAAATGCGTCTTGCTAGGAGAAGCCCCTGTCCATGTGTGTTTGTTGGAGTGAAAACGTCTACCTGCGTGTTGTCATCGGTGACTATTAGAGGTTCCTTTGTCACGCCCGCCATGGATATGCTTGAGTATTCCCACAGACGGCGCCAATTGTGGAGAAGTGGTTTTGGAAATACTCTTCTGATCTTGGGGGACACTCGTGATCCACCAATAGTCACTTGAAAGAAAACAAATACTCTGGTCGGGGGTGCTGGAATTAGCACTCCGACGGACAAGTCAGTCTTAAGCTCTAGGTTACTTGTATTCTAAGTTAAACACCACAATTATCACATACCTATTTCTGGCTGATGTCTCTTCTATTTATATCTTTTCTTCTTTGGGTCTTGGGATTAGTTCCAAATCCAACCTCCTATTCGGCATGTTTTGTAATAAACAGATCTTCACTTGGCCCCTTGCATAATCAGCTATCTAGCCGAATAAGGTTGGGTTCGAGTTTCCATGGTAATGATCGAATGCTTCGAATCTTGAATTCTTTAATGTTCGGCTATCCAGAATCTCTACGACATCCAATATTTGCCCCCCACATGTCCATATGTGCATTCAATCTATATTAAGTTGTGCAATTCGGTTCTTCGGCCATCATGCATCGAGATGCGTGATTGGTGGTCCGAGGATGAAGACCTATACTCCTTTGAGCTTGTACAATGATGGGGAGAGTGGTCGTGCACACATATGTTGAAAATACCTTGCCATGCCTCTCTCTTGCTCCTTGTTGCAGAAAACCAGAAACCAGAGGTAGAAACTGGTCGGCTGACCAGCTTTTCTGGCAGGCCGACCTCCCCTTTTTGTTTTTCACCACCAAAGTGGTCGGCAGGTGGTCTCCAAGGCTAATAGCTGGTCGGTGGCCCTCCCACAGATTCCCAGGGTGGAGTTTCAGCCTTCTGGAGCTTCGAGCAGTGTTCTGAGATCAATTGCAAACAGAGGCAAGTCGGGGCGTCACGAGGGATTTCCGAACAAGGCAATTCAAGCATGCATGCATCCTTCATCATCCAAGGCAGAGCTGAGGCAGTCCGTTTTATATAGTTTGCATGAGAGTTTAATTGCTTACTTAGCTAATTTATTAATTATTTAGAGTTATGTAATAATTAGTTGTAATTTGTTATTTATTGTGGTTGTGTAACAACTAGTTTAATTAGATTAGCTTAGATTAGCTAGTTGGTTTTGTATTATTTATTCGGACCCTCCGTCGAGAGGGCACAACTGTTGTAATAAGTGTGCGTGTGTGTGATGCATGTCTTCCAACCCCACGTCTTTCTCCCTTTTACTTACCTGCTTACGATGGTTACTTTTAGGGCATGTTTTAATTAGCATTCTTATGCTCGCATGTTTGCATCCATTCATCTGTCTTGCATGCACCGGGCTCGGCGCATCATGCTAACTGCATTATATTTCAATTCCAAGTTGAATACGTGCTATCTGTAGCATCTCATATGCCATCTTTGAATAGCCGAGCCTACTTCTAGTTGCATTTTATATGTGTTGCATTAGGCATTCTTAACATAGCTAGGATCATGCATTGATTTCTAACATAGCTTTGTTTTGGCTCGGAGTACTCGATAAGTGTTTATGCTTTAGCATCCTTGCATGCGTGTGAGTGACTGCCATGATCGCATGCTTGTAATGAGGCTAACTGCTTATGTGATATAACTGCCTGAATGCCTGTGGGTGAAGGTTGGATTACTTGAGTTGGAACAATTCATTGATTGTGAGTTTTAAGCCCACTTGAGGGTGGAAAAATCCGCATTTTAGCCTGCTTGCGAGTAGCAAACCGCTTTCATAAACAAACATGAAATGTTTTGTTCCAATCCAGGCGCTCCAGTCTATATTTGTTTGCTGTGCGCATCACATAGCATTTCTAGGCTAACACACCAGAATAAGAGCGCATATGTTTTCAAAACAAAATATGATGTTTAGTAGTGGCCGATCTTTGATCGGGCGAGTGGGGGTGCTCATAGCTGACCTTCCCCAATCGTACCCAAGTTTCCGAGCCGAGGCAACTTTAGTGATGACGGACACATGGCCTTAAGCAACGAGTTAGGGTTTCCTAAATTTCCCCGAAATAAAATATTTAGGTAGCGACTCTGTATCTGACAAAGCAGTCCATGTTTGGCACTTCTTTCTAAAAATCAATTTTTCAAAACGATTTGTCGGATTTGGACTCTTTGGTGATTCATCGATCTTGCATTGCACTTTGTGAGATTAGATTCAGAACCGTGACATTGAGTCCGAATTGTGGTGAGCCTAACGAACAAAACAGGATTTTCCCGAGGACATTCGAGCGCGTCTACAGTTTCTGGCGACTCTGTTGGGGATTTAGAGAACTTGACTCGAACTCATGATATCTTGTTTTGATTACACTTATGTGTTTCTTTGCATTGCATTTGCATTGGTGTGCCTAGGACAACGTGTTTGCCATCTGCTATTCCTGAACGGTTTGTCAGAGGCTTGCTTTGAGAAGTGTGCCATAAGGCTGATCGGTTATGAGCTCTGCCATGATGGGAAGACAAACCCCGGTTGTTACCGGGGCACCCTTGTTGACCATTCGACCTAGTGCATATCGGAATCCATAGTGACTATTCCAAGATAGGACATGTTGCTTACCCAATTATAGGATGTTTGAAACCATTGCGTGCATAGTGAAGCCCTAGTTCTTGGCAAAACTAGGACAGGAAAACCCTACCCCTCCGTAGGGGTATTTTGGCTCTCACTTGTTTGTTATGTGCTTTAGAGTTGGCCTTTACAGGAATACATGTATTAGTTTGCAAGTTTGGGCATCAGGCCTGCGGACATCAATATCAGTGTTTGGGAACCAATTTTACCTATGGGTATCAGAGTCAGATTTGGGGCAGTGATTTGGAAACTGTGATCAGTGGTTAAGAACAGTTCTTTCAGCTTGTGTTTGCCAACTGTGTGTTGTCTTTACTTAAGTTGTTGTGTTGCCCGTTTTTTTTGGTTATTTGTTTCCTTATTATGCTTTATTTATCTTTTTGCTAGGTAGTTTAGCACAATTACTTCTGATGAAGCAGATATTCCCTAAGCACTTTGGACTAGAGGTCGTAGACTCCATCGATCTGAAGATCTGGTAGACGGACAACCAGTGTTCCATTCTTTACCCTCGGTTGCTAGGCGGAGGTCAGTGAAGCACAGTGTATCGGTACCACAGTTGCCAGAGCAGGGGTCCTTGAGTAGTCAGGTTAAGATTTCTGAATCTATTGCAGGGACAAATATACCAGTAGTTCAGTCAGATCAGGGCAATATGGCAGGAATGGAGGAGATGATGCGTCAGCTTCAGGAAAGTATGAAAATCATGCACCAGGATGCTGCCCGTCAAGCAGACTTTGCTAGACAACAGGCCGAAGTCATGGCCCAACAGGCAGAGCTAATTACTAGACTGCAGCAGCAAGCCGGGACATTTGCTTCACACCAAGCTCCTCCCCCGCCAAGAGTCCCAATACCCGGGGAGACGGCGAATGTCCAGAATGTCCAGGAAGATACGGAAATCCCAACGGGGCCACCTCCGCCCCAAATTCTACCTCAATTATCCAAGGCACTTATGCCTATTAACCTACTGGATTCCCCCTTTCAGTTCGAGGTGGACCCCACGGCATTAAAAGTGAGCAAGCTTGAAAAGCTGTTCAAGAAATCTCAAGGTGTGAAGTCCATTCCGGACATTGAGGATGGGTATACCGATGCGGCCGTAACTTTGCCAGACCGATTTAAAATGTCGCACATAGACCATTTCGATGGGTCTAGGGACCCCATGGTACACCTTCGATTGTTTTCAGACATCTTAAGGCCGATGAGCCTCACTAGACTGCAGAAAGTTTCCCTGTTTGGTCGGGCCCTGTCCGGTGTAGCGGCCATCTGGTATGCAAAACTGGAAGACGATATTAAGAGGAATTGGGATGAGATGGCCGAGGCTTTTGTCACTCAATACTCCTATAATACACAAATCGAGATTACAACTCGTGATCTCAAGACAACTAGGTAGGAGCCAAAGGAGAGTTTCTCCGATTTTGTGACCTGGTGGAGGGCCAAGGCCTCAATGATGACCATTAGGCCCACTGACAAAGATCAAATTCGGATGGTTGTGCACAACCTCTAGCCCAAGCTCATGCAGAAGATGATCATTCTCCCCTTCCCCACCTTTTCAGATTTATATGAGATGGGAGTACAGATTGAGGATGCTTTGAAACAGGGCCTAATTGACAATGACAGAGAGCTGCCTAGGAGAACTTTCAACCGCAGTACGAATGCAGGCACAAGCAGTGCTGCAGCTGCTAGAGCCTCAGAAGTGAGCATGGTCACCACCAATGCCCCAAGGACCCTTGCAGCTACGCCATTCACCGGCGCATCCGGTAGTAGTTCGCAAACAGCTAGATATGCACCCAAAAGCCAAAGAACTTTCACTCCACTATACACGTCCTTGTCCAAGGCTTTAGGAGTTTTGATCAGGAAAGGGCACTTGAAGCCCCTAGAGCCGCGTACCGTAAAAAACTTCCATCCCACAACCCAAATTTAAATATCACAAGATTTCACCAACAACATGGTCACGACCGACCGATTAGCTTCGACACGTCATGAGATTTAGGATCTCATCGACAATAGGGTGGTCGTGCCTCCAGAGAAACCCAATGTCACAACCAACCCTCTCCCACCACATAACCAAGCTCCACCTCCCAAACGCATCAACTCGATCCAAACTGGGGTTGTGTCATACAATCCTAGCATATACATCACTCATTGCCACTTACCCAAGCCGGAGGTGTTCATTCCCGATAGCACTGACTTCTGCATGTTGGACATCTCCCGAACCCAACCCGAACCAATGGTGGTGACTATCGTAGATAGAACATGGGTGACTTCGAAGGAAAATGAGAGTGTTGATTCAGGGTCTGAGGGCTTTGCTGAGGAGGTATACAATCCGAGTGGCTACATTAGGTCAGTGGGCTAGGCTAGGCCAAATGTGGAATTGCCAGTGGGGGCGGGATTTGTGCAGTACGGGAGGATGGACTTGATCAGAGGTTAGATGACTTAATGGATCTGGGAGAGGACATTGCTAACCTTCAGTTTCTCAACGAACAACATCCAGGAGACATGGCAGTCAACTGGTTTGATTTTGATGGATCAACAGAGGTTGCAGGGTGGCTTGATGACCAACCAGATGTTGTTGAAGAATCTCAGCCAGAACAGGGCTCGTCGGGGACAAGGACATCGGCTGTGGCCGGAAGGGCCGGGAATCAGAATTCATCGTCGGAGAGCGCCGGTACTAAGAATTTCGCTCAGGATCTAGGTAGTTTTAATACAACAGTTGTTGAACAGCAAGCTGCTTTGAAGCAGTCTGAACGGGAAAGGTTCGAGGATTTTGAGAGAATCAGGAAAGCCAAAGCCCCTGAGGGAACAAAACGTGTTGTGGGCATAGGAACACAAGGTGCTGTGGGCACATGAATAGTTGTAACGGGGCTGGACAGGTGCCTGTCGGCTGCTGATGGCATGTGGTGGGAAGATGATGATCTATGTCTTGCCCACACAGATGAGGACTGGGGAAATAACCAGCCGTTTGATACCTGGTATATTGGCGAAGTTGACCATATGACTAGGAGCGGGCAGTATTTCAAGCCCCCACACTTAGACCAGCCAGAGGCGTCCGGGAAGGACAAGAAGGTGGAGAAGCAAAAAGAGAAGCTACTTGAAGAAGAGGCTGTGCTGAAACAGTTGAAGAAGATACAAACAGACATCTCCATCTGGGGACTGCTTATGGCTTCAAGGGTACATAGACAGGCTGTCCTCCCTGCGACGGACAAAGCCAAACTTTCGATCGACACCATGCTCTTGCAGGTAGTAGGACTGGTCTTTCCTGGAGGAGCTTCCCCGACGTTGACCTTTTCTGACAAGGAACTGCCGCCTGAGGGCGCGAATCACAACAAACCACTCTACATCTCTGTGGAGTGTAGAGGCAAGTGGATACCGGTGGTTCTTGTCGACACGGGATCCACCATTAACGTGTGCCCGTCGAGGACGGCTTATGCGATCGTTTTGAAGCCCGCGGACTTCGTGCCAACTGCCCAGGTGATAAGGGCATATGACAATACAAGTAGAGAGGTGATGGGGACCGTGCAGGTTTAGACTAAGGTTGGTCTAGGACAACACGAGATTGACTTCCATGTCTTGGACGTTCCCGCAACCTTCAACCTACTCATAGGGCGGTCGTGGCTGCACCAGGTAAAAGCGGTCTCTTCCATCCTACATCAGATGTTGAAGTATCTCCATGGAAAGGTGGTGGCTATAGTTTTTGGGAATTCATCGATCCGTCCGCCGCCAGAGGTGTCTTCACCGGTTTTGGAAATCGAGCATGGCATGGAGGATGTATTTTTATCGGGATTTACCCTGGCCGAGGCCTGGGTCGTTCAGAACATCTTGGCTGTTGATGAAGAGGTGTATGTCAGTGCACAGTCAGTGTATCTCATGAACAAGTTTCAACATATCCCGGGGATGGGACTGGGAAAAAGTGGACGGAAGGGCATCGCAATATCGGCCGAAGTGCTGCACAACCCACACACCTTTGGCTTGGGTTATCTTCCCACCAAAGAGGACTGCGTGAGGAAAGGCAAGGAGATGGTTGGGAGAGCCAGAGCAAAGTGGGTAGGGAAGCCTTTTGAATTAATGCATCGACCCATCTAGGGTACCCTAAACGGACGCTTTGTCCAGGAAGGGGAGGACTTTCCATTTTGCGGCTTCCCAAAGCCATGGCTGAATGCGGAGAAGAGGCGCTTGACGAGATTTGAGATCTTCTTCGACCTGTAGTTATATGGGGATGATGTTGCCGAAGAGCAGACAGACCCATCACCTGAGGTTGAGCAGTATAAGGAAGTGGATTCCGAAAGCGCCGAAATTGAAATGGAGGTAGCATTGGCTTGTCTACTTTCATATCCTCCGATCGAACAGAAGTGCTTGAGGGATAATTTCTCAGTATTCATGATTAGGAATGAAATGGCTGTGAGCCCACCATCAAACATTTTGGATGCATCCATCGCACCCTCTCTCATCTGGCAGTACAAGGAGGGATTTTTGTCAAGTAGCACCGAGTCAAGTAGTGAGCCGGAATCTGATTCCACCGAGTCTGTGGAGTTGGAATCAGGTTCCAGCTCGTCTGAGTCTGAGTCCGGTATTCGTAGGGGTGATAACCCGGATGCCATAGTCCTGTCTAGGTCGTCTCTTTCTTTCTCTTTTGAGTCTGTTGTAACAGAAGAATTTGGCGATTTGGAAATGCTTAATGACAATGAAATGGTTGTGGCTTCTAAGTACTTTTCTGTGCCTTTGATTTATTGCATTAATCAGGACTTTCAAAATTTTGATGAAAATGACGAGGAAGAAATTCCTCCGGTTTTACAACGTTTAATTGATCAAGAGCAGGAGAGATTTGTTAAACCTCTGGTTGATGAAATCACCACAGTTAATGTTGGTACTGAGAAGGACCCGTGGTTGGTCCAGATCGAGTCCACGTTGTCTTCGGAGGAGCGTGAGCGCTTAGTCACTTTATTAAAAGATTTCAAAGATGTTTTCGCATGGTCCTACGAAGACATGCCTGGAATCGATCCTGAGATTGTACAATACCGGATCCCTCTTGACCCCAAGGCCCAACCCGTTAAGCAGAAACTCAGAAGAATCTGCCCGGACTAGGCCCTCAAGATTAAGGAAGAGGTCACCAAACAAATCGACGCAGGGTTCCTGCTGGTATCTGAATACCCGACTTGGTTGGCCAACATAGTTCTAGTGCCGAAGAAGGACGGCAGGATTCGGGTATGCGTGGATTTCAGAGATTTAAATAGAGCCAGTTCGAAGGACGACTTTCCTCTACTGCATATTGACGAGTTGGTGGACTTCACTGTGGGGCATGCATTGCTCTCATTTATGGATGGCTTCTCAAGCTACAACCAGATTGTGATGGCACCTGAAGACCGGGAAAAGACTACTTTCACCACCCCGCGGGGGAGCTACTGTTATAGAGTGATGCCATTTGGGTTGAAGAATGCTGGAGCTATATATCAACGGGCCGCGACCACGATATTACATGACATGATCCACAAAGAGGTTGAGGTGTACGTAGACGACATGATTGTTAAGTCCAAAGGAAGAGAGGGCCACTACACCGCCTTGCAAAAGTTCTTCCAAAGGATTAGAGAATTTCAGTTGCGACTGAATCCTCAGAAATGTACGTTTGGTGTTACAGCAGGGAAAATGTTGGGGTCCTTGATTACACAGAGAGGTATCAAAGTTTACCCTTCCAAAATCAAGGCCATCTTAGAAATGCCACCACCGAGAACTGAAAAGGAGGTGCGAGGCTTTCTGGGTAAAGTACAATTCATAAGACGGTTTATCGCAAAATTAACCTTGACCTGTGAACCACTTTTTGGTCTCTTGAAGAAAGGAACGAAGTTCCAATGGGACGGCCGATGCCAAGCTGCTTTTGAAGAGATCAAGCAATACTTACAGAACCCACCTGTGTTGTCACCACCTGAGCCGGGGAAACCGTTGGTTTTGTACCTTTCAGTGACTGAAACTATAATGGGCTGCATGCTCACACAGGAGTCTGAGGACAAGGTGGAGCGAGCTATCTACTACCTGAGCAAGAAGATGTTCGATTACGAGACCAGCTACACTCCACTCGAGAAGGCTTGTTTGGCCTTGGTATGGGCTACGAGGAAGCTACGGCACTACCTGTTATCTCACTCCGTAATGTTGGTTTCAAGATTAGATCACATCCAATATCTCTTCGAGAAACCGGCACTTACGGGTAGGCTAGCTCGTTGGTTGCTTCTACTTTCCGAATTCGATCTGAAGTATGTGACTTGCAAGTCAATAAAGGGGAGAGCGGTAGTGGAGTTCCTAGCCGATCACCCAGTTGAAGGAGATGAAACAGTTGAGTACTTATTCCCAGATGAGGCCACTTTGTATGTCGAAGACAAAACCTGGACGATGTACTTTGACGGAGCGTCAAACCAATACGAGTATGGGATAGGGGTGTTGCTGATAGCACCCGACAATTCCCCTATCCTCCTAGCATTTAAACTTCGGTTCAAATTCTCGAACAACGAAGCAGAGTATGAAGCATGCATTGCTGGTTTAGAAACAGCCCTAGAACTAGGGGCAAAATGGTTGGACGTCATCGGGGACTCGAACCTTGTTGTATCCCAAGCTAAGGGAGATTAGAAAGTCAAAGAAGAAAAATGAGAATGTACCATCAGACCTTGGAGTTGCTGATTCCTCGGTTTGAGAAGTTGAACTTCGCTCATCTACTAAGAGAGAACAAAGGTTTGTAGATTCACTAGCAACTCTATCTTCCATGATAAACATCCCTTTTGGAGTCCGGATGCGTCCGATCATCATTGACCAAAAATTTGTGCCAGTATACGAGCTGATTACCGTGATAGATGAGGTTCCAGATGAGAACCCCTGGTATTACGATGTTTGGAACTTCTTGGAAAAAGAGACGTATCTACCAGGGGAAAATGCCAAAGATGAGAGGGCAATTAGGAGAATGGCTGCTCAGTTCATCGTTTGTGGGGGAAAATTGTATAAGAGAGGTCATCTGGGAATGCACAAGTTGTGTGTTAATACCGAAGAGTCGAAACGCCTAATGGAGGCCATCCATGGAGGAGAGTGCGGGGTGCACATGAACGGGGTGATGCTAGTCCGGAAGATTCTCAGACAGGGTTACTACTGGTCCACCAAGGAGGA
Organism: Camellia lanceoleosa; assembly: GCA_025200525.1. Taxonomy (NCBI): domain Eukaryota; kingdom Viridiplantae; phylum Streptophyta; class Magnoliopsida; order Ericales; family Theaceae; genus Camellia; species Camellia lanceoleosa. The sequence goes on along the minus strand of CM045761.1, from coordinate 53,756,822 downwards.
AGATTGTATCGGTTTTGTTCAGCGATGCCACAAATGTCAGATCCATGCAAATCGTATGAATATTCTGCCGTCGAAGTTGTACAATATGACTTCACCGTGGCCATTTTCAGTTTGGCGAATCGATGTGATCGGGGCTGTCACACCGAAGGGGTCGAATGGGCATGAGTTCATCCTGGTCATGATAGACTATTTTACAAAGTGGGTTGAGGCCCAATCTTATGCGGTGTTGAAGGCTTCACATGTTGCGAAGTTCATCAGAAACAACATCATCTGTTGTTATGGGGTCCCGAACGAGGTCATTTCAGACAATGGTTCCCACTTCAAAAAGGAAGTGATTGACTTGTTGGACAAGTACAACGTGACTTTTCATAAGTCATCTACATATCGGCCGTAGACCAACGGAGCAGTTGAGGCCGCCAACAAGAACATCAAACATATTTTGCAAAAGATGGTGGAAACCTACCGAGACTGGCCAGATAAGCTGCCATTTGCTCTGTGGGGCTACCGGACGTCAATTAGAACTTCTACTGGGGCGACTCTGTATTCATTAGTTTATGGGATGGAAGCCGTTCTACCTATCGAAATTAAGGTTCACATTAAGTAGTAATCGGGCCGAGTGTCGATAGTCAAGCAGATTGGCAAGATAGCGTATTCAAGAACTCATGCTCTTTGATGAAAGAAGACTGAAAGTACTGTACCATGTTCAGGGTTATCAACGGATAATCGCCAGGGCTTTTAACAAGAAGGTTAAATCCAGAAATTTGAAGGAAGGAGATTTGGTGCTCAAAGACAATCGAGCTCCCATCCACGACCCTAAGGGCAAGTTCAGACCTAATTGGACTGGTCCTTACATCATCAAGTCTATCTGGTCGGGTGGAACTGTCGTTCTGATGGACCTAGATGGCCTAGAGTTCTCACAGCCGATCAATATGGAGAAGTTGAAGAAATATTACCCCTGAGAGGCTCGCTAGGCTGAAAACCTGAAAGGGCAACCTAGGCAAAAGTTAGAGCACAAAAAATTGGAAATCAAAAACATTTGAGCTTGCAAGGTTGAAAACCCGCAAAGGGCGGCCTTGGCAAAAGTTAGAGTGTGAAAGGTGAGGGTTAATACATGAGTGAACCTAAGCCGAACTATGTAAGGCTTGATTCCCATCTTTGGGATACGTAGGCAACTTCATCCTAAAGTCCAGCCATAAACACTTCCTCGATCAACTTTGTCCATTTGATCATCTCGGTCATCTTTGTCTATCCTGCATTCAAGAGCTCGGTTGTTATCTCCAAAGGCAAAGGTTATTCAAACTAGGGCAACTTTCAGCTTGTCGAATCGGGGTTGTACATCTCAAAGGATGTATCTCAGGCGTGTCTAGTTCTGATCCATAACGAAAATGGTTTTGAAAAGTTTTAATAAAAGTTGATTTTACTCAAATTAATCTTTTTACAACTTAGACCATTTTTTGACCAAAGCTGAAAATTTCCAATACCCACAACCTTCAATTACATTGATTTCAGTATAGAGTTCTCTCGCTCTTGAATACAAAATTGAAGTCGCTTTTTATTATATTCGTAAAGAAAACTTGAAAGTTCTTATTAAAGAAAATAAATTAGAGGCATAGTCAGGTGTTCCCGTGTCCCCTCCCAGAGCTGGTCGAAGCCTCCAATGCCAAGCTGGGCCCAATCTGTGCCTCTTCATTGAGCCAATCTATGCACTCATCAGAAAGGGTGTAATTGAAAGTGGGAGCGGGGGCCAGAAGCTCTCTCGTCCTCCATGCCGTGGCATGCCGAGCTAGCTGTGTGCCTCGGACCAGAAATGCAGCGGGGTACTCTATCCCCTCTGCGGGGTAAATATGATCACGGCCAAACTGGCGCTGGAATCGGAATGGAAAGTAGAACACGCAGTGCGTCAGGCTAATCAAATAAATCCCGGTCTGACAGGACATGCTGTAGCTCATTGCCGGTAGATTGAACCATGGACAACACCAAGCAATACGTTCTGCGGACAAGCTGGACATCCAGTTGAACCACCATCTCTCATCAAGGGCATCGACCAGATGTTGTCAGAAGAAATAGCCGCGAGCTGACTATGCTGAGCATGTGTCCATAACCTGTAACTTGTCCATCAACCACACCTGGGAAGGAATGAAAAATGAGAGATTCAAGAATAGAGAGGTGCACGTTGAGAGAAAAGTGAGGAATGGGTTTTGAGAGAAAAATCGAGCCTAAAGGTCGAGTGATGTGAGCAATATATATGTGAGGAAGGGTGGGAAACATTACCTGCAGCAGTAGTGGACTCCCCGCAAATATGGTCGTCTCTCGGCGATGAAAGGCATCCAAGCCCATCAACGTCTTAGCCAGTGTCATGGCAATGCAGCTCTTGCCCTCCTTTAAGCCTTGGGCAACCTCGGTCAACCGAACACTAAATCCTCCGAAGCCTGAGGCAAGCAAGAAATGGGACAGCATGCACAGGCAAAGTGCATGTCGCCGAAAGCCCTGCCAATGATGGTCGCCGCGGTCACTGATATCGGAAAACCGACGAATCAAACTCGAGATATCTAGCATTCCATCACAGATCAAAGACCGAGTGTCGTGCATAGTGAGCCTACACATTCGTCCTAAGGCTTGGGCATGGCCAAAGCGAATCTGGGGCAAGATTTCTTTGTTGTGCTCGGACTGCATCAAAGCTTGAAAGTCTTCGAAGGTAGGACACACCTCTTGCCTGCCAAAGCTAAAGACGTGTGTTACCGGATTCCAAAACCTTGTCGTCGCATGGAGGAACGGAAAGTTCAGCGGGGTGTGACTCAAAGTGAATAGTGCATTTATGCCGAAGCCCCGAAAGTTTAACTTTTTTGAGCCGTCTAAAGTAGCAATCCAAGTTGTGAGATTTTGGATGAGAAACGCCTCCATTTTGATGAAAAACTGAGATGGAATGAGAGAGCCACGAAGCTGGAACTTTTATGGAGGATAAGGCACTGTTGAGAGGACACGTGTCAAAAATCTGGAGGTCACCAGGCCAACTGGTCGGCCGACCACTTTTTCTGGTCGGCCAGCCAGTTTTTTTGGTCGGCCGACCACACAACTGGTCTCCAGGGCAAAGCTGGTCGGCTAGCCACACAAGGTGGTCGGCCAGGTGGGAAAGCTGGTGTTTGGTCTTTCCCTAGTCTTTAGAGGAGAGCTCCTAGCCTTTCCATGTGTTGGGAGTGTTGAAGGTTCGAGTTTGCCTTTGTTCTAGATGCATTCCGTCGCCTGGATTGTTAGAAATGCATTTGCTTATCGAGTTGTTGTTAAGTTTTGCTTGTCAAGTCGTTGAGTTTTGTTTATCGAGTTGTTACTCTTTGTTTATCAACATTGTTGAGATTTTCTTATCGAGTTGTAAACTTGCTAAGGTTTTGTTATTTCTTAGTAAGTTAGGTTGTTTAGTTTGTTGTGTCGGTTCACTACCTAACTTGACAATGTACAATGCTCAATTTCCATATAATCTCATTTTGTGCAAAATGATGCGATGCGATGCTAAGAATACAAAATACAACACTTTTTGAACAAAAAGTTGTTTCATTCCATCATAGCTTCTTTTGTTACAACATTTTACAAAAGGGTACAAGTTTTAAAGAAAATAAAAATGCCTAAAGCTGATGTGCTACAACTACTAGTAAAAACAAAAAAAAAAAAAAAAAGAAAAAAGAAAAAAAAGAAAATAGAGCTGGAACATCTGCATCGGTGCTATCAAGTGCAACACTCAGAGGCCCTCTTCGTCCTCTTCGGCTGAGCAACCTCTGCGCCATCATCGTCGGCGTCTCCGTCTGAATCGGAGCCATCATCCTCAGAACCCTCCCTAGCATCACCTCCACTCTCAGAACCAGAGCCAGAGTCCTCCTCTCTACCTGCGGATGTCTCCGACTGGGGATCCGCAGACTCCTCCTCCTCACTGGACCCCTTATCATCCCTAATAGGCGCTCTATGCCTGCCTCGGCTGCGAGTCAAGCCCCCTCTCCCAGCTCCTCGAGAGGGCTTGGATGGCCCGGCCTATAGTGGTGGGACCTAAAAAGGACAGTTTGAGTGCATTAGCTTGTATGTATATCAGATGTAGATACAAGAATGCTACATAGAATGCGTGCATGCATGTATAATATGTGAATGTGGTGTGTCAGATGTGCTCTACACATGTAGTTAACCAATGTGGTGAAATGATCAACTTCCGTATGTCATCAGAAGTGTGATTAATGCAAGGGAATTGAAAAGTACTGAAACGTCGGCAACAAACAGTAGCGTCTCCCTCCGCAGGACTATGCTCTCGAGTGAGGCCACCATCCCGAGTAAATCCTCGGTATACTCGCTGGGAGGCTGTAAATGCAAGTGCGAGTCATCAGTGAATGAATGAATTTCTAAATATCTGAGTGATAAATCAAAACTGTAAAGCATAGCGGTGGCGAGTTAGGGTCTCTGACGTATTGATGGTCAGGCAATGGAGGCTCCAATGGAATCGGGTAGGATGTCCCATACCGCCAGCCCGTCAGCTCTGACGGAAGATCTGGCCACCCGCTATGCTAGTAAGTCTAGGGGATATCTCTAGCCCCACTCCTCGATGTACCGGCCTGGCTAGTCGAAGGGGTACCTGTAGCCCGAACTCGACTCGATGATGGCATACCAGCAGCTCTCCTCGTGGGAGTACGGACACCTGTCCGTGGATGCATCAAGTATGTATGACGATATGTCGCATACTCTCTCTCCAGATAAAGGACTACGTCAATACCCAATATGTGCTCCTCTGTCCTTCGGGGCATGAGATTCCCTGCAGACCGCATCTCCTCTGGAGGCGCTGAGGGAACATCCTGCTTAGGGTTGCCCATCATTTGACGCATAAAGCGATCCCCCAGAAACCAAGCCCTGCCCACAGGCCCCTCAAATAAAGTCCTATATCGAGAAGCGGACCATCCCCCTGGGAACCGGAACTGGGTATCTACTGGCAAGGATGCCCATGGCTACCAGGCAATCTGCGGATGACAAGTGCATAAACAGACTAGACGTCATGAATGTGCAAGATGAATGAAAACTGAAAGCATGAAGAACTGAGAGTTCTTGGTTACCACCGTCAGTCGTACAGTATCGAAGAACTGTCGGAGATAGGGCAAAGTCTCCCGAGTCCTCGGCCGACACCAACCCTCAAATCTCCGCGAGTAAAGGATCTCTAGAGGTGCCTCGACCTCGAGATTCGGAGCGAGCGTCGGGAAGTATGCATAAACCCACAGCTGTGAAAGGCAAGGCAGTGGCTGTTAGAATACAAAATGTATAGAAAATACAGAATATTGAGTACCGAATGTGAATACAGAATGTATAGAAAATACAGACTACTGAGTGCAGAATGTAGAGCATAGAATCAAATGTGTGCCGTGTGTACAGTGTAGAGGCAATGAAAAGCAGAAATGAAAATCAAGAGGGCAGAATGTACCTCCCAAGCTCTCCAATAGCCACCAACTATGTTCCCCGGCCTGTGGGAGGTCCCGCTCATGTAGCAATAAAGGGTAGCAAGGGCGGCACCACCCCAATCATACTGGCTGACCTGTGATAGGTCTACCAAAGCGTTGAGCAAGTAAAGTCCAACTGTGTTCCCTCTATCGGAGAACAGAGTGGTCCCGATGAGGAACATCAAAAAAGCTCGGGCATACTACTCTATCTCCTTGACAGTCTCAGGTATAGTCCCCCTATACTGCACGGGAAACCAGGTGTACCTGACTCTATCGGATGATCTATCGATCGGTGGGCGGACTCCCAGCAGATATATCCAAGCCGCCTCCCACTCACCCATGTCTGCATCGTAGGGGACCGGTCGGCCAGCCACGCCAAGGCCCGTCAACATAGCAAAGTCATATAGGGTTATGGTCATGTCCCCAGTAGCTGAAAAGTGGAACAAGTTGGTGGTGTCCCACCATCTCCCCACAAGTGCCCCGATGAGGGTCCTACTCACCGGATAACGTGATATCCCCGCGCAGAAAGGCCCAAATCCTACCTCGTCCATGATGTGACGTACAACATCTGGGAGCTCTGTTTTCCACTCCCTAGCAAGGATCGATCCATAACCCCATATGGAACGGGAAGATACTTGCATTCAAAATGAACAGATATATTCTGTTTCAAAATGAAATGTATGAGCTGAGTGCAAATGAAATGAGTGAGCTGTGTGTTCACAAATGAAAAGTGTATGGGCTGCGTGTTCAGAATTGAAATGTGTGAGCTGCGTGTTCAAAGTAAAGTAAATGAGTTGTATGCCCAAAGAGTGAGCCGTGTGCCTAAAAATGTGCTGTGTGCCTGAGACAAACTGTGTGTTCAGAGTAAGCTGCATGCCAAATGAACAAGAGTACTGTGTTGTGAGCTGTGTGTTAAAGGAACACAGTATTGTTACATATAAGCTGTGTGCCAAATAGACTGGATGTTGTGTATGTAAATGTGGTCAGAACGAGCAGATATAATACATAGCGAAAACATGAAGTGTGCAAGAAATGTAAAAACACAACATAGAAAATGTAAAAGAGAAGTGCCACCTCGCGTTAGTGATAAGACAGATGGGACTCCGGCTCCCATAGCAGTAGGTCCGCGGGTGCTCGCTGATCGAAGTCGGTAAAGTGGTGGAAGGTGTCAGGAGGCAGGACGTGCTCCTGAGGGTGGTATCTCTCCGGGTCGAAAGGCCGGATCCTTGGAGGCAATAACATGATGTCTGGCTCATCCCTGGCATGTGGAGGACCTCCGCCATGGTGAAAGTGATCTGTCATCCCAAGAAATCTGCAAAAATGAGCAAAAAACGACCGAAATGAGCCAAAATTGCAAAAAGTCAACAAAAGTCAACTCTCGAGAAAGGAAAAAGTCAACAAAAGTCAACTCCCAAGAAAATGTGCCAAACTTCGAGACAAACATCTCTCAAGTGGTGAAAATGGAGAAAGAAACTTCGAAATCAAATTTTAATCTGTTCAAAGTGAAGAAAACTGAAAGCTTTTGTGAAACAACTTTGCGTGGGGTGTTGGAAAACGCGTATAAAGTGCAGATCTGAGGGGGAAAATGGTCTAGGAAGGAAGAGGATATGATTTCGGCCATAGAGGTGTGAGCTTAAGTGATTTGGATGAGTGAATTTAAAAATCCGAACCGAAAAGAACAAAACTGCCCCCATTTTTGTAAACTGGTCGGCCGACCAGTTTTTCTGGTTGGCTGACCACCCTTTGGGCAAAAAATTGGTCGGTGGCCTTGCTAGGTGGTCGGTGGCAATCCTAGGTGGTCTCCAAGGTCCCTTTGTTCTCCCTGTGTATTTTGGTGATGATTGGAGTCCTCGGCTCTCGAGAAAGTACAAGAAAAGTGCACTTTTCGGCACGAAATGTCTCTGCGGGAACTACGATTCAAGTCTTCCATGTGTGGCCTGTTGTTATTCACCAAGAGCAGGGTGTATCCTTTTGACTACATTGTAACCCCTCTGGGAGGTGAATCAGAGGTCGCGTTTGAGTTGCCCTCTTTGAGGCTTGCACTTCTTTACTCAGCGTTTTGTTTCAAGCATGCTATTAAAGTCATACCTCTCCTGCATTGTTATGCACTTTCTTTGCTTCCGTTGTCGCGCACGGCATTTCTACTTCACACATTGCATTTGTTGTCACGTATGCTTTACTTACATGTGTTCAATTCCAGCTTCACACATTGTATGCGTTGTCGTGTATGCTTTACTTACATGTGTTCAATTCCTGCTTCACACATTGTATGCGTTGTCGCGTATGCTTTACTTACATGTGTTCAATTCCTGCTTCACACATTGCAGGTGTTGTCGCGTACGCTTTACTTACATGTGTTCAATTCCTGCTTCACACATTGTAGGCGTTGTCGCGTACGCTTTACTTACATGTGTTCAATTCCTGCTTCACACATTGTATGCGTTGTCGCGTACGCTTTACTTACATGTGTTCAATTCTTGCTTCACACATTGTATGCGCTGTCGTGTATGCTTTACTTACATATGTTCAATTCCTGCTTCACACATTGTATGCGTTGTCGTGTATGCTTTACTTACATGTGTTCAATTCCTGCTTCACACATTGTATGCGTTGTCGCGTATGCTTTACTTACATGTGTTCAATTCCTGCTTCACACATTGCAGGTGTTGTCGCGTACGCTTTACTTACATGTGTTCAATTCCTGCTTCACACATTGTAGGCGTTGTCGCGTACGCTTTACTTACATGTGTTCAATTCCTGCTTCACACATTGTATGCGTTGTCGCGTACGCTTTACTTACATGTGTTCAATTCTTGCTTCACACATTGTATGCGCTGTCGCGTATGCTTTACTTACATATGTTCAATTCCTGCTTCACACATTGTATGCGTTGTCGTGTATGCTTTACTTACATGTGTTCAATTCCTGCTTCACACATTGTATGCGTTGTCGCGTATGCTTTACTTACATGTGTTCAATTCCTGCTTCACACATTGCCGGTGTTGTCGCGTACGCTTTACTTACATGTGTTCAATTCCTGCTTCACACATTGTAGGCGTTGTCGTGTACGCTTTACTTACGCTTTACTTACATGTGTTCAATTCCTGCTTCACACATTGTAGGCGTTGTCGTGTACGCTTTACTTACATGTGTTCAATTCCTGCTTCACACATTGTATGCGTTGTCGTGTACGCTTTACTTACATGTGTTCAATTCTTGCTTCACACATTGTATGCGCTGTCGCGTATGCTTTACTTACATGTGTTCAATTCCTGCTTCACACATTGTATGCGTTGTCGTGTATGCTTTACTTACATGTGTTCAATTCCTCCTTCACACATTGCATGCGTTGTCGCGTATTCTTTACTTACATGTGTTCAATTCTTGCTTCACACATTACATGCGTTGTCACGTATGCTTTACTTACGTGTGTTCAATTCCTATTACATGCATTGCATGCGTTGTCGCATATGCTTTACTTACATATGTCTACATCTTGCTTCACACATTGTTTGCGTTGTCGCGTATGCTTTACTTACATGTGTTCAATTCCAGTTACACACATTGCATGCGTTGTCGCGTATGCTTTACTTACATGTGTCTACATCTTGCTTCACACATTGTATGCGTTGTTGTGTGTACTTCACTTACATGTGTTTATGTCTCAATTGCATTGTTATGCACTCTTCACTTGCGTTGTCGCGCACATTTTACTTGCATTGTCATGCTTATTTCAACCGCACTGTTATGCACACTTTGCCCATGTTTTCAAGCACACTTGTTGCATTGTTATGCACATTTCGCTCGCATTGTTATGTGTCACACCTAGCTTGCATTGCCATGCACCCCTTTCACTTGCGTTGTTATGCACTTTTCGCTTACATTGCTATGCATGTTTCTAACGATATTGTACTTGTTGAGTTTCTTTCTTTTACAAGCACGATATTGTATGTACGGTTCATTTGAGGCTAGCGCGGCCAGACGAACCGAACAGGTATTATATGTTCTCCGCGTGAGACGTAACGAGAATTGAATAATTCTCTTACATCCTTTCTGCATTGAAATGTAGTTAGATTTGTGTATGATTGCTTGAAACTATTGCGTGATATGCCTCGTTCCAGCTTTCTTTGCATGATCATTAGTTATGTCTGGCTTTGTGCATGTCTTTTGCATTTTGCCCCTGCCGGCGGGCACATTTCTTTGATTATCTCGCCTGTTTGTCTAAGTCTTCGACCTTGTCAAAAATGGGTCGCCTCTGGGCTTTGGCATTCACTCCCGTCATTGTTAGGACTTTCGAGTTCTGTCAAAGTGGGGCAACTGTAGACACCCCATTTTTGACCGACCTTAAGACTCAGACGTCATCGATTGAGCGCTCAGTGATGGTGCATGTTGTGCTTGTCCTGAGGTTTCGGAGTTCTCGGCTGAGAGCCTTGCCTCCAAGCCTCGGAACGTTTTGTGCTTTGACTCGGTTAGTGGACCAGGTCTTGTTTTCTCTTCTCGAAAAGAGGGAGAGATCTTGTAGACCATCTCTCAGTGGTCGTAGGCCACTGTTCCCGTTTGGAAACTAGTTTTCGATTTTCGATTTTCGGGGCCGTCGGTCGGGTGCCTCAGCTCGGGACCGCTTAACATTCTCTGTTTGCCCCGGTTTTTGGAGCACACCTTGTTTCCTCTGTCTAGAGGGACACTGTGGCCCGGGAGACCACTTTTGTGGTCGTACGCCACTTTTGGTGGTCAATAGCCAGTTTTCGAGGCTCCCGGCTGCGCACTTTGCCTCCCGAACTCCCGTTTTGGATCCGTGTTAGTTCTTTTTTGGCACAACCCTTGTTTTCCCTATTTAGAAGGTGGTACAAGGGTGAGAGACCAGCATTTCCCTTGGAAACCACTTCTCACTCTGCCAGCCGGTTTTCTGCTCAGGAAGCTGGTTTTCTTGGTCTTTGGGCCACATTTACTGGTCTCCCACCATACCACTAACTTGCTTTCAGTGTGGAGACCACCTGTGGTGCCTGTCGACCACCTTGTTTTGTGGGAGACCACTTGCCCTGGTTGGCCGACTAGGGAAAGTGGTCGGCCGACCACCTCTTCTGGTCGGCCAACTTCCTCTTTGTTTGTCTGTCTGAGTGCATGCCAGCTGTGGCAGCTGGAAGGCACAGACTAGATCCTCCATACACGTGTATGGAGGATTTGCAACCAAGTTTTTAGCTTCTTGAAGAAGCTTTGGCTTTGAAACCCTATAAGAGAGGCCCTCCCTCTCCTTATACTAGGTTGGAAAATTGCTCTAAGGCAAAGCATGTATCTTTCTCTTTGTCTCTATATTTTAGGCTTAGAAAGTGTTTTGTTCATGGCCTCTTGCACACCACCTCATAACCATACACCTCCACCATTGTTACTGAGTTGCTGGAGGGTTTTGAGATGTCTCAAAAGTTGGGTTTTGGTTCAGAAAGTTGCTGGTTTTGCTAAGCTTCAAGGGTAAACCCTTTTCCCTCGTTTTAAGCATTATTTTGATCCTTCTCTTAGCCTCTTTTTCATGCTTATTTGAGCTTTGTTTTCAACTGAAAAAAGCTTCATATTTTAGTGTTTTTCATGTTTTCTTAAGGCTCTTTTGGTGTTGAGGGTCATATACCCTCTTGCATGCTCTTTTTAGCCTTGTTTTGTACCATGCCATAAGGCATTCGAGCTAGTATTTGCTTGGCCTTCCTACCACTGAAATCCAGTGGATTTTGAGTGGTGAGGATGTGGCTTTGAGGGCCTAAATCAGAGAGGGGTGACCCTCTCTCTTGTTGTCTTGTTTACTAGCATTTTTGGCCTACCAAAGGAGCACATGTTTATGCCATTTGGAGGCCTAGTTCAGGAACTTTTTTGTGACTTCTAAGACCTGCCTAGGCTCTAACCATGGCTTCTTTGACCCCCTTTTGCTTGCTTCTTACATGTGTAAAGTAATCCCTTTCATGGCTTATCAAAGGAGCATGTCATTCTTGCATGTATTGGTCTTGTTTCAGTGGGATTTTAGCCATATTTTGGCATGCCATGACTCTATTTTTTCTTGTTTTGGTAGTCCTTCACATGCTTCATATGCTTGTAGTGTAACTCATGTTCACTAGCTCACAAATGCATGTTGTTTTGGCCCTCAATTCTAGCATATTTTGGCCATACTTCAAACTGATTTTGTTCGTATTTTGGGTTTCCTTAGCTCTGTCTTGAGGCCTCTTGGTCGAAAAATGCTTGCCATGCATACTTGTTGTGTAATAGCATTGACTAGCTTTGAGTTTGGAGGTCCCTTGCATGCTTAACTTGAGCTATTTACATGTTTTGGCATCATTGGGCATGATATTTCAGAGCTTATATGGGTGCTACACTTCCATATTTTCCATGCTTTAAGTGCTCTTTAGAGTTGTGCATTTATGCCTTATTTGCGAGCCATTGCATGAGCTTCATTTTTGTGCCTTTCAAGCCATCATCCCAACCCATTTTGCTACTGTGTTGGGCCTGCCTAGGGTCTATTTGGGGTTGGTTTCATCATTTGAGCGTCAGTTTGCATGCCTATAGTGTAATGCACTTCACTAGTTTCGATGCTTGAGCCATTCAACATGCGTTGTGTGAGTTGTTTGCATGATTCGGAGTCATTGTGGAGTCATCTTATATGTCATTTCAGAGCTGGAATATATGCCATTGTACCATGTTTAGTGCTTTCAATGCATGTGCAAAGTTGTGTTTTTGAGCCTTAGGCTCGGGGCCATTGTATTGTGCATGCTTGCATGTGTTTTGGAGCCTTGTTTTCATCATCCTTGGCCACTGATTTGGGTGTGGCTGAGGCCCATCCATTTTTTTTTAAGTCCATTTTGCATCGAGTATGCCATTGTAGTCCATAGCATTGAGTGCCATGTTGTCGCATGATTGATCACTGCATTGTGCATGCCTTGTTCATCTCATTGTGTATGTTAGTTTCCATGCGCATTGCATATGCTAGAGTCATGAGCATTGTGCATGCCATGTAGTTTTTAGCATTGTGTATGCTAGGTGCATGTTTGCATGTTCATCCTTTGCATGCTTGCATGGCTATGTGGCATTGCATTCGGATTCCCTGCTAGAGTTGCATTGGTGCACGCCATGTTTGTTGCATTGTGTTTGGGATAGGAGTTAGCCCAAACATGGGAAACGAGGGACGTTTCATACTCACAGTGATGAAACGTGCCTCGATTCCCGGTCGCCGATACTCTTGACAACACATGATGGAGTTTAGGCATTTGTGTCCATATGTGCATTCAATCTATATTAAGTTATGCAATTCGGTTCCTCGACCATCATGCATCGAGATGCGTGATTGGTGACCTGGGGATTGAGACCTATACTCCCTTGAGCTTGTACAATGATAGGGAGAGTGGTCGCACACACATATGTTGAAAATACCTCGCCATGCCTCTCTCCTGCTCCTTGTTGCAGAAAACCAAAAAATAGAGGCAGAAGCTGGTCGACCGACTAGCTTTTCTGGTAGGCCGACCACCCTTTTTGGTTTTTCACCACCAAAGTGGTCAGCAGGTGGCCTCCAAGGCCAATAGCTGGTCAGTGGCCCTCCCACAGATTCCCAGGGTGGAGTTTCAGCCTTCTGGAGCTTCAAGTAATGTTCTGAGATCAATTACAAACAAAGGCAAGTCGGGGCGTCGCGAGGGATTTTTGAACAAGGCAATTCAAGCATGCATGCATCCTTCATCATCCAAGGCAGAGCTGAGGCAGTCCGTTTCATATAGTTTGCATAAGAGTTTAATTGCTTACTTAGCTAATTTGTTTATTAGTTAGAGTTATGTAATAATTAGTTGTAATTTGTTATTTATTGTGGTTATGTAACAACTAGTTTAATTAGATTAGCTTAGATTAGCTAGTTGGTTTTGTATTATTTATTCGGACCCTCCGTCGAGATGGCACAACTGTTGTAATAAGTGTGCGTGTGTGTGATGCATTTCTTCCAACCCCACATCTTTCTCCTTTTTACGCTCCTGCTACGATGGTTAGTTTTTGGGCATGTTTTAATTAGCATTCTTATGCTCACATGTATGCATCCATTCATCTGTCTTGCATGCATCGAGCTAGTTGGTAAGTGTTTATGCTTTAGCATCCTTGCATGCGTGTGAGTGACTGCCATGATAGCATGCTTGCCATGAGGCTAACTGCTTATGTGATATAACTGCCTGAATGCCTATGGGTGAAGGTTCGATTACTTGAGTTGGAACAATTCAGTGATTGCGAGTTTTAAGCCCACTTGAGAGTGGCAAATCATCATGTTTTCTAAGCCCACTTGAGGGTGGCAAAATCCGCATTTTAGCCTGCTTGCAAGTAGCAAACCGCTTTCATAAACAAACATGAAATGTTTTGTTCCAATCCAGGCGATCCAGTCTATACTTGTTTGCTGTGCGCATTACATAGTATTTCTAGGCTAACACACTGGAATAAGAGCGCATATGTTTTCAAAACAAAATATCATGTTTAGTAGTGGCCAATCTTTGATCGGGCGAGCGGGGAAGCGCATAGATGACCTTCCCCAATCGTACCCAAGTTCCCAAGCCGAGGCAACTTTGCTGATAACAGACACGTGGCCTTAAGCAACGAGTCAGGATTTCCTAAATTCCCCCAAAATAAAATATTTAGGTGGCGACTCTGTATCTGGCAAAGCAGTCCATGTTTGGTATTTCTTTCTAAAAATCAGTTTTTCAAAATGATTTGCCAGATTTGGACACTTTTGTGATTTATCGATCTTGTATTGCACTTTGTGAGATTAGATTCAGAATGGTGACATTGAGTCCGAACTATAGTGAGCCTAACGAACAAAATGGGATTTTCCCGGGGACGTTCGAGCGCGTCTACACATGCTTTGTTAACTGTTTTGTAGTCCACGCAAACGCGCCCTTTGCCATTCTTTTTTTATACTACTACAGTGTTGGAGATCCACCTGGGGTAGTGTACTTCTCAGATTACTCCTGCCTCTAGCAAGTTTCCTACTTCCTCTGCCACTATTTCTATGTGGTGGAGTGCCGATCAGCGTGTTCGCTGTATAATTGGTCTGGTAGTTGGGTGGACATTAAGTTGATGGCAGATGAATTTAGGGTCAATGCCAGGCATGTCATACGGTGTCCAGGCAAACACTTCGACGTTCGAGATTAAAAACTCCTTGACCTTTATTCTCTCAATGCTAGACAGAGATGAGCCAAGCAAAAAGAACTTTTCTGGGTTCTTTTTATCTATTCTTACCTATATCAAGTCTTCTATTACCTTTTGTTTGGCTGCTTTGCCGACATCTACGAACAGTTCATTGCTTTCTGGCTCTTCCACCATCTGTACAAACCCTTTTGCAGTCGATTGCCATTTACTGTGACGAAGCACTATTTTGACATGATTTGGTCTCCTAAGACTTTTTCGACCACTCCGGTTTCATTGGGAACCGCAATGCCTGATGCTAGGTTGATGCTACCGAACGCATGACGTGCAACCATGTTCTTTCCAAGATTATGTTGTAGGTGGAAGGGACCTTCAAAACCCAAAACTCCATCTATTTCGTCATTGTTCCTACTTTGATTGGCAGGATTATCTTGCCAACTGGCCATTCTGGCATTGAGTTGAAAGCGACGAGGGGAGATGTTGCCGGTGCTAAGTCTTTGTCCTCTGATTTTACTTGCTTGAAGGTCTCGTAGTACATTAGCTCACACGAGCTTCCTTGGTCAATCAGAATCCGCTTGATGTCAAATTTCTTAACGCACAAAGTGACCACCAACACGTCGTTGTGAGGGCAATGTAGCCTTGTTAGATCCTTGTCAGAGAAGGAGATGACGTTCGTTGCCTCCGTTTTTCCCCTCTTGATGGTAGGTTATGCACTTAGCACCTCCTTCAAGTGTTCAGCTTTTTTTATCATCCCTCTGAGCTCACATACATGCTCAGGTTTGACGATCCCATGTATAACGTTGATTATGCCTTAGGGCGGACCATCGACCAGTATCACATTATGGATGTTGTGGTCCTGGGGGACTGGCTGTGTTCCCCCTTCAATATATTGGTCCAAGTGCCCAGCGGCCATTAACTCCTCCAGATGTTGCCTCAATGGTGTGCAATTTTCAGTTCTGTGCCCATTTTCATCATGGAAGGTACAACGGCACCTCTTGTCGTAACCTTTTTGTGGTTCTCCTAAATTGGCTGGCCGCTGAACGAAGGGTTCATCGCGTATCTTGCTAAGAATCTGGTATATAGGTTTGTTGAATATTGTGGTAATGGTAGTGCGGACTCTCAACTTCCTTGCTTGGGGGTCCTCTCTATTGGCTCGTCCGCCTCGCCTATTCTTGCTTGGTTATTCTACTGTGTTGACTTTCGCTGCAGTCTTTTTATCCGACACCGCTGTTGTGCCAGATTTTGCATTAGCACGAGCGCTATCTTCCTCTACCCGAATATGTTGATACATTATCTCCATTAGGGCCTCCATTGTGAGGGGTGGCATCATCGTCATTGAATCTCTCAACTTGCTACCGACTGGTAAACCCCTCTTGTATTGTGAGATGGCGAGGTTTGTAGGGCAATCCCCAATCTAATTGAAAGTCTCTCAATATCGACTGTTGTAAGACCTCAATGTTTCCTTCTCGCCCATGTCAATAGAGAGTAGTTGGTCAATCTTGTAGACACCCCATTTTTGACCGTCCTCAAGACTTGGACGTCACCGTCGGAACACTCGGTGATTATCCATGTTTGTGTTCATTTGGAGTTCCCGGAGTTCTCGGCTGCGCGCGCCCCGCCTCAGGACCTCCGAACTCGACCAGTTGTGTTTGGTTTTGCACCAAACACTTGTATTTTGCCATGAACAGGCAGGGAACGCCTTGTGAGGAATCCCTACACACCACCGGCTGGGGCTAGAGGCCACCGGCTGGCTGAAAGTTATATCGTCACTTTATTGTGCCGACCGGCACTATTTTGTGCCGACCGGCACCTTTATTTTGTTAAATGGAACTCTTTGCGGCGGGCATCGTGCACTTGCTTTATCGGATATTTTTATTGCGGTTTGTAAAGTTTTGCTCCCCTCCATACACGTGTATGGAGGGATGAAGCTTTGGTTTGCTTAATGGCTAAGCATTCTTTGCCTATAAGAGAGGAGCTTCTCCTCTTGCATTAGGGTTGAACTTTTTGAGGCAAAAACCAGAGCTCATACATACATATACATCTATATCTCCCTCCCTCTCCCCTTGTGTGTGTGTTCTAGGGCCCAAATAGTGTGTTTTACCTCATTTTTGCACCATTACACACACTATTACACCTAGCTCCGAGATTGGGAGGCTTGGAGGTTTGTTTTAAGTGATTTTGGATTGATTTTGATCACTTGAGGAGGGCTGGACCACCTGTTCTTCATTGGATCTTCAAGGGTGAGCTTTTCACTTTATATTCCCCATTCTTGCAACTCATTTCTACCCTCTTTACTTTGTTTTTTTAGATTTATGTCCAACATGTAAAAGTCTTGTTTTTACTTGTTCTTGAACCTTCATTAAGGTCATTTTATGGTTTGAGTTAAGCTTCATCACTTTAAGCCTTATTTGGCCCTCTTTGGTGCCTTTTTCCTTAGGCCTTCTTGTTTTGGTGTTCTTGGATCTTCTCACCACTGAAAACCAGTGGATTTTCAGTGGTGAAGATGATATTTTCGAGCCTCAAATAGGGGAGAGACACCCCTCTCCCTTTGGTCCTTTATTTGCCTTTGTTTTGAGCTCATGGCATAGCATGTGTGCATGTTTACATTTGGCTTCATCTCAGGGCTTTTGGGGCTGTTTTAGGTCATTTTTGATCTCTGTTTTTGGTTGGAATTGTAGCCTCTAACATGCTTCTCATACCTCCTTTGAAATGCTCTCTTGTATGCCATGTTTTGAGGTTATGACTCTTGCATGTTTTGGCTTAGTTTCATGAAGATACTAGCATTGTTTTGCCATGTTAGAGGGCTGTGAGTCACTGATTTTGTCATGTTTGGTGTGCTTGAAGTGGTTGTCTTGCATTTTAGGCTTGTAAGTCTTGCTTGTTTGGAGCTCTAGCATGTTTAGCTTGTTTTGATCTAATGATTTGGCATCATTATAGGTGGCATTTCAGTCCCTATTTCATGTTCAAATACCTCCATTTATCATCTCCTTCATGCTCTAGAATGTTGGTCTTTTATGCCTTAAAGCGAGCATTGTGCATGCTTTCATGATTGGTATATTTTTGGGGCTGTAATATGTGGGATTTGGGTGTTATTTTGCATGCTTAAAATCTGTCTTTGGTTGTCCACTATGTGCCATGAGTGGTCATGTTGATGGTAATGGGTAGCCTCTTGTTCATGGCTTGGTTTTTGGGCCATTTGGTTTGCATGTTTGCATGCTATTTTATCCATGACTTCAATCCATTTTGCCACTGTTTTTGGGAGTTGGGGGGCTGCCCTCTATGGCTTAAGTCCATTGTTGCATGCTTGTCTCATGATTGTTGTTTGCTTGGTCAATATAGCCTTGAATGTATGCTAGTTAGTTCCATGTTTAATTGACCCATCTTGCATGCCATTTGTATCCTACATACTTTAGCTCTTAGCATGTTTAATATGATAGGTTGCATTGCATTTGAGCCTTGTTTGCATACTTGCATCTCATAGCTTGGTTTGGGGTTGTCAAGCCAAGCCTAGGATTGAGGAGTTCACATTTCAAGTGGTGTAACCCACCTCAATCCTTGGTCACTAAGGCCCTTGATTTCCACATGATAGGGACTTAGTATTCATTTGTTGTGTTGCATGCATATTTACATTAAAATGAGCGATCTTGGTTCCTTAGGCTATCATGCATCAAATGCACAATTGATAGTCCTAAAACCAAGAGCCACACCCCCTTGAGTCCCTAAACATGATAGGAGGTGTTGTACGTGCTCACATTTGCTCAAAAACCATGCCTATGCATTCTTTGCTTTGTCATCATCTGCTTAGAACTTTCTACCGGCCGGTTTAATGTGCCGATCGGCACTTTATTCGCCGATTAACATAGAAGGCAGCGGTAATCAATAAGAGCAACAGAATCCCTCCCCACCGTGGAGTATCTCGAGATCATCCGGGAGGTATTTGAACTTTGGGAATTTTTGGAAGGGCGAGGCGAAAGGTATGAAGAATGCCATGACACGGGTTTTCCGGGCAAGTCGCGACGAGCATGCATCATTCACACATCCCAAGGCAGGACCGAGGCCCCATTTCATTTCATTTAGATGCTTTAATTTCAGTACTTAGAAATTTGTAATAATTTATTTATTCATTTATTTTGGGACTGTATTATTATTTTGGTCCCTCCGAGTGAGGGCGCAATTGTAATAAGTGTGGGTGAGTGTGTATGTCTTCCACCCCACTTCTTTCTTCCCTTTAATTTACCTGCTTATGATGGTAGATTAGGGCATATTTAAATTAGCATACCTTATGCAATGCATGCGTGCATTCATGCATTTGTTTACATGCACCGGGCTCGGTACATCACACAAACTGCATTGCAATTTTCAATTCCAAATTGAATACGTGCTACTCGCGCATTTTACATGCCATGTTTAGGGTTAGCCGAGCCTACTCTAGATTGCATTCTTGCTTGTGTTGCATTAGCCATTTAACATGAACTAGGTCATGCATTGTTTTGCTAACTAGTTTACTGTTTTGGCATGGAGTACTAGGTGAGCTTTTATGCTTTAGCATATCACATGTGTGTGAGTGTTGACATGATAGCATGACTACCATGAGGCTAAGTGCTTATGTGATATAACTGTTTGAATGCCTGTGGATGGAGGTCAAATTACTTAGGTTGGAACAATGCATTAAAACTGTGAGTTTTAAGCCCACTGGATAGTGGCAAAAATCATCTTTTTTTCTAAAGCCCACTCGAGGGTGGCAAAACCCGCCTTTTAGCCTACTTACGAGTAGCAAACCATTTTCCAAACGAACATGTAAAGTTTTGTTCCAATTTAGGCGATTTGGTCTATACTTGTTTGCTGTGCGCATAACATAGTAAATCTAGGCTAATAACCGGAATAAGAACACGTAATGTTTTCAAAATCGGATATCACGGTTAGTAGAGGCCGGTCTTCGGATCGGGCGAGAGGGGGTGCTCATAGCTGACCTTCCCCGATCGTACCCAAGCTCCCGAGCCAAGTCAACTTTGGTTATGACGGACACGTGGCCTTCGGCACCGAGTCAGGGTTTCCTAAATTTCCCATTTAAAAAATATTTAGGTGGCGACTCTGTAATCTGGCAAAGCAGTCCATGTTTGGCACTACTTTTCAAAAATCTGTTTTCTCAAACGATTTGCCGGATTTGGACTCTTTGGTTCAGATTTAGAACCGCGACACAAATCGAGTCCGAATCAGAGGGCGTGCCCCACCGCTGATTTCAGCGACTCTTTGGGATGTTTAGAGAGCTTGACTCGAACTCGTGATATCCTGTTTTGATTTCATTTGTGTGTTTCTTTGCATTGCATGTGCATTGGTGCGCCTAGGACACCGTGTTGGCCATCTGCTATTCCTGAGCGGTTTGCCGGAGGCTTGTCTTGTCAAGGCATGTCCATAAGGCTGACCGGTTGCGGGCTCTGCCAGTATGGGAACACAAACCCCGGTTTTACCGGGGCACCCTTTTTGACCATTCGACCTAGTTGCATAGTCGGAATCCGTAGTGACCATTCCAAACTAGGACAGGCTGCTTACCCGATTTAGGTTGTTTGGAACCGCTGTGTGCGTAGTGAAACCCTAGCTCCTGACAAAATAGGACAGGGAAACCCTACCCCAACATAGGGGTGTTTTGGTTCTCATTTACTTGATATGTGTTTTAGAGTGTAACTCTGCAGGGGAACATACAGATCAGTTTACAAGTTTAAGTATCAGGCCCGAGGGCACCAGTATCAGTGTTCTGGGAATCAGTTGTCTGTGGATATCAGATTCAGGCCTAGGGGCAATAGTTCGTGATCAGTAGTCAGTGGTTGAGAAACAGTGTATTCAGCATTCGACCATTTATTTAAAAAACCCGACCGTGTATTGTGTGTTTATCTATTTTGCGCCGTTATGCTGTCCGATTGTCTGTTTGTTTATATGTTTTATTTATCTTTTCATTAGGTAGTTGAGCACAATTGCTACCGATCCGATAGATATTCCCCAAGCACCCTGGGTCAGAGGCCGTCGACTCCTTCGATCTGAGGATCTGATAGACGGACAACCAGTATACTACTCGCTACCACCGGTCACTAAACGGAAGTCAGTAAGGCAGAGGGCATCAGTACAACAGTCAGTTCAGAGGGCTTTGTCTACCCCAATTGCTTTCGAGAGATCGGGTTTTGTGTTACCAAGAGAGGAGAATACATACCAAGAATCCCACCGTAAGGATAGTATGGCGATTTAGGAGATGGTGCGCCACCTTCAAGAGAGCATGAAAGCAATGCAAATGATGTTTGTCCGTCAGCGGACTTCGCCCGAACAAAGCCACAGATTGTAAGAGAACGGCGAAGACAATTGCGAGCTAGAACAAAGAACCGGAGCATCTGCACCAAGTTCCTCCCCACCAGAGTTCCTAACGTCGGGAGACAGCCCAATGTTCAGATCGTCTGAGCTGCCCAGGACCACCCCCACCTCCAACCCTACCCCAAATTCAACCTCACTATCAAAAACACCCACCAATCTATCGGACTCTCCTTTGAGTTCGAGGTCGATCCCACCGACTCAAATTAAGCAAGCTTGAAAAGTTATTCAAGAGATCTCAAGGGGTCAAGACTATCCCCAATATTGAAGATGGCTATCTTGATCAAATTTGTGATCTTTGCCCGTGCAATTCAAAATGCCTCATATTGATCGATTTGATGGGTGCAGGGACCCCATGGTACACTTAAGATCGTTTCTCGGACGTTCTAAGGCCAGACGGCCTCGAGGGCTCCAGTTGTCTCTGTTTGGTGGGACCTGTCGGTGTGGCATCCGCATGGTATTCCAAGCTAGATGATGACGTTAAGATAAGTTGGGACGAAATGGCCGAGGCCTTCATCGCCAAAGATTCATACAACACAGATTGAGATCACTACCCGTGATCTCGAGACAACCAGGCAAGAGCCTAAGGAGGGTTTTTCGAGTTCAGAATCAGATGGAGGGCGAAGGCATCGATGATGACCTTAAGGCCCACAGACAGAGATCAAATCCGGATGATTGTCGCAATCTTCAACCGGTTAATGAAGAAGATGATTGTAGTTCCTTCCCTACCTTCGCAGACTGCATGATATGGGGATGCAGATTGAGGATGCGATGAAGCAGGTCTGTTTGACCAAGACCGGAGCAACCCCGTGGACATTCAACCGAAAACAACAATGCAGTTCGAGTGGCACATCACCACGTAGAGCCTCAAGTAAGCATGGTTACCACTAACTCCCCACAAAGAAATGCGGCACCGCCATTCTCCGGTCGTCCGAAGCAACCCTAAACAACCAAATACCCACCCAAAATTCCAGAACTTTCGCTCCGCTCTATATGCCCCTATCCAAAGCTCTAGGGGTATTAATCAAGAAAGGGCACCTGAGGCCCCTGGAGCCGCGACCCCTACCAGAAAAACTCCCTCCTACCCACAACCCGGCCAAATATTGTGCATTTCACCAACAGCATGGTCACGACACCGACCAGTGCTATCGGTTACGCCATGAAATTCAAGATCTCATCGATAACGGGGTGATTTTACCTCCCGAGAAGCCCAATGTTACTACAAATCCCCTCCCTGCACATAACCAAGCTCCACCACCTAAAAGACTTAATTTCATCCATACTGGGGCCATATCTTATGACCCTAGTGTCTATATCACACCCACCCACTTGCCTAAACCGGAGGTGTTCCTCCCCGAGTGCACTGATTTGTGCATGATGGACATCTCCATGACCCAACCCAAGCCAGTCGCGATGATTGCCAAGAACAGGGAACAGGGGGACCCAAAGCAAGAACGAGTTGTTGAGCCAAAATCTGCGGGATTTGGAAATTGTACTGAGAAAACGTATAGTCCGAGTGACTACATTCTACCGGTGGGCCAGGATGTGCCAATGGTGAAGCTTCCAGCCAGAGGAGAACTATGTGTAATCCAAGGAGATAGCCCGGGACAGGAAATGGATAGTGTAATACCATGGAGAGGACGTTGCTAACCTCCAATTTTACCACAACCAATACCCGGAGAACCCAAAGGTCAATTGGTTCGATTATGGGGAAATAGAGGCCATTGGGTGGTTGGACGATCATCCAGATGTGATAGAAGAATTTCAACCAGAAGGGAGCCCAACAGGGGCGGAACCTCGAATGACGAGAAAAGTTGAAAAACGAGTACATTGCGGAGAGCGCAAGACGAAGAGTTTCGTCGAGAGTGGAGGATCTTGACCACAGAATTGTTGAGCGATGGATGTATTGGCACGGTCGAGCGAAATGTTTGAGGATCTCGAGAGAGTCAAGAAGGCAAAGGCCCAAGTGGGGATCAAACGGCTGTGTACGTAAACGGGTAATGTTACAAGTATGAGAATGGAAAGTGCCGTGAGTACGAGAATACACGCCAGAGTCTGACGGATGTTTGTCGATTGTCGATGGAATGTGGTGGGAAGATGAGGATCTTTGTCTTGCCCATACGCATTTAAGACGGGGAATAACCAACCCGATAACACCGGTACCTTGGAGATTGACCACATGACAGAGTGGGCGGTATTTCAAACCTCCACACTTGGATCAACCAGAGGCCTCAGGGAAGGACAGAGAGGCTGAGAAGCAGAAGGAAAAGCAGCTCGAAGAGGAAGCCGTACTCAAACAGCTGAAAAAGATACAAGCAGATATCTCTATTTGGGGACTGCTCATGGCTTCTCGAGTGCACAGGGAGGCTGTTCTATCGGCCATGGATAAGGCAAAGCTTTCGATAGAAACAACACCAGAACAGCTAGTGGGGCTAGTCTTTCCGGGAGGAGCTGCCCCGATGTTGACGTTTGCTGATAAGGAATTACCGCCTGAGGGCGCGAATCACAACAAGCCACTCTACATCTCTGTGGAGTGCAGGGATAAATGGATACCGGTAGTCCTTGTGGATACAGGGTCTGCCATCAATGTCTGCCCGGCAAGGACAGCTTACGCGATCGGTCTGAAAGTCGCAGATTTTATACCAACAGTCCAGGTCATCAGGGCATATGACAATACAAGCCGAGAGGTGATGGGAACCGTTAAAATCCAGACCAAAGTTGGGCCGGGACAGCAGGAGATAGATTTTCATGTCTTAGAAGTGCCGGCAACTTTCAATTTGTTGTTGGGGCGGCCGTGGCTGCATCAGGTGAAGGCAGTATCATCTACTTTGCATCAAATGGTGAAATACCCCTACGGGAAGGGAGTAGCCATCGTTTTCGGGAATTCATCAATCCATCCACCACCAGAGGTATCCACGCCTGTTCTGGAAATAGAGCATGGTCTGGAAGACGTGTTCATATCAGGTTTTACCTTGGCTGAGGCTCAGGTTGTACAGAATATCATGGCCGTTAATGAAGGGATATATGTTAGCGCCCAAGCAGTGTACCTCATGAATAAACTCCAATACATCCCCGATGGGATTAGGAAGAGCGCCGTAAAGGCATCGCAACGCTGGGTCAAGTGCCACACAACCCTCACACCTTCGGCTTAGGTTACATACCCACCAAGGAAGATTGGGTAAGAAGAGGAAAAGAGATGGCGGGAAGAGCCAAAGCAAAACAGATGGGAAACCTTTCGAATTGATGCACCGGCCCATCCGAGGTACCTTGAACGGACGTTTCGTCCGGGAGGGGGAAGATTTCCCATTCTGTGGTTTTCCGGAGCCCTGGCTGAATGAAGAGAAGAAACGCATGCCGGGATTTGAAATTTTCTTCGACTTGCAGTTATCTGGGGACGATAATCTTGATGCATCTGACAAATGATCGGTGAACATAGCAAGGAATTGGAGTCTGCGGACACGTAGTTCAAATGGGGTAGCGGCATGTCTACTTTCGCATCCTTTGATCGACTTGTGCTTGGGGGACGACTCTTCTGTCCATGATTAGAGATGAAACTACTGGGCCAACCAAATGCTATTTTGGATTCATCCATCGCACCTCCCTCATCCGGCAAGACGAGGAGGATTTTTATCAAGCAAAGACCGGTCAGTAGTGAGCCGAATCTGATTCCACCGAAGTCTTGTGAGTCGAATCAGTTCCAAATTGCCCGAGTCTGAGTCCCAGATTCTGGGAGTGATAACCCGGATGCCACAGTCCTGTCCAGGTCGTCTTTTTTTTTCTCTTTTGTGTCTGTTGTAACAGCAGAGTCGGACGGGTTGGGAGTGTCTTATGAGAACGAGGTAACTGTGGTTTTAGTACTTTTCTGTGCCTTTGGTTTATTGCTTAAATCAGGACTTTCAAAATTTTGATGAAAACGACGAGGATGAAATTCCTCCGGTTTTGCAACGATTAATTGAACAAGAGCAAGAGAGGTTTGTTAAACCCTTAATGGATGAAATCACCATCGTGAACGTTAGTCTCGAGAAGGACCCGCCGGTCGGTCCAGATCGGGTCCACGTTGTCTTCGAGGAACGCGAGCGCTTAGTCGCTTTATTAAAAATTTTAAAGCTGTTTTCGCGGGTTCCTACGAAGACATGCCTGGAATCGATCCTGAGATTGTACAGCACCGGATCCCTCTTGACCCCGAGGCCCGACCTGTCAAACAGAAACTTAGAAGAATTCGCCCTGACTGGGCTATCAAGATCAAAGAAGAGGTCACCAAGCAGATTGACGCAGGCTTCCTGCTGGTATCCGAATATCCTCCTTTGTTGGCCAACATTGTTCCAAAGGTCAAGAAGGATGGCGAATCCGGTATGTGTGGACTTCAGGGATTTAAACAGAGCCAGTCCGAAGGATGACTTCCCCTTGCCGCACATCGACGAGTTGGTAGATTTCACAGCAGGGCATGCCTTGCTCTCATTTATGGATGGCTTCTCAGGCTATAATCAGATAGTAATGGCACCCGAAGATCGGGAGAAGACCGCTTTTACCACCCCGTGGGGTACATATTGCTACAGAGTGATGCCATTTGGACTAAAGAACGCCGGGGCTACATATCAACGGGCTGCAACTACAATATTACATGACATGATCCATAAAGAGGTTGAGGTGTACGTGGACGACATGATTGTCAAATCCAAAGAAAGAGAAGGCCACTACACCGCCTTGCAAAAGTTTTTCCAAAGGATCAGGGAATTTCGGCTGCGGTTGAATCCTCAGAAATGTACGTTTGGTGTTACAATGGAAAAATGTCGATTTCTAATTACACAAAGGCATCAAGTCGACCCTTCCAAAATCAAGGCCATCTTAGAAATGCCACCACCAATGACTGAAAAGGAGGTGCGAGGCTTTCTGGGTAAAGTGCAATTCATAAGGCGGTTTATCTCAAAACTAACCTTGACTTGTGAACCACTTTTTGGTCTCTTGAAGAAAGGAAAGAAGTTCCAATGGGACGGCCGGTGCCAAGCCGCATTCGAACAGATCAAAGAGTATCTACAGAATCCACCCGTGTTGTCACCACCAAAGCCGGGGAAGCCGTTGATATTGTATCTGTCGGTGACTGAGACTACAATGGGCTGCATGCTCGCGCAAGAGTCGGAAGATAAAGTGGAAAGGGCCATCTACTATCTGAGCAAGAAGATGCTGGATTACGAGACCCGCTACACTCCGCTAGAGAAGGCTTGTTTGGCCTTGGTATGGGCTACCAGGAAGCTGCGGCACTACCTGTTAGCCCACTCTGTAATGTTGGTTTCACGACTCGATCCCATCAAATATCTTTTCGAGAAACCAGCACTTACGGGTAGGCTAGCTCGTTGGTTGCTGTTGCTCTCAGAATTTGACCTCAAATATGTGACACGCAAGTCCGTAAAAGGGAGAGCGGTGGCAGAGTTCCTTGCCGACCACCCGGTTGAAGGGGATGAAGCGGTTGAGTACCTATTCCCAGATGAAGCTATTTTGCACGTTGAAAATGAGACTTGGACGATGTACTTTGACGGAGCGTCGAATCAATACGGCTATGGGATAGGGGTGTTGCTGATAGCACCCGACGACTCCCGTATCCCTTTAGCATTCAAGCTTCAGTTCAAAGTCTCGAACAATGAGGCAGAGTATGAGGCCTGTATTGCCGGTTTAGAAGCTGCCCTAGAACTAGGGGCAAGACGATTGGATGTCATTGGAGATTCGAACCTAGTCGTGTCTCAAGCTAAAGGGGACTGGAAAGTAAAAGAGGAAAAGATGATCATTTACCACCAGACCTTGGATTTGTTAATTCCTCGGTTTGAAAAACTAAATTTCACTCACCTAGTGAGAGAGAACAACAGGTTTGCAGACTCGCTAGCAACTCTATCTTCTATGATAGACATCCCATCTGGGGTCAGGATGCGTCCAGTCATTATTGACCAGAAATTTGCGCCATTTAATCAATCTCTCGCCATAGACGGCATGTGACAACAACCCTTGGTATCACGACATATGGAACTTCTTGGAAAAGGAGGCATATCCACTAGGGGCAAATGCCAAGGACAAGAGGGCAATTAGGAGAATGGCTGTTCAGGTTTATCATCTCGGGGTAAGTTGTACAAAAGAGGTCATCCGGGAATGCACAAGTTGTGTGTGGAAGTCAAGAGTCGGTTACCGATGGAGGCCATCCATGGAGGAGAATGTGGTGCGATATGAATGGGGTGATGCCGCAAGAAAGATCCTCGACAGGCTACTACCGTCTACCATGGAGGAAGATTGTATCGGTTTTGTTCGGCGATGCCACAAGTGCGATTCATGCAAACCGTATGAACATCCCGCCATCAAAGTTATACAACATGACATCACCATGGCCGCTTCGATGGGGAATTGACGTGATTGAGTCATATTCTCAAGGGGTCAAACGGGCATGAGTATATCTTAGTAGCAATAGATTACTTTACAAAGTGGGTCGAGGCCCAGTCCTATGCAGTGTTGAAGGCTTCGCATGTCGCGAAGTTTATCAGAAACAACATTATCTGC
This sequence comes from Camellia lanceoleosa, assembly GCA_025200525.1. Lineage (NCBI taxonomy): Eukaryota > Viridiplantae > Streptophyta > Magnoliopsida > Ericales > Theaceae > Camellia > Camellia lanceoleosa. The sequence continues at coordinate 53,729,331 of CM045761.1, read as the reverse complement.
CGCTATGGAGTTCCAAATGAGATCATTTCGGACAATGGTTCTCACTTCAAGAAAGAGGTGATTGATTTGTTGGAGAAGTATAATGTGGCTTTTCATAAGTCATCCACGTATCGGCCGCAGACCAACGGAGCAGTTGAGGCCGCCAACAAAAACATCAAACACATATTACAGAAGATGGTGGAAATCTATCGGGATTGGCCAGACAAGTTGCCATTCGCTCTGTGGGGCTACCGAACTTCAATTAGAACTTCTACCGGGGCAACCCCTTATTCGTTGGTCTATGGGATGGAAGCCGTTCTACCGATTGAGATTGAGGTTCCATCATTGCGAGTATTGGCTGAGTGTCAGATAGCTGAGGATTGGCGCAGAAAGCGTATTCGAGGAACTCATGCTCTTTGATGAAAGGAGATTGAAAGCACTGTACCATGTCCAAGGGTATCAGCGAAGGATCACCCGAGCTTTCAACAAGAAAGTTAAGTCCAGAAATTTGAAAGAAGGGGATTTGGTGCTCAAGGACAATCGAGCTCCCATCCACGACCCAAGGGGCAAATTCAAACCTAATTGGACAGGTCCTTACATCATCAAGTCTATCTGGTCAGGTGGAGCTGTGGTTCTGATGGACCTAGATGGCCTAGAGTTCTCCCAACCGATCAACATGGACAAGCTGAAGAAATATTACCCCTGAGAGGCTCGCTAGGCCGAAAACCCGAAAGGGCGACCTAGGCAAAATTCAGAGCACAAAAAAATAGAAAATAATAAAAACTGAGCTCGCAAGGTTGAAAACCCGCAAAGGGCGGCCTTGGCAAAAGTTAGAGCGCAAAAGGAGAGTGAAAATACTCGAGTGAACCCAAGCCTGAACTACGTAAGGCTTGATTCCCATCCTGGGGATACGTAGGCAGCTTCATCCTGAAGTTCAGCCATAAACATTTTCCCCGATCAGCTTTGTCTATTTGATCATCTTGGCCATCTTTGTCCATCAGCATTCATCGCAATCTCCGGTGCAGTGCTATTCAGACTAGGGGCAACTTTCCGTTGCCATGCAGCGCCGCGGCACTATTCAAACTAGGGGCAATTTTCCAATTGCAGGAATCTGGGGTTGTGCATCTCAGTGACAAATTTCAGACGTGTCCAGTTCTGATCCATATCGAAAATGGTTTTGAAAAGTTTTAATAAAGATGACTTTGTTCAAATAAATCTTTTTACAACTAAGACCATTTCTGGATCAAAACGGAAAATTTTCAGTACCACAAACTTCAATTTCATTGATTTCAAATAGAGTTCTCTTGCTCTTGCATACAATCGAAGTTGCTTTTATCCTACATTCATAAGGAAAACTTGAAAGTACTAATAAAGCAATAAACTGGGCATGGTCAAGTCAAATGTCCACGCCTCCCAGCCGGGTCGCCTCTCGATGCCAAAGTGGGTCCCTCTTGTGCCTCTTCATTAAGCCAATCCAAGCACTCATCGACAAAGTGCAACCGAAAGTGGAGCGGGGCCGAGTTCTCTCGTCCTCCATGTCAAGCGGCATACCGCCACCGTGAGCCTCGGATTAGGAATGCAATGGTACTCTATCCTTCCAAATGACAAGTCTGATCATGACCAAACTGGCGCTGGATACGGAATGGGAAGTAGAAGACACAGTGAGTTAAGCCAACCAATTGGATCCCGGGTTGACGGGTCATGCTGTAACTCATCATTGGGAGATTGAGCCAAGGGCACCGCCAAACAATGCGATCTGCGGACAAACTGCACATCCACTCAAACCACCAACCTTCATCAAGGGCGTCAACTAGGCGTTGTCTGAAGAAATAGCCGCGCGCTGAATATGCTGGACAAGAGTCCACAACCTTCAATTTATCCATTAACCACACCTGGGGAGGGATGAAAAATGAGAGAATAAAGAATAGAGAGAAGTACGATGAGAGAAAAGTAAGAAAGGGGTTTTTGTGAGAAAAACCGAGCCTGAGGGCCGAGTGATGTGAACAAATATAAAAAGTGAGATGGGGTGGGAAACATTACTTGCAGTAATAGTGGACTCCCTGCTAATCTGATCGTCTCTCGACGATAAAAGGCGTCTAAGCCCAACAGTGTCTCAGCCAGGACCATGGCAATACAGCTTTTGCCCTCCTTCAAGCCTTGGGCAACTTCAATCAACCGGACGCTGGCCCCTCCGGAGCCGGAGACGAACAGAAAATGAGATAGCATACATAGACAGAGGGCGTGCCGCCGAAAGCCTTGCCAGTGATGGTCGCCACGATCACCAGTCTCAGAGAAACGACAGACCAAGCTCGGAACATCTAATGTCCCGTCATAAATCAAAGAACGAGCATCGGGTATTGAGAGCCCACACATTTGTCCTAAGGCTTGAGCATGGCCGAAACGAAATTGGGGCAGAATTTCCTCATTGCGCCCAGATTCCATTAGAGCTTGGAAATCTTCGAAAGTGGGACACACCTCTTGCCCGCTAAAGCTAAAGACATGTTACTGGGTTCCGTAACCTTGCCGCGGCATGGAGGAACGGAAAGTGCAGCGGAGTCGCGCAAAGTGAATAGTCGTTTATGCTTAAAGCCCTAAGTTCAATTTTTCCGAGCCATCCAAGTTGTTAATCCAAGTTGAGATTTTGAGCAAGAAATTCCTCCATTTGGAGTCAATCACAGTGGAAATGAAGAAAATCACGAGGCTAAGATCTTTGTAGAGGATAAGGTTGAGTGGAGGACACATGTCAAGATTTAGGCGAGTCTACAAGTCTACGTACTGACCGGCCGTGATACCGGCAGAATATTGCCGATCGCCACAATTTTTGCCGAATCGCCGACTATGTGCCGATGATCATCCCCGGCGATGGTCCTTGTGTCCAGCCGATGATCTTCCTTCTATACTTTCTAAGCTTGCTATGCTAAATATTTGGGAATTCCACCCCTCTCAGCACTCTCCGGTGATTGATTCCCGTTGAGTCGCGCGTATTTGTTTATCAAGTTGTTGTGTATTTGCTTATCGAGTTGTATGTCGCTCACTTTAAGTCTTTGATGTGTCTATCAAATTGTGCTTGCACTTGGCTAGTCTGTCGAGTCTTTGATTTGTTTATCGAGTTGTAGTTGGTTTACTACCTGATTATTGCGATGCGATGCTTTGTTTTCATAAACACAAGTTTCAGTTTCAGCCGCATTGTGGTGTGAAACCTTGCGATGCGATGCATAGAACATGCAAATGCAATACCTTTTGAACAAATAGTTGTTTCATCTCCATCATATGTTTTGCAAAAACACACGATTTTGAGAAATAAAACCTGCCTAAGGCGGCAATGTGCTTAAACTCCTAGTAAAAAGGAAAGTAAAGCAAGAAAATACAGGTAGCAGGTGCTAAGTTCGATCCTGGTAACCTCCTCCTTTCGCCACCATACCTTTTGCGCCCTTGTTGGTCCGTCATGTGATTCGGTATCTTCATCGCTTAAGCGGTCAAGAAATGGCGCCTTGAATATAAGCGAGCTTCGAGTTGACCTCGTACAACTTTTGTGAGCGATGCTCGAACGCGAAGGATATCCTTCCGTATCCTTTTACGTCTCGTGAATTTCGAAGAAATTGTTTCAATTATACTGTGTTGCAGCACATTGCTTTTCAACGTCATGTTTTACCATGTTCAATTGCACTTCTCTCTATACACATTGCATTGTATGCGTGCTTTGCTTTACTGATATGTTGTTAATTTTCTCTAGACACATTGCATTGTATCGTGCTATGCTTTCTTGATATGTGTTCAATTTTCTCTATACACATTGCATTGTATCGTGCTATGCTTCTTGATATGTGTTCAATTTTCTCTATACACATTGCATTGTATCGTGCTATGCTTCTTACCGATATGTGTTCAATTTTCTCTATACACATTGCATTGTATGCGTGCTATGCTTCTTGATATGTGTTCAATTTTCTCTATACACATTGCATTGTATCGTGCTATGCTTCTTGATATGTGTTCAATTTTCTCTATACACATTGCATTGTATGCTTCCTATGCTTTACTTATATGTTTTCAATTTTCGCTATACACATTGCATTGTATGCGTGCTATGCTTTACTGATATGTGTTCAATTTTCTCTGTACACATTGCATTGTATCGTGCTTTACCTTCTTGATATGTGTTCAATTTTCTCTATACACATTGCATTGTATCGTGCTATGCTTTCTTGATATGTGTTCAATTTTCTCTATACACATTGCATTGTATCGTGCGTATATGCTTTACTTGATATGTGTTCAATTTTCTCTATACACATTGCATTGTATGCGTGCTATGCTTTCTTGATATGTGTTCAATTTTCTCTATACACATTGCATTGTCGTGCTATGCTTCTTGATATGTGTTCAATTTTCTCTATACACATTGCATTGTATGCGTTTCGCTTTACTCACATGTGTTCAATTACAACCGCTTATGCACGCCGTCATCACCTCCAATCGGGTAATTTGCATGTTGCTAACAATACACGTTAAGTTTACTTTCTTTGCAGACCACGATATTGTATGTACCTCATTTGAGGTGTGCAGCGAGGCAGACGCCGCAGGTATTGTAATATCTGAAACGCGCCGAGAATTGCATAATTCTCTTACATCCTTCTGCATTATAGTGTAGTTTGGTGCATGTTAGCTTATAAGCGTGCATGTATGCTTCATTCTGACTTTCTTTGCATGATCATAAGTTATGCCTGGCTTCTTGCATTTTCTGTTGCATTTTGCCCCTGCCTTCGGGCGCATACCTTACTTGTTTCGCATGATTGTCTAAGTCTTCCGGCTTGTCAAAAATGGGACGTCTCTCGGCTTTGTCATTCACTCCCCTCATTGTTATGACTTAGAGTTACACGAGAGGGCATCTGTAGACACCCCATTTTTGACCGTCCTCAAGACTTGGGCGTCACGGTCGGAACACTCGGTGATTATCCACGTTTGTGTTCATTTGGAGTTCCCGGAGTTCTCGGCTGCGCGCGCCCTGCCGCAGGACCTCCGAACTCGACCAGTTGTGTTTGGTTTTGCACCAAACACTTGTATTTTGCCATGAACAGCAGGAACGCCTTGTGAGAATCCCTACACACCACCCATGGGGCTAGAGGCCACCGGTGGTGAAAAGTTATATCGGCACTTTATTGTCCGACCGGCACTATTTGTGCCGACCGCAAACGCTTTTTGTTAAATGGAACTCTTTGCGGCGGCATGCGTGCACTTGCTTTATCGATATTTTTATTGCATTTGTAAAGTTTTTGCTCCCCTCCATACGTGTATGGAGGGATGGCTTTGGTTTGCTTAATGGCTAAGCATTCTTTGCCTATAAGAGAGAGCTTCTCCTCTTGCATTAGGGTTGAACTTTTGAGGCAAAACCGAGCTCATACATACATATACATCTATATCTCCCTCCCTCTCCCCTTGTGTGTGTGTTCTAGGGCCCAAATAGTGTGTTTTACCTCATTTTTGCACCATTACACACACTATTACACCTAGCTCCGAGATTGGGAGGCTTGGAGGTTTGTTTTTAAGTGATTTTGGATTGATTTTGATCACTTGAGGAGGGCTAGACCACCTGTTCTTCATTGGATCTTCAAGGGTGAGCTTTTCACTTTATATTCCCCATTCTTGCAACTCATTTCTACCCTCTTTACTTTGTGTTTTTAGATTTATGTCCAACATGTAAAAGTCTTGTTTTTACTTGTTCTTGAACCTTCATTAAGGTCATTTTATGGTTTGAGTTAAGCTTCATCACTTTAAGCCTTATTTGGCCCTCTTTGGTGCCTTTTTCCTTAGGCCTTCTTGTTTTGGTGTTCTTGGATCTTCTCACCACTAAAAACTAGTGGGTTTTCAGTGGTGAAGATGATATTTTCGAGCCTCAAATAGGGGAGAGACACCCCTCTCCCTTTGGTCCTTTATTTGCCTTTGTTTTGAGCTCATGGCATAGCATGTGTGCATGTTTACATTTGGCTTCATCTCAGGGCTTTTGGGGCTGTTTTAGGTCATGTTTGATCTCTGTTTTTGGTTGGAATTGTAGCCTCTAACATGCTTCTCATACCTCCTTTGAAATGCTCTCTTGTATGCCATGTTTTGAGGTTATGACTCTTGCATGTTTTGGCTTAGTTTCATGAAGATACTAGCATTGTTTTGCCATGTTAGATTTGTGAGTCACTGATTTTGTCATGTTTGGTGTGCTTGAAGTGGTTGTCTTGCATTTTAGGCTTGTAAGTCTTGCTTGTTTGGAGCTCTAGCATGTTTAGCTTGTTTTGATCTAATGATTTGGCATCATTATAGGTGGCATTTCAGTCCCTATTTCATGTTCAAATACCTCCATTTATCATCTCCTTCATGCTCTAGAATGTTGGTCTTTTATGCCTTAAAGCGAGCATTGTGCATGCTTTCATGATTGGTATATTTTTGGGGCTGTAATATGTGGGATTTGGGTGTTATTTTGCATGCTTAAAATCTGTCTTTGGTTGTCCACTATGTGCCATGAGTGGTCATGTTGATGGTAATGGGTAGCCTCTTGTTCATGGCTTGGTTTTGGGCCATTTGGTTTGCATGTTTGCATGCTATTTTATCCATGACTTCAATCCATTTTGCCACTGTTTTTGGGAGTTGGGGGGCTGCCCTCTATGGCTTAAGTCCATTGTTGCATGCTTGTCTCATGATTGTTGTTTGCTTGGTCAATATAGCCTTGAATGTATGCTAGTTAGTTCCATGTTTAATTGACCCATCTTGCATGCCATTTGTATCCTACATACTTTAGCTCTTAGCATGTTTAATATGATAGGTTGCATTGCATTTGAGCCTTGTTTGCATACTTGCATCTCATAGCTTGGTTTGGGGTTGTCAAGCCAAGCCTAGGATTGAGGGGAGTTCACATTTCAAGTGGTGTAACCCACCTCAATCCTTGGTCACTAAGGCCCTTGATTTCCACATGATAGGGACTTAGTATTCATTTGTTGTGTTGCATGCATATTTACATTAAAATGAGCGATCTTGGTTCCTTAGGCTATCATGCATCAAATGCACAATTGATAGTCCTAAAACCAAACCACACCCCTTGAGTCCCTAAACATGATAGGAGGTGTTATGCGTGCTCACATTTGCCCAAAACCATGCCTATGCATTCTTTGTCTGTTCTTCTTTCTGTCATCTGTCTGCTGCAGGAACTTTCTGCCGGCCGGCATTTTAATGTGCCGATCGGCACTTTATTCGTGCCGATAAACATAGAAGGAAGCCGGTAATCAATAAGAGCAGCCGGTAATCCCTCCCCCCAGCCGGTGGAGTATCTCAGATCATCTGGGAGGTATTTCAGAACTTTGGGAATTTTTGGAAGGGCAGGGCAGGGCAGGGCAGTAAAAACAGAAGCAGCAATGCCATGACACGGGTTTTCCGGGCAAGTCGCGACGAGCATGCATCATTCACACATCCCAAGGCAGGACCGAGGCCCCATTTCATTTCATTTAGATGCTTTAATTTCAGTACTTAGAAATTTGTAATAATTTATTTATTCATTTATTTTGGGACTGTATTATTATTTTGGTCCCTCCGAGTGAGGGCGCAATTGTAATAAGTGTGGGTGAGTGTGTGTATGTCTTCCAACCCCCACTTCTTTCTTCCCTTTTATTTACCTGCTTATGATGGTAGATTAGGGCATATTTAAATTAGCATACCTTATGCAATGCATGCGTGCATTCATGCATTTGTTTACATGCACCGGGCTCGGTACATCACACAAACTGCATTGCAATTTTCAATTCCAAATTGAATACGTGCTACTCGCGCATTTTACATGCCATGTTTAGGGTTAGAGCCTACTCTAGATTGCATTCTTGCTTGTGTTGCATTAGCCATTTAACATGAACTAGGTCATGCATTGTTTTGCTAACTAGTTTACTGTTTTGGCATGGAGTACTAGGTGAGCTTTTATGCTTTAGCATATCACATGTGTGTGAGTGTTGACATGATAGCATGACTACCATGAGGCTAAGTGCTTATGTGATATAATTTGTTTGAATGCTGTGGATGGAGGTCAAATTACTTAGGTTGGAACAATGCATTAAAAGCGTGAGTTTTAAGCCCAATCGATAGTGGCAAAAATCATCTTTTTTTCTAAAGCCCACTCGAGGGTGGCAAAACCGCCTTTAGCCTACTTACGGTAGCAAACCATTTTCCAAACGAACATGTAAAGTTTTGTTCCAATTTAGGCGATTTGGTCTATACTTGTTTCTTTGTCGCATAAGATAGTAAATCTAGGCTAATAACCGGAATAAGAACACGTAATGTTTTCAAAATCGGATATCACGGTTAGTAGAGGCCGGTCTTCGGATCGGGCGAGAGGGGGTGCTCATAGCTGACCTTCCCCGATCGTACCCAAGCTCCCGAGCCAAGTCAACTTTGGTTATGACGGACACGTGGCCTTTGGCACCGAGTCAGGGTTTCCTAAATTTCCCATTTAAAAAATATTTAGGTGGCGACTCTGTAATCTGGCAAAGCAGTCCATGTTTGGCACTACTTTTCAAAAATCTGTTTTCTCAAACGATTTGCCGGATTTGGACTCTTTGGTTCAGATTTAGAACCGCGACACAAATCGAGTCCGAACTGTAGAGCGAAGCCCCACCGGGGACGTGCTACAAATCTCCACTGGTGTTTTGGTGGTCATTCTGAATCTAGTCACGAACGCCTCTGCCAACTGTGCCCATGAGGCTATGCTGCCTTCTGGCAGCCTTACAAACCATGTTAGACCTAGGTCACCAAGGCTGCAAGGGAATAAGATACACATTAGAGCCTCATTCCGCCGATATACCACCATAACCTGGCAAAAGTGACTCAAGTGCATGTAGGGGTCTGTCTTTCCCTCGTAATTAGTGAATTTGGGCTAATGGAAGCTGAAGGGTAATGGTGCGTTCTCTATCGCCGGAACGAATGGTGAACTTTGCAACCTTGCTAGCGCTTTGTCAGCTGGTTCATAGGCAAGGCGTGGCTCTGACTTTCCAACCTCGACACTCCTATGCGTCCTAAGTGCCAATCGTTGCAGTGCGTAGACTCTGCGGGGGTCACGCACCCGTGTGTCTTCTTTTCTTCAAGCCCTTTCCTCTAGTACTGTCCGTAGGTCCTCCGAGCTTGGCAACTCTGTGTGCCTAGACGTCGTTTGGTGCGAGTGTGAGGGCCTGTAACTACTTCCTTCCGTGTAAGACCTTTCAGTCCTCATTCTCTCAGACCTGGAGTAACGAGCCCTAGGAGGACTCTACCAAGAAGAGTTAGAGTCAATCAAAAGGTTTTGTTCTTTGTGTATTCCCACAGACGACGCCAATTGTACGAGCACGAAATAATCTTCTCGTATAATCCTGTTGATCAAGTTTGCACTCTTCCAAATGTCGTCACTTTGCTACCTGAAAACACAAACATGAGCTAGCTGCCGGGTGTGTGCCGGAAACCTCTCCAATGCGTTAGTCCGCAAATAGACAATAGATACAAAAGCTCTATGTATTCTAGAGTAAAAATTGTGATGCCAGTACATAGGTCCTGCTATGAGCTTTTATAGATTCTGTCAGGCACAATCCTAGTAGGACTCCAACTCTCCTTAGTAGAGTCCTCCTAGGAGTCACAAAGATATAGCTTTATCTTTTTACACCCTCCTCACTGCCTAACCAAGTGAGATGGTTCTATCGCGGTCTGGTAGCAGCACAACCGAGCTAACACTACTCGATCTAACACCAGTTTAAACCGCGCTCACTTAGCTCGGTGTTATCCTGGGCATCGTCTAGTTTAGTCCTCCCTCCACTTATACCTCGGTTCAGAGTACCAAGACCAGGCTACTAGCAGCAATCTCTGACCGAGTTAACGAGACCAAAGACAAAGCTATGTAGACCATTACCTCGGCCCATAGCTCGACCCATTTCAACAATTGGACCTAACTCGATCTCAATTCACATAAATTACCCTCTCATATATATATATATATTTATAATTTACGATATATATATTTATCAATTTTAATATTGTTTGTAAAAACATTTATTATACATGTGTTTGAAAGAAATTATTTTGAATACAATAAATATTAGATATCTCGTATAAATTATTTTAAACATACTCACTACTTGCAGCACCAATTTTTTCAATATTAGACCATGCATCAGAAACCAGTTCAACAGGTTTACCAGTTTAACCGCAAGGTTCACCGGTTTAATTTAAAATGACCGGTTTTCAAGTGGGAACAATTAGGATGGCATATCTAAACTGAACCCTAGACTGTTCGAACTCGCCAATCCGGTGCAATCCGATTTTGAAAACATTGATAATGAGGATACAAATTAAGTCAATGTTAGTATAAAAAGATGGTAAACCCAACATCATCAATGCCACTTATGTATAGTTTGTCTACCTTCTTCTTGTTACTCTTTTATTTTTATTTTATATTTTATATATATATATATATTTAGGAAGTATAGTTATATCTATTTTGATGTTCCACTACTAATCCTGTACACATTATGCATCTCTCAACTGTTTGATTATATCATTTACAATAAACTCAAAATGTCTTTTTTGTAGTTGAATTCATTTGTTGTCGTTTCAGTTGCCAAGTTTCCTTCCTAAATCCTGCATGCATTATGTATCTCTCAACTGTTTGATTATATCATCTACAATAAACTCAAACTGTCTTTTTTGTAGCTTAATTCGTTTGTTGTCATTTCAATTGCCCAGTTTCCTTCATAACTTGTTGGAGGCTTTATATATACACTTCTCTTTAATTCTTTTTACTCATCTTTTACAAGAAAAATTTTGTGGTCTGTTGAAGAAGTACTAAAAATGATTGTAGAAGTTGCAAGTACTACGTCAGAGACAGGTTGAAAGAGGTAAGTTAGTTACAGCACAATCAGAAATTACAAGAGACTATTTAGGACACCAACATTTAACCATGAGATTTACAATTCAATGTAATAGACCAAAACTAATTACAAAGTAGAGGGTGCAACTCTCCGAGTTTCTTGCACAGGCAGGGTTGCTACCCCAAGTTTATGTAATTAGTTTTAGTCTATTACATCGAATTGTCCACTTTACATCATATAGAGCAAACTGTTCATATGCACCAAAAATGATAGAGACTCACAATATTAGGAGAAGTTCTTGAGTGAACTTGAAATATGTCCACGTCAATATCCCAAGTGGTGCCCCAAAAAGAGCATTGTTTGGTGGAAGGGTAGAGCCCACAACTGTGTTGGGGCATAGCGGAACAAGATGGGACTCGATATTTGGTGATTGGTGGGGGATAGGAACACATGATGTCCCTAAACCACCCAATATTTGTTCCAATTATAAACCCTCAATTTCACACACAATGATATGACAGGTAAGTTGGACCTATATAATTGAGTGTGACAAATTAAAAATTAACAACTATCATATCACATTATCGTGGATCAAATTAATACATATATTGGGAGCTTCAAATTTTTTTTTTTTTTGTCATTCATATATGAAATTATGCAGGTGGCAGGAAACCAGAGAGAAATATTTCAAGGGTTTGTAGCGAACAGAAAACATATTGAAGGTAAAGAGTTCATTTTAGCACTACTTCCGGAAAACCAAGAACCATGAAGCATATAGAATTCTCCAATACAAATTATATATATATATAGAGAGAGAGAGAAAGAGAGAGAGAGAGAGAGAGAGAGAGAGAGAGAGAGAGAGAGAGAGAGAGAGTAATCACTTGGCATAGTGATCTATAATTTAGAGGGAAGCACAGATTTTCTTAGATGACGAAACCAATGAAACTAGGAAGATTTATTTTGTTTCAACTAAAAAAGTCCTCTCCTTAAACTTAGAGCATCTCTCTCTAAGCCTCCCTCCCTAAGCCTTCGGCTGGGTGTGCCACCAATGGTGGGGAGGGATTCCAGCTGCCGGCCTCCTCTCTCCTCCTTCCACCATTTTTTCTCATTTTCTTTGTCTCTTTGCTCAATAATATTGGAAGCTTGTCATTCCAACCATTTTATTGTCACTAGATTTGCCACCTTCTCGCCTCATTGGATCCACCCTAATTAGATCTGCCTCATCTCCTATAGATTTTCCTTTAGCCACTGGTGTTGGCGTCGCCTCCCTCTTTGGATTTTCCAAATCTGATGTTTGGCTTGTGCTCAAACTTTCACCTTCGCACAAAAAATTTTAATATCTAGTTTCAGATTTTCTCACAATCCAAAGATCGATGCTTTTTAACAATTGAAAACATTTTACTTGTTTGGTTTCAAATAACAAGATCATTTTTTATTATTTAAGCCAAAAACATTTTAGTTGTCTTGTTTCAGTTTATTTAGCTAACAATTGAAAATAATAATAATAATAATAATAATAATAATAATAATAATAATAATTATAATAATTATAATAATAAACAAACAAACAAACAAATTAAAAGAAACACTACTCTATTTGGGATGTGCTAAAAAACCTCTTCTTCTTTTTTTTCTAAATTTTTTGTGTTCGACGAATTTTTTGAGCTTCTCAAGTTTTTCTAGCCTAGAAAAATATAAAAAGATATTTATTTAGTTTTTGAAAATTTCAAAAATTCACAAAAGATTAAAAAAATTCAAAACCCACCTAGACTTTCACAATAACAAAAATTAGCTTCTTTTAACATTTTCCAAATACATCAACTTTTTTTAACAACAATTTTATCTCCCCCCCCCTCTCCCCCCTCTCCCAAAAAAAAAAAGAAGCAAAATAATATTTATATATATATATATATATATTAAAATGTATTTGCCAAAACAGCCTTGAAACTAGGAGTTTTTTTTTTTTTAATATTATAAAAAAAAATTTAGAGAATTGACTCACTTTTCAAACTATTTGGAAAACTAACCAGCTTTAGAAATTGCATTTTGAAATTGCGATTTTGAAATTAAAATTGCACTTTCAACATGCAATTTCACCTTGAAATCGCATGTTGAAAATGCGATTTCAATTGAAATCGCTTATTGAACATGCAATTTCACCATGTCATCATAAATTGCATTTTCAACTTGTGATTTCAAGGTGAAATTGCATGTTGAAAATGAATTTTCAATTTCAAAATCGCATTTTCCAAATGTGATTTCAAAAGGGAGGTTAGTTTTCCAAATAATTTGAAAAGTTGGTCAATTCTCTAAATTTTTTTATTTATTTATTTATTTTTTTCAGAATATTAAAAAAAAAAACTCTTGAAACAAGCACTCAACGAAGCTAAACATTCACATAATAATGATTTTATCATACTTAGTGAATTTGATTAACTTACTAAATATGTATGGAGACCCATATTTTTCATATAAAATACATATAGGTACTGTGAGAGCAGAATTTATACAGTGAAATAAATAAATAAATATTTATTCCATCTATTTACATTCAAGAGTTGATTATTGCTCAAATGATGTGACTCCCTCAAAATAAGCCCATAAATCACACATTCAAGACATCTATAAACTTAACAGAATAAAGCATAATTCTATTTATCAGAGTATTAATTACAAAAGTATTACATGTTGACATCAAAAGTAAATACCCTACGGGCTTACAACTTTCCAAGCTAACACTTGGTTACAAAAAAGAGTACTAACTCAAAACACAAAATAAGCCCTTGGCTTGATTTACATGTAATACAAGAAATAATCACAAAATGATCTCTCAACCACTAAGCCTCCCAAGCTACGTCCTTGGAGGTGACATGTCACCTGTACCTGAAAATAATGTCCCATATAGGGTGAGCCAAAGCCCAGTAGAGATATGCTAAACATAATATGAGCAATAACTAAAACATGAGCATTCGATAAATGTTAACACTGGTCAACCAACTTACAGCACAATCCAATTCCATGACAAATATGTCTATGTTTCATTTTACTTTCCTTTACTTAACCAATTTTCAATTCATAACATGGCTCAGAACCTGGCCAACAATTCAATGAGACTACGACTCATAATAGAGCACTTCCTTTTTAAATGAGATATCAACTCAAATCGAAACACTTCCATACTTAACAATAGATACACAAATTTGCTGTATCAATAACATATTAAAACAATTCCATACTTCACAATCGATACACATATTTGCTGTATCAATGGAGTCCATTCCCTATCTCCTCCCAAATAATATCCGATTTAGGAGTCCATCCCCTATCTCCTCCCAAACTGTGGAGTACATCCCCTATCTCCTCCCACACAATGCAATGTATATAAACAATTATCATGTACATGATCAATCAATACACATATTTGATGTATTATTCCAACCGTCATATTCAATGACATATTCAATCAATTAGTTTGAATTCACCTAATCATCATGCAGTGTCTACAACAATCAAGACTATCCTCCACCGATAGCCCAAAGCAATTATTTCTAAATAGATAATAAATGCATCAATAGATAAATTATCAACATTTTCAAAAGTGAGCGATTAATAAATCTAACTCCACCATTCATTCTCATCTTAAGCCAATTTCATCATTTCCATCCCAATTTCATATTTCACAATGAAAGTCATTAATTACACTAATGACCCAATAAAACCCAAATATGGCATTTTTCCATTTTTTTTCCCAATATTGACCCAATGGTCCAAATATCATTAATAAACATTCAAAACCTCATGTTAAGACCCATATACACATATATAGTTCAAAAGGAACACAACCCCCCTTTTCAATATTTCAAATCTCAAACCCTAACTTCCCAAATCAAACCATTTATACAAAATGCTCAACATCTATGTTAAAAATCATAAAAATAAGTAGTTATCCCTACCTCAAATGGAGAGACCAAATGGAGAAGTTGAAGAAAACTCGTAGTGCTCCAAACCAAGAGATTTTCGGATCAAAGTGAAGCCCACACCAGGCACAACCTTTTTTACAAAGGACTAGGCGAGAACACACTAGAACTAGATCAAACCTTAGAGAGAAGTTGAGATCTAGAGTGAGAAGTCTGAGTTTGTGTTTTGAAAAGCTAGGGAGAGAGAGGAAAAGTGATCAAAAGTCTGTTGAATGATATAAAAATAGGTCCGCTCGAGCGTAGAACTCCTTGCTCGAGCGTCAGACACAGACTCACGCTCGAGTGTCAAAAGCATTGCTCAAAGTCGATGCACTTCCGATGCAGTTTTGCGAGATGGTCCCCTTCGGCGTGAAAGTGGACCCTCGGTTGACTGCGAACAAAATGTTGAGTTGAAGATGAATAATCACGCTCGGCGTCAAAATGCCCTTCGGCGGAGAGAAGCAACAACAAAGGGCCCACTCAAGCGTCAAAAGCCCCACTCGAGCGTAAAGGCCAAAAACTGGGCATCAACTCTTGGTTTCCAAACATAACCAACCTGTTTTAAACGTGCCCAACACAATCTAGGACTCAAATACAAAGAGTAAATGATGAGAATGAGAATAGGACAACACCCAACATGCATAGAACCGAGTCCGGAATACAATTAAACAAGAAAAGGAAAAACCGGAGTCCGTATAACCTCCCTCCCTTAAGGAATTTCGTCCCCGAAATTAGATACAGGTTTCAAAAATATGATTTCTCAGTTCTCAATAATATTACAACTCAATACTCAACTTCCCAAATCAAACCATTTATACAAAATGCTCAACATCTATGTTAAAAATCATAAAAATAAGTAGTTATCCCTACCTCAAATGGAGAGACCAAATGGAGAAGTTGAAGAAAACTCGTAGTGCTCCAAACCAAGAGATTTTCGGATCAAAGTGAAGCCCACACCAGGCACAACCTTTTTTACAAAGGGACTAGGCCAGAAACACACTAGAACTAGATCAAACCTTAGAGAGAAGTTGAGATCTAGAGTGAGAAGTTCTGAAGTTTGTGTTTTGAAAAGCTAGGGAGAGAGAGGAAGCTGAAAAAGTGATCAAAAAGCTGCTGTTCGGACTGATATAAAAATAGGTCCGCTCGAGCGTAGAACTCCTTGCTCGAGCGTCAGACACAGACTCACGCTCGAGTGTCAAAAGCATTGCTCGAGTGCCGGATGCACACTTCCAGAAGTTTTGCAGACGATGGTCCCCGCTCGAGCGTGAAAGTGGACCCTCGAGCGTCCGTTGACCTGCAGAACAAAATGTTGAGAGATGAATAATCACGCTCGAGCGTCAAAATGCCCGCTCGAGCAGAGAAGCAACAACAAAGGGCCCACTCAAGCGTCAAAAGCCCCACTCGAGCGTAAAGGCCAAAAACTGGGCATCAACTCTTGGTTTCCAAACATAACCAACTTTGTTTTAGCGTAACACAATCTAGGACTCAAATACAAAGAGTAAATGATGAGAATGAGAATAGGACAACACCCAACATGCATAGAACCGAGTCCGGAATACAATTAAACAAGAAAAGGAAAAACGGTCGAGTATAACCTCCTCCCTTAAGGAATTTAGATCGCCCCCAGAAATTGAATCTGATATGTTTCAAAAATATGATTTCTCAGTTCTCAATAATATTACAACTCAATACTCAACAACTTGACCCATTACCGGTAATCCCATCTCTTTTCAAGAGGCAAATTACAACATGTGCTACAACATGCATTATCAACTTGTATTCCTTGAAACTCAACAAATTCCAATACCATATTCCACAATTCTATAACATATTCAATGCCAACAATATATTTGCATTTCCAAAACATAATTAACACATGCAACGTTAAAGTAAACTTTCATTTCCAAACCATATTCAACAATTTCCATAAATAAAAACATATATAATGTTTTACAACTTAAGACATATTCAATGCTCTTAAAGTTCATCAATACAACAAAATTTCCAATACATGATTACACATTAATGAACAAGTCTGGATATTTCTCACGGACCTCCAACTCACGTTCTCAAGTGGCTTCCTCCACTCCGTGATGTTTCCACAAAACCTTCACCAAAGGTATCGTCTTGCCTCGCAAGACTTGTTCCCGCCTATCCAAGACCCGCACCGGCCTCTCCTCATATGAGGCATCCTCATCTACCTCTAAGTCGGTCCAATCCAACGCATGTGATGGATCCAGCTCGTACTTCCGAAGCATGCTAACATGAAACACGTCGTGCACTCTGGACAGCTACGGCGATAAAGCTAAACGGTATGCAACCTCCCCAATCCTCTCAAGGATCTCAAAGGGACCAATAAACCGAAGGGACAACTTCCCACTCTTCCCAAACCTCATCAAACCCTGTGTAGGTGATATTTTCATAAAGACATGATCACCCACCTCAAATACCAAAGGCCTCCTCCTACGGTCGGCATAACTCTTTTGGCAACTCTGGGCTGTAACAAGCCTCCTAGGGATAAGCTCAACTTTCTCTATTGTCTCTCGAACCAACTCCGGGCCCAACACAGGTGCATCACCCACCTCGGCTCAACAAACTGGAGACCTGCACGGTCGGCCATACAAGGCCTCAAATGGTGTCATACCAATACTGGATTGGAAACTGTTGTTGTAAGCAAACTCCACCAAGGGCAAGTGCCTCTCCTACGACCCACTAAAGTCAAGGACACAACCTCGAAGCATATCCTCAAGGATCTGAATAGTACTCTCGGACTGCCTGTGAGTCTGAGGATGATAAGCCGTGCTAAAGGTCAATCTACTGCCCAGGGCACTCTGTAGACTCTGCCATAACCTAGCAGTAAAACGTGGATCTCTATCTGAGACGATCGACACTGGGACCTCGTGCAACCTCACTATGTCCCGAACATACAAGTCGGCAAGATGATCTCTCACGCGCATAGGGATAAAGTGCTCCTACTTAGTCAACCAGGCTACAACCACCCAAATAGCATTACTACCCCACTGAGTCCTCGGAAGACCTACAACGAAGTCCATCGTGACATGCTCCCACTTCCACTCCGCAATAGGCAAGGGTTGTAATAAACCCGCTGGCCTCTGATGCTCGGCCTTCACTTGCTGACAAGTAAGGCACTTAGACACAAAAACTGCCACATCTCTCTTTATACCCCGCCACCAAAACTGGCAACCCAGATCACGATACATCTTAGTGCCTCCCGGATGCACCGCAAGGCGTAAATGGTGAAACTCTCGGAGTACCTCCTCTCGGCAGGACTCTGGCACAAACAATTGGTCTCAGTATCTCACACTCAGGTCGGGATACACAGTCAAACCCTTTTCAGCCTTCCCACTGGAGATCTTCTCTCGGAGAGAATCTACCTCAAGGTCACCTCTCTATGCCTGTAACACTCGGTTTACAAGTGTAGGCTGCGCAACTACAGAAAACAAGGCTGCAGCCTTAGCAGATTCACCCAAAAGTAAATCAAAGTCGCCAAGTGCACCCAACATCTCCCACTACCGGATGGCTATACAAGCTACATCACTAATGGATTTCCTACTAAGGGCATCGGCCACAACATTGGCGTTCCCCAGATGGTAATGCAACTAGAAGTTGTAATCCTCAATAAACTCCATCCACTTTCTCTGCCTCAAGTTCAAGTCTCTCTATGTAAACAGATACTTTAGACTATTATGATCCAAGAAGACCTTGAATCTCTCACCATACAGGTAGTGCCTCCAAATCTTCAAGGCAAAAATCACAGCTGCTAACTCTAGCTCATGGATAGGGTAATTTCTATCATGTATTTACAACTGCAGTGAGCCATAGGCTATTACTTTCCCTTCTTACATCAACACACAGCCCAAACCCTCTCGTGAGGCATCACAATAAACCGCATAACCCAAACCCCTCTCCGGAATAATCAACACTGGAGCGGTGGTAAGTCTAACTTTCAACTCTTGGAACGACTTTTCACAAGTCTCACTCCACATAAACTTGACCCCTTTCCACGTCAATCTAGTCAATGGCGAAGCTAGTCTGGAGAAAGCTTTCACAAACCGGCGGTAATACCCAGCTAATCACAGAAAACTACGGATCTCAAAAATGCTCTTAGGCTGTGCCCAATCCTGCACTGCCTCTATCTTGGATGTATCAATAGACACCCCTTCCCCGGAGACTATATGGCCTAAGAACTTAACCTCTCTTAGCCAGAACTCACACTTCCCAAACTTAGCATATAGCTTATGGGCTCTAAGCAACTTAAGCACCACTCTTAAGTGTTCCTCGTGCTCTTCCTCAGAAGGTGAATAAATCAAGATGTCGTCTACAAACATGACCACAAAGCGATCTAAGAACTCCAGGAAGATCCGATTTATCAAGTCCATAAACACTGCCAGTGCATTGGTGAGCCCAAAAGGCATCACCAGAAACTCATAGTGGCCATACTGCGTACGGAATGTCGTCTTCGGAATATCCTCCTCCCTGACCCTCAACTAATGATAACCCAATCTCAAGTCTATCTTAGAGAAACAACGGGACCCTTTCAACTGGTCAAACAGATCATCTATACGAGGCATAGGGTACTTGTTCTTAACCGTAGCCCAATTCAATTTCCGATAATCGATACAAAGTCTCAAGGCACCATCTTTCTTTTTAGCAAAGAGGGCCAGTGCTCGCCTCCCCATGGCGAAACGCTAGGGCGGACAAAACCCTTATCTAGCAACTCTTGGAGTTGAATCTTCAACTCACTCAACTCGACTGGGGCAAAACGATATGGTGCCATAGAAATCGGTGTTGTGCCAGGCATTAAGTCAATAGGGAACTCGATCTCTCGATGACGTGGCAAACTAACAAGATCCTCGGGAAAGACGTCCGAGTACTCACAAACCTCTCTCGGCAATACAGTCTGGGTCTTTTCACACTCACTACTCATAAAGCTAGCGAGAAGACCACTAAGCTCACTCCGCCCTCGCGGATCATACACTGGTGGCAACACACTACCAACCTGATCCCCCAAGAAATGGAAACAATCCCTACTTAAGGTACATACAGTGACCCTCTGGCGGTAACAATCAATAACAGCCCAGTATGACGATAACCAGTCCATATCCAAAATCACATGAAAACCCGACATAGCCATAACTACAAAAGAAAATGGAAGCCGACGGTCGGCGACCTCTATACTACAACCCCGACACCCTTGTTTCAAAATCAACTCACCCCCAATAGGTGATACAACACAAATGAGAGATGCTAACTGCGCCAACTCCAACCCCAAAACAGATGCAAATGCAGCAGATATAAAGGAATGGGATGCACCCGTATCAATCAACACATTGGCAACCGAGTTGTAAAACAAATAGGCACCTCTCACAACAGATGAAGCCGGTACAAGATCCTGCGCGGTAACAGCATACATGCGCCCTGAAGGTCTCTGTTCTACCTGCTCACCTCTCAGAGCAAAAGACTACTACACAGACTGAGATGATGAAGCCCCTTGATTGGCCCTCGAGACCTGAACTGACTGTGCTGGCTAAAAACTCTACGTCTGCCTCAAACCAGACGCACTCGATATGCCACTCAACTGCGGGCAATACCTCTTCAGGTGCCCTGCCTGACCACATTGGTAACAAGAGAGTGGCTGGCCTCTGCTCTGACTCTGGCTCTAAAGTCGAGCAGAAGATGAAGCTGCTCTCTGCCCTCCTCCCCTCTGCGGGCAAATTGGAGACTTGTGGCCCAACTGACCACATTTGTAACAGGTAATGTCTCCCTGACTGCCTCTCCCAGAACCTGCACTCAACACTGGAAAGGTAGATCTCACTAAAGCACCCTGGGACTGCTGAGGGTTAGAACCTCTCTGCCTCCGACCATCCCCCTGGCCATCCTGACTCCTCTTGGAGCCCCTCATCCTCTCATCCTCCTCATGCATAATAATCTCTATATGCGCCGCGGCATCCACAAGGCATCCATACTCCCGAGTCATGGACCCAACAACTCTAGTCTTAAGCCCGTGTCTCAGCTTCTTCTCGAACTCAAGACAACGGCGTTCCTCAGACGCCACAAGCTCAGGTGCAAACCTAGATAAACTAGTAAATACGGCCTCAAACTCGGCCACTAGCATACTCAGCTGCTTGAGCTGACAAAACTGGTCCCTCAACTTCTCCCTGATAGCTGGAGACAAAAACTTCTCCTAGAAAGCATCTACAAAGGCCTCCCATGTGCCACCATTACGGCCCCGGACGAGCTTTCACAACTGACCCGCGTCTCCTTTTAGCTGGAAAGACGCCAAGGTCACCTTCAAAGCCCCGTCTTTGATGCCAAGCATCTCAAACGTCTTCGTCATCTACTCAAGCCACTCGTTACCCTTAAGTGCCTTTTTCGGATCCTCTAGAAACTCATCCGGATTAGACCGGAAAAACTCCCTCTTTAGAAAGGAAGGCCCTACCTCAGCAACATGGGCCGGGACCTGATTCTCAGCTCTGAGAATGTCCATGGACTCCCTCAATGCTCCTTCTATCTCACGGGCTAAGGCACCCATGGCCTGCTGACCTACTGGCTCGGCCACATTAGCCTGACCAACACCCTCTTACTGCTCCGGAATCTAATCTGGTATAGGCACCTCTTGCCTCCTAGGCCTACCTCACCTACCACCACGTCCTCGTCTTGACATAATAAAGGTAACGAAGAACATTAGCACATTCACAAATGTGCCGAAGCTATCTCACTCGCATCCTAATACATGGACAACAATAATTCATTCCACGTCAGCACATAATCACATAAGCACTTACGAATTTCATTTCCAGATAATGACAGTCCCATGGCGTTGCTAGAGTTCCGGTTAGAAACAGCATTGATCAAGTGCTTTTCCAACAGGACTCTCAGAAACCCAAGGATCCAATCAACATCCTGGAAACTAAATCACATACCCATATTGGCACATAAACATGTTATCACATAAGCACATAACATTACATCTAAGTCTCTAACAAGCGAGACAAACCCATTGTGATACTAATCACTTCCCACGTACCCAAAGTATTCAAACCCGGTACGCTCTGATACCAAGTTGTGACGCCCTCAAAATAAGCCCATAAATCAGACATTCAAGACATCCATAAACTTAAGAGAATAAAGCATAATTCTATTTATAAGAGTATTCATTACAAAAGTATTACATGTTGACATCAAAAGTAAATGCCCTACGGGCTTATAACTTTCCAAGCCAACACTTGGTTACAAAAAAGAGTACTAAGTCAAAACACAAAATAAGCCCTTGGCTTGATTTACATGTAATACACGAAACAATCACAAAGTGATCTCTCAGCCACTAAGCCTCCCAAGCTATGTCCTTCGAGGTGGCATGTCACATGTACCTGAAAATGATGTCCCATATAGGGTGAGCCAACGCCTAGTAGAGATATGCTAAACATAATATGAGCAATAACTAAAACATGAGCATTCGATAAATGTTAACACTGGTCAACCAACTTACAGCACAATCCAATTCCATGACAAATATGTCCATGTTTCATTTTACTTTCCTTTACTTAACCAATTTTCAATTCATAACATGGCTCAGAACCTGGCCAACAATTCAATGAGACTACGACTCATAATAGAGCACTTCCTTTTTAAATGAGATATCAACTCAAATCAAAACACTTCCATACTTTCCAATAGATACACAAATTTGCTGTATCAATAACATATTAAAACACTTCCATACTTCATAATAGATACACATATTTGTTGTATCAATGGAGTCCATCCCTTATCTCCTCTCACACAATGCAATGTACATAAACAATTATCATATACATGATCAATCAATACACATATTTGATATATTATTCCAACCGTCATATTCAATGACATATTCAATCAATTAGTTTTAATTCGCCTAATCATCATGTAGTGTCTACAACAATCAAAGTATCATCCACCGATAGCCCAAAGCAATTATTTCTAAACAAATAATAAATGCATCAACAGATAAATTATCAACATTTTCAAAAGTGAGCGATTAATAAATCCAACTCCACCATTCAATCTCATCTTAAGGCAATTTCATCACTTCCATCCCAATTTCATATTTCACAATGAAAGTCATTAATTACACTAATGAACCAATAAAACCCAAATATGGCATTTTCTGATTTTTTTTTCCAATATTGACCTAATGCTCCAAATATCATTAATAAACATTCACAACCTCATGTTAAGACCCATATACATATATATAGTTCAAAAGGAACACAACCCCTGTAGACACCCTATTTTTGACCATCCTCAAGACTTGGACGTCACCATTTGAACACTCGGTGATCATCCATGTTCGTGTTCGTTTTGAGTTCTTGGAGGTCTCGGCTACGTGCCTTGCCTCAGGAACTCTCAACTTGACTATTCTGTGCTTGGTTTTGCACAAAACACTTGTTGTTTTGCTTCTTAGGGTAGAGGAAGGCTTGTTAGCCATCCCCACACCTCACTAGCCATGGCTTGAGGCCACCGACCCTGTTTTGTTGCTACCGGCCATTGGTGATGGCCGGTCGGCACTCTTTCTGGTCGATCGACCATTGCTTTGGTCAATTTGTCATTTTTGGCTGGCCGACCACTATTCATCTGCTTTTGGTAGATATTTTATGCCAGCTGTGATAGCTGGCATCCGCATACACCCCCGCCATACACATGTATGGAGGGATTTCCCTCTTGCTTAGCTTGTTTTGTAAGCTTTGCAAGATTGGAATTCCTATAAAGGGAGGGCTTCTCCTCCCTCCTCAAGGGTTCCAAGAAGTTCCAGAGGTCTGTTTTTAGGGTTAGGAGTCTTGTATCTATCCTATCTCTATATCTCTCTCCTTTTGATTTGTGTCTGTATAAGGTGTGTTTGTTCTTAGTTTTGCACTAAGGCACCGAGTGTTACACCATACCTTGGTTGCTGAGGTGCCAAAGGGTTGTTCTTGGAGTTCTTGGGCTAGTTTTGACCTAAGGAAGGTGCTGGAGCTCTCTTCTTGAAGAAGGTCTTCAAGGGTAAGAACCTTACCCCTTTATTCCCCATTTTTGCACAAGGTTTTGACCTATCTTGCATCTGCTTTTAAGCTTAGTGCATAACTAGTAAAAGTTTTGATTTTACTTTCTTTTGAACTTTGCTTAAGATTGTTTTAAGGTTTGGGGTTGTTTATCCCCTCTTAGGCCTTGTTTGGCCTCCTTTTTGTGCTATTTTTGTTGAGCTCTGGGACCACCTTGTGTTGGCCTCATCACCACTGAAATCCAGAGGGATTTCAGTGCTGGGGATGGTGTTTTGATGTCCTAATAAGGAGAGGGCCATGTCCTCTCCTTGTTGTCTTCAAAACTTGTCATTTTAGCCTCATGTGTGAGCACCTTGATTAAGTCCATGTTGGCCATGTCTTAGTTGGTATTTGTGGTTATTTTTCCATGTTATAGCATTGTTTTTAGTTGGTTTAGACACACCATGCATGCTTTGCATACTTGTCTTGTAATGCCATGAAATTGCCTTAACAAGCATCATGATGTACCATGACTTTCTAACATGATTTTGGCTTAGCTTTGTGAAGATTTTATGCATGTTTTGGTGTGCTTAAGGTCTGATTTTGGTTATTTGGGTCACCCATGACTCTCTTTGTATAGCCACCATGCAATCTCCCTTGTAAGCTTTGAGTATTGGATTCTCTAGCATGCTCTATTTGCATCATTTCAGTGGTTTGGCATCATTAGTTATGTCATTTCAGTCCATATGGGATGCTTGTATGCTTGCATTTGATGCTCCTTTAGTGCTTTAAAAGATTGATGTATTATGCTCCATGTTTGGACCCTTGTGTATGCCAACGTGTATAGGACATTTAGATGCCATCTAAGTGTGTCTTTGACCTTGTTTTGGTCTGCCTTGGGACTGTTTTGAGTCCCTTTGGCCCTTTAAGGCTTGGTTGGCATGGTCATGGCTTGAGCCCTTTGGCTAGCCTTGAGTTCTGGGCTTGGTTGCATGCTTTGCTTGATATGTTTAATTGGTTTGGCACCTTTTCTAACATGATTTCAGAGCTTACAATGTATGCCATTTGTCCATGTTTGTTCCTTTTAAGTGTGCTTAAAAGTCCCTCTTTTGTGCTTAAAGTTTTGGACCATGTTTGCATGCATGTTTGTATGTACATTTGTCTTCACGTGCTTAGCATATTGGCCACTGTTTTAGGCCTATTTGGGAGCTGCCCAAATTGGTGTAAGTCCATCCCCGCATGTTGTTGCATGCTTGCCTTGTATGTTGTCACATACTTGTCGCATATTTGGGAAATTACATGTTGTGGCATGCTAGTTCAATTGTGCCTCATTGTGTACTTAATCCATGACATATTGTTGCATGATTAGGTTGTAATGCATTTGACATGCATTCTCTCTTTTGGTCACTCGACAAGTTGTTACATGTTTGAATATTGTTGCATGCTCACATGCTTGCATGTTGTTTGCATGCTCATATTGCATACCTAGCTTCCATGCCTAGGTTGCATAGCATTAAGCATGCATCTCTTGCCTCTTGAATTGATTATGATAGAGGTTGGAGGCCTTTTGTTTGTTTGGTGTGCATCTCATTCGATATCAAGATGCACAACTTGACTTCTTGGGCCATCATGCATCGAAATGCGTGATTGGTGGCCCGAGAGTCAAGAGCCACACTCCCTTGAGTTCATAACATGATGGGGAGGGTGGTTGTTCAAACATTTGCTTGAAAATGCATTGCCATGCTTTGTCTGCCCTCTACTGCATTCAAAACAGGGTTCTGTAGGAAGATATGGTCGACCGACCATTCTCAGTGCTGATCGACCAATAATGGATGGCCGAGAGATCATAGATGGTCGATGACCAATTTCTCATGGCCGGTGGTGTTTCCTCTTGGCCGGTGGTCTCCCACAACGCTCAGGGAGTATTTGAGAAGCATCCTTGGGACTTGTGCAGTCTTCAGAGATGCAGAGCAGTGCAAACAGAGGCACCTTGTGCATGGTGGTGGATTTTCGAGCGGAGCCGAGCACGCATGCATTGGACCCTCTTCCCGAGGTTGTTTTACCGCTTTATTAGCTTAGTTAGTTTGCTTAACTAGTTAAGTGGTTTGTAACTATTTAATTAGCTTGTTAGTTAGTTAAATTTGTATTATTCTTTTGGTCCCTTCGAGAGAGGGTGAATTGTGTAATAAGCGTGCGTATGTGTGATGCATGTCTTCCAATCCCCAATTCTTTCTCCCTTTTACTTACCTGCTTTTGATGGTTAGTATTAGGACATGTTTTGATTAGCATATCTTATGCTATGCATGCGTGCATCCATTCGTTTGTATTGCATGCACCGGGCTCGGCGCATCATACTAATTGTATAGCATTTCAAATCTAACTTGAATATATGTTATCTGCTGCATTTCACATGCCATCCATAGATTAGCCAAGCCTATTCTAGTTGCATTTTTCCTGCGATGCATTAGCCATCTTAACATGGACCTAGATCATACATCTGATTGCTAACATGTTCCCCGTTTTGGCTTGGAGTACTGGGTGAGTGTTTATGCTTTAGCATCTCGCGTGAGTGTGACTGTTAACATGAAAGCATGCTTGCCATGAGGCTAACTGCTTAATTGATTTACTGCCTGAATGTCTGTGGGTGAAGGTTGGATTGCTTGAGTCGGAACAACTCGTTGAAATCCGTGTTCTAGCCTACTTGCGAGTAGCAAATTTCAAATCGTTTTTCAAACGAGCGGATATGCAATGCTTTGTTCCAAATTAGGCGATTTAGTCTATACTTTTGTGTTGTGTGCATCACATAGTAAGATTAGCTTATTAACCGGAATAAGAATGCATAATGTTTTTAAAACTAGATATCATGGTTAGTAGAGACCGATCTTTGATCGGGGGAGCGGGGGTGCTCATAGCTGACCTTCCCCAATCGTACCCAAGTTCCCGAGCCGAGGCAACTTTGGTGATGACAGACACGTGGCCTTAGGCAACGAGTCAGGGTTTCCTAAATTCCCCCATAAAAAAATATTTAGGTGGCGACTCTGTATCTGGCAAAGCAGTCCATGTTTGGCACTTCTTTACAAAAATCTGTTTTCCAAAACGATTTGTCAAATTTGGACTCTTTGGTGATTTCTCAATCTCACATTGCCCATTGTGAGATCAGATTAAGAACTAACACAAAACGAGTCCGAACTGTGGAAGTGCACGGGGGCCCGAGGGCACGTCCACAGTTTCTGGCGACTCTGGTAGGGAGTTTAGAGAGCTTGACTCGAACTCATGATATCTTGTTGTGATTACACTCATGTGTTTCTTTGCATTGCATATGCATTGGTGCGCCTAAGTCACAGTGTTTGTTATCTGCTATTCCTGAATAGTTTGCCGGAGGCTCGCTTTGAGAAGTGTGTCATAAGGCTGACCGGTTACGGGCTCTGCTATGATGGGAACACAAACCCCGGTTGTCACCGGGGCACCCTTTTGACCATTCGACCTAGTGCATGTTCGGAATCCATAGTGACCATTCCAAGCTAGGACAGGTTGCTACTCGATTATAGGTTGTTTCAAACTGTTGCATGCGTAGTAAAACCCTAGCTCCTGACAAAATAGGACAGGGAAACAATACCCCAAAATAGGGGTGTTTTGGCTCTTGCTTGCTATGTGCTTTTTGAGTTGACCTCTACAGGGAATGCATGTATCAGTTTGCAAGTCCGAATATCAGACCCGAGGGCATCAGTATCAGTGTTTTGAGGAATCAGTTATATCTGCGGGTATCAGATTCAGTTTTTGGGGCAGTGATTTTAGGGAACAGTGATCAGTAGTAGAGTACCATTATTCAGATATGCTTGTGTCTGTTTTGATTGGGCCGAAATGCTGCGTGTTTTCTCTTTCAGCTCAGAGATTTAGTACAGAATAGCCAGTGTTCTCCTTTGCTGAGGCAAGACAGACATCTAATCCGTCAGTCACCGTTCAGTTCAGCAGACTTATGATGACGCAAAGTTCAGAGGAAATTGTGGTTATGGTAGCCGCATTAGACCAAGGAATCATCTTGCAGGATGAGACCAATGTTGATGTACCGCATCCGCCCAGGTCGCCTGTCGCACACCCGATCTGGACACCCCAGTTGTTTCAAGCTCGTGAGCCCACCACGTTTTAGTTGATGGGAATGATTGGTGACCTTCAGAGGTTTGTGGCTGATCTTGCCTACGAAATGTCGGCTTCACCACCGACTACATCGTACGCCGAGAATTTTATACCGCAAGAGCCCCCGCTACTGGGGCGAATTGTGATCGAGCTCAGCCAACCTAAGGTTGTCTCAAGCTATAGTAATGACGTGTCAACAACAATAGGGTTTCGCTCTGATGTAGCAACCCAAACCCTCGATCAAGCTGAGGCTAGAAGTAAGAACAAAGTGGGAACAGATGCTGATCCCGTTGAACAACTGCTGTGAAGAGTCGAGGCTTTGAAAGCCAGGGGGTTCAATAAATAGCAAGTACTCGCAGTCGTGGCTAAGACTGTGGATGATGCTTTCCCCACTCCAACCGAGGTGAGTTCCAGCTAGGCAGAAAATCGGGATAGGCCCCATCATGCCAGAACAGTTCCCTCCAATCCCAACCCTGCACCGGGAAAAGATCAGAGAGCCAAGGCAGCACCTGTTGATGCTTTTTCGAGTACATCTAGCAAAGGTCCACATACTTCGAAGTATCTGCCTCGAGGGCGCAGAGTCTTTCACGCCCTCTACATGCCTTTGTCTAAAGCACTTCAAATCCTAGCGGAAAAAGGTCATCTCAAACCTCTTAAGCCTCGGCCTCTCCCTAGTCATCTTCTAGCAGGCCATGATGCTACCGTGTACTGTGCGTACCACCAGCAAACCGGTCATAGCACCGATAACTGCTTCCATCTTCGCTATGAAGTACAGGACTTGATCGACAATGAGGTCATCCTCCCACCTACCTCAGCAAAGTCTGTCACCACTGAGCTGTTGGACTTCGAGGATACTACAAGTATGTGATCAGGGGTTAGACCACCTGCGGGCGGCGCTCGGTGTATTTCAGATGTGGCGTCTGGCACGCACTGTTTTGAGCATCTGCGAATGCTGGTTTTTGTAATTTCTGGCTTGGGTGTTGAGTCAGTTCTCTGGTTCTATTTTTGAGTTTGTCTCTTTGTTTTGAGTCAGTCTTTTTGCTTAAGGGTCTGTCTTGTTGTATCGAGTCAGTCCCATTGTATAGAAATTAGGTGATTCCAGGGTCGGTGCCTCAGATATCATTATTTTGTTTTGTAATTTTCCTTTTACTTTCTTTTGAGTCTGTCTCTGCTATGGAGCCAGTTGTAACTAGGAAATCTGAATGAAACAGCTGCGGCTATCATGTTTTCGTGCTTATTGCTACTTTGAGCTAGTTGTGCTAGACGATTTGAATGAAACGGTGAAGCATCTCACTTACTCTTCTGCACCTCGAACTCATTGCATTGACCTAAGTTTTTCAAAACTTTTTTTAACACTGTGGTGATGAAAACGAAGAGGAAGGAATTCCTCGGGCTTTGCAAAATTTGACCGATTGAGAGAAAGAGAGGCATGCTAAGCCCTTAATGAATGAGATCATGTTTGTTAACGTGAGTACTGAGAAGGATCCTCACTTGATCCAGATTGGTCCCACATTGTCTTCCACGCGAGCGGTTTGTCGTTTCTTAAAAGATTTCAAAAAATATTTTGCGCAGTCCTGTGAAGACCTGTGTGGAATCGCTCTTGAGATTGTGCAGCCTAGGATCGCTCTCAACCTCAAGATTCAACCCCTTGCTCTCAAAACCTTGAACGTGAATTTAGAATGTTCAACGGCCAACCGCAATGTGAGGCTTGCATGGCCAGATCAGAAGCACCCCTCGAACAAGGGGCAAAAGTCGTCAGAGAATGTACTCAAAGAGTCCACGACGAAGATCGGCAAGAATGCCAAATCCTAGAAGGGAAGAAAGAAGAAGGTATCGCTGAAGGACAACTGAGTTTCGATCCACAAAACTAGGGGAAAATTCAGCTCCTCCATTGGATGGACTCCTGCATCGTCACCGAACAACAGCCGTTCTCTTGGATTCAGATGACTTCAGGATCTCAAAAACCATTTCGCATGGACCAAGCTACACTTTTACCCTTGAGAGGCTCGTTGGGCTGAAAACCCAGAAGGGCAACCTAGGCAAAAGTTAGAGTAAGGAAAAAAAAAAAGAAAAATGCGAAGAATGGAAAAAAAAAAAAAGAGAAGAAAAATGAAGAAAATGAAAAGAAAAAAAACAAAGAAGAAAAATGTACAAAAAAAAAAAAAAAAAGAAAGAACTGAAAAGAAAAGAAAAACAAAGCTCGCAAGGTTGAAAACCCAAAAGGGTGGCCTTGGCAAAAGTTAGAGCGTAGAAGGTGAAGGTTAATACACGAGTGTACCTTAACCGGAACTACGTAAGGCTTGATTCCCATGTTCGGGATACGTAGGCAACTTCATCCTGAAGTCCAGCCACCAACACTTTCAAAGTGACTGTGTCCATATATTGGTTTTGACCATCTTCATCTTCTCTGTATCCGAGAGTTCGGTTGCGATCATCACTAATGAGAACTGTTCATAGTATGCTGCGGCGTTATCTAGACAAGGGGCAACTTTCCATTGCCATGAGTCGCCATTCAAACAAGGGGTAACTTTCCATTGCCATACAGCTCTCTTCAAGCAAGGGGCAATTTTCCTTCGGATTCGAGGTTGTGCATCTCGAGAGTAGGTTCCGTGCTCGTTGAGCACTGGCTATTTGCCAAAATGATTTTTCAGAATTTTTACTGAGGTTGACTAATTTCTTGAAAATTATTCCATATTTTCCAAAACTGAACCATTTCTTGGACCCAAAAAAGGAAAATTTTCAGTTCTCATAGTCTGACTTGCATGATTTTGAATCAGAAAATTGAACAAGAATGCTAATCTAACTCTCATTTTGGTCAAAATTATTTTAGTAGAAAATCAAAAAAAATGGTCAAAATGATAAACTAGGGGCACAGTTGAGTCAGGCTTCCTGTCTTTCCCCCATCGCCAGCATACTTGCCAGAAGAAGGCACAACTGGAGCTGTTTGTAAAGGGCTGAAAGCTCTCTCACCCTTCGAGCAACGAGGTATCAAACCAAGTGCGAAGCACGAATTGGAAGGGGTCAAGATACTCCACTCCCTCATCTAGGGCATCGGCTAGACGCCACCAGAAGAAATAGCTGCGAGCTACAGTGTTGGGCATGAACCCACAACTTTCTGTTTATCCATCAACCACCCAGGGAAGGGATGAAAAATGAGAGATTGAAGAATAGAGAGATGTGTGATGAGAGAAAAAGTGAGAAAATGGCTTTTTCAGAAAAACAGAGCCTGAGGGCCAAGTGATATGAGAATCACAAATAAGAAATGGTGGGAATAATACTCGGAGAAATTGGCTCCTCGCGAACTGAGGGGTCTCTTGGCTTTGTAACACGTTTGTGTGTCGTGTCTTTTGTTTTGTTTACCTCAACTTTTGTTTTGAGTCTTTTTCGAGTGTTACTCGATGTGTTTAGGTCGTGTACCTTTTATTGAGTCGTAGTATGCTGTGTTCAGTTGTAGACTCAATTCCCGGTTGAGAACCCTTTTCTCATTTTCAAAAAATCGTTTTGTGCTCAGAGTGCTGTGCCATTCTCCACATTTGTGCAAAGCAAGACTAGTTTTTTCAACGACCGCAGGGTTTGACCTAGGTCATGTCAGAATAGTAAAACCTGGACCTATCTGAAGCTTTTTTTTTTGGGTTCCAAGCTGCGAAGCAAAAGAAGAAAGGGAAAATTTGGAGCATCTGAGTGTGTTTCAATTTCTGCCAATTCCACCTTTGTATTCCGTCTTTTCAGTTTGGACTATTTGTTCAGGATTCGCCGTGTGCAGAATGAACCAAGCGCTGTGTTATGGGGTGTGTGTTCAGAATGAGTAGCATTGTTGTATGAGTTGTTTTGTCGTTGGCCAGTTCATTACCTGGTTATTACGATGCAAGTGTTCCAATTTTCAAACAACAGATCAATCTCACTTAAATTGTTGTATAATGTGATGCAATGCGATGCGATGTGATGTGGAAATGTAGCACTTTCTTTTTCAAACAAAAAGCTTGTTTCATTTCATCATCTTTTCAAGTACATAGCTTTGAAGAAAATAAAACCTGCCTGCGGCAGTACAGTGCGCTCAAGCTATCAGGAAAAGAAAAGTAAAACAAAAAGAAGAAAAGCAGCAAAAGTCTAGATCAACGCCAAATGGTCTTAGGCCTGAGGGTCTGTCCTCGTTCTCTTCCTGAACGAAGGTCCAAGAGCATCATCGCCGACTCCATAGTCTGAGCCCGAGTAATCTCTGGTCTCCTCCTCAAACGACTCTGCCTCTGCCTTCGCCTCAGACTCATCATCGTCGGGAACCGGTGCTCGAGAGCTGCTCCCAACATGAGTGCGTCCCGCTTTGGTGCGGGGATATACTGTGCCTCCTCGCCCTCCTCCTCGAGCAGGAACAGAAGGTCCAACTGGAGCACCTCCTGTAGTCAGAATCTGGAATAGGGCCTGAAAAGCACAAATGACAAACGCATCAGTACGCTACGCAAAGAAGATTATGAATACTGTAAGCAGTGTATCAGTACAGAATGCAGTGTATGAGTATAGATTATAAATACTGTGAGCAGTGTATCAGAATAGAATGTAGTGTATGGGTACAGTGTATGAATGCCGTGAGCAATGCTGTGAACAATCCGTGGGGTTACAGTGTATCAAATGCCGTGAGGGCCGTGTATCAAGTGCTGTGTTGATAGTGCGATGCATCAGATTATGTGAAACAGTTTTTGTAGAGTTTGAGACTGTGGTCAGAAAAGCCTACCTGGGATACTGTAAATGGCCAGTAGGTCGAGCCTCTGCTGAAGCATCCCTATCACGGAGGTGGTCAACTCCAGGGACTGGCGAGTATACTCGGAGGAAGCCTGCAAAAGTGTTAGAAGTATCAGTATTCTGTGGAATATCAAGAAAAATGAAATGAAATGGCTGTGCAGAATGTAAAATGTAGTAGTACATACCGGGGGCAAGTCGTAGAACTCGACTAGCTCGTGATCAGCCGGAGGCGGAGCGATAGGGATACGATAAGTCTCCCCACCCTACCCTCTACATCGTAGGCAGTGCTGGCCACCCAACTCTCTGCCCTCTCTGAGGCCCACTCCTACCACGGGCCCGAGCCATCCTCGGTGCTCCTGCTCCTGCTCTAGCTGCCGGCGCCGCTGGCCTCAACCTCTCAGCTCGACCGTCACTACTCAAAGGCCGCATGATATAGGTCCGGACGTACTCCGCGTAGTCGCCCTCGCCTCTAAGACGCTCCGCATCCCATCCAATCGTGTAATCGGCCATGTGCTTGAGGGAGAACCCCTCAGTATCCCTCATGTGAGTAGGAGGTGGACCCGGGGCTATCTACTCTAGTAAACCTAAGGTCTGGCACAGGAAGCACTCGCCCAGGTACCAAGCCCGACATACTGGGCCCTCTAGCAAAATCTTGAATCGAGCAGTCTCCTCAGCACCAGCATACCACTCCCGAACTGCGGCTGGCAATGTAGCCCAGGGTTGCCAGGTAATCTGCAAATGATACACAATTGTTTATCTACTGTTATCGAAAGAACAATGTAAAGCGAAGCTTAAATGAACTGCAAGTTCTAAAATACCTCTGCGGCAGTGATGGTATCGAAATATCGGCAGAAGAATATGAAAGACTCCCGTGGTCTCCATACGCATCTCATGTCAAAGCGACGAGAGAATAGAATGCCGAGAGGGACCTCCTTGTCTGGCACTGGGGCAAGCCTTGGGAAGTAGGCATATACCCACAACTACAGAAATGTAATATAGCAAATATCAGTATGCTTACCAGATAAAGTAGAATGCAGAATCAAAGCATCAAACCCGTATTGTGCAAAGTGTATTAATGGCGTACAAAGACGTGATACACGGTGTAAAGCAGATTGCATGTTTGCGAGTAATGCAGGTACTGGGCCAGTAAACAGATTGTGCAGTATATGAAGTATTGTGCAAATGTGTGCAGTGTGTAAAGCAGATTATATGTGTGTCGTGTGTGCAGTATATGACCAGTGTGAAGTAGGCTGTAGTGTGTGCAGAGTACAGAGAATAGATAATGTAAAGCAGAAATGTAAAACAGAGAAGAAGATGTACCTCCCAAGATCGCCAGTAGCCCCGGAGTAACTGTCCACTGCAATGGGAGGATGAGCTCATATATCCATACAAAGTGGCCAAGCCGGCACCACCCCAGTCATAAAGGCGGATCCTGGTCACGTCAACCAGTGCACACAGCAAACAAAGGGGCACAGTGTTCACCCAGTCGGCGAAGAGAGTGGTCCCCAGCAAGAACATAAGGAAGCCACGTGCATACTGCTCCACCTCCTCTTGAGCCATCTGTGCCTCTTGAGCCAAGGATGGCCGGATCCTGAAATGGTCCTCAAACCATGAGTATCGTACAAATCCTGGACGAGTAAGAGGTGATAGGGCGCCAAGCAGGTACATCTGAGCGGCCTCCCACTCGTCCATATCTATATTGAAGAGGATCGGATCAACCCCTACCCCAATGCTGGTAAGGATCGAGAAGTCGAAGGCATCATCATGTCTCCCATGGCCGAAAAATGGAAAGAGTCAGTGGTGTCCCACCACCTCTCCACCAAGGTAGCAAGAAGAGGCCTGCTCGCAGTAAGGTGTGAGAGTCCCCCGCAGAAAGTGTCGAAGCCGGCCTGGTCGATGATGTGGCGGACCGCGTCAGGTAGCTCCATGTACCATCCACGGGCGGCGACGTTCCCATACCCCCGGAAGGCATGAGAATCTCCCTATGGTCAAAACAAACAATTGCGAAGCAGTGTTACAAATACAGTGTTGAATGCACTCAGAATTGGTGAAAATACAACGTGTGTGCACGTGTTCAGATTCAAACAGATACCGGGTGCCGGTGTGCTCACAGTGAACTACAGCATATGATGTATCAATGTAGCGTGTGTGTACGTGTTCAGATTCAAACAGATATCAGGTGCAAGTGTGTTCACAGTAAGCTACAACATGTGGTATATCGGTGTATCCGGGCTGAGCAGTTAAAGAACAAGATCGACTATTGTAGTTATGTTCTACATTGCAGAAAATAAAACAGAGGGAGAGTAGTAGCTCTGGTGGCATGCCCCTGGCAAAACTCCTAAACTGGCAAAGTCCGTCAGGAGGCAACACATGAATCGCCGGCCTATGGCAAAGTCGTCGGGTCGAACGGTCGAATGCTCAAAGGCAAGAGCTCAGCCTCGGGGTCCATATCCTACTCCGAAGGAGTCCCACCTCATTGGAGATTGTCTGCCATGCCGAGAATGGTTTGAAAATGGCCGGAAGTGTGAAAACCGGGTGAGAATGTGAAAAGTCAACCCCAAGAGGGTGAAAAATGGCCGAAAAGGTCGAGGTCCGAAAAGGGCACAAAGATCGAGGTAAACTCGAGGGAAACAAACCCCAAGCGGTGGAAATTGAGAAAAACGCACTGAAACCAAGATTTGTTCGGTTCAAAACGTGCGAAACGAGGAGGTGTTCGCAAATCGAACGATGAAAAAGTGTTGAAAACACGAGAAAAACGAGGATCGAAGATGGGAAAAAACACCTAGAGAGAAGAGGGAGAAGTTTTTGAGCTTGTGAGAAGTGAAAGAAATAGTGTTTGAGCCCTATATTTAAAGACCCATGGCCGAATTGACAAAACTTCCCCGATGCAGGCATTTTTGGCCGATCGGCCACATTATTAGCCGGTCAGCTAAATTGTTGGCCAATGGCCTTGTTTTGTGGCCGATGGATGGCCGGTGACCTCCTCTGGTGGTCGGTGAACCTCCTACACCCTTGTTTGGGTCATTGATGTGGTTTGGAACCTTATTTGCTCAAGACAGTGCAAGGAACTACATTTTTTAAGCTTAACCAGTCTCCGTTTTGACCTCAGATCGTGTTTTCTATTTGCGATCCTTGAATACATACGAGGTGTATCCTTTTTCGTATCCTTTGGTATCTTGCGAGATTCAATAACTACTTTGAATGCATTGTATTACAATGTTTTGCCTTGTTAACGATTAGCATACATAGGTTGCATTTTTATGCATGTCTACACGCGTTGTAACATGCACAACTTGCATTGCTATACACTGTTCATTTGCATTGTCATGCCTCTCGAAAGACGTGCGTTGTCGCGCATTCGAGTTCACATGCATTGTCATGCATCTCAAAAGACGTGCGTTGTCGCGCATTCAAGTTCATTTGCATTGTTATGCATCTCAAAAGACGTGCATTGTCATGCATTTCGAGTTCATTTGCATTGTCATGCATTTCAAAAGACGTGCATTGTCGCACATTTGAGTTCATTTGCATTGTCATGCATTTCAAAAAAAAAAAAAAAAAAAACAAAACAAAACAAAACAAAACAAAAGCAACAAAAAAATATAACAAACAAACATGCATTGTCATGCATTTTCTTACCACACATCGTTATGCGCACCTTACACGCATTGTCATGCATATCATGCATTTTTCCTTATTTTGCATTGTACATAGCATTCATTGTAAATTTTGCATTGTACATAGCATTCATTGTAAATTTTGCATTGTACATAGCATGCATTGTATATATTGCATTGTACATAGTTTACATTCCATTGCATATAGAATATATATCGCATTGTAGCATTGCCTATATTTGCTTCATCATCCATCTATGGCTTGCGCCTTTCCATGTTGAGCTTGGTCTGGTATGCGCTCGTACTTTTCACGTTGAAGCACGGTTATGATATTATGTGTACGCACCTAGTGTTATGGGTGACGGCACCGTTTCCGTGTTAAACGCGGTTTGTATGTGTCCATGCCTTTCCTAGGCAAGATACGGTTTGGCTGCATGCCTTATCCATTCCATCTATTGCATATAGAATATATATTGCATTGTCGTTTGCATGCATTTGTTGCATCATCCATCTATGGCTTGCGCCTTTCCAAGTTGAGCTTGGTCTGGTATGTGCCCATACTTTTCACGTTGAAGCACAGTTATGATATTATGTGTACGCACCTAGTGTTGTGGGTGACGGCACCGTTTCCATGTTAAACGCGATTTGTATGTGTCCATGCCTTTCCTAGGCAAGATACGGTTGGGCCGCATGCCATTCCGTTCCATTGCATATAGAATATATTGCATTGTAGTTTGCATGCATTTACTGCATTATCCACCTGCATTGTCATGCATTGTTCACTTGCGTTGACACGCATGCTTCGTTTCCACCTGCATTGCATCCCTCCAGTGCATTTTTTAGTTGTTTCATTGCATTGTACATAGAAAGCATTGCATGCATTTGTTGCATCCTTCATCTATCGTTTGCGCCTTTCCAAGTTGAGCTTGGTTTCGTATGTGCTCATACTTTTCACGTTGAAGCACGGCTATGATATTATGTGTACGCATCTAGTGTTGTGGGTAACGGCACCGTTTCCGTGTTAAACACGGTTTGTATGTGTCCATGCCTTTCCTAGGCAAGATACGGTTTGGCCACGTGCCTCATCCACTGCATTCATGGCATTGTAGTGTAGTTTGTTGCATCCAGCATTTAGGATCATGGTCTTTCCTGAGCAGAGCATGCCTCACTTATATCATCCCACCCAATTACTTGTATCTTGTGTTCCGTCTACACACACATAGTTCTGCATGTGTACGCACCTATTCCATTGATGGGATTGTGGTTTGAGGGTGTCGGCACCTTTTCTATGGTAGACGGATTTTGCATCTCCATCATCTTTATGATATTTGTGTGGTTTTATACTGCTTATGGTTTGATCATCTCAAATGCATTGCAGATCATTTGCATTGTTTATACATAGTTTTGTAAATATTGCATTATCATGCATCCATTCTGCATTGTTATGCCCCACGCATAGGTTGCATTGTCATGCACCCCTTCACTAGCGTTGTCACGCAGTTTTAGATTGCATTGTTATGCATATGGCTAACGATATTGTACCTGTTAAGTTTCTTTCTTTTTCAGGCACGATATTGTACGCACGGTTCATTTGAAGCTGGCATGACCAGACGAACCGGACAGGTATTGTATTCTCCGTGTGAGACGTAGCGAGAATTACATAATTCTCTTACATCCTTTCTGCATTGTAATGTAGTTGGATTTGTGTTTGATTGCTTAAAACTGTTGCATGATTTGCTTCGTTACAGCTTTATTTGCATTAATCATAAGTTATGCTCGGCTTTGTGCATTGTTTTACATTTTGCCCCTGCCTTCAGGCACATATCTTTGTCTGTGGCCTCTATGCTTTGTCTAAGTCTTCGGCCGTGTCAAAAATGGGTCGTCTCTGGGTTTTGACACTCACTCCTATCATTGTTATGACTTTCGAGTTATGTCAAAGAGGGGCAACTGTAGACACCCCATTTTTGACCATCCTCAAGACTTGGGCGTCACCATTTGAACACTCGGTGATCATCCATGTTCGTGTTCGTTTTGAGTTCTCGGAGGTCTCGGCTATGTGTCTTGCCTTAGGAACCCTCAACTTGACTGTTCTGTGCTTGGTTTTGCACCAAACACTTGTTGTTTTGCTTCAGAGGGTAGAGGAAGGCTTGTTAGCCATCCCCACATCTCACCGGCCATGGCTTGAGGCCACCGGCCCTGTTTTGTTGCTACCGGCCATTGGTGATGGCCGATCGGCACTCTTTCTGGTCGGTCGACCATTGCTTTGGTCAATTTGTCATTTTTGGCTAGCTGACCACTGTTCATCTACTTTTGGCAGATATTTTATGCTAGCTGTGATAGCTGGCATCCACAATGCACCCCCTCCATACACGTGTATAGAGGGATTTCCCTCTTGCTTCGCTTGTTTTGTAAGCTTTGCAAGATTGGAATTCCTATAAAGGGAGGGCTTCTCCTCCCTCCTCAAGGGTTCCAAGAAGTTCCAGAGGTCTGGTTTTAGGGTTAGGAGTCTTGTAGCTATCCTATCTCTATATCTCTCTCTCCTTTTGATTTGTGTGTGTATAAGGTGTGTTTGTTCTTAGTTTTGCACTAAGGCACCTAGTGTTACACCATACCTTGGTTACTGAGGTGCCAAAGGGTTGTTCTTGAAGTTCTTGGGCCGGTTTTGACCTAAGGAAGGTGCTGGAGCTCTCTTCTTGAAGAAGGTCTTAACGGGTAAGAACCTTACCCCTTTAGTCCCATTTTTGAACAAGGTTTTGACCTATATTGCATCTGCTTTTAAGCTTAGTGTATAACTAGTAAAAGTTCTAATTTTACTTGCTTTTGAACTTTGCTTAAGATTGTTTTGAGGTTTGGGGTTGTTTACCCTCTCTTAGGCCTTGTTTGGCCTCCTTTTTGTGCTATTTTTGGTGAGCTCTGGACCACCTTGTATTGGCCTCCTCACCACTAAAATCCAGAGGGATTTCAGTGGTGGGGGTGGTGTTTTGAGGTCCTAAGAAGGAGAGGGTCATCCCCTCTCCTTGTTGTCTTCAAAACTTGTCATTTTAGCCTCATGTGTGAGCACCTTGATTAAGTCCATGTTGGCCATGTCTTAGTTGGTATTTGTGGTTATTTTTCCATGTTATAGCACTGTTTTAAGTTGGTTTAGACACACCATGCATGCTTTGCATACTTGTCTTGTAATGCCATGAAATTGCCTTAACAAGCATCATGATGTACCATGACTTTCTAACATGATTGTGGCTTAGCTTTGTGAAGATTTTATGCATGTTTTGGTGTGCTTAAGGTCTGATTTTGGTTATTTGGGTCACCCATGACTTGCTTTGTATAGTTACCATGCAATCTCCCTTGTAAGCTTTGAGTATTGGATTCTCTAGCATGCTCTATTTGCATCATTTTAGTGGTTTGGCACCATTAGTTATGTCATTTCAGTCCATATGGCATGCTTGTATGCTTGCATTTGATGCTCATTTAGTGCTTTAAAGGGTTGATGTCTTATGCTCAATGTTTGGACCCTTGTGTATGCCATCATGTATAGGACATTTAGATGCCATCTAAAGTGTGTCTTTGACCTTGTTTTGGTCTGCCTTGGGACTGTTTTGAGTCCCTTTGGCCCTTTGAGGCTTGGTTGGCATGGTCATGGCTTGACCCTTTTGGCTAGCCTTGAGTTTTGGGCTTGGTTGCATGCTTTGCTTGATTTGTTTAATTGGTTTGGCACCTTTTCTAACATGATTTCAGAGCTTACAATGTATGCCATTTGTACATGTTTTTTCCTTTTAAGTGTGCTTAAAAGTCCCTCTTTTGTGCTTAAAGTTTTGGACCATGTTTGCATGCATGTTTGTATGTACATTTGCCTTCACGTGCTTAGCATATTGGCCACTGTTTTAGGCCTATTTGAGAGCTGCCCAAATTGGTGTAAGTTCATCCCCGCATGTTGTTGCATGCTTGCCTTGTATATTGTCACATACTTGTTGCATATTTGGTGAATTACACGTTGTAGCATGGTAGTTCAATTGTGCCTCATTGTGTACTCAATCAATGACATGTTGTTGCATGATTAGGTTGTAATGCATTTGACATGCATTCTCTCTTTTGGTCACTCAACATGTTGTTACATGTTTGAATATTGTTGCATGCTCACATGCTTGCATGTTTGTTTGCATGCTCATATTGCATACCTAGCTTCCATGCCTAGGTTGCATAGCATTAAGCATGCATCTCTTGCCTCTTGAATTGATTATGATAGAGGTTGAAGGCCTTTTTTTTTGTTTGGTGTGCATCTCGTTTGATATCAAGATGCCCAACTTGACTTCTTGGGCCATCATGCATCGAAATGCGTGATTGGTGGCCCGAGGGTCGAGGGCCACACTCCCTTGAGTTCATAACATGATGGAAAGGGTGGTTGTGCAAACATTTGCTTGAAAATGCATTGCCATGCTTTGTCTGCCCTCTGCTGTTGTCAAAACAGGGTTCTGTAGGAAGATATGGTCGACTGACCATTCTCAGTGCCGATCGACCAATAATGGATGGCCAAGAGCATCATAGATGATCGATGACCAATTTCTCATGGTCGGTGGTGTTTCCTCTTGGCCGGTGGTCTCCCACAACCCTCAGGGAGTATTTCATAAGCATCATTGGGACTTGTGCAGTCTTCAGAGATGCATAGCAGTGCAAACAGAGGCACCTTGTGCATGGTGGTGGATTTCCGAGCGAAGCCGAGCACGCATGCATTGGACCCTCTTCCCAAGGCTGTTTTACAGCTTTATTAGCTTAGTTCATTTGCTTAACTAGTTAAGTGGTCTGTAACTATTTAATTAGCTTGTTAGTTAGTTAAATTTGTATTATTCTTTTGGTCCCTCCGAGAGAGGGCGAAATGTGTAATAAGCGTGCGTGTGTGTGATGCATGTCTTCCAACCCCCAATTCTTTCTCTCTTTTACTTACCTGCTTTTGATGGTTAGTATTAGGACATGTTTTGATTAGCATACGTTATGCTATGTATGCGTGCATCCATTCGTTTGTATTGCATGCACCGGGCTCGGCGCATCATACTAACTGCATAGCATTTCAAATCTAACTTGAATATATGTTACCTGCTGCATTTCACATGCCATCCATAGATTAGCCGAGCCTATTCTAGCTGCATTTTGCTTGCGATGCATTAGCCATCTTAACATGGACCTGGATCATATATCTGATTGCTAACATGTTCCCTGTTTTGGCTTGGAGTACTAGGTGAGTGTTTATGCTTTAGAATCTCGTATGAGTGTGAATGTTAACATGAAAGCATGCTTGCCATGAGGCTAACTGCTTAGTTGATTTACTGCCTGAATGCCTGTGGGTGAAGGTTGGATTGCTTGAGTCGGAACAACTCGTTGAAACCATGTTTTAGCCTACTTGCGAGTAGCAAATTTCAAACCGTTTATCAAACGAGCGGATATGCAATGCTTTGTTCCAAATTAGGCAATCTAGTCTATACTTTTGTATTGTGCGCATCACATAGTAAGATTAGCTAATTAACCGGAATAAGAATGCATAATGTTTTCAAAACTAGATATCATGGTTAGTAGAAGCCGATCTTTGATTAGGCGAGCGGGGGTGCTCATAGCTGACCTTCCCCAATCGTACCCAAGTTCCCGAGCCGAGGCAACTTTGGTGATGACGGACACGTGGCCTTAGGCAACAAGTCAGGGTTTCCTAAATTCCCCCATAAAAAATATTTAGGTGGCGACTCTATATCTGGCAAAGCAGTCCATGTTTGGCACTTCTTTACAAAAATATATTTTCCAAAACGATTTGGCGGATTTGGACTCTTTGGTGATTTCTCAATCTCACATTGAAAATTATGAGATCAGATTAAGAATCGACACAAAACGAGTCCAAACTGTGGAAGTGCATGGGGGCCCGTGGGTGCGTCCAACTGTAGACACCCCATTTTTGATCGTCCTCAAGACTTGGACGCCACCGTTTAAACACTCGGTGATCATCCATGTTCGTGTTCGTTTTGAGTTCTCGGAGGTCTCAGCTATGTGCCTTGCCTTAGGAACTCTCAACTTGACTGTTCTGTGCTTGGTTTTGCACCGAACACTTGTTGTTTTGCTTCTAAGGGTAGAGAAAGGCTTGTTAGCCATACACACACCTCACCGGCCATGGCTTGAGACCGCCGGCCTTGTTTTGTTGCTACCGGCCATTGGTGATGACCTGTCGGCACTCTTTCTGGTCAATCAACCATTGCTTTGGTCAATTTGTCATTTTTGGCTAGCCAACCACTGTTCATCTACTTTTGGCAGATATTTTATGCCAGCTGTGATAGCTAGCATCCGCAATGCACCCCCTCCATACACGTGTATGGAGGGATTTCCCTCTTGCTTAGCTTGTTTTGTAAGCTTTGCAAGATTGGAATTCCTATAAAGGGAGGGCTTCTCCTCCCTCCTCAAGGGTGCCAAGAAGTTCCAGAGGTCTGGTTTTAGGGTTAGGAGTCTTGTATCTATCCTATCTCTATATCTCCCTCTCCTTTTGATTGGTGTGTATATAAGGTGTGTTTGTTCTTAGTTTTGCACTAAGGCACCTAGTGTTACACCATACCTTGGTTGCTGAGGTGCCAAAGGGCGCGTCCACAGTTTCTGGTTTAATATTTCAAATCTCAAACCCTATCTTCCCAAATCAAACCATTTATACAAAATGCCCAACATCTATGTTAAAGATCATAAAAATGAGTAGTTATCCCTACCTCAAATGGGGAGACCAAATGGAGAAGTTGAAGAAAACTCGAAGTGCTCCAAACCAAGAGATTTTCGGATCAAAGTGAAGCCCACACTAAGCACAAACTTTTTTACAAAGGGACTAGGCTAGAAACACACTAGAACTAGATCAAACCTTAGAGAGAAGTTGAGATCTAGAGTGAGAAGCTCTCAAGTTTGTGTTTTGAAAAGTTAGAGAGAGAGAGGAAGCCGAAAAGTGATCAAAAAGCTGCTGTTCGAACTGATATAAAAACAGGTCCACTCGAGCATGGAACTCCCTGCTCGAGCGTCAGACACAGACTCACGCTCAGGCATGAAAAGCTTCGCTCGAGCGCCAGATGCACACTTCCAGAAGTTTTGCAGACGATGGTCCCCGCTCGAGCGTGAAAGTGGACGCTCGAGCATCCGATGACCTGCAGAACAAAATGTTGAGAGATGAATAATCACGCTTGAGCGTCAAAATGCCCGCTCGAGCGGAGAAGCAACAACAAAGGGCTCGCTCGAGCTTTAAAAGCCCCGCTCGAGCGTGAAGGCCAAAAACTAGGCATCAACTCTTGGTTTCCAAACACAACCAACCTGTTTCAAACCTGCCCAACACAATCCAAGACTCAAATACAAAGAGTAAAGAATGAGAATGAGAATAAGACAACGCCCAACATTCACGGAACCGAGTCCAGAATACAATTAAACAAGAAAAGGGAAAACCGGGATCGCTATAAATGATGTGGTGCTTTAACCATTTGTGCATGCAGTAAAAGTGGAAAGACTTGATGATGCATGCAATAAATAAAACAGATAA
This sequence comes from Camellia lanceoleosa, assembly GCA_025200525.1. Taxonomy (NCBI): domain Eukaryota; kingdom Viridiplantae; phylum Streptophyta; class Magnoliopsida; order Ericales; family Theaceae; genus Camellia; species Camellia lanceoleosa. Next base: position 53,685,501 of record CM045761.1, on the reverse strand, counting down.
TAAACAGCGGTTGTTCTATGTGATGGCTGCCATGGTTGAAGTTGAAATACAATTAGATAAAACAGAAGTGTTCAAGAATGTTATTAAGGAGTGGTGTGTAACAGCGGAAAGAATAGCTCAAGCAATAGCGGCTTGCGACTGGCTGAAAAGAGTAAAAAATATGGAGCTGGAACAACAACTCAATGAAATAAAGGATTTCGTGGCAGTTGCAGTGTGTTTTAAGGACCTTAATATGTTTGCATGCTGGCTCTGAATATATTTGAAGTACGGCTGGGATGTAATCGGTTAATCAAATCCCATGTCATTAGTGTGAGAGTTTGAATGTCCCAATTTGTTCTAAAAAATAAAATAAAATAAAATAAATTAATATGTTGTGTTTGATTTCAATTGTGATTGTTGTTTTCGGGTATGCCGGCATCATTGTAATAACAAAAATGGCTTCAAATTTAGCTCCAGAGGGAGAGAGAGAGAGAGAGAAAGAGCAGTGAGAGCTTCTCTCTCTAGTAGATTTCCAACGATGTTCCAGGGATACTTCGGTGACCTTTTTTTAACACTTCTAAAGTGTAGATCTACACCTCTAAAGTATAAATCTATACTTTTAGAGTATAGATCTGAGCTTTTTATATCTGGAATACGGGTAACCCACAATGATTCCCTCTTCTCTAAAGCCTTTTCTCATACCATCGTAGGTATTCTTCCTCTTCAACTCTTGCTTCTTACAGTGTCCAAAATACGGCAGTAGAAGTGGCAGAGTTAGGCAGTGGTAACGGGATGATGGTGACAACAACAGCTAGTGTTGATACAGATCTTACATGGTTTGATGCAGATCTAATTTTCTAAACCACATCTTTAAGAAGATCGGTTGTTTTCCCTAGATCATAACTGATTTTTTTAACAACTTGTTATTTTTTTGTTGTTTGTAGTTTGTTGTTTGGTGGTTTGTTTGACCCTTTGGAGTCTTGTTGTTTTTCTTTTGCTGTATGTTATTTGTTTTATTAATATAACTATTTTTCATGTTCTCCCATAAAACAAAAAAGAAAAAAAATGGCTTGGAAGTTTTATTTGGAGTGTACAAGTAATGCGTAATCGTTTACACAACTTTTTGCACCATTGATCGGATTTTGTCTTAACAACCTGGTTCAAGCCCAAGTCATCTTGCCTAGATTTTGTGAAGTGAATTAAACCAAAATTAAAAGCCAAATCAAATATATAAAATTAAATACACAAACAGCGAAAGTATACCTCATAAATCAAAATCCATCAATTTGCAAGACACAACACCATAAAGATTCCTCTCACCTTAAATGAAACCACTTTCGAGAGCCATCGCAAGCCATCACGAATAAAACGTTAAAAAGTCAATTTACGTCATTAGTTCTTATATTTTGATTCGTATGCTATTTTGATCTCTGTAATTTTATTGGACTCTATTTTCACCTTGAATTTTTTCTTTTGTTTCAATTTGGTCCAATCGGTTCAATAATTAGCATTTTTTTTTCCTGAAAAATATGCATATGAGTTGTGCAAGTGTTATACTTTTATGAACAAAATTATAAACTTGATCAACTCCATGAGTTAACCTTAACAAACTCAGTGATCATTTTTCGTAAAAATTTTTAACAGAATCATCAATTGGACTAAATTGACACAAAATCTAAAATTAAATATCAAAATTAAGCCAATTGAAAGTGTAAGAACCAAAATGACACTAAAAGTAAAATGTAGGGACTACTAATGTAATTTGTCCAACGTTAAAAATATCAACTCTGGGAATAGCAAACCTTAGATCAATTTCAATTGGTGTTCTCTCTTTATATTTTAGATAGATTTCATCTAGAAGCAAAAATCAAAGGCAAAAACATTATAATTCAGAAGAACTATGACAGAGATTCCAAATTTTAAAGAAAAATAAACATAGTTCATATTTGAAATATCTTCTTGTTAAATATAAAAAATATATTATACTAAAAAAATTAAAAATTTAAATAAATAAATAAAAACAGATGGTATAAAAACTTATACATACTGTGATCTCCAGACTTCACCGACCGTTGTGATCTTTGATGCTTCCATGAGAGAGAGAGAGAGAGAGAGAGAGAGAGAGAGAGTGCGGATACGAGATGAATAAAGGTGAACCTGGAGAATAGGCTTACCCGCTTAGGAATTTTGGGTTAATGATTTATGAGGACTTTTATCGCTTATAGGCATGTGCACCGTGTATAGTAGGGTATAAAAATATTTCAAAAAATAACTAGGACAAGTTATAGTGACCACTAATGAAGTTTAAGAAAATACAATAAATGTGATTAGTTTAGCGTAATTACACAGACTTATGTTGTAACAAGTCTAAGAACAACCTAATTACAAAATAGAATTGTACCTTACTTCTACTATTCTTTCTAAGTAATTACACAGACTTATGTTGTAATAAGGCTAAGAACAACCCAATTACAAAATACAATTGTACCTTACTACTACTATTCTTTCTAAGCATGGTAATGCTGTGTTTGGTTGGGAGATTTGAAAAGGAATTTAAAAAAAGAAAGGGAAAAAGTTTGTGAAATTTAGTGAAATATAGGTGTATTTTATTCACATTTCACCTTTCTTTTCCATTTCTCTTGCCAAATCATTCCTCAAATTTTCCAACCAAACACAGCATAAAGTTATGCTCAAAAGCCTTTGACTCCTCCTCCTCTATTATTACTGTAATCTTTACTCCTATGAACATGAAACTCAACACAAGTCTTTGCCTACTCCTACTTCTAGTCTAATACGGTTTGATTTAGGGGGTTCTTCTATTCATTTGAACAGCTATTTATATAGACAACAATTTCTCTGATCTTTTTGTAATCGCCGAAACAGTTGAAACTACTTCACATGTCCCCATGGTTGATCTCCATGTCGTCCTCTTTGCTGGATGCTTCCCTCCATATTTTGAATTCAAATTCTTCGCTATATTTGGTTGGAGGATTTGGGAAGAAATTTGGAAAGGAAAAGAGAAAAAGTATGTGTACATTTTACACACTTTTTTCTTTTCCATTTTCAAATCCCTCTGTCAAACAGCATTAGTAATCATCAGTATAATTGCTTCCAACTGCTCGTTCCTCAGCATGTTCACATGTTCAATTTTCTTCCCAGTTGGTAGTAGCTCCCATGTGTCCTAACGGTGTCTTGATTGTCCCGTGTCCTTATTTTTTAAGTTGATTTAATTTAGATGCCAACTGAAAGGAATATGAAAATTTTAACCAAAATAATGGGGGACATAACCCCTGTTGGCTTTCTCCTCAAATTCTAACAACATAAAATGGAGTAAGCTAGAGTAAGCTTTCTTTTAAGACACTTTTTTCTACAAACATTGGCTCTAGCAAAAAAATGGAGTCCAAATGACATGAAGTGGCAATGGCTGAAAGGATAGGAAGTGCTCACATACACTAAGCTGTGTTTAGTTGAGAAATTTGGGGAGAGATTTAACTGAAATGTATATATTTTATTCAAATTTCACCTATCATTTCCATTTCCCTTTTGAAATCCCTTTTCAATTCCCTCAACTAAACACAGCATAAAAGTGAGTCAACATAGACAAGAAAAAACATGGCATATTTTGTGCACTCATTCCCCTCATGGCATACATGGCCTATCATGCAAGACCAATCCCATGCCAAGGCAATTTTAGGTGGAGTTTGAGAATTAATTTGTATATATATATAAACCTGATGCCAGACCAATCCTATGCCAAATAATTAAGTTGTCACTAGGATGACTAGCCAAAGGATTCCCATCTCCGAGCAAACTGTGTGACTATGTTCAGATCATAAATTTGAATAAAGATTTGTAGTGGGAAAATGTAAATGAAAGTGAAAAATAAAAAATAAAAAAATTTAGCTTTTTCTTTTTTTGTTACTATTTTTTCTTCTCTTTTCCTTTCCTTCCATAAATCCCTACTCAAGTTCATCATCCGAACTCAATCTAAAACTTCTTGCAAAACTTTTCCAAGGAGAACTTGATTGAAAAGCGGACGTGAACCCATTTCCAAACGGGCCCATAACTCCGCCATGGTCTTTGTAGCCCACACTTTGTTCTAGACAAATCGAATTTGATCAGGGCATGCCCACAACATCAATTTCCCTTAAATTATCTCATGGACTGCGATGAATGTGATAATTTAAATATATAAAGAAATGAATAAAATGCTACTCCCTCCGTCCCAAAATAATGGTCCGTTTTGGGGAATCCAACTTTTTTTGGTAGTACAATTATTGTACTTTAAAAAAGTTAATTTTTCAAAATTACCCTTTGATAGTACATTTTTTTGAGAATATCAATGTCATAATTGTACTTTTTATATTATTTATGAATTTAAAAGAAGAGCAAAATAGAAAATTTATATTATATGTAAAGCTAATTTATATTATTTATGAATTTAAAAGAAGAGCAAAATTTATATTATTTTTGTTCTTGATTTTTGAAGAGGGACTAATATTTTGGGACAATAAAAAATAGAATAAGGAACTAATATTATGGGACAGAGGGAGTATTTATTATCGAATTTAATTTACTTCTTTATTTTATATTATATGTAAAGCTAATATAAATAAAATAATAATAAGACTTACTATGATGTATGAAAAGTCACATAGAAGGAGAAAAGTTGGTGTGAATTATTCTGGTATCTGTGAAATTAAAGAATTTATTACAATTTTGTTAAAATGGTCCAAACCCAATTTTCTAAAACTATTAAGGATTGTTGCTCCGACAATGCTATGGAATATAAGGATTCTGATTTTCTTTCCTTTCTTCAGAGTCATGGTACTCAGCCTCATCGTTCCTATCCAAGCACGTCTCAACAAAATGGACGTGTTGAACGAAAACAAAGGCATATTCTCGACACTACTCGAGCTCTCCTCCTCTTGTCCGGAAAATTTTTGGAGCGAAGCTGCTCTCACTGTTGCTTACACTATAAATTGTATCTCTATGCTTGTCATTCATAATCACACTTCCTATGAGCATTTGCATGGCACTCGTCCCCCTTACACCAATCTTCGGGTCTTTGGTTCTGCATGTTTTGTTCTTTTCTAACCTCATGAACACAACAAACTTGAACCTTGGTCACGTCTTTGTTGCTTCTTGGGGTATGGTATTGAACATAAAGGGTATCGTTGTTGGGATCCTATCTCCCAGCGTCTCTGTATATATTGTCATGTGGTTTTTTTGGAACACAAAATGTTTTCCTCCCTCTCCCAATTCCGCTTATCCACTCATTCACCCTCTCTATTTTTTACTAACCCTTCCACGGATCTCTTTTCTGATGAGATTGATACATGGCCCCTACCTGCACCTTTAGAGACATCCTTGTCTATTCGTCTTGCCCATGAACCTACTCGCTTTGATGGTCCTGTTCTTGTTCCCTCGGGATCCTCACCTCCTGTTGAGTATCTCCCATACCCTCTGGCTCCTCCACCCTTTCCTTAACCACACCAGGTAACACAATGTTATACTCGTCATTGTGATTATATTGTTGGTTCCACTACTTTTTCTACTCATGAACCTACCTCCTATCGTGAGGCTCGCTCTAATTCTCTTTGGCAGCATGTTATGACTGATGAATTACAAGCTTTAGACAAAACTCATACTTGGGACGTTGTTGATGTTCACCCTGGCAAGACTGCCATTGGCTGCAAATAGGTATACAAAATCAAGACACACTTTGATGGCTCTATTGAGAGATACAATGCTCGCCTTGTTGCTAAAGGCTTCAACTAGGACTAAGGCATTGATTATGAGGAGACCTTTGCTCTTGTTGCCCGTCTCACCTCTGTTCGCAGCTTGATTGCTGTTGTTGCCACCTGTCAATGGGACCTTTATCAAATGGACTTGAAAAATGCTTTCCTTAATGGTGATCTTCTAGAGGAGGTCTACGTATAACCTCTCCCTGGGTCTACCTATCCGCCTAATAAGTTATGCAAACTTCAACATGCATTATATGGTCTTAAGCAAGCCCCGCAAGCTTGGTTTTCCAAGTTTAGCTCTATTATTCATGATTGTGGTTTCACCTCCAGTTCTTATGATACTGTTTTTTTTTTTTTTGGTGAGGAAAACTGCTTAAGGGACCACCCTGCTTCTATTTTATGTGGATGACATGATTATCACCGGTGATGATGTGGATGGTATTCTTTGCCTCAAATAGTTTCTTAGCCATCATTTCAAGATGAAAGACCTTGGTTCTCTTAGTTATTTCTTGGGTCTTGAAATCTCCCATGATTCCACGGGTTTGTTTCTCTCTTAGGCTAAGTATACCCTTGATCTTCTCGCTCGTGCTGGTCTTACAGATTACAAGACTGCCTCCACTCCCCTGGAGACTTAGAGTCGTCTTACCCCTCTTGATGGCACTCTACTCTCTGATGCTACTTTGTCTCCTAAGCTGGCTAGCAATCTTGTCTATCTCACTAATACTCGTCCTGATATTGCCTATCTTCTCCATATTGTTAGCCAGTATATGTCGGCTCCTCGTACACCTCATTATGATGCTTTAGTTCGTATCCTTTGTTATCTTAAAGGCACCTTGTTTCATGGTCTTCATTATTTTGCTCCACTCTAACCCTGTGCTACTCTGCACTGAGCCTGAAATAGACGAATAGGGGAACACATTGGGAGTCAGCTGTACCACATTGGGAGCCAGCCATAGCCATTGGGAGCCGACTAGCTCTTTTTAGCGAGAAATACTGTTCTGGGCAGGAATCAGCCAGTTGTCCCATTTTGAAGATATTTTCGACCTATTTTGCTCAAATTCTATAAACATGAACATATATCTCAATGTTAGAGGTTGGAAAAAATTCAAAGAAGCCAAACAACTCTTGAGAGCCCCTTCTTCTTGTGCAAGCTAACTTTGAGATATTTTAATCATCCATACACCATAGCCATACACTACATGCAAGCTTAGAACAAGGCCTTAGAACCTTGAGAGTGTGCTTGGACCAAGTTTGATTCACAATCAGAGCTTGTCCTCTTCAAGAGGTATAAGCTTACCATGTTATCTCTTGCTTTCATTTCTATCCCTTTCTAACTATTTCTTGTGCTTTTGTATTGTTTTGATCCTATTTCAAGTGTTACAACTTGGGTTTGAATAGCTACCAAAGGAAGAAAGGTTTAATGCCCTTTCTTGTGCCTTACTCATAGCTCACCCTCTTGTTTGTATACTCTTTTCTTTGCCTTGCAAACTACTTTTCAGAGTTTAAAAAGGCTAAAAAACATGGTTTGAGGTCTCAAAAATGGAGGGGTTAGCCATCTCTCCTTGCTATTGTTCACTAGCCTTGTATTTCCTACCTTTTTTGTGCTCCTTAGCATAATTTTTGGCCATTGTTTTTTTTTTCTTTCTTTCTTTCTTTCCATATTTGGGGCTGTTTCGGGCTTTCCTAGTTTGTTAAATTATCTTATGCTTTGAATATTAGCTTGTTGTATTGTATGTCCTCATAACTTCGGTTGTTTAGGCCTTAGACATCGAGTTGTTTTAGTTGATAGCTTCATTTGTTTAATTTCTTATTTTGAATAGTCTCATTCTAATAATTGAACCTGCAATCATCTCTACAACCTCCCTTTTTTCTTATTTTATTTTGTTTAAGAGTTATTTCAAACAATCGACGGTTATTCAAGGCATGGGAAAGAGACCTATGCTTAGTGGCATAATCTCTACGGAGGTTCATCGTCAAGACATAGGCTCTTTCTCATGCCAAGAATCATTTCTCGTTTGAGGTCTCTTCTCATTTACTAGACTTAACCATCGCTTTGGACAAATTGATTAAATAATGGCAAGAATTAATAAAATTGGCCTAAAATTTATGAAACCGACATAAAGAAAATGTTTACAGTTGATTGGATTTAGTTGGACGTTATGCCGAGTCCATCGTTTCGAGAATTGTCACTTATCAATCCATGATATATTGATAAGACTCGGTGCGTGTCTACTTTCCTCTTTAAGCCTTTGTGATAGGAGGGAAGGGTGGTTTTCTATTGCACTTATTAAATTTTGTCCAAACGTGCTCAAAATCATCAGGCCATCAAATTGCGCTTGTTGGTGGTTTCGGACTAGAAATTGTTCTTCTCTTGAGTTTCCCATGACAGAGATGAGCAGAAAGGACAAATAGGGCCTAGAAAGGCTTTGTCTGCACTGTTCTCACCTCAGAGCATAAAAACACTTTTGGCATAAAAATTAGGGTACGGTCGGCTCTCTTTGGGCCCGGTCGGATCTCATTCGGGGCGGATTAGCTCCCAATGCTGGGTAAACAGTGAGCTTTTTGCAGAAACAAAGGGTAGTGGCTGAGGGTGAGGCAGAGCAATTTGGGCAGACATAGTAGCTTCTGGTCACTGTGTATGCGATCATTGTGCCTCATTGATTGTTTGTATTGTTATCTTATTATTGTAATTATTATTGTTGTTGTAAATATTAATTGTTATTATAATTTCATTGAATATTATTTTTATGGTAAATATCTTTGTTGTAATAAATCAGATAGTTAGCTTAGTGTTCCTCAAATTTGTAATAAGTAGTTAGTTAATTTAGTGCATTAGTATTCATTTTGGATTTGTAATAGTTAGTTAATTTGGATATTCGAACACTTATTCGGACCCTCTTGCATGAGGGTAAATATGTAATAATGGTGTATGACTTCCAACCCCATTTCTTTCTCCCTTTTATTTACTTGCTTATAATGGTCGCATCATATTTACTTAGCCCTCTTATGTTTGCATACACTCAATTCATGTACATTAGGTTCGGCTTATCATACTAACACTGCTAGAAATTAGGTTTTTAGTGGCGTTTAAAAAATGCCGCTATATCTATTAAAAACGCCGCTAATTGTTTTTGTGGCGTTTAGTACTAAAAGTCGAAGATGCGGCCGTCGCCATAGCTTTATGACGCTTTAAAAGCGTCGCTATATTTATTATAGGCGGCGTTTTTAAAAACGCCGCCAAATGTCCTACCCTAACAGCATTTTGACATCACTATGATTTAGCGACTTTTTCAAAACGCCGTCATATCTTTTTTTAAAAACTAACCGTTAACTTTAGAATTTAGGTGGCATTTCTCAAAACGCCGTGACATCCTCTTTTAAATTATTATTATTATTATTATTATTATTATTATTATTATTATTATTATTATTCATAAAAATTGTGCTAATTTTATGTGATTGAACTAAAAAAATACCTTTAATAAAATTGAATAGCACTAACATGAAATAATAACTTTCATTCAAATAGTAAATGTAGCATTAATTCACTTTTCCATTCAATTTAATATCCAATCATCATTACCCACAAAATAACATATATCCACAAATGATGTTTGAACATTACTCACAAAATAACATATCCAAAAATTGAATTTACAATTCTCAACCAAAACATCAAATGATTCATAAGCAAAGGACCTGATCCTTGTATTTTACAATAATGTTTTTATGTGTGTAAAGCACATGCTTCTTGTTATCATTGTTCTTGTCAGGATGCAGCTCACCAACAAAACCTATAACATTGACAATATGATAACATAAAGCATTGAATTAAACATCTGAAAGGACTCAAAAATTAAAAATAAGTTTAATAATACAAGAAGTATAATACAAAAAAAAAAAAAAAAAAAATTAAAATTTGTTAATACATACCCTAAAGCCGAATAACACATAAGTAAAGCCAAACTAGCATCAAATAACTTGTAAAGCAATACAAACGAGTCACAAAAACATCAATAAAATTCAGAAGGAATAAAAAAGATGGGATTGTTTACCTCTTCCATAGGGCCTAAATCATGGATATCTCTCTTGTCAGTTGGAATAAAGCTCACCCGGACATTTTGTAATTGCAGATACAGTCATTGAATGCAGAATCGTGCCCTCTAAAATCAAATTCCTAAACAACAGGCTTCATAAATTATGCACACATTAATATGGTATTTCTAAAAAACAAAAATTATGCATAGGATTGTAAGATAACACAAGCGAAATGCCATTCTTCATGAAAATAATGTAATCATAAGAGCTTGGAGAAATGCATTAGCACAAATACCTCCATCTCAATTCAAACTAATTGGATGGGTAGTTTATGATTTGAAGGGAGAATAAAGCGCTCTCTCTCTCTCTCTCTCTCTCTCTCTCTCTCTCTCTCAACAAGGCTAGGGGGGGTCAAGCATTCGACTCTCCACTTGTCTTTCCTGTGTTGTTGGCTTTGTTATGTGCATATGACAATGTGTTGGACTTTTTTTTTTTTCATAGTTGAATGAATGTCCTATTTGTAAATCATATCCTACAAATTGACAAAAAACAAAAAAAAAAAAAAGGAAACAAAATTAAAAAACCATCATACTTTCAGCAAAGAGTAAACTTGCAGGGCATGAACTCAAAGCTAATGCTCCTACTCCCAACAGTATTGCCCTTCTCCTAGAATTTCCTGAAATTTACCATTATATAATCCAAAACAATAATCAAAACAATCATATCTCACAAGAAGTTAGTTTATACATTCCACCTTTTGGCATAACCAGCAATTTTGCATCAAATTTACAGCCCTAATTTCATAATTCACAAGACCAGAAGAATTTGTTATGAAGTAAATTCTTCAAGAAATCATTATTACATCAAAGACATATAAGCAAATCCCATGTCACTCATAAAAAACAAGAAGTAAAATACTTGAGCTATGTTTGGATATTGGATATGTGAAGGGATTTGTAGGGAGAAGAAAAATTGAAGAGATAAAGAGTGGTAATCTTACTGTCTTCATCATAAGTTGTGTCTCCTGAACATGTGATAATGTTTTGTCAAAAAATTGCAGTAACCCTAGTTGAACAGTATGAATGGGGCACATTGAACTGAAAATTGTGAAACATTGTATATAATTATATATCAAATTCACATACATATATTTATATTGAATGAAATTCACATATAGAGCAATTAGGCTGACCCTGTTGGAGGAAGATGATGATGATGGGGCCAAGGTCATTGAGAGTGATGAAACTGCCATGTCTAATTCTAAGAAGCTGCTCTTGACTTGCTTTTAGTTTGATTAATTTGAAGTGGGTAATGCAAGGATAGTAGAGTTTCACTTGCTTACTGCTTAGAGGCTGACAAAGTTTATTTTTTGCAGCCCCAAAAATTGGATAAGAAGCTTTTTTGGACGAGAGGGATGAATGTTGATGGTATGTAGAAGACCATATTTGGCAAAGTTAATATACTTTTTGACAAAGTTTACTTCTTTTTTATGCACAAAGTGGTGGCAATAGGGATGGTGATGGTATGTAGAAGACCATATTTGGCAGTTGATGTGACTATGCTTGGGCTAAGCACATAACTCCAATGAATTGCTTAGGAGATATCATGGCACCTTTAAGGGCTTGCCACAGGGAGAGTGAAGGGCCGAGATGTGAGATGACATGACACTCATGGGGCCCAGCATGTAGCAGGGGTGACCTATACACCCATGTTCAGTGCAGTGCTCATGGACTCTTGCCCATGTTTCTGCCCAGGACACATTGAAAAAATTGTTTTTCATTGTTAAATGTCCAGTTAAGTATTAAACTAAAATATTTAATGTTCAACTACAAATAATCTCACCAAAAGCATTATCAACAAATAATTACTTCCAACATGCAAAATTCTAGTAAACCTTATTGATGGTTTCAACCATAGAGGAAGTAAAAATATATTAGAACAGTTTCATTAGTATTGACGTGGTACAAGAAGATAGCACAGCAGGAATCATAATGCACTCACTGTGAGAGGCCATCCTTTCAAAGTCAAATTGTTGCCACCTTGGTTTGATCCTAAAACAATAAACTTATCAGTTAAGTTCCAGAAGTTCTTCAAGAATACAAACAATGAATTTAATAGGAAAACAGACTAAGAAAAATCCCAACTTAATTTAATGACTCTAAATTCTAATCAACCATGTTATAAGAACGGTACGAGCTTATCACAATCAAAGGGAGAGTCAATTTTATGTATACCAGGAATTCCAATTAAAGAGCCTTCAGGACCAGCTCTCTAGGGTTCAATCATCGATTCATCTCGATCTTTATGTCCTATTCACACAAATTCATTACTTATCGCAAAAGGAAATATATGAATAGAGTACGGAATCACTTTATATAGGAAAAGAAAAGTACTCACGGTGTAGAGCCAGAAGTTGTGGGTTCCGAGATTGAATTTATGAGACATAGCAACCGCACCACGCAAAGACTTGGATCGAAATAATTACACAGAGATAACATTAATAGGATGTGCATCGTAATGCAACACCTAAAACTTTTATTGTTGTATAAAAGACATAAAAGAAATTCCATGAGAACAAAGCAGTTCATTTCATTTCCGTATAATTTGAAGGCATAAACATAAGTCAACACAGAGTAGTTGCATTAAAATGGTCAAAGCGCCAAATAATAAATGACAAGAGTATATCATTTCCGCCTCTTGGGATCCCACTTAATATTTACGGATAGACAAGTACCAATTATGTGGAAAATAAATAGGATGAATAAATACTAATGCCTTGCAAGATAAAGTTTTTTCTTTATACTTTTTAAATGTGCCAAAAACCCTACACAAAGAACACCATGTCATGTCATCTCCAAATCATATTAATCAAGTTGCATAGGAAGTACCACTGAAGCCAACAAGTAGCAGCAGACTTCAATGTTGAAGCATGGTTCAGATCCAAAAGCTGGCCCATATTCTCACCAAACCTTTGTTGTACCCGAAAGTCAAATTGGTTAAACTGGAATGAATTCATGATTCAACAACCCCAAACAAGACATATAACTTCATAGCAGCATCATCTAAAGGATCCCTCTGTGGCAATTTTAATCTTTCCTCGTACATCTTTGTCACCAGAGCATTAGCTGTTCCGGGGTTCTGTCTCATATTAACGCACACACACAAACAGAGTGACTAATATTTACCTTAAAAAGACAAAATCAAACATTTCTTTAAAAAAAATGAAATATAAAAACTAACAAACAAAAATATGTAAAGAAGTATTTCTTACCTGGGCAGATGAATGACTCATATTAGCCAACAACTCCTCCAGAAGTTTCCCATCATCTAAGTTTGCTGATCTCTCTTTGATTGTATGTATAGTGAGTTATGGAAGTTATGTTTTTTCCTTGTATGTGTGCCGTTTGGGTGATGGGGCATTTCAGATTACTAAGGAAAATCAATAAAATACAGAAAATGGGAGAAAAAGCAAAAGAAAGGAGATTGTGGTTTGATGGGCCTACAAGTTTTTGAGTAATCTAAGGGTGTTTTGTATTTAGCTCTTCTTTTTTGTTCCTCTAGTGGGTCTCCGAGGGTCCCAAGAGACCCTCCTCTTGTTTTTTTGTCACAAGGGAAGTAAGAAACTATGTGACACCTCTTCTTTCCTCTCCTATCTTTCACTCTTCAAGTGTCAATTTCTTTGGACTACCTGTCAATTTATTCGATCTAATCAACCTTGCTCGAAAAATTCCAAATATATTAGCTGTCAATATATTCGGTCTAATCAACCTTGCTCGAAAAAGCAAAAGAAAGGAGATTGTGGTTTGATGGGCCTATGTGTCTGCTAGTTATGTTTGGATCAAGCACTGCCATTTCAGACCTGAAATTGGATTAGTATATTAGTTTTGGAGCTCAGCTTGTCTGAATGGATCACATTGGATTCTCTGCAATACACTAGCTTGTAATAATATTGCAATGCTTTTAGCCACAACTTGCTTTTATGTATCAAGATCTTTGCAAGCTAGAGCATTGTAGAGAATCCAAGTCCGATCAGAAAATGGTTTGGTCGGCTCTATTCAATTTTACCAAAAAATTGTATTTTCTATTTTTATTGCAGACAAAATGGTAACTCAATCAACCTTGTATTATAAATAGAATTTAATTTCTCACACATTTGAAAAACAATTATACAGTCTAATATTTGTGTACAGATACAATAAGTACAGCAATTTTAACAACAGATAAGTTGAGAATTTTAAAATTGATGTGTCTCAAGAATGCAGTACCATGTTCATAAACAAACCCATCAAAGCTAGAGCACCCTGGCCCCCCATTAAGCCACAAAACGACCGGATCATTCGATGGCTTTCTTTCCGACTTGACAAAGTAGTAGAAGAGTTGTTTAGCAGGATTCCCATCTATTGATACATACCTTCACATCACACCCAAAATCAAAACATTTCTAAGTTATGTTTGGAATTTGAATTTGTTGAGAAAAAAAATGAATAATAGGGAAATAAAATTACTTGTACTTATCCATTTTCTATGATAATCAAACAAAAGAAGAAGAAGAAAATAAACTTATGGAAAATGCCTACTCAATTTCTTCACATTTTTCAGAAAATTTTTATTTTTCTTGACAATTCCAAGAACCAAACAAAGTTGTGAAGTCAAAATACACAAAATGGTAAGGAAGAGGCATACCCAGAGTAGTGCTTTGATGGGAAAGTAGCATTGAAACCTGGAAGCTTTGTGATGAAAGAATTTGCAGGAACTGCTTCAGTTAGACCAAAACCCAAACACATGCAAAGCGAAATGAATAGGAATGTACAACCCATGGTCATGACCAAGTATTTTACATAAAAACCAATGAAAATGCAAGTCCTTTTAAGTGTGATGATTCAGAATCACACAATCATAAAAAATATAAAAAATATATAAAAAAACATGTAATGCAAACCTCTTCTTTTTTTTTCTTTTTCTTTTTTTACTTTGGTCCAATTTCTTTTTTTCTGAGTAAATTACAAATTTCACCGTCAAATTTTGATCCTTTAACTTTTAATTATAACAATTAAAATTTTAAATTTTAATATAAATTCAATGTAATCGTTCTATTTCTTAACGTTTTAAAAATTAAATGAAAATTATTAAAACATAGCAAGTGAAAGTAAAAATTGAAAAGTGATGAAATAGTAGAGTGTTCAAATAGATAAAGAAGTTTCAAACTCACTCACCAATCGTTCTATTTCTATACTGTTTTGACATTTTCTATAAGGAAAATGTATAGAGTGACAAAGATAATGAGATTCAATCAAAAATAGAGAGATAGAGGTCCAAATCTCATAGAGCAATAAAGAGAATATGCGAAATTTGATCGGAGAGATTGAGAAAGTAGATTTGATATTACCATAATTGCAGATCAGAGAGACAGAGAGAGCAGATCTGAGAATAAGATCTACATCTCTACGTCGTTAAGCTTGCTTCGACTCACTGTTGGTAACGATCTAGATCCAACGCTACTTGCTATTCTGTATGTGATTAGAGACATTAACACGGCACTCACAACCCTAGAAAAATCAATTTGAAAAGAGAAAATACGAAACAGAAGAAAAGAAATTAGAAATCAACTATAAATCGTTAGATAAGAGGGATTCAAACGATATTACAAACAAAAAACTCTAACCTTGAGCCCTAGATCGACTCAGATAAGAGGGATTCAAACGACATTACAGACAAACACTCAAATCAAGTGTAGAACAAGCATTTCACGATCATACAACCAAAGAATCAATGGAGATCGAAGATCCAAGGCCTTGATTTCTCTCTCTGCCTCTCTCTCTCTCTCTCTCTCTCTCTCAAAAGTAACGATGTGTTCTCTAAAGTCACGCCTCTCTTTTGATCAGAGAAGTCCTGCCTACTCAATCACAAGTAAATGTTATTTCACAATTTTTTTAATATTGGCATACAAAACGAGATGAATAATTAAATTTGTTTAAAATGAGAAAAAGTATAGGAGATTTCACGACATTTTTTAAAAGCATCAGAAAAAAAAAAAAACGTGGTGATATCCTCTTTTTCTTGTAGTGTAACCACTGTCAAAATCAACTTCATTATTTGAAAACGTGATTTATCGCATATCTTGAATTGGATCATATACCATGCTCACAACCGAGGCTATAAAAATTGCATATATGTGTGCGTTGCATTAGTCACATTGCATTAAGTTACAAGCATGCATGTTTTCTAATTATTTTTCTTTGTTTGGCTTGCCTTGGAGTACTAGGTGAGTATTTTGTGTTTTAGTATATCGCATGAATGTGATTGTTTCCATGTCACGCATTATTTCCATGAGGCTAAGTGCTTAATTGATATACTTGTTTGAGTGTTGGTGGATGAAGGCTAAGTGCAAAAATTGGGATGCATTGATTAATGTATATACACACTCACCTTTTTAAGTGATGCTTATTCAAACCAATTTTAAAACAAACATGAAATTAAAGTGTTCTAACTTTTGCAAATTAGTCTATACTTGTTTGCTCAGACATAGTAAAATTAGCTAATAATCAGAACAAGATCATATAATGTAAATAAAAATCACATCATGATTAATAAAGGCCGATTTTTCATCGGGCGAGTAGGGTGCTCAATTCATGACCTTCTTGTAGACACCCCATTTTTTACCGTCCTCAAGACTTGGACGTCACCATTTGAACACTCGGTGATCATCCATGTTTGCATTCGTTTTGAGTTCCTAGAGGTCTCGGCCGCGCGCCCTGCCTCAAGATCTCTCAACTTGACTGTTTTGTGCTTGGTTGTGGACCAAACACTTGTGTTTTTTATTCCAAGTGAAGAGAGTGGCTTGTTGGCCATCCCCTCAACCCACCGGCCAAGGCTTGTAGCCACCAGCCCCTTTTTCTTGCCATCGGCCAACAGTGTTAGCCGATCGGCACTACCTTTCATTGGTCGGCTACCTATGATTGTCAATCAAACATATTTTCCGGCCAACCCCTTTCCATCTACTTTTGGAAGATATTTTGTGCCAGCTGGCACGCACAATTCACCCCCCCTCCATACATGTGTATGAAGGGATTTCAACCTTGTTTAGCTTCTCCAAGAAGCTTTGCAAATGTGAATTTCTATAAGAGGGGAGGCCCTCCTCCCTTCTCAAGGGTTCAAGAACCTGAGATAGAAGTTAGATATAAGCTCTCTCTCTCTATATCTCTCTTTCTAGATTTCTGTGTGTGTTTGTGATCAAAAGTGTATTTTGTTCATATTTTTGCACTAAGACACCTAGTGTTACACCATCCTTGAGTTGCTGAGGTACTAAGGAGTTGGTTTTGAAGTTCTTGAGCTAGTTTTGATCCAAGAAAGTTGCTGGAGTTGGTGTTCTTGAATTGTTCTTCAAGGGTGAGAACTACCTCTTTTATTTCCCATTTTTCCTTAAGCTTTCAACATATCTTGCATGTTGTTTTAAGCTTAGTGTATAACTGATAAAAGTTCTGATTTTGCATGCTTTTAATCTTTGTTTAAGATCACTTTTGTGTTTGGGGTTGTTTACCCCCTCTTAGGCCATGTTTGACCTCATTTTTGTGCCTTTTTTGTGAGCTTCGGGACCACCTTGTATTGGCCTTCTCACCACTGAAATCCCTCTGGATTTCAGTGGTGGGAATGGTGTTTTGAGGTCCTAAGAAGGAGAGGGACATCTCCTCTCCTTGTTGTCTTCAATACTTGTCATATTAGCCTCACATGTGAGCACCATTGTTAAGTTCATGTTGGCCATGTCTTAACTGGTATTTGTGGTTATTTTTCTATCATATGCCACTATTTTTTCCTATCTTGGTCATTCCATGCCTGGTCTATACACTTGTAGTGTAAATTTTGCAAACTAGTCTTGTATTGAGCATGCCCTTCTAGCTCATGTTGACCTCATTTCAATGGGGTTTTGGGGTTATTTTAGCATGCCATGACTCTATTTTGGGTGGGTTTAGTTGTCTCTTACATGCTTCATGTACTTGCTTTGCAAATCCTCTCATTTGTCTTAACATTCACCCTGTGTTTAGACCACCACGCTTACATGTTTTGACTTAGTTCCATGAAGATTTTAGCCTTGTTTTACCATGGTCAAGGTCTTTTTGGTGTTGTTTTGGTCGTGCTTGCATTGTCTTGTATGGCTACCATGTATTCTAGCTCGTTGGCTTTGGGTGTCCAAGCTTTTAGCATGCATTACTTGGACCATTTCAATGATTTTGCATCATTTGTTGTACTATTTCAGTCCATGTTTCATGCATGAATATTTGCTTTCATCACTCCTTTAATTCCTTAATTCCTTGAAGAGTTGTTGTCTTATGCTTCTTGAATGGATCATTGCGTATGCTTCCATGCTTAGGCCATTTGGATGCTATCTAAGCGTGTTTCTGGACTTGTCTCGACCTGCATGGGGACTGCTTTAAGTCATCTTGGCTCTTTGGGTCTTGGTTGATATGGCCATGGTTTGAACCCCTTTGTTAGTCTCAAGTTTTGGTCTTTATTGCATGCCTTACTTGCATGGCTTGGTTGATTTGGCATCATCCCTTGCACATTTTCAGAGCTTATCATGCTTGTCATTAGTCCGTATTTGTCTCTTCTTAATGTGCTTAAGAGTCGACTCTTTTTATGCCTAAGTGTTGGACCTTTACATGGGCATGTTTGGGTGTGTTTTTTCCATTATTTCTTGGCACTTTAGCCACTGATTTAGACCTATTTGAGAGCTGTCCATTTTGGTTTAAGACCATCCCCGCATGTTGTTGCATGCTTGCCTTGCATGTTGTCACATGCTTGTTGTATATTTGGTAAAATTGCATGTTGTAGCGTGCTAGTTTAATTGTGCATCATTGTATACTTGGTCCATGACATGTTGTTGCATGCTTAGTGCATCATATGCTTAGTTTGCATTTTGCATGCTTGCTAGCTTGCATTTGGTTGCATTGTAGGTTTAGGTTGCATTGCATTTGACATGCTTGTTGCCTTAGCCATATGTGCATATTCAAGTCCTATCGCATTTGGCATGTTTAGGTCGCATAGTATTGCATTTCCGTATTTCATTGTATTTGGCATACATGCATTGCATTGTGTTTGGTTTGGGGTGTCAAACCAAACACGAGGAATGACGGACGTTCGTACTCGAAGTGACGAAACGTGCCTCAATCCTCGGTCACCGACATTCTTGATCCAACATGATAGAATGTGAAGCATTCATATGTGTTTTGTGCATCCATTTTACACTAATGTGCACACTTGGCTCCTTTGGCCATCATGCGTTGAAACGCGTGATTGATGGCCCGAGGGTCGAGAACCATACTCCGTAGAATCTCAAACATGATAAGGAGGGTGGTGGTGCAAACATTGTCTTGAAAATGCATTGCTATGCTCTGTTTGTCCTCTGCTGCAGCAAAACAGGATTCTGCAGGAAGAGATGGCCGGTCGGCTACTTTCAGTGCTGATCGGCCATGAATTGTTGGCCGATAGAAGAAAAAATGGTTGATTACTAGTTCCCCACGGCCGGTGGTCATATATCTTGGTCAGTGACCTCCCACAACACTCAGGGAGTGGTTCAGGAGCATCCTTGAGACTTGTGTAGTCTTCAGAGGTGCAGAGCAGTGTAAACAGAGGCAACATGAGTATGGCGATGGATTTCCGAGTAGAGCCGAGCATGCATGCATCTGTCCCTCTTCCCGAGGCCTCTTTACTGCTTATGTGGCTTAATTAATTTGTTTAATTAGTTAAGTGTTGTGTAATAATTAATTAGCTTGCGAGTTAGTTAATTAGGTGGTTTGTTTTATTCTTTCAGACCCTCCGTTGAGAGGTCGAACTTCGTAATAAGTGTGCGTGAGTATGTGAATGTCTTCCAACCTCATGCCTTTCTCCATTTTATTTACCTACTTTTGATGGTTAGTCTTAGGGCATGTTTCAATTAGCATACTTATGCTCGTATGTGTCACGACCCGAACCCGGCCCTATGGGTTAAGGACGTAACCGGCCAGTAATCCTGAGACTACCTACGACCTGAAACCAAAATAGACATGACTCAACAGATTAAAGGGGCCAAACGAAAACAATAATAAAAAACTTTGTCCATAGAGCCATGCTTATATGCACTTCAAAACAAACCATACTTATATACGTTAATAACCCACGTCAAAAGTACAGTACCATAAAAATTCTTTACAAACAGGATCATTTAAACTGAGTCAACCCATGACAAAATATATACAAGTATACATAAAGTCCTTGCCAACTAGACAAAATGTAAATACATGACGAAACGGCAAGGGTAGGTCTCGTGCGTGAGACACAAGGCTGACTCTCCAAAACTCATTTTGCTCTTGGCAGGCTTCACTGGGGCTAGGTTTGGACTTCCCTTGGCTCACCTGCAACACATGAATGAGCGTGAGCAATAGCCCAGTGGATAATATTAAATATAGAGGTTACATAACAGTATGTAGAACAACATTCTCCAAATGGCCTTGGGCCTAATTCATACTTCTATTTAACAGGCATATATAACTATACGAAATTCAAATCAAGTAACTGTAGTTCCAAACATACTGGCCTTTTGCCCACTCGGATTTCCATTCATGTCAAAACAGCCTTCGGCCCATTCATTGAGGTCAAAATGGCCTTCAGCCCATCCATTTATGTCATAACGGCCTTCGGCCCATACATTTGTGGCAAAACGGCCTTCGGCCCACTCATTCATGGCAAGACGGCCATCGGCCCACTCATTCATGTTAAAACGACCTTCGGTCCGTTCATTTATACCAAAACAACCTTCGGTCCAGTCATTTCTATCAAAACGACCTTCGGTCCATTCATTTCTATCAAAACGACCTCTGGTCCATCCATTTCTATCAAAACGACCTTTGGTTCATCCATTTCTATCAAAATGACCTTAGGTCCATTTATTTATTCAGGTCAGACTTCTGTTCACAATCCCAATCAGTAAATCATAAAGCTTATAAGGGAATAAACAATTGGACATTTACAAGCTTTCAAATATTGATATTACTCACAGTGATCGGCTTGTAGATTTGCCCTGGAGCTTGACCCTACATATTCCATGAACACAAAAGGGTCATTAACAATTCAGTCCGTTCCTTAATTCACATATTCCTCTTAGGCTTTATTCTTATCTCATTAATTCATTTACAATGCTTAACATATGCCTAGGAGTGCTTACAGGTGAAAGAGAACGGAAAACGAATCACAGAACGCATGAACAAAATTTCAAAAAATAGGGTCCCCGCTCGAGTGTATACTTCCCCGCTCGAGCGGACCCCAGAGGCCTGCAAAATGTATTGGATATGGGAAATTTACGCTCGAGCGTTAAATCTGGCGCTCAAGCGGAAGGCCTCTTTACATAGCTCCCCGCTCGAGCGTGAACTTGCCCGCTCGAGCAAAAACCATGTCTGCAAAAAGTTCTGGATGTATCATTTTTACGCTCAAGCGCGGACTTGGACACTCGAGTGGAAGTCCATCCTACATAGCTCCCCGCTCGAGGGTGGACTTCCCCGCTCGAGCAGACATTAAGGTCTGCAGAAAAAATACTGGGAGCACGTATTTCCCGCTCGAGCGGCCATTACCCTGCTCGAGCGGTATTCAAAATTCTAGAAAACCCAGAACATGTTCTTGAGCTCCAAATCGACTTTCAACCCACCATTTATGCATGTTATAGCTCAAAATTCACATTTACTCATGCTAACATGCTACCAATACAAAATTATAACATTAGGAAGCTCAATTTCTTACATCATTTACATGCATGCCTTAAATTAATCCAAATTCATCACTAACATATCAAATTTCAACATGCAAACCTTGCTCTTACATGATCCACTCTTGCATGTAAGAAATACACATTATTCACAACTTATTTGGTGAAGAAGTAGTCATCCACGTGGATTTCATTCAAACTTCAACATAGATTACACAAGTTAAGCCCAAACATGGAAATCTATAACAATTCTTTACATGCATGCTTCTATTAGCTTGAAATCCAACATATACAACTCAATCCCCTCATATTCAAAATAACTCATGCTCTTGGCCATCTATTAAACTTGAATTCACAAGATAATGACTAAAAATGCATAAATTACTCACCAACGAGTTTAGTCCTCACAATCTATGGCAATTCTTGAGCTTAACCTCCAAAATTTCCAAGCTTTGAGCCAAACCCTCAATCTCCTATTCTCTCTTCTTCCAACCAGCCCTCTCCTCTCTTCTTGGAGTTTATTATCAGTCCAAATGAGGCTAGGGAGAGAGTGATTGAGTGTTTAAAGCCTTGACAACAAAACCCACTAAGGCTAATATTATATAATAAGGTAGTGGGGCTCTAATTCATCAATTTAATCGATTTAATCTAATCCGAATCAATTTTTAATTAAATTTCACTGTAGGCTCTAAAAATTATGCCAGTCACAATGACGTAATCAATTTCGGGTTCTGTGGCCGATAAGGCCCTCAATTTATTTTCCAAAGTAGATTATTCAAACAGATATGCCTACGGTGAACAGATAAAACTTCAAAATCACATATATTAACATAATGGCACATAAAATCATGCTAAACACATAATCATACTCAAATTAAGGACCAATTAGCATATTACGGAACAGGGGTATCACAGTCTTCCCCCTTTAGGAAGGTTGGTCCTCCAAACTTAATTTACCTTCATCAGGAAACAAATGTGGATAGCGTAGTCGCATTTCCTCCTCTTTTTCCTACGTAGCATCTGTCCCATAGTGTTCTTTCCATTCCACTTTCACCATTGGGATGGATTTGCTTCTCAATTATTTCACTTGCCGATCAACAATTCATTCTAGCCATTCAGCATATTCCATATTCTCATCAATAGCAACCCGGTGATAATCAATCACATGAAACGGGTCTCGAAGGTAACTCCTTAACATCGACACATGAAATACATTATGGATTTGCTCGAATGCCGGTGGCAAAGCAACTCTATAAGCAACTGAACCAAGCCTCTCCAAAATCTGAAACGGACCAATGTAACAGGGCGACAACTTGCCCTTTTTTCCAAA
Source organism: Camellia lanceoleosa (assembly GCA_025200525.1). Classification (NCBI taxonomy): domain Eukaryota; kingdom Viridiplantae; phylum Streptophyta; class Magnoliopsida; order Ericales; family Theaceae; genus Camellia; species Camellia lanceoleosa. Next base: position 53,662,679 of record CM045761.1, on the reverse strand, counting down.
TCTGACTTGGCCTTTCATTGGAGAAACACGGATGAACACATGGTCACCAACCTCATACTCGAGAGGTCTTCTCCGAACGTCTGCGTAATTCTTCTGTCGGTCTTGAGCTGTTTTGAGCCTTTGTCGAATGGTTTTCATCTTTTTAGAGGTGTCTTGCACAATTTCTGGCCCAAGCAAAGCTCTATCTCCGACTTCTGTCCAACAAATAGGTGATCTACACCTCCTACCATACAAAGCCTCGTATGGTGCCATACCGATGCTGGAGTGGAAGCTATTATTACAAGCAAATTCTGCAAGTGACAAATAATCTTCCCAACTCCCCTAAAAATCCAAGCACACATGCGAAGCATATCTTTCAAAGTTTGAATCGTTCGTTCTGATTGCCCGTCTGTCTGTGGGTGAAATGCAGTACTAAACCTTAGTTCTGTTCCCATAGCTTCCTGCAAACTCTTCCACAATCTAGACACAAATTTCGGATCTCTATCCGACACAATAGATACTGGAACACCATGTAAACGGACAATCTCATCAACACAAATTGTAGCCAATCTATGAGCAGTAATGTAGTTTTGATAGGCAGAAAATGTGCAGATTTAGTCAGTCTATCAACTACAACCCAAACAGAATCCATACCTCTAGAAGTTCGAGGTAGGCCAACGATGAAATCCATAGTCACATGTTCCCACTTCCATTCAGGAATAGGGAGAGGTTGAAGTAGACTGCCCGGTTTCTGATGTTCAGCCTTAACCTGCTGACACTGAAGGCACTTGGACACATATTCTGCAATCTCTTTCTTCATTTTATGCCACCAATAGGTCTGTTTCAAATCCCAATACATTTTATTGTTACTCGGATGCATAGCAAATATGGATCTGTCGGCTTCATCCGAGACCCTCTTCTTTAGTTCTGGGTTATCTGGGACACATAGTCAGTTTCAGAATTTCAACACTTCATTCTCAATGCCAAACTCTGCTTTCAGACTTGTTTCAAATTCATCAATCACCTTTCTGAGGAACTCATCCTCTTTCTATTTCTGTTTGATTTCATCAACAATTGCCAGCTCGGCTGTAATAGCGGCTACCAAACTGCCCTGTTCACATTCCACCACTTCAATTTCAGACTTCTCAAAATCTTGCAAAATCTCCCTCTGTTCAGTAAGCAACCAATCCATACTCCTCGTTGATTTTCTGCTCAAGGCATCAGCCACTGTATTAGCTTTCCCGGGTTGATACTGAATTTCTAAGTCGTAATCTTTTATCAATTCCAGCCATTTTCTTTGACGCATATTCAACTCTTTCTGCGTGAAGAAGTATTTTAGTCTTTTATGATCTGTGTAGACTTCACACTTTGCCCCATACAAATAATGCCGCCAGATTTTCAAAGCAAAAACAACTGCGGCCAGTTCTAGGTCATGTGTTGGATAATTCTTCTCGTGTGGCCTCAACTGTCGGGAGGCATAGGCAATAACCTTTCTATTCTGCATTAACACACAACCCAAACCTTTGTAAGATGCATCACTGAAAATTACGAAATTTTCCGTACCTGGAGGTAATGTCAAAATTGGTGCAGTAGTCAATCTAGTCTTCAATTCATGAAAGGCTGATTCCCTTTCTTCATTCCACTCAAAAGGTTGCCCCTTGCGTGTCAGTTAGGTAAGAGGCACTGCTAATTTTGAAAAGTCCTTCACAAACCTCCTGCAGTACCCAGCCAAGCCCATGAAGCTGCGAACTTCCGTCACATTAGTCGGTGTCGGCCAATTCACAATTGCCTCTACTTTCTGCGGGTCCACTGAAATTCCTTCCTTGTTGAGCACATGCCTTAAGAAAACAACCTCATCCAACCAAAACTCACATTTCTTTAGTTTAGCAAACAATTTCCTTTCTCGAAGTATTTGTAAAACAGTTCTCAAGTGATGTTCATGTTTAAGTCTGTCTTTAGAGTATATCAAAATATCATCGATGAAGACTAAAACAAACTCATCGAGGTAGGTTTTAAAAATTCTATTCATTAAGTCCATAAATGCTACCAGAGCATTAGTCACTCCAAATGGCATAACAAGAAACTCAAAATGACCATACCTCGTTCTGAATGCGGTTTTCTCAACATCCTCTGCTTTAACTTTCAGCTGATGATACCCGGATCTCAAATCAATCTTAGAAAACACATGTGATCCCTGTAGTTGGTCAAATAAATCATCAATACAGGGAAGGGATATTTGTTCTTTATCGTTACCTTGTTCAATTCTCGGTAATCGATGCACAGGCGCAGAGTACCATCTTTCTTCTTTCACAAATAACACTGGTGCACCCCAAGGCGAAGTGCTGGGTTGAATAAACCCTTTATCAAGAAGGTCTTGCAACTGTTCCTTTAATTCTTTCATTTTGGCAGTAGCCATTCTGTAGGGAGTTTTAGAAATAGGCTGGGTGCCTAGCACAATCTCAATAGTAAACTCTATCTCCCTGTCTACCAATTCCCCTGGTAATTCATTTGGAAACACATCTGGGAATTCTCTAACAATAGGAATATTATTCAATTCGACATTCTCAGATTGTTCAGACAACACATAGCACAAATAACCCTGGCACCCTTTCCTGATCAGTTTACATGCTTTCATTGCAGATATCAAATAAGGTGGAGGCACTACCCCATTACCCACAAATACAATCTCTTTCTGTTCGGGTGGGTTAAATACAACCCTTTTTGTCACACAGTCTATGGTGGCACAATACTTGGTCAACCAATCCATGCCCAAAATTACATCAAAATGTCTAAAGTTCAAGGGCAACAAATCTACATATAGGGTAGCGTCCTCAATATGCATGTCACAAAACCGATATATATAATCACATAACACAGATTCCCCCGATGGAGCAGACACACATAACAAATATGGCAATAACTCTAGGGGTCTACTCAGTCTAGATGCAAATGTATATGTCACAAATGAGTGCGTTGATCTAGAATCAATTAATACAAAGGCATCCTGATTACATATTGAAATAGTACCTGAGACAACGGCATTGGCATTCCGTGTATCGCCCGGAACAAGTGCAAAAACTCTCCCCTGTCTCACTGTATCCCCAGTAGTAGCAGATTTCAAAGTATTTCCCAGCTTCGGGATTGATGCAGTGGATCTAGTTGCTAGTTTCCCACTGTTCTGATTACACTCTCAGGCTATATGCCCTTGTTTCCCACACTTGAAACAGGCTCCTGATGCACGGTAACAAACTCCACGGTGCCTTTTGCTACAAATGTTGCACATGGGAGCTGTGTCTCGGGAAGAACTTGAAGTAGTTGAGGAGCCCGTGTTTTGCTTTTTTAGAAATTTCTTCTTCGCAAAGAAGCCTTGTCTTTTGTTGCCTTTCCATTCTGTTACTGGCTTAGCTTGTCTAGCTATATTGGCCTCTGATATGATGGCCCTATCAAGCACCCCAATGTAAGTCTCCAGCTTTAAAACATTCACCCTCTCTAGGATGTCACTGCGGAGTCCACCTTCGAAATGTCTTCCCTTTTTATAGTCCGTGTCGATTACATGTGGTGCAAACCTGGCCAATTCAGTGAACTTGGCCTCGTACTCAGCCACTGTCATGCTGTCTTGTTTTAATTCCATGAACTCTGCTACTTTCCTATCCCGTACACATTGCGGAAAGTATTTGTCATAGAATATTTCCAAAAACTTCACCCAGTCAACATCCTTATGATTTTCTCGCATCAACATCTACCATCTTCTTGCTTCGTCTTCCAGCATAAAAGTGGCTAGAAGCACTTTCTAAGTCTCTGAACAGGGGAACACTTCGAATAATTTCTCAATGCCAAGGACCCACGCTTCAGCCTTCAACGGATCTAACCCCCCGTGGAACTGTGGTGGTTTTATTTTCTTGAATTCCTTGGTGAGAGCTATTATTCGGTCATCATTTTGGTGATCTGGCATGGGTGGTGCCAGAGGTGGAGGTGGCGGGTGTGGTTGTTGCCACTGTTGTTGCCACTCTTGTTGCTGTCTCAAAGCTTCTGCCATTTCCTGTATCAGTCTTTCAATTCTGTCCATTCTGGCAGTAGAAGATTCCTCTAACTCATCACCTCTGGTTCTCACCATCTGATTAAACTTGCATTATATTTCATACAAAAAGGTGCACAAGTATGCATACACTAAGAAACACATATTTCCAAACAATTTGCAATGCAAGTAGTTCACAACTTACACATATAATTATTCATATCAAAACATTTAAGCATACAATCAATGCTTCCAAATTCATATTTATCACATGAATGCATCCTAGATCTTATCTAGACGCTTATTGCTCTTTTTGGACAAGTGTGTGAGTTATTAACTCGTGTTCTGATACCACTCTGTCACGACCCGAACCCGCCCCTATGGGTTAAGGACGTAACTAACCAGTAATCCGGAGATTACCTACGACCTCAAACCAAAATGGACATGACTCAACAGAGTAAAGGGGCCAAACGGAAGCAATAATCAAAAACTTTGTCCATAGAGCCGTGCTTATATGCACTTCAAAACAAACCATACTTATATACGTTAACAGCCCATGTCAAAAGTACAGTACCATAAAAATTCTTTACAGACAGTATCATTTAAACTGAGTCAACCCATGACAAAATATATACAAGTATACATAAAGTCCTTGCCAACTAGGCAAAGTGTAAATACATGACGAAACGGCAAGGGTAGGTCTCGTGCGTGAGACACAAGGCCGACTCTCCAAAACTCATGTTGCTCCTGGCAGGCTTCACTAGGGCTGGGTTTGGACTTCCCTCGGCTCACCTACAACACATGAATGAGCGTGAGCGATAGCCCAGTGAATAATATCAAATATAGAGGTTACATAACAGTATGTAGAACAATATGTTCCAAATGGCCTTGGGCCTAATTCATACTTCTATTTAACAGGCATATATAACTATACAAAATTCAAATCAAGTAACTGTAGTTCCAAACATACTGGCTTTTGGCCCACTCGGATTTCCATTCATGTCAAAACGGCCTTCGGTCCATTCATTGAGGTGAAAACGGCCTTCGGCCCATCCATTTATTTCATAACGGCCTTCGGCCCATACATTTGTGGAAAAACGGCCTTCGGCCCACTCATTCGCTTCAAAACGGCCTTCGGCCCACTCATTCATGTCAAAACGACCTTCGGTTTACTCATTCATGGCAAGACGGCCTTCGGCCCACTCATTCATGTCAAAACGACCTTCTGTCCGTTCATTTATATCAAAACGACCTTCGGTCCAATCATTTCTATCAAAACGACCTCTAGTCCATCCATTTTTATCAAAACGACCTTTGGTCCATCCATTTCTATCAAAATGACCTTAGGTCCATTTATTTATTAATGTCAGACTTTTGTCCACAATCCCAATCACTAAATCATAAAGCTTATAAGGGAATAAACAATTGGACATTTACAAGCTTTCAAATATTGATATTACTCATAGTGATCGGCTTGTGGATTTGCCCTAGAGCTTGACGCTACATATTCCATGAACGCAAAAGGGTCATTAACAATTCAGTCCGTTCCTTAATTCACATATTCCTCTTAGGCTTTGTTCTTATCTCATTAATTCATTTACAATGCTTAACATATGCCTAGGAGTGCTTACAGGTGAAAGAGAACGGAAAACGAATCACAGAATGCATGAACAAAATTTTAGAAAACAGGGTCCCCGCTCGAGTGTACACTTCCCCGCTCGAGCGGACCCCTAAGGCCTGCAAAAAAGTACTGGATATGGGAAATTTACGCTTGAGCGTTAAATCTGGTGCTCGAGCGGAGGGCCTCTTTACATAGCTCCTCGCTCGAGCGTGAACTTGCCCGCTCGAGCGGAAACCGTGTCTGCAAAAAGTTCTGGATATATCATTTTTACGCTCGAGCGCGGACTTGGACACTCGAGCGGAAGTCCATCCTACATAGCTCCCCACTCGAGCGTGAACTTCTCCGCTTGAGCGGACATCAAGGTCTGCAGAAAAAATACTGGGAGCACGTATTTCCCGCTCGAGCGGCCATTACCCTGCTCAAGCGGTATTCAAAATTCTGGAAAACCCAAAACGTGTTCTTGAGCTCCGAATCGACTTTCAACCCACCATTTATGCATGTTATAGCTGAAAATTCACATTTACTCATGCTAACATGCTACCAATACAAAATTATAACATTAGGAAGCTCAAATTCTTATATCATTTACATGCATGCCTCAAATTAATCCAAATTCATCACTAACATATCAAATTTCAACATGCAAAGCTTGCTCTTACAAGATCCACTCTTGCATGTAAGAAATACACATTATTTACAACTTACTTGGTCATCCACGTGGATTTCATTCAAACTTCAAGATAGATTACACAAGTTAAGCCCAAACATGGAAATCTATAACAATTCTTTACATGCATGCTTCTATTAGCTTGAAATCCAACATATACAACTCAATCCCCTCACATTCAAACTAACTCATGCTCTTGGCCATCTATTAAACTTGAATTCACAAGATAATGACTAAAAATGCATGAATTACTCACCAAGGAGTTTAGTCCTCACAATCTATGGCAATTCTTGAGCTTAACCTCCAAAATTTCCAAGCTTTGAGCCAAACCCTCAATCTCCTATTCTCTCTTCTTCCAACCGGCACTCTCCTCTCTTCTTTGAGCTTATTATCAATCCAAATGAGGCTAGGGAGAGAGTGATTGAGTGTTTAAAGCCTTGACAACAAAACCCACTAAGGCTAATATTATATAATAAGGTAGTGGGGCTCTAATTCATCAATGTAATCGATTTAATCTAATCCGAATCAATTTTTAATTAAATTTCACTGTAAGCTCTAAAAATTATGCCAGTCACAATGACGTAATCAATTTCGGGTTCTGTGGCCGATAAGGCCCTCAATTTGTTTTCCAAAGTAGATTATTCTAACAGATATGCCTACGGTGAACAGATAAAACTTCAAAATCACATATATTCACATAATGGCACATAAAATCATGCTAAACACATAATCATACTCAAATTAAGGACCAATTAGCATATTACGGAACAGGGGTATCACAGTATGTTTGCATCCATTCATCTGTTTTGCATGCACCAAGCTCAGCGCATCATACAAACTGCATTGTATTTCAATACTGATTTGAATACATGTATCAAGTTGTATCTTATATGCCATCTTAGAATAGCCGAGCCTATTTTAGTTGCATTTTGCATGTGTTGCATTAAGCATTCTTAAGATAGCTAGGATCATGCATTGATTTCTAACATAGCTTTTGTTTTGGCTCGGAGTACACTGTAAGTATTTATGCTTTAGCAACTTGCATGAGTGTGAGTGTTGCCATGATAGCATGCTTGCCATGAGGCTATTTGCTTAATTGATATAACTGCATGAATGACTGTGGATGAAGGTTAGATTACTTGAATTGGAACAATTCATCGAAATGCGAGTTTTAAGCCCACTTGCGAGGGGCAAAATCATGTTTTCCTAAACCCACTCGAGGGTGGCAAATCCGCATCTTAGCAAATCCGCATCTTAGCCTACTTGCGAGTAGCACCCTCGAACCATTTCCAAACAAACGGATATGCGATTCTTTGTTCCAAATTAGGCGATCTAGTCTATACTTGTGTGTTGTGCGCATCACATAGTAATCCTAACTAATTAATCGGAATAAGAACACATGTGTTTTCAAAAACAAAATATCATGCTTAGTACATGCCGATCTTTGATCAGGTGAGCGGGGGTGCTCATAGATGACCTTCCATAATCGTACCCAAGTTCCCAAGCCGAGGCAACTTTGGTGATGACGGACACGTGGCCTTAGGCACGAGTCAGGGTTTCCTAAATTTCCCCAAAATAAAATATTTAGGTGGCAACTTTGTATCTGGCAAAGCAGTCCATGTTTGGCATTTCTTTCTTAAAAAATAGTTTTCCAAAACGACTTGCCAGGTTTGGATTATTTGGTGATTTATGAATCTCACATCGCACATTATGAGATCAGATTAAGAACCGTCACATTTGAGTCCGAACTGTAGCGTGAGGCCCTTGGGGCGCGTCTACAGTTTCTGGCGACTCTGCTGGGGATTTAGAGAACTTGACTCGAACTCATGATATCTTGTTTTGATTACACTTATGTGTCTCTTTGCATTGCATTTGCATTGGTGCGCCTAGGACACCGTGTTTGCCGTATGCTATTCCTGAACGGTTTGCCGGAGGCTCACTTTGCGAAGCATGCCATAAGGCTGACCGGTTGCGGGCTCTGCCACGACGGGAACACAAACCCCGATTTTTACCAGGGCACCCTTTTTGACCATTCGACCTAGTGCATATCGGAAACCATAGTGGCTATTCCAAACTAGGACAGGTTGCTTACTCGATTGTAGGTTGTTTGAAACTGCTGCGTGAATAGTGAAACCCTAGTTCTTGAGGAAACTAGGACAGGGAAACCTTACCCCTCCATAGGGGTGTTTTGGCTCTCACTTGTTTGTTATGTGCTTGTTAGAGTGCGTCTTTACAGGGAATGCACGTATCAGTTTACAAGTCTAGGTATCAGGCCTGCGGGCATCAATATTTTGAGAATCAGTTATATCTGTGGGTATCAGACTCAGATTCAGGGCAATGATTCAGGGGAACAGTGATCAGTGATTGAGAACAGTTCTTTCAGCTTGTGTTTGCCAACTGTGTGTTTCCTTTATTTAAGTTGTTATGTTGTCCGTATTTTTTCTGTTCATTATTTCCTTATTATGCTTTATTTATCTTTTTGCAAGGTAGGTTTAGCACAATTGCATCTGACCAGGTAGATATTCCCCAAGCACTTTGGGTCAGAGGTCGCAGACTAAATCGATCCAAGGATCTGATAGACAGACAACAAGTGTTCTACTCTTTACCCCTGGTTACCAAACGGAGGTCAGTAAGGTGCAGTGTATCGGTACAACGGCTACCAGATCAATGGTCCTTGAGTAGTCAGGTTGAGCTTTCCGAGTCTACTGCAGAGACAGACATACCGATTGTTTGTTTAGATATGGCAAGCTTAGAAGAGATGGTGCGTCAGCTCCAAGAAAGCATGCGCGTCATGCAGCAAGATCTTTGCTACGCTAAATGCGGCAAGCCATGTATAACAAGCTCCTCCCCCATCAAGAGTTCCAATACTCGGGGAGGCAACTAACATCCAGGATGATACAGACATTCCAATCGGGCAAGCTCTGCCCCCGGTTCTACACCAGCTATCCAAAACACCCACCAACCTGCCGGATTCTCCCTTTGAGTTCGAGGTGGACCCCACAGCGTTAAAAGTAAGCAACCTTGAAAAGCTGTTCGATAAATCTTAGGGTGGGAAGTCCATTCCAGATATTGAGGATGGGTATACCGACTCGGCCGTGACACTGCCGAACCAGTTTAAAATGCCGCACATAGATCATTTCGATGGGTCTGGGGATCCTATGGTGCATTTTCGGCTGTTTCAGACATACTAAGGCCGATGGGCCTTTCCAGATTACAGAAGCTATCTTTGTTCGGCCGGACCCTGTCGGGTGTAGCGGCCATTTGGTATGCAAAACTAGAAGATTCTGTTAAGAGAAGTTAGGAGGAGATGGCTGAGGCCTTCATAGCTCAATACTCCTATAATACACAGATTGAGGTCACAACACGTGATGTCGAGACAACCAGGCAAGAGTCGAAGGAGAGCTTCTCCGATTTTGTGACCCGGTAGAGGGCCAAGGCCTCGATGATGACCATTAGGCCCGTTGATAAGGATCAGATCCGGATGGTTGTGTGAAACCTCTAGCCCAAGCTCATGCAGAAGATGATTGTTCTACCGCTCCCCACCTTTGGAGACCTACATGAGATAGGGATACATATCGAGGATGCTATGAAACAAGATCTGATTGACCATGACAGCGCCCGGGACTTTCAACGCAATACGAATGCGGGCCTGCAAGATCTTTGTGTAGCTAGATCTTCAGATGTGAGTATGGTTACCACCACCAATACCCCAAGAGCCCTTGCAGCTACGCCATTCACCGGTGCATCCGGTAGTAGCTCACAAACAGCCAGATATGCACCCAGAGGCCAAAGAACCTTCACTCCACTATATATGCCCCTGTCCAAAGCTCTGGGGGTTCTAATCAGAAAAGGGCACTTGAAGCCCCTGGAGCCGCGACCATTGCCAGAAAAACTTCCCTCCTCTCATAATCAGGCGAAGTACTGCACGTTCCACCAACAGCATGGTCATGACACCGACCAGTGCTACAGATTGCATCATGAGATTCAAGACCTCGTTGACAATAAGGTGATCGTGCGTCCAGAGAAGCCGAATGTCACAACCAACCCTCTCCCACCACACAACTAAGCTCCACCTCCTAAACGCATCAATTTGATCCAAACTGGGGTTGTGTCATACGACCATAGCATATATATCACCCCTTCCCACCTACCCAGGCCGGAGGTGTTCATTCCTGACAGCACTGACTTGTGCATGTTGGACATCTCCCTAACCCAACCTGAAACGGTGGTGGTGGCTATCGAAGATAGGATTGGGACGACTACGGAGGCAGATGAGATGATTGTACAGAGCCTGAGGGGTCTGCGAGCTGCATGAACAACTCGAGCGGTTACATTACATTAGCAGGCCAAGTTAGGCCAAATATGGAATTGCCAGTGGGGGCAGAGATCTGTGTAGTACGGGAGGATGGACCTAATCAAGGGCTAGATGACCTAGCGAATTTGGAAGAGGACATCGCTAACCTTCAGTTTTTCAACGAACAAGATCCGGGACACGTAACAGTCAACTGGTTTGATTTTGACGCGTCAGCAGAGTCTACCAGGTGGCTTGATGATCAGCCGAATGTTGTGGAATAACCTCAGCTAGGACAGGGTCCATCAGGGACAGGGACATCATTTGTGGCCGGAAGGGCCGGGAATCAGTTTGCATCGCCGGAGAGCGCCGGTGCTAAGAATTTCGCTCAGGATCTGGGCAGTTCAAATACCGAAGTGGTTGAACAGCAAGCTGCATTAAAACAGTCTGAACGGGAAAAGTTCGAGGATTCTGAGAGAATCAGGAAAGCTAAAGCCCCTGAGGGGACCGAACATACCGTGTGCACAGGAACGGAATGTGCTGCGGGCACAGAAACGTAAAGTGCTGCGGGCACAAGAATAGTTGTAATGGAGCCGGATAGGTGCCTGTTGGCTGCCCACGGCATGTGGTGGGAAGATGATGACCTATTTCTCGCCCACACAGACGAAGACTAGGGACAAAGCCCACCAAATGATACCTGGTATGTGGGTGAAGTAGGCCACATGACTAGAAGCGGGCGATATTTCAAGCCCCCGCACTTAGATCAACCAGAAGTGTCCGGGAAGGACAAGGAGGCGGAGAAGCAGAAGGATAAATTGCTTGAAGAAGAGGTTGTGCTAAAGCAGCTGAAGAAGATACAAGCAGTCATCTCCATCTGGGGACTGCTCATGGCTTCAAGGGTACATAGACATGCTATCCTTTCTGTAATGGACAAGGCCAAACTTTCGATCGACACCACGCCCGAGCAACTGGTAGGGCTAGTTTTTCCGGGAGGAGCATCCCCAACGTTGACCTTTTCTGACAAAGAGCTGCCGCCTGAGGGCGCAAACCATAACAAACCACTCTACATCTCTGTGGAGTGTAGGGACAAGTAGATACCGGTGGTTCTTGTCGACAAGGGATCCGCAATTAATGTGTGCCCATCAAGGACAGCATATGCAATTGGATTGAAGCCCATGGACTTCGTGCCAACCACCCAGGTGATAAGGGCCTACGACAATACAAGTAGAGATGTGATGGGGACCGTGCAAATCCAGACCAAGGTTGGTCCGGGACAACACGAGATCGACTTTCATGTCTTGGACGTTCCCGCAACATTCAATCTACTCCTAGGGCGGTCGTAGCTGCACCAGGTGAAGGCACTGTCTTCCACCCTCCACCAGATGTTGAAATACCCCCATGGGAAGTGGGTGGCTATAGTTTTTGAGAATTCGTCAATCCATCCGCCGCCAGAGGTGTCTAAACCGATTTTGGAAATCGAGCATGGCACGGAGGATGTGTTCCTATCAGGATTCACCCTAGCCAAGGCCCGGGTTGTTCAGAACATCTTAGCCATTGATGAGGGGGTATATGTCAGCGTGCAGTCCGTGTATATCATGAACAAGCTCCAACACGTCCATGGGATGGGACTAGGAAGAAGTGGTCGGAAGGGCATTGCAGTACCAACCGATGTGCCGCACAATCCGTATACCTTTGGTTTGGGTTATCTGCCTACCAAAGAGGATTGGGTGAGGAAAGGCAAAGAAATGGCCAGAAGGGCTAGAGCTAAACAGGCAGGGAAATATTTTGAGTTGATGCATCGGCCTATCCAAGGCACCCTGAATGGACGCTTTGTTTGGGAGGGAGAAGACTTTCCATTATGCAGCTTCCCCGAGCCATGGCTGAACGCAGAGAAGAGGCGCTTGCCAGGGTTTGAAATCTTCTTCGACTTGCAATTATCAGGGGATGATGTTGCCAAGGAGCAGACAGACCCATCAGATGAGGTTGAGTAGTGTAATGAAGTGGATTCAAGGAGCACCGAAATTGAAATGGGGGTAGCACTGGCTTGTCTACTTTCAGATCCTCTGATCGTCCATGAGTGCTTGGGGGATGACCTCCCAGTGTCTATGATCGGGAATGAAACAGCTGCGAGCTCACCATCAAACATTTTGGATGCGTTCATCGTACCCTCCCTCTTCTGGCAGTACAAAGAGGAATTCTTATCGAGCAGCGCCGGGTCAGGTAGTGAGCCAGAATCTGATGCCACCGAGTCTGTTGAGTCAGAATCAAGTTCTGGCTCGTCCGAGTCTGAGTTCAGTATTCCTGAGAGTGACAACCCGGATGCCATAGTCCTGTCTAGGTCGTCTTTTTCTTTCTCTTTTGAGTCTGTTCTAACAGAAGAATCAGATAGACTGGATGAAGTGCTTAATGAAAATAGAATGTGTAACAACCGTCACCACTGTTTACCGATAAACTACTGATTTCTGCTAAACTGAGACTGATTATGATTGGTAATTAAACTGATTGAAATACTGAACTAACTGACTAAAATATGAAACTGATTGATTGACTGTATCTATTTAAATGCATTGTCTATCTGTTGACTGTTTGATTATCTGTTCATGTTTTTATGTTTAACTGTGAATTGAAGGCCTTATCGGCGGCCGAACCAGAAATTGATTGATATTTAATGATAATTAGAATTTTTACGATTTTATGGTATATTTATCTGAAATGTGATTTAGTATGATTACACTAGATTAAAATAAGTTAAATTGCATAGGTTGGACTAATTACCATAATGCCACTTAAGTGGCCCACTACCTAAACCTTTTTGAACTCACTACATTAGAAACATCACAATTGCATCAGCCATTTCCCTTCTTATTGCCGACTAGAGAGAGAGAGAGTAAGAGGAAAAGAGTGATTCAACTTGATTTATCTTGTTTTGCTTGTATATTGAGAAGATTAGGAGAGCTTGTGATCAATTGAGCTTCTAGACTTGTATTTGAGGACCTAGGTAAGGAATTTATCCTCTTAATTGTGTCTTTAAGTTGATTCTTGCATGGTTCTTGCCAAATTGAAGAGTTAAGTCATGAATTAGTTCTAACATGTTGAGTTGTAGCTCTAATCTTGCTTGCATGTGTACATTGAAGAGTTTTGAGGTTGTAAGTTCATCATTCCTCACATTCATGTTCATCTTTTGATCGTAAACCATGATTTCATCTTGTTCTTGGAAGAATTGGCTCTTTAGAGCAAGTTTTGAAGGTTGAGAATTGTTTGAATTCATGCATGTTGCATATTCATCTTGCACATGAAAATTGGTTTCAAATTGGTATTGAATTAAATTACCCTTGGGCTTTGATTTTACAATTGAGCTTGAAATTATGTCAAATTATGAGTTTTGGAATGTTTTCTGGAAAATCGGCCCAAAAAGATTGGTTTTAATGCATCAAAGATTGAGTTTTGAACTTGGGACTCAAATCTAGATTTTCCAAATTTTGGTCTCCCGCTCGAACGGGAAAAGTTGCGCTCGAGCGTGGAATTCGAGCTCCTAGCATCTTGCACTGTTTTATAATCCTCTTGAGCAGGGTAATTGGCGCTCGAGCGGTGCCTTGTGTCTTACACTCGAGCGGCTATCGAGCGCCCATCGAGCGTGATTTTCACACATCCAGTACTTTTGCCCTGTTTTGCAGAACGCTCGAGTGGGAAATTCTACGCTCGAGCGGATACCTTTGTCTGCATTTACGCTCGAGCGGGGAAACCTACGCTCGAGCGGGACCTCTGTTTTCTGAAAATTCTAAAAATGTTTTCTGAATGCATCTTTGCATCCTCATCCTATCCTAGGCACTTGTAGGCCTAGTTTAAGACATCATAATAAGGATATAGATGTAGAACCACAGCGAGGCAAATTAGGGAATAAGTTATTATTTTTTTCCCAACTGTGTAACTTAGTGTGTGTTCAATCTGTAACTGTGTAGGGTTGGCATCTGGGGACGCGCTCTAGCTTATCTATAACTAGAACTCTGTGAGTAACAACTGTGTAAAGATATGTTCAAAAATGATTATCTTCTGAACAATTGAACTATACTGTTTCTGAATTGTTACTGTTAACTGAATGAATGATGTCCTAATTGTGAATCAGACAGGCATCCATAGCAACTCATCATATCTTTATCGTTATAGAGATCTCTGTCGGTTCCCATGTTGGAACCGCTACTGTTTACTGACATGATGGCCATCATTTACTATTTGGTCTTTTAAGACCTACTGTTTACTGTACTGCAATGCTAACGGATGTACCACATATGACTGTTATGACTGAATGACTGATATACTAAATCAACTGACTATTTTCAATACTGAAAGGGCATCCATTCTTAACCTCTTTACGCATTATGTTATTCACTGGGCTTTATCTCACTGTTTATATATATATATATATGTAGGTGTTCAGGCACCAGACCGTAGCTAGGAGCGTGGGTTAGACTCCCTTTTTTGTCAAAGCCAACTACTGTGCCTTACTGCAAGGTTCCGAGCCTGCCAGGTTATGGCTTAGGGGTGTTTTAATTTCCCCGTCTGTCTCTGTATCTATTTTGTAATAACTATATAGACTGATAGCACTGCACTATACAGTATTGTTTAATAGGGATTACGTCCCTGTTTTGATCGATTGTAAATATTGTACATACTGTTTTGTACTGTTCATGTATATGTGTATGGAAAGTCCTTTTTTTTTTCATACAAACTCACAGCTCATTGGACATTGTTTAATTACTGTATTGGCTTCCAGACCCACATACTACATATTCTTGTATTCTTTGTTAGCGGGCCTTTGGTAATCTCGGATTACTGGCCGATTACGGTGCTAAACCCATAGGGGCGGGTTTGGATCGTGACAGAGTGGTATCAGAGCGATACCTAACGACGAGTTATACCGCACACACGTGTCCAAATGAGCTATAGGTTGTCCTAGAAAAGTAATTAGGGCATCACATGAACATGAAAAGTGTGTGTGGACATGACATGAATATATGTGTTAAAATGTTTAAATGTTTAAGGTATGCAACTTCCTATGTTTATTATTACCATGTTGCATATAGTGAAAGTGAAATGGATAATGCAAATACTGCAAATGAACCCGAATCATCTGAAGCCAGAATGGCAAGACTAGAAAGAACTGTGGAACTATTAACTGAAGCCTTAAGGCAACAATAACAACAGAACCAACAGCCCCCACCTCCTCCTCCGGTACAGCCGGAACAGAATTTTAATGATGGGGATATAATTGCTCTTACCCAGAAGTTCAGCAAAATGAAACCGCCATCCTTTCAGGGAGGCCTTCAACCATTAAAGGCTGAAGCTTGGGTTCTTGAGACAGAAAAATTGTTTGAGGTGTTTCCGTGCTCTGAAGCACATAGTGTACTGTTACCTACCTTCACCTTACAAGAAGAAGCTAGAAGGTGGTGGATGCTAGTCCGTGACACCAATACAGTAGTGACTTGGGCTTAGTTTAAGGAGTCCTTCTTCGAAAAGTATTTCCCTCAGTGTGTCAGGGACATAAAAGTGACTGAATTTGAACAACTAAGACAGGGTACCATGTCCGTTGCTGAATATGAAACAAAGTTCACCGAGCTCGCTAGATATGCTACACACATGGTGGACACTGACTACAAGAAGGCCAGGAAGTTTGAAGGCGGCCTTAATGTCGCAATACTAGATAGAATAAATGTTTTAAAGCTATCGAACTATGTAAATTTCTTGACCGAGCACTAATGGCTGAGTCAAACATCGAGGCACTGAAACAAACTGAAACACCAGCGTCTGAGTGGCGTGGTAAAAGGTAGGGTTTTAAGTTCAAGAAAGGCAAGAACAACCTGATGAACAAAAAGCAAAATACAGGGTCAATGACTACTTCTAGTCAAGGGAACCGTTCAATACCGCCCTGTTTTGAATGTGGTAAGAACCATAAGGGAGTTTGTTACAAAATATCTGGAGCCTGTTACAAGTGTGGCAAGGTGGGCCACATGGTTAAAGACTGCCCCTCTGCTCCACAGACCAATAGTAAAGTTGCACCTAGCGCAGCAGCATCGACTGCTACACCAAAGCCTAACCCCAAAGCTACCGGGAAAGAGCCTATGAGGCAAGGCCGAGTGTTCGCACTAGTACCACGAGATGTGCAGAATACCGAGACCGTTGTGTCAGGCATTCTCTCTATTTGTACTCAAAATGCATATGTTCTGATTAATTTGGGGTCTACACATTCATATGTATCGCATGCTTTTTCGCGAAAATTGAGTAGACCATTAGAACCCATAAATTATTTGTTAGTTGTATCTTCACCTGTTGGGGGATCTATAACTTGTGCTTATATGTACCCTGCATATGAAATTATTGTTGGGGATATGCATCTGTATATTGATTTACTGCCTCTGAACATAGATCATTTTGATGTTATATTGGGGATGGACTAGTTAACGAAATGTCATGCTACCATAGACTGTGTAATGAAACAAGTAGTTTTCCATCCACCGGGTTTACCTGAATTTGTGTTTAATGGGGTTGGAGTAGTACCTCCTCCATATCTGATTTCCTCCATGAAAGCCTTTAAACTGATTAAGAAGGGGTGTAAAGGATATCTATGTTCTGTATTGACTGTACATACTGATGTTAAAACTGATGTGAACTGTATTCCTATAGTCAGAGAATTCTCAGATGTTTTTCCAGATGATCTGCCAGGGGATTTGAGTGACAAGGAGATTGAGTTCACCGTTGAGGTGATTCCGGGTACATAGCCAGTATCTAAAGCTCCTTACAGAATGGCTCCAACTGAACTGAAAGAATTGAAAGTGCAACTGCAAGAACTGTTAGACAAAAAGTTCATCAGGCCTAGTACTTCACTGTGGGGCGCACCTGTCCTATTTGTGAAAAAGAAGGACGGCTCACTGAGACTTTGCATTGACTACCGTGAACTGAACAAGGTAACTGTGAAAAATAAAAACCCATTGCCGCGTATTGATGACTTATTTGATCAGTTACAGGGTGCTCAAGTTTTCTCTAAGATTGATCTCAGATCCGGATATCATCAGTTGAAAGTTAAACCAGAGGACATAGACAAAACTATTTTTTGAACGAGGTATGGACATTACGAATTTTTAGTTATGCCTTTTGGAGTTACCAATGCACCTGCTGCATTTATGGACCTCATGAACAGAATCTTTAAACCATTCCTCGACAACTTTATTATTGCATTCATTGATAACATTCTAGTTTATTCTAAGACTAGAAAAGAACATGAACATCATCTGAGACTTGCCCTACAGACTTTAAGAGAACAGAAACTCTATGCTAAACTATCTAAATGTGAATTTTGGCTTGATCATATTATGTTTTTGGGACATGTTATTAGTAAAGATGGAATTTCAGTTGATCCACAGAAAATTGAAGCGGTAGTGAACTTGTCTAGACCAACAAACATTACAGAAATCCGAAGCTTTTTGGGATTGGCTGGATATTACAGAAGATTTGTCAAATATTTCTCCAAAATTGCCTTACCGTTGACTCAATTAACTCAGAAGGGGATATCATTTGACTGGACTGACCAAAGAGAATTAGCTTTCCAAGAGTTGAAAACTCGACTTGTGACTACACCGGTTCTTGCCGTGCCTTCAGGTACGGATGGTTTTACCATTTTTAGTGATGCTTCTCATAAGGGTTTGGGGTGTGTTTTAATGCAGAATGTGAGAGTAATGGCCTATGCTTCCCGACAATTGAGACCGCATGAAAAGAACTACCCGACTCATGATCTGGAATTTGCTGCAGTAGTATTTGCACTGAAAATCTAGCATCACTACCTTTATGGGACGACATGTGAAGTATATACTAACCACAAGAGTTTGAAATATTTCTTTACACAGAAGGAACTGAACATGAGATAGCGGAGATGGCTGGAATTGATAAAAGATTATGACCTACAAATTTTGTACCATTCGGGAAAAGCCAACACTATTGCCGATGCACTGAGTCGGAAATCGATTGGAAACTTAGACTGCTTGCTCACCGAGCAGAAAGAATTGCTTTGTGACCTTGAAAAATCTAAAATTGAAATTATTTTGCAAGAACAAAGTGGAACCTTAGCTGCTATTTCTGATCAACCAGCACTGATTGAAGAAATTAAAGAGAAACAGCAACATGATGACTTCTTAAAGAAGATAATCGAAGAAAGGGAATCTAAACCGAAACCGAACTTCAAATTTGAAAACAATGTACTGAAATTTCAGGGAAGACTGTGTGTACCGAATGACTCTGAACTGAAAAGAAGAATTCTGCAAGAGGGCCACAATTCAAAACTGTCTATTCACCCAGGGAACACGAAAATGTACCAAGACTTGAAATTGCATTTCTGGTGGCCAGGAATGAAGAAAGAAATTGCTAATTTTGTATCAAAATGTCTTCATTGCCAACAAGTCAAAGCGGAACACCAGCGACCCGCAGGCTTACTGCAACCCTTACCCATACCGGAGTGGAAATGGGAACATATCACCATGGATTTTATCGTGGGATTGCCTCACTCCAGTAAAGGTATGGACTCAATTTGGGTTATTGTTGATAGACTGACTAAATCTGCTTACTTCTTACCTGTCAAAACAATTTATAATGCAGACAGATTGGCTGTGAATTATATTGATGAAATTGTTAGACTGCATGGAGTGCCTGTGTCCATTGTTTCTGACAGAGACTCGAAGTTTACATCGAGATTCTGGCAAAGCTTACAGACTGCATTGGGTATTGAACTGAGACTGAGTAGTGCCTACCATCCTCAGACAGATGGTCAGTCAGAAAGGACCATCCAGACTCTAGAGGATTTACTGAGAATGTGTGTCCTTGATTTTCAAGGAAACTGGGAAAGCCATTTACCTTTAGCTGAATTCGCTTACAACAATAGTTATCATTCAAGTATTGGTACGGCACCTTTCGAGGCATTGTATGGCAGAAAATGTAGATCTCCGATTTGCTGGGTAGAAGTTAGAGATGGGCCTTTGCTTGGGCCCGAGATTGTATATGAAACGACTGAAAAAGTGAAACTGATACAACAGAGACTGAAAACCGCACAGAGCCGACAGAAAAGTTATGCAGATGTCAGAAGACGGGACAAAGAGTATGAAGTGGGTGATCACGTTTTTGTCAAAGTGACACCGATGAAGGCCAGACTCGTTTTGGAGTCAAAGGCAAGTTAGTGCTAAGATATGTCGAAAATGGAGCATATGCATAACGTCTTCCAGTGGTGTATCAAGTAGCGCTTCCTCGTGAAATGAAGCATATGCATAACGTCTTCCACATTTCTATGTTAGGGACTACCTCCGGGATCCTTTTCATGTAATAGAGCCTACTCGTGTAGTGCCGAGTAATGACTACACTTACGAGGAACGGCCTGTTCAGATTGTAAACAGACGGATCAAAAAGTTGAGAAACAAAGAGATTCTGTTGCTGAAAGTTGACTGGCAAGACCATGGTGGCGTGTATGCCACTTGGGAAAGGGAAGATGACATGGCTAAAAGATATCCTAAACTGTTTCCACTGAATCCTGTTTTCTTTTAGAATGAAGGTAACTCGAGTTTAGAGGACTAAACTCTTTTTAAGGAGGGGAGACTGTAACAACCCTCACCAATGTTTACCGATAAAATATTGATTTTTGCGAAACTGAGACTGATTATGATTGGTAATTGAACTGATTGAAATACTGAACCGACTGACTGAAATCTGAAACTAATTGATTGATTGTATTTGTTTAAATGCATTGTCTATCTGTTGACTATTTGATTATCTGTTCATGTTTTTATGTTTAACTGTGAATTGAAGGCCTTATCGGCGGCCGAACCAGAAATTGATTGATGTTTCATGATCATTAGAATTTATATGATTTTATGGTATATTTATCTGAAATGTGATTTAGTACGATTAAACTAGATTAAAATAAGTTAAATTGCATAGGTTGGACTAATTACCATAATGCCACTTAAGTGGTCCACTACCTAGACCTTTTTTAACTCACTACATTAGAAATAACACAATTTCATTAGCCATTTCCCTTGTTATTGCCAACTAGAGAGAGAGAGTAAGAGGAAAAGAGTGATTCAACTTGATTCATCTTGTTTTGCTTGTATATTGAGAAGATTGGGAGAGCTTGTGATCAATTGAGCTTCTAGACTTGTATTTGAGGACCTAGGTAAGGAATTTATCCTCTTAATTGTGTCTTTAAGTTGATTCTTGCATGGTTCTTGCCAAATTGAAGAGCTAAGTCATGAATTAGTTCTAACATGTTGAGTTGTAGCTCTAATTTTGCTTGCATGTGTACATTGAAGAGTTTTGAGGTTGTAAGTTCATCATTCCTCACATGCATGTTCATCTTTTGATCATAAACCATGATTTCATCTTGTTCTTGGAAGAATTGGCTTTTTAGAGCAAGTTTTGAAGCTTGAGAATTGTTTGAATTCATACATATTGCATATTCATCTTGCACATGAAAATTGGTTTCAAATTAGTATTGAATTAAATTACCCTCTGGCTTTGATTTTACAATTGGGCTTGAAATTATGTCAAATTATGAGTTTTGGAATGTTTTCTGGAAAATTGGCCCAAATGGATTGGTTTTAATGCGTCAAAGATTGAGTTTTGAGCTTGGGCTCAAATCTGGATTTTCCAGATTTTGGTCTTCCGCTCGAGCGGGGAAAGTTGCGCTCAAGCGTGGAATTCGAGCTCCCAGCATCTTGCACTGTTTTACAGTCCGCTCGAGCGGGGTAATTAGCGCTCGAGCGGTACCTTGTGTCTTATGCTCGAGCGACTATCGAGCACCCATCGAGCGTGATTTTCACACATCCAATACTTTTGCCCTGTTTTGCAGAACGTTCGAGCGGGAAATTCTACGCTCGAGCGGATACCTTTGTCTGCATTTATGCTCGAGCGGGGAAACCCACGCTCGAGCGGAACCTCTATTTTCTGAAAATTCTGAAAATGTTTTCTGAATGCATCTTTGCATCCTATCCCATCCTAGGCACTCGTAGGCCTAGTTTAAGACATCTTAATGAGGATATAGATGTAGAATCACACTGAGGCAAATTAGGGATTAAGTTTTTTTTTTTTTTCCCAACCGTGTAGCTCAGTGTGTGTTCAATCTATAACTGTGTAGGGTTGGCATCTGGGGACACGCTCTAGCTTACCTATAGCCCAGAACTCTGTGAGCAACAACTGTGTAAAGATATGTTCAAAAATGATTATCTTCTGAACAATTGAACTGTATTGTTTCTGAATTGTTACTGTTAACTGAATGAATGATGTCCTAATTCTGAACTGTATTATGGCATCCATAGCAACTACTGTTACCATTACTGCTACTGTTACAGAGATCTCTATCGGTTCCCATGTTGGAACCACTACTGTTTACTGACATGATGGCCATCATTTACTGTTCGGTCTTTTAAGACCTACTGTTTACTACACTGCTATGCTAACGGATGTACCACATATGGTATTATGGTGAATAGTGATATCTTGAATCAATCGTTTTCAATACTGAAAGGGCATCCATTCTTAACCTTTTTACGCATTATGTTATTCACTAGGCTTTAGCTCACTGTTTATATATATATACATATATATAGGTGTTCATGCACCAGACCGAAGCTAGGAGCGTGGGTTAGACTCCCTTTTTTGTCAAAGCCTACTACTGTGCCTCACTGCGAGGTTCCGAGCCGGCCAAGTTATGGCTTAGGGGTGTTTTAATTTCCCCGTCTGTCTCTGTATCTGTTTTGTAATAACTGTATGGACCGATAGCACTGCACTATAATGTACTGTTTAATACGGATTAGGTCCCTGTTCTGATCGATTGTAAATGTTGTACATATTGTTTTGTACTGTTCGTGTATATATGCATGGAAAGTCCTTTTTTTCATACAAACTCACAGCTCATTGGATATTGTTTAATTACTGTATTGGCTTCCGCCAGCCCCTGTACTCTGTATTACTGTATTACTATTAAGCAGGCCTTCAATAATCTCAGATTACTGGCTGGTTACGATCCTAAACCCATAGGCGCGGGTTTGGGTCGTGACAGAATGGCGGTGGCTTTTGAGTATTTCTCTGTGCCTTTGATTTATTGTATTAATCAGGACTTTCAAAATTTCGATGAAAATGACAAGGAAGAAATTCCTCTAATTTTGAAATATTTGCTTGAACAAGAGCAGGAAAGGTTTGTAAAACACCTGGTTGATGAAATCACTCAAATTAATGTTGGTACTGAGAAGGACCCGCAGCTGGTCCAGATCAGGTCCACATTGTCTTCGGAGGAGCGCGAGCGCTTAGTTGCTTTATTAAAAGATTTCGAAGATGTTTTCGCGTGGTCCTATGAAGGCATGCCTGGAATCGATCCTGAGATTGTACAGCACTGGATCCCTCTCGACCTGGAGGCTCGACCTGTCAAATAGAAACTCAGGAGGATCCGCCCAGATTGGGCACTCAAGATCAAAGAAGAGGTCACCAAGTAAATTGGCGCAGGGTTCCTGCTGGTATCTGAGTACCCGACTTGGCTAGCCAACATTGTTCTGGTGCCGAAGAAGGACGGCAAGATCCGGGTATGTGTGGACTTCAGAGATTTGAACAAAGCCAGTCCAAAGGAGGACTTTCCTCTGCCACATATCGATGAGTTAGTGGACTTCACTGCGGGGCATGCATTGCTCTCATTCATGGATGGCTTCTCAGGCTACAATCAGATATTAATGGCACCCAAAGACCGGGAGAAGACTGTTTTTACCACCCCGTGGGGAACCTATTGTTATAGGGTGATGCCATATGGGCTGAAGAATGTTGGAGCTACATATCAACGGGCTGCGACCACGATATTGCACGATGTGATTCACAAAGAGGTTGAGGTGTACGTGGACGATATGATTGTCAAGTCCAAGGAAAGAAAGGGCCACTACACCACCTTGCAAAAGTTCTTCCAAAGGATCAGAGAATTTCGGTTGCGGCTAAATCCTCAGAAATGTACGTTTGGTGTTACAACGGGGAAAATGCTGGGGTTCTTGATTACGCAGAGGGGCATCGAAGTTGACCCTACCAAAATCAAGGCCATCTTAGAAATGCCACCACCAAGGACTGAAAAGGAGGTGCGAGGCTTTCTGGGTAAAGTGTAATTCATAAGACGGTTTATTTCCAAATTAACCTTGACTTGTGAACCACTCTTTGGTCTCCTGAAGAAAGGAAAGAAATTCCAATGGGATGGCCGATGCCAAGCTGCTTTTGAACAGAATAAGTAATACTTACAGAACCCACCTGTGTTGTCACCACCAGAGCCGGGGAAACCGTTGATCTTGTATCTTTCAGTGACTGAAACTACAATGGGCTGCATGCTTGCACAGGAGTTTGAGGACAAAGTGGAGAGAGCTATCTACTATCTGAGCAAGAAGATGCTGGATTATGAGACCCGCTACACTCCGTTGGAAAAGGTTTGTTTGGCCTTGGTATGGCCTAATCGGAAGCTGCGGCACTACCTGTTAGCTCACTCTGTAATGTTGGTTTTGAGAGTAGATCCCATCAAATATCTCTTCGAGAAACCGGCACTTACGGGTAGGCTAGCTCGTTGGTTGCTTCTGCTTTCCGAATTCGATCTGACATATGTGACGCGAAGTCAGTAAAAGGGAGAGCGGTAAGAGAGTTCCTTGCTGATCAATCGGTTGAAGGGGATGAAGCAGTTGAGTACCTATTCCCAGACGAGGCTATTCTGCATGTCGAAGACGAAACTTGGACGATGTACTTTGACGGAGCGTCAAACCAATACGGGTACGGGATAGGAGTGTTGCTGATAGCACCCGACAATTCCTACATCCCTCTAGCCTTCAAACTCCAGTTCAAAGCCTCGAACAACGAGGCAGAATATGAGGCATGCATTGCTAGTTTGGAAGCAGCCCTAGAACTAGGGGCAAAATTGTTGGACGTCATCGGGGACTCGAACCTTGCTGTATCCCAAGCTAAGGGAGATTGGAAAGTTAAAGAAGAAAAAATGAGAATGTACCATCAGACCTTGGACTTACTGATTCCTCGGTTTAAGAAGCTAAACTTCGCTCATCTACTAAGAGAGAACAACTGGTTTGTTGATTCACTAGCAACTCTATCTTCCATGATAGACATCCCTTTTGGAGTCCGGATGCGTTCGATTATCATTGACAAGAAATTTGCGCCAGCCTACGAGCTGATTGCAGTCATAGAAGAGGGTCAAGATGAGAACCCCTGGTATTACGATGTTTGGAACTTCTTGGAAAAAGAGACGTATCCACCAGGGAAAATGCCAAAGATAAGAGGGCAATACGAAGAATGGCTGCTCAGTTCATCATCTGCGGGGGTAAATTGTACAAGAGAGGTCTTCCGGGAATGCATAAGTTGTGTGTTGATGCCAAAGAATCTAAGCGCCTGATGGAAGCCATCCATGGAAGGGAGTGCGGGGCGCACATGAACGGGGTAATGTTAGCCCGGAAGATCCTTAGACAGGGTTATTACTGGTCCACCTTGGCGGAGGATTGTATAGGCTTTGTCCATCGATGCCCCAAATGTCAGATCCATGCAAATCGCATGAACATTCTGCTGTCAAAGCTGTACAACATGACTTCGCCATGGCCGTTTTCAGTTTGGGGAATCGATGCGATCAGGGCTGTCACTCCGAAAGGGTCTAATGGGCATGAGTTTATCCTGGTTGCGATAGACTATTTTAGAAAGTGGGTTGAGGCCCAATCTTATGCGGTGTTGAAGGCTTCACATGTTGCAAAGTTCATCAGAAACAACATCATCTGTCGCTATGGGGTCTCGAACGGGATCATTTCAGATAATGGTTCCCACTTCAAGAAGGAGGTGATCGACTTGTTGGACAAGTACAATGTGGCTTTTCATAAGTCATCCACATATCGCCCGCAGACCAACAAAGCAGTTGAGGCCGCCAACAAGAACCTCAAACACATACTGTAGAAGATGGCGGAAACCTACTGGGACTGGCCAGACAAGCTGCCATTTACTCTGTGTGGTTACCAGACTTCAATAAGAACTTTTACCGGGGCGACTCCGTATTCATTAGTCTATGGGATGGAGGTCGTTCTACCTATTGAAGTTGAGGTTCCGTCTTTGCGAGTACTGGCCGAGTGTTAGATAGCTGAGGCAGATTGGCAGCAGAGCAGATTTGAGGAACTCATGCTCTTCGACGAGCGAAGGCTGAAAGCACTGTACCATGTTCAGGGTTATCAATGCAGAATTGCCAAGGCTTTCAACAAGAAGGTTAAGTCTAGGAATTTGAAGGAAGGGGATCTTGTGCTCAAAGACAACCGAGCTCCCATCCACGACCCTAGGGGCAAGTTCAGACCCAATTGGACCGGCCCTTACATCATCAAGTCTGTTTGGTTGGGTGGAGCTGTCGTCCTGATGGACCTAGATGGCCTAGAGTTCTCCCAGCCAATCAACATGGACAAGTTGAAGAAATATTTTCCCTCAGAGGCTCGCTAGGCCAAAAAACCCGAAAAGGCCACCTAGGCAAAATTTTATAGCACAAAAAATTTTGAAATTATAAAAACTGAGCTCGCAAGGTTGAAAACCCGCAAAGGGCGGCCTTGGCAAAAGTTAGAGCGCAAAATGAGAGTGTTAATACTCGAGTGAACCCAAGCCGAACTACGTAAGGCTTGATTCCCACCTTTGGGATACGTAGGCAACTTCATTCTGAAGTCCAGCCATAAACACTTCCTCAATCAACTTTGTCCATGTGATCATGCTTGGTCATCTTTGTCTATTCAGCATTCTGAGAGCTCGGTTGTAATCTCCAGTACAGTGCTATTTAGACTAGGGGCAACTTTCTAGTTGCTAGGATCTGGGGTTGCACATCTCAATGATAGATCTCAGGCGTGTCCAGTTCTGATCCACATCGAAAATGGTTTTGAAAAATTTAATAAAAGTTGATTTTGCTCAAATTAATCTTTTTACAACTTAGACCATTTTTGAACCCAAACGGAAAATTTTCAGTACCCACGACCTTTAATTTCATTGATTTCAATACAGAGTTCTCCTACTCTTGAATACAAATTGAAGTTGCTTTTTATTACATTCATAAAAGAAAACTTGAAAGTTCTAATTAAAGCAAATAAATCCGGGCAATAGTCAGGTGTTCCTGCGTCCCCTCTCAGAGCTGGTTGAAGCCTCTGATGCCAAAGTGGGCCTTTCATGTGCCTCTTCATTGAGCCAATCTAGGCACTCATCAAAGAGGGTGTAGCTGAAAGTGAGAGCGGGGGCTAGAAGCTCTCTCGTCCTCCATACTGCAGCATACCGGGCTAGCTGTGTGCCTCGGACCGGAAATGTAGCAGGGTACTCAATTCCCTCTTCTGGGCAAATCTGATCATGTCCGAACAAGCGCCGGAACCGAAATGGAAAGTAAAACACGCTGTGTGTCAAGCCTATCAACTGGATCCCGGGCTGACGGGTCATACTGTAACTCATTGCTGGCAGGTTAAGCCAAGGGTAGCGCCAAGCAATGCGGTCCGCAGACAAACTGCACATCCAGTTGTACGACCATCCCTCATCTGAAGTATCGACCAGACGTCGCCCGAAGAAATAGTTGCGAGCTGAATATGCCAGACAGGAGTCCACAATCTTCAATTTTTCCATCAACCATACCTGGGGAGGGATTGAAAAATGAGAGATTAAAGAATAAAGAGGTGTACGTTGAGTGAAAAAGTGAGCAGAGGGTTTTGACAGAAAAAAACTAAGCCTTAGGGCCGAGCGATGTGAGCAGTATATGTAAGATGGGGTGGGAAAAGTTACCTGCAATAGTAGTGGACTCCCTGCAAACCTAGTTGTCTCCTGGCGATGAAAAGCGTCTAAGCCCATCAATGTCTCGGCCAATGTCATGGCAATACAGCTTTTGCCCGCTTTTAGGCCCTCGGCGACCTCAATCAAACGAGTGCTAAACCCGCTGGAGCCTAGTGCAAGCAAGAAATGAGATAACATGTACAGGCAAAGTGCATGTCGTCGGTAACCCTGCCAATGATGGCCACCGCGGTCACCAGCATCAAAAAACCGACAAACCAAGCTTGGGATGTCCAGCTCCCCGTCGTGAATCAATGACCGAGCGTCATGTAAAGTGAGGCCACACATCCGTCCTAGGGCTTGGACATGGCCGAATCGGAGTTGAGGCAAGATTTCTTCATCACGCTTGGATTCCATTAAAGTTTGGAAGTCCTCGTAAGTAGGACACATTTCTTGACCGCAAAAGCTAAAGACATGTGTTACCGGATTCCAAAACCTTGCCGCGGCATAGAGGAACGAAAAACGCAGCGGGGTGCGACCCAACGGGAATAGCGCATTTATGCCGAAGCCTTGGAAATTCATCTTTTCTGAGCCATCCAAGTTGGCAATCCAATTTGTGAGATTCTGGGCAAGAATTGTTTCCATTCTGTGCAAAAACAGGGCTGAAATGAGCAAACTACGAAGCTGGGGCTTTTGGAGAAAATAAGGTGTGAGTGGAAGACAGGTGTCAACATTATGGTGGTTCTTGCCATTTTTGGCTGATCGGCCAAAAAGAGTGCCGACAGACCACCATATTTGGCCGATCGGCTAGTAATGATGGCCGGTGGCCATTTCTTGTGGCCGGTGGCCTCTCTCTTTGGCCGGTGGCCTTCCCTCTTATCCTCAGAGCTGTCCATCTCCTGACGATGCTGAGAACTTGTGATTGGTTCCACTTCCAGTGCCTTTGGTGATGATTTTGCGAAGTCACGCCTATTTGCTTATTGAGTTCTTGTACATTTGTTTATCGAGTTGTATTTCATCCTCTTTAATTTTTTGTTTTGCTTATCGAGTTGTATTTACATTTGGTTAACTTGTTAGGGTCTTTGTTTTCATTATCGAGTTGTTTTGTCGTTAATCGGTTCACTACCGGATTATTACGGTGCAAGTGCTGAATTTTCAAACAAAGTTCAATCTCATTTACATTGTTATATAGTGTGATGTGATACGATGCGATGCATAGAACGTACAAATGCAACATTTTTTTTTCAACAAAAAGCTTGTTTCATTCCATCATCTTTTCAAGTACATAGTTTTGAGGAAATCAAAAAAAAAAAAAAAAACCTGCCTGCGGCAGTACAATGTGCTCAAACTACCATTAAAAAGGAAAATAAAACAAAAAAGGAAAAAAGAAACAAAGTGTCTGAACAAGGCAAGCAAAAAAGAAAAGCAGCAAAGTCTCTGGATCAGCATCAAATGGTCTCAGGCACAGGAGTCGGTCCTGGCCCTCTTCCTGGACGAGGGTCCAAGATCACCACCACCATCTCCAAAGTCCGAATCTGAGTCACCTCCGACCTCGCCCTAGGAGAACTTCGCCTCCTCGTCAGAATCATCGGGGGACAGCTCTCGGGAACTGCTCTCAGCGTGGGTGTGCCTATGTCTGCCTCGCCTGTGGAATGTCATCCCCCGCCTGGCTCCCCCTCCTTCTCGAGCAAGAACAGATGGTCCAGCTGGAGCACCTCCCATGGCCAGAATCTGGAATGGAGCCTTAAAAGAACAAATGGTAAATGCATTAGTTGTGCTACGCAGTGCAAAGTATGAATGCCAAATATAGTGTGTGAGTACAGTGTATGAATGCAGTAAGCAATGTTGTGAGTAGTGTATGGTTATAGTGTGTCAGTGCCGTGAGTGTTGCGTATCAAGTGCCGTATCGATAGTACGATGCATCAGATTATTTATGAAACAGATTAGGAAGAGTTCAAGACTGCGGTTGAAAGAACTTATCGGGATGCTGTAGATGGTCAACAGGTCCATGCACCGCTGCAGCATCCCTACCACTGAGGCTGTCAACTCCAAGGACTAGTGAGTGTACTCGACAGAAGCCTGCAAAAGTGTTGAAGTCATTAGTATTCTGCGGAATATCAAATGAATTGAAATGACTAAATAGAATGCAAAGTATAGCAATACATACCAGGGCCGAGCCATAGACTCCAACAGGCTCATGATCAACTGGAGGAGGAGCGAAAGATATCTGATAAGTCTCCCCACCCTGCCCTCGGCATGTGGTCATCATGGGCAGTGCTGCCCACCCAGCTTCCTGCCCTCTCCGAGACCCAGTCCTGCCTCGAGCCTGAGGTGCCCGTGATGCTCCTGCTCTCGTCGCTGGCGCTGCTGGTCTCTCTCTCTCAACTCGGCCAGCACCGGTTAGAGGCCGTATAATATAGGTCTGGACGTACTCCGTATAGTCGCCCTTGCCTATAAAGTGCTCATAGCCCCAGCTGATAGTGTAACTCTCCATCTCTGCTAAGGTGTACCTCCCGGTGTACCTCATGTGGGTAGGAGGATTCGCTGGAACTCGCTACTTTGGCACGCCCAAGGTCTGCCGCAAGAAGCACTCCCCGAAGTACCAAACACGACAGACCGGGCCCTCCAGCAGAACCCTCAATCGGGCAGTCTCATGAGCGCCCTCATATCGATCCCTCACCGCATCAGGCAACACCGCCCAC
Organism: Camellia lanceoleosa; assembly: GCA_025200525.1. Lineage (NCBI taxonomy): Eukaryota > Viridiplantae > Streptophyta > Magnoliopsida > Ericales > Theaceae > Camellia > Camellia lanceoleosa. Next base: position 53,632,598 of record CM045761.1, on the reverse strand, counting down.
GCCTGCCAGGTGATCTGCAAATGGCAGGATATATAGTTTGTTATCTGTTATTGAAACTACATTGTAAAGCACAGCTTAAATGAACTATAAAGTTTAACATACCTCGGCTGCAGTGATGGTGTCATGAAGGACTCCCGTGGCCTCCGCTCGCATCTCACGTCGAAGTGGTGGGAAAATGGGACCATGGGGGGGCATCTCCTCGTCTGGTACCGAGGCAAGCCTAGGGAAGTAGGCATATACCCACAACTACGAAGTGTAATAGAGAAAACATCAGTATGCTTATCAAATAAAGCAGAATGCAGAATGAAGCAGAAATCACAGAACAGTGTGTGCAGCATACAGTCAGTTGGCAGCAGATTGCGCAGAGTGTACAGTGTGTGCAGTATACAGTCAGTGAAAAGCAGATTACATGTGTGCCGTGTGTGCAGTGTACAACCAGTATGAAGCAGACTACGTGCGCGCAGTGTATAGAATACAGATAATGAAAAGTAGAATTGAAAAGGGCAGAAAGAGAATGTGTGCCTCCCTGTAGACGTCCCCGAGGGCCTCACGCTACAGCTCAGACTCAAATTGTCACGATTCTTAATCTGAACCAAAGAGTCTAAATCCGGCAAATCGTTTTGAGAAAACAAAGTTTTAGAAAAGAAGTGCCAAACATGGACTGCTTTGCCAGATACAGAGTCGCCACCTAAATATTTTTTTATGGGGGAATTTAGGAAACCCTGACTCGGTGCCTAAGGCCACGTGTCCATCATCACCAAAGTTGCCTCGGCTCGGGAACTTAGGTACAGTTGGGGAAGGTCAGCTATGAGCAACCCCTCTCACCCACCCCGAAGATCGGCCTCTACTAACCATGATTACTTGTTTTGAAAACATTATGCATTCTTATTCCGGTTATTAGCCTAGATTTACTACATTATGCGCGCAACAAACAAGTATAGACCAAATCGCCTAAATTGGAACAAAACATTGCATGTTTGTTTTGAAAATGGTTTGCTACTCATAAGTAGGCTAAAATGCAGGTTTTGCCACCCTCGAGTGGGCTTTTAGAAAGGATGGTTTTGCCACTATCCAGTGGACTTAAAACTCACAGTTTTAATGTATTATTCCAATTCAGGTAATTCAACGTCCATCCACAGGCATTCAAGTAGTTATATCACATAAGCAAATAGCCTCATGGTAAGCATACTGTCATGGAAACACTCACACGCATGCAAGGATGCTAAAGCAAAAGAACTTACAGAGTACTCCGAGCCAAAACAGAAACTAGTTAGTAATCATATGCATGATCCTAGTTCATGTTAAAATGGTTAATGCAACACATGCAAAATGCAACTACAATAGGCTCGGCTATTCTAAGATGGTATATGATGATGCTACAGCTAACACGTATTCAACTTGGAATTGAAATACAATGCAGTTAGTATGATGCGCCGAGCCCCGTGCATGCAATACTGATGAATGGATGCAAACATGCTATCATGAGTGTGCTAATTGAAACATGCCCTAAACTAACCATCGAAAGCTAGTAAATAAACGGGAAGAAAGACGTGAGGTTGGAAGACATGCGCACACTCACACACACTTATTACACAATTGCCCTCGCTCGGAGGGTCCGAATAAATATTACAAAACAAATAAATAATTAACTACTCTAGCTAATTAAATATTACAGAACTCCTATTTGATTAACAAATTAAATGCAGAGTTAAAATGGCCACATCGCCGTCTTCAAAATATTTGGATGATGCATGCTTGACTCGCACTGCCCGGAAACTCGCTGCCATAGCATTGCTGCCTCTGTTTACACTGCCTAGCTCCTCTGAAGACAACAAAAATTTTAGGGTTGCTTCTTCGAATGTTGTGGAGCACCACCGGCTGAGGGAATTGGCCACCGGCCATGGAGAATGATCACCGGCCACAAATGATTCCATTGGCCACTCACGGATGGCCGGTCGACACTGCAGATGGCCGGCCGGCCAAATCTTCCTGCAGGATCCTGCAGTTGACAGCAGCAGAGGGCAAGCAGTGTATGGCATCGAATTTTCAAGCAAATGTAAGCATGATCATACTCCCTATCATGCAATGGACTCAAGGGAGCATGGCCCTCGACCCTCGGGCCATCAATTATGCATGATGGCCTAAGAGGCCAAGTTTGCCATTCAATGTAAATGCATGCAACAATCAAATGAAAGCTAATGCCTTATCATATTGAGATCAAAGGCATCAGTGACCGAGGATTGAGACATGTTTCATCACTTTGAGTACAAACACCCCTCAATCCTCATGCTTAGTTTGACACCCCAAACCAAGACATGCAATGCATGTATGCAATGTTCGATGCTAAGTGATGCAACACATGTAATGCAAGGTGAACATGTTAGGCTAATGCAACATGACACTTCCTAACCATGCAAGCTAAACTAAATGCAATGTGGTGATGTCAAGCATACAATGAGATTATGTGATGCAACTTAACTAAAAAAGGTGCAAACATGCGAATAAGATATAATGCAAGCATGCTCCTAATGTAATGCAACATGCTCATGCAAAGGTAGATTTAAATGACACAGGGGTAGACCTCAGCCCACCTCAAAATAGTGACCAAAAGTGGTGCGAGAGGGCACAAATCATGTGTGCAAGCATGCACACATCAAAGTTCATTACTTAAGCATGAAAGAGGACAACTCTAAGCACACATCAAAGCAATATACTTGGACATTAAACACTCATATTAAATCATGAAAAGCATGCAAAAGGGGACCCTAAAACATGTTAGGGAATGGATGTGAAAAGAGGAGCATTCAAGGCCTCCAAAGGGGGGGTTCTACCCCAACCACCCCAACCACTCATGGCATGAACTAAACAACCCAAGACAGAGTTTCAACATGCAAAATGAGCCCCCCAAAACCCACTGATATGGCAGCCCAAGTGACTCAAACACATAGGTATGTACAATGCTCATTTCAAGGCACAACAAAGCCACTCTTCAAGGCATGAAAGAGGTGATAAATGTGATCATACAAGCATGATTTATGGACTGAAATAGCATGGAAAATGACTCCAACTCACTGAAACATTCCAATTCAAGCATGCTCATGACTCACATCCTTAAGGCTTACAAGCCAAAATGCAAAGAGGCTACCCTAAACATGGCAAATATGATTAAACCAGCACCTAACAGTCCTTGAGCATGGCAAGATAAGGCTAAAATCTTCATGAAGCTAGGCTATAACACACAAGAATCATGGCCTAAATGCATGGCACATTTCTGGGCAAAATGAGGGAATTGAAAGCAAGTGCACTATACATGAAAAGGGCCACAAATTCGACCAAAGACAGAGGCAATATGTGACCAAATAATACCTAAAAAGCTCTGAAATGGAGCCAAGAACAACTACTCATGCATGCTACCATTAGGAACCAAAAACATGCACAAATGAGAGACCAAGGGAGAGGGGTGTCCCTCCCCTATGCAAGACCTCACACCTCCTTCTTCACCACTGACAATCCACTGGATTTCAGTGGTGAGAAGGCCAACACACAATCGTAATCAAAGCTTAGCAAAGAGAGCACTAAAAGGGCCAAACAAAGCCTAAGAGGGGGAGGTCGACCCCCAACACCAAAATTGCCTTAATGAAACATCTTAAGCATGCAAAAATAAGACTTTTTTCAGTTATACATAACGTCTAAAACAATAAGCAAGATAGGCAAAAGTCTAGTGCAAGATTGGGGAATCTAAAGTAGAAAGGTTACCCTTGAAGAACCCTTGATGAACAGCAGGTGTAGCCTCCTTCCTTTGGTCAAAACCAGTCCAAAAACTCAAAAACAAACCCTCCAAGCCTCTCAAGGTTGAAGCAAGGTGTGATGGTGTGTGTCTTAGTGCAAAACTAAGGTCAAAACACACTTTTAGGCCACAAAAGACACACAAAAGACACACAAAAGAGGAGAGAGAGGGAAATATATATATATATAGAGAGAGAGAGTGTGTGTGATGTATATCAGAATATATGTATAAGCTCTGGTTTTTTTTGTTCAACCCTCAACAATGGAGGAGAGGGGCTCTATATATAGACAAAACAAAGGTTTGAAGCTTCTCAAAGAAGCTAAACAAGAAAAGGGTCGAAGAGAGCAAGGGGGGCAAGGCTTCCGGAGGAAGCTAGGACAGTTGGCAAGCTTCTTGAGGAAGCTAAGACAAAGGTCCAAGCTTCCTCAAGAAGCTAGACCAAAAGGGTACAAAAGGGGGAAAACAGCTACATGCATGCCCCGGGGCAGGGTTAGTGCATTCCAGCTGGCATAGCTGGTATGCACCATGCCTGAAAAAGGCAAAAAACTGATACCGGCCAGAAAAGGAGGCCATCGGCCAAACAGATTGCCGACCGGCCACACTGAATGCCGACCGGCCAATGGTATACTTCACCAATGGCCAGTAGCCTCAACATATGGCCGGTGGCCTCAAGCCACGGCTGGTGGGTTGCAGGGGTAGCTAAAAAGTTACCCCGTACCCTTAGAAACAAAAACACAAATGTTTGGTGCAAAACCGAACACGAAACAGTCGAGTTGAGAGATCCTGAGGCAAGGCGCGTAGTCGAGACCTCCGGGAACTCAAAACGAAACACGGACATGAGTAATCACTGAGTGTTCGAGCGGTGACGTCCAAGTCTTGAGGACGGTCAAAAATGGGGGGTCTACAGTTGCCCCTCTTTGACAGAACTCGAAAGTCATAACAGTGACGGGAGTGATTGTCAAGGCCCGGAGACGACCCATTTTTGACAAGGCCGAAGACTTGGACAAAGCAAACATGCTGCAGACAAAGATATGCACCCGAAGGCTGGGGCAAAATGCAAGACAATGCACAAAGCCAAGCACAGCTTATGATCATGCAAAGAAAGCTGTAACGAAGCATAACACGCGACAGTTCTAGGCTAGCATACACCAAACTACACTACAATGCAGTGAGAGTGTACGAGAATCATGTAATTCTCACTACGTTTCACGCGGAGAATACAATACCTGTGCGGTTCGTTTGGTTGCGCCAACTTCAAATGAACCGTACATACAATATCGTGCATGAGAAAGAAAGAAGACTTAACAGGTACAATATTGTTAGCAACATGCATATTAATGTAATTGAAAGTACGCGACAACGCAAAGCAACTGGGAAGCATAACAATGCTGTGAAGGCACAAACATATGTAAGTAAAGGGCACGCAACAACGTGCACAATGTGTATGAAGGAATTTGAATACATGTAAGTAAAGCATAACGCAACAACGTATGCAACACGTATAAAAGGAATTTGAACACATATAAGTAAAGCAATGCACGCATGCACGCAATGTGTATAAAAGGAGTTTGAACACATATAAGTAAAGCAATGCACGCAGGCAGGCAATGTGTATAAAAGGAATTTGAACACATATAAGTAAAGCAATACACGCATGCACGCAATGTGTATAAAAGGAATTTGAACACATAGAAGCAAAGCAATGCACGGATGCACGCAATGTGTATAAGAGGAATTTGAACACATATAAGCAAAGCAATGCACGCATGCACGCAATGTGTATAAAAGGAATTTCAACACATATAAGTAAAGCAATGCACGCATGTACGCAACGTGTATAAGAGGAATTTGAACACATATAAGTAAAGCAATGCATGCATTCACGCAATGTGTATAAGAGGAATTTGAACACATATAAGTAAAGCAATGCACGCATACACACAATGTGTATAAAAAACTTGAAGTATAGTAAAGGCAAGCTATTCATGATGTTGAAATGCAAAGCACTGCAACACAGAATGATTGAAGTGATTCGTGGAGTTCACAAGATACATAATGGGTACGAGAAGGGAAGTTCCTCGTACGTATGGAACATCGCTTATAGCAGACACAACTTGAGGTCAACTCAGAGGTCAATGCGTGTTCTGAATGTGTATTTCCTTGCACTGCCTCGAGAAATGACGGTGCCAAACCATGCAATTGATCCAAACAAGGGTGCGAGAGATGTATTGACCACAAGGGAGGGGCTACCGGTATCAACCCTGATACGTTGTTGCCTTGCTCCTTCTTTTCGCTTTACTTTCCTTTTTATTGGTAGTTTAAGCACATTGCACTGCCTCAGGCAGATTTTATTTTAAAAAAAACTGTGTATGTTTGCAAAATACATGATGGAAATGAAACTGCTATTTTGTTCAAAATGTGTTGCATTTGTACGTCCTATGCATTGCATCGCATGGCATCACATAACAATGTGAATGAAATTCGTTTGAAAATACAGCATTCACATTGTAATAATCAGGTAGTGAACCAAATTTACAACTCGATAAGCAAAACAGAGAGACTCGACATAACCAACCAAGTGCGAGTACAACTCGATAAGCAAATCAAAGACTCAATGAGAGTGAAATATAACTCGATATGCAAATGTACAACAACTCGATAAGCAAATAGGCGTGACTCTGCAAGAATAAATCACCGGAGGGCATTGGAAGTGATGGCATTCCCCAATCCTCAGCATAAACAGCTCAGAGAAGGAAGAAGAAGACCACCGGCTAGGGGTAAGCGTCTTCGGCCATGAGAAATGGCCATCGGCCAACACCTTTGATTAATCGGCCAAAAGTGGTGGTCGGTCGGCACTATATTTGGTCGGCCGGCCATGAATTACCAAAACCAGCAGAATGCTGACATCTGTCCCCCACTCAACCTTATCTTCAACAAAAAGGCCTCAGCTTCGTGGTTCTCCTCAATTCACCACTGATTTTCCGCAAATGGAAGCGCTTCTTGCCCAAAATCTCACAACTTGGATTAACAACTTGGATGGCTCGGAAAAGCTAACTTTCTGGGGTTTCGGAATAAACGCACTATTCACTTTGAGTCGTACCCCGCTGCACTTTCTGTTTCCCCACTCTACGGTAAGGTTTTGGAATCCGGTGACACATGTTTTTAGCTTTGGCAGGCAAGAGGTATGTCGTACCTTTAAGGATTTCAAAGCTTTAATGGAGTCCGAGCGTAACGAAGAGATCCTGCCCCAACTTCGTTTTGGCCATGCCCAAGCCTTAGGACAAATGTGTGGGCTCTCAATACCCGACGCTCGATCTTTGATTTGTGACGGGATGCTAGATATTCCGAGTTTGATTTGCCGTTTTTTTGATACCGGTGACCACGGTGACTATCATTGGCAAGGTTTTCAGCAACACGCACTTTGCTTGTGCATGCTATCTCATTTCTTACTTGCCTCCGGCTCCGGAGGATGTAGTGTTCGGTGGATCGAGGTTGCCCAAGGTTTGAAGGAGGGTAAGAGTTGCATCGCCATGACTCTGGCTGAGACGTTGATAGGCTTGGATGCTTTCTATCGTTGCGAAATGACCAAATTGGCGGGGAGTCCACTACTACTGCAGGTAAAGTTTCCCACCCAACCTCTCGTATGTATTGCTCACATCACTCAGCCCTCAGGCTCGGTTTTTCTCTCAAAACCCTTTTCTTACTTTTCTCTCATCGTACATCTCTCTATTCTTTATTCTCTCATTTTTCATCTCTCCCCAGGTATGGTTGATGGACAGGTTGCAGGTTGTGGACTCTTACCCAACATACTCAGCCCGCGGTTACTTCTTCAGACAATGCCTAGTCGATGCCCTTGATGAGGGTTGGTGGTTTGACTGGATGTATAGCTTGTCCGCGGATCGCAATGCTTGGCGATGTCCTTGGCTTCATCTACCAGCAATGAGCTACAGCATGACCCGCCAACCTGGGATTCAGCTGATTGGCTTGACTCACTGTGTCTTCTATTTTCTATTTCGGATCCGGCGTTAGTTTGGTCATGACCAGACTTGTCCACCAGAAGAGATAGAATATCCAGCTGCATTCCCGATCCGAGGCGCACAACTTGCCCGGTATACAATAGCATGGAGAACTAGGGAGTTCCTGGCCCCCGCTCCCACTTTCAGTTGCACTTTGTCTAATGAGTGCTTGGATTGGCTTAATGAAGAGGCACAGGTCAGGCCCAGCTTGGCATCAGAGGCTTCGAGCAGCTCTGGGAGGGGGCGCAGGAACTCCTGACTTATCTATGCCCCGGATTTATTGCTTTATTTGTACTTTCAAGTTTTCCCTTATGAATGTAATAAAAAGCAACTTCAATTTGTATGCAAGAGCAGGAGAACTCTATATTGAAATCAATGAAATTGAAGGTTGTGGTACTGAAAGTTTCCTATTTTGGTCCAGAAATGGTCTTAGTTGTAAAAAGATTACTTTGAACAAAGTCAACTTTTATTAAAACTTTTCAAAACCATTTTCAGTATGGATCATAATTGGACACGCCTGAGATTTGTCACTGAGATGCACAATCCCGAATCACAGCAACCAGAAAGTTGCCCCTAGTTTGAATAGCACTGCACCTGAGATTATAATCGAATTCTTGAATGCTGAATAGACAAAGATGACTGAGCTGATAAAATGGACAAAGTTGATTGGGGAAAAGTTTATGGCTGAACTCCAGGATGAAGTTGCCTACATATCCCAAATATGGGAATTAAGCCTTACGTAGTTCAGGCTTGGGTTAACTCGAGTATTTTCATTCTCCTTTTACACTCTAACTTTTGCTAGGGCCGCCCTTTGCGGGTTTTCAACCTTGCAAGCTCAGTTTTTATAATTTCAAATTTTTCGTGCTCTAACTTTTGCCTAGGTCGCCCTTTCGGCCTAGCGAGCCTCTCAGGGGTAATATTTCTTCAACTTGTCCATGTTGATCGGTTGTGAGAACTCTAGGCCATCTAGGTCCATCAGAACGACAACTCTACCCGACCAAATAGACTTGATGATGTAGGGGCCGGTCCAATTGGGCTTAAACTTGCCCCTTGGGTCGTGGATGGGAGCTCGGTTGTCCTTGAGTACTAAATCCCCTTCCTTTAGATTCCTGGACTTAACTTTCTTGTTGAAAGCCCGGGCAATTCTGCGCTGATAACCTTGAACATGGTACAGTGCTTTCAATCTCCTCTCGTCAAAGAGCACGAGTTCTTCAAATCTGCTCTGTTACCAATCTGCTTCGGCTATCTGACACTCGGCCAATACTCGCAAAGACGGAACCTCAATTTTGATAGGAAGAATGGCATCCATCCCATAGACTAATGAATACGGAGTCGCCCCAGTAGAAGTTCTTATTGAAGTCTGGTAGCCCCACAGAGCAAAAGGTAACTTATCTGGCCAATCCCGGTAGGTTTCCACCATCTTCTGCAGTATGTGCTTCATGTTCTTGTTGGCGGCCTCGACCGCTCCATTGGTTTGCGACCGGTATGTGGATGACTTATGAAAAGCAACGTTGTATTTTTCCAACAAGTCAATCACTTCCTTCTTGAAGTGGGAACCGTTATCTGAAATTATCTCATTTGGGACTCTGTAACGACAGATGATGTTGTTTCTGATAAACTTTGCAACATACGAAGCCTTCAACACCGTATAAGATTGAGCCTCGACCCACTTTGTAAAGTAATCTATCGCGACCAAGATGAACTCATGCCCATTCGACCGTTTTGGAGTAACAGCCCCGATCACATCGATTCCCCAAACTGAAAATGGCCATGGCGAAGTCATGTGGTACAGCTTCGATGGCGGGATGTTCATGCGGTTTGCATGAATTTGACATTTGTGGCATCGCCGAACAAAACCGATACAATCCTCCTCCATGGTAGACCAGTAGTAACCTTGTCTGAGGATCTTCCGAGCCAACATTACTCCATTCATATGTGCACCGCATTCTCCCCTATGGATGGCCTCCATCAGGCACTTCGACTCTTCAGCCTCTACACACAACTTATGCATCCCCAAATGACCTCTCTTATACAGCTTACTGCCGTAGATGATGAACTGAACAGCCATTCTTCTGATTGCCCTTTTATCTTTGGCATTTGCCCCTAGTGGATACGTCTCTTTCTCCAAGAAGTTCCAAATGTTGTAATACCTGGGGTTGTCGTCCTGAACCTCACCTATGACAGCAATTGATTCATACGCCGGCACGAACTTCTAGTCAATGATGACTGGACGCATCTGGACTCCAAACGGGATGTCTATCATGAAAGATAGAGTTGCTAGTGAATCTGCGAACCTGATGTTCTCTCTTGCTAGATGAGCAAAGTTTAGCTTTTCAAACCGATGAATTAACAAATCCAAGGTCTGGTGGTACATTATCATCTTTTCTTCTTTGACTTTCCAATCTCCTTTTGCTTGAGACACAACAAGGTTCGAGTCCCCAATGACGTCCAACCATTTTGCCCCTAGTTCCAGGGCTGCTTCTAGACCGGCAATGCATGCCTCATATTTTGCTTCGTTGTTCGAGACTATGAACCGGAGTTTGAATGCTAGAGGAATACGGGAGTTGTCAGGTGCTATCAACAACACTCCTATCCTATACCCGTACTGGTTTGACGCTCCGTCAAAGTACATCGTCCAAGTTTCATCTTTGAGGTGCAAAATGGCCCCATCTGGGAATAAGTACTCAACTGCTTCACCCCCTTCCACTGGATGATCGGCTAAGAATTCTGCGACTGCTCTTCCCTTGACTGACTTGCGTGTCACATATTTCAGATCGAATTCGGAAAGCAACAGCAACCAACGACCTAGCCTACCCGTAAGTGCCGGTTTCTTGAAAAGATATTTGATAGGATCCAGTCGTGAAACCAACATTACGGAGTGAGCTAACAGGTAGTGCCGCAGCTTCCTGGTAGCCCATACCAAGGCTAAGTAAGCCTCTCCAACGGTGTGTAGTGAGTTTCATACTCAAGCATCTTCTTGCTCAGATAGTAGATGGCCCTCTCTACCTTGTCCTCTGATTCTTGTGCGAGCATACAGCCCATTGTAGTTTCAGTTGCTGAAAGGTACAATATCAACGGTCTCCCTAGTTTTGGTGGCGACAACACGGGTGGGTTCTGTAAATATTTCTTGATTTGTTCAAAAGCAGCTTGGCATCGGCCGTCCCATTGGAATTTCTTTCCTTTTTCCAGGAGACCAAAAAGTGGTTCACAAGTCAAGGTTAATTTTGAGATAAATCGTCTTATGAATTGCACTTTACCCAGAAAGCCTTGCACCTCCTTTTCAGTCATTGGTGGTGGCATTTCTAAGATGGCCTTGATTTTGGAAGGGTCGACTTCGATGCCCCTTTGTGTAATTAGAAACCCCAACATTTTCCCTGCTGTAACACTGAACATACACTTTTGAGGATTCAGCCGCAACCGGAATTCTCTGATCCTTTGAAAGAACTTTTGCAAGGCGGTGTAGCGGCCCTCTCTTTTTTTGGACTTAACAATCATGTCGTCCACATACACCTCAACCTCTTTGTGGATCATGTCATGCAATATCGTAGTCGCGGCCCGTTGATATGTAGCTCCAGCGTTCTTCAATCCAAACGGCATTACTCTGTAGTAATAGGTCCCCCGCGGCGTGGTGAAAGCAGTCTTTTCCCGGTCTTCAGGTGCCATCACTATCTGATTGTAGCCTGAGAAGCCATCCATAAATGAAAGCAAAGCATGCCCCGCTATGAAATCCACCAACTCATCAATATGTGGCAAGGGAAAGTCATCCTTCGGACTGGCTCTATTCAAGTCCCTGAAATCCACACATACCCGGATTCTGCCATCTTTCTTCGGCACTGGAACAATGTTGGCCAACCAAGTCAGGTATTCGGATACCAGCAAGAAGCCTGCCTCGATTTTCTTAGTGGCCTCTTCCTTAATCTTGACAGCCCAGTCAGGACAGATCCTTCTGAGTTTCTGTTTGACAGGTCGGGCCTCGGGGTCAAGAGGGATCCGGTGCTATACAATATCAGGATCGATTCCAGGCATGTCTTCGTAGGACCACGCGAAAACATCTTTGAAATCTTTTAATAAAACGACTAAGCGCTTGCGTTCCTCCGAAGACAACGTGGACCCGATCTGGACCAGGTGGTGGTCCTTCTCAGTACCAATATTCACAATAGTGATTTCATCCATTAAGGGTTTAACAAATCTTTCCTGCTCTTGATCAATTAATCGTTGCAAAACCGGAGGAATTTCTTCCTCGTCATTTTTGTCAAAATTTTGAAAGTCCTGATTCAAGCAATATATCAAAGGCACACAAAAGTACTCAGAAACCATATCCATATCATTCTCATTATGTACTTCCAAATCGTCCGATTCTTCTGTTACAACAAACTCAAAAGAGAAGAAAAAAAACGACCTGGATAGGACTGTGGCATCCGGGTTATCACCCCCAGGAATACCGGACTCAGACTCAGTTGAGTTGGAACCTGATTCCGACTCACAAGACTCAGTGGAATCAGATTCCGGCTCACTACCTGACCCGGTGCTGCTTGACAAAAATCCCTCCTCGTATTGCCAAATGAGAGAGGGTGCGATGGATGCTTCCAAAATATTTGATGGTAGGCCCGCAGCCGTTTCATTCCTAATCATGGACACCGAGAAGTTATCCCCCAAGCACTTCTGTACAATCCGAGGATCTGAAAGTAGACATGCCAGTGCTACCCCCATTTCAATCTCGATGTCCTCAGACTCCATTTCCTTGCTCTGTTCAACCTCAACTGTCGGGTCTGCCTGCTCTTCGGCAACATCATCGCCAGGTAATTGCAAGTCGAAGAAGATCTCGAACCCCGTCACACGCCTCCTCTCGGCATTCAACCACGGCTCTGGAAAGCCACAGAATGAAAAGTCCTCCCCCTCCCGGACAAAGCGTCCATTTAGGGTACCCTGAATGGGCCTATGCATTAGCTCAAAAGGCTTCCCAGCATGCTTCGCTCTAGCTCTCCCAGCCATTTCCTTTCCCTTTCTTACCCAATCCTCCTTGGTGGGCAGATAACCCAAGCCAAAGGTGTGTAGGTTGTGTGGCACCTCGGCTAGTGCTGCGACGCCCTTTCGGCCACTCTTTCCCAATCCCATCCCGGGGATGTGTTGGAGCTTGTTCATGAGGTATACTGCCTGAGCACTGACATATATCCCTTCGTTAGTAGCCATGATGTTCTGTATAACCCGAGCCTTAGCCAGAGCAAAACATGATATGAACATATCCTCCATGCCGTGCTCAATTTCTAGAACAGGCATAGATACCTCCGGCGGTGGATGAATCGATGAATTTCCAAAAACAATGGCTGCTCCCTTCCCATAGGGGTATTTCACCATTTGATACAAGGTGGAGGACACCGCCTTTACCTGATGCAGCCACGGCCGCCCCAAAAGCAGGTTGAAAGTTGCTGGAACTTCTAAGACATGGAAACCTATCTCATGCTATCCGGGCCCAACTTTAGTATGAATTTTTACCGTCCCCATGACTTCTCTGCTTGTGTTGTCGTATGCCCTAATCACCTGGGCTATTGGTACAAAGTCCGCAGTCTTCAAACCGATTGCATACGCTGTCCTAGCTAGGCAGACGTTGATGGTCGATCCGGTATCAACAAGAACCACCGGTATCCATTTATTCTTACACTCCACTGAGATGTAGAGTGGCTTGTTGTGGTTTGCCCCCTCGGGTGGCAATTCTTTGTCGGAAAAGGTTAGCGTCGGGGTAGCTCCTCCCGGAAAGACTAATCTCACCAGCTGTTCTGGCGTGGTTTTTATTGAAAGCTTGGCCTTGTCCATGGCCGATAAGACAGCCTGTCTGTGCACTCGTGATTCCATAAGCAGTCCCCAGATGGAGATGTCTGCTTGTATCTTTTTTAACTGTTTGAGCACGGCCTCCTCTTCAAGTTGTTTCTCCTTTTGTTTCTCAGTCTCCCTGTCTTTCCCAGAAGCCTCTGGTTGATCTAGGTGCGGGGGTTTGAAGTACTGCCCACTCCTTGTCATATGGTCGACTTCTCCAATGTACCAGGTGTCGTCGAGTTGGCTGTTCCCCCAATCTTCATCCGTGTGGGTAACACATAAATCATCGTCCTCCCACCACATTCCATCCACAGCCGACAGACACCTGTCCGGTTCTGGTATGACTGTTCTCGTACTCGCGGTAACTTCCACCCCTATGCTTGCAGCATTCTCTGTTTTTGTGTTCATGGCAGTTTCAGTCCCCACATGGGCCTTTGCCTTCCTGATTCTCTCAGAATCTTCAAATCTTTCCTGTTCTGACTGTGTCAATACAACTTGCTGTTCAATAATTCCTGTGTTCAAAATGCTCCAATTATGAGCGAAATTCTTAACACCGGCGCTCTCTGTCGACGTACTCTGTTCTTCGGCCCTTCCAGCCATCACCGATATTCCTGCCCCTGCCGGGCCCTGTTCTGGTTGGCATTCCTCTACCACATCCGGTTGATCATCCAACCAGCCAGTAACCTCTGCCGATTCCTCATAATTGAACTAGTTGACTGCTGCGTCCCCTGGATCTTGGTCACAAAGCTAGAGATTGGCAAGGTCCTCTTCCACAGCCGTAAAATTATCTGTCCTCTATCCCAAACCATCCTTCTGGATCACACACAACTCTCCCCCTATTGGCAATTCCACATCTGGCCCATTCTGGCCTACTGACGAAATGTAGTCGCTCGGACTGTACACTTTCTCAACAGAACTCCCAGATTTCTCAAACTCTGGCTCAACAACCCCTTTTTTCTCTGAAATCTCCCTTCTTCCGTCCTCGACAGTCACCACCATGGGCTCAGGCTGGGTTATGGAGATGTCCATCATGCATAAGTCGGTGCAATTAGGGAGGAACACTTCCGGCTTAGGCAAGTGAGAAGGAGTGATATAGATGCTAGGATCGTAAGACACGACCCCAGTCTGGATAAAATTGATTCTTTTGGGAGGTGGAGCTTGGTTGTGTGTGGGGAGAGGGTTTTTTGTAACATTGGGTTTCTCGGGAGGCATAATCACCCCGTTATCGATGAGATCTTGAATCTCATGACGTAATCAGTAGCACAGATCGGTATCATGACCGTGCTGTTGGTGAAATGCGCAATACTTGGCTGGATTGTCGGTAGGGGAGTTTTTCTGGTAATGGCTGCGGCTCTAGGGGCTTCAAGTGCCCTTTTCTGATTAAAACCCCCAGAGCTTTGGACAGGGGCATATACAGTGGAGCGAAGGTTTTTGTATTTTTGGGCGGATATTTGGCAATTTGTGGATGGCTTCCGGATGCACCGGAGAATGGCGTAGCTGCCACGGTTCTTGGAGGGGGGTTGGTGGTGACCATGCTCACTTCGGAGGCTCTTGTAGTCGTAGTGCAGCTCGAGCCCGCATTGCTGCTGCGAGTGAAAGTTCTTCGGGGTTGTTCCCGGTCATTATCAATTAAGCCTTGCTTCAAGGCATCTTCAATCTGTACCCCCATTTCATGTAGATCGAAAAAGGTAGGAAAGAGGAGTACAATCATCTTCTGCATTAACTTCGACTAAAGATTGCGCACAATCATCCGAATCTAATCATTGTCTATGGGCCTTAAGGTCATCATCGAAGCCTTGGCCCTCCATCTGGTCACAAATTCTGAAAAGCTCTCTTTAGGCTCTTGCCTTGTTGTTTCAAGATCACGGGTCATAATCTCGATTTGTGTATTGTATGAGTATTGCGCAATGAAGGCCTCAGCTATCTCGTCCCAATTTCTCTTGACGTCATCTTCTAATTTGGCATACCATATGGTCGCCACACCCGACAGGGTCCTGCCGAACAGAGACAGCTTCTACAGTCTAGTGAGGTCCATTGGCCTTAAAATAGCTGAAAACAATCTCAGGTGCACCATGGGGTCGCTAGACCCATCAAACCGGTCGATATGAGGCATTTTGAATCTGTCAGGCAGCGTCACAGCTGTGTCGGTATATCCATCTTCAATGTCAGGGATGGTCTTGACTCCCTGGGATCTCTTGAACAGCTTTTCAAGCTTGCTCAACTTCAATGCTGTGGGGTCTGTCTCGAACTCAAAGGGAGAGTTCGGTAGGTTGGTGTGTGTTTTAGATAACTGGGGTGGGATTAGGGGTAGGATCGGGGGTGGAGGCGGTCCTGTGGGAATGTCGGTATCATTCTAAACATTAGCTGTCTCCCCGAGGGTTGGAACTCCTGGCGGGGAAGGAGCTTGTTGTGAAGCAGATGCCCCAGTTTGCTGTTGTAGCCTCACGATTAACTCTGCTTGTTCATTCATGACCGTGCTCGCTTTTAACTTCGCTCGCTGACTGACATCTCCGTCAAGATCATTTTCATACTTTCTTGGAGTTGACGTACCATCTCCTCTAAGCAAGCCATATTGTTCGCTTCTCGACTAAATTAATGCAGATATATTCCTCTCAGAGGGTGAAATGAACCACGATCCTCTTTGTACTCGTGGGGTAGATAAGGCCTTCTTAATCGATCGCTTAATCGATGTCCTTCGCCTAATCGCCTCCGTCTAGTAACCGGGGGTAGAGAGTAGTACACTGGTTGTCCGTCTATCAGATCCACAGATCGATGGAGTCGACGACCTCTAGTCCAGAGTGCTTGGGGAATATCTACTTGGTCAGAAGCAATTGTGCTCAACTACCTAGCAAGAAGATAAATAAAGCGTATAAGGAAATAAATAAACAGGCATATGGACAGCGTAACGGCGTAAAATAAACACACAACACACAGTTGGGTATCACAGCATCCTGCCAATAAGATGAATATACTGTTCCTTAATCACTGATCACGGTTTCCAAATCGTTGCCCGCAAGTCTGAATCTGATGCCCGCAGATAACTGATTCCCAAAAACACTGATGCCCGTAGGCCTGATACTCAAACTTGCAAACTGATATGTGTGTTCCTGTAGAGATACACTCTAAAAGCACATAGCAAGTAAAAGAGAGCCAAAACAACCCTATGTTGGGGTAGGGTTTCCCTGTCCTATTTTGTCAGGAGCTAGGGTTTCACTATGCACGCAGTGGTTTCAAACAACCTATATCGGGTAAGCAACATGTCCTAGTTTGGAATGGTCACTACGGATTCCGAATATGCACTAGGTCGAATGGTCGAAAAGGGTGCCCCGGTAAAACCGGGGTTTGTGTTCCCATAATGGCAGAGCCAGCAACCGGTCAGCCTTATGGCATGCTTTGACAAAGTCAAGCCTCCGGCAGACCGTTCAGGAATAGCAGATGGCGAACACGGTGTCCTAGGGGCACCAATGTACATGCAATGCAAAGAGACACATACGCGAAATCAAAACAGGATATCACGAGTTCGAGTCAAGCTCTCTAAATTCCCCAGCAGAGTCACCAGAAACTATAGACGTCCCTGAGAGCCTCACGCTACAGTTCGGACTCAAATTGTCACGGTTCTTAATCTGAACCAAAGAGTCCAAATCCGGCAAATTATTTTGAGAAAACAGATTTTTAGAAAACAAGTGCCAAACATGGATTGCTTTGCCAGATACAGAGTCGCCACCTAAATATTTTTTTATGGGGGAATTTAGGAAACCCTGACTCGGTGCCTAAGGCCACGTGTCCGTCATCACCAAAGTTGCCTCGGCTCGGGAACTTGGGTATGATTGGGGAAGGTCAGCTATGAGCACCCCCTCTCGCCCGATCCGAAGATCGGCCTCTACTAACCGTGATATCTTGTTTTGAAAACATTATGCATTCTTATTCCGATTATTAGCCTAGATTTACTACATTATGCGTGCAGCAAACAAGTATAGACCAAATCGCCTAAATTGGAACAAAACATTGCATGTTTGTTTTGAAAATGGTTTGCTACTCGTAAGTAGGCTAAAATGTAGGTTTTGCCACCCTCGAGTGGGCTTTTAGAAAGGATGGTTTTGCCACTATTCAGTGGACTTAAAACTCACAGTTTTAATGTATTATTCCAATTCAGGTAATTCAACCTCCATCCATAGGCATTCAAGTAGTTATATCACATAAGCAAATAGCCTCATGGTAAGCATGCTGTCATGGCAACACTCACACGCATGCAAGGATGCTAAAGCAAAAGAACTTACAGAGTACTCCGAGCCAAAACAGAAACTAGTTAGTAATCATATGCATGATCCTAGTTCATGTTAAAATGGCTAATGCAACACATGCAAGATGCAACTACAATAGGCTCGGCTATTCTAAGATGGCATATGATGATGCTACAGCTAACACGTATTCAACTTAAAATTGAAATACAATGCAGTTAGTATGATACGCCGAGCCCGGTGCATGCAATACTGATGAATGGGTGCAAACATGCTATCATGAGTATGCTAATTGAAACATGCCCTAAACTAACCATCGAAAGCTAGTAAATAAAAGGGAAGAAAGACGTGGGGTTGGAAGACATGCGCACACTCACACACACTTATTACACAATTTCCCTCGCTCGGAGGGTCCGAATAAATATTACAAAACAAATAAATAATTAACTACTCTAGCTAATTAAATATTACAGAACTCCTATTTGATTAACAAATTAAATGCAGAGTTAAAATGGCCACAGCCCCGTGTAACAAGCCCATGAGGGGGACCTCACCGGGGTTACAGTTCGGACTCAATTTTGTCACAGTTCTTAATCTGAACCAAAGAGTCCAAATTTGGCAAATCATTTTGAGAAAACAGATTTTTGAAAGAAGTGCCAAACATGGACTACTTCGCCAGATACAGAGTCCCCACCTAAATATTTTATTTTGGGGGAATTTAGGAAACCCTGACTCGGTGCCAAAGGCCACGTGTCCGTTATCACCAAAGTTGCCTCGGCTCGGGAGCTTGGGTACGATTGGGGAAGGTCAGCTATGAGCACCCCCTCTCGCCCGATCCGTAGATTGGCCTTTACTAACCGTGATATCTTGTTTTGAAAACATTATGCGTTCTTATTCCGGTTATGAGCCTAGAATTACTATGTTATGCGCGCAGCAAACAAGTATAGACCAAATCGCCTAAATTGGAACAAAACATTTCATGTTTGCTTTGAAAATGGTTTGCTACTCGCGAGTAGGCTAAAAACGCAGGTTTTGCCACCCTCGAGTGGGCTTAAAACTCATAGTTTTAATGCATTGTTCCAATTTAGGTAATTCAACCTCCACCCACAGGCATTCAGACAATTTATATCACATAAGCATCTAGCCACATGGTAATCATGCTGTCATGTTAACATTCACACTCATGCGAGATGCTAAAACATAAAGAGCTCACCTAGTACTCCGTGCCAAGACAAGAACATATTAGCAATCATGTATGATCCAAGTCCATATTTAAATGCCTAATGCAACGCATACGGTATGTCACTAGAGTAGGCTCGGCTAGTCTGTAATTGACATGTGAAAATGCCCAAGTAGGATGTATTCAAGTTAGATTTGAAATACTTATGCAGTTAGCATGATGCGCCGAGCCCGGTGCATGCAACACTGATGAATGATGCACGCATGCGAAGCATAAGGTATGCTAATTTAAATATGCCCTAATACTAACCATCAAAGCAGGTAAGTAAAAGGGAGAAAGAAGTGGGGGTTGGAAGACATGCATACACGCACCCACACTTTTTACAAATACGCCCTCACACGGAGGGTCCGAATAAATATTACAATTTAATTAACCTACAAGCTAATTAAATATTACAAATCAATTAAATTAGCTAAGCAAATTAAATAATTTATTTAAGCAATAAACAACGGCCTCGGGAAGAGGGTCCAATGCATGCGCACTCGACTCGCTCGGAAGTCACTGCCATGCACAAGATGCCTTTGCTTTGGCTGTCATCCTCCTCTGAAAACTGCACAAGTCTCAGGACAGGTTCTGTGCACACTGTGGAACACCACCGGCTGAGAGGAATGGCCACCGGCCATGTATGATGGTCACCGGCCACAAAATGATCCATTGGCCAACAATGGATGGCCGGTCGGCACTGAAGATGGCCGGCCGGCCAAATCTTCCTGCAGAATCCTGTTTGACAACAGCAGAGGACAAAGCAAAGCATGGCAGTGCATTTCAAGCTATGTATGCACCAACCACACCCCTTTTCATGTTTATGACTCAAAAGAGGATGGGCCTCGATTCTCGGATCACCAACCGCGCATTTCCATGCATGATGGCCCGAAGAATCAAGTGTTCATCTTGATATGGAATGCAATGCACATAAACAAACCAATGGAACTCAACCTCTATCACAAGCATTTCAAGAGGCCAAGCATGCATGCAAATGGAATGCAACCTAGACATGGAGGCTAAGTATGCAAAGTGAGCACACAAGGCATGTAACAATCATGTTAATGACAAACATGCAACAACATGTAAAGTGGACTAAGCATGGGAACAATGCAAAGTAACTTAACCAATGGAATGCATGCCAAATGCATCATGATTTCAAGCAAGTAATAACATGTAATAGGCAAAGTATGCAACAATGCACAAGGCAAGCATGCTATAACATGAACATGATGGTCTTAAACTGATTTAGGCAGCCCTAATTAGGCCCAAAACAACGGCCAATAACTAAGGAAATGGAGCCAAATACACATACAAGCATGCATATAAACATGGTCCATCACTTAGGCACAAAGAGCAACTCTCAAGCATACTTAAGAGGATGCAAACATGGATGCAAGACATACATTATAAGCTCTGAAATAACATGGTAAGTGGTTCCAAACCATTGAAATAATGCAAATAATGCATGCTCATGGTTCATGCACTTAAAGCTCACAAGCCAAGAATACAAAGGGGCTATACTAAGCATGCAATGGTCGACCAAAACAACCAAAAACAGAACTTGAGCATGCCAAAATAAACACAAAACCTTCACAAAGCTAGGCCTAAAACATGCTTGAACAAGGGTCAAAGCCTAGGTACATGTTAAGGCTAAATGATAGCATTACAGGACATGTATGCAAGGCATGCAAGGTGTGTCCAAACCAACTCAAAACAGAGGTAATACATGGCAAAATACTACCAAATACCACTTAAGACATGGCCAACATGCACTTAAATTAGATGCTCAAACATGAGGTTAAAAAGGCCATTTTCAAGGACAACAAGGAGAGGGGGTGGCCCTCTCCTTCCTTGGACCTCAAGGCACCATCCTCATCTTTGAAATCCCTCAAGATTTCAGTGGTGAGGAGGCCCAAACACAATGGTCCTGGAGCTCAACCAAAATGGCACAAAATGGAGCCTTTCAAGGCTTAAGAGGGGTCAAACAACCCCAAAGCTTAAAGCAACCTTAACCAACTATTTAGAGAACTAAAAAATAGAACTTTTATATGTTATACACAAAGCTCAAAAATAGATGCAAGGTAGGCAAAAATGTAATGCAAAAATGGGGAATAAAGGGACAAGTTTCTTACCCTTGTAGACCTTCTTCACCAATGGTGGACCAGCTGGTTCTTCAAGCTCAAACCAGCTCTAAAACTCCAAAAACAACCCTCAAGGGCCTCAGCTCCAAGAGAAGGTGTGATAGTGGGTGTTTGGGTGCAAAACTAAGGCAAAAACACTCACTAAACACAGGAAAGAGAGAGATATAGAGATAGAATAGATTCACAAACCCTAACCCTAAAACTCAAGCTCTGAAAATGCTATCTAAATTGTCTAACCACTCAACAAGAGAGAAGAGGCCCTCTATTATAGACAATATGTCATGTAAAGCTTCCAAAGGAAGCTAACAAGAGGGCAATCCCTCCATACACGTGTATGGAGGGGGTGACAGTGTATGCCAGCTGCCCAAAAATATCTGCAAAAGCAGATGCACAGTAGTCGGCTGGCCAAAAATGCAATTGACCAAAGAAAGATAGCCGGCCGGACATCTATAGTGCCGGCCGGCCAAACATTTGGCTGATGGCAACAAAACACAGCCGGTGGCCTCAAGCCATGGCCGGTGGAGTGTGGAGATGGCCCACAAGCCATTCCCAGCCCCTCTAAGGCAAAGCACAAGTGTTTGGTGCAAAACCAGACACGAAACAGTCGAGTCGAGAGATCCTGAGGCAAGGCGTGTAGCAGAGACCTCCGGGAACTCAAGACGAACACAAACATGGGTAATCACCGAGTGTTCAAGCGGTGACGTCCAGGTCTTGAGGACAGTCAAAAATGGGGTGTCTACACCCCGTCTTCAAAATATTTGGATGATGCATGCTTGACTCGCACTGCCCGGAAACTCGCTGTCATAGCATTGCTGCCTCTGTTTACACTGCCTAGCTCCTCTGAAGACTACAAAAATTTCAGGGTTGCTTCTCCGAATGCTGTGGAGCACCACCGGCTGAGGGAATTGGCCACCGGCCATGGAGAATGATCACCGGCCACAAATGAATCCATCGGCCACTCACGGATGGCCGGTCGGCACTGCAGATGGCCGGCCGGCCAAATCTTCCTGCAGGATCCTGCAGTTGACAGCAGCAGAGGGCAAGCAGTGTATGGCATGGAATTTTCAAGCAAATGTAAGCATGATCATACTCCCTATCATGCAATGGACTCAAGGGAGCATGGCCCTCGACCCTCGGGCCATCAATTATGCATGATGGCCTAAGAGGCCAAGTTTGCCATTCATTGTAAATGCATGCAACAATCAAATGAAAGCTAACGCCTTATCATATTGAGATCAAAGGCATCGGCGACTGAGGATTGAGACGTGTTTCATCACTTTGAGTACAAACACCCCTCAATCCTCATGCTTAGTTTGACACCCCAAACCAAGCCATGCAATACATGTTTGCAATGTTCGATGCTAAGTGATGCAACACATGTAATGCAAGGTGAACATGTTAGGCTAATGCAACATGACACTTCCTAACCATGCAAGCTAAACTAAATGCAATGTGGTGATGTCAAGCATACAATGAGATTATGTGATGCAACTTAACTAAACAAGGTGCAAACATGCGAATAAGATATAATGCAAGCATGCTCCTAATGTAATGCAACATGCTCATGCAAAGGTGGATTTAAATCACACAGGGGTAGACCTCAGCCCACCTCAAAATAGTGACCAAAAGTGGTGCGAGAGGGCACAAATCATGTGTGCAAGCATGCACACATCAAGGTTCATTACTTAAGCATGAAAGAGGACAACTCTAAGCACACATCAAAGCAATATACTTGGACATTAAACACTCATATTAAATCATGAAAAGCATGCAAAAGGGGACCCTAAAACATGTTAGGGGATGGATGTGAAAATGGGAGCATTCAAGGCCTCCAAAGGAGGGGGGTTCTACCACAACCACCCCAACCACTCATGGCATGAACTAAACAACCCAAGACAGAGTGTCAACATGCAAAATGAGCCCCCAAAACCCATTGATATGGCAGCCCACGTGACTCAAACACACGGGTATGTACAATGCTCATTTCAAGGCACAACAAAGCCACTCTTCAAGGCATGAAAGAGGTGATAAATGCGATCATACAAGCAAGATTTATGGACTAAAATAGCATGGAAAATGACTCCAACTCACTGAAACATCCCTATTCAAGCATGCTCATGACTCACATCCTTAAGGCTTACAAGCCAAAAATGCAAAGAGGCTACCCTAAACATGGCATATATGATTAAACCAGCACCTAACAGTCCTTGAGCATGGCAAGATGAGGCTAAAATCTTCATGAAGCTAGGCTATAACACAAAAGAATCATGGCCTAAATGCATGGCACATTTCTAGGCAAAATGAGGGAATGCAAAGCAAGTGCACTATACATGAAAAGGGCCACAAATCCAACCAAAGACAGAGGCCATATGTGACCAAATAATACCTAAAAAGCTCTGAAATTGAGCCAAGAACAACTACTCATGCATGCTACCATTAGGAACCAAAAACATGCACAAATGAGAGACCAAGGGAGAGGGGTGTCCCTCCCCTATGCAAGACCTCAAACCTTCTTCTTCACCACTAAAAATCCACTGGATTTCAGTGGTGAGAAGGCCAACACACAATGGTAATCAAAGCTTAGCAAAGAGAGCACTAAAAGGGCCAAACAAGGCCTAAGAGGGGGAGGTCGACCCCCAACACCAAAATGACCTTAATGAAACATCTTAAGCATGCAAAAATAAGACTTTTTTCAGTTATACACAAAGTATAAAACAATAAGAAAGATAGGCAAAAGTCTAGTGCAAGATTGGGAAATCTAAAGTAGAAAGGTTACCCTTAAAGAACCCTTGATGAACAGCAGGTGCAACCTCCTTCCTTTGGTCAAAACCAATCCAGAAACTCAAAAACAAACCCTCCAAGCCTCTCAAGGTTGAAGCAAGGTGTGATGGTGTGTGTCTTAGTGCAAAACTAAGGTCAAAACACACTTTTAGTCCACAAAACACACACAAAAGTGGAGAGAGAGAGAGAGAGAGAGAGAGAGAGAGAGAGAGAGAGAGTGATGTATATCAGAATATATGAACAAGCTCTAGTTTTTTTCGTTCAACCCTCAACAATGGAGGAGGGGGGCTCTATATATAGACAAACCGAAGGTTTGAAGCTTCTCAAAGAAGCTAAACAAGAAAAGGGTCGAAGGGGGCAAGGGGGGCAAGGCTTTCTGAGGAAGCTAGGACAGCTGGCAAGCTTCTTGAGGAAGCTAAGACAAAGGTCCAAGCTTCCTCAAGAAGCTAGACCAAAAGGGTGCAAAAGGGGCAAAACAGCCACATTCATGCCCCGGGGCAGGGTTAGTGCATTCCAGCTGGCATAGCTGGTATGCACCATGCCTGAAAAAGGCAAAAAAGTTATACCGGCCAGAAAATGAGGCCATCGGCCAAACAGATGGCCGGCCGGCCACACTGAATGCCGATTGGCCAATGGCATACTTCAACAATGGCCGGTAGCCTCAACACATGGCCGGTGGCCTCAAGCCACGGTCGTTGGGTTGCATGGGTAGCTAAAAAGTTACCCCGTACCCTTAGAAACAAAAACACAAGTGTTTGGTGCAAAACCGAACACGAAACAGTCTAGTTGAGAGATCCTGAGGCAAGGCGCGTAGCCGAGACCTCTGGGAACTCAAAACGAAACATGAACATGAGTAATCACCGAGTGTTCGAGCGATGACGTCTAAGTCTTGAGGACGGTAAAAAATGGGATGTCTACAGTTGCCCCTCTTTGACAGAACTCGATAGTCATAACAGTGATGGGAGTGATTGTCAAGGCCCGGAAACGACTCATTTTTGACAAGGCCGAAGACTTGGACAAAGCAAACATGCTGCAAACAAAGATATGCGCCCGAAGGCAGGGGCAAAATGCAAGACAATGCACAAAGCCGAGCACAACTTATGATCATGCAAAGAAAGTTGTAACGAAGTATAACACGCGACAGTTCTAGGCTATCATACACCGAACTATACTACAATGCAGTGAGAGTGTACGAGAATAATGTAATTCTCACTACGTTTCACGCAGAGAATACAATACCTGTGCGGTTCGTCTGGTCGCGCCAGCTTCAAATGAACCGTACACACAATATCGTGCCTGAGAAAGAAAGATGACTTAACAGGTACAATATTGTTAGCAACATGCATATTAATGTAATTGAAAGTGCACGACAACGCAAAGCAAGTGGGAAGCATAACAATGCTGTGAAGGCACAAACATATGTAAGTAAAGGGCACGCGACAACGTGCACAATGTGTATGAAGGAATTTGAATACATGTAAGTAAAGCATAACGCAACAACGTATGCAACGTGTATAAAAGGAATTTGAACACATATAAGTAAAGCAATGCACGCATGCACGCAATGTGTATAAAAGGAGTTTGAACACATATAAGTAAAGCAATGCACGCAGGCACGCAATGTGTATAAAAGGAATTTGAACACATATAAATAAAGCAATGCACGCATGCATGCAATGTGTATAAAATGAATTTGAATAGATATAAGTAAAGCAATGCACGCATGCATGCAATGTGTATAAAAAGAATTTGAACACATATAAGTAAAGCAATGCACACATGCACGCAATGTGTATAAAAGGAATTTGAACACATATAAGTAAAGCAATGCACGCATGCACGCAATGTGTATAAAAAGAATTTGAACACATATAAGTAAAGCAATGCATGCATGCACGCAATGTGTATAAGAGGAATTTGAACACATATAAGCAAAGCAATGAAGGCATGCACGCAATGTGTATAACAGGAATTTGAACACATATAAGTAAAGCGATGCACGCATGCATGCAATGTGTATAAGAGGAATTTGAACACATATAAGTAAAGCAATGCACGCATGTACGCAATGTGTATAAGAGGAATTTGAACACATATAAGTAAAGCAATGCATGTATGCACGCAATGTGTATAAGAGGAATTTGAACACATATAAGTAAAGCAATACACGCATACACGCAATGTGTATAAAAAACTTGGAGTATGGTAAAGACAAGCTATTCATGATGTTGAAATACAAAGCACTACGACACAGTATGATTGAAGTGATTCGTGGAGTTCACAAGATACATGAAGGATACGGGAAGGGAAGTTCCTCGTACGTACGGAACATCGCTCATAGCAGACACAACTTGAGGACAACTCGGAGGTCAATGCGTGTTCTGAAGGTGTATTTCCTTGCACTGCCTCGAGAAATGACTGTGCCAAACCATGCAATTGATCCAAACAAGGGTGCGAGAGATGTATTGACCACAAGGGAGGGGCTACCGGTATCAACCCTGATACTTTGTTGCCTTGCTCCTTCTTTTCGCTTTACTTTCCTTTTTATTGGTAGTTTAAGCACATTGCACTGCCTCAGGTAGATTTTATTTTAAAAGAAACTGTGTATGTTTGCAAAATACATGATGGAAATGAAACTGCTATTTTGTTCAAAATGTGTTGCATTTGTACGTCCTATACATTGCATCGCATGGCATCACATAACAATGTGAATGAAATTCGTTTGAAAATAGAGCATTCGCATCGTAATAATCAGGTAGTGAACCAAATTTACAACTCGATAAGCAAAACAGAGAGACTCGACATAAACAACCAAGTGCGAGTACAACTCGATAAGCAAATCAAAGACTCAAAGAGAGTGAAATACAACTCATAAAGCAAATGTACAACAACTCGATAAGCAAATAGGTGTGACTCCGCAAGAATAAATCACCGAAGGGCATTGGAAGTGATGGCATTCCCCAATCCTCAGCATAAACAGCTCAGAGAAGAAAGAGGAAGACCACCGGCCAAGGGTAAGGGTCATCGGCCATGAGAAATGGCCATCGGCCAACACCTTTGATCAATCGGCCAAAAGTGGTGGTCGGTCGGCACTATATTTGGCCGGCCGGCCATGAATTACCAGAACCAGCAGAATGCGGACATCTGTCCCCCACTAAACCTTATCTTCTACAAAAAGGCCTCAGCTTCGTGGTTCTCCTCAATTCACCACTGATTTGCCGCAAATGGAAGCGCTTCTTGCCCAAAATCTCACAACTTGGATTAACAACTTGGATGGCTCAGAAAAGCTGAATTTCCGGGGTTTCGGCATAAACGCACAATTCACTTTGAGTCGTACCCCGCTGCACTTTCCGTTTCTCCACGCCGCGGTAAGGTTTTGGAATCCGGTGACACATGTTCTTAGCTTTGGCAGGCGAGAGGTATGTCCTACCTTTGAGGATTTCCATGCTTTAATGGAGTCCAAGCGTAACGAAAAGATCCTGCCCTAACTTCGTTTTGGCCATGCCCAAGCCTTAAGACGAATGTGTGGGCTCTCAATACCCGACGCTCGCTCTTTGATTTGTGATGGAATGCTGGATATTCCGAGTTTGATTTGTCCATTTTCTGATACCGGTGACCGTGGTGACTATCATTGGCAAGGTTTTCGGCAACACGCACTTTGCTTGTGCATGCTATCTCATTTCTTACTTGCCTCCAGCTCCGGAGGATCTAGTGTTCGGTTGATCGAGGTTGCCCAAGGTTTGAAGGAGGGTAAGAGTTGCATCGCCATGACTCTGGGTGAGACGTTGATGGGCTTGGATGCTTTCTATCGCTGTGAAACGACCAAATTTGCGGGGAGTCCACTACTATTGCAGATAAAGTTTCCCACCCAACCTCTCGTATGTATTGCTCACATCACTCGGCCCTCAGGCTCAGTTTTGCTCTCAAAACCCTTTTATTACTTTTCTCTCATCGTACATCTCTCTATTCTTTATTCTCTCATTTTTCATCTCTCCCCAAGTATGGTTGATGGACAAGTTGCAGGTTGTGGACTCTTGCCCAACATACTCAGCCCGCGGTTACTTCTTCAGACAACGCCTAGTCGATGATGTGTAGCTTGTTGTAGACACCCCATTTTTGACCGTCCTCAAGACTTGGACGTCACCGCTTGAACACTCCGTGATTACCCATGTTTGTGTTCGTCTTGAGTTCCCGAAGGTATCTGCTACGCGCCTCGCCTCAGGATCTCTCGACTCGACTGTTTTGTGTCTGGTTTTGCACCGAACACTTGTGTTTTGCCTTTGAGGTGTAGGGTAGGGCTTGTTGACCATCCTCACCCATCACCGGCCATGGCTTGAGGCCACAGGCTGTGTTTTGTTGTCACCGGCCAAATGTTTGGCCGGTCGGCACTATAGATGGCCAGCCAGCTATCGTTTTTTGGTCAATTGCATTTTTGGCCGGCCGACTACTGTGCATCTGCTTTTGCAGATATTTTTGTGTAGCTGGCATGCACTTGGCTCCCCCCCATACACGTGTATGAAGGGATCTCCCTCTTAGCAAGCTTGTCTTGTAAGCTTACAAGATTGAGCTCTATAAGAGGAGGCCTTCTATCCCTCTTTTAGGGTTACAAAATTTTTAGAGAGGAGATCTGGTTTTGAGGGTTAGGTCATAGTGTCTCTATCCTATCTCTATATTGCTCTCTCTTTTGCCTTGTGTGTGTTTTGTCTTACTTTTGCACACAAACACCCACTATCACACTATTCTCTTGGAGCTGAGGTCCTTGAGGCTTGTTTTTGAAGTTTTGGAGCTGATTTGAACCTAAAGAACCACCTGGTCCACCATTTTTGAAGAGGGTCTACAAGGGTAAGACTTTTGTCCCTTTTTACCCCATTTTTGCATTGTATTTTTGCCTACCTTACAACTGTTTTTGAGGTTAACATATAACATAGAAAAGTTCTGTTTTTTAGTGCTCTAAATAGTTTGTTAAGAGTGTTTTAAGTTTTGGGGTGGTTTGACCCCTCTTAAGCCTTGTTAGGTCCTTGTTTTGTGCCATTTTGGTTGAGCTCCGGGACCATTGTGTTTGGGCCTCCTCACCATTGAAATCTCGAGGGATTTCAGAGGTGAGGATGGTGCCTTGAGGTCCTAAGAAGGAGAGGGCCATCCCCTCTCCTTGTTGTCCTTGAAAAGGGCCATTTTTGCCTCTTGAGGGAACACCATGTTTAAGTGTATGTTGACCATGCCTTGGCTGTTTTTTGTGCTTATTATGTCATGATTTAGCACTGTTTTGAGTTGGTTTAGACACACCTTGCATGCCTTGCATACATGTCTTGTAATGCCATCATTTAGCCTTAACATGACTTATGCTTTGAGCCCTTGTTCTAGCATGTTTTTGGCCAAGCTTTGTGAAGCTTCCATGCTTGTTTTGGTATGCTTGAAGTCTTTTTTAGGTTACTTTGGTTGACCATGGCATGCTTTATATAGCTACCTTACATTTTGGCTTGTTGGCCTTGAGTTTTGGACCATGTTGCATGCTTGGCTTGTCTTTGTTTACTTGGTTTGAAACCATTTCTAACATGATTTTCAGAGCTTATGTGCATGCCATTAGTCCATGTTTACATCTTCTTAAGTGTGCTTGAGAGTTGTTCTTTGTGTCTAAGTGATGGACCATGTTTATATGCATGCTTGTATGTGTATTTGGCTCCACTTCCTTAGCTTTTGGCCACTGTTTTAGACTTGTCTGAGGGCTACCTAATTTACTTTAAGTCCATCCCCTTGCTTGTTTGCATGCTCACTCTGTATGCTTCTTTGCATTTCCATGGTTACATGCTAGCTCACATGCTTAGGATTGCATTGCATGAGCATGCATGTTTGACCTCTTGAAGTGAGTATGATAGAGGTTGAGCCCCTTTATTTGTTTATGTGCATTGCATTCCATATCAAGATACACACTTGATTCTTTGGGCCATCATGCATGGAAATGCGTGATTGGTGGTCCGAGAAATGAGGCCCATCCTCCTTTGAGTCATTCACATCATAAGGAGTGTGGTTGGTGCATACGTAGCTTGAAATGCACTGTCATGCTTTGCTTTGTTCTTTGCTGCTGTCAAACAGGATTCTGCAGGAAAATTTGGCCGGCCGGCCATCTTTAGTGTCGACCGGCCATCTACCAGTGGCCGATAACTCAATTTGTGGCCGGTGACCACTCTCCATGGCCGGTGGCCATTCTTCTCGGCCGGTGGTGTTCCACAATGTTAGGAAGCGACCAGGACTTGTGCGATTTCGAGGAGGATAATGAAGCAGAGGCATCTTGTGCATGGCAGTGACTTCCGAGCGAGTCGAGTGCGCATGCATTGGACCCTCTTCCCGAGGCCGTTGTTTATTGCTTAAATAAATTAGTTAATTTGCTTAGCTAATTTAATTGATTTGTAATATTTAATTAGCTTGTAGGTTAATTAAATTGTAATATTTATTCGGACCCTCCGAGTGAGGGCAAATTTGTAATAAGTGTGTGTATGTCTTCCAACCTCACGTCTTTCTTCCCTTTTACTTACCTGCTTTGATGGTTAGTATTAGGGCATATTTAAATTAGCATACCTTATGCTTCGCATGCGTGCATCATTCATCAGTATTGCATGCACCGGGCTCGGCGCATCATGCTAACTGCATAAGTATTTCAAATCTAACTTGAATACATGCTACTTGCGCATTTTCACATGTCATTTATAGATTTGTATGCGTTGCATTAGGCATTTAAACATGGACTTGGATCATGCATGATTGCTAACATGTTATTGTTTTGGCACGGAGTACTAGGTGAGCTCTTTATGCTTTAGCATCTCGCATGAGTGTGAATGTTAACATGACAGAATGCTTACCATGTGGCTAGATGCTTATGTGATATAAACTGTCTGAATGCCTGTGGGTGAAGGTTGGATTGTTTGCATTGGAATAATTCATTGAAATCCGTATTTTAGCCTACTTGCGAGTAGCAAACTCCAAAGCATTTTCCAAACAAACGGATAAGCAATGCTTTGTTCCAAATTAGGTGATCTGGTCTATACTTGTTTTTGCTGTGCACATAACATAGTAATTCTAGGCTAATAACCAGAACAAGAACACATAAAGTTTTGAAAATGGGATATCACGGTTAGTAGAGGCCGATCTTTGATCGGGCAAGAGAGGGTGCTCATAGCTGACCTTCCCCAATCGTACCCAAGTTCCCGAGCCGAGGCAACTTTGGTGATGATGGACACGTGGCCTTTGGCACCGAGTCAGGGTTTCCTAAATTCCCCCATAAAAAATATTTAGGTGGCAACTCTGTATCTGGCAAAGCAGTCCATGTTTGGCACTTCTCTCAAAAAATCTATTTTCTCAAAACGATTTGCTAGAATTGGACTCTTTGGTTCAGATTAAGAACTATGACAAATTGAGTCCGAACTGTAACCCCGGTGAGGTCCCCCTTGCGGGCTTGTTACAGTTTCTGGTGACTCTGCTGGGGATTTTTAGAGAGCTTGACTCGAACTCGTGATATCTTGTTTTGATTTCACTTATGTGTCTCTTTGCATTGCATGTGCATTGGTGCGCCTAGGACACCGTGTTTGCCATTTGCCATTCCTAAACGGTTTGCTGGAGGCTTGTCTTGTCAAGACATGACTATAAGGCTGACCGGTTGTGGGCTCTAATAGCATGGGAACACAAAACCCGGTTTTACCGGGGCACCCTTTTTGACCATTCAACCTAGTGCATATCGAAATCCATAGTGACTATTCCAAACTAGGACAGGTTACTTACCCGATTTTAGGTTGTTTGAAACCGCTGGGTGCGTAGTAAAAGCCTAGTTCTTGACAAAATAGGACAGGGAAACCCTACCCCAACATAGGGATGTTTTGGCTCTCTTTTACATGCTATGTGCTTTTAGAGTGTATCTCTACAGGAACGCGCATATCAGTTTGCAAGAATGGGCATCAGGCCTGAGGGCACCAGCATCAGTTTGTGGGAATCAGTTATATCCGTAGGTATCCGGTTCAGTATTTTGAGGCAGTGATTTTGGGAAGCAGTGATTACTAGTAGAGTACATGTTCGCTATACCATGTTCGCTGCTTGGGCTTAAATCTTTGCTTTTTCTTTCGCTGAGAGTTGATCCAGAATAGTCAACGTTCCCGCTTGCTGAGGCAAGACAGATATCTGATCCATCAGTCACTGCTCAGAACAGTGAACCTATGATGACGCAGAATTCGGAAGAGATTGTAGTCATGCCAGCCACATTAGATCAAGGAATCACTCTGCAAAGTGAGACCAATGTTGATGTACCGCATCTGCCCAGGTCGCCTGTTACGCGCCCAATCTGGGAACCCCAGTTGTATCAGGCTTGCGAGCCCACTGCATTCGAGTTGATGGGGATAATAGGTGACCTCCAGAGGTCCGTGACGGATCTCGCCTACGAAATGTCAGCTTCACCACCAGCCACACCATATGTCGGGCATTTTGTACCCCAGGAGCCCCCATTACTGGGATGGATTGTGATCGAGCTTAGCCAACCGGAGATGGCCTCCAACTATAACAATGACATGCCAACACCAACCCAAACCCTCGATCAGGCTGAGGCCAGAGGTAAAGACAAAGTAAAGGCAGATACCAATCCCATTGATCAACTGTTGTGGGCAGTCGAGGCTTTGAAAGCCGGGGGGATGAGTAAGCAACAGGTATTCGCAGTCCGGACCAAGACTGTGGACGATGTTTTCCCTGCTCCAACGGAAGGCAGTACCAGCCAATCAGAAAATCGGGATAGGCCCCGTCATGCCAAAACAGTTCCTCCCATTCCCAACCCTGCACCTGGGAAGGATAAGAAAGTTAAGGCAGTGCCTGCCGACCCGTTCGCTAGTGCGTCTAGCAAGAATTCTCAGACTTCAAAGTACCTGCCCCGAGGGCACAGGGTCTTTCACGCTCTTTATATGCCATTGTCGAAGGCACTTCAGATCCTGGCCGAGAGAGGGCACCTTAAACCCCTGGAGCCCAGGCCTCTCCCGAGAAATCTCCCTCCCACACATGACACTGCCTTATACTGCGTTTACCACCAGCAAACGGGACATGCTACCGATAATTGTTTCCGCCTCCGTCATGAGGTGCAAGATTTGATCGACAACGAGGTTATCCTCCCGCCTACCTCAACCAAGTCCGTTACTACCTGGCTCTTGGACTTTGAGGATACTAATACTGCGAGTATGTAATCAGGAAGTGAACCACCTGCGGGCGACGCCCGGTATCCTTGATGTGGCATCTGGCACGCATTTTTGGGCATCTGCGAATGCTAGTTTTGTAAATTCTAGCCTGGGTGTTGGCTCAGTCTTTTGTTTTGTTTTGAGTCTGTCTCATTATCGTGAGTCAGTTCTTTTTGCTTAAGGGTCCGTCTTGTTATAGCGAGTCAGTCCCCTTGTATAGAATACCAGGTGATTCCGGGGTTGTTGTCTCAAACACCGTTTTGTTTTGTAATTACCCCTTTTGATTTCTTTTTGAGTCTGTCTCTGCTGTGGAGCCAGTTATAACTAGGAAATCTGAATGAAATAGCTACGGTTATCATGTTTCCGTGCTTATTGCTGTTTTGAGCTAGTTGTGCCAAAAGATGTGAATGGAACGACAGTACATTCCACCTGCTCTCTCGTACCCTGAAAATCATTGTAATGACCTTTAGTTTTTCAAAACTATTTTTGAACACTGTGGTGGTGAAAACGAAGAGGAAGGAATTCCTCGGGTTTTGCAAAACTTTGATCAATTTGAGAAAAAGATAGGCATGCTAAGCCCTTAATGAATGAAATCGTGCTTGTTAGCGTGAGTACTGAGAAGGACCCTGGCTTGACCCAGATTGGTTCCACACTATCTTCAGCGCGAGCGATTTGTCGCTTTCTTAAAAACTTTTAAAAACAAAATGTTTTGCGTGGTCCTGTGAAGACCTGTGTGGAATCGCTCTTGAGATTGTGTAGCCTAGGATCGCTCTCAGCCTCAAAGCTCAATCCGTTTGTTTTTGAACCTTGAATCCTAGATTTGAAGCAAAATGTTCAATGATCAACCGCCACATAAGCCTGTGTGGCCAGATTTGAAGCAGCCCTCGAGAAAGAGGCATCAAAAGTTAGATCAAGAGGTCAGACGTCATCAACAGAAGCTTGCAAAGCGAGAACAGAAGCACCCCTTGAACTAGGGGCAGGAAAATGTCAGATATGCTCGAAGAGCCAAAGATGAATCCTTCTGCAAATCAATACAACAGCCACTCTCCTAGATACAGAGGGCTTCAATCTCAAAACCATTTGGCATGGACTTGTTACATTTTTACCCTTTGAGAGGCTCGCTGGGCCGAAAACCTAAAAGGGCGACCTAGGCAAAAGTTAGAGCAAGGAAAAATATATACAAAAAAAAAAAGAAAAAAGAAACATACAAAAAAAAATGCAAAAAAAATACAAAAGCAAAAAATATATATGCAAAAAATGAGAAAAAGAACAAGAAAAGAAAAAGAAGCTCGCAAGGTCGAAAACCCGCATCGAGCGCCTTGGCAAAAGTTGGAGCCTAAAAAGTGAAGGTTAAAATACCCGAGTGTACCTTAACCGAAACTACATAAGGCTTGATTCCCATGTTTGGGATACATAGGCTACTTCATCCTGAAGTCCAGCCCCCAATGCTTTCATAGCGTCTCAATCCATGTAATGGTTTTGATCACCTTTGCCTCCTCTGAATCCGATAGTTCGGTTGTGACAACTCGAATCACACAGTCAACTTCCTCTTGAAGTCCAGCCACTAACGCTTTCACAGTGACTGTGCCCATATATTGGTTTTGACCGTCTTCGTCTTCTCTGTGTCCGAGAGTTCATTTGCAATCATCACCGATGAGGACTGATTTTCAAAATGCTGCGGCATTATCCAAACAAGGGGCAACTTTCCGTTGCCATAAGTTGCCATGAGTCGCCGTTCAAACTAGGGGCAACTTTCCGTTGCCATGCACCCCTTTCAAGCAAGAGGCAATTTTCCATTGCCTCCGATCCGAGGTTGCGCATCTCGAGGGTAGGTTTCGTGCTCGTTGAGCATTGGCCGTTTGCAAAAATAGTTTTTGAAAATTTTTACCGAGGTTGACTATTTTTACCGAGGTATATATAATGCGATGCATGACAATGCGGTATATTTACAAAGAAATGCATGACATATGCGGTATCTACAATGCGATGCATGACAATGCAAATGAATCGTGGCGGGATGTGGTACAGCTTCGATGGCGGGATGTTCATGCATGGCCATGGCGAAGTCATGTGGTACAGCTTCGATGGTGGGATGTTCATGCGGTTTGCATGAATTTGACATTTGTGGCATCGCCAAACAAAACCGATACAATCCTCCTCCATGGTAGACCAGCAGTAAGCTTGTCTGAGGATCTTCCGAGCCAACATTACCCCAATCATATGTGCACCGTATTCTCTCCCATAGATGGCCTCCATCAGGCGCTTCGACTCTTCAGCCTCTATACACAACTTATGCATCCCCGGATGACCTCTCTTATACAGCTTATCCCCGCAGATGATGAACGGAACAGCCATTCTTCTGATTGCTCTTTTATCTTTGGCATTTGCCCCTGGTGGATACGTCTCTTTCTCCAAGAAGTTCCAAATGTCGTAATACTAGGGGTTGTCATCCTGAACCTCACCTATGACAACAATTGATTCATATGCCGGCACGAACTTCTGGTCAATGATGACTGGACGCATCCGAACTCCAAACGGGATGTCTATCATGGAAGATAGAGTTGCTAGTGAATCTACGAACCTGTTGTTCTCTCTTGCTAGATGAGCAAAGTTTAGCTTTTCAAACTGAGGAATTAACAAATCCAAGGTCTGGTGGTACATTATCATCTTTTCTTCTTTGACTTTCCAATCTCCTTTTGCTTGAGACACAACAAGGTTCGAGTCCCCAATGACGTCCAACCGTTTTGCCCCTAGTTCCAGGGCTGCTTCTAGACCGGCAATGCATGCCTCATATTTTGCTTCGTTGTTTGAGACTTTGACCTGGAGTTTGAATGCTAGAGGAATACGGGAGTTGTCGGGTGCTATCAACAGCACTCCTATCCCATACCCGTACTGGTTTGATGCTCCGTTAAAGTACATCGTCCAAGTTTCATCTTCGAGGTGCAAAATGGCCTCATCTGGGAATAAGTACTCAACTGCTTCACCCCCTTCCACTGGATGATCAGCTAAGAATTCTACTACTGCTCTTCCCTTGACTGACTTGCGTGTCACATATTTCAGATCGAATTCAGAAAGCAACAGCAACCAACGAGCTAGCCTACCCGTAAGTGCCGGTTTCTCGAAAAGATATTTGATGGGATCTAGTCATGAAACTAACATTACGGAGTGAGCTAACAGATAGTGCCGCAGCTTCCTGGTAGCCCATACCAAGGCTAAGCAAGCCTTTTCCAACGGTGTGTAGCGAGTTTCATACTCAAGCATCTTCTTGGTCAGATAGTAGATGGCCCTCTCTACCTTGTCCTCTGATTCTTGTGCGAGCATACAGCCCATTGTAGTTTCGGTTACTGAAAGGTACAATATCAACGGTCTCCCCGGTTCTGGCGGTGACAACATGGGTGGGTTCTGTAAGTATTTCTTGATTTGTTCAAAAGTAGCTTGGCATCGGCCGTCCCATTGGAATTTCTTTCCTTTTTTCAGGAGACCAAAAAGTGGTTCACAAGTCAAGGTTAATTTTGAGATAAACCGTCTTATGAATTACACTTTACCCAGAAAGCCTCGCACCTCCTTTTCAGTCATTGGTGGTGGCATTTCTAAGATGGCCTTGATTTTGGAAGGGTCGACTTCGATGCCCCTTTGTGTAATTAGAAACCCCAGCATTTTCCCTGCTGTAACACCGAACGTACACTTTTGAGGATTCAGCCGCAACCGAAATTCTCTGATCCTTTGAAAGAACTTTTGCAAGGCGGTGTAGTGGCCCTCTCTTTCTTTGGACTTAACAATCATGTCATCCACATACACCTCAACCTCTTTGTGGATCATGTCATGCAATATCGTGGTCGCGGCCTGTAATGACCCCAAAAGTCGTCCTTATTTAAGTAGGGGTTAATGTGTTTTAATTCCATTATATTCATTGGAATTGAGAATGTTTTATCCATTTTGGAGTATTGATTGAGGTAGTGGTGTGATGGTAAAGTAAGATTAGATCAAAAACTGTAATTCGAATAATTCGACTACGATCAGCCATCACTCTTTTGTCCTTTTCTTTTTCCACACTTTGAATTTGGATGGGAGGATAGAACCATTGGAAAGATTATTTTCGGGGCTTCGATTTGAGCACAAGAATGACCTAAAACGGAGTCCGGATGGGAGAGTTATACCTGTTCGAAGTTTGGAAATCTGTGCTGGGACAGGTCCGCTCGAGCGGGAATAAGGACGCTCGAGCGGGAATTGCGTGACAGCAGCGTTAAAAACGGGATTTCTAGAGCATTTTTGATATTTTTCTTTTCTCTCTTCTCTCCTTTCTCCTTAGGTCCAAAAACCCTAAGGTTTTGATCCCAATCCTCACCATTTTCCCCTTAGGTTTGATCAAGATCTTTCACCAAGAAGTGAAGAAGACAAGAAGAGGAACATTTTCAACCGATTTGATTTTGGAATTTCGAAGTGATGCTCTTGACCTAGCTTCCTTGCCTTCAATCTTGAGGTAGGAGATCTTATTTGTATTGATTGATGGAATTATGGTATTTTGGGTGTAAATTTATGGCATTTTATGTATATAACTACAAATCTATGATTTTGTGTATTTTATGTCCAATTTGTGATTTGGGGGTTTTTGGGTTTTTTTTATGATTGGAGATGCAATTGCTAGATTAAGGTGATGGATTATGAACTTTAGATTTGTAATCGATGAGAAAATGGGAAGAAGAAGTAATGGTTTGAGGAGTTTGGATTTTTGTCTTGAAACCCTTGATTTTCTTGAAACCCTAAGTTGATTAATGATAATAACTAATGAATTGGCCAAATTGAAGGTAGAATCTATGTAATGGTAATGTTAGATTAACGTTGTGTCTCAAATTCACCTTGTAGTGCATGAAATGACATGAAAATGGAGTTGGATTTCGATTTGGAAACCCGTAATTCGAATTGCTTGGTCCGCTCGAAGGAGAAAGGCCCTTCGGCGGAAAAACCACCTCCCAGAAGCTTTTGTAAAATTTTAGTCCGCCGAGCCAGACAGAGTTGCGCCGAGCGGGAGGCCTATTTTCAGAAAAAAATAAATGTTGTTCCATTTTGCCTGCTTGTCCCTCTGGTAGTTTTAGAATATTTTTCTGATGACTTTAAGAAAAAGATAAATTCATATGAAGTGTAAAAACATAGGGAATGGTTTCAATGATTTAAGAGGAAAGAGAACTAATGTACAAGTATAATTGTGTGCAGGACACACTCGGGGAGGAACTAGCACATCATCACAGCACTGTGAGTAGTAGTACCTATATAAATGTTGTGCAACTATATTAATGTTTCAAGCATGTTTCAAGACATAGAAAGCACTTATATTGATGTTTCAAGCATGTAATGTATTCACGTTAATGTTTCACGCATGTTAACACTAATGTTGAAAGTTAAAGTATGTAAAGAAAAGCATTTACAAGGGCTTTTATGCTATCATGTTTACAAGGGCTTTTATGCCACATGTTTACAAGGGCTTTAATGCCAACATGTTTACAAGGGCGATATGCCATTTTTCAAGGGCTTTAATGCCAACAAGTTTTCAAGGGCCATAGTGCCATTTTCAAGGGCCATAGTGCCATTTTTCAAGGGCTTTAATGCCATCATGTTTACAAGGGCCTTAGTGCCACAAGTTACAAGGGCCTTAGTGCCACAAGTTACAAGGGCCTCGGGCCACATGTTCAATTACTGACCAAGGTGTGTGATGTTGCGAGATTGGGCTTAAGGCCGTTATGTACTCCGCACAAGATCAGACTACGGTAATGATAAGTATGTGTTTTAAGTTGCTTAAGTTAATATGTTTTACGATGATCAAGTTATTATGTTATGAAGTTTGTTCAAGTTAATATGATGTAAGATCCTCGTGACATGTTTCTAGATAGAGTCTAAGACCATTACGAAGTATATAGACTCAGACTAACTCTGTGAGTTTTGCATTATGTGAAATGTTTTGAAAATGATAAGTATATGACTTAAGTTCGGTAAGTACATGTTATGAAGTTTAATGAGTATATGCTGTTATGTATATGTTTTGAAGAATGATAAGTGTATGTTAGGAAGTTTACGATATGTTTTCAAGTACATGTTCAAGCTTGATAGGTATATGCTTTCAATTGTGGGATGTTAAGTATGAATTGTAATAAGTTCATGATTCTTTTCTCTTCTGCTCCCAAGGAACTTTGGATACGATTTAGAATGTAACAAGTGTTGACAAGCTACGAATTTATTTGTTTTCTTCTATTATGATTCATGTCAAGCATTATATCAATTAAGTATTACTATTCACTGAGCTTGGCTCACCTCTCATATGTTGTTTCTATAGGTAATTAACCAGGAGGACAGATCTACCCCGGGACGTCTGTTCCCTATGAGTCCAGGCACTAAGCGAGACCACCTGAGTTCCGTGAAGTTTTGTTAGGGTGTTGGTTGTATTTTGTTGACTCATTGAAAGTTGTGTACATGTAGCTTTTATTTATGCCCGATTATAGGGCTAAGTCTGTATATGTAACTCTATATGACTGATGCTCACGGTATAATTTTGACTCATGTCTGGTTATTATATTGTATGTAATGCATGTGATCCTGGCATATTAGTAGTAGCTCAATGGAGTTTGCTATTTTATTTGATTATAGTGCTTCCGTCAAGGCCCCGTATCCTATGTATCTTAGGTTCTTGGTTTGTTTTTGAGTAGGTCATGCCCAAACTTTTAGGGGCGGGTTTGGGGCGTGACACGGCCCGTCGATATGTAGCTCCAGCGTTCTTCAATCCAAACGGCATTACTCTATAGCAATAGGTCCGCCATGGGGTGGTGAAAGCAGTCTTTTCCCGGTCTTCAGGTGCCATCACTATCTGATTGTAGCCTGAGAAGCCATCCATAAACGAAAGCAAAGCATGCCCCGCTGTGAAATCCACCAACTCATCAATATGTGGCAAGGGAAAGTCGTCCTTTGGACTGGCTCTATTCAAGTCCCTGAAATCCACGCATACCCGGATTCTGCCACCTTTCTTCAGCACTGGAACAATGTTGGCCAACCAAGTCAGGTATTTGGATACCAGCAAGAAGCCAGCCTCGATTTGTTTGGTGACCTCTTTCTTAATCTTGATCGGCCAGGCGAGATCCTTCGAAGTTTCGCTTGATGTGCCCGCCTCGGTGTCAAGAGGGATCCGGTGCTGTACAATCTCAGGATCGATTCCATGCATGTCTTCGTAGGACCATGCGAAAACATCTTTGAAATCTTTTAATAAATCGACTAAGAGCTCGCGTTCCTCCGAAGACAACGTGGACCCGATCTAGACTAGTCGTGGGTCCTTCTCATTACCAATATTCACAGTAGTGATTTCATCCATTAAGGGTTTAACAAATCTTTCCTGCTCTTGATCAATTAATCATTGCAAAACCGGAGGAATTTCTTCCTCGTCGTTTTTGTCAAATTTTTGAAAGTCCTGATTCAAGCAATATATCAAAGGCACACAAAAGTACTCAGAAACCACATCCATATCATTCTCATTATGTACTTCCAAACCGTCCGATTCTTCTTCCTCACATTTTTACACACATTGTACACGTTGTCGCGTGTGCTTTACTTACATGTGTTTATGCCTTTCCTCGCATTGTTACACACATTGTACACGTTGTCGCGTGTGCTTTACTTACATGTGTTTATGCCTTTCCTCGCATTGTTACACACATTGTGCACGTTGTTGCGTGTGCTTTACTTACATGTGTTTATGCCTTTCCTCGCATTGTTACACACATTGTGCACGTTGTCGTGTGTGCTTTACTTACATGTGTTTATGTCTTTACTTACATGTGTTTGTGCATCCTCTCTTGCATTGTCATGCTGGTTTCAAATTGCATTGTTATGCATTCCTCGCTTGCGTTGTCGCGCATGCCCTCCTTGCGTTGTCGCGCATGTTTTACTTGCATTGTCATGCTTGTTTGAAATTGCATTGTTATGCACCTCTCACTTGCGTTGTCGCGTATGCTTTACTTGCATTGTCATGCTTGTTTCAACAGCATTGTTGTGCACTCCTCACTTGCGTTGTCGCGCATGTTTTACTTGCACTATCTTGCTCATTTCAATCGCATTGTTATGCACACTCTACCTGCATTGTCACGCACCCTTCTTGCATTATTATACACATCTCGCTCGCATTGTCATGCGCCACACTTAGGTTGCATTGTTATGCACCCCTTTCACCCATGTTGTCGCGCACTTTTCAATTGCATTGTTGTGCATATTGCTAACAACTTCTGTACCTGTTAAGTTTTCTTTCTTTTTCAGGCACGATATTGTATGTACGGTTCATTTGAAGCTGGCTCAACCAGACGGACTGCACAAGTATTGTATTCTCTGTTTGAGACGTATCGAGAATTCTATAATTCTCTTACATCCTTTCTACATGCAATGTAGTTGGATTTGTTTTTGCCTGCTTAAAACTGTTGCATGATATGCTTCGTTACAGCTCTCTTTGCATGATCATAAGTTATGTTCGGCATTGTGCATTATCATTTGCATCTTGCCCCTGCCTGCAGGCGCATATCTTTGTTGCCTAGTATGCTTGTCTAAGTTTTCGGCCTTGTCAAAAATGGGTCGTCTCTGGGCTTTGACATTCACTCCCGTCATTGTTATGACTTTCAAGTTCTATCAAAGAGGGGCAACTGTAGACACCCCATTTTTGACCGTCCTCAAGACTTGGACTTCATCGTTTGAACACTCGGTGATCATCCATGTTCACGTTCGTTTTGAGTTCCCGGAGATCTCGGCCACGCGCCCTGCCTCAAGATCTCTCAACTTGACTCTTTTGTGCTTGGTTGTGGACCAAACACTTGTGTTTGTTATTCCAAGGGAAGAGGGTGGCTTGTTGGACATCCCCTCAACCCACCGGCCAAGGCTTGAAGCCATCGACCCCTTTTTCTTGCCATCAATGGTCGATCGACACTACCTTTGGCCGGTTGACCACCTGTGATTGTCAATCGGCCATGTGGTAGCCGAATAATTGGCGAGGATAAAGGAGGTATATTTCAGAATCTTGACGCTAGCCGGCAGATATCCCGTAAGGATACGGGGCCGAATAGGATAAATAGGCCGAATGGGGAAGGATCCCTTGAGCCGAATAGCGGAAAAGATAATGATTGAAAAAGTAGGCCTGTGCCCCGAGGCCCGTGAGAATGGATATAAATACAAGAGCTTTAGATTTGTAAAGGTATGTAAGAATCACTTCTAAAAACTTAGTCAACAAGCTTTCTTGAGGAGAAGAATCGACTTGTCCGCTTGAGTGCTAATTCGCACCCCGACGAGTATTTGTATCTTTGCAGGTGACTAGCTTAGGATCATTGGCGTCTTCCAGGATCTGAAGAGTATTTCCAAACCACTTCCCCACAATTGGCGCCGTCTGTGGGAATACTCAAATACATCCATGGAAGGCGTGACCGAAGATCCCCCGATAGCCACCAACGAGATAACACAGGAAGACGACCTCACCCCAGCTAATATGCTCAGAAAAGAAACCATCCCGGCACAACGCGTCTTGAACTTCGATTCGCCAACAACTTCAGCACAAGAAACAATGCAGGCTATCATAGAACAAGCAAAGCAGAACGAACAAAGGCTGGAGAACATGATCGCTGAGAACGAACGACTCCGTCAAGATTTGGCCCTAGAGGTAGCAAAATCTACAGAGACCATGCGCCAGGAACCAGAGCGACCCCCGAGGGCAGACGGACAAAGACCTCGGGCTGGACCAAAGGATACCGATAGCAGCTCTAACTCATCATCCACGGAGCTCGACGCAAGGGGACGATCCGAGACCTCCAGCTCCTCCGAAAAGGATCTACGAATGAGGAACAAGCGCAGGAGAAGCAGCTCAAACGAGGAAAACCAGCATGATCCTTTCGTTCGACGGATCGCAAGGGCGTCCCTGCCCAAGAAATTCAAAGCTCCCTCGTTCACTCTATACGACGGAAAATCATACCCCACTGATCATATCCGTCATTACAAACAGGCCATGACGCTGCACGCAGACAATGAAGCCCTCATGTGCCGAATATTCCCTAGCGTTTCAGGTCCACTAGCCGTTAGGTGGTATTACAAGTTGGAGCCACCGATTAAAAGCTTCCGGCATTGCGAGAAATCCTTCAGGCGGGTTCATCACCAACGAGGTACAACCGAACAGCCGACTTCTCCGGGCTATACAGATCTAGTCGGGAGAGATGCTCAGAGCGTACTCGGCACGATATTGGGAGTGCTTCAACCTTGTTGACGACGCTTGCAACGACTCCATGGCCATCACCGCCTTCAAAATGGGTTTACATCCTGACAAATGCGCGGTAGCCTGACCAGAAGGCCCCCCAAAATAGTCTGGGCGTTGATGAAGAAAGTTGAAGAATATTGTAAAGTCGAAGATGATGCCCTGAGGATAAAAGCCGGACAAATCTCCAGCAAAACGGCCCTCCCTGAAACCGTTGGACCAATAAGCTCTGTGCCGCCACCGAGCCCTGAGCCCCGGCAACGGACCAAGCGAGATAAAAGGCGAGACTCACGATCAATCAAGGTTCCACCGAATCTAATGAACAACTACAAGTCGACAGTAGATGCTCAAGGCGAACAGACAAGAAGTATACGGAGTTGACAGAGCCGATCGCGGCAATAATGACCAAAGTCCAGCACCTTCCATTTTTCAAGTGGCCGTCGAAGATGGTGGGGCCTCCTGACACACGGAGGAGGGACAGACGATGCGAATACCACAAAGATCA
Organism: Camellia lanceoleosa; assembly: GCA_025200525.1. Lineage (NCBI taxonomy): Eukaryota > Viridiplantae > Streptophyta > Magnoliopsida > Ericales > Theaceae > Camellia > Camellia lanceoleosa. Next base: position 53,588,642 of record CM045761.1, on the reverse strand, counting down.
CGACCACGAAACTGAGAGTTGTTATGTGCTAAAGGATCATCTGGAGGAACTGGTGCAAGATGGTCGATTGCAGCAATACGTGAGCAAGGGAAGGCCAACCAAAGCATTAGCCTTGAGACAGGATTCACCTCCACTTGGCGTGATCCACATAATCTACGGTCTGCCGGCATCCCCGACCGTGCATAAGATCCAATCGCACCCAATTTCCCAAAAATATAACATGTCAACCGGCAAGCCCAGAGAAGCTCCGACAATTAAGTTCAATGACTCTGACCTCGTCGGAGCAGCGGCCAGCCACGTCAATCCTTTGGTCGTCAAATTACGCGTACGACAGTTCAGCGTTGAACGCATTCTCATAGACCCAGGAAGCACTTCGGAAATCTTGTACTACAGAACTTTTGTTGAACTCGGCCTCAACGAGTCGGACCTGTCACCGTCGTCTTAGCCACTGTTCGGCTTCAACGCGAATCCAGAGTATCCGTTGGGGAGGGTCGTGCTACCTGTTCGAGCGGGCTCAAAAATAGTTGATGTGGAATTCTTGGTTGTGAAGCTTCCGTCGCCATATAATGCCATCATGGGGCGCCCCTGGTTGCATGTCATGAAGGCTGTCCCAAGCACCTACCATCAGCTTATGCGCTTCCCAACAGACCGTGGCATTGAGGAGATCCGTGGCTCACTGCAATCCGCACGAACGTAGACTTTATGAAGATCCATTTACGGACCCGACCTGTGGGATGTGATGTTTGTACTGGTACCACGTTTTAATGAAAATCGATTTTCTTTGTCACTCGCCTTCGAGCCTCTTGGGCCAAATTAAGTCTCCGGATTCGGAGCCCCCCTTTGGTGCATGACACCTTAGGGCCGAATAAGTCTCCGAATTCGGAGCCCCCTTTGGTGCATGACACCTTAGGGCCGAATAAGCCTCCGGATTCGGAGCGCCCTTCGTGGATATCACGATTGGCCAAATCAAGCCTCCGGATTCGGAGCGCCCTTTGGTGCATGACACCTTAGGGCCGAATAAGCCTCCGAATTCGGAGCGCCCTTCGTGGATATCACGATTGGCCAAATCAAGTCTCCGGATTCGGAGCCCCCTTTGGTGCATGACACCTTAGGGACGAATAAGTCTCCGAATTCGGAGCCCCCTTTGGTGCATGACACCTTAGGGCCGAATAAGTCTCCGGATTCGGAGCCCCCTTTGGTGCATGACACCTTAGGGCCGAACAAGTCTCCAGATTCGGAGCGCCCTTCGTGGATATCACGATTGGCCAAATCAAGTCTCCGGATTCGGAGCCCCCTTTGGTGCATAACACCTTAGGGCCGAACAAGCCTCCGGATTCAGAGCGCCCTTTGGTGCATGACACCTTAGGGCCGAATAAGTCTCCAGATTCGGAGCGCCCTTCGTGGGTATCACGATTGGCCAAATCAAGCCTCCGGATTCGGAGCACCCTTTGGTGCATGACACCTTAGGGCCGAATAAGCCTCCGGATTCAGAGCGCCCTTTGGTGCATGACACCTTAGGGCCGAATAAGTCTCCGGATTCGGAGCCCCCTTTGGTGCATGACACCTTAGGGCCGAACAAGTCTCCGGATTCGGAGCGCCCTTCGTGGATATCACGATTGGCCAAATCAAGTCTCCGGATTTGGGGCGCCCTTTGGTGCATGACACCTTACGGCCGAATAAGTCTCTGAATTCGAAGCGCCCTTTGGTACGGGTCACCTTAGGGCCGAATAAGTCTCCGGACTCGAAGTGCCCTTCGTGGACGTCACGATTGGCCAAACTAAGCATCAGGATTCGGAGCCCCGTTGGTGCAGGACACCTTAGGGCCGTTTAAGTCTCCGGATCCAGAGCCCGTTTTAATCAACTAATTACGCATTAATCACTAATATGGTTCGCCGGACAAGGCATGCCTTAGCCGGCCCACGAGTACGACCCATTCCAGTTAAACTCGCATCCCGCCTAAGGCAAGGGCCGACCCCTGAATACAGGAAAAATATTTCAGCTAAAATATTTAAGCCACACAAAAGTTCCAATAGCAAACTATTAAACCATACAAAATGACGTACTTAACCACTAAAAGTTGGGATCAGGAACATTCATTCGGCATAGCTAAACAAAAGATTTTCAGAATAAGACTCAACTATATGAAATAACACTTTTTATTTGATTAAAAAGTTGTTACATAGATGCAATCCGCGTTCGAACATTACAATATCTATCTCTAACTTCTAAGACAAATCAACCCATCGACCCAACTCTTGTCATTTGAACAACCATCGCGCCTCAAAATGCATCGATCTAACCGCGCCCGAATCGGCATGTTGCCGGGCCTCTGACACCATCGACAATGTCAAGGCCAAGATCCAAGACAAGGGACGTTAGGGGCAGCGGTCGTTGTGTCTCCTTTCGGGGCGATCTACTTCAACGACTTGGAGGTTGACGTGTTTCCAGTTTCTCCTTTCAGCGGTCCACCTCCCACACTGGAGAATCCTCCGCCGCAAACCATCTGAGCGCCAAGTTCGGCCGGAATTTGAGCTCCTGCAACTATCATCACCATCTGATGGTAAGAACTGTTGGTCATCCCACGCAATGGATGCTGGAGAACCAAATATGCTTGATTGCATGAGGCACCTGCCACTTTTATTCTCAGTAATGGCCGCGATCTCGAGGCCCAAATCCCGAAGTGATTTTATCAACACTAAAGCTATGTTTGGGAAGTGGCTAAAATAGCCAAAAAGTTAAAAAGCCAACTAAAACACATCACATCACCTCTCTACTTTTCTGCACAGCTTTTCGTAACAAGCCAAAAAGTTACTAAAATAGCCTGTTCCCAAACCAAGCCTAAACCCCACGAAGACAAGCGTCGGTCAACATTCTCCACGACCTAATTAACCCAATGATTGGCTAAAACGCGCGCGCATAGGCTGCGCAAGGGCAAAAATTACCTAGCCCAATCGGCTAGACATCTGGCATTCGAGCCAAGTCAAAATGCCGTAGCCCATCCGATCCCTGGCTCACGGCTTCTTCAAATTTCAACAACACACGCCGCAATGGCTATATTCAAAAGTAAACGGCCATTACATGTAGGCCGATCACGCACAATGAATCGGCACATCGATTTAACATGCTGAGTCCGATTGATTACGGCTATCCAAATATTTATGCAATGAAATTAAACACGCACACGCCGAATGCGGGAGACAATTTGATATTTTCAATAAAGCGTCTTTTATTCAAAAAACCAAGAAATTACATAATTGCGAACGCGACCAGCGTTCGGACCTTACAATAATTAAAGTCATACGGCGTCGCCCTCATCCTCACTCTTCTTGACCTCGAAAGCAGAAAACGGAAAGTCCTCACTGTGGTAGAGAGGTGACGCCGAATCGATGCCTGACAAGTGAAAAGATTCGGCGACTTGAGATGCCTTGATCCAACCATGCCTGAACCCACGATTTTCACATCGGCAAACCTCTTCGGCAAGCTTCTCCTTGGTCTTTTGGATTCCAACCAAGCACCCTTCGTGAAAACCTTTTTCATAAGACCTCCCCTTGGCGGACTCCAATGTGAACATGCTCGCCGTTTCACGATCGGCAATGGCAGCGCTTATAAGACGACTGGTAACCCTCTCTTCCACGATTGGATTCACCTGCCCTGCTGGTTGTATTTGAGCCGCTTTGATCTTTCTTAACTCACGTTCAGCCGCCTTCACGCGAGACTCCAAACTGTGGATATGCTCATCCTTTTTCTCCATTTCTCGGCGGGCGGCGCGCAATCGCATGCCGACCTCATAAGCCGTATAGAGCCCTTTCACCGCCCCATGAATGCCCTCGCGAAACACTTCGTAGTCCTGACGACCAACCATTGACTGCTGAACTTCCAGAGGAAATATTTGTTAACCAAACTCGACCGCCACGTCTGGATCTCGAACGATCGAGTCCGCTTCTGTCATGGGCTTATTCTTCACAAATACTGCAAAACTTAACGGGCACGGATTCGCGTCTGATCTCCTTTCGACTTGGGCGTGTAGCGATCTCCCCTGGGACTGCCTGTCCCGTTTGGGCAACCTACTACGACGTCGAGGAGATTGACGCCTCTCTCGACCCATAGAACTCTTACTCCCGGCACGCAAGGGTGCACCACGGTGTTCACTTCAATTCATATCATCGCCAAGTTCAGCCAATGTCTTGGCTTCCCCTTTGCTGTTAAAGAAGAGTTTGTTTGACATTCGCACAATAGATTTTCTCTCAGGAGTCTGAATCAGATACCTACCAGACTCTTAAAAGCTGTGCCTTTGATCATTTAACACTCACAGAGGCAGCACGATCGAGGCAAGTTCATTAATCGCGAAACCCAATCGCCTTTGGCGACTAAGTTGGCCGGGACAAGCTTTTGGCTCAAGATCTTGACCTAAGTGCGTAGTACCCAGGCTCATAAGTCGATTCGCAAGAGTAGATTCATCAATCTGTCGGCTAAACTACCCAAATGGCTCACGAATTGATCCTCACCGAGTTCTTATCATGAACCCAGGGGCAAGGCGATTCATCAATCTAAGGGTCCAAGATCAGTAGGCAGTGAAATTGCAAATGGTGATTTTGATGGGATATGTATGAAATCTGCAGGAACCCAGATATTGACCAATCTTTTCCTCTCTACCTTCAGTGGTTAGCGACTTTAGATTCAAGTAAGGAAAAAACTAAAGCTTGGACAAACGATATTCTATGTACGGCTTGTTTAGAAGAGTTCTAGATAAAATCATTCATGCCACAGTAAAATCATCCGGCTCACGAGTTGACTGGCAAGAGCAGATTTATCAATCTATTCGGACCAAGTACCCCAGCCGGCTCACAAGTTGATTCAGAGCTAGAATTCTTTTTATGAACCCACTGGGGCAAGGGCAAATTCACAAATCAGGGTTTCCCCACAGTATATGCAATTCCATTTTACCAAATGCATTGACAAACACAGAACTCTTTCATTAAAATTAAACCACAGAACTCTTTCATACAAAGTGTGTGGTGGTAGCAAAAATTACAAGAATTCTTTCATACAAAATGTGCGGTGGTAGCAAAAATTACAAGGAAATTTTCATTAATAAATTGCGCACAGATGCTAACCAATTTATACATGAAAACTACCCTGAACCAACAAAGCACTATCCAAAAGAAGAAAAACAAAAAAAAAAAAGACGCTTGCGCGATGGCAGCTCCCAGATCATTCGTGTCAGACGGATTCAAGTGGCTCAACATCCACCTGCTCATAAGGAATTGGCACATCCAATGTAACCTCAGCGGCAGCAAGGGCTTTGAGCCACCCATGTTTGAACCCGCGATTCTCAAATTTGGACACTTCTTCAACATATTCCGTCAGAGCGGCGCCTCTCCTTGCCTCAAAGGCCTCCGATTCAGCTTTATCGCGGGCCACCTTAAGCTCCTCTAACTGAGCTTCCGCTTCAGCAAGTGCTTTCTTTGAAAGTTTGAGCGATTCCACACTCGCATTTGCCCTACCCTCAGCATCAACACGAAGCTGTTTGGCGACGCGAGCCCTCTCTTTTTCCACTTCGGCTCGCGCACTCTCCATTTCAGCTCTCATAATTTTGAACTCGGCCCTACTTTTCTGACCCTGCAACTCTGTTTCCAAATGGTCAATTCTCCCGAGAGCATCACGCAAGCGGCGACCCAAGTCGGCGATCCTTCCGATCGTCTGCAAAACAATTCGGTATGATTAGACACCTTTAACAAACAAGAGCGAGATGAAGGTGACCTACCAGGAGTGCCGATTGAGCAGTTAGGGCAACGGCCATAATGTCGAAGCCGCAAGAAGGCTTTGTTCTCGGTCGGAGAAATTGAAGCCGCCAGCTCGAGCCTGTTGGATCCTCGGCCGAAGCGTCGGATAAAATCGGCACATCCCTGATTTTTGGCTGAATAATAAACGGAGCGATCACGTCCGGTTCTTTAAGCCGAGGCCGTTTGCTACCAGGGCCAGCTTTTGAACTCGTTTCTCCCTCGACACCACGCTTTTGGCGTTGCTCCGGAATCAGCCGTTCCCCATCGGCCTGTTCTCCACCCTCTTTTCCCGTATCGGACGTAGCAACCTCAACCGTCCCTCGTAAGCGGTGCGAAGGGCTTGATCAAGCGGGATCGATCGGCGCATTCGGCCTTCTTCGGCGCCATACGCTCGGTATTTCTTTCGTACATCTGCGTTAGGCTTTCTTTCGCCATACCCTCAAAAGAAATCGCCGTAGATCCCCAAATTCATAAAAATATCCCGGAAGAAATCATAGTCTGAGGCGGATGGCTCGGTGGCCTCAAATGCTGAGCGCACGGCCTTTTCGCCCTCTATAACCCCCTCAGTAGACTACCCAGCCGGATCGGCAATCACCCCTACCAAATTTCGGCGTCTTCCCCAAATCGGGAATCTCTGAGACCGATCCGCCTAAGGTTTTTAGTGGGAAAGATAAGGGCCGAGTGATGATTTGCCTTTGGAATCGGAATGTTATCTGCAGCCGAGAAAGTAGTGTAAGTGGGTTCGTACCGAAGGAGAATATGGGCGGCTCTCCCTTGCTGTTGTACGTTTGGGCGGCCGAAATATCTGAGTGCAGTCTTGATTTCCCCAAGAACCACGTCGTCAACCGAAGTCAGGATTTTCTTCAACCTATTACCTGCAGAAGATAAAAAGCGATTTAGGGAAAGGAGCCGAATAAGAGATAGTCCAACAAACAAGACATTGCGTGGCAACCTGGGTCACCCTTATGTCTGGGAATAGGGTCCAGGCGATCCTCCCCTTCAGCGAACTCCCAATTACCTCGGACGTTGACCATCACGTCGTCAACCCGTTTACCAGAACTGGCAAGCATGGTCACCAAGTGATGGTCAGTATCTTTGGCCCTGAGAAAATATCGCCCCAGCCGACCGGAGGATTTGGCTAAGGCGTAACAATGCCGAATGGCCGGAATCCCAAGGTTAATCCTAAGGCGTCGATTCAACTCTACTACCCCCATGATGATTCGAAAGAAATTTACATTGGGTTGAGAAGGAATCAAACCCTAATAGCGGAGAACGGCCCTAAGAAGTGGTGTAGGGAGAAACGAACTCCGCCCTCCGCAATGGATAAAAAAGGGAATACGATCGTGTTTTGATCTTCCCTCTCCATGTCGAGAGCATTGTCCGTTACAAGGGATAAATGAACGTCGTCAGGAATAGAAAAATGTTGCTGGAAACCAGAGATACGACCCTCAGAAAGGAGGTCTTTCAAATGTTTGGCCATCTTAGCAAAGAATTAAGTATTCGCCGAAGCCAAAATAGCAAACAGAAAATAGGATTACAAAGAAGGGATAAGGAAACTTACGAAGAGCAGATGAGACAAGAGAAGACGGGAAGAAGTTGCAGAAAACGCGAGTCACGGATGGATATGCACTGGCGATCCAAAAGTCTCAGAAAATCGATGAAATGAGAATTCGAAAGGACCGAAGTTTCAAATCGCAATAAATGCTGAGATACACATGAATAGAGCGGGAAAGCGTAATGATGAGCAAAAAGGTGCGCGCCTCCTGACATATATTGGGGCACGCGAAGCACCGATGCTAAACTTCTCAAATTACGAACCAAACACCGATTAACCTGTCAGCAGGAGTTTGGGGGCAATTATGGTAGCCGAATAATTGGCGAGGATAAAGGAGGTATATTTCAGAAGCTTGACGCTAGCCGGCAGATATCCCACAAGGATACGGGGCCGAATAGGATAAATAGGCCGAATGGGGAAGGATCCCTAGAGCCGAATAGCGGAAAAGATAATGATTGAAAAAGTAGGCCCAGGCCCCGAGGCCCAGAGAATGGATATAAATACATGAGCTTCAGATTTGTAAAGGTATGTAAGAATCACTTCTAAAAACTTAGTCAACAAGCTTTCTTGAGGAGAAGAACTGACTTGTCCGTCGGAGTGCTAATTCCGGCACCCCCGACCGGAGTATTTGTATCTTTGCAGGTGACTAGCTGAGGATCATTGGCGTCTTCCAGGATCTGAAGAGTATTTCCAAACCACTTCCCCACAGGCCATATTTTCCGGCCGACCCCTTTCCATCTGCTTTTGGAAGATATTTTGTGCCAGCTGGCATAGCTAGCACGCACAATTCCCTCCCTCCATACACGCGTATGGAGGGATTTCAACCTTGTTTAGCGTCTCTAAGAAGCTTTGCAAATGTGAATTTCTATAAGAGGGGAGGCCCTTCTCCCTTTTCAGGGGTTCAAGAACCTGAGATAGAAGTTAGATATAAGCTCTCTCTCTCTCTCTATATCTCTCTATCTCTCTAGATTTGTGTGTGTGTTTGTGACCAAAAGTGTATTTTGTTCATATTTTTGCACTAAGACACCTAGTGTTACACCATCCTTGAATTGCTGAGGTACTAAGGAGTTGGTTTTGAAGTTCTTGAGCTGGTTTTGATCCAAGAAAGTTGCTAGAGTTGGTGTTCTTGAAGTGTTCTTCAAGGATGACAACTACCTCTTTTATTCCCCATTTTGCCTTAAGCTTTTAGCCTATCTTGCATGCTGTTTTAATGTATAACTGATAAAAGTTCTGATTTTGCATACTTTTAATCTTTGTTTAAGATCATTTTTGTGTTTGGGGTTGTTTACCCCCTCTTAGGCATTGTTTGGTCTCATTTTTGTGCCTTTTTTGTGAGCTTTGGGACCACCTTGTATTGGCCTTCTCACCACTAAAATCTAGAGGGATTTCAGTGGTGGGAATGGTGTTTTGAGGTCCTAAGAAGGAGAGGGCCATCCCCTCTCCTTGTTGTCTTCAATACTTGTCATATTAGCCTCACATGTGAGCACCTTTGTTAAGTTCATGTTGGCCATGTCTTAACTGGTATTTGTGGTTATTTTTCTGTCTTATGCCACTATTTTTTCCTATCTTGGTCATTCCATGCCTGGTCTATACACTTGTAGTGTAAATTTTGCAAACTAGTCTTGTATGCTTCATGTTTGAGCATGCCCTTCTAGCTCATGTTGACCTCATTTCAGTGGGTTTTTTGGGGTTGTTTTAGCATGCCATGACTCTATTTTGGGTGGGTTTAGTTGGCTCTTACATGCTTCATGTACTTGCTTTGCAAATCCTCTCATTTGTCTTAACATTCACCTTGTGTTTAGACCACCACGCTTACATGTTTTGGCCTAGTTCCATGAAGATTTTAGCCTTGTTTTACCATGCTCAAGGTCTGTTTGGTGTTGCTTTGGTCGTGCTTGCATTGTCTTGTATGGCTACTGTAGACACCCCATTCTTGACTGTCCTCAAGACTTGGACGTCACCGCTTGAACACTCGGTGATTATCCATGTTTGCATTCGTTTGGAGTTCCCGTAGTTCTCGGCTCGTGCGCCTTGCCTCAGGACCTCCGAACTTGACTGTTTTGTGTCCGATTTTGCACCAAACACTTGTGCTTTGCCTTGGAGGGGCAGGGAATGCTTTGTGAGGCATCCCCACATACCACCGGCTGTGGCTAGAGGCCACCGGCTGGCTGGTGTTGCCACCGGCACTATATTGTGCCGGTCGGCTATATTTTGTGCCGGTCGGCACTCATTTTGGCAAAATTACCATTTTGCCCTGCCGACCACTTTACAGCTGCTTTCTGAGATATTTTCAGACAGCTGTAGGCCTTTTGTTTCCCCTCCATACACGTGTATAGAGGGATGTGCCCTTTGGTGCCTTAACTTGTAAGCTTTTGGTGCCTATACAAGAGAAGGCTCTTCTCTTGGCTCAAGGGTTAGAATTTTTGGAGGGTTAGACATTTTTAGGAGAGGGAGAAGCTCTGGTTTTTAGGGTTAGGATAGATACACATCCTATCTCTCTCTTTTCCTTTGTGTTCTAGGTGTTTTAGTTCACACTATTGCACATCAACACCTAGTGTTTCACCTTTCTCTTGGAACTGAGGTGCTAAGGGCTTGTTCTTGAGATTTTTGACTTGTTTGGAGCTCAAGGAACCAACAACTCCAACCTTTGTGAAGAAGATCATCAAGGGTAAGAAACTTGCTTTATTTCCCCCATTTTTGCATTCCATTTTTGCCTAGTTTAAAACAGTTTTTGTGCTTAGTCTATAACACATAAAAGTTCTGTTTTTTAAGCCTCTTCATTGTTTATTAAGAGTGCTTGGTGGTTTGGGGAAGTTTGACCCCCTTTAGGCCTTGAAAAGGCCCTATTTTAGGCCATTTTGTGAGAGCTCTGAGACTTTGGTGCTTGGGCCTCTCCAACACTGAAATCTTGAGGGATTTCAGTGGTGGAGATGGTGCCATAAAGTCTCCAAAAGGAGAGGGCCACCCCCTCTCCTTGATGTCCTTGAAAAGGGCAAGGTTTGGCCTCCAAAGGAGCACCATGTTTGGTTGTGTGTTAAGCATGTTTGGCTTGTTTTTTATGCTTATATTGCCATGATATAACATGATTCTAAGTTGGTTTTAGCACTCCTTGCATGTTTTGCATAGTTGCTTTGTAATGCCTCTTTGGTCCCTTAACATGCCTAGGTTGTGTGCCTTAGTTTCTAGCATGTTTTAGGCCTACATCCATGAAGCTTGCATGCTTATTTTGACATGTTTTAGCTCTGTCCATAGCCATTTGGGTTGATCTTGGCATGCATCATATAGCCTCTTTGCATTGGGCTTGTTGGCCTTAAGAACATGAATTTGTGGCATGCCATGCTTGCTTCATTTTTGATGGTTTGGAATCACCTAGCATGCTATTTTAGACCTTTTGGTGGGCTTGTATGCTTGCCTTATTTGTTTCTTTAACGCTTTGAAAGCATGTCTTGAATGCCCCATATTTTGGCCATTTTGAGTGCCTTTGTATTTGAGTCACTTAGATGCCATCTAGGTGGTCCTTTAGGCTTAGTTTTATGTGTTAAAACTCTGTTTTTAGGTGTTTAAGTATTGCCATGAGTGGTTGTGCTAGGTGTGGTTCAAAGCCTCATTGGCTTGCATTAGTGCTTGGACCATTTGCATGCTTTGTTTGGTCTATCTTCGACTTGGTTTGGCACCATGCTTTGCATGATTTTCAGAGCTTTACAATGCATGCTCATTGTCCTTGTTTGGTATCTCCAAGTGTGCTTGGGAGTTGCTATGTTTATGCCTTGAGTTTGGATCATAACACTTGCATGTGTGTGTGTGTTTAATCTCCATTTCTAGGCACTTTGGCCACTGATTTTAGGCTTATTTGAGTTGCCTAAGTCATGTATAAGGCCATCCTTTCATTGGTTTGCATGCTTGCCTTGTATGCTTGCTTGTATGTTTGCATAAGTATATTGCATGATCCATGTTGCATGATAGATAACATGACTAGGTTGCATTGCATCAACGTGCATTCCTTGTCCCTTGACTTGGTGATAGGGGTTGGGACTTTGATTTGTTTGGTTTGCATGCATTTGAAATCAAAGTTGCACACTTTGTTTCTTAAGGCCATCACGCATGGAAATACGCGATTGGTGGTCCGGGAATCAAGGCCCATGCCCCCTTGAGTCAGTAACATGATAAGGGGTGTGTATAGTGCATAAATACCTTGAATCACATTGCCATGCATGTTGTTGTCCTCTGCTGCTGTGAGTTGCAGGTTCTGTAGGTGTTAAGTGTCGGCCGGTACTATTTAGTGCCGACCGGCAGTCAACTGGCAGCCGATAGCTTCATTTCGTGCTGGTGGCCTCCTCCTTCAGCCGGTGGTGCTCTGCCCCAGCCGGTGGTACTCCCCAGTGCCCTGAGAGGCACTCCTGGGACTTTGGCAATTTTCTGAGGAGGAGAGCAGAGGAAACAGAGGCAAATCATGCATGACAGTGCGATTCCGAGCCAGTCCCGAGCGCGTGCTGCATTTGGCCCTCATCCCGAGGCGGTTTACTGTTTAATTAGATTAATTATTTTATTTAATTAATTTAGTTGATTTGTAATAATTAATTAGCTTGCGTAGTTAATTAGTTATCCAGTTTTGTATATTCTTTTGGTCCCTCCGAATGAGGGCGCATTTGTAATAAGTGTGTGTGAGTGGGTGTATGTCTTCCAATCCCCATTTCTTTCTCCCTTTTATTTACCCACTTTTGATGGTAGATTAGGGCATATCTAAAATTAGCATACCTTATGCAATGCATGCGTGCATTCATGCATTTGTTTACATGCACCGGGCTCGGTACATCATACAAACTGCATTGTAATTTTCAATTCCAAATTCAATACGTGCTACTCGCGCATTTCACATGCCATGTTTAGGGTTAGCCGAGCCTACTCTAGATTGCATCTATGCCTGTGTTGCATTAGCCACTCAACATGAACTAGGTCATGCATGTTTGCTAACCGGGTTATTGTTTTTGGCACGGAGTACGATGTAAGTTTTTACGCTTTAGCATATCGCATGCGTGTGAATGTTTGCCATGACAGTATGCTTACCATGCGGCTAAATGCTTACGTGAGATAAACTGTTTGAATGCCTGTGGGTGGAGGTTGGATTGCGTGAGTTGGAACAACTCATTGAAATCCGTATTTTAGCCTACTTGAGAGTAGCAAAATCTAACACGTTTTTCGAGACAAAACGGATATGCAATGTTTATTTCCAATTTAAGCAATCTAGTCTATACTTTTGTGTTGTGCGCATCACATAGTAATTCTAGGTTAATAACCGGAATAAGAACGCATAAAGTTTTCAAAAAACGGATATCACGGTTAGTAGAGGCCGGTCTTCGGACCGGGCGAAAGGGGGTGCTCATAGTTCTCCTTTCCCCGATCGTACCCAAGCTCCCGAGCCAAGACCACTTTGGTGATGACGGACATGTGGCCTTCGGCACCGAGTCAGGGTTTCCTAAATTCCCCGTTTTAAAATATTTAGGTGGCGACTCTGTAATCTGGCAAAGCAGTCCATGTTTGGCACTACTTTTCAAAATCTGTTTTTTCTTCAAAACAATTTGCCAGAGTTGGACTCTTTGGTTCAGATTAAGAACCGCAACAAACAAAAAGGGAGTCCGAATCAGAAGAGGTCCCTCGCGTATTCTGATTTCGCGTCTCATTGGGGAGTTTAGAGAGCTTGACTTGAATGCGTGATATCCTGTTTTGACTACACTTATGTGTTTCTTTGCATTGCATGTGCATTGGTGCGCCTAGGACACTGTGTTGGCCATCTGCTATTCCTGAGCGGTTTGCTGGAGGCTTGTCTTGTTAAGGCATGACCATAAGGTCGACGGTTATGCTCGCCAAGATGGGAACACAAACCCCGGTTTTAATGGGCACCCTTCGACCATTCGACCTAGTGCATATTCGAATCCATAGTGACCATTCCAAACTAGGACAAAGTTGCTTACCCGATATTAGGTTGTTTGAAACATTGCGTCAAGGCGTAGTAAAACCCTAGCTCCTGACAAAATAGGACAGGGAAACCCTACCCCAGCATAGGGGTGTATTGGCCCTCATTTACATGCTATGTGCTTTTAGAGTGTATCTCTACAGGGAATGCGCATATCAGTTTGCAAATTTAGGGTATCCTGCTCGAGCACCAAGATAGTGATTGTGGGGAATCAGTTATCTGCGGGTATCAGATTCAGATTTGGGGGAGTGACTTCGGGGAACAGTGTTCAGTAGTAGAGTGCAGTTATTCGACTACACCCGTGTTTGAGCAGTTTGGGGCTGAAATATTGCTTGTTTTCCATTTCGGTTCAGGGAAGTTCAGAGAGTTGAGCCAGAATAGCTAGTGTCTTCTCCTCGCTAAGGCAGGACTGAACATGATGCAGAACTCAGAAGAGATTGTGGTCATGACGGCCGCACTAAGTCAAGAAACCACCCCACAGAATGATACTACTGTTGATATGCCGCACCCGCCTAGGTCGCCTGCCGCACATCCAATCTGGACTCCTCAGTTATATCAGGCTCGCGAGCCTACTACATTTGAACTAATGGGAATGATAGGTGATCTTCAAAGGTCCGTGGCGGATCTCGCCTATGGGATGTCTGTTTCACCGCCAGCTGCATCGTACGCCGGGAACTTTGTACCCCAAGAACCCCCGCTACTGGGACGAATTGTAATTGAACTCAGCCAACCGGAGATGGCCTCCAGCTATGGCAACGACGCAGCAAACCAAGTTCTAGACCAGGCTGAGGCCGGAGCCAAAGGTAAGATGAAGGCAGATGCTGACTTATCGAACAACCGCCAGGCGAGGAGGCTTTGAAAGCCGGGGGAATGAACAAGCAACAGATATCCGCAGTTACGACAAAAGCTGTGGAGGATGCTTTCCCTACTCCGCCTGAGGGCAGTTCCAGTCAATCAGAGAATCGGGATAGGCCCCGTCATGCATCTGGGAAGGATCAGAAACCCAAGGCCGCACCCGCCGACCCGTTTGCTAGTGCATCCAGCAAGAGTGCTCAGACTCCAAAGTACCTGCCCCGAGGGCGTAGGGTCTTTCATGCTCTCTATATGCCATTGTCCAAGGCATTGCAGATCCTTGCTGAAAGGGGACACCTTAAGCCCCTGGAGCCTCGGCCGCTCCCGAAGAATCTCCCAGCCACACATGATGCTTCTCTATACTGTGCGTACCATCAGCAGACTGGCCATGCCACTGATAATTGCTTCCGCCTCCGTCATGAGGTACAAGATTTGATTGACAACGAGGTTATCCTCCCGCCTACCTCAGCAAAGTCCGTCACCACTCAGTTGTTGGATTTTGAGGACACCGATACTGCGAGTATGTAATTGGGATTCAACCGCCTGTGGGCAGTTGTAGACACCCCATTTTTGACCGTCCTCAAGACTTGGACGTCACCGTTGGAACACTCGGTGATTACACCATGTTTGTGTTCGTTTGGAGTTCCCGGAGTTCTCGGCTATGCGAGCCTTGCCTCAGAACCTCCGAACTCGACTGTTTGTGTTTGGTTTTGCACCAAACACTTGTGTTTTGCCTTTGAGGGAATGCTTTATGAGGCATCCCCACACACCACCGGCTGGGGCTAGAGGCCACCGGGTTGGTTGTAGTTCATCGGCACTATTTTGTGCCGGTCGGCACTATTTTGTGCCGGTCGGCACTATTTTGGGCGAAATGACCAATTTGCCCAATGACCGTGTGCACTTGCTTTACGAGATATTTTCGCATGACTTTTGAGCATTTCCTTCCCCCCCATACAGGTGTATGGAGCGATGAGGACATGTTTGCTTAGCTTGTAAGTTTACAAGTTCAATAAGAGGAAAGCTCTCCCTCTTGACGTAGGGTTAGCATTTTTCAGAGCATTAGCCATTGTTAGAGAGCCGAGCTCGTTTTTAGGGTTAAGTTAGATACATATATCATATCTCTCTTTTTCTCTTAGTACACTAGGTGTTTAGTTCACACTATTGCACTAAAACACCTAGAGTTCCACCTTTCTCTTGGTTCTGAGGTTCTAGAGGCTGTTCTTGGAGGTTTTTGACTGGTTTGGAGCTCAAGGAAGCAACAACCACAACCTTTGTGAAGAAGGCTACAAGGGTAAGCAAAACTTGCACTTTTTTTTCCCATTTTTGCACTCCATTTTTACCTAGTTTAAAACAGTTTTTGTGCTTAGTAATTAACACATAAAATCTCTGTTTTCAAGTCCTCTTTATTGTTCATTAAGGGTGCTTGGTGGTTTGAGCAAGTTTGACCACCCTTAGACCTTGAAAAGGTCACTTTTTTGTGCTATTTTGGAGAGATCCGGGACTTGTGTGCTTGGGCCTCTCCACCACTGAAATCTTGAGGGATTTCAGTGGTGGAGATGGTGCCATAAAGTCCTAGAAAGGAGAGGGCCACCCCCTCTCCTTGATGTCCTTGAAAAGGGCAAATTTTGCTTCCTTAAGGAGCTCTATGCTTGAGTGTGTGTTGAGCTTGTTTGACTTGCTTTCTATGCTTATATTACTATGATATAACATGTTTTCAAGTTGGTTTTGGCCTCCTATACATGCTTAGTATAATTGCCTTGTAATGCCTCTTTTATGCCTTAACATGCCTAGGTTATTTGCCCTATTTTCTAGCATGTTTTAAGCTTAGGTTTGTGAAGCTTGTAAGCTTATTTTGCCATGATTTAGCTCTGTCCATAGCTATTTTGGCCAATCTCATCATGCATTTGGTAGCCTCTTTGTATTTGCCTTGTTGGCCTCAAAAGCATGAATAGGCAATACACCATGCTTGCTCTATTTTTGATGGTTGGAACCATCTAGCATGCCATTTCAGTCCTTCATACATGCTTGTTTGATTGCTTTAGTGGCCTTGTTAATGCTTTAAGAGTATGTCTTGTATGCTCTTTGTTTAGGCCTTATTGCATGCCTTAGGTTCCATGCTTCCTAGGTGTCATCTAGGTGGTCATTTAGGCTTAGTTTTATGTGTTAAAACTTTGTCTTTAAGTACTTGAATATTGCCATGTATGATTGTGCTAAGTGTGGTTTAATGCCTTATTGGCTTGCCTTAAGCCTAAGGCCATTTGCATGCTCTATTTGGCATGCTTCATCGCATGATTTAGCATCATTTTTGTATGAATTTCAGAGCTATTAATGCATGCTAGTAGTCCATGTTTGGCCTTCTTAAGTGTGCTTGAATGTTGCTTGTTTATGCCTAAGTCTTAGGCCTTCACACGTGCATGTGTGTGTGTGTATTTGGTCTCATTTTCTAGGCACTTTGGCCACTGTTCTTGGGCCTTTTAGAGCTGTCCAATTCATGTGTAAGTCCATTCCTAATTTGCTTTGCATGCTTATATGTTTACACAACAATATTCTTGCATTGTATTGCCATATTGCATGCTAGATGACATGTTTAGGGTTACATTGGCATTGTGCATGTTAGGCCTCTTGAAGTGAGTTTGATAGAGGTTTGGCACCTTTGTTTGAATTGCATACATTTGACATTGAATTTGCACCCTTGGTTCTTAGGACCATCATGCATAGAAATGCGCGATTGGTGGCCCGGGAATCGAGGCGCATACCCTCTTAAGTCCATAGCATGATTTGGGATGTGTTTGGTGCATAAAAGGCTTGAATTGCATTGCTTTGTATGTTGTTTCCCTCTGCTGCTGTGAGTTGCAGGTTCTGCAGGGATTTTGTGCCGACCGGCTGCCACTGGGCAGCCGATAAGGAAATTCAGTGCCGGTGGCCTCCTTCTTCAGCCGATGGCTAATCCCTCCAGCCGGTGGTGATCTCCAATGCCCTGAGAGGCATCCCTGAGATTTGGGCAATTTTCTGAGATGAAGAGCAGAGGAAACAGAGGCAACCCGTGCAGCGGTGCAAAGCAGGATTCTCCTTCCGAGGCATTCATCGCTTAAATAGATTAATTAGTTTATTTATTTAATTTAATTAATTTGTAATATTTAATTAGCTAGGATAGTTAATTATTTATTTGGTTGTGTATATTCTTTTGGTCCCTCCGAGTGAGGGCAAAAATGTAATAAGTATGTGTGAGTGGGTGTATGTCTTCCAACCCCCATTTCTTTCTCACCCTTTTATTTACCTGCTTATGGTAGATTAGGGCATACTTATTTTAGCATACCTTATGCAATGCATGTGTGCATTCATGCATTTGTTTACATGCATCGGGCTCGGTACATCATACAAACTGCATCGCAATTTTCAAATCCCAAAATTGAATACGTGTTATGTGATAGCATTTCATATGCCATGCTTAGGATAGCCGAGCCTGTCTAACTGCATTCTTGCCTGTGTTGCATTAGCCATTTAATATGAACTAGGACATGCATTGTTTTGCTAACTAGTTTATTGTTTTGTACAGTACGATGTAAGTGTTTATGGCTTTAGCATATCACATGTATGTGAATGTTTACCATGATAGTAGGCTTACCATGCGGCTAGTTGCTTACATGATAAACTGTTTGAATGCCTGTGGGTGGAGGTTGGATTGCCTGAGTTGGAACAACTCGTTGAAATCCGTGTTTTTTAGCCTACTTGCGAGTAGCAAAATCCAACACGTTTTTGAGAAAAAAAACGGATATGCAATGTTTGTTTCCAAATTAGGCGATCTAGTCTATACTTTTGTGTTGTACATCACATAGTAATTCTAGGCTAATAATTGGAATAAGAACACATAATGTTTTCAAAACGGATATCACGGTTAGTAGAGGCGGTCTTGGACCGGCGAAAGGGGTGCTCATAGTGACCTTCCCGATCGTATCCAAGCTCGAGCCAAGACCACTTTGGTGATGACGGACATGTGGCCTTGACCGAGTCGTGGTTTCTAAATTTCCCAATAAAAAATATTTAGGTGGCGACTCAGTCCGCAAAGCAGTCCATGTTTGGCACTACTTTTCAAAAATCTGTTTTCTCAAACGATTTGCCGGATTTGGACTCTTTGGTTCAGATTTAGAACCGTGACACAAATTGAGTCCGAACTGGTAGCGAGGTCCCCCCCGCGGACGTGCTACAGTTTCTGGCGACTCTGCTGGGGATTTAGAGAGCTTGACTCGAACTCGTGATATCCTGTTTTGATTTCATTTATGTGTCTCTTTGCATTGCATGTGCATTGGTGCGCCTAGGACACCGTGTTGGCCATCTGCTATTCCTGAGCGGTTTGCCGGAGGCTTGTCTTGTCAAGGCATGTCCATAAGGCTGACCGGTTGCGGGCTCTGCCAGCATGGGAATACAAACCCCGGTTTTTACCGGGGCACCCTCTTCGACCATTCGACCTAGTGCATATCGAAATCCGTAGTGACCATTCCAAACTAGGACAGGTTGCTTACCCGATTTTAGGTTGTTTGAAACCGCTGCGTGCGTAGTAAAACCCTAGCTCCTGACAAAATAGGACAGGGAAACCCTCCCCCAACATAGGGGTGTATTGGCTCTCATTTACTTGCTATGTGCTTTTAGAGTGTATCTCTACAGGGAATGCATATACCAGTTTGTGAGTCTGCGTATCCGGCCTGAGGGCACCGATGCTTTTGGGAATCGATTACATCTGCGGAATCGATTGATTTGGGGATGTTGACTTGAGGAACAGTGTTGATAGTGGAATCTGATTGTTTGACTACACCCGCTTGATCGATTAAAGGCTGAAATGTTGCTTGTTTTCCGTTTGATTCAGAGATTGAAGAGTTAAGTCGAAACGACTAGTGTCTTCTCCTGGCGAGGCAGGACATAATGAGAACTTCGGAAGAGATTGTGGTCATGACGGCCGCGCTAAGTCAAGGAACCACCCCGCAAGATGAGGCTACTGTTGATATGCCGCACCCGCCTAGGTCGCCCGCTGCACACCCGATCTGGACCCCTCAATTCTATCAGGGTCGCGAGCCCCCTACATTTGAGTTAATGGGGATGATAGGCGAGCTCCAGATGTC
Organism: Camellia lanceoleosa; assembly: GCA_025200525.1. Classification (NCBI taxonomy): domain Eukaryota; kingdom Viridiplantae; phylum Streptophyta; class Magnoliopsida; order Ericales; family Theaceae; genus Camellia; species Camellia lanceoleosa. The sequence goes on along the minus strand of CM045761.1, from coordinate 53,569,367 downwards.
CGTGGCGGATCTCGCTTACGGAATGTCAACCTCGCCACCGGTTGCACCGTATGCTGAAAATTTCGAACCCCAGGAGCCCCCGATACTGGGGCGGATTGTGATCGAGCTCAATCAATCGGAGATGACCTCCACCCACAACAATGATGTACCAGTACCAACCCAAACCTCTCATCAGGCTGAGGCCAGAGGCAAAGACAAAGTAAAGGCCGAGGCCGACCCTGTGGAACAACTGCTGTGGGCAGTCCAGGCTTTGAAAACCGGAGGAATGAGCAAACAACAGGTATCCGCAATTGTAACCAAAAGTATGGATGACGTCTTCCCTACTTCGAGGCGATTCGGTCGGTCGAGAGAACAGGATAGGCCCCGTCATGCCAAGAAGGTTCTTTCCACTCCCGGCCCTGTGTCCGGAAAGGATCAGAAACCCAAGGCCGCACCCGCTGACCCGTTCGCTAGTGCATCTAGCAAGAGTCCTCAGATTCCGAAGTACTTGCCCCGAGGGCGCAGGGCCTTCCATCCTCTCTACATGCCGTTGTCTAGGGCACTTCTGATTTTAGCCAAAAAGGGGCATCTCACACCCCTCGATCCTAGGCCGCTCCCCAAACCCCTTCCAGCAGGCCATGATGCCACTCAGTACTGTGCGTACCATCAACAGTCTGGCCACGCCACTGATAATTGCTTCCGCCTCCGTCATGAGGTACAGGATTTGATTGATAACAAGGTTATCCTCCCACCCACCTCGGCTAAATCAGTCACTACAGAGTTCTTGGATTGTGAGGACACAGATACCGAGGACACCGATACTGCGAGTATGTAATTGGGATTCAACTGCCTGCGGGCAATATCTGGTACATTTTTGGATATGGCGTTTGGCACGCATTTTTGAGCACCTGCCGACGCTATTTTTGTAAATCCTGGCTTGGGTGTCGAGTCAGTGTTTTGTTTTGTTTTGAGTCCGTCTCATCGTTTTGAGTCAGTTCTTTTTGCTTAAGGGTCTGTCTTGCTACGATAAGTCGGTCCTCTTTGTATAGAATACCGAGTGATTCCGGGGTTGTTGCCTCGAACACCGTTTTGTACTTACTTCTTTTTGCTTTTTTTTACCTCTCGTGGAGCCAGTTGCATCAGGAAAACACGAATGAAACAAATGCGACTCTTGTGTTCTCATGCACATTGTTTATTTTGGGCTAGTTGTGCGGAGAATTCGAATGGGGTGCCAGTGCATTCCACCTGCTCTTTTGTGCCTTAAAAATTATTGTTTTGACCTAAGTTTTTCAGAACCTTCTTTGAACACTGCGGTGATAAAAACAAAGAGGGAGGAATTCCTCGGGATTTGCAAAACTTTGAATCAACTGAGAGAAAGAGAGGCGTGCTAAGCCCTTAGTGAATGAAATCATGCTTGTCGGCGTGAGTACTGAGAAGGACCCTAGCTTTGATCCCGATTGGTCCTACACTGTCTTCGGCGCGAGCGATTTGTCGCTTTCTTAAAAATTTTCAAAAATATTTTGCGCAGTCCTGCCAAGACATGTGTGGAATCGCTCTGGAGATTGTGCAGCCTAGGATCGCTCTCAGCCTCGAGGCTCGACCCCTCATTTTCAAACCTTGAACCAGTATCCAGAATGTTCAAAAGATAGCTACCAATGCGACGCCCGCGTGGCCCAGTTCAAAGCAGCCCTCGAGCAAGAGGCATCAGAGTCCGATCAGGAAGATCAAAATCCCACCAAGCAAAGCTCGAGAAGCAACCGTGATGGGCCTTTTTGCAAATCAGCACAATAGCCGTTCCCCCAGATACAGAGAGGCTTCAATCTCAAAACCATTTGGCATGGGCTTGCTACACTTTTACCCTTTGAGAGGCTCGCTGGGCCGAAAACCCGGAAGGGCTACCCAGGCAAAAGTTAGAGCAAAAGAAAGATACAAAAATGCAGAAAGAAAGAGAAAAAAAGAAAGAAGATGAAAAAGGAAAAGAAGAAAACCACAAAAGAGAAAAGACAATGCAAAAGAAAAGAAAAAGAATGAAAAAAAGCGAATGAAAAGAAGCTCGCAAGGTCGAAAACCCGCATTGGGCGCCTTGGCAAAAGTAAGAGCCTAAAAATAGCGAAGGTTAAAATACCCGAGTGTACCTTAACCGGAACTACGTAAGGCTTGATTCCCATGTTTGGGATACGTAGGCAACTTCATCCTGAAGTCCAGCCCCAACGCTTCCATAGCGTCTCAGTCCATGTCATGGTTTTGATCACTTTTGCCTTCTCCGAATCCAATGTCCCGATTAAAGAACCCGGAAATCGTGATTAACTTCCTCCTGAAGCCAAACCACCAACACCTTCCAGGTGACTGTGTCCACATATTGATTCAAGCCATCTTCGACTCCTCCGCACCCGAGGGTCCGATCGTCGTCAACAAAGACCGGCTTACAACATGCCGCGGCATCATCCAAACAAGGGGCAACTTTCCGTTGCCCTCCATTGCCATAAATTGCCCTGAGCTACCGTCCAAACCAGGGGCAACTTTCCGTTGCCTCCCTGCCCCTTTGAAGCCAGGGGCAATTTTCCATCGCCTCCGGTCGGAGGTTGCGCATCTCGAGGGTAAGTTCCGTGCTCGTTGAGCATTGACTGTTTGCAAAAGTAGTTTTTGAAAATTTTCACTGAGGTTGATTTATTTTCTCGGAAACTATCTTATTTTCCAAAACAGGACCATGTGTGGACCCAAAAAGGAGAATTTTCAATGCTCACAGCCTGATTCGCATGATTTTCAAATCAAAAATCGAATAAGTGCGTTAATCTAACTCTCATTTTGGTCAAAACTGTTTTAAAACCAAAAAATGGTCAAAATGACGAACTAGGGGCACGATTGAGTCGGGTCCTCTGTCTCCCCCCCGTTAACCTGATTGCCCGAGAAGCACTCTATTCGCCAGAAGGAATAGCCGCGAGCTAACAGCGTTGGATGTGAATCCGCAACTTCCTATTCATCTGTCTTTCACCCTGGGGAGGGATGAAAAATGAGAGATTAAAGAATAGAGAGGAATAAGTTGAGAGGAAAAATGAGAAAAGGGTTTTTGAGAGAAAAACCGAGCCTGAGGGCCGAACGATGTGAGTATCACAAATCAGAAAGGGCGGGAGGTGTACCTGGAGGAACTGGCTCCTCGAAATTTGAGGTCTCTTTTAAACACATCTGTGTGTCATGTCTTTCGATTTGTCGGTTTCATTTTTGGATTTGAGTCTTTTCCAAGTATGTCTTGTCGTGCTAGGTCGTGTGCCTTTTGTTTCTTCGTTTGAGTCTGTCTCGTCGTGTCCTGTGGGAGGCTCGACGCCCCGGTTGAAAACCCGTCTTCTTCCAAAAAGGTAATCGCTTGTGCTCAGAATGCCTTGCCATTCTCTACATCCGTGCAAAGTAGAAAAGGAAATGGAAGATTTGAGGCATCCGAGGGTGTTTCGACTGCAACCGTATCGGTCTTTGTGATCCGTCTTGTCAGATTGGGTTATTCATTCAAGGTTTGCTGTGGGCAGAATGAACCGAGTATTGTATCGCAGGCCGTATGTAGCCCCAATCCTCAGCAGAGTATGGGCTGTATATTCAGTTTGAGTAGTGGTTTGTATGAGTTGTGTTGCTGCTTAGTTGGTTGGTTATTTGATTATCACAGTGCAAGTGTTCAATTGTCAGATACAAATCAATATCATTTACATCTGAGGTGTAGTATGATGCAATGCGATGCAAAGTATGAAATGTGCAGGTATACGCAGACATACAGATATAACACTCTTTTAGACAAAAGGTTTGTTTTATATATAATCTTTTCCAGTACATAGTTTTGGAAAGCAAAAACCTGCCTGTGGCAGTACATAGTACTCTATCTACCGAAAGAGAAAAGTACAAGAAAGGAAATAAAGAAAAGAAGCAACAAAATCATCAGCAATAGGCCTCATGCCTAAGGATCAGTCCTCGCCCTCTTCCTGGGCAGAAGCACAAAGGCATCGTCGGAGCCGTCACTGTCGGAGCCCGAACCCGAGCTACCCCCAGCCTCCTCCAAGAATGACTCCCTCGCCCGACTCCCCATCTCCGAATCGAGCTCGTGAGCTGCTCCCCACATGACCACGTCCCCCTCTAGTACGAGGGAAGATCCTGCCATCCCGAGTAGAGACGGGAGGCCCAGCTGGAGCAGTGTCACCCACTGGAGGGATCGGGAAAGGAGGCTGAAAATACGAAGAATGAACACATCAAAAAGCGAGCGGTTTATCGGTGAGAATCTGTGTATGAGTGCGATTGTGTGAATGCCGTGAACAGTTTATCGACTGAGAATGCGCAAAGTATGAGTACAAGTGTGAATGCCGTGAACAGTTTATCAGTACATAATGCAGTGTATCAGTACAATGTATGAAAGCTGTGAGCACTTTATCAGATTTTTGTGCAGTGAAGCAAATTGTGCGAAACAGAGTATGATTCGAGACTGTGGTCAGTAAAACATACCGGCAAGCCGTAGGCGGCCAAGGCGTCGAGAGTCCGCTGCAGCATCCCCAGCAGGGAGGCATTCAGCTCCACCGACTGACGGGTATACTCGGAGGAAGTCTACAAAAGTATTAAGTATATCAGTATTCTGTGGGATATCTAAATGAACTGAAATGAGAAGACAATGCAAGATACAGAAATAAAGTAATACATACCGGAGGCAACTCGGGAATGCCGGCCAACTCGTGACCAGCCGGAGGAGGAGCGAAAGGGATCTGGTAGGTCTCCCCGCTCTGCCCCCTATAAGTCAACATAGTAGGTAGAGCGGGCCAACCCGTCCCTCGTCCCCTCTGCACCCCCCTCCTGCCGCGAGCTCGAGCCCTCTGTGATGGCCCCACTCTTGCTCCTGTCTCTGTCAGACGGCTGGCGCCAAGCAGTCTCACTGATCACTGGAGCCCCGCTCGAGGCCGCATCAAGAAGGTCCGGACGTGCTCGAATAGTCGCCTCGCCCAGAGGCATCCACATCTATGGCCCAGCCAAGAGTGTAGTCCTCCATCTGCTGCGCCGAAAATCTCTCGGTGTCCCTCATGTGCTCGGAGGCTGGATCGAACTATCTACTCGCAATCCTGTGGTCTCGACGAAGAAGCGCCACCAGTACCAGGCCCGCCAGACCGGGCCCTCCAGGAGAATCCGGTAGCGCGAGGTCTCGGTGGCGCCGGCATACCTGTCTCGTATCACCGCTGGGAGTGGAGCCCACGGCTGCCAGACGACCTGAAATGAAATACAGTTGATTATCTATTGATGCAGAAATGTACACATGAAAGCGAAGCTTCAAACGGATCGTAAGTAAAACATACCTCGAGGGGTGATGGTGTCAAGAAACGACAGAAGCTAAAAGTGTCCGGTCTCCGGACACATCGCCCGTCGTAACGGCGAGAGAAGGGGACGACGAGAGGGGTCTCCGTCTCCCAGATCGCTCCACTGGGAAGTAGGCATACACCCACAAAAGCAAAAGACGTCAAGACGATTATCGAATAAAGCGTAGTACGTAATAAGCGAAATAATAGAGCCGTGTGTTGTGTATTGTATTGAGCAGAGTGTACAAGCAGAACAAGGTACAACAAGATAAAGGTATATGTGTGCGAGTGTACAAGATACGATAACAAGGTGTGCAGGTACAGAGTACGTGGTACGAATGAAATGAAAAGCAGAAGAAGACATACCTCCGGGCTCGCCAAGAGCCCCGAGCAACCCGCTCACGCCACGGAGACGGAGCTCATGTAGCCGTAAGGGTGGCGAGCCGCGACCACCCCAAATATCTCTTGACAATCCGTCGGACGTCCACCAGTGCGCTGAGGAGGCAGAGAGGCACGGTGTTCGCCCGGTCGGCGAATAGGGTGGTCCCCAGCAAAAACATGAGGAAGCCGCGTGCATATCTCTCAGCACCCTCCTGGGTCATCGGAGCCGCGTCCACCAGCATGGTCCGCACTCGAAACTGCACCTCGAACCAGGAATAGCGGACGAACCCTGGACGAACAAGCGGCGGCGCCTCGCCGAGCAAATAAACCTGAGCGGCGATCCACTCGTCCATGTCTGTGTCAAAGGGGATCGGATCACCCCCCACCCCGATGCCAGTGAGCATCGAGAAGTCGAAAGGGGTCATCGTCATGTCCCCGGTCGCCGATAGATGAAAAGAATCGGTGGTGTCCCACCACCTCTCTGCCAGAGCGGCAAGAAGAGGTCTGCAGGTAGAGAGTCTGGAAAGCCCCCTGCAGAAGGTACCGAAGCCGGCCCGATCCACAATGCGGCTAACGGCATCGGGCAGCTCGGCATACCAGTCGCGAGCGGTAATGTTCCCATACCCGCGGAGAGTATGGGAGTCTCCCTGTAGTCAAGAAATTGCAAAGCCATATGAAGATATGCAGTTGGTATAAATCTAGTATGCGTACAGATTATCTTTAAAATTCAAACAGAAACCGGGTGCCGGTGTGCTTATAGTAAACTACAAACCCGTGGTGCGTCAGTGTGTTTTAGATGCTCCAGTGTAAGCTTGGTGCATGTGTGCACATTTTTCAGATTCAAACAGATATCGGGTTTCAGTGTACTGCGATGAACTACAGCCTGTGATGTATCAGTGTGTTTGTGAAGGTTAGCATGCAGATACGGTGCATATGTGCACATTTTCCAGATTCAAGCAGATATCGGGTTTCAGCTTACCAGTGTGTGGGCTACGGTCTGTGACATGTCGGTTCTATGAGAATCGGTGTAAACAGCGTGTGCGTGCTTTTCAGCGTTCAAATAGAAGCCGTCTCGGTATGTTTGATAAACTTCTAGCGTGTGAGGTGCCCGCGTGTTGGTGTAGTTTTGTGCAAATCTAGCATGCGTGCGAGTTTTCAGAATCAAATAGGCGCCGGGTGTTGGCGAATTGGCAGTGCAATGTGCGCCGTGTGTTTGGGTGATTCAGACTAGTGCAGTGTGTGTGCATGTGCGGTCCTAGGCAGTATCGATTCTGGTTGTCTACAATCAACTTCTGATGCAGACAAGAACTAAGCTTAATGGGTTCGATTAGCTACTGATTGACGAAATCTACATTGCGAAAATAAAGACCGAATGTTACCTCGGCGGCACCAAGAGACAAGTGGGAGGCGGCTCGCGCAGCAGGCTCGGGTCCAAAACTCGGAAAGCGGAAATGGCGAAGTCCATCGGGTGGTAGCACGTGGATGGCCGGCGATAGGTCGCCGGATCGAATGGGCGCTCGCTCAACGGGAGGAGCTCGACCCCGGGGTCCATCTCATGGTCCGGGGGAGTCCCGACATGTGGAACATCATCGGCCATGGTAGTGGTAGCGAGAAAATGGCCGGAAAAGGAAAACCAGGTCGGAATACGAAAAGTCAACCGAGAAGGTCAACCCCGAGAGGGTCGGAAATGGCCGGAAGGGTCGGAATGTGAAAAGACACAAGAATGAAGAGAAAATCGAGGGGAACAAGTCCCGAAAAAGCGAAGATAGCGAAAGGAACACCGAAATGGAGAAATATTCGGTTCAAAGTGTTCGAAACGCGAAGGTATTCGCGAATCGGACGACGAAAATGACGTAAAATGCGAGAAAACGCGAGGATCGAGGGTCGAAAACACTCTAGAGAGAGAGAGGAGGGATTTTCGGCGCAAGAGAAGTGATTAGAATAGGGTTTGGAACCCTATTTTATAAAACCCGAGGCAAAATGGCAAAACTGCCCCCGATCAGTCATTTTTGGCCGGTCGGCACTATTTTGTGCCGGTCGGCACATTTTTGTGCCGATAGATGAGTTCATGCAGCCGGTGGTAGCCGGTGATCACCCCACCCAGCCGGTGGTGTTCCCAAGGCCATTTTTAGGCAAATTGAGGAGTTTTGGGTCTTCATAGCTCAAGAAAGTACAAGAAAATGCATCCCCGATGCTCAACCGGCCTCTGTTTTGACTTCAGACCGTCTCTACTGTGCGTGGCACTCAAATTCAAGCAGAGATTGTATCCTTTTGTATCCTTTTGTCATTTACAGAGATTCAAAAGTTGCCCCGTGTGCGTTACGCGCATCCATCGCATTTCCCGGCGTATCGTATCACGCCATCGCACGTCCCTTGCGACTTACACCATTTTGCATTATCATACGGCATGCGTGTCATACTGCCTCATTTTGCATTTCATCTTGAGTCCCGTGAGGTGTGCTTCCTCACGCGCTTCGTTTTGCATTTCATGCCCCATTCCGGGTCTGGCGAGACCTTAAACACGCACGGTCCGGCGGGACCAAAAACACACGCGGTCTAGGAGACCTTAAATCCTCGGGAGGTGAAAGACCTCCGGTGCGTTAAGGTGCACCTCATTGCATTTGGCATGCATTCCATCGCGCTATTTCCCGCACCTCATCAAGTTGCCCCATCCCGGTCTGGCGAGACCTTAAACACGCACGGTCCGGCGGGACCAAAAACACGCGTGGTCCAGGAGACCTTAAATCCTCGGGAGGTGCAAGACCTCTGGTGCACTAAGGTGTACCTCGTCATATTCATTTCACATTTCATTGCATCTCGAGGCACGTACACCTCGTTTTGCACTTCATTTTCCACCAAATGAGGCACGTGTGTCTCATTTCACATTTCATTGCATCTCGAGGCACGTACACCTCGTTTTGCACTTCATTTTCCTTCAAATGAGGTACGTGTGCCTCATTTCGCATTTCATTGCATCTCAAGGCACGTATGCCTCATTTTGCACTTCATTTTCCATCTTTTGAGACACGCACGTCTCATGCGCGTCTCATTTGCATTACATGCACTTGAGTACTGTGTAACAGTTGCCCCCCGGTCCGGCGGGACCGAAAACACGCGCAGGTCCAGCAAGACCTAAAATACGTACGGTCTAGGAAACCTTAAATCCTCGGGAGGTGCAAGACCTTCGGTGCACTAAGTTGCCCCTCATTGCATTTGGCATGCATTTCATCGCGCCGTTTGGCGCACACCCCCATTGCACTTCATTTTCCATCCTTTGAGGCACGTGTACCTCATTGCACTCCATTTTCCATCTTTTGAAACACGCACGGTCTAGGAGACCTTAAATCCTCGGAAGGTGTAAAACCTTCGGTGCATTAAGGTATGCACCTCATTGCATTTGGCATGTATTCCATCACATTGTTTAGCGCACCTCATTGGCTGCCCCCCCTAGGTCCGGCAAGACCTTAAACCCGCTCATTTGCATTATCATGCATCTCAAAGCCGCGCGTTGGCGCGCATTTCAAAAAAGAACATGCATTGTCATGCATACATTACACATCCCGATCTAGGAGACCTTAAATCCTCTGAAGGTGCAATTCCTTTGGTGTTTGTCGTGCCCGAACGACTTTCGGTGGTCTGGTAAAGCCACCTGTCTGTGCTAGCGGTGAGTTCCTAGGAGACCAATGGGGACGGTGAAAACTAGAGTTTGAATGGCTTATGCCTAGAACGCAAAGGTTCGGAATTTCCGAGACTAAAGTCTGGTTTAAATACCCAGGGGGATGTACCCTCGGCTTGAAATCTGTATGGAAGCCCCATAGGTTGAGGCGGCGTGTTTACGTCTCGATTACGGATCTTGAACCAACCTAGTATATCACCCGTTGGTAGAATAGGGAAAACTGCAATCGCAGCCATTGCATCACATTACATTTATCATGCATTTCATCATAAGTACTATTGCATATGTCATGCATTTTCAAAAATTCAAAAAAAAAACATGCATTCCATGCATCATAAATACCATTGCATCACGTTGCATTTTCAAAAATTCACAACAAAAACATGCATCCCATGCATCATCAATTCTATTGCATATGTCATGCATTTTCAAAAACACAAAAACGAACGAAAACCATGCATATGTCATGCATTCCATTATAGTATAGTGCATATGTCATGCATTTTCTGTAAATATCCATTTCTATTGCATTATAGTTGCATGCATTTCACTGCCTCTTCTTCCATCTATGGCTTGTGCTCTTCCTTGTTCAGCTTGGTCTGGTATGTGCCCTATACTTTTCACGTCGAAGCACGCTCAGTATGCGTAAGCTGTGCTAGATATGGCTTGTATCGTACATTCCTTCCTAGGCAAAACGGTTTGGCCCGGGTGCCATATCCATTGTATCTCTCTTCCATCGCATGCATTCCACTGCATCATCTTCCATCCTTGGCTTGCGCCTTTCCAAGTTGAGCTTGGTCTGGTATGTGCCCATATTTTTCGTGTCAAAACACAGTCGTCGAGCTTTTGTGTCCGAGCTTTGAGGGTAGCGGCACCGCTTCTGTGTTAGACATGGTTTGTATGCGTACATGCCTTTCCTAGGTAAAATACGGTTTGGCCCGCGTGCCATATCCATTTGTATCCATTTCCATTACATTGTAGTGTAATCATTGCGTCCGGTATTAGGATCATTATTCTCACCCCAGCGGGTCATTTCCCCACTTATGTCATTCCACTCAATACTTGTTCTCGTGTTCGTGCGTATTACTCATAGATCAGACATCGTTCTATGGGACACGGACTTGTCACCTCCATCAATCTATTTGACATATGTGTGGTTTCGAACCGTTCCGGTTTGAATCACGATTCAATTGCCCTGCACGTAGTTCGCATTAGCTTTAATTGCACTACATTTTCATTTGCATTATTCATATATAGTTTTGTATATATTGCATATCATTCGTCATTCGCATTGCATATGTCATGCATTTTGCTAACAATATTATACCTGTTAAGTTTGCTTTCTTTTCAGGCACGATATTGTATGTACGGTTCATTTACCGCCGGTGCAACCAGGCGAGCCGCACAGGTATTGTATCCTCCGCGTGAGACGTTTTGAGAATTGCATAATTCTCTTACATCCTTTCTACATTGTAGTGTAGACTGTTGCATGTTAGCTTATAACTGTCGCATGTATGCTTCATTACAGCTTTCCTTGCATGATCATAAGTTATGCTCGGCTTCTTGCATTTTCAGTTGCATTTTGCCCCCCGCCACGGGCATATCTTATCCTTGGCATGTGTGCCTCTGCATGAACTACTGGTTTGATTCCTAAAGGGATCGTGGGCTTGCGAGTTCAACCATTTGCGCTTTGTATGTTTGTCCAAGTCTTCGGCCTTGTCAAAAATGGGTCGTCTCTGGGCTTTGACATTCACTCCCGTCATTGTTATGACTTTCGAGTTCTGTCAAAGAGGGGCAACTGTAGACACCCCATTTTTGACCGTCCTCAAGACTTGGACGTCACCGTTGGAACACTCGGTGATTACACCATGTTTGTGTTCGTTTGGAGTTCCCGGAGTTCTCGGCTATGCGAGCCTTGCCTCAGAACCTCCGAACTCGACTGTTTGTGTTTGGTTTTGCACCAAACACTTGTGTTTTGCCTTTGAGGGGCAGGGAATGCTTTATGAGGCATCCCCACACACCACCGGCTGGGGCTAGAGGCCACCGGCTGGCTGTAGTTGTCACCGGCACTATATTGTGCCGGTCGGCACTATTTTGTGCCGGTCGGCACTATTTTGGGCGAAATGACCAATTTGCCCGGAAACCGACCTTGTGCACTTGCTTTCTGAGATATTTTCAGACAGCTTTTGAGCATTTGCTTCCCCTCCATACACGTGTATGGAGGGATGAGGTCATGTTTGCTTAGCTTGTAAGCTTACAAGTTCTATAAGAGGAAAGCTCTCCCTCTTGACTTAGGGTTAGCATTTTTCAGAGCATTAGCCATTGTTAGAGAGCCGAGCTCGTTTTAGGTTAAGTTAGATACATATATCATATCTCTCTTTTTCTCTTAGTACACTAGGTGTTTAGTTCACACTATTGCACTAAAACACCTAGAGTTCCACCTTTCTGCTGGTTCTGAGGTTCTAGAGGCTGGTCTTGGAGGGTTTTGACTGGTTTGGGGCTCAAGGAAGCAACAACCACAACCTTTGTGAAGAAGGCTACAAGGGTAAGCAAAACTTGCACTTTTTTTTCCCATTTTTGCACTCCATTTTTACCTAGTTTAAAACAGTTTTTGTGCTTAGTAATTAACACATAAAATCTCTGTTTTCAAGTCCTCTTTATTGTTCATTAAGGGTGCTTGGTGGTTTGAGCAAGTTTGACCACCCTTAGACCTTGAAAAGGTCACTTTTTTGTGCTATTTTGGAGAGATCCGGGACTTGTGTGCTTGGGCCTCTCCACCACTGAAATCTTGAGGGATTTCAGTGGTGGAGATGGTGCCATAAAGTCCTAGAAAGGAGAGGGCCACCCCCTCTCCTTGATGTCCTTGAAAAGGGCAAATTTTGCTTCCTTAAGGAGCTCTATGCTTGAGTGTGTGTTGAGCTTGTTTGACTTGCTTTCTATGCTTATATTACTATGATATAACATGTTTTCAAGTTGGTTTTGGCCTCCTATACATGCTTAGTATAATTGCCTTGTAATGCCTCTTTTATGCCTTAACATGCCTAGGTTATTTGCCCTATTTTCTAGCATGTTTTAAGCTTAGGTTTGTGAAGCTTGTAAGCTTATTTTGCCATGATTTAGCTCTGTCCATAGCTATTTTGGCCAATCTCATCATGCATTTGGTAGCCTCTTTGTATTTGGCTTGTTGGCCTCAAAAGCATGAATAGGCAATACACCATGCTTGCTCTATTTTTGATGGTTGGAACCATCTAGCATGCCATTTCAGTCCTTCATACATGCTTGTTTGATTGCTTTAGTGGCCTTGTTAATGCTTTAAGAGTATGTCTTGTATGCTCTTTGTTTAGGCCTTATTGCATGCCTTAGGTTCCATGCTTCCTAGGTGTCATCTAGGTGGTCATTTAGGCTTAGTTTTATGTGTTAAAACTTTGTCTTTAAGTACTTGAATATTGCCATGTATGATTGTGCTAAGTGTGGTTTAATGCCTTATTGGCTTGCCTTAAGCCTAAGGCCATTTGCATGCTCTATTTGGCATGCTTCATCGCATGATTTAGCATCATTTTTGTATGAATTTCAGAGCTATTAATGCATGCTAGTAGTCCATGTTTGGCCTTCTTAAGTGTGCTTGAATGTTGCTTGTTTATGCCTAAGTCTTAGGCCTTCACACGTGCATGTGTGTGTGTGTATTTGGTCTCATTTTCTAGGCACTTTGGCCACTGTTCTTGGGCCTTTTAGAGCTGTCCAATTCATGTGTAAGTCCATTCCTAATTTGCTTTGCATGCTTATATGTTTACACAACAATATTCTTGCATTGTATTGCCATATTGCATGCTAGATGACATGTTTAGGGTTACATTGGCATTGTGCATGTTAGGCCTCTTGAAGTGAGTTTGATAGAGGTTTGGCACCTTTGTTTGAATTGCATACATTTGACATTGAATTTGCACCCTTGGTTCTTAGGACCATCATGCATAGAAATGCGCGATTGGTGGCCCGGGAATCGAGGCGCATACCCTCTTAAGTCCATAGCATGATTTGGGATGTGTTTGGTGCATAAAAGGCTTGAATTGCATTGCTTTGTATGTTGTTTCCCTCTGCTGCTGTGAGTTGCAGGTTCTGCAGGGATTTTGTGCCGACCGGCACTTTTTAGTCTTGGCTGCCCTTGGGCAGCCGATAAGAAATTCAGTGCGGTGGCCTCCTTCTTCACCGATGGCTAATCCCTCCAAATGGTGATCTCCAATGCCCGAGAGGCATCCCCGAGATTTGGGCAATTTTCGAGATGAAGAGCAGAGGAAACAGAGGCAACCTGCACTGCAGGTGTGATTCCGAAGCGAGTCCCAAGCGCATGCAATGCCCTCCTTCCGAGGCATTCATCGCTTAAATAGATTAATTAGTTTTTTATTTAATTTAATTAATTTGTAATATTTAATTAGCTAGGATAGTTAATTATTTATTTGGTTGTGTATATTCTTTTGGTCCCTCCGAGTGAGGGCAAAAATGTAATAAGTGTGTGTGAGTGGGTGTATGTCTTCCAACCCCCATTTCTTTCTCACCCTTTTATTTACCTGCTTATGGTAGATTAGGGCATACTTATTTTAGCATACCTTATGCAATGCATGTGTGCATTCATGCATTTGTTTACATGCATCGGGCTCGGTACATCATACAAACTGCATCGCAATTTTCAAATCCCAAAATTGAATACGTGTTATGTGATAGCATTTCATATGCCATGCTTAGGATAGCCGAGCCTGTCTAACTGCATTCTTGCCTGTGTTGCATTAGCCATTTAATATGAACTAGGACATGCATTGTTTTGCTAACTAGTTTATTGTTTTGGCACGGAGTACGATGTAAGTGTTTATGGCTTTAGCATATCACATGTATGTGAATGTTTACCATGATAGTAGGCTTACCATGCGGCTAGTTGCTTACATGATAAACTGTTTGAATGCCTGTGGGTGGAGGTTGGATTGCCTGAGTTGGAACAACTCGTTGAAATCCGTGTTTTTTAGCCTACTTGCGAGTAGCAAAATCCAACACCTTTTCCGAGAGATAGAAAACGCATATGCACTGCTTGTTTCCAAATTAGGCGATCTAGTCTATACTTTTGTGTATGATCACATAGTAATTCTAGGCTAATAATTGGAATAAGAACACATAATGTTTTCAAAAACGGATATCACGGTTAGTAGAGGCCGGTCTTCGGACCGGGCGAAAGGGGGTGCTCATAGCTGACCTTCCCCGATCGTACCCAAGCTCCCGAGCCAAGACCACTTTGGTGATGACGGACATGTGGCCTTCGGCACCGAGTCAGGGTTTCCTAAATTTCCCAATAAAAAATATTTAGGTGGCGACTCTGTAATCTGGCAAAGCAGTCCATGTTTGGCACTACTTTTCAAAATCTGTTTTCTCAAACGATTTGCCGGATTTGGACTCTTTGGTTCAGATTTAGAACCGCGACACAAATTGAGTCCGCGGTGCGAGGTCCCCAGACGCGTGCTCTTTCGATTCTGGCGACTTCTGGATTTTAGAGAGCTTGACTCAACTCGTGATATCTGTTTTGATTTCATTTATGTGTCTCTTTGCATTGCATGTGCATTGGTGCGCCTAGGACACCGTGTTGGCCATCTGCTATTCTGGCGGTTTGTGGGAGGCTTGTCTTGTCAAGGCATGTCCATAAGGTCGACGGCCATGCTCTGCCAAGATGGGAATACAAACCCCGGTTTTTACCGGGGCACCCTCTTCGACCATTCGACCTAGTGCATATCGAAATCCGTAGTGACCATTCCAAACTAGGACAGGTTGCTTACCCGATTTTAGGTTGTTTGAAACCGCTGCGTGCGTAGTAAAACCCTAGCTCCTGACAAAATAGGACAGGGAAACCCTCCCCCAACATAGGGGTGTATTGGCTCTCATTTACTTGCTATGTGCTTTTAGAGTGTATCTCTACAGGGAATGCATATACTAGCTTCGGTTTGTGATCTGGCGACCGAGGGCACCGATGTCGATTTTGGGAATCGATTACATCTGCGGAATCGATTGATTTGGGGATGTTGACTTCAGGAACAGTTCAAGAGTGGAGTACAGTTGTTTGACTACACCCGCGCTTGATCTGATTAAGGCTGAAATGCTGCTTGTTTTCCGTTTCAGTTCAGAGATTCAGAGAGTTAAGTCAGAACAGCTAGTGTCTTCTCCTCGCTGAGGCAGGGCCAGACATAATGCAGAACTCAGAAGAGATTGTGGTCATGACGGCCGCGCTAAGTCAAGGAACCACCCCGCAAGATGAGGCTACTGTTGATATGCCGCACCCGCCTAGGTCGCCCGCTGCACACCCGATCTGGACCCCTCAATTCTATCAGGCTCGCGAGCCCACTACATTCGAGTTAATGGGGATGATAGGCGAGCTCCAGAGGTCCGTGGCGGATCTCGCTTACGGAATGTCAACCTCGCCACCGGTTGCACCGTATGCTGAAAATTTCGAACCCCAGGAGCCCCCGATACTGGGGCGGATTGTGATCGAGCTCAATCAATCGGAGATGACCTCCACCCACAACAATGATGTACCAGTACCAACCCAAACCTCTCATCAGGCTGAGGCCAGAGGCAAAGACAAAGTAAAGGCCGAGGCCGACCCTGTGGAACAACTGCTGTGGGCAGTCCAGGCTTTGAAAACCGGAGGAATGAGCAAACAACAGGTATCCGCAATTGTAACCAAAAGTATGGATGACGTCTTCCCTACTTCGCCTGAGGGCAGTTCCAGTCAGTCAGAGAACCGGGATAGGCCCCGTCATGCCAAGAAGGTTCTTTCCACTCCCGGCCCTGTGTCCGGAAAGGATCAGAAATCCAAGGCCGCACCCGCTGACCCGTTCGCTAGTGCATCTAGCAAGAGTCCTCAGATTCCGAAGTACTTGCCCCGAGGGCGCAGGGCCTTCCATCCTCTCTACATGCCGTTGTCTAGGGCACTTCTGATTTTAGCCAAAAAGGGGCATCTCACACCCCTCGATCCTAGGCCGCTCCCCAAACCCCTTCCAGCAGGCCATGATGCCACTCAGTACTGTGCGTACCATCAACAGTCTGGCCACACCACTGATAATTGCTTCCGCCTCCGTCATGAGGTACAGGATTTGATTGATAACAAGGTCATCCTCCCACCCACCTCGGCTAAATCAGTCACTACAGAGTTCTTGGATTGTGAGGACACAGATACCGAGGACACCGATACTGCGAGTATGTAATTGGGATTCAACTGCCTGCGGGCAATATCTGGTACATTTTTGGATATGGCGTTTGGCATGCATTTTTGAGCACCTGCCGATGCTATTTTTGTAAGTCCTGGCTTGGGTGTCGAGTCAGTGTTTTGTTTTGTTTTGAGTCTGTCTCATCGTTTTGAGTCAGTTCTTTTTTGCTTAAGGGTCTGTCTCGCTACGATAAGTCGGTCCTCTTTGTATAGAATACCGAGTGATTCCGGGGTTGTTGCCTCGAACACCGTTTTGTACTTACTTCTTTTTGCTTTTTTCTCGCTCGTCAGGAGCCAGTTGCATCCGGAAAAACCTGAATGAAACAGCTGCGGCTACTGTGTTCTCATGCCTGTTGTTTATTTTGGGCTAGTTGTGCCAGAGAATTCGAATGGGGTGACAGTGCATTCCACCTGCTCTTTTGTGCCTTAAAAATTATTGTTTTGACCTAAGTTTTTCAGAACCTTCTTTGAACACTGCGGTGATAAAAACAAAGAGGGAGGAATTCCTCGGGATTTGCAAAACTTTGAATCAACTGAGAGAAAGAGAGGCGTGCTAAGCCCTTAGTGAATGAAATCATGCTTGTCGGCGTGAGTACTGAGAAGGACCCTAGCTTTGATCCCGATTGGTCCTACACTGTCTTCGGCGCGAGCGATTTGTCGCTTTCTTAAAAATTTTCAAAAATATTTTGCGCAGTCCTGCCAAGACATGTGTGGAATCGCTCTGGAGATTGTGCAGCCTAGGATCGCTCTCAGCCTGGAGGCTCGACCCCTCATTTTCAAACCTTGAACCAGTATCCAGAATGTTCAAAAGATAGCTACCAATGCGACGCCTGGGGCTTCAAAAGCAAATCGAGCAAGAGGCATCAGAGTCCGATCAGGAAGATCAAAATCCCACCAAGCAAAGCTCGAGAAGCAACCGTGATGGGCCTTTTTGCAAATCAGCACAATAGCCGTTCCCCCAGATACAGAGAGGCTTCAATCTCAAAACCATTTGGCATGGGCTTGCTACACTTTTACCCTTTGAGAGGCTCGCTGGGCCGAAAACCCGGAAGGGCTACCCAGGCAAAAGTTAGAGCAAAAGAAAGATACAAAAATGCAGAAAGAAAGAGAAAAAAAGAAAGAAGATGAAAAAGGAAAAGAAGAAAACCACAAAAGAGAAAAGACAATGCAAAAGAAAAGAAAAAGAATGAAAAAAAGCGAATGAAAAGAAGCTCGCAAGGTCGAAAACCCACATTGGGCGCCTTGGCAAAAGTAAGAGCCTAAAAATAGCGAAGGTTAAAATACCCGAGTGTACCTTAGCCGGAACTACGTAAGGCTTGATTCCCATGTTTGGGATACGTAGGCAACTTCATCTTGAAGTCCAGCTCCCAACGCTTCCATAGCGTCTCAGTCCATGTCATGGTTTTGATCACTTTCGCCCACTCCGAATCCAATGTCCCGATTGCAGCAACCCGGAACCGCGTGATTAACTTCCTCCTGAAGCCAAACCACCAACACCTTCCAGGTGACTGTGTCCACATATTGATTCAAGCCATCTTCGACTCCTCCGCACCCGAGGGTCCGATCGTCGTCAACAAAGACCGGCTTACAACATGCCGCGGCATCATCCAAACAAGGGGCAACTTTCCGTTGCCCTCCATTGCCATAAATTGCCCTGAGCTACCGTCCAAACCAGGGGCAACTTTCCGTTGCCTCCCTGCCCCTTTGAAGCCAGGGGCAATTTTCCATCGCCTCCGGTCGGAGGTTGCGCATCTCGAGGGTAAGTTCCGTGCTCGTTGAGCATTGACTGTTTGCAAAAGTAGTTTTTGAAAATTTTCACTGAGGTTGATTTATTTTCTCGGAAACTATCTTATTTTCCAAAACAGGACCATGTTTGGACCCAAAAAGGAGAATTTTCAATGCTCACAGCCTGATTCGCATGATTTTCAAATCAAAAATCGAATAAGTGCGTTAATCTAACTCTCATTTTGGTCAAAACTGTTTTAAAACCAAAAAATGGTCAAAATGACGAACTAGGGGCACGATTGAGTCGGGTCCTCTGTCTCCCCCCCGTTAACCTGATTGCCCGAGAAGCACTCTATTCGCCAGAAGGAATAGCCGCGAGCTAACAGCGTTGGATGTGAATCCGCAACTTCCTATTCATCTGTCTTTCACCCTGGGGAGGGATGAAAAATGAGAGATTAAAGAATTGAGAGGAATAAGTTGAGAGGAAAAATGAGAAAAGGGTTTTTGAGAGAAAAACCGAGCCTGAGGGCCGAACGATGTGAGTATCACAAATCGAAAAGGCGGGAGGTGTACCTGGAGGAACTGCCTCCTCGAAATTTGAGGTCTCTTTTAAACACATCTGTGTGTCATGTCTTTCGATTTGTCGGTTTCATTTTTGGATTTGAGTCTTTTCCAAGTATGTCTTGTCGTGCTAGGTCGTGTGCCTTTTGTTTCTTCGTTTGAGTCTCTGCCTCGTCGTCTGTGGGAGGCTCGACGCCTGCTGAAAAACCCGCTTTCTTCCAAAAAGGTAATCGCTTGTGCTCAGAATGCCTTGCCATTCTCTACATCCGTGCAAAGTAGAAAAGGAAATGGAAGATTTGAGGCATCCGAGGGTGTTTCGACTGCAACCGTATCGGTCTTTGTGATCCGTCTTGTCAGATTGGGTTATTCATTCAAGGTTTGTCAGGCGTAATGAACCGAGTATTGTATCGCGTCAGATGTAGCCCCAATCCTCGCAGAGTATGGGTCAGTATATTCGATTGAGTAGTGGTTTGTATGAGTTGTGTTGCTGCTTAGTTGGTTGGTTATTTGATTATCACAGTGCAAGTGTTCAATTGTCAGATACAAATCAATATCATTTACATCTGAGGTGTAGTATGATGCAATGCGATGCAAAGTATGAAATGTGCAGGTATACGCAGACATACAGATATAACACTCTTTTAGACAAAAGGATTGTTTTATATATAATCTTTTCCAGTACATAGTTTTGGAAAGCAAAAACCTGCCTGTGGCAGTACATAGTACTCTATCTACCGAAAGAGAAAAGTACAAGAAAGGAAATAAAGAAAAGAAGCAACAAAATCATCAGCAATAGGCCTCATGCCTAAGGATCACCGCCTCTTCTGGCGAAGCACAAAGCCATCGTCGGAGCCCGAACCCGAGCTATCCCCGGCCTCCTCCGCAAATGACTCAGTCCCCGCCTCCGACTCCCCATCTCCTGGAACTGGAGCTCGTGAGCTGCTCCCCACATGACCACGTCCCCCTCTGGTACGAGGGAAGATCCTGCCATCCCGAGTAGAGACGGGAGGCCCAGCTGGAGCAGTGTCACCCACTGGAGGGATCGGGAAAGGAGGCTGAAAATACGAAGAACAAACACATCGTAAAAGCGTGAGCGGTTTATCGAATGCAGAATGACAAAGCAGTATGAGTACAGTGTGTGAATGCCGTGAACAGTTTATCAGTACAGAATGCAGTGTATCAGTACAATGTATGAAAGCTGTGAGCACTTTATCAGATTTTTGTGCAGTGAAGCAAATTGTGCGAAACAGAGTATGATTCGAGACTGTGGTCAGTAAAACATACCGGCAAGCCGTAGGCGGCCAAGGCGTCGAGAGTCCGCTGCAGCATCCCCAGTAGGGAGGCATTCAGCTCCACCGACTGACGGGTATACTCGGAGGAAGTCTGCAAAAGTATTAAGTATATCAGTATTCTGTGGGATATCTGAATGAACTGAAATGAGAAGACAATGCAAGATACAGAAATAAAGTAATACATACCGGAGGCAACTCGGGAATGCCGGCCAACTCGTGACCAGCCGGAGGAGGAGCGAAAGGGATCTGGTAGGTCTCCCCGCTCTGCCTCTATAAGTCAACATAGTAGGTAGAGCGGGCCAACCCGCCCCTCGCCCCTCTCAGACTCCCTCCCGCCATGAGCTCGAGCCTCCTCTGTGATGGCCCCACTCGCCCTCGTCTTCGCCGTGGCGCTGGTGCCGCAGGTCTCACTGATCACTGGAGCCCCGCCAGAGGTCAGATCAAGAAGGTCCGGACGCATTGTAATAGTCGCCTCGCCTCAGAGGGCATCCACATCTATGGCCCACCAAGAGTGTAGTCCTCCATCTGCTGCGCCAAAATCTCTGTCCCTCATGTGCTCGGAGGCCGGATCGAACTATCTCGCTTCGCAATCCTGTGGTTCGACGCAAGAAGCGCCACCAGTACTGTGCCGACAGACCGGGCCTCCAGAGAATCCCAGAGCTGAGGTCTCGGTGGCGCCGGCATACCTGTCTCGTATCACCGCTGGGAGTGGAGCCCACGGCTGCCAGACGACCTGAAATGAAATACAGTTGATTATCTATTGATGCAGAAATGTACACATGAAAGCGAAGCTTCAAACGGACTGTAAGTAAAACATACCTCAGTAGGGGTGATGGTGTCGAAGAAACGACGGTAGAGGCTAAAAGTGTCCCGGTCTCGGACACATCGCCTGTCAGAACGGCGAGAGAAGGGGACGACCAGAGGGGTCTCCGCCTCCCAGATCTGCTCCATCGGGAAGTAGGCATACACCCACAGCTGCAAAACAGACGTCAGTACAATTATCAGAATAAAGCAGAGTACAGAATAAAGCAGAAGTAACAGAGCCGTGTGTTGTGTATTGTATTGAGCAGGTGTACAAGCAGAATAAGCAGTACAACAAGATAAAGGTATATGTGTGTGCCGAGTGTACAAGATACGACAACAAGCAGGTGCAAGGTACAGAGTACGTAGTACTGAATGTAAATGAAAAGCAGAGAAGAAGACATACCTCCCAGCTCGCCAAGAGCCCCCTCGAGCAACCGCCGCCACGGAGACGAGCTCATGTAGCCGTAGAAGGGTGGCGAGCCGCACCACCCCATCCATATCAAGATAACCGTCGGACGTCCACCAAGGCGCCGAGGAGGCAGAGAGGCACGGTGTTCGCCTGACGGCGAATAGGGTGGTCCCCCAAAGAAAACATCGTGAAGCGCGTGCATATCTTCAAGACCTCCCGGGTCATCGGAGCCGCGTCCACCAAAGATGGTCCGCACTAAATCGCACCTCGAACCAGAATAGCGGACGAACCACGGACGAACAAGCGGCGGCGCGCCAAGCAAATAAACTGGCGGCGATCCACTCGTCCATGTTCAGGTCAAAGGATCGGATCACTTCACCCCGATGCCGTGAGCATCGAGAAGTCGAAAGGGTCATCGTCATGTCCCCTTGGCCGATAGATGAAAAGAATCGGTGGTGTCCCACCACCTCTCGCCAGAGCGCGAAGAAGAGGTCTGCAGTAGAGAGTCCGAAAGCCCTCAGAAGGTACCGGCCGCCCGATCCACAATGCGGGCAATTTCGGCATACCAATCATGGCGAAGATAATGTTCCCATACCATGGAGAGTATGGGAGTCTCCTCAGAGTCAAGAAATTGCAAAGCCATATGAAGATATGCGTTGGTATAAATCTAGTATGCGCAGATTATCTTTAAAATTCAAACAAAACCGGTGCCGTGTGCTTATAGTAAACTACAAACCCGTGGTGCGTCAGTGTGTTTTAGATGCTCCAGTGTAAGCTTGGTGCATGTGTGCACATTTTTCAGATTCAAACAGATATCGGGTTTCAGTGTACTGCGATGAACTACAGCCTGTGATGTATCAGTGTGTTTGTGAAGGTTAGCATGCAGATACAGTGCATATGTGCACATTTTCCAGATTCAAGCAGATATCGGATTTCAGCTTATCAGTGTGGGCTACGATGCGTGATATGTCAAGGTTCTATGAGAATCGGTGTAAACAAAGCGTGTGCTTTTTCAACGTTCAAATAGAAGCCGGTCTCGGTATGTTTCAAGAACTACAACGTGATGTGTCCGCGTGTTGGTGTAGTTTTGTGCAAATCTAGCATGCGCGAAGTTTTCGGAATCAAATAAGCGCGGTGTTGGCGAATTGGCGGTGTAATGTGTGCCGTGTTTGGGTGATTCAGACTAGTGCGGTGTGTGCATGTGCGCCGTCCTAGACAGTATCGCCACGGTTGTTCACAATCAACTACAAGACAAGACATCAGAACTAAGCAGTTAATGGGTTCAGTTAGCTACGGCAGTCGACAGGAAATCCTACATTGCAGAAAATAAAAGACCAGAATGTTACCTCGACGGCGCCAGCAGACAGGTGGGAGGCCGGCTCGCGCAGTAGAAGCTCTGGGTCCAAAACTCTGTCGAAGCCGCGGAAATGGCGAAGTCCATCGGGTGGTAGCACATGAATGGCCGGGCGATAAGTCGCCGGATCGAATGGGCGCCGCCAACGGAGGAGCTCGACCGGGGTCCATCTCATGGTCCGGGAGTCCCGACATGTGGAACATCATCGCCATGGTAGTGGTAGCGAAAATGGCGGAAAAGGAAAACCGGTCGAATACGAAAAGTCAACTGAGAAGGTCAACCCCGAGAGGGTCGGAAATGGCCTAAGGGTCGGAATGTGAAAAGACACAAGAATGAAGAGAAAATCGAGGGGAACAAGTCCCGAAAAAGCGAAGATAGCGAAAGGAACACCGAAATGGAGAAATATTCGGTTCAAAGTGTTCGAAACGCGAAGGTATTCGCGAATCGGACGACGAAAATGACGTAAAACGCGAGAAAACGCGAGGATCGAGGGTCGAAAACACTCTAGAGAGGGAGAGGAGGGATTTTCGGCGCAAGAGAAGTGATTAGAATAGGGTTTGGAACCCTATTTTATAAAACCCGAGGCAAAATGGCAAAACTGCCCCCGATCAGTCATTTTTGGCCGGTCGGCACTATTTTGTGCCGGTCGGCACATTTTTGTGCCGATAGATGAGTTCATGCAGCCGGTGGTAGCCGGTGATCACCCCACCCAGCCGGTGGTGTTCCCAAGGCCATTTTTAGGCAAATTGAGGAGTTTTGGGTCTTCATAGCTCAAGAAAGTACAAGAAAATGCATCCCCGATGCTCAACCGGCCTCTGTTTTGACTTCGGACCGTCTCTACTGTGCGTGGCACTCAAATTCAAGCAGAGATTGTATCCTTTTGTATCCTTTTGTCATTTACAGAGATTCAAAAGTTGCCCCGTGTGCGTTACGCGCATCCATCGCATTTCCCGGCGTATCGTATCACGCCATCGCACGTCCCTTGCGACTTACACCATTTTGCATTATCATACGGCATGCGTGTCATACTGCCTCATTTTGCATTTCATCTTGAGTCCCGTGAGGTGTGCTTCCTCACGCGCTTCGTTTTGCATTTCATGCCCCATTCCGGGTCTGGCGAGACCTTAAACACGCACGTCCCGGGACCAAAACACACGCGTCTAGGAGACCTTAAATCCCTGGAGGTGAAAGACCTCCGGTGCGTTGAGGTGCACCTCATTGCATTTCGCATGCACTCCAACGCGCTATTTCCCGCGCCTCATCACAGTTGCCCCATCCTGGTCTGGCGAGACCTTAAACACGCACGGTCCGGGACCAAAACACGCGTGGTCCAGAGGCCTTAAATCCTGGAGGTGCAAGACCTCTGGTGCACTAAGGTGTACCTCGTCATATTCATTTCACATTTCATTGCATCTCGAGGCACGTACACCTCGTTTTGCACTTCATTTTCCACCAAATGAGGCACGTGTGTCTTCATTTCGCATTTCATTGCATCTCGAGGCACGTACACCTCGTTTTGCACTCCATTTTCCATCAAATGAGGTACGTGTGCCTCATTTCGCATTTCATTGCATCTCAAGGCACGTATGCCTCGTTTTGCACTTCATTTTCCATCTTTTGAGACACGCACGTCTCATGCGCGTCTCATTTGCATTACATGCGCTTGAGTACTGTGTAACAGTTGCCCCCCCCCGGTCCGGCGGGACCGAAAACACGCGCAGGTCCAGCAAGACCTAAAATACGTACGGTCTAGGAGACCTTAAATCCTCGGCAGGTGCAAGACCTTCGGTGCACTAAGTTGCCCCTCATTGCATTTGGCATGCATTTCATCGCTACCGCTTACGCACCCCCATTGCACTTCATTTTCCATCCTTTGAGGCACGTGTACCTCATTGCACTCCATTTTCCATCTTTTGAAACACGCACGGTCTAGGAGACCTTAAATCCTCGGAAGGTGTAAAACCTTCGGTGCATTAAGGTATGCACCTCATTGCATTTGGCATGTATTCCATCACATTGTTTAGCGCACCTCATTGGCTGCCCCCCCTAGGTCCCGCAAGGCCTTAAACCCGCCATTTGCATTATCATGCATTCAAAGCCGCCGCGTATGCCAAGATTTCAAAAAGAACATGCATTGTCATGCATACATTACACATCCCGATCTAGGAGACCTTAAATCCTCTGAAGGTGCAATTCCTTTGGTGTTTGTCGTGCCCGAACGACTTTCGGTGGTCTGGTAAAGCCACCTGTCTGTGCTAGCGGTGAGTTCCTAGGAGACCAATGGGGACGGTGAAAACTAGAGTTTGAATGGCTTATGCCTAGAACGCAAAGGTTCGGAATTTCCGAGACTAAAGTCTGGTTTAAATACCCAGGGGGATGTACCCTCGGCTTGAAATCTGTATGGAAGCCCCATAGGTTGAGGCGGCGTGTTTACGTCTCGATTCTGGATACTGAACCAACCTAGTATATCACCCCGTTGGTAGAATAGGGAAAACTGCAATCGCAGCCATTGCATCACATTACATTTATCATGCATTTCATCATAAGTACTATTGCATATGTCATGCATTTTCAAAAATTCAAAAAAAAAACATGCATTCCATGCATCATAAATACCATTGCATCACGTTGCATTTTCAAAAATTCACAACAAAAACATGCATCCCATGCATCATCAATTCTATTGCATATGTCATGCATTTTCAAAAACACAAAAACGAACGAAAACCATGCATATGTCATGCATTCCATTATAGTATAGTGCATATGTCATGCATTTTCTGTAAATATCCATTTCTATTGCATTATAGTTGCATGCATTTCACTGCATCATCTTCCATCTATGGCTTGCGCCTTTCCTTGTTGAGCTTGGTCTGGTATGTGCCTATACTTTTCACGTCGAAGCACAGTTCTGTATGCAGAAGCTCTGTGCTAGATATGGCTTGTATGCGTACATTCCCTTCCTAGGCAAAATACGGTTTGGCCCGCGTGCCATATCCATTGTATCTCTCTTCCATCGCATGCATTCCACTGCATCATCTTCCATCCTTGGCTTGCGCCTTTCCAAGTTGAGCTTGGTCTGGTATGTGCCCATATTTTTCGTGTCAAAACACAGTCGTCGAGCTTTTGTGTCCGAGCTTTGAGGGTAGCGGCACCGCTTCTGTGTTAGACATGGTTTGTATGCGTACATGCCTTTCCTAGGTAAAATACGGTTTGGCCCGCGTGCCATATCCATTTGTATCCATTTCCATTACATTGTAGTGTAATCATTGCGTCCGGTATTAGGATCATTATTCTCACCCCAGCGGGTCATTTCCCCACTTATGTCATTCCACTCAATACTTGTTCTCGTGTTCGTGCGTATTACTCATAGATCAGACATCGTTCTATGGGACACGGACTTGTCACCTCCATCAATCTATTTGACATATGTGGTTTCGAACTGCCGGTTTGAATCACGATTCAATTGCCCCGCACGTAGTTCGCATTAGCTTTAATTGCACTACATTTTCATTTGCATTATTCATATATAGTTTTGTATATATTGCATATCATTCGTCATTCGCATTGCATATGTCATGCATTTTGCTAACAATATTATACTGTTAAGTTTGCTTTTTCAGTGCACGATATTGTATGTACGGTTCATTCATTTATCACGGGTAACCAAAGTAGCCGCAGTATTGTATCCTCCGCGTGAGACGCTTTTGAGAATTGCATAATTCTTACATCCTTTCTACATTGTAGTGTAGATCGCTGCATGTTAGCTTATAACTCGCATGTATGCTTCATTACACTTTCCTTGCATGATCATAAGTTATGCTCGGCTTGCATTTTCGGTTGCATTTTGCCCCCGCCACGGGCATATCTTATCCTTGGCATGTGTGCCTCCCGCATGAACTACGCTGGTTTGATTCCTAAAGGGATACGAGGCGCCTTTATGAAGTTCAACCATTTGCGCTTTGTATGTTTGTCCAAGTCTTGACCTTGTCAAAATGGGTCGTCTCGGCTTTGACATTCACTCCGTCATTGTTATGACTTTCGAAGTTCTCACAAAGAGGGCAACAGAGACACCCCATTTTTGACCGCCCTCAAGACTTGGACGCCACCTGGAACACACGGTGATTACACCATGTTTGTGTTCGTTTGGAGTTCCCAGAGTTCTCGGCTATGCGAGCCTTGCCTCAGAACCTCCGAACTCGACTGTTTGTGTTTGGTTTTGCACCAAACACTTGTGTTTTGCCTTTGAGGGGCAGGGAATGCTTTATGAGGCATCCCCACACACCACCGGCTGGGGCTAGAGGCCACCGGCTGGCTGTAGTTGTCACCGGCACTATATTGTGCCGGTCGGCACTATTTTGGGCGAAATGACCAATTTGCCCAGCCGAGCACTGTGCACTTGCTTTCTGAGATATTTTCAGACAGCTTTTGAGCATTTGCTTCCCCTCCATACACGTGTATGGAGGGATGAGGTCTTGTTTGCTTAGCTTGTAAGCTTACAAGTTCTATAAGAGGAAAGCTCTCCCTCTTGACTTAGGGTTAGCATTTTTCAGAGCATTAGCCATTGTTAGAGAGCTGGAGCTCTGGTTTTTAGGG
This sequence comes from Camellia lanceoleosa, assembly GCA_025200525.1. Classification (NCBI taxonomy): domain Eukaryota; kingdom Viridiplantae; phylum Streptophyta; class Magnoliopsida; order Ericales; family Theaceae; genus Camellia; species Camellia lanceoleosa. Next base: position 53,542,041 of record CM045761.1, on the reverse strand, counting down.
TTAAGTTAGATACATATATCATATCTCTCTTTTTCTCTTAGTACACTAGGTGTTTAGTTCACACTATTGCACTAAAACACCTAGAGTTCCACCTTTCTCTTGGTTCTGAGGTTCTAGAGGCTGTTCTTGGAGGTTTTTGACTGGTTTGGAGCTCAAGGAAGCAACAACCACAACCTTTGTGAAGAAGGCTACAAGGGTAAGCAAAACTTGCACTTTTTTTTCCCATTTTTGCACTCCATTTTTACCTAGTTTAAAACAGTTTTTGTGCTTAGTAATTAACACATAAAATCTCTGTTTTCAAGTCCTCTTTATTGTTCATTAAGGGTGCTTGGTGGTTTGAGCAAGTTTGACCACCCTTAGACCTTGAAAAGGTCACTTTTTTGTGCTATTTTGGAGAGATCCGGGATTTGTGTTGTTTTCCACCACTGAAATCTTGAGGATTTCAGTGGTGGAGATGGTGCCATAAAGTCCTAGAAAGGAGAGGGCCACCCCCTCTCCTTGATGTCCTTGAAAAGGGCAAATTTTGCTTCCTTAAGGAGCTCTATGCTTGAGTGTGTGTTGAGCTTGTTTGACTTGCTTTCTATGCTTATATTACTATGATATAACATGTTTTCAAGTTGGTTTTGGCCTCCTATACATGCTTAGTATAATTGCCTTGTAATGCCTCTTTTATGCCTTAACATGCCTAGGTTATTTGCCCTATTTTCTAGCATGTTTTAAGCTTAGGTTTGTGAAGCTTGTGTTTATTTTGCCATGATTTAGCTCTGTCCATAGCTATTTTGGCCAATCTCATCATGCATTTGGTAGCCTCTTTGTATTTGGCTTGTTGGCCTCAAAAGCATGAATAGGCAATACACCATGCTTGCTCTATTTTTGATGGTTGGAACCATCTAGCATGCCATTTCAGTCCTTCATACATGCTTGTTTGATTGCTTTAGTGGCCTTGTTAATGCTTTAAGAGTATGTCTTGTATGCTCTTTGTTTAGGCCTTATTGCATGCCTTAGGTTCCATGCTTCCTAGGTGTCATCTAGGTGGTCATTTAGGCTTAGTTTTATGTGTTAAAACTTTGTCTTTAAGTACTTGAATATTGCCATGTATGATTGTGCTAAGTGTGGTTTAATGCCTTATTGACTTGCTTAAGCCTAAGGCCATTTGCATGCTCTATTTGGCATGCTTCATCGCATGATTTAGCATCATTTTTGTATGAATTTCAGAGCTATTAATGCATGCTAGTAGTCCATGTTTGGCCTTCTTAAGTGTGCTTGAATGTTGCTTGTTTATGCCTAAGTCTTAGGCCTTCACACACGTGCATTTGTGTGTGTGTTTTTGGTCTCATTTCCTAGGCACTTTGGCCACTGTTCTTGGGCCTTTTAGAGCTGTCCAATTCATGTGTAAGTCCATTCCTAATTTGCTTTGCATGCTTATATGTTTACACAACAATATTCTTGCATTGTATTGCCATATTGCATGCTAGATGACATGTTTAGGGTTACATTGGCATTGTGCATGTTAGGCCTCTTGAAGTGAGTTTGATAGAGGTTTGGCACCTTTGTTTGAATTGCATACATTTGACATTGAATTTGCACCCTTGGTTCTTAGGACCATCATGCATAGAAATGCGCTGACAGGTCTTGAATCGAGGCGCATACCCTCTTAAGTCCATAGCATGATTTGGGATGTGTTTGGTGCATAAAAGGCTTGAATTGCATTGCTTTGTATGTTGTTTCCCTCTGCTGCTGTGAGTTGCAGGTTCTGCAGGGATTTTGTGCCGACCGGCACTTTTTAGTGCCGACCGGCTGCCACTGGGCAGCCGATATGAAATTCAAAGGTGGCCTCCTTCTTCAGCCGATGGCTAATCCCTCCAGCCGGTGGTGATCTCCAATGCCCTGAGAGGCATCCCTGAGATTTGGGCAATTTTCTGAGATGAAGAGCAGAGGAAACAGAGGCAACCCGTGCACGGCAGTGTGATTCCGAGCGAGTCCCGGGCGCGCGCTGCAGTCAGCCCTCCTTCCGAGGCATTCATCGCTTAAATAGATTAATTAGTTTTTTATTTAATTTAATTAATTTGTAATATTTAATTAGCTAGGATAGTTAATTATTTATTTGGTTGTGTATATTCTTTTGGTCCCTCCGAGTGAGGGCAAAAATGTAATAAGTGTGTGTGAGTGGGTGTATGTCTTCCAACCCCCATTTCTTTCTCACCCTTTTATTTACCTGCTTATGGTAGATTAGGGCATACTTATTTTAGCATACCTTATGCAATGCATGTGTGCATTCATGCATTTGTTTACATGCATCGGGCTCGGTACATCATACAAACTGCATCGCAATTTTCAAATCCCAAAATTGAATACGTGTTATGTGATAGCATTTCATATGCCATGCTTAGGATAGCCGAGCCTGTCTAACTGCATTCTTGCCTGTGTTGCATTAGCCATTTAATATGAACTAGGACATGCATTGTTTTGCTAACTAGTTTATTGTTTTGGCACGGAGTACGATGTAAGTGTTTATGGCTTTAGCATATCACATGTATGTGAATGTTTACCATGATAGTAGGCTTACCATGCGGCTAGTTGCTTACATGATAAACTGTTTGAATGCCTGTGGGTGGAGGTTGGATTGCCTGAGTTGGAACAACTCGTTGAAATCCGTGTTTTTTAGCCTACTTGCGAGTAGCAAAATCCAACACGTTTTTCGAGAAAAAAAAAACGGATATGCAATGTTTGTTTCCAAATTAGGCGATCTAGTCTATACTTTTGTGTTGTACGCATCACATAGTAATTCTAGGCTAATAATTGGAATAAGAACACATAATGTTTTCAAAAACGGATATCACGGTTAGTAGAGGCCGGTCTTCGGACCGGGCGAAAGGGGGTGCTCATAGCTGACCTTCCCCGATCGTACCCAAGCTCCCGAGCCAAGACCACTTTGGTGATGATTTTACATGTATTTCTTGACCGAAGTCGTGGTTTCCTAAATTTCCCAATAAAAAATATTTAGGTGGCGACTCTGTAATCTGGCAAAGCAGTCCATGTTTGGCACTACTTTTCAAAAATCTGTTTTCTCAAACGATTTGCCGGATTTGGACTCTTTGGTTCAGATTTAGAACCGTGACACAAATTGAGTCCGAACTGGTAGCGAGGTCCCCCCCGCGGACGTGCTACAGCAGTGCCTGGCACGTTTTTTGATGTGGCATTTGGCACGCATTTTTGGGCATCTGTTAATGCTAGTTTTGTAAATCCTGACTTGGGTGTCGAGTCAGTCTTTTGTTTTATTTTTGAGTCTGTCTCTCTGTATTGAGTCAGTCTTTTTGCTTACAGGGTCTGTCTTGCTGTAATGAGTTAGTCCCTCTTGTATAGTATACCAGGTGATTTTGGGGTTGTTGCCTCAAACACCGTTTTGTCTTGTAATCAGTTGCTTTTGCTTTTTGAGCCTGTTGCTGCCGAGGAGCCGGTTATACCAAGAAATCAATGAAACAAATTGCGGCTATCATGTGCCGTATTTGTTGCTATTTGAGTTAGCCGTGCCGGAAGATATGAATGGAACGACAGTGCATTTCGCCTACTCTCTTGTGCCTTAAACATCGTCGTAATGACCTAAGCTTTTCATAAAACCCCATTTCGAACACTGCGGTGATGAAAACGAAGAGAAAGTAATTCCTCAGGTTTTTGCAAAATTTTGGTCAGCTTGAGAGAAAGAGAGGCATGTTAAGCTTTTAATGACTGAAATCATGCTTGGCGGCGTGAGTACTGAGAAGGACCCTGGCCTGATCCAGACTGGTTCCACACTATTTTCAACACGAGCGATTTGTCGCTTTCTTAAAAAAAAACTTTCAAAAGAAAAATATTTTGTGCAAGTCACGCGAAGATCTGTGTGGAACCGCTCTTAAGATGGTACCGCCTAGGATCGCTCCCAGTCTGGAGATTCGATTTATCTGTTGCAAACTGGAATCTGTTCAAAACATTCAGTGCCATGAAACGCCTGTATGGCCCAATTTGAAGCAGCCCTCGGACAGGAGGCATCAACGTTAAAGTTAGATCAAGGAGATCAAATCCCACCAAGCAAAGCTCGAGAAGCAACTGTGATGGACTTCCCTGCAAATCAACACAACAGTCGTTCTCCTGGATATGGAGGGGCTTCAATCTCAAAACCATTTGGCATGGGCTTGCTACACTTTTACCCTTTCAGAGGCTCGCTGGGCCGAAAACCCGGAAGGGCGACCCAGGCAAAAGTTAGAGCAAAGAAAAGAATGAAAAAAAGAAAAAAAATGAAAAAATTCAAAGATACAAAAAATGCAAAAAGAAAAGAAAAGAAAAATGCAAAAAAAGAAGAAAAAAAAAAAGAGAAAAGAAAAGAAAAACATAGCTTGCAAGGTCGAAAACCCGCATTGGGCACCTTGGCAAAAGTTAGAGCCTAAACAGTGAAGGTTAAAATACCCGAGTGTACCTTAATCGGAACTACGTAAGGCTTGATTCCCATGTTTGGGATACGTAGGCAACTTCATCTTGAAGTCCAGCCCCCAACGCTTCCATAGCGTCTCAGTCCATGTCATGGTTTTGATCACTTTTGCCCTCTCCGAATCCAATGTCTCGATTGCAGCAACCCGGAACTACGTCACTAACTTCCTCTTGAAGCCAAACCACCAACACCTTCCAGGTGACTGTGTCCACATATTGATTCAAACCGTCTTTGACTCCTCTGCGTCCGAGGGTCCGATTGTCATCAACGAGGACTGGCTCACGACATGCCGTGGCATCATCCAAACAAGTGGCAACTTTCCATTGCCATGCATTGCCATAAGTTGCCCTGAGTTACCGTCCAAACCAGGGGCAACTTTCCGTTGCCTTACCCCCCCTTAAGCCAGGGGCAATTTTCCATTGCCTCCGATCCGAGGTTGCATATCTCGAGGGTAAGTTCTACGCTCGTCTGAGCATTGACTGTTTGCAAAAATAGTTTTTGAAAATTTTCACTGAGGTTGACTTATTTTCTCAAAAGCTATTTCATTTTCAAAAATTGGACCATGTTTGGACCCAAAAAGGAGAATTTTCAGTGCTCACAGCTTGATTCGCATGATTTTCAACTCAAAAATTGAATAAGTGTGCTCATCCAACTCTCATGTTGATCAAAATTGTTTTAAAACAAAAAAGGTCAAAATGACGAACTAAGGGCACGATTGAGTCAGGTCTTCTGTCTTTCCCCCGCTAACATGCTTGTCAACAAGGCGCTCTATCCGCCAGAAGAAATAGCCGTGAGCTAACAATGTTGGACGTGAATCTGCGATTTCCTATTCATCCATTAATCACTCTGGGGAGGGATTGAAAAATGAGAGATTAAAGAATAGAGAGGAGCAAGTTGAGCGAAAAGTGAGAAAAGGGCTTTGAGAGAAAAATGAGCCTAAGGGCCAAGTGATGTGAGTATCACAAATCAGAAAGGGTGGGAATAATACCCGGAGGATTTGGCTCCTCGGAATTTGAGGTCCTTCTTGTAAACATGTCTGTGTGTCGTGTCTTTTGATTTGTCGGTCTCAATTTTGGCTTTGAGTCTTTTCCAAGTATGTCTCGTTGTGTTAGGTCGTGTGCCTTTTGTTTCTTCGTTTGAGTCTGTCTCGTCGTGTTCTGTGGTAGGCTCGACACCCTGGTTGAAAACCCATCCTCTTCCAAAAAGTAATCGCTTGTGCTCAGAATGCTGTGCCATTCTCTACATCCGTACAAAGCAAGAGAAGGAAAGGGAAAATTTGGGACATCCGAGTGCGTTCCAACTGCAACCGTGTCAGCTTTCTGATCCGTCTCATCAGATTGGGGCTATTTGTTCAGGGTTTGCTGTGTGCAGAATGAACCGAATGTTGTGTTATGGGTTGCGTACAGGCCAATCCCCAGCAGATTAGTCCCTAGCAGAGTATGGGCTATGAACCCAGTTTTGAGCAGTGGTTCGTATGTGTTGTGTTGCTGTTTAGTCGGTTGGTTATCTGGTTATTACAGTGCGAGTGTTCAATTGTCAGACAACATATCAATATCATTTACATCTGAGGTGTAATATGATGCAATGCAGTGCAAAGTATGAAATATGCATATATATACAAATGTAACACTCTTTTTTAGACCAAAAGTTTGTTTCATCCCATATAATCTTTTCAAGTACAAAGTTTGAGAAAACAAAACTCACTTGGCGATACATAGTACTCTATCTACCAAAAAGAGAAAAGTATAAGAAAAGAAAATGAAAGAAAAACAGCAGAAGTCTGTGATCATCATCAATGGCCTCATGGGGATCCGTCTCGCCCTCTTCTGGCGAGAAGCAGAGCATCGTCGAAGTGTCAGTCGGAGCCCGGCCTGAATCGCCTCGATCAACTTTTGGCCGGCCGGCACATTATTGTCCCGGTGTAGAAGTTTAGGCAGCCGGTGGTAGCCGGTGACCTCCCCACCCAGCCGGTGGTGTTCCCAAGGCCTTGTTTTCATAATTGAGGAGTTTTGGTCTTCATAGCTCAAGAAAGTGCAAGAAAATGCACCCCCGATGCTCAACCGGCCTCCGTTTTGACTTCGGACTGTGTCTACTGTGCGTAACACTCAAATTCAAGCAAGGACTATATCCTTTTTGTATCCTTTTTTCTTTTATAAGATTCAAAAGTTGCCCCGTGTGCGTTGCATGCATCCATCCTTTGTCCAGTATCGATCGTGCGCGCCATCTTGCCTTCCTTGCACTTGCACCGTTTTGCATTTTTGTGTGGCATGCGTGTCATACTTTCACTTTGCATTCCATTTTGATCCACGTGAGGTGTACTACCTCACGTGCTTCACTTTGCATCCCATTTTGATCCACGTGAGGTGTACTACCTCACGTGCTTCATTTTGCATTCCATTTTGATCCACGTGAGGTGTACTACCTCACGTGCTTCACTTTGCATCTCATTTTGATCCACGTGAGGTGTACTACCTCACGTGCTTCATTTTGCATCTCATTTTGATCCACGTGAGGTGTACTACCTCACGTGCTTCACTTTGCATCTCATTTTGATCCACGTGAGGTGTACTACCTCACGTGCTTCATTTTGCATCTCATTTTGATCCACGTGAGGTGTACTACCTCATGTGCTTCATGTTGCATCTCATTTTGATCCACGTGAGGTGTACTACCTCACGTGCTTCATTTTGCATTCCATTTTCCATTCAAATGAGGTATGCGTGCCTCATTTTGCATTTCATTGCATCTCGAGGTACACGTGCTTCATTTTGCATTCCATTTTCCATTCAAATGAGGTATGCGTGCCTCATTTTGCATTTCATTGCATCTCGAGGTACGTGTGCCTCATTTTGCATTCCATTTTCCATTCAAATGAGGTATGCGTGCCTCATTTTGCATTTCATTGCATCTCGAGGTACGTGTGCCTCATTTTGCATTCCATTTTCCATTCAAATGAGGTATGCGTGCCTCATTTTGCATTTCATTGCATCTCAAGGTACGTGTGCCTCATTTTGCATTCCATTTTCCATTCAATGAGGTACGCGTGCCTCATTTTGCATTTCATTGCATCTCGAGGTACGTGTGCCTCGTTTTGCATTGCACGTTTCATTTGTATTGGCATACGCATCCCATGTGTGTTACCTTATTGTTCCCCCGGGTCCGGCGGGACCTTAAACACGCTCGGTCTGGCGGGACCTTAAATACGCATGGTCTGACGAGACCTTAAACACGCTCGATTGGTGTTTGCATGGCGGCATGCACTGTAGCGCACATCATCCCTTGCATCTTTATGCACACACACACGCGTTATAACGCACACAGCTTGCATTATCATGCACCCATGGTCTGGCGAGACCTTAAACACGCACGGTCTAGGAGACCTTAAATCCTCGGGAGGTGCAAGACCTTCGGTGCATTAAGGTATGCACCTCATCGCATTTGGCATGCATTGTATCACACTTCCCTGTGCACTTGCGTTGTTTAAACGCATCGCGCTATCTTCGCGATCTCATCGCATTGGCATGCATTCGCCTTTGCAGCATCTTGTGCACTCGCGTTAAACGCATCGCGCTTATTTTTGCATCGCGCCGCTTACGCCCATTGCACTTCATTTTCCATCCTTTGAGGCACGCGTACCTCATTACGTTCCATTTTCCATCTTTTGAGACACGCACGTCTCATTTGCCCCATTTGCATCCGCATGCGTGTCTCACTTGCGTCGCATGCACTTAAAGTGTTATGTAGTTGCCCCCCCGGTCTGGCGAGACCTTAAACACGCACGGTCTAGGAGACCTTAAATCCTTGGAGGGTGCAAAACCTTCACTACATTTGCATCCCGGTCTAGGAGACCTTAAATCCTCTGAAGGTGCATTTCCTTCAATGTTTGTCGTGCCCGAACGACTTCCGGTGGTCTGGTAAAGCCACCTCTCCGTGTTTGCGGTGAGTTCCTGGGAGACCAATGGGGACGGTGAAAACTAGAGTTTGAACAGCTTATGCCTAGAACGCAAAGGTTCGAAATTTCCGAGACTAAAGTCTGGTTTAAATACCCAGGGGGTGTACCCTCGGCTTGAAATCTGTATGGAAGCCCCATAGGTTGAGGCGGCGTGTTTACGCCCCAATTTTGGATACCGAACCAACCTAGTATATCGCCCCGTTGGGAGAATAGGGAAAATCGCAATCGCAGCCATTGCATCATAACACATGCATTTGTCATGCATCATTTGTAAATATTGCATATGTCATGCATTTTCAAAAATCAAAAAACCAAAAACAAAAAAACATGCATTTGTCATGCATCATCGTTAAATACTGCATATGTCATGCATTTTCAAATTCAAGAAAAAAAAAAAAAAACATGCATTTGTCATGCATCATTTGCATATGTCATGCATTTCAAAAAAGAACATGCATATGTCATGCATCATCATTGTAGTATAATGCATATGTCATGCATTTTTTATAGATATCCATTTCTATTGCATTGTAGTTGCATGCCTCCACTGCATCATCTTCCATCTATGGCTTGCACCTTTCCTTGTTGAGCTTGGTCTGGTATGTGTTCTTACTTTTCATGTTGAAGCACAGTCATTGTGTATCGCGCCTATTCCACGCTGGTATGTTGGTTTGAGGTTGCGGCACATTTTCTGTGTTAGACACGGCTTGTATGTGTGCATGCCTTTCCTAAGCGAGATACGGTTTGGCCTGCGCGCCATAATTACACATTGCATTGTAGTATACTTATTGCATCCAGCATTAGGATCATTATTCTTTCCCCAGCGGGTCGTTTCCCCACTTATGTCATTCCACCCAATACTTGTTATTGTGTCCGTGCGAAGTACTCATAGATCAGACATCGTTCTATGGGAGACGGACTTGTTACTTCCATCAATCTATTTGACATTTGTGTGGATTCGAACTGCTCCGGTTTGAATCATGATTCAATTGCTTTACGTGTAGTTTGCATAGTTTTAATTGCATTGCATTATCATTTTCATTATTCATACATCATTTTGTATATATTGCATTTCATTTTGCATTTCGCATTGCCATGCATATGGCTAACAATATTGTACCTGTTAAGTTTGCTTTCTTTGCAGGCACGATATTGTATGTACGGCTCATTTGAGGCCGGCGCAACCGGACGAGCCGCACAGGTAGTGTATCCTCCGCGTGAGACATTTTGAGAATTACATAATTCTCTTACATCCTTTCTGCATTGTAGTGTAGATTGGCGTATGTTAGCTTATAACTGTTGCATGTGTGCTTCATTACAGCTTTCTTTGCATGATCATAAGTTGTGCTCGGCTTCTTGCATCGTCTTGCATTTTGCCCCTGCCTTCGGGCGCATACCTTGTTTTGTCTTGCATGTTTGTCCAAGTCTTCGGCCTTGTCAAAAATGGGTCGTCTCTAGGCTTTGACATTCACTCACGTCATTTCATGACTTTCGAGTTCTGTCAAAGAGGGGCAAGTGTAGACACCCCATTCTTGACCGTCCTCAAGACTTGGACGTCACCGCTTGAACACTCGGTGATTATCCATGTTTGCATTCGTTTGGAGTTCCCGGAGTTCTCGGCTCGCGCGCCTTCCCTCAGGACCTTCGAGCTTGACTGTTTTGTGTCTGGTTTTGCACCAAACACTTGTGCTTTGCCTTGGAGGGGCAGGGAATGCTTTGTGAGGCATCCCCACATACCACCGGCTGTGGCTAGAGGCCACCGGCTGGCTAGTGTTGCCACCGGCATTATATTGTGCCGGTCGGCACTCTTTTTGGCAAAATTACCATTTTGCCCTGCCGACCACTTTACAGCTGCTTTCTGAGATATTTTCAGACAGCTGTAGGCCTTTTCTTTCCCCTCCATACACGTGTACGGAGGGATGATCCCTTTGGTGCCTATACAAGAGAAGGCTCTTCTCTTGGCTCAAGGGTTAGAATTTTTGGAGGGTTAGACATTTTTAGGAGAGGGAGAAGCTCTGGTTTTTAGGGTTAGGATAGATACACATCCTATCTCTCTATTTTCCTTTGTGTTCTAGGTGTTTTAGTTCACACTATTGCACATCAACACCTAGTGTTTCACCTTCCTCTTGGAACTGAGGTGCTAAGGGCTTATTCTTGAGATTTTTGACTGGTTTGGAGCTCAAGGAACCAACAACTCCAACCTTTGTGAAGAAGATCATCAAGGGTAAGAAACTTGCTTTATTTCCCCCATTTTTGCATTCCATTTTTGCCTAGTTTAAAACAGTTTTTGTGTTTAGTCTATAACACATAAAAGTTCTATTTTTTAAGCCTCTTCATTGTTTATTAAGAGTGCTTGGTGGTTTGGGGAAGTTTGACCCCCTTTAGGCCTTGAAAAGGCCCTATTTTAGGCCATTTTGTGAGAGCTCCGAGACTTTGGTGCTTGGACCTCTCCACCACTGAAATCTTGAGGGATTTCAGTGGTGGAGATGGTGCCATAAAGTCTCCAAAAGGAGAGGGCCACCCCCTCTCCTTGATGTCCTTGAAAAGGGCAAGGTTTGGCCTCCAAAGGAGCACCATGTTTGGTTGTGTGTTAAGCATGTTTGGCTTGTTTTTCATGCTTATATTGCCATGATATAACATGATTCTAAGTTGGTTTTAGCACTCCTTGCATGTTTTGCATAGTTGCTTTGTAATGCCTCTTTGGTCCCTTAACATGCCTAGGTTGTGTGCCTTAGTTTCTAGCATGTTTTAGTCCTAGATCCATGAAGCTTGTATGCTTATTTTGACATGTTTTAGCTCTGTCCATAGCCATTTGGGTTGATCTTGGCATGCATCATATAGCCTCTTTGCATTGGGCTTGTTGGCCTTAAGAACATGAATGTGTGGCATGCCATGCTTGCTTCATTTTTGATGGTTTGGAATCACCTAGCATGCTATTTCAGACCTTTTGGTGGGCTTGTATGCTTGCCTTAGTTGTTTCTTTAACGCTTTGAAAGCATGTCTTGAATGCCCCATATTTTGGCCATTTTGCGTGCCTTTGTATTTGAGTCACTTAGATGCCATCTAGGTGGTCATTTAGGCTTAGTTTTATGTGTTAAAACTTTGTTTTTAGGTGTTTAAGTATTGCCATGTGTGGTTGTGCTAGGTGTGGTTCAAAGCCTCATTGGCTTGCATTAGTGCTTGGACCATTTGCATGCTTTGTTTGGTCTATCTTCGACTTGGTTTGGCACCATGTTTTGCATGATTTTCAGAGCTTTACAATGCATGCTCATTGTCCTTGTTTGGTATCTCCAAGTGTGCTTGGGAGTTGCTATGTTTATGCCTTGAGTTTGGATCATAACACTTGCATTAGGCACTTTGGCCACTGATTTTAGGCTTATTTGAGTTGCCTAAGTCATGTATAAGGCCATCCTTTCATTGGTTTGCATGCTTGCCTTGTATGCTTGCTTGTATGTTTGCATAAGTATATTGCATGATCCATGTTGCATGATAGATAACATGACTAGGTTGCATTGCATCAACGTGCATTCCTTGTCCCTTGACTTGGTGGTAGGGGTTGGGACTTTGATTTGTTTGGTTTGCATGCATTTGAAATCAAAGTTGCACACTTTGTTTCTTAGGGCCATCACGCATGGAAATGCGCGATTGGTGGTCCGGGAATCAAGGCCCATGCCCCCTTGAGTCAATAACATGATAAGGGGTGTGTATAGTGCATAAATACCTTGAATCACATTGCCATGCATGTTGTTGTCCTCTGCTGCTGTGAGTTGCAGGTTCTGCAGGTGTTAAGTGCCGACCGGCACTATTTAGTGCCGACCGGCAGTCAACTGGCAGCCGATAGCTTCATTTCGTGCCGGTGGCCTCCTCCTTCAGCCGGTGGTGCTCTGCCCCAGCCGGTGGTACTCCCTAGTGCTCTGAGAGGCACTCCTGGGACTTTGGCAATTTTCTGAGGAGGAGAGCAGAGGAAACAGAGGCAAATCATGTGCATGACGATCGATTAAGCAGATCCCGAAACACGTGCTACGTTTGGCCCTCATCCCAAGGCGGTTTACTGTTTAATTAGATTAATTATTTTATTTAATTAATATAGTTGATTTGTAATAATTAATTAGCTTGCGTAGTTAATTAGTTATCCGGTTTTGTATATTCTTTTGGTCCCTCCGAATGAGGGCGCATTTGTAATAAGTGTGTGTGAGTGGGTGTATGTCTTCCAATCCCCATTTCTTTCTCCCTTTTATTTACCCGCTTTCGATGGTAGATTAGGGCATATCTAAAATTAGCATACCTTATGCAATGCATGCGTGCATTCATGCATTTGTTTACATGCACCGGGCTCGGTACATCATACAAACTGCATTGCAATTTTCAATTCCAAATTGAATACGTGCTACTCGCGCATTTCACATGCCATGTTTAGGGTTAGCCGAGCCTACTCTAGATTGCATCTATGCCTGTGTTGCATTAGCCACTTAACGTAAACTAGGTCATGCATGTTTGCTAACCGGGTTATTGTTTTTGGCACGGAGTACGATGTAAGTTTTTACGCTTTAGCATATCGCATGCGTGTGAATGTTTTCCATGACAGTATGCTTACCATGCGACTAAATGCTTACGTGGGATAAACTGTTTGAATGCCTGTGGGTGGAGGTTGGATTGCGTGAGTTGGAACAACTCATTGAAATCCGTATTTTAGCCTACTTGCGTGTAGCACAATCTAACACGTTTTTCGAGACAAAACGGATATGCAATGTTTATTTCCAATTTATGCAATCTAGTCTATACTTTTGTGTTGTGCGCATCACATAGTAATTCTAGGTTAATAACCGGAATAAGAACGCATAAAGTTTTCAAAAAACGGATATCACGGTTAGTAGAGGCCGGTCTTCGGACCGGGCGAAAGGGGGTGCTCATAGCTGACCTTCCCCGATCGTACCCAAGCTCCCGAGCCAAGACCACTTTGGTGATGACGGACATGTGGCCTTCGGCACCGAGTCAGGGTTTCCTAAATTCCCCGTTTTAAAATATTTAGGTGGCGACTCTGTAATCTGGCAAAGCAGTCCATGTTTGGCACTACTTTTCAAAATCTATTTTTTCTTCAAAACGATTTGCCAGAGTTGGACTCTTTGGTTCAGATTAAGAACCGCAACAAACAAAAAAAGAGTCCGAACTGTAGCGAGGTCCCTCGCGGACGTGTTACAGCTACCATGTATTCTAGCTCGTTAGCTTCGGGTGTCCAAGCTTTTAGCGTGCATTACTTGGACCATTTCAATGATTTGGCATCATTTGTTGTACTATTTCAGTCCATGTTTCATGCTTGAATATTTTCTTTCATCACTCCTTTAATGCCTTGAAGAGTTGTTGTCTTATGTTTCTTGAATGGATCATTGCGTATGCTTCCATGCTTAGGCCATTTGGATGCCATCTAAGCGTGTTTTTGGCCTTGTCTTGACCTGCATGGGGACTGTTTTAAGTCATCTTGGCTCTTTGGGGCTTGGTTGATATGGCCATGGTTTGATCCCCTTTGTTAGTCTCAAGTTTTGGGCTTTATTGCATGCCCTACTTGCATGGCTTGGTTCATTTGGCATCATCCCTTGCACATTTTCAGAGCTTATCATGCTTGTCATTAGCCCGTATTTGTCTCTTCTTAATGTGCTTTAGAGTCGACTCTTTTTATGCCTAAGTGTTGGACCTTTACATGTGCATGTTTGGGTCTATTTTGTCCATTATTTCTTGGCACTTTGGCCACTGATTTGGACCTATTTGAGAGCTGTCCATTTTGGTTTAAGACCATCCCCGCATGTTGTTGCATGCTTGCCTTGCATGTTGTCACATGCTTGTTGTATATTTGGTAAAATTGCATGTTGTAGCATGCTAGTTTAATTGCACATCGTTGTATACTTGGTCCATGACATGTTGTTGCATGCTTAGTGCATCATATGCTTAGTTTGCATTTTGCATGCTTGCTAGCTTGCATTTGGTTGCATTGTAGGTTTAGGTTGCATTGCATTTGACATGCTTGTTGCCTTAGCCATATGTGCATATTCAAGTCCTATCGCATTTGGCATGTTTAGGTCGCATAGTATTGCATTTCCATATTTCATTGTATTTGGCATACGTGCATTGCATTGTGTTTAGTTTGGGGTGTCAAACCAAACACGAGGAATGAGGGATGTTCATACTCGAAGTGACAAAACGTGCCTCAATCCTCGGTCGCCAACATTCTTGATCCAACATGATAGAATGTGAAGCATTCATATGTGTTTTGTGCATCCATTTCACACTAATGTGCACACTTGGCTCCTTTGGACATCATGCATTGAAACGCGTGATTGATGGCGCGAGGGTCGAGAACCATACTCCTTAGAGTCTCACACATGATAAGGAGGGTGGTGGTGCAAACATTGTCTTGAAAATGCATTGCCATGCTGTTTGTCCTCTGCTGTAGCAAAACAGGATTCTGCAGGAAGAGATGGTCGGTCGGCTACTTTCAGTGCCGATTGGCCATGAAATGTTGGCCGATAGAAGAACAAATCGTCGGTTACCAGTTCCCCATGGCCAGTGGTCATATATCTTGGTCGGTGACATCCCACAACACTCAGGGAGTGGTTCAGGAGTATCCTTGAGACTTGTGCAGTCTTCAGAGGCGCAGAGCAGTGTAAAACAGAGGCAACATGAGTATGGCGATGGATTTCCGAGCGAAGCCGAGCATGCATGCATCTGTCCCTCTTCCCAAGGCCTCTTTGCTGCTTATGTGGCCTAATTAATTTGTTTAATTAGTTAACTGTTGTGTAATAATTAATTAGCATGCAAGTTAGTTAATTAGGTGGTTTGTATTATTCTTTTGGACCCTCCGTTGAGAGGGCGAACTTTGTAATAAGTGTGCGTGAGTGTGTGAATGTCTTCCAACCCCACGTCTTTCTCCTTTTTATTTACCTGCTTTTGATGGTTAATCTTAGGGCACGTTTCAATTAGCATGCTTGTGCTCGTATGTTTGCATCCATTCATCTGTTTTGCATGCACCAAGCTCGGCGCATCATACAAACTGCATGTATTTCAATACCGATTTGAATACATGTATCAAGTTGCATCTCGTATGCCATCTTAGAATAACCGAGCCTATTTTAATTGCATTTTGCATGTGTTGCATTAAGCATTCTTAACATAGCTAGGATCATGCATTGATTTCTAACATAGCTTTTGTTTTGGCTCAGAGTACACTGTAAGTATTTATACTTTAGCATAAATGTCGTAATACCAGGGGTTTTCGTGCTGAACCTCATCTATAGCGGCAATCGACTCGTAGGCTGGCGCAAATTTCTGGTCAATGATGACTGGACGCATCCGGACTCCGAACGGGATGTATAACATGGAAGATAGAGTTGCTAAAGAATCGGCGAACCTGTTGTTCTCTCGTAGTAGATGAGCAAAGTTTAGCTTCTCAAACCGAGGAATTAACAAATCCAAGGTTTTGTGATACATCATCATCTTTTCTTCTTTGACTTTCCAGTCTCCTTTTGCTTGAGACACAACAAGGTTCGAGTCCCCGATGACGTCCAACCGTCTTGCCCCTAATTCCAGGGCTGCTTCTAGACCGGCAATGCATGCCTCATATTCTGCTTCGTTGTTCGAGACTTTGAGCCGGAGTTTGAAGGCTAGAGGGATACGGGACTTGTCAAGTGCTATCAGCAACACTCCTATCCCATACCCGTGCTGATTTGACGCTCCGTCAAAGTACATCATCCAAGTTTCATCGTCGATGTGCAAAATGGCTTCATCTGGGAATAAGTACTCGACTGCTTCACCCCCTTCCACTGGATGGTCGGCTAAGAATTTTGTTACTGCTCCTCCCTTGACCGACTTGCATGTCACATATTTTAGATCGAATTCGGAGAGCAACAGCAACCAACGAGCTAGCCTACCTGTAAGTGCTGGTTTCTCGAAAAGATATTTGATGGGATCGAGTCGTGAAACCAACATTACGGAGTGAGCTAAGAGGTAGTGCCGCAGCTTCCTGGTAGCCCATACCAAAGCCAAGCAAGCCTTCTTCAACGGTGTATAGCGAGTCTCATATTCTAGCATCTTCTTGCTCAGATAGTAGATGGCTTTCTTCACTTTGTCCTCTGATTCTTGCGCGAGCATGCAACCCATTGTAGTCTCGATTCATCGAAGGTACAATATCAACGGTTCTTCACTGGTGGTGACAACACGCGGGTTCTCAGAAGTACTCCTTGATCTGTTCAAAAGCAGCTTGGCATCGGCTGTCCGATTGGAATTTCTTTCCTTTCTTCAGGAGGCCAAAAAGTGGTTCACAAGTCAAGGTTAATTTTAAGATAAATCATCTTATGAATTGCACTTTACCCAGAAAGCCTCGCACCTCCTTTTCAGTCCTTGGTGGGGGCATTTCTAGGATGGCCTTGATTTTGGAAGGGTCGACTTCGATACCTCTTTGTGTAATCAGAAACCCCAGCATTTTTTCCGCTGTAACACCAAACGTACACTTCTAAGGATTCAGCCGCAATCGAAACTCTTTGATCCTTTGAAAGAACTTTTGCAAGGCGGTGTAGTCGCTCTCCCTATCTTTGGACTTGACAATCATGTCGTCCACGTACACCTCAACCTCCTTGTGGATCATATCATGTAATATTGTGGTCGCAGCCCATTGATAAGTAGCTCCAACATTCTTTAACCCAAACGGCATCACTCTGTAGCAGTATGTCCCCCACGGGGTAGTGAATGCAGTCTTTTCCCGGTCTTCTGGTGCCATTACTATCTGATTG
Organism: Camellia lanceoleosa; assembly: GCA_025200525.1. NCBI lineage: Eukaryota > Viridiplantae > Streptophyta > Magnoliopsida > Ericales > Theaceae > Camellia > Camellia lanceoleosa. The sequence continues at coordinate 53,524,850 of CM045761.1, read as the reverse complement.
TAGCCGGAGAAGCCATCCATGAATGAAAGCAAAGCATGCACTGCTGTAAAGTCCACTAATTCATCAATATGCGGCAAGGGAAAGTCGTCCTTCGGACTAACTCTATTCAAATCCCTGAAATCCACGCATACTCGGATCCTGCCATCTTTCTTCGGCACCAGAACAATGTTTGCCAACCAAGTCGGGTATTCGGATACCAGCAGGAAACCTGCGTCGATTTGCTTGGTGACCTCTTCCTTAATCTTGAGAGCCCAATCCGGGCGGATCCTCTGAAGTTTCGCTGATGCCGCCTCGGGTTAAGAGGGATCCGGCAGCATAATCTCAGATCGATTTCTGCATGTCTTCGTAAGACCACACGAAAACATCTTTGAAATCTTTTAATAAAGCGACTAAGCGCTCGCGTTCCTCCGAAGACAACGTGGACCCGATCTGGACCAGCCACGGGTCCTCCTCAGTACCAACATTCACGGTAGTGATTTCATCCATTAGAGGTTTGACAAATCTCTCCTGCTCTTGTTCAAGTAAGCGTTGCAAAACCGGAGGAATTTCTTCCTCGTCGTTTTCATCAAAATTTTGAAAGTCTGACTTTATGCAATAAATCAAGGGCACAGAAAAGTACTCAGAAACCACAGCTACTTGATTCTCATTAAGCACATCCAAATCGTCCGATTCCTCGGTTACAACAGACTCAAATGAGAAAGACAAAGACGACCTGGACAAGACTGTGGCATCTGGGTTATCATCCCTAGGATTACCAGACTCAGACTCAGACTCAGTCGAGCTGGAACCTGATTCCGACTCACAAGATTCGGTGGAATCAGATTCCAGCTCACTACCTGACCTGGTACTGCTGGACAAAAATCCCTCTTCATATTGCCAAGTGAGAGAGGATGCAATAGATGCATCCAAAATAGTTGCTGGTAGGCTCGCAGCCATTTCATCCCCAATCATGGAAATCGAGAAGTTATCCCCCAAGCACTTATGGTCGATCGGAGGATCTAAAAGTAGACATGCCAGCGCTACCTTCATTTCAATTTCAGTGCCCTCGAAATCCACTGCCTTACACTGCTCAACCTCAACTGATAGGTCTGCTCGCTTTGGCAACGCTATCCTCGTAATTGCAGTCGAAGAAGATCTCAAACTCGCACGCTTCTTCTCTGCGTTCAGCCATGGCTCTGGAAAGCCGCAAAACGGAAAGTCCTCTCCCTCCCGGACGAAGCATCCGTTTAAGGTACCCTGAATGGGCCTGTGTATCAGTTCAAAAGGCTTCCTAGCCTGCTTTGCTCTGGCTCTTCCAGCCATTTCCTTTCCCTTCCTTACCCAGTCCTCTTTGGTGGGCAGATAACCCAAGCCAAAGGTATGAGGGTTGTGTGGCACTTCGACCAATGCTGCGACGCCCTTCCGGCCACTCCTTCCTAATCCCATCCCGGGGATGTGTTGTACTCACTACCTGACCTGGTACTGCTGGACAAAAATCCCTCTTCATATTGCCAAGTGAGAGAGGATGCAATAGATGCATCCAAAATAGTTGCTGGTAGGCTCGCAGCCATTTCATCCCCAATCATGGAAATCGAGAAGTTATCCCCCAAGCACTTATGGTCGATCGGAGGATCTAAAAGTAGACATGCCAGTGCTACCTTCATTTCAATTTCAGTGCCCTCGAAATCCACTGCCTTACACTGCTCAACCTCAACTGATAGGTCTGTCTGCTCTTTGGCAACGTCATCCCCGGGTAATTGCAGGTCGAAGAAGATCTCGAAACCTGGCACGTGCTTCTTCTCTGCGTTCAGCCATGGCTCTGGAAAGCCGCAAAACGGAAAGTCCTCTCCCTCCCGGACGAAGCGTCCGTTTAAGGTACCCTGAATGGGCCTGTGTATCAGTTCAAAAGGCTTCCTAGCCTGCTTTGCTCTGGCTCTTCCAGCCATTTCCTTTCCCTTCCTTACCCAGTCCTCTTTGGTGGGCAGATAACCCAAGCCAAAGGTATGAGGGTTGTGTGGCACTTCGACCAATGCTGCGACGCCCTTCCGGCCACTCCTTCCTAATCCCATCCCGGGGATGTGTTGTAGCTTTTTCATGAGGTATATAGATTGAGCACTGACATATACTCCCTCATTAACGGCCATGATATTCTACACAACCCGAGCCTCAGCCAGAGTAAACCCTGATAAGAACACATCCTCCATGCCATGCTCGATTTCCAAGACTGGTGTAGACATTTCTGGCAGTGGATGGATTGATGAATTCCCGAAAACAATGGCCACCCCCTTTCCGTGAGGGTACTTCAGCATTTGATGCAAAGTGGAAGAGATTACCTTCACTTGGTGCAACCACGGCCACCCCAAGAGTAGATTGAAGGTTGCAGGAACGTCCAAGACATGGAATTCAATGTTGTGTTGTCCTGGACCAACCTGGGTCTGAATTTTGACAGTCCCCATCACCTCTCTGCTGGTGTTATCATAGGCTCTGATCACTTGAGTAGTCGGCATGAAGTCCGCGGGCTTTAACCTGATTGCATATGCTGTCCTTAACGGGCACACATTAATGGCGGATCCCGTGTCAACAAGAACCACTGGCACCCATTTGCCTCTACATTCCACGGAGATGTAGAGGGGTTTGTTATGATTTGTGCCCTCAGGCGGCAGTTCTTTGTCTGAAAAGGTTAACGTCGGGGAACCTCCTCCCGGAAAGACCAATCCAACCAGCTGCTTTGGTGTGGTATCTATAGAGAGTTTGGCCTTGTCCATAGCAAATAGGACAGCCTGTCTATGCACTCGTGAAGCCATAAGCAGTCCCCAGATGGAGATGTCTGCTTGTATCTTCTTTAACTGTTTGAGCACAGCCTCATCTTCAAGCTGTTTCTCCTTCTGTTTCTCAGCTTCTTTATCCTTCCCAGATGCCTCTGGTTGGTCCAGGTGCGGGGGCTTGAAATACCACCCGCTTCTCGTCATATGGTCGACCTCTCCGACATATCAGGTGTCGTCTGGCTGATGGTTTCCCCAATCTTCATCTGTGTGGGCAAGACGTAAATCATCGTCCTCCCACCACATTCCATCGGCCGCCGACAGACACCTGTCCGGCTCCGGTATGTTTGTACTCTCAGTACTTTCAGCCCACATGTCCACAGCATCTTTTGTCTTTGTGCACACAGCACTTTCGGTCCCCTCATGTACTTTGGCTTTTCGGATTCTCTCATAATCCCAAATCTTTTCTTGTTCTGCCTGCGTTAGCGCAGTTTGTTGTTCAGCTTTCCCTGCATTCACACTGTCCCAGTTCCAAGCGAAATTATTCGTACCGGCGCTCTGCGGCAATGGATTCTGACTTTCGGCCCTTCCGGCCACAGCTAATATTCCTGCCCCTGCTGGGCTCTGTTCTGGTTGGAACTCTTCCACAATATCTGGTTGATCATCCAGCCATCCAGTGGCCTCTGCCGATTCCTCATAATCAAACCAGTTGACTGTCGCGCCCCCTGATTCTTGGTCATCGAAAAACTGGAGGTTGGCAAAGTCCTCCTCCACAGCCGTCAAATCATTTGCCCCTTGCTCAAATCCATCCCCCTGGATCATACACAGCTCTCCCTTCTCTGGCAATTCTATACCTGGCTCAACCTGGCTTGCTGACAGAATGTACTCACTCGGATCATAGGCTACCCTAGCAAAACTCCCAGACTGCTCAATCCCAGACTCAACAATTCCACTCTCTTCTGAAATTTGCCCTGTCCCATCTTTGATGGTCACCACCGTTGGCTTGGGTTGGGTTGTGGAGATGTCCAACATGCACAAAGAGTCGGTGCAGTCAGGATGGAGCACCTCCAGCTTAGGTAGGTGGGATGGGGTGATATAGACACGAGGATCGTAAGACACGACCCCAGTTTGGATAAAGTTGATTCTGTTGGGGGGGAGCTTGGTTATGCAGTGGGAGAGGATTTGTTGTGACATTGGGTTTGTCGGGAGGCGCGATCACATGTTTGTCAATAAGATCCTGGATCTCGTGACGCAATCTAAAACAACGGTCGGTGTCGTGACCGTGCTGTTGGTGATACGCGCAGTATTTTGCTGGGTCATGAGAGGGAGGGAGTGGATTTGGTAGTGGCCTCGGCTCCAGGGGCTTCAAATGCTTTTTCCTGATTAATACCCCTAGAGCTTTGGACAAGGGCATGTATAAGGGTGTGAAAGTTCTTTGGCCTCTGGGTTGGTATTTGGTGGTCTATGTATTGCTTCTGGATGCACCGGAGAAGGGCGTGGCTGCCATGGGTCTTAGAAGGGAAGGGGGAATGGTAGTGACCATGCTCACCTCTGAAGCTCTTGCGATTCTTGGCGCCACTTTCGAACTGCATTGTTGTTACGGTTGAAAGTCCTCCTGGGCTGCTCCCTATCTTGGTCAATCAGACCCTGTTTCATTGCATCTTCAATTTGTACCCCCATCTCGTGCAAATCTGAAAAAGTGGGGAAGGGGAGTACAATCATCTTTTGCATCAGTTTTGGCTGGAGATTGCGCACAATCATCCTGATCTGGTCTTTATTGGTGGGCCTTAAAGTCATCCTCGAGGCCTTTGCCCTCCACCGGGTCACGAAATCCGAGAAACTTTCTTTGGGCTCCTGCCTTGTTGTTTCGAGATCACGAGTTGTAATCTCAATTTGGGTGTTGTAAGAGTATTGTGCGACAAAGGCCTCAGCCATTTCATCCCAACTCCGCTTGGCATCATCCTCTAACTTCGCATACCAGATGGCGGTCACACCTGACAGGGTCCGGCCGAATAGTGAAAGCTTCTGGGGTCTGGTTAGGCCCATTGGCTGTAGTATATCTGAGAATAGCCGGAGGTGGACCATGGGGTCCCCAGACCCGTCGAAGCGATCGATCTGCGGCATTTTAAATCTATCCGGTAGCGTCATGGCCACATCGGTATATCCGTCCTCGATATCCGGAATAGCCTTTACCTCTTGGGATTTCTTAAAAAGCTTCTCGAGCTTGCTCAATTTCAGTGTTGTAGGGTCTATTTCGAACTCGAAGGGAGAGTCTGGGTGGTTGATAGGCGTAGGCGCCTTGAATAGTTGAGGCGAAAGTGGGGGCGGAGCCGGCCCCGTTGGAAGGTATGTGTCCTCCTGGACGTTCTGGACATTTGGCAAGGCGTTCTGGGCATTTGGCAGGACATTCTGGACAACTGGTGCCTGCTCGGGTAGCGTGACCCCTAGTGAGGGAGGAACTGGATGTGAGGCTGATGCTCCGGCTTGCTGCTGGAGTCTAGTGATGAGCTCAGCTTGCTGGGCCATGATTGTGGCCTGGTGTTTAGAGAACTCCGCCTATCGGACAGCGTCCTCCTGCATTTGCTTCATACTCTCTTGGATTTGACGCATCATTTCCTCCATTTCGGCTACGCTCTGCTGATCCTGCTGACTGACTGGTATGTGTATTTCTATGGCAAATACTGAGACCTCAATCCGACTGTTTACTGCTAGGGTAGACCACTGCTCTGGTAACCTTTGCTCAGACACACTGCGTTTTCTTGGCCTTCTTTTGACAACTGGGGGTAGAGAATGAAACACTGGCTGTCCGTCAACCAGATCCTCGGATCGATTGAGCCGACGACCTCTTGTCCAAAGTGTTTGGGGAATATCTGCTGGGTCGGAAGCAATTGTGCTAAAACTGTCCTAGCAAAAAGATAAATAAAGCAATAAGGAAATAAATAACTAGATAAACGAACAGCATAACGGCTTAAAATAAATACTCAACACACAGCTGGGCATAACAACACACGGTCGATAAGCTGAATACACAATGTCCTCAAACACTTATCACTATTCATGAATCACTGTTCCCCAAGACTGAATTTGATACCTGCAGATAACTGATTCTCAAATACTGACTGATGCCCGCAGGCCTGATGCCCAAACTCATAAACTGATACATGCATTTCCCTGTAGAGACAGACTCTAAAAGCACATAGCAGATAAGTGAGAGCCGAAACACCCCTATGTTGGGGTAGGGATTCCCTGTCCTATTTTGTCAGGAGCTAGGGTTTCACTACGCACGCAGCGGTTTCAAACAACCTATATTGGGTAAGCAACATGCCCTAGTTTGGAATGGTCACTATGGATCCGAATATGCACTAGGTCGAATGGTCAAAAGGGTGCCCCGATAAAATCGGGGTTTGTGTTCCCATACTGGTAGAGCCCACAACCGGTCAGCCTTATGGTCATGCCTTGACAAGACAAGCCTCCGGCAAACCGTTCAGGAATAGCAGATGGCAAACACGGTGTCCTAGGCGCACCAATGCAAATGCAATGCAAAGAAACACATAAGTGTAGCCCAAACAAGATATCATGAGTTCGAGGCAAGTTCTCTAAATCCCCAGTGGAGTCGCCAGAAACTGTAGACGTCCCCAAATGCCCCGGGGAGGGATGAGTCCCCCCGTTCCGTTCATTTTGGGCTCACTACAGTTCAGGACTCAAATTGTCACGGTTCTTAATCTGAACCAAAGAGTCCAAATTCGGCAAATTGTTTTGAGAAAACAGATTTTTAAAAGAAGTGCTAAACATGGACTGCTTTGCCAGATACAGAGTCGCCACCTAAATATTTTATTTTGGGAAATTTAGGAAATCCTGACTCGTGCCTAAGGCCACGTGTCCATCATCACCAAAGTTGCCTCGACTCGGGAACTTGGGTACGATTGGGGAAGGTCACTTCGTGAGCACCCCCGCTCGCCCGATCAAAGATCGGCCTCTACTAACCATGATAGCTAGTTTTGAAAACAATATGCATTCTTATTCCGTTTCTTAGCCTAGATTTACTATGTGATGCGCATAGCATACAAGTATAGACCGGGTCGCCTTAATTGGAACAAAAACACTTCACGTTTGTTTTTGAAAGATGGTTTGCTACTCATAAGTAGGCTTACAAATGAAGTTTTTCCACCCTCAGGTGGGCTTAGAAAAGCATGGTTTTGCCACTATCTAGTGGGCTTAAAACTTGCAGTCAATGTATTGCTCCAATCCAAATAACCCAACCTTCACCCATAGGTATTCAGGCAGATATATCACATAAGCATATAGCCTCATGGTAAGCATGCTATCATGGCAATCACTCACACGCATGCAAGGATGCTAAAGCATAAAAACTTACCGAGTACTCCAAGCCAAAACAGAAGCTAATTAGAAATCGTGCATGATCCTAACTATACAGGAATGCCTAATGCAACACATGCAATAATGCAACTAAGATAGCACACTCGGCTATTCTAAACATGGCATGTGGAATGCTACAGCTAACAAGTATTCAACTTGGAATTGAAATACAATGCAGTGAGTTATGATGCGCCAAGCCCGATGCATGCAAAACAGATGAATGAATGCAAACATGCTATCATACTGTATGCTAATCGAAACATGTCCTAATCTAACCACCATAAGCTGGTAAATAAAAGGGAGAAAGACGTGGGGTTGGAAGACATACGTCACGCGCACGCACACTTATTACAACATTGCCCTCGCTCGGAGGGTCCGAAAAAATAATATACAGTCCCAAATAAATACAAAACCCTAATTAATTAACAAATTAATCTAGGAAAGCAATAAATTAGCATGCAAGCTAGGGACTGCCTCAACTCTGCTCCGGGTGATGAATGATGCATGTTCGGGTTGCCATGCGCGAAAATCCATTGCGATGTCCCAATTACCCTCTATTTATGATTAAGCCCATAATATTTTTGGAAAGCTCTGAAAGGCTGTTGATTCTTGATTTGCTGCAACAGAGAGCAAGAAAGGGACATGGCAGTGTATTTTCACATATGTATGCTTGACTACTCTTCAGGGAGTGTAGTCCTCGATCCTCGTGCCACCAATCGCACATCTCGATACATGGTGGCCGAGGAGTCGAATTGCATGACTCAATATGAAATGAATGCACATATAAACACAACAAGACCGAGACTTCATCATGGGTAATCCGGAGTGTTGTTGACTGGGAATTGAGACGCGTTCTGTCACTCGAAGTTCGAAACGTCCCTCGTTTCCCGCGCTTGGGCTAACTCCTATCACAAGCACAATGCAATATGCATGACATGCATGAATGCAATCCTAATATGCAAACCTAGCATACGCAATGCTACGAACTAAAATGGCATACTCGATGCTCGATGTGACATGGCATACACAATGCTCTAATATGTAACCTAGCATACACAATGCTATGAATTGAAATGGCATACACAATGCAATATGGGCTTACACCAATATGAGTGGACCTCAGCCACACTCACATCAGTAGCCATAAGATGAAAATGAGAAACTCGAGATGCGTGCACGCATGCACACAAATCGAGGACCGATCCTAAGGCACGAATGCCACTCTAACAAGGCTTGGCAAGGCATGAAATATGGCATACGAACATGCAAGTTCCAGCACTGAAATATGATGCAAAATGATCCCGAAACATGGATAAATGGCACCCGATGCATGGAATGGTCCCGAAACACAAAACTAGGCACATACATTGACCTATAGCTATACAAAGCAAGCATTATTTGATCATGAGACCCAAAGATAGAACCATGGCAGTCCCAAAACATGCACATTTCCAGTTTAAGGCATGGCCAAAAGATGCTAGCAAGTTGGACTAAAATAGCATGCAATTTTCACTAGCAAACATGGTTTATATGGCAAGTGTATGAAGCATGTGGAATCTCACCAAACCAACAAAAATCAGTGAATAAAACATGCTAAAGCATGCCCAAATAACCATGGAAATGCAGCCAACACATGCACAAATGAGGAGTTCCTTTAGAGGGCATACAAAGGGATTATTAAGCACATGCAAGATAGACATGAAGCATGACCAAAACAACTCTGGAAATCAAATATGGTAGTCTCAAAACTCATCAAATTGGCCCTGAAAAGTGGCTAAGGAGCATGCAAAGAGGGGTCCCTTTGGAAGGCTAAAATGACCACCAAACAAGTCAAGGTGAGAGGGGGTCACCCCCCTCTGATTTGGGAGGCTCAAAGACCAAACAAAGCATGCAATTGGAGCTTAGGTGTAAGGCTCAAAACAAGGGACAATCAAGCATTCAAGGAAGCATGTGACCTCAAATAAGAAAATGCCCTTAATAAAACATGAAGATGATGTCAAAACAAGCCTTTTTCCAGTTTATAACAAGTCTCAAAAATAAACACAAATAGGGCTAATCTATCATGCAAAAATGGCCCTAAAATAGAGAATAGAGACAAGGGACAGCAACCAGCCCCAAATGGGAAAGAGCCCTTCAACAAAGTTGAAGAGGGGCTCAAAACATGGCACTTTATAGTTTGAATCAAGTTTTGAAAATGAACACAAGTGAGGCTAAATCATCATGCAAGAAAAAGGCCTAAAAGAGGGATAAAGAGACAAGTGGTAGAAAATGACCTCAAATAGAGGAGAGTCCTTCAACAAAGTTGAAGAGCGCCTCAAAAAATGACATTTTACAGTTTATGAACAAGTCCAAAACAGCTCACAAATAAGCCTAAAATATCATGTAAAAATAGGCCTAAAAGAGAGTTTAAACACAAAGGGTGAGGGGGAGACCTCAAACAGAGAAAGACCCTTAATAAAGCATGAAGATAAGCTCAAAATAGGACCATTTTCAGTTTGGGTCAGAGCCCATAAATGTAAGCATGCATGGCTTATAGATGAAGCAAGAAAAGACTAAAAAAAAAAGGAAAAAAGTGGCTCACCCTTGTAGAATGAAACTTCAGCAGCCTTTGGACCAAGAAGAGGAGCTCTTAACCTCTGAAAATAGCCTCCAAGTTGCTGGAATGGAGTGTGGAGGTGTGGTGCTATGGGTTGTAGTGTAAAGGGTGCAAGAACCTTAGGGTTTTGAGGCTTGGAAGAGAGGGAGAGGGAGAGTTGTATGCAATGGCTCTTAAACAATTTTGTAACCATTCAAAATGGAGCTGGAGGGTCTGGTTTTATAGGGAAATGAGTGGAGGAAACGGGGGGAAAATCAAATTCAAATTTCCCCCCCAAAAGACCCCTCCCCAGATATAGGATCTGGGGGGAAACAGAGGGTACATCTGTAATGTACCTGGAGAGAGGAACAAGGCCGGCCAGGTAGAAAAGGGCCTGGTGGCCGGCCGGCCACCTCCCTTGGCTGGCTAGCCGGCCAGGGTCTAAAGGGTCAACCATAATTAGTGGCCGGCCACCCCAAAAAGGTGGCCTCCAATGTGTGCACAACACAACTATGTGGAGAAAAACTGGAAAAAGTGAACCAAGAGAGAGAAAAGCTAGCTTTTTAGAGGGGTTCAAAAGGGTTAGGAATGATTGATGGCTGGCCGGGCCATATTGGTGGCCTCCCAGGTGTGTACAACACAAATATGTGGTTGAGGGTCAAAGAAAGTGGCCCGGGAATGGTCAACATCAGCTTTCTAGCAAGGAAAACGGGCGACGGAGAGCGATGAAGGAATAAAGCTGGTCTTCAGAACAATTGCTGGCTTCCCACCCTTCTACGACCTTCATAACAATGAAAATAAGGTCTGCACCAAAAATGAACCCAAACCGATGCAAAACGAAGGTTCGGGGCCAAAGCTGACACAGGGGCCCGGAGGTGGCGTTCGACCACGAAGTTGGTCTCTCGAGCCTCAGTGTCCCTCCAAAGGGAGTAGATAAGATGTATGCCAAAAACCGGAGCAAACGGAGGTGGTTAAGTTGTCTCGAACCGAAGCACATAGCCGACGGCTCCGAAAAAACCGAAAACCGGGCTCCAAACGGGAAAAATGGCCTACGACCACGAAACGTAGCCTACGGCCACTGAGAGGTGGTCTACGAGACCTCTCCCTCCCTTCGGGAAGAGAAAACAAAGAAAATAGGGCCTGGTTCGCAAACCGAGGCAAGGCACAAAAAGAGTCCGGAAGTCTGGAGACAAGGCTCGCAGACTCTGAAACCTCTGAACGAGCACAATATACAACATCACCGAGCGCTCAATCAGTGACGTCTGAGTCTTAAGGTCGGTCAAAAATGAGGTGTCTACACCGCAGCTCTAGGGGCTTCAAGTGCCCTTTCTTGATCAAAACCCCCAAAGCTTTGGACAGGGGCATATATAGTGAAGTGAGGGTTCTTTGCCCTCTGGGCACTACTTCCAGATGCACCAGTGAATGGGGTAGCTGTAAGGGTTTTTGAGGTGGTAGTGGTGACCATTCTGACATTGAAGTTCTGCCTGCTGCAGCACTACTTGTGCCTGCATTCGTAGTGCGATTGAATGCCCTCTTGGGCTGCTCTCTCTCATTATCAATGAGACCTTGTTCATGACGTCCTCGATTTACACCCCAATCTCATCCAGATCTGGAAAGGTGGGTAGGGTGAGGACGATCATCTTCTACATGAGCTTGGGCTGGAGGTTGCGCACAACCATCCGTATCTGATCTTTGTCCACAGTCCTGATGGTCATCATCGAGGCTTTGGCCCTCCAACGGGTTATGAAGTCCGAGAAGCTCTCCTTTGGTTCTTGCCTGGTGGTCTCAAGATTACGAGTTGTAATCTCAATCTGCGTATTGTAGGAGTATTCAGCTATAAAGGCCTCAGCCATCTCCTCCCAACTCCTCTTGACAGAGTCCTCCAATTTTGCGTTCCAAATAGCCGCTACACCCGACAGGGTCCGGCCAAACAAGGAAAGCTTCTGCAATCTGGAGAGGCCCATCGGCCTTAAGATGCCTGAGAACAAACGTAGGTGTACTATAGGATCCCCAGACCCATCGAAGCGGTCGATATGTGGCATCTTAAACCGGTCTGGCAGCGTCACGGCTGAGTCGGTATACCCATCCTCAATATCTAGAATGGACTTCACACCCTGAGACTTCTTGAAGAGCTTTTCTAGCTTGCTCACTTTTAACGTTGTGGGGTCTATCTCGAATTCAAAGGGAGAATCCGGTAGATTGGTCTGTGCTTTGGATAGTTGGGGTAGGATTGGAGGCGGAGCCGGCCCGATTGGAATGTCCGTATTTTCCTAGACAATTGTCTCACGGGTGTCGGAACTCCGAGTGGGGGTGGAACCTGGTGTAAAGCTGATGCTCCAGTTTGCTACTGTAGCCTAGTGATTAACTCTGTCTGCTGGGTCATGACCTCGGCCTATTGTTTGGCAAATTCTGTTTGACGGGCAGCTTCTTGCTGCATAGTTTTCATACTTTCCTGGAGCTGACGCATCATCTCCTCTAAGCCTGCCATATTGTACTGATTTTGCTGAAAAATTGGTATATCTGTATTTGTAGTAGAAACTAGAACCTCAGCATGACTGTTCAAGGACTGCTGATCTGGCAACCTTTGTACTGATACACTGCGTCTTCTTGACCTCTGCCTGGCAAATAGGGGTAAAGAAAGAAACACTGCTTGTCCGTCTATCAGATCCTCAGATCGATTAAGTCATCGACCTCTAACCCAGAGTGCTCGGGGAATATCTGCCTGGTCGGATGCAATTGGGCTAAACTACCTTGCAAAAAGATAAATAAAGCATAATATGGAAATAAACAAACAAGACGCACCATGCTATGTTATGAGCTGAATAAATTAAAGACAACAGAAAGTTGGCCTAACAACACACAGTCGGTATTCTGTCAACTGAACACACTGTCTTTAACTCTGATCACTGTGCCTCAAATTGCTGCCCCGAAACTGAATCTGATACCCTGAAGTAAAACTGATTCTCCAAATGTTGATGCCTGCAGACCTGATACCCAGACTTGTAAACTTATACGCAACCCTATAGAGACGCACTCTTACAGCATATAGCAAGAAAATGAGAGCCAAAAACACCCCTATGTTGGGGTAGGGTTTCCCTGTCCTATTTTGTTAGGAGCTAGGGTTTCACTACGCACACAACGGTTTCAAACAACCTACAATCGGGTAAGTAAGCTGTCCTAGTTTGGAATAGTCACTATGGATTCCAATATGCACTAGGTCGAATGGTCAAAAAGGGTGCCTCGGTAAAAATCGAGGTTTGTGTTCCCGTCGTGGTAGAGCCCACAACCGGTCAGCCTTATGGCACGCTTTTCAAAGCAAGCCTCTGGCAAACCATTCAGGAATAGCATACGGCAAACACGGTGTCCTAGGCACACCAATGCAAATGCAATGCAAAGAGACACGTAAGTGTAATCAAAACAATATATCATGAGTTTGAGTCAAGCTCTCTAAATCCCCAGCAGAGTTGCTAGAAACTGTTAGGGCTGAGCAAGGAATCCGTGAAATCCGTAATCCGATCCAGTCCAGTCTAATCCGATAGGTTTGGATTGTTTTTTTGAATCCGTGGTTCGGTTCCGGATTGAAGAATTAAAAATCCGTAGTCCACGGATTGGTTTTGGATTGAACCCCACGGTTCCGGATTGGAACCGATCCGGACCGTATACAAATAGTCTATATTTTTAGGGGAACTTACTGATAAGTCCCATGTACTAAGTTCAAGATCCAGCTAATCCCAAAACAGAATACTTGCACCACTTAGTCCAACACATTTTTAATTGTTACCAAAAAATCCTTATTTTTTTTTTATTTCTGAGACCTTTGTTCACATCTTACTATCGTCGGACTTAGTCAAGCGGTCACGGAGACTCGTCGGAATGTTCAACATCATGGGAAATTAAATGGAATGTTTAAAACATGTTATGAAACTGTAAAATTTTACAGTTCTAAAGCATGTTATAAAACTGCAAAATTTTACAGTTTTAAACCATGATTCATTCCAGCACCAAAAAAAAAATTCAAACTGCAAAATTTTACAATTTTCACCGCCTGTAACTAAAACTCGAAAATTACTTGTTCAGAATTCAAAAATTTTCTCATTACAAATTTGTGTGATAGCTGTACAAATCTGAGTCATTACAGATCTGTTTCAATGATATTATAGATCTATTTCATCATCAACAACAATAACCATATATCAACAACTATCCCAAAAAAAAATCTGTAAATAGAGAGAGAAAGATAGAGAAATTGACAAAGATATATACACAAATCTGTTCAATCTAAGCACAGATCTGAGGATGAGCGTCTTCTTGTTCTTGTTCTTCATCGTCTTTTTGTTCTTCAATTCTGCATCGTACCAAATCTGGTCACTCTGATCAGATCTTCGGCGTCAATAATCGATCTGCGTGGTGGAGAAAGTGGCGATGGTGGTGCCGCAGAGGTTCAGATCGGCATAGATGTTCAGATCGGAAGGTCGTAAATAGGGAAGCAAAAAACCAGGAAAAAAAAACGAGAGAGGAAGGGAAGCAAAAAATATAGAGAGAGAGAGAGAGAGAGAGAGGGGAAAGGACTTTTGGGTGCAGTGAAAAAGTTTTGGAATTAAATGGAGACCACATGTTTCACATGGGACCTATGGGTAATTTTCCCATATTTTTATTATACATCCTCCCCCATAGTATCTTTTCTTATTCTATATAAAATCTAAACTCAAACCTAAAACCATATAATAGCTTATTTTATTACTTTTGTTTGTTAGTTGTTAGTTTTTAGTTTTAATTTGTAATGGTCTAAATACTTATGGTGAAACCAGTTTTCTTATGGTTGTTTAGAAACAGTATGTCGCTATTATAAAAAAAAACATGTTGCTATTGTGGAACTAATATAGCGCTATGTTTATATTTTTATGAAATTAAAGTGTGTTATATATATATATATTTGTTATTTAAATATGTGAATCCGTGGTCCTAAACCGATCCAATCCGTATTTAAATGGATTGGTTCGGATTGGTTCCATGATTTAAACAGATTGGATTGGTTCCAATTTTTCAGGAACCGTAGATAACGGATTGGTCCTGATTTTACCCCAATCCGGTCCAATCTAGACCATGCTCACCCCTAGAAATTGTAGGCGCGCCCTAGGGCTTCATGCTACAGTTCGAACTCAAATGTTACGGTTCTTAATTTGATCTCACAATGTGCGATGTGAGATTGATAAATCACCAAAAAGTCCAAATCCGGAAAATCGTTTTGGAAAACTAATTTTTAAGAAAAAAGTGCCAAACATAGACTGTTTTTCCAGATACAGAGTCGCCACCTAAATATTTTATTTTGAGGGGGAATTTTTGAAACCCTGACTCGTGCCTAAGGCCACGTGTCCGTCATCACAAAAGTTGCCTCGGCTTGGGAACTTGGGTACAATTGGGGAAGGTCATTTAATGAGCACTGCCGCTCACCCGATCAAAGATCGGCTTGTACTAAACATGATATTTTGTTTTTGAAAACACATGTGTTCTTATTTCGATTAATTAGTTAATCTTACTATGTGATGCGCACGGCAAACAAGTATAGACTAGATCGCCTAATTTGGAACAAAAACATTGCATATTCGTTTGAAAATGGTTTGAAGTTTGCTACTCGCAAGTAGGCTAAAACGCGAATTTCAATGAATTATTCCAATTCAAGTAATCCAACCTTCACCCACAGGCATTTAGACAGTTAATCACATAAGCAATTAGCCTCATCGCAAGCATGCTTTCATGGCAACATTAACACACATGCAGTATGCTAAAGCATAAACACTCACAGTGTACTCCGAGCCAAAAACAAGGAACTAGTTAGAAATCATCCATGATCCTAGTTCATGTGAAAATGGCTAATGCAACACATGCGAAAATGTGACTAAAATAGGCTCTGCAATTCTAAAATGACATGTGAAAATGCAACTTGATACATGTATTCAAATAGGAATTGAAATACAATGCAGTTAGTATGATGCGTCGAGCCCGGTGCATGCAATAAAGATGAATGGATGCACTCATGCAAGCATAAGGTATGCTAAAAGAAACATGCCCTAAAACTAACCATCGTGAGCGGTGAAGTAAAAGGGAGGAAAAAAATGAGGGTTGGAAGACATGAATCACACACACGCACGCTTATTACAACAGTATGCCCTCTCGAAGGAGGGACCGAATAAAGAGCTAACTAGCTAATCTAAGCTAATTAAACTAATTATTACACAACGAATTAATTAACTAATCCTAATTAACTAATTATTACAGAACGAATTGAAATAGCTAAACACATTAACTAATAAATTACAAACCAAAGTGATAAGCTAGCTATCTAAGTATGGCAGCTAAGGAAAGCAATAAAACAGGAGCCTCGAAACAAGGAGGATGCATGCACGTCCGGTTGCGTCGTTCGGAAATCCAATGTGATGCCCCGATTTGCCTCTGTTTGCAATCTGCTCTCAGGAACTTGCACCAAGCTCCAGAAAGATGAAACTCCACCTTGGGAATCCTGTGGGAGGGTGGCCGACCACTTTTGGTCTCCCCAAACACCTGTCGACCACTTTTGGTTGTTGAAAAACTAGAAAAGTGGTCGGCCAGCTACTTTTTCTAGCTGGCCAGCCAGTTGTTGCTGCTGAGCTGCACTTTTCTGCAACAAAGAGCAAGAAAGGGGCATGGCAATGTATTTGTAGCATATGTGTGCACAACCACCCTCCCTATCATGTGATGAACTCAAAGGAGTGTGGTTCTCAACCCTCGGGCCACCAATCGCGCATTTCAATGCGTGATGGCCGAGAGACGAAGTTGCACAATTCAATATAAAATGAATACACAAGTAAACACATAAGACCTAAAACTCTATCATGATTGATCAAGAGTGTTGGCGACCAGGAATTAAGGCACGTTTCATCACTTGAAGTATGAAACGTCCCTCTTTTCCTGTGTTTGGACTAACACCTATGCCAAACACAAATGCAAGCAACATGGCAAACATGCAATGCCACTACATGGCATACACAATGCTATGGACAATATGGCATACTCAATGCAATATGATCATGGCATGCTCGATGCAAACAACAACATAACATGCACAACACATTATATCATGGTATACACAATGCAACAATGGACTTGAACCAAGATGGATAGGCCTCAACCATGCCCGAATCAGTGGCCATAACACCAAAATAAAAGCACCAAAATACAAAACATGCATACACAATGCATTGGCCAATCAAGTAGGCCAAAGAGCACAACTCTCAAGGGTGCTTAAGGAGTGATAAAAGTGGAAGTGTAACAAAACTAAGTGCATTGAAATGAGGTAAGAAATGATGCCAAATCATTCAAACAACACAAGTATGGCATGCAAAGGTCCTGAGGCATGAAAGCTTGCAAAGAGCAACACATAGGGGGTATGCAATACAATGCACAAATGCATGGACAGAGCTCAAATAGGTCAAAAAAAGACCTAAACATGCTGAGATGATGGCTCAAACACCTAGGCATGCAGGCATACGAGCTAAGCCATAAACTAGGCAATAATGCACAACACTCAAAGACACTTAAAGCATGAATGAAGTGGGAATATGGCAATGATATAGGCTCTGAAATGTCATATTAGATGATGCCAAATCATTAGAATAGGCCAAGTAAAGCATGCTAGTGGACTCAATACACAAAGCTTACAAGCAAGATTGAACCAAAGCTATGCAAAGCAAGTCATGAATGACCAAGACAACCAAAATCAGAGCTAAAGCATATTAAAACATGGACAAAAGCTTCAGGAAGTTAAGCCAAGAGCATGCTAAAATGACATGTCACAACATGATACATGTTAGGCTATTTCATGGAAATGCACTACAAGTGCATGGAGCATGCAAAGGCTAACCAAACCAAACCTAAACAGAGGTATGACATGATAAAACAAGCCCAAGAACATGCTGAAATGGACACAACATAGGCTAGAATGACATGCTACTTCATGGAGCAAACAAAGCTAGTGTGTGTGATTTACACTACAAGTGTATAAGGCATGCAAGAGCCAACCAAACCAACCCAAAACAGATCTAAGGCATGTTAAAATAACACCAAAAACCTACTGAGATGGCCCTAAAACAAGCTAGAAACACATGCTCAAACATAAGGCATACAAGACTAGTTTGTGTGATTTACACTACAAGTGTATTAACCATGCATGGAGTGACCAAACCAAGCCAAAATAGTGGCATGCCTCAGCAAAACAACCACAAATACAAGCTAAGATATGGCCAACAAACACTTAACAAAGGTGCTCAAACATGAGGCATATGAAGCAAGTAAACAAGACACAAAGGAGAGGGGATGACCCTCTCCTATCTATGACCTCAAAACACCATTCCCACCACTGAAATCTCTCTGGATTTCAGTGGTGAGAGGGCCAAAACAAGGTGCTCCCGAAGCTCACAAAAAAGGCTCAAAAACAAGCCCAAACAAGGCCTAAGGGGGGGTAAACAACCCCAAACACAAAAGTGACCTTAAACAAAGATCAAAAGCTTGCAGAAATAGAACTTTTACCAATTATAAGTTAAGCTCAAAACAGCATGCAAGATAGGCTAAAATCTTAAGCAAGAAAGGGGGATTTAAGGGGTAGAAACTCACTCTTGAAGACTTTGTTTATAATTGCAACTCCAGCAGGTTTTTCAAGCTCAAAGCAACCCAGGAACACCAAAACCAGGTCCTAAGCACCTCAATAGCAAAAGCATGGTGTTTGAGTGTGTGTTTGTGTGTTAAAGTAAGACAAATCTACACTTTAAGGCACAAAAATGAAGTAAACAAGGCAATATAGATACAACACTATATCTATCCTCTTCCCACAGATTTTCTGAACCTTGAGGAAGGAGGAGAAGACTTCCTCTTATAGAAGAGGAAAGGCAAAGCTTCTAGGAGAAACTAAGCAACAAGCCAATCCTTCCATACACGTGTATGGAGGATGGCTCTAATGTCCTCCAACTGTGCCAGCTAGAGGAAAATATCTCCAAAAAGGTGCCAAAAAGCAGCCGACCACTTGAAGCGGTCGGCTATAGACGCGCCCGAATGTCCCAGGACAATCCTGTTTTGTTCATTAGGCTCACTACAATTCGGACTTAAATGTCACGGTTCTGAATCTAATCTCGCAAAGTGCAATGCAAGACCGATAAATCACCAAAGAGTCCAAATCCGACAAATCATTTTGAAAAACTGGTTTTTAGAAAGAAGTGCCAAACATGGACTGCTTTGCCAGATACAGAGTCGCCACCTAAATATTTTATTTTTTGGAATTTAGGAAACCCTGACTCGTCCCTAAGGCCACATGTCCGTCATCACCAAAGTTGCCTCAGCTTGGGAACTTGGGTACGAGAGGGGAAGGTCATGCAACGAGCACCCCCATTCGCCCAATCAAAGATCGGCCTTTACTAACATGATATCTTGTTTTTGAAAAGACGTGTGCTCTTATTCTGGTTATTAACCTAGAGTTACTATGCGATGCGCACAGCATACAAGTATAGACTGGATCGCCTAAGTTGGAACAAAACATCTCATATTCGTTTGAAAGTGGTTTGCTACTCGCAAGTAGGCTAAAATGCGGATTTTACCACCCTTAAGTGGGCTTAAAACTCGCAATCAATGAATTGTTCCAATTCAAGTAATTCAACCTTCACCCACAGGCAATCAAGCAGTTGTATCACATAAGCAGTTAGCCTCATGGCAAGCATGCTATCATGGCAGTCACTCACACACATGCAAGGATGCTAAAGCATAAACATTTACCGAGTACTCCGAACCAAAATAGGAACTATGTTAGAAATCAATGCATGATCCTAGCTATGTCAAGAATGCCTAATGCAACAAATGAAAAATGCAACTAAGATAGGCTCAACTATTCTAAAATGTCATGTGAAATGCAATTTGATACATGTATTCAAAAAAGAATTGAAATACAATGCAGTTAGTATGATGCGCCGAGCCCGGTGCGTGCAAGACAGATAAATGGATGCAAATATGCGAGCATAAGGATGCTAATTGAAAACATGCCCTAAAACTAACTATCGTAAGTTGGTAAATAAAATGGAGAAAGAAATGGGGGTTGGAAGACAGGCATCACACACACGCACGCTTATTACAATAATTGGCCATCTCGACAGAGGGTCCGAATAACAAGCTAACTAGCTAATCTAAGCTAATCTAATTAAACGAGTTATTACACAACGAAATGAATAACGAACTACAGCTAATTATTAAACAACTCTAACTAATTTACAAATTAGCTAAGTTAGCAATTAAATAAGCATATAAACTATATGATGTAGGCTGCCTCAGCTTTGCTTTGGATGACAAAGGATGCATGCTCGAGTTGCCTTGTTTGGAAATCCCTCGTGAAGCCCCGATTCACCTCCATTTGCAATTGATCTCAGAAACTTGCACCAAGCTCTAGAGAGATGAAACTCCACCTTAGGAATCTGTGGGGATGCTGCCGACCAGATATTGGCCTTGGAGACCACCTGCCGACCACTTTTTGTGGTGAAAACCAGAAAAAGTGGTTAGCCAACCACTTTATCTAGTCGGCCGACCAAGTTTTGCTGCTGGTTTCTGGTTTTCTGCAGCAAAGGGCAAGGAAGGGGCATGGCAAAGTATTTGCAACACATGTATGCGCAACCACCATCCCTATCATTACATAAGCTCAAGGAAGTGTAGGTCTTGACCCTCGGGCCACCAATCACGCATCTCGATGCATGATGGCCGAGGGGCCGAATTACGCAACTCAATATGGAATGAATGCAGATACAAACACCTAAAGCCTAGAACTCCGTCATGTATAGTCAAGAGTGTCGGCGACCAGGAATTGAGGTACGTTTCATCACTTCGAGTATGAAACGTCCCTCGTTTCCCGTGTTTGGACTAACGCCTATTCCAAACACAATGCAACAAACATGGCATGCACAATGCTACTCAATCATGCAACTTAATACAACACAACTTGGACATGCAAGTATGCAAGGGATGATCATGCAAACATGCAAACTAGCATACACGATGCTATGAACTATATGAGATACACAACGCCCATGACACTAACATACACAACGCACGTGGTAACCAACATGCATAATGCAATGAAAATGGCATGCACAAGTGCAATGATCAATCATGTAACAACATGGCATGCTCAATGCTACGAACTACATGACATACTCAATGCGCAATGGACTTAAACCGAAATGAATAGGCCCCAACCACGTCCAAATCAGCGGCCATTGATGATGAAATCAATGCACCAAAACACACACAAACATATATAATGCAATGGCCCAAGCCTAAGGCACAAAATACAACTCTCCAAGAGCATTGAAAAGATGAAACAAGGAGTACAATGGCATGTGTTCCAGCACTAAAATGGCATACAAAATGACTTCGAATCATGCAAACAAATCACGCAATGCATGTTGAAAGGCTCAAGTATCGAAAGCAAATGAAGTATATTACACTAGAGGCATGCAAGGCGATACTCAAATGATCAAACCAACCCCAAACAGACCCTACGAAGGCCAAAACAGTAGCAAAATGAGTTGGAATAATGGCTTTGAAAGGCACAAAAATGGGGCCCATGCAATGGCTCACAAATAGGGCATAAAAGCATAACTCTAAAGAGCATTTAAAGAGTGGAAAACATGGAAGTATAGCAGCCCTACACGCTCTGAAATAACATTCGTAATGATGCCAAAACATGCGAATATCTCAAGTTAAGCATGCAAGAGACCTCAAAACTCAAAGCTAGTCAAGGCTATTACACAACAAGCATGCATGGCAAGCATCATTCGACTAAGAGGCCTCAAAACAGAGCTAAGGTAACCCAAAATATGAACAAAACCATGTTGGAGCAAACCCAAAATGTGCTAGAATAAAGAGCCAAAACATCATGCGAACCAAGCTAGTAAACAAGATTTACACTACAAGCATATGGAGCATGTGAGAGGTTACCAAACCAGCCAAAAACAGAGCCATGACATGTCAAATGATGACCAAAAACCCACTGAAATGGAGCTAAAACATGCTAGATTGACATGCTACCTTGATGAGCCATGAATGGGCATACAATACACATATGAGAAGCATGCCAAGGGTGACCTAACCAACTATGGACAGAGTCTAGGCAGGCCCTAAAAGTCACCAAAAACTACCTGAACCAAGCCTTGAAAGTATGAAAATGTATGCTCCTTTGATAGGCCAAAAATGCAAGTCAACAAGACAAGAAGAGAGAGGGTTACCCCTCTCCGATTTAGGACCTCAAAACCACATGCCAACCACTAAAAATCCAATGGATTTCAGTGGGTAAAAGCCAAGCAAGGATTAACTCAAAGGCCCTAAGGCATGGCACAAAACAAGGCCAAACAAGGCATGCAAGAGGGTAGGAGACCCTCAGCACCCAAGAGGCCTTAACCAAACATGTTAAGTGCTCAGAAATGAAGCTTTTTTTAGTTGAAAAAAAAAACTCAAATGAGCATGCAAGTATGGCTAAGAGACTGATCAAGAGAAAGCTTAAAAGGGGAGAAAAGAGATTACCCTTGAAGCACTGCAATACCAGCAAGTTTCTCAGCCAAAAACCAGCTTTTCAACCTCCAAAAAGGTCCTCCAAGAACCTCAGTTCAATCGTGGGGTTTATGGTTAAGAGTTGTTGTGTAAAGGTGAAGAACCACACACACTTTTGGCACCAAATATAGAGATATAGAGGGAGATATACACTTGTGCCTTAGGCAAAATTCAGAACCTCTAGAATGGAGAGGGAGAGCCTCTCTTATAGAAAAACAAAGGGTTCAAGCTTCTTGGAGAAGCTAAAGCTTGGATGCAATCCCTTCATAAACGTGTATGGAGGATACAGTTTGTGCCCTCCAGCTGGCACAGCTGGCATCCATTCAATCTGACAAAACAGGGGGAAAGGTACCGACCAGAAAAGGTGGTTGGCCTGCTACTTTTAGTGGTCGGCCGACCACCCAAAGTGGTCTCCCAGGTAAAAAAGTGGTCGGAAGGGGGAATTGGTGGTCTCCGCACTGAAAGCAAGCCAATGGTGTGGTGGGAGACCAACAAACGTGGCCCAAAGACCAAGAAAACCAGTTTCCTTACTAGAAAACCGGCTGGCGAGAGGAAAAGTGGTCTCCAAGGTGAAAAAGTGGTCAGCAAGGGGAATTGGTGGTCTCCACACTAAAAGGAAGCCAATGGTGTGGTGGGAGACTAGCAAATGTGGCCCAAAGACCAAGAAAACCAGTTTCTCGACCAGAAAATCGGCTGGCGAGAGGAAAAGCGGTCTCTAAGGGAAAAAAAGTGGTCTGCAGGGGGAATTGGTGGTCTCCACACTAAAAGCAAGCCAATGGTGTGGTGGGAGACCAGCAAATGTGGCCCAAAGACCAAAAAAACCAATTTTCCGACCAGAAAACCGGCTAACGAGAGGAAAAGTGGTCTCCAAGGGGAAAAAGTGTTCTCCCACCCTCGTACTACGTTCAAAAATGGGGTCTCTACAGTTGCCCCTCTTTGACAAAACTCCAAAGTCATAAGTGACGGGAGTGAATGTCAAAGCCCAGAGACGACCCATTTTTTACAAGGCCGAATACTTGGACAAACAGGAGAGATAAACAAAGAGATGTGCCCGCAAGTAGGGGCAAAATGCAAAAGACATGCATGAGGCCGAACATAACTTATGATCATGCAAAGAAAACTATAATGAAGTACATATACACAATAAATGCAACAATTTAAGCAAGCGAATACAGACCAAACTGCATCACATGCAGAAAGGATTTAAGAGAATTATACAATCCTCGCTATGTCTCACGTGGAGAATACAATACCTTCTGGTTCGTCTGGTCGCACCAGCTTCAAATGAACCGTGCATACAATATCGTGCCTGCAAAAGAATGAAACTTAACAGGTACAATATAGTTAGCAACACATGCTCAATGCCATATCAAACGCGGACACATGGTGCCAATGGAAAAGTGCATAGCAATGCAAGTGAAACGTGCGTGACGACACATGCAAAGTATGGGTGCATGGAAATGCCGGTGAAACGTGCACAACAATACAAGTAGTGTGCATAACAATGCAAGGCAAGTGCAACTTCAAAAGCATGTTTGAAACAAAATGCTGAGTAAAGAAGTACAAGCCTTAAAGAGAGCAACTCAAATGCGACCTCTGATTTACCTCTTGGAGGGGTCACAATGTACTCAAAAAGGATACACCTTGCTCTTGGCGAGTAACGAGGAGCCATGCATCGAATACTTGAATTGAAGTTCCAGTGGTGACATTTCGCGCCGAAAAGTACACTTTTCTTGTACTTTCTCGAGAGCGGAGGACTCCAATCATCACCAAAATACACAGGGAGAACAAAGGGAACTTGGAGACCATCCAGGAGGATGGCCGACCACCTAGGCTAGTGGCCGACCAGTTTTTGCTCACCAAGGTGGTCGGCTGACCAGAAAAATTGGTTGGCCGACCAGTTTACAGAAATACGGGGCAATTTGTTCTTTTAAGGCTGGATCTTTAAGTTCATTTATCCAAATCACTTTTGCTCACACCTCCAAGGCCAAAATCAGCTCCTCTTGCTCCCTAGACCCTTTTCTCTCTCAGATCTGCACTTTATATGTGTTTTCCAACGCGCCACGCGAAGTTGTTTTGCAAAAACATTCGATTCTCATTGTTTTGAACAGATTAAAATTTGTTTTCGGGGCTCCTTTCTCCATTTTCAACACTTGAGGTATGTTTGTTTCGAACTTTGGCACATTTTCTCGGGGGTTGACTTTTGTTGACTTTTTCCTTTCCCGAGAGTTGACTTTTGTTGACTTTCTGCAATTTTGGCTCATTTCGCTCATTTTTGCAGATTTCTTCGGATGGCGGATCACTTTCATCACGACAGAGGTTCTCCCGAGGACGAGCCAGACATCATGTCATTGCCTTCGAGGATTTGGCCATTCGACCCGGAGAGGTACCACCCGCAGGTGCATATCCTCCCTCCGAGTACCTTCTATCACTTTACTAACTTCGCGCGGCACGCACCCATGGACCTATTGCTACGGGAGCCAGAGTCTCACCTTTCTCACCAGGCGCGAGAGGTACGTACTTCACTTTTACATTTTCTGCAATGTATTTTGCATTTCCTACACATTTCATGTTTTCACTATGTATTTTATCTGTCGTTCTGAACACGTTCATATGTGCAGTACTTCTGCTCATTTTGGCATACGGCTTGCACATTGCACAATACTGATTTGACACACAGCTTATTTAGAACATGATGCTGACTTGGCACACAGCTCACCACACCATTCTGTTAATTTGGCACACGGTTCACTCTGACCACGCGGTTTATTCTTACCACACAGTTCATTTCGGGCGCATGACTCATTCTTTTCGGGCACGGCTCATTCTAGGTCATATAGCTCATTCTAAGGCACACCGCCCATTCCCAGGCACACAGCTCATTTTCGAGCACACAACACATTCTTTTCGGGCACACAGCTCATTTTCGGGCACACAGTTCACACATTTCAAATCTAAACATGCAGCTTATGAATTTTCATTTCTAAACACACAACTCATTCACTTCACTTGCACGCAGCTCATACATTTCAATTTTGAACACACGGCTCACAAATTTCATTTTTGAACATATAGCTCATTCATTTTCATTTCTGAACACACAGCTCATTCACTTCATTTGCACGCAGCTCATACATTTCAATTCTGAACACACAACTCACAAATTTTATTTCTAAACACACAGCTCATTCACTTCATTTGCACGCAGCTCATACATTTCATTTCTGAAACTAAATACATCTGTTCACTCTGAATGCAGGTATCTTCCCGTTCCACGCGGGGTTATGGGTCGATTATTGATAGGGAGTGGTACATGGAGCGACCAGATGTCGTTCGCCATATCGTGGACAAGGCAGGATTTGGACCTTTTTGCGCGGGATATCACATTATCCGGCGAGTAGGACTCTCATGGGGGCACTTGTGGAGAGATGGTGGGACACCACTAACTCGTTCCATTTTTTAGCTACTGGGGACATGACGATGACCCCATACGATTTCTCTATGCTAACGGCCCTTGACGTGGCAGGCCGACCGATCCCCTATGATGCAGATATGGGCGAGTGGGAGGCCACCTGGATTTATCTACCGGGAGCCCACCCGCCGACTGACAGATCATCAGGTAAGGTCCGGTACACCTAGTTTTCTAAGCGGTTCAGGAGGACTTTACCTGAGACCATCGAGGCCATACAGCAGTATGCTCGAGGATTTTTGATGTTCCTCCTTAAGACCACTCTGTTTTCCGACAGGGGGAACACAATTGGACTTTATCTGCTTAGTGCTTTGGTAGACCTATCACAGGCCAGTCAGTATGATTGGGGTGGCGCTGGCCTCGCTACCCTTTATTGCTACATGAGCGCGACCTCCCGCAGGCGGGGGAACATAGTAGGTGGCTACTGGCAAGCCTAGGAGGTATGTTCTGCCCTTTTTGATTTACATTTCTGCTTTTCATTACCTATACATTGCCCATGGCACACATTACTTTCTGCACTCAGCATTCTGTACTCCCTTATACATTCTGTATACTGACGGCTACTATCTTGTCTTTCACAGCTATGGGTTTACGCCTACTTCACGACGTTGGCTCCTGAGCTTGAGGTTGAGGTACCTCTGGAGATCCCCTTCTCTCGCAGATTTGAGGGTCGATGCCGGCTGAGGCCTCGGGAGACTCTGCTATACCTCCGACAGTTCTTTGATACCATACGGGCGACAGAGGTAATCAATAACTCTCAGTTCTTCATGCTTTTAGCTTTAATTCATCTTGCATATTCATGACATCTAATCCATTTATGCACTTGCCATCCACAGATTACTTGGCAGCCATGGGCACCCTTGCCAGGAGATACCCAGTTTCGGTTCTTTGGGGGGTGGGCCGCTTCTCAATACAAGGTTTTATTTGAGGGGCCAGCTAGCAGGGCCTGGTTTCTGGGGGATCACTTCTTGCATCGGACGCTGGGCAACCCTACTCAGGATATCCCCTCAGCACCTCCAGCGGACATGCGGTCCACTGAGAAACTTACTCCCCAGGAGGTCGAGGTCCTTTTGTTGGGTAATGATGCAGTTCTATTCCTGGAGGAGGGAGAGTACACGACCTACCGCCATATATACTTGATGCCTCCACAAATAGGTGTCTGTACTCCCACAAGGAGGGGTGCTGGCATGCCATCATCGAGTCGAGCTCGGGCTACAGATACCCATTCGACTAGTAGGGCTGGCACGTCAAGGAATGGGGCTAGAGAGATTTCCCCGACTTATCATCATGTTGGGTGGCCATATCTTCTGGCCGAGCTGACCGGCTGGTGGTATGGGACATTCTACCCGATTCCATTTGAGCCTCCATTGTCTGACCATCGATACGTCAGTGACCCTGACTCGCCACCGGTACGCTTTACAGTTTTGATTTATCACTCAGATATTTAGACATTCATTTATTTACTGATGACTTGCACTTGCATCTACAGCCTCCCAGAGAGTATACTGAGGGATTACTCAGGATGGTGGCCTCACTCGAGAGCATGGTCCTGCGGAGGGAGACGCTGCTGTTCGTCGCCGGCATTTCAGTACTTTTCAATTCCCTTGCATTTATCATACTTCTGATAACATACTGAAATTGAACGTTTCATTACATTTGTTGACTACATGTGTAGAGCACATCTGACACACCACATTCACATACTATATCTGGATGCACACACTCTACACAGCATTCCTGCATCTGCATCTGATATACATACTTTGGCTGATGTATTCAAACGGCCTTTTTTCAGGTCCCACCACTACAGGTTGGGCCTTCCAGGCCTTCTCGAGGAGTTGGGAGAAGGGTCTCGACTTGCAGCTGAGGCAGATGTGGAGTGCCTATCAAAGATGATGAGGAGTCCAGCGACGAGAAGGAATCTGCGCATCCTCAGTCAGAGACATCCGCAGGCAGAGAGGATGACTCTGGTTCCGGTTCTAAGAGTGAAGGCGATGCCGAGGAGGATTCCGAGGACGGCGACTTCGATTCGGATGATGGTGCTGGTGGGGGTGGTGTAGAGGCAGCTCAGCCGAAGAGGATGAAGAGAGCCTCCCGATATTGAGCCCGATAGCACTGATGTAGACACTCCTGCTTTATTTTCCTTTTTACATGTAGTTGTAGCACATTGTACAGTGTTAGGCAGTTTCATTTTTCTTTCAAAACTTGTACCCTGTTGTAAAATGTTGTAAAAAGAAGCTATGATGGAATGAAACAACTTTTTGCTCAAAAAGTGTTGTATTTTGTATTCTTAGCATCGCATCGCATCATTTTACACAAAAATGAGATTGAATGGAAATTGAACATTGTGTATTGCCAAGTCAGGTAGTGAGCCAACATAGCGAACTAAATAACTTAACTCACTAAGAAACAACAAAACCTTAGCAAGTTTACAACTCGATAGGCAAAACTTGACAACATGATAAACGAAGAGCAACAACTCGATAAGCAAAACTTAACAACTCGATAAGCAAATGCATTTTAGACAAACGGAGCGACGGAACGCATCCGAAATACAGGTAAACTCGGACCTTTAACACTCCCAACACATGGAAAGGCTAGGAGCTCTCTTCTAGAGACTAGGAAAAGGCCAAAAACCAGTTTTTCTCCATGGCCGACCACCAAAAGTGGCTGACCGACCAGTTTTTTGCTCAGTAGACCAGTTATGTGGTCGGCTGACCAGTTGGCATGGTGACCTCCAGATTTTTTACACTTGCCCTCCAAATAGTGCCTTATCCTCCATAAAAGCTCCAGCTTCGTGGTTCTCTCATTCCATATCAGTTTTACATCAAAATGGAGGCATTTCTCATCCAAAATTTCACAACTTGGATTACTACCTTAGACGGCTTGGAAAAGTTGAACTTCCGAGGCTTCGACATAAATGCACTATTCACGCTGAGTCGCACTCCGCTGCACCTTCTGTTTCTCCATGTTGCGGCAAGGTTTTGGAGCCCGGTAACACATGTCTTTAGTTTTGGCGGGCAAGAAATGTCTCCTACCTTCGAAGACTTCCAGGCTTTGATGGAATCCGAGCGCAACGAAAAAATCTTGCCTCAGCTTCGCTTCAGCCACGTCCAAGCCTTAGGATGAATGTGTGGGCTCACTATGCACGACGCTCGGTCTTTAATCCACGACGAAGAGTTGGACATCCTCAGCTTAATTCATCGTTTTTCCAATGCCGGTGACCGTGGTGATCACCACTGGCAAGGTTTTCGGCGACATGCCCTTTGCTTGTGCATGTTGTCTCACTTTTTGCGTGCCCCAGGCTTCAGTGGGCCTAGCGTTCGTTTGATCGAAGTTGCCCAAGGCCTGAAAGAGGGTAAGTGCTGCATTGCCATGACATTGGCTGAGACGTTGATGGGCTGGGATGCTTTCCATTGCCGGGAAACGACCAGATTTATGAGGAGTCCACTACTGATGCAGGTAATGTTCCCACCCTTCCTCACATATATTACTCACATTACTCGGCCCTCAGGCTTGGTTTTTCTCACAAAACCCTTTTCTCACTTTTCTCTCAACGTACACCTCTCTATTCTTTATTCTCTCATTTTCCATCCCTCCCCAGGTGTGGTTGATGGACAAGTTACAGGTTGTGGACTCTTGCCCAGCATACTCAGCTCGCAGCTACTTCTTCTAGCGACGTCTAGTTGATGCCCTTGATGAAGGATGGTGGCTCGACTGGATATACAGTTTGTTCGCAGACCGTATTGCTTGGCATTGTCCTTGGCTCAATTTACCGACAATGAGCTATAGCATGTCCCGACAGACCGGGATTCAGTTGATTGGCCTAACACACTGCGTGTTCTACTTTCCTTTCCGGTTCTAGCGCCAGTTCGGCCATGATCAGATTTGCCCGGCAGAGGGGATAGAGTACCCAGCTGCATTTCCGGTCCGAAGCGCACAGCTAGCTCGGTATGCCACGGCATGGAGGACGAGAGAGCTATTGGCCCCCGCTCCCACTTTCAGTTACACCCTTTCTGACGAGTGCATAGATTGGCTCAATGAAGAGGCATAGATTGGGCCCAGATTGGCATCAGAAGCTTTGACCAGCTCTGGGAGGGGACGCGGGAACACCTGACTTATCCATGCCCTGAATTTATTTCCTTATCAGTACTTTCAAGTTTTCTTTATGAATGTAATAAAAAGTAACTTCAATTTGTATTCAAGAGTAGGAGAACTTTGTGCTAAAATCAATGAAATTGAAGGTTGTGGGTACTGAAAATTTTTCGTTTGGTCCAAAAATGGTCTAAGTTGTAAAAAGATTAATTTGAGCAAAATCAACTTTTATTAAAACTTTTCAAAACCATTTTTGCTATGGATTAGAACTGGACACGCCTGAGATCTGTCACTGAGATGTACAACCCCGGATTCCAACAACTGGAAAGTTGCCCCTACTCTGAATAGCACTGCACTAGAGATCACAACCGAGCTCTTGAATGCAGAATAGACAAAGATGACTGATATGATCAAATGGACAAAGTAGATCGAAGAAGAGTTTATGGCTGGACTTTAGGATGAAGTTGCCTACGTATCCCAAAGACGGGAATCAAGCCTTACGTAGTTCGGCTTGGATGCACTCGAGTATTTACGCTCTCCTTTTGCGCTCTAACTTTTGCAAAGGCTGCCCTTTCCGAGTTTTCAACCTTGCGAGCTCAGTTTTTATAATTTCAAATTTTTCTATGCTTTAACTTTTGCCTAGGTTGCTCTTTCGAGTTTTCGGCCTAGTGAGCCACTCAAGGGTAATATTTCTTCAACTTGTCCATGTTGATCGGATGAGAGAACTCTAGGCCATCTAGGTCCATTAGAACAACAGCCCCGCCCGACCAGATAGACTTGATGATATAAGGACCAGTCCAATTGGGTCTGAACTTGTCCCTAGGGTCGTGAATGGGAGCTCGGTTGTCTTTGAGCACCAAATCTCCTTCTTTCAAATTCCTGGACTTAACCTTCTTGTTGAAAGCCTTGGCAATTCGTCTTTGATAACCCTGAACATGGTACAGTGCTTTCAGCTTTCTCTCGTCAAAGAGCATGAGTTCTTCAAATCTGCTCTGCTGCCAATCTACCTCAGCTATCTGACACTCAGCTAGTACTCGCAACGATGGAACCTCAATTTCGATAGGTAGAACGGCCTCCATCCCACAGACCAATGAATACAGAGTCGCTCCAGTAGAGGTTCTGATTGACGTCCGGTAGCCCTACAGAGCAAACGACAACTTATCTGGCCAGTCCCGATAGGTTTCCACCATCTTCTGCAAAATGTGTTGATCTTCTTGTTGGCGGCCTCAACTGCTCCGTTGGTCTGCAGCCGATATATAGATGACTTATGAAAAGCCACGTTGTACTTGTCCAACAAGTTGATCACTTTCTTCTTGAAATGGGAACCATTATCTAAAATGATCTCGTTCGGGACCCCATAGCGACAAATGATGTTGTTTCTGATGAACTTTGCAGCATGCGATGCCTTCAACACTGCATAAGATTGGGCCTCAACCTACTTTGTAAAATAGTCTATCGCGACCAGAATGAACTCATGCCCATTGGACCCCTTCGGAGTGACTGCCCCGATCACATCAATCTCCCAAACTGAAAATGGCCATGGCGAAGTCATGTTGTACAGCTGTGACGACGGAATGTTCATGCGGTTTGCATGGATCTGACACTTGTGGCATCGCTGAACGAAGCTAATACAATCCTCCTCCGTGGTGGACCAGTAATAACCCTGTCTGAGAATCTTTTGGGCTAGCATCACTCCACTCATGTGTGCTCCACACTCAGCTCCATGGATTGCCTCCATCAGGCGCTTCGACTCTTCAGCGTCGACACACAGTTTGCGCATTCCCAGATGACCTCTCTTATATAGTTTTCCCCCGCAAACGATGAACTAAGCAGCCATTCTTCGGATTGCCCTCTTGTCTTTGGTATTTGCCCCTGGTGGATATGCTTCTTTCTCTAGGAAGTTCCAGACATCGTAATACCAGGCATTCTCATCTTGTATCTCATTTATGGCAGCAATCAGTTCGTAGGCCGGTGCAAATTTTTGTTCGATGATGATCGGATGCATCCGGACTCCAAAAGGGATGTCTATCATTGAATATAGAGTTGCTAATGAATCTGCGAACCTGTTGTTCTCTCTTAACAGATGAGCAAAGTTTAGTTTTCCAAACTGAGGAATCAGAGTGCCCAAGTCTGGTGATAAATTCTCATCTTTTCTTCAATGACTTTTCAATCTCCTTTAGCTTGAGATACAACAAGATTCGAGTCCCCGATGACATCCAACCGTTTTGCCCCTAATTCCAGAGCTACTTCTAATCCAACAATACACGCCTCATACTCTGCTTCGTTGTTCGATACCTTGAACCGGAGTTTGAATGCTAGAGGGATACGGGAATTGTTGGGTGCTATCAGCAACACCCCTATCCCATACCCGTATTGGTTTCTCCATCAAAGTACATCGTCCAAAATTCTTCTTCGACATGCAGAATGCTCTCGTCTGGGAATAGGTACTCAACTGCTTCATTCCCTTCAACTAGGTGATCGGCTAGGAACTCCACTACCGCTCTCCCTTTTACTGACTTGCGCGTCACATATTTCAGATCGAATTCAAAAAGTAGAAGCAACCAATGGGCTAGCCTACCTGTAAGTGTCGATTTCTTAAAGAGATATTTGATGGGATCTAATCTCGAAACCCACATTATAGAGTGAGCTAACAGGTAGTGCCGCAGCTTCCTAGTAGCACATACCAATGCCAAACAAGCCTTCTCGAGCGGAGTGTAGCGGGTCTCGTAATCCAACATCTTCTTGCTCAGGTAGTAGATAGTTTTCTCCACTTTGTCCTCAGACTCCTGTGCGAGCATGCAGCCCATTGTGGCTTCAGTCACTGAAAGATACAAAATTAACGGTTTCCCTAGCTCAGGTGGTCACAACACAGGCAGGTTCTGTAAGTATTGCTTAATCTGTTCAAAAGCATCTTGGCATCGGCCGTCCCATTGGAATTTCTTTCCTTTCTTCAAGAGGCCAAAGAGTGGTTCACAAGTCAAGGTTAATTTTGCGATAAACCGACTTATGAATTGCACTTTACCCAGAAAGCCTCGCACCTCCTTTTCAGTCCTTGGTGGTGGCATTTCTAAGATGGCCTTGATTTTAGAAGGGTCGACTTCGATACCTCTCTGTGTGATCAAGAACCCCAGCATTTTACCTGCTGTAACACCGAACGTACATTTCTGAGGATTCAGCCGCAACCGAAATTCTTTGATCCTTTGGAAGAACTTTTGCAAGGCGGTGTAGTGGCCCTCTCTTTCCTTGGACTTGACAATCATGTCGTCCACGTACACCTTAACCTCTTTGTCGACCATGTCGTGCAATATGGTGGTCGCAGCCCGTTGATATGTAGCTCCAACATTCTTCAACCCGAATGACATCACCCTCTAGCAATATGTCCCCCATGGGGTGGTGAAAGCAGTCTTCTCCCGGTCTTCGGGTGCCATTAGAATATGATTGTAGCCTGAGAATCCATCCATGAATGAGAGCAGCGCATGCCCAGCGGTGAAGTCCACTAACTCATCGATAAGTGGCAAAGGAAAGTCGTCCTTCGGACTGGCTTTGTTTAGATCCCTGAAATCCACACATACCTGAATCTTGCCATCCTTCTTTGGCACCGAAACTATGTTGGCCAACCAAGTCGGGTACTCAGATACCAGCAGGAACCCTGCGTCAATTTGCTTGGTGACCTTTTCTTTAATCTTGAGAGCCCAGTCCGGGCGGATCCTTCTGAGTTTCTGCTTAATGGGTCAGGCCTCTAGGTCAAGAGGGATCCGATGCTGTACAATCTCATGATCAATTTTAGGCATGTCTTCTTAGGACCATGCGAAAACATCTTTGAAATCTTTTAATAAAGTGACTAAGCGCTCGCGCTCCTCCGAAGACAACGTGGACCTGATCTGGACCAGTCGCGGGTCCTTCTCAGTACCAACATTAACTGTAGTGATTTCATCAACCAAGGGCTTAACAAATCTCTCATGTTCTTGATCAATTAAACGCTATAAAACCGGAGGAATTTCTTCCTTGTCGTTTTCATCAAAATGTTGAAAGTTTTGATTGATGCAATAAATCAAAAGCATAGAAAAGTACTCAGAAGCCATAGCCATTCCATTCTCATTAATCACTTCCAAATCATCTAATTCCTCTGTTACAACAGACTCAAAAGAGAAAGAAAAAGACGACCTAGACAGGACTATGGCATCCGAGTTGTCATCCCCAAGAATACCGGACTCAGACTCAGACGAGCTGGAACCTGATTCTGACTCCATAGACTTGGTGGAATTAGATTCTGGCTCACTACCTGACCCGGTGCTGCTTGATAAAAATCCCTCCTTGTACTGCCAGATGAAGGAGGTTGCGATAGATGCATTCAAAATGTTTGTAGGAGGGCTCGCAGCCGTTTCATTCCCAATCATAGACACCGAGAAATTATCCCCCAAGCACTTTTGTACGATCAGAGGATCTAAAAGTAGACAAGCCAATGCTACCCCCATTTCAATCTCGGTGCTTTCGGAATCCACTTCCTTATACTGCTCAACTTCAGCTGATGGGTCTGTCTACTCTTTGGCAACATCATCCCCGGATAACTGTAGGTCAAAGAAGATCTCAAACCCTAGCAAGCGACACTTCTCTGCATTCAACCATGGTTTTGGGAAGCCGCAGAATGGAAAATCCTCCCCCTCCCAAACAAAGCGTTCGTTCAGGGTGCCTTGGATAGGTCGGTGCATTAATTCATAAGGCTTCCCAGCCTGCTTTGCTCTGGCTCTCCCAGCCATCTCCTTGCCTTTTCTCACCCAGTCCTCTTTGGTAGGCAGATAGCCTAAGCCAAAGGTATGCGGGTTGTGCGGCACTTCGGCCGATACTGCAATGCCCTTCTAGCCACTTCTTCCTAGTCCCATCCTAGGGATGTGCTGGAGCTTGTTTATGAGGTATATTGACTGTGCACTAACATACAACTCCTTATCAACAGCTAAGACGTTATGTACGACCTAGGCCTCAACTAAGGTAAATCCCGATAGGAACACATCCTTCGTGCCATGATAGATTTCCAAAATTGGTGTAGACATTTCTGGTGGCGCATGGATTGATGAATTCCCAA
Source organism: Camellia lanceoleosa (assembly GCA_025200525.1). Taxonomy (NCBI): domain Eukaryota; kingdom Viridiplantae; phylum Streptophyta; class Magnoliopsida; order Ericales; family Theaceae; genus Camellia; species Camellia lanceoleosa. The sequence goes on along the minus strand of CM045761.1, from coordinate 53,489,901 downwards.
AAACTATAGCTACCCCCTTCCTGTGGGGGTATTTCAACATCTGGTGCAGGGTGGAAGAGACTGCCTTCACCTGGTGCAGCCACGGCCGCCCTAGGAGTAGATTGAAGGTCGCGGGAACGTCCAAGACATGAAAGTCAATCTCATGTTGTCCTGGACCAACCTTAGTCTGGATCTTTACGGTCCCCATCACTTCTCTGCTAGTGTTGTCATATGCCCGAATCACCTGGGCAGTTGGCACAAAGTCTGCGGGCTTCAATCCAATCGCATATGTCGTCCTCGATGGGCACACGTTAATAGCGGACCCCGTGTCAACAAAAACTACCGGTACCCACTTGTCTCTACATTCCACAGAGATGTAAAGAGGTTTGTTATGATTTGCACCCTCAGGCGGCAGTTCCTTGTCAGAAAAGGTCAACATCAAGGAACCTTCTCCCGGAAAAACCAATCCTACCAGCTGCTCAGGCGTGGTATCTATTGAAAGTTTAGCTTTGTCCATTGCAGAAAGGACAGCCTGTCTATGAACTCTGGAAGCCATAAGCAGTCCCCATATGGAGATGTCTACTTGTATCTTTTTTATCTGTTTCAGCACAGCCTCTTCTTCGAGCAATTTCTCCTTCTGCTTCTCCACCTCTTTGTCCTTTCCGGACGCCTCTGGTTGATTTAGGTGTGGGGGTTTGAAATACCGCCCACTCCTAGTCATATGGTCAACCTCACCAATATACCAGGTATCATCCAGTTGATCGTTCCCCCAATTCTCATCAGTGTGGGCAAGACATAGGTCGTCGTCTTCCCACCACATGCCATCAGCAACTGACAGACACCTGTCCGACTCCGTTACAACTATTCCTATACCCACAACACCTTGTGTTGCTGTACCCACAGCACGCTCTGTTCTTGTGCACACAGCACGTTTGGTCCCCACAGGGGCTTTGGCTTTGGCCTTTCTGGCTCTCTCAGACTCTTCGATCCTTTCCTTCTCAGACTGCTTCAGTGCAGTCTGCTGTTCAACATCTCCTGTATTCAAAATGCCCAGATCTTGAGCGAAATTCTTGGCACCGGTGCTCTCCGGTGATGCATTTTGATTCCCGGTCCTTTCGGCCACAACTGATGTTCTTGTCCCTGACGGGCCTTGTTCTGGCTGAGATTCTTCAACAACATCTGGTTGGTCGTCAAGCCACCCTGTAGCCTCTGTTGACCCATCAAAATCAAACCAGTTGACTGTCATGTCCCCTGGATCTTGTTCATTGAAAAACTGAAGGTTAGCAATGTCCTCTTCTAGATCCGCTAAGTCATCTAGCCTCTAATCAAGTCCATCCTCCCGTATTACACAAATCTCTGCCCCCACTGGCAATTCCACATTCGGCCTAACCTGGCCCCCTGACGTAATGTAGCCACTCGGGTTGTATACCTCCTCAGCAGAGCTCCCAAATTCCTCAGACCCTGAATCAACAGTCCCACTTTCCTCCGAAATCATCCCTGTCTTATCTTCAATAATCACCACCATTGGTTCAGGTTGGGTCGGGAGATGTCCAACATGCACAAGTCAGTGCTGTCAGGAATGAACACCTCCGGCTTGGGTAGGTGCGAAGGGGTGATATATATATGTAGGGTCGTATGACACAACCCCAGTTTGGATTAAATTGATGCGTTTGAAAGGTGGAGCTTGGTTGTGTGGTGGGAGAGGGTTGGTTGTGACATTCGGTTTCTCCGGAGGCACTATCACCCTATTGTCAATGAGATCCTGAATCTCATGATGCAATCTAAAGTAATGGTCGGTGTCGTGACCACGCTGTTGGTGAAAGGCGTAGTATTTAGCTAGGTTATGGGAGAGGGGAACCGTTTCTGGTAATGACCACGGCTCTAGGGGCTTCAAGTGCCCTTTCTTGGTTAAAACCCCTAGAGCTTTGGACAAGGGCATGTATAGTGGAGTGAAGGTTCTTTGGCCTCGAGGTAGGTACTTGGTTGTTTGTGAGTTACTTCCGGACGTGCCGGTGAATGGCGTAGCTGTAAGGGTTCTTGGGGTGGTGGTGGTTACCATGCTCACATCTGAAGCTCTAGCAGCTGCAGTACTGCTTGTGCCTACATTCGTATTGCGGTTGAAAGTCCTCCTGGGCTGCTCCATGTCATTGTCAATCAGACCCTGTTTCAAGGCGTCCTCAATCTGCACCCCAATCTCATGTAGATCTGCAAAGATAGGGAGTGGAAGGATGATCATCTTCTGCATGAGCTTGAGCTGGAGGTTGCGCACAACCATCCATATTTGGTCTTTATCAGTCGGCCTAATGGTCATCATTGAGGCTTTGGCTCTCTAACGGGTTACGAAATCGGAAAAGCTCTCCTTCGGCTCCTGTTTAGTCGTCTCAAGATCACGTGTTATGATCTCGATCTGTGTATTATAGGAGTATTGAGCCACGGAGGCCTCAGTCATCTCTTCCCAGTTCCTCTTAACGGAGTCTTCCAGTTTTGCATACCAAATAGCCGCTACACCCGACAGGGTCCAGCCAAATAGGGAAAGCTTCTGCAATCTGGAGAGGCCCATCAGCCTTAAGATATCAGAAAACAGCCGTAGGTGCACCATGGGATCCCCAGACCCATCGAAAGGGTCTATGTGCGGCATTTTAAATCGGCCTGGTAGAGTCACGGCCGAGTCAGTGTACCCATCCTCAATGTCCGGAATGGATTTCACATCATGAGATTTCTTGAACAGCTTTTCAAGCTTGCTTACTTTTAGTGCCGTGGGGTCCACCTCGAACTCAATGGGAGAATCCGGCAGGTTGGTCTATGCTTTAGGTGGTTGGGGTAGGATCGGGGGTGGAGCCAGCCCTGTTGGGACATTCGTATCATCCTGGACGTGTATTGTCTCCCCAAGTATGGGAACTCTTGGTGGGGGAGGAACCTGGTGTGAAGCAGATGCTCTGATTTGCTGCTGCAGCCTGGTAATTAACTCTGCCTATTGGGCCATGACTTCGGCCTGTTGTTTGGCAAATTCTGCTTGACGGGCAGCGTCCTGCTGCATGGTTTTCATACTCTCCTAGAGCTGACGCATCATTTCTTCCATTCCAGCCATACCACCCGGATCTAACTGAAGTACCAGTATATCTGCCTCTGCAGTAGACTCGGGAATCTCAACCTGACTACCGAAAGACCACTGATCTGGCAACCGTGGTACCGATACACTGTGCCTTACTGACCTCAGTCTAGCAACCGGGGGTAAAGAGTGGAACACTGGTTGTCCGTCTATCAGATCCTCAGATAAATGGAGTCTACGACCTCTAGTCCAGAGTGCTTAGGGAATATCTGCTTGGTTGGAAGCAATTGTGCTAAACTACCTAGAAAAAAGATAAATGAAGCATAATAAGGAAATGATGAACAGAAAAACAGACAACATAATAGCTTAAATAAAGACAACACACAGTTGGCAAACATATGCTGAATGAACCGTTCTCAACCATTGATCACCGTTCCCAAATCACTGCCCCAAATCTGAATCTAATACCCGCGGATATAATTGATTCTTAAAACACTGATGCCCACAAGCCTGATACCCAAACTCGCAGACTGATACGTGCATTCCTGTAGAGACACACTCTGAAAGCACATAGCAAGAAAGTGAGAGCCAAAACACCCCTATGGAGGGGTAGGGTTTCCCTGTCCTATTTTTTCAGGAGCTAAGGTTTCACTATGCACACAGCGGTTTCAAACAACCTATAATCGGGTAAGCAACCTGTCCCGACCTATCCTAGTTTGGAATAGTCACTATGGATTCGGAATATGCACTAGGTCGAATGGTCAAAAAGGGTGCCCGGGTAAAAATCGGGGTTTGTGTTCCCATCGTGGCAGAGCCCGTAACCGGTCAGCCTTATGGCACGCTTCTCAAAGCAAGCCTCTGGCAAACTATTCAGGAATAGCAGATGGCAAACACGGTGTCCTAGGTGCACCAATGCAAATGTGTAATCAAAACAAGATATCATGAGTTCAAGTCAAGTTCTCTAAGTCCCCAGCAGAGTCGCCAGAAACTGTAGACGCGACTGAACATCCCGGGACAATCCCGTTTTGTTCATTAGGCTCACTACAGTTCAGACTCAAATGTCACGGTTCTGAATCTAATCTCGCAAAGTGCAATGCAAGACCGATAATCACCAAAGAGTCCAAATCCGGCAAATCGTTCCGAAAAACTGATTTTTAGAAAGAAGTGCCAAACATGGACTACTTTGCCAGATACAGATTCGCCACCTAAATATTTTATTTTGTGGAATTTAGGAAACCGTGACTCGTGCCTAAGGCCACATGTCCGTCATCACCAAAGTTGCCTCAGCTCAGGAACTTGGGTACGAGAAGGAAAGGTCATGCAATGAGCACCCCCGCTCGCCCGATCAAAGATCTGCCTTTACTAATATGATATCTTGTTTTTGAAAAGACAAGTGCTCTTATTCCGGTTATTAACCTAGAATTACTATGTGATGCACACAGCATACAAGTATAGACTGGATCGCCTAAGTTGGAACAAAACATCTCATATTCATTTGAAAGCGGTTTGCTACTCGCAAGTAGGCTAAAATGCGGATTTTGCCACCCTCAAGTGGGCTTAAAACTCGCAATCAATGAATTGTTCCAATTCAAATAATTCAACCTTCACCCACAGGCAATCAGGCAGTTGTATCACATAAGCAGTTAGCCTCATGGCAAGCATGCTATCATGGTAGCCACTCACACACATGCAAGGATGCTAAAGCATAAACACTTACCGAGTACTCCGAGCCAAAACAAGAACTATGTCAGAAATCAATGCATGATCCTAGCTATGTCAAGAATGCCTAATGCAACACATGCAAAATGCAACTAAGATAGGCTCGACTATTCTAAAATGTCATGTGAAATGCAATTTGATACATGTATTCAAACAAGAATTGAAATACAATGCAGTTAGTATGATGCGTCGAGCCCGGTGCGTGCAAGACAGATGAATGGATGCAAACATGTGAGCATAAGGATGCTAATTGAAAACATGCCCTAAAACTAACCATCGTAAGCTTGTAAATAAAAGGGAGAAAGAAATGGGGGTTGGAAGACATGCATCACACACACGCACGCTTATTACAACAATTGGCCATCTCGACGGAGGGTCCATATAACAAGCTAATCTAAGCTAATCTAATTAAACGAGTTATTACACAACGAAATGAATAACGAACTACAGCTAATTATTACACAACTCTAACTAATTTACAAATTAGCTAAGTTAGCAATTAAATAACCATATAAACTATATGATGTAGGCTGCCTCAGCTCTGCTTTGGATGACAAATGATGCATGCATGCTCGAGTCGCCTTGTTCAGAAATCCCTCGCGACGCCCCGATTCACCTCTGTTTGCAATTGATCTCAGAAACTTGCACCAAGCTCCAGAGAGATGAAACTCCACCTTGGGAATCTGTGCGGATGCTGCCGACTAGATAGTCGCCTTGGAGACCACCTGTCGACCACTTTTTGGGGTGAAAACCAGAAAAAGTGGTCGGCCAGCCACTTTATTTGGTTGGCTGACCAATTTTTGCTGCTGGTTTCTAGTTTTCTGCAACAGAGGGCAAAGAAAGGGCATGGCAAAGTGTTTGCAACACATGTATGTGCGACCACCCTCCCTATCATTACATAAGCTCAAGGGAGTGTAGGTCTCGACCCTCAGGCTACCAATCACGCATCTCGATGCTTGATGGCCGAGGGGCCGAATTGCGCAACTCAATATGGAATGAATGCACATACAAACAACTAAAACCTAGAACTCCGTCATGTATAGTCAAGAGTGTCAATGACCAGGAATCGAGGTACGTTTCATCACTTCGAGTATGAAATGTCCCTCGTTTCCCGTGTTTAGACTAACGCCTATTCTAACACAATGCTACTCAATCATGCAACTTAATGCAACACAACTTAGACATGCAAATATGCAAAGGATGATCATGAAAACATGCAAACTAGCATACAAGATGCTCTAAACTATATGGGATACACAATGCTCATGACACTAACATACACAATGCACGTGGTAACCAACATGCATAATGCAATGAAAATGGCATGCACAAGTGCAATGATCAATCATGTAACAACATGGCATGCTCAATGCTACGAACTACATGACATACTCAATGCGCAATTGACTTAAACCGAAATGAATAGGCCTCAGCCATGTCCAAATCAGCGGCCATTGATGATGAAATCAAGGCACCAAAACACACACAAACATGTGTAATGCAATGGCCTAAGCCTAAGGCACAAAATACAACTCTCCAAGAGCATTGAAAAGATGAAACATGGAGTACAATGGCATGTGTTCTAGCACTGAAATGGCATACAAAATGACTTCGAATCATGCAAACAAATCACGCAATGCATGTTGAAAGGCTCAAGTATCGAAAGCTAGTGAATCATATTACACTAGAGGCACGCAAGGCGATGCTCAAATGACAAAACCAACCCCAAACAAACCCTACGCAGACCAAAATAGTAGCAAAATGAGTTGGGATGATGGCTTTGAAGGGCACAAAAATGGGGCTCATGCAATAGCTCACAAATAGGGCATAAAAGCATAACTCTAAAGAGCACCTAAAGAGTGGAAAACATGGAAGTATAGCAGCCCTACATGCTCTAAAATAACATTACCAATGATGCTAAAACATGCAAATATCTCAAGTTAAGCATGCAAGAGACCTCAAAACTCAAAGCTAGTCAAGGCTATTACACAACAAGCATGCATGGCAAGCATCATTCAACCAAGAGGCCTTAAAACAGAGCTAAGGCTGCCCAAAATATGAGCAAAACCATGTTGGAGAAAGCCAAAATGGGCTAGAATAAAGAGCCAAAACATCATGCGAATCAAGCTAGTAAACAAGATTTACACTACAAGCATGTGGAGCATGTGAGAGGTTACGAAACCAGCCAAAAATAGAGACATGACATGTCAAATGATGACCAAAAACCCACTGACATAGAGCTAAAACATGCTAGATTGACATGCTACCTTGATGAGCCATGAATGGAAATACACTACACATATGAGAAGCATGCCAAGGGTGACCTAAAGAACCATGGACAAAGTCTAGGCAGGCCCTAAAAGTCACCAAAAAGTGCCTGAACCAAGCCTTGAAAGTATGAAAATGTATGCTCCTTTGATAGGCCAAAAATGCAAGTAAATAAGACAAGAAGAGAGAGGGTTACCCCTCTCTGATTTAGGACCTCAAAACCACATGCCAACCACTGAAAATCCACTGGATTTCAATGGCTAAAAGGCCAAGCAAGGATTAACTCAAAGGCCCTAAGGCATGGCACAAAACAAGGCCAAACAAGGCATGCAAGAGGGTAGGAGACCCTCAGCACCCAAGAGGCCTTAACCAAGCATGTTAAGTGCTCAAAAATGAAGCTTTTTTTAGTTGAAAAAAAAACTCAAATGAGCATGCAAGTATGGCTAAGAGAGTGATCAAGACAAAGCTTAAAGGGGGAGAAAAGAGATTACCCTTGAAGCACTGCAATACCAGCAAGTTTCTCAGCCAAAAACCAGCTTTTCAACCTCCAAAAGGTCCTCCAAGAACCTCAGTTCAATGGTGGGGTGTATGGTTAAGAGTTGTGGTGTAAAGGTGAAGAACCACACACACTTTTGGCACCAAATATAGAGATATAAAGGGAGATATACACTTGTGCCTTAGGCAAAATTCAGAACCTCTGGAATGGAGCGGGAGAGCCTCTCTTATAGAAAAACAAAGGGTTCAAGCTTCTTGGAGAAGCTAAAGCTTGGATGCAATCCCTCCATATGTATGGAGGATACAGTCTGTGCTCTCCAGCTTGCACAGTTGGCATCCATTCAGTCTGACAAAACAGGTGGAAAGGTGCCGACCAGAAAAGGTGGTCAGCTGACCACCCAAAGTGGTCTCCCGGGTAAAAAAGTGGTCGGCAGGGGGAATTTGTGGTCTCCACACTGAAACCAAGCCAGTGGTGTGGTGAGAGACCAGCAAACGTTGCCCAAAACCAAGAAAACCAATTTCCCGACCAGAAAATCGGCTGAGGAGAGGAAAAATGGTCTCCAAGGGGAAAAAGTGGTCGGCAGGGGGAATTGGTGGTCTCCACACTAAAAGCAAGCCAATGGTGCGGTGGGAGACCAGCAAAATGTGGCCCAAAGACCAAGAAAACCAGTTTCCCAACCAAAGAATCGGCTGGCGAGAGGAAAAGTGGTCTCTAAGGGGAAAAAGTGGTCGGTAAGGGGAATTGGTGGTCTCCACACTAAAAGCAGGCCAATGGTGCGGTGGGAGACCAGCAAATGTGGCCCAAAGACCAAGAAAACCAGTTTCCCAACCAAAAAATCGGCTGGCGAGAGGAAAAGTGGTCTCTAAGGGGAAAAAGTGGTCGGCAGGGGGAATTGGTGGTCTCCACACTAAAAGCAAGCCAATGGTGTGGTGGGAGACCAGCAAATGTGGCCCAAAGACCAAGAAAAACCGGTTTCCCGACCATAAAATCGGCTGGCGAGAGGAAAAGTGGTCTCCAAGGCAAAAAGCTGGTCTCCCACCCTCGTACTACCTTCCAAACAAGGAAAACAAGGTTTGTGCCAAAAACAAACCAACACGGATGCAAAACGAGAGTTTGGGAGGCAAAGCATGTAGCCGGGAACCTCAAAAACTGGCTGTTGAGCACCAAAAGTCGTATGCAACCACGAAAGTAGTCTCCCGGACCACAGTGTCCCTCTAGATAGAGGAAAAAAGGTGTGTTCCAAAAACCATGCCAAACGGAGAATGTTAAGCGGTCTCGAGCCGAGGCACACGGCCGACGGCTCCAAAAATCAAAAACTAGTCTCCAAATGGGAACAGTGGCCTACGACCACGAAAAGTAGCCTACGACCAGGAAGAGAAAACAAAACTTGGTCCGCAGACCGAGTCAAAGTACAAAAGGGTCCCGAGGTCCGGAGGCGAGGCTCTCAGCCAAGAACTCTGAAACCTTGAAACGAGCACAACATGTGCAATCACCGAGCGCTCAATCAATGACGTCTGAGTCTTAAGGTCGGTCAAAAATGGGGTGTCTACATCGGCCTGCTACTTCATGTGGTCTCCAAGGACAAAAACTGGTCGGCCACAGGTGGAAGAAGTCCAGGCACCAAAAACAAGCAAGTGGAGTAATGGTCGACCAGAAAAGATGCCCCAAAGACCAAGAAAGCCAGTTGTCTAACCAGAAAACTGGCTGGCAGAGGAAGAAGTGGTCGGCCAGAAGAAATACTGGTCTCCCACCCTTGTGCCACCTTCCAAACAAGGAAACTAAGGTTTGTACCAAAAACAAACCAAAGCGGATGCAAAACGAGAGATCGGGAGGCAAAGCACGTGACCGAAAGTCCCGAAAACTGGCTGACGAGCACCAAAAGTGGTATGCAACCACAAAAGTGGTCTCCCGGACCACAGTGTCCCTCTAGGCAGAGGCAACAAGGTGTGGTTCAAAAACCACGCCAAACGGAGAATGTTAAGTGGTCCCAAGACAAGGCACGCGGCCAAAGGCTCCAAAAATCGAAAACTAGTCTCCAAATGGGAAAAGTAGCCTACGAACACAAAAAGTGGTCTACGACCACAAAGAGATGGTCTACAAGACCTCTCCCTCCCTCCGAGAAGAGAAAACAAGATTCAGTCCACAAACCGAGCCAAAGCACGAAGAGTTCGGAGGCCCAGAGGCAAGGCTCTCAGCCAAAACTTCGAAACCTCTAAACGAGCACAACATGCAGCATCACCGAGCGCTCAATCGATGACATCTAAGTCTTATGGTCGGCCAAAAATGGGGTGTCTACACTTGCTCATTCAGAGTAGGAGACTTGGCCCCAACAGCTTCCTGCTTCTTCCTAACCAAAGCTTCCTCCTCGGACTCAGAATCGTCTTCGGATTGGCTTAGAGTATGGGGAGATGGCAGGGGGAGGTCGCCAGCATTCTTGAGGGGGGAGTCCTCGGGGACATCCAGCTTTTTAAGGGTAGACATCCAACCAAGGGTGAAACCCTTGTTGCATGCCTGCTTCACTTGTTTTTTGTAGTCCTCCTTGACGTCAGTTGCCCCCTTGGCATACGCCTTCTCGTCGGCGGCCTTAATATCGGCTTCTTTTGTGGCCAGGGCATCTTGAAGCTCCTTTTAGCCCTTAACCATCTTTGCCTCGGCCTCTTACTTTTCGACCGCAAGGACCTTGGCAATGGCCTCTACAGCGTCAGCCTTTTCCTCAGCCTCGTCCTGAGCTTTCTTGGCTGCATCGGCCTGACCTGTCAAGGTCTTCATCTTTGCCTCAGCCTTGTTGATGATCCTCTGCAAGCCAGCAGCCTCCTTGGCCTTATTTTCCAACTCCTTCTTAAGGGCAAAGGCCTACACCGCAAAGGAGTGGCCATGCTGGATTGCCTAGAAGAAATGGAAAAAACAAGTTAGTAAAACTCTCTAAGTATGAAATAGCGGAAAGAAAATGAAAAAATACCAAGTGTTAAGGGCTTACTTGGATGGAGCGTTGCAACATCAGAGCAAAGTTCTCATACTCGCTCATCTTGGCATTGTGATTGAGATCTTAGGGAAGGAGCAGCGCGATAGAGAGGGCAACGCCGACTTCAATGTCATTGGCATTATCGCTAACTCTAACCGGCTTGTCCTCAATGGTAATAGGGGGAGCCCAGGGGGCATTAGATTTCAGAGAGTCCGAGGTTGTGGCCGACTCAGACCTCGGTCTCTTTCACCTAGTTGATTCGGATGGTATGCCCTCGGCGGGTCTCTTTTCGGAGACGGAGGCACTTTTTTTTGCCTCAGCAATTTTGGAGATCGGCAAGGTGTCCTCAGTGTCAATCTGAGTCACCATTGCCTTAGGCTGGGCCTTCTTGATCTTTTGGCTTTGGCCGGTTGCTGAGGGATTGTCTTTGGTTGAGCATTAGCGATGTCGAGGATGTCGGCTAGAAGATAAATGCCTGCTCGCTTTCTTGCGACCCATCTCGGTAGCGATTGTAGTTTGGCGTCGGCGTTTGCGTTGAGATAGAGGGATCAGATATGGAGCCGAGGTTGATGGTTGCTCAGCTAGATCGGAAGTTGATCCTTGATCTGGCCGAGGTGATGATGTTGCTAGTGGAGTTGTGGCGAAAGGAGGAGACTTGCTCTTCTTCTTTGGGATGTCGGGAAGAATTGACTTGTAAGTCGGGATGTAGTTAAGCAACAAAGGATCTCTCCGCCTCTGAACTGGCAGTTCCAATAGCTTCTTCAAGTCCTTGCTGGGGAAGAAGGACTTACGGAAGTCTTTTCCGGCTGTGGAAGAGCTGCAAGAAAAACAAATATTAGAACATAAAGATAGAACAAAGTATTAAAAACTTGAAAAACAAGTAAGTGTAACACTTGGCTCTTACCATTACCCTCTATGAATACTGTTCAGCTAAGAGGGTAGAGGTGAAAGTCTTCATCTGGAGCGAACTCCCAATTGCCCGAGACAATGAAGTAATCATCCCCGGCTCCCTTTTTAGAGTCTGGGAGGTCGGCAACAAGTTTGTATTCTATGGACCTCGGTTCGAGGTAGTAGATATAGCCTTTTTCTAACTTAAGGCCACACGTGGTGTAGCAGTATTGGATGTCGGCTAAAGTTTCCCTAGCGTTCTCTTTTTTGGCTAAGGCTATCATGCCATTGATAACTCGATAAGAGTTGATGGCGAGTTGCATTGGGTTCAATTTGTAGTAATGGAGGATTTCTCGGAAAAGGATGTGAAGTGGGAGCCTAAGTCCACACTCTATGAAAGCTACAACTAGGAAGGGCATGGAGTCGACTGTGGGCATAATGGAGTCATCCTCCCCTGCCAACCTGAGATGAACATCGGCAGGGATGGAAAACTCCTACCTGAAATATTCTAACTTGGTTGCGGTGTCTACCCTATACCTCCACATACCCATGATGTCGGCTTAAAGGGAAGTATTAGATTTCACAAGGAATTATTTTGTAAGGGTATGAGGGACCTCGGCTAAAAAGTGCAGGTGTGTTGGCGCAAATTTTTCTAAAAGATCTAAGGGGAATTCGTTTCAGTTTTTCCTAAGATTCGTGTGTTCTACGACAAATCTCAAACCTAAGTCTAGGTAAATGAAGATTGAAGGCAAGAATCTAGAAAAGACACAGAAAATAGAAACAAAGAACAAAGATTCAGAATCAAGAATAGTAATGAACTACCAAGAACACTGTGACAGAGTGTACAAGGGTTTGAAGCCAAAAACAATGGCAAAATGAACAAGTGGGTAATCAGTGTGTGTTTATTCAAGAAACGTATTGGGCAAAAGCAAAATCATAGGATAAACATGCCCTAATACATGATTGAAATCATAGGCACAAATTTATAATCATAAAAATGTGAATAAAGTCACAGTAACAGAGTCTAAATGTAACAGAGTTTGAAGTGAACCAAGAACCGAAATGAGGGGGAACAGTGGCTTACCAGAGAATATGAGGCCGGTGTGGGGTTCGCCGAAGTCAGATGACGATAGCAAAAGTGACGGAGCGGTGAAGATCTCGCCGGAAGAGTTGAACGGAGCAAGTTGCAGAGCTTGGAGCAATGGCGGATTTGGGCGAGTAGAGAGAGGTGATTTTGATCGAACGCAGAAAATGGCGGCAAAATACCATTAATGTGCCTAGGACAACGTGTTTGTCAGACAGCGCACGTAAAAACGATGCGACTTGATGGCGCGTGTCAGGTACGGCTCAGTAGGGAAAAGACGCGTGGCAGAAACGGTTGAAAATATTGTGCGTGACAGTTCGTACGTGTAATAAAACTCTTGGAGTTCTTGATTTAATGAAGCAAATACCTCGGCTACGGGGGCGATCTCGGCTCAATGAACTTGAATAGACTCGGTTATTGGTTTTAAAGCGTTGATACAAACACATCGAAGTGTTTACCATATGGAAGCCGATGTTAGGCAACCTCAGTAATTAAACATAGAGCAAGTTTAGCAGGTGTGCTATGAGTTCAAATGATATAGGTTCCATCACCTCAGTATGCCGAGGTAATAGAACCTAGGGGGCAATTGTGGGGACATAATTTTTGAATAGCAACACGTGGCCAAGGTGGCACCGAAGTGTCAGCCGAGGTGCCACGTGTCCTGATCATGACGCCGAGATAATCTCGGCTAGGCCGAGGTTATCTCCAAAGATACCGGAGTCCGGGATAAGCAGATAAGGGACAAGCGTCCTAGAATGAGAGAAGACTTCAGTTTGGATAAAGATAAAATTCTTAGAGAGTTTATCCCAATCCTACTAGGAGTCCAAGATTAGCAGTAATCCAAAGTCCATTGAAGTTAGGCTTCTATTGGGACTAGGATTGTGTTGGCTATAAAAGGGAGGCACCTTCATAGGTCTAAGATACGCTTTTCGTATTCTGAATAGCGAGTTAAGCACTTTTGTTATCTTTGACAGATTACTGACTTGATCGTCGGAGTGCCCCCGGGTGGACGACCACCGCCAGAAGCTCACCTTTCTGTTACAGGTCATTCAGGCGCCATCTATTCTGCCAGTGCTCTCTAGCTGAATACCTGTTTGGCAGTGTGGTCAGAAATCGACTCACACACCTACTCTTAATAATGACTGAAAACATTTAATATAATGACTAAAATATCATTTTTTGGTCAATTTTAGTTAACGGAAATAGACAAATAAATTATCTTAAAAACAAATCAAAAAAATTCCAGTATAAATTGTTAAATTAAAAAAATTGGAGTTCATTTTGTTACATGACTTAAACTATGAGATTTTTTTGTAATTTTTCCAATAAACTACTAAGTAGTGCTAAATGAGAGAAAGCTACAACAGCCTTGTTTGGGAGATGGCTACTTTTTAACTTTTTGACTATTTTAATAAGTTATTTTATTTTTTGTGTTTGAGAAGTTAGGTTAAATTTTTTTACATTGATTATTATATTAAAAAATGTTTTTGAAATGATGTTTAAGACTAAAATGACAAATTTGTCCCCAACCCAAGACATTCGCATTTTTTCAAAATTGGCCTAAAAAGGAAAAATTGTCATTTATTACCTATGGGGTAGGCTATCAACATGATAGTGGCTCTTTTTATTTTATTTAATATATGTCAGTGGCTTAAGCTCTTTACCTTCAATTGGTCTTTTGATACATCTGAATCCTCGAAATATAAGTTCTTGATAGTCTTCCAATTGTAGTATCTGCAATACAAAATGACAAAAATCAACATGGTATCCAAATTTAGTTATTAAAAAAAAAAAAAAAAAAAAACAACATGGTATCCTAATTGTGTTTCATTTCTTAGTTGTGTTTCATGTCGTAATAAAACTTACTTCCCTCCATATTTCTCAACTCTTTCAATCAGTTTTTCCATTTCTTCAAAACTAAACTTCTTATAGGTTCGACCTTTCCCTTTCGAGGAGGACAACTCGGGTTTTTTGCATGGTGGAGATGGTAGTACCTCATGGTTGTAAGTGTGCTCATGATCTGGAAGCCTGCAACAGGTAATGGACTAGTTTAAGTGATCATCGAAGCTAAAAAATAGAGTAATGTGGGAATCCCAAATGAATTATCAAATATTCTACCCAATACATAAAATAAAAAGTACTGTTTCTAAAATAACATAAACATTTCATACATACAACTGAAAATTGACTTTTACCTTGGCAGAGGTTAGGATATGTTCCCGGAAAAATTCCCCAAACTAAGTTGTGTGAGCTTATCGTGTTCATCAGTTGTGGGCTTTTGACCTTGAAGCATACCAAGACACACACTCAACTAAAGCTTTGGAACAATTGCTTCCATTATTCCACTGTAACGCCCTCAAAATAATACGTATAAACCTACATTCTTGACATGCATGGACATAAGAGAATAACGCATATTTCCATTCATCATAGTATTCATTACAAAAGTATTACATGTTGACAATAAAAGTAAATACCCTACGGCCTTACAACTTTCCAAGTCAACACTTGGGTTCAACAAAAGAAGAGTTATAACTCTTTATACAAAATAAGCCCTTGGCTTGAATTTACATGTAACACACAAAAAGATAACAACAAAAGTTCTTCTGCCTCTAAGCCTCCCAAGCTACGTCCTTGGAGGTGGCATATCACCTGAACCTGAAAATGATGTCCCATATAAGGTGAGCCAATGCCCAGTAGAGATATACTAAACCAATTATGAGAAATGACTAAAACATTAGCATTTGATAAATGGCTAACACTTGTAAACCAACTTACAATACAATCCAATTTCATGACAAATATGTATATGTTTCATTCCACTTTCCTTTACTTATACAACTTTGATTCATAAACATGGCTCAAAACCTGGCCAAGCAAGTAAATGAGACCATAACTCATATTAAAACACTTCCATTTTTCCACAATTCACATGAGATTACAACTCATAATATGACACTTCAATACTTCAAAATAGGTTTGAGATTCCATCCCTTATCTCCTCTCAAACCATAGAGTACATCCCCTATCTCCTCCCAAACAATATACAATGTATTTAAACACTTATCAAATACAATGATCAATCAATACGCATATTTGATGTATTATCCCAACCGTCATATTCAATGTGATTAGTTTCAGTTTTCCCTAATCAACATACAGTGTCTATAACAATCAAGACTATCCTCCACCGATAACCCAAAGCAGTTATCTCTAAACAGATGACAAATTTATCAAATAGATAAAATACCAACATTCTCATGGGTGAGTGATTCATTTATCCAACTACACCATTCAATTCCATAATTTCCCAATTTCATGATTTTCAACTCAATTTCATAATTCCATAAGTTTCCAAATTAATTATGCAAATTAATTTATCACATTAATTAGAACATTTTCCCTTTTTTCTCAAATATTGATCCTAAGACCAAATTCCACCAATTTGACTCACAAACTCAAATTCCCAAAGCCTTATATGCACATGGAGCTTTAAAACACAAAACCCCTCTTTTATAAATTACAAATCAAACCCTAACTTTCCCGAAATTTCCATAACTCACCACTTAATCAAAATGAATAAAATTTATGACAAAACTCATAAGATGGAGTAGGATATCCCTACCTCAAAAGAAGAGCCCAAATGGAGAAGATGAAGAAAACCCAAGATGCTCCAAATCCACAAATTTTCGGATTGCAATGTAGCCCACACCAAGCTCCACACTTTTAACAAAGGGACTAGGGTAGGAACACACTAGAACTAGATGGATTTGTAGAGAGAAGTGGTGGTTTAGAGAGAGAGGCAACCGTTCTAGGGTTTGAAAGAAAAAGGAGATGAAAAAGTGAAGAAGAAGAAGAAGCTGTTGTCAACTGATATATTCGAGGCTCGCTCGAGTGAAGGAGTGGTCGCTCGAGCGACCAGACACAAAGAAACCTCGCTCGAGCGCACAAAGCCTCACTCGAGCCAACAATTCGAAGCTTCAGGTCTGCAACCTAGAAGTACGCTCGAGCGAAGAAAAGCTCACTCGACCGAAGAAACCCAAAACATATAGCTCATTTACTAGAGTGAAGGAAAGCTCACTCGAGCCAAGAAATGCAACTCTCAGGTCTAGAACCAGACACAGACGCAAGCTCGAGCGCAAGACTTATCGCTCGAGCCACCAGACACAACACCCAACTCTCGCTCGATTGAAGGAAACCTGGCTCGAGCGAAGGAACTATAACACAGAGCTCGCTTGAGCGACAAAAGTCTCACTCGAGCGAAGACACCAAAATCTGGGCAGCAACCATTGGTTCAAACTCACTACCAACCTGTAACAAACCTGCCCAGCGCATCCTAAAACTCATATACAAAGAATTAAAGGACGGAACTGAAACTTATACAACAACCAACACCACGGAACCTAAGTCCATAATATAATAAACAATGGAGGGAAAACCGAGATCGCTATAACCTCCCCCCTTAAAGAATTTTGTCCCCGAAATTAGATATAAGTTTCAAAAACATGATTCTTTAGTTCCCAACAATATTACAATTCAATATTCAGCATCCTTACCCATTACCGGTCATCCCATCTCTTTGCAAGAGGTAATTCACAATAAAATTTTCAACATGCATTATCAACATGCATTCCTTTGAATTTCAACAAGTTTCAATATACATGCCTCACAATTCCATAACATATTCAATGTTAATGATATATTTGCATTTCTACAACACATTCAACATAAACAATGTTAAATTAAACTTCCATTTTCAAGGCATATTCCATAATACTTCCATGAACCAAAACATATACAATGTTTTACAACTTAAGATATATTCAATGCTCTTAAAGTTCATCAATACAACAAAATTTCCAATACATGGTTAAACATTAACAAACAAGTCCAGATATTTCTCACGGACATCCAACTCACGTTCCCAAATGGCTTTCTCAACCCTGTGATGTTTCCACAAAACTTTTACCAAGGGTATTGTCTTGCCTCGCAAGACCTGTTCCCGTCTATCCAAGACCCGCACCGGTCTCTCCTCATACAAGATATCCTCATCTACCTCTAAGTCGGTCCAATCCAATACATGTGACGGATCCAGCTCGTACTTCCGAAGCATACTAACATGAAACACGTCATGTACTCTGGACAACTGCGGCGGCAAAGCTAAACGATAGGCAACCTCACCGATCCTCTCAAGGATCTCAAAAGAGCCAATAAACCGAGGGGACAACTTCCCACTCTTACCAAACCTCATCAAACCCCGCCTAGGTGATATTTTCAAAAAGACGTGATCACCTACCTCAAATGACAAAGGCCTCCTCCTACGGTCGGCATAACTCTTTTGGCGTCTCTGGGCAGTAACAAGTCTCTTACGGATAAGCTCAATTTTCTCCATCGTCTCTCGAACCAACTCCGGGCCCAACAAAAGTGCATCACCCACATCGGCCTAACAAACTAGAGACCTACAGGGTGGGCCATACAAGGCCTCAAATGGTGCCATACCAATACTCAATTGGAAACTTTTGTTGTAGGCAAACTCCACTAAGGGCAAGTGCCTCTCCCACGACCCACTAAAGTCAAGGACACAACCTTGAAGCATATCGTCAAGGATCTGAATAGTACGCTCGGACTGCCCGTCAGTCCGAGGATGATAAGCCGTGCTAAAGGTCAATCTAGTGCCCAAGGCACTCTGCAAACTCTGCCACAACCTAGCAGTAAAATGCGGATCTCTATCTGAGACGATCGACACTGGGACCCCGTGCAACCTCACTATGTCCGGAATATACAAGTCGGCAAGATGATCTACCGAATCTCTCACGCTCATAGGGATAAAGTGGGCCGACTTAGTCAACCGGTCTACAACCACCCAAATAGCATCACTACCCTGCTGAGTCCTCGAAAGACCTACAACAAAGTCCATCGTGACATGCTCCCACTTCCACTCACCAATAGGCAAGCGTTGCAACAAACCTGCTGGCCTTTGATGCTCGGCCTTCACTTGCTGACAAGTAAGGCACTTAGACACAAAAACTGCCACATCCTTCTTCATACCCCACCACCAAAACTGGTAACTCAAGTCACGATACATCTTAGTGCCTCCCGGATGCACCGCAAGGCGCGAATGGTGAAACTCTCGGAGTACCTCCTCTCGGCAAGACTCTAGCACAAACAAACGGTCTCGGTATCTCACACTCAGGTCGGGGTACGCAGTCAAACCCTTCTCAACCTTCCCACTGGAGATCTTTTCCCGGAGGGATTCTACTTCAAGGTCACTCCCCTGTGCCTCTAACACTCGACTCACAAGTGTAGGCTGCACAACTATAGAAAACAAGGCTGCAGACTCAACAGATTCGCCCAGAAGCAAATCAAACTCACCAAGTGCACCCAACATCTCCCACTCCCGGATGGCTATACAAGCTACATCACTAATGGATTTCCTGCTAAGGGCATTGGCCATAACATTGGCCTTCCCCGGATGGTAATGCAACTCGAAGTCGTAATCCTCAATAAACTCCATCCACCTCCTCTGCCTCAAGTTCAAGTCTTTCAGTGTAAACAGATACTTCAGACTCTTATGATCCGAGAACACCTCGAATCTCTCACCGTAAAGGTAGTGCCTCCAAATCTTCAAGGCAAAAATCATAGCTGCTAACTCTAGGTCATGTGTAGGGTAATTCATCTCGTGTATTTTCAACTGCCTCAAGCCATAGGCTACTACTTTCCCATCTTGCATCAACACACAACCCAAACCCTCTCGTGAAGCATCACAACAAACTGCATAACCCAAACCTCTTTCCGGAATAATCAAAACTGGAGCGGTAGTAAGTCTAACTTTCAGTTCTTGGAACGACTTTTCATAAGTCTCCCTCCATACAAACTTGACCCCTTTCCGTGTCAACCTAGTCAGCGATGAAGCTAGCCTGGAGAAATCTTTCACAAACCGGGGGTAATACCCAGCTAATCCCAGAAAACTGCGAATCTCAGAAACACTCTTAGGTTGTGCCCAATCTTGCACTGCCTCTATCTTGCATGTATCAACAGGCACCCCTTCCCCGTAAACTACATGGCCTAAGAATTTAACCTCTCTTAGCCAGAACTCACACTTCCCAAACTTGGCATACAGATTATGAGCTCTAAGTAACTCAAGCACCACTCTCAAGTGTTCCTCGTGCTCCTCCTTAGAAGGTGAATAAATCAGAATGTCGTCCACAAAGACAACCACAAAGCGATCTAAGAACTCCCGAAATATCCGGTTCATCAAATCCATAAACACTGCCGGTGCATTGGTGAGCCCAAAAGGCATCACCAAAAACTCATAGTGGCCATACCGCTTACGGAATGCCATCTTCGGGATATCTTCCTCTCTGACCCTCAACTGATGGTAACCCGATCTCAAGTCTATCTTAGAGAAACAACGGGACCCTTTCAACTGGTCAAACAAATCATCGATACGAGGCATAGGGTACTTGTTCTTAACCGTAGCCCGATTCAATTTTCGGTAATCAATACAAAGTCTCAAAGCCCCATCTTTCTTCTTAGCAAAGAAGGCTGGTGCTCCACACGGCGAAGTACTAGGGCGAATGAAGCCCTTATCTAGCAATTCCTGGAGTTGAATCTTTAACTCACTCAACTCAGCCGGGGCAAAACGATAAGGTCCCATGAAAATCGGCGCCGTGCCGGGCACTAAATCAACAGAAACCTCCACATCTCGAAGGAGTGGCAAACTAACAAGATCCTTGGGAAAGACGTCCGAGTACTCACAAACCACTCTCGATAACTCAATCTGGATCTCATCACACTCACTACTCAAAAAGCTAGCGAGAAGACCACTAAGCTCACTCCGCTCTCGCGGATCATACACTAGTGACAAAACACTACCAACCCGATCCCCCAAGAAATGGAAACAATCCCCACTCAAGGTACATACAGTGACCCTCTGGCGGTAACAATCAATAACAGCCCGGTATGACGATAGCCAGTCCATACCCAAAATCACATCAAAACCCGACATAGCCATAACTACAAAAGAAAATGGAAGTCGGCGGTCGGCGACGTCTATATCACAGCCCCGACACCCTTGTTTCAAAATCAACTCACCCCCAACAGGTGATACAAGACAAATAGGAGAAGCTAACCGTGCCAACTCCAACCCCAAAATAGATGCAAATGCAGCAGATATAAAGGAATGAGATGCACCTGTATCAATCAACAAACTAGCAACCGAGTTACAAAACAAAAAGGTACCTCTCACAATAGATGGAGCCGATACAAGATCCTGCGCGGTAACAGCATACACGTGCCCTGAAGGTCTCTGGTCTACCTGCTCACCCCTCGGAGCATATGACTGCTGCACAGACTGGGACGATGAGACTCTCTGATTGGCCCTCAAGGCCTGAACTAACTAAGCTGGCTGATGGCTCTGAGTCTACCTCGAACCAGATGCACCATATGTGCCACTCAACTGCGGGCAAAACCTCTTCAGGTGCCCCGCCTGACCACACTGGTAACAAGAAAGCGGCTGGCCTCTGCCCTGACTCTGGCACTGCGGTCGAGCTGAAGATGAAGCTGCTCTCTGACCTCCTCCCCTCTGCGGGCAAGCTGGAGACTTGTGGCCCAGCTGACCGCATTTGTAACAAGTAAAGTCTTCATGGCTTCCTCTCCCAGAGCCTGAACTCGACACTAGAAAGGTAGATCTCACAAATGCACCCTGGAACTGCTGAGGGTTAAAACCCCTTGCCTCCTACTATCCCCCTGGCCATTCTGACTCCTCTTGGAGCCCCTCATCCTTTCGTCCTCCTCATGCATAATAATCTCAAGATGCGCCGCAACATCTACATGGCGTCCATACTCCCGAATCATGGACCCAGCAACCCTAACCTTGAGCCCGTGTCTCAGCTTCTTCTCGAACTCAAGACAACGGCGTTCCTTAGACGCCACTAGCTCAGGTGCAAACCTAGATAAACTGGTAAATGCGGCCTCAAACTCGGCCATTGATGAACTCAGCTGCTTGAGTTGACAGAATTGATCCCTCAACTTCTCCCTGACAGCGAGAGACAAAAACTTCTCCTAAAAGGCATCCACGAAAGTCTCCCAAGTGCCTCCAATACGACCTCCACGAACTTCCACCATCGACCCGCGTCTCCCTTTAACTGGAAAGACGCCAAGGTCACCTTCAATGCTCCGTCTTCGATGCCAAGCATCTCAAACGTCTTCGTCATCTACTCAAGCCACTCATCAGCCTTAAGTGGTTCTTTCAGATCCCCCAGAAACTCATCCAGATTAGAACGAAAAAACACTCTCTTCAGAAAAGAAGGCCCTGCCTCAGTAACATAGGCCTGCACTTGATTCTCAACTCTGAGAATGTCCATGGATTCCCTCAATGCTCCTGCCATCTCGCGGGCTAAGGCGCTCATGGCCTACTGACCTACTGGCTCAGCCACATTGGCCTGACCAACACCCTCCTGCTACGCCAAAATCTCATCCGGTATAGGCATCTCTTGCCTCTTAGGCCTACCTCGCCTACCACTACGTCCTCATCCTGACATCTTAAAAAAGGTAACAAAAACATTAGCACATTCACAAATGTGCCGAAGCTATTTCACTCGCGTCCTAAAACATTGGACAACAGTAACTCATTCCACGTAAGCACATAATCACATAAGCAATTACGAATTTCATTTCCTGGATAATGACAGTCCCAAGGAGTTGCTAGAGCTCCGATTATAAACAGCATTGATCAAGTGCTTTTCCAACAGGACTCCTAGAAACCCAAGGATCCAATCAACATCCTAGAAACTAAATCACATACCTACATAGCCACATAAACACATAACATTACACTTAAGTCTCTAACAAGCGAGACAAACCCACTGTGGTACTAACAACTTCCCACATACCCAAAGTATTTAAACCCGGTATGCTTTGATACCAAGTTGTAACGCCCTCAAAATAATACATATAAACCCACATCCTTGACATGCATAAACATAAGAGAATAACGCATATTTCCATTCATCAGAGTATTCATTACAAAAGTATTACATGTTGACAATAAAAGTAAATACCCTATGGCCTTACAACTTTCCAAGTAACCACTTGGGTTCAACAAAAGAAGAGTTATAACTCTTTATACAAAATAAACCCTTGGCTTGAATTTACATGTAACACACAAAAAGATAACAACAAAAGTTCTTCCGCCTCTAAGCCTTCCAAGCTACGTCCTTGGAGGTGGCATATCACCTGAACCTGAAAATGATGTCCCATATAAGGTGAGCCAATGCCCAGTAGAGATATACTAAACCAATTATGAGAAATGACTAAAACATTAGCATTTGATAAATGGCTAACACTTGTAAACCAACTTACAATACAATCCAATTTCATGACAAATATGTATATGTTTCATTCCACTTTCCTTTATTTATACAACTTTGATTCATAAACATGGCTCAAAACCTGGCCAAGCAATTAAATGAGACCATAACTCATATTAAAACACTTCCATTTTTCCACAATTCACATGAGATTACAACTCATAATATGACACTTCAATACTTCAAAATAGGTTTGAGATTCCATCCCCTGTCTCCTCTCAAATCATGAAGTACATCCCCTATCTCCTCCCAAACAATATACAATGTATTTAAACACTTATCAAATACAATGATCAATCAATACACATATTCGATGTATTATCCCAACCGTCATATTCAATGTGATTAGTTTCAGTTTTTCCTAATCAACATGTAGTGTCTACAACAATCAAGACTATCCTCTACCGATAGCCCAAAGCAGTTATCTCTAAACAGATAATAAATTTATCAAACAGATAAAATACCAACATTCTCATGGGTGAGTGATTCATTTATCCAACTACACCATTCAAATCCATAATTTCCCAATTTCATGATTTTCAACTCAATTTCATAATTCCATAAGTTTCCCAAATTAATTATGCAAATTAATTTATCACATTAATTAGGACATTTTCCCTTTTTTCTCAAATATTGATCCTAAGACCAAATTCCACCAATTTGACTCACAAACTCAAATTCCCAAAGCCGTATATGCACATGGAGCTTTAAAACATAAAACCCCTCTTTTATAAATTACAAATCAAACCCTAACTTTCCCAAAATTTTCATAACTCACCACTTAATCAAAATAACTAAAATTTATTACAAAACTCATCAGATGGAGTAGGATATCCCTACCTCAAAAGAAGAGACCAAATGGAGAAGATGAAGAAAACCCAAGATGCTCTAAATCCACAAATTTTCGGATTGAAATGTAGCCCACACCAGGCTCCACACTTTTAACAAATAGACTAGGGTAGGAAGACACTAGAACTAGATGGATTTGTAGAGAGAAGTGGTGGTTTAGAGAGAGAAGCATCCGTTCTAGGGTTTAAGAGAAAAAGGAGATGAAAAAGTGAAGAAGAAGAAGCTGCTATCAACTGAAATATTCGTGGCTCGCTCGAGCAAAAGAGTGGTCGCTCGAGCGACCAGACACAAAGAAACCTCACTCAACCGCACAATGCCCCGCTCGAGCCAACAATTCGAAACTTCAAGTCTGCAACCTAGAAGCACGCTCGAGCGACGAAAAGCTCGCTCGAGCGATGAAACCCAAAACATATAGCTCGCTCGCTCAAGCGAAGGAAAGCTCGCTCGAGCGAACGCAGACACAAGCTCGATCGCAAGACTTCTCGCTTGAGCCACCAGACACAACACCCAACTCTCGCTCGAGCGAAGGAACCCTGGCTCGAGCGAAGGAACTAAAACGCAGAGCTCGCTCGAGCGACAAAAGTCTCGCTCGAGCGAAGACACAAAAATCTGGGCAGCAACCATTTGTTCAAACTCACTACCAACTTGTAACAAACCTGCCCAACACATCCTAAAACTCATATACAAAGAATTAAAGGACGGAACTGAAACTTATACAACAACCAACACCACGGAACCTAAGTCCGGAATACAATAAACAATGGAGGGAAAACCGGGATTGTTATATCCACACTCTTCATTTTTTTTGTTTTATTTTTAATTGAATTAAAATTTCGATCTGAACTTAAAAGGAATTTTGTTTCCAATGGCCTTGTTTGTGGTCTAGTTGCATGGGAGAGGTCGGAGATTCAACTTCCCTCTCAAGAGCAAATTTAACAATTAACAGCTAATATTTTGCCAAAAAAATATGTGTTCATTCAGTTTTACTATTTTATCATAGTAATTTCTACTCTCATTAATTTCCTGGGAAACCCTATTTAAATTCAGTGGATTTCTTTCCATCTGCCAACACAAAATTTGCCTAATCATTGGCATGGTTTAGATTTTGGACCTACTGTAATCTAGAGTGCCTAGTGGCCCAAAAAATGTAAAAGAACTACCACAAACGGCTCTGTAATATTTGGTACTTTTGTAGGGCTAAAAGTTGTACATGGAAGCTTTTCGGTGTTGACTATTGAAAAAACAAATGAACAAAAAATTATATTGGTATCAAACATTGACCTACTTTGGTGCAAGAAGGCACTGAAGATTTGGTACAGGGTGTTGTCCCATGTAGCTTTTTAAAAATTTTAATTAGGTAAATTATATTAATATCCCTTAAAATTTAGAAAAAATACAATATGTTTTATAATTTTAACATAATTACACTAATCTTTTTTTGGTAAAGTTAAAAAGGCCAAAACTAATGGACCAAGGGATGCTGCTGTGACTACTGCTGTGACTGTGGTGTCCCAGTGGGGATTTTTTTTCAGAGTCTCTTATGATAATCCGAACCATTTATATTATAGAATTCGTTGAATAATTCATCCATGCATAAAAAAAAAAAAATCAGATTGATTGGAAATCTATAGCTTTATAACAAGAGCACATTTATTTTTTTTAAATAAACGGTTGACATGATCTTCATAATTTTTTTAAAATAATTTGAATATGATCATGGGGTTGCTGATTTTCGATTAACTTGATTTTTTTGTATGAATGATATGCTCAACGAATTCGAAAATATGAATGGTTGGAATTATTGAAAAAAATTCGGAAAAAACCCCATTGGGGCGTCACATATAGTCACAGGAGGATTTCCAAATCCAAAACTAATATGGATGGTATGAATACATAACGATACAAAATCTAAAATATACATTTCAATGTAAAAGAGATGGCAACATCATATTTTTTATTCATACGACTAACAAATTTTTTATAAAAAATGGGCCAAGTATTATATGAATTAAAATCTAAAAAGAACATAGTGTAATTATGTTAAACTTGTAAGACTTATTGTGTTTTTTTCAAACTATGTGAGCCGTCAGTGTAATTTACCTTTTTAATTATTTTATTCTCCTCACATAAATATTTAGTCATATTCAAGTAGATTTTACTTAAACACGTATTTTAACATACATTTTAATTTTACGATTACAAGATTCATATACATTAAATTGGCAGACCTTTAATACATAAAATTGAGTCTCACTTTTATCATTTTTTATCACATAAAACACTTTAATAAATATTTGTAACATCTCTAATGCAGATAATCTTATTTTTATTTCTGTTGGGAATTAATTTTCATGACTCAAACCCTTGTGACCAGAAATGGTAACCAAAAAAAAAAAAAAAAAAAAAACCTTTATGTTGGTTTATAGATCACTTTAGTATTAAAATTAGAAATAATTTAAAAAAAAAGAGCGAAAAAGCAAAAATAAATAAATAATTTAGTCATATTCAGATAAATAAATAAATTAAAATGACAGCACTTTATACATCCCTTATTTTAGCAAACTACAATCTCCCTCAGTGGCAGATGAGGAAATTGAATAGAGGGGGGCTAAAGCAAACTTATTTAAATTTTAGAGGAATTGAAATAAGATTATATACATTTTGAAAACTAAGATATTAATTTATCTTACAAAAATTTAAAATGACATGAAAGTTATGAGATTTTTCAAAGGTTTGGGGTGACTAAAATATTAATTTATTTTATAATTACTAAAAATGCATGAAAATAATAAATATTTTCAACTAAAATTATTTAAATTTTGAAAAGGTTAGAATAAAATTATACATATTTTGAAGGGACCAAAATGTAAATTTTTATAAATATTTAGAATTCTTTGATAAAAGTGTAATTTTTCAAAAATTGGGAGGTGGGACGCCAGCCCGCCAACCAACCCTTCCACTGTCTCACTCATATTTCTAGAAATTTTAAGAAGTAATTACATGTCACCCGACATGACTGCAAATATATGCGAATTTTAAAAAAATATAGGACATAATATGTGAGAATACTAATTATTTTTTTTTGTTTAAATTTATATTTTTATTATATATATATATATACGTATATTTGTTTTTGATATTTTTTTCAACTTTTAAGTAATTTTTTTTTTTTTTTTACTTTTTAGATTCACATAATCTAAATACATTTAAGAAGTATAATATTTATGAAAAATAAAAATTAAAAATTCACTAAATATAAAAAATACAAAAAGTACAAAAATTCAGTATATTTTCATGTTTTGGTGTATTTATTGATTTTTAATACATTTTTCATAGATATTTACTTTTTAGGTGCACCTAAATCAGGTACATCTAAAAAGTTAAAAATATATATTTAAAATATTAAAAAAAATCACTAAAAATAAAATAGAAAAACTTACAGAAAATTAATCAAAAACAAACAAGCTAAATAAAATTATGAGTGTATAATTATTGGAAACGGGGTGGCTAATGTGTCACGACACAACAATCATTGTTATACCCTCATATGGGCCCATTTTGTGGCCCGTTTGATAATCCAAATAGTTACTTTTTAGAGTATATTAAATATAATATATTTATAAAAAATAAAATTAATTGACTATCGTTAACC
Organism: Camellia lanceoleosa; assembly: GCA_025200525.1. Classification (NCBI taxonomy): domain Eukaryota; kingdom Viridiplantae; phylum Streptophyta; class Magnoliopsida; order Ericales; family Theaceae; genus Camellia; species Camellia lanceoleosa. The sequence goes on along the minus strand of CM045761.1, from coordinate 53,462,585 downwards.
TTTTCATCGACTCATATTTGTATCTACAGAAATAAATGACAAATATGATTTGTAGTATGAAACTGAATACAAATGTGAGTAGATGAAAAAGTTAACGATATCCGATCAATTTATTTTTTTGTAAGTATATTCCATTCGATGTACTTTAAAAATGAACAATTTAAATTATCAAAACAGGTCCCAAAATGGGCCCATATGAGCACACAAAGTGCGGTATAATCAAATACGTCATGAGCCATAACTAAAATAATATCATAACAAAAGAAAAAATCATAATTGAAGAAGAAAATGACAGAAGTAATGGTGTATATCTTACACCCCTTTAAGAGGTGTGTTTGGTAAAATTCTTCTTTTTTTCACCTTATATTTTAATCAAAAAATTATTGAAATAGCCTATTTTCAAACTAGCCTTAAATATAACATAACACTAATTTTTAAAATTATGAGAAATTAGTATGTATAAATCTATATTATTTTTATTTTATTATTTTATTTTTAACTATATTCTATTCAAATTTTGTAATATGTTTTATGTTTGTCTAAATATTGTCTCTAAAATATATTAAGGGTTAAAAAACTAAAAATATAATGGTGAAGGAATGTACCTGTAGATCCCTATCAACAATTCCACTTTCGCAGGGCACTAAGCGAAATGAATTAAGAGATATATATTAATAAAAGAAAAATCAACAAAGTCATGGGCATTTTTAGATAAATGCTAGACTCACATTTTTTTAACCTATAAATTTACTTATAATGATATGATAAGAAGACAGTTAAAAAATAAATAAATAAATAAATAAATAATAATATTTATTATATCACATCATTATGAGTCAAATTGTGAATTTTTATTTTTATTTTTATTTTTATAGCGATCCCGGTTTTTTCACCTTTGGTTATTGTATTCCAGACTTGGTTCCGTGGATGTTAGTTGTTGTATATGTTTCTTTTCCGTCCCTTAATTTCTTGTATTTGAGTTTTAGGATGTGTTGGACAGGTTTGTATCAGGTTGGTTGTGATTGGGAACAAATGGTTGTTGTCTAGATTTTTGTGTCTTCGCTCGAGCGAGACTTTTATCGCTCGAGCGAGCTCTGTGTTTTAGTTTCTTCGCTCGAGCTAGGGTTCCTTCGCTCGAGCGAGAGTTGGGTGATGTGTCTGGTGGCTCGAGTGAGAAGTTTTGCGCTCGAGTTTGCATCTGTGTCTGCGTCTGCGTCTGGTTCTGGACCTGAGAGTTGAAATTCTTGGCTCAAGCGAGCTTTCCTTCGCTCGAGTGAGCGAGCTGTATGTTTGGGACTTCTTCGCTCAAGCGAGCATTCTTGCACTCGAGCGTGCTTTTGGGTTGCAGATCTGAAGCTTCGAATTGTTGGCTCGAGTGAGGTTTCTTTGCGTCTGGTCGCTCGAGCGACCATTCATTCGCTCGAGCGAGCCTTGAATATATCAGTTGGCAGCAGCACTCTCCTTCATCACTTTTTGATACACTCTATATCTCAAACCCTAGATCTGGCTCCCTCTCTCTACATACACCTTCTCTCTAAGATTTCATCTACTTCTAGAGTGTTTCTACCATAATCTCTTTGTAAGAAAGATAGAGGGTGGTGTGGACTTCATTTTAATCTGAAAAGTTGTGAATTTGGAGCACTTTGAGTTTCACCTCTCTCCTTTGAGCTCCGAAAATTAAGGTAGGGATACCCTACTCCATCTTATGAGTTTTGATGTAAATTTTAGTCATTTTGATTAAGTGGTGTTGTTTGGTAATTTTAGGAAAAGTTAGGGTTTGGTTTGTAATTTATAAAAGAGGGGTTTTGTGTTTTAAAGCTCCATGTGCTTACAAGGCTTTGGGAATATGAGTTTGTGAGTCAAATTAGTGAAATTTTGTCATAGGATCAATATTTGAGAAAAAGGGAAAATGTTCTAATTAATGTGATAAATTAATTTGCATAATTAATTTGGGGAAAGTATGGAATTATGAAATTGAGTTGAAAATCATGAAATTGGGAAATTATGAGATTGAATGGTGTAGTTGGATAAATTAATCATTCACCTATAAAAATGTTGGTATTTTATCTGCTTGATAAATTTATTATCTGTTTAGAGATAACTACATTGGGCTATCGGTGGAGGATAGTCTTGATTGTTGTAGACACTGTATGTTGATTAGGGAAAACTGAAACTAATCACCTTGAATATGTCATTGAATATGACAGTTGAAATAATACATTGAATATTCGTATTGATTGATCATTGTATATGATAAGTGGTTATATACATTGTATATGTATGTTGTGTGGGAGGAGATAGGGGATGTACTCCATGGTTTGGGAGGAGATAGGGAATGGACTCTCAAACCTGTTTAGGAGGAGATAGGGGATGGACTCCATTGATAATTGAAGTATGGAAGTGTTTTAATATGAGTTGTAGTCTCATGTAGATTGTGAATAAATTGAGTGTTCAATATGAGTTGTAGTCTCATTTAACTGTTTGGCCGGGTTCTGAGCCATGTTTTTTAATCATAATTAGATAAGTAAAGGAAAGTGGAATGAAACATGAATATATTTGTCATGGAACTGGAATGTGATGTGAGTTGATTTACAAGTGTTAATCATTTATCAAATGCTAATGTTTTAGTCATTTCTCATACTTGGTTTAGTATATCTCTACTGGGCTTTAGCTCACCCTATATGGGACATCATTTTTCAGGTTCAGGTGATATGCCACCTCCAAGGACGTAGCTTGGGAGGCTTAGAGGCGGAAGAACTTTTGTTGTTATCTTTTTGTGTGTTACATGTAAATTCAGGCCAATGGCTTATTTTGCATAAAGAGTTAGAACTCTTCTTTTGTTGGACCCAAGTGTTGACTTGGAAAGTTGTAAGCCTGTAGGGCATTTACTTTTATTGTCAACATGTAATACTTTTGTAATGAATACTCTGATGAATGGAAATATACGTTATTCTCTTATGTCTATGCATGTCAAGAATGTGGGTTTATATGTATTATTTTGAGGGTGTTACAACTTGGTATTAGAGCGTACCGGGTTTGAATACTTCGGGTACGTGGGAAGTTGTTAGTACCACAATGGGTTTGTCTCGCTTGTTAGAGACTTAAGTGTAATGTTATGTACTTATGTGATAACATGTTTATGTGGTTATATGGGTATGGGATTTAGTTTCTAGGATATTGATTGGATCCTTGGGTTTCTGGGAGTCCTGTTAGAAAAACACTTGATCAATGTTGTTTCTAATCGGAACTCTAGCAATGCCTTAGGACTGTCACTATCCGGAAATGAAATTCGTAAGTGCTTATGTGATTATGTGCTTACGTGGAATGAATTACTGTTGTCCAATGCTTTAGGACGCGAGTGAAATAGCTTCAGCACATTTATGAATGTGCTAATGTTTTCGTTAGCTTTATTAGGATGTCAGGACGAGGACGTGGTAGTAGGCGATGTAGGCCTAGGAGGCAGGAGATGCCTATCTGGGATGAGATTCGGCTGAGGAGGTGTTGGTCGAGCTAATGTGGCGAGCGATGGGTCAATGAGCCATGGGTGCCTTAGCCCGCGAGATGGCAGGAGCATTGAGGGAATCCATGGACATTCTCAAAGCTGAGAATCAAGTTCAGGCCCATGTTACTGTGGCAGGGCCTTCTTTTCTGAAGAGGGAGTTTTTCTGGTCTAATCCGGATGAGTTTCTGGGGGATTCGAAAGAGCTACTTAAGGCTGATGAGTTGCTTGAGCAGATAATGAAGACGTTTGAGATGCTTGGCATCGAAGACAGGGAATTAAAGGTGACCTTGGCATCTTTCTAGTTAAAGGGAGACGCGGGTCAGTGGTGGAAGTTCGTGCAAGGTCGTATTGGTGGCACTTGTGAGGCTTTCATGGATGCCTTTCAGGAGAAGTTTTTGTCTCCATTGTCGGGGAGAAGTTGAGGATCGATTATGTCGGCTCAGCGGTGAGTTCATCGATCATAGAGTTTGAGGCCGCATTTACTAGTTTATCTAGGTTTGCACCTGAGCTAGTGGCATCTGAGGAACGTCGTTGTCTTGAGTTCGAGAAGAAGTTGAGGCACGGGCTCAAGGTTAGGGTTGCTGGGTCCATGACTCGGGAGTATGGATGCCTTGTGGATGCTGCGACGCATCTTGAGATTATTATGCATGAGGAGGACGAGAGGATGAGAGGCTCCAAGAGGAGTTAGGATGGCCAGGGGGATGGTAGGAAGCAGAGAGGTTCTAACCCTCAGCAGTCCTAGGGTGCATTTACGAGATCTACATTTCCAGTGCCGAGTTCAGCCTCTGGTAGAGGCAGCCAGGGAGACTTTACTTGTTACAAATGTGGTCAGCTGGGCCACAAGTGTCCAGCTTGCCCGCAGAGGGGAGGAGGACAGAGAGCAGCTTCATCTTTGGCTTGACCTTAGAGCCAGAGTCAGGGTAGAGGCCAACCGGCCTCTTGTTACCAGTGTCATCAAGCGGGGCACCTGAAGAGGTTTTGCCCACAGTTGAGTGGCACATCTGGTGCATCTACTCAAGGTAGACTCAGAGCCATCAACCAGCTCAGTCAGTTCAGGCCTCGAGGGCCAATCAGGGAGCCTCATCGTCCCAGTCTGTGCAGCAGTCTTATGCTCCGAGGGGTGAGCAGGTAGACCAAAGACCTTCAGGGCGCGTGTATGCTGTTATCGTGCAGGATCTTGTATCGGCTCCATCTGTTGTGAGAGGTGCCTTTTTGTTTTACAACTCAGTTGCTAGCGTGTTGATTGATACGGGTGCACCACATTCCTTTATATCTGCTGCATTTGCATCTGTTTTGGGGTTGGAGTTGGCACAGTTAGCTTCTCCTATTTGTTTTGTATCACCTATTGAAGGTGAGTTGATTTTGAAACAAGGGTGTCGGGGCTATGATATAGAGGTCGCTGATCGTCAGCTATGACTGGTTATCGTCATACCAGGCTGTTATTGAATGCTACTGCCAGCGGGTTACCGTATGTACCTTGAGCGGGGATTGTTTTCATTTCTTGGGGGATCGGGTTGGTAGTGTTTTGCCAGCAGTGTATGATCCATGAGGGCGGAGTGAGCTTAGTGGTCTCCTCGCTAGCTTCATGAGTAGTGAGTGTGATGAGATCCAGATTGAGTTACCCTGAGTGGTTTGTGAGTACTCGAATGTCTTTCCCAAGGATCTTGTTAGTTTGCCACCCCATCGAGAGGTGGAGTTTTCTATTGATTTAGGGCCTGGCACGACACTGATTTCCATGGCATCGTATCGTTTTGCCCCAGCCGAGTTGAGTGAGTTGAAGATTCAACTCCAGGAATTGCTAAATAAGGGCTTCATTCGCCCTAGTACTTCGCTATGGGGAGCACCAGCCCTCTTTGCTAAGTAGAAAGATAGGGCTTTGAGACTTTGTATTGATTACCGGATATTGAATCGGGCTACGGTTAAGAACAAGTACCCTATGCCTCATATTGATGATTTGTTTGACCAGTTGAAACCATTGTTTCTCTAAGATAGACTTGAGATCGAGTTACCATCAATTGAGGGTTAGGGAGGAAGATATCCCGAAGACGGCATTCCGTATGCGGTATGGCCACTATGAGTTTCTGGTGATGCCTTTTGGGCTCACCAATGCACCGGCAGTGTTTATGGACTTGATGACCGGATATTCTGAGAGTCCTTAGATCTCTTTGTGGTCGTCTTTGTGGACGACATTCTGATTTATTCACCTTCGAAGGAGGAGCATGAGAAACACTTGAGAGTGGTGCTTGACTTGCTTAGAGCCCATAATCTGTATGCCAAGTTTGGGAAGTGTGAGTTCTAGCTAAGTGGTTAAATTCTTAGGCCATGTAGTTTCCAGGGAAGGGGTGTCTGTTGATACATCCAAGATAGAGGCAGTGCAAGATTAGGCACAGCCTGAGAGTGTTTTTGAGATCCGCAGTTTTCTGGGATTAGCTGGGTATTACCACCGGTTTGTGAAAGATTTTTCCAAGCTAGCTTTACCTTTGACTAGATTGACGCGGAAAGGGGTCAAATTTGTATGGAGTGAGACTTGTGAAAAGTCGTTCCAAGAACTTAAGGTTAGACTCACCACCGCTCCAGTTTTGATTATTCCGGAGAGAGGTTTAGGTTATGCAGTTTGTTGTGATTCTTCACGAGAGGGTTCGGGTTGTGTGCTGATGCAAGAGAGGAAAGTAGTAGCCTATGGCTCGCGGCAGTTGAAAATACATGAGAGGAATTACCCTACACATGACCTAGAATTATCAGCTGTGATTTTTGCCTTGAAGATTTGGAGGCACTACCTTTATGGTGAGAGATTCGAGGTGTTCTCCGATCATAAGAGTCTGAAGTATCTGTTTACACAGAAAGACTTGAATTTGCGGCAGAGGAGGTGGATGGAGTTGAAGGCCAATATTGTGGCCGATGCCGTTAGCAGGAAATCCATTAGTGATGTAGCTTGTATAGCCATCTGGGAGTGGGAGATGTTGGGTGCACTTGGTGAGTTTGATTTGCTTCTGAGCGAATCTGTTGAGTCTGCAGCCTTGTTTTCTGTAGTTGCGCGGCCTACACTTGTGAGTCGAGTGTTAGAGGCACAGGGGAGTGACCTTGATGCAGAATCCCTTCGGGAAAAGATCTCCACTGGGAAGGTTGAGAAGGGTTTGACTGTGTATCCCGACCTGAGTGTGAGATACCGAAATCGTCTGTTTGTACCGGAGTCTTGCCGAAAGGAGGTACTCCGAGAGTTTCACCATTCATGCCTTGTGGTGCATCCGGGAGGCACTAAGATGTATCGTGATTTGGGTTGCCAGTTTTGGTGGCGGGGTATGAAGAAAGATGTGACAGTTTTTGTTTCTAAGTGCCTTACTTGTCAACAACTGAAGGCCAAGCATCGGAGGCCAGCGGGTTTGTTGCAACCCTTGCCTATTGCCGAGTGGAAGTGGGAGCATGTCACAATGGACTTCGTTGTAGGTCTTCCGAGGACTCAGCGGGGTAGTGATGCTATTTGGGTGGTAGTTGACTAATTGACTAATTCGGCGCACTTTATCCCTATACGCGTGAGAGATTCGGTAGATTATCTTGCCGATTTGTATATTCGGGACATAGTGAGGTTGCACGGGGTCCTAGTGTCGATCGTCTCATATAGAGATCCATGTTTTACTGCTAGGTTGTGGTAGAATTGGCAGAGTGCCTTGGGCACTAGATTGACCTTTAGCACGGCTTATCATCCTCAGACTGACGGACAGTCCGAGTGTACTATTCAGATCCTTGAGGATATGCTTCGAGGTTGTGTTCTTGACTTTAGTGGGTCATGGGAGAGGCATTTGCCCTTCGTGGAGTTTGCCTACAACAACAGTTTCCAATCGAGTATAGGTATGGCACCGTTTGAGGCCTTGTATGGCCGACTGTGTAGGAGGAGGCCTTTGGTATTTGAGGTGGGTGATCATGTCTTCTTGAAAATATCACCTAGGTGGGGTTTGATGAGATTTGGGAAGAGTGGGAAGTTGTCCCCTCAGTTTATTGGCCCTTTCGAGATCCTTGAGAGGATTGGCGAGGTTGCCTACCGTTTAGCTTTGTCGCCGTAGTTGTCTGGAGTGCATGACATGTTTCATGTTAGTATGCTTCGGAAGTACGAGCCGGATCCATCGCATGTATTGGATTGGACCGACTTAGAGGTTGATGAGTATATCTCGTATGAGGAGAGACCGGTAAGGGTTTTGGATAGGCGAGATCAAGTCTTGCGAGGTAAGACGTTACCCTTGGTAAAAATTTTATGGAAACATCACGGGATTGAGGAAGCCACTTGGAAACGTGAGTTGGATGTTTGTGAGAAATATCCGGACTTGTTTGTTAATGTTTAACCATGTATTGGAAATTTTGTTGTATTGATAAACTTTAAGAGTATTGAATATGTCTTAAGTTGTAAAACATTGTATATGTTTTGATTTATGAAAATATCATGGAATATGCCTTGAGAATGGAAGTTTATTTTAACATTGTGTATGTTAAATATGTTGTAGAAATGCATGTTATTAACATTGAATATGTTATAAAATTGTGGAATATGACATTGAAACTTGTTGAAATTTAAAGGAATGCATGTTGTAAATTATATCGTGAATTGCCTCTTGAAAAGAGATGGGATGACCGGTATGGGTCAAGATGTTGAATATTGACTTGTAATGTTGTTGAGATTTGAAAAATCAAAAATTTTGAAACTTATATCTAATTTCGGGGGTGAAATTCTTTAAGATCCCAGTTTGCCAGAGGAGTCAAATTAGCCTCCCTTCTAAGTCTGGCTTTCTTAGGCAGCGCACTACCCTTTTGATAGATCTTAAAAGGCATTGACACAAGGTCTCATAACCAACGATAAAGTTCATACATATACGTAGAATATAAATACATAATAACCACGAGTATCCTTAATTCAAAAGATTGTTCCGTTACATTACATCCCAAGAAAATTTAAATCTTCACATGAGTCTTACAAAACATCAAAGGAAATTTCTAACTTTACTAAGATAGCCAAAAGTCTTCGAAGGTTTCAGGCTCTTCGCCTCCAGCTATAAGTTCCTCTTCGTCACCTGGCATGATACGCCGTGAGCTTTGAATGCCCAGTAAACACACACACACACCCCGTCTTTTTTCCCAATCCAATACACAATCTCAAATATAACATCAAGTAGTAAAGCATGATACTCAAAATAAATAAACTAAGGGTTACAAGTTAGATGTTAGTAAACTAGAAATCCCCCAAAGAGATTTCATCCTCCCAACCACAAGAATTGGATTTGGATTATTCGGTATGTCCCTCTTTTGCTGCTTTGTTGCAGAACTAACCTCGGATGCCTACCAACGGTTATATACCGCGTAGCGCCAACCGCAGAGCCTCAAAAGAGACGGTAATAATGGGCCTTGCCCAAATCCCTTCTCACAGCAAACCACCTAGGGTCCGAATACAACCGCTCCGTTCAAGGGTTCCGAAAATCACTTGCGCAAGACTTTAACTTTCAAGTAGGGAACGCATCCCAACAATCCACACATCACACATTATCATCATTACTCAAGTGATCGAAAACCCAATACCATCCCAATTAAGTTTCCCGTTGAGATAAATGTTTTAAAACAAGGTTAGACCAATCTTAACAAGATAATAATATCCACATAAGCATGCATCATTAAGATGAAGGAGAATAAGAACATAACCATAATATGTACAACATCATGCCAAGATATGATCATACCCTAATAAACATTTTCATGAACACAAGAGCATAAAACACCTATGCATAACAAGATTTCCAAATTCGATATCGCATAAGGATTAGGATAGAAGGGCTATTTTAGAATTTTTACCGGACTCGACCTTCCTATGGTTCGTAGAGAATGTAATCTAGTTTGTATAACATATTTCAGAAATTGGATAGCTTTTCTATATTTTAAGTTATTTAAAAAATACTCCAGCGTTGTCCAGATTCGTCGATCACTACAAAAATTTGATTTTCATGCAAACCGCTCACTGTTTTTCCATGAAACTAATTTTAGTTGAAAGCTAATTTCTTATGGAAGATTTTGACATAAAATAGAAGTCCAGAATAATTTTATACCATTTGCTAGAATTTTTGAAAGTGGGCTGCAAAAACGGATTCTAAGGTACAACACCCAAAACAAGAAGATTTATGGGAGAAGGGATCCACTAAGGAAAAATTTTCGTCTCTTTTATGATGAAAACATGCTAACTAACATATATCAATGACACATCTGAAAACAATATTTAGAACCCTTAAGAACATGTATTTGAAAAAGGAAAATGAAAGAGAAGGTTGTGTTGTGGCTTACTTGTTAAGCTTTGAACTAGATGGCTCTCTTCTCCCTTCCTCTTCCTCTCAAGACTTCTCTCTTGTTCTCCTTCCTCTCCTCTAGCTGAAAGTGTGTGTGTGAGTGTGATGCTTGTGTTTGCCATGCTAGGGAGTGGTGATATTTATAGGCAAATTTGGCGTAAAATGACATAGAAGCCCACTAGTTGGAATTGAATGGACAAGCTAGGATTTGCTTGGAATTCAATGAATTAGGAGTGATTAGGGAACTTAACCTTGGGATTAGGCAACACCTAGTTAATTCCTAGTTGAATAGTTTTTTTTTTTTTTTTTTTTTTTTTTTTTTTTTTTTTTTTTTGGGTTTCTAGATTACCATGATTATAAATCTTGAAAATAGGCTTCTCACTTCTCTCTAGGGTGGCCGGCCATTGGGAAGGGTGATGGGGCCATTTTTTTTTTTTAATCAATCTAGGTACTAGGAGCACATTCTTCAATGTATAAATTTATATAGATCTCAATTAATTGATGGTACTTATAGTATAAGGTACATGTACTAGTTTTGGGAAAATTTTGAATTTAAATAAATAAGTGAGCGCTTGAAGTTAAATTCATGTATTGGAACCTTACTTATGTAGAATTTAATTAAATTAGGCTAAGGAACCTAATCTAGCTAGGATATTCTGGTTTTGATAAAAAAAAAAAATGCTAACCGACAAGATTCGAGATAATTCAAGTAACTAAGGGCTTTAAGAAAATAATTTAAACATTAGGGTTTTTAAAGAGAAAATATTTTTCAGGGGCTTCACAACCTATCCCCCTTAAAACAATTTCGTCCCCGAAATTCAACTACATACTGCCTTCGAAAAAGTTAAAGGCTTTTTACCCACTCATGCTCCCAAGTAGATTCCTCAATTCCCCGATGACGCCATAGCACTTTTACCAAGTGAACCGTTTTGTCTCTAAGGTTCTTCTCTCGGCTATCCTGTATTGCTACCGGTCCTTCTTTAAATGTAACATCTTCGTCAAGACTAATTTCTTCCCATTTAAGGACATCTGATGAGTCGTCAATGTATTTTCTCAACATAGATACATGGAAGACGTCGTGCATCCCTGCTAACTGCGGAGGTAGAGCTAGTCTATATGCTACTTCGCCCACTCTTTCCAATACCTCAAAAGGCCCAATATATTGTGGTGACAGCTTTTCCTTTTTCCCGAAACATAAGACTCCACGCCTAGGTTGCACCTTTAGGAACACGTGGCTGCCTACTTCAAACATCAATGGCCTTCTTCTCCTATTTGCATAATTCTTGTGACGGTCTTGAGCAGTCTTTAACCGTTGTCGGATCAATTTGACCTTCTCAGTAGTTTCTACTACAAGTTCGGGTCCTATCAGATTTGCATCACCCACTTCTGCCTGTAGATGCGCCCTCGTGGGCCTCTCTCTACAGTTCGGACTCAATTTGTGTCGGTTCTTAATCTGATCTCGCAATGTGCAATGCAAGACTGATAAATCACCAAAGAGTCCGAACTCGGCAAATCGTTTTGGAAAACAGATTTTTAGAAAGAAGTGCCAAACATGGACTGCTTTGCCAGATACAGAGTCGCCACCTAAATATTTTATTTTGGGAGAATTTAGGAAACCCTGACTCGTTGCCTAAGGCCACATGTCCGTCATCACCAAAGTTGCCTCGGCTCGGGAACTTGGGTACGATTGGGAAAGGTCAGCTATGAGCACCCCGTCTCACCCAATCAAAGATCGGCCTCTACTAACCATGATATCTAGTTTTTGAAAACACATGTGTTCTTATTTCGGTTAATTAGCTAGAATTCCTACGTGATGCGCACAGCAAAACAAGTATAGACTAGATCGCCTAATTTGGAACAAAGCATCGCATATCCGCTTGTTTGAAAATGGCTTGAGGTTTGCTACTCGCAAGTAGGCTAAAACAAGGATTTCAATGAATTATTCCAATTCAAGCAATCCAACCTTCACCCACAGGCATTCAGGCAGTTATATCAACTAAGCAGTTAGCCTCATGGCAAGCATGGTTTCATGTTAACACTTATATACATGCATGATGCTAAAGCAAAAGAAAACACTTACAGTGTACTCCAAGCCAAAACAAGAACATGTTAGTAATCATGCATGATTCTAGTTCATGTTAAGATGGCTAATGCATCGAAAGCAAAATGCAACTAGAATAGGCTCGGCTAATCTAAGATGACATATGAGATACTACAGATAACATGTATTCAAGTTAGATTTGAAATACTATGCAACTAGTATGATGCGCCGAGCCTGGTGCATGCAATACAGATGAATGAATGCACGCATGCATAGCACAAGGATGCTAATTGAAATATGCCCTAATACTAAACATCAAAAGCAGGTATGTAAAAGGGAGAAAGACGTGGGGTGGGAAGACATTCACACACACATGCACACTTATTACAAATTTGCCCTCGCTCGGAGGGTCCGAAAGAATAATACAATTTAATCAACTAATAAGCTAATTAAATAGTTACAAACCAATTAACTAGTTAAGCAAATTAACTAAGCTAATAAAGCAATAAAATAGCCTCGGGAAGAGGGTCCAACGCATGCGTGCTCGACTCTGCTCGGAAATCCTCCAACATGCACAAGCTGCCTCTGTTTTCACTGTTTTATGCCTCTGAAAATTGCACAAGTCCCAAGGAGCACTCTTTGAACACTGTGGGGTGCCACCAGCCATGAGGGAACACCACCGGTCGTGGTAAAATGATCATCGACCACAAATGAAGCTATCAGAACTACATTGCTGGTCGATCGGCACTCAATGTGGTCGGTCGGCCATCCATTCCTACAGAACCCTGTTTGACAGCAGCAGAGGGCAGACAAGACATGGCAATGCATTTTCAAGCAAATATTTGCACCAACACCCTCCTTATCATATCCATGACTCAAAGGAGGATGGTCCTTGACCCTCGGGCCACCAATCACGCATTTTAATGCGTAATGGCCAAAGAGGCCAAGTGTGCCATTTTTAATGTCAAATGAAATGCATACAAAACAAACAAGAGGCCCAACCTCTATCATGGTGATTCAAGAGGCAAGGCATGCATGCCAAATGCAACCTAAGCATGTGAGCTAAGTATGCAATATGAGCATGAGGGCAAGTAATGTGAAGGTGCAAGCATGTAACAAGTATGCAAGCTAACAAGCATGCAAAGTGTAATGTCAACATACAAGCATGGAAGACATATAACATGTTAAGCAACCAAAACAAAAGGAAATGCATGCCAAATGCAAAATGATTCAAGCATGCAACAACACGCACTAGGCCGAGCATGCAACAACAGGCAAGGCGAGCATGCAACAACATGCAAAGGATGGTCTTAAGCTAATTTGGGCAGCTCTCAACTAGGCCTAAAACAGTGGCCAAAGTGCTCAAGCGTAAGGGACAAATGCACATGCAAACATGCATGCAAATGGACCAACACTTAAGCATAAAGAGGGGACTTTTAAGCACACTTAAAAGGGAGAAACATGGGCATATGGCAAGCATACTAAGCTCTGGAAATTATGTTAAGGATGGTGCCAAACCAACTAAACAAGACAAACAAGGCATGCAACTATATCCAAAACTCAAGGCAAGCCAAGGGGCTTAAACCATGGCTATATGAAGCAAGTCCCAAATGGCCACGAGGACTCAAAACCACCCCAAGGCAGACTGAAACAAGGTCAAAGGCACACCTAGATGGCATCTAAATGGCCTAAGTCTAAAGGCATGCAAAAGGGTCCCAACATAGAGCATGAAACACCAACCTTTTAAAGCATTAAAGGAGCATCAAATGCAAGCATACAAGCATACCAAAAGGACTAAAATGATGCTATAAGTGGTGCCAAACCACTGAAACAAGCCAAGTAATGCATCCTCAACACTCACACACCCAAGGCTAACAAGCCAAAATGCAAGGTGGCTATACAAAGCATGCCATGGATGGCCAAAATGACCAAAATCAGACCTCAAGTACATCAAAACATGCACAAAAGCTTCACAAAGCTAAGCCAAAATCATGCTAGAAACAAGGCTCAAAGCACAAAGTATGATAAGGCAATTTCATGGCATTACAAGACAAGTATGCTAAGCATGAATAGAGTGTCTAAACCAACTTAAAATAGTGCTATATCATGACAAAATAAGCACAAATACTAGCTAAGACATGGCCAACATGAACTCAACAATGGTGCTCACACATGAGGCTAAATATGGCAAGTTTGAAGACAATAAGGAGAGGGGATGGCCCTCTCCTTCTCAGGACCTTAAAGCACCATCCCCACCACTGAAATCCCTCTGGATTTCAGTGGGGAGGTGTGATACCCTTGTTCTGTATTATGCTAAATTGGTCCTTAATTTGTTTATGGTTATGTGTTTAGCTTGATTTTGTGTGCCATTATGTGATAATATGTGATTTTGAATTCGTATCTGTTCACCGTAGGAACAACTGTTTGAATAATCCGTTTCGGGAATTAAATTGAGAGCCTTATCGACCACAGAACCCGAAATTGATTACGCCATTACGATTGGCATAATTTTTAGAGCCTACAATGAAATTTAATTGAAAACTGACTCGGGTCAGATTAAATTGATTAAATTAATGAATTGGTGCCCAATTACTCTGTATTATTATATTGTGATTTAGTGGGGCACTATACACTCAAAAACCCTCTTTGTTACTCTTCTTAGCTTAATTAAACCCAAGAGATAGGGAAGGGGGTCAGCTAGAGAGAGGAGGAAGAGGAGAGTTGGGTGTTTGGCTCAAATTTGTGAAGGATTGGAGGATTGAAGTCAAGAAATTGCTATAGTTTGGAAGGTTGAACCTCTAAGTAAGCTTTTGGTCTTGAATTCATGAGTTTGAACTTGTGATTTTGTGTATTAAAGGTTAATTGGTGGTCAAGAACAAGAGTTGTACTATAATTGAAGAATTTGGAGTTAATATACACACGCATGTATAGGATCACCATGATTTTGTATAATCAAGCATGTGCTAGGTTGAATATGGAAATATGAGTGTTGAATCATACATGCAAGCATAGTTTTGTTGAGTTTCATGGTTAGAAGCACCATTTGTACCATTTGAAATAGAAATGGAGTCATGAATTGACATGCATGCATGATTGATGAGGATATGAAGCTTAAATGCATAAATTTATTGTATTGGAAGTAAGTTTGGTATATTTGGGTTTGCATGTGATTGATTCATGGGAATTGAGCTTCAACATGTTGTAATTTGGTGTTTATATCATGTTGGTACATGTATATGAGTGCTATGGGCTATGAAATGCAAGAAATATCAGTTTAAATGTGTATTTGAAGCTCAAGAACAATTCTGGAAAACCCAGAAAGTTTGGTGCCCGAACGAGCAGAAACTTCGGCGGAGAAATCAAGCTCGGCATTTTTTCTGAGACACGGTTCCTCGGCGAAGGAAGTTGACGCTCGAGCGAGGAGCTATGTAGACAGATAGTCCGCTCGAGCAGCCGAGTTCACGCTCGAGCTGGAATTGAAGGCAACCAGTACTTTTGCAGACCTAAGGGTCCGCTCGAGCAGGGAAGTCCACGCTTGAGCGGGGACCCTATTTTCTGAAATCCTGTTTTTGCAGTTTGTGTTCTGTTTTTCGTTCTCTTTCACTTGCAGGCACTCTTAGGCATATGTTAAGCATTGTAAATGAGTTAATGAGATAATAATAAAGCCTAAAGAGGAATATGTGAATTAAAGAACGGATTGAACTGTTAATGACCCTTTTGTGTTCATGAAATGTGTAGGGTCAAGCACCAGGGCAAATCCCCAAGCCGATCACTGTGAGTAATATATTAACAAGATATTTGAAACATATTGTTGTCCAATTGTTTACTCATATGTAAGTTTATAAGTTCATTAATTTGAATGATGGAAATGGATAATTGGGCCAAAGGCCGATGGAAATGGATAATTGGGCCAAAGGCCGATGGGAATGAATAATTGGCCCAAAGGCCGATGGAAATGGATAATTGGGCCAAAGGCCAATGGAAATGGATAATTGGGCCAAAGGCCGATGGAAATGAATGATTGGGCCAAAGGTCGATTGACATGAATGACTGGGCCGAAGGCCGATTGACATGAATGATTGGGCCGAAGGCCATTTGTTGTACTGTTCCAATAATTGCTTATGTAACTTGTTATTTGATATTATTCACTAGGCATTCGCTCACGCTCATTCATGTAATTGTAGGTGAACCAAATGAGGTCCAACCCCAGCCCCAGTGAAGTCAACCAGGGTCAGCAGGAGTTTTGGGAGAGTCAGCCTTGCGTCTCACGCATGAGACCCAACCTTGCCATTTTGTTACGCATTTATATTATGTTCTGTTGGCAAGGATCTTTGTGTATATTGTATATAGTTTGCTATGGCTTGACTCAGTCGGTATGATCCTGTCTGTAAAGAAGCTTTGCTACTACACTTTTGATGTGGGTTATTAACATATAGGAGTATGGCTTGTTTTGGTGTGCATATAAGCATAGCTCTATGGACAAAGTTTTAAGTTTTTGCTTCCGTTTGGCCCCAATTTCTCTGATAATTCATATTTGTTACTATAGAGGCCGTAGGTAATCTAAGGATTACTGGCCGGTTATGTCCTTAACCCTTAGGGGTGGGTTCGGGTCATGACAGAGTGGTATCAGAGCACAAGTTAATAACTCACACACTTGTCTAAAAGAGCAATAAGCGTCTAGGAATGACCTAGGATGCATTCATAAGTATGAATTTGACAGCACCAAGTGTATGCATAAATGTTTCGATATGAGCGAGTATGTGCCATAAATTACGAATTGTCTGCATCGCAAATTATCTGGATGTGTGTACTCTTAAATATATGCATAAAATATGTTTTTATGAAATATAATGTAAGTTGTCTCAGATGGTGAGAACAAGAAGCGATGAGTTGGAGGAATCCTCTACAGCCAGAATAGACCGAATGGAAAGATTGCTACAGGAAATGGTAGAAGCTTTGAGACAGCAACAGGAGTGGCAACAACAGTGGCAACAACCACACTCGCCACCTCCACCTCCGGCACCACCCGTGCCAGACCATCAAAATGATGATCGGATAATAGCTCTCACCAAGGAATTCAAGAAAATGAAACCACCACAGTTCCACGGGGGATTAGACCCTTTGAAAGCCGAAGCCTGGGTCCTTGGCATCGAGAAGCTATTTGAAGTGTTCCCCTGTTCAGAGACTTAGAAAGTGCTTCTAGCCACTTTTATGCTAGAAGATGAAGCGAGGAGATGGTGGATGTTGATGCGTGAGAGTTACAAAGATGCTGATTGGGCAAAGTTTTTAGAAATCTTTTATGACAAGTACTTTCCGCAGTGTGTTCGGGATAGGAAAGTGGTGGAATTTATGGAACTGAAACAAGGCAGCATGACCGTAGCTGAGTATGAGGCCAAATTCACCGAATTGGCCAGGTTTGCGCCGCACGTGATTGACACAGATTATAAGAAGGCACGACATTTTGAAGGTGGGCTCCGAGATGATATTCTAGAAAGGGTGAACATCTTGCAGTTGGAGACATACATAGGGGTGCTAGACAGGGCCATTATCTCAGAGACTAATATAGCTAGACAAGCTAAGCCAACAACAGAATGGAAAGGTAACAAAAGGCAAGGTTTCTTTTTGAAGAAAAAGTTTTCAAAGAAGCAAAATACGGGCTCCTCGAATACCTCCAATTCTTCCCGAGACGCAACCCCGTTGTGTGCCACTTGTGGTAATAGGCATCGTGGGGTTTGCTACCGTATGACAGGACCTTGTTTTAATTGTGGCAAGCAAGGGCATATAGCCAGAGATTGCAAACAGAACCGTGGAAAACTTGCTGCTAGTTCAACAGCAGCAGTCCCAAAGCCGGGAAATGTTATGGGACCTACCCCCACCGAAGATACCGTGAGACAGGGGAGAGTTTTTGCGCTTGTTCCAGGTGATACACGGAATGCCAATGCCGTTGTCTCAGGTACTATCTCAATATGTAATCAGGATGCTTTTGTATTAATTGATTCTGGATCAACGCACTCATTTGTGACATATGCATTTGCATCTAGACTGAAAAGACCTCTAGAATTGTTGCCATATTTGTTATGTGTGTCTGCACCATCGAGGGAATCTGTGTTATGTGACTATATATATCGGTTTTGTGACATGCATATTAAAGATGCTACCCTGTATGTAGATTTGTTGCCCTTAAACTTTAGACACTTCGATGTAATTTTGGGCATGGATTGGTTGATCAAATATTGTGCCAGCATAGATTGTGTGACAAAGAGGGTAATGTTTAAACCACCAGAACAGAAAGAGATTGTGTTTGTGGGAAATGGGGTAGTGCCTCCACCATATTTGATATCTGCAATGAAAGCATGTAAATTGATCACGAAAGGGTGCCAGGGTTATTTGTATTATGTATTGACTGAACAATCTGTGAATGTTGAATTGAATGATATTCCCATTGTTAGAGAATTCCCAGATGTGTTTCCAAATGAATTACCAGGGGAATTGGTAGACAGGGAGACAGAGTTTACTATTAAGACAGTGGCAGGCACCCAGCCTATTTCTAAAACTCCCTACTGAGATGGCTACAATGAAATGAAAGAATTAAAGGAACAGTTGCAAGACCTTCTTAATAAAGGGTTTATCCGGCCTAGCACTTCGCCTTGGGGCGCACCGATGTTATTTGTGAAAAAGAAGGACGGTACTTTGCGCCTGTGCATCGATTATCGAGAATTGAACAAGGTAACGATAAAGAACAAGTATCCCTTACCCCGTATTGATGATTTATTTGATCAGTTGCAGGGATCACAGGTGTTTTACAAGATTGATTTGAGATCCGGGTATCATCAGTTGAAAGTTAAGGCAGAGGATGTTGAGAAAACAGCATTCAGAACGAGGTATGGTCATTTTGAGTTTCTTGTTATGCCATTTGGAGTGACTAATGCTCCGGCAACATTCATGGACTTAATGAATCGAATTTTTAAAACTTACCTTGATGAGTTTGTTGTAGTCTTCATCGACGATATCTTGATATATTCTAAAGATAGACTTGAACATGAACAACATTTGAGGACTGTCTTACAAATACTTCGGGAAAGGAAATTATTTGCCAAACTAAAGAAATGTGAGTTTTGGTTGAGTGAAGTTGTTTTCTTAGGACATGTGATCAACAAGGAAGGAATTTCAGTGGACCAATAGAAAATAGAAGCAATCATGAATTGGCCTACACCGACTAATGTGACAGAAGTCCGTAGCTTCATGGGCTTAGCTGGGTACTACAGGAGGTTTGTGAAAGATTTTTCGAAACTAGCTGTGCCTCTTACCCAAATGACACATAAAGGGCAACCATTTGAGTGGAACAGTGAAAGAGAATCAGCCTTTCATGAATTGAAGACAAGATTGACCACTGCACCAATTTTGACATTACCTTCAGGTACCGGAAATTTCTTGATTTTCAGTGATGCGTCTTATAAGGGTTTGGGTTGTGTGTTAATGTAGAACGGGAAGGTTATTGCTTACGCCTCTCGACAATTGAGGCCACATGAGAAGAATTATCCAACACATGACCTAGAGTTGGCCGCGGTTGTTTTTGTTTCGAAAATTTGGAGGCATTACTTGTATGGGGCAAAATGTGAAGTCTACACGGATCATAAGAGCCTGAAATACTTCTTCACGCAGAAAGGGCTGAACATCCGCCAGAGAAGATGGCTAGAACTGATAAAAGACTACGATCTAGAGATTCACTATCACCCCGGGAGAGCTAATACAGTGGCTGATGCTTTGAGCAGAAAATCAACAGGGAATATGTCTTGCTTGCTTACTGAGCAGAGGGAGATTTTACAGGACTTTGAGAAGTCTGAAATTGAAGTGGTGGTATGTGAACCGGGCGGATTGATAGCCGCCATTACAGCTGACCCGGCAATCATTGATGAAATCAAGCAGAAATAGAAAGAGGATGAGTCCCTTAGAAAGGTGATTGATGAATTTGAGACGAGTCCAAAAGTAGAATTCAGCATTGAGAATGAACTGTTGAAATTCCGAAACAGAATGTATGTTCCCGATATCCCGGAACTAAAGAAGAGAGTCTTAGATGAAGCCCACAGATCTGTATTTGCTATGCACCCCGGCAACAATAAAATGTACCGGGATTTGAAACAAACCTATTGGTGGCCTAAGATGAAGAAAGAGATTGCATAATATGTGTCCAAGTGTCTTCAGTGTCAGCAAGTTAAGGCTGAACATCAGAAACCAGGCGGTCTACTTCAACCTCTCCCTATTCCCGAGTGGAAGTGGGAACATGTGACTATGGATTTCATCGTCGGCTTACCTCGGACTTCACGAGGTATGGATTCTGTTTGGGTTGTAGTTGATAGACTGACTAAATCTGCGCATTTTCTGCCTGTCAAAACTACGTTTACTACTTATAGATTGGCCACCATTTATGTTGATGAGATTGTTCGTTTACACGGAGTCCCAGTGTCTATTGTGTCGGATAGAGATCCGAAATTTGTATCTAGATTGTGGAAGAGTTTGCAGGAAGCTATGGGAACAGAACTAAGGTTTAGTACCGCATTCCACCCACAGACAGATGGGCAGTCAGAAAGAACGATACAAACTTTGGAAGATATGCTTCGCATGTGTGCTTTGGATTTTCAGGGGAGTTGGGAAGATTATTTGCCGCTGGCAGAGTTTGCCTATAATAACAGCTTCCACTCCAGCATCGGTATGGCATCATACGAGGCTTTGTATGGTAGGAGGTGTAGATCACCTATTTGTTGGACGGAGGTTGGGGATAGAGCTTTGCTTGGGCCAGAAATCATGCAAGACACTTCCGAGAAGATCAAGACTATTTGCCAAAGGCTCAAAATAGCTCAGGACCGACAAAAGAATTATGCAGACATCCGGAGAAGACCTCTTGAGTATGAGGTTGGTGACCATGTGTTCATCCGTGTTTCTCCGATGAAAGGCCAAGTTAGATTTGGGAAAAAGGGCAAGTTGTCGCTCCGTTACATCGGGCCGTTCAAGATTCTGGAGAGACTTGGTCCAGTTGCTTATAGAGTTGCCTTGCCACCGGGATTTGAACAAATCCACAATGTATTTCACATGTCGATGTTGAGAGGTTACCTCCGAGACCCATTCCATGTGATTGATTATCACCGGGTTGCTATTGATGAAAATATGGAATATGCAGAATGGCCAGAAAGAATTGTTGACCGACAAGTGAAAGAATTGAGAAACAAGTCCATCCCAATGGTGAAAGTAGAATGGAAAGAGCACTATGGGATGGATGCCACGTGGGAAAAAGAGGAGGAAATGCGACTACGCTACCCACATTTGTTTCCCGACGAAGGTAACTTAAGTTTGGAGGACCAAACTTCCTAAAGAGGGGAAGACTGTGATACCCCTGTTCTGTATTATGCTAAATTGGTCCTTAATTTGTTTATGGTTATGTGTTTAGCATGATTTTGTATGCCACTATGTGATAATATGTGATTTTGAATTCGTATCTGTTCACCGTAGGAACATCTGTTTGAATAATCCGTTTCGGGAATTAAATTGAGGGCCTTATCGACCACAGAACCCGAAATTGATTACGCCATTACGATTGGCATAATTTTTAGAGCCTACAATGAAATTTAATTGAAAACTGACTCGGGTCAGATTAAATTGATTAAATTAATGAATTGGTGCCCAATTACTCTATATTATTATATTGTGATTTAGTGGGGCACTATACACTCAAAAACCCTCTTTGTTACTCTTCTTGGCTGAATTAAACCCAAGAGATAGGGAAGGGGGTCGGCTAGAGAGAGGAGGAAGAGGAGAGTTGGGTGTTTGGCTCAAATTTGTGAAGGATTGGAGGATTGAACTCAAGAAATTGCTATAGTTTGGAAGGTTGAACCTCTAGGTAAGCTTTTGGTCTTGAATTCATGAGTTTGAACTTGTGATTTTGTGTATTAAAGGTTAATTGGTGGTAAAGAACAAGAGTTGTACTATAATTGAAGAATTTGGAGTTAATATACACACGCATGTATAGGATCACCATGATTTTGTATAATCAAGCATGTGCTAGGTTGAATATGGAAATATGAGTGTTGAATCATACATGCAAGCATAATTTTGTTGAGTTCCATGGTTAGAAGCACCATTTGTACCATTTGAAATAGAAATGGAGTCATGAATTGACATGCATGCATGATTGATGAGGATATGAAGCTTAAATGCATAAATTTATTGTATTGGAAGTAAGTTTGGTATATTTGGGTTTGCATGTGATTGATTCATGGGAATTGAGCTTCAACATGTTGTAATTTGGTGTTTATATCATGTTGGTACATGTATATGAGTGCTATGGGCTGTGAAATGCAAGAAATATCAGTTTAAATGTGTATTTGAAGCTCAAGAACAATTCTGGAAAACCCAGAAAGTTGGTGCCCGCTCAAGCGGGGAAACCGTCGCTCGAGCGGAGAAATCGAGCTCCCAGCATTTTCTGCAGACATGGTTCCCACTCGAGCGGGGAAGTTGACGCTCGAGCGGGGAGCTATGTAGACAGATAGTCCGCTCGAGCAGCCGAGTTCACGCTCGAGCTGGAATTGAAGGCAACCAGTACTTTTGCAGACCTAAGGGTCCGCTCGAGCAGGGAAGTCCACGCTTGAGCGGGGACCCTATTCGAAATCTGTTTTGCGGTTTGTGTTACATTTTCGTTCTCTTTCACTTGCAGGCACTCTTAGGCATATGTTAAGCATTGTAAATGAGTTAATAAGATAATAATAAAGCCTAAAGAGGAATATGTGAATTAAAGAACGGATTGAACTGTTAATGACCCTTTTGTGTTCATGAAATGTGTAGGGTCAAGCTCTAGGGCAAATCCCCAAGCCGATCACTGTGAGTAATATATTAACAAGATATTTGAAACATATTATTGTCCAATTGTTTACTCATATGTAAGTTTATAAGTTCATTAATTTGAATGATGGAAATGGATAATTGGGCCAAGGCCAATGGAAATGGATAATTGGGCCAAAGGCCGATGGGAATGAATAATTGGGCCAAAGGCCGATGGAAATGGATAATTGGGCCAAAGGCCGATGGAAATGGATAATTGGGCCAAAGGACGATGGAAATGAATAATTGGGCCAAAGGCCGATGGAAATGAATGATTGGGCCAAAGGCCGATTGACATGAATGACTGGGCCGGAGGCCGATTGACATGAATGATTGGGCCGAAGGCCATTTGTTGTACTGTTCCAATAATTGCTTATGTAACTTGTTATTTGATATTATTCACTGAGCATTCGCTCACGCTCATTCATGAAATTGCAGGTGAACCAAATGAGGTCCAACCCTAGCCCCAGTGAAGTCAGCCAGGGTCAGCAGGAGTTTTGGGAGAGTCAGCCTTGCGTCTCACGCACGAGACCCAACCTTGCCATTTTGTTACGCATTTATATTATGTTCTGTTGGCAAGGATCTTTGTGTATATTGTATATAGTTTGCTATGGGTTGACTCAGTCGGTATGATCATGTCTGTAAAGAACCTTTGCTACTACACTTTTGATGTGGGTTATTAACATATAGGAGTATGGCTTGTTTTGGTGTGCATATAAGCACAGCTCTATGGACAAAGTTTTTAGTTTTTGCTTCCGTTTGGCCCCAATTTCTCTGATAATTCAAATTTGTTACTATAGAGGCCGTAGGTAATCTAAGGATTACTGGCCGGTTATGTCCTTAACCCTTAGGGGTGGGTTCGGGTCATGACAGGAGGAGGCCAACACAAGGTGGTCCTGGAGCTCACCAAAAATAGCACAAAATGGGGGCCAAACAAGGCCTAAGAGGGGTCAAACAACCCCAAACACCAAAGCAACCTTAAACAACTATTTTAAGCACTTAAAATTAGAACTTTTGTATGTTATAAGTTAAGCTTAAAAACAGATGCAAGGATGGCCAAAGGCCTATGTAAAAATGGGGTATTTAAAGGGAAAGTTCTTACCCTTGTAGAACTCTTCAAGAACAATGCTCCGGCAGCCTTCCTTAGGTCTAAACCAGCTCAAAACCTTCAAGAATAACCTTTTGGCTCCTTAGCAACCAAGGTAAGGTGTAGAACTAGGTGTCCTAGTGCAAAACTAAGAACAAAACCCCTTTAAACACACACAAAGAACAAAAGAGAAGGAGAAATAGAGATAGATAGATACACTATTTCTAACCCTAACCCAGAGCTCTGGAACTCAACCTTCTAACCCTTGAGGAGAGAGGAGAAGGCCTCCCTTTATAGAGATTCACTCTTGCAAAGCTTTCAAAACAAGCTAAGCAAGAGTGAAATCCCTCCATACACGTGTATAGAGGGGGTGCAAACTGCGTGCCAGCTAGCACAGCTAGCATAAAATATCTGCCAAAAGCATATGCACAGTGTTTGGCCAGCCAAAAATGACAAATTGACCAAATAAATGGTCGACCGACCACAAAGAGTGCCGACCGACCAAACATTTGGCCGATGGCAACAAAACAATGGTCGGTGGCCTCAAGCCATGGCCGGTGAGGTGTGGGGATGGCCAACAAGCCATTCCCTGCCCCTCAAAAGCAAAACACAAGTGTTTGGTGCAAAACCAAACAGAAAACAGTCGAGTCGAGAGGTCTTGAGGCAAGGCGCGTGGCCGAGACCTCCGAGAACTCAGGACAAACACAAACATGGATGATCACTGAGTGTTCAAACGGTGACGTTCAAGTCTTGAGGACGGTCAAAAATGGGGTGTCTACAGTTGCCCCTCTTTGACAGAACTCGAAAGTCATAACAATGACGGGAGTGAGTGTCAAAGCCCAGAGACGACCCATTTTTGACAAGGCCGAAGACTTAGACAAAGCATACAAGCCACAACCAAAGATATGCGCCCGAGGGCAGGGGCAAAATGCAAGACAATGCACAGAGCCGAGCATAACTTATGATCATGCGAAGAAAGCTGTAACGAAGCATATACATACAATAAATGCAATAGTTTAGGAAATCAAACACAAATCTGACTACACTACAATGCAGAAATGATGTAAGAGAATTATGTAATTCTCGCTACGTTTCACGCGAAGAATACAATACCTGTCTGATTCGTCTGGTTGCACCAACTTCAAATGAACCGTACATACAATATCGCGCCTATAAAAGAAAGAAAACTTAACAGGTACCATATTGTTAGCAACATTCATAATAATGCAAGTTAAAACTGCGTGACAACGCAAGTGAATGAGTGCATGACAATGCAACCTATGCGCAAAATGATAATGCAATATATACAAAACTATGTATAATGAATGCAAATGATATGCAATGCATTTGAAACGTAATCAAACCATAAGTAGTTCAAAACCACACAAATATCATAAAGGTGATGGAGATGCAAAGTCCGTCTACCATAGAAAAGGTGCCGACACCCTCAAACCACAATACCAGCAGTGGAATAGGCGCGTACACATGCAGAACTATGAGTGTGTAGACGAAACACAAGGTACAAGTAATTGGGTGGGATGATATAAGTGGGGAAAAGACCCGCTGAGGAAAGACCATGATCCTAAATGCTGGATGCAACAAATTACACTACAATGTAATGAATGAAATGGATAAGGCGCGCTGCCAAAACATATCTTGCCTAGGAAAGGCATGGACACAAACAAGTCATTTTTAACACAAAAATGGTGCCGTCACCCACAACACTAGGTGCGCACACATAATATCATAATTGTGCTTCAATGCGAAAAGTATGGGCACATACCAGACCAAGCTCAACATAGAAAGGCGCAAGCCATAGATGGATGTGATGCAGTGAATGCATGCAATCTACAATGTACAATACAATGAATGCATGACAATGCAAGCTATGTACAATATAATGAATGCATGACAATGCAAGCTATGTACAATGCAACCTACATACTAGATGATGCAGTAGGGAAATGCATGACAATGCAAAGTAAGGAAGAATGCATTACAATGCATGTAAGGAAAGATGCATGACAATGCAAGCTATGTACAATGCAACATTTACAAGCTAAAATGCAATGAATGTAGTGGATAAGACCTGCGGCCAAACCGTGTCTTGCCTAGGAAAGGCATGGACACGTACAAACCATGTTTAACACGGAAACGGTGCCGTCACCCACAACACTAGGTGCATATACATAATATCATAACGTGCTTCAACGCGAATAGTACGGGCACATACCAGACCAAGCTCAACATGGAAAGGCGCAAGCTGTAGATGGAGGTGATGTAATGAATGCATGCAAGCTACAATGCAATATATACAATATGCAATGGAATGTAATATTTACAATGTTTAAGGCACGCAGCCAAACCGTGTCATGCCTAGGAAAGGCATGGACACATACAAACCACGTTTAACACAGAAACGATGCCGTCACCCACAGCACTAGGTGTGTACACATAATATCATAACCATGCTTCAACGCAAAAAGTATGGGCACATACCAGACTAAGCTCAACATGGAAAGGCGCAAGCCATAGATGGAGGTGATGCAATGAATGCATGCAAGCTACAATACAATATATACAATATGCAATGGAATGTATGTAAATGTAATATTTACAGCGGGATGCATGACATATGCACTATAGACAATGTAATGCATGACATATGCACTATTCACAACGTATGGATGACATATGCACTATTTACAATGAAATAAGATATGCATGGCAATGCATGTTTGTTTTTTGTTTGTTTTGAAAATGCATGATAATGCAGATGAAATTGAATGCGCGACAACGCATGTCTTTTGAAATGCATGACAATGCACATAATTTTGAATGCGCGACAACGCGCGTCTTTTAAGATGCATGACAATGCACATGATTTTGAATGCGCGACAACGCGCGTCTTTTAAGATGCATGACAATGCAAATGAGTAGTGCATAACAATGCGAGTGAGGGATACATGACAATGCAACCTAGGATAAAACCTGCCAAAAGCTATTTGGGCACGACAAACACCAAAGGACTTGCACCTTTAGAGGATTTAAGGTCTCCTAGACCGACAGGATTTAAGGTCTCCTAGAGTGAAGGGAGGTGCATAACAATGCAAGTCGTGCACGTTACAACGTGTGTATGCATGCATAATGATGCAACCTATGTATGCTAACCGTTAACAAGGCAAAACATTGTAATGCGACGCATTCAAAGCAGTTACTGAATCTCGTAAGACACCAAAGGACACGAAAAGGATACACCTCGCACGTATTCGAGTGCTACACACAAAAGACACGGCACAGAGACCGGTTAAGCTTCGGAAATGCATTTTCTTGCACTGTGTCGAGCAATGGAGGCCCCAAACCACATCAAAGACCCAAACAAAGGTGTAGGAGGTTCACTGGCCATCGGGGGAGGTCACCGGCCATACACCAACCACAAAACAAGGCCACCGGCCAAGTATTTGGCCGACCGGCCAACAATGTGGCCGACCGGCCAAATATGCCTGAATCGGGGCAGTTTGGTCAATTCGGCACGGATCTTTAAATATAGGGCTTCTAGCCCTATATTTCTCACTTCCTCTTGCTCGAAAAATCCTTCCCTCTCTCTCTAGGTTATTTTCGAACCTTCATTTTCCCATTTTCCTCAATTTTCGAGCCCGTTTTGACGTTCGATTCGCAAAACCCTCATCGTTTCACACATTTTGAACTGAATAAATCTTTGTTTCGGTGTCTTTTTCTCGATTTCCGCCACTCGGGGTTTGTTTCCCTCGAGTTTTCCTCGATCTCTGTGCCTTTTCCGCACCCCGACCTTTCCGGCCATTTTTCACCCTGTAGGAGTTGACTTTTCAGTTGACTTTTCGCATTCTTGCCCGATTTTCACTCTTCCAGCCATTTTCACACCCTTCTCGGCATGGCGGATGATATTCCACGAGGCAGGACTACTCCATCGCAGGGGATGGACCCCGAGGCTGAGCTCTTGCCTCTCAGTGTCTGATCGTTTGACCCAGCGACCTACAGGCCGACGATATACGTGTTATGTAATACCCCGACCCTCGTACATAATTCTGGTATCCTTTCAGTCCTCTATTCTGTGTCTTTGAATATCTATTGTGAAACTGTATGTGTAAGTATGAAAAATTGCATGGAACTTAGACAAATGGGTCTCTATCTGTTGAGTTGAAATCTTATCTGTTACACTTAAATTCTTTGAAGCTAAAATTGGGCACCTTAGAGACCTAATTCTCAGAAATTGATTTGATATTTGGAATCTGCATGATTTTTAAGCTCTAATGGGATTTTCTGTGAAATTTTCATTTCGGCATCATAAAGCGATTGATTTTTGTCTTTTATGCTCCTATATATTCTATATATATATCTAAGTCTTGTTTGAGCTTATGGTAAAAAACGTGAGGCTCTAAGGGAGGAACTAAGAGAGAAAAGAAGAGAGAAACGGGTGAAGAATTGAAACTTGATTCACCAAGGAAGCTAAACAACTTATTGGATTTGTGTGATTTCTTTCAAGGTAACTTAAGTTCTCATGTTGTGATGGTTGAAGATTGAAATATATGTTTGTATTTGGTTCATGATAGATCTATGTTTGATTGTGAGGGTTTTTCATGAATTGGTTACTTCAACACCTTAATTGTGGGATGCATGAATTATACTTCAAATCTTTGGTTTATCTCATCATTCTATGCATCTATGTGTTGTGTTTGAAGAACTTAACTATAGAATGGAATTTAAGGGAGATTAATGATTTGTTGAAGCCTCTAAGTGAGGGTAAATTGCTATAATCAAGGTAGAATCCATGTTATGGTGATGTGAGGTTGAAGTATTGCATTAGATTCATCTTTGGTTGCATGAAAATTGGGATTTGATTGCTAAATTTTGGGTTGGAATCGTGCTGCCCTGAATCTGGGTCGAAGGTCCGCTCGAGCGGAGACAGGTACGCTCGAGCGGGAAAATTTATCTTTCAGTAGTTTGCTCGGAATTACCCTGTCCGCTCGAGCGTAGAAATGTCCGCTCGAGCGTAAAAACCAACCTTCCAGTATTTTTTGATAGCATTGTACTGTGCGCTCGAGCGCACAAATTAGCGCTCGAGCGGAGGACTGTTTTGTGACAAGAAAATGTGTTTGTTCAGTTTTACGTGCCGAACTCTTTGGTACTTTTAGAATAATTTTCTGATGAGTTTATGATAGTTATAAATTCATACGAATTGCGGTAACACATGAATTGACTTCCTAAGAATTTAAAAAGGAAAGAATACTAATTTATCAGTCATGTGGTGTACAGGGCACACTCCAGAAGGAACTAGTACGCCACTACAACACTGTGAGTAATAGTACGCTATATGTACATTTTACTTTCTGTTATAACGCTCTAATCCTTGTAAGTGATTTCACTTCAAATGGAAATACGTGTGAACGTTGAAAAAGCTGCATACAGTGGCGTAACTATGGAATTATTCTGCTCTGTCTATATTACATATTCACTTTCTGTCATCTGTAAGCAACTGGTATTATTTCCTGTTATTACGAGGCAACTATTTTGATGGATCAAATGCACATACTGTTATCCGCAAATTAAGGACATTGATTCATGATAATAAGCAAGTGAAATGTGGGTACATTATGATACTATAGTATTTAAGTACCCTTCGAATTAGTGGATGTTGTTGGCACTTTGTGATAAGTAACTTAAATATGCTAACTCCTCTAAATGATAAAAAGAAACTATGTGTCTCTATATGGCTGTAAGGCTAGTCTGTTTTGATGACACTACGGTTGTTCCGCTATGATACTCGTTTTGTTTATGATATGACATGATGAAACTTATTGACTTCTGGTGTGGAGCAAAGTGCTGTACGGAACTAAGTGCTACACTTTAGTGGGAGCCACCTCTAGAATCCGTACGAGCTACCTGTGCCGAAAGGCTATCTGTGTGCCGAAAGGCTATCTGTGTGCCGAAAGGCTATCTGTGTGCCGAAAGGCTATCTGTGTGCCGAAAGGCTATCTGTGTGCCGAAAGGCGACCTGTGCTGAAAGGCTATCTGTGTGCCGAAAGGCTACCTGTGTGCCGTAAGGCTATCTGGGCTGAAAGGCCAATCTGATAAAGTTGGGCCAATAGGTCAATCTGTTAAAAATTAGGTAATAGGCCAAGAGCCGTCCGAAGGTAAAACCGTATTACTTTTGTACTTGAGTTGATGCATGTACAGCTACGCATTATGATTTAATTGTTTAAGTACTAATATTCACTGAGCTTGTCTCATTCTGTAATTTTGTCTGATTTCTGTAGGAAGCCAGCTTGGAGATCCGTTCTAGCAATTGCATTTTTGTCAGCATAAGGATAACCAGGCACCTAAAGGAACCCTTGCATGATTGTCTATGTATTTTTGTACCCATATGTGGTTGGTCAAGGTTATTGTACCTAATGTTTTGTATACCTAAAGTCTGAGCTGGGTTTATAGACGTATCTGTAACCTAATTTCATGTACATATTTACTGTAAGTTAAATTTCAAGATGGTCCTGGCATTTTGGTAGTTGCTCAATGGATGTATCCGAATGTTGTTCTAATTTTACTGCTTCCGCACAAGCCCCAAAAATCAATTATTATAGGTCATTCTGTCTGTTTCTGAGTAGGTCATGCCCAAACCTTTTAGGGGCGGGTTAGGGGCGTGACAAGTGGTATCAGAGCACGAGTTGCTATCTCACACACGGATCCATTGAGCTCTAGGATGTCTAGAAAAGCTTTAGGCATCTTGCATGACACCCTGAAAGTATCTGGAAGATTGATAGCAACGTTAAGTATTCTGGTAAGGCTAACAATTGTGAATTATGTCTACTGTATAATGGTTATTGTGCAGATTGTGGCGAGAATAAGGACAAGGATCCTACCTCCGTTGGAAAAAAAAAAGGAAGAAGAAAAAAAAAAAAAAAAATTGTTGGTAGACTGTATAAACAAGCAGGTGGAATTGGATCAACAAAGTTGCCGGTAGAAGTGGGGTAAGAGTTCGAGTTGACTGGTAAGATAATTTATGTGTCCACAATGAAGTACACTTTTATGTTATTGGTTGTTATTGATGGATTGATATAACAACGATTGTGCCTTCTAACACCTGTTCAGCTGAATGGCTCACACATTAAATATGGATTATTCCTACAACTTAATGAGTAAACCAGATAATATATACAATATGTACATTTCGCAGTATAGTCACGTTCACTGTATTATAGCAATGTTCAAACCTGCGGGGTGCTTGTAATTAGACTTTCTAACAAGAATAAGTTTTGCATGACGTTCTGTAATGTGTTGAGAAGGACTGACTGTGATAAGAAGTTAGGTATAGAGAGACTCTTATAATTATGTAAGGAAATAATTGATTATATCCTGTTCCCTACTGATAGTTCATACGAAATAAGGGAATGATGTACATATTAGTTATGTTTGGACATGTGAAGATTGACATTGAATCGATTTGTTCAAGTACTATGACTTCTGATTTTGGAATAAGATGTAAATACTATGAATTTGTGAGCCGACACATTTATTGTCAATGTCTGAGGGACTGAGGGGTTTGTTTACGAAAATTTGAAACCTGTAATATGTTTTGTTATGTATAATCGATAATCCGTGACCAAGATTTCTTATAAAGAATGGTTGGACGACATGAGGAATTTCACCCACATTACATCCTGTTTATATGAGTTCACGGTTTAGGATTGTGAAAGCCTTCAGGTGCGAACCGTTCTGCATGACAATGTGAATTCGAACAGAAACAAATGGAATTGGGAATATGTTATGTTAATGATTTTTGTTTTTAGGTTCGAACGATATTTAATACATGGTTACGAATTGTTTTCCGATATTATTATCTGTTTAGTTTTGATATTATTGACTGTGCTAACTATGAATACGGCATGTTTAATGGGGATTTGCGATTTTGTCAATGCGAAGTTTAGATTCTGTTGTGTTACGTAGGGACCCGAGCTGTTTAAAATTTCGGCATGAAAGCAAAAATTTGACTCATTAAAATGTGAACTATTTATTTTGTTAAGTATACCCTAATGACATGATATGATAAGAAATATCTGATACGTTATGTTTCAAATTTGCTTGTTATACATAATTTGTGATCTGATCCCTGCTTTGTTTATGTCGAACCTGTAATCTGCCCTTAGGGCTTCGTATAAGGAGGAGTCGAATAACATAAGGAACCCCGCCTATAATCCGTGTCTATCCACATAATACTGACAAAGCAATAGCTAACCACCAAGTAAATTGTTGGTAATGTGATAGGTTACTGTAAGAATCAACATCCTATCTTTAAGAATAAGAAAAACACGTCTGTGATAAAATTTTGGGTGAATATGGAAAATTATCAAGCCAACCCCTATGTTGTATTTGACGGCAATAAGACAAGCTGTTCGGGGTGCCACTGTGAATTTTGACAAGTAAAAATATATATATATATATAAACAAAATAAGTAAACCCTGGAGTGATGATGGAAAAGGAAGAAAAGGGAAGCGACGCACTTAGTTGTAGTAACTGAATAGAAGACTTAAGAAGAGTGGGTGTGGTACTACATCATTATGATTGAGTGCTGCAATACGATCCTAAATATGATTCCTCACTTATCTTTAATTGGCCCTTTTTGTTTGAAACGGCAACTGTCGTAATTCTATTTGTTACTTAGATTTGTATTCATGAAATGTGTCCAAGTTTTATGATGATAAATCTGCATGAAGTTATGTAAATGTTAGTCTAATTGTTGACCGGGGTGTGATTTTCTTTCTAATTTGGCACTTACCAGTAATGTTATCAAAAACTAACAATGTGTATTGGGATTTCTTATTTTTGTTTTGCTGTTGTGCTAACTTTTGTTTTAAAGATGTGTCGTTCTTATAGATTTGTTAAAAACCAATGTACGTAATTCTAAACTACTATAATGGTATGCTTTTGGAATATTTGTGAACATTGAAGACTGTGAGACTAGTGGATATATACTTCAGCGGCTCCTTTGTAACGGCCGAAATAAATTATACATGTTTAGGTAGGGCCCTGCTGGGTGAACTTTGATGTCTGACTGAATTATACACAATCTGACTTGACTCTTACCACGAAAATGAGTGAAAAAAAAAAAAAAAAAGTGGTTGGGATTAATGTATGCTACAAAAATATGATTTATGTGACTCATGAGTTGAAGGTAACAATATCTATTATATTCTGTATTTGGAAATTGTATGCTTCTATCCGTGAAAATTTCTTGTATCAAACTTATGGATATGATTCGATATCCTGCCTATTGGCGATTATATGTCTGTAATGCCCTGTTCTGGATTCATGTAATCTTGTCCTGTGATATTTTGTTTTTACGTGCCCACTGCATATTAAGTCGACTGGTTAAATAAAACGGTAAGATATTGATTGTGGCGACACCTTCTGAATGATTACGGTAAGGACCGGAGTAATCTATAAATCATTTGAACTGCAGCGTTATGTGAACCCTTATAAGAAAAGGAGGCACTGAAATGAGATTAAGATTTCTACCTTATTATACGTTGAAACAAGTTTGGAGGACCAAACTTAATTAAGGGGGGGAGAGTGTAATACCCCGACCCTCGTACATAATTCTGGTATCCTTTCAGTCCTCTATTCTGTGTCTTTGAATATCTATTGTGAAACTGTATGTGTAAGTATGAAAAATTGCATGGAACTTAGACAAATGGGTCTCTATCTGTTGAGTTGAAATCTTATCTGTTACACTTAAATTCTTTGAAGCTAAAATTGGGCACCTTAGAGACCTAATTCTCAGAAATTGATTTGATATTTGGAATCTGCATGATTTTTAAGCTCTAATGGGATTTTCTGTGAAA
This sequence comes from Camellia lanceoleosa, assembly GCA_025200525.1. Taxonomy (NCBI): domain Eukaryota; kingdom Viridiplantae; phylum Streptophyta; class Magnoliopsida; order Ericales; family Theaceae; genus Camellia; species Camellia lanceoleosa. The sequence goes on along the minus strand of CM045761.1, from coordinate 53,428,899 downwards.
TTTTCATTTCGGCATCATAAAGCGATTGATTTTTGTCTTTTATGCTCCTATATATTCTATATATATATATATCTAAGTCTTGTTTGAGCTTATGGTAAAAAACGTGAGGCTCTAAGGGAGGAACTAAGAGAGAAAAGAAGAGAGAAACGTGGGTGAAGAATTGGGGGAAACTTGATTCACCAAGGAAGCTAAACAACTTATTGGATTTGTGTGATTTCTTTCAAGGTAACTTAAGTTCTCATGTTGTGATGGTTGAAGATTGAAATATATGTTTGTATTTGGTTCATGATAGATCTATGTTTGATTGTGAGGGTTTTTCATGAATTGGTTACTTCAACACCTTAATTGTGGGATGCATGAATTATACTTCAAATCTTTGGTTTATCTCATCATTCTATGCATCTATGTGTTGTGTTTGAAGAACTTAACTATAGAATGGAATTTAAGGAGATTAATGATTTGTTGAAGCCTCTAAGTGAGGGTAAATTGCTATAATCAAGGTAGAATCCATGTTATGGTGATGTGAGGTTGAAGTATTGCATTAGATTCATCTTTGGTTGCATGAAAATTGGGATTTGATTGCTAAATTTTGGGTTGGAATCGTGCTGCCCTGAATCTGGGTCGAAGGTCCGCCGGCGAGAGATGCAGTACGCCGGCGCAAAATCTATCTTTCAGTAGTTTGCTCGGAATTACCCTGTCCGCTCGAGCGTAGAAATGTCCGCTCGAGCGTAAAAACCAACCTTCCAGTATTTTTTGATAGCATTGTACTGTGCGCTCGAGCGCACAAATTAGCGCTCGAGCGGAGGACTGTTTTGTGACAAGAAAATGTGTTTGTTCGCTTTATGTGTCGAACTCTTTGGTATTTTTAGAATAATTTTCTGATGAATTTATGATAGTTATAAATCCATACGGATTTGCGTAACACAAGAATTGACTTCCTAAGAATTTAAAAAGGAAAGAATACTAATTTATCAGTCATGTGGTGTACAGGGCACACTCCAGAAGGAACTAGTACGCCACTACAACACTACGAGTAATAGTACGCTATATGTACATTTTACTTTCTGTTATAACGCTCTAATCCGTGTAAGTGATTTCACTTCAAATGGAAATACGTGTGAACGTTGAAAAGCGCATACAAAGGGCGTAACTATGGAATTATTCTGCTCTGTCTATATTACATATTCACTTTCTGTCATCTGTAAGCAACTGGTATTATTTCCTGTTATTACGAGGCAACTATTTTGATGGATCAAATGCACATACTGTTATCCGCAAATTAAGGACATTGATTCATGATAATAAGCAAGTGAAATGTGGGTACATTATGATACTATAGTATTTAAGTACCCTTGGAATTAGTGGATGTTGTTGGCACTTTGTGATAAGTAACTTAAATATGCTAACTCCTCTAAATGATAAAAAGAAACTATGTGTCTCTATATGGCTGTAAGGCTAGTCTGTTTTGATGACACTACGGTTGTTCCGCTATGATACTCGTTTTGTTTATGATATGACATGATGAAACTTATTGACTTCTGGTGTGGAGCAAATTGCTGTACGGAACTAAGTGCTACACTTTAGTGGGAGCCACCTCTAGAATCCGTACGAGCTACCTGTGCCGAAAGGCTATCTGTGTGCCGAAAGGCTATCTGTGCCGAAAGGCTATCTGTGTGCCGAAGGCTACACGTGCCGAAGGCTATCTCAGGTGCCGAAGGCTATCTCAGGTGCCGAAGGCTACCGTGTGCCGAAGGCGACACTGTGCCGAAGGCTATCTGTCTTGCCGAAGGCGACAGGCCGAAGGCTATCTGTGCCGAAAGGCTACCTGTGTCAGAAGGCTATCTGGCCGAAAAGGCCAATCTGATAAAGTTGGGCCAATAGGTCAATCTGTTAAAAATTAGGTAATAGGCCAAGAGCCGTCCGAAGGTAAAACCGTATTATTTTTGTACTTGAGTTGATGCATGTACAGCTACGCATTATGATTTAATTGTTTAAGTACTAATATTCACTGAGCTTGTCTCATTCTGTAATTTTGTCTGATTTCTGTAGGAAGCCAGCTTGGAGATCCGTTCTAGCAATTGCATTTTTGTCAGCATAAGGATAACCAAGCACCTAAAGGAACCCCTGCATGATTGTCTATGTATTTTTGTACCCATATGTGGTTGGTCAAGGTTATTGTACCTAATGTTTTGTATACCTAAAGTCTGAGCTGGGTTTATAGACGTATCGGTAACCTAATTTCATGTACATATTTACTGTACGTTAAATTTCAAGATGGTCCTGGCATTTTGGTAGTTGCTCAATGGATGTATCCGAATGTTGTTCTAATTTTACTGCTTCCGCACAAGCCCCAAAAATCAATTATTATAGGTCATTCTGTCTGTTTCTGAGTAGGTCATGCCCAAACCTTTTAGGGGCGGGTTAGGGGCGTGACATGTTACCTCCTGACGGTCTTCACCAGTTCAGGAGTTTGGATAGGGGTGTGCCACGAGAGCTGCTTCTACGCAAGCTGGAGTCACATCTGTCATACAGCGCTTCCGAGGTATACTTTTCCCTGTTTCATTTTCTGCGAAGTAGAATACATAACTGCAATAGTCAATGTTGCCTTTGAACTGTTTGGCCCGAATACACCGATATACCATATGCTGTAGTCCACTGTGAACACACTTGCACCTGATACATGTTTGAATCTGAGCATGTGCACACACGCTGTATTTGCCCTGAACCACCTCAAAAACACTGATACATCATATGTTGTAGTTCACTGCTAGCACACCGGCACCCGATGTCTGTTTGAATCTGAACACGTGTACACACACTATATCTGTATTGAACCACTGAAACACACTGACACATCATATGATGTAGTTCACTACGAGCACACCGGCACCCAATGTCTGTTTGAATCTGAACACGTGTACACACACTGTATTTTTATCAATTCTGAATGTTCTTCAAAACTATATATTTAATATTGCTTCACAACTGTTTGCTTTTGAATACAGGGAGATTCCCATGCCTTCCGGGAGTATGGGAATGTTACTGCCAAAGGATGGTATATGGAGCTACCGGACGCGGTTCGCCATATTGTTGATCAAGCCGGCTTTGGCACCTTCTACAGAGGACTTTCGCGCCTCACTACGAATAGGCCTCTGCTTGGCGCTCTGGTGGAGAGGTGGTGGGATACCACCGACTCCTTCCACTTCTCTTCCACGGGAGACATGACGATGACTCCCTTCGACTTCTCGATGCTCACCGGTATCAGGGTAGGGGGTGATCTGATCCCCTTTGACACAGATATGGATGAGTGAGAGGCTGCCCAGATGTACCTGCTTGGCGAGCTGCCACCTCTTGCCCATCCAGGATTTGTCAGATATTCGTGGTTCAAGGACCACTTCAGGATTCAGCCAGCCTTAGCTCAGGAGGCACAGATGACTCAGGAGGAGGCAGAGCAGTATGCACGCGGCTTCCTTATGTTCTTCCTGGGGATGACCCTCTTCGCCGACGAGGCAAACACCGTGCCCCTTTGTCTGCTGAGCACTTTGGTGGACGTCACATGGATTCGTCTTTACGACTAGGGCGGTGCCGGCTTGGCTACGCTGTATGGATACATGAGCTCATCCTCCCGTTGCAGTGGGCAGTTGCTCGGGGGCTACTGGCGAGCTTGGAAGGTACATTTTCTTTTCTTTTTTACATTTATGCTTTTCATTATCTGTACTCTGTACACTGCACACACTGCGGTCTGCTTCACACTGACTATATACTACACACACGGTACACATATAATTGGCTTTACACACTGCACACATTGCACAATACTTCACACACTGCAACCGCTTTACACTAATCAGATCTTGCCGCGACTGCATACACCGCACAATACACGGTTCTGCAATTTCTGCTTTATTCTGCATTCTGCTTTATCTGCATTCTACTTTATCTGATAAGCATACTGATATCTGCTCTGTCACACTCTGTAGTTGTGGGTGTATGCCTACTTCCCGAGGCTTGCCCCAGTGCTAGATGAGGAGACCCCTCTCGGCATTTCTTTCTCTCGCCGCTTCGATGTGAGATGCGTGTGGAGACCACAAGAGTCATTCATATTCTTCCGTCGCTACTTCGATACCATTACCGCCGCAGAGGTATGTTCAACTTTAGAGTTTATTTAAGCTTCGCTTTTCATTGTGTTTTCAATAACAGTAGATAACAAACTGCATTTCATTTGCAGATCACCTGGCAGCCTTGGGCTCCATTACCAGCTGCGGTTCGGGAGCGGTATGCCGGTGCTGAGGAGACTGCCCGATTTAGGATCTTGCTGAAGGGCCCGGTCTGTCGGGCTTGGTATCTGGGTGAGCGCTTCCTGCGTCAGACCTTAGGTTTATCGGAGCAGATAGTCCCACTTCTCCCTCCCATCGACATGAGGTAGACAGAGAGATACCCCCCATATGAGATGGCCAATTACACGATCGGATGGGAAGCGGAGGGCTTTAGAGGCGAGGGCGACTATGCAGAGTACGTCCAGACCTACATCATGCGGCCTCTGAGCAGTGGTCGCCAAGCTGAGAGAGAGAGAGGCCTATGGCGCCAACAGCTGGAGCGGGAGCAGGGACGGGAGCACCGAGGATGGCTCGGGCCCGTGGCAAGAGTGGGCCGCGGAGAGGGTAAGGAGCTTGGTGGCCAACGTTGCCCACGACGATGACATGCAGAGGGTAGGGTCGGGAGACTTATCAGATCCCCTTCGCTTCCCCTCTGGCTGATCACGAGCTAGTTGGTTTCTACGACTTGCCACCGGTATGTACTACTGTGTTTTGTCTTCTGCACAGTCATTTCATTTCATTTCGATATTCCGCAGAATACTGATACTTCTAACACTTTTGTAGGCTTCCTCCGAGTACACTCGCCAGTCCCTGGAGTTGACCGCCTCTGTGATGAGGATGCTCCAGTGGAGCCTCGATCTACTGACCATCTAGGGCATTCCGATAAGTTCCTTCAACCGCAGTGTCAAACTTTACACAATCTGATGCATCGCACTATCAACACAGCACTTGATACACAGCCCTCACGGCATTCGATATACTGTAACCCGCAGACTGTTCACAGCATTACTCACGGCATTCATACACTACACTCAATCACTGCATTCGGTATTCGTACACCGCTCACAGCATTCATACTCTGTACCCATACACTGTATTCTGTACTGATACACTGCTCACAGTATTCATATTCTGCTTTGAGTAGCATACTGATGCGTTTGCCATTTGTTCCTTTCAGGCCCCATTCCAGATTTCGGCTGTAGGAGGTGCTCCAGCTGGACCTTCTGTTCCTGCTCGAGGGAGAGGGAGAGGTGGCACAGTATATCCCCGCACCAAAGCGGGGCGCACTCATGTTAGGAGCAACTCTCGAGCACTAGTTCTCAATGATGATGAGTCTGAGGTGGAGGCGGAGGCAAAGTCGTCCGAGGAGGAGACTAGCGACGACTCGGACTCGGATGACGGTGCTGATGACGATGCTCCTGGACCTTCACCCAGGAAGAGGACAAGGACAGACCCTCAGGCCTAAGACCACTTGACGCTGATCCAGATTTTTACTGCTTTTCTTCTTTTTGTTTTACTTTTCTTTTTGCTGGTAGCTTGAGTACCTTGTACTGCCGCAGGCAGGTTTTGTTTTCTTCAAAACTATGTACTTGAAAAGATGATGAAATGAAACAAGCTTTTTGTTTGAAAGGGAAAGTGTTACATTTGCACATCACATACATTGCATCGCATTGCATCACGTTACACAACAATGTAAGTGAGATTGATCTTTTGTTTGAAAATTGGAACACTTGCATCATAATAGCCAGATAATGAACCACCCAATGACAAAACAACTTATACAACCCACTGCTCATTCTGAACACACAACCCATAACACAGCGCTTTGGTTTACCCGGCACACAGCTCATTCCGAACACTGCTCGTTTTGAACTCATAGCCCATAACACAGTATCATGTTCATTTGCGTACGGCGGATCTGTAATAAACAGTCCAACCTGAAAAGATGGAATACAAAGGTAGAATCGGTAGAAATTGAAACACACTCGGATGCTCCAAATGTGGCAGAACAAACGTGGAGAATGGCACAGCACCCTAAGCACAAAACGATTTTTTTTTTTTTAAATGAGAAACGAGTTCTCAACCGTGTATTAAGTCTACAAGTGAACACAGCGTACTACGACTCAACAAAAGGTACACGATCTAAACACAACGAGTAACACTCGAAAAGACTCAAGACAAGAATCGAGATAAACAAAACAAAAGAGACGACACTCAGATGTATTACGAAGACGACAGACCTCTCAGATTGCAAGGAGCCAATTTCTCCGGGTATTATTTTCACCCTTTCTCATTTGCGATTCTCACATCACTCGGCCCTCAAGCTCTGTTTTTCTGAAAAAAAAAAAGCCCTTTTCCTCACTTTTTCTCTCATCGCACATCTCCCATTTTTTATCCCTCTCCTGGGTGGTTGATGGATAAACAGAAAGTTGTGGGTTCAAGCCCAACACTGTTAGCTTGCAGCTATTTCTTCTGGTGGTGTCTAGCCGATGCCTCAGATGAGGGAGTGGAGTATCTTGACCTGTTCCAATTCGTGCTTCGCACTTGGTTTGATACCTCGTTGTTCGGAGGGTGAGAGAGCTTTCAGCCATTTACAGACAGCTCCAGTCGTGCCCTCTTCTGGCAAGTATGCTGGCGATGGAGGAAAGATAGGAAGCCTGACTCAACTGTGCCCTTAGTTCATCATTTTGACCAATTTTTTTTTTTTTTTTGGTTTTCTACTAAAACAATTTTGACCAAAATGAGAGTTAGATTAACATGCTTGTTCGATTTTCTGATTCAAAATCATGCAAGTCAGGCTATGAGCACTGAAAATTTTCCTTTTTTGGTCCAAGAAATGGTTCAGTTTTGAAAAAGATGGAATAATTTTCGAGGAAATTAGTCAACCTTAGTAAAAATTCTCAAAAATCGTTTTGGCAAACAGCCCGTGCTCAACGAGCACGGAACCTATTCTCGAGATGTGCAACCTCGGATCCGAAAGAAAATTGCCCCTTACTTGAAGAGAGCTACATGGCAACAGAAAGTTGCCCCTTGTTTGAATGGCGACTCATGGCAATGGAAAGTTGCCCCTTGTCTGGATAACGCCGCAGCATACTGTGAACAGTTCTCATTAGTGATGATCGCAACCGGACTCTCGGATATAGAGAAGACGAAGATGGTCAAAACCAATATATGGACACAGTCACTTTGAAAGTGTTGGTGGCTGGACTTCAGGATGAAGTTGCCTACGTGTCCCAAACATGGGAATCAAGCTTTACATAGTTCCGGTTGTCACAACTGAACTATCGAATTCAGAGAAGGCAAGGATGATCAAAACCATTACATGAACACACTTGATTTGAAAGTGTTTGTGGCTAGACTTCAGGATGAAGTTGCCTACGTATCCCAAACATAGGAATCAAGCCTTATGTAGTTCAGGTTAAGGTACACTCGTGTATTAACCCTCACTTTTTTACGCTCTAACTTTTGCCAAGGCCGCCCTTCTTGGTTTTCAACCTTGCGAGCTTTGTTTTTCTTTTCATTTCAATTCTTTTTTTTTTTTTGTATCTTTTCATTCCTTTTTCTTTTTTCATCTTTTCTCTTCTCTTTTTTTTTTTTGCATTTTTTTTTCTCTTCTTTTTTTTTTTTTTGTATTTTTCTCTTGCTCTAACTTTTGCCTGGGTCGCCCTTCCGAGTTTTCGGCCCAGCAAGCCTCTCAAACGGTAAAAGCATAACAAGTCCATGCCAAATGGTTTTAGGGTTTTGAAGCCATCCGTATCTAGGAGAGTGGCTATTGTATTAATTTACAGAAGGACCCATCTTCGGCTCTTCGAGCATATCAGATATTTTTGCCCCTAGTTTGAGGAGCGCTTCTGATTTAGCTTTGCAAGCTTCTTCTGATGAGGTCTGATCTTCTTGATCTGACTTTGGTGCCTCTTGTTCGAGGGCTACTTCGAATCTGGCCATACAGGCCTTACATCGCGGTTGATCGTTGAACAGTCTGAACCCAAGGTCGAAGGTTTGAAAGCAAGGGCTCAAGTCTTGAGGTTGAGAGCGATCCTAAGCTACACAATCTGGATCAAGCCAGGGTCCTTCTCAGTACTCATGTTAACAAACATGATTTCATTCATTAAGGGCTTAGCATGCCTTTCTTTCTCTCAGTTGATCAAATTTTTGCAAAACCCAAGGAATTCCTCCCTCTTCTTTTTCACCGTAGTGTTCAAAAAGTTTTGAAAAACTTAGGTCAATGTAATGATTTTGGGGTGCAAAAGAGTAAGTGAGATGCTCCACCGTTTCATTCAAATCCTTTGGCACAACTAGCTCAAAGTAGCAGTAAGCATGGAATCATGATAGCCGTAGCTGTTTTATTCTGATTTCCTGGTTGCAATTGGCTCCACAGCATAGACAGACTCGAAAGAAAGCAAAAGGATAATTACAAAACAAAACGGTGTTCAAGGCAACAACCCCGGAATCACTTGACATTCTATACAATGGGACTGACTCGGTACAACAAGATAGACCCTTAAGCAAAAAGACTGACTCAAGACAATGAAACAGGTTCAAAACAAAACCAAAGAACTGACTCAACACCCAAGCCAGAAATTACAAAAAACCGCATTCGCAAATGCTCAAAACAGTGCATGCCAGACGCCACATCTAAAATACATTGAGCGCCGCCCGCAGGTGGTCCAACCCCTGATCACATACTTGTAGTATCCTCGAAGTCCAACAGCTCAGTGGTAACAGACTTTGCTGAGGTAGGTGGGAGGATGACCTTATTGTCGATCAAGTCCTGTACTTCATGGCGAAGACGGAAGCAATTGTTGGTGGGGTGACCGGTTTGCTGATGGTACGCGCAGTACTAAGTAGCATCATGGCCTGCTAGAAGATAACTAGGGAGAGGCCTAGGCTCGAGGGGCTTAAGATACCCCTTTTTAGCCAAGATTTGAAGTGCCTTAGATGGAGGCATGTAGAGAGCGTGAAAGAGTCTGCACCCTCAGGGTAGATACTTCGAAGTCTGTGGATTCTTGCTAGACGCACTAGCGAAAGGGTCGGCAGGCACTGCCTTGGCTTTCTGATCTCTTCTATGTGCAGGGTTATAAGTGGAGGGAACTGTTTTGGCATGACAGGGCCTATCCTAATTTTCCATCTGGCGGGAACTCCCCACGATTGGAGTGGGGAAAGCATCATCCACAGTCTTAGCCACGACTGCGAGTCCTTGCTGTTTATTAAACCCCTTGGCTTTCAAAGCCTCGACTGCCCACAACAGTTGTTCAACGGGATCAGCATCTATTCCCACTTTGTTCTTACCTATAGCCTCAGTCAGATTGAGGGTTTGGGTTGCTATATCAGAGCGAAACCCAGTTGTTGTTGACATGTCATTGCTATAGCTCAAGGCAACCTCAGGTTGGCTGAGCTCGATCACAATCCGTCCCAGTAGTAGGGGCTCCTGCGGTACAAAATTCCCGGCATACGATGTAGTTGGTGGTGAAGCCAACATTCCATAGGCGAGATCAGCCACAGACCTCTGGAGGTCGCCAATCATTCCCATCAACTCGAACGTAGTGGGCACATGAGCTTGATACAACTGGGGTGTCCAGATCGGGTGCGCAACAGGCGACCTAGGCGGATGCGATATATCAACATTGGTCTCATCCTGCAAGATGATCCCTTGGTCTAATGCGGCTGCCATAACCACAATTTCTTCTGAACTTTGCATCATCATAAGTCCGTTGAACTAAACGGTGACTGTCGGATCAGATGTCTGTCTTGCTTCAGTGAAAGAGAATACCGGCTATTCTGTACTGAATCTCTGAACTGAAAGAGAAAACACATAGCATTTCAGCCCAATCAGAACAAACACAAGCATAGCTGAATAACTGTACTCTACTACTGATCACTGTTCCATAAAATCACTACCCCAAAACTGAGTCTGATACCCGCAGATATAACTAATTCCCCAAAACACTGATACTGATGCCCTTAGGCCTGACACTCAGACTTGCAAACTGGAATATGTGTTCCCTGTAGAGATACACTCTAAAAGCACATAGCAAGTAAAAAAAAAGAGTCCAAAACACCCCTATGTTAGGATAGAGTTTCCCTGTCCTATTTTGTCAGGAGCTAGGGTTTCACTACGCATGCAGCGGTTTCAAACAACCTATAATCAGGTAGCAACCTGTCATAACTTGGAATGGTCACTATGGATTCCGAACATGCCTAGGTCGAATGGACAAAAAGGGTGCCCCGGCAACAACTGGGGTTTGTGTTCCCATCGTGGCAGAGCCCGTAACCGGTCAGCCTTATGGCACGCTTAACAAAGCAAGCCTCCAGCAAACCGTTCAGGAATAGAAGACGGCAAACACGGTGTCCTAGGCGCACCAATGCACATGCAATGCAAAGAAACACATAAGTGTAATCAAAACAGGATATCATGCGTTCGAGTCAAGTTCTCTAAACTTCCCCAGCAGAGTCGCCTTAAACTGTAGACACGCCCTCGTGGGCCTCTCTCTACAGTTCGGACTTAATTTATGTCAGTTCTTAATTTGATCTCGCAATGTGCAATGCAAGACTGATAAATCACCAAAGAGTCCGAACCCGAAAAATCGTTTTGGAAAATAGATTTTTAGAAAGAAGTGTCAAACATGGACTGCTTTGCCAGATACAGAGTCGCCACCTAAATATTTTATTTTGGGGGAACTTAGGAAACCCTGACTCGTTGCCTAAGGCCACCTATTCATCATCACCAAAGTTGCCTCGGCTCGGGAACTTGGGTACGATTGGGAAAGGTCAGCTATGAGCACCCCCTCTCGCCCGATCAAAAATCGGCCTCTACTGACCATGATATCTAGTTTTTGAAAACACATGTGTTCTTATTCCAGTTAATTAGCTAGAATTTCTATGTGACGCGCACAGCAAAACAAGTATAGACTAGGTCGCCTAATTTGGAACAAAGCATTGCATATCCGCTTGTTTGAAAACGGTTTGAGGTTTGCTACTCGCAAGTAGGCTAAAACAAGGATTTCAATGAATTATTCCAATTCAAGCAATCCAACCTTCACCCACAAGCATTCAGGCAGTTATATCAACTAAGCAGTTAGCCTCATGGAAAGCATGCTTTCATGTTAACACTTACATACATGCAAGATGTTAAAGCAAAAGAAAACACTTACAGTGTACTCTAAGCCAAAACAAGAACATGTTAGTAATCATGCATGATTCTAGTTCATGTTAAGATGGCTAATGCATCGCAAACAAAATGCAACTAGAATAGGCTCGGCTAATCTAAGATGACATATGAGATGCTACAGATAACATGTATTCAAGTTAGATTTGAAATACTATGCAATTAGTATGATGCACCGAGCCCGGTGCATGCAATACAGATGAATGAATGCACGCATGCATAGCATAAGGATGTTAATTGAAATATGCCCTACTACTAACCATCAAAAGCAGGTAAGTAAAAGGGAGAAAAACGTGGGGTGAGAAGACATTCACACACACACGCACACTTATTACAAATTTGCCCTCGCTCGGAGGGTCTGAAACAATAATACAATTTAATCAACTAACAAGCTAATTAAATAGTTGCAAACCAATTAACTAGTTAGCAAATTAACTAAGCTAATAAAGCAATAAAACAGCCTCGGGAAGAGGGTCCAATGCATGCATACTCGACTCCGCTAGGAAATCCTCCACCATGCACAAGCTGCCTCTGTTTTCACTGTTTTATGCCTCTGAAAATTGCACAAGTCCCAAGGAGCACTCTCTGAACACTGTGGGGTGCCACCGGCCATGAGGGAACACCACCGGTCATGGTAAAATGATCATCGACCACAAATGAAGCTATCGGCCCTACATTGTTGGTCGATCGGCACTCAATCTGGTCCGTCGGTCATCCATTCATGCAGAACCCTATTTGACAACAGCAGAGAGCAGACAAGACATGGCAATGCATTTTCAAGCAAATATTTGCACCAACACCCTCCTTATCATGTCCACGACTCAAAGGAGGATGGTCCTCGACCCTCGGGCCACCAATCGCGCATTTCAATGCGTGATGGCCAAAGAGGCCAAGTGTGCCATTTTCAATGTCAAATGAAATGCATACAAAACAAACAAGAGGCCCAACCTCCACTACAACAAAAAACAGAATTGGCGACCAAAATATGAAATTTAGTCGCTGAAAGTGAGGGAAATGGCGACTAAATTGGAATTTGTCGCCGAAAAGTAGATTTTTAGCGACTAAAAGAGTTTAGTCGCCGAACAACAGGTTTTTAGTGACTGAAAGGAAGTTTTGTCGCCTAATATAGGGTTTTCAGCGACTAAAGTTTGTTTAGTAGCCAAAAGTCACGGTTTTTAGCGACTAAAATAATTTACTAGCGAAAAGGTATGGTTTTGGCGACTAAAAACAGGTTTTGTCGCTGATTATAGCAGTTTTGCCGACTAAAAACAATTTAGTCGCTGAAAGTGGGGGTTTTGCAGACCAAAATCCATTTTAGTCGCCCAAAGTAGGGTTTTTGGCGACGAAATTTCAGTTTAGTCGCCAAAACTGCTGCTTTTTAATTCAGAACCTGTTTTTTTAGCGACAAATAAATAATTAGTAGCCCAAAATAATACAATTAGCGACTAAATAATGGTTTTAGTCGCCAAAAGTTGACTAATTTTTTTTTTAGTAAATAATTTATTTTTTGACATAAATTATTTGAATTAAAAAAATTATATTTATAAATATTATTTTCTATTAATTGCGGTTAATATACTATATAAATAATATATATTGCACTATTACGCATGTGAGGTTGGGGTGGTCTAGTGGGGAACGCGTGTGGGTGAAGGCACAGTGGGGAGCATGGCTTGGACGTCCCAGGTTCGAACCTTGGGAGCAGCCAAGGCAACATTTTTTTTTTTTTTTTCTGGAAATAGTTTTGGCGACCAACGACTTTAGTCGCCGAAAGGTTTAAATAATAATAAAAAAAATACTATTGGCGACTAAAAGTTTAGTCGCCAAAGGTCGAATTTCCAAAAATTATATTGCATTTGGCAACAATTTTTTTCGTCGCTGAAGACCTGTACATTGCCGACTAAGAAGTTTTTAGTCGCTAAAGGTATTGGCGACCGTCCATTGGCGACAACAGTGGCGACTAAAAGTTTTTGTCGCGGAAAGTGGAAATTCGACCTTTGGCGACTAAAAAACGACTTTTGGCGACTAAAATTTTAGTCGCCAAAGGTGTATTTTCTTGTAGTGCTCTATCATGGTGATTCAAGAGGCAAGGCATGCATGCCAAATGCAACCTAAGCATGTGAGCTAAGTATGCAATATGAGCATGAGGGCAAGTAATGTGAAGGTGCAAGCATGTAACAAGTATGCAAGCTAACAAGCATGCAAAGTGTAATGTCAACATACAAGCATGCAAGACATATAACATGTTAAGCAATCAAAACAAAAGGAAATGCATGCCAAATGCAAAATGATTCAAGCATGCAACAACACGCGCGAGGCCGAGCATGCAACAACACGCAAGGCGAGCATGCAACAACATGCAAAGGATGGTCTTAAACTAATTTGGGCAGCTCTCAACTAGGCCCAAAACAGTGGCCAAAGTGCTCAAGAATGAGGGACAAATGCACATGCAAACATGCATGCAAATGGACCAACACTTAAGCATAAAGAGGGGACTTTAATCACACTTAAAAGGGACAAACATGGGCATATGGCAAGCATACTAAGCCCTGGAAATTATGTTAAGGATGGTGCCAAACAAACTAAACAAGACAAACAAGGCATGCAACTATGTCCAAAACTCAAGGCAAGCCAAGGGGCTTAAACCATGGCTATAGGAAGCAAGTCCCAAATGGCCATGAGGACTCAAAACCACCCCAAGGCAGACCGAAACAAGGTCAAAGGCACACCTAGATGGCATCTAAATGGCCTAAGTCTAAAGGCATGCAAAAGGGTCCAAACATGGAGCATGAAACACCAACCTTTTAAAGCATTAAAGGAGCATCAAATGCAAGCATACAAGCATACCACAAGGACTGAAATGATGCTATAAGTGGTGCCAAACCACTGAAACAAGCCAAGTAATGTATCCTCAACACTCACACACCCAAGGCTAACAAGCCAAAATGCAAGGTGGCTATACAAAGCATGCCATGGATGGCCAAAATGACCAAAATCAGACCTCAAGTACATCAAAACATGCACAAAAGCTTCACAAAGCTAAGCCAAAATCATACTAGAAACAAGGCTCAAAGCACAAAGCATGTTAAGGCAATTTCATGGCATTACAAGACAAGTATGCTAAGCATGAATGGAGTGTCTAAACCAACTTAAAATAGTGCTATATCATGACAAAATAAGCACAAATACTAGCTAAGACATTGCCAACATGAACTCAACAATGGTGCTCACACATGAGGCTAAATATGACAAGTTTGAAGACAATAAGGAGAGGGGATGGCCCTCTCCTTCTTAGGACCTTAAAGCACCATCCCCACCACTGAAATCCTTCTGGATTTCAGTGGTGAGGAGGCCAAGACAAGGTGGTCCCGGAGCTCACCAAAAATAGCACAAAATGTGGGCCAAACAAGGCCTAAGAGGGGTCAAACAACCCCAAACACCAAAGCAGCCTTAAACAACTATTTTAAGCACTTAAAATTAGAACTTTTATATGTTATAAGTTAAGCTTAAAACATATGCAAGGATGGCCAAAAGCCTATGCAAAAATGGGGTATTTAAAGGGAAAGTTCTTACCCTTGTAGACCTCTTCAAGAACAATGCTCCAGCAGCCTTCCTTAGGTCTAAACTAGCTCAAAACCTTCAAGAATAACCTTTTGGGTGCTTAGCAACCAAGATAAGGTGTAGAACTAGGTGTCCTAGTGCAAAACTACGAACAAAACCCCTTTAAACACACATAAATAGCAAAAGAGAGGGAGAAATAGAGATAGATAGATACACTATTTCTAACCCTAATCCAGAGCTATAGAACTCAACCTTCTAACCCTTGAGGAGGGAGGAGAAGGCCTCCCTTTATAGAGATTCACTCTTGCAAAGCTTACAAAACAAGCTAAGCAAGAGTGAAATCCGTCCATACACTATATGGAAGGGGTGCAAAGTGGGTGCCAGCTAGCACAGCTGGCACAAAATATCTGCCAAAAGCAGACGCACAGTGATCGGCCAGCCAAAAATGACAGATTGACCAAATAAAATGTCGACCGACCACAAAGAGTGCCGACCAACCAAACATTTGGCCAATGGCAACAAAACAATGGCCAGTGGCCTCAAGCCATGGCCGGTGAGGTGTGGGGATGGCTAGCAAGCCATTCCCTACCCCTCAAAAGCAAAACACAAGTGTTTGGTGCAAAACCAAACACAAAACAGTTGAGTCGAGAGGTCTTGAGGCAAGGTGTGTGGCCGAGACCTCCGAGAACTCAGGACAAACACGAACATGGATAATCACCGAGTGTTCAAACGGTGACGTCCAAGTCTTGAGGACGGTCAAAAATGGGGTGTCTACACCGCCGAACAAATTGGCGATCTACAAGGTCGTCCATATAATTCTTCAAAGGGCGCCATACCAATGCTAGCTTGAAAGCTATTGTTATAGGCGAATTCAATTAGGGGGTAGGTGTCGTTCCCAACTTCCTTGAAAATCCATTGCGCAAGCTCTCAATATATCTTCGAGTGTCTGGATGGTGCATTCAGATTGTCCATCTGTTTGTGGGTGAAAGGCGGTGCTAAAACACAACTCCGTACCAAGAGCTTCCTGCAGGCTTCACCAAAATCGAAAGGTGAACCGTGGATCACGATCTGACACAATAGGCACTGGAATTCCATGTAGCCGAATGATCTCCCCGATGTAAAGCCTATATATAGACTCTAAAGTGTCAGTCATCTTATAGGGTAAGAAATGTGCTGACTTGTTAAGGCGATCCACTATTACCCATATAGCATCGGGTCCTTTAGGTGACTTAGGCAACCTTGTCACAAAATCCATCGTCATAAACTCCCAGTTCCATTCGGCTATTGATAGAGGTTGCAACATTCCCCCTGGTTTCTGATGTTCCGCTTTCACTTGTTGGCATGTCAGACATTTCGTTACAAATTTAGCCACTTCCTTCTTCATTCCATTCCACCAATACTCTCTCTTCAAATCTTGGTACATTTTAGTCCCTCTTGGATGTACTGCAAATGCAGAATGATGACATTCCTTAAGTACCTTTTCTCTAAGTAGCTCGTCACTTGGTATAAACAATCTACCTTGGTATCTTAAACTCCCATCAGGGTGAATTACCCAATTGAGCATGGGTTCTCCTGATTCCAGACGTCCCTTGATATAGGTTATCTCTTGATCGTGCTTCTGGGCCTCCATGATCTCATTCATCAACTTAGGCATCACCTTCTATTCACTAAGATATGCTTTTGTATCTTGAGATTCTATTTGGATCCTGAATTCATTGAGTGTCTTAACCATATCCCATTCTTTGACGGAGATCTTAGCCACCATCCCTCTGCTCTTGCGACTGAGAGCATCTGCTACTACATTGGCTTTACCGGGATGATACGAGAGAGTGAACTGGAAATCCTCAAGATACTCCATCCATCGTCTCTGTCTCAAGTTGAGGTCCTTCTGTGTAAATAGATGCTTCAAACTCTTGTGATCTGTGAAAGTCTCAAATTGTTCCCTATACAGGTAATGTCGCCATTGCTTTAGGGAAAAAACTACGACCGCTAACTCCAAGTCATGTGTTGGGTAGTTATGCTCATGAGGTTTCAACTGCCTGGATCCAAACGCGACTACCTTTCCATTTTGCATGAGCACGCACCCTAACCCTTCTTTAGACGCATTGCAATACACAATATACCCCACTTCTCGTTCTGGGATGGTCAAAATCAGCGCACTAGTTAACCTCTTCTTTAGCTCTTGGAAGGATTTTTTGCAAGCTTCGTCCCACTCATACTTTACTCCTTTTTGCATCAAACGAGTCATTGGTTTAGCTAGTTTGGAGAAATCTTGGATGAACCTTCGGTAATAACTGGCCAATCCCAAGAAACTGCGGATTTCTGACACGGTCTTCGATTGTCTCCAATCTAATACTGCCTCCACCTTGGTTGGATCCACCACAATCCCATTCTCCGACACTACATGCCCTAAGAATATTACTTCATTCAACCAGAACTCACATTCGCTTGCCTTGGCATATAACCGATTATCCCTAAGAACTTGAAGGACAGTCCTTAAATATTGCTCATGCTCTTCTTCAAACCTTGAATATACCAAGATGTTATCAATGAACACTACTACTAACTGGTCGAGGTATGATCTAAAGATCTTATTCATTAGGCTCATGAATATTGCCGGTACATTGGTTAGTCCGAAGGGCATTACTACAAACTCATAATGGCCATATCTAGTACGAAAGGCAGTTTTTGGTATATCCTCCTCCTTGACTCGTAGTTGATGGTAACCTGACCTGAGATCGATCTTTGAATAGCACCTTGAGCCTCTAAGTTGATCAAAAAGGTCATCAATCCTTGAGAGTGGGTATCGGTTTTTAATCGTGACTCGATTGAGTTAACGATAATCAATGCATAGCCTCAATGACCCATCCTTCTTTTTAGAAAGCAACACGGGTGCTCTCCATGGCGAAGAACTTGGCCTAATGAATCATCTCTCGAGCAATTCCTGTAGTTGTGTTTTCAATTCTCGTAGTTCTGCTGGTGCCATACGATACGGGGCCATGGATATTGGGGTAGTTCCAGGTTGTAGCTCGATGCCCAAGTCTACTTCCCGGGTTGGTGGTAATCCCAGTAACTCCATAGGAAATACATCTGCATATTCACATACTATGCGCAGAAGTTCTAATTCTCCTTGGCCCTTCTCATTTAAAATCAGACTTGCTATCCTACCCGCAATTTGATCGCACCACTGCGTCCTATGATTTGTTGAAGCCATGGGGTCTTGTCTATCCCCCTTAAACTGGAAATGAGTTCCATCTTGCGTGTGAGCTACCACTTTCCTCTGATGACAGTTGATCACAGCTCGGTGGGCAGACAACCAGTCCATGCCCAAAATGATATCGAAGTCCGACATTTCCATAACACGAAGGTTGCACGTTAAGTGTAGGTTCGACATTCCTATCTTACAGTCCTTACAGATCAATCCTATCCGAACGCATCCTTCCATAGGTGACATTACATTTAAGGCAGTTTCTAAAGGTTCACATGTAAGTTCTAATGACTTAGCACAAGCAGAGGATATAAAAGAATGTGATGCACCAGTATCAAATAAAACATGCACCCAAGAATTGTATAGCACTAAATTACCCTCAATTACAGACGGGTCTGCTTCTTCATCTTGCAAGGCAAAGATTCTGCCGGTTACCTTCTGGTTGCCACTGGTCTTGTCGTTCTGAGTTCCCCCGCTCTTCTGGTGCTGCTGCCCGGTCGATCCTGTCTTGTTCATCCATGGCTTCTGCCCACCTAATGCCTGGGCATTGCTCCGGAACCTCCTCCTTGGTACCCAGATGGAGGGAGTTGGGGGCATTCGCTCTTCTTGTGCCCTAATTATTGGCAATGGAAGCACTGGATTTGTCCCGTCGGCCTTTGTTGGTAGCCTCCTTTCTGGATCTGTTGCTGCGGTTGCTGTCGTGGTTGTGGTCTGGAGTAGGGCTTTGGGCTCATGTTTCCTTTTTGGTTCCTCTGAGGTCCAATAGACGTCTGACCCCCCCTCCTCTTGTTCCAAGCCTTTCTAGCGTCGGTTACTTCCCTTTCAGACTCTAACGCTGTTTCCAACACCTCAGCATATGAGGGGAGTCGTTGCAGAAGAACTCTTTCCCTGATTGTAAGATCCAACCCCCACTCGAACATCCTTTCTTTCTCTTCATCATTTGCTACATATCTAGTTGCGTAATGGGCTAACTCTTCAAATTTTGCAACATAATGGGTCACGGTCATATTTCCTTGTTCCAGGTTTTGGAATTCCTTGACTCATTCTCGGTGGACCGTACTTGGGAAATATTTATTTAGGAACAGTTCCCTGAACTGGTTCCATGATAGGCTCGCCACGTCACGAGTGTTCTTGATTAACTCCCACTAGTGGTCAGCCTCCCCATCAAGCTCGAATACTTCCAAAGCTATTCTATCAGCGGCCTCGGTTATGCCCATGGTGTTTAGCATTTTCTCTATCTGCCGAAGATAATTTTCAGCTACCTTTGGGTCCGATACACCTGTGAACTTTGGGGGCCTCTGCTTTCGAAACTCAGAAAAGAGTCGAGTCCTCTCATTCTGCCGATTGTTCCTTACTTGCCCTAATTCCTCCAAAATTTGATGTCCTAGATTATTGGGAATGTCAGCCCTTGTGGGAATGGGTCTGTGTTGGTTTCTAGGGCGGTTTTGTGCATTGTTGCTAGTTTCAGTATAGCCATTAGCTCACGTGTCCACCATTCTGTTCATGGCACGTGGTGAGTTGGTTTCCAGTTTTAGATAATCTTACTACTTATATTTGAAATGAAGGTTCAGTTTCCTTAGGGTGTACTAAAACAAGTAACAGTCAACAACATAGATCAACAAATCATTCATATCTTACAATAGGCATCATTACAAAAGGGCTCCTAAATCGGAGTTACATTCAAAGGGCATCTATGCATTACAAAGTTTAGGCTATCTTATTCTAAGGATCCCTATCAGCGGATCTTACAAAAGTCTAGTTTTACTATTCCTCAAACTAGTTCTCATTTCCTGACCAATCAAAGTCTTTTTCTGGGTCTTCATCAGCAGAGTCAGTGGCTTGGTCTGAAAAACGGGGGGTGTACGTTGGTGAGGGGGAATTGTGTTCAGATGACACCTCTATAGGGTAGGTTGGGGTTGCTCCTTGCTGTTCTGGTGGCTACTCCATATTCATTGGTTGATTGTTGCCTAGCCCCTGATAATAGGATGCGTAGCTTACAGCCTGAGTTGGTGGTCAGTGGTATGCTATGGTGGTCAAAGCTCGGTGTATCAAGGAGTCCATCCTCTGATCATCTTGCTCCGTTCGGAAAGCCTTCTTCGCTACCCGGCTCAAAAATTGTAGGTGACGCCGCACCAGGGACCTCTTCTGCTCCCTCGTATAGCGGGAGTGCTCCGTTTCCACCTAACGTATCTCGGTTCTCATCATTTCCTCGGCGGCACTTGTACAGCGTCGGCGGCTAAAGCAGGGGCTAACAGACATGGCCCTCTTTCCTTGCATACGGAAAGTACCCCATGAGTCAAGACTAATGCCGCGTCCTGGATAATCTCTTGCTGACATCCTAAGGTGGAAAAAAATTTTATTTCTTAGTCTTCTTTAAATATAATAGTGTGATAGAGAGGTAAGGGCTTCTAGAGTTACATATTGGGTTGCGCAGGTTAAGGGTTGAACTTAGGCTCTGATACCAAGTTGTGACGCCCCGATTCTACACTACTGGTTGTAGTCAATGAAGAATCACGAATGAGTCCTGTGGTCAATAACCAAGTAAGATCCCAGCTCATCGGAGGAGTCAAATTAGCCTCCCTTCTAAGTCCGGCTTTCTTAGGCAGCGCACTACCCTTTTGACAGATCTTAAAAGGCATTGACACAAGGTCTCACAAGCAACGATAAGGTTCATACATATACGTAGAATATAAATACATAACAACCACGAGGATCCTTAATTCAAAAGCTTGTTCCATTACATTACATCCCAAGAAAATTTAAATCTTCACATGAGTCTTACAAAACATCAAAGGAAATTTCTAACTTTACTAAGATAGCCAAAAGTCTTCGAAGGTTTCAGGCTCTTCGTCTCCAGCTATAAGTTCCTCTTCGTCACCTGGCATGATATGCCGTGAGCTTTGAATGCCTAGTAAACACACACACACCCCGTCTTTTTTTCCAGTCCAATACACAGTCTCAAATATAACATCAAGTAGTAAAGCATGATACTCAAAATAAATAAACAAAGAGTTACAAGTTAGATGTTAGTAAACTAGAAATCCCCCAAAGAGATTTCATCCTCCCAACCACAAGAATCGGATTCGGATTATTCGGTATGCCCCTCTTTTGCTGCTTTGTTGCAGAACTAACCTCGGATGACTACCAACGGTTATATACCACGTAGCGCCAACCACAGGGCCTCAAAAGAGATGGTAATAATGGGCCTTGCCCAAATCCCTCCTCACACCAAACCACCTAGGGTCCGAATACAACCGCTCCGTT
This sequence comes from Camellia lanceoleosa, assembly GCA_025200525.1. Taxonomy (NCBI): domain Eukaryota; kingdom Viridiplantae; phylum Streptophyta; class Magnoliopsida; order Ericales; family Theaceae; genus Camellia; species Camellia lanceoleosa. The sequence goes on along the minus strand of CM045761.1, from coordinate 53,407,604 downwards.
CAAGGGTTCCAAGTAGGGAACGCATCCCAACAATCCACACATCACACATTATCATCATTACTCAAGTGATCGAAAATCCAATACCATCCCAATTAAGTTTCCCGTTGAGTTAAATGTTTTAAAACAAGGTTAAACCAATCTTAACAAGATAATAATATCCACATAAGCATGCATCATTAAGATGAAGGAGAATAAAAACATAACCATAATATGTACAACATCATGCCAAGATATGATCATACCCTGATAAACATTTTCATGAACACAAGAGCATAAAACACCTATGCATAACAAGATTTCCATATTCGATATCACATAAGGATTAGAATAGAAGGGCTATTTTAGAATTTTTACTGGACTCGGCCTTCCTATGGTTCGTAGAGAATCTAATCTAGTTTCCAGAACATATTTCGGAAATGGGATACCTTTTCTAGATTTTAAGTTATTTAGAAAATACTCCAGCGCTGTCCAGAATTGTCGATCGTTACGAAAATTTGATTTTCTTGCAAACCGCTCACTGTTTTTCCATGAAACTAATTTTAGTTGAAAGCCAACTCCTTAAGGAAGATTTTGACATAAAATAGAGGTCCAGAATAATTTTATACATGTTGCTAGAAGTTTTGAAAGTGGGCCGCAAAATGGATTATAAGGTACAATACCCAAAACAAGAAGTTTTATGGGAAAAGGGATCCACTAAGGAAAATTTTTTGTCTCTTTTACGATGAAAACATGCTAACTAACATATATCAATGACACATCTGAAAACAATATTTAGAACCCCTAAGAACATGTATTTGAAAAAGGAAAATGAAAGAGAATGATGTGTTGTGGCTTCTTTGCTAAGCTTTGAACAAGATGGCTCTCTTCTCCCTTCCTCTTCCTCTCAAGACTTCTCTCTTGTTCTCTTTCCTCTCCTCTAGCCGAAAGTGTTTGTGTGAGTGTGATGCTTGTGTTTGCCATGCTAGGGAGTGGTGATATTTATAGGCAAATTTGGTGTAAAATGACATAGAAGCCCACTAGTTGGAATTGAATGGACAAGCTAGGATTTACTTGGAGTTCAATGAATTAGGAGTGATTAGGGAGCTTAACCTTGGGATTAGGCAACACCTAGTTAATTCCTAGTTGAATAGTTTTTTTTTTTTTTTTTTTTTTTTTTTTTTTTTTTTTTTTTTTTTTTTTTTTGGGTTTCTAGAATACCATGATTATAAATCTTGAAAATAGGCTTCTCACTTCTCTCTAGGGTGGCCAGCCATTAGGAAGGGTGATGGGGCCTTTTTTTTTTTTTTTTAATGAATCTAGGTACTAAGAGCACATTCCTCAATGTATATATTTATATAGATCTCAATTAATTGATGGGTACTTATAGTATAAGGTACATGTACTAGTTTTGGGGAAATTTTGAATTTAAATAAAGAAGTGAGGGCTTGAAGTTAAATTCATGTATTGGAACCTTACTTAGGTAGAATTTAATTAAATTAGGCTAAGGAACCTAATCCAGCTAGGATATTCCGGTTTTGATAAAAAAATGCTAACTGACAAGATTCAAAATAATTCAAGTAACTAAGGGCTTTAAGAAAATAAATTAAACATTAGGGTTTTTAAAGAGAAAACATTTTTCAAGGGCTTCACACTAGACCTGAGAGTTGAATTTCTTGGCTCAAGCGAGCTTTCCTTCGCTTGAGCGAGCGAGCTGTATGTTTGGGACTTCTTCGCTCGAGCGAGCATTCTTGCACTCGAGCATGCTTCTGGGTTGCAGACCTGAAGCTTTGAATTGTTAGCTCGAGCGAGACTTTCTACGCTCCAGCGAGGTTTCTTTGTGTCTAGTCGCTCGAGCGATCATTCCTTTGCTCGAGCGAGTGTTGAATATATCAGTTGGCAACAGCTGTCTCATTCTTCACTTTTTGATACACTTTACATCTCAAACCTTAGATCCGGCTCCCTCTCTCTCTACATACATCTTCTCTCTAAGATTTCATCTACTTCTAGAGTGTTTCTACCCTAATCTATTTGTAAGAAAGATAGAGGGTGGTGTGGGCTTCATTTTAATCTGAAAAGTTATGGATTTGGAGCACTTTGAGTTTCACCTCTCTCCTCCTTTGAGCTCCGAAAATTAATGTAGGGATACCCTACTCCATCTTATGAGTTTTGACGTAAATTTTAGTCATTTTGATTAAGTGGTGTTGTTTGGTAATTTTGAGAAAAGTTAGGGTTTGGTTTGTAATTTATAAAAGAGAGGTTTTGTGTTTTAAAGCTCCATGTGCATATAAGGCTTTGGGAATATGAGTTTGTGAGTCAAATTGGTGAAATTTGGTCTCAGGATCAATATTTGAGAAAAAGGGAAAATGTCCTAATTAATGTGATAAATTAATTTGCATAATTAATTTGGGGAAAGTATGGAATTATGAAATTGAGTTGAAAATCATGAAATTGGAAAATTATGAGATTGAATGGTGTAGTTGGATAAATTAATCACTCACCTATAAACATGTTGGTATTTTATCTGTTTGATAAATTTATTATCTGTTTAGAGATAACTGCCTTGGGCTATCGGTGGAGGATAGTCTTGATTGTTGTAGACACTGTATGTTGATTAGGGAAAACTAAAACTAATCACATTGAATATGTCATTGAATATGACAGTTGAAATAATATATCGAATATGTGTATTGATTGATCATTGTATATGATAAGTGGTTATATACATTATATATGTATGTTGTGTGGGAGGAGATAGGGGATGTACTCCATGGTTTGGGAGGAGATAGGGGATGGACTCCATTGATAATTGAAGTATGGAAGTGTTTTAATATGAGTCGTAGTCTCATGTAGATTGTGAATAAAGGGAGTGTTCAATATGAGTTGTAGTCTCATTTAACTGTTTGGCCAAGTTCTGAGCCATGCTTTTGAATCAAAATTGGATAAGTAAAGGAAAGTGGAATGAAACATATACATATTTGTCATGAAATTGGATTGTATTGTAAGTTGGTTTACAAGTGTTAACCATTTATCAAATGCTAATGTTTTAGTCATTTCTCATAATTGGTTTAGTATATCTCTACTGGGCATTGGCTCACCTTATATGGGACATCATTTTCAGGTTCAGGTGATATGCCACCTCCAAGGACGTAGCTTGGGAGGCTTAGAGGCGGAAGAACTTTTGTTGTTATCTTTTTGTGTGTTACATATAAATTTAAGCCAAGGGCTTATTTTGTATAAAGAGTTAGAACTCTTCTTTTGTTGGACTCAAGTGTTGACTTGGAAAGTTATAAACCCATAGGGCATTTACTTTTATTGTCAACATGTAATACTTTTGTAATGAATACTCTGATGAATGGAAATATGTGTTATTCTCTTATGTCTATGCATGTCAAGAATGTGGATTTATATGTATTATTTTGAGGGCGTTACAAATTTTTTTTTTTGATAATCTCAAATATTTTCTAAATTTTTATTTGCAACAATTATGAAAAATAATTTTTAAAGGACGAAATAGTTATATCATTACCTATCAAACTAACATTAGGGTCAAACAATTGCAGGTGGAAATGTTACCCAATTATAAAATTTATGGAAATAATGTATAATTATATCAAAATTATAAAATTAATTATATTTTTCTCATTAGTCAAGAAAGTCAATCTTTTGACCTTATATATAATGGTCATTTCCATCAAATAAGTAAAAAATAATATAATATGGGTTGAGTTTAATTTGAATTTGATCCTTATATTTAGGTACATGGATCCACGATCTCATTTCGATAATTTAAATAATTAATTTTGTAAAGCTCCATGTATATATTATTCATAAAAAATTAAATAACAATAGTCATTTTATTTTATTATGTTCGTCTATTTTAAAAAATAAATAAATAGATGAATTATTTTTAAAAACACATTTGTCATTATTTTTTTAGAGATAAAATTAAAAAGTTATGATTATTAGATTGGTGCAATCTTTTTTCATGAATAATATACACAGAAAACCTTACAAAATGAAAAACTAAAATTACTGAAACGGAATCTATAACAGACCTCATGAGTTTGAACATGACCATACATGCATACAATGTTTAGTTTAGAAGCCTTGGATTCAACAAAAAAGTCATCACCAGAAGAAGCTAGCCATTGAGTGGGGATGCCATCATCTTCTTCCATCATCTAATAAAGTATGGCAACTGATCTGTTAATCGATAGTGAAGAGCCTGGGAGATCCTCGGCAAGTCCTCTGTTTGGCAATAGGTTTAGATCCATATTTGTCTGTGATTTGAAAACTAATCAAAACACAAATGATCCGATCTCAAAATAAGCTTAATCCATTAATTGATTGCATATTTGCAATTGTTAATGCACCTTTATTTTTTTTAGCTTTTAACTTAATTAGGATTCGTCATTTTTTATCCTTCTTGGCATGATCATTTTGTTATGATGATGAATGATAAATCTATGTATAACGTAATTTTTAAATTTTATTTTTATAAGCCAAACGTGAAAATAAACATTATGATAGAATAATCATTTTATATTTTATAAACCAATTAAATAAAAAAAAGGGCAGCCAATTAAAAAAAAAAAGATATTCTTTATAAATCATGTGTCGACTAGACAATCCAGTTGGGTCTCTAATGATCCAATCCGTTCATTTTGCAAGTCTCCATGTGTAGATTATACATGGGGGGAAAATATTATATTGATTCAATAAATGAAGCCATATTTTTCTTTAAAAAAAAAAAAATAAATATCCGTTTTAAAAGGAAAAATGCAACAAAATAATATAACTACAATTATTAGATCAATATGATTTTTTTTTTCCATAAATGATTGTAGAGGGTCAGAAATTAAGGTCCAAATTAGATGCAGGCCTAAGTGCTGAGGTCGCCCTTTTTAGGTGACCAAGAATGTCTAAAGGAGCATGGGCTAAAGCCCAAGGGAAGTGGGTCAACAGTAGGCTGAAGCAGGTCCAACCCGCCGAAGGTCAGAACAGACTCCCCAAAGAAAAATGCCTAAGTCAAGTTACAGAGATACTACTTGCAACGGTCAAAGTTGCTAAGGCACTTTGCCTCAGTGCCGCCATTTCTAGTATTGTCGGTTCTGCCATTTGAACTTGCTTCAGGAAGTGACCACCACAGCAACCACATTTCCGCCCAACTACATTCCACCGCAACTACGACAACCGTCGCAACTAGCTTGCAAAGGGAGGCACCCTACCAAGGTGATAGCAGCCTTTGGGAAGTTTTGCCACTACAAGTAAAGGCTGATAGCAGGCCTAGGACTAATAGCAGGTCCAATACCTCACTGGTTAGAGCTGATAGCAGGCCCAAACGTAAACCAGTATGCCGCAACAACCCCGCGAAGATGGGAGCAGGTAACCCGAGTGTAAGGGACTCCTTTTCCATTACCCAGGTCATGGACTTGCCTTAGTCACACATGTAGGACTGAAGAAGCCCCGTTGGGCTTGGTACTAAGGCACAACATGGCTGATAGCTCGGTCATGGCCTTTGCCCTAGGAAGTTGGGGAGTTTATGGTTATGTGGCAAAGGGTGTAGATGTCACTGAGGTGAACACAAACATGGCTGATAGCAGGCTATGAAGTCCCAAGAATGCATGTATTGGCCAAACTAAGCTAAGAAGGTAAGTGCAGTGGCAAGGTCTTACCACCGTAAGTGCATTTGCAGGGGTGCACCCTGAGAGGGCGAGTTGCAATGGCAAACACTCCTGTTGCAAATGCACTCGCTGAGGCGTCTATAAGGTTCATGCTGAGAAGACAAGTTGCAGCGGCAAACACTCCCGTTGCAAGTGCATTCGCTGAGGCAGTTGTGCCAAATAGATAGTACGTAGTACATGCAGAGGGACGCATGTAACCTTCAGCCTGGTAGCTCAAGGAAAAATATTTCATGTGATCCTCTGGAACACATGCCTTCCCTCCATTTGGCCACTTGGTGTCCTCTTGGTACCAAGGAAAAGCCTATAAATAGGACCCATTTCCCAGCCAAGAAGTAGAGGAATTTCTAGGATTTGTGGGAGATGTTGCCTATTTATGCACTACCATTATCTTCTCATTGAGCTATTTGCTTCACCCTTACCTAACTTTTCACTCTCCAACTCCCAGATAGTTGCAGCTGCTCATTCTCCAGCTACTTCCATCATTGTTGGACCATTAGCATAGTTTTGCCTCTCTAATCACCTTTCTAATCTTGAACCACCCTACATTTCTGGTGACTCTACTAGGGAGGCTGCTTTGTTGATGGTTCATACCCGTAGTGGCTTACATACTTCACTGAAAAAAATGGTAGAGGATAAAGTTCAATAACCCCCACGGCAGCAAGGTTCTTGTAATGGTAAAGCAGCACATGCTGAGAACCATGACCACAATGTTGTAGTTGAAGCAGTCCAGTCGCTTCAGGATACACAGAGGGAGAACCTAGCAGCTTTACAAACTCTCACCGAAGCTATCATGGCTATGGCGTTCAGGCGACCTTAGTGCCGATTTCATCAGAAGCGCCCCAGATCCAATGCCTAACTGTTCTCGAGAATCGGCTCAATCCAGTGCCTTGGCGGTACCTCAAAATAATACGATTGCTAATTCAGTACCGAGGACAACCCGACCCATTCCAAATTTCACCCACTTTGTTACTCTCACCGACGTACAAGCTATGCTCGAGCAAGCGCGTAGAAAGAAGTAACTACTGTCTTTTCCAAACCCAAATGTGAAGCCTCCATACTCTCCAGAGATATTGGCCATGTCGTATCCAATGGGGTACATGGTGTCCAAGTTTTTGAAGTTTGATAGGAAACAAGGTAATGCTGGAGAACATGTGGTGAGGTTCATTGAAACTCTCGGTGTCAATGGCAGTGACCACCCTCTACGCCTTCGGGAGTTCTCCAAATCACTTACTGAAAGGGCTTACAGTTGGTATGTGAACTTGGCTCCCAACTCGATCAAGAGTTGGGAGGAGATAGTGAACAAGTTCCATACAAAGTTCTTCCAAGTCCAAAAGAAAGTCACAACCCTCACACTTGAGCGAGACATCCAAAAAGAAGGTGAAAATATATTGGACTATGTCAAGAGGTTCCAAGATAAGGCTATTGACTGTCATGAACCCGTAGATAAGGCTCACTTAGTCAGCATATGTATGGAGGGTGCTGTAGACACCCCAATTGTGACCGCTCGTAAGGCTTAGGCACTTTATTCTGAACACTTGATGATGAAGGTTATATTGTGTAACTGGTTTGAATTCTCAACAAAGAAATCTGATTCCAAGCTCTAAACAATCCCAACCTACCATACCCACTATAATTCTACCCCAGAAACTCAGTTTTGAACATTGTACCAACCTGCATTAAACTTAAAAGTGAGAAACAGTGGAATTACACTGAGGCCCAACCGTACCTCAATGACAACCGACCGTGGGTATCAATGCCCGGCCGGGCCTCTTGACTTTTCTAGGCAAAATTGCACAGCAATCTGCTAGCTGTCTATTCTGTAGATATTTTGATCCACAGCTCAAATTCTATAAATTGAAGGCTCAGACCTATGTTTTAGTGGTTAGAAAAAGATCAAGGAGAAGAATAGTACTTATTAAATGTTGGAAAATATCAAGGATTAGATATTTACTGTAGAAAATATCAAAGAGTTGAATATTTTGTAAACCATCTTCATACTCTCATATCAGCCATACACACCATATCAAGAGCTTGGACTTGGAATGTTGATTGGATTTGGAAATCATAACTCAAACTTGAGAGTGTTTTGGAATCAAGTTTGGTTTATAATAAGAACACCTTCTCTACAAGAGGTATAGCTTTCATTTCAATGTTTGTTCATCTTTTTCTTGTGTTTTCATATTGTTTTGGAATTGATTTCAAGGGCTGAAACTTGTGATGTAAGAGCTACCAAAAGTGGAGGGGTTTACCACCCTTCCTTAAACCTTAATCTAAGCTTATATCCTTGTGTTTCCCACCTATTTTTCTTGTTTTAACTATTGTTTTGTTAAGCTTTAGGGGTTGTTTTAGGGCTGTCCTAATTTGTTAAATTAGTTTATGCTTTGATTATTTTGTTTGTTGTATCAGACGTTCTCTTATATAGCTTGTTGTATGTTGTTCTTGGCCTTTATTAAAATTTCATGTTTATTTATTAACAAGCAACCTATCATCCATTTCTTTAAATTGAGAGTGATTTCAAATAGTTGATGGTTATTCAAAATATGAGCTAGAGTTCTATGCTAAATGGCTTCATCTCCAAAGAGGTTCATTGTTAACGGTATAATCTCTCTTTCATGTTGATAATTACTTCCTATTTTGGCATGCTTCTCATTTAGTGGACATGATCATCACCTTGGACTTAATGATTTAAAGAATGGAAAGGACTAAGCAAAATTGCTAAAATGAACCAACCCACATAAAGAAAATGAGTTATATTGCTTGGATTCAGTCGAACATTATGCCGAGTCTATTGTGTCAAGGTTTGTTTTACATCAATTCATGATGTTTTGATGAACCTTGAAGTGTCTTTACCTCCCTCTTTGAATTAACTCTATGATAGGAGGGAGGGGTGGTTATAGTCCTTTTCATTTATTAATTTTTATCCAAATTGTACATCGAAATCATCAAGCAATCAATTTGCTCATTGATGGATTTGGAGACAATTCTACCCTTCTCTCGAGGCTTTCCCATGACTGAGAAGTGTGAAATGGACAAACAGAGTCTAGAACACTCTGTCTGCACTGTTTTCACTTCAAAGCACAAAATGGACTTGCATGAAATTGAGGCATGGTTGGCCTTCCTTAGGCCTGACCGAGTATCAGTGAGGGCCAGCCAGGCATCCATGTTTGGTAAGACAGTGTGTTGTGCAGAAGTAGAGGGCAGTGGCTAAAGGTGAAACAGAATAGTCTGGGCATACAGAATAGTTTCTGGACGCTACTCATACGAGCATTATGCATCCTTGGATTTGTAATTAGCTAGTTCGTTAATGATAGTTTAGTATTTATTCACTTATTCATTTGGATTTGTAATAAGTAGTCAATTCGGACACTCGGACATTCAAACCCTCCTGCGTAAGGATAAATATGTAATAATTTGTTTATGTCTTCCAACCCCACATCTTTCTCCTTTTTATTTACTAGTTTATGATGGTTAGTTTAGGGCATCATGTTTCATTTAGCATACTTCATATTTGCATCCACTTGTATTGCATGCACCGGGGCTTGGTTCATCATTTTTAACTTGCTTCATCATTCATACACTTGTTTGAATACTTGTTTAAACTGCATACTATCAAATTGATTCATATGCCATATCAGTAGCCGAGTCTATTTAATTGCATATCGTATGTTTTGCATTAGTCATATTGCATAGTTAGGATCATGCATTTTTCTAACTAGTTTTTCTTCTGGCTTGGAATACGAGGTAAGCTTTTATTTGCTTTAGCATGTTGCATGAGTGTGATTATTTCCATGTCTAGCATGCTTGCCATGAGGTTAAATGCTTAATTGATAAACTGCTTGAATGCCTGCGGATGAAGGCTATTTGCTTGAATTGGAACAATTTGAGTAATGTTCATATGCGATCATTTTTTTAAGTGGTATATATTCGGAACAATTTTCAAAACAAACATAACTCAAGTGTTCCAATGATTATAAAATTAGTCTATACTTGTATGCATCACATAGTAAAGTTAGTTTAATAACAGGAACAAGAGCATATAATGTAAATAAGAATCATATCATGATTAGTAGAGGCCGATCTTTGATTGGGTGAGTGGGATGCTCAATTCATGATCTTCCCTCTTGTACCTAAGTTCTCAAGCCAAGACACTTCGGTGATAACGGATAAGTGGCCTTTGACACGAGTCACGATTTCCTAAATTTCCCAAAACAAAATATTCAGGTGACGACTCTATAAATCTGACAAAGCAGTTCATTTTTGGCATTTGATTCAAACATCGATTTTCCAAAAAGAATTGTCAGATTTGGACTCTTTTTGTGTTTTCATTATTTCACATTACACTTGTGAAATCAAATTCAAAACCACAGGTAGAGTTCAATACTGTAAGGCTATTCGTCTTCCGAAAGGAGCACGAAAATTTGAGCTACAAGTGCCATACACAACTACAAAATCTTCTTGGTGAACCATAATCTGCCTACCTTTTCGGCCTTAGTTGAGGCGGCTAGGAACCTCAATACCATGGGTCCTTTGCACAGATCTTACGACAGTCACTGCTACTCTCATAGTAGTAGAGTTGTTGCGGTAACCTCCACAGGATGGAGCCACTTACAAGGGGAGGCGTTGTACTCTCAGAAGAGAAAGAGTTATAAAGACAGAAACCTATACCCTTGTGTAGACACCCCATTTTTTACCGCCCTTAAGACTTGGGCACTACTGATTGTTTACTTGATGGTGTAGGCTATGCAGTGCAAATGTTTGATATCTTTGACAAGGAGAGCGTCAAATCCAAACCTCACATCCCATTTTTGGACCAGAAAGATTTTAAATCTTAAAACCCTCTCTTTCAAAACATTTTTGAAAAAGTTCTTACGATGTCCCGATGCTCGTATTTTGTTAAATGTTGCGCTTTTCGGTAAATCAAGCAAGGACAAAGTGGAAATAAATGAAAGAGAGGTGAAATCTTTGAAAAAATCTTTCAAAACACCTTATATAGGGGTTTGGAGTTGAACCAAAAGAGGAGAGGAGAGGAGAGAAGAAAACTAGTTTGGGAGAAGTTCGACATGAATCTGGGAAGGATCAAAACTAAGAGGCTTCACTAAAAGGAGCATAACTTTTTCACAATTGGAATTTTGATGTGAAGCTTCCACCATTGGAAATCTTACTTCTGGGGCTTCAATTTTCACACAAGAATGACCTGAAAAGGAGTCCAAATGAAGGAGTTATGCCCATTTGAAGTTTGACCTGCAAAGTAGATTTTTGTTGTCGGCCAAAAAAGTAGCCGACCGACAAGTTGAGGTAGTCAGCCGGCCAGTTGAAGTAGCCTACAGGCCACTTTTGTCCAAAACTCAGTTTTTTTGCAGATCTTTTCCCTCCAGCTGTCCTACACTGCTCCAAATATTTCTAGCTTCAGATATTTCGACCAAGGCTCCATTTTTGCTATATATGGAGGCCATATCTCATGCTTTGGAGAGTTAGAACAAGTTAGCAATTTTGGGAGCCTCTCTCTCTAAAAAATCCTCTCTCTCTAGAAGATTTGTAAGCAAATTCTTCCCTCTCTCTAGAATTCTCTCTCTCTCTCCTCTTGTTTTAGGCTTGAAAGTGAGAATTCCCTTCTAGTTTGCCTAGACATCCTTAACCAAAGTTGCATATCTTTGGGCTGAGGTCCCTTGGAACCTATTTTTGGGTTGTTGGAAGGTCATTTGAGCCAAGAAAGTGGCTGTTTAAGTGCTGTGCTTCAAGAGGTATAACTCTCTCCCCTTAAGCTTGTTTTGCACACTTGTTTCACCATCATTTTTTCATTGTTTTGGACTATTTTGGGGCTGGTTTTCAAATACAAAAAACTTTGTTTTTATGGTTTAAAAATTGTGGCTTGAAACTTGTTTGGTTCAGGGGTGGTTCTTCCCATTTGCTCTTTGGCTTGCAAAGCCTTTTGAGCCACCTTTCAAAACTTTTGAAACCATCTCTTTTTGGCCCTTTAACCACTGAATTCTAGAGGAATTTCAGTGGTGAAAAGGTGGTTTTGAGGTCCAAAATGGGAGGGGGTGGTCCCCTCTTCTCTTGTCTTGTTTGCATATGTTGATGGCCTACCAAATGAGCATGCTTTTCTACCTTTTTGTAGCCTAGTTTGAGCACGTTTTTGGCTATATTTTAACATGTTTAAACTCTGTTTTTTGCTGGTTTGGCCACTCATTGCTTGCATCTTGCACTTGTAGTGTAAACTTGCTCACTAGCCTAGCGTACTTGATGGTTTAGCCTATTAATCTAGCATGTGTATGGTCCACTCCAGCATGTTTTTGGCTCTGATTTAGCATGCTTTAGGACTCTTTTGAGTGGTCTTGGCCTTTTGTGGCTTGCTTTGTATAGCTATAGTGCAAGTGCCTTAACTAGCTTTGAGTTTTAGGGCCTCTAGCATGCTTTGCTTATGATGTTTGCATGACATAGCATCAGTTTGCATGTAATTTTAAAGCATATGTCATTTTCACACTCTCATATATTCCACTCTTTCATTGTTTTTAAGAGTTGTGCTTTGTGTCTTATTTGTGAGCCAACATGCGAGCATGTTTTTCTTGCCTTTTTGTGCCTAAGTTTCAACATATTTAGGCCACTTTTTTGGCATGATTTAGCTCTGCCTAGAGTTGGTTTGGCCATTTGAGTTTGATATTGCATGCCTCTAGTGTAATGCTTGTCACTAGTTTCAATGCCTTTGGCCCTTAACATGTTGTGCATTCGTTGCTTGCATGGTTTAGTGTCTTTAGCATCCTATTTCAGGACTGAAATGTTTTCCATATCACTCCATTCTTCACTTGTTACTTTGCTTTGAAAGTGGTCTTGAGCCCCCTGTTGGCTTGAGCATGAAATTGAGGCTCTCATGCCTAATGGTTTTAGCCTTCTCTTGAGGGTTTCTACTAACCAAAAGCATGAGGCTTCTTTCATGCTCAAGGTGCTTGTGGCTAAGGCCATCTTTCCCATTAGAGGACTTTCACATTGGACTAAACCGGTTAATGAATGACTCGGTAATTTTAAAATGTGTAAACAAGAATTGAGCAAAGTAAAGCATCTAAGATAAGCATATTTGTTTTGCATTGCATGTGTTTGGATCGGACGTTAATCCAAACACAAGAAATGTGGGACATTTCATACTCCAAGTGATGAAACGTATCACATTTCTTGGTCGCCAATACCCTTGATCATGCATGATAGGGTGGAGGCACTTTGAGTCTTATGTGTGCATTCACTAAGCTTGTACAAGCTTGGTTCTTGGGCCATCATGCGTTGAGATGCTTGATTGGTGGCTTGAGGGCCAAGTACCACACTCCTTTAAGCTTGAGACATGATAAGGAGGGTGGTAGTACACACATGTCTTGCCAAATACATTGTTGTGCCTCTGTTGTTCTCTGTTGCAACAAAAGTAGGCTTCTGGAAAGAGAGGTGGCCGGCCGGCCACTTGCACCAGCCAACTGACCAATTGCACTGGCCGACCGGCCAGTTGAGGTAGCCTACCGACCAGTTGAGGTGGCCGGCCGACCACCTGCAGGAGAAATTGTCCAAAATGTTCCTGTGCTGGGGCAGATGCAACCTGGAAGTTCATATGATGTTTTGAGATCACCGCGAGTGCAAATAGAGGCAACTCATGGCAAGGCAATGGATTTCCAAGCGGACGCCAACCGAGCATGCATGTCTCCCTCCCCGCGAGGCCACTTTACTCGCTTTAATTAGTTAGTTGTAGCTAATTATTTGATTCAAGTATTATACTTAATTAGCTTAGTTAGCTAGTTATTCAATTTCAATTGTGTTGTAATAATTAATTAGCTAGAATAGTTAATTAACCAGTTTGTAATAATTAGCTTAGCTTAGTGTAGCTAATTAGCTTATTTATTCGGACCCTCCTGCGAGAGGATGCAATGTTGTAATAAGCGTGCGTGTGTGTGTCCATGTCTTCCAACCCCACGTCTTTCTCCCTTTTACTTATCAGCTTTTGATGGTTAGATTAGGGCACATTTTGATTAGCATACCTTATGCTTGCATGTTTGCATTCATTCATTTGTCTTGCATGCACCGGGGCTCGGCGCATCATTCAAACTGCATTGTATTTTCAATCCCTACTTGAACACGTGTTTAACAGCACATTATCAAGTGTTGCATTCATATGCCATCTTAGATAGCCGAGCCCATTTAATTGCATTTTGAATGTGTTGCATTAGGCAACTTGGTGTCAGTTCGGATTAAGGCCTGGTTAACTGCAGATAGCTCCTCCTCAAGTTGAGCTTTCTTCTCCAGTAGTTAGGTTCGAAAGTGAGATAGAGGAATGTTGTTCCATTAGCTCTGATATTTCAGTATGTATTGTGGAAACAAAGCTCTGGTCTCTAACCAATTTCTCCTCTGCAGCCTTGGCAGCATGGCAAATGTTGATGTAAAAGTCAATAGTGGCTGCTGCCTGAGATAAATAACTGGAGAGAATCATGCCGGATTGCTCAACGATTTTGCAGCACTGAAGGAAGTCATTTCTTATTATAGGCCTCTGTAAAGCCTCAAAAGGGATCCTCGAAAAAGATGTCAATAGCTCCAGGCAGCTGTCCAAGTCTATCAGAGGTGAAGAAGGTTTACTACTGAAGGAAGAGCTCTCAAATATTTCTAGTAGGGAATCAGCCAAAACTAATGGCTTAGTCTTATCACTAGCCATTGGAGAGGTAGAAGGCATGTCGAAGAGACTAGCTAGCCTTGCTTCGAAGATGTCTACCTTATCCGTGGACATGAAGGGTGCAGAAAGAGCTTTGGTGGAAGGCACAAAGGACTGCATAGGGATAGGAGAAATTGGTGGAGCATCTTCAGCAGTCTCTATGGTTCTAGCCACCAATAGATCGAGGGAAGAAGGGCTGGAACCAGGCAAAGGCAATAGACCATGAGTTGGAGAGCTGCCAGCATCCTCTATAAGGGAATCAGCTACCATTGAAGATGAGATAATAGTTAGAATTTCCTTAGGAGGGGGAGGAGAAACGAAGCTCAAAAGGGAACCAAATTGAGTAAGATCAAAAGACAAATAAGGAAGGTATGGAGTTAAGCCAAAAGAAAGTGATGCAGGAATACTTGGCCTTAAGGAGGGTACAGAGAATGTAGGCCTAGGAAGTGGGAGTATTATCTAAATAGATCTCACATTTTGCAATTGATCAATTTCAACTAAAACTGATGGAGTCCTTATTGGAGCTGTTGCTACAAAAGAAGAAGTACAAAATAATGTCAAGTCTTAATACCAAGAATTTGACAAAAGAATAAAAGAGCAGAGGCATGAAAGAAAGTACTTGTCTCAGAAGTAATAACGGTAATGGGAGAGCTACGAAAGGAATAGTGCTTAGCAATATGTTGCCTTCTCGCAGTTTCCCTTTGGATTGCATCAGCAGCAGCAGCAACTTCATCTCTTAATAGTTGCTGCTGCCGCCTCTTCTCAGCTCTTTGAAAAACAATTATTTCTCTGGAATGCTCCTCCTCTACCACTTTGGCAGTCGCCTCATGAGTGGGGTCTTTAACCAAATCAGAAGGAGAAACAGTCATCTTCTTTCGCTTTCTTCTTGGTAATGATATTTCCTGCTCTTTCTCAATCTCTCTCTCTTCAATCTGGGATTCAGACTCTTTAGAGGTAAGTTCCTTTTCCACTACTTTGGTAACTGTTTCATGAATGGGGTCTTTGACCAAATCAGATGGAGAGACAGCTACCTTTTTTTCTCTTCGGTCTCCGTAATGGTATTTCTTGCTCTTTCTCAATCTCTCTCTCTTCAGTCTGAGATTCAGATTCTTCAAGAGTGAGTATTAGCTTCCTTTTTCTTTTTCTGCTGTTGTTTCTCTTTGAGAGTAGCTAGAGTTTCAACTCTTTTAGGAGATTCTTCTTGTGGAGACCCTGCAACAAGAAGTGTGGAGACCCTGCACCAAAAAGTATGAGTGTAAAGAAAACAAACAAAAGAGTCTAAAAGAAAAGGAACCTGAAAATACTTACCCTTTTTTGAAGCAGCTCTGGTAACTCTAACAAGACGGGGTGAGGCTGCAGGACCAGTTTTGGCAACTGTGGAAAGAGAGGGGATATTCCCAACTGTTGTTGATTTACCGTTCGAAAGCAATCCTAACCCTATCAATAAATCATGAGGGTGTACGGATAGGTGCACTTCCATTTTGGCTATCCATCAGTTTTGAAATCTTTTCAAAACCAAGCCAGAAGGAAGGAAGGAAGGGGACGAATTTGAACTCACTCAATTCTTTTAACAGTTTAAATGTTGCCTCTTCTAGTTTTGATTTGGGTATTCTCAAGTCTCTGGCTGTAAGGTGGACATTCGAGAGGCTGCAAAGTGGAATGGGAATCCCTTGAGAAAACCCAAATTGCCTGGCAAACTGAGAAGGGCAGTATACCTCAGATATACACTTATAAGTTCGAGGATTTAAAGTGCCAATGAACAGCTCCCTTGGTAACAAAATAGAAGCCCACATATCTTTGTGGGGTGGGGTGGAGCATTCTTTATTAGCCAAGAATGTTTGCAGCCAAGCAGGTCCTTTGTTGGCATCAAAGCGGCAGCAGAAGGTGGCAGATGGAGAAATAGGAAGTTGGTGAAAAAAGGTGAGGTAATAGGCAAAGGAAGCAGGATAAAGAACAATTCTGGCATATTTCTCCCCATAAGTGCTAGGATCCTGAATAAGGAATTTTAAGCATTTGGGATGCAAATCAGTGAAGTAGGCAACGAGCCAGAGTTGGAGCACCCAAAGGGGGCCTCCTTGGTTGATGTCAAGAGGTTTCTCACAAAATTGGGAGCAAGCCCTAGAAACATGGCCTAAGAGATATAGGGCTAAGGCTATGTGTTTCTTTAAAACAAGGGCCTTCGCAAGTAGGGCCTTCGCAAGTAGGGCGAATTCAGGCATAATCCGTTGAGATGATGTACAAAAGAGAAATTTACACAACCAGTATAAAATAAAGGAAAAGAGTTCTCTATCTCTCACGGGGCCTACCCTTTTGTTTTCAGCCTTTACAAAGTCACTGTAGGAGGAATTTAAGGGTGGAAGAGGAAACTTAACAAAGAGGTCTGGGTAGCCGGGAGTAAAAGGACTACCAAGGGGTGAAAGCCCTAAGAGATGACAAATATCAAGAACGGTGGGGGCCATCATGCCACACTGAAACTGAAAAAAATTAATAGCCATGTTCCAAAAGCAAAGAGCAGCAGGAATCAAGAAAGGGTCTTCAGGAATGATAAACCTGGAAAGACGAAGGGCATCGAGAATACAGAGCTCTTATAGGTTGTCTTCTCTTGCAGGCACAACTCTGTCATACCATTCCTCCCATTCAGCTCTCAATGTCAGCCAGCAATGGTGAGGTCGGGTCATTCTCCAATTTCCCAGTCGAGCCCCCCTTCGTAGAGAAGAAAGTGATCCTCCAAGCGAGGGTATAAAGCTGGAAGTTGAGCAAGAGCTTCTCGAAAGATGGGACCTAAGACATATTCTTGTTTGTTGCTATGGCGAAGAACAAAAAGGCGTCCATCTATGGCACTTGACCCATCAGCTGTTAACTTAGCGATCCCTTCATCAATACATCTTTTCAAAGCCATGGTTGGACTTATACGATCGCCAACGAGTACTTTCAAAGAAAAAGAATCCATTGGTAGCAAGCAGCAAGGAAGAGAGGGTTAACAGAAGGGAAGGGTTTGTGTGTTAAGCGAGCGAGTGATTTCAGAACACGAAATAAAAAGGTTTTAAAACCTTTGTGTTTGGAAAATATATCGCGTAATTCTTTAAGTGCTAAAAGTACAGATACGAAGAATTTCCTTCAATATTGATACTTTTAGAGGGAAAAACACATCCTAGATATCGGCGCCCGCTTCGAAGTAAAATATTTGGCTTCGAAACCAGATTTTGGCGCCAAAAGTCAAATAACAACGGCTTTGAAACTGAAAAGCCAGCTTTGAAGCACATTTCATACCTAAAGATGTAAGAGTACTTGTTTACTTCAAAGGGATTAAAGACCTGTTTTAGGTTTCTTAATGAGAGTAATGTCCTTCGAAACTAAACTTGAGATCCCTTATGGATGAGAATTGGTGTTCGAAACATCAAAACCAATAGTTGGTTTATATATATATACAGAAAAGATTGTCTTTTCGAACTAAAACAATGCAGCTCTCAAAAGTAGTTTCCATATTTTTAAAAGTATGAACTGTTGTTCGAGGCAAAAATGATCAATTTAAAACTAATTGATCATACTAACCATGACCATATGTTGGTTATGATTAAAACAAGCTTTAAGGGGTAAGACTGTTGAATTCGAAGCACTAATTTTAAATGAAATCAGTAAAAAAAAGAAAATTGTCAATTGTATTCCATAAATTGGAAAAGTTCATGTTGGTATTTTAGTGTTTCATTTAAAACGATTCAGTCCAGATTTGAAGGATAAGATTGTTCAGTTCGAAGCCCTAAATTTGCTTTTAAAAACAAACGGAGACAAGATCAAACAAAGGGAAAAGTCTTAGTTGTATTAAAGCAAAAGCAATTACATCGAATGGCCCTCTTTGGGTACAAATTCAAGTTCATAAAAATAAGGAATAGAATAAATAACAAGATCATGAAATTTGGTCCAACTATGATCAATGAATTTCTGTTCTTTTTTTATTCTATCTTCTATTTCTTATAGGATTGGCTGCTGAAGTTGATATGCTCTCACTTCATAGAAGAGCTCTTCAGCCTTTATTTCGAACGATATTTCTCTCAATCCTTTTTCCAACTCATCCATATCCAAGTCATCCCAGTACGCAGAGTCTTTATTCTTGAAGTTATCAAATTCTTCAATGAGGTTCTCTGCTTCTTACTGGGCATGAACTCGAAGGGATGAGAGTTGGTCCAAAGATTCAGTGGTGATCACAGAAGTTCGATGCCAGTGAAGAAGCAATGGGAGTTGGTCCAAAAACATGTGAAGCTCTACTTGGGCGAGAGGGTTAAGGACGTGACCCCGAGTCAAAATGTCACAAGCCCATCGAAGGTTCTTGAGAGGGATGTCATCCTCAAGAACATTGAAAGGCAAGTGAGAGAAGGCCGCAAGCAGAAGTTGGGCTTGTTTTCGTTCAGCTGGAGTAGAGGAAGGTGGAGGCTTGTAAGGAGGAAAGACCTTATTCACAGAGAGGGCAAGCCTCAGTCTCTCTATCCAACAAGGATTTGGTGGAGGAGGAGGTATGGAAGCTTGCACTTCAAGAGAAAGAACAAGGGCATTAATATAATCGAGCCAGTCAGAAGAGCAAAGCTTCGCCTTCTGGGCTAAGAACGATGGATTGTACCCTTGTGCCTCTTCTAGGCGTCGGGTAGCGTGCACTATCTGTGTAGGCATAGAGGATGTGTACCATGCTACAAGCAGATTGTCCTCCAAACTGCGTTGTCAATCGATGGACACGTAAAGGTAAACCACCGAGCTTTGCGCATAGGAAGGGAACTCTAAAGGGTCAATGAACTCGACAAAGTGATGGTTAATTCACTCCCTTAAATCACAGGCCTCAGGTTCCGACCAGCTTGCCCAGCCAGAAGCCCCAGAGGAAGAAGAAGCCACAGCCTTATCCCATGCAGAGAATTGTGAAGAAGAACTTCCCATGTCCATATTTGCAACTTTCTGAATCAAAGGATTGAGGGCGGTTTGTTCGTAGTCCGAGGGTGAATCAGAAGAAGAACTTTCCATGTCCATATTTGTAACTTCTTGAATCAAAGGATTAAGGGCAATTTGTTCGTAGTCCAAAGGTTGATAGTTTCCAAAGGCTTCCATGACTTGAATATAGAAAGGTGGGTAAAGGTGGCTAATTAATGCATGGAGGTTCTTTCAAGGAGAAACAGCGTCATCAGATGACTCTTCGTGTGCTCGATCAATGGAGGAGAAAATTGATTTGGCCATAAAAAATGTATCAATCTGTTCGAATATTAAGGTGGTGGGGGTGTTCAAATGATTGAAAGAGAGTTTAATGCAGATGATGAATGACAGTTGCATTCCTGGAAGAATGCAAAGCCCATGCACATTCTAAGATGTGGATAAAAGACCTTGATCCACTAATATCACCAAGTATTGGGTATATTAGTGTGGGGGGTAATGTTGGCTACATATTTTGTATAAGCCAATTACAATTCGACGCGTAGCAGAATAAGGGTAATACAGGAAGACTATTCAAGTCTTCAATCATAATCGTACACGTGGCAGTTAGCATTGGTTATTACGAGATCTAAGTAGCATTGGATCAGTAAAGAGATGTAAAGTGATGTGGCTTCAACGGTTACTCACATTCAAATTCAAAATTAGGAGAGAAGCCTAACTGCAAGTGATGGCATAGTGGAGCTAATTATAAGGCAACATGATCAACGATCATGGATGAGCAGTTCGACAGTTGGAAATGCAGTTCGATGGCCATCCTTGAGAAGTATAAATAGCAGAGAAGGCCCTAGAAAAAACCCTAGACTCAGATCCAAAAAACCAGTCTTATTCTACTTCATTTCCTTTCCAGTTTTACATTTCCAGTTTTACATTTCCTGTTCTTTACATTTCTGCACTTTAAAATTTCTGCACTGCACTTCATTCGTAGGAGTAGTTTCGAGTAGATTGTTGCTGTAAACCTCTACGAGGCTGAGTTTGGATCATTGTAAGTTTTTCATTTTAATGAAATGCTTCAGTTGTTCTTCATTTAATTGTTATTTTGCTTAATTCTCCTAAATCAAGCCACCAGTAAAAGTCCTCTTCATTAAGCCTGAAAGAACTAAAACACAATCGTCTGATAATTGGTTGGCAATTAATTTTTTGTAAGGACTGATTGATCCTTGCCGCCACGCTCGCAATTACAAAAAATAACCTTCGAAAGTCAAAAATCCAACACATAGCACAATGTCACTTGTAACATACTTGACTCATAGCATAATGTCACTTGTAACATACTTGAGTCATAGCATAACGTCACTTGTAACATACTTGAATCATAGCATAATGTCACTTGTAACATACTTGAATCATAGCATAATGTCATAAATATTTGTTATTGTCAGACAATCATTCATAGTATAAAACGTAGCATTTCATTCAACAGATTTTATTCCATATACCGAAATTAATTTAACTTGAACATAGCTTTACTAAGTTATTACTCACAGTGTTCAAATGCCTGGTTCGCCCTTGTAGTTGACCTTACACAATTCATAATACACACAGAAATTGGGTCACAATACAATTCATTTCGTTCTTTAACTTGTTTAACATTCTTAGGCTTCTTTTATGTTCTTTAATTCATTTAAAATGGTTAATGCATGCCTAAGAGTGCTTTGGAAAGAAAGGAAACGAAAAACGAAGTATAGAACAACTTTTTAAAATTTCTGAAACAGGGTTCTCCGCTCGAGCGTAGCTTCGGCCGCTCGAGCTGACCTCTTTGGTTTGAAAAGTACTGGTTGCTTGCAAATTATGCTCAAGCGAGACTTTTGACACTCGAGCGAGGAGTCTAGTAAAACAGGGTACGCTCGAGCAGGACTCTCCAAGCTCAAGCGGACGGGTCAAATTCTGGATTTTTCCAGATTATGTTTGAGTTTCAAAACTTGGTTCCAACCAATGTAATTAATATCATAAGACTCATATTTCCACCACATAACCTTTAATATGAATATAAGGGCCAATTTAACAGGATTTGAATATCAAATTTACATAAATCCATCTCATAAACTTGAATCAAATCAAACTCACTTCATAACTTTAAAGCTCATGCAAATTAATTTCCATGTCATTTGAAATATACATGCATGTTTGTACTCAAATATGCAAACCCATGACAATCCTTTACATGCATGTACACACAAACTTTAAATTCATCAAATTTAACTCAATTCATGTTCTTCATATCAAGCCCAATTCCAAACTCACAAATTCTAAAACTTGGATTGAGCTTTCAAAATAACTTCAAAACTTGGATTCATACATGGCTTGTCTAAAACATACAAACTCTTAAATAATCAAGAAAATATGATCAATTTTAAATCATTTACATCAAAACTCCTTTAATTTATAAATTAAGCTCATTGTTCATAAACCCATAAATTTCCAAAGCTTAATTCTTATTTCATCAAAACATGAAATCAATTATTAGAAATCCATGATGCATGTACAATTAGAATATTAAAACTTGTAGAATTTGTCCATGCATGTAGAAATTAGACTCAATTCATGCATGATTTTCCAAAATCAAACTCAAAATAATTAATTTCTTATTTAACTTTATAAACTTGATCTTGGTTCAAATTCTTCATTTTCTTGTCAATTTTTCCTAGCAAACATTGCATATATGTAATTCCAATAAAACTAACTAATTTAATATATTCAATAACATGTTTAAATTAAATAAAACTCTTAAATTACATTACATGCATGGATTAGAGATTAAAATCAAACCAATTTTTAGGTTTCAAAACAAAACCAAAACCTCAATTAACTCCATGATTAACCCTTTTTTTTTTTTTTTGAACTCAATGTTTTCAAAATATTTTCTTCAAAATCAAATGCATAATAAACTTGTATGGCTCAAATCTTTTTAAAACTCATAGTGCATGCAAATATACATTTCATATATACTAAGGTTTCCAAACCCATGCTCAATTTGGAGAATTCTTATAATTATTTCAATAACCACAAACATGCATGTAACCCATTTCATGTTTAGAACCAAATTACCTTCCATAATTTTGAATCCAATTCAATTTCTTCATCATTTTACTAATTCCTCTTAAATCATGAAATTGAAATTATAAACTTTTTTAAAGAAATATTTGCATATATGAAATTAGGATCAAAACTACTGATTTTATATTTTTCCCAAGCAAATCATAATTTAATTCTTGAATTACTCTAACTTAGATTTTTATTAATTTTTTTCATATCTAACCCAAATTTTAACTCATAAGTCTTTTTGCACATGAATTAAATCTAAAACTTTGAAATTCTAACATGCATGTAAGGATGAGCCTCAAACTTATGAAGAATAATAAAAATCAAACTCAAACTAATTAATTCCTAAATTTATTTCCACAATCTTCAACTTAACTCCAATTTTCTTCATCTTCTTGCTAATTCCTTTTAATTACATGATTTGAGTCTAATTTCATCTTTAATTGTAAGGGTAATGTAAGGATTCTACACAAATTAAGCATAAATTCCATACCTTAAGTTTTCTAATTCTTCTTCTCCTTCAAACCTTGAACTCCTCTTTCAATTTCTCTTATTTTCTAGCTTTTCTTTCCTTAGTCTCATTTTTTCTTCTTGGGATGAAATTCCTTCTTTTCCAGCAACAAGCAACAAAATGAAGTGGGTTCTCTCTAGACTCTCTCTTTGTTTCTCTCTCTCAGATTCCTTCTCCTTTCTTTCCCTTTTTTTTTTTTTTTTTCAACAAAAGGTTGAGGCTAACCCTCAAAATACTACATACATATACATACCTTCACCTCTTAACCCACACAAGAACACGTGCACACACACACTCACTCACAAAATTGCTTAGCACACCCACAGAATTCTCAGCACACCCACACCCAAAATTCTAGTTTGTTCCATAATTTAATTTATGTGTAGTTAAGCATCACTTAATCTTAATAAATCTTGATTAACACAAAATTAATTAATTATAACTAATCTCAAATCCCACATAATTTAATTAGTCTAATTGATTTCCATAAGAGCCCAATTAATTATATTTAAATTTATCAATCCGAATCAGATTTTAATTAAACTCCCAAAAAGCTCCAAATATCAAATTGAACTTATTCCTATCCTCAATTTTGGTTTCTTAAATCATTTAAGCCATCAATTTCTGATCAGACTCACAATTTCGTCAATAAATTGCTTATCCAAATTAGGCACCTCATAAATGAATTTAATTCACAATAATCTTAATTCCTGATTCGTATAACTTAATCAACTTCAATTTGGACCCAATTAATCAAATCTTAATTTTATAAATCTGAATCGAATATTTAATTAAACCCCCATATGATTCAATATTCGAAATTAAAATAATTCAATTCACCATTTATACTATCTTGAGCCCCTTAGGCTTTCACTTTCTAATTCCAAAAATTAATCCTCAATAGAATCATATATGAATCAATCTCTATAATTTTCATAAATCCCAGATTAAATTAGAATAAGTGGCAATTAAAATTCAAATCTCCTTAATTAATTAAGTGCTAATCATTATACGTGGTGGGGTCGTCATAGTTGTTCGCAATATCAGTTACTAAAAAACCTGAGAAAGAAGAGCCAGCAGCTTTGCTCCACATCGCAACTCGCACTTTAATGACCTCACACAGCTCCTCAAAATTTGGATGAATGCCATTAAAAATGCAATCATTTCTCAATTTCCAGATGGACCAAAGCACAGCCAAAGGCATGGGCTTCCAGAACACCCTCTCCTGCTTTTTCATCCTTGTACCAGCCCACTATTCTAATAAACAGTGTATAGTACCAGGTTGAACCCACAGCAACCCCCACCATTTTAGCATATGTGACCAAACCTTCCAAGTAAAAGGGCAATGCAGAAGCACATGATTGACACTCTCCACTCCCACATTGCAGAAAATGCAATTCACATTGGCCTCATCAAAGAGCACTTTAATTTGATGCAAAAAACTGAAAGTCATTATCCTCCCTTTCCAAGCCAACCAACCAAAGAATTGAGCTCTAAGTGAAGATACATTGTTCCATATAAGATCAGTTACCTTACACACTGTATGTAAGGAATTATCACACCACTTATAAGCAGAGGAAACAGTGAAGTTTCTTGATGGGTCTGCTTTCCGATGCAAAGAATCAGCCATATTTTCCCTAAGATCTGGAGCACTCATCAACAGCAATTTCAATCTATTCAAATCCTCCACCTCCCACTGAAAGAGTGATCTTCTGAAATTAAGGTTCCACTCCCCCTCACTATTCTTTCTAATATGCATCACATTCATAGATTCAAACTTATCCAAAGACAAGGAATAGGGCATAGGGAAAGCTTCCATCAAGCACACATTATTGCACCATGTACTTCTCTAGAACAGAGTGTTTTTCCCATCCCCAATCACTGGAGCAGAGTTTTCTTTAAAGAATTCCACCAAATTAGGTCTGGTTCGAGCAACACCTAAAATGCCAACCCAGATACATGAGTTCCTAGTGTTATCAATAGGTTTTGGACACCACCTAACACTCACCTGATTGTATTTGTTATGAATCACCTATTTCCACAGAGCATTAGGTTCGGCCCCAAACCTCCACCACCATTTCAGTAAGAGGCAATCATTCATAAGTCTAATCCTTTTTACCCCTAAACCCCCCTGCTGTTTTCTTTTTGAAATGTCTTTCCATTTGACCAAATGTATTTTCCTTCTAAAGCCATCCCCACCCTATAGAAAATTAGATTGAATTGACACAAATTCCTTAGCAACCCCTGCTGGCATTTTGAACAAAGATAGATAATAAATTGCTAAGCTAGACAACACAGATTTAATCAAAGTCGCCATACCAGCAAATGAAAGGAATCTTCTCTTCCAAGAAACAAGTCTTTGTTTGCATTTGGCTAACACTGGCTGCCAGGTTCTTTTTCTCCTTGGACTTGCGCCCAGAGGGAGTCCTAAGTACTTCAGGGGCAAACTTTGATGTAGACAATTGAGCTTATCAGCAAATTCCTTGGATGCTTCATCTGTTAACCTAACTCCACACACCACACTCTTGTGGTAGTTAATTTTTTGGCCTAACAACACTTCAAAACATCTCAAGATCCTCTTTATGTTATTAACCTCCCTCCTATCAGCTTCAAAAAATAGAATTGTGTCATCTGCAAATTGCACTTGATCCAAATGCTACCCCTTTGACCAACCCCATCTGATTTGCTCTTTCTAGCATGATATTTAGGCCCCTCAGCCACAATGTTAAAGAGGAAAGGCGATAGAGGGTCACCTTGTTTAAGACCTTGTTGTGAGCTAAATTTTGAGGTTGGCGAACTATTTACCAAAATAGAAACTTTGGTTGATGAGACACACTCCCTCATCTAACTAACCCATTTAACCCCAAAGCCAAAATTTAAGAGCATAGTAAATAAGAAATTCCAATTGATTGAGTGTAGACACCCCATTTTTGACCGTCCTCAAGACTTGGACGTCACCGTTGGAACACTCGGTGATTATCCATGTTTGTGTTCGTTTGGAGTTCCCGGAGTTCTCGGCTATGCGAGCCTTGCCTCAGGACCTCCGAACTCGACTGTTTGTGTTTGGTTTTGCACCAAACACTTGTGTTTTGCCTTGGAAGGGAAGAGAATGCTTTGTGAGGCATCCCTACACACCACCGGCTGGGGCTAGAGGCCACCTACTGGTCAGAGTTGTCACCTGCACTATTTTGTGCCGGTCGGCACTATTTTGTGCCTCGGCACTATTTTGGGCGAATGACCAATTTGCCCAAATTACCATCGCACTTGCTTTCGAGATATTTTCGCGCTTTTTGAGCATTTCCTCCATACACGTGTATGGAGGGATGAATCCTTGTTTGCTTAGCTTGTAAGTTTACAAGTTCTATAAGAGGAAAGCTCTCCCTCTTGACTTAGGGTGAGCATTTTTCAGAGCATTAGACATTGTTAGAAAGCTGGAGCTCTGGTTTTTAGGGTTAAGTTAGATACATATATCATATCTCTCTTTTTCCCTTAGTACACTAGGTGTTTAGTTCACACTATTGTACTAAAACACCTAGTGTTTCACCCTCTCCTTGAAACTGAGGTTCCAGAGGCTGTTCTTGGAGGTTCTTGACAGATTTTGAGCTCAAGGAAGCATCAACCACAACCTTTGTGAAGAAGGCTACAAGGGTAAGCAAAACTTGCACTTTTTTCCCCATTTTTGCAACTCATTTCTACCTAATCTAGAACTGTTTTTGAGCTTAGTGTTTGGCACATAAAAGTTCTGATTTTTAACCCTCTTTATTGTATATTAAGAGTGTTTTGTGGTTTGGGGAGGTTTGACCCCCTTTAGGCCTTGAAAAGGCCTCTTTTTGTGCTTGTTGGTTGAGATCCGAGATTTTGGTGATAGGATCTCTTCACCACTGAAATCTTGAGGGATTTCAGTGGTGAAGAGCATGCCTTGAAGTCTCAAGAAGGAGAGGGCCACCCCCTCTCCTTGATGTCCTTGAAAAGGACAAATTTTGCTTCCTTAAGGAGTTCTATGCTTGAGTGTGTGTTGAGCTTGTTTGACTTGTTTTCCATGCTTATATTACTATGATATAACATGTTTTCAAGTTGGTTTTGGTCTCCTATACATGCTTAGTATAGTTGCCTTGTAATGCCTCTTTTATGCCTTAACATGCCTAGGTTGTGTGCCTTAGTTTCTAGCATGTTTTAAGCTTAGATTTGTAAAGCTTGTAAGCTTATTTTGCCATGATTTAGCTCTGTCCATAGCTATTTTGGCTAATCTTGGCATGTATTTGGTAGCCTCTTTGTATTTGGCTTGTTGGCCTCAAAAGCATGAAAGTGTGGTATGCTATTCTAGCTTTATTTTTGATGATGGGAACCATCTAGCATGCCATTTCAGTCCTTCATACATGCATGTTTGATTGCCTTGGTGGCCTTGTTAATGCTTTAAGAGCTTGTGTTAAGTGCTCTATGTTTAGGCCTTATTGCATGCCTTAGATTCCATGCTTCCTAGATGCCATCTAGGTGGTCATTTAGGCTTAGTTTTATGTGTTAAAACTTTGTCTTTAAGTGCTTGAATATTGCCATGTATGATTGCACTAAGTGTGGTTTAATGCCCTATTGACTTGCTTTAAGCCTAGGCCATTTACATGCTTTGTTTGGAATGCTCTATTGCATGATTTGGCATCATGTTTAACATGAATTTCGGAGCTTTAAATGCATGCTATTAGTCCATGCTTGGCCTCTTTAAGTATGCATGAGAATCGCTTTGGTTTGCCTAAGTCTTAAGCCTTAACATGTGCATGTGTGTGCGTGTGTTTAGTCTTATTTTCTAGGCATTTTGGCCACTATTTTGAGCCTTATTAGAGCTGCCCAACTCATGTTTAAGCCCAATCTACAATCGGTTTGCATGCTTGGTTCATGTGCTTGTTTGTATGCTCGCATAAATGCCATGCCATTGTCCATGTGTGCACAATAGATAACATGCTTAGGACCTCATTGCATTGGCATGTATGCTAGGCCTCTTGACTAAGTCATGATGGAGGTTTAGCACCCCTTATGTGCTTGCTTGGTTTGTATGCATTTTAAATCAAATTTGTACCCTTGGTTCTTAGGATCATCACGCATGGAAATGCGCGATTGATGGTCCGGGAATCGAGGCACATGCCCTCTTGAGTCCATAGCATGATGAGGGATGTGCTTGGTGCATACATGCTTTGATTTGCATTGCCTTGCCTTTGGTTTCTCTCTGCTGCCAGGTGTGTTCTCGAGGATAATGGCCGATCGGCACTCTTTAGGCTTTGCCTCTTGGCACCGATAATGAAATTCAGAGCCGGTGGCTTCTCCTCACCGGTGGCTCTCGCCTCAGGTGATGCTCCCCAGTGCTCTGAGAAGCACTCGTGAAGTTTTGGGAATTTTCAGAGAAGGAGAGCAGAGGAAACAGAGGCACACTTGCACAAGAAGCAGCCCGAGCGAGTCCCGCACACGCGCACACCCTCCTTCCGAGGCATTTATCGCTTAAATAGATTAATTAGTTTATTTATTTAATTTAATTAATTTGTAATATTTAATTAGTTAGAATAGTTAATTATTTATTCGGTTCTGTATATTATTCTTTTGGTCCCTCCGAGCGAGGGCAAATTGTAATAAGTGTGTGTGAGTGGGTGTATGTCTTCCAACCCCCATTTCTTTCTAACCCTTTTATTTACCTGCTTATGGTAGATTAGGGCATACTTATTTTAGCATACCTTATGCAATGCATGCGTGCATTCATGCATTTGTTTACATGCATCGGGCTCGGCACATCATGCAAACTGCATCGTACTTTCAATTCCAAATTGAATACGTGATAGTTGTTGCATCTCATGTGCCATGTTTAGGGTTAGCCGGGCCTGTTTAGATTGCACCCCTGTATGTGATGCATTAGCCATTTAACATGAACTAGGTCATGCATGTTTTGCTAACTAGTTTATTATTTTGGCGCGGAGTACGATGTAAGCTTTATGCTTTAGCATGTCGCATGCATGTGAATGTTAACATAACAGTATGCTTGCCATGCGGCTAAGTGCTTACATGATAAAACTGTTTGAATGCCTGTGGGTGGAGGTTGGATTGCCTGAGTTGGGATAACTCGTTGAAATCCGAATTTTAGCCTACTTACGAGTAGCAAAAGAAAACAACACGTTTTTCGAGACAAAACGGATATGCAATGTTTATTTCCAAATTAGGCAATCTAGTCTATACTTGTTTGCTGCACGCATAACATAGTAATTCTAGGCTAATAATTGGAATAAGAACGCATAAAGTTTTCAAAATCGGATATCACGGTTAGTAGAGGCCGGTTCGACCGGCGAAGGGGGTGCTCATAGCTGACCTTCCCCGATCGTACCCAAGCTCCCGAGCCAAGACCACTTTGGTGATGACGGACATGTGCCCTTCGGCACCGAGTCAGGGTTTCCTAAATTTCCCAATTAAAAAATATTTAGGTGGCGACTCTGTAATCTGGCAAAGCAGTCCATGTTTGGCACTACTTTTCAAAAATCTGTTTTCTCAAACGATTTGCCGGATTTGGACTCTTTGGTTCAGATTTAGAACCGTGACACAAATCGAGTCCGAACTGTAGAGTGAAGCCCCACGGGCGCGTCTACATTGAGTCATAAGCTCTTTCAAAGTCTAGCTTTAGGACAATGCCACTATTTCTACTCTTCTTCCAACCATCCACAATCTCATTGGCTATCAACACCCCATCTAAGATGTTTATGCCCCCAATGAATGCTGATTGTGTAACACTAATAATTCTAGGCAACACTGTTTTGATTCTGTTTGCTAATACTTTTGCCAAAATTTTATACAAAGATCCAATGAGACTAATAGGTTGGTAATCATTCAAACCAGATGGGTTCTCATTCTTAGCAATCAAAGCAACAAAAGAGCTATTAATACCTTTGACCAGTTTTGCATTTGGGTGAAATTCCTTCATGAATTGCAGCACATCTGCCTTGATCACCTTCCAACACTTTTTAAACATCATAAGATTAAACCCATCAGGACCAGGTGCTTTGTTTCCTTCAAAAATTTTAATCGTAGCTTCAATCTCAGCTTATGAAAACTCAGCTTCCAAGAGCTGAACAGCTTCTCTACCCCCAATGGATAAGAAAGGCCCAGATAGCCTTGGTCTAATACGCCATGATTCAGTAAATTGGTTAATAAAATGTTGTTGAATTGCAACTCTCACCTATACAGGATCCTCCTTAATAGTTCCATTAACTACTATTGAGCACATAGAATTTCTGATTCTCCTAGAGCAAGCCATAATATGGAAAAATTGTGTGTTCCTATCTCCTTGTGTTGACCACTTGATTCTAGATTTTTATATCCATGTCCATTCCACCATTTTACTTAGTTTCCAAGCTACGCCTTTAGCCTCTCTTATTCTAGCTTGCTCTGCCTCAGATAAAGGTCTTTCTTCAGCACTTATATCAAGTGCACGAATCTCCTCTTCAACTTGATTAAGTTTATGTTCCACATCACCAAAGACTTCTTTAGCCCACTGCTTCAATGCTAGTTTTAATATTTTGAGCTTTTGGAGACACTTGGAACCAGCCCATCTCACCACATTAGCTTCTAGCCATGTATTATCCACAAAAGATTTGAACTTTGGATGTAGGTTCCAAGCATTTAGAAATCGAAATGGAGTTGGACCCCAATCTCTCTTATCCTCCATCAACAGAATAGAACAGTGATCAGAGACCTTCCGAGGCAACCGCCAAAGCTTAAAATTAAACATTTGTAACCATTATGGATGAAGTAAGAACCTGTCAATTCTACTTCATTTCTCCCCCTCCTGAGAATTGCACCAGGTAAATTTTCTTCCCATCATAGGTAGATCGGCCACTTCAAGTTTATCAATTAGCTCATTAAACTCCCTCATACCTTTATCTTGCCTAGAACACCCCTTCCTTTCTAATATATTCTTGATCTCATTCAAGTCCCCTTTCAAGCACCAAGGTTTATTGTAGACCAACTTTAGTCAAACCAAGCTATCCCACACCACCTTTCTCCTCCCCAAATCATTTGGACCATAAATATTTAAAATTACACAATCAAAGTTGTTATAGAGAGTACCTGATAAAATTATGAAGTTCCTATTGCTGCAGCAATCAACCAGTTGAAACACTTCTGGGTTCCAAATGCATAAGAGGCCACCAGCAGCTCCTGTTGAATCAACTGCCATGAAATCCATTTGTTCCCTACCCCAGATTGATTTGACAAACTTTTCATCAATTGTGGATCTCTTGGTTTCTTGTAGTAGCACCATATCAACCCTTCTTTCACAAAACACTTGTTTAATCTTCCTCATTTTCTCAGGCCTTCCTAACCCTCTCACATTCCAAGATAAAAAGCTTCATTAAATAACATTTTTCTGCTCCTAAACACCCAGAGCAGCTGCTTAACAAGCATCTCCACCCCTGTTCCTTATTTTATCCTTGTCAAGTGCTTCCAAATCCATTAATTTGCTAAGGACTGCATCATCATTCCCTTCACAGTTCACACCAAGGATGCGCCCAATTTGGAGTGATGTTTCAGCCTCAGTGAGTAGCAGTCTCCTATTGCTTGATTCAAGTGCCACTGAGAGTGAGAGAGCTGCCACCGCCGACCTAAACACTACACCTTTCTTCAAATTTAGAGAAGTTCCAGCCATTGATTTCCCCCTTTGGAGACTACCTTTTTTCTTATGATGCTTGCTAGAGGGTTCTTGTATTTGCTCCCTCTTGCTGGCTATTCTCTTTTGGATTGATTCTGTAGAAGAACCCAATATCTCACTGCTTACCTCTCTTCCATTTCGGGCTAGTGTTTCTTCACCACTACAAGGTTGGATAGAATCTTCTAAGTTGGATTGGGCCCTCAGTGTTATAAGTTCAAGTGCTCTGTGGGTTTGGGTTTCCACGCAGGGCTTTAGTTAAGACAACCTCAATGTTAAGCCCAGGCCTTATTAAATCAGATCCACTTAGACTTTTCAAGAGGCCTGGGTTACTGATATCATCATCAACAGGCCTATTCGCCTCATTTTTAACATTCATAGAACTCATCACCAGAGCTACCTCCCTACCCACGCATGCGCC
This sequence comes from Camellia lanceoleosa, assembly GCA_025200525.1. Classification (NCBI taxonomy): domain Eukaryota; kingdom Viridiplantae; phylum Streptophyta; class Magnoliopsida; order Ericales; family Theaceae; genus Camellia; species Camellia lanceoleosa. Next base: position 53,375,657 of record CM045761.1, on the reverse strand, counting down.
CCCAAAAATTGCTTTTCCCATGCCGTTGACAGTTTCAACCACCATAGACGTGCTCTTACAGTTAGCCTCCTCTTTCTTGCCATTATAATCATCATTTCTTGGGACACTAATCCTTACTGCTGTTTCTCCATTATCATCCACCTCATTGCCAACTTGTGCCTCCACGTCATCATCACCATCTTCCTTCTTACTCTTTGCTTCCACCATCTGGGTAACTTCATCTCCATAAGAACTATGTTTAGCACTATTTGCCATGTTGATGATGGAAAATATAGTGTTTATTCACCACCTTCGCAGTAACGATCTGATCTTCACAAACTTTTATCGGATAAAGTACCCCTTTGCAGTCCAAATTGATTGTTTTGTTGATGGATTCCATGCACTTTGTGACTATTCTGACCTTGCCACAGATCAAGTTTTCCATATTCGACATATCATCAGCCAGACCAATCACTTCCCCCCATAATCTGCCTATTGAATAAAAAGTGTTGTTGTTCTATATGTTTAAGGGCACCCCATAACAGCTCAACCAGACGTCTCTTTCTTGTGCAATAGCCATCCCCTGTTTCCATTCTCTAACTGATTAAGACCATTCCTTAGCCCAAACCTCCATTTGCTTGAGTTTTTCTTGCTTGCTTTCCACCAATGGAAATGATAGAACTATGTCTCTACCCCTTCTTTCTCGAACCTCAATATCCTTGAAGCCTCTATACCTCAATTCTTTTTTGAAATCTGCCCCACAACACAGCGGTTTTAATCACACAATGGCACTGTTGTATAGCCATCCATTCCCTGCTTCATATACTTTTACAGTGAAAGATGCACTAGCGACAGACCCTTTCCCACTTACAATCTAGGCAAAAGATTCCTTACCTTTTAGCTTCCATGACACCGATCCGGTACCTCCCATTTCCTTTCTTTGAGTTAAGCTCTGTAAAGGCCTTTTCTTTGAGTTAAGCTTTGCAACTTTCACTGTCAACGCTCTGTTATCACACCACAATCCATTTGCTTTCTAGACTGCCATTCTTGCTGCGATTGTGCAATTATATCTCACGAATCCAAACCTAGAGCGCGTCATCTTCCTTCTTTTATGTGGTATAAATACATCCTACACCACTTCGAAGTAGGTAAACAGAGTATACAACCCTTTTGGGTCCATTGACTCTGGTAGATTATCAACGAAAACCGTGTGAATGCTTGAATCTAGCCTTTGATGTTTATTCCTTTCACCTCTGTGCTTGCGTATCATTGGTTTCCAGCCTCCTACCTCACAAGCCATTCTTTTCCCTTATAATATTGCACTTGCTTAGTAGCACTCTTCTAATTCAAAATAATTAATTAATTAATTAATCATGGGCACATTTAATCTCACACACAAGGGATTATTTTTGGCCCGAGTAGAAGAACTTATTCAATATAACACTGTTTGGTAATTTATTTTGCCTAATATTATCTGGGAATTAAATGTGTCCCAAGTGTGTGAAAATCCAGATGGACCAATCTAACCCTTCAGTGCTACATTTCACTAAAATGAAACAAGGTAGTGAATAACATAGTTTGCTCAATAATAGTGTGCAATGGCCAGTGGAGGGCAAATTTTCCTATTTCACTCAATAATAGTGTGCAATGGCCAGTGGAGGGTAAATTTTCCTATTTCACCAAGGTTGAATTGGATATGAATGTAGTCATTTCTATCTCCTAGTCAGGCCACTGATAATCAAGATCTCTTTTATTCATTCAATACAAATTTATGAGTAATCTATTTTGCAAAAAAATTTATAGTGTATCACACTGATTTGATTTACTTTTTATAGTTCACGTAACTTTTGAAACTATCATAATTGATAGATTTCAATTCTTGTTATATATATAATGACATAATCCAGTTTGTAAGAATATTTTGTACAAAAATAATCAATACATGGGTATGATTTATTGTTATTTTGGTGATCAGATTTTTTTTAATAAAATTTAGTAAGACTCAACATATCCAAAAATACATCGTTTAAGAATGTTCAAAACTACAATAATTTGTACTCATGAATTATATATTGTTGTTTTACTAAAATAAATATAATGTAAAATTACATGAGTTAAACCTAATCGTTTCACAAGTTTTTATTTATTTAGTTATTTATTTATATTAATGATAATCAGACACTTTTTAAAATATTGTAGGTTTTATTTATATTCCTATTAGACCATATAATCATGTTCTTGTTGAAGAACAGTTCAGTAATATGTGCCCAAAATATATATATATATATATATATACATGATTGTTTAATATCATATTTATAGTTTGTATCGAATGTTAATGATTTTCAATTCGATTCAAATTTAGAGTTATGATACAATTCTCATCAATTTGACAACTATAAGAGTTTGAACAAGGTGATGTACAGAACACACTATCAGTTGCAGAACTTCATGATTTCTTAAAAAGTTTGTATCACAACTGCACTGTTCTTCTTCTTCATGGCACAAAGCAAGAAGGCCTACAAATTGCTAACAAAGCTCCATTGGAGATATCGCACGCTTTCATCACATTGAGTATTTTGTCAATCATTTGTAAGTTTCTCTCTGCCTGCTTCACTCAAACAATTCATTTGAATAATTTTCTGTGGTTTTTTGTGTAGTCCTTCAGGCTTCAAGCTTTTGTGCGTGCAAAATGTCATGCTGACTGGTATTTGTTGGTATATTTTTATTGTATAATTTTATTGAAGAAGATTTCGTACTTGTGTTTGAAGGGTACATTTCCAAACCTGAGTCGCCAAATCCACAGCTGCCTACTTCTAGTGAGGAGTTTTATTGCGAAAACAATACCTTGGTTGCTTAAGGCCTGCCTTTCCCAGGTGGAAATATCAACAACTTGTGGAACAGAAACAAAACTTTCTAAACTGCTGCTTATATTTTGCAAACCTATTTCCTAACATTTTTTATTTTTTGTCAGTGAAAAAGAACACTTAGTTGAACCTGCTGAGAAATAAACACGGATATGCGATTTTGGACTTGTGGTTCAAGAACCAAGGCCTGGTGAGGAATTTTTAGGCTGAGTCGCTTGTGTCTTGATCAGGTTTTTTCTAGCTTCGATTATTTTTTTATCTAAACCTATCAGCACCTGCTCAAGAACTCTCATGGTCTCCAGGAAATATTTTTGTTAAATTAGAATTGCCACCTGTGCATGAAGACCCTGGCTTGCCTAATCTACAACTGCCTGGTTCAGGTGAGGAATTTTTTATTGAATTCAAGTGTCTAAACTAGTTATTGCTTGCCACGATGGACATTCATTATATTCAATATTTTTTTTTTTGTTGATCAAAAAAAATTAACCAATACATATATTTGTGTCACTCTTTTGCCATAAGATCACGTTTAGTTCACTTATAAATGATGAGGTTCGACTAAATAGTGTTTGGCTTGGTAGAACTTTTTTTTTTTTTTTTTTTTTGACTTGGAATAACTAATTAAGATGATTATAAACCTTATGGAAAAAGTGAGTTTGATAATTAATATAATTTCGAGTTTATACTCTTCTTTCCAACTTTTAATATTGTGTGAGAATTAACTGTTCTTAAACATTAATGTTCGGTATATTCTTTGTAAATTCTAGGGAATGATCTTATTTGAATTAACGGAAGATCAGTACCTTACTTCCTCTTTTACACATTTCTGCTACATCAGTAGTGAACCGCATGAGTAGCTCAATAATAAAGTACAATAAATAGCTGATGCCTTAATTCACCAAGTTTAAATTGGATAAGAGTATAGCCACTTTTATCTCCTAAACTGGCCACTGCTAATTATGATTAACATTTGAAGGAGGCCTTGAACAGCTACCAGGTGATGGAAAAATCTACAGAACAAAACACACTATCAATTGCAGAACTTCATGATTTCTTAAAAAGTTTGTATCAATCCCACAATTGTAGCTACACCGCACTCTTCTTCTTTACATGGAACAATACACTGAGGCCTATAAACTACTAACAAGGCTCCATATGAGATATTGATAAGAGTGTAAGTTCAAGAGCTCACTTGAACACACAGATTGAAGAGCAAAGACTTCAAAAAGCTCACAAGCTAGCAGCAAGAAGCCTACTCAGAATAATGATAACAGAAATAGAGGAATTGGTTAGCTGACAGTTAGATATAGTTAGTTACAGAGAGGTAGATATAGTTAGTTAAAGAGTTTGTTATAACAAACTCTTACCCACTTGTATAAATACTTATAATCAAGATGTTATTGAATAAGAAAGACACTGTCATTCAGATATTTTTCATAGTATCAAAGCCATGAGCTCTCACGAGCATCAAAGTGCTTCAATGGCAAATTCTTCATCCATTCCACAAAACCTTAATCTTCTACTTTCAAATTTCAATTCCTTCAGAACCGTAAAGTTAGATTCTGCAAATTTTCTGATTTGGAAAAATCAAGTTCAAAATATCTTAAGAGCAACTGATCTTCTTGAGTTTGTTCTTGGACTGAAAGCTTGTCCAAACTCTGAAGTTCTTGATTCATCTGGAAAAACTATAGCTAATCCAGAATTTCTTCAATGGAAGACAATGGATGCACATCTACTCAGTTTTCTCACTGCTACATTGTCATCACCTGTATATGCTTCAGTGATTCAATATCAGCACTGCTTTGAAGTTTGACATGCTCTGGAAAAGCGATGCATAACAAAAAAGACCTTTGGTGACAGACTGATTTTGTCTCCAAACATCAAAATTTCGTCACTAAAGTGATTTGGGACGAAAAAAATTTGTCACCACGTTCGTGGCCTATACATCGTCACAAAAAGTACCTAGTGACGAAAAACAGTTTTGTCACCTATTTTTCATTTTTGGCGACGAAATGTTTCATCTCCAAATGTTGAATTTTTCGTCCTCTAAAACACCAATTTCGTCACCAAAACTAAATAATATTTTATTTTAATTGTTTTTTGCGACGAAATATTTCGTCACCAAATATATTTTAGTGACGAAAGTTTTCCTCACCAATGATATGAATTAAGGTGACAAAAAAATTCGTCACTAAAATGAGCAAAAAAGAAAATTATTCAATGACAAAAAACATTTTGTCACCAAATATTTCAATTTAGCGACAAAATATTCAACAAATGTGACGAAATTATTTGTTTTGTACTATATCATTAGTGACAATTACTTGTTATGTTTTTTGAAAACTAATAACGACATTTTTTATTTCGTCACTAATAAAAATTAAAAATTTTGAAAATGAATGTACTATTTTCTTCTGAAATTTTTTCTTTTCAGTAACAATTCCCTGCGCATTTTAATAACCTGTTTAATAAAATATCTATTACAAATCAATACAAAAATTTGTTCATTTTCATAAACATCACAATCGAATTTTAGCACTATCCACAAAAATACAATATGAATTGCATGCGAATTATAAACATGTCTCCAAATATCCACAAAAAACGTCTACTAATATCCACAAAAATATAATATCAACCGTATGCAGATTACCAAACACATCTCCTAATATCCAACAAAAAACATATCTACTAATATCAACAAAAATAAAATATCAAGGGCGGATTACCAAACATGCCCCGTAATACCAACAAAAATACAAAATTTACAACACAACCAAAATACATGTAAGGTAATATGAACAAAAACACAAAATGAGCTACCATCTGCCCTCCAAATTACCAAACACGTCCATATCAAATCTCGAATCTGCAAAAAAATGAAACACAAAAAAAAGAAAAGAAAAATGCCAGTTAAACAATTATTATCTTATCTATAATATATATAATTTAACATGCATTTTGGACTTAGTTTTCAAATCAGGAGTCCCGTGCTAGTTTCGTAAATTTTCACAAGTCACATTGGTCCATCCCGAGGTGTTTGAGGTGTTTCCCGGGTCGTCTCGTGGCTATTGCACGATTTTGGCCCCCAAAGGCCTATTTTCAAGCTAAAGTGTGAAAAAATGCATTTTTGAACTTAGTTTTCAAACCAGGAGTCCCGTGCTAGTTTCGTAAGTTTTCACAACTCACATTGGTCCATCCCGAGATGTTTGAGGTGTTCCCCGGGCCGTCTCGTGGCTATTGCACAATTTTAGCCCCCGAAAGCTTATTTTCAAGCTTAAGTGTGGAAAAGTCCATTTTTAGACTTAGTTTTCAAACCGGGAGTCCCGTGCTAGTTCCGCAACTTTCCACAACTCACATTGGTCCGTCTCGAGGTGTTTGAGCTGTTCCCCGGGCCGTGTCGTGGCTGTTGCACGATTTTGGCCACCGAAACCCTATTTTCAAGCTTAAGTGTGAAAAAGTGCATTTTTGCACTTAATTTTCAAACTGGGAGTGTCGTGCTAGGTCCATAAATTTCTACAACTCACATTGGTCCGTGCCGAGGTGTTTGAGGTGTTCCCCGAGCCGTCTCGGGGCTGTTGCACAATTTTGGCCCTCGAAAGCCTATTTTTGAAGCTTAAGTGTGGAAAAGTGCATTTTTTGACTTAGTTTTCAAACCGAGAGTCCCGTGCTAGTTCCGTAAGTTTGCACAACTCACATTGGACCGTCCCGAGGTGTTTGAGGTGTTTCCCGGGCCGTCTCGTGGCTGTTGCACGATTTTGGCCCCCAAAAGCCTATTTTTGAAGCTTAAGTGTGGAAAAGTGCATTTTTGAACTTAGTTTTCAAACCGGGAGTCCCGTGCTAGTTCTATAAGCTTGCACAACTCACATTGGTCCGTCCTGAGGTGTTTGAGGTGTTTTCTAGGCCGTCTCGTGGCTGTTGCATGATTTTGGCCGCCGAAGGCCTATTTTTGAAGCTTAAGTGTGGAAAAGTGCATTTTTGGACTTACTTTTCAAACTGGGAGTCCCATGCTAGTTCCGTAAGTTTGCACAACTCACATTGGTCCGTCCCGAGGTGTTTGAAGTGTTTCCCGGGCCGTCTTGTGGCTGTTACACGATTTTGGCCCCTGAAGGCCTATTTTCAAGCTTAAGTGTAAAAAAATGCATTTTTAGACTTAGTTTTCAAACCGGGAGTCCCATATTAGTTCTGTAAGTTTCCACAACTCACATTGGTCCGTCCCGAGGTGTTTGAGGTGTTCTCCGGGCCGTCTCATGGCTGTTGCACGATTTTGGCCCCCGAAGGCCTATTTTCAAGCTTAAGTGTGGAAAAATACATTTTTGGACTTAGTTTTCAAACCGGGAATCCCGTGCTAGTTCCGTAAGTTCTCACAACTCACATTAGTCCGTGCCGAGGTGTTTGACGTGTTCCCTAGGCCGTTTCGTGGCTGTTGCACGATTTTGGCCCCCGAAAGCCTATTTTTGAAGCTTGAGTGTGGGAAAGTGCATTTTTGGACTTCGTATTCAAACCAGGAGTCCCATGCTAGTTCCGTAAGTTTTCACAACTCACATTGGTCCGTGCCGAGGTGTTTGACGTGTTTCCCGGACCGTCTCGTGGCTATTGCACGATTTTGGCCCCCGAAGGCCTATTTTCAATCTTAAGTGTGGAAAAATGCATTTTTGGATTTAGTTTTCAAACTAGGAATCCCGTACTAGTTCCGTAAGTTTTCACAACTCAAATTGGTCCGTGCCGAGGTGTTTGACGTGTTCCCTGGGCCGTCTCGTGACTGTTGCACGATTTTGGCCCCTGAAAGCCTATTTTTGAAGCTTAAGTGTAGAAAAGTGCATTTTTGGACTTAGTTTTCAAACCGGGAGTCTCGTGCTAGTTCCGTAAGTTTTCACAACTCACATTGGTCTGTGCCGAGGTGTTTGACGTGTTCCCCAAGCCGTCTCGTGACTGTTGCTTGATTTTGGCCCCCGAAAGCCTATTTTTGAAGCTTAAGTGTGGGAAAGTGCATTTTTGGACTTAGTTTTCAAACCGGGAGTCCCGTGCTAGTTCCGTAAGTTTCCACAACTCACATTGGTCCGTGCCGAGGTGTTTGATGTGTTCCCCGGGCCGTCACGTGGCTGTTGCATGATTTTAGTCCCCGAAAGCCTATTTTTGAAGCTTAAGTGTGGGAAAGTGCATTTTTGGACTTAGTTTTCAAACCGGAAGTCCCGTCCTAGTTCCGTAAGTTTCCACAACTCACATTGGTCCGTGCCGAGGTGTTTGATGTGTTCCTCGGGCCGTCACGTGGCTGTTGCATGATTTTGGTCCCCGAAAGCCTATTTTTGAAGCTTAAGTGTGGGAAAGTGCATTTTTGGACTTAGTTTTCAAATCAGAAGTCCCGTGCTAGTTCCGTAAGTTTCCACAACTTACATTGGTCCGTCCCGAGGTGTTTGAGGTGTTTCTCGGGCTGTCTTGTGGCTATTGCACAATTTTGGCCCCACAAGGCCTATTTTCAAGCTTAAATGTGAAAAAATGCATTTTTGGACTTAGTTTTCAAACTGGGAGTCCCGTGCTAGTTCCGTAAGTTTCTACAACTCACATTGGTCCATCCCAAGGTGTTTGAGGTGTTCCCCGGGCTGTCTCATGGCTGTTGCACGATTTTGCCGCCCGAAGGCCTATTTTCAAGCTTAAGTGTGGAAAAGTCCATTTTTGGACTTAGTTTTCAAACCGGGAGTCCCGTACTAGTTTCGTAAGTTTCCACAATTCACACTGGTCCGTCCCGAGGTGTTTGAGCTGTTTCCCGGGCCGTCTCATGGTTGTTGCACAATTTTGGCCCCCGAATGCCTATTTTCAAGCTTAAATGTGGAAAAGTACATTTTTAGACTTAGTTTTCAAACCGGGAGTCCCGTGCTAGTTCCTTAAGTTTCACAACTCACATTGGTCCGTCCCGAGGTGTTTGAGGTGTTCCCCGGGCCGTCCCATGTCTGTTGCACGATTTTGGCCCCCAATGGCCTATTTTCAAGCTTTAGTGTTAGAAATGTGCATTTTCTAACTTAGTTTTCAAACCGGGAATCCCATGCTACTTCCGTAAGTTTTCACAAATTACATTGGTCCCTCCCAAGGTGTTGGAAGTGTTCCCTACGCCTTCTCATGACTGTTACACGATTTTGGCCCCCAATGGCCTATTTTCAATCTTAAGTGTGAAAAAAGTGCATTTTTTGAGTTAGTTTTGAAACCGGGAGTCCCGTGTTAATTCTGTAAGTTTCTGCAACTTACATTCGTCTTTCCCGAGGTATTTGAGGTGTTCTTCAGTCCTTCTCATGACTATTACACTATTTTGGCCCCTGATGGCCTATTTTCAAGCTTAAGTATGAAAAAAGTGCTTTTTTCGACTTAGTTTTCAAATCGGAAGTCCCGTGCTACCAATTGATCTCTTTCAAGCATTTAAATTGATACTCACATCACTAATTGAACTCACAAATAAAGCGACGCAGAGTTTACAAGAAAAACATTTGTTTCATAAGCTAAGAGAGAGGACATGCTGAATAAAAAGATAAGTGCAGTACATACCTGCACGGCTCTTTGTCTCCTCTTGAACTTTATCAATAACCTAGAAAACCGACGAATAACAATGCATTAGGTCAATTCAAACATTTAAAAATGGATAACAGTAAAATGGAGATAGCTAGAGTTAAGACTAAGAGGAGCACACCAAAAAGATAATATGGATGGTTATGAAGTGCCTGTGAGTTTTCACACCATTTTAGGACTCTTGTTGGTTGAGGCATTTGCAGGAAACAATGTCATAGGAGAGTATAGGATTGAACCAGATTTTAGCCACTGTTAAAAATATTATCTATGAAAAGTAAAAGTAAAATACAGGTCAATTTTAAAGTGACCTAAAAAAATCATAACCGTCTCTTCTTTTGACGGGGAGGGGCATCATCACTCTAGAGATTTAAAATTAAATAAAACTATGCAACACAGTTCTCAAAGATCCAGAAGACTAGGAGAAGCTTTTTCATGGCATTCCCCTCATATTTTTTTTACTTGGACATTACTGACACAGCATTACAAACTATATATTGCATATACATGTATATGCAACATGGTCCATGAAATCTATAGGAATCCTCCCAACTAGAAATAGGTACCTTCGGGAGGCTGGACTAGCTTCCGATTATGCGGAGCAGCCATCTCCTTCTTCACCGCACAAGATATCTTCCATGGTGTACTCTCATTGCCAATTTGCTAGAATCCCAAACTTCTTTGGTTCCACCAGATCAATCAGTGACATCAAATCTTGTCACCATTTCAATTAAAGCAGCAGAAAGGCATAAACTGCAATCTTCAATATAAAATCATCATCTTAATTAAACCTAATATAACATAATCTAACAAGAGTACCTCTGGACTTTATGTTTTCCATTTGTTCATAATCTCAACATTTACAAAACACAATTCATCCTTCTACATTATCTAATTTCTCAATCCATAACCCAAATAAGAAGGAAAGACTAGTCAACTATAATGTATAGCACATAACAAACAATAGCTTCAGCATTCAGCATTCGCAATTTCTAAACCTAAAATAATTTCACCAGACTCGAGCTTAGAAAAAATCGCATTTTCAATGACATATGTCATAGGCCAGCAGAATTTCTACACGTAGCAATAATTATATTCCAGGAGCTAGGACAATACAGACTAAAACCCAATATGAATCACAGCACAAAGAACAGGGAAAAAATAGAAAACATAATAACAATAATAATGATAGGAACAGTATTAACCAATATCAGTCTGATGGTGTTATAACCAATGTTACATGGAAACCTTTGAGACATTATCACCATGGTGTCAAGATGGAGATGACAAGACTGAGATTAATTCCACCAATAATCTCATAACTTTTTTATGCATATACAAAGGATGGGAGAATAGAATACAACAGAACAAATTGATTATGTGGGACCTACATTGAAAGTGAAAAGAAAGAAAAGAAAAAAAAAAAACTCAACCTAATCAATAACAGTGCCACAAAATCAACTTAAATGTAAAATGATTACATTCATACCACTCCAGTTTCATGGTTGACGCAAGTCATGTTGATCCGAGAATGGAAACGAACACTAGGTGGCTTCTCAGGGTAATCTTTATCACAGAAAAGCTTCAGCTGATAAATACGACCTTCATGTACAGACTGAGACAGAAAAGTTACTCCAATTTTAAGATATATAATGTATATAGAAGTGCAGTACATACCTGCACGGCTCTTTGGGAAGGGGGCTGTTGAGAAGGAACATCGTCTCTTGATGTTGATGTTTTATATAGTAAACAAAACAGGGGAATAGTTTTTTTCCCCCTCTTTTTGACTAGAAAGATTCTCAGTCAAAGGATTAAAACTAGGAAAATTAAAGATCAACAAGTAGCATCACTAGTCCAAAAGAAGAAACTGGAGAGTAGAAAAAGATTGTAAATTAATATACTTCCAAATAGCCTCTGCATAAAAGAAGACAGTTCCAAAAGAATACGTAATGAACTTAAAAAAGTTGCTTACATTATGCGGCCCAATAATGGTTCCTGTCCATGAACGCATGTAGATGTCATCTCCATCATCCATTCCATAACTCACAGTACCATCTCCAATACCTTTTTCTCCACATTCAAGTTCCTAAAGCAATCTGAAGTTTCGAGGGACTGAAAAGAAACATAAATATACTATGCTTATGTTAAGGTTTAACTGGTAGTGTACAAAAGGCATTTATCATGTTCAATACAAACTCAATAAAATATATGTATATATATTCCTTACAATAAATTTATATATAAAATACGTAAATACTCCCCTAGATGCATCCCCAACCTTAGACTCTTCCTTGTGCCCTTGCTCCCCCCACCCCACATTGAGCAGCTAACATCCGTCTAGCACAGGGCAATAGATTGAATCCATAGCCTTAACAAACATATGAGCCAGCCATATAACTAAAGTCATTAAGTACATTAGGACATTGTGTTTTGTACTGTAGTTTGTCATGAAAGACCAAACTATGGTCAATCGTCATTCAACCACACTGCCACATCTTTCTAAAATCAGTCTAACAAAAGAATTATTTTCCCTCAAAACTAGTTATATCCAATAGCAGTGTCATGGTGCACCAATTGTCCAAGAACCAATTTGTTAAATTTACTTCTTTTTTTATCAGTAACCAATTGTGTAAATTTACATGAGATAAAGAGGAGGTGTCCAATATTAGCATTGCGATTAATCATGCCATGAAAGCATGAAATAAAATATCCACAATATGTTCATCCATATATACATACTTTCAAGACCACAACACATGAATATTATTCATGATATTTTAATAATTTCTAATTTATCTGAATTGATGTCAATATTCTGTGATATATCTATTAATATATATTCATATTTTGAAGGTTACAATTTTTCTTTTTATTGATATTTTATTACTTGTACAAATGACAAAGGATGTTTGGGAACTCCAACAAAATTTTGTTAATGAAAAAGAACAAAATATAACAAAGGCACCTTAATCCTAAATCGAACTAAGTTTTGGGGTACACAAATATTTGCTGCATATGTGAGATGTAACGAACTTCACTTGGATTTGCTCATCCTCCTCTCTTTTGCACTCTCTGGTCTTCATATCATAATCTGTTTTAATTTCCAAGTTCTAGCAAAACCAAGGTCACCTAAAAATAATATTACAAACTTTGAGAGGAAACATGTTCCACATAATAGCTTCACAATATTCTCTTCCAATTTCGTTGACTAGCTATCAGCAACAACAACTCCTCAAAACAAACCAAGAATGACTGTTGTACATAACCAATGCAGAGAATAAGAGCACCACATCAAATAATGTTTTTTATTTGCGCCTCACACAAATGAAAAGAATGTGTGTGTGTGTGTGTGTGTGTGTGTGTGTGTGTGTTTGTGTGTGAGAGAGAGAGAGCAAAACATTTTAAGTGAGAGAGAAGAAAGGGAGAGGGAGGGGGTGGGGGAAGAGGAAGAGATAAAAGGAAAACTTTGAAGCTTTGTTATGTGTTTTTATTATGTGTTTTTTGTCTTAAAACTTTGATCTTAATTAATGATTTAGGAGAATACAAATATACTAAGGATGACTAGATAGGCAACTTGGAAGCCTAATATATGATGCTAGGACAAAGAGGGAGGAGGAGGAGATACAACACCAAAAAAAGCAGGTGCTTGAGTGGGGACAAAAGACAATTAGGGAGGTCAAAAAGAAACTCCATTTTAGAGAGAAGGACAACAGACCGTGTCAAAAAATATTGTCAACTTCTAGCCGCCACAGCATTATATATCATGGGTATACATACATATACTTGTAAATAAATAAAGAAATAAAAGTTTAGTATTTTTTGGACCATTATATATTTGGGTATTTTACTTGCTAACCTCTACTTGAATAATCCTGCAATTGGTTTCCACTCTCTCTTTTTTAGCTTGTTCTTTGTGAGTTTAGATGGCTAATTCAACCACCATCAAAGTTTCAACATTGTTGCTATTCATTTTGCTTGCACATGTGGTAAGTTCGAGAGCAACCAGTTATCGTGGGTTTGAGATTATGCGGAAAAGAATAGATAGCAAACGTATTCTACACAAGTTAGGCTATGATTACTCTAATAAGATGAAAGATAGTAATAGGAGGGCAATGGTGGATACTAAAAGAGTTGCACCAGAAGGCCCCGATCATCAGCATCACCAGAGCCCTCCTACATCACCCTAGATATAATATTGGTCCCCAACATTGTGGAGGACCTCCATCATGGTCCTATGTGAAAGAAAAATCCATTGACAAGGATAGGCTCAAGATGGTTCATTAGGATGTGTTATGCGCTTCCAACGCATAAGGAAGTTATCTTCTATACTAGTAGTTCTTTCTTTTCTTTTTCAAGTGTTCTAGTACTACTGTTATTTTTATATTATGGGAAAAACTTTTAGCAGATGAAAAGGAAGTCAACAGGTCGGAATGTGAGATTCGTACTTTTAGCTGCATATTTATTATTTACCATTTTGTTTCAGTGTCTAAGTGTATTGATTTATTAAAAGTCATGTCTACGTGTAGCCTGTAAGACTCACACAATAAAGAATCACATATGAAGTTAATCCCATTTTAGAATGATAATTCATTTCTTGCATAAATTCCAAATTGCAGGATATCAATTTGGATGATATGCTAATCTAAAGTATTGAAGCCAAAAAAAAAAAAAAAAAAGTATTTCACGAAGTTTCAATTCTCGAACTTCACTTCTATAATCAAACATGACATCATTTTTTCATAGAATTCCCAACCTTACCAATGATTGATGCTAATGACGGACCCAGATGATCAAGAGAGGCAATGTGATGGGAAACTGACGAAGGGATTGCATTGAAACAAAAATGAAAGTGTATGGTTTATAGTGATGAAATAAAAACTAAATGGATCAAAAGTGAAAATTTTCTCAAGCTAGAAGTTCCAATGGTATAATTTATCCAACTTTGTTTTCGTCAAATTGAGTCTTCTGCTATTTACAGATCAATTAAGAAGAATCTGTGGCATACAAAGGAATCCCTTTATAATAAAGTCTAAAGTTAAGAAACGAAAATGAAAACTATGAAAGGGGAAAAAAGAAGAAGGAAATGAGTTTTAACCAGGAAGCACAGACGCCAAAATGGGTGTTGCGGCAGTGTCTGAGATGTGTTAGACACAGACATGGACAGATAAAATTTTGTATGGGAATAGTTTGGTAAGACATGGAAAAATTTACCCAATTGGAAATCGAAAAAAAAATGAGGGAAACCGCATACAAATCTTTATTCGCAAAAAGTGTACACATATATATATAAAAGAAGATACCTGGTGTGAAATGGATGGAGAAGAGCGCTTCCGGTGGTGCCGCATCAGTGAAGCAAAACGAATGGAGAAGAGGGCTTTCAGTGGTGTGATTCGAACGAAGAGAGAGGACTTCCAGTGGTGCGATTCGGACAGAGAGAGAGGGTTTTCGGCAGTGCTCGTGTGCATGTGAGAGGGCAAGGAAGAGATCGATGAGAGGGTTTCACGAGCTCAGACCAGATAGAGAGAGAGAGAGAGAGAGAGAGAGACAGGCTGGGTGAGAGAGAGATAGCGCGAGAGAGAAGAGTGATTTGGGAGTGAGAGTGAGAGAAATAGGGCGAGAGAGAAGAGTGATTTGGAAGTGATTTGGGTAGACAAAACGGCGTCGTTTTGTCTCCTTAAATTTATAGGTGACCAAAATAAGTTTGTCTCTAAAAATTTTTATAATGGTGACAAAACTTTTCGTCTCTAATATGGGCGCCAAAATTTTTCACCAAATTTCTAAATGCGGGAATTTGTTGTGGCGAAAAATAAAATTTAGCGATGAAAAAAAATTTTGTCACCTATTATTTTATTTATTTTATGCATTTGGTGACGAAATTTTGTTTTCATCTCTAAAAATAGTATAATTAGAGACAAAATCTTATTTTCATCACTAAAACATGTATATTTGGAGACGAAATATTTTTTCGTCATGAGTTTTCGTCACCATAGACTTTTTTTGTTGTATCTCTCTCGTTCGCATATTCGTCAATTAAAGAATAAATTGCAGTCTGTTACGAAAAAAGGATTCACCATGATTGAATACATGACTCAAATCAAAGAGATCTCAGATCAGCTTCGGATTGCTTCATCAACAATTGACGATGAAGATCTTGTCCTCTTAACTCTGAATGGGTTGCCAAAGGAGTATGATGCACTTAAAACAACCATGCGTGCGCGAGTGGAATCCATTACAATGGATGATCTGTGTTCACTCTTGAGTTCTGAAGAAATTCATGTTGAAAACAAAGCCAGACTTGGTCTTTCTGCTTCTCCAGTAGCTTATGCTGCAACCAAAGGTTCTGAGATTTCACAGTCCTCTCTTCAATATTCGAAATCAGATTTTACCAATCCTTCTAGTTACAGAGGTCGAGGTCAATCTCATGGTTATAAAGGAGGACGAAACAGAGGTGGACGGTTTTATAAACCTAACAGGGGAAGATATACTTCCAACAACAACAATGGTTGTCAGATCTGTGGAGGTTATAATCATAGTGCCTTTGACTGTTGGTGGAGAATGGATCCGAACTTTCAACCTCTCAATTCTAATTCTTCCTCTCAATCTTCACCTCAAGGTGTGTCTCAACCACAAGCTTATTCTGTTACCAGTGCACCAACCACTTCTTCCTCCTCTGCTTCGTCTACTCCTTGGTACATTGATTCTGCAGCTACAAACCACATCACTAATGATCTCGCAAACCTTCATTTGTATCAACCATATCAAGGTCAAGATCAAGTCACTGTAGGTAATGGTCAATCTGTTCCAATCCAGCACATTGGTAAGGGTTTATTACCTACTCCTCACTGCTCTTTTCGTCTCAATCATCTTCTTCAGACAGATTGAAGAGCAGCACTTCAGCTCAAGCTCACAACTGCAGCAGCAGATTAAGCCTCCTCAGAATAATGATAACAGAAATAGAGGAATTGGTTAGCTGACAGTTAGATATAGTTAGTTACAGAGAGGTAGATATAGTTAGTTAAGAGTTTGTTAGAACAAACTCTTACCCACTTGTATAAATACTTGTAATCAAGATGTTATTGAATAAGAAAGAAACTGTCATTCAGATATTTTTCAGATATTGCACCCTGTCATCGCATTGAACATTTTGTCAATCAATTGTAAGTTTCTCTCTGCTTGCTTCACTCAAACAATTCATTTTGAATAATTTTCTTTAGTTTTTTGTGTAGTCCTTCAGGCTTCAAGCTTTTGTGTGTGTAAAATGTCATGCTGACTGGTATTTGTTGCTATTTTTTATTGAAGAGGGTTTCCCAGCTACCTAGTTCTAGTGAGGAGTTTTATTTCCAAAACCATACCCAGGTTGCTCAAGGCCTGCCTTTCACAGGTGGATCCACACCTTTGCCAAGGTAAAGCAAATTTTCTATCGTATGAAATTTGTTTTATTTAGAAGCATGAACATGACAACCTTATATTGTGAAGTTACTAGATTCCTGATTAATCAGTGTTTTTGTCTTCTCTTTTTGTTCCTTTTTTTGGTAATACATTAGAGATTTTAATAAATTAGTAAGAATATTTGATGTTGATGAGGTTTCTATTATACTTTTTCAGCTTTGGTGATCACTACAATCAATCAGTTCCGCCACTTTTGTTGAAACTTCCTACACCTCACTTAATCCCCCACTAATCAACAATGGCAACTCCAATGCAGCTGACCTTGGGCTACCACCACAGTGCAAAAGAGCCAAGTTGTGCTCAAAACAGGCGAATTGACTGAAGGAGTTAAAAAATATGCAGGAACGTATGTTTGATGAAGCACAATTTTTAGAGAATACAAGAAACTATTTTAGGACAATTCATGAACAACCGTTATTTTTGTTGATTTTTTTTTTTCATTTAATTTGTATCCCAAGTACTGCTGTTGGATAAAAATCAAGGATGAATATTTCAACAATGATCCCCATAGAACACCGGACAACTTAAAGGTAAAGAGTGCACTTGAAAGTCTAATTTTGTTCAGACACCAACAACTAATTTTTTTTTAATTATTTTTTTGGGGACTTTGCAGCAAAAGTGGAAGCATATGATGGAAAGAGATCCCAGTTTGAAGAAGCTCTATACGCGTGCGTTGATAGCCAATAAGAATGCTAAGTTCAAATCATCCAAGTGCAAACAGGGCCGAATTTTTAAAAATGTATAATTGGATGAGTATTCATCATGAACCAAGTTGATCATCCTTGTCTTTTAATTTTAAGTCGAAAGCTTTTTTTTTTTTTAACTAGAATAATTGGTCGAAAGCTTGTTATAAAGATTTTAATAGATTTGAAGGATGGTTTGGAAGTTTTGTTTTGAGTGTGCAAATAATGTAACTGCTTATACAATAGGGTTTTTGAAATCTATAATATTAGTAAATCTTTTATCAATGAAATGTGGAAAAATTTATGGTGACAAGTGTTATATCGCTTTGTGTTAATTATGTTATAAAAGTTATAAGTGAAGAATATGTTTACTATTAAAATGAGAGTTAATAAAAATCATTATAGTTAGGTATGTTGTGATTATGTAAGGAATTGTGTGGTGTAAATTTTAGAAATAATTTATGGTGACAAATGTTCCAAATTATTTTGACGATAAAAGTTATGACATGTGACATTCATCAAGGAACATTGCAATTATATTTAGTATATTGTGATAGAGTGCATATGGTAATTCTCTTTTTAAAAGTGTATACCGTAGCAGCACTCCTATACAAAACATATAAGGGAGAAAGATCATACAAAGGGAAAGAAAAATTGTATCCAAAACACAGAATGAGATACAGATGTCTCGCAGAACATGAGTTTTACATGTACGCCTCATATTATGTGAGGTCAACCCCTTACAAGACATCTCTGCTTTGAATATGTACACTTAAACATTCCCAAAGTTATATCACTAACATAATTTAGTTTAAACTTAAGAATTTGCTTTCAAAACCTGAAAAATCACACCTGTTACCCTGGGCCGGCCCTGAGATATACAAGGCCTTAAGCGAATTTCGAAAGTGGGTCCCCCGACATATATTTTTTTATAAAAAATTTATGGATCAAATAATAATTACCAATAATTTTTTTATTGGTTAGTAGTCACAAAAAGTTTCCTTACACATATAATCATTAAAATTTACTTTTATATATTAAGATACAAAAAAATTATTACAAAAAATAAAAAAAGATAAAATATGGTCTTGTTAGTTTATAGTTTAGCAATAATCAATACAAATGACATAATCCATTGATATCTGATAACGAAATGATCATATTATTGTAATATGATATTTGATAACACAAGCACAATCCATTGATTGTTTGATAGCTAAACATAAATTATTGAAAAGAAATTAGATAAAAATTAAAGTAAAATTATTCAATTAAATTATGATAAATAGAGAGTGCAACAAAATTAAGGGAAAGAAATTAAGGTAAGATAATTCAATTAAAATATGATAGAGAGAGATAGAGAGAGAGAGAGAGAGAGAGAGAGGGCAAAAAAATTAAGACAAAATTATTTATTCTATTAAAATGTTGACATGAGACTCTATTTGGATTCATTATATAATACATATTTAAACATATTTGAATTTGTTTGGATTGATTGTATAAAATTTTAATTGGGTTTAACAATAATTATATACATATATATATATATATATATTTTCAATTGGGACCAACAAGATTTTTTGGGGTGCCTCTTAGACTGGGCATCAAATAATAAATGAAAAAAAGATTTTGAACTTATAATAGAATATAGAACTAACAAATTTAAGTGTCTTGTTTTTAGCAAAAATTTGAGGGTCCAAGACACATGTCTTATCGGCCTTGCCATTACCCTCCCAATTGTTTTGACGAGTAATCCAGCAACAATTTTACTTCAAAAATTTAGGTGATTTTTGTAATTTTAAACTATTTTGATGGCTTGCAAGGACGTAACAGAACACACAATATTAATCAATATCTTAACATTTGAAGAAAAGGTTTGGAATACAAAATGTTGTCACACAAAATCAACCTAACATGTTTTCTTCAAAAATCTATGTGATTGTGCTTTTATTTGGATTAGAGAACAAGAATAACAAAACACAAAATTGTGGATCAATCCCACTACTTTCGAAGAAAGATTATGAGTAATTTCACAATGGGAATCACACAATTGAAAATTTATATAAATTACTTGGGAGCTCCCTTCCCAACTATCACACCGGCCTTATTTAGCATTTTGAGTTTCATCTGTAAGTCTCTCTATGTAACCCATCTAAAAAAAAAAAAAAAAACCTGCACTCATTTGGATGCCTCTTTTTAGCTTATGTCTTTCAAATTGTGTAGTAAACGAGCAAAGTAAAATCGAGTTAAGTATTGAATTGTTTAAGTATAATTAAAACTTAAAGAATCAAAATGTATCCAAACTTGACTTGTTTATAGAGTCAATCTCAAATAATTTTTTAACAAGCTGAATATAAGTTGAATTCAAGTAACTAAGTTAATTTAATACCACTATTTTTAATTGAATAGGGCTTGTAGACTAGATAGTCTAGTTGGGCTTAGCACAACCTTACTTTGATGATCTAATCCGATCATCTTATAATTTTCTATGTGTAAATCATTGTAGGGGGGTTCAAGATTAGGAAGGTGATTAGAGAGGCAAAACTATGCTAATAGTCTAACAATGGTGGAAATGGTTGGAGAATGAGCAGCTGTAATTGTCTAGGAGTTAGAGAGTGAGAAGCTAGGTGAGGGTAAAGCAAATAGCTCAAGGAGAAGACAATGGCAGTGCACAAATGGGCAGCTTCTCTCCCAAATTCCAGAAATTCCTCTACCTCTTGGCTGGGAAAGGGGTCCTATTTATAGGCTTTTCCTTGGTATTGAGAGGACACCAAGTGGCCAAATAGAGAGAAGACATGTGTATTAGAGGACCACGTGAAATATTTTGACTTGAGCTATCAGGCTGGAGGTGACTACGTACTATCTATTTAGCATAACTACCTTAGCGAGTGCACTTGCGGCGGGAATGTTTGCCACTACAACTTGTCTGCTCAGCATGAATCTTACAGACGCCTCAGTAAGTGCACTTGCGATGGGAGTGTTTGCCGCTGCAATTCGCCTTCTCAGCATGAATCCCTGCAAGTGCACTTGCGGTGGTAAGACCTTACTGCTGCACTTACCTTCTCAGCTTAGTTTGGGCAATACATGCATTCTTGGGATTTCATAGCTTGCTATCAACCATGTTTGTGTTCAACTCAGCGAAACTTCCACCCTTAGCCACCTAACCACAAACTCCCCAGCTTTCTAAGGCGAAGGCCACAGCCAAACTTACTATCAGCCATGTTGTGCCTTAGTACCAAGCTCAAGGGGGCTTCCTTAGTCCTGCCTGTGCGACTAACGCAAGTCCATGACTTGGGTAATAGAAAAGGAGTCCCTTACACTCAGGCTACACTACTTCTATCTTCGCGGGGTTGCCACGGTCTACTGGTTTACCTCTGGGCCTGCTATCAGCTCTAACCAGTGAGATATGGGACCTGCTATTAGTCTTAGGCCTACTATTAGCCTATACTTGTGGAGGCAAAACTTTCCCCAAAGGCTACTATCACCTTGGTAGGGTGCCTCCCTTCACAAACTAGTTACGGCGATTGTCGTAGTTGCGATTGAAATGTGGTTGCTGCGGTGGTCACTTCCCAAAGTAAGTTTAAATGGCAGAACCTACAATATTAGAAATGACGGCGCCGACAAAATGCCTCTATAAATTGATCGTTGCAAATATTGCCTCCGCAATTTAGTTGCTTTGGTTTTCTTTTTCCCTCAGCAACTTCGGATGGCAGTGGAGCCGACAATATTGGAAATGGCGGCGCTGAGGCAAAGTGCCTCAGTAATTTTGATCGTTGCAAGTAGTACCTTTGCAACTTGACTTAGGCATTTTCTTTCGTGGAGTCTGTTCGGACCTTCGGTGAGTTGGACCTGCTTTAGCCCACTGTTGGCCCACTTTTCTTGGGCTTTAGCCTATGCTCCTTTAGACATTCCTGGTCACCTAAAAGGGGTGACCTCAACACTCAGGTTCACACCTAATTTGGACTTTAATTTCTGACCCTCTACATTTGTCCCCTACACTCGTGGGGACATGCTCCTTATTTCCTACGCGTGTATGACGTCATCAAGTAACCCAGGGGTTGCGTCAATTGGGTCAGAAGTTGCGTCGATTCTATGCGGGGTCATAATGATTCTAAAAAGGTGTGTTAACTGATGGGATCCCTTGGGGGAAAGGAGGGGCATTGGTGCCTCTTCGCTACCTTATTTATAAATAGACCCCTTGGGTCCATTGGCCCTCCACTTTCTGCCAAACTCTTTTATCTCCTTTATCTTCTTGTCTCCTTCTTCTCTCTCTTGTCTCTATCTTCCAAAGTTTTTTTCTCTTTTCTTTATTCATTTTCCATGGCCACTACCAAGTTCTTAATCGAATGGGCTATTCCACCCATGTTTGAATGGAGGAGGACCCCTTATTTTGGGGGACTTGCTGACCCATTTTGAAAGGTGGTTAAGTCTTTTACCGCAGATGCTTTTCCTTTGGAGGAACCCTTGCTCCCTTTCAGCAAAGTTTTTTTGGATGATGCCGAGAAGGTTAACCCTACATCAGTCTTGCGATTCCGAGTTGAGTGCGGTGATTTTCTACACTCTTACATTTACTATCGTACTCATTCGGGCCATCTGGTTGATTGGCCCCTTTGGGTTGATGATATTTTGGCAGATGATGACTTTTCACGGTGCTTGAAAGACGTCCGCCTCTTCAACGCTGTTTTGGTTTTGAAGGAGCTGTCCATTCGGAAAGTTCAGACCAATACTGATGTTGTCGTCTCTCTCTGGAGTCGTGACACCCATACCTTCATCCTTACTTAGGGAGAAGTGACTCCGACTTTGGAGGATGTTGTTGTACTACTGCGCCTTAGCGCCCGTGGGGACTTCATCTTTGACCCTTCATCTTTCATTACGGCGGAACAGACCACAGTTACTGCCCTTTAAGGTGCCTTCTGAAAGGCACTAAAGTTTGGCTCTTGGTATGACCCTAAGACTGGAGAGTTACTGCAAGAAAGGCCAAGGAGAGACAAGACAACATATCTCTCTTGGCTAAAACAATTCTTCAAGGATATGCAACCTCTAGTGGGTGACACTACGGAAGGCAACCGTGAATCCATAGTTGGCCCTAGTTACTGCAACAACTTTTATCTTGCCACTTTCGTCAGCTATTTCATCTCTTTCTTCGTTCTCTCTAGCAATCCCACTGAAAGTATTAACCCACTAGTGTTTTTCCTTACTGCTAAGCTTTACAGCGGCAACCAAATCCCTTTGGCTCCCCTCTTCTTGGGGAATCTATACTTTCATCTTGATCTAATTTATGCGGACATGGAGAGGTCCATGGGCCGTTATTATGTGTGGAGTTTTGTGCACACCCAGATTCTGACTGCTTTCTTCTATGAGCAGTTTCCTGCCATGGTTCCCGCTCCTAAGGAGCACGAGCCATTTTATACTGAGGATGTCTTAGATACAGAGGGTCACCCTATCTTAGATGCAGAGGGATGGGTTGTCACAAGACAGGAACACAACTCTTTCCCCGCATCTCCAGATGGTTTGGTGTCGGTACTAACAGACCTTTCATAGACTACATTGACCGCCTGGAGGATTGCGTGTTCCGCTCTTATACTTAGACTTTCCCAAGTGTTACAGCTGTTCTCTTCTACTCTTCAGAGGTTTGACACATTGACTTTTCTATTGAGGATATTCCAGCAACTCTTCTGGTGGTCGCCATGGTGTAACGTGGATATTTGCCAGTGTGGAACGATGAGGGCATGTCTAGTGTCGTCTACCCACCAGACAGAGTTCTCAGGCAATTCGATATGGATCAAGGCATTCCACACATGCCTCCTTCTCAGACAAACTTCTATTTGAGCTTCCGTCGATTCATCTGTGATCATACTCCCCTTCTTGTAGAGGGCTTGGGTGTTAGAGCTTCTTTCACTCAAGAGAGAAGGCACTTATACTCTAAGTAATAGGTTGTACTGGCACCACAACCTTAATTCCTTATTCAATTTTTGTAAAAGTGATCCAGTGGTCCCCACTGTGGATCCTATTCCACAACCTGACTTGTCTCTCCGTCTTCCTTCTGGTCGTGGAAAACAGACTAGTTTATTTTGTCGCTTCAAACTGTTATCTATGCCCATTGTAGAGGAATCCCCTCCGGTTCAGGCACTGCACGTCCAGCCTTTGCAAGTTTCTCTACCCCCATCAGTACATCAGCAAGAATGACGTGCACTCGACTGAGGGCAGCCCAAAGGGCGGTAGTTGTAGCTGTTGAGGCTTGCTCTATACCATCTAAGAAGAGACTTCAAGCGGTACTGGCACTTGACATATTTTTGCATTCTTTCTCTATCTGAACTTTTGTCTTCATTCTAATGGTCACATTACCTTTTTCTTTTCAGGGCCCATTGACTTCAGGGCGTGGCACTGCTTCAGCCGCCCCACCTTTGGGCCTTGGAGGCCCTTCGACCGTTATCAAGGTTTCCTTTAACTCAAATAATGATGATGACCTTTCCATTGCTTCGAGAGTCACCAAACTTTGAACCCACAGACTGGTACTTTCAGAGGCTGAGGAAGAATTAGTTGCCAGGGTTGACCTGCTTGCTGAGATTGAACAAGTTGCTGACATTAAGCCAAACGTAGAGATTGAGCCAGTTACAGAGCGTGAGGACATGGATGAAGACCGCAATATTCCTCCCCTTGAAAGTGAACAAGTCCCTCCTGTCGTGGAAGTTACAGAAGGCAACATACCTGTTGAGGGTGTTGATTCCCCAAGCACCACTGATCTTGTACATTCCGACCAGACATTTGTTGGCGGCGGAGATTTCGTCCTCGAATCTCCAAGAGAAGAATGCGGAGCAAGGGAAACACTTGAAGTTGAGCCGCCCCAAGCAGAGGTTGGATCATGGAACTCTTTTTACTCTACTCAGTCTCCTCTGGTTCAACACACTGTATCCTCAAATGTCCCAGCCTCTAAGGGAAGTGAAGGTGCAATAGCAGCTCCTAAGGTGGGCCTCCCAAGTTTGGCTTAACTTCCAGAGACAGTCGCCAATATGACTGCTCTTGGTGCTATTGTTCCCGCTGGTACTTCTGACCTAGTTGCCTCAGCAACTTCTGAGCAACTTGCTAACCAGTACCCCACTCACTTTCCAAAAGTGCCAGCTAATCTTGGGGTGTCACAAGACTATTATACTAGGATAGACACCACCATTGTGCCAGATCTGAATGTTGGGGATTACCAAATGGATGACCTGTTCTCGAAGGGGCGGGGCAATGGAGGCAGTTTTGGTTTATCTCGTGAGCTTAGCTCGCCTGGCCGCCACCTAGTATCCATTCATTCCAATGCTACTAGTCAGTCATCTTCGGGAGAGGTTCGTCGTCCCCAAAACTTTGGCCACTCTACAAGTCTTCTTCCCATGGTTCAAGCTAGCAGTGGCATAAGAGAGCCTTCTCATTCTTCAGCAAGGGTTTCTTTTCTGAGTTATTGGGTTTCTGCTAAAACCGTCTCTATCCTTGTCCGTATTCAGGCACTGCACCCCAACATTTTCTCTACCTTCAATGTACCAGGGCCAATGGTGCAGACAACACTGTTAGAGTATTTTGCCAGCTTCATTCGTGACCTTGCACAAGGCAGATTTTGACAACCTCTGGCAAGTTCATAGAGAGCGCCGAGGAAAACCTTAGTGGCTTTGAAAGAAATGGCTTGGACTTATCATGGTTGAGGGTTAGGTTTCAAGCGGTTGATGGCTTTGTGAAGCATGCAAATAATGTGGCTATGATTGCCTCTTTTGAGGAGACTATTAGGGACTGCGAGGTTGCCTTAGAGCAACATCGCCAAAACTTGGCTCGGTTCCAAGGAGAAGAACTACGCTCTCATCGCCTAGTTGTCCTGAGATGTGACCTTGATGGACTCCCTAATGAAGGGTTTGATTTGATGTACTTGTGACCTTGCTATGATTTTTTCCTTCTCTTTTCGTTTCACTGCACTTGCGATGCCTTTTCTTTTCTTCTTCTTTGCCATAACTTCTTTTCAAACATTGTAATCATGTTTTGGAAGTTTGACTTTAATGGAAAGTGTGGATATTTTGTATAACTTTTAGTTTCATTTTGTCGCTTTCTTTACATTACTTTTTACATGGCTTCTAAAGATAAGCGAAACTCTTGCCGTGAACAAAACTTTATCATGACTAAGTCTTTACATGGATGAAATTTCACTAAGTATGGCAAATTTTCTTCACATAAGTGTTTACAAGAGTAACAGGTTTACTAAGTGTATGGCAATTTCTTTACACTTTTGCTTTGGAAATATTAACAAGCGAAACTTACAACTTTTTTTTTGGACAAAAGAGGCAAGGGAAGTATTCCTTTACATACTTAGCATTGATGGGACCAGTTTTAAACCTGTCATGCACTCTTGTCAACCTGTAATACCCACTACCCACTATTGCTTACCTCAGTAACTTTGTAGGGGCCTTCCCATCTTGGCGAGAACTTGGGGATTGGTTACCCCCGCATGATTGCATCCACCGTCTTCCATACCAAGTCCCCTTCTTTGAACTCCCTCTGTTGAACAAACTGATTGTAGGCACGGGCTATGGACTGATGATACTTTTCCAACGCCTGCGAGGCCCGATCTCTTCTTTCTTTGGCTGCCTTTATGTCATTTCTTCTGCTGTCTGGAACTAAGTGTGTAGACATAGCCATTCTTGCTCAGGGTACTGCTAGCTCAACTGGCAACACAACTTCAAATCTATACACTAGGGAAAATGGGGTTGCCTGGGTTGGCTTCCTCTTGATGTCCTGTATGCCCAAAGTGCTATGGAGAGTTGTTTAGACCATGTGCCCCCTGCTTCATCCATCATTTTGCTCAGTATTCGAATGAGGGTTTCGTTGGTAGCCTCAGCTAAGGATTGTATGGAGTAGACTTGTGGTGCTTGATTTGGTAGGCATCTAGCAACCTTCCCACATGGTAGTTTACAAAAGGAGTTCCATTATCAAACAATATCACCTTGGGTATGCCAAACCTACAGATGATGTTTTCCCTGATGAAGTTGGCCACTCGTGCTTTGTCTGCTTTCCTCATTGGTATAGCCTCTACCCACTTGGTGCTGACTTCGGTCGCTACAAGTATCCATTTGTGGCCTTTAGATTGTTACACTCTAGGACCCACCAAGTCAAATGCCCAAGTATGAAACGAGTAACGAGTTTTGATGTTATATAGCTCAACTACTGGCGCATGTATCAAGTTCCCAAACTTTTGACATGACTGGCATCTTCTTACAAAGTTTTTAGCATCTTTTTCCATTGTCGGCCAATAGTAGCCAAGGTGGATGAGGTATTCATATAGTCACTGCCCCTTCTTGATGCTCTACCTTATGGGCCTCCCTTAGCACTTCATTTTCCTCATCTTTTGAAAAACATGCCAAAGGTGCCTCTTCAAAGCTTCTCCAGTACAGCTTGCCTTGGTCAAGGAAGAAGTAGAGGCCCGCCCTTTAACTATGATTGCATTGACTTTTTTCTCAGGCAGTATGCCATTTCCAAGGTAGTCAATATATGGCTGTCTTCATTCTTCACTGCTTAAGAAATGAGCTTCTTCTTCTTTAGGATGGGATTGACATTTTGCATATTGCCTCTACAACTCAATACTTACCTTTTCCATCTTCGACCAGTAATACCCTTGCCTCTACATCCATCAGTATAGACTGATATATCCATCTCCGCAGGACTTAGCATGGATCTGCATAAGTCTGTAAGTTGCTTCTTGTCTACCGATGCACCTTGCTAACAGGTTGCTGAGACCACGAAAATACAACTCTGCCCCGAGGGGCATGAATGATGTAAGTTCTGCTGGTCTGATTATTCCTTGACCTGTTTTTAATTGTTGCATTATATCTACTTTCCATCCCTCAGTTTCTTGCGTTGAATGTTCTTCGGCTAATACTGCCGGTGTTATTCTTTTCTCGAAAATGATGGCTATACTATCATCTGGTATATCCACCTTTGCCCCTAGGGTAGCTAAGGCATTGGGGAAACGGTTATGTATTTGAGGGTTGTGCTGGATTTGGACATCATTAAATTGCGTGAGCAAATTTTGAATTATGGCATGATATGGTGCCAACAGAGGTTCCTTCAAGGTGAAATCACCCAGTGCTTGCTTGATAACTAACTTGGAGTCACCCCAGATTATCATACAAGCTTGACTTCAATTGTTCAAACAACGAGGCTGAATATGAGACGCTTGTATGATAAATGAAACTTTTCCCCCTCTTGACTAGTTAGTATGATTGTGGCTCCTCATTTCCCAGCCCCAGAGGCTTCATCAAATTTTAAGTCCCAGTAAGTCTCAACCACAGCTACTGAGACATGGACCTCGCCAAGTAGAGGTACCTCTGCAGGTTCATGTTTACTAGATGAGAACTGTGCTAGCAAGTCTGCAAATGCTTGGCTCTTGATAGCCTTGGGAGTAACACATGTGATGTCATATTCTGTTAGAGCCAAAATCCATCTTGCCATTCTTCTAGTCAGAGCGGGCTTGCTCAGCAAGTAGCGAACTGGATCACTACAAGTCATAACCTGGATCAGGTGTGCCAAAAAAATAATGGCACAACTTCTGTGCTATGATGATTAAGGCCAAACAATGCTTCTCAATTGGGGTATACCATGATTCAGCACCATTGACTTTGCGGCTACTGTAATAGACTGACTTCTCCATGCCATCTATGTCTTGGACAAGTAAAGCTCCGATAGACCGAGGCGTAGAAGTAAGGTACAATAGCAGAGGCTTTTCAGGTTGTGGGGCAATCATTGTAAGTGGTGAGGCAAGTGCTTTCTTCACCATATCAAATGCTTGTTGATGTTCTTATAGCCATTCAAACTTGTGATTCCCTTTCAGTAGTGTCCCGAAGGAAAAGGTTATCTCAGCAAGGGCTGGAATGAATCTCCTGAGGTATGACACTTTGCCTAGGAATTTCTTTAAGGCTTTAGTGTCCTGAAGGAAAAGGCTATCTCAGCAAGGGCTGGAATGAATCTCCTGAGGTATGACACTTTGCCTAGGAATTTCTTCAAGGCTTTTTGAGAGTGTGGCAGTGGCACCTCCATGATGGATTTGATTTTATCCCTATCTAATTGAATACCATGTCAGTGTACCAAGAAACCAAGGAACTTTCTTGCAGTAACTCTGAAGGCACACTTGAGAGGGTTTATATTTAAACAGAATTTTTGACAACATTGAAAAACTTTTTCCAAGTCGCAGAGGTGTCGATTTGCCTCAATAAACTTGACCACCAGGTCATCCACATATACTTCCACTTTGTGATGTAACATGTCATGGAACACTGCAGTCATAGCCCGTTGATAGGTTGCCCCCGTGTTTTTCAAACTGAAGGGCATCACTGTATAGAAAACATTTCCCAAGGGCATTCTGATAGCTGTCTTTTCTGCATCTTTTGGTGCCATTTTTGTCTGATTATAACCACTAAACCCATCCATGAAAGAGAACATTTGATGGCCCGCATTAGAATTGACAAGCGTGTCAACATATGGGCAATGGAAACTTATCTTCCGGGCAGGCTTTGTTCAGGTCGCGAAAGTCTACGTAGACCCTGATCTGGCCATTCTTCTTCTTCACAGGTACAATATTTGCTAGCCAAGTTGGATACTATATGGGCTCAATGAATTTGGCCCTCTTTTTTTCCTCTTCCTTAATCTTTGCCTCAAGATCATGGTGATACTTTATAGGCTTAGAGTTGGGAAAAGTATCAAAGTGATGAGTGACAAGAGATGGGTCAAGGCCAGGCATCTCATCATATATCCAAGAAAAGACATCATTGTACCGCTTTAGTAGTGTTATCAATCCTACCTTAGTTTCTGGAGCCATTGTGTCACTGATAAACACAGGTTTGCTCCGCCCTAGCAAGTCGTTGAGGTTTACCTCAGCAAGTACTTCTTGCTGTGGCTTGGGCATATCTTGCATGCATTCGGGGGCAGGTTCAGGCATCTCCATCAGCCCTTCTTGGGACTCATCACCATCACATTTGTTGGTATCGGGGCCATCCTCCCAAGGTATGAAGTTTGGCCCCCAAGACCGTTATAAGTAGTAAACTGTCTTGCCACCCTCGCACACCTTAACAATCTTTGGTGGAGGACTTGTGGACTTGCTACTTCTCTTTTGCCTACTACTTTCTGGAGTAGCCTCTGCATCTCGAATGTTTTTCGACTTCAGTAACTTTACCCCTACAACTTTACCAGTCTGCGGAGTTTCAGTTGTTGACAGTTCAGTAAAGAAGACAGCATCAGAATAGTGTACCTCCTGTACTCCAAATGGCTTTTTAGAGGCATTTATGGTCATTATTCGCTTTTCCAATTTTTCCTTCACACATTGGTGATAACTGGACGGGATAGCCCCATATCAGTGCATCCAAGCTCCGCCAAGTATCATATGGTAATTTAGTCACATGAAATTTAGTTGTGGAGTGGATCTCGCCAACTATTAAGCCCATTACAACATGGCCTTTAATAACTTTTTTCTCACCACCAAAGCCTATCATAGTAATGGGTTGGCAGACCATCCTGGACTCTAGGATACCATCTTTTTCAAAGGTGTCAGTAGTGATGATGTTTATGGACGCCCCGCCATCAAGGAAAGCACCCTTGAACTCTACATCATTGATGTAAGTTGTGACAAAAAGAGGATAGTTATGGGGAAATGGGTATGCTCTGTCTACCTTTGAAAACATAATGGCCCCATAGTCTTCTTGGACACACCGAGGCATATATTCCTTGGACTCAGCAACTTCAGTATGATGCATTTCAAAGATAGTGATGAGGGCCTTTGTGGTTTCTAACCTGGCAGTTTAGCTCAACCCCAGCTAGTCAAAGAAGGTACAAAACTTGACAGAATTTTGCAAGGCCTGAGCATGAGTATCCTCTATGAGTTTTGCCTCTGCAGGTACGGTCTCAGGGAGTTGGCTTGTTGCGATTTCTTCTAACTCATCATAGTAGAACGCCATGTGCACTTGATCGCGCACAGGCCCAAGATACCCAATCATATGTACATTCTTTCCCTTCTCCTTGTGGTTGGGATAAGGGTCTTTCCTCATATCACGGTTACCGGTGTCTTTGAACTTTAGCTTATGCGCAACAACTTTCTTTTTGAAGATACTTTTCAAAGTCCAACAGTCTCTAGTAGGATGCCTAGTGGCTCGGTGATAGACACAATAATCTAGGCTTTCTTTGTCTTTCTTGGTTTGGGGAACATCAACTGGAGGTAAAATAAGTTCACTATCAGCTACCCATTCTTTAACCAAGGCTTTAACATTCTCAAGGCTGCAAGGTGTAGACCGCTCGAACTCCTCTCCACGCACCCCCCTTTTGGAGAGGGCGTGAATTAGGTTCTAGCTACTACAGTTCGGACTCCTATCACGGTTCTGAATCTAATCTCACAAAGTACAATGTGAGACTGATAAATCACCAAAGAGTCCAAATCCGGCAAATCGTTTTGGAAAATCGATTTTAATCAAAAAGCGCCAAACATGGATTGCTTTGCCAGATTTCAGAGTCGCCACCTAAATATTTTGTTTTGGGAAATTTAGGAAATCCTGACTCGTGTCCAAGGCCACGTGTCTATCATCACCAAAGTTTCCTTGGCTCGGGAACTTGGGTACGAGAGGGGAAGATCCTGAAATGAGCACCTCCGCTCGCCCAATCAAAGAATCGGCCTCTACTAAACATGATATGTTGTTTTTATAAACACATGTGTTCTTATTCCGGTTTACTAGACTAGCTTACTGTGTGATGCGCACAGCATACAAGTATAGACTAAATCACTCAATTTGGAACAAAACATCTCATGTTTATTTTTTGAAAATGGTTTGGAATTGCTACTCTCAAGTAGGCTAAAGCGTGGATTTGCCACCCTCAGGTAGGCTTAAAACAACATGATTTGCCACTTCGCAAAGTGGGCTTAAAACTCACAATCGATGAATTGTTTCAATTCAAGCAATAAAGCCTTCATCCACAGGCATTCATGCAGTTAATCACTTAAGCACATAGTCTCATGGCAAGCATGCTAACATGGCAGCATACACATCTCATGCAGTATGCTAAAGCGTAAAAGCTTACATTGTACTCCGAGCCAAAACAAAAGCTAGTTAGAAATCAATGCATGATCCTAGCTATGTTAAGAATGCAGTTTACCAATCAAGGACTGGCTGACCGAAAGTAGGAAATGACCACAGCCATCCAGTTGTTCTCATCATTTAAGACTAGAACATCCATTGTAAAAGAACAACTGAGACATTGTAATGACTTTTGGGCCAATTTATAGCAGAATGTATTCAACTCTTTATGAGAAGCAAATTCTTATTTATCATTTGAATATTCTCATGTTCTTTAACATTTATTCTATTCCTTGTGTTTCCCATATAGTTAGAAAATAAGGCTTCAAATATCTGTCATTAATGTTTTTAGGATGTACATATCCATTCAAATTTCTCAAATGGTATGCTCCAAAAGGCAGGACTCTATGAACTTGATATGGTCCTTCCCAGTTAGGTGACCATTTTCCAAACTTATGGCTTTTAATCCCTATTGGGAGTATTGTCTTCCATACCAAATCACCTTCATCAAAGCCAATGTGTTTGACTTTTTTGTTATAGTTTTTGGCTGCTTTCTTCTTTTGAAAAAGAATGCTATTTAATGCTAAAATTCTAGCTTCATCTATGCTTTCTAACTCCAAGCACATACTATGATGGTATTGCTCAAGATCTAACTGGTCTTGGCATCTTACCCTCAAGGACTTAACTTTAATTTCCACAGGTAACACTGCATCATGCCCATATACTAAGGCATAAGGAGTGACTCCTGTGCTTGATCTTGGGGAAGTTCTATAAGCCCACAATACATCCAACAATAAGTTATGTCAATCCCTAGGATTGTCTTCCACAACCTTTTGTATTCTTTTTTTCACGGATTTATTGGATGATTCAGCTTGACCATTGGCTTATGCATAATAGGGGGTGGAATTAACAAGGCTAATTCCAAACTCTGCCACAAAAGACTTTACCATTTTCCCATCGAATACAGTCCCATTATCAACAGTTATAATCTGTGGGATACCAAATCTATGGATTAAATCCTTAATGAATCCAATGACCTCAGTTTGGTCTACAGCTTTGTATGACTTAGCTTCGACCCACTTAGTGAAGTAATCAGTGGCCACCAAAATGAAACAATGATGCTTCGAAGAAGGTGGGTGTATTTTCTCCATCATATCCATGGCCCATCCTCTAAATGGCCAAGGCTGCACTACTACATGCAAGTCAGTTAAGGGCACATAACTTATTGTGCCATGCTCTTGACATGCCTAGCAACCTCTTGCATATTCTATGCAGTCTTTAAGGATAGTTGGCCAATAGTATGAATGGCTTCGAAGCAACCATCTCATCTTCACACCAAGCTGATGAGCACCACAGATGCCTTCATGAACCTCAGTCATAGCTGTCAATGCTTCTTTTGGGCCTAAACATTCCAGTAATAGACCATATCCCCCCCCCTTTTGTAGAGAGCATTACCATATATCATGTATTTCATAGATTGCAATTTAATTTTTCTACTGGCCTTTGAAGATGGGCTAGCCAGATACTGCATTATTGGATGCCTCCAATCTTGTTCTTGTAAGTCATTATGATTGACTTCCAAGACCACATTCCTTTTATTTAAGGGTGGTATTAATTTCTGGTATATTGTTTGGCTTATGTCCCTTTGAGTATTATCCCTTCTCTTGAAATTCGAAGCTTTCTGAGCCATATCATTAGCTCTATTATTCAAGAATCTTGGGACATAAGTTACATTTGCTATTTGAAATTGAGAAAGCAAATGTAATGCAACAACATAGTATGGCAACATGCTTATACTTTGATATTTGAAAATCCCTTTCACTTGGTTAACCACTAATTGATAATCTCCAAATATGTCAACTGCATAAACTTGTAATCCAATAAGAATTTCCAATCCCACTATTAAGGCTTCAAATTCAGCTTGATTATTAGAACAAGTAATTTCATCCACTCTGAAACCATGTGTGGTTTCTACTCCTTGTGGTGACTTAATTACTATACCAATTCCAGTTAGGCCATTGGCTTTTGATCCATCAAACCACATTTGCCATGGCTCAACACTAGACATACCAAGTTCCATGATCTCTTGGCTTTCTATTTAAGATGGATAGTCTGCCAAAAAATTAGCTAAAACTTGTCCTTTTACTGCCTTTTGAGGAACATATTCTAAATGAAATTCTGATAAGCCTAGTACCCATTTGCCAATTCTTCCCCTCAACATAGGTCTAGATAACATATACTTAACCAAATCTGTGGTTGCAATTATCAAGACAGTTGTAGGCAAAAGATAGTATCTTAATTTCATTTCAGCAAAATACAATATAAGGCACAGCTTTTCTACAGTTGAGTATTTACATTCACAAGAATTTAAAAACCTACTAAGGTAATAAATAGCTTGCTCCTTGCCTTCTTCATTGTCTTAGGCTAAGAAAGCTCCCAATGAATCTTCTGCTGCAGCTATGTACAACTTCAAGGGCTTACCACCCAAAAGGGGGCTAAGAAAGCTCCCATCGAAAGCAATTTGATGCTCTGCTGTCCACACAAAT
Organism: Camellia lanceoleosa; assembly: GCA_025200525.1. Lineage (NCBI taxonomy): Eukaryota > Viridiplantae > Streptophyta > Magnoliopsida > Ericales > Theaceae > Camellia > Camellia lanceoleosa. The sequence continues at coordinate 53,341,509 of CM045761.1, read as the reverse complement.
TCCTCTTCATCTTTTAGCCTTAATAAGGAAGAAAATACTTTAGTTTTCCCTGTAGTATTAGAAATGAATCTTCGAAGAAAATTAACCTATCTAAGAAACATTTGTAATTCTTTCTTACTTGATGGAGGTCTAGCTTCAATAATGGCTTTGGCTTTATTCTGGTCAATCTATATTCCTTTCTTGTGTACTACATAGCCCAATAAGTTTCCAGATGATAAGCCAAAAGCACACTTAAGAGGATTGAGTTTCAACTTGAACTTTCTCATTCTTTCAAAAACTGCTTCTAAGTGAAACAGATGCTCCTCCATAAATTGGGATTTAACTGCAATGTCATCAATATAACACTCTAAATACTCTCCAATGAGGTCATGAAAGATAGTGTTCATAGTCCTCTGATATGTAGCCCCAGCATTCTTCAGGCCAAATAGATTTTTAACCCATTCGAAGGTGCCAATATTCCCAGGACATCTGAATGTTGTCTTGTGGACATCCTCCTCTGCAATGCAGATTTGGTTATAACAAGAGTGCCCATCCATCATTGATAAAATTTGATATCCTGCTGAACTGTCTACTAACAAATCTACTATAGGCATAGAATACTCATCTTTTGGAGTTGCTAGATTTAAGTTTCTGAAATCAATGCATATCCTCATTTTACCATTCTTCTTAACTACAGGCACAATATTAGATAACCATTCAACATACCTGGTTGTCCTAATAAAGCCTGCCTTGAGTAGTCTAAGAATTTCCTCCTTAACTTTCTAAATCACTTCTAGACTCATTCTTCTTGGTTTTTGCTTGTATGGCTTGAAATTAGGCCTCATAGGGAGCCTATGTTCCACTAATGACCTATCCAATCCTGGTAGTTCATTATAAGACCATGCAAAATAATCTTTATATTTCTTCAGAACAACCAGCAACTGGCCCCTGTCCAGAGCATTTAAACAAGCACTTATATAGATAGGCTGTTGTATAGAACCTTCCCCTAAATTTACTTCTTCTAAGGGGTCTTGTGTCTGAGAACTTACTGAAGCTTCTTCTTTTATTCCTTCTGCCTTTGAAGCAATCTTCTTGCTTTGTTCTACTCCCAGATTCTTTAATTCAACATCTTTACCCTCCTCCTCATAGACAAAGTCTGTCCATAAGGCTTCTTCTTCTTGTATTTCCTAGACTTTTGTTTCAATGTCCAATGCACAGTATTTATCAAGGGCCAAAACTCTGGCCTGTTGCTGCTCCTGCTTGCAGCCAATTATCATGGCTTCTTTCTCTTGCTCTTGCACTTTCTGGACTATTGATTTTACATCCAATATTGAGAACTTAATTAGAGCCAAAGACTTGGCTTTTTGGGCTTCATTTCTTTGCCTACAACCAGGCATCATTGTCATCATTAACGACAACCTCTTCATCAGCACTCTCCTAGACTAAGTGCTTCAGGTGTGTCACTTCCTTATCAGCCGTCACTTCGGCTGAGCCATCAGGTTTCCTCAGTATACTGAGTGGTGTCACTCTCTCAATATACAATTTGGCCTCTGCGAAGTCTACACAGGCTATGAAGCGTTGAGGATCTGCATCAATTTCCTCTGTCTCTCTATTGCCCAAGGCCATCATTATTTTTTGATGCAAAGAGGAAGGCACACACTTGTTAGTGTGAATCCAATCTCTACCAAGTAAAGCATTGTACTTAGCATTGCTGTCGATAACGAAGAATGCCGTCATGCAGTCCTAGGTTCCCACACTCAGGTTGATGGGCGTAAATTCTCGAGCCATCTGTTGTCTCAAATAAACCAAAGAATCTGGTTGTGATTGGGATTAACCTGGGGTTCCTTTTCCATAGTTTTTTCAAGGAAGATTTCGGTAGTAAGTTCACCGCTACCCCATTATCCACCAAGACTCGGTTCAATTGTATCCCATTGAAGAAGGCCTTGATATACAAAGGCTTGAAATACTGTGTCATAGAGTTCGAGGAATACTCAAAAGGATATGAGAGGTTAATACTCACCTCTTCTTCACTCTCATATTCAGTTTCCATTGGGGTAGCCATTCCGGATTCATCTTGCACCATACTCACTTGTGAGTCCTCACTAGAGACTAGAATTGGGTCAATTTCTTGCCCCTCTTGGTTCTCATCTCCAGCTTGGAATTCATGCGGTAGTATGTATACCATATTCACTGACACTGAGCCAAATTGGATGGCTGGCTGTGCCTGTTTCTTCTCTTGGCCACCTTGTTTAATTACTTCAAAAGCATCCTCCATACTGCATTCTGGCACTTCATTAGTAACAAACTCCTTCGAATGGTCTTTTCCGACTGACTTTTCAACCAAAAATGTTTGTTCAGCCATGAAGGCTTCGAACATTTCCTCCTCAACCATTTCTTTCTTTTGGCCTAGGCCAACTTCTTACTCTGTCTCGCTATCACTCTCCATCAACGCCTTCTCTAATCTTGCTAAACTAGACTTCTCTTTGGCTTTTAGCTCAAAGTGAACTTTGGCCAACTGTTCTCTACTGCAACCCATTTTGCCTTATACAGTTGGTTTTGGAGTATGGTCTGACTTTGGATTCTTCTTTCCTTCTGTCTGGACCAATGAAGAGCTCTCTCCACTTTCTTTCAGGTCTTTCTGGTACTGAGTGTACCTACGCTGAATCTTCCTCCTTTGTGATCTAGAAATTACGGGGACCATATCTGGTTCCTTTGTTTTTGGGTGTTTAAGAAATACTCAATTGTTTGGAGCCACCAAAGGAGGTTTGACCATGTTACCTTGGTTTCCAACAACATCTCTTTGGGTAGACACTTCCTAGGTTTGTTCTGCATCACAAACCAATCTGAAACTCTAGGTACCCACGAACTTACTGACCCAGCTGTTGAACTGCTTTTTTCTTCCTTCGAAGCCATCTTTGAAGGTGGCTGTGAAGGCCACTGCTTGGCCCTGACTTCATGTTTTGGGCCTAACTCAGGCCTTTGATGAAGGTGTCCACTTTCTGTCCTGCGTGAGGATGGTCTAGGAGGCCAATCTCTAGCTTTGATCCCATAAACTGAACCCTTCTCCAGTCTCCTTTCAGAATGACTGCTCTCTATTTTGTAATAATTAGGTGGCCTGGACTCATATAAAGGCCTCTTGCCTTTAGAATGCATTCTATCGGCTGTTGGTTCAATCATTAATGGCTGTTGTCTAACACCAGATGGATATGGCCTTTTATTATAAGCATTGGTTGGTTTAGGACGCCTCTGTACATCCTTGTAATATTGCTTCCCATCAATTGGAAGCCCTTTCAACCACTTGTAGCTCAGTCTGCACTTGGGACACATCCTTTGCATTACAGCTGCTTCTAAAGAATCGTCATCCAGTGCTTCTTCATCAGAGTCTTCCCTCTGGTATGAGAAACCTTGTCCAATAGCTGGTAGATTTCCAGTGTCTTTCTTAATAGTTTTCTGGTTGGAAACATGCATCTGCACATTGATTTCTTCTAATTCTTTCAATGACAAGTTCTGGAAGTCTGGCATAATGACATTGGCTACCACCTCTCCAATTTGTGGAAATGGATTACTGTCAATCCCCATGGCCTTTTCTGCTTTAGTTGGGAATTTTAAACTTCCTTTCCGAATTTGTTCTTGGATCCTGTCTCGAAAAACAATACAGTTTTTAGTCAAGTGAGACCAAGAATTATGCCATTTACAATATACTTTTCCTTTAAGTTCATCTGGAAATGGAATTTTGACTCCTTTTGGTAACTTAAGGAAGTTGGCTGCAAGCAAATGATCAAAAATGTCATCTACCTTCGTTAAATCGAAAGAGTATTTCCTATGAAGATCTTTCTTTTTAAAGTGTTGGTCAATTGTTGTATCCTTATGAATTAATACTTCACAGATCACAGGTTATTTCCCCACAATCTTTGCTGCATCGATCTCATAATTAGGATCTCTACAATATGTCTTGTACGATGCATTATTTCGATCTTGTTCCTCCTCTAGTAATGCTTCGTACCTAAACACCTTATAAGTGAGTTCCACTAAGTCTCTGAACTCAGTTGAGTCAAACCTCTTTCGAAGCCTAAACTCTAAGCCATTTTGAGCCAATCTCACGAATTCTGGCTCTGGTAGGATGACTCTACATTTATTTCGAGCCCTTTTTAAATTTGGAAATAAACTGAGTAGCCTTCTCATCAGGCCTTTGACTCAATCTTGCCAAGTCTGCCATGGAAACCTCTGGCTCCGATTGGAAGAATTGGGTATGAAATGCCTCTTCCATTTGTTGCCAAGTTTGGATAGAGCCAGGTGTAAGGTTAATATACCATACAAATGCTCCCCCAGTTAGAGAATTTGGGAATAACCTTAACTTCATATAGTCATTGTTAGTAAATTCACTGCATTAAGCAGCAAATCTAACAATATGCTCCACTGTTGACTGGTTTCCATTCCCATAAAAAAGGAAAAAATCTGGTATCCTGAAACCTCTTGGGTATTCATGTACCCTATCTACCCATTCTGGGTATGGTTTCCTGTACACAGGAGTCTGGACCCCCCGAATCATCGGTCCACACATCTCTCTAACAATATCAGCAATTTGGTCCCTAGGGACCATATTTTGTGCCTGCTGAACCCCTACTGGAGGGACAAACACAGGATTTGGTGGACAAACTTGTGCCTGTGGTCCTCTTGGTCCATAAGGTGGTATATTTGGGACTAGTTGTCCCTGTGGTGCAGGTTGCTGTTGGGGGTGTGGATAACCCCTTTGAGCCTATTCTGCGAAAGGACCTGGGAAAGGAGCTGGAACAGGTGTTGTGTATTTTCCATTTGTAAGAAAACCTTCCAACCCCCTGGGTATAAATTCGAATAAGGGATTAATGAACCCCCTCGTGCCAGGTATGGCTTCGAACATAGGATTTAGAGCCATTCTTATGCCATTTTCTTGAACTGGGCCAGATCCACCAATTTGCATGGCTTCACTGTTAAGTACTGAGGCAATTTGACCTGCTATAGGCCTCGAAATAGGTTCGTACCAAGATTGAGGTGATGGTCTTTCATAGTTTTGATTACTAGTTTGTCCATTAGAATATCCATTAATTTGCATAGGCTGTTTATCTCTAGCCAATCTTTGCTGAGGGACATTTGAAATTTCCTCCATGTGTCTTGTGTTTTTTGGTTGGTGGGTATTCATTCGATCCAAAAAGGATGTTGCCCATCTCTCCATTGTGTTCATTAATTGCTGTCCCATAGCATCTACTAGGCCACCCCATGGATTTATTAGCTGAGTAGATAGAATAATGGATGGTCCAATTCCTTGGTCTCGTCCAATATTATGAACATGTGGTACTTGTTCCGAAGTGCTGGTCTGTTCGACCATAGGTTCTGATAAAATGGGAGTTTCCACAGGATGTGTTATCACATTATCCTCTGGATTAGGTATCTCTACCTCTCCTTCCACGCCTTCTTCCAAGCGTTCATTTTCTCCTTATCTTCTACGTCTAGCCATTTCAATTAGTCCCACAGGGCGTGCCAAAAATATATGTTGGTTTTTTGGCTTTCGAAGGTTATTTTTGTAATTACGAGCGTGCCAACAAGGATCAATCAGTCCTTACAGAAAATTAATTGCCAACCAATTATCAGACGATTGTGTTTTAGTCCTTTCAGCCTCAATGAAGAGGACTTTTACCGGTGGCTTGATTTAGGAGAATTAAGCAAAATAACAATTAAATGAAGAACAATTGAAGCATTTCATGAAAATGAAAAACTTACAATGAACCAAACTCAGCCTCGTAGAGGTTTACAACAACAATCTACTCGAAACTACTTTTATGAATGAAGTGCAGTGCAGTGTAGGAATTTTAAAGTGCAGAAATGTAAAGAACAGGAAATGTAAAATTGGAAATGTAAAACTGGAAAGGAAATGAAGTAGAATAAGACTGGTTTTTTGGATCTGAGTCTAGGGCCTTCTCTACTATTTATACTTCTCAAGGATGACCATCGAATTGCATTTCCAACCATTGAACTGCTCCTCCATGATCGCTGATCATGTTGCCTTATAATTAGCTCCACTATGCCATCACTTGCAGTTAGGCTTCCCTCCTAATTTTGAATTTGAATGTGAGTAACCGTTGAAGCCACATCACTTTGCATCTCTTTGCTGATCCAATGCTACTCAGATCTCGTAATAACCAATGCTAACTGCCACATGTACGATTATGATTGAAGACTTGAATAGTCTTCCTATATTACCCTTATTTTGCCACGCGTCGAATTGTAATTGGCTTATACAAAATATGTAGCCAACACTATGATTCAAGTATGTTACAAGTTCTGAGTACTGGAGGTTCTTTATGGAACTAACAAGCTATTTGTACCCAGTTGGAGGTTCCTAGGTGGAACTGACAAGTTTACAAGTTCCCAGTCCGAAGGTTCCTTTATGAAACTAACAAGTTATCCTTACCCGGCCGGAGGTTCTTTTATAGAACTGACAAGTACGATTCAAGACTCTTTGTATGTGATTTGTAGCGCTAACGGATGTACTATAAAGATTAAGCATGAACTCTAATTTCTGTATGTGATTTGAATAAGAGAATGAATATAAGTCCGAATCTGACTGAAATTTGAATATGCATAAGATTTTGTGATGGACATCATTCATTAAAACTCTTTACTTTGTTATTATTCACTAGGCTCCAGGTCACTATATTATTTATGTATGTAGGTGATCAGCCGCGTGATCAGGCCTAGAGCTTCTGCCTGGACTCTGTTTTGTCAGCTAACCTATGTGCCTCCCATGGAGGTCCCGGATATGTCTAGTGGTTATGGCTAAGTACGTAAAGTTCAAGTTTTGTTTTCTTGTTTGGTAAAACAAGTCTTTGTTTATTTTGTAAATAGGGATAAGTCCCTTTTTGTCTAGCATATATATATATATATATGATGATGTGTAAAAGTATGAATGTAAAGTTTAAAATTTTTCTGTATCATATAAGTTTGCACAGCTCAATAGATGTTGTATATTCGTTATTTGTTTATGTTAAGCCCTAATATTATGTTAATATGTCTCAGAGGCCTTTGGTAATCTTAGGATTACTAACCGGTTATGATGCTAAACCTATAGAGACGGGTTTGGGTCGTGACAACAACCTGCAACAAGTAAGGTTCTGCAGTAGGGGTGTTGGCTGAGTAAATATGTCTGTTGTTGTCCTGTCCTTCATGTTGTTTTTTATTTTTTATTTATTTATTTATTTTTTTTTTTTTTTTTTTTTGTGTTTGGTCAGTATTTACATTGGTGGTGATTGAGATGACCATGAACTTTTGGATTGTGACCTTGTGTTTTGCTGCTATTTTTCTGGAGTGTGGCCTACATCAATGTGAGGCTTGCTACATTAGTCCATCATCCAATTCCTTATTCTTCTACTCTAAGGCATCAGATTTGGTTTGGGAGGTGTATGCTTTGGTCAGTGGCCTGGTGCTTGGTATTCTGCTGTATATTGCTCTGTATTGGCCTTGGTTTCTCTGGAGTGTGGTTTGCGTTGGTGTGAGGTCTGCTGGATTTGCATGGGTGTGTGGTCTGGGAACTATATGCACTGAAATCTGTTGGAATCTGAGGGTGGACTGAGCAGGCCAGCTGCTATGATGGTGCATGTTGGTAGTAGTGGTAGTGGTTTACTGGTTTTGGTTTGGGTTGGTAGTGGTAATGGTATGCTGGTAGTGGTAGTGGTTTGCTGGACTGATGCAAAGGAGAGTTTGTTGGTGGACAGTTTTGGGTTTTTTTCTGTGTATCTTGCGGTTGTTTTCTCTTCAACCTTGAGGTGTGTTGGCAAGTGATTGGGCTTTCCTCGCGATGCTAACCTAGTTGGGATTGCGGTTTGATTTGATGCCTTTTGCACTTCCTCTTCCTTTATTCGATGTAATTCATTTGTATGTTTGGCAATTTTCATCAATAAAGGATTGTTTTTTACTATTCAAAAAAAAAAAGAAGCAAGTGTCGTATTATTTAATCCAATCCCGTCTTTTATCCGGGAACTTAAATATGACCTCATGGCACAAAAGTGACACGATTATATGTGTGGTCAATAATGCTTAAGAGCACTAATTAGTGCTATCACTAATGATGTGGCAGTGGGTCCCACCCACTGCCACATCATTTGTTGTGCCTTGTTTTTTTTTTTTTTTTTTTTTTCCTCCCTTTTCCACCTCATTAGTGGTGGGTTAGAGATACCAAATTAGTGGCATGTAGTATTGTTGTATGTGTGGTTCATTTTCCCAATCAAATAAAGTAAACAAATAATTAATTAGTAAATATATAGATTGAATATAATGATTGTCTATCAGTACGTGCAATTAATAACTAGTTTAAACGCTTATATTCAATATATATAAAAGAAAAATTCCTCAACAGAATAAAGCAACTCTGAAGTTTGCACGGCGGGGCCTTCAGATACGAATGGGAGATTCAATTCAGCCAAATATTTTTCTGGAGACCATGAGAATTCCTCTGCAGAGGTGTTGATAGCGTCGGGTTGGGACGATAATAACATTCTATGCTAGAAAAAAAACTAATCAAAACACAAAAGGCAGTAGTGGCTCAAGGTTTTCAGACCAAATATCAAAATGATATCTTATTTAGTTAAACTTTTGAAAAGGACCTTCGCTAATAAAATTTGTTTGAAATTTTTTGTGAGCCTAATTAGCAAACGGTTTAAGTGGCCTAATGATTGAGCCACCACTGTACAAAGATTATGTTTGGATCATAAATCTAAATAGATATTTAGAAAGGAAAGGAGAAAATGTGAATCAAATACAAATTAAATTTCTTCTCCATTTACTTTTTTGAAGAAATTACAAAGAAATGTTAAAATTTGACCCTTATAACAAAATGAATTTTGAGTTTTTAATTTTTTTCAATTCAAACCCTAATATTTTGATTTATTTATAATATAAATCATTTGTCTATTTTCGTTAAGTAATTCGACCAAAAATGATATTTTAGTCATTAATGAAAAAACATATTTTAGACATTTTATGTATACTTACATTGAGTTTAATGACTAAAATATTATTTTTTTTATCAGTCTTACTTAATGAAAATAGACAAATGATTTATATTGAAAATAAATTTAAAAAATTAGATTTTAATTAACAAAATTTTTAAATTATTTTGTTATAGGGTCAAATTCTAAAATCTTTTTTTTTTTTTTATAATTTTTCTTATTTTTTTAATTTAAATTTATAATTCAGAGCGAAAAAGTAAACCTATTCTAAACATTTTCCTCGCCAGACAAAGGCAATCTTGATCCTCAAGTCCAAAATCATTGCTATTGGTAGGCCGTGTGAATTCCTCAGCGGGTTCACTGTTTAGCAATAGGTTTTGCAAAATCTAAGCAGTAGTTATTGTATGAAAATCCATAATGCAGTTAATTAGGAAATAGGCAACCCCAAGAAGTTACTTTAGCCTCTGTTTGGCAAGTTAGTTTCCAGGTTTTTTTGGTTATTTTAGCCACAAAAAATAAAATAGACTATTTTAACCATAACAAACAAAACATCACATTAAATCTATAATCATTACACTCTTCTCTCACAAAAAAAGCAAAAAGGTCAAAAAGTCAAAAAATTCCTCCCAAACCAAGCTTTTCAGCCTAGGCTAAAATAGTCAAAAAAGTCAAAAAATCAAAAAGCCAATCCACTTCCCAAACGAAACCTTAGTTGGTATAACTTGAGAGTGTATTCTTAGCTCTAATTCAACTTCCATTAGAAGTAATACGTCCTTTGAGTCACATTCACTGACTCTATTTGAGATTTGTTCAATTCACGAGGAACATTTTGTGTGGGTCTCAAAATTAGTTAAAATATGTGCAAATTGACTTAAATATCTAATCATCAAAAAAATTTAGAAAAATAGGCATAATAAATGAAACCCATGCTGATTAAAACATAAAAAACAAACAAAAATAAAATTCATGGATCATTTGAATAAAACAAAAGAATATGAACAAATCATAAAAGTAAATTATACATTTCACTCTTATAGTTTGATTCAAATTTTATTTTAATTCTTATTATTATAATTTGAATAATTTGATCCTAACCCTTTAAGTTCAATTTTAATTTGATCTTTCTATTTGAATTTTCATTAATTTTTTCTGGATGTACATCTTAGAAGTCTGACAAGTGTTCTAAAGTAATTAATTTCAATCTCCAATTTGAACAAAATAATCAAATTGAATCTAAACTTAAAATACAAAGACTAAGCCTGTGTTTGGCAAGTGGGTTTGTAGGTTTTTTTGGTTATTTTAGCCACAAAAAACAAAATAGGCTATTTTAGTCATAACAAATAAAATATCACATCCAACCCATAATCATTACATTCTTCTCTCATAAAAAACTCAAAAAAGCCAAAAAGCCAAAAAGCCCTTTCCAAACTAAGCTTTTAAGCCCAGGTTAAAATAGCCAAAAAAGCCAAAAAGCCAAAAAGCCAATCCACTTCCCAAACCAAGCCTAAATTGTTCAATTTGAAACAGTATGAATAAAAATTAAATTTGAGTCAAACTATAAATACGTGACTAATATAGTCAAAAAGTTAAAAAATTACTATAAATTATCATATCATTTTTTTAGTTTTTTTGCATAACTTTTTATAAAAAGTCCAAAAACTAACTAAAATAATTACGAACTAGTAATTTACCCACTCATAAATTATGGAATCTAAATACCTTCAGAGCATAAGGTCATTGGTTTCCAAATTCAAAATTTGTTTGAGTTAGTTTTTTGTTTTGCCTCTTTCTATATTTTATTCAAATTTTTTATTTTATATGCACTTTAAAAATAAAATATTAATTAAAAAATGATCAAAAGTTGAAAAAATTATTAAAATAAATTTTCAAAAATAAAAAGAAATAAATTCATTACCATGGAAGATGCTGGCATGTGTTAAAGAAGTCCTCGAAGGTAGCACCTAGGACAGGCTGGTATTGGGCAACTAGTTGAACATCATCATGACTCGTGTGCTTTTGACCCTGAAACAAGTACACCAAAACCACAATGAAAATATTTGAGAGTTTTAACAAGTATTTATAATTTGGAGTTTTTTTTAGGTATGCAACCCACAAAAGGTGTAAGTGGGTTGCACACTATGTGTCACTTACACAAAAAGTGTAAGTGTAAGGTATAAGTGTAAGGTGTAAATGTCATGACCCCAAAAGTCATCCTTATTTAATTAGGGGTTAATGTGTTTTAATTCAACTACATCCATTGGAATTGAGAATATTTTTATCTATTTTGGGTATTGATTGAGGTAGTGGTGTGATGGTAAAGTAAGATTGGACCAAAAACTTTAATTCGAATAATTCGCCTACGATCAGCCGTCACTCTTTTGTCCTTTTCTTTTTCCACACTTTGAATTTGGATGTGAGGTTAGAACCATTGGAAAGATTATTTTCGGGGCTTCAATTTGAGCACAAGAATGACCTAAAACGGAGTCTGGATGAGAGAGTTATGCATGTTTGAAGTTTTCATATCTGTGCTGGAAGCAGAACCGCACGTGCGGGAAATGCGGCGCACGTGCGGCGATGTGCGGGCAGCAGCTCCAAAAACGTGATTTTGAGCTCATTTCTTGCATTTTCTTTTTCTCTCTTCTTCCCCCCTCTTCCATGTCCGAAACCCTAGCTCCCCAAATCATGAATTCCTTCACTTTTCTCAACAAATCCACCATAGATATTGCATCAAGGATGGAGAACAAGTAGAGGGCAACAATTTCAACCGATTAAAATTCGAATTTGTGGAGGATTCTTCTCAAAGCTTGCTCTTCTTGTTTGAATGTTGAGGTAGGAGATCTTATTTGTATTCATTGATGAATTTATGGTATTTTGAGTATGAATTTATGGTATTTTGAGTATCTCAATACAAAATCTATAGTTTGAACATAAGATGTCCAACTTGAGATTGGGGGATTTCGGGTTTATAATGTTGGAGATGTAATTGTTGGATTAAGGTGATGTATTATGAACTTTAGACTTGTAATCAATGAGGAAATTGGAACAAAATTATATGGATTAAGAAATTTGGATTTTTTCTTGAAATTTCTAGGTTTTCTTGAAACCCTAGGTTGATTAATGATGATAACTAATGAATTGGCCCAAATTGGAAGTAGAATAATGAAATTGAGATATTGAATTATATGTGTTCAAGTTTAATTAGAATTTGGAAATGTTTGAAAATTATGTTTAAAATTTGCGAATGAACATTGATATAAACATTGGAATTCATGCTATAATGTGAAGGGAAAATTGTGGGAATAATCTATTAATGGTATGAATGATATGAACTTGGTTTTGGAATGTAGAAATGGGATTTAAGGATTCCTCTTGCATTATGTTGAATTATTTAATAATGTTGAGTTGATTCATGTTATTTATGTTGAATTGTGGTGTTTATGTAGAATGGTATTGACTATGTTGATTTTGCTTTTGTGACCTAAAATGTGGAGTTTTCCAAGATGGGTTACTCCCAAATTATTTTGTTAAGTACTTGTGATCTTGCTTAGTTATTAAAATCAAGAGAATGATTTATTTTTGGAAAAATGTGGAAGATGTTCATACAATTCCTTCCTATCTTAAAATCAAGTGATTGATTATAAATTCCATACTATGTTTACAAGAATGGTAAGCTTCTATTTATATATTGAGATGGAGGAAATTGTGGTATAAATGGATGCTTAATGGTGGACTTGTGAAGAAAATGAAGGAAAGAAAAAAGAACTAATGATCAAGTTATATATGTGTACAGGGCACAGGGCACACTTCAGGAGGGACAAACACTCCGTTGTAGCACTGTGAGTAGTAGTACAGAAATATACATCTTATTATCGTTGATAATTATTGTCACTAACACTCTGTTCTTTGTAAGTGTTATCAACGTTCATGACAAGTGAAAATCAATATGAACTTCCATGAATATGGAAAGATTTGCATACGTCGATATGACTTTGGAACCCTTTCGTTCTGTCAATAACAAGTGTTAACTCTCTGTTATTTATTAGCATATTACGTTCTTCTTAAAGAATAAATGGAGTTTATGTTCATTCTTGAACAATGATATCTGTATGAGTCCAAGATTATCTTGTTGTGTTGCGTATGGACCCGAGGTCGGTTAGAAACTATGACATGAAAACAAGGGTTTAATATCATTATGTAACTCACGTTAGAATGTAAACCGTTCTGTCTTTGCTAAGTGTATTACGATGACATGATATAACAAGAAATGCTCTATGTTCTGATATGTTACGTTTTCAATTAATGAACAGTTGTCCATAAATGTAAAGTGTTCATGACCTCTGTAGCACACGGCCCTTACCCGGGGATAATAATACCGTGGTTCAAATAATTAAGTTACAAGTTTAAATGTGTTACAAGTTTAAGTGTGTTCAAGTTTAAATATGTTACAAGTTTAAAGCATGTTACAAGCTTAAGTATGTTATAAGATTAAATATGTGTATGTACATGTTCGAGTATGCTACAAGTTCACAATGTTGGGGGATTCCTTTTATGGAACGAACAAACAAATACTTATTGTTGATTTGTTAGCACTATTACAGTGCCAAGTATAGCAAGTATGAATTCTGATTTCTACTTATGAATCAAGCATAATGCATATGTATGAATTATTTCTGGGGTTACTTATGGACCCGAGGTCGTTAAGAACCTATGACATGCATGTAAATGTTTAACATTATTATGTGATCCTCATAAGGATGTGAATTATTCTATCTTTGACAAGTATGTTCTATTTCAAGTATGGTTTTAAGTATATACAAGTTCATGTATGTTACAAGTCTACAAGTCTTCAAGTATACGCATGTTACAAGCTCATGTCTATTACAAGTTCAAGCATGTTATAAGTATACGCATAGTACAAGTTCAAGTATATTACAAGTTTATGCATGTTACAAGCTTAAGTCTATGCATGTTACAAGCTCAAGTATGGTACAAGTTTACATACATTTTCAAGGGCCTCGTGCCATTTACAAGGGCTTATAGCCACCATGTTTTCAAGGGCTTTATGCCATTACAAGTTACAAGGGCTTTATGCCATTACAAAGGCTTTATGCCATTACAAGTTACAAGGGCTTTATGCCATTACAAGGGCTTTATGCCACTTTCAAGGGCTTGATGCCAACTTTCACGTATGCAAGGGCTTTATGCCAACTTCCAAGGGCTTTGTGCCAACTCTCAAGGGCTTTAAGCCAAAATGTTATGTTCAAGTTGATATGTTTAAGATGTTCAAGCTAATATATTCAAGAAGTTCAAGTTGTTATGTTTAAGATGTTCACGCTATATGTTTGAAGAAGTTCAAGCTAATATGTTTATATTACAGGATTAAAGGCTTATAGTCATTGTGTTTATGACATTTATGTTGTAGAAATAAGGGCATGTAACCATCATGTTTATGTTGCAGGATTGGGCCTGAGGCCGCCATGTACTTAGCGCAGATTCAGACTAACCATTTGAACTCGGCATTTTTTTTATATGCACTGAATGCACTGATATGTATTTTTTTCCAAGTTAAGCGTCATTTTATTTATGTATTACTATTCACTGAGCCCGGCTCACTATCTTTTATGTCTGTTTCTGTAGGTCACAAACAGGTGGTCAGTTCTAGCCAAGTCGCCCGCTTTCTTTGTCAACCCTCATATGTCCAGGCACTATACTAGCCGTTAATTTTGTTAAGCAGTTAGGATGTTGGTTTGCTTATGAGTGTTCATTCAAGGTTGATGTATATAATTTCCATATGTACTTTTGTATATGCCTAGTTGTAGGGCAGAGACTGTAAATGTGTATGCGTAAGCTCCGGGTTATAGTTTGGAATTTTATCTATCCACTATAATGCATGTGATGCATGAGATCCTGGCATGTAGAAATAGCTCAATGGAGTTTGTTTTAATTGTCAAATTTTGATATTTAATGCTTCCGTTCAGGCCCCATATAGTTTATATATCAGGTTAAGTGTCCCTTTATGTATAGGTCATGCCCGAACTTTTAGGGGCAAGTTTGAGGCGTGACAGTAAATGTAAGGTGTAAATTGCACATCATGTGCCACTTACACAAAAGGTGTAAGGTGTAAGGTATAAAAGGTGTAAGTATAAGGTGTAAGTGTAAAGAATAAGGTGTAATGTGTAAGTTGCACACCATAACCAAACCCTTATAATTTTACTTATAATGATGGAATAAATTATATATTAATTTTTAATTTATTACATATTTAATGATAATATCCACAATTTAGCTATGACCATTGCTGCCATAATTTTCCTAGGGAACAAACCATAGGTGAAAAGAAAATCTGTCTCAAAATTAAGGTTGCAACAATTGCACTTTATTTTTTTTTTTATTTTTTTGAGTATATACATATATATATATATATATATTTTCCATAATCGACATAGTTTAAGAACTAATAATCCTTGTTGTCAAAAATCACTTCACTAACTTGGGCTATTGATATATGAAGTATATGTATTGCTCTCACCTCTCTCCATTCTTCTTTTCTTTTTGATGCGTTTTCAGCTAGTTAATTCTTTATAGAAGATTTATGGGGAAACTAATATGGAAAAAAATATTTCATTTCATACTTAATTTTGAGGATAAATTATAAATATATCCCTAGACATTTGTTTAAAATACGAATCGCTCTTTATAGTTTTAGAAATTACATTTCATCTTTTAAAGTTTCTAATTTCATAACAAATTATCCTTTTTTATTAATAGATTATCAAGTCAATTAACAGTTTTTAATAATATTATAAAAATATTTTAATTAATAATTTAAGTAATTATATTATTGTAGAGGAGAGTATTTACAAATTTTATTTTTTTGGTAAATTATGTTAAATAAAAAAATCTTACAAGAGGTATTTATAATTTTTTAAATTATAAGAAATAATTTTTGTTTTAAACGAATTTCGGAAAGTATATTTATAATTTATCTTAATTTTAATTATCTAACTGCCATAATTGTACTTTCAACATCTTGACCGCCCAATGAAATAGATGAATGTATGTAAAAATTCTCAGTGATGTGTTGTTATTTATTATCATTATTATTTTTTGAGAAAGTACCTTAGCAAAGAGCATATTACACAAACAAACAAAAACATGCATGTAATGGACCAAATAATGTAGGGGAAATAACAACACAATGGGGGCGCCAAAAAAAAAAAAAAATCAATTACAAAATTTATACACTTTAATAATTAAAATACTGTACTTTTTCATAATTTTATAATTTTTTTTTACTGTACCACTCTGCTGTTATTTTCCCAATAACGTACCTCAAGATCACCATCAACAATTCTAGCTTCTTGGATCTCATGTACTGGCTCGGGCACTGGGTGAAAGAAATTAAAGAGATGTATATAAGAACCTCTATCCAAATAAGTAGGAAAACAGAATATATGAATTATTTTACCAAAACAGATGTATTACTTTACCAAAGGATCGTTAATTACCAAAATCTCGGAGTTGGACAGATTGGTTTTGAGCAGTTGCTGGGGACGTCCAACAGGCTGAGGGAAATGCATGATTAATGCACGATAATAGTTGAAATCAAAGATAGATAGCGTGTATAAACAAAAAAATTGAAAACATGGTCCTATTAGGGTTCAATCACTTGAAAACATAATTACTATCTCACAAATTGATATAACAAACATGGTTGTGCTACATGCACAAATTAGTATACTAACTAGTGTTATGATATTATTATTGACCTCACTTATTATACAAATTACAAATATTCAAAATCTCTAAAATTATGATACATCATCTATTAGTACACTAATTGGTGTATATAGCATCATTCTAACAAATATATCATAATACAATTATGTGTAAAGGGTAAACCTTGTTGGAAAATAATGGTTTTTCGGCAAGTTTAATTTGAAATTAAAATGGGACCCAATCGCCGGTTGAGGTGGGTCTGAGTGATTTTGTATTCTCTTAAGTGAAAAGATTGCAATACAAAATAATAAGCCAAAACCATTGAATTATGAATGAGAATTGGCTCATAAAGTAGGTATCAATAAAGTTGGGTTTAGATTTAGATTATTGGTTTGAACTGGACCTAGACTTGTACTTATACATGTGCTGGGGTTAGTCTTAGACTTTGACTTTGACCTAGTCTTGAGCTTTGGGCTGAGTTATGTTGGGCTTAATTTGTGCATGTGTTTGAAATTGGGCTTAGATCGGGTTGTGACCCAACACCCATATCCATTTTGCAACCCATCTTATTTAATTATCAAAACTTATACATTATATACACATTATGATTTATATAATAGTTTTGGAGTTTTGAACCTTTGTAACTCTAGCCCTACTGGCTAGAGTTGATAACATTTTATAATCCCATTGATGTTAGTCTTCATTGTTAAAGGTCTCCTCTACTAGTATAAATAGAGGCATTTTTCCTCCAACTTAGTAGGTTGTTTTTAGAGAGGTTTTGTCATGGAAAATGAGATGGTGTTCTGAAATAAAAAGTTGGAGATGATTTTTTACATCAAAGAAAAGTTTTCCTATATTCTTTTGTTAGCCTCTTCTTTGGTTCTTGTTAGAGAGAGTGCATCTATTGTTAAGTCCGTCGAAACTATTCAGAAAGTGCTTCTGCAGTAGCTGGTCTAAACCGTTGTATCGTGGGAGATAGAAGTCGACATACCTCCAGCACCCATGGTGAGGCGGCTAATCTGTTTTAAGGACACTGTGGTATCACACAGGCTTCGATTTGTGTTTTTTTTACTATTTTATTGTATTGTATATTTCTGTACAATATCATTGTAAATTCTAACATATTTTCTCAGTCTGTAATTTAATTTGATTAATCATAAATCTATTTATTTTAGTTAATTACACTAATTTATACAACAATCTTAAAACAACTCATATATTTTTCATAGTGTACTAAATAGATTCATATCTATATACACTGCTTACAAGGCATGATTAGAAGACTAGAAAAAAAAAAAAAAAAAAAGAATTTGCCCAGTTCCGTGTGAGACCACCTGTACGACTTCCAACATGTATAAATATATTTTCACATTGTTCTTAAGGCACTGTTATGCATCTTTAGTAGAATAATAAAATAAAATTGGAGAACAGGTGTTTGGTGATGAATTCATGATTACAAATATGTGTATTTGTTGGCTATATATTTTGTAAAAGTCAATCACAATTCGACACGTGGCAGAGTAAGGGTAATATAGGAAGACTAGTTAAGTCTTTGATCCTGATCGTACACGTGGCAGTTAATATTGGTTCTCACGTGATCTGAGTAGCATTGGATCAGTAAAGAGATGCAAGGTGACATGGCTCCAACGGTTACTCACATTCAAATTCAAATATAGGAGGGAAGCCTAACTGCAAATGATGGTGTAGTGGAACTATTTATAAGGCAACATGGTCAGCGATCATGGGGGAGCAGTTCGACGGTTTGAAGTGTAGTTCGAAGGTCATCCTTGACAAGTATAAATAGCAGGGAAGCCCCCAGAAAAAACCCCCAGACTCAGATCCAACAAACCAGTCATTTTACTTCATATTTTCTTTTCCAGTTTTATATTTTCAGTCTTTACATTTCCTGCACTTTAAATACCTGTTCTTTACATTCCTGCACTGTATTTCATTCATAGGAGTAGTTTCAAGTAGATTGTTGCTATAAACCTTTACGAGGCTGAGTTTGGATCATTGTAAGTTTTCATCTTAATGAAATATTTCAATTGTTCGTCATTCAATTGTTATTTTGCTTAATTTCTCCTAAGTCAAGCCACTAGTAAAAGTCCTCTTCATTGAGGCTGAAAGAACTAAAACACAATCGTCTGATAATTGGTTGGCAATTATAATTTTCAGAAGGATCGACATCCTTGTCGCACGCCAAGATTTACAAAAATACCCTTGAAAGCCAAAAAGCCAACATATATTTTTTGGCAACGGTGGACTTGTTAAAATGGCTAGACGAAGACGACAAGGAGAAAATGAACGCTTGGAAGAAGGAGTAGAAGGAGAGGTAGAAATACCTAATCCAGAGGATAATGTGGTAACACATCCTATGGAAACTCCCATGTTATCAGAACCTATGGTCGAACAGGCCAGTACTTCGGGACAAGAACCATATGTTCATAATATTGGACGAAACCAAGGAATTGGACCATCCACTGTTCCATCTACTCAGCCAACAAATCCATGGGATGGCCTAGTAGATGCTATGGGACAACAATTAATGAACACAATGGAAATGTGGGCAACATCCTTTTTGGATCGAATGAATAACCACCAACCAACAAACACAAGACACACAGAGGAAGTTTTAAATGTCCCTCAGCAAAGATTGGCTAGAGACAAACAGCCTATGCAAGTTAATGGACATTCTAATGGTCAAACTAATAATCAGAACTATGAAAGACCATCACCTCAGTCTTGGTATGAACCCATTTCGAGGCCTATAGCAGGCCAAAATGCCTCAGTGCTCAACAATGAAGCCACATAAGTTGGTGGATCTAGTCAAGTACAAGAAACTGGCGTACCTGGATCTAGTCAAATCCCATGTTCGAAGTCATACCTGGCACTAGGGGGTATAATAATCCCTTATTCGAATTTATACCCGGGGAGTTGGAAGGTTGGCCTGCAAATGGAAGGGACACAACACCTGTTCTAGCACCTTTCGCTGGACAGGCTCAAAAGGGTTACACACACCCCCAACAGCAACCTGCACCACAGGGACAACCAATCCCAAATGTACCACCTTATAGACCAATAGGACCACAGGCACAAGGTTGTCCACCAAACCCTGTGTTTGTTCCTCCAGTAGTGGTTCAGCAGGCACAAAATATGGTCCCTAGGGACCAAATTGCTGATATTGTTAGGAAGATGTGTGGACCGATGGCTCGGGGGGTCCAGACTCCTGTATACAGGAAACCATACCCAGAATGGGTAAATAGGATACATGAATACCCAAGGGGGTTCAGGATACAAGATTTTACCCTTTTCTATGGGATTGGAAATCAATCAACAATAGAGCATATTGCTAGATTTGCTGCTCAATGCGGTGAATTTACTAATCATGACTATATGAAACTAAGATTATTCCCAAATTCTCTAACTGGGGGAGCATTTGTATGGTATATCAACCTTACACCTGGCTCCATTCAAAATTGGCAACAAATGGAAGAGGCATTTCATGCCCGATTCTTCCAGTCGGAGCCAGAGGTTTCTATGGCAGACTTGGCTAGATTGAGTCAAAGGCCTGAAGAAAAGGCTACTCAGTTTATTGCTAGATTTAAAAGGGCTCGAAATAAATGTAGAGTCATCCTGCCAGAGTCAGAATTCGTAAGATTGGCTCAAAATGGCCTAGAGTTCAGGCTTCGAAAAAAGTTTGACTCAACTGAATTCAGAGATTTGGTGGAACTAACCTATAAGGTGTCTAGATACGAAGCATTACTAGGGAAGAACAAGATCGAAATAATGTATCGTACAAGACATATTATAGAGATCCTAATTATGAGATCGATGCAGCAGAGATTGTGGGCAAAGAACCTGTGATCTGTGAGGCATTAGTTCATAAGGATACAACGATTGACCAGCAGTTTAAAAAGAAAGACTTTCACAGAAAGTACTCTTTCGATTTAACGAAAGCAGATGACATTTTTTATCATTTGCTTGCGGCCAACTTCCTTAAGTTACCTAAAGGAGTAAAATTGCCATCTCCAGATGAACTTAATGGAAAAGTATATTGTAAATGGCATAACTCTCGGTCTCACTCAACTAAAAACTACATTGTTTTTCGAGACAGGATCCAAGAACAAATTCGGAAAGGAAGTTTGAAGTTCCCAGCCAAAATAGAAAAGGCCATGGGGATCGACAGTAATCCATTTCTAGAAGTTGGAGAGGCGGCAGCCAATGTCATTACGTCAGACTTCCAGAACTTGTCCTTGACAGAATTGGAAGAAGTCAATGTGCAGATGCATGTTGCTAACCAGACAACCATCAAGAAGGACACTAGAAACCCACTAGTTATTGGATAAGGTTTCTCACGCCAGAGGGAACACTCTGATGAAGAATCACTGGATGATGATTCCTTAGAGGCAGCAGTGATACAAAGGATGTGTCCCAGGTGCAGACTGAGTTATAAATGGTTGAAGGGGCTTCTAATTGATGGGAAGCAATACTACAAGGATGTTCAGAGACGTCCTAAATTAACCAACGCTTATAACAAAAGGCTGTATCCGGCTAGTGATAGGCAACGACCACCAATGGTTGAGCCTGCAATAGACAGAATGCATGCTAAAGGCAAAAGGCCCTTATATGAATCTAGGCCACCTAACTATTATAGAATGGAAAGCAGTCATTCTGAAAGAAGACTGGAGAGAGGCTCAGTTCATGGGATCAAAGCCAGAGATTGGCCCCCTAGACCAGCCTCACGCAGGACAGAAAGTGGCTACCTTCATCGAAGGTCTGAATCAGGCTCAAAACATGAGGTCAGAGCCAAACGCTTACCTTCACAGCCAAGATGGCTTCAAGGTAGAAAAAGGCTCAACATCCGAGTCAAGAAGTTCAGGTACTGAGTCCCAAACTGGTTTGTAATGCAAAACAAACCGAGAGAAGTGCCTGCCCGGAGAGATGTTGGAATCCAAGGTAGGATGGTCAAGCCTCCTTTGGTGGCTCCGAACAATTGGGTATTGCTTAAACACCCAAAGACAAAGGAACCAGATATGGTCCCAGTCATTTCGAGATCACAAAGGAGAAAGATTCAGCAGTACACTCGAGACTGAACAATATGAAAGAAAATGGAGAGAGCTCTTCATTGATCCAGACAGAAGGAAAGAAGACTCCAAAGTCAGACCATACTCCAAAGCCAAGTTTACAAAGCAAAGTGGGTTGCAGCAGAGAACAATTGGCCAAGGTTCATTCTGAACTAAAAGCCAGAGAGAAGTCTAGCTTAGCAGGATTGGAGAAAGCTCTGATGGAGAGTGATAGCGAGACAGAAGAGGAGATTGGCATAAGCCAGAAGAAAGAAATGATAGAGGAAGAAATGTTCGAAGCCTTCATGGCTGAGCAAACATTTTTGGTTGAAAAACCAGTTGAGAAAGATCCTTCGAAGGAATCAATTAGCAACGAAGTGCTAGAGTGCAGCATGGAGGATGCTGTTGAAGTCACTGAACAAAGCGGCCAAGGGGGAAGCAGGTACAGCCAGCCATCCAATTTGGCTCATTTCCTCCAGTATCAGTCAATATGGTACACATACTGCCTCATGAGTTCCAGGCTAGAGATGAGGACTAAGACATGGATCCTATTCCTGTCTCTAGTGAAGACTCACAAGTAAGTATGGTACAAGATAATTCTGGAATGGCCACCCCAATGGAAACTAAATACGAGAGTGAAGAAGAGGTGAGCATTAACCTCTCGTATCCTTTTGAGTATCCCTCAAATTCTATGACACAACATGTCAAGCCTTTGTACATCAAGGCTTTCTTCGATGGGATACAACTAAATCGAGTCGTGATAGACAATGGGGCAGCAGTGAATTTACTACCGAAATCTTTTTTGAAGAAACTAGGGAAGAAGAATCCCAGGATGATTCCAACCAGCACAACCATCGCTGGCTTTGCTGGAGACAAGCAGATGGCTCAGGGGATTCTACCCATTAACTTGAGTGTGGGAACCAGGGGCTGCATGACAGCATTCTTCGTAATCGACAGTAATGCTAAATACAATGCTTTACTTGGGAGAGATTGGATCCACACTAACAAATGTGTGCCTTCCTCTTTGTATCAGAAAATTATGATGGCCTTAGGCAATGGAGAGACGGAGGAAATTGATGCGGATCCTCAACCCTTCATAGCCTGTGCAGACTTTGCAGAGGCCAAGTTGTATATTGAGGGAGTGACACCACTCAGTATACTGAGGAAAGCTGATGGCTTAGCCGAAGTGACGGCTGATGAGGAAGTGACACACCTGAAGCACCTAGTCCAAGAAAGTGCTGATGAAGAGATTGTCATTAAGGATGACAATGATGCCTGGTTGTAGGCAAAGAGATGAAGAACAAGAAGCTAAGTCTTTGGCTCTAATTAAATTCTCAACATTGGATGTAAAATCAATAGTCCAGAAAGTACAGGAGCAAGAGAGAGAAGCCATGATAATTGGCTGCAAACAGGAGCAGCAACAGGTCAGAATTTTGACCCTTGGCAAATACTGTGCATTGGACATTGAAACAAAAATCTAGGAGATACATGAAGAGGATGTCTTATGGACAAATTTTATCTATGAGGAGGAGGGCAAAGATGTTGAACTAAAGAACCTGAGAGTAGAACAAAGCGAGAAGGTTGCTTCAAAGGTAGAAGAAACCAAGGAAAAAGCTTCAATAAGTTCCCAGACACAAGACCCCTTAGAAGAAATAAATTTATGGGAAGGTTCTGTGCAACAGCCCACCTATATAAGTGCTGGTTTGAGTGATCTGGATAGGGACCAGTTATTGGTTGTTCTAAAGAAATATAAAGATTGCTTTGCGTGGTCTTATAATGAACTACCAGGATTGGATAGGTCATTGGTGGAATATAGGCTCCCTATGAAGCCTAATTTCAAGCCATACAAGCAGAAACCAAGAAGAATGAGTCCAGAAGTAATTCAGAAAGTCAAGGAAGAGATTCTTAGACTACTCAAGGCAGGCTTCATTAGGACAGCCAGGTATGTTGAATGGCTATCTAATATTGTGCCTGTAGTCAAGAAGAATGGTAAAATGAGGGTATGCATTGATTTCAGAAACTTAAATCTAGCAACTCCAAAAGATGAATACCTTATGCCTATAGTGGATCTGTTGGTAGACAGTTCAGCAGGGCATCAAGTGTTATCAATGATGGATCGGCATTCTGGTTATAATCAGCTATGCATTGCAGAGGAGGATGTCCATAACACAGCATTCAGATGTCCTGGGAATATTGGCACCTTCGAATGGGTTAAAATGCCATTTGGCTTGAAGAATGCTGGGGCTACATATCAGAGGGCTATGAACACTATCTTTCATGACCTCATTAGAGGGTATTTAGAGTGTTATATTGATGACATTGTAGTTAAATCCCAATCCATAGAGGAGCATCTGTTTTACTTAAAAGCAGCCTTTGAAAGAATGAGAAAGTTCAAATTGAAGCTCAATCCTCTTAAATGTGCTTTTGGCGTATCATCTGGAAACTTCTTGGGTTATGTGGTACACAAGAAAGGAATACAGATTGACCAGAATAAAACCAAAGCCATCATTGAAGCCAGGCCTCCATCAAGTAAGAAAGAATTACAAAGGTTCCTTGGACAGGTTAACTTTCTTCAAAGGTTCATTTGTAACACTGCAGGGAAAACTAAAGTATTTTCTTCCTTGTTAAGGCTGAAAGATGAAGAGGAATTTGTGTGGACAGCATAGCATCAAATTGCTTTTGAAGGTATCAAAGCCTACTTGGCCAACCCTCCAGTGCTGATGCCACCAAAAGGTGATAAGCCCCTGAAGTTGTACATAGCTGCAGCAGAAGATCCATTGGGACCTTTCTTGGCTCAAGATAATGAAGAAGGCAAGGGGCAAGCTGTTTATTACCTTAGTAGGTTTTTAAATTCTTGTGAATGTAAATATTCAGCTGTTGAAAATTTGTGTCTTGCTTTGTATTTTGCTGTAATGAAATTAAGATATTATCTCTTACCTACAACTGTCTTGGTAATTGCAACCACATATTTGGTTAAGTACATGTTATCTAGACCTATGTTGATGGGAAGAATTGGCAAGTGGATACTAGCCTTATCAGAGTTTCATCTAGAGTATGTCCCTCAAAGGGCAGTAAAAGGGCAGGTTTTAGCCAATTTTCTGGCAGACCATCCATCTCAAACAGAGAGCCAAGAGATAATGGAGCTTGGTATGGCTAGTGTTGAGCCATGGCAGATGTGGTTCGATGGGTCGAAAGCCAATGGCTTAACTGGAATTGGTATTGTGATTAAATCACCACAAGGGGTAGAAACCACACATGGTTTCAGAGTGGATGAAGCTACTTGTTCCAATAACCAGGCTGAATATGAAGCCTTCATAGTGGGACTAGAGATTCTTATTGGATTACAAGTGCATGCAGTTGACATTTTCGGAGATTCTCAATTGGTGGTTAACCAAGTGAAATGGATTTTCAAGTGTCAAAGCATAAGCATTTTACCATACTATATTGTTGCATTACATCTGCTTTCTCAATTTCAAATAGCAAATGTAACTCATGTGCCAAGATTCTTGAATAATATAGCTAATGATGTGGCTCAGAAAGCTTCAAACTTCAAGAGAATGGATGATACCCAAAGGGACATAAGCCAAACAACATATCAGAAATTGATACCACCTTTGAATAAAAAGAATGTGGCCTTGGAAGTCAATCATAATGACTTACAAGAACAAGATTGGAGGCATCCAATAATGCAGTACTTGGCTGGTCCATCTTCGAAGGCCAGCAGGAAAATCAAATTGCAGTCTATGCAATATATGATATATGGCAATGCTCTCTACAAAAGGGGGGGAGATAGCTTATTGTTGGAATGTTTAGGCCCAAATGAAGCATTAACGGCTATGGCTGAGGTTCATGAAGGCATCTGTGGTGCCCATCAGCCTGGTGTGAAGATGAAATGGTTGCTTCGAAGGCATTTCTACTATTGGCCAACTATCCTTAAAGATTGCATAGAATATGCAAAGGGTTGCCAGGCATGCCAAAAACATGGCACAATAAGGCATGTGCCCATAACTGACCTACATGTAGTAGTGAAGCCCTGGCCATTCAGAGGATGGGCTATGGATATGATGGGAAAAATACACCCACCTTCTTCGAAGCATCATTGTTTCATTCTAGTGGCCACTGATTACTTTACTAAGTGGGTAGAAGCCAAGCCATACAAGGTTGTAGATCAGACAGAGGTCATTGGTTTCATTAAAGATTTGATCCATAGATTTGGCATCCCATAAACCATAACTGTGGATAATGGAACTGTGTTCGATGGGAAGATGGTGAGGTCCTTTGTGGCAAAATTTGGAATTAGTCTCGTTAATTCCACCCCATATTATGCACAAGCCAATGGTCAAGCTGAATCATCCAATAAGTCCTTGAAAAATGGAATACAAAAGGTTGTGGAAGATAATCCTAGGGATTGGCATAACCTGTTGTTGGATGTTTTGTGGGCTTACAGAACTTCCCCAAGATCAAGCACATGAGTCACTCCTTATGCCTTAGTATATGAGCATGATGCAGTGTTACCTGTGGAGATTAATGTTAAATCTTTGAGGGTAAGATGCCAAGATCAGTTAGATCCCGAGCAATGCCATCAAAGTATGTGCTTGGAGTTAGAAAGCATAGATAAAGCCAAAATTTTGGCATTAAATAGCATTCTTTTCCAAAAGAAGAAAGCAGCCAAGAACTACAATAAGAAAGTCAAACACATTGGCTTTGATGAAGGTGATTTGGTATGGAAAACAATACTCCCAATAGGAATTAAAAGCCATAAGTTTGGCAAATGGTCACCTAACTAGGAAGGACCATATCAAATTCATAGAGTTCTGCCTTTTGGAGCATACCATTTGAGAAATTTGAATGGGTATATACATCCCAAAAAGATTAATGGCAGATATTTGAAGCCTTATTTTCCAACTATTTGGGAAACACAGGGAATAGAATAAACATTAAGTACAAGAATACAAGACTACTCAGATGATAGACAAAAATTTGTTCCTTCATAAAGAATTAAGTACATTTTGCCACAAATTGGCCCAAAAATCATTACAGTGTCTTAATTATTTTTGTACAACAGATTTCCTATTGGTAAATGCTGAAAATAGTCGAATAGTTGCAGCCATTTCTTCCTTTCGATCAGCCAGTCCTTGGTTGGTAATTTGCAGTTTAGTGTCAGTTCGGACCAAGGCCTGATTCACTGCAGCCAGCTCCTTTTCAAGTTGAGCTTTCCTCTCCAACAACTGGATTCGAAAGTGGGAGGCAGAGGAGTGTTGTTCCTTAAGCTTTGACACTTCAGTATGTACGTAGGAAACAAAACTCTGGTCGCCAGTCAATTTCTCATCCTCAGCCTTAGCAGCCTGACAAATACTGATGTAAAAATCTACAGTAGCTGCTGCCTGAGATAGATGACTTGAAACATTCATGCCGGACTGCTCAGCAACTTTGCAGCATTGGAGGAATCCATTTCTGATTATAGGCCGTTGTAGAACCTCGAAGGGGATCCTCGAAAAAGAAATCAACAGATCCAGGCATGTTTCCAAGTCTATCGAAGATGCAGAAGGCTTGCTGCTGGAGGAAGAAGAACTCTCAAAAATTTCCAACAAGGAGTCAGCCAAAATTAATGGCTCAGCTTCAACATTGAATGTTGGAGAGGTAGAGGGTATGTCGAAGAGACTAGCTAGTCTGGCTTCAAAGACATCAACCTCATCCATAGACATGAGAGGCGCAGAAAGAGTTGTGGTGGAAGGCACAGAGGACTGCATGGGGATAGGAGAAATAGATGGAGCATGTCACGCCCCAAACCCGCCCCTAAAAGTTTGGGCATGACCTATTCGAATATAGACACTAATCCTATTATATATATCATATGGGGCCTAAACGGAAGCATTAAATATCCAAATTGGACAATAGAAACAAACTCCATTGAGCTACTACTAATATGCCAGGATCACAACTTCAAAACATGCAAATAAAATCTAAACATACACCTGAATATCGGTTACATACATACATATATATACAGGCCCAGCCCTACAATTGGGCGTATATCAAAATCATTACTGAAAGACAACCCAAGCATAAATCAATAACCTAACAATACTTTACAAAATGCACGGCTTCAGGTGGTGCCTGGACATATCACAGCTGACAAGAGAAAGACGAGCCTTAAAGGTTAGGCTTGAACTCTCGGTTGACTACCTACAGAACAGACAGACAAAAGACAAAATGAGCGAACTCAGTGAATAATAGTATATAATTAATGCTGTAACCATGTGATTAGTCTGTTTCTGTAACTTTGTAGGACAACTTTGTCAATTCACAATTCCACAATTGGGTCCTTGGCCTGAGGAGTTCACACATTCACAAAAGAGCCATTGAGTTTCATAGATTCACAATTTATCATATTGGACCTCGGTCCTTTGGATTCACACGTTCACAAGTTCATAAATTCATATTTCACATATTGGCCCTTGGCCTCATAGCTTCATAGCTCACAAATGACCCTTGGCTATATTGGTTCATAGTTCACAATTCTTTTGATACCTTCCATAAATTTCACACGCTGCCCTCGGCCTCATAGATTCATATTTCACATATTCACAAGTTGGCTCTTGGCCTCATAATTTCATAATTCACAAGTGAGAGATTCATACTTCACAATTAGCCCTCGCCCTTGGTTTCACAAGTTCACAATATTTCACAAAAACATTTTAAACATATTCTTGAACCACGCAGTACCCCGGGTAAGGGCCACAAACCACGATATTATTACCCCGGGCAAGGGCCACAAACCACGGTATTATTACCCGCAAGGGCCACAAACCACGATATTACCCGGCAAGGGCCACATAGGTTCTTTACTTCACAAATTATATCTTTCTTACAAATTGTATCTTTCATATCGGCCATAGGCCTCGTAACTTTCATAGAACGGCTTTAAGCCTCTTAACTTCACATATGTATGGACTCAAGAGGTGGCTCGTACGGATTCTAGAGGTGGCTCCCACCAAGGTGTAGCACTTAGTTCCGTACAGCACTTTGCTCCATACCAGAAACATCAGAACAGATTATCACAGATAAACATATTCTTCCCATTAATCACATAAATAACCAGATATATTATGAGTTTAATAGAACATTGTTGATATTTGTTAGCAAAGGGTGAACACATTTCACAGATTGAACACTTTCAGAAATATGTAGATACCATAGTTCTATACCATAAATCAATGGATCTCGGGACAAACCACAAAGCAGAATAACATCAGATATCATCAGAACTGACTAGTCCCAAGTTAGACAAAGGCATATAGATTCTTTCAATCATTTACATGAATTAACGTAATTAGTTTACATTTGACAGAATACCAATGGTAATCATTAGCAATACGTATAACGTATCTCACAAATTGTACAGGTGCTATCACAATGCTGTTTGTAGGGACAAAATAATTACCTCATACCAGTCTTAACCATTCTTGATAAAATTGAATAGTTCGGGATACATAAGCATCATTGTTCCATTTGTTCACCATGAATCATTAAGCTTAATCTATGGATAACAGAATGTTAATAATGTCTTTTAAACACACTACTCAATAGATTATAGCACATTAAAACCATTAATCATAGACGAATACGAGAATAGTTTCAGAGTCATTTCAATGGACGCCAACTCCTTCTATATTCACACCAAGTCTCAAATACAAACATGTTAACATAACTGTCATGGAAAAACGGAATAGTAATAATAATAATCATTATTAACAGTAATTGATATACATTTATAGTACTATTACTCACAGTGCTTAGACGCTTGGTCCGTCCCTGCAGCTAACCCTACACAATTCAGAATACACATAAAAATCGGGTTACATATAATTTATTCCATTCTTAACTTGTTATCCTCTTTATACCAAAGTACACAGCAATTTGCAATTCACATCATTAAACCAACACACTTCTCCATACATATCTCAATACAATCCAACATAAGCTACACTATTTGGCATAATTCACCTTATCACCCCTAAATATAATTCAACATCTTTCAAGGTGAAGTCTTAAATCCCTTTTCATCATTTCTTCCCAATGCTCTTATCATTCATAACATTACTAATCTTGTTTCTCAATTTCATCTCACATAATAGCATGATTCACCCTGTCCATAACTGAGGTTCATTCAGAATTTTAAACATAATTTTCAAACATCTCCAAAATTCAATTAAATTTGTACAGATATAATTCAAGACCTCAATTTCATAATTTTACTTTCAATTTGGCCCAAATCATCGCTAACATCAAGAAGCAACCTAGGGTTTCTAAGAAAACTATAAATTCCAATAAACTTCAAACTTATTAATTCATCACTTATCATTCCAATTTTCCATTGATTAAACACTTAGAATTCATAATCCACCATTTAACCCATCAATTTAACTCCCAACATCTTCAAAACCCCCAATTCTCATACCATACACTACATGCTCCAAAAATGGAAATTCTTGTAGTTAGATAATAAAATACCAGAAATCTATCTATCAATGTAAGTATTGAAGAGAACTAGAACCTCTACCTCAAGAACCAGGCAAGAAAACCAAGCTTTGGGAAGAATCCTACGCAATCTCGAATTCCATTCGGTTGAAAATGTTTATCTCCTCTTGTTCTTCATCCTTGATACAAGAATCATGGTGGGTTGTTGATCAAAGTAGAGGAAATCAAGGTTTTGGAGCTAGGGTTTTCGGACTAAGGCAAAGAGGAAGGAAGAGGGAAGAAGAAACATGTAAGAAATGACCAAAAATCCCTTTTTTAAGGCTGCTGCCCCGTAATCCCCGCTGGAGCGGACTGATTCCCGCCCGAGCGGACCTGCCCTCAGCACAGATGTCGAAACTTTGAACAGGTATAACTCTCCCATCCGGACTCCGTTTTAGGTCGTTCTTGTGTCCAAATTGAAGCCCCGGAAATAAGCTTTCCAATGGTTCTAACCTCATATCCAAATTCCAAGTGTGGAAAAAGAAAAAGGCAAAAGAGTGGCGGCTATTCGTAAAATAACTATCCGAATTAAATTCTTTGGGCCAATCTTACTTCACCATCATATTACCACCTCAACCAAAATCCCAAAATAAATAAAGGCATTCCAAATACACTAATAAGATGTCAAAAATGAGCCCACATGCCTCAGAAGTACAACTCACCCTAGAGACCCGCTCGAGCGCCCAACATCGGCCGAAAGCCAAGACCAACAAAGGCATTCGCCGAGCGGCCACTTCTATGCTCGAGCGGAAAATCACCACTCCCAGAATTTCAACCCGCCTGCAAAATTACTGGAACCCCCAAAGGCCCGCTCGAGCGCCAACTACTCCACTCAAGCGGAGGGAAAATTTTTTAGATTGTTGATAAAG
The DNA here is from genome assembly GCA_025200525.1 of Camellia lanceoleosa. NCBI lineage: Eukaryota > Viridiplantae > Streptophyta > Magnoliopsida > Ericales > Theaceae > Camellia > Camellia lanceoleosa. The sequence goes on along the minus strand of CM045761.1, from coordinate 53,310,381 downwards.
GTCAACAATTCCAACTCCAAAAGCATAATTCGACGGCTAGTTCTTCAATTCCAATAGCAAACACATGAACCCTTAATGAAATCAAGATAACCTTCTATACGCACTTTGGGGTCATTACAGAGCATCTTTAGCAGTCTCCATGGTCCTAGCCACCAATGAGTCAAGTGAAGAAGGGCTGGAGCTAGGTAAAGGCAATGAACCTCGGATTGGAGAGCTACCAGCACCCTCAACTGGAGAATTAGCTGCCTTCAAAGAAGAGGTAGCAATTGGAATTTCTTTGGAAGGAGAAGAAGGAGCAAGGCTCGAAAGAGAAGTAAATTGAGGGATAGGCTCAGTGGTTATTGCTGCAAAGAAATATGAAGTAGTGTCAAGTCTCAATATTAAAGATTCGACAAGGAAAGAACAGAGGCATGAAAGAAATTACTTGTTCCAGAAGCGCTGGCACTAATGGGAGAATTGCGAAGAGAGTAATGTTCGGCAGTCTGTTGCCTTTGAGCAGCTTCCCTTTGAAGTGCGTCAGCAGTAGCAGCTTCATCCCTCAGAAATTGTTGCTGCCGTCTCTTCTCAGCCCTCTCAAAGAAAATTATGGCCTTGGAATACTCTTGTTCTACGGCCTTAGCAGCTACTTCGTGGACGGGATCTTCAAACAAGTTAGTAGCCGAAGTAGCCACTTTCCTTCTTTTTTCTATTGCTTCAGCAATGGTCTCGGAATCGGAGTCTTCGACGAAATCAGAAGGAGAGACAGTTATCTTTCTTCTCTTTTTTCTCTATGTGGATATTGTCGGCTCCTTCTCAATTACCTTCTCAATTTCTTCAGATTGAGATCCAGATTCCTTAGAAAAGAGCTCCTCTTTTACTTCTCTAGCAGCTGCCTTCTGTTGAACCAAGTTAATCACTTTCTTTCTTCTTTTCAAGGGAGACTCTTGCTCTTGCTCTTGATCTTCTTCTTCTTCTTCTTCTTTTCCTTCATCTACTTGAACCTCAGATACTTCCTTCTCTGGCTCAAGGAGTCTCCTCTTCTTTTGCTGTTGACCACCTTCACAGAATAAGAATTGAGAATAAGATAACCAGCATCATAGAGAAAGTTGAAGGAAAGAAAACAAAGGTATATACCTTTCTTCAAAGCAGCCCGAGTGACTTTAAGAGGAGTTGAGGCAGCAGGAGTGGACTGGGTTGGAAGAGGCACAGTGGAAGAATTAGCAGTTCCAGTTCCCTTGGGCTTGGGCACATCCAACACCTTTAGTGGGTTGTGAGGTGAAATGGCCAAATAGACTTCCATATTGCTTACCCACCAATTTTGGTATCTCTTCAATACGGTACCTTGGGGAATGAAAGGGGTGTACTCAAAATTAGCCAAGTCATCTATAAACTTGAAGGTTGCCTCTTCTAGCCTCGACTTTCGAACCTTCAAATCTCTCCTAGTAAGGCTCAGATTGGTGTTGCTGCAGAGTGGTATTGGGACTCCTTGCGTGAAGCCAAATTGTCTAGCAAATTGAGCAGGACAATAAGGCTCAGCTATGCACTTATAAGCTCTGGGATTTGTGGTCCCGATAAATAGCTCTCTGGGAAGCAGAAGGGAAGCCCATATATCCTTATGAGCAGGCGAGGCACAGAGCTTGTCACTTAGGAAGTTATTCAACCAAGTTGGACCAATGCTGGGTTCGAAGGGACGGAAATGGTGAATAGGAGGGGCAGCTGGTAGTTGATGGAAGAAGGAGAAATAAAAGGCAAAAGTAGAGGGAGTAAGTGAAGCATTGGCCAGTCTTATGCCATGGGTAAGAAAGTGTAGCCCAAAAAATTTAAGGCATTTGGATTGCAATTTAGTAAAATAGGCGAAAAGCCAAAGCTGAAGGATCCATAATGGACCCCCTTGATTAGTATCTAAGGGTTTTTCACAAAAGAGGAAGCAAACTCTATATACATGGCCTAGAAGATATGGGGTCAGGGCTACCCTTTTCTGCAAAACAAAGGCTTTGGCAAAAGGGGCAAATTCAGGCATGATTCTTTGGGAGGAGGTACAGAAGAGGAATTTGCAAAGCCAATATAACAAGAAGGAAAAGAATTCCCTATCAGTTACCAAGCCCTCTCTTTTATTCTCAGCTTTAACAAAATCACTGTAAGATGAGTTAAGAGAGGGGATGAAGAAAAAGACTGCTAAGTCAAGGAAATCTGGTGTAATGGGGGTACCAATAGGGGATACTCCTAGTAGATGGCAAATATCAAGAACAGTAGGGGCCATCATCCGACATTTAAATTGAAAGAAATTAAAGATGGGGTTCAAAAAACATAAGGCAGCAGGAACTAGGAAAGGGTACTCTGAGATAGTTACCCTAGATAGTCGGAGAGCATCAAGAAGGCAGAGCTCTTGAAGGTCCAGTGTCCTAGCAGGGATGACCCGGTCATACCATTCTTGCCACTCTGGTCTCACCGTGGGCCAGCATCGGTGAGGGCGATTGATTCTCCAGTTCCTCCAGTCGAGACCACCTTCATAAAGGAGACATTGGTTCTCCAGACGAGGATATAGGGCTGGGAGCTCAGTAAGAATTTCCTTGAATATGGGCCCAAGCACGTAGTCTTGCTGCACATGGCGACGAGGAACAAAGATACGCTTGTCGATTGCGCTTTTTTCCCTAGCCTTGTACTTCTCACATTCTGTATCAATGAGCCTTTTCAAGGCCACAGACGAGCTCACATGCTCTATGACTAGCACTTTTGGTGAAGAAGAAGCCATTGATAGTATGCTTTTTCAGAAAATGAAGAAGGGAGTAGAGAGAAGTTGGAAGACTGATGAGGGTTTGTACGTTGAGAGTGTAAGTGATTCCAGAACACGAAACAAAAGGGTTTTAAAAGCCTTTGTGTCCAGAAAATATATCCCATAAGTCGTTAAGTACTAAAAGTACGAATACGAGGAGTCTCATCCAATATTGATAGTTTTTGGAGGGAAAAAACACATTCCGGATGGTGATGCCAGCTTCGAAGCAAGATATTTGGCTTCGAAACCAGATTTTGGCGCCAAAAATCAAACAACGACGGCTTCGAAATACAAAAGTCGGCTTCGAAGCATACTAGATGCTTAAAACTATAAGAATACTCAAGGGTAGGTTTACTTAGAAAAGATCAAAGACCTGTAATAGGTTTTCTTAACAAAAGTAATACCCTTGAGGCAAAACTTAAGGCCTCTTAAGGATGTGAATTGTTGTTCGAAACATCTAAACCGATAGTTGGTTTGTATATACACAGAGAATTGTTTGTTCGGTTAAAACAGTGTACCCCAAGGGCAATTTCCATATTGTTATAAGTATGGGCTGTTGCAAAACTAGTCAGTATTAACCATGACTATATTTTGGTTATGATTAAAACAGGCTTTGAAGGGGAAGATTGTTAAAATTCGAAGCACCAATTCCAAACAAAAATCAACAAGAGTTGGTAACCATAGTCCACAAATTGGACAATTCACTTCAGCATCCTTATTGGAATTAATTGGATCCATATTCGAAGGATAAGATTGTTAAATTCGAAGCACTAATTCTAAAATGAAAATCAGCAAAGTTGTCAATTTTATTCCAAAAGTTGGAAGAATTCGTGCTGATCTTAGTGTTTTAACAATTGTGTCCAGTTTTGAAGGATGAGTTTGTTCAGGTCGAAGCTCTGAATTGGCTTTTAAAGACAAAAGGAAACAGGGTCAGACAATGCCAAATATAGAAGAATTTGGTTTGTATTTAAGCCAAGGCAATTACATCAAAAGATCCTATCTGAGTATAAACTCAAGCTCATAAAAATAAGGAATGGAATAAATAACACGATCATGAAATTTAGTCCAACAATGATCAATGAATTTTTGTTCCTTCTTTATTATATCTTCTATTTCTTCTAATGTTGGCTGCATGAGTTGATGTGCTCTCACTTCGTAGTAGAGCTCTTCAGCCTTTATTTCGAAAGCTTCCTCTCTCAATCTTTGTTCCAATTCGTCTATGACCAAATCATCCCAATACGCAGAATCTTTATTCTTGAAATCATCGAATTCTTCGATGAAGTTCTCTGCTTCGTACTGGGCATGAATTCGAAGAGACGAAAGTTGGTCTAAAGATTGTGTAGTAGCCATAGAATTTCGATGCCAGTAGAGGAGCAATGGAAGTTGGTCCAGGAACATATGAAGTTCTGCTTGGGCAAGGGGATTAAGGACATGGCCCCTAGTCAGAATATCACAAGCCCATTGAAAGTTCTTGAGAGGGACTGCGTCCTCAAGAACATTGAAGGGCAAGTGAGAGAAAGCTGCAAGCAGAAGTTGAGCTTGTTTCCGCTCAGCTGGAGTAGGGGATGGTGGAGGTTTGTAAGGTGGAAAGACTTCATTCATGGGGAGGGCAAGCCTCGCCTGGCCCAAAGAAAGAGTTGGTGGAGGAGAAGGTGTAGATGCTTCTGTTTCAGAAGATGGAGAAGAATGTGTGGATGCTTCTATTATGGGAGATGGCACGGGAGCAGAAGGAACAAAGGCATTAATATAATCAAGCCAATCGGAAGAACAAATCTTCACCTTCTGGGGTAAGAATGAAGGGTTGTACAAATCTTCACCTTCTAGGGTAAGAATGAAGGGTTGTACCCTTGTGCTTCTTCCAGGCGCCGGGCAGCGTGCATTATCTTTGTAGGCATGGAAGAGGTATACCATGCCACAAGCAGATTCTCCTCCAAACTACGTCGATGGTCAATGGGCACGTAAGAGTAGACCACTGAACTTCGAGCGTAAGAAAGAAACTCTAAAGGGTCAGTGAACTCAACAAAATGATGGTTGATTCGTTCCCTCAAATCACAGGTCTCAGGAGTTGACCAGCTTGTCCAGTCAGAAACCCCAGAAGATGAAGAAGTTGCAACTTTATCCCATGCAGAGGTTTGTGAAGAAGAGTTTCCCAAGTCCATATTTGCAACTTTCTGAATCAAGGATTTGGGAGTAGTTTGTTCGAAGCACAAGAGTGAGTCAAAGGAAGAACTTCTTGTATCTATATGGGCAAGTTTCTGAGTCGAAAGATTAAGGGCAATGTGTTCGTAGTCCAAAGGTCGATGATTTGCAAAGGCATCCATGACCTGAATATGGAAAGGTGGATAAAGGTGGCTAATTAAAGCATGAAAATTCTTTCGAGGAGGAACAACATCACCATATGACTCTTCGTATGCTCGATCAATGGAGGGAAAAGTTGGTTCGGCCATAAAAGAAGTATCAGTCTGTGCGAGTGCTAAGGTATTGGGGTGTTCAACAAATTGAAAGTGAATTAATGCAAGTAATCATCAATGGATAACGGTTGCATTTCCAGAATTTAGACCCCATGCACGTTCTAAAAAACGCAGGAAAAGAGCTTTGATCCACTAATATCACCAAGTATTGGGTCTATTAGTGCGGGGGGTAATGTTGGCTACATATTTTGTAAAAGCCAATCACAATTCGACACGTGGCAGAGTAAGGGTAATATAGAAAGACTAGTCAAGTCTTTGATCCTGATTGTACACGTGGCAGTTAATATTGGTTCTCACATGATCTGAGTAGCATTGGATCAGTAAAGAGATACAAGGTGACATGGCTCCAACGGTTACTCACATTCAAATTCAAATATAGGAGGGAAGCCTAACTGCAAATGATGGTGTAGTGGAACTACTTATATGGCAACATGGTCAGCGATCATGGAGGAGCAGTTCGACGGTTTGAAGTGCAGTTCGAAGGTCATCCTAGACAAGTATAAATAGCAAGGAAGCCCCCAGAAAAAACCCTCAGACTCAGATCCAACAAACCAGTCATTTTACTTCATATTTTCTTTTCCAGTCTTTACATTTCCTGTACTTTAAATACCTGTTCTTTACATTCCTGCACTTTAAATTCCTGCACTGTACTTCATTCATAGGAGTAGTTTCAAGTAGATTGTTGCTGTAAACCTCTACGAGGCTGAGTTTGGATCATTGTAAGTTTTCATCTTAATGAAATACTTCAATTGTTTGTCATTCAATTGTTATTTTGCTTAATTTCTCCTAAGTCAAGCCACCAGTAAAAGTCCTCTTCATTGAGGCTGAAAGAACTAAAACACAATCGTCTGATAATTGGTTGGCAATTATAATTTCTGTAAGGACTGATTGATCCTTGCTGGCACGCTCGCATTTACAAAAATACCCTTCGAAAGCCAAAAAAGCCAACAGTATTTATATATAATACTTCACTTCACTCACCAGCATGATTAGTAGAATAATATATAATAGATATTTATTTGCAAATCAAATCACTAGCATGACCATATTTTATTAACTATAATGTGTCACCTATGAAGGATGGGTACTTTGAAAAATATGTCGCACCTATATCGGATACTTATCGACGTATGGTACCTCGTATGATACTTTGGCATATGTACAGAGTATACGAAACACGTACTCAAATTTTTTCTTCTTAATTTTTTACGTATCAAGACGTACCTAATATATACCCAAGTCGTACCGTACCTCAGTTGAAACAATATTATCTTCTACTACAGAGATAAAACCCCTATCACTAGAATTCTTTTTTATTTTTAGTTTTATGGTTAGCATGATTTTAAAATTAAACTATGGTTCTTAAGTTATTTAATATATTGACATTTAATTTTGATTTATACCTTTACTTTTGGCATTAAATGTTAATTTTAGGTTGGATCTTAACAAATTAAACCACGTACAGCCTCTATTGACAAAAGAAAAGTGATATGAATTATGGGGCTTAGCGGAAGCAAATTAAATATTGAAGTAGTCCATCGAGCTGTGCATAAATGAAAAGAGTTCACATTAGCACTGTACAACCATTCCAAAGGTAAGTGCATATGCATTACAAAAGCTTTCAAAACAACGTTCAGCCACAAAATTCAAACTTGTCAACATACACAAAAACCCTTATACCAAAAATCAACCAAGAGTTCATAACAAAAGGGGGTTTAAACTTTGCTTGGCTCCTCACGAGTCCAAGTTGGCTCCATCTCGGGGGCTCCACAAAAGGCTGACCACGGGGTGACTCCGAGGCGATCTTTATCCTTGATGTTAACTTGCTCACCTACATATATATATATATATATATATACAAAAATAGTGAGCTAGTGCCCAATGAGCAATAACAGAATAAAGAGGTTATATGAATGAAGTTCCACACCAATACAAATATCAATTAGATTAGCCATCATGTCAATCCCTTGCAATAACAGAACCATTTTCCGATAGCATTTTCAATGCAATTTCGATTTCAATACAATCCTTAATAATCCATGTTATCTCAATAACATTACACACTCAATGACAATTTATGTGGAACATCTAAGGAAATAACAATGTATCAATAACAATGGGACCTCAAGGGTCAATCAATATATCTTGTTTAATGTGACCATTAAGGCCTAACTACAGAGATTTTTGTATTTCAATTATCCAATAGGCCGCGGTATTGTTTCCGCCGAGTGAGAGCCAATGGGCCATGGTATTAATTTCCCCTAGGCAAGAGCCTATTTAGCAGTGGGCCATGGTATTAATTTCCCTCAGGCAAGGGCCTATTTAACACTGGGCCATGGTATTAATTTTCCGCAGGCAAGGGCCTATTTAACAATGGGCCATGGTATTAATTTCCTCCAGGCAAGAGCCTATTAAAAGGATGCCACGAGATTTTGCTTACAAAAATGAACTTTATTCATTAGTAACAAATAGTACTTCGATAAACCATTCAATCAATCATGTATCGATGTCGATAACAATAACATTTTTGAAAATAAATATCACCTGAACATATCTTTATAAAATTATTACTCACAGTGGGTTATGATGTCACTAGGCCTCGGACGTCCACCTATACAAAACACATAACACAATTGGAGTACCCATCGATAGTCATTCCGCTTTAATCAAATTTTCCCCATGTGTTTCTAACTCATTCCATGTTCATATGAGCTCAATTGGTGCCTAGGAGTACTTGAAATGACATGAGAATGCAAGTATGCACTTAGAAGAGTTAGTCAAATTTTGCTGGAAACATGGTCTCTACTCAAGCACAACTTCTTTCGCTCGAGCAGAGGTCTAGAAATAAGGGTGGTCGCTCGAGCGCAACTTTGGTCGCTCGAGCGGTCTGCAAACTTCGCAAAAGTATTGATTGTATGAAATTTTCACTCGATGGTCGCTCGAGCAGAAGACTTAGTAAAATGGGTCCTCGCTCAAGCACCACTTTGGTCACTCGAGCGGTCTGTAAACTTTTGTAAAACTTCTGGGAGCTCAATTTTCACGCTCGAGCGACACTTTCTTCGCTCGAGCGGACTAGTCGAATTCTAGAATTTCCAGAATTACGTTTAAAGTTCAAATTTGGCATTCAAAGGTTCTAAACTCATGTTTTAGGTACAAAAACATGGAAAAACATTATAAAACATGGAAAAACATTATAAAACATGGAAACATAGTTAATTTGAAGCCAATTGCTCAAAACCATGGCAGATTCTCAACCAAAAACTTCAACTTCAAGTTATAAAGCAAGCTTGACTCAAATTGAGTTTATATTTCTTCAAAATATAATCAAGTGATATGAGAAGTATGAAAACAGGAACGACTCTTCAAGTTGAGGTGTAAAAGTACCATGCATGTAAGAATTTCATGAATTCTAAACTCAATTTATGCATGTATGTACATAGTTCAACCCAATTCTTCCAATTCAAGCTAATTCATGCCTCTATTGAATAATTTCATGCAAACAAACTCAAAACTTGGATGAATTCGGTTTCTACATGTTTTATATACAAGGCTTAGGGTTGAAGATCATACCTAAAGCTTGAATTCAAGTGTCTTATAGCTTAATTCTCCAATTCTCCTTCAATCCCTTCACAATTCTCTTCTCTCTTCTCTCTTTCTCTCTCTCTCTCTCTCTAAGTGTTGAGTTAACTCTCCTACTCTCTCAAAATCTCAGCCAAGTGTGTGTATATATGAGCTCAAGACTTAATGAGACCCTCATATAGGGTATGATTAGCTCAGGCTAATTAAGCTTACTTATGGATAATTAATCCTATCCAAGTTTAATTGATTCCAATTATTTTATTCTAATTATTTTAATCCGAATCAATGTTCAATTAAAGCTTTCATAAAGTTCTAAATATTCTAATTAGTCTATTAAGCTAATCAATTTCAGCTTTTGAAGTTGTCTTGGTTCTCATATTCCGTCTCTAAGTTACCAATTCGAACAGATATTCCATGTAATAACAGACAACTACAAAATTAAGCATGTAATCACACAACTTAACACATAATCATGTAATTAGACTTATTGAAAGAGTGTAATATAATAGTTCGGAGGTCGGGGTCGTCACAGTCTCTCCCCCTTAGGAAGTTTGGTCTTCCAAATTTAAGTTACCTTCTGATGGAAACAAATGCGGATACCGCTGTCGCATCTCTTCCTCTTTCTCCTAAGTGGCCTCATTCCCATAATGTTCTTTCCACATAACTTTCACCGTAGGGATAGTTTTGTTTCTCAATTGCTTCACTTGTCGATCGATGATTTGCACGAGCCATTCTTCATACATCATATTCTCGTCTAAGGCAATCCGGTGGTGATCAATCACATGAAATGGGTCTCTAAGATATCCACGAAGCATGGATACATGGAAAACATTATGCACTTGTTTCATTCTCGGTGGCAAGGCAAGACGGTAAGCAATGAGACCCAACCTCTCGAGAATATGAAACGGCCCAATGTAGCGAGGAGTTAATTTTCCCTTTTTGCCAAATCTCGTCTGCCCCTTCATCGGTGTTACTTTGATGAATACATGATCCCCCGCTTCATACTCTAAGTCTCTTCTTCGTTGATCAGCATAACTTTTATGTCGGCTCTGTGCAGTTTTGAGTCTCTATTGAATGATTTTAATCTTTTCGGTTGTTTCTTGCACAAGTTTGGTACCAAAAATAGCCCTATCACCAACCTCTGTCCAACAAATTGGCAACCTACATTTTCAGCCATATAGTGCCTCATATTGTGCCATATCGATGCTCGTGTGAAAACTATTGTTATAAGCAAACTCGGCCAATGGCAAATATGTTTCCCAGCTGCCCTGAAAATCCAAAACACACATATGAAGCATGTCTTCTAAGGTCTGAATAGCCCTCTCGGTTTGTCCATCGGTCTGTAGATGAAATGTTGTACTAAATCTCAATTCTGTTCCCATTGCATCCTGCAGACTATACCAAAACCTAGAAACGAATTTAGGATTCCTATCTGATACAATAGACACTGGAACCCCATGTAGTTGAATAATTTCATCAATATAGATGGCAGTGAGTCTATATGCAGTAAACAAGTCTTCACAGCAATAAAATGGGTAGACTTAGTTAGTCTATCAAATACAACCCAAATAGAGTCCATACCTCTAGATGCTCGAGGTAGGCCAACAACGAAGTCCATAGTGATATGCTCTCATTTCTATTCCGGGATAGGAAGAGACTGAAGCAAATCCGCTGGTTTCTTATGCTCCGCTTTTACCTGTTGGCTTTGTAAGTATTTAGAGTTAAAGTTGGCAATCTCTCTTTTCATATTGGGCCACAAATACACTAACTTCAAATCTTGGTACATTTTGGTGTTTCCTGGGTGCATAGCAAACATTGATTTGTGGGCTTTCTCTAAAATTTTTCTTTTCAAATCCGCATCATTTGGAATACACAATCTCCTTTGAAATTTCAACATAGAATTTTCAACTGTGAATCTCGGTTTAGGCTTGGTGTCAAGTTCATCATAAATCTTCTTCAAAAACTCATCATTCATTTCCTTTTGTTTGATTTCTTCAATAATTGCGGGTTGTGCAGACATTACAGCTATCAAGCTATCTTGTTCAAAAGGTATCATTTCGATTTCAAACCGTTCAAATTCTAGCAGCAATTCTTTTTGATCCGTGAGCAAACAAGCTAGATTCCCCACATTCTTTCTACTGAGTGCATTTGCTACAATGTTGGCTTTGCCCGGATGGTAGTGAATCTGTAAATCATAGTCCTTGATCAATTCAAGCCAACGTCTTTGTCACATGTTCAATTCCTTTTGGGTGAAAAAGTACTTCAAGCTTTTATGATCGGTGTACACTTCACCTTTAGTCCCATACAGGTAGTGACGCCATATTTTCAATGCAAACACAACTGCGGCAAGTTCTAAGTCGTGCGTTGGATAGTTTTGCTCATGTTGTTTCAGTTGTTGGGAGGCATAAGCAATCACTCTTCCATTCTGCATTAAGGCACAACCCAAACCTTTGTAAAATGCATCATTATAAATCATAACTCCTTCCGTGCCTAAGGATATAGTAAGGACTAGAGTTGTGGTCAATCTTTTCTTTAGTTCTTGAAATGCAGATTCTCTTTGGTCGGTCTATTCAAATGGTTCTCCCTTTCGAGTCAATTGAGTCAATGGCACTGCAATCTTTGAGAAGTCTTTAACAAACCTTCGATAATAACCAACTAATCCCATAAAACTATGATCTTCTGTTACATTGGTCGGAGTAGGCCAATCAACAATCGCTTCGATTTTCGAAGGGTCAACTGAGATACCATTTCTATTAATAACATGCCCCAAAAATGTTACTTCATCAAGCCAAAATTCGCACTTCTTCAATTTCTCATACAGTTGCTTTTCTCTGAGTGTTTGAAAAGTCATTCTCAAATGTTGTTCATGCTCATCCTTACTTTTAGAATAAATCAAAATGTCATCAATGAAAACAACGACAAAATCATCTAAGAAAGGTTTGAAAACCTTGTTCATCAAATCCATGAACACTAGGGGTGCATTAGTGACTCCGAAAGGCATGACTAAAAACTCATAATGTCCATACCTAGTTCGGAAAGCAGTCTTTTCAATATCTTCAGCCCTAACTTTCAACTGATAATAGCCTGATCTCAAGTCAATTCTTGAAAATACTTAGGCCCCTTGCAACTGGTTAAATAAATCATCAATACGTGGCAATGGATATTTATTCTTCACTGTTACTTTATTGAGTTCTTTGTAATCAATACATAGTCGGAGGGTCCCATCTTTCTTTTTCACAAAAAAAACCGGCACTCCCCAAGGCAAAGTACTTAGACGAATAAATCCCTTATCGAGCAATTCCTGCAACTAAGTTTTCAATTCTTTCATTTCAATAGTGGACATACAGTAGGGAGCTTTAGAGATTGGTTGTGTGCCCAATATTACATCAATTGTAAATTCAATCTCTCTATCAACAAGTTGGCTAGGTAATTCATCCAGAAACACATCAAGAAAATCTCTCACCACTGGTATATTGTCTAGAGTAATGTCTATAGTTGGTTTAGTTATTACACTACACAAATACCCTTAACAACCCTTATTTATTAGTTTTCGGGCTTTCATGGCAGATATAAGGTATGGTGGTGGAACTACCCCTCTTCCCTCGAAATAGAATTCATCTTGTTCGGGAGGTCGGAATATCACTTGTTTCAAAGCACAATCAATAGTTGCATAGTATTTAGCTAACCAATCTATACCCAAAACAGCATCAAAATGTCTCATGTCTAAAGGTATTAAGTTAGCATACAAAATAGCATTCCCGAGAAATAATTCACATGCAACGTATACAGTTGAGCATAACATCCCCCCGTAGGTGATGCAACACATAATATATAACTCAATGTTTCCATAGATCTATTCAAAGTTTCAGCAAAAACCATAGAAACAAACGAATGTGTAGACCCTGAATCAATTAAAACATAACAGGTTTACCACAAATGGAGATTGTACCTGACACTACTGCCTCAGTATTTTGAGTGTCCCCCGGGACTAATGCGAAAACTCTTCCTTGCCTTTGTTCATTTCTTGTGGTAGACGGTGTTATAGCTGGTCTTGTTGTTGGAACCAATCCAATCGAGCTAATGGCACCTTGGTTATTACCCTGACGTGACTGTGTGCAATCTTTCTCCATATACCCCATCTTTCCACATTAGTAGCAAGCCCCCGTAGTGCGATAGCGAACACCTTGGTGCTTCTTTCCACCAATGGTGCACGTAGGTGCTGAGTTGCCACTTTGGGTTGACCCCAAATTACTGAAATTCCCAGACTTCGACTTCTTATTTGTTGATAGTGTCCCCTTATTAAAATTCTGTCTCCTGCCCTTCCATTCAACTTCTGTTTATGGTTGGCCACATTTCCCTCTGCTATTAGTGCCTTATCAAGTACATCCATATATGTCGGCAATTTGAGCACATTGATTTTATCCAAAATTGGATCACGCAAACCTCCCTCAAATTGTTTAGCTTTCTTGTAGTCTATATCTACCATATGGGATGCAAAGCAAGCCAACTCCGTAAACTGAGCCTCATACTCGACAACTGATTTGTTTCCCTACTTGAGTTCCATAAATTCAAACGCTTTCATGTCCCATACACATTGTGGGAAATACTTCTCATAAAAGATTTCTAGAAATCGAGCCCAAGTAACGTCCTTATTCTCATCTCAAACCAACATCCACCAACACCTTGCATCATCGTCCAATGTAAATGTAGCTAGTTGTACCTTCTGAGCTTCGGTACATGTTTGAGGCTTCTCAATCCCTAAGACCCAAGCATCGGCCTTCAATGGTTCAATTCTGCCATGAAACACTGGTGGCTTCATATTTTTGAATTCTCTAGTCAAAGCAACAGTACAGTCCGCTGTCTAACATGTAATAACCCGACCCTCGTACACGATTCTGGTATCTTTTCAGCCCTCTATACTGTGCTTTTGAATGCTTCTGTGAAATTCTAAGTGAAATTGCATTAACTTAAGAGAAACTTAGAAATAAGAATTCCTATCTGTTGATTAAGTACATTATCTGTCACACTTGGCTTCTTTGAATCTGAAATTGGACGCCTTAGAGACAAAATTTTCTAAATTGATTATATATATATGATCAAGATAATTTTTACTAATATTAAGCTCGATTCTTAAATTTCAATTTCGAATGATAAAGCGATTGATTTTCGCCTTATATGCTCTTATACTTGTTATATATCTTTACATCTTGTTGACCCTAAGATCAAAAAAATGAGACCCCTTTTGGGAGAGGAAATAAGAGAGGAAGGAGAAGAGAATTGGGGGAACGTAGAAATTCAACAAAAGCTTGACAAATTGTAAAGATTATTTAGATTGAACTCAAGGTATGGAAACCTTCATCATCTAGTCTCTCTCTTGATCTTGGTCGAGTTTCTTCTTTTGTTTTTGGAAGGTTATAGTAGATGTGTGAGTTTTATGACAGGGAGGCAAATCTATACCTCATTTCCTTGACATCTCCTAAGAATATTCAATTGTGTATTTGAATGAGAAGTTTAAGTAGTTCTATATGCATATATGTATGGAAACCCAAAATAATGGGAATTTTGGAAAGATTATGGTTGGGTTGAGTATGGATTTAATGATTGGAAGTTAACGAGTGTGTTGTGATTGATTGTTGTATGATTTAGTACCTTAATTTGAAGTTGCTTTTGCCAAAAAGAGAGATTGAAGTTTTGGATACCAAATTGGGACTCAAATTCGAAGTTCTGAATTTCAGAATTTTGCTTGGTCCGCTGAAGGAGGAAGGCCCGCCGAAAGGAAAATTGACCTTTCGGCAGCTTTGTGTTCAGATATCCGCTCGAGCGCCAAAGTGGCGCCGGCGGAAGCTTATTTTCGCACAAAAATGTGTTCGTCAAATTTTGCGTGCTTGATTCTCTGGTATTTTTAGAATATTTTTCTGATGACTTTAGGATGATTGTAAATGCATGCAAAGTGTAATGCTTCAGGAAATGATTTAAGAAAGAAAAAGAGAACTAATGTGCATTGATTATGTACAGGGCATATTCCAGGGGGAAGCAACACGTTGTCTCAACGCTGTGAGTAGTAGTACACTATATGTACATTTTATTTTCTGTTAATGCCTATGGTACTAACGCTCTGTTCCTCGTAAGCGATTATACTAGCATTAGTCAATTGGAAATCAGTGTGAATGTTGAAAGAGCTGCATACATCGGTATGATTATGGACTCATTCTGTTCTGTCTGTGAGGCATATTAAGTTTCTGTCACCTATATGTAAATGATATCGTTTCTTAGTGAATAAATGGGGACTTATAATGGAATGGCACGTATACTTCTGTTAATAATATGTTCGCTCTTGACCCTCGTTAACGTTCATGTTCTGTTAATTACGAGACAACTACTCGGATAGTTAAAATGCACATTCTGTTATCTGCAAAGTGGAGGTATTAACTCATGATAAACAAGTGAAATGTGGGCACATTACGGCACTATAATACTTCTGTACCTTTGGAGTTAATAGTTATTGTGTAATCTACTTATGCTAACTCATCTGAATGATAAAAAGAAACTGTGTGTCTCTGTATGATGGTAAGATTAATCTATTTTAGTGACATCTGTAGATGTTCCGTTATGATACTCATTTTGTATATATTATGACATGGTGAGACTTACTGATTTCTGGTATGGAACAAAGTGCTGTACGGAACGAAGTGCTACACCTTGGTGGGAGCCACCTCTGGAATCCGTACGAGCCACCTCTTGAATCCATACGTCATATTTCGCTACGCTTTATGCTTGTCACGCTTTATGCGTTCGATAATCTGGGCCGAAGGCTATCTGGGCCGCTTCGATAATTACGGCCGAAGGCTATCTGGGCCGAAGGCTATTCTGCGAAGGCTATCTCGGGTCGAAAAGGCTATCTGGGTCGAAAGGCCATTCTGCTAATTTTGGGCCAATAGGCCATTATGCTATAATTATGCATTAGGCTAAAGGACGTTCTGAAAATAAAACCATATCAGATTTACTTTTGTATGTCATTTAATAAATGCACTATTATGTATTGTGGTTAAACTTAGCCAATAAACTGCTTACGTATTATTATTCACTGAGCTTGCCTCATTCTATCATTTTGTCTGATCTTGTAGGAAACCAGCTTGGAGATCCGTTCTAGCGTCTTTATCACGCATCTTTTGTTAACCTAAGGATAACCAGGCACTTGGAGAACCCCTTTTGCTTACTAGGACAGCTTGCTAGTCCTTGTCCTTTTGTGCCTATGTTCTACAGGCTAAGGTTGTTGTATCTAACATTTTGTTGTATGCCCAATTGTAGATGTGTATGTAACTTAATCGCAGATGCATGTCCACTATAAGTTTTAATTCTAAGTCGTGGTCCTGGCGTAGTTGTAGTGACTCAATGGATGTCTTTGCATGTTATTTTATTCTTTTAGCGCTTCCATTCAGGCCCCTGACATTCTATATCGCAGGTTAAGTGTCTGTTTCTGGTTAGGTCATGCCCAAACTTTTAGGGGCGGGTTTAGGGTCGTGACATAACACCCTAGAACTGGAGGCGGTACAGGCATTAGAGGTGGGGGTGGCGGTCGTTGTTGTTGTTGTTGCCACTATTGTTGTTGTCTTATGGCTTCAACCATATCCTGCAGCATCCATTCCATTCTATCTAGTCTTGAGGAGGTTGCCTCCTCTAGCTCGTCACTGCTTGTCCTCACCATGTTCTATATGAAACTTGTATTATGACAAACTCAATAGATATTCATGCACATAATTGCATATATAATTACGAAATCATCTCACTCAAAATTTCAAATGTACATGAATGCAATCCTAAAGTCTCTTCTAGACTCTCTATATCTCAATGAACTAGTGAGTGAGATATAACTCACACTCTAATACCACTCTGTCACGACCTAAACCCGCCCCTATAGGTTTGGCGTCATGACCGGCCAGTAATTCATAGATTACCTACGGTCTCTATTAACAAAACCAAAGTGATATGAATTATGGGGCTTAGCGGAAGCAAATTAAATATAGAAGTAGTCTATCGAGCTATGCATAAATGAAAAGAGTTCACATTAGCACTATACAACCATTCCAAAGGTAAGTGCATATACATTACAAAAACTTTCAAAAACAACGTTCAGCCACAAATTCAAACTTGTCAACATACACAAAAACCTCTATACCAAAAATCAACCAAGAGTTCATAACAAAAAGGGGTTTAGACTTTGCTTGGCACCTCACGAGTCCAAGTTGGCTCCATCTCGGGAGCTCCACAAAAGGCTGACCACGGGGTGAATCTGAGGCGATCTCTATCCTTGATGTTCAACTTGCTCACCTACATATATATATACATAAATAGTGAGCTAGTTGCTCAATGAGCAATAACAAAATAAAGAGGTTATATGAATGAAGTTCCACACCAGTACAAATATCAATTAGATTAGCCATCATGTCAATTCCTTGCAATAACATTACCATTTTCCGATAGCGTTTTCAATGCAATTTCGATTTCAATACAATCCTCAATAATCCATGTTATCTCAATAACATTACACACTCAATGACAATTTACATGGAACATCCAATGAAGTAACAATGTATCAATAACAATGAGACCTCGAGAGTCAATCAATATATCTTGTTCAATGTGACCATTAAAGCCTAACTGTAGAGATTTTTGTATTTCAATTATCCAATAGGCCGTGGTATTGTTTCTCCCAGGCGAGGGCCAATGGGCCATGGTATTAATTTCCCCCAGGCAAGGACCTATTTAGCAATGGGCCATGGTATTAATTTCCCCCAGGCAAGGGCCTATTTAACAATGGGTCATGGTATTAATTTCCTCCAGGCAAGAGCCTATTAAAAGGATTCCATGAGGTAGCTTACAAAAATGAACTTCATTCATTAGTAACAAATAGTACTTCGATAAACCATTCAATCAATCATGTATCGATGTCGATAACAATAACATTTTTGAAAATAAATATCACCTGAACATATCTTTATAAAGTTATTACTCACAGTGGGTTATGATGTCACTAGACCTCGGACGTCTACATGTACAAAACACATAGCAAGAGCACAATTGGAGTACTCATCGATAGTTATTCCGCTTTAATCAAATTTTTCCCATGTGTTTCTAACTCATTCCATGTTAATATGAGCTCAATTGGTGCCTAAGAGTACTTAAAATGATATGAGGATGCAAGTATACACTTAGAAGAGTTAGTCAAATTTTCTTGGAAACAGGGTCTCCGCTTGAGCGGGGGTCCAGAAATAAGGATGGTCGCTCGAGCAGTTTGCAAACTTCGCAAAAGTACTTATTGTATGAAATTTCTACTAGACGATCGCTCAAGCGGAAAACTTAGTAAAATGGGTTCTCGCTCGAGCGCCACTTTGGTTGCTCGAGTGATTTGTAAACTTTTGTAAAACTTCTGGGAGCTCAATTTTCACGCTCGAGCGACACTTTCTTCGCTCGAGCGAACTAGCCGAATTCTGGAATTTCCAGAATTGTGTTTGAAGTTCAAATTTGGCATTCAAAGGATCTAAACTCGTGTTTTAGGTACAAAAACATGGAAAAACATTATAAAACATGGAAACATAGTTAATTTGAAGCCAATTGCTCAAAACCATGGCAAATTCTCAACCAAAAACTTCAACTTCAAGTTATAAAGCAAGCTTGACTCAAATTGAGTTTATATTTCTTCAAAGCATAACCAAGTGATATGAGAGGTATGAAAACATGAAGGACTCTTCAAGTTAAGTTGTAAAAGTGCCATGCATGTAAGAATTTCATGAATTCTGAGTGGGAAAATAATGATCTCCGGTATCGCGTGACAAAGTTTGGCCGACACGAGTTATGCCGAAAGATCTGGGGTCGAAGGTGCACGTCAAGAAGGTGTTCTAAGACACCGATTGAGTGAACCGAGTCAAGGCTTAGGATGAATGAAAGCTCAAGATTGAAGAATCCGGTGTCTTAAAGGCGCCAACGACTGTTGATCTACCGCTTTCGCAGATGCCCGACCGACCAAGCAGATGACCGGTGCCAGGAAGGGCGCAGTCGACCGAGCTAAGAGTTTTGCTCGGCAGGAAGGCCGAGAAAGGTGGATGTGAGATATCCCGGGCACGGTCCAGTCGGATGTCAAGGTTCGTCCTTCTCCCGGTTTAGCCGGCTAGCATAAGGCAAAGCTATGGATGATCGGAATGGGCTGGCTGCCCAACAGAGAAGGCTGGTAGTTGGGATTAGGTGATGTCCAGCATGGTGTGATCTGACAAAGGCATGGGGTATGTCTTGGATGGGATAGCAGAGCCACGTGTTGAGAGATCATCGGGAGTGGATATGAGGCACGAGAGGTATATAAACAAGTCTGCGCCACCCCTTAGGGGATGGACAATTTCGTAAGTAAGACTTACACTCATACACTCTCCTTCTCTCTACCTATCCTCGTGTGTGTGTTCTAATTTGACCGTCGGAGGGTTTTCCTACCACACACCGCACGGTAGCTCACCCAGTGCTTTCAGGTGATCGGACAGCTGAGGAGCCTGGAAGAAAGGAAGTGCGGGTTGCCGGAATATTTCCTCCCCGTACAAATTCTAAACTCAATTTATGCATGTATGTACATAGTTCAACCCAATTCTTCCAATTCAAGCTAATTCATGCCTCTATTGAATAATTTCATGCAAACAAACTTTAAACTTGGATGAATTCGGTTTCTACATGTTTTATATACAAGGCTTAGGGTTAAAGATCATACGTAAAGCTTGAATTCAAGTGTCTTATAGCTTAATTCTCCAATTCTCCTTCAATCCCTTCACAATTCTCTCTCTCTCTCTCTCTCTCTCTAAGTGTTGAGTTAACTCTCCTACTCTCTCAAAATCTCAGCCAAGTGTGTGTATATATGAGCTCAAGACTTAATGAGACCCTCATATAGGGTATGATTAGCTTAGGCTAATTAAGCTTACTTATGGATAATTAATCTTATCCAAGTTTAATTGATTCCAATTATTTTATTCTAATTATTTTAATCCGAATCAATGTTCAATTAAAGCTTTCATAAAGTTCTAAATATTCTAATTAGTCTATTAAGCTAATCAATTTCAGCTTTTGAAGTTGTCTTGGTTCTCATATTCCGTCTCTAAGTTACCAATTCGAACAGATATTCCATGTAATAACAGACAACTACAAAATTAAGCATGTAATCACACAACTTAACACATAATCATGTAATTAGACTTATTGAAAGAGTGTAATATAATAGTTCAGAGGTCGGGGTCGTCACAGTACCCATACCCTACTTTTTTTGAATTTTATCATATCGACGTACTCATATCGTACCAATACCTGTACCCATGCTTCATAGTGTGCCACTGTGTTTATTTGTGTTTCTGTTACATGGACATTATACAAATTTATTAACATACGTTCCTGCTTGTTTTTGGCCACTGTTTCATCATATGATTTGCATACTTATGAGTCTCAAGTTGTTTAGTTAAAATTGACATGCTCAATAGGTTCTAATTTTCTAGTTCAATTTACATGTGTTATAATATAACTTGCATGTTTAAAAAATTTCCTAGATTTTGATTTTTGTTACATGCTTATTATCTCTAGAATTATTTACATGGTTATTGTAACAATCTCATATAACTCTTGCCTACTAAATTTAATTTAAGGTTTTGAAGTTATCAAAATTGTGTAAATAAAACTGTAAATTTATTTTATTGGTGTTATAATGTCATATATAACTACCTCATAATTTGAATTTAATTATGTGAAATTATAAGGTATATGTAACTCTTGCTAATTAAAATTTTTGATTTATAAATTTTTAGTTTTGTAACTTGTCTAAATTTATTTGCATGTTTTTTTTTTTTTTTTTTGCATGCTAATTGTTTTATAATTTCTAGAATTATTTATATACATGTGTAGACGTCCCCGAACGTCCCGGGGGAAATCCCCGTTCTGCTTAGTTGGGCTCACTACAGTTCGGACTCAAATATCATGATTCTTAATCTGATCTCACAAAGTGCAATGCAAGATTGATAAATCACCAAATAGTCCAAGTCTGGCAAATCGTTTTGGAAAATAGATTTTTAAGAAAGAAGTGCCAAACATGGACTGCTTTTCCAGATACAGAGTCGCTACCTAAATGTTTTATTTTGGGAAAATTTAGGAAATCTTGACTCGTGCCTAAGGCCACGTGTCTGTCATCACCAAAGTTGCCTCGGCTCGGGAACTTGGGTACGATTGGGGAAGGTCATTTCATGAGCACCCCCGCTCGCCCGATCAAAGATCGGCCACTACTAAACATGATATCTTGTTTTTGAAAACACATGCGTTCTTATTCTGATTTATTAGCCTAGAATTACTATGTAATGCGCACAACATACAAGTATAGACTGGGTCACCTGAATTGGAACAAAACATCTCATGTTTATTTTGAAAACGGTTTACTACTCACAAGTAGACTAAAATGCAGGTTTTGCCACCCTCGGGTGGGCTTAAGAAACAAGGTGATTTGCCACTCTCAAGTGAGCTTAAAACTCGCAATCGATGAATTGTTCCAATCCAAATAACCCAACCTTCACCCACAGGCATTCAGGCAGTTATATCACATAAGCAGTTAGCCTCATAGTAAGCATGCTATCATGGCAGTCACTCACACGCATGCAAGGATGCTAAAGCATAAACACTTACCGAGTACTCCGAGCCAAAGAAAGAAGCTAATTAGAAAACATGCATGAATCCTAACTATGCTAAGATGCCTAATGCAACACATGCAAGAATGCAACTAAGATAGGCTCGGCTATTCTAAGATGGCATATGAGATGCTACAGGTAACATGTATTCAACTTGGAATTGAAATACGATGCAGTTAGTATGATGCGCCGAGCAAGGTGCATGCAAAACAGATGAATGAATACAAACATGCGAACATATAGATGCTAATTGAAACATGCCCTAAACTAACCATCATAAGCTGGTAAATAAAATGGAGAAAGACGTGGGGTTGGAAGACATGCATCACACACACGCACACTTATTACAACATTGCCCTCTCTCGGAGGGTCCGAATAAATATTACACAACCAAATAACTCACAGCTAATTATTACAAAATTCTAGCTAATTGACAAATTAACTAAGGAAGAAAATAAACTAGCATGCAAAATGTGGATGGACAGCCTCAGCTATGTTCCGAATGATGAAAGATGCAGCAAGCTCGAGTCACCTCGTCGAGAAATTCCTTGCGATGCCCCGATTTTCCTCTGTTTTGCAATTGGTCCCTGAACACTGTACAAAACTCCCGAAGACTACTGACTAGTTTTTGCTGCTGGATTCCGGTTTGCTGCAACAGAGAGCAAGAAAGAGGCATGGCAAAGTATTTTCAACACATGTGTGCACGACCACTCTCCCCGTCATTGCACAAGCTCTAGGGAGTGTAGACCTCGATCCTCGCGCCACCAATCACACATCTCGATGCATGATGGCCGAAGAGTCGAATTGCACGACTCAATGTGAAATGAATGCACATATAAACATAACAAGGCCTAAACTCCATCATGGGTAATCTGAAGTGTCGGCGACCGGGAATTAAGACGTGTTTCGTCACTTTGAGTACGAAACGTCCCTCGTTTCCCTTGTTTGGACTAACCCTACTCCAAACACAATGCAATGAGATGGCATACACAATGTGACTAACATGCAACCCTAAATGCAATGCAACCTAATCATGCTGGCATGCGAGGAATGATATGTACACATGCAATTAGCATATGCAATGCTATGAACTACGAATGGCATACTCAATGCTCATGACATAATATGGCATACGCAATGCACACATGGAAACTAACATGCACATGTGAAGACTATCAATGAGATGATCAAGGCACACAATGCAATGGCCAAACATGCAACAGCATGAACTATATGGCATACACGATCCAAGATGGACTTAAACTAAAAGGAGTGGACCTCAGCCACACTCAAATCAGTGGCCATACACAATGAAATTAGGCAAGAACACTCATGCAAACATGCCCAACGCAAGGGACCGAACCTAAGGCACAAAGTGCAACTCTAATAAGGCATGGCAACGGATGGAATATGGCATAGAATGGCATATGATCCAGATCTGAAATGGCATAAAAGATGGTCCCGAAACATGCAAACACCTCACACAATGCATGCTAGATGGCCCGGATACCGAAACTAGTGAAATGGATTACACTATAGGTATGAAAAACAATGCTCAAATGATGGAACCAACCCCAAACAGTCCCTATGCAGACCAAAATCAGTGGCAAAATGTGTTGGGATGGTGGCTCGGAATGCATTCAAATGAAGCTCATGCAATGGTCGGTAAATGAGGCATACAAGCACAACTCTCAAATGCACTTAAATAGTGGAAAACATAGGAACATGACACAAGTATAAGGTCTGAAATATCACTCTCAATGATGCCAAAACATGCCTAGGGCCCAAACAACACATGCTAGTGGACCCGATATGCAAAGCCAGTAAGCTTGATTGAACTATGACCATATACAACAATGCATGCATGACCCAAAACACTTCAAACAGAGCTAAGGCAGCCTAAAATATGAATAAAATTAGTTTGGATCATGGCCAAAATATGCTAGGAAAGGGGGCCAAAACATCATGCAATACAAGCTAGTGAACCATGATTTACACTACGACCATATGAAGCACATGAGAGGCCACCAAACCAGCTAAAAACAAAAACATGGCATGCCAAAATATGACCAAAAACCCACTGAAACTTAGTCAACACATGCTAGAATGAGGTGCTCCTTTGAAAGGCCATGAAAGGGGTTGTTCTACACATGCAAGAAGGACATCTAATATGGCAAAAACAGCTCTGGAAAGAGCTCATGCAGGTCCTAAAACTCACTGAAAAAGGCCTGAAATGAGGGTAGGAAGCATGCAAGTAAGGGCCCCTTTGTTAGGCCAAATATGCTAGAAATCAAAACAAGGAGAGAGAGGGTCACCCCTCTCTGATTTTGGCACTCAAAATAGCATGCTAGCCACTGAAAATCCACTGGATTTCAGTGGCTAGAAGGCCAAACAAAGGTCAATGCAAAGGCTCTAAGGCATGGCTCAAAACAAGGTGAAATGAAGCATGCAAGGGGGTAGATGACCCCTAACAAAAAATGATCTTAAACAAATATGTTAAGGACCTCAAAATAAGACTTTTTTCAGTTTATGACAAAGCCCAAATATGCTTGCAAGTATGGCTAAAACAAGGATCAAAATGATGCTAAAAAAAAGAGAAAATGGTTACCCTTGTAGCTCAGCAAGGACTAGCAGCTTCTGGACCAAAACTCAACCCTTAGCCTCTGAAAACAAGCTCCAAGAACCTCCAAGCAATGGTGGAAGTATGTGGTTGTGAGGTGGTGTGCAAAGGGGCCAAGAATCTCACTCTTTCAAGGCTCAAATGAAGAGATACAAAGAGAGATATAGTGTTTAGCCCTAACCAAAATCTGAACCCTTGCAATGGAGAGGGAGGGCTTCCTTTATAGAGAAGAGAGGCCAAAGATTCTCTTGGAAGCTTAAAACCAAGATTAAACATCCCCCATACACGTGTATGGAGGATGCAGCAAATGCCTCCCAGCTGGCACAACTGGAACACACTCATTAAGACAAATCTGCAGAGAGCTGGCCGACCAGGTCAAAAGGTCCAAGGTGGTTAGACACCCCCTATGATGAAGCCCCAGAAGTTAGCTTTCCAATGGTGCCATCCTTGCATTAAAATTCCAACTTATGCCTGTTTTGGTGAAGCCGCGCAGATTCGGTCCAACCGGATTGATGCCCTACTTCAACCAACCATATCTCCCCCATCCGGAGTTGACTTTAGGAGATTCTTGAGTGCAAAATGAAGCCCTGGAAGTCTTCTTTCTAACGGTGGTGGCCTGATAGCTTAAATCCAAGTGTATAGATAGATAAGCCTGATTTAGCGAAAACCGCTTGACTCTCTCTTAGCGATTCATGTCCACCTTCTTTTTCAACTTGGTTTCTTCCCTCTTCTCCAATTTTCCTCAACTCCAAACCCCTAAAAAAGGTGTTTTGAAAGATTTTTCAAAGATTTCATCTCTCTTTCATTCATTTCCACTTCGTCCTCGCTCGATTTACCAAAAAGTGCAACATTTAACGAAATGCGAGCGTCGGAACATCGTAGGAACTTTATTTTCAAAACATTTTGAAAGAGAGGGTTTTAAGGTCTAAACACCATTCAAAACTTTGGTCCAAAATGGGGTGTGAAGTTGGGATTTGATTCTCCTCTTGCCGAAGAAATCTAAACCTTTGCCCTTTACAACTTTTTCCACCAAGTAAACCATCAGTAGTGCCTAAGTCTTAAAGGCGGTCAAAAATGGGGTGTCTACAACATGTTAATTGTCCATAATTATATACAAGTTTAATGTGTCATAAGTTCATATATAACTTTTGCCAATTAAAATAATTATGTACATGTTTAATATGTAATAAGTTCATATATAACTCTTGCAAATTAAATTGTGAAGTTATAAATTTTATTTTGTAACTCATCTAGCATTTTAATTCATTAGTTAATTTTATTATTAAATAGTTTGCTAGATGGTTTCAAGTTTTTTTATATTGTTTGGCTTGTATTTTCCTATGGTTTTCTGCTAACTTGCTTTACAGGAATATCTACGCAAAAGGGATTGGAAAAACAAATATGAAACCAAATGAATAGTATTTGGAATGTCAAAACAAAAAGTATGGATGACTAACCTTTGTGATGAACAAGAATTTCTAAACATGGAAAAGATTTTGGACTATATAAAATCCTTATGAATTGGTTACTCTCTTTATAATTGAAGCAATTTTTTTGCTTGGTTTAGTTGGTTTTTACCAATCGTGTAAAAGTAAATTTTGTTTGTTTGTATTGTTAGAAGTATTTTATTTGCTTAATCATTATTGTAGCAATTTTTTACATTATTTGCAATTTGGTTAGCAATTTTTAAAATTGCTTGTAAGTTTGGAACTTAGTTTGGTTTTTTGTAATAAAAAGCAAAATGTTTAGCCTTGGCTAAAGAATAGTTCTTATTTGTTCAAAAAGGACAATTAAGACAGATTTGGTTTCAAACCTTTGGGGTTTGAAGAAGTCTTTAGGTTTAATCATTTTATTCCCAAAGTGTTGGAAAACCAAGTTTGGAGAAAGTCTTTGATTATAATCTGATTATTTTCAAAGTGTTTTGGCTTTGAGAAAAGAAACCAAAATTTTAGCATTAGCTAACATATTTCTAATTTTTATTCAGAAATAATGAGCTCAGTTCTGGAAGTACCAGTTAACTTTTATGAGTGGTGTAATTTTGGCAGCAAATTTTATTTGCTTAAGAATTGGTTTGTTTTAACCTGGTTTATCCACTAGAAAACTTAATTCGAATTTTGTTTCCCATGGACTAGGAGTCAACATACTCTTGAAAGTTTTGTCCAAGGTTAACTGGGTCTTAAGTAGGACCGGTGTGACCCCTCCAATCTTCCAGGAAACTTTCCTGATCATATTCGATTCTAGGGTAAGTGATGAGATCAGTTTTGAATTAAATTTCAAACTGTGGATTTTCTAGTATTTAGTTTAATGTTTGGAAAAATGGAATAGTGAAATTTTGTTATAATTTTTTAGAAATGGCTTCAAGAGGTGACAATAGAAATGATGTTCCACCTGCAAACCTTAAGCCTTGCAAGGTTCTTAAAGGAAGATCTAGAGGGATCAAGTGTGAGTAAAGGAAATCATAAGATTGCATGATAATATCTCTGAATTAATCAGAGGCGATTAGTATGTTATTCTTGTGTCAATTATAGCATATATGATTGCTACGTGACTTTACTTGAAAGCAATGATGAGACAACCCGTTAGAGTTGGTGAATATATTTTTGAATTTTTAAATTCCAAATATATTGGTGGCTCCTAGTGAGTACAAGATCACTGATCAAAGAGATAAAAAAAACTAGTGGTTCCTAGGAGGTGTTAGACCACTGGCTACACAGTTATGAGAATGTGGTTCTTAGTAGTGAACAGATTACTGATCACATGTCAAGACATGATGCTTCCTAGTAGTGGAGATGATACTGATCATATGTCAAGGCATGATGATTCCCAGTAATGAAAGAGTCTATTGATCCTATGTCAGGACGTGATTCCTAGTAATAAAGTGACTATTGATCACAGGTTAAAACATTTGTGATTCCTAGTAGTAGAAAGTCTACTGACCACATGCTAAGAAATTAGTGATTCTTAGTGATATGACTACTGGCCTTGTTATAAAGTTAAGAATAGTAGACTATTGAACACTGGATTTGTGATTCCTAATAGTAAGACTATTGGCTTCAGAGTCATAGGTTGGACCAAATATGTTTGGGTGCCTAATTTGGTTGATGACATTCTAGGAATGTATTTACTGTGATATGATTTTGAGAGTTTCATAATCATTGTGACACAAGGAATTATTTAAAAAGACCCTGTATGAATTTTTTAAAACGCCAAAAGCATTTGTATAAATTCTACAAATGTGGGGGTTGTCATGCAAAAGGTGGTAATACTTAAACCCAAGAAAGTTAGGATAAGCCTAAAAATCCGTTGACTTTGTATTCAACGGTTATGCACAATATGACAGTTCATATCGATTTCTTGTGTATATGTATGTTATTCCAGATATACACAAGAATACTATCATGGAATCAAGAAATGTATCTTTCTTTGAAAATGTATTTCCTTGTCATCTCCAAGAAGGGATTCTAAGTTCCATGAAAGAGGTTGAAGGTAACAATGATCACATGGATGATCAAGTCAATGATCAAGATGATGATCAAGCTGAGGATGTAGATGAGCCAAGAAGGAGTAAGGGGGCTAGTTGTTAGAGAGAGTGCAGCCATTGTCAAGTTTGTCGAAACTTTTTAGAAGGCGCTTCTGCATTAGCTGGTCAAAACTGTCGTATCGTGGGAGACAGAGGTCGACATACCTCCAGCACCCACGGTGAGGAAGCTAATCTGTTTTAAGGACACTATGGTATCACACAGGCTTCGGTTTGTGCTTTCTTTACCATTTTATTGTATTGTGTATTTCTGTGCAATATCATTGTAAATTCCAGCATATTTTCTCAGTTTGTAATTTAATTTGATTAATCATGAATCTATTTATTTTAGTTAATTACATTAATTTGTACAACAAACTAACAATACACAACCTAATAAAATGTTTGTACTATATCTACACCTCATCTTAGCATTGGTTATGTCCCAAAGTTATATTTGTTATGACTTGAAATGATGATCAAATTGAAAACAGAGTCTGCATATAAATAAATCATAACGGAACCGGCTTAATTATGATCCTAGTTTATAAAGTCATTAGTGACATATCAGTAATGTCATATTTATCACATCTTTCTACCACATTATGTTTCTCAAGTGATCTGATATATTTACGATTATTAGATGTAAATGAGATTCAAGTGGAACGCATTATATCAAGAAGGCAAAATGCTAATAATTGTAAGCACTCCTATGACATCCTTTAATAATGGAATTGAGATGAAAAGTTCTTTATAAGTAGGTCAAAAAAAATTAGAAAGTTATGAAATCAATCAAATGTGTATTGAAATAGCTTAGAAGTGTCTCATTTTTTAAAATCCATTTGAAGCACTCAGTAGTGGAGTCAGAAAATTAAATTAGAGGAGGCACTTATTAATTACAATATCAAAAAATTTTACAAAAATATTTCACGCAAGTTTTTATGATTGATTTCGAGAAATATCAAAAAAATAATGTTATTTGTAACTAGTATATCATGGATAATACAAAAAAAAAATATGGATATAAGTCTTAGAATAGATTATATAATGATAAATTACTTTTTATATAAAATTGGATTAAAAATTCAATATAACGATAATACCACGTCATCATTGGTATGTAATAGCACCAACTAAACCAAACCAAACCAACCCAAACCAAACCAAGCCTTAAGTCCCATCAAATGGGGTCGGCTACATAAATCCTTCTTCTCCACGCAACCCTGTCAAAGGCCATTTCGTTAGTCAAATTAAGTAGATCCATATCTCTATTTACAACGTTAGCCAATGTTAATCTAGGCCTACCCCATCCCCTAACACTCCCTTTTACCGTTACAGCATCGCATCTCTTCACTACTGCCTCTGTTGGTCTCCGTTGAATGTGACCAAACCATCTCAATCAATTCTCTCTCAACCTATCTTCTATCGGTGCTACTCCTACCCATTCCCAAATACACTCATTCCTAATTCTGTCTTGTCTAGTCTTACCACACATCCACCTTAGCATCTTCATCTCAGCCACACTCATCTTATTTACATGTTGTTTCTTAGTTGCCCAACACTCTGTCCCATACAACATCATTGGTATAATAGTCATTCTATAGAACTTACCTTTTATCCTAGTGGGTATTCATTTATCGCACAATACCCCAGACACACTTCTCCACTTACACCATCCCGTCTTAATCTTATGGGCCACATCCGCATCAATCTCCCCTACTATTGTGATAATTGACCATAAATAACGAAAATGTTCACACTTAGGCAATTCTTGGTTCTCAATCTTCACTTCTCCTCTACTTTCATTGTTACTGTTACTAAATTTACACTCCACATACTCTGTCTTATTCTGCTTATCCGAAAACCTTTAGATTCAAGAGCTTTTCTCCAAATCTCCAACTTTGTATTAACTCCTTCTCTAGTCTCATCCACTAGCACGATATCGTCTACAAAAAGCATACACCATGGCACGTCATCCTGAATATTTCTCGTCAACTCATTCATAACTAAAGCAAAAAGATAAGGGCTTAAGGTAAATCCTTGGTGTAACCGAATAGTGATAGGAAATTCATTTGTCTCTCCAGCAGGCGATCTAATAATGGTCACCACCCCTTCATAAATGTCCCTAATCACATCAATGTAACCTTTTGTCACCTCTTTCTTCTCTAACACCTACATATTATATCTCGGGGCACTCTATCATATGCTTTTTCAAGGTCGCTAAACACCATATGAATGTCTCTTTTCTTTTCTCTATACTTTTCTATTACTCTCCTCAAAAGATAAATTGCTTCCATTGTTGACCTGCCGAGCATAGACCCAAATTGATTCTCTGACACCTCTGTTATATCTCGCAATTGGCGTTCCATCACCATCTCCCACACTTTCATTATATGGCACATTAGCTTGATTCCTCTATAGTTGTTGCAATTCTGGACATCTCCTTTATTCTTATATATTGGCACTAAAATACTCTTCTTCCACTCATCTGACATGTTCCTAGTCAACAAAATTTTGCTAAACAACCTAGTCAACCAAGCAACCCCCTTTTTACCCAAGTACTTCCAAGCTTCAATAGGGATATCATCGAGTCCTAAAGCCTTATTTGATTTCATCTTCTTAAGTGCAATCTCCACTTCAAAGATCCTAATCCTGCGATAAAACCTATAGTCTTGGTTTATCGTATTACTAGCCATTTCTTCCCCTATTGTCGTGCCTCTATGGTCCTCATTTAATAGTTTCTCAAAATAGTTCTTCCATCTTTCCTTAATCTCTTCATCATTCACCAATACCTTAGAATCCTCAATCTTAATGCACTTAACTTGATTAAAATTTCTTGTTTTCCTCTCCCGTATCTTAGCAAGTTTGTATACACTCTTCTCTCCTTCTTTACTATCTAGTTTGGTGTATAGGTCATCATAAGCTTTCAACTTAGCCTCTCTCACTACTTTTTTGACCTTCTTATTAGCCAATCTATAGCTCTTAAGGTTTTCCTCAGTTCTATCATTCTGTCACTTTTTAAAGCACTCTTTCTTTACCTTAACTACCGCTTGAACCTCTTCCCTCCACCAAGTTTCCCTAGTGCTGGGTCCCGTCCCTTTCGACTCTCCAAGCACATCCCTTAAGATTCTACTCATACAATTGGCCATTGAGTTCCACATACTGTTAGCATCATCGTCCAAGTCCCAAGTACCTTCCTTATACATTCTATTCTTAAATATTTCTAGTTTATCCCCTTTTAGGTCCCACCATCTCATCCTACGATGCCCACCATCCTTCCTAGCTTGGTATTGCCCTCTAAAATATAAATCTAGTACCAAAATCCTATGTTGAGAGGTCAGGCTCTCTCCAGGGATCACCTTACAATCATTGCATTTTAGGCAGTCCACTTTTCTCACTAAGAAGTAATCTATTTGGCTCTTCATTAACCCACTCTTAAAAGTTATCAAATGCTCCTCTCTCTTCTTATACATAGTATTGGCCATTACCAGGTCAGAAGCCAACGCAAAATCTAAGATACTCTCTCCAGCCTCATTTCTGTCACTAAAACCGTATCCACTATGCACCCTGTCATAGCTTAGTTTATCTATGCCTACATGGCAATTAAAATCTCCACCTATAACCAGGTTCTCTCCTACAGGCATCTCCTATGAGTCATCCATTTGCTCCCAAAAATCCCTCTTAGTCTGATCATCTAATTCTACTTGAGGGGCGTATGCACTAATAACATTCACTATATTCCCTCCAATAACTAGTTTAACTAACATAATCCTATAGAGTGAACCTTACATGTCAAATATAACTAACAATCCAATAAATTTCATATCTTTATGGTGAGATTACTTATACTTGCATGTCAATAATAATGAAATCACCGTTACATTCAAAAATTTTCATAAAATTTTCATAGATAATATGGTTTATAGTAGTCTTTTCATTTTTAATCAAAACAACTATTATTGTTCTCATAATTTTTAAAATATCATTGACATTTCACTCTAATAATTTTTTTATAATTTTTGTATTTAAAATATTTTCTTTATATTTGTAAAATAAAAAAATTCCCAAAATCCAAGAGACACATGACCCGCTGTCCCTCACTCCCTCTACCAATGAAAGCACTTTGTTTGTAAGACCTTACTAATAATTATAATGGTGCCAATAGAAGGGAGACACATCTCCCTCTGCCAATGAAAGCACTTTGTTAGTAAGACCTTTACAATGGTGCCAATAGAAGGGAGATACATCTGTTTCATTCATTCCTAACAATTAAGTAACAAGTAAATACTGAACATAATGAGTGTGCATTAGTGCATATGCAATAGCAACTTTAGACATTTGTATTCAATAAAAATTCCTTACCAGAATAAGGTGGCTTTGAATTTTGCATGTTGAAGTTTTCACGCATTCCATCGGAGGTAGTGGCCAACGATAAAGGCATTCCTTTCTCACAACAGTAAGTCAAGTTCAAATTCTGAGGGTGCGAAAACATTGGATTTTCTAGTGGTTTTCTTCGAAATCTCGCGCGGCACTCCGATCGAAACTTAGCCCTGCTAGGGGTGGTTAATAAGCTCCACGGGTGTCTCCGTAATGGTGGGTCCTTTCCTATGTGTTAGGTTAAGTCAGGCTAGCAACCGATTACCCCGAAACCTGGGCCTACAGAGGCCATGATGACACCTCAGAACATCCTTTTTTTCTACTGTTCAAAAAAAAAAAAAAAAAAAAAAAAAAAGCACTTCACGCATTGATACGGAATTCAATCCAAGGTTAGAGATGTCTTCATGCTCAAATCAAAAAATCTGAGACAATGTTAATTTCAAAATAGGTCCTTTGTTTGGCGATAGGTTTGCATCCATTACTGTCTATACCAAAAAAAAAAAAAAAAAAAATAATTTCCTTGATATGGGCTAAAGCATCGATCCGCTCATTGGAGAATTAGTATTTTTAATTACTAGCAATAAACACGAAATAAAAACAAAATTATATGTTTTTTTTTTCTAGTAAGTAATAATTATATATTTTAAACAAAAAAAAAAAAATCTTTTTTTATGTATTTGAGCTCAATATAGAATTTGTTGTAATGCAAAAATAATGTTTTAATTTTGATATTAAAATTATACTATTAAAATTCTAAAATTTTGATTTTATAGAGACTTAAGTGCATTAGTCCAGCAAAGCAAGTGTATTTGTCTATAAGTGCATTGTAATCCACACACACAAGTAAAACTGAACATTTTGTGATGCACATATACAATTTAT
This sequence comes from Camellia lanceoleosa, assembly GCA_025200525.1. Taxonomy (NCBI): domain Eukaryota; kingdom Viridiplantae; phylum Streptophyta; class Magnoliopsida; order Ericales; family Theaceae; genus Camellia; species Camellia lanceoleosa. The sequence goes on along the minus strand of CM045761.1, from coordinate 53,277,491 downwards.
TAACATTATAAAATTAATTTGTAAAAATTGTTATATTATGGGAATATTAGTGAAACATCACCTTCAAATTTTAGGTAGTAAAATGTCAAATATGTTTTTTTTCTTATTAGTTAAGATATCTCAAAAATATTATTAAAGAAATTTATCTGTGAAATTTTTCTTTAAAGATCTAAAATTACAGAGAAATTTCTCTATAAAAAAAAATAAAAAAATTCTCTGTGAAAATATTGATGGATCTCAACTATTATAAAAATGTTGAATATCTTTTATCTTTTAAAATTCTAATATCAAGGATCTTAAACTAAAAACTCCTATTAATTAAGGGCAAATTGGTGCAGTTATATCATAATTTATTTATTTATTTTGGGAAATAAGTTAAAAACTAACATTTTGGCATTTAAAAAAAAAAATTTGAAAAAATATTAAAAAAATATAGAGATTATGTGATCCAAAAGAGATTAAAAGCCAAAAAATTGCTTTTAATCTCATCCCCAAAAGAGGCCAACATATAATTAGATTGGAGCTTGTAGACACCCTAATTTTGACTGCTCGTAAGACTTAGGCGCTTTGCTCCGAGCACTCAATGATGAAGGTTACATTGTGTAAGTGATTTGAATTCTCAACAAAGAAATCTGATTTCAAGCTCTAAACAATCCAAATCTACCATACCCACTGTATTTATGTCCCAGAATTTAGTTTTGAACATTGTACCAACCTGCATTGAACCTGAAAGTGAGAAACAATAGAACTACACTAAGGCCCGGCGGTGCCTCAATGACAACCGGCCGTGGGAACCAATGCCGGCTGTGCCTTTTGACTTTTCTGGGCAGAATTGTGCAGCAATCTGCCAACTGTCTATTCTGTAGATATTTTGATCTGCTGCTAGAATTCTACAAATAAAAGGCTCAGACCTGTGTTTTAGGGTTTAGAAAAAAGATCAAGGAGAGTAAATATCAAATATCAAGGTGTTAGAAATTATCAAAGAGTTGAACTTCTTCTTTTGGAAGTCTTCTTCATACTCTCATAACCTTTGAGCTCTCATACCATCCATATATACCACATCAAGAGCTTGGACTTGGAACTTTGATTGAGATTTGAAAATCATAACTCAAACTTGAGAGTGCTTTGAAATCAAGTTTGGTTTACAACAAGAACACCTTCGCTACAAGAGATAAAAGCTTACTACTTTCTCCCTTGCTTTCATTTCAATCTTTGTCCATCTTTTTCTTGTGTTTTCATACTGTTTTGGGACTACTTTCAAGGGTTGAAACTTGTGATTTAAGAGCTACCAAAGGTAGAGGGGTAACTACCCTTCCTTGAACCTTATCCCAAGCTTATATCCTTGTGTTTCCCACTTATTTCTCTTATTTTACCCACTGTTTTAGGGTCGTTTTTGGACTGTTTTTGGACCATTTTCAGAGGCTAAAATATAGTTTAGGAGTTCCAAAAGTGGAGGGGTTAACCACCCCTCCTTAGATTTGCTTACTTGCTTTGTATTTCTTTATTTCTTGTCTATATTCTGTGCTCTTTTAATATAGTTTTAGCTACTATTTTTAGCATATTAGGGGCTATTTTAGGGCTATCCTAGTTTGTTCAATTAGTTTATGTTTTGATCAGTTTGTTTGTTGTATCACAAGTTCTCATAAGTAGCTTGTTATATGTTATTCTTGGCCTTTCTTCATTTAAATTCCATGTTAGACCTCATTTTTAACAAGCAACCTATCATCCATTTCTTTAATTTGAGCGTGATTTTAAACGGTTGATGGTTGTTCAAAGCATATGCTAGAGATCTATGCTTAATGGCTTAATCTCTACGGAGGTTAATCGCCAACGGCATAGTCTCTTTTTCATGTTGAGAATTACTTCCTGCTTGACACGCTTCTCATTTAGTGGACGTAATCATCACCTTGGACTTAATGGACTAAAGAATGGAAAAGACTAAAAAAATTGGCTTAAAATGAACCAACCAACATAAAGAAAAATGAGTTATATTGCCTGGGTTCGGCTGGACGTTATGCCGAGTCCATTGTGTTAAGAGTGATCATACGCTAATTCATGGCCTTTTGATGATTCTTAAAGCATCTCTACCACCGTCTTTGAGTTCAATCCATGACAAGAGGGAGGGATGGTCATATTCATTGCATTTCATTAATTTTTGTCCAAAATTGTATCCGGGATCATCAAACAGTCAATTTACTCGTTGATTGTTTTGGAATCAATTTTAACCTTCTTTCAAGGCTTTTCCATGACAGAGAAGGAAGAAAGCGACAAACAGAGCTTGAGAACGCTCTGTCTGCACTGGTTTACGTCAGAACACAAAAACAAAGTTTTGCACCAAATTGATGCATGGCCGGTCGTCTGTGGACCCGGTCGGCCATCACTAATGCATGACTAGTCCTTAGTGTGTGGCCAGTAGTGCAATTTTGTAGAAAACAGAGGTAGTGGCTAGACAGACAGAGTAGCTCTCAGGCGTTGTGCATGCAACCTTCATCCATCTTCATTTCCGGTATAATTATCATAATGTAATTAATTAGTTGTAGCTAGCTAGTTTTGTAAAGTGTTGTAACTAATTAGTTAGTCAATTATTTATTCAATTTCGTTTTGTAATTAGTTAGTTTCATTTGTTGTAATAAAGTAGTTAATTAGCTTAGTTAAGTTAATTATTATTCATTCATTCGGTTTTGTAATAGTTAGTTTAATTTGGACTTTCTGACATTGATTTGCAATCTCCTGCGTGAGGGATCAAACTATTATAATAATGTGTATGCCTTTCAACCTCACATCTTTCTCTCTTTTATTTAACTGTTTATGATGGTTAGTTTAGGGACATCACGTTTCGTTTAGCATACTTTGTGTTTGCATCCACTTGTATTGCATGCATTCAAGGCTCGGCTCATCGTGCTAACTCGATATCAAATGTTTCAATTCATTGCTTGAATATGTCCTTTATCCCATGTCTTGAATGGAATCATATGCCATGCTCATAGCTAAGCCTATGACATACATAATGTGTGTGTTGTATTTAGTCATATCACATTAATTATGAGCATGCATATTTCTAATTATTTTGCTTTGTTTTGGCTCAAAGCACTAGGTGAGCACTTATCACTTTAGCATATCACATAAGTGTGATTGTTGCCATACCAAGCATAATACCATGAGGCTAATTGCTTAATTGATATATTTGTTTGAATGCTAGTGAATGAAGGCTAATTGCTTAAATTGTGACAAATTGATTAATGTACGAACTCACCTTTTCAAGTGACGAGTATCAAAAACAATTTTCAAAAACATACATGAAATAAAATGTTCCAATTTTTGCAAAATATTCTATACTTGTGTGCGCTACATAGTAATGTTAGTCTAATAATCGGAACAAGAGCATATAATGTAAATAAAAATCACACTATGATTAGTAGAAGATGATCTTTGATCAGGCGAATGGAGTGCTCAATTCATGACCTTCCCCTCTCGTACCTAAGTTCCCGAGCCAAGACACTTTAGTGATGACGGATAAGTGGTCTTTGGCACGAGTCTCAGGTTTCCTAAATTTTTCAAAAATATTTAGGTGGCGACTTTGTAATCTGGCAAAACAGTCAATTTTTGGCATTTTTTTATTCAAATCGATTGTCCAAAAGAATTGTCAAATCTGGACTCTTTTTGTGTTGTCACTGTTTCGCATTGCACTTGTGAAATCTGATTCTGAACTACAAGTGGAGTCCGAACTGTAGGGCTATTCGCCTTCTGAAATGAGAACAGAAAGTCAAGCTACAAAGCTACAAGTTGAAAAATGTGTGAAATACTTGTTTAAGAATTCTTTATAGACTGAATCTTAGTTTTTATATTTTAGATCACAAAAAAATATTATTAGGGATGTTAAACTAAAAAATCCAAAAAATAAATAGAAGAAGCAAAAAAAAAATCCAAATATGTGTATTTTTATATTTTAAAAATTAAAAATAAGGATTAGAATTTTGGAGTTGGAAAATATGGTTTTATAGGCTTATTTTGGATCAACTTTGAGTCCAAATTTGAGTAGGATTCACATGCCTTTTGGGGTAGGTCCAAAGAAGGTGACGTGTTCGGTTCATTAAAATCATTTATGAGTTAATAGGAAGTTAACGTCGTTTTCCAGTTCGTGAAATAAGAAGTTGAAGAGTCAAATTTGGGTTTCTTTAGAATTGATTATCCCACATTGAAACTTTAAGAGAGCTTGTGTGAGTATATAAGCTTTAGGTGAGCATACTTGGGTTGGGCCTCAAAGGGCACCCCAAGTTTTGTAAGGAGAAGAGTTATGGACAAAGTGGACTTTGGCCCAAACCACCAAGCTGTGCCTGGGTCGGGTCGGGTTCTAACATTAATTTTTTGGACAAAATTTATTTGAATTTTTTCAAATTCTTTTGGGAAAATTTGAATTCCTAACAGTATAATTCAAATTTTGTGCCAACAGTTCGAATTCAAATTGTTTGCTCCCAACCAGTGTGACCTTTCGTGCCAGTCCGAAAGTCTTTTCTTTTTCCTAGCATATTCAAACTATTTTCAAACAGATTTAATCATGCACCTATTCAATTCAAATTTGGATCTGTTCAGTTCGAATTCGGACTTGTTCAGACCTTCGAATAGTTACCACCTTGCCTACAAATAAAGGCCTTTCCAGCAGTCAATCATTCAATAATTTTGCTTTCGTTTTTCTACTCTCTTGCATATATATTCGTCATATTAGTTCTTAAAGAAATTTCTGAGAGTGTAGAACATGGGTTCTGGTTCGCCGAACAGGTTGTTTTTAGTGCTAATACAATCTATGTAAGATCATTGTATCCTGGTGTAGACACCTCATTTTAACTACCCTTAAAGACTTGAGCTCTTCATTTGGAACAACTGATGATGAAACATTACGTTGTGCAATCGTTTGAATTTTCAGCAAAAGAATTCAGTTTCGAGCTTCAAAAACCTAAAACCTTGCACCCCATTTTCACCAAAAACCTTTTTGTCTAGCCTGACCACTCAGAGAGCAGCAGGCCAACATGGCCACTTGCTTAGGCCGGCCATACATATTCTTGGCCGGCTGGCCATGTTCAGTGCAGAGGATATTTCTATAGCAGTAGGCTGCTTCCATGCATGAGATTTTGGCCACCTGTCCTTTTTGAAGATATTTATGCATAAACACTTCAAAATCTATAAATACAGCCCCTCCCCTCAAGTTTTGGGGTTGAGAAAATATTTCTAAGAGTTTAAAAGTCATTCCAAAGCACCCACCACCCTCTTGAAATATAGAGACACTATAGATACACCATTGAAGCTCAAACTTGAAGCTTTTTGCTAAAGTGTTTGAACCATATTTTCATATACTTGAGGTGGTTTGGAATCTAGTTTGTTAGCTAAGAACTTATCTCTCTTTTTAAGAGGTATAACTTTGCAACTTCTTCATTACTTTTCTTTCACTTTCTTTCTCTTTTGCTACACTGTTTTTGAGCTATTTTGAGGGCTGAAATATGTGATTACAAATTACAAAAAGTGGAAGGGTTAGCCACCCTTCCCTAGGCTTGATTACTTAGCTTATTCTTTACTTTTTTTCTTTGCTTTCTCTTATGTGTATTAGAACCTTGTGGTTATGGGAGGGTTAAAACTTTAGCCACCTCTCCATAAGTTGATTAACTAGCTATAAATTTCTAGCTTTCCTTACGTATATTGGAACCTTGTGGTTGTGGGAGGGTTAAAACTTTAGCCACCTCTCCACAAGTTGATTAACTAGCTATAAATTTCTAGTTTTCCTTATGTATATTGGAACCTTGTAGTTGTAGGAGGGTTAAGACTTTAGCCACCTCTCCACAAGTTCGATGAATTGGCTATAAATTTCTTGCTTTCTTGAAGCTAGGTAGTAGCTTCCGCGTCAAAAGTGTTGAAAACTCTTTTCTCAATCATTTTTGAAACATCGAAATGGATATTTCATCCTTATTCCATGAGTAAGTAGAAGAGTTTACAACAATTTTATGAGTGATTACCTTCTTCTTCTTTTTTTCTTTTTATCTTAGACGCTTCTGCGATCATCACATACTATCTTATGAAGTTTAGTGATCTATGAAGCATGTCCATCTCTTCCTTGAAGTAACTTCATGATAGGAAAGAGGTTGTTTTTCGTTGTGTTTAGTAAAGCGTTTTCCCATCACTTCTAAGATCATCACGCAACAACTTTGTGACAATTGATGATTTGAGAAGCAGATCTGCCCCTCCCTTGAATATCTCCATGATAGGAAATGGCAGAAGGGAGAAACATTCTTTGGAAAACCTCTGTATTGCTCTGCCTCAAGTCTGTTGCAGTAGGTTCTTCTCAAAAAACAGTGGCCGGCCGGCCATTCTTCTATACAACTGACTAGTTAATCAGGCTAGCTGACCAACTTTTTTTATGGTAGTGGTAGTTTTTCAACAAAACAGAACAGATCCTGAGGCCAAAACAAAGCTCTTTTCTGGCTGGAAACAGGGCATTTTCTAACAGCAAGCATAGAGGTTTTCCGAAGGAGGTTCTTGCTTGCAAACACGTGATTCCTCGACTCTTTTTTTAATTCCTTTAGATTAGTTACTTGTAATAATTAGTTAATTAGGACATTCGGACCCTCTTATATGAGGGCAAATTTGCAACACTTGATGTATGTCTTCCAACCCTCATTTCTTTATCCCTTTTATTTAAAGCTTACCATAGTTGTATAGAATCATGTTTTCTTTTATCATTTCCATAATTTGTATCCATTTTTGCATGCATTAAAGTTCAGCTCATCATATTTGACATCGTTATCATTTCTTACTTGATTACGTGCGCTACCACATGCTTTGAGTTGATTCATATGTCATATTAATAGCATAATCTATTAGTTGCATTTTGTATGTATTGCATTAGTCGTGTACATATTTTAGGATCATACATTTTTTTTTCGTAAACCATCTACTTCCCTTCGACTCGCCTTGGATATTGGGTGAGCATTTTTTGCTTCAGCATAACATATATGTATGTTCGTTGTAACGCCCCAACCCTTCACTTGTTATCGATATTGTCCGCTTTGGGCCACGCCCACACGGATTTATTCTTCCCAATGGGTCACCCATCCCAGAACTACTCCAGCCTAAGTACACTTAACTGGGGAGTTCTAGTAGGGATCTCACCACCCAGGAAAATGCCTCAATGCTATATAAGGGTTGAGGTTTTTACTTTTATAACTCAAAAACTCCCCTTCCATTCTCTATGTAGGACATCGTGACCTTACAATCACCCCCCTTAGGGCTGCACGTCCCTGCACAGTAGCCTGCCAGCTCACAAGCCCACTCACATGCACCGAGAGATGCCAAGGGCCCACACTCAATACTCCGGAGAGTCGACTTTGATACCATTTGTAATGCCCCAACCCTTCTCATGTCATCGATATTGTTTGCTTTGGGCCATACCCGCACGGATTTGTTCTTCCCAGTGGGTCACCCATCCCAGAACTACTCCAACCTAAGCATGCTTAACTGAGGAGTTCTACTAGGGACCTCACCACCTGGGAAAATGCCTCGATACTATATAAAGGTCCAAGTTTTAACTTTTATAGCCCAGGAACTCCCCCTCCATTCCCGATGTGGGACACCGGGACCTTACATTTGTATTACCATGTCAAGCATAACTACCATGAAGCTACATGCTTAATTGAAATTACTCTATGAATGTTTGTGGATGGAGGCTATTTTGCTTAAATTGGAATGTGTCACAACCTAAACCCGCCCCCTTAGGTTTAGCGTCATAACCGGCCAATAATCCTTGGATTACCGAAAGCCTCTAACCTAAATGACAAATTATATGGGCTTAGCGGAAGCAAATATAAAAACATACATAGTCCATAGAGTTGTGTAGACATACATGGAACAAAACATTTAAACTAATATACATAAACCCACTATGACATCATTTACATGTCCATTCCTCATCATCATAATACAAATAAGGCAAAAGAATTGGGTGCAAAACAACAAAAGTTTGCAAAACTCGACCACTAAACTCTTTTCGGAACCTCCTCGGGAGGTACAATGGTTGGCCGACAAAATAGAGACTCCAGGTCATCAACTTTGAGCCTGGTCGCCTACATACATAATATAAATAGTGAGCAAAGCTCAATAAATAATAACAGAGTAAAGATTTTAATGAATGATGTCCAGTTTCATATCATATTAATCAAAGAGATAAGCATAGCCATGTCAAAACAAAGTCATGTTCATAATCGTAATCAATTCATGTGTGGTACATCCGTTAGCATTAACATATCATTCTGGTCAAGCATATCAAGTTCCATATTGGAACCTCCGGTACCAGGGTAACATATCTCATAAATGGGCCGCGGTATTATTTTCCCAGGCAAGGGCCTTATGACCATAAGCCACGGTACTATTTCCCCCGGACGAGGGCCTCTCCTAAGGATAGACAATTCAAAGAAGTGGATCATCATTCATGTAATCACAGCATATCCTTTTGTATCATTTAAAAGCAGTTCATATCATATCATAATGTTCAGAAAGTATTTTATATTGAACATAGCTTTACTAAGTTATTACTCATAGATAGTTGCACAAATAGCTTGATAGCAACCAACTGATCAACAGCTCACGGCGCATGACCTACACAAACATAACAGATACACATATTGAAACACACGCTCGGATCGTACTTAACTTTCTTTATTTCATTCCTTGTGTGTTTCTAAGTCTTATCCTCATGATTATGTCTTAATCTTGGTCTAAGAATGCCTACGATGCAATGAGGATGCTAAAATGCATTTGGAAACACTTAGTCAAATATGCTGAAAACAAGGGTCTCGCTCGAGCGCAACTTCCTTCGCTCAAGCGGACGTCCAAACATATGAGAGGTCACTCGAGCGGTCTGTAAATTTTGCAAAAGTACTGGTTGCTTAATTTTTTCGCTTGACGCACGCTTGACGGTCGCTCGAGTGTGAGACTGAGGTCCTTGCTCGAGCACAACTCTTGTCGCTCGAGTGGTTTGCAAAAATAGTAAACGTCTGGGAGCATGCATTTTACGCTTGAGCCAACTTTTGGTCGCTCGAGCGAGAGTGTAAAAACACAAAGTGGTCGCTCGAGCACAGGTTCTATTGCTCGAGCGGAGATGCAGAATTTGGAATTTTCAGATTGATATTCTAAGTCCAAAACTCGAATCAAAGCTGCAAAAACACAACCTTTAGGCCCCAAAACTTGAGAAAACAAGTCTAAACTTTGAACACATTAAGAAGTAAAGATCATTTCACGAAATCAAGACCCGAAAGCATGTCATTTACTCAAAACCAAACTTGAATTGTGTGTATGTAGAATACGCATGAGTTGTTATGAATTTAGCCTTCCAAAACATGATCAAACAAGGTAAAATGGCATGAAACTTGATGAATTCTCAAAACAAAGGTAAGATGAATACATGCATGAGAGACTTCTTAAAATAAAACTCAAATTATGATGAACTTGGGCTTGCATGCATGGTATGATCTATACTCCTTAATTCTAGCTCAATTCAACTTAAGTCTCTTGTATTCATAAATTCACCAACTCAAAAGCAAGACCAAAGGCTTGAATCCTTACCTTAAACCTTGAATTCACAAGTGTAGAGGCTTAAACTTCTAAATTTTCTTCAATTCTCCAACATTCCTAGCAATTCTCCCATTCTCTCTTGTTGAACTCACTTTCACTCTTGGTCCCTCTCTCTTTCTCACTTTTGTAGCTCAAGGAGGATGCAATGAAAGTGTAAAATGTATACAAGGGTCCACTAGTGCTTTATATAGGCTTAGATTAAGAAATTCATTTATTTGGCTTAATTAAGCATTAATTATTCTAATTATTTCGTTCCGAATTGAATTTCAATTAAACCTACCGTAATGTTCTAAAAATTCCAAATAACTCACAAATCAAGTCAATTTCGTGAGCGAATGCCGATAAAGCCTTCAATTTGCAAAACAGAACAAAATCAAAGATAGATATTCCTACGCAAAATAGATAAAAACTCATATAGCACATAACACATGTAATGAATGCAAAATTTCACCTTAATTTCTTATTAAGCATTCTTAATCATGGTTTACCAGTTAATCACAGGTCGAGGTTGTTACAGAATGCCTTTGATCATTATATAAAATCAAAGCATTCCAAAGTAAGTGACGTAGTCTATATTTGTTTGCTTCACATAGTAATGTTAGCGTTAATAAATCAAAACATGAGCATATAATGTTTATAAAATTCACATCATGATTTAGTAGAGGTCAATCTTCGATCAGGTGAAGGGGATGCTCAATTCATGACATTCCCCTCTCATACCTAAGCTCTCGAACCGAGACACTTTGGTTAGGACAGACAAGTGGCCATTGGCATGAGTCACGAGTTTCCTAATTTCTCAAAAATATTAGGTGGCGACTTTGAAATCTAGCAATGCAGTCCATTTTTGGCAATTTTTATGATTAATGGATTTTTCTAAGATTTGCTAGATTTGGACTCTCATTCTTTTTTTATGTTTTACATTGCACTTGTGAAACCAGATTTAGAACTACGGAAGTCCGAACTGTAGGGCAATCATACCCGAGGAGACTAAACCACTCCGAGGAGCACAAAAAACTAGCTACACCTGGGAGATAAATGCCATCATTGTTAGGAAAAATAGATGATTTCCCACAAGTAAATCAATCGATGGAAATAAAAATTAATGCAAAAAAATTAAATCAACGACATAAGAATTTTTACGTTGTTTCCTCAATGTGAGGTACATCCATATAATCGAAATCTGATTCCACTATCAACCAAAAGTTTTCAAATGATTACAAACAACACACGAATGGTCTCACAAACTACCCTTAAGTGAATTCAAAATAATCACAAATAAATAAGAGGAAAGACCTCACCCAATATATGAACAAATTGTCTTCAAAACAAGTTGTATAAGACCCAAAATAATAGACCTAAACTAACTTCACCAAAACAACAAAAGATGTACCTAAACAAAGAAGCTTTGAAGCACAAACGGAGTAGCAAAAAACTCCATCTTAGATTTAGGCCAATACACTACCGAAAGCACTTTGTTTGTGGAACAAAACAAAACCCCACTGAATATAATATTCTGTCTTACAGCCGCTGCAATATCTGGAACAATAAACAAAACCTTTTGGGGCTTTTTATCAAAACCCTAACTGTAACCAAATAGATTATTAAATATCCATTGAACTTCCAAAAGTCAAATATAATATATAAAAAATATATTATAACCAACACTAAACCAAACTAAATATTTTTAATAAACCAATTGGGTCTCATACTCCACTAAGAAGGTATACCTAACAATTCTTCTCCTACCGACTTAGGTAGAGACATCAACCATACCCACCGAAGTTCGACACTTCAAATGTTTGTCCCTCGACAAACTCTTAGTCAATATATCCAAAATATTATCATCCGTGTGAACCTTCTTGAGTTGTAACAGTTTCGAATCTAACGCATCACAAATCCAATCACCTTGCTTGGTTTAGGGTTTTTCAAAACACTTTTCAGAAAATTCTACTCTCTTATTTTCCGTATTTTTTTGTTTTTACTGAATTTTTTTAATATTTTAAGAATTTTTTTACTTTTTAGACACACCTAACATAAATATACCTAAAAAGTAAAAAAAATTATAAAAAAAATCTTTTAAAAATTCACTAAATACCAAAAATACAAAAAAAAAAATACATTCAAGATATTTTTGTATTTTTATGTATTTATTAATTTTTTAAAATATTTTTTCACAAATTTTTTACTTTTTAGATATATCTAAGTAAGGTGCATCTAAAAAAGTAAAAAAAAAATTGTTTAAAATTTAAAAAATATTCACTAAAAACAAAAAAACACAAAAACCAAAAAAGTCAGTTTTCAAAAAACTAAATCCAGAAAACTCAAACCAAACACAGTGAATGGTATCTCACATCAGTGTGTTTCGATCTCGAATGAAAAGTATAATTTTTACTCACATAAATAACACTTTGACAATCACAATAAAGCACATATCTGTCTTGCTTCAAACCCAACTCTTGCAAAAATTTGTTTAACCATAACTCTTCCTTGCAAGCTTCTGTAATGGCAATAAATTCAACTTCGGTAGTTAAGAGAGAAACACATTTTTTATAATTTAAATTGCCATGCCATAGCTCTCCCTGCAAATGTCATCAAATACCCCAAAGTAGATTTCTTAGAATCAATATTATCGGCCATGTTAGAATTTGTAAACCCATCAAGCATCGGCTTACCATTCCTAAAACACAAACACACCTTCGAAGTCCTTCAAAGATATCTTAAAATCCATTTTATCACTGCTCAATGTTCTTTACCCAGATTAAAGAGAAAACGACTTATCACACTAACAGTGTGAGCTATATCCGGCCTTGTACAAACTATGGCATACATCAAAGAACCAACCGCTAAAGCATAAGGAATTTTCAACATCTCTTCATTGTCTTTTTCACTTGTAGGACATTGATTTGAACCTCTCAAGAACTTTCTCAATGTAGCTTTCTTAAAACAACCAAATCAACCCCTTTTTGTGATCATGAACAATTTTTATACCAAAAATTTGCTTTCCCGGCCCCAAATCTTTCATAGCAAAAGACTTGCTGAACTCTAACTTTAACTTGTTAATCATGGTAGAATCTTGACCCACAATTAACATGTCATCAATATAAAGCAAAAGAATAATAATTTTCCATTCAAAATTTTTTTCACCGACACACAATGATCCGAAGTGGTTTTAGAAAAACTATTATTCATCATAAAATAGTCAAATTTCTTATACCATTGCGGCGGGGCTTACTTGAGGCCATACAAACTTTTCTTCAATTTGCAAACAAATTTCTCTTTCCTTTTTTTCACAAAACCCTTTAGTTGCTCCATGTAAATTTCTTCTTCAAGATCACCATGAAGAAATGTGGTCTTCACATTAAGTTGTTTAACTTCAAGGTTCATACTTGCAACCATGCCAAGTACAACCCGAATAAAAGACATTTTCACAACTGGTGAGAATATCTCATCAAAGTCAATACCTTTCTTTTGCCCAAAACCTTTAACAACAAGACTAGCCTTGTACCTTATATTCTTGTCATCATTCTTCAATTTGAAGACCCATTTATTTTTCAGGATTTTCCTGCCCTTAGGCAACTTCACCAAATCATAAGTGTGATTTTAAGCAATGAATTCGTTTCCTTTTCCATGACCTTTTTTCAATCACCTTTCTTTGTATGCTCAATTACTTCTTGGTAGCTCTCAGGCTCCCCTTGATTGGATATCAACACAAACTCATTAGGAGGATACTTTTTAGAAGGTTGTTGGTCCCTTGAAGATTTTCTCAAATCAAGTTGTGGTGGCGGTTCTTAAGTTGAATGCTCTTCCTCAATTTCGGGCTTAACTTTATTAGGATTAGCATCATCCTCCACATCTTCAATAGTTAGTTGCATATCTCCCCCATTTTTATCATCAATTGAAGATGAAGGATATGATTTCATGTCAATGAGATCACTAATTTTTTGCTCTAGTTGATCACTTTTGCCAAAGTCTACAATTGTTTGGTCTTCAAGAAACATAACATCATGGTTTCAAATAATTTTCTTGTCAACCGAATCCCACAATCGATAACCAAAGTCATCACGTCCATAAACAAGAAAAATGCATTGTCTTGACTTGCTATTAAGTTGAACCTTTCATCCTTTAGAATGTGAACAAAAGCCCGACAACCAGACACTCTTAAGTGCTCATAAGACACATCTTTGTCAATCCAAACTCTTTTGGAATCATCACTATTCAAAGGATATGAAGGAAACAAATTGATCACGTCAACCGTTGTCCTCATTACCTCACCCCAAAAGGATCTTGGCAATTTAACATGTGAAAGCAGACACCTTATTCTTTTCACAATGGTGTGGTTCATCCTCTTGGCAACGCCATTTTATTGAGGAGTCTTCGTAATTATCTTTTGGTGCCGAATACCTTGGCTACAACAATACTTATCAAATGCCCTAATGTATTCACCACCATTGTTTGTTCCGATGCACTTCAATTTTTGCCTTGTTTCTCTTTCAACCATGGCTTGAAAATACTTAAACATATCTAGAACTTGATCTTTAGTTTTTAGTGCAAAAGCCCAAACTTTCCTTGAATAATCATCAATGAAAGTAACAAAATAAAGTGCACCACTATGTGTTCTAACTTTTAAAGGACCACAAACATCCTAATAGATTAACTCCAAAACATTTTCTTTTCTAGAAACAAAATTTTTATGAAAAGAAACTCTGTGTTGTTTACCTGCCAAGCAATAAACACAAGTTTTAAGATGTATATCTTTCAAACTAGGTAGAAGCTTTTTCTTCAAAACTTGCTGCTCCTTTTCACTCATGTGCCCAAGCCGTTTGTGCCACAATTCAGTAAAAGTATCATCTTCAAGTGCATTGACAACACCATTACAAATTTTTCCTTACATCGAATAAAGTGTATGAGTCTTCTTGCACTTAGCCACCACCAAAGAACTCTTTGTGAGCTTCCACATTCCATCACCAAATTTGTTGTTATAGCTTCATCATCTAACTTTCCGGTAGAGATCAAATTGAGGCGAATGTCAAGAACATGCCTAACATCTTTAAGTAACAACTTACAGCCTAAATTTATTTCCAAGCAAACATCACCCATGCTAATAATCTTGAACAAATCTTCATTAACCATTCGAACACAACCATAATCTCCTTTGGTATAGATAATGAAAAAATCAACTCGAGAAGTCACATGAAAAGAATCACCGAAATCAACTACCCAATTGCTCTCTTAGCCCACAAAATTAACACAATTATCTTTACAAACAACCATAATATCACCATCGGTAGTAACCCCTATTGTATCTTCTTGCTTCTTATCCACACTTTTGTTATGCATTTTCTCCTTGTTCTTAAGCTTTCGGCATTCCCGCTTCATATGCCCGTTCTCATGACAATAATAGCACTTAATGTCTTTCTTTGAAACAGAACCATCTCTTGATTTGTCACGGCTTTGATCACGATCATAAGGAGTCTTACTTCTCCCCATTGTTTGCTTTGGTCTCTCATAACAAATGCTTCCGAATGAGAGAAACCCGCTGATTTTCTTCTAATTTCTTCATTCAACAAGTTACTAGTGACTTTGCTCATTGTGACAACTCCATCGGGCGCCGAATTGCTAACTGTTACAACCAAAGTCTCCCAACTTTCAGGCAAAGAACTAAGTAGCATCAAAACCTACAACTCATCATCAAAAACTATTTTCATAAAAACAAATTGGTTAACAATACTCTTTATTTTATTCAAATGTTCCAAAATGGGACTGCAATCTTTTTATTTTAAATTAACCAACTTACAAAATAGAAAAAAATCATTTGTGGCTAATTTTCTATCATAAAAACCTAATTTTTTTTCCATAAATCATGTACCGAAGTTTTAGTAGCAACATGATGAAATACACTGTCATCAATTCATTGACGGATAACACCAAAGGCTTTTCGATTAAATCTATTCCATTCATCATCTTTCATACCCTCGAGTTTGCCACTATCATCCTCAATGGGTCCATACAAATCTTTACAAAATAATAGGTCCTCTATTTGAATCGTCCAAGTTATCCAATTGCTTCTATTGAAGCTAGACATACGGCCCATATTCCTCTCCATTGATTTACACAAATAAATAAACCCAAATAAACTGTAAGTTCTGATACCAGTTGTTAGGAAAAATAGATGATTTTTCACAAGTAAATCAATCAGTGGAAATAAAAACTAATGCAGAAAAATTAAATCAACAACGATACAAGAATTTTTATGTAGTTCCCTCAATGTGAGGTACGCCCACGGGATCGAAATCTTATTTCACTGTTAACTAAAAGTTTTCAAACAATTACAAACGACACATGAATGGTATCACAAACCACTCTTAAGTGAAGTCCAAATAATCACAAATAAATAAGAGAAAATACCTCACGAAATATATGAACAAATTGTCTTCAAAACTAGTTATAGAATATCCAAAATAATAGACCCAAACCAGTTTCACCAAAACAACCGAAGATGCACCTAAACAGAGAAGCTTTGAAGCACAAATAGAGTAGCAGAAAAATCCATCTTATACGTAGGCCAATACACTGCCGAAAGCACTTTGTTTGTGCAACAAAACAAAACCCCCACCGAATATAATATTCTGTCTTACAGCCGCTACAATAGCTGGAACAATAAACAAAATCTTTTTGGGCTTTTTATCAAAACCTTAGCTGTAACCAAATAGATTATTAAATATCCATTGAACTTCAAAAAGTCAAATATAATATATAAAAAAATATATTATAACCAACATCAAACCAAACTAAATATTTTAAATAAATCAATTGGGTCCCATACTCCACTAAGGAGGTATACCTAACAATTATTCCGTAAGCACCTGAGCGGGGTAAATCTGTCTTAAGGATAGAGTGTCACACACTCAACTTGATTATCTTTTTACATAATCGGTTTCAGTAAATAAATTCTGTAATTAATTTAAATTATTTGTTTGATTTGTTTTAAGTAATTTTATTATACACAGAAGATGGTTCTAACAAAAGATCTCACAACATACCATAATATCATATGTAATAGATCTATTACTTATGTAAAGATTTCTTACTCCTCTTTGCAAGGATTTGGGGTGCTTGCTATGCACCTAGCACAGCAAGCACTACCTTGCAATTTTATGGGCTTATTTTGGAGTTCGTTTTGATAATCTAAATTGTTCATATTTTAGAGTATATCAAGTAGAATATACCTGCCAAAAATTAAGTTAATCGGATATCGTTAACCTTTTCATCCACTCACATTTGTATCTTGGAAAATAAATAACATTGTGATTTAAAGTATTAAAATGAATACAAACGTGAGTGGATGAAAGGATTAACGATATTCAATTAACTTAATTTTTTACAGGTATGCTCTACTCGATGTACTCTAAAATGTAAACGGTTCGAATTATCAAAACGGGTAGTGCCTATTGTGCTAGGTGCACAGCAGGCACCCCAAATTCGATTTGCAACCAAATTATTGTGAATTATTTATTTTTTGGTAGTTTCAAATTTTGATTTTGTTAAAATGGATGTGCAAATTGAATGAGGATCCTCTCCTTGCAGCCTTCGTGCTTGCACCCGTCCTTGCAAGCCTTCAGGTCTACTTTTAGACCCAATTTTGATAATCCGAACCGTTCATATTTTATGATTTATTTAGTATAACATACCTGTAAAAAATCAAGTTGATCGGATATCAGAAAGTATGTGTTCGAAAAATTGAATTAAAAACTATTTTTTAAATAATTTAATAAACAGTTTTCCGAACATATACTTTCTGATATCCGATCAACTTGATTTTTTACAGGTATGATATACTGAATAAATCATAAAATATGAACGGTTCGGATTATCAAAATTGGGCCTAAAAGTAGACCCGAAGACCTGCAAGGACGGACGCAAGTATAAAGCTGCAAGGAGAAAACCTTGGCTCAAGGAAATTGCCTTCACCACAAAATAAATTAATTAATTAGTAAATAAGGAAATAAGTGGGACGTAGCTTCTTACAAAGTGAAGTCCATCACTTGGAGGGTGAGTCCTCACTTCGCATCTGAAGATGCCAACATTTACTCTCGCATAGATCATTTCAGTGAGCAAAAATTTCGATAATTGTAGCAGTGCTGCTCTATATACATCGTTGATGAAGACTTGTCTACTTTTTTTGAGGCTATGATATCAAGAGAGAATGTTTTAGAAGTCAAGATCCAACACGATGAGTACATTTCCAGCAGTTTTTATGCCTGCAAGAACTCTTCTTTGTGATCAAACCCAATGACTGTCTGAGTTGGCAAGAGCAAACCCAAGCTGAGGATGGAGATCGTGATGATGATGATTGTACGGGGGGAAAATATCCTTAACTCTCCGTACGCCTTGAACGTCAAGCTTCCGTCACCGGAGTCTGTCTCTGCAACACAAAAACGGTGAGCTGCCCGGCGGTGGTGTGCCGGAAAAACCCTCCGACGCTCAAGTCAGTTCACTGAGGAAGAAGGGGATGAAGAGAGAAGGGTTGAGAGAATGAGTTTGCATACCTCCATTGTTCATCTCCTCCTCTATTACTAGGCTGGCCATGCAGCCCAAGATCGTGCGCGCACTACCTCTGTTGTCCTTTCCTGGACAGGTGGCAGTGTGCGCCTTTCACCACCTTACGCGTGTAAAGGTTTTGTCCTCCCACCAGTACACACTGAACTGCCTAACGGTATTGAGGCGTTCGTGGAGCAGATGTCCTTTCCTCTACACCATTGGCCCAGGTGGCACCCTTGACCGAGGTACCACGACCGGCCTTTTACTTGTGGAAGACCCCCATTACACGTACACAACCGAGCTCCACATCGCCGACCTGTCCCTTTGGAGCAGGCAAATGGCAGACCGCTCCGCCCGGGCTATCTCAGACCGGCTCACCAGAACCAACCGGTTGCGGGGCATGCCGACCCCCAACCATTCCATCTGACTTCTCGGTCACACAAGCTATCCACCTCGGCTAACCGGTCAGAGGCTTGGCGGACTCGCTGTAGCCTCGGTCCAGCCCAGGTTGTCCCATAGCTCGGTCACCCGCGCTATTCCGAACTCTGCCTGGAGAGCGGCTTGGCCAGGGCACACTCGCACTTGCTCGGTCAATATCAACGACCGTGCAAGTCAGTCGCGTCAACGGGGTTAGCTCGGCGCCGTGCCCCTTCGTTAAATCCGACGCTGCCTTAGCTCGGCCGTACCACCGTGCAAATCTTCCCTCTCAATTGCCCCTTAAACCCATCCGAGCTATCGTGATTGGGTTTATCTCCGTGTCCGAGCTATGACCGATTCACACCATCGCCAGGCCGAGCTAGCATAGGACAACTTTGGCCGCCGTGCATTGGGGACATATTTGCCGAGCAATCCCAACCCGGCGGATCCAGATCATCAGTCCCATCAAAGGTCGTACAACCGTGACGGCAAGCGTTGCCAGTGCCACGTGTCGTCGTCTTATTGGGTCGTGCATCCAGCTGTCCTGCACGCGCAGGATTTCAAACGGCTGCGCCGTTTGGGGTTTCCCCCCAACCATAAACCCTAAGTGAAGGGTTTTATCCCTTCACTTTTCACCTTCTCTCTCAGACGCCCCAAACCCCAGCCTCCCAAAACCTCTGAGAAGTCAGTGCTTATTGCGTCTTGTCACATCGCCATCATGTTGCGTTCTGCGCTCCACTCGAGTTCTCAAAGTCCTCGTTCGTCCTTGGTAAGTTTCTTCATCCTGTCATTGCATTTTTAGCTTCCATTTCTGTATTTTTCGAGTTTGTTCTTCATTTTTGCTTGGTTTGGGACCACTAGATCTTGGAAACCCTAGGAAAATGTAAACGGTAGAGAAGAGAGGGGGCCTTCGTGCCCCTGTTTTGCCTTAGGTTGGGAGAATGAGCCATGAACCTAGGAAGAACTGGATGAACCAGATGAATTCTGGGTAAAACCGAGCAAAAAACTCTTTTAGATCCACAATTAGGGCTGTAGCCGAGCAAAAACCAGTTTGTGGCTTCCCGTAGAGGCTGCGACCGGGCTGGATGCCACTTACATTGGTAAGAAGGGTGAACAAGACCAACCATTAAACCCCAACCGGGCTATATACACCTTAGATCGGCAGATAGGTTTAACCGGGCTAAAAGCCTGAAATCATTAGTCAATAACTTGATCTGGGCTTGACCGAGCTAAAACTCCCATTAGAACCAAACCGATCAAAAACTCCTAGATCGAGTAAAAACCAGCACCAAAAAAGAAGGCTAAATCAGCCATCCTGATGGACCGAGGTAGGTAGAAGTCCGGCCAAACACCTGGAACCTTTCTGAGCTATTTCCAATAGAAGCCGCGCAATGTATGCCGTGCTAACCCTTGGACTTATTTTTCAATATGCAGAACAAATAGGATCGACCAAGCCCTTCAGAATCACCACTGGTGGAGCTCAAAGCCCGAGCAACCACACAACAATTTTGACCGAGATACAGAGTAAATAAGATCGACCTAGATGGGAAAATACCGGTTTATGGTCAGCACGCCCGGCGCGATGGCTGAATTCCGCAAAGACTACAACATCCCGGACGACGTAGTCTTAGAGCTCGCTAGGAAGGGAGATGCGCCATGGGGGGACTTAGATCGGTGCCCCTTCACGGTCATTTCCATAGTAGAGGGAGGAGTCCGCTTCCCGGTGCCACCCTTGCTCTGCGAATTTATGAGGCAGACAAGGCTATGCCCGAGCCAAGTTTCCACCAACACATACAAGATAATAAACGGGGTCGCCGAGCTGAACCGAAGGCTCGGTCTCAATCTCGGCCTCACAGAAATTTTTCACCAATACAGCCTTAGTAAAAATAAAGGTGGGTTTTGCTGGTACCTCAAGGTCAAGAAGGGCCGAGCAAAACTCATCGAAGGCAACCCAGATAAAGAAGCCAATGATGACTATTCCTCTGGGTGTCCGGTAATTATGAGGACACAGAGGCGCCCATACCGGGCTGGTACATTATGAAGGATTTCAGCCAAGCTGGTAAGTAACCCGGCTGACCGTACTATATTCTTACTGCATTCCTTTTGCCATCTTTTGCCGGTCTAACACTTGTCTTCTTATTGCAGATAAACACTTGGCAGCGGACTACCATCGGGCCGACCCAGAGGCCATCCGAGCTGTGCTGCATTACCCCGAGGAGGAAAGGGTTGCGTCAAAACTTCTCGGTTTCGAGCAAACCTACAACTACCAGGCGCCGCGCAAAAGCAGGGTAACCGACTTCCTGCGTGCACCATCCCCTGAACCAGATCCCAACTTGCCACCGATCAGACTCGTCCCTCTCACCGCCGAGCAGGAGATGGCGAAAATCCGAGCGATCAAGTCTATGATCACCGGAGAAGAAGGCGAGTCCACGCCTCCAGAGGCAGCCGGGGGAACTTCCTCCGCCCCCGCCGGACAAACAGAGGGGGGCGGTTTCGCCTGCCGAACAACAGGCTGGCCAGCCAAACAAAAGACAAAGGAAAGAGAAGGCCGGGCAAAGCCTTGTGGACGAAGGCTCCACCGAAGTCGCCTCTACCGAGCTCGGCGACCAGACCGAGCAATCTCTCGCCCGCAAATCCAAGGGCAAGAGCCTCCTGCCCCGATGCAGGCGCCAGAGTTCAGGTACCAGGGCCGAGCAGTTTCTGCTGGAGACTCGGTCCAGGAGGACAAGGATCACACACTTGGTTTCAATTTGACCAAGGGTTTGGCCCTACTCGAGGACATGAAAAAACATGACGAGCTAACCAACCTCAAGGTCCTGCACTCGGCAGCAGAGTCCATAGTGCTGGTAAGCCGAACACTCTTGAAGTTTTTGGTCGGTTTTTTGCACGGCTTCAGAACACTAACGATCTTTCTTTTGTTTGCAGGCCGCGCAAAAGAATTATCTCGCCCATGAACGCATGATCAAGCTGCGCCAAAGTCTGCGCGATGCTATCACGGAGAACAAGACCCAGAAAGCCGAGATGGAGAGGCTCAGGGCCGAGCAAGACGTGATCGCGGCCGAGCGGGATGCTCTGCAGCTGAGGGTCGACCGAGCTGATGCGGACAAGCATGATGCCGTGAAGAAGGCCAAAGCTCGGTATCTCGCCGAGCTCAGGAAGCTTCGCGATGCCAACAAAGAGGCTCTGGAGAAGGCCGTGGAAGACGCCGAAGACCGAGGATATAAGCAAGGCGAAAAGACCTACGAGCGCCAAGTCCAAGCGACCAAAGACATCTTTCGGTCGGCCGAAAGCCGCCGTGGAAAAAGTTGGTCTAGGTCAGGACTCCGCTATGTTCGTCAATCCGCCCGCTGCTTATATCCCGGTGTACATGCTCGCGTACTCCAAGGCCGAACAAAACTGACTTATTGCCGAGGTGAGGAAGGAGGCCGAGGAGGAAGCTGCCGCCGAGGAACAGACCAAGCAAGCTCCACCTGAAGCATCTCCAAATGCTGAACATAAAGTGATTGACCGGGAGGTTCTCACGGTGGAGGGCACCGACAATGAGGCCGAGCAGAACCCGCCGGAGCAGATGGTCGAGGAGCAGATGGAAGAGGCCACCGATCAAAACCTTGCACTCGATTAGAGATTTTCTCTGTTTTTGTCTTTTTTTTTTTTTTTTTTGCAATGTAACCGGGCAAGGCCCCTTCTATTGTACTGAACTTGTCCCATTAATGAAATGTGAACTTTTTGCTCGTTCATTTGCTGTTTGTGTTCGACTTCTATATATTTGAATTTCTTGTTTCAAATTTAGTGGAACTGGCAGGTTGGTTAAACTGCGCGAATAATAAGCCTTCAAGTAACCTTGCAATCCCCTGTGTTGCCAAGAGGATGACATTTTGTATTTGGCCGAGCAAAATCCGCTCGGCCTTGCTCGGTTGGCAATAATTAGGTGGCCGAGCAAAAACTTGCTCGCCTTTATGAAGTTTGTTCAATTTGTCAGTATTTCCTTTCGGCCGAGCAAATTCAGCTCGGCCTTACAATTGCTGGACAAGACACCAACATTTCTAATTCCTCCGAGCAAAATCAGCTCATTTCCCATATTAGGCAATTCACCAATATGATTGATGGGCCGAGCAAAATCAGCTCGGCTCTGCATTGGGCAATTCACCAATGTTTCCGTCCGGTTGGTCATGCCGCCAACATTCCCACTTGGCGAGCAAAACCAGCTCGGTCCTAGTGCGGTTTGCTCCTATTCCGAGGAAAACAGTCCGGTTCTTTTCAGGTAGGTTCTTGCCCCTGGCATGCTTTGCGACCGTGCAGTGCCATTGTACAAGGATGTAATACAAAAAACAACAATGTAATGCAGCAACAACAATATAGCTATCTTTCATTACATAAACGTTTGTAAAGGCAATGCTATTCCCTTACATGTAGCGCCAGATGGCTAAAGGTCTAAGAAAGCTAAACAAAAGCAAATCACATCTTAAAAGTAAAGGACCTTAAGGTTTGATGCGTTCCATGGTCTGGGGACCGCCTTGCCATCTAAATCTTCCAGATGGTACGCCCCCTTGCCTGCAAGACCAACCACCTTGTATGGTCCTTCCCAATTTGCACCGAGCTTGCCTTCGCCAGGGGTCACTGTGTTGCCCAGCACCTTCCTAAGGACCCAATCCCCAACCTTGAATAGCCTTGGGTGCACTGCCTTGTATTTTTTGGACAGTTCCTGCTGATAGGCCGCTAGGTGGATTAATGTGCGCTCTCGTCTTTCTTCAGCAAGGTCCAACTCTAGTGCCACGGTCTCATTGTTCAAGTCTGGCTGGAAACTTTCTGAGCGGATGGTTGGCATGCCAATCTCTAATGGGATGACGGCCTCCATACCATAAGCCAAAGCGAACGGTGTTTCTCTGGTCGACCGTCTTGGCGTAGTGCGGTATGCCCATAGCACATTAGGAAGCTCTTCGACCCACTTTCCCTTGGCCTTCTCAAGCCGCTTCTTTAGCCCATCCAGGATGGTTTTGTTTGAGGCCTCTGCTTGACCATTCGACTGAGGATAAGCCGGGGTTGAATTGTAGAACTCAATCTTCAACTCTTCGCAAAATCCGCGAAAGAGTCTCCCATCGAACTGAGTGCCATTATCTGATATGAGCGCCCTGGGTATACCGAAGCGAGTGATCACATTTTGCCAAACAAATTTCTTAACGTCTTTCTCCTTAATCGTTGCCAGTGGCTCGGCCTCCACCCACTTGGTGAAATAATCGGTGGCGGCGATGAAAAACTTGCGATTGCCCGGTGCGACTGGGAGTGGTCCAACAATATCCAATCCCCATAGTGCGAACGGCCAAGGACTTGTGAGTGAGAGCAACTCCCTTACTGGCTGATGGATCTGGTGAGCAAACTTCTGACATTTTTCACATTGGCGAACGTATTTCTGCGCGTCCGCCTGCATACATGGCCACCAATAACCCTGCGAGATTGCTCGGTAGGCTAGAGATCTACCCCTAGTATGGCTGCCGCAGATGCCTTCATGGATCTCAAAGAGGAAGGCTTCCACCTTAGAGGGGTGGACACACTTCAAATACGGCCCTGTGAAAGATTTCTTATACAAGGCTCCGGAAGGTGAGAGCCAAAACCGTTCTGACTTTGCTCGGATCTTGTGGGCCGCCTTCTTTCTTCCGTAGAATGCGATCTTTCAAAAAGGCGATGATGGGGTCCATCCAGGAAGGTCCCAGGTCGGTGCAGAGTACCTCAGTTGCTTCTGGTTCCTCAATGCTTGGCCGGGGTAAAAATTCAATCATCAAGGGGTTGGGAAAGGTTGTCTGAGTGGAAGCAAGGCAGGCCAATTTATCGGCCGTGCTGTTTCCTTCGCGGTTGATCTGTTCAACTCTGAGGGCATCGAACTTCTTGACTTCCGCTCGCACTAGCGCCTGATACTTAGCCATTCTTTCATCTTTGGCCTCATATTCCCCTGAGACTTGATTGACCACCAACTTGGAGTCACTGAACACCATAAGGGTTGTCACCTTCATTCTCAGCGCGCTTCTCAGACCAGCCAGGAGGGCTTCATACTCCGCCTCGTTGTTGGGTATTTGGGAAGCCGAGTAATTCTGCTCAATAATTAGCCCATCTGGCGGTTAATACAATTCCTACCCAAATTTCATGCCTATTGGACGCCCCATCAACGAACAACTTCCATATCTCGCCAAGAAACAAATTTCAAAGAATCGGCGATTTTGGGAGCTTCTCAATTCCAAGTCTCTGGTAGGCTCAATCTGGTCTCTTTCCAAGTCACTGCTGGGTTCTTCTCTCGATGAGTCATTGGCCTCTGCTATTTCGGGCAAGCTATGCTCTTCTCCCGCTCGCGGGTCATCACTTATCTCTGTTGCCAGAACCCTGGGTTGTGCTAAATCCGCATCAACCAAATCAACCGGACAGACCGGATGCGTTCCTGGGGCAAATTCCGCCACAAAATCTGCAAGGGCTTGAGCTTTGATTGCGGTGCGCGGTTGGAACTTAATGTCATATTGGCCTAATTCTACGGCCCATTTCAGAATTCTCCCAGTAAAGTCCGCCTTTTCAAAGAGCACCTTGAGCGGGAACTCGGTTAACACCACTATTGTATGGGCGTGAAAGTAGTGCGCCAGCTTTCTTGACGCCATCATGAGAGCCAACGCCAACTTTTCCAAAGGGAGATACCTCGTTTCGGCCGGGAGCAAAGTCTTGCTCACATAAAAAATGGGCAAGTCTTTGAATGCCCTCGGCCGAGACTAAACGGCCACCGCATGTTGGGAGACCGCCAAGTAGAGAAATAACTCTTCGCCCAGCCGAGATGTAACCAAAATAGGTGCCGAAGAGAGATATGCTTTCAAATCCGCCAGAGCACGGTCGCACTCTTCATCCCAAAAGAACTTGGACTTCAAAGTTTTGAAGAAAGGCCTGCAACGATCCGAAGACCCGGTGATAACTGTCATCTGTTATTGTGCCATTAAGCAAGATGTTGCACGTCCTTCGTGGAGTTAGGGCGTTCCAACTCTTGTATTGCCTTTATTTGCGATGGGTCGGCCTCAATTCCCCGGTTTGTGACGAAAACCCGAATTTCGAGGCCAACTCAAAGGCGCCTTAGATGGTTCAAGCGAAGCTTGTGGCGCTTGAGTATGGCAAACATTTACGCTAGGTCGACGAGGTCTTTGAGACTTCTCGCTCTTCACCACCATATCGTCGATATAGGCTTCCATAGTTCGCCCAAAGAGAGCGAACATTTTTGTCACCATCCGAAAAGGTTGCCCGGCGTTCTTGATCCGAATGGCATGACCTTGTAGCGATATAAGCCTCTGGGGTGGTGAAAACGTGATCTCTATCCGGTTCAGTACATGGCTATTTGGTGATAACGCGATATCGTCGAAGCTAAACCTCGGTGGCGGCGGTTAAGTCTACCGGTGGTCAATTCGAGGAGAAAGCTATCCTTTGAGCACGCACGGTTGTGATCTTGTAATCCACGCAGACTTCGCCACTTGCCGTTTTCTTAGGAACCACCACCGTTTAGATATCCATCGAGGGTCTTGCACCTCTTCTATGGCCCGACTTCAGAGTTCTTCACTTCTTACGCCACCGCTTGAGATGGTGCAAAATTTGAGCGCGTCCTTTGTATGACCGGCCGCGCGTTGGGGAAGACATTCAACTGGTGGCAGATAAAACTTGGATCGACACCAGGCATATCGTAAGGCGTCCATGCGAAAGCTTCCAAGTTGTCAACCAAGAAGTTCACATAATCCGACCGTTCAGCGCTGGACAGAGACGAGCCTAGGAGGAAGAACTTAGTTGGATCTTTCTCGTCGATGCACACTTCTACCAAATCTTCGACTGATTTTTCCTCGGCCTTTCTGCCCACGTCTTCAAGGACTTCCTTTCCCTCTGGCCCCTCGATCATCTAAACAAACCCTTTGGCCGCCCGGCTGCCATTTACTGCAACAAAGCACTGCTTGGCCATCACCTGGTCTCCCCAGACTTCCTCTATTTGCCCATTGGCCGCCGGAAAGCGCATGACTTGATGGAAAGTTGAAGCAACTGCCTGCATGGCGTGCAGCCAACCCCTACCCAGAATCAAATTGTAAGTCGATGGAACTTTGAGCACCCAGAATTCTACTTGCTTCACAACCGACCCCGCCTTGACCGGCAAGATGATCTTTCCAATCGGCCATTCTGGTTGTGAGTTGAAACCGACTAGAGGAGATGTTGCATGAGCCAAATCCTTGTCCTCCAACTTCATTTGTTTGAACGCGTCGTAGTACATTATCTCGACCGAACTCCCCTGGTCGATTAATATTCTCTTGATATCGAAATCCTTGACGCGAAGGGTCACCACCAAAGCGTCATTGTGCGGCATCTGCACCCTTTCCAGGTCTTTGGTAGAGAACGAAAGGACGTCTTTCTCCTCGGTCTTGCCTCTTTTCACCGCGGGCTGGACCGAGAGCACTTCCCTCATGTGCTCGGCCTTCTTTATCATCCCTCTCAGCTCGCAGACCCTTGCTGGTTCAATGATGCCGTGGATGACGTTGATCACACTTTGTGGAGGCGCCTCTAGGGCGGCCATTCCGTTTGGCTCTGTCTGTCCAGTCGGCGCGGCCTTGACTCCCCCATCGATATATTGGTCAAGATGCCCTGCTGCTACCAACTCCTCCAAATGCTGTTTGAGCGGCAAGCAATCCTCTGTTCGGTGCCCCCTCTCTTCATGAAAGGTGCAGCGATACTTTGGATTGAAGCCCCGCTGCGCGCTCCCCAGCTTGGCCGGCCAACGGACAAAAGGCTTCCCGCGGATCTCGCTTAAAATGCGGTAGATGGGAATTTTGAAGACCGTGGTAATCCCTGTCTGTGCCTTCAATTTTCTCTTGGCGTCCTCTGCTGCGTCGCGGGGTGCATCAGCCCGGTCGTTTCTGCGGCCTCTATTTTTGTCATTTTGGCCAGTCCCTCGATGCTGATCTTTTGGTCGGTCATTAGGGCGGTTTTCCTCCTGCCCGACCGAGTGAACTTTCCTCTGCTCCTTACATCCCGGCCGGATTATCCTTCTCGGTCATAGAGGCGGCTCTTCCTCCACGAATGTGTTCGTTGATCCGTTGCATCAACGATTCCATGGTGGTTGGCTGATGCATCGTGTGTGAGTCTCATGACCTATGCCCGACTGGGAGACCCCTCTTGTATTGAGTAATCGCCAGATTGGTAGGGCAGTCGAGGATCTCATTGTAAGTCTCCCAGTACTTCGCATTGTATGCCTTCAGCGAACCCCCAGACTCCATCTTGACGCCCAGGAGATAGTCGACCTCCTTCGGCGTTCGAGTGTTGGTCTTGAATCTGGTGACGAAGGCTTCCGCTAGTTGTTGCCACCCCTCGATACTCCCCTCCGGGAGCCTTTCGAACCATTTCAAGCCCAGCTCTCCCAAGCTTGCTGGGAATATGAGGCACATCAAGGCATCGTTCCGACGGTGGCCAGCCATTACTTGCCGGTAATGACTCACGTGCATGTACGGATCTGTCTTGCCGTCGTACAAAGTAAATTTTGGCTGGTGGAATCCGGCAGGGAGTGGGGTGCCCTCAATCTCTAGGGACAACGGCGTGGATGTAAGCCTCGCTAACTCTTTGTCCACCAGTGCTGGAGCTACGCCTTTGGGTGCCGGCATCATCACCTCTTCACTGTAGCGGACTGGGGCACTTAGCCTCTGGAGCGCCGGCACCCTCTGGGCCTCCCGACGGCGCGCTCTCTTCTCCAGCACGTCCCTGAGGTCCCTAGAACGGGAGGAGGCAGAGTATCGCGTCGTTGATGACGGGCGCGAGGGGCGATAGGTGCTGTCGCGAGTGATGGATCTGCCCTCTCGCTGGTCAGAGTCTCCAACCTCATAGTTCCTGGTGATGGAGATTGAATGAGTCCTCCTCTGGCGGCGACTGCTAGAATGAGGGGAGGGGGTGCGCTCACTGAGGTTGCCCTCTCCAGCAACACCCTTCCCCTTCACTTGGCGCTTCAGAAGCTCCATCTCCGCCGCCATCTTACGAATGAGGGCCTCCTGATCCTTAAGTTTGTGCTCCAGGCGCTTCTCACGGGACTCCCCCCGACGCCGGCGGCCCTCAGGACTCGGTGAGCGATCTGAACTCCTCCCACGCTTGTCGCGCGTTCCCCGTGAAGAGGTTCCTAGGCCTGCCATGGTTGGGACATTAGGGGGGCCTTCTCTCCTTCGCACATATTCCGGGGTGACACCATCGACGACGGACAGCGGAACTTCATCGTTGTTGGCCATGGAAATGGTCGAAGAAGCTTGAAGAACAAGAGTATCGAACTTTTCCCACAGACAGCGCCAATTGTACGGGGGGAAAATATCCTTAACTCTCCGTACGCCTTGAACGTCAAGCTTCCGTCACCGGAGTCTGTCTCTGCAACACAAAAACGATGAGCTGCCCGGCGGTGGTGTGCTGGAAAAACCCTCCGACGCTCAAGTCAGTTCACTGAGGAAGAAGGGGATGAAGAGAGAAGGGTTGAGAGAATGAGTTCGCATACCTCCATTGTTCATCTCCTCCTCTATTACTAGGCTGGTCATGCAGCCCAAGATCGTCTTGGCACTACCTCATTGTCCTTTCTGGGCAGGTGGCGATGTCGCCTCTCACCACCTTACTGGCGTGTAAAGGTTTTGTCCTCCCACCAAGATTACACCGAATCGCTTAACGGTATTGAGGCGTTCGTGGAGCAGATGTCCTTTCCTCCACACCATTGGCCCAGGTGGCACCCTTGACCGAGGTACCACGACCGGCCTATTACTTGTGGAAGACCCCCATTACACGTACACAACCGAGCTCCACATCGCCGACCTGTCCCTTTGGAGCGGGCAAATGGCAGACCGCTCCGCCCGGGCTATCTCAGACCGGCTCACCAGAACCAACCGGTTGTGGGGCATGCCGGCCCCCAACCATTCCATCTGACTTCTCGGTCACACAAGCTATCCACCTCGGCTAACCGGTCAGAGGCTTGGCGGACTCGCTGTAGCCTCGGCCCAGCCCAGGTTGTCCCATAGCTCGGTCACCCGCGCTATTCCGAACTCTGCCTGGAGCGCGGCCTGGCCAGGGCACACTCGCACTTGCTCGATCAATATCAACGACCGTGCAAGTCAGTTGCGTCAACGGGGTTAGCTCGGCGTCGTGCCCCTTCGTTAAATCCGACGCTGCCTTAGCTCGGCCGTACCACCGTGCAAATCTTCCCTCTCAATGATGAAGAAAAACAAAGTAAGTGTAGCCATTTATTAGACCCATAATGTCGATCGACTACGCAGCTTTTATGCCTGCAAGACAAGACCACTCTTCTTTGTGCCCAGAACCCAATCACAAGAGCAAACCTAAGTTGAGGAGGATGGAGATCGTGATGGTGATGAAGAAAAACAAAGTAATTGTAGCCATTTAGGAGACCCATAATGTCGATTACGCCTGCAAGATAAGACCACTCTTCTTTGTACCCAAAACCCAATCACCAGAGCAAACTCAAGTTGAGAATGGAGATCATGTTCATGATAAGGAAAAACAAAGTAAGTGTAGCCATTTAGAAGACCCATATTGAATTCTATACAGTTTCATCACACATACCAGCTTCAAGAAACAAAGTGATCATGTTACTATATATATTTACACAGAGACAGAGACAGAGAGAGCTTGTGGTGAAAACTTACAGAGGGATTGGAGCGGCTAACAGAAGAACTTCAAGGGTTTCTATGCTGTAGATCGCGAAATGCACAGAGAGAGAGAGAGAGAGATCCAATTAGTATGACTCTATCAATGGAAGTAACCAAACAAATAATATATATATATATATATATGGAAAAGAGATATTAGTCTATTTTAAAAAGTAATTTAAAAATTGATTTTTTTTTTAAACTTTTTCTTAAAGAACATGCGAAAAAAGAGCATCATATAAGAATAATATGTTAACATGTCACTAAAATTTTGCATAACGGCGAGAAGAGCATCTTATAAGAATTACACAGAAATATTACTTTTGATGCCGAGAAAAGAGCATCGGTTTTGTTTAAGAATAAGTTATTTTAGTAATTTTTAAATTTTTTTATAAAAAGATGTGTAGAACAATACATAAGTGCTGTTTGGTAGAGCTGTGGGAAACTGCTTATAGCTTATGCCTAAACAGCTTATAGCTTATAACTTTCAGCTTAAGCTGATTTCCAGCTTATTCTTAAAGCATCTCCTACCCCACTCAAAGAATAAGCTGATTTCTGACTTCCAAAAAGCTATAAGCTATAAGCTATAAGTTATAAGCTAAACCAAACACATCAAAATAGCTTAAATTAAGCTGAAAGCTGGAATAAGCTGATTATAAGCTGTGCCAAACAGGCACATAGAGTGATGAGACAACTTATAGTAATTTTTAAAATTTTCGATTAAAACTAAAAGTTGCCAAACGAGGTCTTGTCTGGCTCTTATTAAATACATAAAAAATAAAATCAAATAAGCTCAAATGTATGTTTAAATAAAAAAAATATTTATGTATACCTTTTATTTTTACTCCACTGCGTTATTAATTTGTTTAATTTTGAATTAATCTGTGATAACTTTAGCTATCGACTAGTTGTGACTTTCAGCCCTAGATATCGGGGTTGGGTCGCAACACAACACTTGGCTTTTTTTTTTTTTTTTTTTTTTTAGAGAATTATTTACTAGTTGGAGACCCAAAAAAAAAAAAAAAAAAGAAAAAGGGAACATGGAGGAATGCAAGTGAGACTTGCAACCCCAATGTTTTTATAATTTTTTTTTTCTATCCCTATGTTAATTAATACTTCCTTCTTTTTTTTTAGCCAATTTTACCAATTTATCCCTAGGGCTATAATATTAATATACTATGTGAAATGACCAATATGTCCCAAAGGGAAAATTCTATTTCCACACCTCAAATGTTCTCTGTGTACATCATTTCTCAAAGCACGCATTTAATGAATTTGAAATTTCATTTTTTACTAAATACACAACTTATTCTACCAAAAATGCCCACATCTCCTTCCTTCTTCACACCACCATTACCACCAGTCTCTGCCACCTCCAACCGTCCCCAACCGCCACCTCCGGCTGCAGTCTTTCTCTACCATCATAGCCCGATCTCTACCGTTGACTACTGATAACAGTCCCAACCGCCATTACTAACATAGAAAGAGATCTAGAAAACCCAAATTTAGGGTTTGAAGAGAATAAAAAGAAGAGAGGAAAGATGAGGTTGGCTATGGCATTGCGGTGGCTGTGGAGGTTGAGATGGAATAGGGAAGATGATATGAGGGGTGTCGGTGTGAGGAACTGAGAATGACGCGATCCCAACAATGATAAGTAGCAGCAGTTAGAGAAGAGGGCTAGAGAAGGTCGTCGGTGGAGGAGGAAGGCTTGAGAGGAGAAGCAACGATTTGATGGCGGCAGCGACAACAGTGGTGTGTGATGATGTTTGGGTTAGGATAATGGCGTCTGGGTTGTTGTTGGTAGTGGATGTAGTGGTTGATGGAGGCGACAAGAAAAAAGGAAAGATGTGGAAGGGCGGTGATCAGAGGAAAGGGGTTCGAGAGGAGGCGGTGACGGCAATAACTCAGGTTACTGTTGAAAAGATAAGGGTATTTTGATATTTTTATTTTAAGACAAAAATATAATATAAAAAAGGCCAAGTTTGGGAAGACTAAATAAGTGCACTTTTTGACTTTTTATGAAATATGGGTTGGATTTGGGTTGGGTTTGAAGTGATGTGTTAGAAAGGTGGTGTGACTTAAATAAGATGATGTGACTTAAATAGGATAGTGACTTTTTAACTTTTTAAATTTTTTTGAAGATGCCAAACTTGGCCTTATTAGGTATGTGAAATGAGATAATTTGGTACGTGAAAATAGAATTTCTCATTCCAAAGGCACAATTTAACAAATTACCCCTAAGGTTTTAATTACCAAAATGCCCTCAGAGCATGATATTACCAATTGACCCTTTATTAACTCCAAGTTAATTTCCTATGTGGTAATTTCAATCAAATAATTCAAAATATTCCCAAATGACTATTTTACCCCTAAAGTGTCAAAATTTCCTTTTTGCCCTTATATAAGTCCCAAATTCACAATGATCCAAATAACTCACAAACACAATTAAAACATTAAAATAGTCATGGAAATATATATTTTTAAGAAACTAGTCAACAAAACTAGGGTAAAAATTATGGAAAAAATAGGATATCATCTCTAAATCACACCAACTTTCAGACTAACTCATTTAAACGCGTGATTAATCTAACTACACCAATTTTTCCCAATTTCTCAACACTTCAAATATTTTTCAAATATTCCAAGTTGTCCAAAAAATTATAAGGTATGTTTGGTTTGCATTTGGGAGATGAGTTTTAGAAAAAAAAAATTCTAAAAAATTGTTTGGTTTGAGTTTTTCTCAAAAAAATTTCAAAATCACTTTCTATCTCTTACGCATCAATCAATCACTTTTTCTCTCTCCTCTCTCCTTCTCAATCACTTTTTAGTCCTGTTTGGTGCAGCTTAAAAGCTGCTTATTTCAGCTTTCAGCTTAATTTAAGCTATTTTGATGTGTTTGGTTTAACTTATAGCTTATATCTTACAGCTTTTTGGAAGTCAGAAATCAGCTTATTCTTTGAGTGGGGGCAGGAGATACTTAATTTATAAGTCAGAAATCAGCTTATGTTCATAGTTATAAGGTATAAACTGTTTAAGCACAAGCTATAAGCACTTTCCCACAGCTCTACCAAACAAGGCCTTTCTCTCACACACATCTACTCAAATTCTCCCAAAATATCAAATCATCCCAAACTCTCAAAAAAACAACTCTCCTAAAATATACAACCAAACAAACCAAAAAAATTTCTAAACTCTCTTCCTAAATTTTTTTTCAAAAACAACTCTCCCAAAAACAAACCAAACAAGCCCATATTCTTTACATCAAAAGTCTTAGAATATGACATACATGACACTTTTTGAGATTTGAGCAAAAAGCCCCAAATTTATTAAATATTGTATTTCATGAAATTAAATGCAACTTGACAATATTATATTCTAAATTTATGAAATCAACCAACTAAAACACTTTCAAAGTTTAGAATATGAAAATCTAACTCTAACCCAAAAGCGAATTCAAAGTTCCATAAACTAACATGTGTATTTCATGGATTTAAATAAAAATAATAATTTAAATCATGCTTTTCATACCAAATCATACCATTAACTCATGAAATCAAATGGTTAACTTGAAATAAACCCTGACATGTTGTTCTAAGAAGAAAATGAGAAAACTCCTGCCTTTACTTGAAGCTTTCAAACAAATAATGAAGAAATGATAGAGGAAAGGTGAATGCTCCAAGAACACAAAGTCTTGAAGTTTTGATCTACAAATCCAACACAAAAGTGTGTTTCCAAAGTCACCAATCACTCTCTAAGTGTTTGTTTATGGTTTCAAGTTCACCAAATCACCCAAGGTCCAATAATGGTAGAACTAGGGTTAGAGTTTCAAGAGTATTCAAAAAAGCAGATGAAGAAAACCAAAAGAGAGAGAGAGAGAGAGAGAGAGAGAGCTCTTGGTTTTATTTTCTGATGTACCAAAAAAAAAAAAAGAGAGAGAGAGAGAGAGCTCTCAGTTTGAGGGAAAAAAATAGGGAAAATATCTTCTCTTTCTCATTCTCTTGCCTTTGTATTAGGGTTGTTCACGAGTCAGATCAGATCAGATTTCCTATCAATCCACCAACCGAACTGACCATGACATGTTAAAGATATAATCAACTACTTTCGACCAATGTGCTGTTCGAAATCGACCGTAAGTGACATTCAGTTTTGCGGTCAGTCTCAATTAAGTTGCATGGGTCACCGAAAATCATAAACACAAAAAATAGCAAAAGAGAAAGGGATTTCAATGTCAATTGGAGAAGTTAACACATAGCACTAAAAAATAAAGAAGGTAATAGGGAATGATTCATGAGGGAGAAAGAAATGACAAAGCAACAAAGGGCATAAGAAATAAATACTCACCAAGAATCAACGAGTGTTCATCTGTTTTGATAAGTACTTTCGAGTGGTCATGGCCACTATTCAGTATCAATTTACTAAGAATAACCCAGTTTAGGGTTTGGCTCTTCATCATCAAGTCACGATCATAGATAGGTTCAGGAAATTAGTACAACAGAAGTAGATGAAGGATTTTAGGGAGAGAGAGAGAGAGAGAGAGAGAGCTGAAGCGGCGTATGGAAGATACAGAAAAAGAGGAAGAGCAGAACAAGTGTGAGAGACAAAGGAGAGAAGAGAGAGAGAGAGGGTGGATGCGTATAAGTGGGAGTAAGAGAGCTGCAGAGGCGCGTGAGAGAGGAAGATAAAAAAAAATAAATAAATAAAGAGAGAGAGAGAGAGAGAGAGAAAGTCACAGCAGAGCACGTGAAGGATGGAGATACAAAAAGGAATCCGGATCCTCGGTGGCGCTTTCCTGCGGCACACCCTGTAGCCCTCCAAAACGACGTCGTTTTGGAGGGCTTTTTTTTTTTTTTTTTTTTCTTCTTTCTTCTTTGATTCTGTAACAGAGGGGAGGGAAGGGTAGGAGAAGAAGAGAGAGAGAGGAAGGGAGAAGAAGAGGAAGGGAGAAGAAGAGGGAAGAAGAAGGAAGAGGGAGGGAAGAAGAAGAAAGAGGGCAGCCCCGAGCAGCCATGGCGGTGGTGAGGTCGAAGGAGCAACCCCGAGCAGCCATGGCGGCTCCAGATCCGGCAAAAGCGACCATGGCGGTGGTGAGGTCGAAGGAGCAACCCCGAACAACCATGGCGGCTCCAGATCCGGCCGAAGTGGAGGAGAACTTGTCCTCCCGTCCGTCCTCTCCCTCTTCTCCCCTCCCGTCCGTTCTCTCCCTCTTCTCCCCTCCCGTCCGTCCTCTCCCTCTTCTCCCCTCCCGTCCGTCCTCTCCCTCTCTGACGGCTTGGCTCTCCTCCGTCACCTTCTTCTTCTCCCTCTTCTTCTCCTTCCTCTCTCTCTTCTTCTCCTACCTCCCTCCTCCTCATGTAATCAAAGAAGAAAGAAAAAAAAAAAAAAAAAAAAAAAGCCCTCCAAAACGACGTCGTTTTGGAGAGCTACAGGGTGTGCCGCACGTAAGGGCCACCGAGGATCCGAATTCATACAAAAAGAGAGAGGGGAGAGAAAAGGACATCAATGTCAGGCACAACTTCTAAGAATCCTATCACCTGTAACTCCCTAGACTAGTCTATCAAAATCAAGTGCTAAAAGTTATTATCCCTTTGTCAGGTTATAATATTTAGAGATAAAAGATAGTATGAAAAGCCAATAGCATACATACGAGTAAAATTATATAAATATAATAAATATCGGTCGAATCGGTCTTTTCGGTTACCATGTGTATCAAAACCATGGCTCGTCCGGAAAAAATTGATTTTTTCACTGAAAGCACCCACCGCTGACTGTTATTTATGGAGAAACCATCCGTGGGTTGATTTTTCGATTTGGATTGGTCGGTTTCGTCGGATGGTTCAGATTTTTGTACAGTCTTACTTTGTATAATTCTTGCAAAAGATAATAATTTAACCTCCTAATTGATCTAATTTAAACTTTAATCCAAAGGCCCAAAATGCATCTAGCTATAATGAACTCAATCACAACCCTCCATTTTGAATTTCATCCAATTATACATGTATAATAGGATTATATAGGTTGAAGTGTGATTGGCACAACAAATAATGCCTCATTTCCTCTTCTATGACTTGTGTAAGTAAAGGACCAAGTTGTGTAAGGAAAGGGTATAAAAAAGGAGAAGGAGAGAGAGAGAGAGGGGGGGGGGGGTGGCTGGCTGGTAGAGCCCTTTTGGACTCCAATTTTTTATACATTTTGCATTAATTAAGGGTTTTGGGCTTCCCTCCAAAATCCTAGCTCAAAATTGTAAAAAGTTTTGATACATAAATTATATGTTTTATATACTAGAATTGCATGAAATTTGCAGGGATAACTACAATAAATTTTATACACATAAACAACATAAAATTAATAATTACTAGGCCTAGAGAATCTATCTCTCGGATCTCATACCGATTCGGACCTGGATGCATGTAAATCGAGACAATTGTTGCACTCCCTTTCTCAACACGTAATTAAATTATATTTGAACAAGGTTGACCATATGATCATATCAACACACTCTACTAGGCTCAGAGAGTTTGTCTCTTGAGTCTTAGGTTGGCTCGGGGATTGATGCACACAAATCGAAATAATCAGTTGCGCTGAAAGTTAATCGACGGAGGTCTAAATTGAAATGAATAGAGAAACTTGAGAGCTTAATTATAATTAATCAAAATTAATCAGGACTCAATTATATTAAATAAAATTTCAAATTTATCCGATCATTACAAGTACTCTCAACCGCGAGAGAGAGAGAGAGAGAGAGAGAGAGAGAGTAAATAGCTTGGGAAAGATCTCAATGTTAGGTGCACAACCTAGGTTCACCGAGTAGGTGAGGCAAGCTTTGGCTAGCTAAGGAGTGTTAAAGAACTCCTTTAAAAAGAAGAGATATGATAGAAAGCTTAGCTCGATAAAGATCCCCAACTTAAGTGCACTTCAAGGCTCACTAGGAAGTGAGGTAGGCTTTGGCCAACTTGGATGTGTTAAAGTCCCCTAGGGAGAGATAAAAAGCCTAAACCGAGGTCATGGAGATCTAAGTTTAGGAGCATCGAAGCTATCCAGGATAACCTTCGTTGTTAAGTAACTCAAACAACCTAATAAGATAAATAGGGTCTAAGACTAGGCTGAGATATGCCTACACTGGGGGTATGAAATAATGCTCTACTTTGAGGTAGGAGCAATAGCCTGGGGGGAAAAGTGCTCAAAAGAATTGAGTATAAGAAAAGATTAAAAAAGTCTAAATCAAGGTCATGAAAGACCTTAGTTTAGGTGCATCTAAGGAATCTAGGATAGCCTTTGGTGTTAAGAACTCAGATGAGTTGAGAAGTTTACAAGAGGTAAGAACCCGCCAAGGTGTCATGCCCCGATTGGAGGGCATTAGGCACCAAGAGATTATATGCGTACGTTGGAGGCATGATTTGATATGATCACAAGTGGCAAGAAGTAATCCTACTGAGGAGATATACTACATTAGAAGGCATGAGATATTCAGTGGCTTCAACAGCAGGCGCAAAAGGTGAGGTTGAGATGATTAGTGAGTGAGCCAAGATGATGGCAGTTATGTATTTGAGATATACGAAGGTCATATACCTAAATTGTAGTTGAGGCAATTATGTGGACGTATTTTCAAGTAGGACCAATTGGGTCTAGGAGGCTGGCTTATGTGGTATGGCCCCGGGCAGAAGTGCCACGTGATGAGACGTGAGATAAGGATCGGGGTCAGACCCAGTTAAAGTATGATTCCTAGGTTGGGTAATCTCAAAGTGAGATAAGGAACCTACCTAAATTGGATAAAGAATGATTCCTTAGGGGATAAAACTTAATCCAATTAGGAAATAAGTCCCAAGTAAAGAATACTTGCTAGGCAAGTGTATTCCAAGATGAAAAGATAAACCTAGGAGGAGGCAGGGCAGTCCTATATAAAGGTTACATCCCATGGGTTGAGGTATGGGTATATTGATGGCAATTGAGTTTACAGCTTTCAGTATTTATGCAATAGAATATTCTTGAGAAAGTTGCTGACTTAAGTATCAAAGTACCCTCCCATTAGGCAAGGTACAAACCTTGGTTTTGCAGGTGTGGTTCTTGAGAAACTCATTTGCATCGTTCAGTATTGTTTCACAGAATCTTGGAAGAAGCTGGATCTCTCAGTATCAATGTGGTACGAGTTTTTATCCACACATTGACTATTATTCAAATAAGGAGTATTGACCAAAAGATAAATAACTAAAAGAGTCATTTAATAGCTATTACTAATTAAAAAGTAAATTATTTCTCTCTGATTATTATCTATTTTTAGCATATTGGCCTAAGTCCCTCCACCACTACCTTAAAAATATTAATATTAACCAGAAAAAGCATTTGATATGTATAACACTTATGCAACTAACTCTGTAAATCTAAAATAAAATGAAACATTAATCTACTTTAGAAATGTTTGAAAGTGCCTAATTAAATGATTGTGCTACTTAACTTTATAGAATATACAAAAATAAGTTAGGTCATAACTTTTGGAGGACCCTTATTTATTAATGCTGTGTTTGGTTGGGGGATTTGGGAAGGGATTTGGAAAGGGAACGGGAAAAGGTGTGTGAAACTAGGTGAAATGTAGGTATATTTCATTTACATTTCACCTAACTTTTCCCTTTCCCTTTCCAAATCCTTCCGCAAATCCTCCAACCAAACACAGCGTAAAGAATTTAGGGAAGAAAAAACAAAGTAGGATTTAACTTTTGTAACAAACTAAATTTTTAATTTTTAGTTTCTTTAAATTAAACTCTAGACTTCTAAACGGGTTACAATCCCAACATTTTATCTATATGTGTTAATTAAAAGAGAAAAGAAAAGAAATGATTACTTAAGTAATAAGAGAAAAGAAAAGAAATGAAATGATTGTGATTTCTCTCCTTTTTGTTTGGATAAGGAAGAAATAAAAGAAAAGAAATGAATGTAATTTCTCTCATTCTTATTTGGTTAAGTTTCATTAAGAGAAAAAAAAAAAAAAGAAATTATTTTATGTTATATTACCAAAATAACTTTTTTATATTTTCAATCATTTTATTTCTTTTATTTTTATAGGAACAAAATAGGTATTATGAAAATAGTGATTTCTTTTCTCTCCTAATCTCTCCACTTTTGGAAAGATTGAAAATGAAACTTATAAGATAAATGAGTTTCTCTCCATTTCTTTCAATTTTTCTCATTTCTCTCTATTTAGGTTATCCAAATAAATAAGAGAAATGCATATCACTCATTTCTTTTCTTTTCTTTTCTCTCCAAATCACTCAATCCAAACATAGTGTAACAGAGGTACAATTTTGTCAATTTGTCCACTTTCTTTTTCTTCGGAGTTCATAGTCCATCCTTCTTCCATTTTTTATCATCCAACCCCACCCTCCCTTTTCTAGCCCCTCTCCTCCACCCTTCTATCGTCCACCACTAAACCTCCCCTCCTCCACCCATTTCTACATTCCACTACCATCCAGTCCTTTCCCCAGGCCTCCATCATCTCCCCTCTACATTCCACCACTTATCTCTCTTTTGCTAGACCACTACCTATCCCTCCACCGGCGCGCCCCCGCACCCCCCCTCTGCATTCTGTTTCCTTTCCCAGCCTCCACCACCCCCCTTTCTGCATTCTGCCATTACCCTCCCCTTCCCAACCCACTGCACCTCATAGCCCATCATTTTTCCCTTTCTATCATCTACCCAACCCTCCTCTTCCTAGACCTCCATCTCCACCCTTCCCCTTCCCCAACTCTCTTTCATTCCTTTCTGCATTCTTCCACTATCCCCTTCCCCAACTCTCCGCCACCCCCTTCTACATTCCACCACCACCCTCCCTTTTCCTAGCCTACAGCCGCCCTACCCTCTCCTTTTCTAGACCTCCCCCACCCCTTTCTCCATTCTAGCACCAATGAGCCACCATTACTTTTGTTACCCTGACTTAGTTTTGTAATTTTTGTAAACGATCAGAATTGGAATTTTAGTATAAAACTTTTTTTGACATCATTCATTTCCATCCGTTGACAAAGGGATGTGTAACAAACGGGTAAATGTTATATGTTATAAATTATAAGGGAGCATAATGCATTTATATCAAAATTATGGAGTTTGTTTTTATTTTTCAAAATAATGTATAAAAGATTTCTTCACTTTTTTTTATTTTATTTTTTAAGTATATTTAGATTACATGTATCTAAAAAATGAAAAATAAAAATTCAACCAAAATATTAAAAAAAAATCACTATAATGTAGTACCATTAAAATAAATTTCTTCAACATAGATATCCGTTCAATTAATGTACTACCATTAAAATATGCATAAAAATTGATCTTATACGCAAATTAGTACGACATAACTAACAAACGTTTCTTTCCTACATAATTAATTTATTACATGCAAAATGTTATAGAAAGATTATGTAGGGAAGAAATGTTTGCATGTAATAAATTAATTATGTAGGGAAGAAACGTTTGTTAGTTATGTTGTACTGGTTTGCGTATAAGATCAATTTTTATGTATTTTGTAATGGTACTACATTAATTGGTTTGTGCATAAGATCATTTTTTATGTATATTTTAATGGTATTACATTAATTAAACCGACATCTATGTTGAAGAAATCTATTTTAATGGTACTACATTATAGTGAATTTTTTTAATATTTTGGCCATTTTTTTAAAATTTTATAGATGCATGTAATCTACACATACTTAAAAAGTTTTTTAAAAAAAATGTGAAGAAATCTTTAAAAAATTCAATAAATGCAAAAAAATAAGAAATTGTACTTTTTTTTTTTTTTTATAGATTGAGTGGATTTAAAACGTGAAAAACATTGATTAAAATATTTAAAAAAGTCACTAAAAATAATAAAATATGAATTGAAAATTCATAAATTGTTTTTGAAAACTTCAAAACCAAATAGAGTTTTAAAAATTATTCAGAATCTGAAAACCAAATGAGTTTTGGATTTTCAAATTTGTAAAAACTATTTTCAAAATATACAACCAAATGAATTTTTAGGTTTTCTAAACTCTTTCCAAAAAATTATCTTCCAAAATTAATTCTGAAAACCAAACCAAAAATGACTTAATTTAAG
This sequence comes from Camellia lanceoleosa, assembly GCA_025200525.1. Lineage (NCBI taxonomy): Eukaryota > Viridiplantae > Streptophyta > Magnoliopsida > Ericales > Theaceae > Camellia > Camellia lanceoleosa. The sequence continues at coordinate 53,236,172 of CM045761.1, read as the reverse complement.
ACAAAAATGAGAATCAATAGCCAACCCTCATGTTATTCCTACTCATAACCCCACACACAAAAAAAAAAATGGAAAAAAATTTATTAAAATGAAAGAGTCCAACTTTTATCATAGGATTTTCAGTAGCCATAAGCAAATGAAGGACAAGCGAAGGCATACCTATAGCGCACATACTAAAGTGTAAAACAAATAAGGACTAAGGGTTGGTTTGGGATGTCTTAAAAAAGTGCACTTTTTGACTTATTGGTGGGTTTGGATTGGGTTTGGGTTGGGTTTGATGTGATGTGTTAGAGAGGTGATGTGATTTAAATAAGATGATGTGACTTAAATAAAATAGTGACTTTTTGACTTTTTTACTTATTTAGTACATGCCAAACTAGCCCTAAATATGTTAATGGTATCCAAAGTTCAACCTATATGACACTTCTCATGTTTTAATTGTGTCAATTAAATACTTACAAATATTAAAAATATATAAAAGTCAAAGACAAATAATAAACTTTGATGATTATTAGTATATTTGAATCCAAGAAATAAGCAAACAAAATCACTCGTTGAGCAACAAACACAATCCAGACCTTTTTAAAGCAAATTACAGTAATTGATGGAATTTTAGAAAACCCAGTTCAGAACTAAAGATCAAAAAGCATGACAATGATATTAGAACAAGAAAATTTCACAAACTACATGAAAAAACAACAGTGCAAATGCAGTCATTACAGAATCATCTTTTTTAGGTGTTGAATGGATACCTGAAATGGAGGACATGAGGAGGAGAAAAAGAGGAGCTATTAATTTAACCATTGTGAATCTCTGTGAAGTAATGTATGCTTTGCGCGGATAGGAGTGAGAGAAGTTATAACAAACCATCCAGCTATGAGAGTTTCTAGCGTCACTGATGAGCACAAACACAATCTATCCTTCCCCAAAACCACCCGAATTGAAGAACAACAATGATGTAGGATATCATGTGCATAGCATGTGACAGTTAGTGGAGGAAAATTGTAGCCTATATCTAGAAGATGCATAACCACTTTGTAACCAACTTTGAGAAAATGAAAATTGATTAATTGAGATATTTATCTCTCTAAATTCTCTCTCATGCTCTTGATTGGGCTCATCACCATTTGGTATCAGAGGATCAAGATTTAGATCCTAACCTACTGATTATCACAAACCATTACCTCGAAATTAGCCTGATCTTTGAAACCCCAATCTGAGTCAGATTTGTGAGTTGATATCTAGAATCGTCATTATAGATCAAATTGAAGCCCTAATTTGATTGGCAATTCTGAAATTGGTTCACTCTTGCTTCAAATAGAATTGTGATTGGAGTTAGCTATTTGAAACTGAGATCGATACCCAGTCAAGATTTCGATTCATCATCGTGATTCGAGTGGTGGTTTCAACTCAAAAGTTGGCTTCACTGATTCACCGTCGATCAGGAGCTGCAACTTTCAATTCAAGTTCACTGATTGAATCTTCGTCTAGGTTCATTACTGGGAGTTCGTCTCAAGAACCCTAGTAGGCGGATCGAGTTCGATTTGTCTTCTATATAGTCGATTTCGTGATTCGATCCATTGTCGTAGTGCGACTTCATGGATTCAAGGCTTCAAGGCTCACTGTGACTTGCTACTGGGATGCTTTGGAGTTTGGGACTTCAATTCTTAATTTGTAATTGGACTCTGGTTCTACACTGGTATTTTCGATCTCTGTTTTCAATTCTTAGGCTGTTCAAATTCCTTATACATATTGGGTTGTCATTGATAGACACTGTTTGAATCAATTCTTGATATTATAGTCTTGTTGATTCTTGAATATTTGAGACTTCATACTGCAATGAGTTAATAGTTACACTGATATATCCTAATCTGTGAATTGGGTCTAGAATTGGGCTATCTGAAATCTATATATCTAGGCTATTTTAGGAACATACTAGGTTGTTGTTATGGCTAATCAAGGTCAAGGACATAAGGGTGGTCGTGGTAGGGGTTATGCCCCCGATTTAGGTGATGATACCAAGGGTAATGGGGTTTCATATCCGAGAAATGAAATGGCCGAGATGAGATGGAAAATTGCCATTCTAACCAAGACAGTGCAACCTCTCATTCCTCCTCATACCGATGGTAGCAATGGTTCCGATGATACCAAAGGTGGTACTCATCATTCTCTTGATAATATCTTTTGGGCTCCACGATAGTGTTGAACGGATGTGGGTAGGATGAAACACAAATGGGAGAACAATACCAAGATTGAGTTTCCTGACTTTCATAGAAGCCTTAATCTCAACGAATTCATTGATTGGCTCAACATTATCGAGCAAATCTTTAATTATGGTGAGGTTTTCGACGATAAGAAGGTCAAGCTTGTTGCCATTCGATTGAAAAGAAAAATGTCTGCTTGGTGGGAATAACTTCAACATAATTGTCGGCAATGTAGCAAAGAGAAAATTCATGATTGGGAGAAGATGAAGAAGAAGTTGAAGGGTCATTTCTTACCATTCAACCACCTTCAAAGTGTCCATGAAGCACTTCATGTTCTCAAGCAAGTTGGAAGTGTGGGTGAGTACACGGAATCTTTTTATCAACTCATTGCTCGGGTTGATTTAAATGAAAGTGAAGAGCAACGGGTGGCTTGTTAGGTGAGTGGCTTGAAGCCTTTGATTTAAGATGTTCTTGTTTTGCATACATTGTGTAATGTTTCCGAAGCCTATAATCAAGCCTTAACCGTGGAAAAGCAACAAAGTTGTCGTATCTCTCAAATGGGACAATACTTCCAAGGAGGGTTTCAAGGTGGAGCTAGGCCGAGTCCTTCTCCTCCTAGCTTTGCCAAAGCTAGTCCTCCTTTCAAGTTTATGGATATGAGTGCTTCTTCCTCTCAAGCTCCTCGTTCTAATGGTGTTTCCGGAAATCGAAATCTATATCAAGGTGCCACTTTCAAGTGCATCAAGTGTGGAGAACCGTGCCATAGGTCTTCCGATTACCACAAGAATATGGGTACTAATTGAAACAAGGCACTTCTCATTGAAAAAGTCGAGGAATATGCTGACTATGAGAGTGCTCCAATTTATGACACTTCAAACAATATTGAAATTGGTGGGGATAGTGATGAAGAAGAGAGTCTTGCTCTTATGTTGAAGAAGATGCTTCTATCACCAAAACTAAAGAGCCAAGAAGATTGGTTACTTACCAATATCTTATTTACCACTTGCAATATTGGTGGATGTGTTTGTAACGTGATCATTGATAGTAGAAGTTGTGAGAATGTAGTTTCTCAAGAGGTGGTGGCTAAACTCAACCTTCAGGTGGAGGACCATCCACATCCTTATTCCCTATCTTGGTTCAAGAAAGGCAATGAGATCAAGGTGACCAAACGGTGTTTGATTGCTTTTTCTATCTGGAAGAAGTACTTTGATAAGGTATGGTGTGATGTAGTGCCTATGGATGCTTGTCACATTTTACTTGGGCGTCCTCGACAATATGACCGGCTTTCTTTGCATGATGGCAAACGGAACACTTACATCGTTCTTAAGGATGAAAATCATTTCGCCTTGCTTCCAATGAAAGAGAAGGTTGCTTCTAAGCCATCTTCTAGTTCTACCACCTTACTTGCTTCTAAGGAATTTTTAGAAGAAACTTGGGATTTTGGGGTTATATTGATTCCGGTTGTGCACACGGAAGCTACTAAGGAAAAGGTTGATGTGACTACTCTTTTGGAAGAGTATGCTAATGTCTTTCCCCAAAAGCTTCATCCCGATTTGCCTTCCATGCATGACATCCAACATCGTATTGAGTTGGTACCTGGGTCAGCGCTTTCAAATAAACTGGCTTATTGCATGTCTCCAAAGGAGAAAGAGGATTTGCAACGACAAGTAGATGAGCTTTTAGCTAAAGGGTATATCCGGCCTAGCCTTAGTTCTTGTGGTGTTCTAGCCTTTTTGACACCTAAGAATGATAGATCATGGCGCATGTGTGTCGATAACCGAACAATCAACAAAATTACCATCAAGTATTGCTTTTTAAATTCCAAGATTAGATGATATGTTGGATTGCCTTGCTGAGTCAAAGGTGTACTCTAAGATTGATCTTAGAAGCGGTTATCATCAAATCTGCATTAAGTTGGGTGATGAGTTGAAATGGCTTTCAAAACACCTCATGGCTTATTTGAGTGGCTTGTGATGCCATTTGGGCTTACCAATGCTCCAAGCACTTTTATGAGAGTGATAACACAAATGTTGCAGCCACTTTTGAGTGTTTGTATAGTGGTTTACTTTGATGACATCTTGATCAATAGTCAAAGCTTGGAAGAGCATTTATGCCATCTTCAGCAAGTCTTTGAGCTTTTAAAGCGAGAAAAGTTCTGTGGCAACACTAAGAAGTGTTCATTTTCCATTGATCAAGTCATCTTCTTGAGTTATGTTATGTATTCTCGTGGAGTGCTTATAGACATGGAGAAGGTCAAGGCAATTGTGGATTGGCCTATTCCTTCTAGTATCCAAGAAGTGTAGAGTTTTCATGGGTTGGCTACCTTCTATAAGCGGTTTATCAAGAACCTTAGTAGTCTCGCTGCTCCTTTAACTAATATTCTCAAGCTTAAGACTTTTGAATGAAACAAGGAAGCCACCAATAGCTTCCAACTTTTGAAGAAGGTACTTACCGAAGCTCCAATTTTGGCACTACCAGACTTTGATAAAACCTTTGAATTTGATTATGATGCCTTGGGGTTGGGCATTGGTGGCGTCCTTTGCCAAGAAGGGCGACCAATTGCTTTCTTTAGTGAAAAGTTGAACGGGGCCAAGCTCAAATATTCTACTTATGACTTGGAGTTTTATGCCATTATCCAAGCCATCAAACATTGGAGCTACTACCTTACTTCTAAGGAATTTGTGCTCAACACCGACCATAAGGCCCTCAAGTACATCAATAACCAATCCCATCTCAACAAGTGACATGCCAAATGTGCGGCTTACTTACAACAATTCACATTCTCTTTGCGAGATAAATAGAGGGTCCTTAATAAGGTGGCCGATGGATTAAGTAAGCGGACGACTCTTTGCTTGAAATGAAGAATGAAGTTGTGGGTTTTGAAGAGTTCTGCATATTCTATGCAAGTGATCCTTATTTTTCCAAGATTTTTGATGCTTTGCAAATGGGGGATCGAGCTACTTATCCAAGCTACATGATTAGGGATGGCTTCCTTTTCCATGGCCTTAAGTTGTGTGTGCCTAGTTATTCCTTGAAGACGTATTTGTTGGTTGAGCATCACAAATGGTACGCTTTGGCAAAGACAAGACCCTTGGGTTACTTCAAGATGCTTACTATTGGTCGGGCATGACCAAGGATGTGGACAACCATCTAAAGCGATGTCAAATTTGTTAAAAAAGCAAAGGGACTGCAATTAATGCGGGATTATATATGCCTTTATTGGTGCCAGATGCTCCTTGGCAATGCATTAGTATGGACTTTGTGTTGGGTAGGAGAAGTGATTCTATTATGGTAGTGGTGGACCGTTTCTCTAAGATAGCACATTTCATACCTTACAAGAAGACCATCGATGCTAAAAATATTGCTAACCTCTTCTTCAAAGAAGTCTATAAGTTGCATGGAGTGCCTATCTCTATTGTGTTCGATAGAGAGACTAAGTTCCTTGCTCACTTTTGGCGAACTTTGTGTAAGAAAATTGGCACTGACTTGAACTTTAGCACTACATTTCATCCTCAAACCGATGGCCAAACGAAGGTAGTGAATCAAAGTCTTGGCAACTTGTTGAGGTGTCTTGTGGGAGATCATCCCAAAAGTTGGGATGGTATTATGCCTTTGGCTGAGTTTGCTTACAACTCATTGATCAATTGTACCATAAATACTTCTCCCTTTGAAGTAGTTTATGGAAACCTTCAAGTTTTATGGACTTAGTTCCTTTGCCTATCTCAAGGAAGGGAAATGTTAAAGCAGAGGACATGGCTACATTCATGAAGAATGTTCATGCTCAAGTTCGGGCCCAAATTGAAAAGTCCAATGCTAAATATAAGTCGGCCAATGATGTGCATAAAAGGAAAATGTTGTTTGAAGTGGGGGATCTTGTGTGGGTTGTGTTGAGCAAAGAAAGGCATCTTCATGGTGTTTACACCAAGTTAAGTGATAAGAAGGTAGGTCCTTGTGAAGTGTTGCACAAAAGCCAATGACAATGCTTATCAAGTCAAATTGCCACCTCATATGGGCATCTCTAACCCCTTTAATGCACAACACCTTATGCTTTATTTGCCGGATGATTCTTGTACCAACATCGCTTCTATCATTGTAGATTAGTTCTTCATTGTGGGATTTGATTGTATTGTATTTTTTCATTTCTAGTGCATTAGTTGTGTTTTGTTTGTCTTCACTTGAGGACAAGTTCTTTTCAGTGGGATAATATGATGTATGATATTATGTGCATAGCATGTGATAGTTAGTGGAGGGAAATTATAGCCTATATCTAGAAGAGGCATTACCACTTTGTAGCCAACTTTGAGAAAATGAAAATTGATTGATTGAGATATTTCCCTCTCTAAATTATCTCTCATGTTCTTGATTGGGCTTGTTAGAATAATGTATAGAGAAAAAGAGAGAGAAATATGTATCTTTTATATATATATATATATGATCCAATGTACAATGGCTCCTATATATAGGAGAGAATATAGAAAATAATTATGAAAGTGGCCGAAAGGTACACTAATATAAAGTATAAAACATATAAACTAACAGCCCTCCTCAAACTCAAGAAGGATAAGTACTAACCAATATGAGTTTGGAAAGAGTAACAAAACTTGAAAATAAAATAGGAGACACTGTATGGTCGTGTCAGACCATTGTAGAAGACACTGTATGGTTATGTCGGACCGTTGTAGAAGACACCTTGTGGTCGTGTCGAACCGTTGTAGAAGAAGCCCCTGACTTGAAAAGTAATAAATCAGGGTGATCCATTGGAGAAGACACTGTATGGTTGTATCGAATCGTTGTAGAAGACACCATGTGGTCGTGTCGAACCGTTGTAGAAGGCATTGTATTGTCTTGTTGGACCGTTGAAGAAGACACTATATGTATATATATCTTTCCCGCCTCCCTTGTTTTTGTCTATTTCTTCATTCACCTTTTGCACCAGCCGGCCGACAAATTGCCTCGGCTCCCTTTCCCTCTCTCGTCGAATGCTGGGCCGGACACGCAGCTTTGACTTTTGCATCAGCCGACCAACAAAGCTAGACCCTCTTGGATTTGTAACGATCGCTCTCTCCATCCTTGTCTTATTCTCTTCTGTCTTCTTCTTAATCACTCTCTTCCGACTTTTTTTTAAGCACTGTTTGAGAGAGACAGAACAGAAAGACTAAGTGGATTAAAAAGGTTGCCCAAAACTCAGTCTGCTCTCTACTATTTACTCTGTGACTCCTTTCTTTTTACACCTCTCTCTTCTAACACATGGCCTCGTCTTGTCCCCTCATGCTTTTTCCAGATCTTAATGATCCCATAAGCTCCCCTGGACTGAGTGCCCCTGCTCTTACGCTTCCTAACCTTCCAACGCTGTCAGTCAAGTAAATAATGGCATCTCAATCTAACATTGAAGCTAACCACTACCCGCTAAAGTCCTGTATGGAGACAGTGGCTACGGTCTCCAATTTGTCTCATTGACTGCAGAACAGGACAAGTGAGGCACACCGATTAAATGCCCAACTTTCACTACTCCAACATATGTACAAGGATGCACGAGAGAGATTAGCCCACTGAAGGCGGAAAATAAAGAGTTGAAATGTAAGGCTACCGTCATGTTCCAATTCGGAGTTCCGCCATACTCTGTTGTTGATGACCAGTGGGGAGTCAACTCGCTCGACGGTCTTGTAAGCACTAAGGCAAAGTCTTCAAGGGTCTCCCAAGACGAAAGCAAGAGGAAGAGAGCAACGGGAGAGTCGAGTAAGTGAGGTCGGCGCACGGCCGTCAGAAAGAAAAATCCCTCTTTTTTTTTTTTTTTTGTGTTGTGTTGGTTGTTGTTTTGAATGTTAAACTTGAAAATGGCTGCATTTTAATGAAATCTGAACTAAATATTGAGCCTATCACTGACCAAAACACAAAATACAACTCAGTGAAAGGAAAACAAAGCAAAAACCATCCCAAACGCACCCTTTTATGCTCGAGATTAGAAGACACTGTGTAGTCGTGTCAAACTATTGGAGAAGACTTTGGTGGTGCACCAAGGAGGTGACTTAGCCATGGGGTGGCTTGGGTGGTACGCAAATAGGTTTGACCATTGAAACCTATGTGAGGTTGGAAAAAGAGAGATGTTTTGGTTGTAGCCATGGATGCTCCTCAACATAGATGCAGAGGGTCTGATGAAGTCATCGGGCGATAGTGCTGAGAAAGAGGAGTGAAGGTATATGTAGAAAACTCTAGTTGACAGCAAAGGCAAGGTTGTTGGCCGACTGACCGCTGGTAAGAAAGAAATACAGGCCTAAATTTTATAGTTCTGCTCTGATAGTATGTTAGAATAATGTATAGTGTGAGAGAGAGAGAGAGAGAGAAATATGTTTCTCTTTTATATATCTATGATTCAATGTACAATGGTTCCTATATATAGGAGATATTACAGACAACAATTATAAAAGTAGCCAAAAGTGGTCGAAAGGTACACTAACTTAAAGCATAAAGCATATACACTAACAGGGCTCATCATCAAAGAAGGAATTAAGCAGTTGTGAGTTTTGGGTGTTAAAACAGTAAAAGGATCAAAGAACTCCATCAACAAATTTCAATTACGGTGGTTTTTCGGCGCAAGGAAAATTCGTCAAATAGGACGAAATGGGACACAACCCGAATTCTCAGCAGATATTTTCTATTCCCTTAAAACCCTAAGAAAATTTTCTCTGCAGATATTTTCTCACTCACCAAACAGAGCCAGAGCAAATATTTCCACTCGAACAAGCATTTAATTCCTTGTAAATTCTCAATCTTCATTAACAAGAAGTAATATTTATCAAACTGTTATTTATTGCCCATAAATAGAAATGATGCGGAGTACATTAACTAAAGCTTGGAGGCAAAGCTGAATCAAACATGCAGAGAAATTCGAAAATTGATCAAATAACCACAAATTACGGCAAACCTGTGAAAGCAAATGAACTTAACAATAAACACATGAAAGTAAATAAATAAAAACTAAATTTTGTGTGAGTTTCCACAACCTTGCACTTGCTATCATGGACTCAAAAGTGAACAATAATAACCTAATTGTAAAATATATAATGCGGGTAAATTACTTGAAAACCAAACCTAACCAAACCTTAATCCCATTAAATGGTAGACACAACTGAAATAGTAGTAGTCCGCATAGCATACCAGAAGAACGAGAACGGTAGCATTAGCAATTGGTTTGCAGATTTGACCTCACACAAGCAAATACCCATATCACCACTATGAACTTTTTAATCGGTAAATTTTGAAGCAGATTTGAGAGGGGGGTTGGGGTTTGCTTATTTTTTGAATTTTTTTTTCTTATTTCAAAAAAATTTAGGTTCTGTTTTGTTTAATTTTGAGAATCAATTTTGGATGATAGTTTTTTTAAAAGAGTTTGTAAAATTTGAAAACCTATTTGGTTGTATATTTTGAAAATAATTTTTTATTTGTAATTTTTTTTTATAGTTGAATAGATGGGAATGAGAGAAAAATTGATTGATTGATATTGGATGTTTGGGGACCAATAGGAGGCATATACATTTGTGATTAGTGGAAACTAGTTTCATGTGTTACCCTATTGGTATACAAAAATTTCTCGTAGGATATGAGAGAAGAAGAAAGGAGAAAAAAAAAATTAATTAATTGATGGGTAGAATTTGAAAGAATTAAATAAAGAAAAAAAAATTGAAATCAATTTTTCAAAAATTATAAACCAAACAAGTTTTTTGGACTTTTCATTTCAAAAATTGATTTGAAACCAAACACAACTTTAGGTTTCTAAATTCAGCTCAACAAGACGGATCAGAAAATTATAATTTTTTTAAAAAAATTTCAAAACAAAATCTAGAAAAGACAAAAATAAGCAAAAGTAATTCATTTTTTTGCCTTATTTTGGCTATTTATTATAAAAATATTATATATCTTTTATTTTATAAAATCTTAATATCAGGAATCTTAAAAAAAAGGGAGACTTATTTATAAGTCCTTTTTCAGAACCTTATGCTAGGCTAAGTCCTGTGTAATTTCTTATAAAGTCTCAAGTCTTATTTTCATAAGAATGTATTCAACAAGATCCTAACGTGACATGACACTTACATAAACGTAACGTAACGTGACACCTACATAAACGTAACGTAACGTGACACCTATATATACGTAACGTAACGTGACACCAATATAAACGTAACGCGACACCTACATAAACGTAACGTAACGTAACGTGACACCTATATAAACGTAACGTGACACTTACATAAACGTAACGTAATGTGTCACGTTACGTTTCGCAACTTAATAAATTTTTATTTTTTTAATCCCTTTGCTTTGAAATAGATATATAATCTTAATGTATTTTTATTTTGTATTATTAATTGTAAAATTTAAAAAATTATCAATAATATATGTGAAATCTAAATTAATTAATAAAAATAGAAAGGACAAAAGCACATCGAAAAAACAATACTCGCAAATCACGCTTATCTATGAGTGGACATGGGTGGGTGGTTTGGGGGAGAAAAGTTACTTACTCGTCTTCAAACATGAGACGCACTTCATCAATGTTGATGAATTGCTGGAGCTAAGCCATCATAGCAATAACAAGATGATTTGACATTCTTGTTGAAGAAGACATCTATGGAAGGACAAACTATCCAAAAGTAAGTATTTTCGGTATTCTTTATCATAATCTTGCATTTGCTGATGCAAAAAAAAGTAAATCATAATGTTAAAGAAAATGACATTTGCCTGCTGTTCATGCTGTTTTAATAATTCTATAGGGCAGAGGGGCGAAGAGTTTGTTTAACTCTCTGTGGACTGAAATGTGATTTATGAATAATTATTTTTTTGGTTAATTAATTGTGTTTGAATTCAGTAATTTGGTTGTTTGGCTGTCCCAAAAAAATCCAAAAAATAAATAAAATCAATTTTCTATATAAAAAATTGAATGTTACCATAGATTATATGTGTCACGTTACGTTTATGTAGGTGTCACATTACGTTACGTTTATGTAGATATGTCACGTTACGTTTATATAGGTGTCACGTTACGTTACGTTTATGTAGATATGTCACGTTACGTATAGGTGTTACGTTACGTTTATGTAGGTGTCACATTACGTTACGTTTATATCAATTTCCTATATATGATTTTATTATTATTTATGATATTAACAACTAATATTGAGGGTAAATATGTCAACAAACTTCTCACAGGACTTATGGGAACATAAGTTTTTTAGTAGGATCATTTGTAACATAAGTCTCCCTAATAGAACTTCTAAATAATTTTTCCAAAAAAAAATTCTCCTAAAACAAATTGAAAAGAGAGATGATTTTTTTTTTTTTTTTGGAGGTCTCAAAATTCCCTAACTCGTAACTGGCGGAGCTGGTTGGCCGAAGCTTGAACAAAACGAACGTCACTTGATGTTGGGTAAATTAATCTTATTTAAATTTTACTTTGATTTCTCTTATTTTAAATTAAATAATTTAATTTCTATATTTTAAGTATAATTTTAATTTTTTTTTGTTCAAATTAAATATTAGAATTATTAATTTTTGGACAATTGTTAATTTTTAAAAGTACAAACGTAAAAAAAAGTAAACAAAAATTTGAATAAAAATATTAAATTAAAACTGAATGAATACATGAATTAAATTATTCAAATTAAAATAGAAGATATTAAAATAAAATTTGAATTAAAAGTAGGGGAATTGACTAGTAAATCCCATTTTATCATCTTGTAGATCATGTGATCCTAATTGTTTTCTTTTAAACCGTTTAGTCCTTTGGGTTGTTTGTTTACTATTTTGCCATTAAAGTGTTAATTTTAGTTTGTAGACCCACATATATTTATGAGAAGGGGTGTGTGAGGTTCACGTTCAAAAAAAAGGTAATAGTACTCTTTTTCTGTGACGTGGGTTGTGGCGTGAATTTGACAATTTTTTTGTTTTTTCATGAGACGTGGATTGTGACATGAACACAAGTAATGTGACACAGTTTTTTTTTTTTTTTTTTTTTGTGACGTGAATTGTGATGTGGATTGTGACGTGAATACTAATAATTTGACAAAAAATTTTTTTTTTGTGATGTGGGTCGAACAGAAGTAAGGGTGCCTGTGTTTCACGTTACCGAATAAAACGTACTAATATTAAAAACACGGGATTCTGGTCAAATTAAAACACGGGATTCAACGTTACAGACAACAGCACCTTCGGGGATAGATCTGAAGGGGAGGACATTGCCAACCATGAGATTGGCCTTCTTGCCGAGGGCACAGAGTGAGTGCTTCGATCAAAATTTTTTTTTTTTTTTTTTTTTTTTTCTCTCAGCCTTTGTTCTTCAATCTTACGCTCTCTCTTCCTATATTTTCCCTCACTTTCTCTTCGATTCCACCGAGTAATACAAAGGTAAATAAAATACAGGAAAGGAGAGTAGAAAAGGAGTATTGGGAAAATTTCTCTCTTTTTCTGTTGTCATCGATCGATCAAAACCCTACACTACAATCTCTCTCTCTCTCTCTCTCTCTCTCTCTCTCTCTCTCTAAATTTGTCTAATCTGATGATCTTGATGAATTAAGAGGTTTAGATTTCTTCTATGTATCTGGGAAAGTCGATTTTCTCAAATGAATATAATTTTAGTAGATTTTGAATAATCTATGCTTGGTTGAAAAAATCCCAATTTTCAATAATTTGATTAATATGTTGCTGTCACTAAACTGAATTTGATCCATACCAATTTGATTTCTTTTTCAAATTTGAGGTTTTTAGTACATGCCCTCGGCGGCGATGAATAGCTCCTTCTGGTGCTTGAAACGGAATGGGTGCCGGAAAGTGACGCGTGCAAAGGGGCGCCGCGACCTGGGTCGTGGATGATCTCGGTGATCATGCCCTTCAGGTACCCGTTGCGCTCACCGAAAGTCCAGGCTGCGGAACCTAGCCGGACCCTTGCGGTGGTGGGTGTGGGACTTGAATACCGACCCAGCACCCTTACGCTGAGCTCTGATCACTCGACCCATCTCTCTCTCTCTCTCTCTCTCTCTCTCTCTCTCTCTCTCTCTCTGTGTGCCTGGACTAGGGTTTGGGACGGCAGGAGGATAGAATAGGGAACAAAGCGTTAAGATACCCATTTACAGTGCCTGTGATGTTCTGATTCACATACCAAACATGAATCACGGGACTTCGGCAGAGGATCCTGATTCACATACCAAAACATGAGCAAAACAATCCCACAAAACAAGCGAGGGTAATTTAGGCACGAAACAACCATTATTGTTTGAATCAGGACCTACCGGTAACAAACCACACATAAACGGGACTTCGGAAGCAAACAGTTATTGTATGGGACCAAATGGTTCAAAAGTTCTTATAATGGGACTTAGTGATAAATTTCCCTTAAAAGTATTCGGATGAAATGTGTAATTTAACCTAATGTTTTAAAAACTGGACCGGTGGGCAAATCGAAAAAGGGACTGGGTGAACAGGTCACCAGTTCAACCGTCAGGTCAAAGCGATCGAACCGTGACGTCATAATTAATATTATATAATTAAAAAATATAACTATAAATTATAAATAAATAAAAATATATATAAATACTCAAATAAAAATAAAATTTGTTGCATAGTATTTATTAATAATATTTAATAAAGTCATAATTGATTAAAAAAAAAAAAAGTCACTTGTTTTAAAGAAATTAAATTTTTTAAACATTCCCTCCAAACAAATTGATTGAATACTAGATTTAATTTTGGAGGTAATGAAATATTCAACTCTCTCTCCAATCAATATGTTTTAAATAATTTGATTGAATCTCATATAAAATTTATAGGTTCTCTTTGAAAAATCTTTTCCTATAAATAGGAATAGACTTTTATAATTTTCTCAAACTTTCAATGAGACTCTTCTTTATGAGATGAGACTCTTGAAATAAAAATTTTTAGTTAAAATTTTGAAATATATATATATATATATATAAATATAAGAAAGAAAGAAAGGAAACAATAAATAAAAAATTCAACTAACGCTCAAAACCCGGTCCGGGTCACCGGTTTTGCCAATTCTACTGTAGGGGTCTTCTGATTTTTTATTTTTACATCAGTTTTGCTCCAACTCCGATTTTAAGGGATTGACCGAATCGAAATAAGGCCCGAATCCTGGTCCGACCGGCCGATCTAGTGTCAATTTCAAAACATTGATTTAACTTTTTACTTTCTATTGTAATATTATTGTATGCTACTATGACTGCCTGTAGATCTTATTTGGGGAGGTTTCTTATCCGGCTCTAATGGTGGGTCCTGAGCTCTGGGTTTATCCGTTTAATATATAAAATTTATCGAATATATTATTATTATAAAAGATTATATTGATTAGATATTGATAGTTAGTTGGTTAGATAATATTTGTATCAATAATTTATTTTTAAAATTATACTTAATGTTAACACAAATGTATTTAGTACTACTATACATCTCATCACAATGATTTTTTTTTAGAAATAATATACTCGGCAAGTTTTAACCCCAGTGTGATTGCAGAACAGATAGAAGCCTGTAACATCTTATGGTTCAGTACATCTGTTACACTTAGTTTGATTTGTGTGATTTGGAAAGAAAAAAAAAAAGAAAAAGAAAAAGAAATAGAGAAATAGATTTCAATCATTTGTTTCGATTATCAAATATCAGAGAAATGGAAAAAAAAAAAAAAAAAAAAAAAAAATTGGAGAGAAACACATTTCTCTCACAACTCATATTTTCAATCTCTCAAAAAATAAAAAGAAATAGAGAGAAATGGAATCACTAAATATTAATTTATTATAATACCTAAACTATCTTTTTGGATATAGAACAAAAAAAAAGATTAACATCTATAAAAAAAAAAATTTAATAATATAATATAATATTATATATATTTTTATATAATTTAACCAAATAAGATAGGAGTGAAAATAATATCATGCCATTTATTTTCTCTCTTATCCATAAAAAAAGTTCACAACTTTACATCGACGGCTCGACGAGTGGTGATTAAGAACTCTAATAATAGAGCTCTAATAAGAGCACTAGTGACATGGCAACCTAAAAATAAAAAATAAAAAAACAAAACAAAGGCAAAAACATCAAATCATACAGTGGGGCCCACAGGTTAGAGCTCTTCTAGAGCTCACAATTTAGAGGTCTCAAGCATTTTTCCATAAAAGAAAAAAAAAAATCAAATTTTATAGGTCTTGTCCATAGGTAAGATGTGCCCGAACAGGGAATACTGGCACATGTTAATAAAACAATAAATGATTTTAACTACTCCCACTAGTATGGGAAAATGTTTATCAAATAAAAAATGTCTCACATCTTCTTTTATGTGGACGAAAGTACCCCTATCTTGGGGTACCAAATTGACATAGAATTCTTTAACTAAAGTGCAATGTTAGATGATGATGATAATAATAATAATAATAATAATAATAATAATAATAATAATAATAATAATAATAAAAGATTAAATTTATCACGTAAAAATTAATTTTGTTTAGCTGAATTTTTAAAATTTAGTTGAATAATTATAAATTAATTTCATGGAAATAAATACAAAAAAAAGATGCTTTAAATTTTTTAAAAAAATTATTTATGTATCAAAAAAAGAAGGGGAAATTGTGAGTCAATTGTAAGACAAAAAAAAAAAAATTACAAAGTCATGGAAAATTTTGTAACTTCAATTATTAAAATTTATAAGTTTTACTATTGATTTGAAATTTATTTTGAAAATATCCATTGGAGTGTAATTTCTACAAAAAAAAATAAATAAAATAAAATCATATAAAAATAAGGACACTCGGGTAACAAATCTAATTTTGAAATTTTTGAAAAATAATCCCAAAATCTAATCTTTTGGGGCTATAGGAACAATCACTAATATGCACCTTTTAAAAACTATATATTATATGTATTTTTAATTATGTAATTTTTTAATTATAATTAATTTTATTATTTAATTATGATATTATTTTAATTATACCTTGTGTTTAGTTATAAATTTTTTAAAAATTAGGATTTAAAAATTAAAATTATGATATGGTATAGTGTTTCCAAGAGTTTTTTTTTTAATATTCCAAAAAAAAACTATTTAGAGAATTAATTCACTTTTCAAACTATTCGGAAAATTAACATGCTTTTGAAATTGCATTTTCAAAATGCGATTTTGAAATTAAAATTACATTTTCAACATGTAATTTCATTTCGAAATCACACATGGAAAATGTGATTTTAATTGAAATCGCATGTTGAACATTCAATTTTACCATGTCATCATAAATTGTATTTTCAACTTGCGATTTTAAGATAAAATTATATATTGAAAATGTAATTTCAATTTCAAAATCTCATTTTGAAAATGTCATTTCAAAAAGCAGGTTAATTTTCTAAATAATTTAAAAAGTTTATCAATTTTCTAAATAGTTTTTTTTTTTAAAAATATTTTTAAAAAAACTCCCGTTTCCCAAGTTATTTCCCTATTACGCCGTTCCCAGATTTATATCGGCAGCTCGACTACAATTTTCCCCCTCACTCTCTCTCTCTCTCTCATACGTTTCTAATCTTTTCCATTTCAACCCTAATTTCATGTTCACAAAATTCCCCAAATTTGAAAGCCTAGCCCATATCCTC
The DNA here is from genome assembly GCA_025200525.1 of Camellia lanceoleosa. Classification (NCBI taxonomy): domain Eukaryota; kingdom Viridiplantae; phylum Streptophyta; class Magnoliopsida; order Ericales; family Theaceae; genus Camellia; species Camellia lanceoleosa. Next base: position 53,219,325 of record CM045761.1, on the reverse strand, counting down.
ACTGCACACCGCTGCCATGCTATGCTATGCAATGCCACCAGCTATTACACATATTATAGACCAAGTAAGCATGAATTCCAATTATTTGCTCGACCCTTTTTTATGTGTAACGCATCAATTTTCCTTGTTTATCTCCTTGCTCTTGATTTTTCATTGAGCATTTTCATTTATATAATGCTGATATTGTAATGTTTATATGCCTCTGCTTGTTACTTTGTTTCTTATTTTGTTTTAGATCGCTCATCTATGTCTCTCACTCTCTCTGTTAGTTTCCCTGAGTTGGACATCTAACCAGAAAAACTATTATTCATTTTTTGTTTATTTGAACCAAAATCACAGATCCACATCCTCTCCATTTCATAGATGGAATAGAGATGTAGATGTTTATTTCATGGTAAGTCTCTTGTGAAAGAACTGCATTAACATATCTTTATTTTTTGAAAATTTAAAACAATTAAGTGATATTTCAAAATTCAAATTGGCATCACAATTACAGACTTTGATTTTGGATTTTAATTTGAATGACGTGTTATAGAACCTTATAAATTGAAATAAAGATCTTCATTTCAACCATATATAATAGAGAAGATGTAAATAAATAAACAAATAAACATTATCACTGTTGGGATTGAGGATACCGCCCAATATTTCCAGAGTAAACTTCCATGCACAAACAACCCACCCACACAAAAGAGACAATATTTAATATTGTTCGGCCCAATGCCCACGACCATGGGAGAGTAACCAGATTTCACTATATATGGAAAGAATACAGAAAGATTACAATTGAGGAGGAGGGAACACTCTCAATCTCAACTCAACTCAACTCAACTCCCAGACAGCTTCCCCTCTCACACATAGGGAGCATCCTCTGTCACACCAAGGGCCAATCTTTCTCACTCTCTCATTTTCTCTTCTTTTGTTTCCTCACACTTGGCTACACTAAACTCATCCCATATTTATACAAAAATGGGAGAGCCTAAAGTTAGCACTTGCCTACCGACAAGCCACCAACAAAATTCATGGCAGCCACCTACACATGGTAGCTTGGCTAACTCATGTAGCACAAAATCTCCAGCTGCATTTTGTATCCTCTCTTTTCTTCAATTTGTAGCTTTCTTTGACTTTGTTTCATGGTTTCCATTCACATGGAGCAGAAACCCAACAATCACCTCGTTCTGCTCATGTGGAGTGATGTGTGCACCACTATCTGCTTCTCTCTTGGAGAGAGGGCCTGCTCTATTTCCCACACAACGTGTTACCAAAAACGCTAATATCCTAGCGAATTATGTATTGGTACGCACATTTCGAACATGGTACACTTTTATTCCAAAACAGTAAATTTAGTGATCCAAAGCATTCCCAAAAGTTTTTTCTAATATGTTTCCTTAAATGTTACTTTAGGAAAAAAAATCAAATATAATGAACTAAAATCTAAGATGAGTTAAAGTTTTGACAAGACAAAAGCATTAAAAATGAAAAGAAAAGAAAAAAAACATTTTATTGAATGTCTAATAGTTAAAAGAAAATTATTCTAGAAGTACCTTAAATTCTTAAATGTAACATATACTAGTCTACTCTCATCGTACCACATTTTCAAACATGTGATGCATCACATTCCTGTTCTCATTCCACATTCTAAAACGATCCACATTCTAGGTAACATAGCCCATACATCTCTTCCACGCTTGTCATGGATGTCTTCACTTACCATGCTTGAGCCTGGGTGATCAAAATATCTTGCACGCCTTAACTAGATGCCTTGCACTCTCGAGTGCTCTGTGACATTGCAACTCTTTCTTGAAATGCCACAACCTTCCATGCATCACCTTGCATGGTTTATACTGGAGTAACAGAAAACTCTTCGTTTGCCAGGTTAACTTTCTCAGTTTTCTTTACTCGGAGCTTTTCCTCTGAATTATCAACACTTGTCCTTGCACTTCTAAACAACCTCCAAATGTTTCCACACCCTTATTGTACGTGCCTTTTGCAATCCCCAATCTTCTTGTTTAGTGATACGCGTCACCTACGTATATCTCTCACTTGTACTTCTAGACTGACTGTTGGTAGTAGCTCCACCTATCAAAGCATCTTCTATAAGTCTGTAGAAGTCACCATCCATGCAACATCTTGCATAGTTACTCGCACCCATACTCCTTGAGTGCTCATCGTGGCTCTCTCTCCCTATGAAACACGAACACAGACACGGATACGGGACACGGCAATTTTTAAAAAATGGAGACACGGACACGGACACGGACACGGACACAACAATTTTTTATTTTTTTTATAAATATTTTTATTTTAATATACATTAATTATATTATTTATTTATTTCATTTTTTAAATAATGTGTTTTTGGTAATTTTTTATTTTATTTTATATACATGTATTTTTTTTTATTAATATGTATAAGTAGTATATATTATGTTATATATACTTATAAAATAATATGATTTTATTAATATTATCTTATATATACTTATATATATATATATATTATATATACATAAGAGATAAGATAGAAAGTGCAGGACCCCGGAGAGAGAGAGAGAGAGAGAGAGAGAGAGAGAGGGGGCTTACCTTCGAGGTCATCTGGGGTCTTCAACTGTTCGATCGACTGATGGAGGTCTTCGATCTTCAACTGGATGGAGCTTCGATCTTCGACTGGTGGATCGACTGGATGGAGCTTCGATCGATTGGTTCAAGGAGGTGGTGGATCGACTAGTTTAGGGCAGTGATGATACTCTTCAATCGATTGATTACACTTCAATTCAGCAACACTAATCGACTATATTAGGGCAAGTTGATTTTTATTTTTATTTTTTTACTTTTTAAATATTACACTTTGATCCCAAATAAATATAACAAAATTAAAATTGAGCCCCGCTGTCTCCCTTACAAAAAAAATCATTAAATTAAGGGGACACTCCATTTGGCGTGTCCCGTACATGTCCCCGGTTTGTCCCCGTGTCCCCGGCGTGTCCGCGTGTCGGACACCGCCACGGCACCGATTTTGGAGTATCCATGTTTCATAGATCTCTCCTTTTGCGCTCGAGCTCGCTTCAGAGATCTGAATCTACCCTGTCTCATCAAGAGGTGCCTCTGCTACCACGGGACCAAAACCAACCCAAATATCAAACCATTCAGTCAAAACTGATTGCCTTATGCTGTACAAAACACGAGCACTCTTCCAAAAACACTGTAGATTCCATTGCTTGAGACATATCGAGCCAATGCAAATAAAAAAGTGCAGAACCAATCAAGCTAGCTCTTTCGATTTTCTGCAATCTAAGCACCACCATGGTGCCAAGTTCCGATTTCCAAAGGCGCCAAACAAGTTGTCCTTGACAACTCCAAACAAATCACGGTGAGCAACTTTGCTTGAACCAATGCTAAGGAGAACAATTAAGAAAGGCTTCAAATTCTCTGTCAAAGCAACTTTAAAAATGGTACCAACTTCATCTTCCAGTTCAATCAAACATCGAACATAAAACTGCTCTTTTCAAGCTCAAACCAATCATGAGAGCCAAACAAATTTTGTGAGAACCGAGGCAAGTTCTCAACCAATCAAACACAAATACAAATAGACCGTGGATGCAGACATGCTCTAACCAGTATTGAAGTATCAAAACAAACTTCAAACTATGAACAAAACAAAAACAAGAGCCACAAAATTCTGAAGTGTCGAGCAAACTCGAGATTCCATTTCCAACTGCAATTCCAACCAGCAAACACAAGATGATGCACCATCTTCAAAGCTGCCAAAAATCGCCCAAAGGCACATGCACCATAGGTGCTCAATTCCAATAGTCCCAATTGACTCCACTGAGTCAACAAATGATCTATCACCTTCAAATCCAATGACAGATTGAGGGATGGATCCCGATACAATGAGAAAGCTACGAACAAAGTTCTCAAAGCTTCTCTTCCATGAGATTTAAAATCACCATCTTCATGTTTCTCCTCAATAATCTTCTAATCTTCAACAAATACCAACGATCACGACACTTCCACAGAAGCAAACAAACGGAGTCCGAATCATCACCCAGACTACCAATAGTTGATGACTTCGAATATGGACCAAAATGCAAAAAATGAAAATCCACAAGAGGAAGAAGCAATCAAGTTTCACGAATAGGAGATACCAATGGATCTAATCAAACACGATCATAGATCCCAAATGTGATGGTGAATCTCTACAAACCCCAACTCCAAAGAAGTCACCAACAATTTGTGAAAGACCGCTAAAACAATGCTCCAATAGACATTGTAAAAAAGAATGCCAAAGCTCCACCAAGATCTGAAGTAGATTGCCACAACTTCTCCTTCAAATTGGCAAATGCGGACACCAAGGCTTCACCAAGATTTGAAGTAGATTCCATAAGATCTTTTCTAAATCACCAAACGTGGATCTTCCAAGATCAAACAATATAGATCCATGAAGGATCTCCAACGCCTCTATAGAGGCCAATGCCAATGGAGCACTAACAAATTTGGACTTATCATACATGCCAAATTCGTGTAGCACACTCTGCCAATGCCGATTCTCTTTATCCCCAAAGAGATCTCAATGAACTGTGAAGTTCTACAATTGACCCAAGGTCTCCAAATGAACTGACAAATTCTGCAATTGACTTTGAAAGGTCTTTAAATTGGCTTCAAATGGGTAGACAAAATTTACCATCCACATATCCAATGTCATTGTAATGTTGTGCCACCATTGTAATGTTGTGCCAATGCCTTCGAGCATCTGTAGTGCCACTGCACCTCCTGCTTAGAATGTCTCCAACCACCATACATCATCTTGCATGGCTTGCACCTCTATCACCAAGTACTTGCATCCTCTAATGAGGTGACTGCACCCATACTCCTTGGGTGCTTGTTGTGGCTCCATTTCTTGTTTTCCTAAGAGATCAACACCTTCTATCTGAGGTGACTCCACTACCACGAATCAAATTCAAGACGAAGAAAGAGACACGCCTCTCCCTGGGTGCGCACCATTGCATCTTACCCATCTTGGTTTCTTTGCCTAGAGCTTTCTTCTTTGAACTTCTGACAAGTGGTTGCTACCTACTGGCCAATATCTTGCACACTGCACCTTTATACCAAGGTTGTTAAAATCGGGATCCTAAGTAGGATCGGTGAGAGAGTCTAGTGGATCGGATCGTAGGATCGAATCAAGGATCGTAAGATCCTACTTTCTATTAAAAAAAAGAAGATAAAAATTAAAATTAAAATGATGCATATTAAAAATAAGGTGAAAAATCATAAAATCTACGATCCTACTTGCGATCCTACCTACGATCCCATACGATCCTACACGATCCCATGCGATCCTACACGATCCCACTTGCGATCCTGTTGTAACATCAATCCTACAACGATCTAGATTGTTTTGGCAAAGTAGGATCGTAGGATCCTACGATCCGGATTGCGATTTTAACAACCGTGCTTTATACAACACTCCTGCGTACCTTTGCACTATTGTACATTTGCACCTTGTACAACACATGCATACCCATTTGTGATCTCGTAGCCATATGCTCCTGCACCTTAAATGTGCACTTTTGCAACTGTTGCTCTTCCACGTTCACTTCATGACCTATACTACTCGTCCTTTGTTTGACAGTAGCTCCAATTGCCACAACATTCCCTTAAGCCAGTACTGGTTGCCAATCATCTGTCTCATCGATGAGTGGACTTCTCCTAATTGAAACAGATCTCCAGATTGCTTGGAATCAACAACTAGGAAAGTTCTGAGGAAAGACTGGTGGTGTCACAATTGGTCCCACTTAAAAACCAGTCTCCTAAGACAGTGTTGTAGACACCCCATTTTTGACCGTCCTCAAGACTTGGACGTCACCGTTGGAACACTCGGTGATTATCCATGTTTGTGTTCGTTTGGAGTTCCCGGAGTTCTCGGCTGTGCGAGCCTTGCCTCAGGACCTCCGAACTCGACTGTTTGTGTTTGGTTTTGCACCAAACACTTGTGTTTTGCCTTGGAAGGGCAGGGAATGCTTTGTGAGGCATCCCCCACCACCATTTGGGGCTAGAGGCCACCGGTGGTTGTAGTTGTCCGGCACTATATTGTGCGGATCGGCACTATTTTGTGTCGGTCGGCACTATTTTGGGCGAAATGACCAATTTGCCCGAACCTTTGTGCACTTGCTTTTACGAGATATTTTGAGCGGCTTTTGAGCATTTGCTTCCCCTCCATACGTGTATGGAGGGATGAGGTCTTGTTTGCTTAGCTTGTAAGTTTACAAGTTCTATAAGGAAAGCTCTCCTCTTGACTTAGGGTTAGCATTTTTGAGCATTAGCCATTGTTAGAAATTTGGAGCTCTGGTTTTTAGGGTTAAGTTAGATACATATATCATATCTCTCTTTTTCTCTTAGTACACTAGGTGTTTAGTTCACACTATTGCACTAAAACACCTAGAGTTCCACCTTTCTCTTGGTTCTGAGGTTCCAAAGGTCGGTTCTTGACATTTTTGACTGGTTTGGAGCTCAAGGAAGCAACAACATCAACTCTTGTGAAGATAGACAACAAGGGTGAGAAACTTGCATTTTATTCCCCATTTTTGCACTCCATTTTTACCTAGTTTAAAACAGTTTTTGTGCTTAGTGATTAACACATAAAATCTCTGTTTTTAAGTCCTCTTCATTATTCATTAAGAGTGTTTTGTGGTTTGGGGAGGTTTGACCCCCTTTAGACCTTGAAAAAGGTCACTTTTTGTGCTATTTTGGAGAGATCCGGGACTTGTGTGCTTGGGCCTCTCCACCACTGAAATCTTGAGGGATTTCAGTGGTGGGGATGGTGCCATAAAGTCCTAGAAAGGAGAGGGCCACCCCCTCTCCTTGATGTCCTTGAAAAGGGCAAGTTTTGCCTCTTGAGAGAGCCCCATGCTTGAGTGTGTATTGGGCATGTTTGAGTTGTTTTCCATGCTTATATTACTATGATATAACATGTTTTCAAGTTGGTTTTGGCCTCCTATACATGCTTAGTATAGTTGCCTTGTAATGCCTCTTTTATGCCTTAACATGCCTAGGTTGTGTGCCTTAGTTTCTAGCATGTTTTAAGCTTAGGATTGTGAAGCTTGTAAGCTTATTTTGCCATGATTTAGCTCTGTCCGTAGCTATTTTGGCCAATCTTGGCATGTATTTGGTAGCCTCTTTGTATTTGGCTTGTTGGCCTCAAAAGCACGAATATGTGGTATGCTATTCTAGCTTTATTTTTGATGATTGGAACCATCTTGCATGCCATTTCAGTCCTTCATACATGCTTGTTTGATTGCCTTAGTGGCCTTGTTAATGCTTTAAGAGTATGTCTTGTATGCTCCATGTTTTGGCTTCAATGCATGCCTTTAGTTTAATGACTCTTAGATACCATCTAAGTAGCTCTTTGGCCTTGCTTTAATATGCTAAGAACCTATTTTTGGTTGTTAAGTGCATGCCATATGTGTTTGTGCCAAGTGTGGTTTAATGCCCTATTGACTTGCTTTAAGCCCAGGCCATTTGCATGCTTTGTTTGGAATGCTCTATTGCATGATTTGGCACCATGTTTAACATGAATTTCAGAGCTTTAAATGCATGCTATTAGTCCATGTTTGGCCTCTTTAAGTATGCATGAGAATCGCTTTGGTTCGCCTAAGTCTTGGGCCTTAACATGTGCATGTGTGTGCGTGTGTTTAGTCTCATTTTCTAGGCATTTTGGCCACTGATTTTAGGCCTATAGGAGTCGCCTAATTCATGTCTAAAGCCCATCATTTCATTGTTTTGCATGCTTGCTTGTATGCTTGCATAAATGCCATGCCATTGTTCATTTGGCATGATAGATAGCATGCTTAGGGTTGCATGACATTTGCATGTATGTTAAGCCTCTTGAAGTGAAGTATGATAGAGGTTTGGCACCCTTGTTTGATTGTTTGCATTGCATGCATTTGAAATCAAATTTGCACTCTTGGTTCTTAGGGCCATCATGCATGGAAATGCGCGATTGGTGGTCCGGGAATCGAGGCACATGCCCTCTTGAGTCTATAGCATGATGTGGGAGGTGCATGGTGCATACATGCTTTGATTTGCATTGCCTTGCCTTTGGTTTCCTCTGCTTCTTTGTCGATTCTGGAGTTCTGCGAGGATAAAGGGCGATCGGCACTCTTTAGTCTTGGCCTGCCTCTTAGCGGCCGATAATGAAATTCGAGCGGTGGATTCCTCACTCGGTAGGTGGCCTTGCCTCGGCCGGTGATGCTCCCCGATGCTCTGAGAGGCACTCTGAGTTTGGGAATCTTTGAGAAGGAAGCGAGAGAAGCGAGCACATTGCCTGACAGTCGATTCAGCGAGTCCGGGCACCTGCGGCGATCGACCCTCCTTCCGAGGCATTTATCGCTAAATAGATTAATTAGTTTATTTATTTAATTTAGTTGATTTGTAATATTTAATTAGCTAGAATAGTTAATTATTTATTATTTTGTATATTCTTCGGTCCCTCGGCGAGGCACAATTGTAATAAGTGTGCGTGAGTTTGTGTATGTCTTCCAATCCCCACTTCTTTCTATCCCTTTTATTTACCTGCTTATGGTAGATTAGGGCATACTTATTTTAGCATATCTTATGCAATGCATATGTGCATTCATGCATTTGTTTACATGCACCGGGCTCGGTACATCATACAAACTGCATCGTACTTTCAATTCCAAATTGAATACGTGATAGTTGTCACATCTCATGTGCCATGTTTAGGGTTAGCCGAGCCTGTTTAGATTGCACCCCTGTATGTGATGCATTAGCCATTTAACATGAACTAGGTCATACATGTTTTGCTAACTAGTTTATTATTTTGGCGCAGTCTGATGTAAGTATTTTGCTTTAGCATATCGCAGCGTGTGATTGTCGCCATGACAATAGGATTGCCATGGCTAAGTGCTTATGTGTTATATAAGCTGTTTGAATGCTGTGGGTGAAGGTTGGATTGCACGAGTTGGAACAACTCGTTGAAATCCGTATTTTAGCCTACTTGCGGTAGCAAAATCTAACACGTTTTTGAGGCAAAACGGATATGCAATGTTTATTTCCAAGTTAGGCAATCTAGTCTATACTTTTGTGTTGTCGCATCACATAGTAATTCTAGGCTAATAACCGAATAAGAACATATAAAGTTTTCAAAAGCGGATATCATGGTTAGTAGAGGCGGTCTTGGACCGGGCGAAAGTGCTCATAGTGACCTTCCCGATCGTACCCAAGCTCCCGAGCCAAGACCACTTTGGTGATGGCGGACATGTGGCCTTGACCAGTCGGGGTTTCCTAAATTTCCCAAAAATAAAATATTTAGGTGGCGACTCATGTCAAAGCGATCCATGTTTGGCACTACTTTTCAAAAATCTGTTTTCTCAAAGCGATTTGCGGATTTGGACTCTTTGGTTCAGATTTAGAACCGACACAAAAATCGAGTCGAGCTAGGCGGTCCCCAGGCGTCTCTGATTTCTGGCGACTTCTTTGAGGACTTTAGAGAGCTTGACTCGAACTCGTGATATCCGCTTTGACTACATTTATGTGTTTCTTTGCATTGCATGTGCATTGGTGCGCCTAGGACATCGTGTTGGCCATCTGCTATTCTGGCGGTTTCTTTGGAGGCTTGTCTTGTCAAGGCATGACCATAAGGTGACGGTTCTGAGCTCTGCCATGTAGAACACAAACCCGGTTTCTACCGGCACCCTTTGACCATTCAACCTAGTGCATATTCTAATCCATAGTGACCATTCCAAACTAGGGACAGTTGCTTACGATCTGAGTTGTTTGAAGCATTGCGTGCGTAGTGAAACCCTAGCTCGACAAAATTGGACAGAAACCCCAACATAGGGGTGTATTGGCTCTCATTTACTTGCTATGTGCTTTTAGAGTGTATCTCTGAGGAATGCATATACCAATTTGATGCGGGCATCCGACTGCGCACCGATGTCGATTTTGAGAATCGATTATATCTGCGGGAATCGTTTGATTTGGGGATGGTGACTTGAAACAGTGTTGATAGTGAGTCTGATTGTTTGACTACACCGTGCTTGATCGATTAGAAATTTGAAATCTTGCTTGTTTTCCGTTCGATTCGAGAGATTGAGAGTTGAGTCGAAACGCTAGTGTCTTCTCCTCGGCGAGGACCGAACATGATGCGTAACTCGGAAGAGATTGTGGTCATAATGACGCGCTAAGTCAAGACCCACCCCACAAGATGAGGCTACTGTTGATATGCCACACCCGCCTAGGTCGCCCGCTGCACACCCAATCTGGACCCCTCAATTCTATCAGGCTCGCGAGCCTACTACATTCGAGTTAATGGGGATGATAGGCGAGCTCCAGAGGTCCGTGGCGGATCTCGCTTACGGAATGTCAACCTCGCCACGGTTGCACCGTATCTTTGGAAATTCGAACCCGAGGAGCCCCGTTGGGGCGGATTGTGATCGAGCTCAATCGATGGAGATGACCTCCACCACAACAATGATGTACCAAGTACCAACCCAAACCTCCCACGGTGAGGCGAGAGGCAAAGACGAAGTGAAGGTGGATGCCGATCGTGGAACAAGCTTTGTAGGCGATCCGAGCTTTGAAAGCGGGAATGAGCAAACAACAGTATCGCAATTGTAACCAAAAGCGTGGATGATGTTTTCCCTACTTCGCCTGAGGGCAGTTCCAGTCAATCAGAGAACCGGGATAGGCCCCGTCATGCCAAGAAGGTTCTTCCCACTCCCCGCCTTGCATCCCGAAAGGATCGAAACCAAGGCCGCACCCGACCTGTTAAGCTAGTGCATCTAGCAAGAGTCCTCGATTCAAGTACCGCCGAGGACGCAGGGCCTTCCATCCTCTCCACATGCCTTTGACTAGGGCACTTCTGATTTTGGCCAAAAAGGGGCATCTCACACCACTCGATCCTAGGCCGCTCCCCAAACCCCTTCCGGCAGGCCATGATGGCGCCGATCAAGGCGTACCATCAACGATCAGCCACGCCAGCGATAATTGCTTCGCCTCCGTCATGAGTGCGAGTTTGATTGATAACAAGGTTATTCTCCCACCCACCTCGGCTAAATCTGAGTTCTTGGATTGTGAGGACACGAGATCTGAGGACACCGATCTTCGAGTATGTAATTGAGATTCAAGCACTGCGGGCAATATCGGTACATTTTTGGATCTGGCGTTTGGCGCGCATTTTTGAGCACTGCCGATGCTAGTTTTGTAAAACGACTTGGGTGTCGAGTCATCTTTTGATTTGTCTTGAGTCTGTCTCATTGTTTTGAGTCGATCCTTTTGCTTAAGTGCATCTAATTGTAATGAGTCGGTTCCTCTTTTATAAGAATACTAGGTGACTTGGGGTTGTTGCCTCGAGCACCGCTTTTGTTTTGTAATTACTTCTTTTTGCTTTCTTTTGGGTCTACCTCTGTAGTGGAGCCGTTTACATCTAGGAACCCGAATGAAACAAACTGACTATCGTGATCCGTACTATTTATGTTGGGCTAGTTGTGCGGAGAATTGAATGGGGTGACAAAGGCATTCCACCTGCTCTTTTGTGCCTTAAAAATTATTGTTTTGACCTAGGTTTTTCAAAACCTTCTTTGAACACTGTGGTGATAAAAACAAAGGGGAAGTAATTCCTCGGGTTTTGCAAAATTTTGATCAATCTGAGAGAAAGAGAGGCGTGCTAAGCCCTTAATGAATGAAATCATGCTTGTCGGCGTAGTCTTGAGAAGGACCCTAGCTTTGATCCAGTTGGTCCTACACTGTCTTGGCCAGGCGATTTGTCGCTTTCTTAAAAACTTTCAAAAATGTTTTGCGCGGTCTTGCGAAGACATGTGTGGAATCACTCTTGAGATTGTGCAGCCTAGGATCGCTCTCAGCCTCGAGGCTCGACCCCTCATTTTCAAACCTTGGACCAGTATCCAGAATGTTCAAAAGATAGCTATCAATGCGACGCCTGTGTGGTCCAGTTCAAAGCAGCCCTCGAGCAAGAGGCATCAGAGTCCGATCAGGAAGATCAAAATCCCACCAAGCAAAGCTCGAGAAGTAGCCGTGATGGGCCTTTCTGCAAATCAGCACAATAGCCGTTCTCCCAGATATAGAGAGGCTTCAATCTCAAAACCATTTGGCATGGGCTTGCTACATCTTTACCCTTTGAGAGGCTCGCTGGGTCGAAAACCCGGAAGGGCGACCCAGGCAAAAGTTAGAGCAAAAGAAAGATACAAAAAAAAAAAGAAAAGTGCAAAAGAAGCAAAAAAGGAGATAATACAAAAGAGAAAAGACAATGCAAAAGAAAAGAAAAAGAATGAAAAAAAAAGAAGAGAAAAGAATATAGCTCGCAAGGTCGAAAACCCGCATTGGGCGCCTTGGCAAAAGTAAGAGCCTAAAAATAGCGAAGGTTAAAATACCCGAGAGTACCTTAACCGGAACTACGTAAGGCTTGATTCCCATGTTTGGGATACGTAGGCAACTTCATCTTGAAGTCCAGCCCCCAACGCTTCCATAGCGTCTCAGTCCATGTCATGGTTTTTGATCACTTGTGCCTCCTCCGAATCCAATGTCCCAATTACGGTAACCCGGAGCTGCGTGATTAACTTCCTCTTGAAGTCCAACCACCAACACCTTCCAGGTGACTGTGTCCACATATTGATTCAAACCGTCTTCAACTCCTCCGCATCCGAGGGTCCGATCGTCATCGACAAAGATTGGCTTACAACATGCCGCGGCATCATCCAAACAAGGGGCAACTTTCCGTTGCCCTCCGTTGCCCTCCGTTACCATAAATTGCCCTGAGTTACCGTTCAAACCAGGGGCAACTTTCCGTTGCCTCCCTTCCCCTTTTAAGCCAGGGGCAATTTTCCATTACCTCCGATCCGAGTTTGCATATCTCGAGGGTAAGTTCTACGCTCGTTGGGCATTGATTGTCTACAAAAACGGTTTTTGAAAAGTTTTACTAAGGTTGACTTATTTTCTCGAAAACTGTTTCGCTTTCAAAATAGGACCATGTTTGGATCCAACAAAAGGAGAATTTTCAGTGCTTACAGCCTGACTCGCATAATTTTCAAATCAAAAATTGAATAAGTGCGTTAATCTAACTCTCATTTTGGTCAGAACTGTTTTAGAAAACACAACAAAAATGGTCAAAATGATGAACCAGGGGCACAGTGGAGCCAGGTATCCTGTCTTCCCCCCACCGTCAACACGCATTTGCCGGAAAGACACTCTATTCGCCAGAAAGAATAGCCGCGAGCTAACAGCGTTGGATGTGAATCCGCAACTTCCTATTCATCTGTCATTCACCCTGGGGAGGGACGAAAAATGAGAGATTAAAGAATAGAGAGGAGTAAGTTGAGAGAAAAATGAGAAAAGGGTTTTTGTGAGAAAAACCGAGCCTGAGGGTCGAGTGATGTGAGTATCACAAATCAGAAAGGGTGGGAGGTGCACCCGGAGGAACTGGCTCCTCGAAATTTGAGGTCCACGTCTGTGTGGCGTGTCTTTTGACTTGTCAGTCTTAACGTTGGCTTTGAGTCTCTTCCGAGTGTGTCTCGTTGTGCTAGGTCGTGTGCCTTTTGTTTCTTCGTTTGAGTCTGTCTCGTCGTGTCCTGTGGTAGGCTCGATACCCCGGTTGAAACCCATCCTCTTCAAAAGGCAATTGCTCGTGCTCGAGAATCTTTGTGCCGTTCTCTACATCCGTGCAAAGCAAGAAAAGGAAATGGAAGATTTGAGGCATCCGAGGGCGTTTCAACTGCAACCGTATCAGTTTTGTGATCCGTCTTGTCAGACTGGGTTATTCATTTAAGGTTTGCTGTGGGCAGAATGAATCGAGCGCTGGGTTATGGGTTGTATGCAGATCAATCCCCAGTAGAGCATGGGCTGTCTATTCAGTTTGAGTAGTGGTTTGTATGAGTTGTGTTGCTGCTTAGTTGGTTGGTTATTTGTTTATTACAGTGCAAGTATTCAATTGTCAGATACAAATCAATATCATTTACATTTGAGGTGTAGTATGATGCAATGCGATGCAAAGTATGAAATGTGCAGGTATACGCAGACATACAGATATAACACTCTTTCAGACAAAAAGTTTGTTTTATATATAATCTTTTCCAGTACATAGTTTTGGAAAGCAAAAACCTGCCTGCGGCAGTACACAGTACTCTATCTAAAAGAGAAAAGTACAAGAAAAGAAATAAAGAAAAGAAGCAGCAAAAATCATCATCATCAGCAATAGGCCTCATGCCTAAGGGTCATCGCCTCTTCCCAAGGCACACAAAGCGTCGTCGGGCAACTCCTTTGTCGAGCCCGAGCCCGAGCTATCCCCCTCCTCCGCAAATGACTCGATCCCTCGCCCGACTCCCCATCTCTCGAACTGAGCTCGTGAGTCGCTTCCCACATGACCACGTCCCCTGCAGTACGAGGGAAGATCCCGCCATCCCGGTAGAGACGGAGGCCCACCGAGCAAAGGTCACTCCTTTGGAGGGATCGAAAGGAAGCTGAAAATCAGAGAACAAACACATCGAAAAGCGTGAGCGGTTTATCGGTCTGAATGCGCAGTATGAGTGCAGTGTGTGAATGCCGTGAACACTTTATCAGTACAGAATGCAGTGTATGAGTACAATGTATGAAAGCCGTGAGCAGTTTATCAGATTTTTGTGCAGTGTAGTAGATTGTGCGAAACAGAGTATGATTCGAGACTGTGGTCAGTAAAACATACCGGCAAGCCGTAGGCGGCCAAAGCGTCGAGAGTCCGCTGCAGCATCCCCAGCAGGGAGGCATTCAGCTCCACAGACTGACGGGTATACTCGGAGGAGGTCTGCAAAAGTATTAAATATATCAGTATTCTGTGGGGATATCTGAAGGAACTGAAATGAAAAGACAATGCAAACTGCAGAAATAAAGTAATACATACCGGAGGCAACTCGGGAATGCCGGCCAACTCGTGACCAGCCAGAGGAGGAGCAAAAGGGATCTGGTAGGTCTCCCCGCTCTGCCCCCTATAAGTCAACATAGTAGGTAGAGCGGGCCACCATCCTCGTCCCCTCTGCACTTCTCCGCCATGAGCTCGAGCCCTCTGTGATGGCCCCGCCTCGCCTGTCTCTGCCGGATCGGCCTGGTCTTGAGCCCCGCCAGAGGCCGCATCAAGAAGGTCCGGACGTACTCGAATAGTCGCCTCGCCTCAGAGGCATCCACATCTATGGCCCACCAAGGGTGTAGTCCTCCATCTGCCACGTAAAACCTCTCGGTGTCCCTCATGTGCTCGGAGGCTGGATCGAACTATCTGCTCCCGCAATCCTGTGGTCTGACGCAGAAGCGCTCACCCAAGTACCAGTTCGACAGATGGGCCTCCAGAGAATCCCAGCGCGAGGTCTCGGTGGCGCCGGCATACCTGTCTCGTATCACCGCTGGGAGTGGAGCCCAAGGCTGCCAGACGACCTGAAATGAAATACAGTTGATTATCTACTGATACAGAAATGTACACATGAAAGCGAAGCTTCAAACGGATCAGAAGTAAAACATACCTCAGAGGGGTGATGGTGTCAAGAAACGACGGTAGAAGCTAAAAGTGTCTCGGTCTCGGACACATCGCCCGTCAGAACGGCGAGAGAAGGGACGACCAGAGGGGTCTCCGCCTCCAGATCGCTCCATGGGAAGTAGGCATACACCCACAGCTGCAAAACAGACGTCAGTACGATTATCAGAATAAAGGAGAGTACAGAATAAAGCAGAAATAACAGAGTCGTGTGTTGTGTATTGTGTTGAGCAGGGTGTACAGCAGAATAGCAGGTACAACAAGATAAAGTATATGTGTGTGTGTGTACAATATACTGATAACAACAGGTGCAGGTACAAAGTACAAAGTACAATGTAAATGAAAAGCAGAGAAGAAGACATACCTCCCAAAGCCTGCCAAGAGCCCCCGAGCAATCAGCTACCACGGAGACGGAGCTCATGTAGCCAGTAAGGGTGGCGAGCCGCACCACCCGATCATATCGACAATCCGTCGGACGTCCACCAGTGCGCTGAGGAGGGAGAGAGGCACGGTGTTCGCCCGGTCGGCGAATAGGGTGGTCCCCAGCAGAAACATGAGGAAGCCGCGTGCATATCTCTCAAGACCTCCTCAGGTCATCGGAGCTGGCCCACCAAAGATGGTCCGCGACTTCATCGCACCTCGAACCAGGAATAGCGGACGAATCCTGGACGAACAAGCGGCGGCGCCTCGCCGAGCAAATAAACCTGAGCGGCGATCCACTCGTCCATGTCTGTGTCAAAGGGGATCGGATCACCCCCCACCCCGATGCCAGTGAGCATCGAGAAGTCGTAAGGGGTCATCGTCATGTCCCTGGTCGCCGATAGATGAAAAGAATCGGTGGTATCCCACCACCTCTCTGCCAGGGCGGCAAGAAGAGGTCCGCAAGTGGAGAGTCCGAAAGTCCCTCGCAGAAGGTACCGGCCCGATCCACGATGCGGCTAACGGCATCAGGTAGCTCGGCGTACCAGTCGCGAGCGGTAATGTTCCCATACCCGCGGAGAGTATGGGAGTCCCCCTGTAGTCAAGAAATTGTAAAGCCATATGAAGATATGCAGTTGGTATAAATCTAGTATGCGTGCAGATTATCTTTAAAATTCAAACGAAACCGGTGCCGTGTGCTTATAGTAAACTACAAACCCGTAGAGGCGTCAAGGTGTTTTAGATGCTCCAGGTAAACTTGGTGCATGTGTGCACATTTTTAGATTCAGCGAATATCGGGTTTCGATTATCGCGATGAACTACGGCCTGTGATGTGTCAGTATGTTTGTGAAGGTTAGCATACAGATACGGTGCATGTGTACACATTTTCTAGATTCAAGCAGGTATCGGGTTTGACTTACCAGGTGGGCTACGATGCAGGATGACACGCCGGTTCTATGAGGATCGGTAAACAGCGTGTGCGTGCTTTTCAACGTTCAAATAGAAGCCGTGTCTTGGTATGTTTGATGAACTACAACGTGTGATGTGTCCGCGTGTTGGTGTAGTTTTGTGCAAATCTAGCATGCGTGCGAGTTTTCAGAATCAAATAAGCGCCGGGTGTCGGCGAATTGGTAGTGCAATGTGTGCCGTGTGTTTGGATGATTCAGACTAGTGCAGTGTGTGTGCATGTGCGTCGGTCCTAAACAGATGTCAGTTATGAGTTTGTCTACAATTAACTACAGCATAGTGCATCAGGACTGAACAAGCAATGGGTTCAGTTAGCTACGGCAATTGACAGAAAATCCTACATTGAGGAAAATAAAAGACCAGAATGTTACCTCGGTGGCGCCAGCAGACAAGTGGGAGGCTCGCAGCCAGGCTCTGGGTCCAAAACTCGCCGGCCGCGAAGTGGCGGAGTCCATCGGGTGGTAGCACATGAATGGCCGGGCGATAGGTCGCCGGATCGAATGGGCGCTCGCTCAATGGGAGGAGCTCGACCCCGGGGTCCATCTCATGGTCCGGGAGTCCCGACATGTGGAACATCATCGGCCATGGTAGTGGTAGCGAAAATGACCGAAAATGAAAACCGAATACGAAAAAGTCAACGAGAAGGTCAACCCCGAGAGGGTGGAAATGGCGGAAGGGTCGGAATGTGAAAAGACACAAGAATGAAGAGAAAATCGAGGGAACAAGTCCCAAAAGGCGAAAATAGCGAAAGGAATACCGAAATGGAGAAATGTTCGGTTCAAAGTGTTCAAACGCGAAGATATACGTGAATCGGACGACAAAATGACGTGAAACGCGAAAATCGATGAAAAAGTGAGAAAACACTTTGGAGAGGAGAGCAAACATTTTCGGCGCTTGAAGTGAAGAAAATAGGGTTTGGGAACCCTATTTTATAAAACCCGAGCAAAATGGCAAACCGCCTCGATCAATATTTTTGGCGGTCGGCACTATTTGTGCGGTCGGCACATTTTTGTGCCGATAGATGAGTTCATGCAACGGTGGTAGCCGGTGACCACCCCACCCAAATTGGTGTTCCTAAGGCCCTTTTTAGGCAAATTGAGGAGTTTTGGGTCTTCATAGCTCAAGAAAGTACAAGAAAATGCATCCCCGATGCTCAACCGGCCTCCGTTTTGACTTCGGACCGTCTCTACTGTGCGTGGCACTCAAATTCAAGCAGAGATTGTATCCTTTTGTATCCTTTTGTCATTTACAGAGATTCAAAAGTTGCCCCATGTGCATTGTCTAACGCATCGCGCCATCTTGCACGTCTCTTGTGACTTGCACCATTTTGCATTGTCATGCGGCATGCGTGTCGTACTCCTTCATCTTGCATCTCATTTTGAGTCACGTAAGGTCTACTACCTCACGTACTTTGTTTTGCATTTCATTCTCCATCCCATGAGGTACGCGTGCCTCATGTGCATTTCATTCTGCCCCGGGTCTGGCGAGACCTTAAACACGCATGGTCTGGCGAGACCTTAAACACGCACAGTCTAGGAGACCTTAAATCCTCGGGAGGTGAAAGACCTCCGGTGCGTTAAGGTGCACCTCATTGCATTTGGCATGCATTCCATCGCGCTATTTCCCGCACCTCATCAGTTGCCCCATCCGGGTCTGGCGAGACCTTAAACACGCATGGTCTGGCGAGACCTTAAACACGCACGGTCTAGGAGACCTTAAATCCTCGGGAGGTGCAAGACCTTCGGTGCACTAAAGTTGCCCCTCATTGCATTTGGCATGCATTTCATCGCTACCGTTTACGGCACCCCATTGCACTTCATTTTCCATCCTTTGAGGCACGTGTACCTCATTGCACTCCATTTTCCATCTTTTGGAACACGACGGTCTAGGAGACCTTAAATCCTCGGAGGTGAAAGACCTCCTGCATTAAGGTGTGCACCTCATTGCATTCGGCATGCATTCCATCGCATTGTTTAGCGCACCTCATCGGTTGCCCCCTAGGTCCCAAGACCTTAAACCCGCTCATTTGCATTATCATGCATCTCAAAGCAGCTAATGCCAAGATTCAAAAATGCATGCATTGTCATGCATACATTATACATCCCTCTAGGAGACCTTAAATCCTCCTCTGAAGGTGCAATTCCTTTGGTGTTTGTCGTCGAAACGACTTTCGTGGTCTGGTAAAGCCACCGTCTGCGGCTTATGTGAGTTCCTAGGAGATCAATGGGGACGGTGAAAACTAGAGTTTGAATGGCTTGTGCCTAGAACGCAAAGGTTCGGAATTTCCGAGACTAAAGTCTGGTTTAAATACCGAGGATGTACCGCTTGAAATCTGTATGGAAGCCCCATAGGTTGAGGCGGCGTGTTTACGCCTCAATTCTGGATACTGAACCAACCTAGTATATCACCCCGTTGGTAGAATAGGGAAAACTGCAATCGCAGCCATTGCATCACATTGCATTTATCATGCATTCCATGCATCATAAATAATATTGCATATATCATGCATTTTCAAAAATTCAAAAAAAAACATGCATCCCATGCATCATCAAATTCTATTGCATATGTCATGCATTTTCTGTAAATATCCATTTCCATTGCGTTATAGCTTTCATGCATTTCACTGCATCATCTTCCATCCATGGCTTGCGCCTTTCCTTGTTGAGCTTGGTCTGGTATGTACCTATACTTTTCACGTCGAAGCACAGTTCTGTATGCAGAAGTTCTGTGCTAGACATGGCTTGTACGTGTACATGCCTTTCCTAGGCAAAATACGGTTTGGCCCGCATGCCATATCCATTTGTATCCATTTCCATTACATTGTAGTGTAGTCATTGCGTCCGGCATTAGGATCATTATTCTCACCCCAGCGGGTCGTCACCCCACTTATGTCAATCCAACCAATACTTGTTCTTGTGTCCGTGCGAAGTACTCATAGATCAGACATCGTTCTATGGGAGACGGACTTGTCACCTCCATCGATCTATTTGACATATGTGTGGTTTCGAACCGTTCCGGTTTGAATCACGATTCAATTGCCCTGCACGTAGTTCGCATTAGCTTTAATTGCACTACATTTTCATTTGCATTATTCATACATAGTTTTGTATATATTGCATATCATTCGTCATTCGCATTGCATATGTCATGCATTTTGCTAACAATATTATACCTGTTAAGTTTGCTTTCTTTTCAGGCACGATATTGTATGTACGGTTCATTTACCGCCGGTGCAACCAGGCGAGCCGCACAGGTATTGTATCTCCCGAGTGAGACGTTTTGAGAATTTCATAATTCTCTTACATCCTTTCTACATTGTAGTGTAGACTGTTGCATGTTAGCTTATAACTGTCGCATGTATGCTTCATTACAGCTTTCTTTGCATGATCATAAGTTATGCTCGGCTTCTTGCATTTTCAGTTGCATTTTGCCCCTGCCTACGGGCGCATATCTTATCCTTGGCATGTGTGCCTGTGCCTGAACTACGCTGGTTTGATTCCTAAAGGGATACGTAGGCAGCTTGCGAGTTCAACCATTTGCGCTTTGTATGTTTGTCCAAGTCTACGGCCTTGTCAAAAATGGGTCGATCTCTGGCTTTGACATTCACTCCGTCATTGTTATGACTTTCGAGTTCTCACAAAGAGGGCAACCGAGACACCCCATTTTTGACCGTCCTTAAGACTTGGACGTCACCTCTGGAACACTCGGTGATTATCCATGTTTGTGTTCGTTTGGAGTTCGAGTTCTCATTTGCGAGCCTTGCCTCGGGACCTCCGAACTCGATTGCTTGTGTTTGGTTTTGCACCAAACACTTGTGTTTTGCCTTGGAAGGCGAGGAATGCTTTGTGAGGCATCCCCACACCACCGGCTGGGGCTAGAGGCCACCGGGGTTGTAGTTGTCACCGGCACTATATTGTGCGGTCGGCACTATTTTGTGTCCGGCACTATTTTGGGCGAAATGACCAATTTGCCCGGAAAGACTGCACTTGCTTTCTCGAGATATTTTCGCATGCCTTTTGAGCATTGCTTCCTCCATACACGTGTATGGAGGGATGAGGTCTTGTTTGCTTAGCTTGTAAGTTTACAAGTTCTATAAGAGGAAAGCTCTCCTCTTGACTTAGGGTTAGCATTTTTCGAGCATTAGCCATTGTTAGAGAGCCAAGCTCTGGTTTTAGGGTTAAGTTAGATACATATATCATATCTCTCTTTTTCTCTTAGTACACTAGGTGTTTAGTTCACACTATTGCACTAAAACACCTAGAGTTCCACCTTTCTCTTGGTTCTGAGGTTCCAAAGGTCGGTTCTTGACATTTTTGACTGGTTTGGAGCTCAAGGAAGCAACAACATCAACTCTTGTGAAGATAGACAACAAGGGTGAGAAACTTGCATTTTATTCCCCATTTTTGCACTCCATTTTTACCTAGTTTAAAACAGTTTTTGTGCTTAGTGATTAACACATAAAATCTCTGTTTTTAAGTCCTCTTCATCATTCATTAAGAGTGTTTTGTGGTTTGGGGAGGTTTGACCCCCTTTAGACCTTGAAAAAGTCACTTTTTGTGCTATTTTGGAGAGATCCGGGACTTGTGTGCTTGGGCCTCTCCACCACTGAAATCTTGAGGGATTTCAGTGGTGGAGATGGTGCCATAAAGTCCTAGAAAGGAGAGGGCCACCCCCTCTCTTTGATGTCCTTGAAAAGGGCAAGTTTTGCCTCTTGAGAGAGCCCCATGCTTGAGTGTGTATTGGGCATGTTTGAGTTGTTTTCCATGCTTATATTACTATGATATAACATGTTTTCAAGTTGGTTTTGGCCTCCTATACATGCTTAGTATAGTTGCCTTGTAATGCCTCTTTTATGCCTTAACATGCCTAGGTTGTGTGCCTTAGTTTCTAGCATGTTTTAAGCTTAGGTTTGTGAAGCTTGCAAGCTTATTTTGCCATAATTTAGCTCTGTCCATAGCTATTTTGGCCAATCTTGGCATGTATTTGGTAGCCTCTTTGTATTTGGCTTGTTGGCCTCAAAAGCATGAATATGTGGTATGCTATTCTAGCTTTATTTTTGATGATTGGAACCATCTTGCATGCCATTTCAGTCCTTCATACATGCTTGTTTGATTGCCTTAGTGGCCTTGTTAATGCTTTAAGAGTATGTCTTGTATGCTCCATGTTTTGGCTTCAATGCATGCCTTTAGTTTAATGACTCTTAGATACCATCTAAGTAGCTCTTTGGCCTTGCTTTAATATGCTAAGAACCTATTTTTGGTTGTTAAGTGCATGCCATATGTGTTTGTGCCAAGTGTGGTTTAATGCCCTATTGACTTGCTTTAAGCCCAGGCCATTTGCATGCTTTGTTTGGAATGCTCTATTGCATGATTTGGCACCATGTTTAACATGAATTTCAGAGCTTTAAATGCATGCTATTAGTCCATGTTTGGCCTCTTTAAGTATGCATGAGAATCGCTTTGGTTCGCCTAAGTCTTGGGCCTTAACATGTGCATGTGTGTGCGTGTGTTTAGTCTCATTTTCTAGGCATTTTGGCCACTGATTTTAGGCCCATAGGAGTCGCCTAATTCATGTCTAAAGCCCATCATTTCATTGTTTTGCATGCTTGCTTGTATGCTTGCATAAATGCCATGCCATTGTTCATTTGGCATGATAGATAGCATGCTTAGGGTTGCATGACATTTGCATGTATGTTAAGCCTCTTGAAGTGAAGTATGATAGAGGTTTGGCACCCTTGTTTGATTGTTTGCATTGCATGCATTTGAAATCAAATTTGCACTCTTGGTTCTTAGGGCCATCATGCATGGAAATGCGCGATTGGTCCTGAATCGAGACACATGCCCTCTTGAGTCCATAGCATGATGGGAGGTGCTTGGTGCATACATGCTTTGATTTGCATTGCCTTGCCTTTTGGTTCTTCGTCTGTGGGTGTTCTGCAGGATAAAGGGCCGATCGGCACTCTTTAGTGCATTTGCCTCTTATGTACCGATAATGAAATTCGAGCGGTGGATTCCTCCTCACCGGTGGCTCCTCAGCCGGTGATGCTCCCCTGCTCGAGAGGCACTCCTGAAGTTTTGGGAATCTTCAGAGAAGGAGAGCAGAGGAAACAGAGGCACATTTGCACAAGAAGGCGATTCCGAAGCGAGTCCCTGCACACGCGGCAACACCTCCTTCCGAGGCATTTATCGCTTAAATAGATTAATTAGTTTATTTATTTAATTTAGTTGATTTGTAATATTTAATTAGCTAGAATAGTTAATTATTTATTCGGTTTTGTATATTCTTTCGGTCCCTCCGAGCGAGGGCACAATTGTAATAAGTGTGCGTGAGTGGGTGTATGTCTTCCAATCCCCACTTCTTTCTATCCCTTTTATTTACCTGCTTATGGTAGATTAGGGCATACTTATTTTAGCATATCTTATGCAATGCATATGTGCATTCATGCATTTGTTTACATGCACCGGGCTCGGTACATCATACAAACTGCATCGTACTTTCAATTCCAAATTGAATACGTGATAGTTGTCACATCTCATGTGCCATGTTTAGGGTTAGCCGAGCCTGTTTAGATTGCACCCCTGTATGTGATGCATTAGCCATTTAACATGAACTAGGTCATACATGTTTTGCTAACTAGTTTATTATTTTGGCGCGGAGTACGATGTAAGTATTTTTGCTTTAGCAT
This sequence comes from Camellia lanceoleosa, assembly GCA_025200525.1. Taxonomy (NCBI): domain Eukaryota; kingdom Viridiplantae; phylum Streptophyta; class Magnoliopsida; order Ericales; family Theaceae; genus Camellia; species Camellia lanceoleosa. The sequence goes on along the minus strand of CM045761.1, from coordinate 53,195,725 downwards.
ATCGCACGCGTGTGATTGTCGCCATGACAATAGGATTGCCATGCGGCTAAGTGCTTATGTGTTATATAACTGTTTGAATGCCTGTGGGTGAAGGTTGGATTGCCTGAGTTGAAACAACTCGTTGAAATCCGTATTTTAACCTACTTGCGAGTAGCAAAATCTAACACGTTTTTTGAGGCAAAACAGATATGCAATGTTTATTTCCAAGTTAGGCAATCTAGTCTATACTTTTGTGTTGTGCGCATCACATAGTAATTCTAGGCTAATAACCGGAATAAGAACGCATAAAGTTTTCAAAAACGGATATCATGGTTAGTAGAGGCCGGTCTTCGGACCGGGCGAAAGGGGGTGCTCATAGCTGACCTTCCCCGATCGTACCCAAGCTCCCGAGCCAAGACCACTTTGGTGATAGCCGGACATGTGGCCTTGACCGAGTCGGGGTTTCCTAAATTTCCCAAAATAAAATATTTAGGTGGCGACTCATGTCAGCAAAGATCCATGTTTGGCACTACTTTTCAAAAAATCTGTTTTCTCAAACGATTTACCGGATTTGGACTCTTTGGTTCAGATTTAGAACCGACACAAAAATCGAGTCCGAACTGTAGCCGAGGTCCCCCGCGGACGTGCTACAAGTGTACTGTCGGTTGACAAAACTTTCCTCGACATTGTTGATTTTGAGATAATCACATGCAATCCTATGATCGCCTCTGACCAATCGTGATCTCCCTTGATGTGCCACTTGATCAAGCCTGATCCCTTTTGGTCTTCAATGATTTGCATCTGTTCAATCCGATTAGAATCTTGTCATTCTGATCTATTCAGTGAATTTGCATCTTTTTATACAATCATCCGGTAGCCGCCTTTGATGTAGGGCAAGATTTTAGGAATTTTTATGTTTGGTTTGAGTTTGGGAGATGAGTTTTAGAGATAAAAAGTATGAAAAGTTGTTTGGTTTGGTTTTTTTCAAAAGATGTTTTGAAAAATTATTTTGAGAGAGAGTTTTGGAAAAAGTGATTGATTTGATGTGTATGAGAGAGAGATTTGTTTGGAAAACTTGTAAACCAAACAAGTTTTGGGAAATTTTTTTGGAAAAAATTTGTTTGGTTTGATTACTTTTGAAAACTTATTTGTAGAGAATTTTTCTCAAAAATTTTTGGGAAACACAAACCAAACAAGGCCTATATTTTTAGTTTTAATATTTTTAATATATTATTTGATTAGGATTTTTGTAATTTAATATAAAATATTTTAGAATTATTAGGGTTCTTGATTTGTTTTGATTTTGTTTTCCTAATTTCTTAAGTTTCTTGTTTTCCAAAAATTAGATTAGTTTATTGTTTTTTAATTTTAGATTTCTTGATGACCAAGAATACTTGTGTCTCCAAGATTTAGATTATTATAAATAGGTATGTAAGCCTTATGGCAAGGACAACTTTTATGCAATATAATTTAGTTTCTTCAGCATTTCCATTAAAAGTGAAAATCTCCCAAGAGCTTACATACTTAGGAGATATAGGAGATTTAGGGGTTGGCCACTTCCCGAATTGCTTACATACCTAGGAGAGTAATTCTAAAAATGAGTTATTCGAGGATTATGATGAATATCAGTCGGTAATGCGACAACGAAGATTCAGTGATGTGTTCAATAGGAATAATCGCATCAATCATGACTTTTCAGATTATTAGGTACAACTAGAAATTCCCTATTTTAATGCTTCTTGTCATGCCGAGGATTTTATTTATTAGTTTCACAAAGTTGACAAATTCCTTGAGTGTATGGAAATCTTTGAAGAAAAGCAAGCCAAATATGTTGCACGTAAGTTATAAGTTATAAGGTTATGTTTCTACCTAGGAAGCACAGGTGTGGGTATGGGAATGGGTACGGGTACGTTGATACGGTAAGTTCTAAAAAAAGTAAGGTGCAGGTACAGTTGGGGTACGTCAAAATTATTTTATTTTATTTTATTTTTTTTTTTTTAAATTTATAGCTAAACATCCAACATACAAATGAAAGTTTACTATCATAATTGAAAAGAGAAATTACAAAACCAAAAAACAAATCATTCTTCAACAATTAAAGTATATGATTTTTAAATATTCAAATAACAATTTAAAAACATCAATACTCTATGATGAAAGTAATTATATTTTTTGGTAAACTACTCCCTGAGGTTTGGTCCAATTACATCCTACCCTTGTGGGTAATAGTCTCATTTCACAAACTCCCTTACTTACTAAAATGCAACAAATCTTAGTTGAAAAACAGAGGAGAAAAAAAAACAAAAAAAAAACAAAAAACCCAAAGGAAGTAAAGCAAAGCAAGAAAAGAGAGTGCATGAGTTCAATGTCTTTATTTTGTCTAAATAATTATAATGACAGGAGGGTTAGTGTAATTTCCCAAACGTCAGGAGGTGATATCTATTAAACTCAAACCTCAGGATGTGCAAGTGTAATTTATCCTAATTTTTTTTATCTTTTATTTTATATAATTTTGAATGTCTACTACAAGACTATAACAGTAAGAAAAAAGGATACAACGTGGGTAATTATCTTATTGTTTTTGAAGATGATTAAAAAGGAATAAGGCTATAGCTTGCATCAAATTCCAGCTGCTGTGGGGAAAAAAATGTAAAAAAAAATAGATTAGAAAAAATTTGAAAAAGGAAGAAGAAGAAAGAGGAAGAAGAATCTAAAAAAAATATCTAAAATAAAGAGAAGAATCTGAAAAACTCCTAAAAACTCACCGGAGAACATGAAAAAAAAATCTAAAAGAAAGAGAGAAGAATCGAAGAAAGAGGAAAAAATTTTGAAAGAAACGAAGAAGAGGAAGAATCAAAGAAGGAAGAAGAAGAAGAAGGAGGAAGAAGAAAAGGAACATACCAGAATATCGAGCTTCAGTGTTGTCTTCGATGGAAAGTAGATTCAACAAACTCTGTTCTTTGAATGGAAAGTCGACCAACTTTGGTTCTTTGAATGATTTAGGGTTTCTTCAAAACAATATATATAATCTGCTCTTTATGTTTTTTATTATTACTAAACACTCCATATTTATTTAATTTTTTAAAATGGTCAAACAATAATTGCTCTGGTGTGCCTAAAAAATTCTAAAAATTTGGTTTTGACCCCGCACCCAACCGCGTACCCGTGTAGTAGTACCCATCGCATACGCACAATGTACCAGATATATATAGGTCGTATAAGTTGTACCTGGTACAATTTTGTCGTACCCGGTATACGTGCAGCTGTACTGGTATGAGTACGCATACCCAGTAAGTATCCGGTACTTATACGGCAACATTTTTAGAGTACCCATCCTTCATAGGTTTCTACATGGTGGAAACACTTGTAGTATAATCGAAGGCAACAATACAAACAACCCATTAGGATGTGGCATAAGATGAAGAAGTTGATGAACAAATTATTTGAAGAACATGACTATGGTTCTACCGAGTTTGGGTCAATCAAGTTTTGTAGGGTCAACAAATTTGTCACGTTCAACCACGCATTGAAGGAGAAAGGATTTTGAGTATCTCAATGTTTGAAAGTTTTGAAGACCCAGATAGACATTCAATTGAAGTAGAAAATGAAATGGATTTCAACAACGGTGAGGACATTGAAATTGATGAAGGAGAGGTCACTGAAATTACCCAACATTATTTTTGAAGACCCAAACAGACAGTTTTTTTTGATCAACTGGTTGACAAGATCAATTAGACAAGTATTGAAAATCAAATTAAATTGCTCCACACCAAGAAAATCAACAAAGTATATTATGCTGATGTTGGATACTCTCTAGACTTTGCTCTGTCTTAGATTCTATTGGACATTCAATTATCAACGTTGGAACATCAATTGCATTATCAATCAACTTCTCTGATGCACATGTCAACTTTATTACCTCATCTTTTATTTCTTCTTCTTCATTGAGTTCAACTTGATTTCCTTCTTTTGCGATCTCATAACCATCATAATAATCAAGAGATGATAGTTCCGTCATTAGAAGCTCTTTACTAACTTCAACGCTTTTCTCTTGCTTCATCTCTTCATCATCGTCTTCTTCAAACTTCTTGATCAAACACTCATCTACTTCTTCATCTTATGCCACATCCTAATGGGTTGTTTGTATTGTTGCCTTTGATCATACTGCAATTGTTTCCACCATGTAAAAACATAACCTTATAACTTGCGTTCTACATATTTGGCTTGCTTTTCTTTAGAGATTTCCATATACTCAAGGAATTTGTCAACTTTGCAAAACCAATAAATAAAATCCTTGGCATGACAAGAAGCATTAAAATAGGGAATTTTTTGTTGTACCTGATAATCTAAAAAGTCAAGGTTTATGCGATTATTCCTATTGAACACATCATTGAATCTTTGTTGTCGCCTTACCGACTGATATTCACCATAATCCTTGAATAACCCATCCTCAAATTCGCCCTAACTATCGTATTGATAACAAGAAGATCGTCTCAAGATGTTGTGGTTAATAGGCTGGCCTTAGGCAAATCCCATAGCGCGGTTCCTATTAACGTTGTGACTAACAGGTTGGCCTTGGGCAAGTCCCTTGACTAGAATCCTATTAGATCTTTCTCTACGATCATCGTCAATAGAGCTTGTGCTTCCTCCTTCAATGAATGACATCGAGCCAGGTGAAACCTTTCTTTGATACCACTTGACGTAGTGGAATATACAGGGGACTAGATATCATTCTAATAGACGAAAAGGGCTCTCGAATCCATGAGAAAATAAAACCTCGAATTCACAAGGAAGAGGAAATTTTGAAGAAACTGAATTATATTGTATAAAAGTTGTTTTTTTGCCATAAGGCTTACATAGCTATTTATAATAAACTAAGCCTTGGAAACCAAGTAAACTTGGATACCAAGATATCTAAAATTAGGAAATAATAAACTAGTCTTATTCTTGGAATACAAGAAACCTAAGAAATTAGGAAAACGAAATCAAAATAAATTAAGAAATCTAATAATTCCAAAATATTTATACTAAATTACAATATTTTAAATAAAATATTAATACAAAAAATAAAAAAAATTCTAAAATCTTGTCCTACATTCTGACCCTGCGGTTGAATATCAGTCAAATATTGAAGATGTCAAACTCTCACTTTTGGCTATGTTCAAAAACCGTTTAGAATATCACCATTCTAACCCTGCGATTGCGTCTAGAACAGTCTATTTATCTAGTACCAACCTTCGCTGCTCATTTGGGGGCCTCGCTGGAAAAACTCCCCAAAGATTATAGTGCAATTTCTAGAAAAGTCTGTGCCCTCCTATAATTTCCAAAACTCCAAGGAATATTTTGTTTCTCCAAGAATATTGCATCCGTTGGCATCATCACCGACTGGGCTATAGTGCAATTTCTGGAAAAGTCTAAGCCCTCTTATAATTTCCAAAACTCCAAGGAATATTCTGTTTCTCCAAGAATATTCCATTTGCTGACATCATCACCGCGTCAGCACTAATGTCATTGCCCACATACACCTATGTCAAATCCGCTTCCCAAAAAATTAATCTCTGAGACATCACCTGGGGCGGTTTGAACTCCTGACCAAGCACCCACCACATTGCCTTAACCACTACGCCATTCTCACTCTTGTGAGTAATTCTTTTCTACTATATATTTAATACATTCTTTGGCGAACTGTCTTCAATCTCCAAATGCCCGTGTGGTGTGTGAGTAGGCCTCACTCGCCATCTTCAGGTGGCGTGTGAGGGCCACTCTGGTCTTTTCTTGTGCTGATCTTTCTAGGTTTGGACTTCTCTTGTTGAGACAAAGCTTCTGGTGTGCTTAGAAGTCGATTTCGACAAACTTGAAAATTTTAGTTTTAGGAAAAACTTTTTTCTCAAACTGGCTCCCTTAAGCTCTGATACCACTTGTTGGGATTGAGGATCTTGCCCAGGATGTCTAGAGCTTAGTTGCATGAAGTGAGAGCGGGGGCGGGAGCGAGGAAGCGTGAGCCGATAGAAGTTTCTTAGGTTGGGAGCGCCTCGGGAAGCGGTAATATATATATATATTTTTTTTTTTAATACACATTAGAAGTTTTTTTATAAATACTTTTATTTTAAAACACATTAATTATTTTATTTATTTATTATATTTTTTAAATAATGTGTTATTGTTAATTTATTTTTATTTTATTTTACATAAATGTGTGTGTGTTTTTTTTATTAATATGTATAATATATACTCATATATATATATATATATATTATATTTGTATGTGTTAATGTTTTTTTATGTAAATATATTATAAAGATTATATATATTAATATTTTTATTTTTTTATTATATATTTATATGTATATATATGATATATATTAAATAATAATGTGTTAATGTTTTTTATTTTTTTATTTTTTAAAAATATATATATTTATTTAAAGATTTTATATTTTTTATATATATATTTTATATTTAGTTAAAGATTTTATATGTTTTATTATCTTATATATATATATATATATATTTCACTTATATATTAGGTATACATCATGAAGGCTAGAGAAAAGCAAAGGAGACGAAGACAAAGACAAAGATGAAGGTAGAGGAGACGATCTGCGAGAGAGAGAGAGAGAGAGAGAGAGAGAGAGAGAGAGAGAGAGAGAGGAGACAATCTGCGAGAGAGAGAGAGAGAGAGAAAGACGATCTGCCAGAGAGAGAGGGAAAGATGATCTGCGACGGAGACAAAAAACACAAAGAGAGAGAGACGAACTACGATAGAGACGAAAAATAGAGAGAGAGAGAGAGACGACCTTCGAAGTGATGAAAGAAGAAGAAAAACGAAGCAAAAGACATACCAGACACAGCCTTCAGGTTCTTCACTTTCCTTCTCCTCTCTCTCTTTGTTGACCAACAAGTTAGGGTTTTTGTTCTTCTTCACCAACGATCCCATCTTGGCTAGGATCGCGTTTCTCTCTTTACGGAAACGCGATTCCTACACGTTTCTTTCTAAGAAACGCGGAATCGCGTTTCTTACGAAGATTTGTCACCTGTTAGGACGATTCCTGCAACTAAGGTCTAGAATAAACTTCCATGCACAACCTACACACACAAAAGAGACAATATTTAACGTGGTTCGGCCCAATGCCTACGTCCATAGAAGAGTAATTGAATTTCACTGAGCATGGAGAGAACAAGGAAAAATTACAATGAAGAGGAGGAACATTCTCAACCTCAACTCCACTCCCACCAGTGCCCTCTCACACAGAGGGCCAATCTCTCTTACTCTCCCATTTTCTCTTCTTTGGTTTCCTCACACTTTGCTACACTAAACTCATCCCATATTTATACACAAATGGGGGAGCCCAAAGTCAGCACTTGCCTACCAACAAGCCACCAACAAGGCCACCTACAGAATTCATGGCAGCCATCTACACAGTCACTCTACACATAGTAGCTTGGCTAACTCATGTAGCACAAAATCTCCAGCTACATTTCGTATCCTCTTTTCTTCAATATGCAGCTTTCTTTGAATTATTTCATGTCTTCCATTCACATGGAACAGAACCCAACAATCACTACTTCACACTTGAACTTCCAAATCACACTTATAATATGTTAAACCACACTATGAATACTTTAAGATTCTTATACACACAATAAGCATTCAACTTAAGACACTACGACAGAACACAGGACCTATAAAGATGCATCGTTCTTTCTTGATTCACCATGAAAAAAAACCATCTATTTACCAGAATATTGGGACACTGAAACTTTATGTCTTGACAGTATAATACATTGTTGTGATCTATAAATATGCAAGCATGAATAAATCTCTCAAGCTCCTGTTGTGAACAAATATGTAAATTCTTTATGAATAAATGTTGTGAGGTTGCACAAGGAATCGAAGTTTGTCTTGGATATGATTTGGGAACTAAGAATATAAATCATGTGAACTGAATGTATTTGGCCATGGCTGTCAAGCTTTGGGCTGTCTGAAAATTCATGCACCTCACAAAATTGTTTGTTATTCTTTTGTATATACATATTTACATATGTTAGATTCACACTTTGAATTTTTTTTGCAACTTATGAGGTTACTTTACAAAAACATATAAAACAACTAAGCATTAAGAGAGGTTTCATTCTCAAAGCACCTACTGGCATGCTACGTCAATACCCAGTGGTAGGGTTGTACATGGGTCGGATCGGATCGGATCGGTTTTGACAATCACCGACATTCGAACCAACACCTTAGGTTTTGCAAACTTTTCATCTGATGCCAGCTGAAAATTGCTTCAAAACCGTGCGTTTCAGGTGGTAGAAACTTCGGTCGGTGCTGTAATGAAGTCCCATTATCTCAAAATAAAGGGAGTGAGGAAGAAGAAAGGGTTTCTAGGCAAGGGAGGGAGGAGGATGAGGGTTTCTAGGGAAGGAGACCTGAGGGTTTCAAGAGATAAGGAAGAAACAAAATAGATCTCAACAACACCACCATCACAATCACCATTATCAGCACTGCAATCTTAGCGTAGTCAATCTCAAGCCATCACCTCTTCCATGATCACACGTCGTCGCCACGGTCGCAAAGAGAGGAGAGGTGCAAATAGTGAGGGAGAGAGGTAGGCAAGGGAGCTGATGTGTGTGTGTGAGGGGGAGAGAGAGAGGGAGAGAGAGAGAGAGAGTGAGTGAGTGCGGAATATAGAGAAGAAGGTGGAAGGGTAGGGTCAGATATTTGTTTGTGTTGGGAAACGAAAATTTAGCGAGAGACAAAAGGTAAGAGAGGTTTGAGAGAGAGAGATGAGAAAGTGGGATGAAAGAGAAGAAGACAGAAGATGGAAAGGTTACATATCTGTTTGTCTTGGGAAGGGAAAATTTAAAGAGTAAGAAAGAGAGAGATAGACACGAAAGGTATCAAATTATTGGAAAGGAGAAGTCTTTGTTTGGGAAGATATGTCTTGAGAAGTGAAGAGTCAATTGATCTGATGACAATTAAAGGTGTATGTACATAAAAAGAGTCAAATATGTCTTGGAAAAGATGAATTAATTTTACCAAGGAAAAATAACGGACTATATATATAATTAAGTTCGCTGGCTCGGGTTATACAAATCTGTTTTATTTAACCCAATGTCCGATCGAAAAACCGAAGAAATTTCAGAAAAAAGAATCGCAGCTGACCGAATAAATGGTCGAAACCGCCTGCACTATAGTCAGGTGGGGCATTTTATTCAAAGTTTTTAGTGTAAATAAGGTTGGTGAACACCCTACACGATGGGAATAGGTGGTGAGAAAAGCCGTGTTATGTACCATGATTCGCATTTTGTAAAAATTATAGAGACACTGCAGGAAATTTACCCTTTAGTGGCGTTCAAAACACGCCGCTAAAAGTGACAAAGACGCCGCCAATTGTTTTTGCGACGCTTAGCACCAAACGTCGAGGACACGGCCGCTATAGCTTTATGGCGTTTTAAAACGTCTTGATATTAGTATAGGCGGCGTTTTAAAAACGCCCATATGTCCTGCTAAACACACTACGACGATATTGAGCGACGTTTTGGAAAAACGCCGTCATATCTTTTACAAAAATTTGACCGTTTGAAGAAGGGTTTAAGAGGCGTTGTAGAAACGCCGCCATATCTTTTTTTTTATTTAAATTGTGCTAATTTTATTTGATTGAACTAAAAAAATACCAATAATAACACATATATAAAATTATAACTCTCATTCAAATAGCTGTAATGAAGCATTAATTCACTTTCTTATTCAATTAATATCCAATCACCATTACCCACAAAATTAACATATCCAAAAATCATATTTTAACATTAACCACAAACTAACATATATCAAAAAATCATGTCTTGACATTAATCACACACTAACAAATATCTAAAAATCATGTTTTAACATTAACCACACACGAACATTCTTCTCATCTTCATCAAACCATTTTGAAGTGATAGTAGACATAGACACGTTAATGAAACTTGCTCCAGCCTCGTTGGCAATGGCCTTTGCCAACATTGTCTTCCCAGTGCCAGGAGGCCCAAATAGCAATATTCCTCTGCATGGCTTTAAAAGGCCTCCCTTGAATAGGTCTGGTCTTCAAAGAGGTAGCATCACTAGTTCTTGGAGAGATTCCTTAATATCATCCAAAGCACCAATATCTTTGAATGTCACACCGATCTCACTAGCTGGTATGACTTCTGGCCTTGTTAAAGGGTTCATTAAGTTTTTGTTAGGAGTCCAAATGGCTCTCCAGTAAGAGTTCATTCCTAATTTGTTGGACATAAAAAATAAAAATAAAAAACTAGCAGCTTTCTTACAGATAAAAGACAATTTTTGAGTATTTCTATTTGGGTCAATTTGGAGACAAAGATGTATAGATCAATGTGGGCATGACTGACTTTTTAGGTGAACCTAAAAATAATCGTAGAAGGGCGAATAAGAATAATGCTACTTTCCTCCTCCACCCATGTGAATTATGTGGGTAATCGCAATTACAACATATTTAAAAAATATTCAATTAGATCTATACACCATTAAGTAGCTAAAATGTTTTATTCATGCATAACAGAAATAGGACTACTATAAATCATATACTCTTTGAAAATAAAATACTCCAAAAGAACACGGATTTGCGGAAGAGGATTGTGAAGCAAGGTTATTCATATTAGGCTGTGGCGAAGCGTTCGATGAAGCTTTGAAGGATTGGAAGAACATTCTTCCTCGCAAATGAAAGCGAAGACAAAATATAAGGAATATTAAACAACCAAACAGTAATGACCACATTTGCATCTTTTTCTACATACACGCCATACCTAGATCCAACTTCTTCCCCCTGGTTTGCCTACTTAATGTGCCTCAGAATTCAAAGAAGAGCCCACTTTAATGATGTCAACAATGCATTATATGAAACCATCGACACAATAAACAAGAAAAACAATTTTCCTTAAAAATACATTGCGCTTTTGGGTAGAACTAGACTTCTCCCTCCTAGAATCTAAAGTCACGAACATATCCCGTAAAGGCGAAGAAAGCACAAATAACTTTTAAAAAACTACTAAATTTATGTCAAATGGTTTGCTAACAGACATACAAACAACTCTGAATAAAGTCATAGATTCGGAATATCAATTACTTTAAAATACAAGAAAACATTACAGCATCTCTAATATCTTAATTTAATAACATATTTAAAAACAATTCTAAGTAGTATCGAAGCATACCACGTACCAAGAATAAATCTAATGAGCTTATAGTGTTATTCAATTGCGACAAATGCCGATCATTTTTTGCTAAATGGCATAGAAAGAACATGAATACTACATGCTCACATCCTTGTCATGTATAAAGTGGTCATTAGAATGTGGGACGCATGCTACAAAATGCTCATCATCACCAAAAATAAGGGCAAGTATTATTCTATTATTCTAATGCCATCTCTGAAATGGATCTTTTGAACATCTATAAAGCAAGATGGGAAGTTAGCAAAGGAAACAAACTCACTCTCCAGTAGATCTTTTGAACATCTTCTGTGTGTCTCACTTGGTGGTTGTGGGTGGGATTTTCAGTGGAGAAGACACCAATGGATCTAAATCTGCAAACTTCGGCAAATTTGGAGACAATGTCTGATATGTTTGAAGGTGGTTTTGTTGCACATTCCATTTCTTGACTCTCTGATGAAAAAAGGAAAACAAAAACCCCACAAAAACAAACTGATATGGGAATGAATAAATAAAGGAACAGAGTTGATTTTTCTTCTTATAGAATAAAGTAGGAAAATCTTAGAAAAGTGATCTGAGTACAATAATATAGCATAGAGGAAACAAAAGCAGGGGGACAGAGAGGAGAAACACTACGATTCCCGCAGAAATGCCAGTGAGATAATGAACAAGGGTTTTAAAGAAAGAAAGACACTAGCTAGTTTGAGAACATCAAATTGTTTAGTACATAAACTATGAAATCCCTAAAAATAACAACTATACAATAAATGAAAAAATAATTTACCTGCAGAATGGTCTTTGCTGTCCATCTATTGTTGATCAGAATTGATAGGTATAATTCTTTGTATTTCATCTATCGCATGGAGAAAAGAGTAGAAATGAAGGAGAAGAGTAATGGGGAAGAATAAGTAGAAAAGGCTATAAGAGAATAAAACACATAATCTGATTGCTCCATGCAATATATATGTATATTTGATTCAAAACTGTGGGCCTTTCATTTGGGATTCAAATTCCCAATAAATAACCCACATACTTTGCATTCTTTCCCATAACAAAATCAACTATAAAGTAGGTAAGATTCAAATTTTGTTGCAGCCACGATACTTGTACTTGTTTGAGCATTAGTTTGACCAGTTTCAGTAGCCATAAATTCTAAATTATAAAACAAAATTAGAATTAGAATTTTATACTACACAGAAAATTTAAACCAAAACCACAGAATTAAATTTTGTAAAAATAAAAGAAACAAGAATTGTAACTTTTATTTTCAATTAATTTGAAAATAAAATAAAATTTTATTTAACCAAATTAATTCCACACAGAAAATTAAATTTCTGTAACACTTCAATAATTAAAATACTGAAACAAAATTTTAATTAATGAACACTCAGAAATTAATTTTAATTTCTAAAATTCAAAAATAATTTCTGACAAAATTCCACAAATAAATATTCTGAATTGTTAATGACACCAATATATTACTACTAGTTATCAACGAAAATAGACAGTATATTACTACTATCTGTCAAACAGTATATTACTACTATTTATTTTTCCAACCAGAATATTATTTTGTAAAACCACATAAAATAATTTTTGTAAGAAGGAAAAGGAAATGAAACAAACGAAAAATTCTGTAAATAGAATAATTCGAATTTGTCTTGAGATTGTTAGAACAATCTTCTATGTACAATAAATAAATTAAAATAAATCAAACAAATAAAATAAATTACGTACCGAATTTATTTTACTGAACCAAATGAATAATAAAAAGATCAAGTCGAGTGTGTGACACTCTGTCTTTAAGACAGATTTGCCCCGCTACGGTGCTTACGAAAAAAATGACGTCTATCTCCCAAGATACAATGATCTTCACAAGTTATAGTAGCACTCCAAACAATTTGTACGGTGAGTAAAACATTGTGTTCTATACTCTTTAATTTTCCTAAAAACTAATATGAAGAGAATTTATGCAAATGAGCAAAATGGATCAAGAAGCAAAGGAGACAGTATATTAAAATAGACAGTATAGACATTACAAAAATTATAATATATACCTAATATATATATATATATCAAATTTTAATTCAGAATATTATATATATACCTAATATATATATATTTCACTTAATATATATTTCACTTAATAGACATTACAAAAATTATATATATACCTAATATATATATATATTTCACTTATATATTAGGTATACATCATGAAGGCTAGAGAAAAGCAAAGGAGACGAAGACAAAGACAAAGATGAAGGTAGAGGAGACGATCTGCGAGAGAGAGAGAGAGAGAGAGAGAGGAGACAATCTGCGAGAGAGAGAGAGAGAGAAAGACGATCTGCCAGAGAGAGAGGGAAAGATGATCTGCGACGGAGACAAAAAACACAAAGAGAGAGAGACGAACTACGATAGAGACGAAAAATAGAGAGAGAGAGAGAGACGACCTTCGAAGTGATGAAAGAAGAAGAAAAACGAAGCAAAAGACATACCAGACACAGCCTTCAGGTTCTTCACTTTCCTTCTCCTCTCTCTCTTTGTTGACCAACAAGTTAGGGTTTTTGTTCTTCTTCACCAACGATCCCATCTTGGCTAGGATCGCGTTTCTCTCTCTACGGAAACGCGATTCCTACACGTTTCTTTCTAAGAAACGCGGAATCGCGTTTCTTACGAAGATTTGTCACCTGTTAGGACGATTCCTGCAACTAAGGTCTAGAATAAACTTCCATGCACAACCTACACACACAAAAGAGACAATATTTAACGTGGTTCGCCCAATGCCTACGCCCATAGAAGAGTAATTGAATTTCACCGAGCATGGAGAGAACAAGGAAAAATTACAGAAGAGGAGGGAACATTCTCAACCTCAACTCCCACACAAATGCCCTCTCACACAGAGGGCCAATCTCTCTTACTCTCCCATTTTCTCTTCTTTGGTTTCTCACACTTTGCTACACTAAACTCATCCCATATTTATACACAAATGGGGAGCCCAAAGTCAAGACTTGCCTACCAACAAGCCACCAACAAGGCCACCTCTAATTCATGGCAGCCATCTACACAGTCACTCTACACATAGTAGCTTGGCTAACTCATGTAGCACAAAATCTCCAGCTACATTTCGTATCCTCTTTTCTTCAATATGCAGCTTTCTTTGAATTATTTCATGTCTTCCATTCACATGGAACAGAACCCAACAATCACTACTTCACACTTGAACTTCCAAATCACACTTATAATATGTTAAACCACACTATGAATACTTTAAGATTCTTATACACACAATAAGCATTCAACTTAAGACACTACGACAGAACACAGGACCTATAAAGATCTGTACTGTTCTTTCTTGATTCACCATGAAAAAAAACCATCTATTTACCAGAATATTGGGACACTGAAACTTTATGTCTTGACAGTATAATACATTGTTGTGATCTATAAATATGCAAGCATGAATAAATCTCTCAAGCTCCTGTTGTGAACAAATATGTAAATTCTTTATGAATAAATGTTGTGAGGTTGCACAAGGAATCGAAGTTTGTCTTGGATATGATTTGGGAACTAAGAATATAAATCATGTGAACTGAATGTATTTGGCCATGGCTGTCAAGCTTTGGGCTGTCTGAAAATTCATGCACCTCACAAAATTGTTTGTTATTCTTTTGTATATACATATTTACATATGTTAGATTCACACTTTGAATTTTTTTTGCAACTTATGAGGTTACTTTACAAAAACATATAAAACAACTAAGCATTAAGAGAGGTTTCATTCTCAAAGCACCTACTGGCATGCTACGTCAATACCCAGTGGTAGGGTTGTACATGGGTCGGATCGGATCGGATCGGTTTTGACAATCACCGACATTCGAACCAACACCTTAGGTTTTGCAAACTTTTCATCTGATGCCAGCTGAAAATTGCTTCAAAACCGTGCGTTTCAGGTGGTAGAAACTTCGGTCGGTGCTGTAATGAAGTCCCATTATCTCAAAATAAAGGGAGTGAGGAAGAAGAAAGGGTTTCTAGGCAAGGGAGGGAGGAGGATGAGGGTTTCTAGGGAAGGAGACCTGAGGGTTTCAAGAGATAAGGAAGAAACAAAATAGATCTCAACAACACCACCATCACAATCACCATTATCAGCACTGCAATCTTAGCGTAGTCAATCTCAAGCCATCACCTCTTCCATGATCACACGCCGCCACTTGCCGCAAAGAGAGGAGAGGTGCAAATAGTGAGGAGAGAGGTAGGCAAGGGAGCGATGTGTGTGTGTGTGTGAGAGAGAGAGAGAGAGAGAGAGAGAGAGAGAGTGAGTGAGTGCGGAATATAGAGAAGAAGGTGGAAGGGTAGGGTCAGATATTTGTTTGTGTTGGGAAACGAAAATTTAGCGAGAGACAAAAGGTAAGAGAGGTTTGAGAGAGAGAGATGAGAAAGTGGGATGAAAGAGAAGAAGACAGAAGATGGAAAGGTTACATATCTGTTTGTCTTGGGAAGGGAAAATTTAAAGAGTAAGAAAGAGAGAGATAGACACGAAAGGTATCAAATTATTGGAAAGGAGAAGTCTTTGTTTGGGAAGATATGTCTTGAGAAGTGAAGAGTCAATTGATCTGATGACAATTAAAGGTGTATGTACATAAAAAGAGTCAAATATGTCTTGGAAAAGATGAATTAATTTTACCAAGGAAAAATAACGGACTATATATATAATTAAGTTCGCTGGCTCGGGTTATACAAATCTGTTTTATTTAACCCAATGTCCGATCGAAAAACCGAAGAAATTTCAGAAAAAAGAATCGCAGCTGACCGAATAAATGGTCGAAACCGCCTGCACTATAGTCAGGTGGGGCATTTCGATTCAGGTTTTTAGTGTAAATAAGGTTGGTGAACACCCCTACACAGTGGGAATAGGTGGTGAGAAAAGTCGTGTTATGTAGCATGATTCGCATTTTGTTAAAATTATAGAGACACTGCAGGAAATTTAACCTTTAGTGGCGTTCAAAAAACGCCGCTAAAAGTGACAAAAACGCCGCCAATTGTTTTTGCGACGCTTAGCACCAAACGTCGAGGACACGGCCGTCGCTATAGCTTTATGGCGTTTTAAAAACGTCTTGATATTAGTATAGGCGGCGTTTTAAAAACGCCTCCATATGTCCTGCTAAACACACTACGACGATATTTAGCGACGTTTTGGAAACGCCGTCATATCTTTTACAAAATTTTGACCGTTTGAAGAAGGGTTTAAGAGGCGTTTGTAGAAACGCCGCCATATCTTTTTTTTTATTTAAATTGTGCTAATTTTATTTGATTGAACTAAAAAAATACCAATAATAACACATATATAAAATTATAACTCTCATTCAAATAGCTGTAATGAAGCATTAATTCACTTTCTTATTCAATTAATATCCAATCACCATTACCCACAAAATTAACATATCCAAAAATCATATTTTAACATTAACCACAAACTAACATATATCAAAAAATCATGTCTTGACATTAATCACACACTAACAAATATCTAAAAATCATGTTTTAACATTAACCACACACGAACATTCTTCTCATCTTCATCAAACCATTTTGAAGTGATAGTAGACATAGACACGTTAATGAAACTTGCTCCAGCCTCGTTGGCAATGGCCTTTGCCAACATTGTCTTCCCAGTGCCAGGAGGCCCAAATAGCAATATTCCTCTGCATGGCTTTAAAAGGCCTCCCTTGAATAGGTCTGGTCTTCAAAGAGGTAGCATCACTAGTTCTTGGAGAGATTCCTTAATATCATCCAAAGCACCAATATCTTTGAATGTCACACCGATCTCACTAGCTGGTATGACTTCTGGCCTTGTTAAAGGGTTCATTAAGTTTTTGTTAGGAGTCCAAATGGCTCTCCAGTAAGAGTTCATTCCTAATTTGTTGGACATAAAAAATAAAAATAAAAAACTAGCAGCTTTCTTACAGATAAAAGACAATTTTTGAGTATTTCTATTTGGGTCAATTTGGAGACAAAGATGTATAGATCAATGTGGGCATGACTCTGATACTTTTTTAGGTGAACCTAAAAATAATCGTAGAAGGGCGAATAAGAATAATGCTACTTTCCTCCTCCACCCATGTGAATTATGTGGGTATCGCAATTACAACATATTTAAAAAATATTCAATTAGATCATTACACCATTAAGTAGCTAAAATGTTTTATTCATGCATAACAGAAATAGGACTACTATAAATCATATACTCTTTGAAAATAAAATACTCCAAAAGAACCGGATTTGCGGAAGAGGATTGTGAAGCAAGGTTATTCATATTAGTCGTGGCGAAGCGTTTGATGAAGCTTTGAAGGATTGGAAGAACATTCATTTCTCGCAAATGAAAGCGTAAGACAAAATATAAGGAATATTAAACAACCAAAGGTAATGCCCACATTTGCATCTTTTTCTACCTACACGCCATACCTAGATCCAACTTCTTCCCCAATCGGTTTGCCTACAATGTGCTCAGAATTAAAGAAGAGCCCACTTTAATGATGTCAACAATGCATTATATGAAACCATCGACACAATAAACAAGAAAAACAATTTTCCTTAAAAATACATTGCGTTTTGGGTAGAACTAGACTTCTCCCTCCTAGAATCTAAAGTCACGTAACATATCCCGTAAGGTGAAGAAAGCACAAATAACTTTTTAAAAAAACTACTAAATTTATGTCAAATGGTTTGCTAACAGACATACAAACAACTCTGAATAAAGTCATAGATTCGGAATATCAATTACTTTAAAATACAAGAAAACATTACAGCATCTCTAATATCTTAATTTAATAACATATTTAAAAACAATTCTAAGTAGTATCGAAGCATACCACGTACCAAGAATAAATCTAATGAGCTTATAGTGTTATTCAATTGCGACAAATGCCGATCATTTTTTGCTAAATGGCATAGAAAGAACATGAATACTACATGCTCACATCCTTGTCATGTATAAAGTGGTCATTAGAATGTGGGACGCATGCTACAAAATGCTCATCATCACCAAAAATAAGGGCAAGTATTATTCTATTATTCTAATGCCATCTCTGAAATGGATCTTTTGAACATCTATAAAGCAAGATGGGAAGTTAGCAAAGGAAACAAACTCACTCTCCAAAGAGATCTTTTGAACATCTTACGTGTGTCTCACTTGGTGGTTGTGGGTGGGATTTTCAAGGGAGAAGACACCAATGGATCTAAATCGCAAACTTCGCAAATTTGGAGACAATGTCGATATGTTTGAAGGTGGTTTTGTTGCACATTCCATTTCTTGACTCTCGATGAAAAAGGAAAACAAAAACCCCACAAAAACAAACTGATATGGGAATGAATAAATAAAGGAACAGAGTTGATTTTTCTTCTTATAGAATAAAGTAGGAAAATCTTAGAAAAGTGATCTGAGTACAATAATATAGCATAGAGGAAACAAAAGCAGGGGGACAGAGAGGAGAAACACTACGATTCCCGCAGAAATGCCAGTGAGATAATGAACAAGGGTTTTAAAGAAAGAAAGACACTAGCTAGTTTGAGAACATCAAATTGTTTAGTACATAAACTATGAAATCCCTAAAAATAACAACTATACAATAAATGAAAAAATAATTTACCTGCAGAATGGTCTTTGCTGTCCATCTATTGTTGATCAGAATTGATAGGTATAATTCTTTGTATTTCATCTATCGCATGGAGAAAAGAGTAGAAATGGAGGAGAAGAGTAATGGGGAAGAATAAGTAGAAAAGGCTATAAGAGAATAAAACACATAACTGATTGCTCCATGCAATATATATGTATATTTGATTCAAAAGCTGGGCCTTTCATTTGGCATTCAAATTCCCAATAAATAACCCACATACTTTGCATTCTTTCCCATAACAAAATCAACTATAAAGTAGGTAAGATTCAAATTTTGTTGCAGCCACGATACTTGTACTTGTTTGAGCATTAGTTTGACCAGTTTCAGTAGCCATAAATTCTAAATTATAAAACAAAATTATAATTAGAATTTTATACTAAACAGAAAATTTAAACCAAAACCACATAATTAAATTTTGTAAAAATAAAAGAAACAAGAATTGTAACTTTTATTTTCAATTAATTTGAAAATAAAATAAAATTTTATTTAACCAAATTAATTCCACACAGAAAATTAAATTTCTGTAACACTTCAATAATTAAAATACTGAAACAAAATTTTAATTAATGAACACTTAGAAATTAATTTTAATTTCTAAAATTCAAAATTAATTTCTGACAAAATTCCACAAATAAATATTCTGAATTGTTAATGACACCAATATATTACTACTAGTTATCAACGAAAATAGACAGTATATTACTATTATCTGTCAAACAGTATATTACTACTATTTATTTTTCCAACCAGAATATTATTTTGTAAAACCACATAAAATAATTTTTGTAAGAAGGAAAAGGAAATGAAACAAACGAAAAATTCTGTAAATAGAATAATTCGAATTTGTCTTGAGATTGTTAGAACAATCTTCTATGTACAATAAATAAATTAAAATAAATCAAACAAATAAAATAAATTACGTACCGAATTTATTTTACTGAACCAAATGAATAATAAAAAGATCAAGTCGAGTGTGTAACACTCTGTCTTTAAGACAGATTTGCCCCGCTACGGTGCTTACGGAAAAAATGACGTCTATCTCCCAAGATACAATGATCTTCATAAGTTATAGTAGCACTCCAAACAATTTGTACGGTGAGCAAAACATTGTGTTCTATACTCTTTAATTTTCCTAAAAACTAATATGAAGAGAATTTATGCAAATGAGCAAAAATGGACTGCAAAGCAAAGGAGACAGTATATTAAAATAGACAGTATAGACATTACAAAAATTATAATATATACCTAATATATATATATATCAAATTTTAATTCAGAATATTATATATATACCTAATATATATATATTTCACTTAATATATATTTCACTTAATAGACATTACAAAAATTATATATATACCTAATATATATATATATTTCACTTATATATTAGGTATACATCATGAAGGCTAGAGAAAAGCAAAGGAGACGAAGACAAAGACAAAGATGAAGGTAGAGGAGACGATCTGCGAGAGAGAGAGAGAGGAGACAATCTGCGAGAGAGAGAGAGAGAGAGAGAGAGAAAGACGATCTGCTAGAGAGAGAGGGAAAGATGATCTGCGACGGAGACAAAAAACACAAAGAGAGAGAGACGAACTACGATAGAGACGAAAAATAGAGAGAGAGAGAGAGACGACCTTCGAAGTGATGAAAGAAGAAGAAAAACGAAGCAAAAGACATACCAGACACAGCCTTCAGGTTCTTCACTTTCCTTCTCCTCTCTCTCTTTGTTGACCAACAAGTTAGGGTTTTTGTTCTTCTTCACCAACGATCCCATCTTGGCTAGGATCGCGTTTCTCTCTCTACGGAAACGCGATTCCTACACGTTTCTTTCTAAGAAACGCGGAATCGCGTTTCTTACGAAGATTTGTCACCTGTTAGGACGATTCCTGCAACTAAGGTCTAGAATAAACTTCCATGCACAACCTACACACACAAAAGAGACAATATTTAACGTGGTTCGGCCCAATGCCTACGTCCATAGAAGAGTAATTGAATTTCACTGAGCATGGAGAGAACAAGGAAAAATTACAACAGAAGAGGAGGGAACATTCTCAACCTCAACTCCACTCCCACACAGCTGCCCCTCTCACACAGAGGGCCAATCTCTCTTACTCTCCCATTTTCTCTTCTTTGGTTTCCTCACACTTTGCTACACTAAACTCATCCCATATTTATACACAAATGGGGGAGCCCAAAGTCAGCACTTGCCTACCAACAAGCCACCAACAAGGCCACCTACAGAATTCATGGCAGCCATCTACACAGCCACTCTACACATAGTAGCTTGGCTAACTCATGTAGCACAAAATCTCCAGCTACATTTCGTATCCTCTTTTCTTCAATATGCAGCTTTCTTTGAATTATTTCATGTCTTCCATTCACATGGAACAGAACCCAACAATCACTACTTCACACTTGAACTTCCAAATCACACTTATAATATGTTAAACCACACTATGAATACTTTAAGATTCTTATACACACAATAAGCATTCAACTTAAGACACTACGACAGAACACATGACCTATAAAGATCTGTACTGTTCTTTCTTGATTCACCATGAAAAAAAACCATCTATTTACCAGAATATTGGGACATCAAACTTTATGTCTTGACAAGATAATACATTGTTGTGATCTATAAATATGCAAGCATGAATAAATCTCTCAAGCTCTGTTAGAACAAATATGTAAATTCTTTATGAATAAATGTTGTGAGGTTGCACAAGGAATCGAAGTTTGTCTTGGATATGATTTGGGAACTAAGAATATAAATCATGTGAACTGAATGTATTTGGCCATGGCTGTCAAGCTTTGGGCTGTCTGAAAATTCATGCACCTCACAAAATTGTTTGTTATTCTTTTGTATATACATATTTACATATGTTAGATTCACACTTTGAATTTTTTTTGCAACTTATGAGGTTACTTTACAAAAACATATAAAACAACTAAGCATTAAGAGAGGTTTCATTCTCAAAGCACCTACTGGCATGCTACGTCAATACCCAGTGGTAGGGTTGTACATGGGTCGGATCGGATCGGATCGGTTTTGACAATCACCGACATTCGAACCAACACCTTAGGTTTTGCAAACTTTTCATCTGATGCCAGCTGAAAATTGCTTCAAAACCGTGCGTTTCAGGTGGTAGAAACTTCGGTCGGTGCTGTAATGAAGTCCCATTATCTCAAAATAAAGGGAGTGAGGAAGAAGAAAGGGTTTCTAGGCAAGGGAGGGAGGAGGATGAGGGTTTCTAGGGAAGGAGACCTGAGGGTTTCAAGAGATAAGGAAGAAACAAAATAGATCTCAACAACACCACCATCACAATCACCATTATCAGCACTGCAATCTTAGCGTAGTCAATCTCAAGCCATCACCTCTTCCATGATCACACGTCGTCGCCACGGTCGCAAAGAGAGGAGAGGTGCAAATAGTGAGGGAGAGAGGTAGGCAAGGGAGCTGATGTGTGTGTGTGTGTGAGAGAGAGAGAGAAAGAGAGAGAGAGAGAGAGAGAGTGAGTGAGTGCGGAATATAGAGAAGAAGGTGGAAGGGTAGGGTCAGATATTTGTTTGTGTTGGGAAACGAAAATTTAGCGAGAGACAAAAGGTAAGAGAGGTTTGAGAGAGAGAGATGAGAAAGTGGGATGAAAGAGAAGAAGACAGAAGATGGAAAGGTTACATATCTGTTTGTCGTGGGAAGGGAAAATTAAAAGAGTAAGAAAGAGAGAGATAGACACGAAAGGTATCAAATTATTGGAAAGGAGAAGTCTTTGTTTGGGAAGATATGTCTTGAGAAGTGAAGAGTCAATTGATCTGATGACAATTAAAGGTGT
The DNA here is from genome assembly GCA_025200525.1 of Camellia lanceoleosa. Classification (NCBI taxonomy): domain Eukaryota; kingdom Viridiplantae; phylum Streptophyta; class Magnoliopsida; order Ericales; family Theaceae; genus Camellia; species Camellia lanceoleosa. The sequence goes on along the minus strand of CM045761.1, from coordinate 53,173,026 downwards.
ATGTACATAAAAAGAGTCAAATATGTCTTGGAAAAGATGAATTAATTTTACCAAGGAAAAATAACGGACTATATATATAATTAAGTTCGCTGGCTCGGGTTATACAAATCTGTTTTATTTAACCCAATGTCCGATCGAAAAACCGAAGAAATTTCAGAAAAAAGAATCGCAGCTGACCGAATAAATGGTCGAAACCGCCTGCACTATAGTCAGGTGGGGCATTTCGATTCAGGTTTTTAGTGTAAATAAGGTTGGTGAACACCCCTACACAGTGGGAATAGGTGGTGAGAAAAGTCGTGTTATGTAGCATGATTCGCATTTTGTTAAAATTATAGAGACACTGCAGGAAATTTAACCTTTAGTGGCGTTCAAAAAACGCCGCTAAAAGTGACAAAAACGCCGCCAATTGTTTTTGCGACGCTTAGCACCAAACGTCGAGGACACGGCCGTCGCTATAGCTTTATGGCGTTTTAAAAACGTCTTGATATTAGTATAGGCGGCGTTTTTAAAAACGCCTCCATATGTCCTGCTAAACACACTACGACGATATTTAGCGACGTTTTGGAAAAACGCCGTCATATCTTTTTACAAAAATTTGACCGTTTGAAGAAGGGTTTAAGAGGCGTTTGTAGAAACGCCGCCATATCTTTTTTTTTATTTAAATTGTGCTAATTTTATTTGATTGAACTAAAAAAATACCAATAATAACACATATATAAAATTATAACTCTCATTCAAATAGCTGTAATGAAGCATTAATTCACTTTCTTATTCAATTAATATCCAATCACCATTACCCACAAAATTAACATATCCAAAAATCATATTTTAACATTAACCACAAACTAACATATATCAAAAAATCATGTCTTGACATTAATCACACACTAACAAATATCTAAAAATCATGTTTTAACATTAACCACACACGAACATTCTTCTCATCTTCATCAAACCATTTTGAAGTGATAGTAGACATAGACACGTTAATGAAACTTGCTCCAGCCTCGGCAATGGCCTTTGCCAACATTGTCTTCCCAGTGCCAGAGGCCCAAATAGCAATATTCCTGCATGGCTTTAAAAGGCCTCCTTGAATAGGTCCGGTCTTCAAAGAGGTAGCATCACTAGTTCTTGGAGAGATTCCTTAATATCATCCAAAGCACCAATATCTTTGAATGTCACACCGATCTCACTAGCTGGTATGACTTCTGGCCTTGTTAAAGGGTTCATTAAGTTTTTGTTAGGAGTCCAAATGGCTCTCCAGTAAGAGTTCATTCCTAATTTGTTGGACATAAAAAATAAAAATAAAAAACTAGCAGCTTTCTTACAGATAAAAGACAATTTTTGAGTATTTCTATTTGGGTCAATTTGGAGACAAAGATGTATAGATCAATGTGGGCATGACTCTGATACTTTTTTAGGTGAACCTAAAAATAATCAGGTAGAAGGGCCGAATAAGAATAATGCTACTTTCCTCCTCCACCCATGTGAATTATGTGGGGTACTGCAATTACAACATATTTAAAAAAATATTCAATTAGATCTGTTACACCATTAAGTAGCTAAAATGTTTTATTCATGCATAACAGGAAATAGGACTACTATAAATCATATACTCTTTGAAAATAAAATACTCCAAAAGAACCTGGATTTGCGGAAGAGGATTGTGAAGCAAGGTTATTCATATTAGCTGTGGCAGAAGCGTTTCGATGAAGCTTTGAAGGATTGGAAGAACATTCTGTTCCCCTGCAAATGAAAGCAGAAGACAAAATATAAGGAATATTAAACAACCAAACAGGTAATGACCACATTTGCATCTTTTTCTACATACACGCCATACCTAGATCCAACTTCTTCCCCACTGGTTTGCCTACGCAATGTGCCTGTAACTAAAGAAGAGCCCACTTTAATGATGTCAACAATGCATTATATGAAACCACTGACACAATAAACAAGAAAAACAATTTTCCTTAAAAATACATTGCAGTTTTGGGTAGAACTAGACTTCTCCCTCCTAGAATCTAAAGTCACCAGAACATATCCTGTAAGGCAGGAAGAAAGCACAAATAACTTTTTAAAAAAACTACTAAATTTATGTCAAATGGTTTGCTAACAGACATACAAACAACTCTGAATAAAGTCATAGATTCGGAATATCAATTACTTTAAAATACAAGAAAACATTACAGCATCTCTAATATCTTAATTTAATAACATATTTAAAAACAATTCTAAGTAGTATCGAAGCATACCACGTACCAAGAATAAATCTAATGAGCTTATAGTGTTATTCAATTCGACAAATGCCGATCATTTTTTGCTAAATGGCATAGAAAGAACATGAATACTACATGCTCACATCCTTGTCATGTATAAAGTGGTCATTAGAATGTGGGACGCATGCTACAAAATGCTCATCATCACCAAAAATAAGGGCAAGTATTATTCTATTATTCTAATGCCATCTCTGAAATGGATCTTTTGAACATCTATAAAGCAAGATGGGAAGTTAGCAAAGGAAACAAACTCACTCTCCAGTAGATCTTTTGAACATCTTCTGTGTGTCTCACTTGGTGGTTGTGGGTGGGATTTTCAGTGGAGAAGACACCAATGGATCTAAATCTGCAAACTTCGGCAAATTTGGAGACAATGTCTGATATGTTTGAAGGTGGTTTTGTTGCACATTCCATTTCTTGACTCTCTGATGAAAAAAGGAAAACAAAAACCCCACAAAAACAAACTGATATGGGAATGAATAAATAAAGGAACAGAGTTGATTTTTCTTCTTATAGAATAAAGTAGGAAAATCATAGAAAAGTGATCTGAGTACAATAATATAGCATAGAGGAAACAAAAGCAGGGGGACAGAGAGGAGAAACACTACGATTCCCGCAGAAATGCCAGTGAGATAATGAACAAGGGTTTTAAAGAAAGAAAGACACTAGCTAGTTTGAGAACATCAAATTGTTTAGTACATAAACTATGAAATCCCTAAAAATAACAACTATACAATAAATGAAAAAATAATTTACCTGCAGAATGGTCTTTGCTGTCCATCTATTGTTGATCAGAATTGATAGGTATAATTCTTTGTATTTCATCTATCGCATGGAGAAAAGAGTAGAAATGGAGGAGAAGAGTAATGGGGAAGAATAAGTAGAAAAGGCTATAAGAGAATAAAACACATAATCTGATTGCTCCATGCAATATATATGTATATTTGATTCAAAACTGTGGGCCTTTCATTTGGGATTCAAATTCCCAATAAATAACCCACATACTTTGCATTCTTTCCCATAACAAAATCAACTATAAAGTAGGTAAGATTCAAATTTTGTTTACTCAGATTCAGAAATTTTGAGCATTGCTGGCCAGCCGTAAACCCCTAACCTCCTAACCATTGCTGGCCAGCCGTCTGTTGCCATGACCAGCCTTGTTCGTTGACCACCCCAACCCCTCCCCCACCCTCTCTTGCTGTTGTCACCTCCTTCCTCACTTTCTCCTAACCACATTAGCCCTCCCCAATCATCCTCGACCATCCTAGCCCTTTTTCCACAATGGTTGGCTGGTGGTGGTTAGGGCTGGGGGGGAGAGAGAAGGGGGAAGCTAGATCGCATACAAGAGGGAGATTTGTGGTGGAGTTCATGGCAGTCAGGGGGGGTTTGCAAAAGTGGGGGCTCACGGCAGAGAGCGATTTGTTGTTGTGGGGGTTCACAACAATGGGATTTCATGGTGGAGGGGGTTTCACAATGGTGTGAGAGAGGAAGGCTTGCGGTGGTAGGGGGTTTTTGGTGGTGGGGTTTGTGGCGGCGATGGTGGTGTGTGAAGTTGTGTATTGAGAAATTGTATTTTAAAATTGTGGTTGTTTGATTAAGAGGTAAAATCGTAATAAAAAAATGGACTAATTTTGTTGACTCAATATTTTAGTTGTGTGGAGATAGAAACTTCTGATAAGAACAATTATGTAGCCGAAGTCTCAAACATAGGTGTTCAGTGGTGGTGGAGATGATTTAATGCTTAAATTAAGAGTGGGTGATTTTTTGAAGGGTAATGTTATTAATCACTGAATTTATTTTGTCTTTTGATTTAACTTCTCATATATGTATTCATACAATAAAAATCATGTGTAAGAAGTGAAATGTTTGATCACCAGAATAATTCACACTAAACTTTTCACTTTCTATATGATTTTTCATACATCATAGCAACTCTTATTATTTTTAAAATTTATTAACATTATATATTATAAAATAAAGAAGTAAATTAAATTCAATAATAAATAGCATTTTATTTATTTATATATTTAAATTCTCACATTCATCGCAACCCATGAGATAATTGAAGGGAAATTGATGTTGTGGGCCTGCGCTGATCGATTGGATTTGTCTAGAACAAAGTGTGGGCTACAAAGACCATGGTGGAGTTCTGGGCCCGTTTGGAAATGGGTTCAGTGCCACTTTTCAATCAAGATCTCCTTGGAACAGTTTTGCAGGAAGTTTTAGATTGAATGTGGATGCTGAACTTGAGTAGGGATTTATGGAAGGAAAGGAAGAGGGAAGAAAAAAAGTAACCAAAAAAAAAGGTTAGTTTTTTTTGTTGTCATTTTTCACTTTCATTTACCTTTTCCCACCACAAATCTTTATTCAAATTTATGATTTAAACAGAGTCAGAGTTTATTTGGAAATGGACATCCTTTGACTAGTCGTCCTAGTTACAACTTGATTACTTGGCACAGGATTGGTCTGGCATCAGTTCTTTTTTTAATTACAAAAAAAGGGTAATTGTCAAACTCCACCTAAAATTGCCTTGGCATGGGATTGGTTGCGTGATAGGCCATGTATGCCACGAGGGGAATGAGTGCACAAAATATGCCATGTCTCGTCTTGTCCATGTTGAGCTCCTTTTAGTGTATGTGAGCATGTCCTATCCTTTCAGCCATTGCCACTTCATGTCATTCAATGTTCGTAAAAAAAAGGTCTTCAAAGAAAGCTTACTCTAACCGACTCCATTAGAATATGAGGAGAAAGCCAACATAGGTTGTGTCCCACTATTTTGGTTAAAATTTTCATATGCCTTTCAGTTGGCATCTAAATTAAATCAACTAATAAAATAAGGACACGTGACAATCACGACACAGGAACATAATCCTAGTAGGGTCCTAGAGGACACATGGGGAGCTACCGGGAAGAAAATTCAACATGTTAACATGCTGAAGGAAGGAGCAGTTGGAAGCAGTCATACTGGTGATTACTGAAGGAATTTGAATTCAAAGTACGGAGGGAAGCATCCAGCAAAGAGGAAGACATGGAGATCAATCATGGGGACGTGTGAAGCAGTTTCAACACTTCCGATGATTACCAAAAGATCAGAGAAATTGTTGTCTATAAATGGCAGTTCAAATGCAGAGAAGACCCCACCTAAATCAGACCGTGTCAAACTTTTCGTAGGAGTAAAGATAATAGTAATAATAGAGGAGTAGGAGTAGTCAAAGACTTTTGGACATAAATTTACCGTGCTTCAAAAGAATAGTAGTAGTAAGGTACTATTCTATTTTGTAATTGGGTTGTTCTTAGCCTTATTAGAAGGTGAGTCTGTGTAATTATGCTAAACTGATGCGATTTATTATATTTTTGTAAACTTCTTTAATGGTCACCGAGACTTACCCTTTTTATTTTTTGAAATATTTTTATACCCTACAATCTATACAGGGCACATGCCCATAAGTGATAAAAGTCCTCATAAATCATTAACCAAAATTCCTAAATGGCTAATTCTATTCTCCAGGTTCACCTTTATTCATCTCTTATCCGCACCCTCTCTCTCATGGCGGCATTAAAGATCACAACCGTCGGAGGCATCAAAGATATTGCTCGTGGCAGCATCAAAGTTTGGAGATCAAGGTATGCATATGTTTCTATATGATCTTTTTTTGTTTTTTTGGTTTTTTATTTTTATAAATTTTTTCTAAGCATAATATACTTATTATATTTAACAAGAAGATATTTCAAATATGAACTGTGTTTATTTTTCTCTGGAATCTAGAATCTTGGTCATAGTGCTTTTGAATTGTAGTGTTTTGTCGTCCATTTTGGCTTCTAGATTGAAATCTATCTATAAAGAGAGAACACTGATTGAAAGTGATCTGAGGTTTGCTATTCCCAGATTTGATATTTTAACGTTTTATTCGTGATGGCTCTCTTATTTAAGGTCTACAAATAGAGATGCGGAAGAGAGAGGAATTGTTATGGTGTTGTGTCAGGCACCTTGATGGATTTTGATTTATGAGGTATACATTCATTCTGTGTATTTAATTTCATATATTTGATTTTGATTTTGATTTTGCTTTTGGTTTCATTCACTTTCTAAGCAAGAATACTTGGGCTTGAACCAGGTTTTTAAGACAAAATCTGATCAATGGTGCAAAAATCTGTGTAAACGATTACATTACTTGTACACTTAAAATAAAACTGCCACCCATTTTTGTTATTACGATGATGGCGGCATACCCAAAATAACAATCACAATTAAAATCAAACATGACATATTAATCATATAAAAAAAATTGAAAATTTATAAAGAGAAAATTTAAACAAATATAAGTAGATTAAGATCCACACACAAATTGGGACATTCAAAGTCTCACACTAATATATTCAAAGCCACACTGCAAACTAATAAGGTCCTTAAACACAAGAAGCATTAAACTTAAGATTGCCAATCCAAAAAAGGAAAAAAGAAAAAAAAGAAAAAGCATTGAACTCAAGAGGATACAGTTGGGCCATTTGTTCATGCAGCTGTACCTGGTTCATCAAGGATGCCACTTGATTACTCCCCGTAAGGAATGTTACCATATGCATGGCATTGTTCTGCTTCTGTCACCCAATCCTTTATTTTTTTGAGTTGTTGTTCTGGCTCCATTTTTTTTACCATGGTCAGCTGCTGTTTTGCCCAATCCATTAGTACTTGATCTTGTTTTTTCAGTGCCGACCACTCTTCAATAACATTTTCGAACTTTATTTTTTCATCTGGTTTCCTTTGTGTTTCAGATTCAACAATCGCAACCATCATATAGAACTCCTTCTGGCTATCATCTTTCTTATTTTCTGCGTGCTTTTTCAAGTCTTTCCACTTTTGCTGCATGCACCACATCATTTGGGCAATTATCAACTCTTGAATGTAAATACATGGAATAAATATTTATTTCACTATACAAATTCTGCTATCACACTACTTATATTTCTTTTATATGAAAAATATGGGACTCTAAACATGTTTAGTAGAAATAATCTTAATCAAATTCACTAAGCATGATAAAATCTTCATTATGTGAATGTTTAGCTTGGTTGAGTGCTAGTCTCAAGGCTGTTTTGGCAATTACTTTTAATATATATATATATATATATTCTTTTTCTTTTCTATAGGGGATACAATTGTTGTTAAAAAAAAGTTGATGTGTTTGTAAAATGCTAAAAGAAGTTACTTTTTGTTATTGTGAAAGTTTAGGTGGGTTTTGAATTTTTTTGATTTTTAGTGAACTTTTTTTTGAGTTTCTTTTATTTATATTTTTCTAGGTTAGAAAGACTTGAAAAGTTTAAAAAAAAAAAAAAAATTGCTGAAGGTAAAAAAAATTAGAAAAAAATATGTTTTATATAGCTCATGCTAAATAGAGTGAATCCTGATATGTGTTTGGTAACGTTTACGTTTTTAGTTTATATTTACAAAAATTTTATAAACTGGTTTTTGTTTATTTTTTGTTTATTTTCAGAAAAACATAAACTACAAACGCGTTTGATAATTGACAAAATGTTTAAAAAAAATTTAAAATATAAAAAAGAATGAGAAATGGCAAGTGGTGGCAAGTGGCGGCGAGTGGCGGCGGAAGACGGCGGTGGATAGTAATGACGGTGGGTGGTCGGTGCTGGTGGGTGGGGGAGGGTGGCGGGTGAGGTGGCGGTGGGTGGCGGATGGCGGATGGCGGGTGATGGTGTTGGGTGGGTGGGTGGGTGGCCGTGACGGATGGTAGCAAGTGGGTGGTGGTGGTGGCGGATGGCGGTGGTGGTAGTGGTGGCGGATGGGTGGTAATGGTGGGTGACGGTGGCGGGTGGTAGCGAGTGAATGAATAGCGGGTGGTGGTGGCAGGTGGGTGGGCGATGGCGGGTGGTGGTGGTAGTGGTGGGTGGGTGACGGTGGCAGGTGGCAGGTGGGAGCGAGTGGGTGTGGGTGGAGGTAGTGGTGGGTGGTAGGTGGTGGTGGCGGGTGGGTGGGTGGTGGTGGTGGTGGATGGTGGTGATAGGTGGGTGGTGGTGGCATGTGGTGGATGGTGGTGGCAGTTAGGTGGTGAGTGGTGGTGGCGGACGGTGGATGGTAGTGGTGGGTGGTGGGTGGCGCGGTGTGGCGAGGCGGATGGATGGTGGCAAGTGGGTGGTAGGTGGGTGGTGGTGTGGTGGTGCGTGGTGGTGGGGGTGGGTGGTGAGTGGTGGTGGGGTGGGTGGTGGTGGCGGAAGACGATGGTAGAAAATGGTGGCGGGTGGTGGCTAATGTTGGGTGGTAAAAAAAAAAAAAAACTGAAAACTTAAAATGGAAACACATTTTTTGTGTTTTCATTTTTTAGCCAAATTTATAAACTGAAACCATTGATTTATAAATCAAAAATTTTACCAAACAAGTTTTTATTTGAGTTTTTAAAATTTTTGTAAATATAAACAAAAAACTAAAAACGTAAGTGTTATCAAACGGCACCGAAGTGTTTCTTTTGTTTGTTTGTTTTATTATTGTTATTATTATTTTCAATTGTTAGCTAAATAAACTAAAAACCAAACAACCAAAATATTTTTAGCTTAAATAACCAAAAATGATCTTTTTATTTGAAACTAAAGAAGTAAAATGTTTTTACAGCTTAAATAACCAAAAAACGACTTTTTTAATTGAAACAAAATAAATCTTTCAAGTTTCATTTGTTTCGTCATATAAGAAAATTTTTGGCTCCGTTTAGTTTAGTTTTAGAATTATGATTTCAGTATAGAATTGTGATTTAAGCGTTGTGAGTTGAGTTTTAAAAAGAAAAAATTTGTTTGATTAGGAGTTTTGAAAAGAGTTTTGGAAAGGGTTTTTGAATTTTGAAAAGAGTTGAGTTGTATTTTGAGTTTTTGAGTTATATGTTGAAATTTTTTGGATTTATTTTTTTATTTTAAATATATAATTTTTATTTAAATATTTTTATTTTTTTAATATTTTAAACTCAAAACACAACTCCACTCTCAAATTGTAACCAAACACGTAACTTAAAATTCAATTCAATTTTTTTTTTTTTTTTTTTTGAATTGGATTCAAAAACTATTTTCAAAAGGGAAAATTAGTAAAACATCCATCTCTAACTTTGTGTAGTAGGAGAGGTCTAAGATGTTATTTTTTATTAGTTAAAGTCTCTCAACATTTTTATAGAGAAAATTCAATTCAGAGAAATTTTGCCTAATTCAAATAAATTTTAGCACGAATTCAGAGTGGTATGATCACAAAGAAATTTTTGCCAAAATTTTTTTGTGAGAATTGAAATTTCTCTGAGTTAGGGTGAAATTTTTCTAAGTCGAATTTTCTCTGTAGAAATGTTGAGGGACTTTAACTATGATGAAAATATTATATCTTTTATTTTATAAAATCTTAATATTAGAGACTTTAAAAAAAATTCATTTTCAAAACTCATAATCAAACATATACCTCAATTTAAAAATTCTTCAAAACTCATAATCAAACTGACTCTTTTCAAAATTCCATTAAAGAAATTTCAAATATTTAAAAAAAAAAACTACAATACACAAATGTATGAAATACAGTGCACATTAAAATAAATAAATAAATATTTAAATATAAAATATTTACCCTAAAAAAATAAAATTAAGGAAATTTAAATATTTAAAAATAAATAAATCTAAAAAATTTCAAAATATAACCCAAAATTATTTTCAAAACTCATAACCAAACAAATTTTCTCTTTTTAAAACTCATAATTCAAAATATGATTCTACACTCAAATCATGATTTTTAAAAATAATTTTAAAAAAAAATTAAAAAAATGTTATTTTGAATTTTTATTTTATTTTAAATAGAGTTTTGAAAAGAGTTTTTAGTTGTGTGTTTGGTTATCAATTTTAAAAATAATTTTTTAATTAACTTTGATATGTTTTTGAATCGTATGCTTGGTTATAAATTTTGAATTTTGTTTTAATTGAAATCACAATTTCAAAATAAAACCACAAGTAGGTAAGGTTGTAATTTTGGCCCGGCTCGGCCCATCCGGGCTTCGGTCAGGCCGGGTCCATGTCAAGTCTTGTGGGCTCCCGCCAAAAAATCGGACCGGCCCACGGGCCAAAAAATTAGGCCCAGGCCCAAGGGAATTCGGGCTATGGACGGGCTAGCGGGGCGGGTCTCGGGCTGGGCCTGGGCTTGGGCTTTGGGTGGGCCTAAACAAATTTTTTTATTTGTTAAAATTTTTTCTACCAAAATTTTATTATTTTTCATTAAAAATAACACTGAGCCTCAGGCCGGGCTTTTGTGTGTGCCCATGGGCGAGCCAAGCGGGCCGGGCTCACCTCGGGCCGCCCACGGGCCAAAATTACACCCGTGCAAGTGGGCATTGTGCTTCCCTCCACATCATAGATCACTATGCCATGTAATTACTCTCTCTCTCTCTCTCTCTCTCTCTCTCTATATATTAGAGAATTCATATGCTGCTTCTTCTCTTTTTTTTAATTAGAAAAAATGATATTTTGAGGTGTCATCATGGCTTTTGTAGGCTTAGGTTCCGGGATAACAGGTTACCGGCCTGATTGACCCAATCTATAAGAAGGGATCTACTACCGAGGCACTAATAGAGCTTAACTATACGTCACAAATGAATCTAAATTTCGATTGGAGTACAGGGCGAGATTTCTAAAAAGAGCTAGCTGCAAAGCAACCATCCCCCCCCCCCCCCCCCAGATTCGAATATGGCTCACCCCTGTAAAAAAAAAAAAAAAAAAAATTGCTTTTTCCACTAAGCCATCATCTCAGTGGTGAATTTCATATGCTTCTTGGTTCTTGGTTTCTTTGTAAGTAGTGCTAAAATGAGTAAAGTTACGATGCAGAATGGAAAGTTTGAATGTGAGCTCTTTACCTTCAATTTGTTGTTTTTTCTTCGCTTCGAATCCTTGAAATAGTTGTCTTCGATACACTTCCAGCTGCATAATCACAAATATAAATGAAAAAAAAAAAAAAAATTAAGTTGAAACCCCAAACAAAACCTTTTCAATGAGACCTACAATGATGTGATAGAATAACTGTTAATTTTTGATTTGTTACATACTCAATTATGTAGGACCAACTTGATTGTCACATCATTGTATGAAATTGAAGGTCTAAAATTGAAAAAATATTAGGTGGTCTAAGGGCGCCACAGATTCTTGTCCCCATCCAATCATCAAATATCGAGTCTCCTCTTGTTTCCCTATCCCTTCCACCAAATACAACACTCTTCGGGCACCACCAATCTAGGCATATCCCAAGACAACTAAACAACTTCTCTTAAAATTGGGAGTCTAGCATTTTTGGTACATATGAACGATTTGCCCTAAAGTGGACAATTCAGTATAATAGACTAAAACTAATTAGTTTTTAAAAAAAAAAAAATTACACAACCATGGGGTTTCAACTCTCGTTGTGTAAGAAACTCACATGAAGAGTTGCACTCATCACCCCCGGTAATTAGTTTTGGTTTATTACACTGAATTTTAATTCTCCCTCATAAAGTTTATAAGGTTTTGTTTTCACAAGGATGTCATGGTTAAATGTTGGTGTCCTAAACAGTTTCTTGTCATTTTTGATTATGCTGCAACTTACTCCTTTCGACCTGTCTTTGGCGAAGTAGAACTTGCAACTCCTACAATCAATTTTAGTTGTTCCTCAGCAGCCCACTTAGTTTTCTCTGTAAATGATGAGTAAAAAGAATTGAAGACGTGTATATATATATATAAAGCCTCCAACAAATTAAGAAAGAAACTGGACAATTGAAATGACAACAAATGAATTAAACTACAAAAAGACAGTTTGATCTTATAGATTATTTAATCAAACAGTTGAGAGATACATAATGAAGGATTGGTAGTGGAATATCAAAGATTGATATACCATACATAAGTGGTATTTGATGTATTTGATGATGTTGGGCTTACCATCTTTTTATACAAACATTAACTTAATTTGTATCCTCTCTATTATATTAGATGGAGTGGATGGAGATGTCCAATTCATGATCTATAGTTGTGAAATAGTCAATCATCATATTTGAGAGATTTTAGATTTTAGATTTACTTAACAATTATAAATTATTTATTAGTGTCATGTAACTTTATCCATTGCAATGAAGATTTTCATTTTAACTATGTAAAAAAGATGAAAACACTGTTTACACTAATTCAGATGTAGGCTTTACATAATAGTAAATATAGATAAATTGCATAAATATATATACATATAAATTACATAATATAAAATTATACTCCAATCCAAAGTTATTGTTAATTTTTTAATGATGAACTGTATAATTAAGTTAAATATGATTCAATAGGGTGTTTTTTGTTGTTGAGGAAAATAGGTTTATTTAATAATATAGCAAAGTATTGTTTAAATAAAGAAATCAAAGGCCCGTATATAAATTATTGCAATTTACATTTGAAAAACGTTCAATTCTTGAATGGGTTGATAAATGCTTGGCTAGAAGCTCGTTGGATGGTAAAATAGTTGTTGAAGGACTCCTGTGGCTGCATATATTTTGAGGGAAACACTATAGTGCACACTCTTCAAATGGTGTGTACATGCATCTATAACTAAAAAAAAAAGGACATAATTTCAATTTGATGAGTCATTACTGTAATAATAAAATAAAGTAAAATAAAAAATCATTAGTAAACACAACATGAGATATAATTAAAGAACTCACAAGTCATAACTAAAATAATGTCATAACTAACGAAGAAAATGTGAGATATCACCCATGTGAGATTTGTGGGATATCACCCATGTGAGGGGTGATTGCCAACCCACAAAGCAGCTTCACCATGTTGCTGCCAACATACAAAGGTAATTTCCATGTGATGTTGCCAACACACATGAGTTGGCCATGTGATGCCAACACACCAACAAGCTGGCCATATGCAAAGGCCAGCTCCTCTCCTTCCTCAATTTGATGTGTATAAATTGTGAGGGTGAGGGAGAGCAAAAGAGTGAGCAGAGCAAGCCACAGAGAGTGAGATATGTGAGGCGGAGAGACCGTCTCCCTCGGTGTGAGCGAGGGAGACGGTGAGTGGGTGAGTGAGAAGAGTGTGAGCTCCTCCTCTATTGTAATCTTTCTGTAATTTCTCCATTGGTATAGTGATAACCGGCTACTCTCCCGTGGACGTAGGTATTGAGGCTGAACCACGTTAAATATGGTGTCTCCTTGAGTGTGGGTGTGTTTTTCTGCATGGTATAATTTCTATAAGGTCTTGGGCGGGATCCTAGATCCCAACAATTGGTATCAGAGGCTCGTCGGTGGCGTTTCGGAAAGAAAACAGTGTGTTCCTCGAAACTGCCCAGAAATCGAATTGCTAGAAATCAAATTTTGAGCATACCAGGAGCAAGGCCTCTACGAGAGGAGTCCAAAACTGCAAAGAACACCCCAAAAGGAGTCCGGATGCGCCCTCACGCGCCCACAGAATGTGGCGTGTGAGGCCCACTCGCAGCCACGCGCCGTTAGAGGAGCCGGCGCGTCATCTCACGCGCCACACGCGCGCGCAGGGGAAGACAACGAGTGGGGAGACAGCGCGTGTACATCACGTTCCTGGCACACGCGCATGCCGCGTCAGCGTGCCACGTCAGTGACACGTGGCACCATGGGACATTCAGTGCATGCCACGTGTCTAACACGTCATAGGCCAGTCAGCGCCACGTGGCAGAAGTTAGATCACATGGCTGCCACGTCAACCAGGGGCAGGGAGAGATCCAGTGCGACGCGGCGATGGTGCAACCGCAGGAGGAAGGATCCAGTGCTTCGCGGCTATGGTGCAGCCGCAGATCTGAGGCGTACAAAATGTTTTGGCTAGAACTAAGCCATTTGGAGTTCGTTTTTGGCGATCCAATAGTGTTTTCCAACTATTTGGAGTATTCCGGACACATCCGTAAGGTCAGATTTTGGAGACGGAGTTTCTGTAAAAAGAAGGCAGATTAAAGGGACGGATGGCATCAGGTGCAGCGGACGGAATATTCTGTTGATACACGGAATATTCCCTGAACTTCTGAAAATTGTAATTTGGCCCAAAATTTTCAGAAAATTGTGATGTGGCCCAACTTTCGGGGATATTTTTCAATGAGGTCCCCGGAAATGCAGCGAAGCTTATTCATAGCTAATCGGACCGTTCCGGACGCAACTGCGAGGTCAGAATAGTGAAATTCTGAACGGTTTTTTAAAGATTGTCAAAACATGGGAGTTTGTCATCTTTAATACTCGAAGGAAGGTTGCCGGATATTGTGGAACGTTGCGGATTCACTAAAGAGGTTAGAATGGACAGATTCTGACCAGATTGAACAACCAGATACAACTCGAGATAGATCATTGAAGACCAGAGAAAATCAGGCTTGATTAAATGGCAGATCGAGGGAGATCAGGATTGGTCAGGGGCGATTAGAGGATTGCAGAGATGATTATCTCCGGAGTTCGTCAGAAGATCTGGTTCAATCAATCAAAAAGACCATTCATCGACGGATAAATGATTTGGCACCTAGTTCAGGCTCAGGGAAATACTGTGGCTGTTGGAGCTACTGTACACAAGTAAGTACTGGTGATATGTGGACGTATAGAACAATAGCTGCAGAGGAGCATACTAAGTGCAGGAGCACAAATCTTGAGACGTCTTGATAGTGCAGAATGCGATGTCGTCTGGCGCGAGAGGAGTATGTAACAACGGGTTGTTGAAAGTTCATAGGAATTGCCAAACAGAGAAATTAAGATGGATAAAACGCAAGAGTGCGCGCCAATGAGTGGTAAGTCTTTTTTCTCTATGGTAGTTTCTTTCCATGGCAGCGGAGGATAGAGTTGATACGGATCTCTCAGGCGAGCTCGACGCAGGGAGACCAGAAGCCATGGGTATGGGCACTATGCAAGGAATTGCATAGCTGACGATGCTTTGACAGATGGAGCTACTGTCAACCATCAATCTACTAGACAAAGAATCGAGATTGCAAAGGCACGCATAACAAGCGTATGTGGAAACGCCAGAGGTTGTTCGGCGCAGAGGGCAAAGGCCGAAAGTTCAGAGGAAAAGCTCGAGCAAAGAAGACAGAGGACGTTGATGGGATAAACGACGAAGTTTTCTATTGCTCCCATGGTAGTCTGCGAGGTATTGCATGACAGTCAAGGGCATTCCAGCAGGGGGTGCAGGACATCCAATCAGGGGGTGTCGGATATCTTGGTTACGCAAGTTCAAGCATAGCAAGTGAAGGCATCCAAGCCAGGAAGCGTGGATGAGATCTGTGGGAGATAGGAGTGGAGGCTCTCTCTCTCCAAATCAGAGTGGTATGAGTTGAATTGAGGATGTAGGATTCCCTCATTCTCTTATATCACTACTGTGTTATCTCTAGCTTCAGGGGGTGCAAACGTCTCAGTGAGGAGAAGAAGACTATGCTGAAATTTGGGCATAACAAGATTAGCAGCAATATGTGCAGTGGATCACCTCACATGGGTTGAGGGGGTGATTTGTGGGATATCACCCATGTGAGATTTGTGGGATATCACCCATGTGAGGGGTGATTGCGAACCCACAAAGCAGCTTCACCATGTTGTTGCCAACATACAAAGGTAATTTCCATGTGATGTTGCCAACACACATGAGTTGGCCATGTGATGCCAACACACCAACAAGCTGGCCATGTGCAAAGGCCAGCTCCTCTCCTTCCTCCATTTGATGTGTATAAATTGTGAGGGTGAGGGAGAGCAAGAGAGTGAGCAGAGCAAGCCACAGAGAGTGAGATATGTGAGGCGGAGAGACCGTCTCCCTCGGTGTGAGCGAGAGAGACGGGTGAGTGGGTGAGTGAGGAGAGTGTGAGCTCCTCCTCTATTGTAATCTTTCTGTAATTTCTCCATTGGTATAGTGATAACCGGCTACTCTCCCGTGGACGCAGGCATTGAGGTCGAACCACGTTAAATATGGTGTTTCCTTGAGTGTGGGTGTGTTTTTCTGCATGGTATAATTTCTATAAGGTCTTGGGCGGGATCTCGAATCCCAACAGAAAATTGATTATAACTAAAAAAAATAAAATAATTAGAGGTGTACATGATATATATATATATATATTACAATTTCCCATATTTTGAATCTTTACTCATACATAAAGGTATGGTTAACAAGTGTTAACAGGAAAAAAGTAAAAAGTAAAAATTCAAGATATTTTTTCACTAATTTCATAATATTTTTCATTGGATTTAATTTATTTATCTGTTACTTTTTTATTATTTTCAAAGTAATTTTTATACAAATCTGAATATTAAATTAGGATTTGTCATCATGTCAATATCTTCATGCATCAGTATCTGGATTCAGGTAAACCGAGTGGGCTTAACTGAAGTTTCCAATCGTCAGTATAAACAATGTATAGGTCGGGTCAGTTCTAATGGGCTGGGCTGGGGTAGGCCGGTGAAGATTACCGGGTCAGGTCATTGCCAAATCATATATGATCTTTAGTTACACCATAAAATTTAAAATTTATGGAGAGAAATGGTAAAAAATAAAAAAAAGTTTACAGGAATAAACTATTTGGTGTTATTTTTGAAAATAAAAATTAGAATTTATTAGGTATTTGTGAAATAAAGTGCTGTTTTGGGAAGCAATCCAAAACGCTACGTTTTTGCTCCATGTTCCAAAAAAGCTGCCCACCCAAAA
Organism: Camellia lanceoleosa; assembly: GCA_025200525.1. Classification (NCBI taxonomy): domain Eukaryota; kingdom Viridiplantae; phylum Streptophyta; class Magnoliopsida; order Ericales; family Theaceae; genus Camellia; species Camellia lanceoleosa. Next base: position 53,156,083 of record CM045761.1, on the reverse strand, counting down.
CGCTAGTTTATGCATTTGGCAACTTCCGAAAACGCAACATTGAAATTATAATTTGGGCCTATGAAAAAAAATTGAAAAAATAAAAAATAAATGTTAAGTAGGGATATTTTGGTAATTTTGGAGTGATGTGACATTTTTAAAAAATATTAAATCAAAAATAAAAAAAGTTAGCTTTTTACCAACTTCCCAAATCACTTTCAAAAAAGCCAAAAAGTTTGGTAAAAAGTCAAAGTTAACTTTTTACCAACTCCCCAAAACACCCCAAAAATTATTCTATTGTAAAATATAATATTAATTTCTCTAATCATTATTATTAAACATTTATATTTTATTTTATTTTATTTTATTTTTATATATTTAGGAGTCTAATTAATAACAACAATACAGTAGACCCTTGGGGAAGCTGATGGCGCTACTGGCTGGCTGAAACTTCAAAAAAAAAAAAAAAAGTTTGGCCCAACCACGGGCTGCCACCTCACTGGGGGTCGACCCCCAGTGAGGGTCCGAAGCAATTTTCAATTAATAATTTGCCATATTTAGGAGCGTTGTGGAAGTGATGGTCACTGGTAGAGACTGAGTGGTTCTGAGTAAGCTGTTAGGGGAAAGGAGAGTACTCATATGTGATTCACTACGTGGTAAGATATAAATGAATGTTAATAAATGATGATTGTAATTTTGTATGGTAGAAAATTTTTTTATAATCCCAGACAGCAAATAAGATAATGCCAAATAGTACATAGTAACAAAGAGACCTGGGTGTTATCTCCTGTCATGGTAACAAATAGTACAATTTTGATATTTTCGAAGAGGGACAAAATGGTTCCTATCTCCTGGATGCTATCTGACAATTTTTAAAAAAATATTAATGTCATAATTATATTTTTTATATTATTTATTAATTTAAAAAAAGATAAAATAAAAAAATTATATTATTTTTGTACTTAATTTTTGAAGAGAGAATAATACTTTAGAATAATAAAAAATGGAATAAAAGATTAATATTTCAAAACGGAGGAAATACAATTTTCTAATAATTTTATTTTTCACCAAATTTCATTTTATCCCTCGTGATTTGAGGTTAAAACATTTCACCCATTTATAATTCAAATATAACTAGAAAATCCAAATACCACTGTTAATTTTTATATTAAAACTAAGGGTTAATTACACTAATAGTCTCCATAGTTTGGGACTTGTGTCACTTTGGTCCCTGACTTTTCAATTGTGACATATTAGACCCTGAATTTTAAATTTTGTTTCAAATAAAGACAATTGAAAATATCATTAGATTTTTCAAGGGTAAAATCGTCAATTTGATAAAATATAAACTAATTTGACTAAAATAAATATCAAAAAAATATTTTTAATTTTTTTAAAATTATTTTTATTCACCAATGATAAAATTATGTAAAATTAATAAAAATTACATGATTAATTTTTTAAAATTAATTTTACATGATCATCATCCAAACACATAATAAAAATTAATTTGATAAAATAAATAAATAAATGTCTAAAAGATTTATCAATTTTACATAATTTTATTTTTAGTAGGTAGAAATAATTTTTAAAAGTTCAAAAACATCTGTTTGACATTTATTTTTATCAAATTAGTTTATATTTTATCAAATTGACAATTTTACCCTTGATAAATCTAATTATATATTCAATTGTCCTTATTTGGAACAAGATTCAAAATTCAGGGTCAAATGTGTCACAATTGAAAAGTCAGGGACTAAAGTGACACAAGCCCCAAACTATAGGGACTATTTGTGTAATTTACCCTAAAACTAACGAAGAAGGACGTATCACATATACTATTTTTCATAAAGGGCTCGACTTTCTACAAAAATAAAATACAATTAATATAACAAAAGGGACAATTTTATCCCATCATCACCAAATCTAAAATTATATTAAGATATTAAGTAAAGTAAAATGTAATTAAACTAAAATATAAATAAATAATAATTATGAATTGACTTAAAATATAATTAAATTAAAATTTGATTAAGATGTTAGGAATTACAATAAATAATTAAAGATTTATGATTAATTGTAATCTAAAATGTAACTAAATCAAAATTAGATTAAATAGTTAAAAATTACAATAAATAATTAAAAATTTGTGATTAATTGTGATTTGATTAAATTAATATTAGAAATTATGTGTATAAGAAAGGAGAGAGGAGAGAGAAAGGCAAAAAAAAAAAAAAAAAGGATTTGAAAGTATTACAATTATTTCACATGTAACTTAACGTTTATACTTTAATTCATAACCACATGAAAACTTTCTAGGTTCCAATTTCAAACCACAAAGAGGAAAAATAAATTTTGCTCTATATTTTTCAATGTTAAAATATTTTTTAGGGAAAAAAATTCTCAAGATTTAACTTTAATAACAAATCAAACCATGGGGTTTTCAATTTTTTACAATTCCAATCCTAAATATTTTATTTGATCTCAATCTTAGCCATCGTCCATCTCTGTTTAGAAAAATTAACAGAAAATTGCTTCCAATACATGTTGATGTGATTGTTGCTCTATTAGTAAAGTCTTCATAATGCAATTGTAAGACAGACCCAAATATAACCAATTCTAACTGGTTAAAAATAGCAGCTCAGTCAGGTATTTAGTTTGATGGTTGTGTAAAATTATTTGTGATGTGAGTTTTTTAGTTCAATTCTTTTTGAAAGAAATTTAATATTCTTGTGATGATATTTATTTCTCTCTCATTATTGAAATTGTATGTGATTAGTAATTATTGGGCTTGAGATTAGACTTGGTAGGCTTAGTTTATTGGTTATTAGATTCTATTACCTTTTTAACTATTATGGACTAGTATTTGATAAACTAAATATTTCTCATAGCAACTCAAATTTATTTATGAGACGAATTGATAGATAGATTCAGGTTGAGATTGTAACTTTAAATAATAAAGATAGAGACAATTATACTTAAATATATATATATATATATATAAGCATAACAATAACGAGAGAATTATTTGTACAAATTCATTTCAAACAAACAAGTGAAAAAAGGTACCAGCACAAAAAAAAAAATTTTAAACTAGAAATTCACCCGTGTGAGAAGCCAGTCCATGTGTCCTGCGAAACCACTCTAGGTCTTCATCCAGGGAGCAATCAATGGTATCATCAGATTGTAATCCTGTGTCATTATTGTCATACATAGCTTGCCATGATTCATCAGCAAATAAGCCATGCCCATTAGGTTGATTGGCCATAATGACTAGTCGTAATGCTTCCAAAAGAAAAAAACACAACAACAATAATAATAATATTAATTCATTAAAGAGAAGCAAGTATTATGAATGAAGTTGAAATATTATGGTAAATGCTAGTTAGGGAAACCTAAAAAAGAGAAGTGCATTACCTCAAAGAGACCTTCAAGGCTGCATGCGACCATGTGCAGAAAGATGATGTTTGTTTACCTCAAATGACTTATTTATAAATATAATTTCGGGATCGAACACACTCCACTTCACACATTCTGTCTTTGTCGTGTCTTCGCATTCTCCGAGGGTAGAAAATAATATAGCCCGTTTGTTTTGGGTGAAAGAGAGGGTATTGGGATTGCTAATACTAAGGTATTAGTAGCCTTGTTTGTTTTGGAAGAAGGCTTTGGGACTATTAGTCCCTTGGTATTACTAATACCCTTGGAGAGGGGATTGGTAAGGAGGAGATAGAAATATTATTAGAAAAATAGTGAGGGGATTAGAAATTTTTTTATTTATTTTATTTTTTATATATTGGAAATTTTTTTTAAATATAATTTTTAATTTTTTATATTTTTTTATTTGCTTTATTATTTTATATTAAAATAATTTAATAATTCATCATTACTAATCCTCTCACTATCAATCCCCTCACTACTAATCCCTTCACTAACAATCCCCTCACTATTAATCCCCTCACTATCAATCCCCTCCATTCTATCTCCCAAAACAAACGGGGCCATAGGATGTGGTCCCGATGAGCTTAATCGCTATTCTCTCGTATAAAATGTGTCAATGAAATCAACCATAACTCTCGTATAAAATTTTGATGAAAGTATTAGTTGGACAAATTCGACCGGCTAGTGAATAAAAATGAGTACTTAATAAAGTTATGTTATAAATCTCAAATAAATTATTAAATTTTTTATAAAATTTTTCACATAAGTGTGAGATTCATACAAATTATATGTGTGTGATTTCATACTTATGTGAAAAGTTTAATAGCAAATTTAGGGGTTGTTTGGGGTGTCCTAATTAAGTGTACTTTTTATCTTTTTGAACTAAAAAATTGAGGTTGAAAATATGGATGTTTGAGTTAACTTTTTGACTTTTTATGAAAAAATGTGTAATAAAAAATTGTAAAAATTGATTTGTAGGGAAAAATTCGAATTGCGAGTTGTGCAGCCGTAATTGTTAACTTTTGCTGAATAGTGTTAACTTTTTTACAAGTTCTCGAACTTGGCCTTAAGGTTAGGTTTGGCAAGTTTCAAAAAACAAAAATGATTGAGGCCTCAAATTTTTTGGCTCAAATTTGGCTCGAATTTGCTTTTTTTTTTTTTTTGGCTGGGTTGATGCTTTGCTTGTTATTATTATTATTATTATTATTTTTATTATTATTATTTTTGCAATGTATTAGCCCAGAAGAAAAAAAAAAAAAAAAAAAAAAAAAAAAAAAAAAAAATTTGCATTCGAGGCAATTCGAGCCTCATTTTTCAAGGCCTCAATCAACGCCCTTCAAAAAATTTAAAAAGTTAAAAAGTTATATAAAAAATAAAAAAGTCATTACTATTCATAACTAAAAAATATTAAAATAAAATATTTTATACATTTTTGTAATAAAAAGTTTGAATTACACAATCAGCCGTACTGCCTCAGCAGGAAGGCAGGTCATACATTTTTTGGAAAAAAAAAAAATTACATATGTAAAGTCACAAAGTTTAATGATAATGTTGGGCCCTTGGAGGCCCACTAAGGGTTCTCTTTTGATAATCCAAACTATTCAATATGTACAATTCGTCAAGTATTATCAGATATCGTTAACTATATGATTAAATCAGTTTTGTATAAACAAAACGGATGGTGTGATAGTTAACTGTTGAAAAAAAAACTAATCCGATCATATAGTTATCGATATCCGATCAACGTAATTTTTTATAGGCATATAATACTCGACGATTTGCACATATTCAACGGTTCAAATTATTATAATGGGACCCGTGGTGGCCTCTCGGACCGACCATCACTGTCCAAACATTTTGCCCCGAATGAGGCAATAATTTGTTGTGTAAGACTCACTACTCCAGTACGGCAGCCGTACAACCTACTCAACTTTCTTCCCCGATATACTTTATTTATACAATTTTTTATTACACATATTTTCGTAAAAAAATAAAAAATTAACCTAAATATTCATTTTTTTTTTAATTTTTTAATCTAAAAAGACAAAAAATATACTAAATACACTCAAACAAAGACACCTTCAAGGCTGCATGCGACCATGTGCAGACAGATGATGTTTGTTTACCTCAAATGCCTTATTTAGCACCAAGGATCCTCTAGAGTGAATTTCCCTAGAGTGATCCCTAAAGTGCAGATCCAACGGCACAAAATTGAAGTTTGAATATTTTTTTTATTTTTTATTTTTCAAATTATATAGATGGTGGCTTTTGTGCCGTTGGATCTGCATTTTAGGGATACTCTAGGAAAATTCACTCTAGAGGATCCTTGCTCCTTATTTAGAAACATAATTTCCGGATCGAACACACCAGTTCACACATTCTGTCATCATCGCATCACCCCACTTCACTCGCATTTCGCTTTTCAGGTCCCACAATTTTGCGTGGAAATCTACACCTCCCACAAGAAACGAATTGTGTTAAAATTTGAAATAAGCGAAAATTTGTTTAAAATATTAATTTTTTTATGACTTTAAAAATTATAAATATCATTCTCTTATTATAATTTTTTATTTAACAGAATTGACAGAAAAGATAAATTTTTATTTACTATCTTATACAACAATAAAATTATTTAAATTATTAATTGAAATTTATTTTTGATATTTTCAAAAATTATTAATTGATTTAATGATATATTAATAAAAAAAAGTTATTTATTATGTGATTAGAAACTTGAAGGAGTGGGGTGTAATTTTCAAAATTACAAGAAGTAATATGTAAATTAAATAAATTTTAGAGATATATTTGTAACTTATCCTAAATAAAATATGTTTTAAAATGCATTTATACTTTTTCACAAGTCGGTCGAATTTGTCCAACTAACAGTTTCCTCAAAATTTTATGCGAGCCATGCTACGGTTGCTTTGATTGACACACATTTTGAATCTAATAATATTATCGGGCGCACATACGGGAAAAATTTTTACGGGAGTCCTGCTACACAATTTTAATAGCTAACAATCTAATAAGGGGATTTACCGGAGTCAATCTAATAATATTGTCGGACAACATGTCGGAAAAGTATACATGTACAGCATGTTTGTTTACATGTAAATAAGGGGATTATCTGACGGTTAGTTTTAGGATATATCGGTCTTAGATTATTTAGTTGAATTAGATTTGTATTATACGTTTATTTAGTCATGAGATTAGATGGTTGGATTGGATTATTTTTAATGAATCCAATGTTTGATTGGATTAAATAAAGATAAATGTTTAAAAAACTATTTTATCTTTGTAATTTATAATTTTTATTTAATATATAATTTTAAATTTGTAATTTATAATTTAACAATACTAAAAAATTTTAATTTATAAGGCCATAATTTTTAATTAAATTAAATTTATAATTTATAATTTTTATTTAATATATAATTTTAAATTAACAACACGAAAAAAAAAATTATTTAATATATAAATTTAATTTTTAACAACAATAATTTAAGGCCATAATTTTTAATTTATTATTTTTAATTAAATTAAATTTATAATTCATATTTTTATTTAATATATAATTTTAAATTAACAACACAAAAAAAATAATTTATAAATGTTCAAAAGACTATTTTACCTTTTTTCAATTGTTTATTAAGTAATAGCATGAGGGTAAAATAGACATTTCACATATTAGTCCCATGGAATATCAATCCCATAGAAATAATCTCACTTCCCTAGGATACAATAATCCCTCATATGAGAGACTAATAGTCTAGAAGAACTATTAATCCAAAGCAAAAAAATTAAACCAAATAATAGACTATTAGTCCGGATGGACTAATAGTCCAATCTCATGACCCAATCCTTCAAAACAAACACCACCGTAGATATCTGTAAGCATATCAACAATCAACATGTTTGTTTGGTGGTATTGAAGGGTAGGATTGCACTAATAATCCATTCGCATTAATAGTCCGTTGTTTGTTTCAAATTTTTTACACCGGACTATTAATCCCAAATATGTTGGACTATTGTATCCCATGGGGGGTGGGACACAAATCATGGAATAACTCATCCCATGAAATTAGGTTGCCAAATTACGTTGTTGACCCTCTAGTATTAAATATCTTTTTTCTCATGATATTAATTATACTTAAGAAAGTAGCCACAATTTAAAAATAAAATAATTTTATTTAATTTTTATTGATGTTTTATTTTAAAATTTTGCTGATATTTTATTTAATTTCATTATTTAATTATTATTATTTTTTAAAATAAATTTATTTAAAATTTTAATTAAAAAATAGCATATATTTTTATTGATATTTTATTTATTTAAAAAAAATTATTTAATTGTGTAAAAAATAAAATAAAATAAATTTTCATTTAATCTAGCTAAAAATAATTAAAATATTAAAGATATATTTAATATTGCTATTGCTTAATAAATAATTGAAAATGATAAAATAGTCATTTGAGCATTTATCCTTCTCCATAATATCCTAAACAAATATAGAATTCATATCGTATCTAACAAAATAGTCATTTTATGACATCTAATTTCATGACTAAACAAACATGAGATACATATCATATCCAACTAAATAGTCTCATGACTATGAATCCCAAGATTCCAATTCGATGGATTCCACCCCCTATCTAGTCCGTCCAAACAAACATGCTGAATGAGTTTTCTTATTGCATTCGTCTCTTATCCCTCAATTTTTTGTAATTTAAAAAAAGCAATTATTTTGATAAATAATTTGAAAGGTTCATTACTTTCCTAAATAATTTAATCTTTTAGAATATTCACAACAAAAAATAACTGAATAAATAAACAAAACTCGGCAATTATGCGTATCCTATTTGAGTTACCAATAATGTTATATTCTCCTAATTTATTACTTTTAAATGATCTCTAATGATGTGGCATTAAGGGTAATGATTGAGACCCCTACCCCTACAAGGCCCTCGCAAATCTGGACTACTCATGATGTAGGCTCTACACATACATGAGTGGGCCCCATACATACATAGAGGGCTAGGATCACTTTGAAGACGTGGGGGTCATCCCCAAAAAGGATCCCAAACATTTTTTCTATTAAAAATACTTTTAAAAAAATGATAAATTAAATGTCTCAATCATTCTTCTTAACTTATGGAGACATAATTTACTTTTGTAATTCATAAAAAAATGTGAGGTGACCGTAAAGTGGTAGCTCGTGCAATTGATAAAAATGTTGCAACCTTGATTATTGTTGGAGTGCATCACATACCTACTAGAAGTGTGAAAATGGTTCGCGACCTGTAGGCGACTCGAGGTGGGCCCAGTTCATTTAGGCCCGTTTGGGTCCAGGCCCGAGTCCAGCCCAAGCCTCTGGACCTAGGCTATCATTTTGAAGGTCGGCTCGGCCCGTAGACCCTTTTAAGGATCACTCAAGGTCCGGGCCACCCGAGACCTAATGTATTTTTTGGTGAAAAATAATAAACTTTTGATAAAAAAAATTAAAAAAAAAACAAAAATAAATGGTCAGGCCCGCCCAAGCTCAGGCCTATCGGCTCAACCTGCCCAAGGCCCGATTATCCCTGGGCCTGAGCCTAATTTTTGGCTTGTGGACCTGCCTGGCTCGACCCAGTCCGAATTTTAACGGGAGCTCGCAAGACGCGACATGGACTGAGCCAGATTTACATCTCTAATGCCTACAATGAGAGTGGCCAGATTTCAAAGGAAGGGGGCGGAGACAAGGTGGGTCAGGGTCCTCGCCCTCCAACTTTCTCAAAATTGTCAAGTTTATATGCATGTTATTTCAAAAATAAATAAATAAATTATATATTACATTTTCAAAAAATTTATAAATTCCACAATATAGTAGAGTTGTCTTTCAAAATTTAATGACTCATATAATATTTCCATAAATATTTATAATAATGTTATAATAATTTTATTTTCTTATCATATTTTGTTAACCATATCATGTGTCAATGTTACATTAGTGTCAAGTATGAATAATTAAGGTAATAAACAAATTGTAGTAAAATAAATAATCATCCTAATATTATTGAAAATGTTAATCTGGCTCATGTTAAAAAGTTATTAGTAAAGTTATTAGTAATCACATATTAAAAAAAATCTTATAATAAACAAATAATATTATTTATTTAATTGGTATGAATCATATTAAATAAAAAAAATTACTAACAACAATTAAATTTTTAGATAAAGAATATAATATACTTATGAGTTCTTATAATTTATTTATTGGAGTCACTTATGAAATTTTATGGACCTAAAGATATTGACTTGTTTACCGCTTATCTATAAATCTTTACTTTTTGACCTCCTTAACGTTGAAACTTGTACAAATATTATTAATTGAGATTATTCTCTTATAATTATATAATTTTGTTAGTCCAATTAGTCTCTATTGATTAATATTTAATAATAATTTAATCAAATAAATATCAAGTCGATCCATTAACAGCTCGTCAAATTTATCACATGAATTCTGGCTCCGCCCTTGTTCAAAGGTGATATATATATGCTAATATTTGTTTTTCTTTTTTCCTTTTTTTAAAAAAAAGAAAAAAAAGAAAAAATTGGATTCCCGCTTGTGAACGAAAGCCTTTTGGAAAGTGAATTTTGTAGTGCTCTTTTGATTTTTTAATTAATATATAAGGTGGAAAAATGATTAAAGTGTTCGGGAATGATATTTTAACTTTCTAAAGAATAAATATATATATATATATAAAGAGAGGGGAACGGAATTTTGACTTTGTTTATATGGCTTATTGACTTTTTTTTTTTTACTGACTTCTTAAAGTGTGTGAAGTTGTATATTTAGAAATTAGTAGTATTTTGAGAATTTTGTAGTAATTTGATTGGTGGTGTGTCTAAAAAATTGTATAGATGGAGTCACTAAGATTAAGTTCTACAAATTTTAAAAATAAATTATTTTTAAATTAAGCAATATTTATTCTGTTTAGTTTTGAATTTTTTAAAATAAATTTTGAGTTTTTTTTTGTTTTGTTTTATTTGTGTGTGTATGTGTATATGTGTGTCTGTGTGTGTTTTGTGTTTTGTTGCTGAATTTGTTTTTATATTTAGTCATTTTTTTTAGATGTACTTAAAAAATAAAATATTTATAAAAATTGCACTAAATTTGTACATTTTTTTATATTTAGTAATTTTTAAAAAAAAAAGAATTCACAAATGTTTATCAACTGACACATACCATGTTAGCTCCTAAAAAACAAAAATGCAAAATCTTATACTATTTAGGCCAATAACTATGAAAATAGGATATGGCCTGCACTTGATCTAAGAAATGTGAATAATTTTTTTTTTGTCTTTATCATATCCATCACCTATTTCTGTTAAGTCAACAAACTAATATGAATTTAAATCTTTCTATTAATAAATTAAAGAAAATATTAATAGATTGAAATTTTAATAATTTTTTTTTTATAAATACATGAATTTTTACGATCAATATTTAATAAGTTTTCATATTTTGAATTCATCGCACAATAACTTTTGGTATGAAATGGTGAACGCTTTGATAAGCGTGAAAAATTGATTAATAAAAAGCTTCATTTACAATGGTTTACATCATACAATTTTTTTTTATTTTTTATTTTTTATTTTTAACAGAAGTTATGATTATTTATGGTGTGTTATGATATTTTGTGGTAAAATTATTAATAGTAAATTTATGGTGAGCATCTAAAAAGGTAGGGATAATAATATTATGATACATTATCATTTTTATTAGGACACTTTGTGATTTTTGTTACGACTTTTTATAGTAAAAAAATAAAGGGTGAACTATACTAATAGTCCTTATAGTTTGGGGTTTGTGTCACTTTGGTCTCTGACTATTCAATCATGACACATTTGACCCTAAATTTTGAATTTTATTCTAAATAAAGACAATTGAAGATATCATTAGATTTTTCAAGAATAAAATCATCAATTTGATAAAATGTAAACTAATTTAACAAAAATAAATGTCAAACAATTATTTTTGAATTTTTAAAAATTATTTCTACCCACTAAAAATAAAATTATGTAAAATTGATAAATCTTTTAGACATTTATTTTTTTTTACCAAATTAATTTTTATTATGTGTTTGGATAATGATAATGTAAAATTGATTTTTAAAAATTAATCATGTAATTTTTATTAGTTATTTTATCAATTTTACATAATTTTATCATTGGTGGATAAAAATATTTTTTTGACATTTATTTTTGTCAAATTTGTTTATATTTTATTAAATTGACGATTTTGTCCTTAAAATTAAACAATGATATTTTTAATTATCCTTATTTAGAACAAGATTTAAAATTCAAAATCAAATGTATTATAATTAAAAAATTAAGAATCAAAATAATACCAGTCTCAAATTATAGAGATGGTTAATATAATTTGTCCAAAAAGAAATATACAATCCGCTTGTGTATCAAAAGCAAACGTTCATCGATTTTGGTTTTTCTCCCTGAAACACGTTGGGGTTGGGCCCTTTAATAAGAAAAAGAAAAAAGAAAACAGACCAAATGTCATGAATCGTAGAATTCTAACTAAAATGATATTTTTTGGGGGAATCATGATGTACTTTTTAATACTTAAGAAAAAGAGAAAAAAAAAAAAAAAAAGAGACCAAGGGTGGGTTTGGAAGGTGGGTTGGTTTTTTAGTTTTTTGGTTTTTTTGGTTATTTTAGTTTGGGCTTAAAAGTTTGGTTTGGGAAGGGCTTTTTGACTTTTTGACTTTTTTGACTTTTTTTGTGAGAGAAGAGTGTAATGATTATGGGTTGGATGTGATGTTTTATTTTTTTGAGCTAAAATAGCATGTTTTGTCTTTTGTGGCTATTTTAACCCCAACCCACTATCCAAACGGGACCCAAATGTCATGAATAGTTGAAGGCACTAGAATTCTAACTAAAATGATATTTTTTTTGGGAACCATGATGTACTTTTTAACACTCAATAAATGAATACAAATGAAACATATTATTTTGTACAAATCTATACTATATACAAATTGTATTTGTGTAGCACTATCAAATGGTACTTCTACATCACATTCAGAGTGTTTCGTGTGACTTATTTGACGAACCTATGAATTTTAGTTTTGAGAAAATTATTTTAGATTGTTTAATTAAATTGAACCTCTCGTTCTAATAATTTATTATAACTAAAAGAGATAATTCTGAAAAGCTATCACCCTTTGCATCTGATTATTAATTTTTGTTGTGGACATGTTAATTTATAATTATACTCTTAGATTTTTGGGTGAATTACACTAACGATCCCTATATTTCAGGGTTTGTGTCACTTTGGCCCTGATTTTTTAATTGTGACATATTTGATCATGAATTTTAAATCTTGTTCCAAATAAGGACAATTAAAGATACCATTGAATTTTTCAAGGACAAAACCGTCAATTTGATAAAATATAAATTAATTTGACAAAAAAAATGTCAAATTTTTTTTAAAAAATTTTAAAAATTATTTCTACCCACTAAAGATAAAATTATATAAAATTGATAAATTTTTTATATATTTATTTTTTTTACCAAATTAATTTTTATTATGTGTTTGGATGATGATCATATACAATTAATTTTTTTAAATTAATCATTAATTTTTATCAATTTTATATAATTTTATTTTTGGTGGGTAGAAATAATTTTTAAAAATTTAAAAATATTTTTTTGACATTTTTTTGGTCAAATTAATTTATATTTTATCAAATTGACAATTTTGCCCTTAAAATTAAGCAATAATACCTTCAATTGTCCTTATTTGAAATAAGATTCAAAATTTATGATCAAATGTGTCACAACTGAAAAATCAAGGACCAAAGTGACACGAGCCCTAAACTATAGGAACTAATTTGCCCAAAAATAAATAATTTTTGTAATAAAGAAAGTTACGATTTTTATGGTTTATATTATAAATTTTTATAAAAAAGTTCCGAACAACATACCATATACACTATTTTGATGGTGCAATTTGCATACAAAGTGGATGCAAAAGTTTAACGACACATCATTTTCTTATTATTGTTGTGCATAATTTCTTAGTCCTTGTTAAATTCACCCAATAGAGACTTATATATGTAATGCTTCATTGAATAATTGCTTCTGTCTGGGCCTATGAGTGAGGGGTTCATTCCCTTTTCTCGGTGAGGAATTGGAATCACTGGGAAATTAAAATTATAATTTGAGGGATTTGGAAAAAAATTATACTCTAATTTTAAAACGTGGACCTATGATTGGACGATTTGAGGAAGAATTTAAAGGAAAATGGTTGAGGCCTCGAATCTGAGGCCTCGAATTTGCCTCGAATCCTTTTTTTTTTTTTTTTTTTGGCAGAACCAGAGGGGAGGGGAAGAAGAGAGAGAGGAAGGGGAGGGGAGGGGTCCAGATTCGCCTCGTCGAGCTACTTGGCCGTCCGATCGTCGCCCGATCGATCCACTCGCGGCAGCAAGACCGCCGTCGCCTCCGCCTCCTCCTCCTCCTCCCCCGGTGATTATGGCCTCCTCCAGTCCAGCCCACCGGCGGCTCTCTCTTCTTCCCCTCCCCTCCCCATCTCTCCCTTCTTTCCCTCCCCTCTGGTTCATTCGAGCCAAATTCGAGGCCTCGAATTCGAGGCCTCTATCACGACTCGAATTTAAAAAGGGGAATGAAAAAGGTAATTTCACTTAATTTTACACACATTTTTACTTTTCCTTTTCAAACTTTTTCAAATTTTCCAATCAAATACAGCGTTAACCACTTTGCAAAAATAGAATTTATACCTACCAATTTTTTTCTCCCACTTTTTCAGGGGGTTCAGGTGATACCCTTGAATTATTCCTAGCGTCGCCCCTGGTGATCACCGTGGGAAAATGAAATCCATGGTTCAATTGAATAACCCAACTTCAGGGTTAAACAAACTATTAACTGTATGGAATCTAGTAACTTCACAACCTAAGCCCTGCTTCTAAATAATACATTTAAAAAAATAAAAAGATGAAACATTAAGATGATAACATTTTGTAACAAGTTCAGTTCAGTTAACCTTGGTTGAGGCTCAGAATCTTCGAAACTGGAAGTGCCATATTGGAATGTAATTGTTATGTTAATTCTATATCCTTATACTTTTTGCTGGTTGTTCCGGCATCCATGGTCATGTTCATCATCATATATTATGGAAGTGTACGCCGAAAAAGTACACCGAAACACAAGTGATTGCTTTCATAATTTTGTCCAGAAAAACAACCACAATTTAGGGCAGTGGTGGAGGGAGCACGGGACCATGGGGGTCACGTGCCCCTCTTGAATTTTGAAATTTTTTTTTTTTTGTAAGTATAAAGAAAATATTTTAAATAAAAAATTACAAAAATATTATTAGAATGAAATATCAATGACATTTTAAAAATTATGAGAATAATAATGGTGTAGATACCTTATTTTTGACTGACCTTAAGACTCAGGCGTCACCGATTGAGCCATCGGTGATACTGCATATTGTGCTTGTTCTGAGGTTGCGGAGTCTCGGCTGCGAGTCTTGCTTCTGGACTTCCGGACTCCTTCACGCTTTGCCTCGGTTTGCGAACCAGACTCTGTTTTCTCTGTTTTCTCTTCCCGAAGGGAGGGAGAGGTCTCGTAGATCATCTCTCAGTAGTCGTAGGCTACGTTTCGTGGTCGTAGGCCATTTTGCCCGTTTGGAGCCTGGTTTCCGATTTTTCGGAGCCGTTGGCCGTGTGCCTCGGTTCGGGACCGCTTAACCGCCTCCGTTTGCCCCGATTTTTGGCACATATCTTATTTCCTCCCTTTTGAGGGACACTGTGGTCCGAGAGACCGACTTCGTGGTTGAACACCACTTCCGGTGCCTAACAGTCAGTTTTCGAGGCCCCGGGCTGTGCGTTTCGGCCTCCGAACCTTCATTTTGCATCGGTTTGGGCTCATTTTTAGTGGAGGCCTTATTTTCACTATTAGGAAGGTTGAAGAAGGGTGGGAGGCCAGTAATTGTTTTGACAACCATTTTTATTTCTTTATTGCCCTCCGTCGCCCGTTTTTCTCACTAGAAAGCCAACGTTAACCACCCTTGGACCACTTTTTCTAGCCCTAAATCACATATTTGTGTTGTAGACACCTGGGAGGCCACCAATATCATACAGCCAGCCAGTAATTGTCTTTGACCCTTTTGAACCCCTCCAAAAAATGGGCTTTTCTCTCTCCTGGTTCACTTTCTCCAGTTTTTGACCATATGGTTGTGTTATGCACACATGGGAGGCCACTAATCTGTGGTGGCCAGCCACTAATCTTACCTGACCCTTTTGACCCTTGGCCGACCGGCCATGGGAAGGGCCGGCCGGCCTCCTGCAACCTTTCTAACCGGCCGGCCTTGCTCCTCCCTTCTGGTACTTCACAAATATGTATTTTGTTTCCCCCCAGATTGTGTATCTGGGGGGTGCCTTTTTGGAGGAAAATTTGAAATTCATTTCCCCCCTCTTTTCCCCCACTCTTGTGCCTATATATCCAGGCCCTCCAGCTCCCTTTCTGAGGGTTAGAAATTTTGGTTTGGAGCTCCTACATTGAATCTCTCTCTCTCTACACTTCAACCCCCAAAACCTCCCAAACCCTACACCATTTCTACACCACCACATAGCACCACACCACCACCATCCTTTCCAACAATTGGAGCTGGTTTTTCAGAGCTTAGGAGCACCCAAACTTGGTCCAAAGGCAGCTGGAAGTTTGGTCTTCAAGGGGGAGTCCCATTTTCTCTCTTTTTGCTCTTGTTTTGCATGTTATCTAAGCCATACTTGCTTACACTTTTGGGCTCCGACCCAAACTGTAAATAGTCATGTTTTGAGGTCTTTTTCATATTTGATTAAGGGTATTTCCCTGTTTGAGGCTTCCTACTATCATTTGCTTCTTTACCTCTCTTGCATGCCTCTTTCTTGCATAGTATTTTAGGCCTATTTGTGAACTGTTTTGAGCTTTGTCATAAACTGAAAAGAGGCTTTTTTTGATCCCTTCTTCAACATTGTTGAAGGGCTCTTCACTGTTTGAGGCTTCCATCTGTCACTTGCCTCTTTATCTCTCTTTTGGCCCTATTTTTGCATGTTTTTTTAGCTCCTTGTGCTTGTATTTTTGGGCTCTGGTCTGAACTGTAAATAGTCATATTTTGACCCACTATTCATGTTTTATCAAGGGTCTTTCACTGTTTGAGGCTTCCTTTTTGCTCTTTGTGTTAAAGCTCTCTTTTATGCCTTATTTTGTATAGTATTTTAAGCTTTCTTGTGCACTGTTTTGGGCTTGGTCATAAACTGTAAAATATCATTTTTTGGGACCTTCTTCAACATTGTTGAAGGGTCCTCCTCTCGTTGAGGCCAGAAGCCATCACTTGCTTCTTTGTCCCTCTTTTGGCCTTTTTCTTGCATAATGTTTTAGGTCTGCTTGTGTTTTCGTGGCTTGATGTAAATTGTAAAGTGCTTCATTTTGAGCCCCTATTCAACTTTGTTGAAGGGCTCTTTGCCATTTAGGGTCAGCAGCTGTTACTTGCTTCTTTATCTCTCTTTCGAGGCCATTTTTGCATATTAGCTTAGCCCTACTTGTGTTCACCTTATGGCCTTGCTTAAAACTGAAAATATGCTTGTTTTGGGACTGTCTTGATTCTTTCTTCATACTTAATATTCAAATAATGCATGCTTTGTATAGCTATAAGTCATTCTATGCGCCTAGTTTCGAGTTTCGAGTCTCATTTCATGCATCGGGTGCCATGTTTCCATGTTTCGGGGCTGTTTTGCATCATATTTTAGCACTGAAATTTGCATGCTAATATGCCATATTCCATGCCTTGTCATGCTTTGTTAGAGTGGCATTTGGTGCCTTAGGGTCGGTCCTCGTGCACGCATCTCGAGTGTCTCATTTTCATCCAATGGCCTCTTATGTGAGTGTGGCTGAGGTCCACTTGTGTTGGTGTAAGTCCATTATGCATTGTGTATGCCATTTCATTTCATAGCATTACGTATGCTAGGTTGTATGTTAGCGCATTGTGTATGCCACGTTACCTCGTGCATCGTGTATGTCATTTCATAGCATTGTGCATGTTAGAGTGTATCTTAGTTGCATTCATGCATGCCATGCATATTGCATTGTGTTTGGGATAGGGGTTAGCCCGAGCACGGAAAACGAGATACGTTTCGTACTCCGAGTGACGGAACGTGTCTCAATTCCCCAATCGCCGACACTCCAGATTACCCATGATGGAGTTTAGGTCTTGTTGTGTTTATATGTGCATTCATTCCATATTGAGTTGTGCAATTCGACTCCTCGGCCATCATGCATCGATATGCGCGATTGGTGGCACGAGGATTGAGGCATGCATACATATGTGAAAATACATTGCTGTGCCCCTTTCCTGCTCTTTGTTGCAGCAAATCAAGAATCAGCAGCCCTCCAGAGCTTGGCGCGCTTTCCAAGAACAATTGCAAACAGAGGCTAATTGGAGCATCGCAGTGGATTTCCGCGCAAGGCAACCCGAACATGCATCATCCATCATCCGGAGTAGAGTTGAGAGAGTCCCTGGCTTGCATGCCAATTTAATGCTTTCCTAGTTAAATTTGTTAATTAATTAGGATTTTTGTACTTATTCGGACTGTATTTATTTGGGACTGTATATTATTCTTTCGGATCCTCTACGCGAGGGCAATGTTGTAATAAGTGTGTGTGTGTGTGTGTGTGTGTGTGTGTGTGTGTGTGTGATGTATGTCTTCCAACCCCACGTCTTTCTTCCCTTTTATTTACCTGCTTATGATGGTTAGATTAGGGCATGTTTCAATTAGCATACAGTATGATAGCATGTTTGCATCCATTCATCTATTTTGCATGCACCGGGCTTGGCGCATCATACTAACTGCGTTTGTATTTCAATTCCAAATTGAATACTTGATAGCTGTTACATCTCATATGTCATGTTTAGAATAGCCAAGCCTGTTATAGTTGCATTTTTGCATGTGTTGGATTAGGCATTTCTGTATAGTTAGGATCATGCATGATTTCTAATCGGTTTCTGTTTTGGCTTGGAGTACTCGGTGAGTTTTTATGCTTTAGCATCCTTGCATGCGTGTGAGTGACTGCCATGAATAGCATGCTTACCATGAGGCTAATTGCTTATGTGATATAACCGCCTGAATGCTTGTGGATGAAGGTTGGGTTATTTGGATTAGAACAATTCATCAAATGTGTGTTTTAAGCCCACTAGATAGTAGCAAAATCATGTTTTCTAAAGCCTACCCGAGGGTGGCAAATCCACGTCTTAGCCTACTTGCGAGTAGCACTATCAAACCATTTTCAAATAAACAAACATGAAGTATTTTGTTCCAATTCAAGCGATCCAGTCTATACTTGTATGCTGTGCACATCACATAGTAAATCTAGGCTAATAACCGGAATAAGAGCACACAATGTTTTCAAAACTAGATATCATGGTTAGTAGAGACCAATCTTTGATCGGGCGAGCAGTGGTGCTCACGAAGTGACCTTCCCCAATCGTATCCAAGTTCTCGAGCCGAAGCAACTTTGGTGATGACGAACACGTGGCCTTAGGCAAACGAGTCAGGGTTTCCTAAATTTCCCAAAAATAAAATATTTAGGTGGCGACTCTGTATCTGGCAAAGCAGTCCATGTTTGACACTTCTTTTCTAAAAATTTGTTTTCTCAAAACGATTTGTCAGATTTGGACTCTTTGGTTCAAGATTAAGAACCGTGACACAAATCGAGTCCGAGCTGTAGCGAGATCCCCCCGCGAGCTTGTCTACAAATGGTCGTTTTGATTAAAAATGAAGAGACTACTATAAATAAACCATATTATCTATGAAATTTTTTGAATATAACGGTGAAGTCATTATTAGTGATATGTAAGTATAAGTAATTTTACTATATATGAAATTTATTGGATTGTTAGTTACATTTGACATGTGAGGTTCACTCTCTATGTGTTTATTTACCATTAGTGAGTGATATCACATACCAATGATGACGTGGTATTATCATTATATTAAATTTTTAATCAAATTTTGTATAAAAAAAATAATTTATCATTATATAGTTTATTTGAAGGTTTATATCCATATTTTTTTTTTCTATATTATCCATAATACACTAGTTAGAAATAACATTGGTACATGCAACTTGAACAATCTGCTGTAAAATATGTTATTGAGTTAAAGTGAAAATAGTTTTTGTATTACATTAGTTCCATGACTATGCTAGCCTATCTATACATGCTATGAGATAGGGATAGATACAAATAATGATAAGGATAGAATCATGGATGTATATCTATGATATATATCTGATATGGGAAGCATATCTTAACAGGCCCCCCTAAGCGAAACATTCCAATGGGCGAATTTGAAGCTTGTCCCGAAAGAAATGAAAGGATTGGGAAGGTAATCCTTTAGCAAAAATATCGACGATCTGATCTTTGGTAGAGATAAATTGAATTTGGAGATCCTTTCGAGCAACCTTGTCCCGGACAAAATGAAAATCAATTTCCACATGTTTGGTCTGCGCATGGAAGACCGGATTGGCAGACAAGTAGGTGGCACAAAGATTATCACACTAGAGAATTGGGGAAGAGGATAACCGAATACCAAGTTCAGTGAGTAAAGATTGTAGCCAAGAAATTTCGGCAGAAGCATCAGCTAAGGCTTTATATTTAGACTTAGTAGAGGATCGCGCCACTGTCCATTGCTTGCGAGAAGACCATGAAATTAGTTTATCACCAAGATAGATTGCATAACCACCGGTGGACTTGCGATCATCAATAGAACCAGCCCAATTGGCGTCGGAAAATGTTTGAAGATGAGTAGAAGAAGTGGGTTGAAGTAAGAGACCATAATGAGAGGTATCTTTGAGGTACCGAAGAATCCGTTTGACAGCCCGTCAATGGTCTTCGGTGGGAGAGTGCATAAATTGGCAAACTCGGTTGACGGAGAAGGAAATGTCCGGGCGAGTAAGAGTAAGATATTGCAAGGAACCGACCACCATATGATAATGGGAAGGGTCCTTCATAGGAGTGCCAGTTGCTGAAGAGAGCTTAGTGGTAGTAGAAAAAGGTGTTTGAACGGGCTTGGCAAGTAGCAATCCTGATTTATGGAGGAGATCCAGGATGTATTTGCGTTGAGAGAGCAGTAGACCGTGAGAGTGTTTGCAAGCTTCAATGCCTAAGAAGTAATGTAAAGCACCAAGATCTTTGAGGGAGAACTCATGGCTTAGTTTATGAATGAGCTGCTGAAGAGAAGAGGTGGAATTGCCTGTAATAAGGATATCATCAACATAAATAAGAATGTAAATCACAATACCATCATGTTGATACACAAACAATGAGCTATCAGATTTGGAGGCTATGAATTGAAGCTGAAGCAAGAAACCCGTGAGACTAGAGAACCATGCGCGCGGAGCCTGTTTCAATCCATATAAAGACTTATGAAGCTTGCAAACAAAGGACGGATGAGTGGCATCAACAAACCCAGATGGTTGATGCATGTAGACATCTTCCTGAAGATACTCATGAAGAAAAGCATTGTGCACATCGAGTTGCTGAATAGGCCAATTGTTGGAAACGGCAAGAGATAAAACGAGGCAAATAGTTGTGGGTTTAACCACAGGACTGAATGTTTCAAAATAATCAAGCCCCTCCAGTTGATGAAAACCTTTGGCAACCAAGCGCACTTTATAGCGCTCAACGAACCATCAGCCCGACGTTTGATTCGGAAGACCCATTTACAGCCAACAATGTTCATACCAGGAGTGACCGGATGTAAGCTCCATGTGCCGTTACGGATTAATGCATTGAGTTCCTTAGTCATAGCAGTGCGCCAAATAGGAGATTTGTTGGCAGAAGTGAAACATGTAGGTTCAACTGAGTCGGCAGAAACAGACGTGGCAAGAAAGGCATTGGGGTTGGTGGACATGTGCCGAAGGACCATGGGGTGAGTGCGGTGGGGAATAGAAGGGGGTTGGGGTGATGAGTTGAGGTCAACTATGAGATTGAGGCCACGGGTGTGGTGAAGAGAGGATGAGGCAGGGGTAACGGGATGCAGAACATGGGAGGCAGAGAACGAGATGGGGGATGCAACAGAGGCACTTGTGGATGGAACTGTTGCAAGTGGGGAGCGGGGAGGGGAAGTAGCAGCGGGATGAGGTGCAAGCGGCTGGACAGGGGGTGTGGGTGGGGTCGGTGATGCACCAGCAATTGAGGTGGGGAATGGGAAGGGGACACGTGAGTGGGTGCAACAACAAAAGAGTGGAAAGGTGGTGTGTCGAGTTGGAGGGAAAAGGCAGAGGATGTGAAAAAGGGGAATGTGGTTTCATCGAATTGAACATGTCGAGCAATATAAAGACGACCGGTGGAGGTGTCAAGGCAACGATAGCCACGATGAGAGGAACTATACCCAAGAAACACGCAAGGGGCAGATCGAAAAGAAATTTTATGGGTGTTATAAGAACGAAGAAAAGGGAAACAAAGGCAACCAAAAATTTTTAAAAAGTTATAGTCGGGCGATTTGGAAAACAAGCATTGAATGGGTGAGAGATTGTGAATGACTTTAGAGGGCATTCGGTTAATGAGGTAGACGGCAGTGTCAAACGCAAAGTGCCAAAATTTATGCGGCACAGAAGCATGAGCAAGGGGGGTAAGACCGGTTTCAACAATGTGACGATGACGGCATTCAGCTGAACCATTTTGCTCATGCGTATGTGGGCATGGAAGCCGGTGAATAATACCCAAGGTTTGAAAATATGAAGTTAGTTTACGATATTCACCACCCCAATCAGTTTGCATAACTTTTATTTTGCGAGAAAACTGTCGTTCCACCATAGTTTTGAAAGTGTGAAAAATATTAAAAACATAAGATTTATTGAACATGGAAAAATACCAAATTAACTTAGAAAAGTCATCCACAAAGATTACAAAATATTTATGACCTTCATGGGAAAGAAATGGGGATGGACCCCAAACGTCACTAAAAATTAAATTCAAAGGAGCTAAACTACGACTAGACGAGGACGGGAGGGATAGTCTGGAGGATTTTCCAAGAGGACAGGCATGACACAATGGTGCGCGAGTCTGTGGATGCTGGATAGAAAGAGTGTGAGATTGAAGGATTAAATGAAGAACACGCTCATGCGGATGACCAAGTTGACGGTGCCAACAGAGAGAAGACACAACTTCAGAGAAGAGAGCTGCGAGAGGTTGAGGAGAGGTTGGAGAAAGCCGATAGAGACCGCCTTCATTCTTCCCGTGAAGAAGAGTTTTCTTGGTGCGTTGGTCCTTAATAAAAAAATAGGTGGGATAAAATTCAAAAAAGACATTATTATCTTTAGTAAATTGATGGACAGAAAGTAAAGATTTTTGAAAAGTAGGAACGTAAAGAATAGAATTAAGACAAAATGAATGAGAGGGGGAACGGAGAGTGGAGGAACCAATATGTGAGATCGGAATGTCTATACCATTGCCAACGCGAAGATGAGAGGCGCCAAGGTAGCCGTCAAGGTGAGATAGAGAAGTGAGATCAGGAGTGACATAGTGTGTGGCACCGGTATCCGGAAACCAGTCAAGATAGGAGGAAAGAGGAGAACTCAAGCCATCATATGTACTGGAAGTGGGTTCGGAACCGTAACTGGTGAAATGAGCACTTGGAGCAACCATGCGATCAAACCGGTGATAGCATTGAGAAGCAGTGTGATTAGGCCGATTACAAATTTGACAGCGGAGACGTTGATTAGCAGGTGGAGTGGGGAGGAGACCCGAACCAGCAGAGAAAGAGTGAGAGCCTAAAGAGAAGCCAAAGTTGGGAGGAGTTTGGTCTTGCCCATCGTGCCCACGAATACGACCACGGCCACGGGAAAAACCACTATGCAAACAACCACAAGATGTGGGTTGAGTAAAATGGGCCTGCGGAACAAGTGTCGGAGTGGGGGTGGTCGTGTGGCGATGAAGGAACTCATGACTTAAGGAGACTGTGGAGTTTCGAAAATGAAACAGGGTCTGGGCGAGTCATGAGCGTCGTGACAAGATCCTTGAAATCAGGATGAAGGCCTTGATAAACATACAGGTTGAACTCGGAAGGGGAAAGAGGAGTGCCGGCAGCAGCAAGTTCATCGGCAATAGTTTTGGCGTCATGGAGAAAAGCAGTGGTTGGGCGATCATTTTGTTTCAATTGTTGAAGACTCAAATGGAGTTGGAGAAGGTGAGTATGAGAAGGCGAGGCGAGGGATTGCTCTAGTGTGAGCCAAAGATCACGAGAAGAGGTGCAACCGACGGCAAGAGGGAATATTTCATCCAAGAGAGAGGCAATGAGAAGGCTCATAATGAGTTGATCTTGACACTACCAAGTCACATGTGCCGAATTAGGAGTGGAGACACCATTCATGTCAATGGTGGATGGTGGACAAAAGGAGGAACCGTCAATATATAGGTAAAGTTGTTGGCCACAAAGGTAAGGAAGAAGTTGAGTTTTCCAATAGAGAAAATTTTGGGATGTGAGTTTAAGAGAGATGAAATGATGAGCATGAGGAAGAGAGACTGGTGAAGGGGCTTTGGCTGAGGAAGTGGCAATATCGGAGAATGAAATTTCAAAGGCCATTGGCTCTGATACCAACTTGAACAATCTGCTGTAAAATATGTTATTGAGTTAAAGTGAAAATAGTTTTTGTATTACATTAGTTCCATGACTATGCTAGTCTATTTATACATGCTATGAGATAGGGATAGATACAAATAATGATAAGGATAGAATCATGGATGTATATCTATGATATATATCTGATATGGGAAGCATATCTTAACAATGCATACCTTCATATCTAAATACCAACATTGCTTGTTTCTTTGGTCTCAAGTGAAGACGAATTAACTTTACCAAAGGATAAATCACTTGATTGGGCACTCTCGTTTTGAGGTTCTGCAGGATTTAGTAGTGGAAATTATTTTACAAGGTAAATAAAATATTCAGCCATGATAGAGAGTTTTAGGCAACGAGCTCTAAAACAAGCTCTAATGATCTAGTAGTGAAAAAAAAAAAAAAAAAAAAAAAAAAAAAAGACTAAAACAACACATCAACTAGTGGGACTCACCCATTAGAGCTCTTAAATATTTTTGATAAATATTACTTAACACTATGTTTGGTTAGGAAATTTAAGAAGGTATTTGGAAAGGGAAAAAAAAAAGATAAGTGAAATATGAATACAATATATTTATATTTTATCTAATTTTACACAACTTTTCTCTTCTTTTTTTTCAAATCTTTTTTAAATTTCTCAACCAAACGCAGCGTAAAAAAATATTACACAAAATGATAAAAAAATATTATACAAAATTGTTATGCCGAATAACTAGATTTATGCCTCGTTTGACAAGTGATGATTTTAGTCAAAAAGTTAAAAAATTACTAAAAAAATCAAAAAGCAATAATCTATACCAAAAAGTCAAAATTTTCTTTTTCTCTCTACTTTTTACATTTCTTTTCGTAAAAAACTAAAAAATTATCTCAAATATACTAATTTTTTTATATCATATTTTAACTAAAAAATTAAAAAATTACTAAAAAAACCTCCTCCCAAACGAGTTGTTGTTGAGCTGTAAACATCATGCACACAGGCATCATCCACTTATGGCCCCAAGACGCTTGGTGTAGAAGAAAAAGACAAACACAACAATCATCACCGTATACGGGTAGGACAAGTCAAAAAGTCAACTGATGCAATTTGAATGGGATTATATAGTACGAAAGTTCCTGTCATTTGCCCCACTCGGATGAGTTTGGATCCCCTCCTTGCAATCCTTCTTGCAACGGTTGAGATCAGTTGTTGCACATCCAACGGCCATAAAAAAAAAAATTTTGAAATTTTACTTTCTTCTCGCTCGTTGCTATAGTTACACATTCAAGCACAATCACTCTCACTTTCACTCAGCCTCGCACTCGCCCGTCCTCCTCCACCGAACCCACCCTCACCGGCGACTAGTTCCCCAAACGGCACCGGCGACCCACTCTAGCCCTAATATGCTCTGCTTCATGAACCATAGCTCCATCACGACCACCATCGGCTGAGTGAAGAAATTTGTTGATGAGAACGTGGGTGCTGAAGCTATAGAGGAACCAGGTTTGTATTCAAAACTCTAAAATTAAGAAGTGACAAAATAGATTAGGGTTGTGTAATTAAGATTGACAAAATAGATTTTAAATTTCAAAATTAGGGCTTTGATTTTGGATTGGAACAATGAAAAATTAGGACTTTCACAGTGACAAAAGTTAGGGCTTTCACAGTTTCGACTGAGATTTTGTGGGTTTTGGATGAATTAATTTGTCAAATTGATTAATTTTCTACTTGATTTTGTAAAGAATTGTTGTAGAGTTGAACTTAAGTTTAAAAACTAATTAGTTTGTTTTTCAAATTAGTTGAACTTAAGAATTGTAAATTATAGTCGAAAAACTAATTATAGTTGAACTTAAGTTTTGTGTTTGAAATTATAGTTGAACTAATTATCCATGACAATAGTTGAAATTATAGCTGCTCCATATATAAACAACTGGAGTGAGTGTTTTGTGTTTGAAAAACAACTGCTCCATATATAAACAGCTGCTCCATAATGTGACAACTAATTATTCATGACAATAGATGTTCCATATATAAACAGCTGCTCCATATAGTTAGTTTGTTCTGTTTTTGAAATTATAGTTGAACTAATGCTATGTTTTGTGTTTGAAAAACAGTTTGTTTTGTGTTTGAAGTTGAAATTATAGCTGCTCCATATATAAACAACTGGAGTGAGTGTTTTGTGTTTGAAAAACAGCTACTCCATATATAAACAGCTGCTCCATAATGTGACAACTAATTATCCATGACAATAGCTGCTCCATATATAGACAGCTGCTCCATATAGTTAGTTTGTTCTGTGTTTGAAATTATAGTTGAACTAACGCTATGTTCTGTGTTTGAAAAATAGTTTGTTCTGTGTTTGAAAAACTAATTATCTACTTTGGGTAGAATAAATGATAAAATCCTAGTAAGTTACAAATCAAATGAAAGTGAGTTAAGAACTAGGTGTTTCATTGGCTTCAATGAAGGTGAGTTAAGAAACAATAAGTGCTGACATTGTTCCATATTGTGGAAGCAAGTCCTGACAACCTAGTAATTGTTCCACATTGTAGTTGTTCCACATTGTTCCAATAAATCTAGCAAGTCCTAACATTTTACCCAAATGAGAATTAGTTTTAAGTTTGGCTGAAATTGAAGATGTTACAGTCACTCTCAAATTGAAGATGTTACACTAGTTGTTCCACATTGTTCCATTTTTAGTGAAGATGTTCCCAGTTTGGCTCAAATGCAAATATCCTTCACACTCTGTCCCTCTCCTCTATAGAACTGTCATTTAAAAATTTTCTCATGTATGCAGATTTAAAAAATGGCTTCTTCTTCTAACATTAGCAACATAAGATTACAACTGAGGCTATGCAATTGTGGAAGAACCGCTGCCATACATATTGTAAGAACCAATAAGAATGGAAATCAAGGGCGTTTGTTCTTTGTTTGCCCATCAAAATATGTAAGTTTGTAATTCTGGCTATTTTCTTCCTTTAGTAGTCACATTAATATTTGTCTTATTTAACTAAATGATTCTCATGCATTGCAGAGTAACACTCCCACTCCCCGTTGCAATTACTTCAAGTTCGTGGATGAAGATGATGAAGACGTTACGTCCAGAATCCATTCCAACAGTACAGCTTGTGATGGTATAATTGTAGAAGACTTTAACGATGTAAGGACGATGCTTGATTACATGGAAAATGACTATGGTCGAAGGC
Source organism: Camellia lanceoleosa (assembly GCA_025200525.1). Classification (NCBI taxonomy): domain Eukaryota; kingdom Viridiplantae; phylum Streptophyta; class Magnoliopsida; order Ericales; family Theaceae; genus Camellia; species Camellia lanceoleosa. The sequence continues at coordinate 53,128,801 of CM045761.1, read as the reverse complement.
TTCGAAGGATGGAAAATAATATCAAAGTGATGGTGTACTTCATTATATTTTCTATAATTTTGTACTTTATGATGTAACTTTTGTACTTTATTGTATTTTGGGAAACTGAATGGAAGTGTGTACCATTTTGGGTTTTATGTACCTCAACTTGTTATCTATTATCTGTTATGGAATGAACTATGGAATGAATTAACATTGGTTGATTTCCCTCAACTTGTGGCCCCAACTTGTTAGTTGCTATGGAATGAATGATGGAATGAATTTTGGAAAACATTTAACTTGATATCTGTTATGGAATGAATGATGGAATGAATAATGAAATGAGTATGTCAGCAGTATAACTTACTTAAGTTTATGATCATTAGCATCATTATTACTTACTTAAGTTTGTGGCTTAAGTTTATCATCAGTAGTAGCATAAAGCTCTAGCATGACTTAAGTTTATCTATTAAGTTTATCTGTTAGCAAGTTTATCTATTATCTGTTAGCATGTATGGTTCTTAGTATGTTAGTAGCATGAAGCTCTAGTAGAACCAGATGACAACAGAACCAACATATTATCAGTATGGCACATTTTGGTTTAATAGCAGATCTAGACCAAGAGCAGCAGCACATTTTGGTTGTATGAGTATGGCATAATTATTACTTAAGTTAAGTTTATGATGATAGTTTATCATCATTAGCAGCATGATAAATTGTTAGGAAGTTTATCTGTTACCAAGTTTATCTATTATCTGTTGCCATGTTCTAGTTCTGAGTATGGTAGCAACATGAAGCTCTAGAAGAACCATTTATCAGTATGGCACATTTTCGTTTAACCAGAACCAGAACCAGAACCAACATTGGCACCAACATGTATGGTTCTATCATTAACATACCAGGTCCAGCAAACCAGAACCAACATGTTATGGTTATATCATTAGCAACATGTTATGGTTCTAGCAGCAGATCCAGCATACCAAAACCAACATACCCCCAGCAGAACAGATGAGTGATCAACAGAACAGAACCAGCATACCAGAACCAATACAAACATGGACACCAACAGAAGTTAAATGCAATTCCAACAGAATCAAAAAATGGACAACAGCACAACAAATGGGATAATTTTTCTAACAATTGAAAAAGCTGTGTAAATTAACATCAACTGTAATTTAACATCATTAGCAACATGTTATGCTATCATTAGCAGCAGATCCAACATTAAAAGATTCAACATGTTATGCTTACATTGGTCTATCTAAATTAACACATTGGTCCACACATACAAACCATTAACATACAAGCCATTAACATTTGGACACACAGGTACACAGAGTTTGCTTCACAATTTCAACACACAGTTTGCTTGTCTTTCCAGCAACCCATTACTTCAGAAGCCATTTGAGCACACAGTTTGCTTCACAATTTGAGCTGCTATGACTTCACTTTCCAAGCCAATTTCAGCTTCAGTTCTTGTCTTTCTGCTTGTCCATAGCCTAAAACGTAAAAAGACAGAATTTTCCACAAGTTTTAGCAACTAATTACATACTTTAAATAGAAATTTCAGCAACTAAAAAGTCAAAATTTTCATCAACTACAAAATAAAAAGACAGCGAGGACGAACCTGACTACACATTGGACTATTTGATTCTTGAGAATATCGAAACCTAATGTCATATCCACATGAAACTTGAAGTCGTGACTGGAATGTTGGTTGAGCAGAATACCGTTGAGGCGTTGAATTTGGCAAAGAATTTCCGCAAATTGTTCGCCTACAACAATGTCATATACTAGGCTTCGCAATCATGGTTTGAGTCGCATTTTATATCCACACAAAAAATACATAAATTGTACTAACACTTACATGATATGTGGGATACATCAATGGCGGAGGAATAGAATTACCACCCATGGGCATCAATGGCGGAGGAATAGAATTACCACCCATGGGCAAAGATGGAGGAAGAGGATGAAGGGGAGGAAGAGGTTGAAGAGGAGGAACATGTTGACGAACATAGATATCTCCTCCAACAGATAATGGAGAAGGTGCAACTGTTGGACTTGCAATAGATTGTGACGAAGCCAAGCTGTTAGCACAGGATTTTTTTTTTGGAGTTCGCTACCAACGCCGCTTCGAATCCACCTTTTACCCTCCTTTTGCCCTTACTAGTTGCCATATTTTTCTTCAATCCTTTTGGTTGCACAACATGATTCACATCTTCGCAATCCACTTGAACGCTTTGGGTGTCATCATCATTACTTACTTCATTTCCAACACCAAAATGAGCACTTAACTTGCCTTCAACATTTGCACATAATGTAACAAGGTGTGCAATACAAAAATCATAAGTTTCTTCAGTTTTAGCAACTCTACTTGCTAGTGCTCTAAATACGGTCATCAATGTCTTATACCGCGAGACTTGTTGGAATTTCACATCTACTTGAATGTCATTTCCCTTAATGTCCTTCATAGTTTCGGCTCTTGCTTGTTTGGTCCACCTCTTTAGAATGTATTGTAGAGAAACCTCTTTCATCTTTAATATGTCTCTAATAACCTTCAATGAGTGACAACACAAGATTCCTTCCCTTTCAAACTTTGTACAATTACAACCCAAAGAGCCATCCCTCTCCATCTTCACTTGCCTTGCATGTTTGTTACCAACATCAAAAATTGTGTAAATGGTACTAGCCTCGCCATATTCAATTGCTTCTATGTCTGATTCAATGGATCGAAAGTTCTCATTTTGAAATTCCTCAAAAATCTTTTTGTGTAGACATTACCCATTTGAATTAACATTCTTATTGTTGCTTTCACCTTTGGCAACCTTTGGCACAAAGCATATCCTGCTTCTAACTCCTTGTATCGCTTCTCGTAAAGTACCATTTCGAAATTCATGAAGAATTCATTTAAGTTAAAATCAGAATGAATGTAATCCTTCAAAAAAGCATTAAAAGATTCACTAAGTTGTGTAGTACTCATTCCCTCAGCCCATGTTGATCTAACATATGGCCAGCCCCATTTTTCTTTCACCACAAAAGTCAATTTCAACCAATGGTTTTCATGTGCATCATATTTATCAAGTATTTCCGCATACTCTAAGTTCCATTGATTTGCATCTTTAATGTCAAAGAAGAATTTATTTAGTACACCATTTACCCCCTTATCTTGGAACAAACAATTAACATGTTTTAATGCATTTTGCATCAAATGCTAAGTACACAATTAGTGACTTGTGTCAGGCATAACGATGGGTATGGCTTTAGCCATTTCAGCATCTTGATCAGTGAACAAAGTTTTTGGTGCTTTTCTTGACATAGCCTCTAGAAAATTTTGAAACCATACAAACGATTTGGCGGTCTCATCATACAACAAGGCTGCACCAAATATAACTATTTTCCTATGATGGTTGAATTCCACAAACGATACAAAGGGTCTATGTTCTTTGTTTAACTTGTAAGTCGTATCAAATGTGACATCACCAAATTGGGCATAATCAATGATCATTTGTGCATCGGTCCAAAACATATTCGTTATTTGCTCCTCATTATCTAACTGGAAAGCATAAAAGAAGGAAGGATTCTGCAAAGATTTTTCTTTAAAGTATTGCAACACATTGCCTACTTCTCCATATGCTAAACTTTGTTGTTTTTTGGTTCTCAAATAATTTTTTTGATCTAATTTTGTAAACCCAAGACATTGCCTCCCACCAGCTTACCTACCCATGAGTTCAAAAGACTGGCCTAAACGAAGACCAGATTGTGCCGCCAAATCTAACTCAATTACTTGGGTAGTCGATATATTTCTTTGTGATGGCAACATGTGGGCACACTCGGGTGATACAAGATCATGGTTGTGTTTTTCTTTGAAATCAGTTACAACAAATTTCCCAGTACCCTCATCTAATTTAACATAAAGTCGAGCCTCACAACCGGTCCTAGTTTCAGCTCTAGGGTTTTTTGCCAATGGGTCTCGTTTGTCAACCTTCCGAAATCCCTCCTTGTTGCAAACCAAAAGTCTACAAATAAGTTGGTTAGTGAACTTATTCTTCGTACAAAAATCCCTTCTTAGAAACATATACTTATCACCAAGGGAAACATCACCAAATTGATTTGTAATTTGCAATTTATACACATATTCGTTTTTTTTTAAATTTATTATATGTTATCACCAGTGATTAGAAACATATTCGTTATAATTTAAATTTGGCAAACCTCTGATTTACAGAGACAGAAGGAAGCTGACCTCTGGTTTCACCGTCGTCGGTCCTTGCAATGGCGTCGAGACTGGGTCGCCGCTGGTATTGGGTCACCGCTAGTATTGGGTCACCGGCTAGGGTGGGTTCGACAGAGAAGAAGGAATGAGTGTGCGTTTTTGTGCTTCTGATTCCAAACCAGCTAGGGTGGGTTCGACGAAAATCTGTCTATAGGCTGTGTTTTGTTTTGTACGAGAAAGTGAAATTTCAATTTTTTTTTTTATTTTATTTATTTATTTTTTATGGCCGTTGGATGTGCAACGGCTGATCACAATCGTTACAAGGAGGATTGCAAGGAGGGCTTGCAAGGAGAGGATCCGAACTCCACTCGGATACTCTCTTCGCATTTAAAAATAAATGCATTTTATTTTGTTAGAGACTAATACCATTTTCTCTAACTCTTTCTATTTTAAAATTATATGCTTTTTGTAATAGAGTTTTTTTTAATCATAAAAATAAATGCATTTATTTTTAAATAAAATTTTGTCTGTTTTTGGGTTTTTTTTTTTAAATGCCCTCTATTTTCAATCATATGGTGTAAAAAAAAATGAATCTAAAAAATAAAATAAATAAAATAAAGGACATATAATTTTTTATAAAAATAAAGGGCATATAAACTTTTTTTTTTTTAAAAAGGCATATAATTTTTTTATTTGTTATAAAAATAAAGGACATATAAAGTCAAAATGTAATCTTTTATAAATATTTAAAATTCTGTAATAAAAGTATAATTTTTCAAAAGTGGGAGTAGGATGGCGCCGCCCACCAACGAATCCTATGTCCACCACTGTCTCACTCGTATTTCTATAAGTTTTATGAAGTAATTACATGTCACCCGACATGACCATGCAAATCAATACTGGTTGAGTCTTTCATTTTTTATTTTTTTTTGGGAGACCTTCACAATTCTATTTAGATCTTTATTATTGATGATGTGGACTTCACACATATATAAGTGTGTCCTACATATACATCAATGATTGAGATCTAAAAGGGGTTGTGAAAATCTCTAAAAAATGAGAATTTCAAGTATTTTTCCTATGCAAATATATGTGAATTTTAAAAAAATACAGGACATAATATGTGAGAATACTAATTATTCTTTTTTGTTTAAATTGATTTTTTTAAAATTGATTTATATATATATATATATATATTTGTTTTTAATAATTTTTCAATTTTTAAAGTAATTTTTTTTTTATAGATTCACATATCTAAATACATTTAAGAACTATAATATTTATGAAAAAATAAATAAATTCAATAAATACAAAAAATACAAAAAGTACAAAAATTCAGTATATTTTCATGTTTTGGTGTATTTATTGATTTTTTAATATATTTTTCATAAATATTTACTTTTTAGGTACATTTAAATTAGGTGAATCTAAAAAGTAAAAAAAATGTTTAAAATATTTAAAAAATTTACTAAAAACAAAAAAAAAATACAAAAACTTAATCAAAACCAAACAAGCTAAATAAAATTATGAGTATATACTTATTGGAAACGAGGTGGCTGATGTGTCACAACACAACAATCACTCTTGTGAGCCCATATGGACCCATTTTGGGACCCATTTGATAATCCAAACCGATATTTTTTAGAGTATATCAAATAGAATATATTTATAAAAAATAAAATTAATTGGATATCATTAACATTTTCATCGACACACATTCGTATCTACAAAAATAAATGACAAATAAGATTTGTAATATGAAACTGAATACAAATGTGAGTAGATGAAAATGTTAACAATATTTGATCAATTTATTTTTTTTAAAGTATATTATACTCGATGTACTTTAAAAAATAAATGGCTTAAATTATTAAAACAAGTCCCAAAATGAGCCCATATGAGCAAGCCCGGCCCTGAGATTTTCAGGGCCTAAAGTCAATAATCAACTAACAAATTTTTGGAGCCCTTCACTTTTTTTTTTTCATTGAATGAAAATTATTTCTAAAGGTAAAGGACAAAAGATTTGCGTTAATTTTGAATGGGTCTTTCAATTTTTTAATGGGCCAATTTATTTTAAATTAATTCGGGCCTTTAATTTTTTTTTTTTAAACTCAAAACATACCTAATATATTATATTAAACTATAATAGGGGAGAGCTTTTTTTTTTTGGCCCTTTTAATTTTGAATGGGACTTCTAATTTTTTAATGGGTCAATGTATTTTAAGTTAATTTGGGCTTTTTTATTTTTTTTTTAACTTAAAATATACATAATATATTATACTAAACTATAATAAGAGGGGCTCACTTTTTGGGTTTATTTTGAGAAGCCCTAGGCCATGGCCTGGTGGGCCTATGCCCAGGGCCGGCCCTGCATATGAGCACACAAAGTGAGGTATAACCAAAGATGTCATGAATCATAATTAAAATAATGTCATGACAAAAGAAAAAAATTTGATCATAATTAAAGAAAAAAATGACATAACTAATTATGGATATCTTATACCCTTTTAATAGGTGTGTATGGTAGAATTCTTCTTTTTTTCACTTTATATTTTAATAAAAAAATTATTAAAATAACATATTTTCAAATCAGTCTTAAATATAACATAACACTAATTCTTAAAATTATGAGAGATTAGTGTGTATAAATATATATTATTTTTATTTTATTATTCTATTTTTAAATATATTCTATTCAAATTTATAATATATTTTATTTGTGTCTAAATATTGTCTCTAAAATATGTTAAGTGTTAAAAAACTAAAAATATAATGGTGAAGGAATGTACCTGTAGATCCCTATCAACAATTCCACTTTCGCAGGGCACTAAGCGAAATGAATTAAGGTCAGTTTGTTTTGGGGGCGTAGAGGGTGGAATGAGATTAAAAAGGAGGTAAGATTATTTAGTATTGTATTTGTTTATAGAATTGGGGAAGGGATTAGGATGGAGGAGTGAATTAAGATGGAGGTTGGAAAGGGGATTGGGATGGAGGAGGTGGAGGTAGAGGTGGTATTAGAAAACTAGTGAGGGGAATAGAAATTTTTTTATTTTTTATATGTTGGGTATTTTTTTTGAACATTAATGTTTAATTTTTTGTTTTTTTATTTGTTTTATTATTTAAAGAGATATATATTAATAAAAGGAAAAAACAACAAAGTCATGGGTATTTTTAGAGAAATGCTAGACTTGCATTTTTTAATCTATAAATCAACCTATAATGATATGATAAGGAGATAGATAATATAAAAAAAAAAAAAATTAACATTTATTATATTACATCATTATGAGTTGAATTGTGAATTTTTTTTTATATATTTTCTAAATTTTTATTTGCAAATATTATGAAAAATAATTTTTAACGGGCGAAATAGTTAAATCATTACCTATCAAACTGACATCAGGGTCAAACTGTTGCGGGTGGAATTGTTACCCAATTATAAAATTTATGGAAATCATGTATAATTATATCAAAATTATAAAGTGAATTATATTTTTCTCATTAGTCAAGAAAGTCAATCTATTGACCTTATATACATTGGTCATTTCTAGGGGTGCAACTCGGGCGGGTTCGATCAGGTTGGAGGGTTGTCTAAACCCAACCTAAGTTGTGCTGAGATCTGGCTAGGCCCGCCTAAGCTCGAATTATAACTCGAGATTGCCTGCTCAAGCCCGAACCGAGTTAAACCCAAATTGCCTGAGTTGCCCGAATTGTATTTTTTTTTTTTTTACAGCTACATTATTAAATTATTAAAATTTGACTCTATTTACATTTTTTATATATAAAAAATCATTAATACCATCAAAACAAATAATTTATATAATGTAAGATAGATGCCCGCTACAGTAGTCTTTACAATTTATGAGTGAAAATAAAAAATAAAAAAAAAAGTAAGATTTTATGTTATTTGTATATATAATATATATTCAATATGATTTAATAATTTAAATTACTTTAATATCATGTAATGGCTAATAATATATATATATATATATAATATTTTCTGGGCTTCGAGTTGCTCGGGTTGTTTGATGTCTTTGCCCAAGCCCGTCCAAATTTAATTCGGGCTTTTGAATTTTTGCTCAAGCCCGTACCGAATTTGAAAATATCTTGTCCAAGTCCTAAAAATATTCGGGCTGGATTCGGGTTGATCCGGTTGAGCCCGCCCAAGTTGCACCCCTAGTCATTTCCATCAAGTAAGTAAAAAATAATATAATATGGGTTGAGTTTAATTTGAATTTTATCCTTATATTTAGGCACATGGATCCACCATCTCATTTTGATAATTTAAACAATTAATTTTGTAAAGCTCTCTATATACATTATTCATGAATAAATTAGATAACAATAGTCATTTCATTTTATTATGTTCTTCTATTTTTTTTTAAAAAAATAAATAGATGAATTATTTTTAAAAACACATTTGTCGTTATTTTTTTAGAGATAAAATTAAAAAATTATGATTATTAGATTTGTGTAATTTTTTTCATGAATAATATATACAAAAAAACCTTATAAAATGAAAAATTAAAATTATTGAAACGAAATCTATAACAAATCTCATGAGTTTGAACATGACCACATCTGCATACAATGTTTAGTTTAGAAGCCTTGGATTCAACAAAAAATTCTCACCATAAGAAGTTAGCCATTGAGTGGGGATGCCATTGTCTTCTTCCATCATCTGATAAAGTATGGCAACTGATCTGTCAATCGATAATAAAGAGCCTGGGAGATACTCAGCAGGTCCTCTGTTTGGCAATAGGTTTAGATCTATATTTGTCTATGATTTGAAAGCCTAATTAGAACACAAATGATATGATCTCAAAATAAACTTAATCCATTAATCGATTGCATATTTGCAATTGCTAATACACCTTTTTTTAATTAGCTTTTAACTTAATTAGGAATAGTCATTTTTTATCCTTCTATAATTCTATTTATAACGTAATTTAATTTTTTTTTTTTTATAAGCAAAACATGAGAATAAACATTATGATAGAATAATCATTTTATATTCTATAAACCAATTAAATAAAAAAAAGGGCAGCCAATTAAAAAAAAAAATAGATATTCTCTATAGATCATGTGTCGACTAAACAATCTAGGTGGGTCTCTAATGATCCAATCCATTCATTTTGCAAGTCCCTATGTGTAGATTATACATGGGGAAAAAAATATTATATTGATTCAATAAATGAAGTCATATTTTTCTTTTTTAAAAAAATAAAAATAACTGTAAGGATGATTTTTAAAATAGATCATCTATTTTTTAAAAAGGAAAAATGCAACAAAATAATATAATTACAATGGATCAATATGATTTTTTTTTCATAAATGATTTACAAATAGAAAATTATAAAATGAACAAATTAGATCATCAAAGTAAGGTTGTGCTGAGCCCAACTAGACTATCTAGTCTACAAGCCCTATTCAATAAAAAATAGTGGTGTTAAATTAAGTTACTTGAACTCAACTTATATTCAACTTGTTAAAAATTTATTTGAGTTCGACTCTATAAACAAGTCAAGTTTGGATACATTTTGAGTCTCTAAGTTTTCATTATAGTTAAACAATTCAATACTTAACTCGATTTTACTCAGCTCATTTACTACACAATTTGAAAGACATAAGCTAAAAGAGTCGTCTAAATGAGTGCAAGTGTTTTTTTTTTAGATGGGTTACTGTGGGGACATATTTTGTGAATGATGGTACGGGGCCAAGGTGACGCCGAAATGTCAGCCGAGGTGCCACGTGGCCTGGTCCTGATGTCAAGGTGATTTCGGTTAGGCCGAGATTATCTTCAGAGATATCGGAATCTAAGGTGAGCAGATAAGGGACAAGAGTCCTAGAATATGGGAGGACCTTAAACTTGGTAAAGATAAATCTCTTGGAGAGTTTATCCCTATCTAGCTGAAAGTCCAAGATGAGCATTGAGCCTGAGTCCATTGAAGTGATGCTTTTACAAGGATCAGGTCAGTGCTGGCTATAAAAGTAGGGCATCCCCTTGGGTCTCAGGTATGTGTGAGATACTGTGAGCAATAAGTTCATTCTTGTGAGTTTAAGAACAATTTGTTATCTTTGAGAGATATTTGATTACTGACTTGAGCGTCGGAGTTTCCCCGGGTGGACAAACCACCTCCAGATTCTTATCTTTCTGTGACAGGTTGTTCGGGCTTAATATATTCTGCTGGTGCTCTCCAGCTAAGTTCCCCGTTTGATTGTGTGGTCAAAAATCAACACCCACAATTTGGCGCCGTCTATGGGAACTTAGTTAGAATAAATGGCCAACAACGAACAGGGAGAAAAGATTGGGGACGACATCCTTAGTGGGAGTGGCAAACACGCCGATCCAAACATAGCGAAAGAAAACCGTAATGACGGAACACGGGATCAGAATACAGGGGAAAAGGACGTCGACCAAGAAGGAAACGCTCCGAAGAAAGCAGGCCAAGACGAGTATTACAACGAAAGCGACCTCCAGGTATAGAAGGATAGATGCATGAGGAGGGACAGCGAGATAAAGGGAATGGCAAACAAATTGGCAGACCTACAATCGGTAGTCAACTTCATGATACAGAACAACGACATGCAACCACCGTTTCCATTGAAGGACACGTCGATTCCAGCGGCCAAGAACGACACCCAGAAAGGGGGGGTAGAAAGCAATTCCAACAGTCCCTCAGCAAGGCAAAGTGAAGGAACGCTCACATCGGCCTTCACGGGATGCCGGGCGAGTAGAGTTAATAAGAGAAGAGTCTCAGAGGACGCCTCGTACCAAGGGAACTTATGTTAAGGAACATCGGCATGTTTAAGGGAATGAACTTTATTTTGACGCGGTGAATGAAGAGAAGTCCAAAAGGACGCACAACGACACCGGGAATAGCGCACCAAAAAAGCTTAAATCTGTTGACAGCCGAGCTCCTGGTCGGACTAAGGAGGATTTGAGAGACTACCTCCAGAGGAAGCGGCAGAATGTCAAGGTCATATCACCGGTCAAGTCGAGAACGCCGTTCTCAGTAGAGTTGGATAGATTTGAGGCCCCAAAAAGGTTCCATATGCCGAGGTTCCAGATATATGACAGTAAGTCGGATCCGAACTTTCACGTTGGCTTATATCTGAATTCAATGGCCTTGTATATCAGGAACAAACCGTTGCTGTGCAAGGTGTTCCCTTCATCCTTCGAGGAAATTGTATCGGATTGGTTTCATAAGTTGTTGAAACGTACTGTGAAGATTTGGGAAGGCCTGGCCGAGATGTTCGTGGCCAAGTTTGTCACAAACAAGTTGCAACCATTAAGGGTAGACTCCCTGATGGCTCTGAAAATTGGCGAGGGTGAAAGCCTCAGGGCTTATGCCAAAAGGTATTATGAGGTGTTTAATTGAATACCAGGATGCAACTAGGAGTTGGCAGTCATGTCTTTTAAGAATGGCCAGGAGGATGATTGCATGCTTCGGAAGTCGTTGGCAAAAACTCTACCAAAGAGTATGGAGGAGCTCATGGCAAGGATTGAGAAATATGCTAGAGCGGAAGAGGATATGCCGGGAACAAAGACACCGAAGTAGGATAAGAGAAATGCCTCGCCGAAGCGAGGCCGAGATAATACTGGATTTAATAGGCAAGAAACAAAGCTGAGGGCTGCACAAGTAGTCACCACTGTGTTCCAGATCCCGATTTATAAAGTTCTAGAAAGGATCAGGAACCAGCCGTATTATAGAGAGCCGGAGAGGATTCCTGGTGAATTTATGAGGAGAAGTCTGTGGAAGCACTGTGCTTACCACAATGAGGATGGACACCTAACTCAAGGGTGTAGAGCCCTGAAGGCGCATTTGGAAGATCTGGTTAGACAGGGTTACTTGAGGGATTTAGTAGATGAGGCCAGAACGAGGGAAGAGCAGGTAAGACTGCCCCAGGCACCGGTAGCACCACCTCTGCCACAACCACAACAAGCAGAACCTCGAGTGATCAATGTGATCCACTTGAAGGTTAATGAGAATGATATACGAGGAGAGACCCAAAAGGTAAGATACTTTCAGCATGTGTGTCAGGTCCAGCAAAAGAGGCCTAGGACAAACGAGTACCAAGTATTGATGATGTCCTTTACTGAGGCAGACCTAGACATGGTATAACATCCACACAACGATGCTCTGGCAGTAATCCTCAAGGTTGGAGAATACCAGGTAAACCGCATTCTGATCGACCAAGGCAGCTCTTGTGACATCATGTATGCCAGGTGTTACAAGGAGTTTGGCCTTCATCGCGATGATTTAGAGCAGTCCAACAGCCCAATGATTGGGTTTAATGAAGTGCCGACATGGCCTCTGGAGGTAATGAATCAGGAGGTGCAGGCGGGCACCAAGAAAGTAAGCACAGAGTTTACAGTAATTGACACTCCCTCCCCCTACAATATTATCTTAGGAAGGCCATGGTTGCACGCAATGAGGGCTATTCCCTCGACATTGCACCAACTGTTGCGGTTCCCAACGGAGCATGGAATTGAGGAGGTCAGAGGGGATAAGATGCAGGCAAAAAATTACTCTATGGCAGCAATGAAATCCACCTGTAACGTGCGAGAGACAGAAACAGCAAAAATTGAAGACGAGGACATGGAAGTTATAGATGATGTCGGCAAAGAACAAGCCGAGAAGAGTGAGGAAACCATGAAGAAAATTCTGGTCCAAGAAGGGGATGACGAGCGCTTCTTCCTTTTCAGCTCAGGCTTGGCTGAGGATAAGGAAAGGGAGTTGGAAGCTTTCTTACGGGCCAACATAGAAGTATTTTCCTGGACGCCATACGAGATGTCAGGCATTGACCCCGAGGTCACATGTCATATGCTCAATGTAGACAGGTCGGCTAAACCTGGCATCCAGCGAGCGAGGAGGCCGACGTTGATGCATGTTGAGGTAGTTGAGGAGGAAGTGGACAAACTGCTAGAAGCCAAAGCCATTTGCAAGATGAACTACGTTACTTGGCTGTCCTACACTGTGGTGGTGAAAAAGAAGAACGGCAAATGGAGGGTTTGTGTTGATTTCACCAGTCTGAATAAGGCTTGACCCAAGGACAGTTTTTCACTTCCTAAGATTGACCAATTAGTAGATGCCACTTCAGGGCATAGAAGGCTGAGCTTCCTGGATGGTTACAGGGGATACCACCAGATAACAATGTATCCCACTAATGAGGAGAAGACTTCATTTATCACCCCAAAAGGGCTATACTGCTACAGAGTGATGCTTTTCGGGTTGAAAAATGCAGGAGGAACCTACCAAAGGCTAGTAACCAAGATGTTTAGACATCTGATTGGTAAGACAGTAGAAGTGTACATTGATGACATGATCATGAAGACCAAAGAACCTGGGAATCATCTTGCCAACTTGAAAGTAGTATTTGATATCCTAAGACCATATCGGCTCCGACTCAATGCTTCGAAATGCGTATTTGGAGTTAGATCTAGTAATTCTTGGGATACTTGGTTACTAGAAGGGGCATCGAGGCAAGCTCGGATCAAATCAAGGCCATCATTGACTTGAAAAGCCCGACATCGGCAAAACAAGTATAAACGTCGACTGGAAGGGCCACAACCCTGAATAGGTTTATAAGCAGAAGTTCGGACAAGTGTAAACCATTTTTTAGTCTACTAAAGAAGGTCACAGATTTTTTGTGGATGGAAGAGTGTGAAGTCGTCTTGGCTGACTTGAAAAAGTACTTGACAATAGCTCCGGTTCTGTCAAATCCAGTATCTGGAGAGGAACTATTCTTATACTTGGCAGTTTTAGAGCACGCAATGAGTGTAGTGGTAATCAGAGAATAGAAGGGAGAACAAAACGCAGTATACTATGTGAGTAAAACCCTAGCAAGTACAAAGACTAGATATTTACCCTTGGAAAAGTTGACATTAGCCTTGGTGACGGCTTCGAAAAAACTGAATCACTACTTCCAAGCCCACAAGATTGTGGTACTGATTGAGCATCCTTTGAAGTCCCCGTTGCAGCAAGGAGATCTAACAGACATGGTAGTCAGATGGCCAGTAGTGTTGAGCCAATATGAATCTAGGCCCAGAACAGTAATTAAGGGCCAGGTTTTGGCTGACTTTGTGGCCGAGTTCACACCTAGTGCTATCCCACATCAGACTCCGGTGAGCTATGGCTTTGGGTGCCCAAGAAAGCAAGAAGAAACCCAGCTGGGGCCAAAGAAACCCACAACTGCAAAACAGAAAAAAGAACAAAACAGTATAAACATACATATACAATCATCCAGGACAGGGACCTCATCCCTATTAGAACAATACAGTACGATTACAGTCAGTCTATACAGTATTACAAAAATAGATACAAAAAGGAGAATCTAAAACACCCCAAACAGCCTTGGCTCGGTCAGGCTTGGAACCTCGAGGTGAGGCATAGTGGTTGGCTTGACAAAAAAGGAGTTTAACCTAACGCTTCTAGCATCGATTTGGTGCCTGTACACCTACATATATATATATGAGCAGTGAGCTAAAGCCCAATGAATAACATATGCCTAAAGAGGTTAAGAATGGATGTCCTTTCAGTATTGAAAACAGTCAATTATCAATATATCAGTCATTCAGTTTGTGGCTCATAATTCATGCCATAACAGTCATTCAGAAACTATAATAGTCATATGCGGTACATCCAATAGCAAACAGTGCAGTGGGTCTTAACAGACTGAACAGTCAGTTGATGGCCATCATATCAGTAAACAGTGGTGGTTCCAACATGGGAACCGACAGAGATCTCTGTGACAGTAGTAGTTTAGTACAGTAACAGTAAATTGCTATGAATGCCACGAATACAGTTCACAAATAGGACAAACATTCATTCAGTAGAAATATCATTTCAGAAAGCAGTTCAGTTGTTCATTAAGAAAATATTCATGATTGAACATATCTTTACAACATTGTTACTCACAGAGTTCTGGGCTACAGATAGGCTAGTGAGCGTCCTGAGATGACAACCCTACACAGTTACAAAACGAACACACTCTAAGCTACACAGTTGGGAAGATATAACTTAACCCCTAATTTGCCTCAGTGTGGTTCTACAACAATATCCTCATTAAGATGCCTTAAACTAGGCCTAGGAATGCCTAGGATGGAATGAGGATGCAAAGATGCACTTTAAAACACTTTTCAAAATTTGCTGAAATAGGGGTCCGCGCTCGAGCATGGCTTTCTATGCTTGAGCGGACATGCAGACAAAGGAGCCCCACTCGAGCGTGACTTCCGTCGCTTGAGCGGACTATAAGCTACAGTAAAAATACTGGATGTACAAAAATCACGCTCGACAGGCGCTCGACCCTCGCTCGAGCGTGTGACTCAGGTCCCTGCTTGAGCGTGCATTCCCCCGCTTGAGCGGACTGTAAAATAATGCAAAGTGCTGGTTACTCGTATTCCACGCTTGAGCGTCACTTTCCCCGCTTGAGCATAAGTCCAAATTTTGGAAATTCCAAATTGAACCTTCAAGCTCAAAATCAACTTTTAAAGCATCAAATTCGATCCTCTTGGGCTAATTTTCTGGAAAACACTTCAAAACCCATAATATTACATGTTTCAAAGGTCAATTTGGAAAATCAAAGCCCAAGGATAGTTCAATTAAAACAGAATTTCAACAATAATTTCAAGAACATGATGAAGATGCAACATGCATGAATTTAATCAACTTCAAAGCTTCAAATACTTGCTCCAAAGAGCCAATTCCTTCAAAATCAAGATGGATTCATGGACTATAACATTAATATGGACATGCATGCAAGGATTCCCATGAAAACAACTTTAAATTTCAAGATGTGTACATGCATGCATGATACAAGCTTCAATTCAACAATCTTGAACCAATTTATGATCTTAAGCTCCTATTTACCATGAACCATGCAACAATTACTTGAATTCACAAATAAGAAGGTAAATGTCCTACCTTAGGTCTTGAATGCAAGATATGGGAGCTCAATTATGCAAATTATCCTTCAATTCCTATAATTTCCAAGCAAAACCTCCAAGTTGAACTCAATTTCTCTCTCTCTCTCTCACTCTAGTCGGTTTTAGCTCTCAAAGTGGCTGAGGAAAAGGGTGCTCAAACAATGTAAGGGTGAGAAGAGGAGTGGTCTAGCATAACCCACTAAGTGGCAATTTGGTAAATAATCAACCTAATGCAATTTAGCTTTATTTAATCTAATTTAGTCATTCCAAATCAAATTTCAGTTAATTATACCATAAAATCACATAAATTCTAATTAACATGAAACACTAATCAATTTCAGATTCGGCCGCCGATAAGGCCTTCAATTTGCAGTTTAAAACATAAAACATGAACAGATCATTTAGCAGTCAAACAGATAGACATGCATTTAAACTAGCACATTCAATTAATCAGTTCATAATTTCAGTCAATCAGTTAGTTAACATGCTTAATCATAGATTAGCACTAATCAGTGGTATTATCAGTAAACAGTGGTGAGGGTTGTCACAGTCTCCCCTCCTTATAAAGAGTTTGGTCCTCCAAACTTGAATTACGTTCGTTCTGGAAGAAAACAGGATTCAGTGGAAACAATTCAGGATATCTCTTGATCATATCATCTTCCCTTTCCCAAGTGGCATACACGCCACCATGGTTTTGCCAGTCAACTTTCACTAATGGAATCTCTTTATTCCTTAACTTCTTGATCCGTCTGTTCACAATCTGAATAGGCCGTTCTTCATAGGTGTAGTCGTCACTTAGCGCTACACGGGTAGGCTCAATCACATGAAAGGGATCCCGAAGGTAATCCCTCAACATTGAAATGTGGAACACGTTATGCATATGCTCCATTTCAGGAGGAAGCGCTACTTGATACGCCACCGGATTGATCTTCTCAATAATCTCATACGGTCCGACATATCTCGGTGCTAGCTTACCCTTGACTCCAAAACAAGTCTGGCCTTTCATCGGTGTCACTTTAACAAAAACATGATCACCTACTTCATACTCTCTGTCTCGCCTCCGAACATCTGCATAACTTTTCTGTCGGCTCTGTGCAGTTTTCAATCTCTGTTGAATCAGTTTCACCTTTTCGGTAATTTCCTAAACGATTTCGGCCCCAAGCAAAGGCCCATCTCCAACTTCTGCCCAGCAAATCAGAGATTGACATTTTCTGCCATACAAAACCTCGAAAGGCGCCATACCAATGCTCAAATGAAAACTGTTGTTGTTGGCAAATTTAGCTAAAGGTAAATGGCTTTCCCAATTTTCCTGAAAATCAAGGACACACATTCTTAGTAAATCCTCTAGAGTCTGGATGGTTCTTTCTGACTGGCCATCTGTCTGAGGATGGTATGCACTACTCAGTTTTAGTTCAGTACCCAATGTTGTCTGCAAACTTTGCCAAAATCTCGATGTAAACTTCGAGTCCCTATTAGAAACAATGGACACAGACACTCCATGCAATCTAACAATCTCATCAATATAGATTACAGCCAATTTGTCCGCATTATAAATTATTTTGACAGGTAAGAAATGCACAGATTTAGTCAATCTATCAACAATAACCCAAATTGAATCCATACTTTTACTGGAGCGAGGTAAACCAACAATGAAATCCATAGTGATATGTTCCCATTTCCACTCTGGTATCGGTAAGGGTTGCAGTAAGCCTGCGGGTCGTTGATGTTCGACTTTAACTTGTTGGCAATGAAGGCATTTCGACACAAAATCAGCAATCTCTTTCTTCATTCCTGGCCACCAGAAATTCAGTTTCAAGTCATGGTACATTTTTGTATTGCCTGGATGGATAGACAGTCTTGAATTGTGGCCTTCTTGCAGAATCCTTCTTTTTAGTTTAGAATCACTCGGTACACACAATCTTCCGTGAAATTTCAACACATTATTCTCAAATTTGAAATTCGGCCTCGGTTTGGATTCCCGTTCTTCGATGATCTTCTTCAAGAAGTCATCCTGTTGCTGTTTCTCTTCAATCTCTTCAATAAGTGCCAGTTGAGCAGAAATAGCGGCTATTGTTCCACCTTGTTCACGCAAAACAATCTCAATTTTAAATCTTTCAAGGTCACATAGCAATTCTTTCTGCCCGGTGAGTAAACAGGCTAAATTTCCCATCGATTTCCGACTCAGTGCATCAGCAACGGTGTTAGCTTTTCCTAGATGGTACAAAATTTGCAGGTCATAGTCTTTTATCAGTTCTAACCATCTTCGCTACCTCATGTTCAGTTCTTCCTGTGTGAAGAAGTATTTCAAACTCTTGTGGTCGGTATACACCTCACATGTTGACCCATAAAGGTAATGACGCCAAATTTTCAGTGCAAACACTACTGCAGCAAGTTCCAAGTCATGGGTCGGGTAGTTCTTTTCATGCGGTCTCAGTTGTCGGGAAGCATATGCAATCACTTTACCATTCTGCATTAAAACACATCCCAAACCCTTATAAGAAGCATCACTACATACAGTATAACCATCCGTACCTAAGGGTAAGGTAAGAATCGGTGCAGTCACTAGTCGAGTTTTCAACTCTTGAAAAGTTGATTCCCTCTGATCGGTCCAGTCAAATGATATTCCCTTCTGAGTCAGCTGTGTCAGTGGTAGGGCAATTTTAGAGAAGTCTTTGACAAACCTTCTGTAATACTTGGCTAAGCCTAGAAAACTTTAGACTTTGGTAACATTTGTCGGTCTAGGCCAGCTCACTACTGCTTCAATTTTCTGCGGATCAACTGAAATTCCATCCTTACTGATCACATGCCCCAAAAACATAACATTGTCAAGCCAAAATTCACATTTAGTCAGTTTAGCATACAGTTTCTGTTCTCTTAAGGTCTGAAGGGAAATTCTCAAGTGATGTTCATGTTCCTCAGTGCTTTTGGAATAAATTAAAATGTCATCTATGAATACAACAATAAAGTCATCGAGGAATGGTTTAAAAATTCGGTTCATAAGGTCCATAAATGCAGCAAGTGCATTGGTAACTCCGAAAGGCATAACTAAGAATTCATAATGTCCATACCTCATTCGAAAGGCAGTCTTTTCAATGTCCCTTGTCTTGACTTTCAACTGGTGGTATCCAGATCTAAGATCAATTTTGGAGAACACTTGGGCACCCTGTAACTGGTCAAATAAATAATCAATACGAGGCAATGGATATTTATTTTTCACTGTTACCTTGTTCAGTTCACGGTAGTCAATGCAGAATCTCAGTGAGCCGTCTTTCTTTTTCACAAATAAGACTGGCGCGCCCCACGGTGAAGTACTGGGCCTGATAAACTTCTTATCTAACAGTTCTTGCAGCTGAACTTTCAACTCTTTCAATTCAATCAGTGCCATTCTGTAAGGAGCTTTAGATACTGGCTGTGTACCCGCAATCACATTAATGGTGAATTCAATCTCCTTATCAATCAAATCCCCTGGCAAATCATCTGGAAAAACATCTGGAAATTCTCTGACTATAAGAATACTGTTCACGTCAGTTTTAACATCAGTAGGTACAGCCAATACAGAACATAGATACCCCTTACACCCCTTTCTAATTAGTTTAAAAGCTTTCATGGATGAAATCAGATATGGGGGAGGTACTACTCCAACTTCGTTGAACACAAATTCAGGCAGTCCCGGTGGACGGAAAACAACTTGTTTTGTTGCACAGTTTATGGTAGCATAATATTTTGTTAATCAGTCCATTCCCAATATCACATCAAAGTGATCAATATTCAAGGGCAGTAAATCAATATACAAATGAACATCCCCAACAATAATTTCACATGCAGGATACATATAAGCACAAGTCATGGATCCTCCAACAGGTGAAGATACAGCTAACAGATAGTTCATAGGTTCTAAGGGTCTATTCAACTTCCGTGAAAAAGCATGCGATACATATGAATGTGTAGACCTTGAATCAACCAGAACATATGCATTTTGAGCACAAATTAAGAGTATACCTGACACAACGATCTCGGTATTTTGTACATCTCCTGATACGATTGCGAACACTCGGCCTTGCCTCATAGGCTCTTTCCCAGTAGCTTTGGGGTTGGGTTTCGGTGGAGCAGTTGATGCTGCTGCGCTTGGTGCAGCTTTACTATTGCCTTGTGAAGTGGAAGGGCAATCTTTGACCATGTGGCCCACCTTGCCACACCTGTAACAAGCACCTAAAATTTTATAACAAACCCCCTTATGATTCTTACCACATTCAAAGCAAGGCAGTATAGAACTGTTTCCTTGACTAGAACTGTTTGTTGACCCTGTATTTTGCTTTTTGTTCAACGAACTGTTCCGGCCTTTCTTAAATTTAAAACCTCGTCTCTTACCACGCCATTCAGACGCTAGTGTTTTCGTCTGTTTCAGTGCCTCAATGTTCGACTCAGCCATTATTGCTCGGTCAAGAACATCTACATATTTCAGTAATTTCAAAACATTGATTCTGTCAAGGATTTCAACATTAAGGCCGCCTTCAAACATCCTGACCTTTTTGTAATCGGTATCCACCATGTGTGGTGCATATCTAGCAAGTTCAGTGAATTTTGATTCGTACTCAGCTACGGACATAGTGCCTTGTTTCAGTTGTTCAAACTCAGTCACTTTTCGATCCCTGACACACTGAGGGAAGTATTTCTCAAAGAAGGCTCCCTTAAACTGAGCCCAATCCATAGTAGTATTGGTGTCGCGGACCAGTATCCACCACCTTCTAGCCTCTTCTTGTAAGGTGAAGGTAGCCAGTAGCACTTTGTGTGCTTCAGAACATGGAAAGACTTCAAATAATTTTTCGGTTTCTAGCACCCATGCTTCGGCCTTCAATGGTTCAAGGCCTCCCTGAAATGATGGCGGTTTCATCTTACTGAACTTCTGTGTTAGAGCAATGATGTCATCATTCACATTCTATTCCTATCGGAGGAGGTAGAACGTTGGTTACATTGTTCTTTGTTGCCTTAAGGCTTCAGTTAGTAGTTCAACTGTTCTTTCTAATCTCGCCATTCTGACGTCAGGTGATTTAGTTCCATCAGTAGTTCTTGCGTTATCCATCCCACTATAGGCAATTATAACAATAATAAACATAGGCAGTTGCATACTTTAAACATATTAACACATTAGCACATATATTCATGTCATGGCCACATACACTTTTCATGCTCATGTAATGCCCTAATTACTTTTCTAGGACATCCTATAGCTCATTTGGACACGTGTGCGCGGTATAACTCGTGGTTTAATATCGCTCTGATACCACTTTGTCACTACCCAAACCCGCCCCTATGGGTTTAGCACCGTAACCGACCAGTAATCCGAGATTACCGAAGGCCTGCTTAACAGTAGAACAGTAATACAGAGTACAAGGGTTGGTGGAAGCCAAAACAGTAATTAAAAGGTGTCCAATGAGCTGTAATAGTCTATATACAAAAAGACTTTTCATACATTTTCACATTCAGAACAAAACAGTATAAACATACATATACAATCATCTAGGACAGGGACCTAATCCCTATTAGAACAGTACAGTACGATTACTGTCAATCTATACAGTATTACAAAAATAGATACAAAAAAGGGAATCTAAAACACCCCAAACAGCCTTGGCTCGGTCAGGCTTGGAATCTCGAGGTGAGACACAGTGGTTGGCTTGACAAAAAGGGAGTTTAACCCAACGCTCCTAGCATCGATCCGGTGCCTGTACACCTACATATATATATGAGCAGTGAGCTAAAACCCAGTGAATAACATATGCGTAAAGAGGTTAAGAACAGATGTCCTTTCAGTATTGAAAACAGTCAATTATCAGTATACCAGTCATTCAGTTTGTGGCTCATAATTCGTGCCATAACAGTCATTCGGAAACTATAATAGTCATATGTGGTACATCCAATAGCAACAAGCAGTAATGGGTCTTAACAGCGAACGATCGATTGATGGCCATCATATCGATGCTTGATGGTGGTTCCAACATGGGAACCGACAGAGATCTCTGTGACAGTAGCAGTTCAATACAGTAACAGTAAATTGCCATGGATGTCATAAATACAGTTTACAAATAGGACAAAAATTCATTCAGTAGAAATATCATTTCAGAAAGCAGTTCAGTAGTTCATTCAGAAAATATTCATGATTGAACATATCTTTACAACATTGTTACTCACAAAGTTCTGGGCTACAGATAGGCTAATGAGCATCCTCGGATGCCAACCCTACACAGTTACAGAACGAACACACACTAAGCTACACAGTTGGGAAGATATAACTTAACCCTTAATTTGCCTCGGTGTGGTTCTACAACAATATCCTCATTAAGATGCCTTAAACTAGGCCTAGGAATGCCTAGGATAGAATGAGGATGCAAAGATGCACTTTAAAACATTTTTCAAAATTTGCTAAAACAGGAGTCCACGCTTGAGCATAGCTTTCTACGCTCGAGCGGACATACAGACAAAGGAGCCCCGCTCGAGCGTGACTTTTGTCGCTCGAGCGGACTGTAAGCTACAGTAAAAATATTGGATGTACAAAAATCACACTCAACGGGCGCTCGACCCTCGCTCAAGCGTGCATTCCCCCGCTCGAGCGGACTGTAAAACAATGCAAAGTGCTGGTTACCCATATTCCACGCTCAAGTGCCACTTTCCCTACTCGAGCGTGAGTCCAAATTCTGGAAATTCCAAATTGAACCTTCAAGCTCAAAATCAACTTTTAAAGCATCAAATTCGATCCTCTTGGGTTAATTTTCTGGAAAACACTTCAAAACCCATAATATTACATGTTTCAAAGGTCAATTTGGAAAATCAAAGCCCAAGGATAGTTCAATTAAAACAGAATTTCAACAATAATTTCAAGAACATGATGAAGATGCAACATGCATGAATTTAATCAACTTCAAAGCTTCAAATACTTGCTCCAAAGAGCCAATTCCTTCAAAATCAAGATGGATTCATGGACTATAACATTAATATGGACATGCATGCAAGGATTCCCATGAAAACAACTTTAAATTTCAAGATGTGTACATGCATGCATGATACAAGCTTCAATTCAACAATCTTGAACCAATTTATGATCTTAAGCTCCTATTTACCATGAACCATGCAAAAATTACTTGAATTCACAAACAAGAAGGTAAATGTCCTACCTTAGGTCTTGAATGCAAGATATGGGAGCTCAATTATGCAAATTATCCTTCAATTCCTATAATTTCCAAGCAAAACCTCCAAGTTGAACTCAATTTCTCTCACTCTCTCACTCTAGTCGGTTTTAGCTCTCAAAGTGGCTGAGGAAAAGGGTGCTCAAACAATGTAAGGGTGAGAAGAGGAGTGGTCTAGGATAACCCACTAAGTGGCAATTTGGTGAATAATCAACCTAATGCAATTTAGCTTTATTTAATCTAATTTAGTCATTCCAAATCAAATTTCAGTTAATTATACCATAAAATCACATAAATTCTAATTAACATGAAACACTAATCAATTTCAGATTCGGCCGCCGATAAAGCCTTCAATTTGCAGTTTAAAATATAAAACATGAACAGATCATTTAGCAGTCAAACAGATAGACATGCATTTAAATTAGCACATTCAATCAATCAGTTCAGAATTTCAGTCAATCAGTCAGTTAACATGCTTAATCATAGATTAGCACTAATCAGTGGTATTATCAGTAAACAGTGGTGAGGGTTGTCACAATGCAGCCCGAGATGAAAGAATGATAGCTTATGTTAAAGAAGTTGTTAGATTGCTAGCCTTGTCCAGGATTGCCGGCTACAGCAAGTTAGCCGAGATGATAGTAGTCATGTTAATGCCTTGGCTAACCTGGCTAGTGCAATGAAATCAGAAGAGGCAAGGACAATAATGGTTGACTATTTGTCAGGCCCAAGTGTCGAACCACTGATCACAGAGTATGAAGCAATGTGTGTGATATCACTGTTCCGCAATATGTTAATTAGTCCTTAATATGAGCATGATTATGTGTTTAATATGATTTTGTGTACCATTATGTGAAAATATTTGGTTTTGAATTTCTATCTGTTCACCGTAGGAATATCTGTTTGATTATCTGCTTTGGAAATTAAATTGATGGCCTTATCGGCCACAGAACCCGAAATTGATTACGCCATTGTGATTGGCATAATTTTTAGAACCTACGGTGAAATTTAATTGAAAATTGATTCGGATCAAATTTATTAGATTTAATTGATGTCATAATGCTCAAGTTATTTAATATTAAATAATTGGCATTAGTGGAATTTATGTAAAGAAGGGCACTACACTCAATTCCCTCATTTGAGCTCAAAAGTCAGATTTGTGCCTTAGAATGGAGAGAGGGTCGACTATAGAGAGGGAAAGGGAGAGAATTGTGTAATTTTGGCTCAAGGTTTGGGAATTTGAAGATTTAGCTCAAGAATTGACTAGAGCTTGGGTGTTTGAAGCTCCTAGGTGAGTGATCAACCCTTGACTCATGAATTTTAATTTGTATTTTGTAGATTCAAAGTTGAATGATGAGAAAGAGCATGTATTGAGTTGGTTTTGGTGAATTTAAAGGCAATAGAGGCATGCATGTATGTAATTACTTTGAATTTGCATGTTTGAGCACCAAATGTTTAATCCATGTAAGTTTTTAGTTGAAAATCATGCTCTTGACCATCTCTTCATCACATAAGTTGAGAATGAGGGTTTTATGTCACATGCATGTACAATCCATAGGAGTAGAAGCTTTGAATGCATGAAGTTGTTATGTTAGTAATAAATTTGGTGGAAAATGAGCCATGCATGGGTTTGATTTATGAAATTGAGCTTCAAAATGTTGTAATTTGATGTTGGTACCATGTTAGTACATGTTTATGTGGAATTTGAGCCATGGCATGCAAGAAATATTGGTTAAAGTGTTGAATTCGAGCTCAAGAACCATTCTAGAAAACCCAGAATTTTCGATGTCCGCTCGAGCGGGGGAACCGCCGCTCGAGCAGGGATTTCGAGCTCCCAGTATTTTCTTGCAGGCATGGTGTCCGCTCAAGCGGGGAAGTTCACGTTCGAGCGGGGAGTTGTGTAGGATGAACTTCTGCTCGAGCGTCTGAGTTCACGATCGAGCGTAAAAATGATACAACCAGCACTTTTGCAGACCAAATGGGTCCGCTCGAGCGGGGAATCCCACGCTCGAGCGAGGACCCTGTTTTCTAAAATTTTGAAAGTGTATTCTATGTTTCGTTTTCCGTTCTCTTTCAGTTGCAAGCACTCTTAGGCATGCATTAAGCATTGTAATTAAGTTAAAGAGATAAGAATGAAGCCTAGAGAGGAATATGTGAATTAAAGAACGGATTGAATTATTTGTGACCCATATGTGTTATGTGATATGTAGGGTCAAGCTCCAAGGCAAATCCGCAAGCCGATCACTGTGAGTAATATCTGAAATATGTTATTGTCCAATTGCTTACTTCTATGTAAGTTTTGTAAAGTTCATTAATTTGAATGGTGGACAAAGTTTGATATGAAAGTTTGAAAGGCCTAAGTTTGATGTGAAAGTTTGAAAGGCCTAAAGGCCAGTTTGATATGAAAGTTTGAAAGGCCTAAAGGCCAGTTTGATGTGAAAGTTTGGAAGGCCTAAAGGCCAGTTTGATATGAAAGTTTGAAAGGCCTAAGGGTCAGTTTGATTGGAAAGTTTGAAAGGCCTAAGGGCCAGTTTCAGTTTGAAAATGGCAAAGGCCAGTTTGACATGAATGAATTGGGCCCAAGGCCATCTGATGTATAATGTTCCAATGTATTTGCTTTATTTGATATTATTCACTGGGCTTTCGCTCACGCTCATTCATGTGTTCGTAGGTGAGCCAAGAGAGGTCTAGACCCAGCCCCAGTGAAGTCTGTATGGAACAACCGGATTTTGGAGAGTCAGCCCATGTGTCTCACGCACGAGACTCGTCTTCGCCTTTTTGTCATTTTGTTCTATGTCGTCATGTTGGTGAAGTCTTTGTATATGTCTGTATATAGTTTTCACAGGTTAACTTAGTTTGGATGATCCTGTTTGTATAAAACTTTATGGTACTGTATTTCTGTCATGAGTTATTAATGTATATATGTATGGTTTGTTTTGGTATGCCATGTAAGCACAGCTCTATAGACAAAGTCTTTCAAATTACTTCCGTTTGGCCCCTATTAACTCTGTTAAAATACGTTTGGTTTGGTTTGAGGCCGTAGGTAATCCCATGATTACTGGTCGGTTATGTCCTTAACCCACGAGGGCGGGTTCGAGTCATGACAATGTGTGTACAGATGGGTCTAAGTTGGATTGATGCAATAGTGATGTTCCTTAGAGATGGCAAGCAGCCAGATGTAACAAGCCCGCGAGGGACCTTGCTACAGTTCGGACTCGATTTTGTTGCGGTTCTAAATCTGAACCAAAGAGTCCCACTCTGGCAAATCGTTTTGAAGAAAAAACAGATTTTTGAAAGAAGTGCCAAACATGGACTGTTTTGCCAGATAACAGAGTCGCCACCTAAATATTTTTTAAATGGGAAATTTAGGAAACCCTAACTCAGTGCCAAAGGCCACGTGTCCGTCATCACCAAAGTTGGCTCGGGAACTTGGGTACGATTGGGGAAGGTCACATCGTGAGCACCCCCGCTCTACTAACCATGATATCTGTTTTTGAAAACTTTGTGCGTTCTTATTCCGGTTATTAGCCTAGGTTACTATGTGATGCGCACAGCATACAAGTATAGACTGAATCGCCTGAATTGGAATAAAACATTTCATGTTTGTTTGTTTGAAAATGGTTTGATGGTGCTACCCGCAGGTAGGCTAAGACGCGGATTTGCCACCCTCGGGTGGGCTTAGAAAACATGATTTTGCCACTATCTAGTGGGCTTAAAACAAGCATTTGATGAATTATTCCAATTCAGATAACTCAACCTCCACCCACAGGCATTCAAGGCAGTTATATCATATAAGCACATAGCCTCATGGTAAGCATGCTATTCATGGTAACACTCACACGCATGCAAGGATGCTAAAGCATAAAACTCACCGAGTACTCCAAGCCAAAACAGAAGCTGATTAGAAATCATGCATGATCCTAACTATACAGCAATGCCTAATGCAACACATGCAAAATGCAATTATAGCAGGCTCGGCTATTCTAAACATGGCATGTGGAATGCTATAACTAACATGTATTCAATTTGAATTGAAATACAGATGCAGTTTGTATGATGCGCCGAGCCCGGTGCATGCAAAACAGATGAATGATGCAAACATGCTGTCATACTGTATGCTAATTGAAATATGCCCTATATCTAACCATCGTAAGCAGGTAAATAAAAGGGAGAAAGACGTGGGGTTGGAAGACATACATCACACTCACGCACACTTATTACAAGTTTGCCCTCGCGCAGAGGGTCCGAATAAATAATAATACAGTCCGAAAATGAAAGAATAATACAGTCCGAATAAATATACAAATTTCTAATTAATTGACAAATTAAATAAGAAAAACTGGCATGCAAGCCAGGGACCGCCTTGCTTCTGATGGATGATGCATTTTGGGCTACCTGGCGCGGAAATCCACTAGGATGCCCCAATTAGCCTCTGTTTGCACTTTTTCTCGAAATGCGTGCCAAACTCCGAAGAGCTGTTGATCCTTCATTTTGCTGCAACGGAGAGCAGGAAAAGGGCATAGCAATGTATTTCACACATATATGCATGCCTCGATCCTCGTGCCACCAATCACGCATCTCGATGCATGATGGCCGAAGAGCCGAATTGCACAACTCAATATAGGATGAATGCAGATGAATGCTACAACAAAACCGAACTCCATCATGGGTAATCCGGAGTGTCGGCGACTTGGGAATCGAGACACACTCCGCCACTCTGAGTACGAAACGTGCCTCGTTTCCCGTGCCCGAGCTAACACCTATCCCGAACACGATGCAATATGCATGGTATGCATGAAATGCAGCTAACATGTGATATAGCATGCACAATGCTATGAAAGCGAGATGCCTCGAAATGCGTGCCCAAAGGGCACGCAAACCGAGGTGATGACATACAAGCATGAGATGACATGAAATATGATACACAATGAGACTAAAAAAGAGATGTCTCGAAATGCGTGCCCACGGGCACGCAAACCGAGAAAGTGGCATACAGAATGCAACAGGACTAAAATGAGATATGTGATGCAATATGGGCTTATACCAACATGAGTGAGCCTCAGCCACACTCACATAGGAGGTCGTGAGATGAAAATAAGGTGTCTCGAAATGCGTGCACACGGGCATGCAAACCGAGACAATGGCATACACGATGCAAGATGGGCTTATACTAACATGAGAGAGCCTCAGCCGCACTCACATAAGAGGCCATCGGATAAAAAAAGAAACGCCTTGAAATGCGTGCACACGGGCACGCAAACCGAGACGGTGGCATACGCAATGCAAATGACATGAAAAATACAGATTGGGCTTACACTAACATGAGAGAGCCTCAGCCGCACTCACATAAGCTGCCGGTGGATAAAAGAAAGAGATGCCTCGAAATGCGTGCCCGCGGACACGCAAACCGAGAAATGCATAAAATGGCATACGGAATGCAATGATGGGCTTACGCCAATATGAGAGAGCCTCAGCCACACTCACATAGGCTGCCGTCGGATAAAAAATGAAACGCCTCGAAATGCGTGCACACGGGCACGCAAACCGAGGCATGGCATACAGACATGAAATGGCATGCGAATGAGATGCGATATATGGCATATGGAAAATGCAAACTTCAGTAGCTAAAATGATGCACAAATAGCCCCCGAATTATGACAAAATTACACTCGATGCCCGAAATGCAATGTTATGTACCCGAAACGGCTTACAGCCCTACTAAACATGCACAATATGGACATAACATGTATAACAGTAGCAAGTCAGCCCCTAAACTAACATTTTTTCAGTATAAAGCAAGACCAAACAATGATCACAAGTATGGTAAAAATAGCTTGCAAAAATGGGGGAAAAGAGGAGAATTACAAAGCAAGTGGTATCTACAATGCTCAAACTGAAAAACATAGTTCTACAACATTAAAGAGGGGCCAAAAATATGCACATTTACAAGAGATGGCATCCCGCAATTCAGTATGTAGATAGGCTAAACATAGCATGAAAAATAATGAGCCAACAAAGGCTATAACATGAGGTACCAAAAGCATGCGTCAAACAACTTTGGACCCTTAACAAAACATGAAGAATGGGTCATTTTAAGACACTTTCTAAGCCTGATGAAGACTGAAAACAGAAGCCAAGAAAGCCTAACAAAGCATGCAATTTTACGGAATCAAAGATGGTATTACATGAAGTACCAAAATCATGCACCAAATGGCCTAATACCCTTAACAAAACATGATGAGAAGGCCAAAACAAGGCTCTTTCCAGGCCTGATGAAGACTCAAAACAGAAGCCAAATAAGCTCAAGGGGCATGCCAAATAGGAGTAGAACATGAATTCAAAGCAAGCGGCATGTAGAGCATGAAAACCAGGTTAAGACCTTCTTCAATGTTGAAGAGGGGCTCAAAATAAGCATAATATTAGTTCATGAGATGCTCCAAATAAAATCAAAAATAGGCCAAATAAACCATGCAATTTTACGGAAAATATGGACGATTACAAAGAAAGTGCATGATAGAGCCATCAAACATGATGGAGCCCTTCTTCAATGTTGAATAGGGTCTCAAAATAGGCCCACTCACAGTTTATAACAGGCTCGAAATCAGATCACTCATAAGTCAAATAAAGCATGCAAAATAATGGCATAAAGAGTGATATTGAAAGAGGTGTGTCATGGAGACACCAAACAGAGTTGAGCCCTTCTACAAAGTTGTAGAGGGGCTCAAAATAAGCCTAAAACCAGTAGGGGTCGAAGCCCAAAACAGAGAGTAAATAGGGTAAAGAATTGATTCAAAATTATGCTAGAAAAAGGGAATTAGTGGCTTACCCTTGAAGACAAGTCTTTTGTTGCTTCTTGGCTTGAATTTGCTGGTCCTTAGCCTTTGAAAATCACTTCTTTGCTGCTGGAATGGAGGTGGTGAGGGTGGTGCTTAGGGTTGATGAAGAAAGGAGCTAGAAACTTGAAGCTTTTAGGGTTTTGAGATAGAAAATGGAGGTTTTGGAAGAGAGGTTCTTGTGAGAAAATCTTGTAACCTAGGGAAGGAGTCCAGCCCCTTAAATAGACCAAAAAGGGTGTAAAAGGAGAGGAAATGCACCCAAGTTTCTCCCAAAATATCCCTGAGGACAGGGATATTTTGAAAACAAATGACACCAGAAGAGGTGAAAAGCAAAAAGGCCGGCCAGTGGCTTCGGAAGGTGGCCGGCCGGCCACCCCAACCGGGTCGACACCACTCGGCCGCCGGCCATGGCCAAAAATGGGACAAAAAATTGTCCGACCACCATGTTTTAGGGTCCTCCAGTGTGTAGAATAAGGCCCTGTGGTTGGAACTTGGCAACACCAAACAGAGTCACAACATTGCACTTGAAGAAGAGGCTCAAAATGAAAATCTGAATTACTAGCCGACCACCACTTTTTGGTGTCCTCCCATGTGCCCTCATCACAAATATGTAGTCCCGGCTCGAAGAAAATATCCCTAGGGTGTTCAACATTGGCCTGGAAGTGAGCAAAACGGGCGCCGGAGGAGCGAAACTGGTTTTCTGGAACAATTGCTGGCCTCCCACCCTCCAGTGATCTTCTTGATGCTAAAACAGAGGTACCTGCCAAAATTGAACAAAAACCGATGCAAAATGAATGCTCGGGGCCCAAACCGCGAGGTTCGGGGTCCCGAAAATGGGCTGCAGGCACCGAAAGTGGCGTTCGGCCACGAAGCGGGCATCAGAGGCCCCAGTGTTCCTCATAATGATAAAACAGAGGCACCTGCCAAAAATGAACAAAAACTGATACAAAATGAAAGCTCGGGGCCAAAACCGGCAAGCGGTTAAAACCTCAGCAGTGTAAGCACCGAAAGTGGCGTACAGCCGCGAAGTGGGTACCAGAGGCCCCAGTGTCCCTCAGAATGATAAAACAGAGGCACTTGCCAAAAATCGGAGAAATCGGAGATGGTAGGGCGGTCAGCAAAACCGAACGGCTCCGAATAATGGCGAAATGGCCTACGCCCACGCAAAGTAGCTCACGGCCAGTGGGAGATAGTCTACGGGGCCATTCCCTCCCCTCAGGAAAGAAAACAGAGAAAACCGAGTCTGGTTCGCAAACCGAGACAAGGCACAGATGAGAGTTCGAAGTGGGAGGCAGGGCGCACGGCCGCGACTCTGAGACTTCTGAACGAGCACGACATGCAACATCACCGAGCGCTCAACCGGTGACGTCTGAGTCTTAATGTCGGTCAAAAATGGGGTGTCTACACCAGATGACTGAAAAAAGGCACATAAGACCAGGTTGAAGTTAGCCAGGTTCAGCCTAACAGCAGATGTCCACCTTTATAGGAGATCCTTCACTGGTCCCCTTTTGAGGTGTGTACTTCCCTCACAGTTTAAAGACTTCTTGTATGAAATACATGAAGGAGTATGTGAAAGCCATGTTGGGGCAGATCACTTGCTCATAGGGCCATTACTCAAGGATACTAGTGGCCCTACATACAGAAGGATGCAGAAGCCTACGTCAGAAAGTGCGAGAATTGTCAAAGGTTTGCACCTTTGATACATCAACCAGTAGCAGATTTGAACCTAATATCCAGCTCTTGGCCATTTGCCCAGTAGGACATGGATCTTGTTGGACAACTACCCCAAGCAACTGGGCAAAGGAAATTTATGCTGGTTGCAACTAATTACTTCACAAAGTGGGTAGAAGTTGAACCCCATGCGAAGATTCGAGATATTGATGTGAAGAATTTCATATGGAAGAACATCATCACCAGGTTTGGGATCCCAAGGGCAATAATAGCAGATAATGGTACACAATTTGACAGTAAGCTAATCAAAAGCTTCTGTGCAAAGTACAAAATCAAGAACTACTACTCTACTCCAAGTTTCCCTCAAAGTAATTGTCAGGCAGAACCACCCAATAAGACTATCTTGGATGGGATCAAAAAGAGGTTGGAAGCAGCAAAGGGAAAATGGGTGGAAGAGTTGCCTAGTGTACTACGCCAAGAAGATCAACTGGGAAGTCTCCATTTGCCATGGCTTATGGCACTAAAGTAGTTATCCCATTGGAAGTTGGAATCCCAGGGATCAGAACCCAGGGAGTAGACAATGGGACTAATGAGGCATTCTTGGCCTGAGATCTGGACCTACTGGAGGAGAAAAGAGAGAGAGAGCAGCAATTCGGCTGGGGGCATATCAACAACAACTTGCTACGGCTTACAACAAGAAGGTCAACCCAAGAGAGTTTAAGGTTGGGGACCTCATCTTAAGAAAGGTTGTCAGCAATAAGAAGGATCCCATGGAGGGAAATATGATTAAAAGGATAACTCAGCTCTTACCATCACCCTCTTTAAACACCGATCAACACAGAGGATAGAGATGAAGATCGTCGTCAGGCGCAAATTCCCAGTTGCCCAAGACAATGAAGTAATCATCTTTAGCACCCTTGTTAGAGTCTGGGAAGTCGCCTATTAGTTTGTAGGCAGTGGACCTGAGCTTGAAGTAGTATATGTAGCCTTTTTCAGACTTAAGGCCACACATGATAAAGCAGAATTGGATGTTGGCTAAAGTGATCCTAGCCTTTTCTCGGTGTGCTAGTTCGATTATGCCATTGATGACCCTATATGAGTTTATAGCAAGTTGCATGAGGTTAATTTTGTAATAGTGGAGGATTTCACGAAGGAGAGTGTCTAGGGGAAACCGAAGTCCACATTAGATGAAGGCAACCACTAGGAAAGGCATGGAATCTCCATCTGGCATGATAGAGTCCTCCTCCTCAGCTAGCCTAATTTGGATGTCGGCTGGGATAGAAAACTCTCTCCTAAAGTACTCAAGTTTTTCTAGGGTATCTACCATCCACCTGAACATACCCATTATCTCGACAAGAAGGGGTTGGGCAATAGAGTGATGGATATAGGTTTGAATACCTTGGCTAAAACCTAAACAAGCACTGGTGTAAGGGTTTTTGAAGATCTAAAAGGGATCGTTTTGATTTTCCTAAAGAACAAAGTTCTAAAGCAAGTCCAAATCCTAGAAACTACAGAAACAGGAATTGAGGAAAAAATCTAGAAATACAACAAGAAAAGCAGAAAAAGGAGCATGATTGAGAGTCATGAAGCATCAAAGGCAAGCAAAATTCAAGAATCAAATAAAGCAGATATATAGACATGGCAAAAGCAATGCCAGACATTCAAAGTGACCAGTACAATGTGCCAAGGGTGTGATTAGTCATATGGATGGCAGTCCAAGAACATAAAGAATTACAACGTTGTGTGAGTGTGTGAAAGCAATGTGCACAAATCACAAGCAAATGCAATGACAAAACTTCGAGGAACAAGATAAATTCAAGAACAGAGAATGTCTCATACTAAACAAAGTACAACTACGAAAACAGATGTAACTTCCACAGCAACAGATACGGAGTGGAACATATGGCAAAACTCAAAAAGAAGAAACTAAGGACTCACCGAGTGAAGCCGATAGAAAGGACGCCAAAAATGAGTCTCGCTGAAGTCAGACGGTGTGAATAATCGGAACCAAACGACGAAATGCTCACCGAAGGAGATGATTGGAGCAGTTGCAAGAGCTTGGAAGCACAAAAATGGAGGTTTGGGAGAAAAGCGTTAGACAGAGAAAATTTGAAGGAAAATTGAATTCTCAAAAGTGAAGAGACAGAGAGAAAGGGAGAAATTTTGTCAAAAATATGAAAAGGCAGCAAACCATAATGATATGCCTTGGACGACGTGTTTGTCTGGCGACGTGAGCAGAAGTGACATGACCTGATAGCACATGTCAAGTACGAACCAATGCGAAAAGGACGCGTGGCAGAAATAGTTGATAAAAACCGTGCGTGACAGCTCATGCGCAAATAAAACTCTTGGAGTTCTTGATTTAATGAAGCAAAAACCTCGGCTGAAGGAACGATTTCGGTTAAGAAACTTAAAGAACTTGGTTCTTGGCCATTAATAAAGATGGACAGTTGAGTCCCGGTTATATAAAGCCGATGAGCCATGATCTTGGTTAGAAGGATAAGTGAATTATTAGTTGACATAAAATCTGGACGAACGGTGTAGGTTCCATCACCTCAAGTTGTCGAAGTAATAGAGCCTACGGGGAAGTTGTGGGGACATATTTTGTGAATGACAGCACGTGGCCAAGATGACACCAGAGTTTACCCTGAGATGCCACGTAGCCTGGTCCTAATGCCGAGGTGATCTCGGTTAAGCTGAGATTATCTCTGGAGATATCGGAATCCGAGGTGAGCAGATAAGGGATAAGAGTCCTAGAATAGGAGAGCACCTCAAACTTGATAAAGATAAAGCTCTTAGGGAGTTTATCCCTGTCTAGCTGAGAGTCCTGGATGAGCATTAAGCCTGAGTCCACTGAAGTGATGCTTCTACAGGGATTAGGTCAGTGCTGGCTATAAAAGTAGGGCACCCCCGTGGGTCTCAGGTATGTGTGAGACACTGTGAGTAGTAAGTTCATTCTGGGAGGGGCCTTATAGAATCACCTCGGTTGTCGGCAATGGAGCATATTGGCTTGAAGACACTGATGGCAAAAAAGTTGCCAAGATCCTGGAACACTTGCAACTTGAAGTTTTTTTTATCATTAGTTTTTATTTTTTCGAAGTTTATCTCATAATTTCATTAGCCGAAGTAATAATAAAATTCTAGTTTGATTTTGAAATTTGTGTGATAGGACTGACCAGTCCTATGGCGATGTTTTCGAATGAAACATGATGAATAACTTAGACTTATTATATGGCAGAGTTGAATTATACTTGCATACAATAGAGTTTAACTAAGTTGGCAATATTTCAAAATGAAACATGACGAATAACTTAAACTTATTATACGGCAAAGTTGAATTACACTTGCATATAATAAAGTTGAACTAAGTTGGCGATGTTTCTGAATGAAACATGACGAATAACTTAGACTTATTATATAGCAGAGTTGAATTACACTTGCATATAATAGAGTTGAACTAAGTTGACGATGTTTCTGAATGAAACATGACGAATAACTTAGACTTATTATATGACAGAGTTGAATTACAATTGAATATAATAGAGTTGCACTAAGTTGACGATGTTTCTGAG
Organism: Camellia lanceoleosa; assembly: GCA_025200525.1. Classification (NCBI taxonomy): domain Eukaryota; kingdom Viridiplantae; phylum Streptophyta; class Magnoliopsida; order Ericales; family Theaceae; genus Camellia; species Camellia lanceoleosa. The sequence goes on along the minus strand of CM045761.1, from coordinate 53,093,417 downwards.
TGTAACTTGACTTATTATATGGCAGAGTTGAATTATACTTCCATATAATAGAGTTGAATTAAGATTTTTCCATGTCGGTAGAGTTAAACTCATAATGGAACTAAGTTTGCTTTTGGTAGATTAACAAAGAAACCAAGGTTGACCACCTCGGCTAGTATTTGTTTAAATCTAACTTCGGTGAAAGACTATAAACGCATAATGTGAACTTAAGTGGAACTTAAGTTCACTAGGAGGTAGGGAGCAGGAATGATAAATAGAGCTTGGGACTTGTTGAAATTCTATCGGATAAATTTACAAGCTAAAATGGGCTTAACACTTGTTAAAATTTTAGAGAAATTTACAAGTTAGAGTTAACCGAGGTAATTATGAAAGGTATTTTCGAGGTACATCTTACCTGAGGTGACTAACCAGGCTGTCAAGCTTGAAAGGGTGAAGTCTTGATAGAAGATAGTAAGTGGAAGTGAAGAAGCAAGTATACTTAATAAAGTTTACAGAAACAGCACTTGTAAAAAATATTTTGAAATATTTTTTAAGTGTTAATCGAGGTGTTTCAAGTGTTGACCGAGACAAACAGTCAGGGTATATCCGAGGTACTTTACCCTGAGATGAATACACAATTACGGTGTACTTTGAAGAAAAGCAAAAAATATTCTAAGTATAGAAACATGCATAGGAGAAAAGCAGTAAAGCATAAAGAAAAGAAGGCATACAAACACTTAGAAGCAAAGAAGGCATGCATTCAGCAAAGTAACTTGTTTGGATACAAAAAGGCACTTCGGCCTGGCATAGGGGATTGCTTGTCTAAGCTACAAAAGAAAAACTTGCATTGAAAACTTGTCCGGTGATACAAGGGGCACATTAACCAAATGTAAAAAGTAAAACATTATTCAAACAAAAAGGTTACAAAAAAGTACAAATAGAGAAAAAGATTCTAAGTGGACCATTCTGCATCGACGATTGTCTGTGTGTCGGCCTCGTCAGACAGCTGGGAATGCTTCTCGGCAGTCTTCTCCGCATCGATCTCGGCATCGATCCCGAGAAGAGTTTGGTCGAGGCTCTTATCGACTGTCTGTACCTCGACTTTGGACACCGTCCTCTTGGGAGAAGCACTCTTGGAGACCTCATCCTCCTTATCTTAAGTCAAGTCAAGGACTTGCTCATTCAGAGTGGGGGACTTGGCCCCAACAGCAGCCTCTTCTTCATCCTCAGCCTCTTCCCCGGCGTCATCTTCATCGGCATCATCATCGGATTCCTTCAAAGCCGGAGGAAAGGGCACTTGGAGCTAGTTAATATCCGAGAGTGGAGAGTCCATTGGGACAAACATCTTATTGAGCGCCACCGTCCAGCGGAGGTAATAACCTCGGTTGCAAGCCAGGTTGGCTTGCCCTTTGTACTGGTCACGGACAGCGGCTTAGCCCTTTTCGAAAGCCTTCTCATTGGCCGCCTTGACCTCGGCATCCTTTGAGTCAAGGGCCTCTTGGAGTTTGGCCTCTAACTCAATGGCCTTGGCCTTGGCAACCTCAAGATCAGCCTTAGCGGCTTCGGTGTTAGCCTTGGCAATTTTTTCTTTTTCCTCGGCTTGGTTCTGAGCAGCCCTAGAAGCCTTGGCTTGATCCAACAGAGTTCAATTATTGGCTTCGGCATGATTGAGAGAGGAAATGAGTTTGGCAACTTCTTGAGTTTTCTTTGCCAACTCTTTCCTTGTCATCTCTGTCTTGACCACGTATGAAATGCGTGTGCTAGATGGCTTGTAAGGATTGAAACAGATTATAAAAATTTGACTAAGTGTTGAAAAACTTTAAAAAGGTAAATAAGAAGACTTAACAAAACTGAGTGATGCATCATCAGGCCGAAGTTCTCGTATTCGTGGAGGTCGGCCATTTGATTCAAATCTTCTGGTAGGAGCACAGCCATTGACAAGGCGGTACTGACCTCTACGTCCTAGATCGCGCTATCACCAACTGTCAAAGGTCTGTCCCCTACCATGACCTCGGGCGCCCAAATCATGCTACAGGGAAATCTACTGCTACCTTCAGGGTGGTCAGACATCGGCTTCTTTACCGGAGGGGCATCGGGTGATGGGGCCTCGGCTGGCCTCTTGTCAGCAGCAGGAATATTCTTTTCAATCTCAGCCAGTTTGGAGATCGGTACAATGTCCTCAGAATCAACCTGAGTCACTGTAGCTTTGGCCTTAGCCTTCTTGACTGATAGGGAGAAGAGGAGGACTGCATAGTCACTACCCTAGGATTATTGGCTAGAAGGTCCTCAACGACGGCTGGTTTGCGGCCTATTTCGTCGGCAGTGGTAGCAAGTGTGACTTTGATGCCGCAATGAATGGCGGGAAGGGCGATTGGAGGATTGGCTGGATCGTAGGCCAACACCTCAGGATCTTGTCATTTGCGGCTATGAGTTCTGCTTGTTGGTACGTTTGGTAAAACACGACGTCGACGTCAGCGCTGGCGCTGAGATTGTGGATTTAGTTGAGCTGGAGCAAAAGTAGAGGGCTGCTCTACTGGGTCCGATGAAGAGGCCTGATCTAGCCTTGGCGACGAAGTAACTATTGGAGTTGTTGTTGATGGGGGAGTCTTGTTTTGGCGTGGGACGTTGGAAAACGTAGACTTGTAGATCGAGATATAATTAAGCAGCAAAGGGGCTTTACGCTTATTAATATCCAAACCTAAAAGCCTTTTTAGATCGGGGTTGGGGAATAAGGTTTGCCGAAAATCCTTTGCTGGCTGGGGAAGAGTTGCAAAAAGAAGTGAAAAGAAAAACATTCAAAAAAAAGATATATACTAACAAGTCCTAGCCGAAATATGATTAAAAGGGTAACTCAGCTCTTACCATCGCCCTCTTTAAACACCGATCGGCGTAGAGGATAGAGATGAAGATCGTCGTCAGGCGCAAATTCCCAGTTGCCCAAGACGATGAAGTAATCATCTCTAGCACCCTTGTTAGAGTCTGGGAGGTCGGCTATTAGTTTCTAGGCAGTGGACCTGGGCTTGAGGTAGTATATGTAGCCTTTTTCAGACTTAAGGCCACACATGGTATAGTAGAATTGGATATCGACTAAAGTGATCCCAACCTTTTCTCGGTGTGCTAGTTCGATAATGCCATTGATGACCCTATATGAGTTTATGGCAAGTTGCATGGGGTTAAGTTTGTAATAATGGAGAATTTCACAAAAGAGGGTGTCTAGGGGAAACCGAAGTCTACATTTGATGAAGACAACCGCTGGGAAAGACATGGAATCTCCATCTGGCATGATAGAGTCCTCCTCTCCAACTAACCTAATCTAGATGTCAGCGGGGATAGAAAACTCTCTCCTAAAATACTCAAGTTTTTCTAGGGTATCTACCCTCCACCAGAACATACCCATTATATCGGCAAGAAGGGTTTGGGCAACAGAGTGATGGATATAGGTTTGAATACCTTGGCTAAAACCTAAACAGGCACTAGTGCAAGGGTTTTTGAAGATCTAAAAGGGACTCGTTTCGATTCTCCCAAAGAATAAGGTTCTAAAGAAAATTCCAATCCTAGAAACTACAGAAACAGGAATTGAGGGAAAAATCTAAAAATACAACAAGAAAAGTAAAAAAAATGAGCATGAATTAGAGTTAAGAAGCATCAAAGGCAAGCAAAATTCAAGAATCAAACAAAGCAGAAATATAGATATAGTAAAAGCAGTGCCAGACATTCAAAGTGACTAGTACAATGTGCCAAGGGTGTGATTAGTCATATGGATGGCAGTCCAAGAACATAAAGAATTACAAACGTTGTGTGTGAGTGTGAAAGCAATGTGCACAAATCACAAGCAAATGCAATGACGAAACTTCGAGGAACAAAACAGATTCAAGAATAGAGAATGTCACATACTAAACAAAGTACAACTACGAAAAAAGATGTAACTTCCATAGCAACAAATATGGAGTGGAACATATGGCAAAACTCAAAAAGAAGAAACTGAGGACTTACCGAGTGAAGCCGACAGAAAGGACGCCAGAAATGAGTCTCGCCCAAGTCAGACAGCGTGAATAATTAGAACCAAACGACGAAATGCTCGCCGGAGCAGATGATTGGAGCAGTTGCAGGAGCTTAGAAGCACGAAAATGGAGGTTTGGGAGAGAAGCATTAGAAAGAGAAAATTTGAAGGCAAATTGAATTCTCAAAAGTGAAGTGACAGAGAGAGATGGAGAAATTTTGTCAAAAATATGAAAAGGCGGCAAACCATAATGATATGCCTTGGACGACGTATCTGTCAGGTAGAGTGCGCAGAAGCAACGCGACCTGATAGCGTGTTTCAGGTACGAACCAATGCGAAAAGGACGCGTAGCGGAAACGGTTGAGAAAAACCGTGCGTGACAGCTCATGCGTAGATAAAACTCTTAGAGTTCTTGATTTAATGAAGCAAAAACCTCGGCTGAAGGAATGATCTCAGTTAAGGAACTTAAAGAACTTGGTTCTTGGTTCTTGGCCATCGAGAAAGATGGACAATTAAGTCCTGGTTATATAAAGCCAACGAGCCATGATCTCAATCAGAAGGATAAGTGAATTCTTAGCCGACATAAAATCTGGACGAATGGTGTAGGTTCCATCATCTCAGGTTGCCAAGATAATAAAACCGAGGGGGTAGTTATGGGGACATATTTTGTGAATGACAGCACGTGGCCAAGATGATGCCAAAGTTTACCCCGAGGTGCCACGTGGCCTGGTCCTGATGCCGAGATGATCTCAATTAGGCCAAGATTATCTTCGGAGATATTGGAATCCGAAGTGAGCGAATAAGGGACAGGAGTTCTAGAATAAGGGAAGACCTTAAACCTGATAAAGATAAAGCTCTTGGAGAGTTTATCCCTATCTAGCTAAGAGTCCAGGATGAGCATTGAGCCTGAGTTCACTGAAGTGATGCTTCTACAAGGATCAGGTCAGTGCTGGCTATGAAAGCAGGGCACCCCCATGGGTCTCAGGTATGTGTGAGATACTGTGAGCAGTAAGTTCATTCTAGTGAGTTTAAGCACAATTTGTTATCTTTGAGAGATATTTGATTACTGACTTGAGCGTCGGAGTGCCCCTAGGTGAACGAACCACTGCCGGATTCTTATCTTTTTATGACAGGTTGTTCGGGCTTAATCTATTTTGTTCGTGCTCTCCAATTGAGTTCCCCATTTGATTGTGTGGTCAAAAATCAACTCCTAGAGTTACAAACTCAAAGTTGATTAAAAAATTTCATCAAAACCGAAATTAGAAAATGAACGAAAAAGGATTTTCTTGATAGAGAAACTTACAGATGAAACTCAAAATGCTAAATAAGACCGGTGTGATAGCTGGGAAGGGAGCTCCCAAGTAATTTATATAAATTTTGAATTGTGTGGTTATTTTTATGTGATTCCCATTGTGAAATTACTCATAATCTTTCTTCGAAAATAGTGGTATTGATCCACAATTGTGTGTTTTGTTATCCTTGTTCTCTAATCCAAATAAAAGCACAATCACATAGATTTTTGAAGAACACGTGTAAGGTTGATTTTATAACATAATTAATATAACACTCGTCACCATAAATGTTTCCACATTTCATTGATAAAAGATTTACTTATATTATAGTTTTCAAAAACACCACTGTATTAGCAGTTACATCATTTGCAGACTCAAAACAAAACTTCCAAACCATACTTCAAATCTATTAAAATCCTTATAACAAGCTTTCGACTAATTATTCTAGTTTTACAAAAAAAGGCTTTCGACTTAAATTTAAAAGACAGGGATGATCAACTTTGTTCATGATGAATACTCATCTAATTATATATTTTTAAGAACTCAGCCCCTGTTTGCACTTGGATGATTTGAACTTAGCATTCTTATTGGCTATTAACGCGTATGGATCTTCTTCAAACTGGGATCTCTTTCCCGTATTATGCTTCCACTTTTGCTGCAAAAGTCCGCAAAATAAAATAAAAATAAAAATAAAAACAATCATAAGTTGTAGGTGTTTGAACAAAATCAGACTTGCAAGTGCACCCTTTGCCTTCAAGTTGTCCGATGTTCTATGGGGATCATTCTTGAAATATTCATTCTTGATTTTTATTCAACAGTTGTACCTGGGATACAAATTAAATGAAGAAAAAAAAATCAACAAAAATAATGGTTGTTCATGAATTGTCCGAAAATAGTTTCTTGTATTCTCTCAAAATTGTGTTTCATCAAACATACGTTCTTGCATATTTTTGAACTCCTTCAATCAGTTTGTTTGTTTCATCAGGACTAAACTTGTTATAGGGTCGCCTTTGATCTTTGCATTTTGAGCACAACTTGGCTCTTTTGCACGACAATGGTAGCCCAAGGTCAGCTCCATTGGAGTTGCCATTGTTGATTAGTGGGGCATCAAGTGAGGTGTAGGAAGTTTCAACAAGAGGTGGCAGAAACGCTTGATTGTAGTGATCACCAAAGCTGAAAAATTATAATAGAAACCTTATCAACATCAAATCTTCTTACTAATTTATTAAAATCTCTAATGTATTACCAAAAAAAGGAACAAAAAGAGGAGACAAAAACACTGATTAATTAGGAATCTAGTAACTTCACAATATAAGGTTGTTATGTTCATGCTTCTAAAATAAATCAAATTTCATACCATAGAAAATTTGCTTTACCTTGGCAAAGGCATGATTCCACCTGCGAAAGGCAAGCCTTGAGCAACTTGGGTATGGTTTTGGAAGTAAAACTCCTCATTAGAATTAGGCAGCTGGGAATTTGGTAACCCCGGGTATGGAAATGTTCCCTTCAAACACAGAGTATGAAACCCTCTTCAATAAAAAATAGCAACAAATACCAGTCAGTATATGACATTTTATACACACGAAAGCTTGATGCCTGAAGGACAACACAAGAAACCAAAGAAAATTATTCAAAATGGATTGTTTGAGTGAAACAAGCAGGGAAAAACTTACAAATGATTGACAAAATGCTCAATGCGATGAGAGGGTGCAATATCTCATATGGAGCCTTGTTAGTAGTTTATAGGCCTCAGTGTATTGTTCCATGTAAAGAAGAAGAGTGCGGTGTAGCTACAATTGTGGGATTGATACGAACTCTTTAAGAAATCATGGAGTTCTGCAATTGATAGTGTGTTCTGCCCTGTAGATTTTTCCATCACCTAGTAGCTGTTCAAGGCCTGCTTCAAATGTTAATCATAATTAGCAATGGCCAGTTTAGGAGATAAAAATGGTTATACTCATATCCAATTTAACCTTGGTAAATGAAGGCATCTTCTATTTACTACACTTCATTATTGAGCTACTCATGCGGTTCACTACTGATGTAGCAGAAATGTGTAAAAGAGGAAGTAAGGTACTGATCTTCCGTTAATTCAAAGAGAATACCGAAAGTAAGATCAGTCTCTAGGATTTACAAAGAATATACCGAAAATAAATGTTTAAGAACGGTTAATTCTCATAGAATATTAAAAGTTGGAAAGAAGAGTATAAACTCAAAATTATATTAATTATCAAAACTCCCTTTTGCCATAAGGTTTATAATCATCTTAATTAGTTATTCCAAGTAAAAAAAAAAAAATTTCTACCAAGCACAACATTATTTAGTCCAACCTCATCATTTATAAGTGAACCAAACGTGATCTTATGGCGAAAAGAGTGACACAAATATATGTATTGGTCAATTTTTTTTTTTTTTTTGATCAGCGAAAAAAGTATTGAATATAATGAGTGTCCATCGTTGCAAGCAATAACTAGTTTAGACACTTGAATTCGATAAAAAAATTCCTCACCTGAACCAGGCAGTTGTAGATTAGGCAAGCTAGGGTCTTCATGCACAGGTGGCAATTCTTCAACAAAAATATTTCCTGGAGACCATGAGAGTTCTCGAGTAGGTGCTGATAGGTTTAAATAAAAAAACAATCTAAGCTAGAAAAAACCTGATCAAGACACAAGTGACTCAGCCTAAAAAATCCTCACCAGGCCAAGGTTCTCGCGCCGTCCATGTTAATTTCTCAGCAGGTTCAACTATAAAGTATTCCTTTTTTTTTTTTTTTGATCGGCAAAAAAGAAACTTTATTGATGTAATAGTAAAGAACAAGATACAGAACAAATACATCAACAAAGAGAGAAAGTGCAAAAGCATCACGATGAGCTAATTCATCCCAACTAGATTGGCACCAAAGAGCTCATCCTATCATTTGCTAGCACTCTGAAGTTGGTGAGCAACCAACCAAAAACCAGAAAAAAACGCCTCAACAACTAGTATAGCAAGGCTGTCCAACAGAGCAACCACCAAAACTTGCATCCAACTATTCCTTTACAGGACCAGCAAATTCAACTCCCATTGCATATATAATTGAACCACTAGCAGAAAATCAGAGTAAGCATAACAGTTCCATCCATCATTCCTGATGCATTACTCAACCAGCACAAGATCAGAGCAATGTCAGAACAGATCAGCACAGACTAATGTGCCACCATTCAATAAACCAAAACCAGCAAAATCTCAAGCTAGCTGATAACCAGATTCACAGAAACAAAAATACAGAACAAGCAACAAAAATATAGTGCAGCAACGAGTTTAGAAGAAGCAGGACCAGCAAGAATAGTGCAGGACAGAACAGATCAGTAATCAGCATAGAACATAACAGCAATACCAGAACTAGCAGAAGCAAGACCAATTTGCCACCAATCAAAAACAAAAACACAGCAAGACCTCAAGCCATATGTAGACCAGATATTCACAGAAACAAAACAAAAAGAACAGATTGAAACCACTACACTCACAGAAACAGAATAGTCAGAACACACTATGTGTAATGAACACAAGATCTTACCTCAGCAACAAAAGTATTCTTTTTCACTGATAAAAAAAAAATGTTAGGAAATAGGTTTGCAAAATTTAAGCAGCAGTTTAGCAAGTTTTGTGAAAATCCATAACAAAATTAACAAAAATAGCCATGGTAATTACCTTGGAAAAGGTTTGTATCTGTTCCACAATTTGTCGATATTTCCACCTGGGAAAGGCAGGCCTTGAGCAACCAAGGTATTGTTTTCACAATAAAACTCCTCACTAGAAGTAGGCAGCTGTGGATTTGGCGACTCAGGTTTGGAAATGTACCCTTCAAGCACAAGTATGAAACCTTCTTCAATAAAAATATAGCAACAAATACCAGTCAGAATGACATTTTGCACTCACAAAAGCTTGAAGCCTGAAGGACTACACAAAAAACCACAGAAAATTATTCAAAATGAATTGTTTGAGTGAAGCAGGCAGAGAGAAACTTACAAATGATTGACGAAATGCTTAATGTGATGAGAGCGTGCGGTATCTCCAATGGAGCTTTGTTAGTAATTTATAGGCCTCCATGCATTGTGCCATGAAGAAGAAGAACAGTGCAGTTGTGGGATTGATACAGACTTTTTAAGAAATCATGAAGTTCTGCAATTGATAGTGTGTTCTGTACATATAGTTGTCAAATTGATGAGAATTGTATTGAAATTCTAAATTCGAATCGAATCGAATATCATTAAGTTTCGAATCAAACTATAAATATGATATTAAACAATCGTGTATATATATATATATATTTTTTGGGCACATATTACTGAACTGTTCTTAAACAAGAACATGATAAATCAAAGTGTTTTTTTTTTTTTTTTTGTCTCTGAACTACCGTCAAATTGTCTATTTAATTCCTGAACTATTGATTGAATTTATTTAGTCCTTAAAATATATAAATCAAAGCCTATTTAGCTCCTCAACTATCAATTGTGTTTCTTAGGTCCTAAAGTATATAAATCAAAATCTATTTAGTCTCTAAAAGGACTACAAAAATAAAATACATACTCATACGTATTATAAATTAGTAAAAGACCTTCCCCAATTAATATTTTATTATAGAAAAATCTTTTAAATTTTTATTTTATCTTTAAAAGGTATTTTATTTCATTATGTGTTTAAATTAATATTAGAGTCTGATTTTTCAATCTTTTCAATAAATTATATAAATATTAGATATACTGAAGAAGTAGAATTAGATAATTTAAATAATAGTAATTCTCTATAAATAATAATAGAATAAAATAATATATTAATTAAATAATAAAAAGAATTTAACAAAAAAAAAAATTATCTAATATTATATGTCAAATTTCATTTATAATTTCTAAATAAATAAAAATTAAATTTGTGTGTGTTTCCACAATCTTGCACTTGCTATCATGGACTCAAAAGTGAACAATAATAACCTAATTGCAAAATATATAACGCAGGTAAATTACTTAAAACAAGGCCAAAAAAATTGTTCATTGGAACAGCAGCAGCTATTATATTTTTATAATTGATCATCAGAAGTAGATATAACTAAAATAGTAGTAGTACGAATAGCATGCCAGAAGAGCGACAAAGGTAGCATTAGCAATTGGTTCGCAGATTTGACCTGACACAAACAAATACACCCATATCCTATCACCAACCCAAAATCCCCTACCTCGTAAGTGTGAGGAAAAATCGATAAATCTCCACAAATAAATCAATCAATAGAAATATGAATTAATGTGAAAAAATTAAATCAAAGGCAACACAAGAATTTTTACATGATTCCCTCAATGTGAGGTAAATCCACGGGATCGAAATCCGATTCCACTATCAACCAAATAAGTTCCAAACGATTACAAACGAGACACGAATGGTCTCACAAAACCACCCTTAGGTGAATTCCAAATAATCACAAATAAACAAGAGGAGAGACCTCACCAAATAGATGAATCAAAATCTTCAGAATCAGAGTTGAAGACGACCCAAAATAACGAACCAAATCAACTTCCACACAAAAGAAACAAAAACTTGAACAAATCTTCACCAATGACATTGTTACCGAAGCTAGAGCAACCGCCGTCCACTTTTTTCTTGTGTGTGTATAGAACCAACAACAATGCCTCCAATATAAAAGTAATATAATGAATCTAGGGTTTTGTAATCAAACCCTAATTGTATCCCAATTGGATTGGGCCTCCACAAATATAATATATAAAAATATTATACCTAAACCAAGCCAACTTAAAACTCTTTTTCAAAAATCAATTGGGTCGCACACTCCAATAAGGAGGTATACCCAACAGTAAGTTCCTACCTGGCGGAGCTTGGTTGACCGAAACTTGAACAAAATGAACGTCACTGTGCTGGGGTAAATTAATCTTATTAAATTTCATTTTGATAAAATAATTGACTCTCGCCTCATAACCCAACTTAAAATCACAGACAACATAAATTGGATGTCTCAATGAATTATCATGAATATGTTCAATAATCAAATCAACAACTAAATCAAAATTCATACAAGAATGGTTCATTGTACGTATTTCAGCACCACATGTGTACATATTGTTAAGCTTTCTTACATAAAAGAATCTATTAGCATTCTTCACTCTACCATGAACATTTCACATGCAATATTTTTCCTCTCTAAACAAATATTGTGCAGTAACGTAGATTTTATCATTCTTAACAAATTTGAACTCAAATCCACACTCAATAGAAAATTTGGACAATGCATTACAAAATTCAACAATTCCACCTTCAAATTTCTGTCCTACATGTTTAATACTATCTGCCCAACTAGCAGACAACAATACTTTCTCTTTATGTCGACAAAACGATGATAACATATTAGCCTCTTCTTCAACCTCCAATCTCGAATTTCTTTAGGAGGATGCAGATGCTCTATTTGACAAATTCGCAGAGGTACTGTTGTTATGAGACGATGAAAGATCACAATATTCAAGCTCTAACATCAACTCTCTTCGGCCATTATTGTTGAGATTACCACAATTATTAACATTATCAACGGTTGAATTTTTTCCTTTGACAACAATGTCAACACACTGTGAATCAAAATGGACAACTAATGCAAACAACAATTCTAACTTCTCATTATTGTCCATGTACAACTAGGATATTCAAGCAATGAGTAGGATAAGCAAATGTTATCAAATTACAAACTATTCCACTTCAAGCGCAGCTTATGAACTAACTAATCATATATAACATTCTGATCGATCTTAATTGTAAATGTGCAACCATTATACTTGCACAACAAAAAAATCGGGACACTCATAGAAACTTCAGTCATCTTTGAATCCAATCAAAAGAAGATCACATGAATAAAAACTAGAATAATTCTCAGTTTACTGAAACTACAAAAGCAGAACAAAATCTATTTCATAACAAATACTAACTTTTTCAGTTTTCGCAAATGTAAATATCTATAACTCAAACACTACTAATCACAGAATATTCCAAAGTACAATCTAATTTTTTAAAATAAATGTGTATTCTATTGAACAAAAGAGAAAAGAGAAAAATCTCAAATTATTCGACATATACATTACGTAAATTCTCAAAAGTAAATTCAATCAAAACTCAAATACAATCTAAAAATACATAATAAACAAAATTGAAATCATATATGCCTACAAACCATATCTAAAATCAAACACATAATAAATTCATAAATCGAAATCATCCTGCAAATCATGTTTTCAATTTGTGAATCGAAATCATTCAACATATTCTCAAAAATAAACTCAATCAAAACTGGGGGGAGAAAAAAAAAACTAAAATCACATAATATAGAAAATCAAAATCATACATATCTACAAACCAGATCGAAAATCAAACATCTGACAAATCAATTCTTCAATTTGTAAATCGAAATTCCAGCTAACAAACTAGAAGCAATCACTGAAATCAGTTTCTCTAAAAACATCGAAATCAATTTCTCTAAAATAGCGAATCAAAACAAACCAAGAAATCCTTCAAGATCATATCTTCATCTACTTACCATAATTGACTTCTTTTTATTTTTTAGTGAATAACGTGATGTCTATTGTCTATATATGTAATTGTTTCTGTTGAAGGACAAAAACGTTTTTTTATCTGAAAATAGGGTTTATTGATTCAAAAAAATCTTAGACAGGATCTAAGATATTACCAAATATGGGGATAGGATTTTTGGGTAATTAATCTTTTAATTTTTATATTTTTAGTATAATTTTTTTTTGTTTAAATTAAATATTAAAATTAATAATTTTAAGACAATTGTTAATTTTTAAAAGTACACACTAAAAAAGTTTTAAAATGTATGAATAAATATATTAAATTAAAAATTAATTTAAAATATATGAATCAAATTATTAAAACTAAAATAGTAGACATCAAGAGATCAAAATAAAATCTAAATTAAAAGTATTAACACGAAACGTGTAATTTAACCTTTTTACTTTCTATTGTCATGTTATGGCACTATTTGGCATCTCCTATAAAAGTGTATTTTTTTTAAAAAAAATTTAAAATTTTTTTAAGTTATATCATTTCTTTATTTTTTTACACATATTTTCATAAAAAATTAAAAAAATATACTTATTTAGACTATCTCAAATGACCTCTATATACTAGCAGATCTTATTTGGGGAGGTTTCTATCCAGTTGCAATGGTGGGCCTTCTCTAGGCTTATTTGCTTAATGTGTAAAATTAAACAAATATATTATTATTACAAAAAAAATATAGAGAAAATTGATAATAAATCTAATTTAGAGAGTGCCTAAAGTAGGGATGAGCAACGGATATATCGATCCACCCAAACCGACTGAACCAAACCGATCTGTCGCATTTTGGACGGATGCGTAATGACAAACGGACGGTTGTGGATTGATTTTTTCAAATCTGCCTAGTTTTGGACGGATAACAGATTTGAGATTCTTTTGGCCGCAACCGAACCGCCAAACCGCGAGCACCCATAGTAATTTGTAAGACTTTGTATTTTTTATTTGTTTAGATATTCTATTTGTGTTTTCAATTGAAAAAAAGTTTTCAACTTGAATATATTTTTTAAATTGAAAAAAATAAATGTATTATTTATATATATTTTTTAGTTTTTAAATCTAACTCTAAAAATATTAAATAAAAAAGATGATATATACTGGTTGGTTTTTGTTTTCAAAAGCAGATATAGATGTACCAATACAAAGACATACAATCTCTATTACTGCTCTGTGCATGATTTTGGTGGTTTGAATTGTTTTTATATTTTAAGAACCACAAATTGTAATATTCTATGTGAATGAGGCATGCTGTGATTGTAATATGTAGATGAGGCATGCAGTGATTATAATATTCTAAAGTTTCAAATTTTCTTTCTTTGGATGAGGCATGCAGTGATTGTAATACTTTATTAAGTCATTGACTGTAATACTTATTTATTTATTTATTTTTAAAGAAGTGCACAAGTTGAATTATGTTAAGAATTAATAAAATTTTAAACCGCCAAACCAATTCGCATCCATCCACCAATCCGCTCAATCCACATTCGCCGGATTAGCGGATGGATGCGGATTGATTTTCTCCAATCTGCCAATCTGGCGGACAGATGGCAGATTGGAGGTTCTGTGGCTACAACCGACCCGCGCCCACCCTTAGCCTAAAGTATTAGATCTAGTGAATATTTTTTACCGGTAAAAGATCCAACATTTATGAAATAGTTTAGTGAAAAGTCCTTTTATTTGTTTTGAAAGACATTTTATTTTCAATTTTAATCCTTAATTTATTTGTTGACTTTTTTTTGACTATCTTTTTAAATTTTTTTTCTATCTTTTAAAATTTATATCTATATGTTTAAATTTTTTCTCTGTGTTCAATTTTTTCTCCTTATTTGTTCAAAATTTATTATTTGTTCAATTTTTTTTCTTATCTTTTTAAATCTATCTATTCAAATATTATTATTTGTTTAATTTTTTCACTGAATTCTATTTATTGTTTAAATCTTTGTTATCAAAATACACCAAAGCCACTATCTGTTCAAATTTTGAACATATAGTTCAGATAAAGAGATATTCGTTAATATCTTTTTTTTCATGTGTTGCAATAAATAAAAAATAAATAAAAACAGAAAAAACAAATCCAAATTATTATCATCAATAACACAAATCAACAACAACAACAACAACAACAACAAAAAACTCTAGAACATCTGTTACAATCTACATATCAATCTCAATCTAAAAAAAAAAATTGCATATCAATTTTATCTGTGCAATTTTTAAACTTATCTATTAATAACAACAAAAAAATCATAGATCTCTTTAAACCTATCTGTTCGACGACAACAAAAAATTACAGATGGACTTCCATTACTAAGAGAGAGACTGAGACTGAGAGTAGATCGAATGGATCTTCAAACTCTGTTACTGGTGATCTGAAATCATCGTGTGAAATCAGGCTCGCGTGAATCGATCATCTGAATCATGCTTAGTGATTATTCAAATACACAAATAACTATTCAACAGATCAGATAGCTATATATAGAGCATTAAGGTAATAATAGATTAGATCTATAGACATATATATATATATATATAAGAGATTGACCGTTCCATCGCCCTGGTCCTAACTAAGTGCAATACCGTTGTACGGCGCTACTAGAAATGCATCCTTGTTTTTTCCTCATCTTCGAAATCAACTCCGGCGGCGACAGCGCTCTGTGAGCCATTGAATTTGTCAGAGCTAAATGTAGACGTCCCCGAACGCCCCGGGAGAGATTGGTCCCTCGTTCTGTTCATTTTGGGCTCACTATAGTTCAGGACTCGAATATCACGGTTCTTAATCTGAACCAAAGAGTCCAAATCCGGCAAATCGTTTTGAGAAAACAGATTTTTTGAAAGAAGTGCCAAACATGGACTGCTTTGACAGATACAGAGTCGCCACCTAAATATTTTATTTTGGAAAATTTAGGAAACCCTGACTCGTTGCCTAAGGCTACGTGTCCGTCATCACCAAAGTTGTCTCGGCTCGGGAACTTGGGTACGATTGGGGAAGGTCACCTCGTGAGCAATCCCGCTCGCCCGATCAAAGATCGGCCTCTACTAACCATGATATCTAGTTTTGAAAACATTATGCGTTCTTATTCCGGTTATTAGCCTAGGATTACTATGTGATGCGCACAGCATACAAGTATAGACCGGGTCGCCCGAATTGAAACAACACATCTTATGTTTGTTTTGAAAACGGTTTGCTACTCGCAAGTAGGCTTAAAATGTAGATTTTGCCACCCTCGGGTGAGCTTAGAAAAGATGGTTTTGCCACTATCTAGTGGGCTTAAGACTCACGATGAATGAATTGTTCCAATCCAAATAACCCAACCTTCACCCACAGGCATTCAGGCAGTTATATCATATAAGCACATAGCCTCATGGTAAGCATGCCATCATGGCAGTCACTCACACGCATGCAAGGATGCTAAAGCATAAAATTTACCGAGTACTCCAAGCCAAAACAGAAGCTAATTAGAAATCCATGCATGATCCTAAATATACAGAAGTGCCTAATGCAACGCATGCAAAAATGCAACTATAGCAGGCTCGGCTATTCTAAAGATGGCATGTGAAATGCTACAACTAACAAGTATTCAACTCAGAATTGAAATACAAATGCAGTTAGTATGATGCGCCGAGCCCGGTGCATGCAAAACAGATGAATGATGCAAACATGCTATCATACTGTATGCTAATTGAAATATGCCTTAATCTAACCATCATAAGCTGGTAAATAAAAGGGAGAAAGACGTGGGGTTGGAAGACATACATCACACACATGCACACTTATTACAGTTGTGCCCTCGCTCGGAGGATCCGAATAAATATTACAGTCCAAAATAAATAATACAGTCCGAATAAGTACAAAACCCTAATTAACTAACAAATTAATCTAGGAAAGCAGTAAACTAGCATGCAAGCTATGGACTGCCTCAACTCTGCTCCGGATTATAAATGATGCATGCTCGGGTTGCCTTGCGCGGAAATCCACTGCAACGCCCCGGTTTGCCTCTGTTTGCAATTGTTCTCGAGATTTGTGCCAAACTCTAGAAGGCTGCTGATTTCTGATTTGCTGCAACAGAGAGCAAGAAAGGGGCATGGCAATGTATTTTAACATATGTATGCATGACTACTCTTCAGGGAGTGTAGTCCTCGATCCTCGTGCCACCAATCGCGCATCTCGATGCATGATGGCCGAGGAGTCGAATTGCACGACTCAATATGAAATGAATGCACATGAAAACACAACAAAACCTAAACTCCATCATGGTTAATCCGGAGTGTCGGTGACCGGGAATTGAGACACGTTCCGTCACTCGGAGTACAAAACATCCCTCGTTTCCCATGCTTAGACTAACTCCTATCCCAAGCACAATGCAATATGCATGACATGCATGAATGCGACTAATATACACCCTAACATACGCAATGCTATGAAATGGCATACACAATGCATGAAGTAACATGGCATGCACAATGCTCTAACATACAACCTAGCATACGCAATGCAAAGGACTAAAATGGCATACACAATGCAATATGGGCTTACACCAACATGAGTGGACCTCAGCCACACTCAAATCAGAGGCCATAAGATGAAAATGAGACGCTCGAAATGCGTGCGTACATGCACGCAAACCGAGGACCGAACCTAAGGCATCAAATGCCACTCTACCAAAGCATGGCAAGGCATGGAATATGGCATACAAGCATGCAAATTTCAGCACTAAAATATGATGCTAAATGGTCCTGAAACATGGAAAAATGGCACCCGATGCATGAGATGAACCCCGAAACTCAAAACTAGGCACATGGAATGGCTTATAGCTATACAAAGAATGTATTATTTGATCATGAAGTCTAAATACAGAGCCAAGGTAGTCCCAAAATATGCACATTTCCAGTTCAAAGTGTGGCCAAAAAGTGCTAGCAAGATGGACTAAATTAACATTCAATTTTGACTAGCAAACATGGTTTACATGGCAAGTATATTAAGCATATGGAATCTCACCAAACCAGAAAAAATCAGTGAACAAAATATGCCAAAATATGCCCAGATAACCACTGAAATGAAGCCAACACATGCAAAAATGATGAACTCCTTTAAAGGGCTATGCAAGGGATTCTTAAGCACATACAAGGTGGACACTTAGCATGGCATTAAAAACTCTGAAAATCAAATATGGTAGTCCTAAAACTCACCAAATTGACCCTGGAAAGTGACTTCAAAGCATGCAAGATAGGGTCTCTTTGGAAGGCCTAAAAGGCCACCAAACAAGGCAAGGTGAGAGGGGGTCACCCCCCTCTGATTCTGAGACTCAAAATAGTGTACTAGCTACTCAAAATTCACTGGATTTCAGTGACTAGAAGGCCAAACCAAGCATGCAACAAGAGCTTAGGTGTAAGGCTCAAAATAAGGGACAAGGAAGCATATGACCTCAAACAAGAAAATTCCTTTAATCAAACATGAATATAATGTCAAAATAAGACTTTTTCCAGTTTATAAAAAATCTCAAAAGTGAACACAAATAGGGCCAATCTATCATGCAAAAATGGCCCTAAAAGAGAGATTAGAGACAAGGGACAGAAGCTAGACCCAAATAGCAAAGAGACCTTCAACAAAGTTTAAGAGGGGCTCAAAAAAAGGCACTTTACAGTTTATATCAAGTCCCGAAAATAAACACAAGTGGGGGTAAAACAACATGCAAGAAAAAGGCCAAAAAGAGGGATAAAGAGACAAGTGGTAGAATATGGCCTCAAAAAGAGGATAGCCCTTCAACAAAGTTGAAGAGGGACTCAAAAAAAGACATTTTACAGTTTATGACCAAGTCCAAAACAGCTCACAAATAAGACTAAAATACCAAGCAAAAATAGGCCTAAAAGAGAGATTAAACACAAAGGGTGAGGAGAAGACCTCAAACAGTAAAAAGTCCTGGATTAAACATGAAGAGGAGCTCAAAATATGACCTTTTTCAGTTCATGAAAAAGTCCATAAATGCTTGCAAGTATAGCTTATAAATGAAACAAAAAAATGCAAGTTTGAGGGAAATAGACACTTACCCTTAAAGAGCAGCAAATCAGCAACTTTTGGACCAAAATTCTGGACTTTAAACCTCTTCAAATGTCCTCCAAGGTGCTGGAATGAGTGATGGAGGGGGTAGGCTAGGGGTTGTAGTGCAAGTGGTGCAAGAAAATGGGTGTTTAGAGCTTGAAAATGGAGAGTAATGGAGGAGGAGGGTTATGACCCTAAGCCAAAAGTGTCTAACCCTTAACAATGGTGGTGGAGTGTATATTATATAGAGGGAGAGAGGCTAAGAAAAGGGGCGGGGGGGAAACAAATTCAAAAATGGAGCCAAAACTTGTCTCTCTTGGAAAATGGGAGATATATCATCATATATAGCAAAAGCAACACTAAAGGTTGAAAATATCTGAGCTAGGGACAGCTAGAGGTTGTGGAAGACAGCTGGAGGGAAGACATCTGTCAATTTTGGGCTTTCTGGGCATAAGTGGCCGGCCTACCACCTTTTATGGTCGGCCTGCTACTTTTCAGGACAAAAATTGGTCTGCCGGAAAGAAAGGTGGCCGGCCAGTGATTGGGAAGTCCAAAGGTGGCCATCCAGGTTTCCAAATTGAAGCCCCAGAAGTTAGCTTTCCAATGGCGCAAACCTTGTATTAAAATTCCTCTTGTGGAAAAAGTTATGCCTGTTTTGGTGAAGCCGCGCAGATTCCGTCCAACCGGAGTGATGCCCTACTTCAATCAACCATATCTCCCCCATCCGGAATTGGCTTTAGGAGATTCTTGAGTGAAAAATGAAGCCCCGGAAGTCTTCTTTCCAATGGTGGTGGCCTCATGGCTGGATTCCAAGTATGCAAATGAATAGGCCCGATTCAGCGAGGGCTGCTCGACTCTCTCTTAACAATTCATGCCCATTTTCTCCCCTAACTGAGTTTCTTCCCTCTTCTCTTCTTTTCTTCAACTTCAAACCCCTAAGTAAGGTGTTTTGAAAGATTTTTCAAGGATTTCATCTCTCTTTCATTCCTTCCTACTTTGTCCTTGCTCGGTTTACCGAAAAGCGCAACATTTAACAAAATGCAAGCGTCGGAACATTGTAGAAACTTTATTTCAAAAACGTTTTGAAAGAGAGGGTTTTAAGGTCTAAAATCTTTTGATCAAGATTGTTTTGGTCCAAAAAGGGGTATGAAGTTGAGCTTTGACTCTCTCATTGCCGAAGAAACTGAACCTTTCCCTGCACACCTTTCTCCACCATGTAAACCATCAGTCGCGTCCAAGTCTTAAATGCGGTCAAAAATGGGGTGTCTACTCTAAATTTCTCTACCATTAGCCTCTTGTTCATCGAAATCTTCTTCATTTTTTCAGGTAGTGGAGGCTTTCCTGCTTGAAATCGAGGCTGAAATTTCCCAAAATTGATGAGGTTGTTGAATTTTCAAATCCGATCCAGCTCACCCGCGAGGTGTTTCTTGAGTTTGACGAGTGTGACGGAAAGAAAAAAAAAAAAAAAAAAAAGAGAGACGAGGGAAAGAGATTGGGAGATGACAGAGGCGGTGGTGTCCGCGACGATGGAGATGGAAATGAAGAAGAGAGAGAGAGAGAGAGAGAGAGAGAGAGAGAGATGACACAGTTTGGTTTGTGGTTAGGGTTTGAGAAATAATATATATACCTGAGCAGTTTGGTCATTTTATAGGAGTTTGTTAGACAAAGTGTTTTAGAGTATCGACTTTTGGGCAAAGAAAGTTGAGGATTAGATTTTTAGACCGAGTGCCCAAAATTATATTGATGAGATATTAATAATTAGTTGATCAGATAACATTTGTATCAATGATGTACTTTTAAAATCATACTTACTGTTAATATAAATGTGATTTAATTAAGTATTATTATATGTCTCATCAAAGTATTTTTTTCAAAAATAATATACTCAACAAGTTTTAACCCTAGTCCAATTGCGGAACAAAGAGAAGTCTCTCACATCTTATGGTATAGCACATCTCTTACACTTTGTTTGGTTTGAGTATTTTGAGAGAAAATAAAAGAAATAGATTTCAATTTTTTGTTTGAATTACCAAATATGAGAAAAATGGAGATAAATGAAAAGAAATTGAGAGAAATACATTTCTCTCATAACTCTTATTTTTAATGTCTCCAAAAATAGAAAAAAATATAGAGAAATGAAACCACTAAATATTATTTTGTTATAATACCAAAACTATCATTTTAGATATAAAACAAATAAAAAGACTAAAATGATAATGCGGAATTGAACCTTTTAGGATCTTGAATTCAATACATCTCAAGAATAAAACGAACAAAGATTTGTCAACCATTAAATTAGAGAAGTTGAGAAAATATCCCTAATAATGGAACCTTGAATTCTTGGCTCATCTTCTTCTCTTTGTCTCTCTTAATTAGGATGACTATAAAACTTTAAGTGATGGAAAAATACTACTCTTATCAAAGGGGAGTCACCCATCTTTATATACAGGAGAGAAGAGAGCCAAATAAACTTTATCAGAAGAATTCTTATCCATCAAGGTTCCCTTCTTATCTTAGAAGAGTAATTATCCCATATTTAAAATTTTAATTATTGAACTTTATCTCAAATATTGGCTTTATCTAATTGTGGAGTCCAAATAAAATAAAACATGTAAAAAATATGTAGGCTATTGGGCCACACTAGAAAATAAATCCAACATTCTCCCACTTGGCCCATTAAACCGATTATGATGCAACTATGAGTTTTTTTTTTCAAAAATATGTAATTTATAAAAATTTTGACTCATTGGATTTCACATTAAAACTTTGACATGTGATCACGAAAATTTAAAAATAGCCAATAGGTTTAGATATATTAGAAACTATAATATTGTGATTACTTCATATTACCAATGTAAGTCATAGCGATTATATAACATTTATGTCATATTTTCTTCGATGCACCACACCATTTATAACCTTCACTAACCCAGTCCATTATCGAGACATGTAATTATTTGCTTGAAAGGCCTCTGTAATTTGTCTTGTTAAGACATTTCCTGTTTATCAATATTCAAATTAATGTATACACATAGTTTTAGAAACAGGAAAAATAGAAACAAAATTATTATTGCACAAATAGTGTCAAACAAAAATAAGCACTCAAAATTAACCATATATATCATGGGTTGCTTAAAAGACCCATCCTAAAAACATGTTTTTGGTATGTCTTTGATGGAAATCCCTTTGTGAATGGATCAGCAATCATAAGAGAGGTGCTTAAGTTTTCAATTAACACTTGTTGTTTCTGGACTCTTTCTCTAACAACTAAGTACTTTACTTCCATGTGTTTGGAACCACTGGAGTGCTTTCCATTCTTAGAGAAGAAAATTGCTGCAATATTGTCACAATATATCTTCAGCAGCCTGGCAATTGAGTCAACAACACTAAGTCCTGAGATGAAGTTTCATAACCATAAAGCGTGATTTGTAGCCTCAAAGCATGCCACAAACTTAGCTTCCATAATAGATGAAACAATAGTGGACTGTTTCACACTCTTCCATAAAATTGCTCCACTAGCTACTAGAAAAACAAAACCTGATATAGATTTTGTACTATCAAAGCAACCAGCAAAATCTAAGTCCGAGTATCCGGTCACTTCCAACTGTTCTGATCTCCTATAGGTGAGCACATAGTCTTTCGTTCCCTGAAAATACCCCATAACTTTCTTCACCGCTTTCCAATGTTCCATTCCAGGATTACTTTGGGATCTTCCTAACATTCCAACTGCAAAACTAGTATCAGGTCTGGTACATGTATGGGCATACATCAAGCTCCCTACTGCTGATGCATATGGAATGTCCTTTATTTGTTTTCTTTCCAAGTCATTGCTTGGACATTGTTTTTTATTTAATTTATCACCCTTCATAATGGGTGCATCACTAGCTGCGCCATATAAATTTCTTCATCCAAATTCCTATTTAGAAAAGCAACTTTCACATCCATTTGATGCAACTCTAAGTCATAATGAGCTACCAATGCTAGGATGATTCTAAACAAGTCTTCTTAGATACTGAAGAGAAGGTCTCTTTATAGTCTATATGTGATAACCCCGTTCAGTGATATACTATTAATTGCTGATTATACTTGTGATTATGTTCTCGATGTGAATTTAGATGCTAAATATGTGATTATGTGTAGTTTTGAATTTACATCTGTCCACCGTAGGAAAATCTGTTTAGTATGCTAGTATAAATTGAAATTGAGGGTCATAGAGGCGTCAAAAATCAAAATTGATTGTACCATTGTGATTAGCATAATTTTTTAGAGCTTATAGTGAAATTTAATTAAAAAAATATTCGAATCAAAATAATTAGATTGATTTGATTTAATTATGTTTATTTGATTAGGCCTAAGCTTTGATTAGCCAAAAAGATTAAGGAAGCCTATATATATGCTAATTAAGGGGCTAACTCATATCTTTGAGCTCAAAAATCTGTTAAGCGAGAGTTTTAGAGAGAGAACACTTGAGTTAGAGAGAGCGAGGCCAAATTCTTGAAGAATTGACTTAGAAGTTGAAGTTTTAGGAAGCTAAACTCAAGACTGTACTAGAGTTGGAAGGATTGAAGGCTCCAAGTGAGTATTTAAACTTTAATTCATGAGTTTAAGTCCATAATCATGTGTATTCAAGAGAAATTGGTGAATTAATGTAGGATACAAGCTTAAGATGAAAAATTGGGTACCAAATCACATATGCATGCATAATTTTGCTGAGCTTCATGATTTTGAGCATTATTTGTACCATTTAAAATGGAATTAGAGTCTATATTTCACATGCATGTATAATCCATGAAGTTATGAAGCTTGGTTGCATGAGTTTTGAAATTGACAACAAAGAATTTCAAATGATTTGGAAAGTGGACCATGAGCTTGGACAATTGGTTTCAAATTACCTATGTTTTCATGTTATACAATGTTTTTCCATGTTTTTGGTATCAACTTGCAAGCTTTGAGCTTTTGGAAACAAGTTTTGAACTTCAAACAAAATTTTGGAAATTCCATAAATTCGACCTATTCGCTGGAGCAAAAAAGTGTCACTCGAGCGTAAAAATCAAACTCCTAGAAGTTTTACAAAGAATTACATGGTAACTCGAGCAGCAAACTTTGCACCTAAGTGCACCTTGTTTTGCACGGCTCATCGCTCGAGTGACAAAAGTCTCGCTTGAGTGTAAAAATCATGTAACTAGTACTTTTACAAAGTTTCACAGACCGCTCGGGCGACCAAAGCTGCACTCGAGCAGAGTGCCCTGTTTCAGAAACTTTTGAAAAGCTGTTTTATGTTCCAATTTTCGTTCTCTTTCATTTCTGAGTATTCTTAGGTACACATTGAGCTTCCTAAATGAATTAAGGGCACGGAAGAAGCCTAAGAAAGTTAAGTAAACTAAAGAATGGATTGAATTGTATTGTGACCCAATGTGTTATGAATTATGTAGGGTCAAGTGAAAGGATGAATCAAGCACCGGAACACTGTAAGTAATATCTTAGTAAAGATATTTTTGTATGTGCATTATTTTCTAAATATTACCTATGTGGTAAGTTTCTAAACTTCCGAATTGGTATTATGAATAAGTATTCCATCCGCTTGCTTCGCAATGAAAAATGTGAAGTGATTGATGTATGAATGTGAAATGGGCCTAAGGCCGTTCGATTTAATTGACGAGGATATAAATTGGGCCTAAGGCCATTTTGTATGACTGTTAAATGGACCAAAGGCCGTTTTGAATAAGGAATTGAGTAGACCTAAGGTTGTTTTGAATATAAATACGAATGTGAACATGATCATGGATCCGAATGTGCGCACGATTGTGAATATGAAATGTTGGACCTAAGGTTGTTTTGCATAGAATGGACCTAAGGTCGTTTTGTATATATGAATTGAACCCAAGGTTGTTTTGTATGTAATGGACCCAAGGTCATTTCGTACATATGAATTGGACCCAAGGTTGTTTTGTATATGAATTGGACCCAAGGTTGTTTTGTATTGGGATATGATACATAGATTTTGATTAAATAAATATCATTCATGAACTCCTTTACTTTGATATTATTTACTGAGCGTTAGCTCACTCTTTATTTATATGTATATAGGTGAGCAGCGGGATGTCCAGCCCCAACTCCAGTGATCTGTGAGAAACCGAGTTTTGAGGAGTTAACGAAGGTCACCTCATGCAAGAAACTTTTGATTTCTTTTTTTTCTTTTGTGGTCATATGCAACCAAGTTTATGTATCACCTTGGTTTTTGTTAAAACCGACTTTTGGATGATCCTGGACTTATGTAACACATACTTTGGATGTTTGTATGGTGTGAGTTATTTCATATATGAGAGAAGTTTTTGGTTAAGCCATGTATGCACTGCTCCTTGGACAATCTTTGCAAGTTCTACTTCCACAATTTGGCCCCCTATCATCAAATATGATTTGAATTCTGACTGAGGCCGTAGGTAATCTCATGGTTACTGGCCGGTTATGATCCTAATCCATAGGGGCAAGTTCGGGTCATGACACTATACCTTCTTTTTGAGTAAAACCCTTGACAACAAGTTTGTCTTTAAATCGTTTGATATTGCCTTTTGCGTCACGCTTGGTCTTGAACACCCATTTACACCCAACCTTTTTACAATTATTAGGCAATTCGACGAGATCACAAACACCATTCTGTTCCATGGATTTTAACTATTCATTTATAGCATTAACCCATTTAGTAGAATCATCATTCATGGCTCGTGAAAATGAGACTGGATCTTTGTTAATCCCAATATCAAAATCAGATTCCTGTAGATACACCATGTAATCATCTGGAATGGTCTCAGAACTGTCGGTTGTGGTGGTTCTACAATATTTTCAATGGTGGTATCTTCATGAAGTGGTGAAACATGAGGTGGTGAAGGATTTTCATTATGTTGTTCATTTCCCTTAGGTTGTGGAATAGTCTGAGGCACAATAATTTTTTGATAAGGGTCAAATGTTAGCACACCCACCCTAATTTCCTCAAAATTCACCACTCGTGTTTTCTCACACCCACTAATTTCACCATTCTCCAGAAATCTAGCATTATCAGTCTCCACTATCCTCGTACTGTGATTAGGACAATAAAATTTGTACTCCTTAGACTTGTCTGGATAACCAATGAAATATCTAAATATTGTTCTTGAGTCTAACTTTTTCTCTTGTGAGTTGAAGATTCTTGCGTCTGCTAGACAACCCAAATATATAAGTGTCTCAAACTAGATTTCCTACCGGTCCGCAACTCAAAAGGAGTTGTTGGGACCGCCTTACTAGGAACCCTATTTAAGATATACATTGCAGTCCTTAAAGCTTCACCCCACAATGAAATGGGTACAATTTAGTAACTTAACGTACTCTAACCATATCTTTAAGTGTACGATTACGCCTTTCAGCAACTCCATTTTGCTGTGGCGTACCAGGCTTTGTATATTGAGCACAGATTTCTTTCTTCTCTAATAATTTGGCAAATGGGCTAGGATTTTGGCAGGACTCATCATATTTACCATAATACTCTTCACTCATGTCTGATCTCACTATTTTAACTTTTCTATCTAATTGTCTCTCGACTTTAGTTATGTACACCTCAAGGATGTCAATAGCCTGAGACTTTTCATGAATTAGATACACATATCCATAATGTGAGAAATCATCTATAAATGTGATGAAATATTTTTTACCACTAAGACATGAGATGTTGAGTGGCCCGCAAATATCTGTATAAATTATCTCAAGAAGCTCATTACTTCTTGTGGCACATTTCTTGATGTGTTTACATATCTCAAAATCAGTGAAGTTTAGGTTTTTCAAAATCTCATTCTTCACTAATTTTTCAATTATATTTCTAGAGATATGCCTCAACAGTCTATGCCACAAGATTGAGGATTTTTCATTAATTAGACCACGTTTTAAACCAATATTCGAATGAAGAGTTACTAATGATTGTGCAAATTTATGATTTAAGGCAATTTTATATCAACTATTACATATATTACCAGAACCAGTCATTATTGAATTAAACATTAAATTGAGTTTTTCACAACTAAATAAAATTGAATATCCAACACGATCTAATTTGGATAATGAAACTAAATTCCTAAAAATTGAAGAAACATAAAAAGTGTCTTCTAGATCCATCTAATGACCTGTCTCTAAGATCAGTTGATAGGTTCCTACATCTACCATTTTAACTTTGAAACGGTTTCCCATATAGACAAATCTTTCACTTTCCTTCGATTTCCTAGTTGAGAGGTATCCCTACATGAAATTTGTAATGTGGGTCGTGGCCCTAGAGTCAATCCACCAAGTATTAAAAGGTACTTCAGCAAGATTTGATTCATAACAAACAAAAGAAAATTTCTTACCTTTCTTTTCGAACCAAGCCATTCGTTTGCTGCAGTCTTTCTTCACATGTCCTTTCTTTCCACAAGAGTAGCATTTGACAATGAAACCATTATGAGCCTGATTTTCTTTCCCAGGCCAATTATGTTTCTTGGGTGGATTTTTCTTTGATTTTACAAAATTACCCTTCATTTTCTTTATAGCTCTATGAGTTATAGCTAATGCAATTTGACGTCCTTCCTCCATCAACCTCACTTCCTCCTTAACACACATATTAGTCAGCTCATTCAAACTCTACTTATCTTTATTGGTGTTATAGTGAATTTTGAATGCGCCGAACTGTGATGGAAGTGAGTTGAGAATAAACTGCACGAAGAAAGTTTCATCAACTTGCATCGTTCAAGTTTTAAGCTTTGCAGCTTTGTCAGCCGTATTGAGGATGTGATCCTGAACTCATCGATTGCCATCATATTTCATTATTGTCAATTCAGCCATAATAGTGCCAGTAAGTGACTTGTCAGCAGATCTAAATTGATCTTCTACAGTCTTTAAGTATTCTAATGCATTAACAGTATGAGGTAAGGAGGTCTTAATATTATTTGCAATGGTCATCTTCATGATCATTAAACTGAGTCTATTGGACCTCTTCCGAGATTCAGAAAGGGCAACTTGTTCTGCAGTACTATCTTCAGTAATGTCTGCAAGTTGATCTTCAAGCAATGCCATATCAAGGTCCAACGCACCCAGTGTAAACTAAACATGTTCATACCATTCCAAAAAATTCGAGCCAATAAGTAGAGAGGCGCTCAATGCAAGAGAGTGCAATGAGGTGAGAATTGTCACTTTAATAAGATAAAACAATGTACATATTAAAGCTTTGAGAATTATAATGATGAACTATTAATATCACATAAGTCTTTCCTTTGGATAAAACTTAGGCATATCTATTGTCCACTTGTCAAGAATCATTTATGTAGGTCTAAAGTAATTTATGTAACTTTTCAATTAGTCATGTTACCTTTGGGTATTCAATTCTAATATGCTAAATTACATAAGCTACATTACCCCACCCAATTCATAATTATTTGAAAGTAACTCTCCTTTGGGCTAGTCTCAATCTCTTAATTATAATTGCAATTAAGAATATTATCGACCTTAATGTTACCATTTTTTAACAATTTTTTTTTATGTAGTTCTATATTCATAAGTTTTATAAATCTAGGCCACTTTGGCAGCTACTAAATTAGTAAAACTAACCAACAATATTCTCTATTCATTAATTTGAGTTATTTAATTATTATTAATTCAATCACTATTTTAATAAAATCAATATTTTATAATTTCTAGAATTTCTTTTATGTGATTGCAATTACCAATACAATAATAATAACTTTAGACAAACATGAATATATATACACTTGTATTATATATGGCTACACATGCAGTAATATATATATATATATCAAATTATGCAATATGATAATCATGAATATCTTATATAATGGTTAACATGAATTACACCTAGGGATGAAAGAATAACCGGAAGGACTGACCGAACCGACCGAGCCGAACGGTTTTCGGTCGGTGTTTTAAGTTTTCAAGCGGTCGGTTCGGTTCGGTTTATTGTTTTCTGTACATTCGGTTCGGTTTTTGGTTTTTGGTTTTGTGAACCGAACCGAACCAACTTATATAATATTAATAGTCTTAAAATCCTAGCCATCCACGTCGCATCATCTAAGCCGTTCGCGTGTCTCACTATGTTAAAAAAAAGAAAAAGAAAAACACACACCACACATACACGGTTCACCAACTCACCACACACCATAGATTTTTTCGCTCTCTTCGTCTCTTTGTTTTCTTCCTGAGAAGAAGCTCTCTCAGTTTCTCCATTTTTTCTCCATTTTTCTCAATCTCTCTCTCTCTCTCTCTCTCTCTCTCTCTCTCTCTCTCTCACAGCCCTCTCTCGCCATCACTATCTTTCTCTCTCTCTCTCAAGAATCAAACGAGAGCTCTCTGTTTCGAACGAGAGACATCGACCGTCACTCTCTCTTTGCACTTCCTTCACTCATCAACGAAGCAGACGATGAAGATCTTGGTGGGTTTGTAGCAAAATCAACAAGTAGAAGCTTAATCAAAACCCTAAGGTGATTTTCGAAAACCCTTTTATTGATTGTGCCCTAATTTTTGAAATCCCTTTTATTGATCTTGGTGGGTTTTCAGTTTTCCATGCAATTCCAGCTCTTTATTGTTTGCTTTGGTTTTGTTTTTGATGCAACTGTTGCTTGATTGCTGTGAATGTTGTGCTATCAGTTTGAATTTTTGTAAAAAATTGATCTTTTATTTTTTGGGCTAGTGTTGTACATTGTTAAACACATTATACTTCACAAGGCAAGAGTCCATTTGGAGGAAGAATTTTGATTTGCCCAGTTTTTATTCTAAATGATGTATAAAAATTTCTTCCAGATCATCACAATTTTGAAAATTTAATTCAATTAAAGAATTAGAAGGAAAAGGTAATGAGCTTTTTTTCTTTTCTTTTCTTTTCTTTTGTTTTATTTTGCCCGTGGTGCAACTTATATCAAAATTTGAAATGAAAAGTAATTCTGTGATTATATGGCAATGAGTTCAAAGCAGCTTTTTGATTTCTCACAGCACTTGCACAGTAGTAATTCTTTGATGCTCCTTTTGGGTGTTGTCCTATAATTTATATCAATCTGAAAGGTTTATGCTATCATAGATATATTGTTGTTGGTAGTTTATGTATTTGATTTGGTTCTTGGATTTCTTTGATTCCCAAATGAAGTAAGAGACACTCATTTGCCTATATTTAAAATGTAGTAACAGGCTGTCTGTGTTTTGACATTCTTTTTTTTTTTTTTAAATTGTTGTGCTAATGATATATAAAGAAATAATAAATATATATATATATATATAATGGTTTGCAAATTCTTGTTGTTATTATGTTTAAATGGATGAAAATATGCTTGAAGTGCCCAATGAAACTGAAGAACTTACGGTACAAGAAGCTAAGGAAACAAGCACAAAAAATAAATCTGATAATGTGGGTAAAACACCACGGTCTTTGGTTTGAGATCATTTTACGAAATTGGATTGTGAATCTGGTAAAAGACCTAGGGCCTCTTGTAATTATTGTAGTGTAACTTATGCATGTGATCCGAAGATTAATGGGACAAAATCAATGCTAACTCATATAGAATCAAGGTGTAAGAAGTATCCTTTAAGGGAAGATGCAAAGCAAAGTACCCTAGGTTTTAAACCAAAAAAGGATGGTGATGGAGAAAAAAGTGGTAATCTTGTAGCTGTAAGCTTCAGTGTTGATACATGTAGAAAGGCCCTAGCAAAGATGATAATAATAGATGAACTGTCTTTTAAATTTGTGGAGGGTAAGGGATTTAGACAATTCATGCGTGTGGTGCAACCAAAATGGTTAAAAATCCCCTCTAGAATTATCGTTGCCAAGGATTGTATGTCACTATATTTTAGTGAGAAGAAGGTTTTGAAGAATGCACTTAAAGATCAACGACTATGCCTTACCACAGACACTTGGACATCCGTGCAAAATCTGAATTATATGTGTCTCACCGCACATTTTATTGATTGTGATTGGAAACTTCACAAAAAAATTCTTAACTTTTGTGTAGTTCCTAACCATAAAGGTGAGACACTTGGTAAGGTGATTGAGCAATGTTTGGTAAAATGGGGGATAGATAAGTTTCTCACAGTTACAGTTGATAATGCAAGCTCAAATAATGGTCGCATTAATTTTTTGAAGCGAAAGAAGAAAACTAGAGAGAGTACCATATTAGAGGATGAGTTTTTACATGTGAGGTGTTGTGCTCACATATTGAATCTAATTGTTTGTGAGGGATTGAAAGAAATTAATGACTCCATAACAAGGATTCGAAATATTGTGAAGTATGTGAGATCCTCTCCATCTAGGATGGCTAAATTCAAATCGTGTACTGAAACGAAGGGCATTGAGTGTCATGGTCAACCTTGTTTGGATGTAGCTACCCGATGGAACTCTACATATTTCATGTCAGAGCGGGCTTTACCATTTCAAAAGGCTTTTGAGCGGTTAGAAGATGAGGACACACACTTCCGATTGACTCTTAGAAAGGATGAGATTGGTGAGGTTGGTGAAAATAGTGAGGAGGGTGAAGTTGGTGGTGAGATTGGTGAGGAGGGTCCAACTAATAGTGGAAAAGGAAAAGAGAGAAGAAAAGCAATTGGGCCGCTGACAAGTTATGATTGGATGAAAGCGAGGTTGTATGTCAAGTTTTTAAAATTGTTTTACAATGCCACATTGCGTTTTTCGAGTTCTTTGTATGTTACTTGCAATGCATTTTTTTCGAAGATAATGTTGATAAAAAGTGCAATAACCGAATTGTAAATTATTGGCACATGGCATGAGTTCAAAGTTTAACAAGTATTGGGGTAAGTTTGACAAGATCAATTTGCTATTGTTTGTTGCTATTGTTGTTGATCCTCGTTACAAACTTAAATATGTGCAATGGTGCTTGGAAGAAACTTATGAAACTCAACATGTTGATGGTTTGGTAAACAAACTAAAGAAAGGATTAACAAGGTTATATGAGTGGTATGTTTTGAATGTTCAAAATGAAAGTATGCAACCACAAAATATGGGGCAGCCATCAAGGGAAATGAATTTGGATAAAGATCATGACACGGATGTCCGAACAAAAATGAAATCTAAGTTTAAGATGCATTTGGAAGAAGAAAATCATATGGTTAGCAAGTCCGAATTGGAGAGGTATTTGGTGGAGGGTTGTGAAGAAGATGATGATAATTTTGATGTATTGGGTTGGTGGAAGACTAATTCCACTAAGTATCGCATCCTCTCTTATATGCCTCGTGATGTTCTAACTATCCCCGTGTCCACAGTTGCCTCAGAATCCGCTTTTAGCACAGGAGGACGTGTTCTTGATCCATTTCGCAGCTCTCTATCACCCTCTATGGTGGAAGCTCTCATCTGTGCGCAAAATTGGTTTCGTTCCCCATCTCAAATCAGTCTTATAAATCAATTGGAAGAATTGGAGAAGCTTGATTCAGGTATTTTTTTTCTTAAGTCATAAGTATTTCTTATTTTCTTTTCTTTCTTTTTTTTTAATGAAAATTATATGTTTAACACTTCTAACCTATTGTGCATTGGGTCTTTTTTTAGTACTTATGGAAGGAACAAGCAACAAGGATGTAACTGTTATTGATTGATGCTTGAAAGCAAGGGTAAGAAATTGAATAGTTGATGTAATTTTTTTTTATTTTTTATGTTAGATTGAATTATGTTGATAATAATTTTATTTTTTTTACAGGTCTCTTTTGCTTGCTTAGTTGGAAAGTTCATGTTGCTGCTGCTTGCCTTAGATGGTTTCTATTTTATATTTTTTAGTTTTGAGATTGATTATATTAATGGTCTGTAATATTTATTAAGGCTTAGATTTAGACAGATAGTTTTATGGTTGGATTGGATATATGGTTGGTTGATGGCTTAGACTTAGACTTGGATACAAGGCTTAGACTTTATGGTTGGATATATGTTATTTTTCATTTTTTGTTGGTATATGTTAATAACAGGGCAGGCCCAAAATGTGAGTCCCCAAACTTATGCAAGAATCACATGACTTTAGGCCCAAATTTTATGCAAATTGATAAGAATATAGGCCCAAAATGTGAGGCCCAAACCTATGCAGGAATTATATGGCTTGAGGCCCAAATTTTATGCAAATGGATAAAATATAGGCCCAAAATGTGAGGCCCCAAACCTATGCAGGATTTACATGGCCTGAGGCCCAAATTTTTATGCAAAATGGATAGAAATATATAGGCCCAAAATGTGAGGCCCAACCAGCAAAAAAAAAAAAAGAAAAGAGCCAAAAAATCGAAAAACCACACCGCACCGTAATAAACCAAACTGCGCCGGTTTATGTCATTTTTCTGAGCGGTTCAGTTCACAAATATGTAAAACCAAAATTACCGGTTCGGTGCAAAACTAGGAAAAAAATCGATCGAACCGAACCGAACCGAACTGATTTCACCCCTAATTACACCTAATACGAATTAACTACTTCAATATTTAATATTCAATGTCATAAAATTATATCATGATATCAAATTTAAATCATGAAAATATGTAAATATTTATTAACAACAATAATAGACAAAGTGTACATAATCAGATAAGGTAAAATATAATTCTCTAGGGTAACACAATCAAATAAATATATTTATTTAATAGACCAAACGATTCAACGAAATTCTGAAATTACTTTTAATCTATGTATTTTGTCATAACAATAAACAATATAAATATTACACTCGATCCAGTATCATATTATAATGATTATAAAAAATACTATTGTTAAATTAATAATAGCTTGAATGTCAGCTTCACATTGAAAAAACAAGGCGGCCTGAAAGTGCTTAAGAAACAGAGGCAACGGCTCAAATGAATCATATATTAGCCTTTTCGAGAGAAATCGATTTACCCAAAACACTAATACAAAAGCAAAACAAATCGTCACCTAACACGTCTATCATGATGACCAGAACCAAATGCAACAGCGAAGTAAATCGTATTTAAAAAATGGAGACTTATTTATAAGTCCTTTTTCAGAACCTTATGCTAGGCTAAGTCCTGTGTAATTTCTTATAGAGTCTCAAGTCCTATTTTCATAAGAATGTATTCCACAAGATCCTAATCTTTTTACCCCCCATTTTCACACATTCCCTCTCTCGCTCTCTCTCTCTTCTGTTGGTCTTCATCCTCCTCTGCTTCGCCTTTCTCTTCCTCCCTTCTACTGTATTATTAAATATCATCAAATACCATACACATCGGTAAGGCTGTATACATATTGCCCCTCTCCAAATCCTATTTTAGCAGGAGCCTCATGGATTGAGTAGCCCAGTTTACTTTAGTCTTTCACATCATCAACAGAGCCTACTGAAAAATTAAATTTTCTTGTTCCTAATTAAGCACCACAAAATGATTTATCAAGATCATTGACATATAAATAATTAAAAACAATATATATATATATAGATGAATTTAAAACAATTACAAGGTCATGGCAGAGGAAGAGGGTTGAATTAATACTTCAGATTTAGCATAAGACATGATGTTCTCCATTACACGAAGCAAAAGCTCAGAATCAAGGTGACGACCATCAGGGTCGTGGGTGAGCAGAATCTGCTTTATTAAATCTTAAATGCGGAGAAAATGAGGAATGCAATTTGGTTTTTCACTCGCTAGGAAGTTCATGGCCAAAGATTGAAGAAGAAGAGAAGAAGAAGAAGCCATTGTAGAAAGAGATAGAGAGAGATAGGGTTGGGATTTGAGGGGTATAGTATACCTTATAAGAGAACAACTGGTTTGGTGAGTTGGTTTAGCTATATGTATGTATGTATGTATGTTGGTTGATCTGACGATATTCTTCACATATATTATTGATAATTTTTTAAATTTTACAATTAATAATACAAAATAAAAATATATTAAGATTATATATCTATTTCAAAACAAACGGATTAAAAAAATAAAAACTTATTAAGTTTGCGAAACGTAACGTGACACATTACGTTACGTTTATGTAAATGTCACATTACGTTTATATAGGTGTCACGTTACGTTACGTTTATGTAGGTGTCACGTTACGTTCATATTGGTGTCACGTTACGTTTATATTGGTGTCACGTTACGTTTATATAGGTGTCACGTTACGTTACGTTTATGTAGATATGTCACGTTACGTTTATATAGGTGTCACGTTACGTTACGTTTATGTAGATATGTCACGTTACGTTTATACAAGTGTCACGTTACGTTTATGTAGGTGTCACGTTACGTTACGTTTATATCAATTTCCTATATATGGTTTTATTACTTATTTATGATATTAACAACTAATATTGAGGGTAAATGTGTCAACAAACTTTCCACAGGACTTATGGGAACATAAGTTTTTTAGTAGGACCATATGTAGTATAAGTCTCCCTAATAGGATTTCTAAATAATTTTCCCTTTAAAAAACGATGTCGATAATAAAAACAAATGTATCGTTTTATGAATAATTATAGTAATAATATTCATAAATATATTTCACTTTTTTGTTTTTGGTTTTTTAAAAATATTTTTTAGAAAATTTACTTTCTTATTTTTTGTGTGTGTGTTTTTTTTTTAAAATTTTTAATGAATTTTTTTTAATATTTTAAGTAATTTTTTTAAATTTTTAGACACACCTAACATAAATACACATAAAAGTATAATTTTTGAGAAAAAATATTTTAAAAATTCACGAAATACCAAAAATACAAAAAATGAGAATTCAATATATTTTTCTTATTTTTATGTATTTATTAATTTTTTAAAATTTTTTCAATTTTTTTTTTACTTTTTAGATACATCTAAGAAATGTGCATCTAAAAAAGTTTTTAAAAAAATATTTAAAATTTTAAAAATATTCACTACAAACAAAAAAATAGGAAAAATAAAAAACTCAGTTTTCAAAAAACTTAATTCAAAAACTTAAACCAAACACACAGATTATTATTTTAAGGTGTATTGATTCACAAAATTAAGGCTCTGATACCACATATTAATATTAATATACACGTAATCATAGTGATAATACGGAATTGAACCTTTTAGGATCTTGAATTCAATACATCTCAAGAATAAAACGAACATACCTTTGTCAGCCATTGAGTTAAAGAAGTTGAGAAAATACCCCTACTAATTGAACATTGAATTCTTGGGAATTCAAATAAAATAAAATGAGTAAAAGATATGTAGGCTATTGGGCCACACCAGAAAATAAATCTAACAACTAACACTTATAAAAAAGTTAATTTGGTAATATAATGTTATATCATTTTTTTTTCCTTCTATAACCAAACAAGATAGGAAAGAAATCAATCACTTTGTTTGGTTCTATTTTTCAAAAAATATTTTTCAGAAAATTTTACTTTTTTTTTTCCGTATTTTTTTTGTTTTCACTAATTTTTTTTAATATTTTAAGTAATTTTTTTTTACTTTTTAAACATACTTAACATAAATATACCTAAAAAGTAAAAACAATTTCTGAAAAAAACCTTTTAAAAATTTACTAAATACCAAAAATATTATTAAAAAAATACGAGAATTCAGTAAATTTTTTTATATTTTTATGTATTTATTAATTTTTTAAAATATTTTTTCACAAATTTTTACTTTTTAGATACATTTAAGTAAGGTGTATCTAAAAAAGTAAAAAAAAAGGTTTAAAATTTTAAAAATATTCACTAAAAACAAAAAACACAAAAACTAAAAAATTCAGTTTTCAAATAACTTAATCCAAAAAATTCAAACCAAACACACTGATCATATCGTCTCTTATTTAGGTCACATAACTTTTTTACCACATCATTTCAACTCCAACCTACATTTCACATTTTTTCTTAAAAAAAATCTAAAATTATATTAATTTTTCCAAACAATCCTAATATCAGAGTAATTTTTGTATACGAATAGAGTACATGTCATCTGGTATCTTTTATGTTGTAATTGACTTTGACAGTAAAGTTTATTATGGCTTGTTTTGGCAACTTGATTAAAAGTAATTTTTTTAACTTTTTTATTTTTTTAAATTATATCACCTATCTATTTTTTTATTCATTTAAAAAAAACAAAAATGTTTCATGCCCCCTTTTCCCCCACCCTCTTTGACCCCCTCTCTCTCTCATTGGTTACATTTTCTTTTTCTTTTTTCTTTTTTTCCTGCTCCTCCAATCACCACCCACCACGTGTCTGTGGGGGTTGTGGGAGTGGTGATTGGAGGGGGTCTCAATCATGACTCTAAAAAAAATCAAAAAAATTTAAAAGATTAATTTTTAACCTAATTTTAAAATAAATTTATATTTGTATTGAATATTTAAAAAATAATAAGTGACATATATATTTACTAGTGTATGTTCATACCTAAAAGTACGATGTAAATAAAATAAGTGACTAAAAAAAGGGAAAATAAAAAGAAATAAAGAAACCGGAAGGAAAATGAAAAAGGGGGGAAAATTAAAAAAATAAAAAAGCAAGATGGTGGAAGGTGGGCATGGGAGACGGGGAGAGAATGCATGAGTGAAAAAAAAAAAGGGGGGGAGAAAATAAGGTGGATTAGTGGGAATTAAAAAAGAAATCTTTATTCAAGGGAGAATTTGAAAATTATTCTCAACTCTTGAAATAAAATATATCTTTAAGATATTTTGATATATTTTCAAAAATCCTTCCACTTTAGTGTATACTAGCATATCACTCGTGTTATGCACGGATTGTGTTTTACCACTTTGTCTTCTTTTTTTTTTTTTTAATGTCTTCTTCTTTTTTTTCTTTTTTTTTATATTATATTAAAGTTTAATATTTTGATAATAATTATATATGTTAGACTTTTCAAGGAAGAAATTCATATGTGTTGGACTTTTCAACGGAATTTTTTTTCTATTTGTGTTTTCAATTGAAAAAGAGTTTTCAACTTGAATATATTTTTTGAATTGAAAAAAATATATGTGTTATTTATCTATATTTTTTTATTTTTAAATCTAACTCTTAAAATATTAAATAAAAAAGAAGATATATACTGGTTATTTTTGTTTTCAAAAGCAGATAAAGATGTAACAATACAAAAGCATACAATCTTTCTGTTCATAGTTTTAGTGGTTTGAATTTTTTTTATATTTTAAGAACCATAAATTGTAATACTTTATGCGGATGAGGCATGTTGTGATTGTAATATGTATATGAGGCATGCTGTGATTATAATATTCTAAAGTTTCAAATTTTTTTTTTTTGGATGAGACATGCAATGATTGTAATACTTTTTTAAGTTATTGACTGTAATATTTGTTTTTTTTTTTTAAGAAGTGCACAAATTGAATTATATTGAGAATTAATAAAATTTTAAATCGCTAATCCGTCAATCCGCTCGATCCATATTAACCAGATTGACAGATGAATGCAAATTAATTTTTCCAATCTATCAATTTGACCGATAGATAACAAATTAGAAGTTATAGAGGCGCAACCAACCCGCGCCCTCACGTCCCACCAGCACATAGAAAAAATTTCTCCTTATATGGGCAGCTCGACTAGCTTTTTCCTCTCTGCTCTCTGCTCTCTCTCTCTCTCAATACATTTATAATCTTCTCCATTTCAAACCCTAATTTCATGTTCACAAAATTCCCCAAATTTGAAAGCCTGGCCCAAATCCTCACTGCACACCACTGCAATGCCACCAGCTATTCCACAGATAATAGACGAAGTAAGCATGAATTCCAATCATTTGTTCGACCCTTTTTTATCTGTAAAGCATCGATTTTCCTTGTTTGTTTCCTTTCTCTTGATTTTTCATTGAACATTTTCATTAGTATAATGCTAATATTGTAATGCTTATATGCCTCTGCTTGTTACTTTGTTTCTTATTTTGTTTTAGATCGCTCATCTATCTCTCTCACTCTCTCTGTTAGTTTCCCTGAGTTGGACATCTAACCAGAAAAACTATTATTCATTTTTTGTTTTGTCTTGGATATGATTTGGGAACTAAGAATATAGATCATGTGTACTGAATGTATGTGACCATGGCTGTCAAGGGTTGGGCTGCCTGAAAACTCATGCACCTCCCAAAATTGTCTGTTATTCTTT
The DNA here is from genome assembly GCA_025200525.1 of Camellia lanceoleosa. Lineage (NCBI taxonomy): Eukaryota > Viridiplantae > Streptophyta > Magnoliopsida > Ericales > Theaceae > Camellia > Camellia lanceoleosa. Next base: position 53,054,454 of record CM045761.1, on the reverse strand, counting down.
TGTATATACATATTTACATATGTTACGTTCACACTTTGATTTTGTTTTGTTTTTTGTTTGTTTGTGTGCTACTTATGAGAAGAATGCTTTTACTTTACAAGAACATATAAAACAACTAGGCATTAAGAGAAGTTTTGTTCTCAAAGCACCTATTTGTTAAAAATATATGATAATAAATAAAAAAAATTCGCCGTGTCCCCTGCCGTCTTCGTGTTCCTATTTTTTGGAAATTGCCATGTCCCATGTCCATGCTTCATAGGCTTTTACTTTACAATAACATATAAAACAACTACGCATTAAGAAAAGTTTCGTTTTCAAAGCACCTAGTAGTGTGCTATGTCACCCGGTGGGAATAGGTGGTGAGAAAAGTCATGTTATGTAGCATGACTTGCATTTTGTTAAAATTATAGGCCCCGTTTGTTTGGGGTTATAGAGAGGGGATTGGGATTGATAGCGAGGTGGGACCCACTATCTTTGTGTTTGTTTTGGGAGATAGCAAGCGGATTCGTAATCCCCTCCAGCTTATGAATCCCCTTGGGGAGGCGATTCGGATGGGCCTCCAACACTTGGTATTAGAAATTAGTCCGCCAGACTATTTTTTTATTTTATTTTTTTACATGTTAGGCATTTTTTTTGAACATTAATGTTTAATTTTTTGTTAAGTAAAAATCATTGTTTTATTTGTTTTATTTTTTTTGGAAATTTTTCATTTTTTTTATTTTATTTTTATTTTTTACATGTTGGGCATTTTTTTTTTTAACATTAACGTTTAGTATTTTTGTATTTTTTATTTATTTTATTATTTTATATTTATTTTATATAAAAATAATTTAACAATCCCTACACTAACAACTATTATCAAAACAAATATAATTTTACTCAATTCTCTCACTATGAATCCCTTCCATTCTACCTTTGAAAATAAACGGGGCCATAGAGACCTCTCATTAGAGGTGGTAAATGAGTGGGTTTGGGTGAGTTAAAATGAGTTATGTATTAAAACAACTCAATCCAAACTCACCCTTTTAATAAGTGGGTTTAAGTCGATTGGATTGAATTGGGTTACATTTCGGATAAATTGACTCTACCAATCTATTTACTTTACGAGGTGGAGGTGGTGGTAGTGGATTCTTTGTTTTCTTGTTCTTGCTTGTTTATTATTCAAATGTAACTGATACCCATGTTTAACACATCTAAAGTCAAATTTAAATGTGTTTACTATATACAATTCATTTATAATATAGTTATAGATTTAAATTTAAACAAGTTTAAATGGATTACAAACAGTTGAAATTAGATATGTTCACGATTTTTCAAATTAAGTTTGCTATCTACACAAACTTTTCCACATGAATGAGACTACTGAATTTGTTAATGTCAAAGACAGTATTTTCAAGATTTGTGGTTTTGGTGGGTAAGATTATGCTTGTTTATTTGGTAAATAATGCACTTGAGATTGAGTGGATTTTACGATGGTGGTGATGGAGATCTGATAAAGGATGGGAGTTTCTATTTCCACTAGGGCTGAGCAAAAAAATCGAAAAAATCGCAAACCAGTCCGATGCAGACCAAACTGCACTATTTGTTTTTTGTTTTTTTTCAATGCATGGTTCGGTTTTGGTTCTTAAAATAGGTAAACCCTATTTTACGGTTCTGTCTGTGGTCTTATGGTTATGGTTCTGATGTGGAACCAAATAGGAGTTTAGAGGGTGCGAGCCCACCCATGGGTGTGCTTAAAATATAAATTTTAATTTTGAATTGAAAACATATCTTTGATGTTGTTAAGTGGTGAAAGTGTTTTTTATTAAGTTAAGTGAATGGTCATAGGTTCAAGTCTTTTTTGATTTTCCTTTTGGATGGAGAATTGACAAAAGGAGAGAACGAAGTTCATGGATGCTAAGTGAGTTGTTCACTTTTAATAATAGTGTAGATATAGACAGTATAGATAGATAGATATACAATTTGTTATTTATGGTCGATGATCAAGTATCTTATTAGTATTTTATATATATTCATAAGTTGTTAACTAGTTGTGTTATTGTATAATAGTAAAACTAGTTTTAAACAATTATTTAAACAATTTTGTTTGTAAAATGATAATATATTGCTTGATCTTTGAGCAAGTTATGATTATGTTGTGGATGATAACAAAGTTCATGAATTGTGGTTCCAAACCGCACTGCACCGCACCGCACCGCATTTTCATGATTCTGTTTGATTTGGTTCCAAGATTTTCATGGGTTGGTTCGGTCTAAATTTTATGGAACCGTAAGTAGTGGTTTGGTTTTGGTTTACTTCAAAACCGAACTAAACCAAACCATGTTCATCCCTAATTTCCACACACCAAAAATTATCACAACACATATTTTCTCTCAATATACACACTAAATGATTTTGAAATTTAATATTTTGTTCAGTACATAACCCACCATGCCAAAAATACTCCCATCCTCTTCAACCTTCAAACATTAGACCTAACCCCCTAACCGTTGTCAGATAGCCATCGGTTGCCATGACCAGCCCCATTCCTTGACCACCCCACCCCCTCCCAAAACACCCTCTCTTGTGGTGGCATTCAGGGGGTTTGCAAAAGTGGGGGTTCACAATAGAGAGGGATTTGTTGTTGTGGGGGTTCACAACAATGAGATTTTGTGGTGGAAGGGGTTTCAGAATGGTGAGAGGGAGGTTTGCGGCGATAGGGGGTTTTCGGTGGTGGGGTTTGTGGCGATGACGGTGGCTGGTGGTGTGTGAAGTTGTGTATTGAGAAATTGTATTTTAAAATTTTGTGGTTGTTTGATTAAGAGGTAAAATTGAAATAAAAAGATATACTAATTTTGTTAACTCAACATTTAGTTTTGTGGAAATAGAAGCTTCCGGTAAGAACAATTATATAACTGAAGTCTCAAACATGGGCGTTCAGTGGTGGTGGAGATGATTTAATGCTTAAACCAAGAGTGGGTGATTTTTTGGAAGGGAAATGTTGTTTATCACTGAATTTATTTCATCTTTTGATTTAACTTCTTATAATGTGTTTGTGCAATAAAAATCATGTGTAAGAAGTGAAATGTTTGATCACCAGAATAATTCACACCAACTTTTCTCTATGTGATTTTTCATACATCATAGCAAGTCTTATTATTATTTTATTTATATTAGCTTTATATATAATATAAAATAAGGAAGTAAATTAAATTTGATAATAAATAGCATTTTATTTATTTCTTTATATATTTAAATTCTCACATTCATCGCAGTCCATGAGATAATTGAAGGGAAATTGATGTTGTGGGCCTGCACTGATCAAATTCATTTGTCTAGAACAGAGTGTGGCCTACAAAGACCATGGCGGAGTTATGGGCCCATTTGGAAATGGGTTCACCTCTGCTTTTCAATCAAGTTCTCCTTGGAAAAGTTTTGCAGGAAGATTGAGTTTGGATGATGAACTTGAGTAGGGATTTATGGAAGGTAAGGAAAAGGGAAGAAAAAAAGTAACAAGAAAAGAAAAAGGTTAATTTTTTTTTTGTTGTTGTTGTTGTTGTCATTTTTCACTTTCATTTACCTTTTCCCACCACAAATCTTTATTCAAATTTATGATCTAAACACAATCACAGAGTTTGCTCGGAGATGGGAATCCTTTGGCTAGTCATCCTAGCGACAACTTGATTATTTGGCACAGGTTTGGTCTGGCATCAGGTTTATATATATATATAAATTAATTGTCAAACTCCACCTAAAATTGCCTTGGCATGGGATTGGTCTTGCATGATAGGCCATGTATGCCATGAGCGGAATGAGTGCACAAAATATGCCATGTTTCATCTTGTCCATGTTGAACTCCCTTTTAGTGTATGTGAGCACTTCCTATCCTTTCAGCCATTGCCACTTGATGTCATTTGGACTCCTTTTTTTGGCTAGAGCCAATGTATGTAAAAAAAAGTGTCTTCAAAGAAAGCTTACCCTAACTGACTCTATTTTATGTTGTTAGAATTTGAGGAGAAAGCCAACATAGGTGATGTCCCCATTATTTTGGTTAAAATTTTCATATGCCTTTCAGTTGGCATCTAAATTAAGGGTTGGTTTGGCATGTTTAAAAAAACTTAAAAAATTAAAAAGTCACTATTCTATTTAAGTCACATCATCTTATTTAAGTCACATCACCTCTCTAACTCATCACTTTAAATCCAATCTAAATTCAATTCATATTTCATAAAAAATCAAAAAGTGCATTTACTTATATCAACCCAAACAATTTCTAAATCAACTAAAAAAATAAGGACACGGGACAATCAAGACACTGTTGGGACACGGGGAGCTATGCGAAGAAAATTCAACATGTAAACATGCTGAAGGAAGGAGCAGGTGGAAGCAGTTATACTGATGATTACTAAATGAATTTGTATTCAAAATAAGGAGGGAAGTATCCAGCAAAGAGGAAGACATGGAGATCAACCATGGGGATGTGTGAAGCAGTTTCAACTGTTTCGACGATTACCAAAAGATCAGAGAAATTGTTGTCTATAAATAGCAGTTCAAATGAAATTTTATTTATGAGAGACAAAATACAAAAAATTAAGTATAATTATTATATTTTTAATAAATAATATATTATTTTATCCCGTGTATAACACAGGTGACATGTTTGTAATTAGATAGTTGAAATAGAAAATTGAAATAGAAAATCAAGTCTAGGATTCCAATCCAGTAAGTGGAGAAAATCTGGAGGTGTCAATGAATTTGTCATATATTAAAATGCTAAATAAGCATTAAAATGAAAGTTACAATCACTACCCATCTACAAAATACAACAAATGAACTTCAATTCCCATGCTTTTTCTTTGCTTTTCTTTTTTCACCCTAAACCCCAATTTAAGAAATTAAATGAACAAAAAAAAAAAAAAAAATGCCCACATATAGGCATCAAAAAATCCCTGTTAGCAAGCTCTTATTCTGTCAACACATTTACAAGCGCCAAAACCCATCACCCCAGATGAAAAGAATCACCGCAAGAGCTACAAATATTACATTTTACCCGTTTTCCCCCATCCTCGTCATTACTTTTTACAAAATCAAAACCAGTCTTTAAATCCCCATCCAATTGATCTTTAGTTTCTTCATCGGTGGTGAATTTTTTTTCAAAGGCGACAAGTCTCTGAATGCTGTTGTTTGAGCTGTTGCTTGGCTTCTTGTTGGGACCAGTAAGCATGGGCAGTTAGGACCCGATCCAAGAGCTCTTGGGGCACCGGCTCACCCCTCCTTTGCTGTGGGGATATTCTCGCCGTGTGCACCAGTGTTTTCCATTTGTCCTGCACAACCCCATGTCATGTGACCACGCTTTTAATTAAAACAAAGCACACTTCTAATTCAAACAAAGTACATGTAATAAATATCAGATAAGCAACAAACTCATATATTTGCTTTCCAACCCAAGGCACTAAGAGCCACTAAAAGATTCATATGTATATTTTAGGAAATAAAAGGAAAAAAAGTGGGTAATCCGTCATTTGGTAGGAAGGAACTAGGAAAATACAACTGTCAAAGTGAAATCGTGTACAACTAGAATTCAAAAGATTCCTTAGAATAGTTGTTATCATACAAGATAAAGATATAAAGACCTAATCATTTGCCAATAACTCAAGCAACTGTTGTCTAGAACCATTTAAACTGCCAGCCCTTTTAGTTCAAATCTGTCCACTAGACTATTTTAAAATGTAAAAGAAAGAAAGACCTTAACATTTGAAGGGAATAAAATTGAAAGTAATGACTAGCCTTGTTAAAGTAAAAGTCAGCAATAAAAATGCAAGGTGGAAAATCACTTCCTTACCTTGAGATCCACATAAGTTCGATGTTTTGCATTATCAAAAGCTCGCAGTTTAACCTCACGCCATCTGCAGAACAAACAAAGGAACTATGGGTAAGAGAAAAAAAGAATAAAAGAGTTCAAAACAATCAGGTACAAGCTCACAAAAAGAGAGAATAAAAGCTGGCATGTTGAAACTTGTCTGTTTAACAAATGAGGGTTAGGTTTCGCCTAACATACCTTCCTGTTCCAAGCTTCTCAACAGCTTGAACCAGTGCTTCCACTTCATAAACAGAGAAAGGTCGACGAATTCGACGCTGCACAGCATCAGATCGCTTGGATTTCCTCATGGGAACCACAGCCAGTGCCTCGACATTCATTGCTGGGACAGCAACCAATGCTCTAGAATGTGTTGGGCTTTTGTCTATTGACATATCAGGAGGAGAGGGTGCTGAATCATGATCGCTTTCAATAAAGTTTCCCAAACTTGACAATGGAGGATCTGGTAAGGTATCAGCACTTCTCTGTTGAACAACATTATGTACGACACTAGGTGCGAGTGGGTACCTGATGACACAGCATTACATCTTATCAGCTCAGAGACAACTGACCTAACAAAAAAAAGTACGTGGTGCAGGAAGAACCCGAGACCTTGGATTCCAATTAAAATTTAAAACTACCCTTTAAAGCTCTGTACACTCGTAAATCAAAGTGGGGGAAAAAATGGAAAAGGTGGCAGATCCACGAAGCAAAAAGATTAATGATCTAAATTATGTATAACACCAACATGGAAACAACTAAAAAGCTATGAGCTAACATTAAACTGAAGTCATGGTACATCTAAATTACCTTGTTAGAGGCCGAGGTGTGTCACAAGCAAGTAGAAAGGGACGATCTTCATGACACAGAGATTGGGGAGCTTGCAAAGGGTTAGGCTCCAAGGAAAAACCTAAAGCATCAAGCTTATTATTGTGAGATATTCCAGTCTGCAGTAGAGTTTTGTTATCATCTCTAATCTTCTTCCCCTGAAGAAGTACACCAACTCGTAGTCCACCCCCGAGTATAGCAGTCACTGCGTCCATAACTGTTCTCTGCAGAACAACAAAGACGGAGTTCAGCGTGCTAAAAGCAGAATTCACTATGATGTTTGGGTTGAGGTAAAGAGAAGATATTTAAATCAAAATTAATGTTCATATATGGCATACCTTCAGTGAACCAACGGTTGCGGATTCTGGAATCTCAATAACAAGTTCTGGAACCTTGAAAGACTTGATCCTAAGCTTCACTGAATAAAAGGAAAGATATCTTCATGTAAGAACCTCTTCGAATGAACCAATCAAGTCAAAGTGTAAATATGAATCACACCATCAAAGGCTCTCATACCATGGGAATCCCTCGATTGGAAGGATGTGTGTTGACCTGCTACACAAGCCGATATCCCAGAGGCTGCATGAGGAGTTAGGAATATTAACATAATATACTAAATCCCAGGGGAAAAATTAAAGAAGAAGAAGAAGAAGAGAAAAGAAAGGGATGGAAATAAACCTCCACATGGTGTTGCACTTGAACCAGAAGCATCACAACTAAACCCCTTCCTAGGTGAACTAGATATTCCCTCACGACTAATTCCTTCAAAATTTGATACCGAGCTACGGTCATAAAGTCTCCTCTTTTTGAAAGGATAATCCCTTTGAGACCTTCGGCGTTTGTAACAAATCTTCCTATTATGGTAGACAGGCTTTATTTCTGAATCTGGAGACATAATCATAATGTTCAACTAAATAAGAGTCATAAAAATTAAAATCATGATGTATCCAATTAAATTGAGAGGGAAACTAATACAATTAAATAATAAGCAATTACATACCAGCATTAAAATGTTCCTCATCCTTCAGTTTTGGAGTTACTTTCCAATATTTGGATGAGAAAAACTTCCTTATTCTTCGGTTGCCAATACATAGTGGTGACCCGAAGGTCTTTGTTGTGGTGCTAGGTTGAGAGCACCCGGAAGAGTTTTCGTCATCATCTCTAATAACTAACTTTACATCATCCCGACATGCAGGGAAAGAACTACTAGGAATTTGATCAATGCATGAAGGCAACTTCACCCTATTGTTTACACTAACTAAAGCAGGAGGTTTCCTATCCCTAACTGCCAGATCATCCGAACTGCAGATATCAGCCTTGGTAACATTTAACGCATTTCCAGTCTTTGGTGACTCTATTTTTATCTGTTTCTTATTTTCATTCCCTACTGTAAAATCACAAGACTCCTGGTACCCTACTTCTAATTTGCTGGCAAAGCTTCCAAGTTGAATCTTGCTTTTTGACTTGTCAGCAGAACCAACCTTCTCCGAGCAATCAGAAGTTGTTATTACAGAGGCAAGTCCCCAACAATCATCAATATGAGCATGTGAAAATTCCTTTAAACTATGACGTAGAGCAGGAGCATGAGAAGCAAGCTCTGAAAAAGAAAAGCTCCCATCACAGGTTCCTTGATCACAAGGTTCAGCCTTTGAAGGATTATCTTCATCCTTCTGCTCTTTCTTGAATGAATCTTTCACAATTGTGCACAGTTCTTTTCCAGTTAATGCATTACCAGAACTAGGAGAATTTTCTCCCTCCAACAATAACTTGCCAGCTACAGTAGCCAATAAGTCAAATGCGCACATTTGATTATCATCAACATTCTTCCTAAATGGGACCCTCCTCTAAAACAAGAGAAGGAATTAAAATTAGAAGTCAAAAAGTAGAGCAGAAGAGGAAAAAATTAAAAGGGTTAATGGGCTATAATGGAAGTTATATTTACCCTAGCTGATCTGGTAGCTCGAGGTGTGGGAGGCACCTGATAACCATTAAATCCATAGTCTAGTCTCTTCTGCAACACCATATCTCAGAGATCATGCCAGAAACTCAACAAATGCAAAACACAAGCATTACCAAATATCTTTCACGGTCCAAAAGAAGCCTAGACAAATGAACACCTGCCAATCACCTAAGCTCAGGCACTGCAAGAATTAGAAGAGATCCTGTCGACAAACAAAGATTACCAGTGAGGGTAATGATAGGGAGAGGGGAAGATTAAAATTAACGGGGGTCACGATAATGAGAAAACACATGGTAGAATGGTATATTAGGATAATAGACCAAGTAAAATGGCAAGACAGTATTCATGGAAAGGCTTTATTGAATTGAGTATAATAAGATACTCTATTTATTTATAACAAACAAAAGAACAATAAAGCAATTTCATAAACCAGAAAATATATATATACACATATATGATTCAAAGCCCTTACATTCAAGTCAAAACAAAAAGGGAAAAATAAGTGTATACTCTATCAGATTGAAGTGCAAAGGGGCACAGATTGAAATCAACCAAAGGGAAAAAAAAATGCAGAATTTAAAATGGCAAAATCCTGCAAGGTACTCAAGTTCATGGAGAAATCAGCAAAAGTAACACAGCAACATTCACAATGTTCCCCGCAAGCCCCACATCCCAGTACAAAAACAAATCAAAACTTAGGCAATCATATCCTTGCTATAATTTTCAGATTACAGGAATTATTCGAAACTAATATTTTACCATTAACATATCAAAATCCATTAATCAAATATTGCCAATGCCCTGATTGAAGAAGTCATTATGGTCAAAGAGAACAACACCTTGTAAAGTTATACAGCCATTTCAACGGCAAACCATCAAAGAGATGAACAGAAGAAAAAGTCAGTCTGAAGACCATTTAAACCATAAAAACCCATATTCGGTTCCAATAAAAGAAAACCTTGGAGTTTTATAAATGTCTATTCCAACTCTAAGGCATCATAAAATTCATCTTTTCCTTTTCGGTTCTAAACAGTAAAAAAAAAATCAAAAAATTAAAAAAAAGGAAATTGTACAACAGGTCCATAATTCCAATTGCTACTTGCAGAGATACACTTCGAAACAGTTATAAGCTTTAATGGCCGTTCTAATCACAAAAAGTCAAAAGGTTAATCTTTTCTTTTGTTTTGGCAACAATCAAACAGAACATAAACAGATTTGTAGAAACATAACTGGAAAATTGTCACACTTTTCATTAATTCAAATGGCTATGTTTGCAAAAAGACACGGTCCCATCAGATCCGCATGATCTAACCAAAGAGAAAAAGCAATATCACTTATCAGCTAAAGTGATAACCATAAAAATAAACCATGATGATAATTGATGACACATTCAAGGAAAACTTGCACCTTTGTGTGATTCAGCTCATGAAGGGAAACAAAAATTTCAGACCAACAGAATTCTCAAAATCTGTTATCTACAGTCCTAAATCTCATCCCACAATATAATGAAAGAGTCGAAAAAATTCTGGAGCAAGAAAAAGGGAGGGAAAACATATATATAGAAAAACCCACGCAAAACCCTGATAGAAGGGACCAAAACAATAATGTCGAAAACAACACAGATAATCATTTCAGACATCCTGCAAATGATACACTCTTTATGTATATAAGAGATCTAAAACCCAAGAAGCAGATCAACACGGAAAAAAACCTGGGACAGTTCAGATGATTTCGGAGGGAAAAGAAAAGAAAAGAATGGATCTCAGTCATCTCTCTGCTTTTCAGGGAAAAAAAAATCAAAAATTTGGATAGTGGTTCTGAAAACTTCACACCAAACTGCAGATCGAACCCATCAGAAACGGAAGGCAAGATGGAAAACACAAATCCACGGCAGAAATGCAACAGAACGACCAAATTCAGACGAAACCAGAAGAAAATAAAACAAAATTAATGCTTTCATTGGTTGCAAAGAAACGGACAGAAAATCAGAGAATCTCCACCATGGCATCCACATTAACTGCGGCATGTCATTAGATTCTAAATTTTCTCTCCCTTTCCTTCGGTATTCCGGCAACCAAACGCACTGTATAAAAAAAAAAAAAAAAAAAAAAACCTGCAACTTCATCAAATTGCGAAACAGAACCGACGAGAAATTCCATAATCTCACCTCTTAGTATTTATCAAATCCATTGTTTTCCCGAGAAAAACAAAACATTCAAGCGAATATGAGTAGAATTTTAAGGAATATGTAAGATCGGAAAATTGTCTGAGAATTCAAAGAAACAGATCTCATCAGAACCAAAATTCGCAACGATCACGACACTATTTCTCTCCTCCCTTTCTCTTTATCCCATTTTCTTCTCTTTTCTTTCTCGATAAACAAACAATGTTTCAGAAGCTACCTTCAATTTTCTCTCTCTTCCCAATCTCTCTCTCTCTCTCTCTCTCTCTCTCTCTCTCTTCTTACAGAGATGGCAAAAACCCTCTGAACACCACCCAACCTTTGCTTAAACCCCAGCTCTTATACAATTGACTCCTGTTACCGGATCTACCGGTAAAAGCCCATAGCATTCCCGGCTACAGTACGTTGAAAAAAACCACCTAAAGACCGGTTCTTCGCCACACGGTGACCCACACACGCTTACCATCCAGTCCTGATCGCGCCACGTGGAGGGATTTGGGATCGTGCGGCTATGGATGTTTGTCAGATCGAAAAAAACGTTGAGTCACGAAGAGAGGGGATTTCGTGTGGTAAGTCCCATTCGAACTTTTTTAATTTCCAAATATAGGAAAAAAAATTTAAAGTAGTGTCAATTTGCAACCACATAAAAAAATATACAAATAAAAATAAAAGATTTACATATTTAAGTGGATAGAGAGATAATAATGGAAATGTGGCAACTAATATGCACCGAATTTGTGAGTTGGGCTTAAACTCTCACCTAACTAGTGCCTAATTACGCATAGAGATGAATTGGTTGAGATTAAATTTCAAATTTATAATTGAAAAATATTATTGTGATTATTGAAAAAAATTCTTAAGCCTAGTTTGGAATTGGTTTTTTAGTCTTTAATGAGGTTTCTTTTTAAAATTTTGATATTTTTAAATTATACTTGACTAAACAAATCAGAAAGACAAAAACTAAAAAGATTAAAAAATAAAGACAAAAAACAAAAACAAAAACAAAATATAGTTGCCTTTTTTTTATTTAGTAAACTTCTTATTAAAAAAAAAAAATTAATATCCTTCTACACTAAACCGACTAGAAAAAAAAAATTGATACAAATTTAAAAATAAAACGCTAAAACCAAAAAAATTCATGAAAGAAAAATGTGATTTTTCTAATTGGATCCCAAACCACACCTTAATTTGACCCATAATAACATGGCATATTTTAATTTGTCACAAATTCAACCATATCAGAGTTAATTTTGTTGTCATATCGTTATAAATGGATTTGAATATTTAAATTCAGAATTTCTAACCTTTCTTTTTGTAATTTATTTTCATTTTAATTAGGTAGAATACATAAATATTTATCATAAATGTGATTCAAAGGAAGATCCTAACTTTAAAGCTATATTTGGATCTAAAATTAGTGAATAAATGTTTATTTAAAAAATATATGATTTTTTTTTTGATATTTCAAAAATAATGAATATTATATATAAGTAATTTCATTTTTATTCCTTATTCAATCATAGATGCTATATTTTTTCGATTAAATAAATTACGAACGGTCTATCTTTCCCATTTCAATGGTCGATCTAGTTTTTTGACGTGAATGAAGAATTAAAAAATTTATATGTTAAAGTTAATATATATATTATATATATAATGAGAAACCTATTCATTCAATACGAGTTTGTTTACATGCCTAGCCAATTTTAGGTGCCATAGTAAGTGATTTATTAAGTTAGGATTGATATACTTTTGTTGGCCTTCAAATGAAAAAAAATATATATATACTGAGTTTACTAAAATAAAAGGGGAAAAAAAACAAAAAAGAAGGAAAAAGGAAAAATGAGGCACGACTGAAAATATAAATATTACATTCAGATTTTTATTTTATTGCCATTTTCTTGAAAGTTTTAAGGGACGTTTGAGGGTGGATTTTTTATTTTTTCTTTTAGCAAAATACAAAATTAAAAGTGAGTAAAAAAATAAAAATCCAATTTTAAAATGTATTTAAAAACAGGCATAATTGCCTAAATAAGGAGGAAACAAATGGGGGAAACGTAGCCCCAACAAAAGGGTAAATTAGGAAAGATAAAAATTTGAATGAGAAATCTATACAAATTTAAGTAAAAAAATAAAAATAAAAATAAAAATAAAATTTGACAAAAATGTACTTGAAAACTGTGGAGAAGTGGTTTGGAAATACTCTTCAGATCCTGAGAGACGCTAGTGATCCTCAGCTAGTCACTTGAAAAGATACAAACACTCCGGTCGGGAGTGCCGGAATTAGCACCCCGACGGACAAGTCAATTCAGACACTCAAGATAGCTTGTTTACTAAGTTAAGTGAAGTGATTCAAACATACCTTTCTCAATCTATTGTTCTTGTATTTATACCTGTTCCTTTTGGTCCTCGGGGCCAGGGCCTACTTTTAATCATTGTCCTTTCTATTATTCGGCTCTAAGGGTCTACACTTATTCGGTACATATATTATATTCGGCTTCCCATTCTCGTAGGATACAGCCGATTAATATCAATCTTCCAATGGTACGCACCTTCTGATTTTGCCATATATTCGACTCCCACAATTGCCTCCCGAACTCCCCATTGACGGTAGTTAATCGGCGTGTTTGGTCTTAAATTGGAAAAGTTAAAATAGATCAGGCAGCTTCGTGTACCCCAATACAGATGTCAGAACGTGCACACACTTTCGGTCATCATTACACTTTCCCGCCTCATCCGTGCATCTCGCATTTATTGTGATTTGAAATTTCAGTCCTTTCGAATGCACATTTCGTCGAGTATTCGAAACTCTTAGACCTCCAGCGGATATCCCTTCTCTGACTTGCATTTTCTGCAACTCTTCTCCGTCTACCCTCGTCCCCCTTACTCCTCGTAAGTCTTCTTCTCCTTTCTTTGCAATCCTACTTTCTGTTTATTATTTTAATTTTGGCGAACCCTTTATTCCCCGCGAAAATGGCCAAACACTTGAAAGACCTCCTTTCTGAGGGTCGTATCTCCGGATTCTGGCGACACTTTTCCATCCCCGATGATGTTCATCTATCTCTAGTAACGGACAATACTCTGGATATGGAGAGAGAGGATCGAAATTCAATCGTCTTTCCTCTCCTATCCATTGCAGAGGGCAGGGTCCGTTTTCCCCTACATCCATTCTTTAGGGCCGTCCTCCGCTATTGGGGTCTGATTCCTTCTCAGCCCAACGTGAACTTTTTTCGAATCGTAATGGGGATCGTAGAGTTGAACCGGCGCCTCAGGATCGATCTTGGCATTCCGGCCATTCGGCACTGCTATGCTTTAGTCAAATCTTCCGGTCGGCCTCGGCGATACTTTCTTAGGGCTAAGGATACTGACCATCATTTGGTAACCATGCTTGCTAGTTCTGGTAAGCATGTAGATGACGTAATGGTTAATGTCCGAGGGAACTGGGAATTTGGTGAAGGCGAGGGTCGCCTAGACCCTATTCCCAGACGGAGGGGTGAACCAGGTTGCCGTGTATCTCCTTGCATTTATTGAACTTTTCTTTTACTCGGCCTTCTCTCCGTGTCTAACCCTTTGTCTTTGTAGGCAGTAAATTGAAGAAGATTCTGGTTTCTACTGACGACGCAGTCCTTACGTAGATTGCGACTGCACTCGGATACTTCGGCCGTCCAAACGTACAGAAGCAAGGGAGAGCGGCTCACATACTTCTTCGATACGAGCCTACTTATACTACTTTTTCGGCCGCTGACAACATTCCGATTCCATCCGGCGATCAACACCTTGCGGCTCTTGTCTTCCCTAGCTTCAAGAGCCTTAGGCAAGTTGGTCTCGAAGCTTCTGATTCGGGGCAAGACGTGGAGCCAGTGGTAGAGGTAGTTACCGAACCAGCCAGAGAGTTTACTGAGGAGGCTGAAGAGATTGACGAGGCCCTAAACTCGGCGTTTGAGGCAACCAGACTTAGTCAGCCTACCTCGCCGTCCACTTCGGGTCGAGCGGAGTTTTCTTCTGGAGATATTTTTGGAAGTTTGGGAGACCTACCCGGCGATTTTTTTGAAGGTATGGCTGGGGAAAACCTCACGCATATGGCTCGAAAAAAAAATGCTGAGCGAATGGCCGCCCGGAAAAAGGCCGAGGTCGCCCGTTCTGGACCTGCTTTGATTAAGTCTTTCGAACCCGTTATTGAAGAGCCGGCTCAGATTGTTGCGGCCGAAACGGCGAAAGAGGTTAAACAACCGATCATTGAAGAACGGTTGATTCCGGAAGAGCAGGGCAAGAAGCGTAGCGCCGAAAGAGAGGCCGGTTCAAAAGATAGTCCTGCTGACAAAAGGCCTCGCTTAGAAGAGTCGGACGTGGTTGTTCCTTTCATTGTTCAGCCAAAGATCAAAGACACGTCGATTTCCTCTGATGCATCCATCATTACCGACTCAGCGATAGCCTTGAGCCTGGCGGCTTCAGTCTCCCTACCAGCTGATAAGGCATCATTTCATGTTGTGCCGGATTTCGTGGCTATAGCTCTATCTGCGCAGTCCGCCCTTTTGGTAGGTGAACTTGACTTATTTTGATTTTGGTTGCCTATGGCATCTAACGATCCCAACTCGTTTTGCAGACGGTCGGCAGGATTGTTGACTTGGGTCGCCGCCTACACGATGCCCTTGAGAGGATTGATCGTTTGCAGTCAGAAGTGGGCGATCAAAAGAGCAGGGCCGAGTTTGAGATGATGAGAGCCACGATGGAGACTGCGTGAGCCGAAGCCGAAGTAGAAAGGGCTCGGACTGCCGATCAACTCCATTCTGATGCCGAAGATAGGGCGAACGCGAGCAAAGAATCGCTTAGGCTAGCCGAGGAGGCGCTTAACAAGATGGAGACTGAGTTAGCAGAGTTGAAGGCGGCTAAGGAAAAGACAGAATCTGAGGCTTCTGCCGCATTCGAAGCAGGAAAAGGCGCCACCTTTAAGGAATACGTAGATGAAGTCCCCAAGTTTGAGAATCAGGGGTTCAAACATGGGTGGCTCAAGGCCCTTGATGCCGCTGGGGTTACATTGGCCTTGCCAATTCCTTATGAGCAAGTGGACGTTGAGCCACTTGAGTCTGACCCCGAGAATTGATCTGGAAATCATTCGAATTTTATGAAATGCTTTCCCTTTTAATGTATGTTTTTGTTTTAAGGACTTTTCTTGGTTCCGAGTAGTTTTCATGTATAAATTGGTTACTGTCTGTGCTCAATTTATTAATGAAAATTATCTTGTCATTTCATTACTACTTATGCACAGTTTGTGATGTTGTGTTGGTGAAGAATTTTTGCCTTTCACTACTTTAGATAGAATGATTACTCTGTTGAGCTTTCTACGATTGAATATCTTGGCAATATTGACTTATCATTCGTATGCCGAATAGTTCGTGGGTATTACTTGAACGATTCATGGTAATTTGGGGCACTTAATCCGAATAGATTGATTAATCTGCCCTTGCCCTAGGCGGTGCATGATCATTCGGGCGCCAGATGAGACGAACTTAGGAGTTTTGAAGTCAATTCATGGGCACTACTTTAGATAGAATGATTACTCTGTTGACCTTTCTACGATTGAATATCCTGGCAATATTGACTTATCATTCGTATGCTGAATAGTTCGTTGGTATTATGCTGAAACGATTCATAGACCGGCTGGGGCACGTAATCCGAATTGATTAACTAATTTGCCCTTGTCCCAGGCGGTGCATGATTATTCGGGCGCCGAATGAGACGAACTTAGGAGTTTTGAAGTCGATTCATGGGCCGGCTGGAGCACTTAAGCCGAATATATTGATAGATCTATCTGCCCTTGCCCCAAGCGGTGCATGATCATTTTGGCGCCGGATAAGACGAACTTTAGGAGTTTTGAAGTCGATTCATGGGCCGGCTGGGGCACTTAAGCTGAAAATATTGATAGATCTATCTGCCCTTGCCCCAGGCGGGTCGATCCAGTCAGCGCCGGGCAATTGAGATTTTCACAATTAATGAGATTGCCTCGAGGGTGTTGCCTCTGTAAAGGATAAATGATTAAAGGTACAACTTTTATGAGCACAGTAAGCAACTGACTCCAGCTTTTGAAGGTATCGTGTGAATGTCGAACAGACTCTTCTTTAACAGTAGAGGGGAAGCGAGGACGCTAGCTGAGTTGGGTGGAGACATGAATCGAGTTGGTGACCCTTCGCACACAGGGAGTAGGAGTTCCAAGGATCGAGAGAGGCATCAGTCTCCTCGACGTCGAAGCAAGTCGCCTAGGAAGAACAAGCAGTCGCAGGGCAAATCTTCTCAACCTCAAGTCGAGAGGGGATCTGACGCGAATCCGTACCCATTAAGCTTTGCGGTATTTGTGGGGAATAGACCCATGACAAAGGCGGACTCGATCGTTCAAGACCCAAATATAACAGTCAAGTTTGCTCGACAAATTTTTCCTCCTGAGGTTCAGCAATCGATGGTAGGTTGACAGGACTACGAAGTATTTCGTGAAGGCATTCACGGGGAGGTAAAGGGGCTTTACACTGCCTATGAAATCGGCATGAGGTTGCGCGCTGCCCGCCGAGAAATGGAGAAGAAAAAAGAACATATTTGAAGTTTGGAGGCTCGCACGGAGGCGGCTCAGCGTGAGTTAAGGAAGACCAAGGCGGCTCAAGCACAACCCGCCGGGCAGGGAAACCCAATCGTGGAAGAAAGGGTTACCAGTCGGCTCATCAGTACCGCGCTTGCCGATCGTAAGACGGCGAGTATGTTCGCAATGGAGACCGCGAAGGGGAAGGCTTATGAGAAAGGTTTTAATGAAGGCCGAAAAGTTGGAATCGAAAAGACTAAGAAAAAACTTGTCGAAGAAGTTTGCCAATGTGAAAAGCGTGGATTTAGGCACGGTTGGATCAAGGCATCTCAAGCCGCGGAAGCTCTTCGAGCGTCGGGTATTGATTC
Organism: Camellia lanceoleosa; assembly: GCA_025200525.1. Taxonomy (NCBI): domain Eukaryota; kingdom Viridiplantae; phylum Streptophyta; class Magnoliopsida; order Ericales; family Theaceae; genus Camellia; species Camellia lanceoleosa. Next base: position 53,036,715 of record CM045761.1, on the reverse strand, counting down.
GACATCGCCACTCTACCACAGTAAACATTTTCCATTTTCTGCTTTTGAAACACAGATCACGTTCAAAACAATGTAATTTATTGTTTGTTTTATTGAATAAAAAACGTTCTATTATAATTTTTTTTTTTTGCAGTTCGTATTCGGCATGTATGTGCTTCGTTTTATTGTATATATATTTGAATGAATGTATAAACGTTGATCGGTCTGAGTATCTGTTAAGTGTCCAGTGATACGCCGGTTTATAGGCAGGGTTGACCCATACGTGATAGCCGTTTATTCCTGAACAAGGCCATTGTAACCTAAGGAAGCCGAAAGCCAGTGGGTAGAGTGGCTGCGGCAAATTCAACTCGGCTTGGGGCCTAGATTTTTGCCCAGTGCATGTGCTTCAAAAAGTCGTTTGGATAACTACGCCGTGGCGAATGTCAACCGACATTTGTCTCATGGAGTTTAGCGTTAATGAAATCGCCTCGGGATTGGGGCCTCGAGATCGCTGCCAGTATTGAAAATAAAAGGAGTGGGCACTTTGCGCAGATAAACAATCACTTATTATATGAGGTGGGATAAGTGGGGATGTTAGTTAGAGAGGCTTGGAGTTTAGCCGAACTTGGTGTTGCAATGGAGCGCGGTAGAGAACCCATCCGTATGGGAGGTAAGGCGTCCAAAAGTTGGCATGAATCTTCAACTCATCGAAGCAGATCACCCCGAAAGGAAAGGTAACGACCGTTGGGTTTATCCTTCCTTGTCCTGGATCCTTGCCTTGACATTGTCAATGGTATTAGGGGAAGTTTGGCAATGCGCAAGTCATGGGCTTGGGCACAGTTGGCTTAAGGTATTACAAACCGTAGAGGACTTTCGGGTGACGAGAGTTGATTCGGCGCTGCCACTTTACCAATGCGTCTTTTCCCCTTTTTAGCTTTTGAGGTTGAAAATGGGTATTGTAATGCTCAAATGTGGGTTGCATTTATGTATCAACTGTTTGATCAAATAAAAATTGTAATGCCCAAATGCGGGTTGCGTTTATGTAACAACTGTTTCATCAAATAAAAAGTTTTATTTTGAACATTTGCGTCTTATTCTGAATTTTTTATATGCATAGTTAGGCACCTTATTTCGAATGTTGGCGTGTTTTGTTTTTTTTTGTTTTGTTCGTACCGAAGGGTACTCCAAATCCGGAGGCTTAATCGGCCCTAACGTGTCATGCACCAAAGAGGGCTCCGAATCCGGAGTCTTAATCGGCTCTAAGGTGTCATGTACCAAAGGGGGCTCTAAATCCGGAGATTTAATCGGCCCTAAGGTGTCATGCACCAAAGGGGGCTCCGAATCCGAAGTCTTAATCGGCCCCTAAGGTGTCATGCACCAAAAGGGGCTCCCAATCCGGAGTCTTAATCGGCCCTAAGGTGTCATGCACCAAAGGGGGCTCCGAATCCGGAGACTTGACGTGGCCAATCGTGACATCCACGAATGACGCTCCGAATCTGGAGTCTTAATCGGCCCTAAGGTGTTATGCACCAAAGGGAGCTCCGAATCCGGAGACTTAATGTGGCCAATCGTGATATCCACGAAGGGCGCTCCGAATCCGGAGTATTAATCGGCTCTAAGGTGTCATGCACCAAAGGGGGCTCCGAATCCGGAGACTTAATGTGGCCAATCTTGATATCCACGAAGGGCGCTCCGAATCCGGAGTCTTAATCGGCCCTAAGGTATCATGCACCAAAGGGGACTCCGAATCCGGAGACTTAATGTGGCCAATCGTGATATCCACGAAGGGCGCTCCGAATCCGGAGTCTTAATCGGCCCTAAGGTGTCATGCACCAAAGTGGGCTCCGAATTCGGAGACTTAATCGGCCCTAAGGTGTCATGCACCAAAGGGGGCTCCGAATCCGGAGACTTAATGTGGCCAATCGTGATATCCACGAAGGGCGCTCCGAATTCGGAGTCTTGATCGGCCCTAAGGTGTCATGCACCAAAAGGGGCTCCAAATCTGGAGACTTAATGTGGCCAATCATGATATCCACGAAGGGCGCTCCGAATCCGGAGTCTTAATCGGTCCTGAGATGTCATGCACCAAAGGGGACTCCGAATCCGGAGACTTAATGTGGCCAATCGTGATATCCACGAAGGGCGCTCCGAATCCGGAGTCTTAATCGGCCCTAAGGTGTCATGCACCAAAGCGGGCTCCGAATCCGGAGACTTAATCGGCCCTAAGGTGTCATGCACCAAAGGGGGCTCTGAATCCGGAGACTTGATGTGGCCAATCGTGATATCCACGAAGGGCGCTCCGAATCCGGAGTCTTGATCGGCCCTAAGGTGTCATGCACCAAAAGGGGCTCCGAATCCGGAGACTTAATGTGGCCAATCATGATATCCACGAAGGGCGTTCCAAATCCGGAGTCTTAATCGGCCCTAAGGTATCATGCACCAAAGGGGGCTCCGAATCCGGAGACTTAATGTGGCCAATCGTGATATCCACGAAGGGCGCTCCGAATTCAGAGGCTTAATCGGCCCTAAGGTGTCATGCACCAAAGGGGGTTCCGAATCCGGAGACTTAATCGGCCCTAAGGTGTCATGCACCAAAGGGGGCTTCGAATCTGGAGACTTAATATGGTCAATCGCGATATCCATGAAGGGCGCTCCGAATCTGGAGTCTTGATCGGCCCTAAGGTGTCATGTACCAAAGGGGGCTCCGAATCCGGAGACTTAATGTGGCCAATCGTGATATCCACAAAGGGCGCTACGAATCTGGAGTCTTAATCGGCCCTAAGGTGTCATGCACCAAAGGGGGCTTCGAATCCGGAGACTTAATCGGCCCTAAGGTGTCATGCACTAAAGGGGGCTCCGAATCCGGAGACTTAATGTGGCTAATCGTGATATCCACGAAGGGCGCTCTGAATCCGGAGTCTTAATCGACCCTAAGGTGTCATGCACCAAAAGGGGCTTTGAATCGTCGACATAACGAGCGCTACGATGGGGTTTGAGAAATGAATTGAGCGACGAAGAAAAATGGTTTGCATTGCAGAAGTGATATATATACAAGTATCAAAGCCCACAGGTCGGGTCAGTGATACGGTTTTCATAAAATCTCTACTTGTGCCGATTGCGAAGAGCTACGGATTTCTTCAATGCCATGGGCTGTCGGGAAGCGCATAAGTTAATGATAAGTGCTTGGAACGGCCTTCATAATATGTAACCATGTTCGCCCCATGATGATGTTATATGGCGACCAGGGAATTCTACTTCGACCGCTCGAGCCCGCCAACAGTAGTATGATATTCTAACCGCACTCAGATTCAGATAAAGCCAAACAATGAGTGAGGCGCCGGAGACAGATATGACTCGTTGAAGCCGAGTTTGATGAAAGTTTTGTAATACATAACCTCTAAAGTACTCCCTGGGTCTATGAGAATGCGTTCAATGGTGAATCGATTTACGCATAATTTGATGACCAATGGATCGATGTGGGAGGCTGTTGTGCCGCTAAGATCGGAGTCATTGAAAGTAATTGTCGGAGCTTCTCTGGGCCATTAGGTCGGAATATGTTTCTTTTGGGGGATTGGATGCGATTGAATTGTGTGCACAGTTGGGGATGCAGGCAGGCTGTAGATTATATGGATCACACCAAGTGGAGGTGAGTCCTGCCTCAAGGCTAGTGCCTTGATTGGCTTTCCCTTTCTCACATACTGTTGCAGTCGGCTGTCTTGCACCAGTTCTTCCAAGTGATCCTTTAATGCGTAACAACTCTCTTTGTGGCCATGATCTTTGTAATACTCGCACCGTCTATCCCTTCTTCGCGTGTCGGGTGGCCCCACCATCTTTGATGGCCATTTGAAGAATGGAAGGTGTTGGACTTTGGTCATTATTACAGTGATTGGTTCTGACAACTCTATGTACTTCTTGTCGGCACGCCTTGTGTGCCTGCTGTCGACTTACAGTTGTTCATTCGTCCGGTGGGAGCATTGATCGCTTGATCGGCGAGAGTCCCGCCTTTTGTCTTGTTTAGCGCGTTGCCATAGCTTAGGGCTCAGAAGTGGCACGGAACTTATTGGTTGAGTAATTTCAGGGGGGGCCGTTTTGTTGAACATTTGTCTAGCTTTTATTCTTAAGGCATCATCTTCCACTTTGCAATACTCTTCAACTTTCTTCATCAACGCCTGCATCGCTTTTTGGGGGTCTTTGGTCGTGAACCGCTAAAAAACCGTCGAGATGTAGTCTCATTTTGAAGGCGGTGATGGCCATGGAGTCGTTGCAAGCGTCGTCGACGAGGTTGAAGCACTCCCAATAGCGCGCCGAATACGCTCTAAGCGTTTCTCCTGACTGGATCTGCATAGCCCAGAGAGAGTCGGCCTGTTTCGGCTGTATCTCGTTGGTGATGAACCTGGCCCTGAAGGATTTCTGTAATTGATGGAAGCTTTTGATTGAAGCCGGCTCCAGCTTGTAATACCACCTGACAACTAACGACCCCAGGCTGCTGTGGAATATTCGATACATGAGGGCTTCGTTGTCTGCATGCAATGTCATGGCCTGCTTGTAGTGACGAATATGATCAGTGGGGTCTGATTTTCCGTCGTAAAGAGTGAATGACGGAGCTTTGAACTTCTTGGGCAGGGCCGCCCTTGCAATCCGTCGGACAAAAGGATCGTGCTAGTCCTCTTCATCTGAACTGCTTCTTCTGCGCTTGTTCCTTGTATGTGGACTCTTTTCGGAGGAGCTGGAAGTTTCGGATCGTTCCTTCTTGTTGAGCTCCGTGGGTAATGAGTTGGAGTCGCTATCGGTATCCTTTGGTCGGGTTCGAGGTCGTTGTCCACCGCCTCGAGGTCGTCGATCTTGGCGCATGGCTTCTCTGGATTTTGCTACTTCCAGGGCCAAATCTTGACGAAGACGTTCATTTTCAGCGATCATGTTCTCCAGCCTTTGTTTATTTTGCTTTGCTTGTTCCATGATCGCTTGCATTGTCTCTTGCGCTGAAGTTGTTGGTGAGTCGAAGTTCAAGGCGCGTCTTGCAACGATGGTTTCCTTTCCGAGCATATTTGCTGGAGTGAGGTCATCTCTCTGTGCGGTCTCGTCAATGGCTATCGAAGGATCTTCAGTCACGCCTGCCATGGATGTATTTGAGTATTCCCACAGACGGCGCTAATTGTGGAGAAGTGGTTTGGAAATACTATTCAGATCCTAGGAGACGCTAGTGATCCTCAACTAGTCACCTGAAAAGATACAAACACTCCGGTCGGAGGTGCCGGAATTAGCACTCCGACGGACAAGTCAGTTCAGACACTCAAGATAGCTTGTTTACTAAGTTAAGTGAAATGATTCAAACATACCTTTCTCAATCCATTGTTCCTGTATTTATACCTGTTCCTTTTGGTCCTCGGGGCCAGGGCCTACTTTTTAATCATTATCTTTTCTATTATTTGACTCTAAGGGTCTACACTTATTCGGCACATATATTATATTCGACTTCCCATTCTCGTAGGATACAGCCGATTAATATCAATCTTCTAATGGTACGCACCTTCTGATTTTGCCATATATTCGGCTCCCACAAAAACCTATGTGAACTATTCAATGATTTTTAAAATTTTAATAATGCTAGGAACATCATTGTACATATATGTAGTGTTAGTGACACATTTAAAGGGTTTTTTTTTTTTTCTTCTTCTCTAAAAAGCTATATTAGCATGCATTTTTTATTTACATATAGAGTTTTACACAAATCCAAACTCAATTTAAATCATTCTAACTTTACCTATTTTATATATATTCTATTTAAGAAATACAGCCTATTTTATATGGAGTCTATTTGAGATTCCATATATTTTTTATCATAAATTTAGATAATCCACAAACTCAATACCAATTTTATGTCGTTCATCATAAATTCAGATAATTCACAAACCCAATACCAATTGTATATAGAGGCCCCGCTTGGTAAAACTGTGGAACAGTGATTATAACTTATAACCTAACAGCTTATAATGTATAACTGTGAACATAAGCTGATTTTTTACTAATAAATTAAGTTTCTCCTCCCACACTCAAAGAATAAGTTAATTTTTGACTTACAAAAAGCTATAAGCTGTATTGTTAAGCTGAACCAAACACATCAAAATAACTTAAATTAAACTAAAAGCTGAAATAAGCTGGAAATAAGCCCTACCAAACAGGGCCAGACTCTATTTGATAAATATTTCTTTCACAAACTCAATTTAAGTTTAGGGTAAATTACACTGACACTTCCTGAGGTCTCTATTAATATAGATTCTCCCATCATATTTGAAATATTACACTTACCTCATGTCAAATTAAAATAACATATTTGCTCCTAGCCTTTATACATATAAAATAATAAAATAATGAAAAATTTATTGGAAAGTCCTATTTTGGGAACTTCTGTACCATTTGGTCCCATGTTTTAAATGGTTGATTTGGAAGTCCTTATTACGTGTAGTGTGTAACCAGTAAGTCCTTTTTCAAACGTAGATAGGTATTGGTTAAACAGATATACTCTCACTAGTTAATTGGGGAATTTTTTTTCTTTTTTTGGGAATGTGTAACAGGTATGGTGTGATACTCCAATATGGTAGGTATTAATGTGACACTCTAACGATTGATTAGTGGAATTGCAGGCTAAAATTGGGGTTTTTTGGGCCCATTTTAATAATTTGAACCGTTCATATTTTAGAATACATCAAGTAGAACATACCTGTAAAAATCAAGTTAATCGAATATCGTTTACCCATTCATCCACTCATATTTGTATTCATTTTAATACTTTAAATTATAATTGTTATTTATTTTTGTAAATACAAATGTGTGTGGATGAATAAGTAAACGATATCCGATTAACTTGATTTTTTACAGGTATGTTTTACTTGATGTATTCTAAAATGTGAACGTTCAGATTATCAAAATAGGCCTTGAAAATGGCCCAATTGACTGCACAACAGTGGCTGCTGTGCACCCCCGCACAGCAGCCACCCAAATTCCAACGATAGGGCAACGTGGCATATCTAATGTAACACTCTGAAATTTTTACTCATTCTTAGGGCACTTTTTGCAAATATGACAATGTGATAGGTATAATGTGACACTAAAAAAAAAAAAAAACTTCTTAGTATATTTTTTTTCAAATGTGACAACGTGATAAGTATGTTGTGATACTCCAAAAAAATTTAAAACTTCTTAGTATATATTTTTCTAAACGTGACATGTGACACTCCAACATGGCGGACCCAATTTGATTGAATTACTGCGTGTCTTCACGTCACGCGCCAAAAAATAATTAGTAAGGAATTCACATCCTACACTGTGCATGTTAAAAACAACCAAACTTTAAAAAGTTACTAGTGCGTTTTTCGAACAACGTGACACACAAACACCTCGCGACCTTCCCCGTACATAAAAACTCCTTAGTGTAACTTTCCTAAATGTGACATGTGACACTCCAACGCTGCGGATCCAATTTGATTGAATTATTGCGTGTCTTCATGTCATGCACCAAAAAACAATTAGTAAGAAATTCACGTCTTACAATGCACGTGTTAAAAACAACCAAATTTTAAAAAGCTACTAGTGCCCTTTCGAACAGTGTGACACACAAACACTCCACCACCTTTCCTATATATAACCACGCCACATGTCCCCCAACTATATTAACAATGACAAAACAGTCAACAAATAATTTAAGAAACCATTCACTCACCAAAAAAACATTTAGGTGTTATTTGGCAAGTTGGTTTGTGGCTAAAATAGCCACAAAAGAAAAAATAGGCTATTTTAGCCACAACAAATAAAACATCACATCCAACTCATAATCATTATATTATTCTCTCACAAAAAAAAAGTCAAAAAAGCTAAAAAGTCCTTCCCAAACCAAGCTATTTAGCCCAAGCTAAAATAGCTAAAAAAGTCAAAGAGTCAACTCACTTCCCAAACAAAGGCTTAGGACCTTATGGATTACAAGTTTACAAAACGAGATTTATTAGTCAATTCTCCTAAAATAATACATATATTTTGTTCATGTCATTTCAAAGGAAATAACAATCATCTTCTTTGGTTTAATTTATACAAAAAAATTAATTTTTTATTTTTCGTATTTTTTAATTTTTACTGAATTTTTTTAATATTTTACGTATTTTTTATTTTTTAGATAACCTAATCTAAGATATACTTAAGAAGTATAATATTTTATAAATTTTTTTTTTAAATTCACCAAATACAAAATATATATATATATATATATATATTAAAAATTCAATACATTATCTTATTTTGTTGTATTCAATAGATTTTAAATTTTTTTTTTTTTTTACAAATTTTATAATTTTTAAATATATCTAGATTAAATTGATCTAAAAAGTAAAAATAAATAAATAAAAATATTTTTACATTATTAAAAATACAAAAATACGAATTAAAAACTCAAAAATTATTTCTAAAAACTCCATGAGGGTGTGGAGTACATTTTTGTTGATGTTATTTTTCTTATAAACGTGTATATATATATATATATGCATTGTATTTTTGTGCTTTCAAGTTTGATTGGGTAGTTGGTTAGATTTTACGTGAATGACAGTGTTTGGTAATACTACAATAAATACGAGTGAAATGACGAGAAAAAAAATTGATAGTAGAAATAAAAATGAAAAATTTTATTCATATATGAAAATTTATACAAAAAAATCATAAAAATATTGTGAAAGTGATATTGTTGTAAATATAAATCATTCTTATGAGTGTTTTGTTTTAAAATAAAAAGTTACCATTAAGTTGTATCATTTACGTTTGAAAATTCTATTTAAAATTTATGTTTGTATATCATTACTCAATAAAATTATATTCAGAAATAGAATTTAATGATAGAAATTTGTAGAATGTAGTTATAATGATAGAAAGAAGAAATAGTAGGCAAAAGAGCAATATGGTCATTTAGAAAAGTTTAGAGCATGATAGGGGTGATTTGTAATGAAATTATAAACCTCAGGAAGGGAAATATAATTTTTCAAATGTGAGAGAGGAATTTGCATTAAACAAAAACCTCAGGGGATATCAGCATAATTTACCCTAAGTTTTACATTTAATCTAACTACAAATTCTATATGAATACTTTGATTGTACAAAATCTTTCCTACATTATTTTATATAATCACAACTTATAGGAAGAAAAACATGTACAACAATGATGTTCTCAAAAAACCTTTAAAAGTTTAAATTTATTACTTGAGTTACTTTTTCAATTGCTAAATAGTAACTTCTTCTATATTTTGATATCATATTGCAGATGATTAATCACTCACTATGAGATATTTCTATCATTTAGATGTTTTTATTTATTTTTTTCTTTTAGGGTTTAAATGTTGTTATAAGATGGTTGGTTGTTATTGAATTGATTTTATGCAGTTGATATTTTAATTTAATTAAGAGTGTTTATTTTATAATCTTATAATTTAATATATATCATATAAAATCATTATATGATAATACAACTACAACATATTTATATTTAATTTTTTCAACAAATTTTATATAGTTTCTATTTCTACATATTTTATTTTCCAAACGAATATAAAACAAAATTAAATAGTTAGAATTAATTTTAATTTTATGTTACTAATTTTTCTTTTAATTTAACTATTATTTTTAATATCAAAATGACTATTTATTTTATTATCTTATAATTTAATAAATATCATATAAAATTGTTATACGACAATTATACTTTTATAATATAATAGAACAAAAATTATCAAAATATACAAATAATTTAACTAAAATTAATATATATATATATAGGTATTTAAGTAATACTTTTATAGAACAATGGCACCTATATTATCAAAATAAATAATTAAAATTATACTTTAATTTTAGTTTTAAATTTAAATTATTCTTTTATAACACACATCATACCATCAATTTTTTTTAAGAAAAATAATACGTACATTACCCGGGATCATCTGCTAGTTTATAAATATAACAACATACAAATCATTCAAGACACAAGGCTTGCAAATTAGTTCCATCATTTGATGTAAGACTTACAAAACGTTATATCTAATTAATATGTTAACATTATTGTAAAAAATTTGAATTATATATTTTATTACTTGTTTTTTAACTCATTTCTAATTAGATCTTTCTAAAAAGGTTTTTAAAGCCTTAAAATATTTTAAGAATACTTTCTCAAGGTATCATCTTATCAAATTTTTTTATATTTGTTACAAATCTCTAAAAACGAATTCCAATTCATTTCACCACAAATTTTCCTAGTTTTTCTTTAGTTTTTTTTTTTATGAAGTTTTTGTTCGATATATTTTTTTGATGGATACATATTTATTTTTAAGATGTCTATAATTTTAAGATTTTCATTATATTGTATGATTGTGGGTAAATTGAGAACACGAGATAGTTTTTGAAAAAAAATAATTCATGACCCTATTATATACATGAAAAGGGGGTCCTTCAATTTACATTAATTAAATTTTTTTTACCACACGATAGGGGTATGATAAGGATTGCAAATGATCGAATCGAGTTGAGCCGAGTTTTGAGATGTTCAAACTTAATTTATTAAAAGTTAGTTAAGTTCAAGTCAAATTTAAAAAATTAAGTTTCAGCTCATATTAAAAAACTTCAACTCAACTTTGAACTTAACTCAAGTCAATTTAATTACATAAGTAAGCTGAGATTGAGTCTTGAAAAGGAAATTAAATCTAAATTAATATGTACATTAATAGAAAATAAAAAGACTGAGCCAAGTATAAATAAATAAATAAAAATTATATTGTAATAAGTTTTATTAATTAAATATATAAACTTACACAAATATCAAACATAAATAAATAAAATTTTAAAAAATATACATTTCATATTATTAAAAATTATATATTATTGTATTTACAAATCTATTTGCAATAACCAGAGGTGTTTTTACCGTCCTAAGGCCTCGTTTGGGAACAAGCTATTTTAATAATTGTTTGGCTTTTTACGAAAAGATGTGCAGAAAAGTAGAGAGGTGATGTGACTAGTTTTAGTTGACTTTTTGGTTAAAATAGCCACTCCCCAAACGAGGCCTAAATACGATTAGAAAATTGATAAATACGTAATGGAAAGGTCGTATAGTATAGGTATAATATTGTGGTGGTAGTAATATAAGCACGTGGCCATAGATCTACGACAATAATTTTTTTATCATTTTTATGACGTCATTTAAATCAGATGGCGAATATCCTCTCAGATCCAAAGAGAATTTTTTTTTTTGGATTCAAATCCAAAGAGAAATTTAACAAATAGTGACGAAGACTTTTTTTTTGTCTTTTACCCATACGTGGAAACGTCACCGTATTGAGAGTTCCAATTTGCACACCACCATTTCTCTTGTCACATATTATTATTTAAATTATATTATGACATTAGTTGATTATTTTAATTAGATATTTTAGCTTAATTTAAAAAGTTATGTTTAAAAAATTGATTGAATTTTGTTTTATAATTAATTTGATAATTGTAAAAGAACAAGTAAAATAATTATAGATTAGATGTGACATTTTATTTTATTATTTATTTAAATTTTTAATGAGTTATTTTAGTTCAACTTTCTTTCAAAACAGACTTATATGTAATTTTGATTTTTTTTCTTCAATTTAGACCATTATGTTTTCATAATACCTTCATTTTCAATATTGTTTTCCTTATGTGACGAATTTACCTTAGGACTAGGGTTACGTGCCCCTAATTTTTTAATAATTCTAATATTAAAATTGTGATAGTGTCCTCTTTTACAAATTTTCCTTATAAATACAAGAATTCTACTAAAATGAGTTCTTATATTGAAAATGTGTACCATATATAAGTTATGATATTTTATAATGTTGATATTAGAAATTAGAGGTGCTCGTGGTTCAATTGCAATCAGGAACCTTCAATCTGCCATCTATCTGTTAGATTGGCGAATTGAAAAAAATTAATCCGCATCCGTTTGTCAGATTGGAGGATGAGGATGCGGATTGAGCGAATTTTAAATTTTTACAAATTTTGAATATAATATAACAATTTGTCAATATTTTTTTTAGATAACAATCCAATTCAACATAACCAAAAGATTTTCAAGTAAATTGTCAAATATCATAATAAATACATATAAGAAAATCATGCATTATCAAAGCTATTTCATTACTTTTTTTTTAATTCAAAAACTATTTGAATTAATTTTTTTTTTAATGACAAAATTAAGCCTTATATTTTCTACACAAAAATACCAAATATCAACATTTGCCATTTGATAAAAGGATTTTCAAATTGAAAATAAAACAGAATATGTAAACTCATTTTCAATTAAAAACGCAAATAGAATATCTAAACAAATTGAAAACACAAAGTCTTATAAATTACTACGGATAGTCAAGGTTTAGCGGATCGATTGCGGTCAAAGGAACCTCAAATGTACCATCTGTCAAAAAAATAAGCGGATTGAAAAAAATCAATGTGCAACCGTCCACTCTTCATCACACATCCGTCCAAAATGAGACGGATCGGTTCGGTTCGATTCAGTCAGTTTGGGAGAATCGAAATATCTACCGAACACCCCTATTAGAAACTATTATATATAATCAAATCACTTTCAGTCATAATTAAAAATATCATAATAAATTATAACAAAACATCACCTCTTTGGTCATGACGTAAAAATAATCCCAATAGATCATAAGTAAGCCATAATTAACACTACAATGAGTTATAACAAAGGGTTATACCCAAAATCACAAGAAATTATAATTAAATTATAACTGACACCACAATGAGTCATAACTAACACTACAATTTGTTATAATAAAAATTTACAAATACTATAACTGCAACATATAATACACACTTTTCTTTTGTGATGTGTTTTATAAAATTTCTCTACTAAAATATCAGCACTGCTGGAGAGCTCTAGTAGTGCTGCTCTAATAACAGCTCTACTGAGCTGGCAAGCATTAAAAAAAAAAAAAAAAAAAAAAGAAACAGAAAAAGACAAAACAATAGGCACAAAAGGACAATTTAATGCTAATTTAAAGTCACTTTTTTAGAGCTCTCAAGCAATTTTCCTAAAATATATCATTTCTCTATTGACTTATCTTCTTTTATAATTTTTTATAAAATTTAACCTTACATCAAATCTCTTAATTTGATATTTACATTTATTTGAATAGAGTCTTAATATTTAAATTTAATAATATTTTTTTATTATTTATTATAAAAATATATTTAATATTATCATTAATTTGTGCCTCACCTTTATTAAATTTTGGATTCCTGCCACTAATTTTCCTAGCCATCACCCACTGCAGACCCTTCTCCATTATTGTCATTGTATCCCTATCACCCAATAGTACCGCCTCCCTTAACTCCACTACCCCTATCACTCCTTTTTTAGCTCTCTTTGCTTCCCTGTTAACCCATTCTTAAAGCCTTAGGCGCTGTTTGATTGGGGGATAAGGAAGGTGGGATGGGATATTATATTCAGTAGGGTCCATATATCTCATGTTTGTAATTTTTTTTGAAGGAGATATAATATCCGGTGGGATTGTATATCCCCCAAAAGTGGAGGATATACAATACCAACCCCCCCATTATATCATATATACCCTTTTATTTATCTAACATAATATAATTTAATATATTTTTTAAATTTAATATAATATAATTATTGAATTTAATATAATATAATATAATATTATTTTATTTAATTTAATTTAATATAATATAATTTAATACAAATTTTGAATTTAATATAATATAATATTATTGAATTTAATATAATATAATATAATATTATTTAATTTAATTTAATTTAATTTAATACAAATTTTGAATTTAATTTAATATAATATAATATTATTTAATTTAATATAATATAATTTAATACAAATTTCGAATTTAATTTAATATAATATTATTTAATTTAATTTAATATAATTTAATATAATATTATTGAATTTAATTTAATATAATATAATTTAATATAAATTTTGAATTTAATATAATATAATATTATTTTATTTAATTTAATATAATATAATATTATGAGGGCAATCTTGGAAATTACTTGTTATATCCCACAATATTTTTTGTAAAACAAACATACATATTATATCTTCCATTTTATATCCAGTGAAACAAACAGGATTTGGGGGATATACTATCCATTACCTATATCCTATTCATTATATATCCTGACTAAATCCCACATCATATTATATCCTCCATTTTATATCCAGTGAAACAAACGGGGCCTTAATGTCATAAACCCCTGTTGCTATTGCCACTCTACTACTCAAATCTAGGGTTTTCAGAGGAAAGAAGACTCCCACTGACAATTCCTAGTGACGTGTCGCATTGGCTGAAAATTTAAAAAAAAAATAATAATAAAAATTTTGGACCAATCACAGACAACCCTCAACACTCCATTTGGAAAATTACACTTGTACCTCTATATTTTATGATATTTGTAAAATATGTAATAGGATCGTCTCTCATTTTTTGAAAATATTGTTTTCTAAATCTATATTTAAGTAATTTTTCATAATATATGATGAGATGTTCTCCAACTATTTCGCATGCTACTTAATAGCATCAATATGATCTAATCAATTTACTTATAAAAAAACATTACAAACCATGAAAGTTTATCCCCAAATTTATTCCAAAAATGAAGTGGATGATATAGGGATGTTTTAGGAAATTGATAAAAAGTTGACTTTTTGACTTTTTTTAGTGACTTTTTTGACAAAAAACTGGGTTGTTTTGGATAAAAAAAATTGACTTTTTTAGCTAAAAAAGTTAAAAAGTCAAAAAAAATGACTTTTTACTGTTGTTGCCAAAATGCTCCATAGAATTAAGTTAATGGAATGTGGGTTATATTATGATTTTAGTCCATATGTACTAGTACTACCAGTCTGAGTACTTATTTGAGTAAACTTTCTGTGTATGTAACATTGTTGTTATTTATAAAAAATGTGTATGCCTCAATTTTTTTTTTTAATCTTAAAAAAAGGTATGTATACGTTTTATTTATTTAATATTATCAACCAACAAAATAACTTCATTATTGGTTCAAAACTTTAGCAATTACTTCTTTTTCTTTTCATAAATTACTTTGTTCACTCGTATGTAAAATATTATCTTCTTATAGAAATGTACGAATATTAAATTAAATTCACACACATACCTTGACTCCCTAAGTAGAATTTTTGGTTCCGTCCTTAGGAGTAGGGAAGCAAGGTAGCTAAGGAAAATGTGTAACAATTTAAATTTTTAATTATTCTATAGAATTTATATTAATATTATTTAATTATAGTTGAAAAAATATATGATTTATTTTATATTATTATATATAATTTTGTGAAATAATATAATTATTAAAAGTTTAGGGGTCAAAATAATAATAATAATAATAATAATAATAATAATAATAATAATGAATGTGGTAGTAAAATAAATAATTTATTTTCTGTTAGTATATGATAAAGTGTAATTTGATTAGAAATTATTTTATTTATATAATTATATTAAAATATTAGGTCAAATAATAATTATTTTAAATATCTATTAAGGATAATAACGAATCTATATAATTATAATCGAATCGGATTGATTTGGGAAGGGGCACATGTTGGCCAAAGAATGGGTTCACCTCCCTATAAATAGGGAAGGTGATTCGGCTGGAAGGGAAGGAAAGAAAGAAAAGAAAAGAAGAAAGAAAAGAAAGAAAAGAAGAAAGAAAGAAGGAATGAGTAGTGGAAGGTGAAAGGGTCTTTAACAGTTAAAAAAAATGGTGAGGTATTAAAGTTAAGGTGAGTTATATTATACCTTGAGTCACCAAAATGTATTTTACTTATATTTTGACTTACCAAAATCTGTTTTATATAAATTATGTTTTATTAGTATATTAATAAAAGTTATGTTTTATAAAGGTTTCAGTTACGTGGTTTTATTTCTGAACCCTATTTGCTTAAAAAGAAATTCATGGATATGTTTGGTTATATTTTAAAGAATATTTGACTATGACCTTATAAACAATTATGTTTTGTAAGTACCACCACGGGAGTTCTATGCCTTGGGGGGATTTAAATAACCATTGGCTTCTATTTAGTTACTTTGTGACCCTCTGATCCATTGACCTCTGTTCTGTGCGGACCAAAGTGTTGTGCGAAACAAAGTGCTACACTATTGTGGGAGCCACCTCTAGAATCCGTACGAGCCATCTCTTAAATCCGTACCTCTGTTCTGTGCGGACCAAAGTGCTACACTATTGTGGGAGCCACCTCTAGAATCCGTACGAGCCACCTCTTGAATCCGTACCTCTGTTCTGTTCTGTTCTGTTCAGTTCAGTACTATGATTATGGTCATTTACTGACATAATTTTTGTATTTCAGTTTCTGCCACCTAAATGATTTATTTACATAATCTCAGTTTTGCTACTTAAAGGATTATTTGTTCCAACTAAGTTATCTTAAATGTTTTGGCGTAACTAACTATCCATGGTTATTTCGTGTCCCTTATACTCTTGGTATAATATTTCTCACTCTGCCATGTGCTTATAGTTGTTTACCAATTTTAAGGAAATAATGCATTTCAAAAATAGCTATTTGGAAATTCGGGTTGCGGAATAGACACACACACAGTATTTTTATGATATTTCTCTATGTAAATATCGACCTTTTTGGTCAGTAAGTTTTGTAATAAAAATATAAGCTCCGATAATTATTTTGGTACCCTTATTTAAATATTATTTCCGCTTGCGTTTATTGATTTATTTAAGAATTGGCCGAAGGTAACCTCAGTTACTGGTCATCGCGATGCTTAACCCTTGGGTACGAGGAGCGGGTCATGACAAGTGGTATCAGAGCAATGGTTTATAAAAATAAAAAAAAAAGTCATCATTGAAGCATAGGACACATGCACATTTAAGAAATAGAATAGCGGGTAATTAGTACCGAATTATTATATTTTGTTCGTCGATTTAATTATATTATAATTTTATATGATTATATATATATAATATTTTTTTTTTTTAGTGTGCCTAATTTGTGAAGGATATTAGATATAATTTATATTTATTATAGTAAAAGAAGGACAAGAAAAGAAGGATGTCGGGCCGAAGCATCTACCAAAATTATAATATAATTAAATACATATAATTTTTAGTTCAGTATTCAAAAAAAAAAAAATATTTTGATGTTTTTTTTTTTTTGGTTCAAATTATAAAGATACTAATTTTGAAACTATTTCCCATCAATGAAAAGTTTATCTCAATTTTTTTTCAACTCTTGCATATGATTCTGTCATTGTGTTCTCATTTTATTTTATTTTTATCGTAAACAAAACGAGTGAAAAGTTTTTAAAGTCGCTCCTTATTTCTTATTTTGGCCTAAAATAATTTTTGACAACTAGATAGTGAGTTATTTTTAGTAAAGTTTCTTTTCTTTTTTTTGAGGTAGTATTTTCTATCAGACTAATCATCTAATATATATATATATAGTTATCAGAGTGCGCAGCGAATAGCTTACACATACGACAAATTTTGAGGACGAAATTTTAAAAGGAGGGAAGATTGTAACAACCCAGATTTTTAATTATTCTGTAGAATTTATACTAATATTATTTAATTATAGTTGGAAAAATATATGATTTATTTTGTATTATTATGTATAATTTTGTGAAATAATATAATTACTAAAAGTTTAGGGGTCAAAATAATAATAATAATAATAATAATAATGGGTGTGGTAGTAAAATAAATAATTTATTTTCTGTTAGTATATGATAAAGTGTAATTTGATTAGAAATTATTTTATTTATATAATTGTATTAAAATGTTGGGTCAAATGATAATTATCTTAAATATCTATTAAGGATAAGAACGAATCTATATAATTATAATTGAATCTGCGGATTGATTTGGGAAGGGGCACGTGTTGGCCAAAGAATGGGTTCACCTCCCTATAAATAGGGAGGTGATTCGGCTGGAAGGGAAGGAAAGAAGAAAAGAAAGAAAAGAAAGAAAAGAAAAGAAGAAAGAAAGGAAAGAAAAGAAGAGAGGAAGAAGGAAAGAGTAGTGGAAGGTGAAAGGGTCTTTAATAGTTAAAAGAAAGGGTGAGGTATTAAAGTTAAGGTGAGTTATATTATACCTTGAGTTACCAAGATGTATTTTACTTATATTTTGACTTATCAAAATCTGTTTTATATAAGTTATGTTTTATTAGTATACTAATGTATGCTCGTGCCTAAAGGCACGGTGTAATTTTTTTTTTCTTTTCAAAGAGTAGGGAGTGAATTTTTTAAAATGTTTGACAGTGGAAAGATATGAATGAAGTGCATCTAATAAAAAATTTAAAACATGAAAAAAATTTATAAAAACAAAAATAAAAGATTCAAAAAATAAAATTTAGTTTGAAAGTCAAATTTCAGCCATCATATTATTCATGTTCCATTTTAATGCATAGCCAACATGGTCATTGACCCTCTCCATCTTCATAACATTGTTGCTTACACTAAAACATAAAAAGATCACACAATGGCAGAGACTAAATTAACAACCGTAACTTCCAAATTCCCTTGTTCATAAAAAAGACTCTTCTATGCTTCAGAAATGATCTCTTGTCCTGGAAAACTTATAACCCTTTTATCTTATTTGACTCACAATCATTTGATCATACCTTGAGAAGTTTAGATGATTCAACGATGTGTAGAACTTAGAATTGTTCGGAAAAAAAAAAAAAATCTATAACGGCATTGGATATATAAATTTACAGACGGCAAATATCCCTAGCACGGGGTTTTAGATGGCTGACTATTCAAAGCAAAATTCTAAGGGATGAAAGGGAAAACCTCCATTTTACAGAGGCACTATTCGACCCCAGTTTAGCTTTGCATCAAATGGCTCGATTACATAGACTGCACTATCGCTCATTCCAAGCGCAATTTGATTAGGTTGAAATGGATGTGCTGTAATCACCACAGGAAAGGCACAGCCACTGTTTCTTCTGCAGAATTAATAGCCATCTTTAAATGATTAAATCAGCCTCTCAAGCATAATATAGATTATTTATTTATTTTAAATTTAAAAAAGAGTAACATTAATGGAATCTGCATATCGCAGTACCATCAGGTGTGGGATAATCATGGCCATAAACATTTAGTTCAGGCAATCTTCCAACAGCTACTTGTTGTATGTAAAGCATAAGATTGTTTGGGATACCTTTTGGATCTTCACCAATTTTGCCACTCTCATGAGCCCCAACAGGGTTAAAGTACCTCAGAAAAATCACTCTCCATTCAAGATCTGAACTCTGGATATCTCGAGCAATTTCTTCGAGGAAAAGCTAATTAAACGGAACAAAACGTAGGTTAGAGGGGAGGGGAATTAAGAAATTGCACCTTTCTAAACAAAGTACACCATTCCTTCTCTAATGATCCAATAGACTTGGAGCATAAAACATAGAATGTGAGTAGAAAGGGGACATATTTTAGGATATTGTAGCATATACCTTGGTCCGCCCATAAGGATACGCTAGGTATTAACTCAAAATCCTCAACACATGGAATTTGTAATTAATGTAGCTTTGTAAGAGCTTCAATCACACTAAGGGCATTCCTTTGTAGTTTTGCATATATGCCATTTGTAAGAACCTGCATTTTAAGTGAATGAGAAAATCAAAAAAGCACACCAGAAAACAATACCAGTTCCCACGAAATAACATAAAAATGAAGTGAAAATTAAGTCAAAGTGGCCACATGTAATGGACACTAATTCTGAACCAATCTACCCATCTATCGTAGAAAGAAAATAAATTCAATTCTATTATATGAACCAATCTATCCATCAAATTTTGATCTATAAACTCATCAAAGGCTAGATGAATCCAAAGTTTTAAAACAGTAATTTAACAGAGAAAACCATCCGCACCTTGTGCAAAACCAGGAATCTAGTGACACTTAAATATCAAAAAATAAATTAAAATAAGAATTAAATCATATAAATTAAAAAGGTGTGTGTGTGTGTGTGTGTGTGTGTGTGTGTGTGTGTGAGAGAGAGAGAGAGAGAGAGAGAGAGAGAGAGTAGATATCTGTAACACTTTCAATCAGTTTTTTATTTTTTATTTTTAAAAAAAAAAATCTGATACATATTTTGTTAAAATTACAAGAAAACTTATTTGAATATTGCACAAACCAATTTTACTACAATCGGTTGAAAAAATGTACACGCAAGTTGAACAGAATACCCTTCGACAGAACATGATGATTCAATAAGTTAAATTCGACCAGTAATTATTAATCGTTGATCAATAATGCAAGCAATCCCCATAGAAAGACCCAAAAAAATCCTGAACTGTCCAAAACAAAATATACCCAACTTCAATTGATCAACAAAAGTATAACATTAGCAAGTCCCATCAAAATCAGAGACCAAAAAACAAAAAACCTATTATATCAGCATAACTGAATCCAATATACATACATATATATATATATATATATAGAAAAAATCCCCCTAATGCAATGATGAAAATAAGAAAGAAAACCAAATAAACAGATTCTAACTACATTAATTACAAATTACATATTTGCATTTCCCACTTTTAAAAAAAAAAAAATTTTAAACCCCCAGATCTACTGATAAAAAATTAACAGATCCAAAGTATAATTATTTGTATAATTAACCCTAAAAAATCAAAATACATAACACAAATTGTGACAATCACTATTCTACATATCACAATCACAGTGTTAATTTAGACAAATTGCCCTACACCCAAAAACAAAAAAGCACCAAATTAAACCCTAAAATAAATATATAAAAAACTCAAGGTAGGAGTTTGCTTTAAAGTTTTCCCTCCTTTTCCCGGCGAACAAACAACGAAGAGAAAGTAATGGTACCAGATGGAAGTCGAGATTGTTGGAGAGTTGAGGTTCGACCAAGTCTCGAACTCGGTCGACGGCTTCTCCAACGGAATTGTCGACATTGTCGATGATGGCAACCTTGAATCCTTGTTTGAGAAGCTGAAGAGTGGTGTGCGTGAATCCAGCGCCTCCGGTGACCAGAATCGTTTGATTTGACGCCGCCATTGCCGTCGAATAAAATCAAAGAGTAAACGCAAAACTGTGATAAAAATGGAAAGGGGGGGGAGAGATGTGGGGAAGTGGGAAAGTGAGTACAGAGAAGGGGGAGAGATGAAGATAAAACGGAGGGGAGAGGGGGGTAAGGAGGAGGCCTAATGTTTGGGCGGAAAAATATATATTTAGGATTGATATAAATTTAAGGGGTATATCTGAGCCGTCTATGTAAATACACAAATGAATCCTGACTTTTAAAATGTCTTAGTAGGATAATTGTGTCTAAAATAGAGAGGGGGAGATGTGGGGAAGTGGGAAAGTGAGTACAAAGAAGGAGGAGAGATAAAGATAAAATGGAGGGGAGACGTGGGTAAGGAGGAGGCTTAATGTTTGGGCGGAAAAATATATATTTAGGCTTGATATAAATTTAAGGGGTATATCTGAGCCGTCCATGTAAATATACAAATGAATCTTGACCCTTAAAATGTCCTAGTAGGACAATTGTGTCTAACATATTTTCAAAATCCGTTATGCTTTATTATATAGATTAATAAAAGTTATGTTTTATAAAGGTTTCAGTTACGTGATTTATTTCTGAACCCTATTTGCTTAAAAAGAAATCCATGGATATGTTTGGTTATATTTTAAAGAATATTTGACTATGACCTTATAAACAATTATGTTTTGTAAGTACCACCATGGGAGTTCCATGCCTTGGGGGGATTTAAATAACCATTGGCCTCTGTTTAGTTACTTTGTAACCCTCTGATCCATTAATCTCTGTTCTGTGCGGACCTGTCACGACCCAAACTCGCCCTATGGGTTTAGCATCAGAATCGCCAAGAATCCTAGATTATCAAGGCCCGCTAACAAGAATACAAGAAAACAGAAAGTGTGGGCTTGGCGGAAGCCAATACAGTAAATAAACAATGTCCAATGAGCTGTGACAGTCTGTATGCCAAAAAGATTTTTCATATAATTATATAGAACAGTACAAAGCAGTATGCATATCATATACAAGCATTCAAGATAGGACTTAATAAGACAAGAGTGCTAACAATGACACAAAGAGACAAAACAAAGATGTAAGGGGCGGCTAAAACACCCCTAAGCCTTAGCATAGCAGGCTCGGAACCTCGCAGTGAGGCACATTGGTTAGCTTGACAAAACTGAGACTCTACCTCGACGCTTCTAGCTTTGATCCGGTGCCTGTACACCTACATATATATATATGAGCAGTGAGCTAAAGCCCAGTGAATAACGTAATGCGTAAAGAGGTTTAGAATGAATGTCTCATCAGAATGAAAAGCAGTTCATTAAATCGGTTTTCGATCTTCACCAATCGCTTATATGTGGTATATCCATTAGCATAATAAAGACAAGAAGCAGAGGTCTTAAAGACCTAATAAAGAATGATGGCCATCAATCAAGAAATGAGTGGTCCCACGAGAGAACCGACAGAGATCTCAGACAAGAAGAAATGAGGTGCTAAGGATGCCACAAGACAATTAATATAGGACATACATTCATTCAAGAACGATATCGATTCAAGATGCTGGTTCAATATTCAGAAGATAATCATTTTGAACATATCTTTACACAATTGTTACTCACAGAGTTCTGGGCTACAGTAGGCTAGAGCGTCTCCTCGAAATGCCAACCCTATACAGTTAACAGATTGAACACACACTAAGTTTCATAGCTGGGAAAGATAATGACTTAATCCCTAAATTTGCCTTAGTGTCTTCTACATCTATATCCTCTTAAAGATGCCTTAAATATGCCCTAGGAATGCCTAGGGTGAAAAGAGGATGCAAAGATGCACTTTGGAACACTTAACAATTTTTGCTGAAAATAGAGGTCTCGCTTGAGCGAGGCTTTCTTCGCTCGAGCGGACATGCAGACAAAGGAGCTTCGCTCGAGCATGGATTCCGTCGCTCTGCATCAGGTGCTACAAGAAAAATGCCGATGCTCGTAATTTACGTCGATGGACGCCGATCTCGCCGGCGTAAAACACAGTGTCCTCGCCAAGCGCAGTTTCGCCGAGCGAACTGTGAACTCATGTAAAGTACTGGATGCACGCATTTAACGCTCGAGCGTAACTTTTCTCGCTCGAGCGGAAGGCACGAACACAGAGTGTACGCTCGAGCGTAGACTTCTTCGCTCGAGCGTAGGCTCAAAATCTGGAAATTCCAGATTTGAGTCCCAAGCTCTAAATCAAGTTCAAATGCTAAAAATTCGATCCTCTTGGGCTGAAAACTTGGAAAACACTTGTAAACACCTAATATTACATGTTTCAAAGATCAATTTGACAAATCAAAGCCCAAGGGTGTTTAATTCAAACTCAATTTCAAACCAATTTTCATGAACATGCTATAAACATGACATGCCTGGATTTAAATCAAATCAAAGCTTCCAAAACGTGCTCTATTGAGCTCATTCTCCTCAAAACAAGTTGAAAACATGAACCTAAGCTTATTTATGAACATGCATGTGACAATTTGCCATGAAATCAACTTAAAATTCATCAATACACACATGCATGCATGGAATGAGTCCTAATCCAACATGCTAGAACTAATTTATGGTTTAACTCTCAAATTTGGCATGAATCATGCAAGAACAATCTTAAATACACAATGAGGGGTTCAATTACCTTACTTAGGTCTTGGATTGAAGGTAAGTAAGTTCAATTGATCAAGAATTCCTCCAATCCTCTCAAATTCCAAGCATGCAAGATGAACTCTCTCTCTCTAATTTCGGTGGGAACTCAAGAAATGGCTGAGTAAAATGTGTATGCAAGAGTGTAATGAGTCTCAAGGATGGTCCAAGATAGTGGCCCACTAGTGGTGGCAAAAAGGTAATTAGCCTAATTCATGAAATTTGCACAATTCAATCTAATTTAATCATACCTAATCAGTTTTCAGATAATTATACCATAAAATCACATAAATTATGAGGATCATGGAACATCAATAAATTTTGGATTCGGCCGCCGATAAGGCCTTCAATTAATAGTTTAAACATAAAAACTAAACAGATAATTAAACAGTCAAACAGATAAGATGCAATTCAAACAGATACACTCAACCAACCAGTTTCAGATTTCAGTCAATTAGTTTAGTATTTCAGTCAGTTCAATTACTTTTCCTATTCGATCTCAGTTTAGCAGTAATCAGTAATCAATCAGTCATTAATCGGTAAACAGTATGAGGGTTGTTACAGTCTCCCATCCTTATAAAGAGTTTAGTCCTCTAAACTCGAGTTACCTTCAATCTGGAAGAAAACAGGATCCAGTGGAAACAAATCAGGATATCTCCTAGCCATGTCGTCTTCCCTTTCCCAAGTGGCATACACGCCACCATGATTTTGCCAGTCAACTTTCACTAACGGGATCTCTTTGTTCCTCAGTTTCTTGATCCGTCTGTTTACAATCTGTATAGGCCGCTCCTCGTAAGTGTAGTCATCACTCAACACTACATGAGTAGGCTCAATCACATGGAACGGATCCCGAAGATAATCTCTCAACATAGAAATGTGAAAGATGTTATGCATATGCTCCATTTCAAGAGGGAGCGCAACTTGATACGCCACCGGATTGATTTTCTCAATAACCTCATACGGCCCGACATATCTCGGGGCTAACTTGCCTTTGACTCCAAAACGAGTCTGGCCTTTCATTGGTGTCACTTTCACAAACACGTGATCACCCACTTCATATTCTCGGTCTCGTCTTCTAACATCCGCATAACTTTTCTGTCGGCTCTGTGCAGTTTTCAGTCTTTGTTGAATCAGTTTCACTTTTTCACATTTTCTACCATACAATGCCTCGAAAAGCGCCATACCAATACTTGAATGAAAACTATTATTGTAGGCAAATTCAACTAAGGGCAAATGACTTTCCCAATCTCCCTGAAAATCAAGGACACACATTCTCAGTAAATCCTCCAGAGTCTGGATGGTCCTTTCTAACTGGCCATCTGTCTGAGGATGGTAGGCACTACTCAGTCTCAATTCAGTACCCAATGCAGTCTGTAGGCTTTGCCAAAACCTCGATGTAAACTTCGAATCCCTGTCAGAAACAATAGACACAGGCACTTATGCAATCTAACAATTTCATCAATATAGAGTGTAGCCAACTTGTCCGCATTATAAATTGTCTTGACAGGTAAGAAGTGAACAGATTTAGTCAGTTTATCAACAATAACCCAAATTGAATCCATACCTTTTCTGGAGCGAGGCAAACCAACGATAAAATCCATCGTGATATGCTCTCATTTCCACTCCGGTATGGGTAAGGGTTGCAGTAAGCCTGCGGGTCGCTGATGTTCCGCTTTGACTTGTTGGCAGTGAAGACATTTTGACACAAAGTCGGCAATTTCTTTCTTCATTCCCGGCCACCAAAAGTTCTGTTTCAAATCTTGATACATTTTCGTATTCTCCGGATGAATAGAAAATTTTGAGTTGTGGCCCTCTTGCAGAACTCTTCTTTTCAGTTCAATGTCATTCGGTACACACAGTCTTTCTTGAAATTTCAGCACATTGTTTTCAAATTTGAATCCTGGTCTCGGTTTAGATTCTCTTTCTTCGATGATCTTCTTCAAAAAGTCATCTTGTTGTTGTTTCTCTTTAATTTCTTCAATCAGTGCCGGTTGTGCAGAAATAGCAGCTATTGTTCCACCTTATTCTTTCAAGACAACTTCAATTTCAGATTTTTCAAGGTCACGAAGCAACTCTTTCTGTCCAGTGAGTAAACAAGCTAAGTTCCCAATCGATTTCCGACTCAATGCATCGGCAACGGTGTTGGCTTTTCCAGAATGATACAGAATCTGTAGGTCATAGTCTTTAATCAGTTCTAGCCATCTCCACTGTCTCATGTTCAATTCTTTTTGTGTGAAGAAATACTTCAGACTCTTGTGGTCGGTATATACTTCACATGTTGCCCCATACAAATAGTGACGCCAGATTTTCAGTGCAAACACTACTGCCGCGAGTTCCAGATCATGGGTTGGGTAGTTCTTTTCATGTGGTCTCAGTTGTCGGGAAGCATAGGCAATTACTTTCCCATTCTGCATTAAAACACATCCCAAACCCTTATGAGAAGCATCACTAAATACAGTATAACCATCCGTACCTGAGGGTAAGGTAAGAACAGGTGCAGTCACAAGTCGAGTTTTCAACTCTTGAAATCGATTCCTCCGTTAGTCCACCAAATGATGTCACTTTCTGTGTCAGTTGAGTCAATGGTAATGCAATTTTGGAGAAATCTTTGACAAATCTTTTATAATATCCAGCCAATCCCAAAAAGCTACGGACTTCTGTCACATTTGTTGGTCTAGGCCAGTTCACTACAGCTTCAATTTTTTGCGGATCAACAGAAATTCCATTTTTGCTAACAATATGCCCCAAAACATAACATGATCAAGCCAAAACTCACATTTAGACAGTTTAGCATACAGTTTTTGTTCTCCTAGGGTCTGTAGGGCAAGTCTCAGATGGTGTTCATGTTGTTTTGTACTTTTGGAGTAAATTAATATGTCATCAATAAATACAACAATAAAGTCATCAAGGTACGGTTTAAAGATTCTGTTCATGAGGTCCATAAATGCTGCAGGTGCATTGGTAACTCTAAAAGGCATAACTAGAAATTCGTAATGTCCATACCTCGTTCTAAAAGCAGTTTTATCAATGTCCTCTGGTTTAACTTTTAGTTGATGGTAC
Source organism: Camellia lanceoleosa (assembly GCA_025200525.1). Classification (NCBI taxonomy): domain Eukaryota; kingdom Viridiplantae; phylum Streptophyta; class Magnoliopsida; order Ericales; family Theaceae; genus Camellia; species Camellia lanceoleosa. Next base: position 53,009,901 of record CM045761.1, on the reverse strand, counting down.
CCTGACCTGAGATCAATCTTGGAAAACACCTGAGCACCTTGTAACTGATCAAATAAATCATCAATACGCGGTAATGGATACTTGTTTTTCACAGTTACCTTGTTCAGTTCACGGTAATTAATACACAGTTTCAGTGAGCCGTCTTTCTTCTTTACAAACAAAACCGGTGCACCCCACGGTGAAGTACTGGGCCTGATAAACTTCTTGTCTAACAGTTTTTGCAGTTGCACTTTCAGTTCTTTCAGTTCAGTTGGAGCCATTCTGTAAGGAGCTTTCGATATAGGCTGTGTACCCGAAATCACATCCACAGCGAACTCAATTTCCCTGTCAATCAAATCCCCTGGCAGATCATTTGGAAAAACATCTGGGAATTCTCTGACTATAGGAATACAGTTTACACCAGTTTTAACGTTATCATCGGTAGGTACAGTCAACACAGAACACAAATATCCTTTACACCCCTTTTTAATCAATTTGACGGCTTTCACAGATGAAATCAAGTACGGAGGAGGTACTACTCCAACCCCATTAAATACAAATTCGGGTAAACCAGGTGGACGGAAAACAACTTGTTTTGTCACACAGTCAATAGTGGCATGATATTTTTGTAACCAGTCCATCCCCAATATTATATCAAAGTGATCAATGTTCAATGGCAGTAAATCAATAAACAAATGCATATCCCCAATAATAATTTCACAAGCAGGATACATATATGCACATGTCATGGATCCTCCTACGGGTGATGATACGGCTAACAGATAATTCATGGGCTCTAAGGGTCTATTCAATTTCCGTGAAAAAGCATGCGACACATAAGAATGTGTAGACCTCGAATCAATCAGTACATATGCACTTTGGGTACAAATAGAGAGGATACCTGACATAACGATTTCAGTATTTTGCACGTCTCTCGGTACTAGGGCAAACACTCGGTCCTGCCTCATAGGCTCCTTCCCGGTAGCTTTGGAGTTAGGCTTTGGTGTTACAATTGATGCTGCGGCGCTGCCTGCAGCTTTACTATTGCCCGGAGCAGTGGAAGGGCAATCTTTCACCATGTGGCCCACTTTGCCACACCTATAACATGCACCAGAGATTTTATAACAAACTCCTTTATGATTCTTACCACATTCGGAACAGGGCGGTATGGAACCACTCCCTTGGCTGGGGCTATTTGTTGACCCCGTATTCTGTTTCTTGCTCAATGGGTTATGCTTGCCCTTTTTGAATTTAAAATTCTGCCTTTTACCACGCCATTCAGACGCTGGTGTTTTAGTTTTCAGTGCCTCGATGTTCGCTTCAGCCATTAAGGCTCGGTCAAGGACATTCACATAAGTCGGTAATTTCAGTACATTTATTCTATCCAGTATCGCAACATTCAGGCCGCCTTCAAACCTCCTGGCCTTCTTATACTCGGTGTCCACCATGTGTGGTGCATATCTAGCAAGCCCGGTGAACTTCGTTTTATATTCAAAGAATGCATATTGTGCCTGCTTTAATCTGCTCAAATTCAAGGACCTTCCCGCCTCGACACATCGAGGGAAGTACTTTTTAAAGAAGGCTACTTTGAATTGAGCCCAAGTCATAGTAGTGTTGTCATCACAAGTAAGCATCCACCACCTTCTAGTCTCTTCTTGCAAAGTGAAGGTGGCCAACAGTACCTTATGTGCCTCCGAACACGGAAACACTTCAAACAGTTTCTCAGTCTTCAGAACCCATGCTTCAACCTTCAATGGTTCAAGGCCTCCCTGAAAGGATGGCGGTTTCAGTTTGCTGAACTTCTGGGTAAGAGCAATTATATCCCCATCATTAGCATTAACATTCTGTTCATTCACATTCTGGTCCGGCTATACCGGAGGAGGAGGTGGGGGCTGTTGGTTCTGTTGTTGATCTAACATTGCAGTTAACAGTTCCATCATCCTTTCCATTCTGGCCATTATGGCCTCGGTTGACGAGGATTCAGATTCATTTGCAGTGTTTGCATTATCCATTTCGCTATAAGCAGTTATAACAGTTTCAATCATAAACAGTTACATACTTAAACAGTTTATCACATAAGCAGTCATGTGTTTAAACAAATTAACATATCAACATATATTCAATCACCACACACTTATCATGCCTATGAATGCCCTAATCGCTTTTCTAGGACACCCTATAGCTCATTTGGACACGTGTGTGCGGTATAACTCATGGTTAAGTATCGCTTTGATACCACTTTGTCACGACTCAAACCCGTCCCTATGGGTTTAGCATCAGAACGCCAAGAATCCTAGATTATCAAGGCCCCGCTAATGTAAGAATACAAGAAAACAGAGTATGTGGGCTTGGGAAGCCAATACAAGAATAGACAATCTCCAATGAGCTGTGACAATCTGTATGCCAAAAAGATTTTTCATATAATTATACAAAACAGTACAAAGCAATATGCATATCATATACAAGCATTCAAGACAGGACTTAATAAGACAAGAGTGCTAACAAATGATGAGACAAAATAGTACAGAAGGGGGACAGCTAAAACACCCCTAAGCCTTAGCATAGCAGGCTCGGAACCTCGCAGTAAGGCACATTAGTTGGCTTGACAAAACTGGGACTCTACCCCGACGCTTCTAGCTTTGATCCGGTGCCTATACACCTACATATATATATGAGCAGTGAGCTAAAGCCCAGTGAATAACGTAATGCGTAAAGAGGTTTAGAATGAATGTCCTTACTGTAATGAAAACAGTTCATTAAATCAGTTTTCCAGTCTTTCAGTCAATCAGTTATATGTGGTACATCCATTAGCATAACAGTACAGTAAGCAGTAGGTCTTAAAGACCGAACAGTAATGATGGCCATCAATCAGTAAACAGTAGTGGTCCCACGAGGGAACCGACAGAGATCTCTGTATCAGTAATAGTAAACAGTAGGTGCTAAGGATGCCACAGTACAGTTCAGAATATAGGACATACATTCATTCAATAAACGATAACAGTTCAGTAAACAGTTCAGTTCAATATTCAGAAGATAATCATTTTGAACATATTTTTACACAATTGTTACTCACAGAGTTCTGGGCTATAGTAGGCTAGAGCGTCTCCTCGAAATGCCAACCCTATACAGTTAACAGATTAAACACACACTAAGTTTCATAGCTGGGAAAGATAATGACTTAATCCCTAAATTTGCCTTGGTGTGTTCTACATCTATATCCTCTTAAAGATGCCTTAAATATGCCCTAGGAATGCCTAGGGTGAAAAGAGGATGCAAAGATGCACTTTGGAACACTTAACAAATTTTGCTGAAAACAGGGGTCTCGTTTGAGCGAGGCTTTCTTCGCTTGAGCGGACATGTAAACAAAGGAGCTCCGCTCGAGCGTGGATTCCGTCGCCGAAATGATCCGGTGTTACAATAGAAAATCTTTGGATGCTCAGAATTTACGCCCGATGGACGCTCGATCCTCGCTCGAGCGTAAAACACAGGTCCTCGCTCGAGCGGACTGTGAACTCATGTAAAGTACTGGATGCACGCATTTCACGCTCGAGCGTAACGTTTCTCGCTCGACCGGAAGGCACGAACACAGAGTGTACGCTTGAGCGTAGACTTCCTTGCTCGAGTGTAGGCTCAAAATCAAGTTCAAATGCTAAAAATTCGATCCTCTTGGGCTGAAAACTTGGAAAACACTTGTAAACACCTAATATTATATGTTTCAAAGATCAATTTGACAAATCAAAGCCCAAGAGTGTTTAATTCAAACTCAATTTCAAACCAATTTTCATGAACATGCTATAAACATGACATGCTTGGATTTAAATCAAATCAAAGCTTCCAAAACGTGCTCTATTGAGCTCATTCTCTTCAAAATAAGTTGAAAACATGAACCTAAGCTTATTTATGAACATGCATGTGACAATTTACCATGAAATCAAATTAAAATTCATCAATACACACATGCATGCATGGAATGAGTCCTAATCCAACATGCTAGAACTAATTCATGGTTCAACTTTCAAATTTGGCATGAATCATGCAAGAACAATCTTAAATACACAATGAGGGGTTCAATTACCTTACTTAGGTCTTGGATTGAAGGTAAGTAAGCTCAATTGATCAAGAACTCCTCCAATCCTCTCAAATTCCAAGCATGCAAGATAAACTCACTCTAGTCACCAACTCTCTCTCTCTCTAATTTCGGTGGGAACTCAAGAAATGGCTGAGTAAAATGTGTATGCAAGAGTGTAATGAGTCTCAAGGATGGTCCAAGATAGTGGCCCACTAGTGGTGGCAAAAAGGTAATTAATCTAATTCATGAAATTTGCACAATTCAATCTAATTTAATCATACCTAATCAGTTTTCAGATAATTATACTATAAAATCACATAAATTATGAGGATCATAGAACATCAATAAATTTTGGATTCGGTCGCCGATAAGGCCTTCAATTAATAGTTTAAAACATAAAAACTAAACAGATAATTAAACAGTCAAACAGATAAAATGCAATTCAAACAGATACACTCAACCAACCAGTTTCAGATTTCAGTCAATCAGTTCAGTATTTCAGTCAGTTCAATTACTTTTCCTATTCGATCTCAGTTTAGCAGTAATCGGTAATCAATCAGTCATTAATCGGTAAACAGTATGAGGGTTGTTATAGGACCAAAGTGCTGTGCGGACCAAAGTGCTACACTATTGTGGGAGCCACCTCTAGAATCCGTACGAGCCATCTCTTGAATCCGTACCTCTGTTCTGTGCAGACCAAAGTGTTGTGCGGACCAAAGTGCTACACTATTGTTGGAGCCACCTCTAGAATCCGTACGAGCCACCTCTTGAATCCGTACCTTTGTTCTGTTTTGTTCAGTTCAGTACTGTGATTATGGTCATTTACTTACATAATTTCTGTATTTCAGTTTCTGCCACCTAAATGATTTATTTACATAATCTCAGTTTTGCTACTTAATGGATTATTTGTTCCAACTAAGTTATCTTAAATGTTTTGACCTAACTAATTATCCATGGTTATTTCGTGTCCCTTATATTCTTGGTATAATATTTCTCACTCTGCCATGTGCTTATAGTTTTTTACCAATTTTAAGGAAACAATGCACTTCAGAAATAGCTATTTGGAAATTCGGGTTGCGGAATAGACACACACACAGTATTTTTATGATATTTCTCTATGTAATTATTGGCCTTTTTGGTCAATAAATTTTATAATAAAAATAGAAGCTCCGATGATTATTTTGGTACCCTTATTTAAATATTATTTCCGCTTGCGTTTATTGATTTGTTTAAGAATTTGCCGAAGGTAACCTCAGTTACTGGTCATCACGATATTTAACCCTTAAGTACGGAGAGTGGGTCGTAACAAAATGAGTAGAGGGGATTGGGGATAGTAGCAAAGCTGGTGGCACGTTGTGATTACAACGATGACCATCGATGGTAAGGGAAGGATTGGAGTGATGTGTACTTGTTTTTAATGATAATTTCTTTGATGGACAAAATTATAATAAATATATATATTTTTTCTTTGCAATAATGTATATTGAAATAAATGTATATTGTGCAAATAAAATTAACCCATGTTATCGTCTGATTTTTTGAGTGATGTTTTAACTTTTTTATGAGGTATAAAAATTTAATATTTTTTAAAAATATCTTTTAGTTAAGTAGATAGGTAAGATTGAATTGTTTATTTTTTACTATATATATATATATATATTTAAGAATTTGTAACTTATTTATCAAAAAAATCACATTCCGAACACACGACAAGCATATTACATCCCCATCCTTCTCTTGTTTTCTAGTTATTAGTTTTTTTTTTTTAATATACTATATACAATAATGTTTTAGAGCTCTAAATTGAGAGCTCTAATGCAACTCTAATGATGTGGAGAGTACCCATGTGAAAGTAGGGTCCACACTCCTCTTTCTATCTCTCTCTCTTTTACCTCACTAGAGCTCCATTTAAAGCTCTCAAATTAAAACTATGTATCATTACTCTACTATATATATATATATATGTGGTCGAAAGGTCAAATCGCCTACCACGTAGGATAAAGGTTTAGGCGACATGGAAAAAGTGTATCCGTGGATTGGAACACTTTTCACCACCGGGGATCCTCCAAAAATTTTTTTTAAAATTTTTTTAAAATAGTATATTATATAGTTGAGATTTAATATTAAAAAATTGATGTAATTTATTATTAAATCTCAGTCACACAATATACTATTTTTAAAAAAATTTAAAAAAAAATTTTTAGAAAATCCTTGCTCACTTTTCACTCGGTATTATCCCAACAAATTTATTTATTTTTTTAAAATTCTAGTAAATGAAAGGGGGTTTGTTTCATTTTAATTGTAGAGACGTATAATTCCATTTCAATTGGACTATGAAGTCCGCTATATATTTTATTTTGGCGATTTAAGTCATTTATTTTAAATATTTTATGTATAAATTATTTTTAAAATGTTAAATTAATTTAAATAATCATAATTACATAATTTTATTATATTTTTTAAAATAATAAATATAAAATATAATTTTAAAATAAACATGAATTTTTTAAGACAATTTGATGAAATTATTTGTTTATATTTGTAAGGGTAAATTACAGTCACATTTCCTTATGTTTGAAAAAAAAATCAGTATTACACTTTTGATATAATTATAATGGTCTCTCTTGATGCTATTCACATAATAATTATGTCATTTTTTTTTATCAATAATCAATTAGTTGTATGAATGAAAAAAAATGATATTTTCATATTTTTTATTAAAATATATATTTATTTTTATTTATTTCAGTATCCACTTACCATCTATATTAGTTTTAGTCACTTTAATTATATTAAAGTGAAATCAGCTTAATTATATTAAATTTGTGAGACTAAATTGAATTTTTTGGAAATTCAGTATCTACTTTAATTAGACTAAAATTTAGGCCCCGTTTGGGAACTCTCCTGTTTAGTCAAAAAGTCAAAAAGTTACTAAATTAGCCAAAAAGTCAACAATCCATACCAAAAAGTCAAAGATTCTCTTTTCTCTCTACTTTTTGCACATTTTTCGTAAAAAGTCAAAAAGTCATCCCAAACATATTGGGTTCGTTTGGTTTGATTTTCTAAAAAAATTTTGAAAAATTTTCTCTACAAATAAGTTTTCAAAAGTAATCAAACCAAATAAATTTTCTCAAAAAAATTTCTCAAAACTTGTAAACCAAACAAGTTTTCCAAACAAATCTCTCTCTCACACATATCAAATCAATCACTTTTTCCAAAACTCTCTCTCAAAATCATTTTCCAAAACATCTTTTGAAAAAAACCAAACCAAACATATTTTCGTACTTTTTATCTCTAAAACACATCTCTCAAACACAAACCAAACATACCCATTAGTTTTTTTTAGCTCATATTTTAGCTAAATAGTCAAAAAGTTACTAAATTAGCCTGTTCCCAAACGAGGCCTTAGTCACTTAAATTAGTTGTATAGATTCAATTATTAAAAATTGATTTTTTTATTTTTCGTATTTTTTTAAGGTTAAAAATTGATTATGAGAAATTAAAAATTAAAAGCATACCTTTCCTAACCTCCAAATAATCATTTTTTTTAAATTTATTTAAGCTATTTTTCTCTAATAAATTATAATTCCTTTTAAAATTTATAACAAAGAACCCCCATGACTTATAATTGAAATTACTAAAATATAAATACAATAAATAAATTGTACAAGGGAAATATTGTATATACTTTATAATTAAAGAAAAAATAATATAATTTTATATTTTTTGAATTATAATTTAAATAATAAAAAATTAAATTAAATAATACATAAGATATAATTACAAATCTCACGAGTCATAATTAAAATAAAATTATAACTTAAAAAATTAATTATAATTAAAAAAATAATATAATTGAAAAATACGCCCCCGCGGGGGGGGGGGGGGATTATTGTAAAATTCCCCATTTTAGGAATCTAATTGAATTAAACTGTCCTCCAACAAGAGAAAAGAAACTAGTAGTCCCGATAAAAAAGCAAGCAATTGACAAATGTGACGGCCATAACGTTGACGGAGGGGGTAACGTGGCGACGCTGAGAACCACAAACCAAATGTCGGGGGTTCGATTTTCACCTTGGACATGGAGCAGCCTTAAATCTCTGGACCAACTGTCCTACCCTTCGAAGTGCTTACAAACCAGCGAAGGAATTAGTCTCTGCGATCGACGGGAATACCCAAAGAAGACCTAAAAAAAGAGAATCACAAACCAATATAGATAACGGCGTTAGAGTCCGAAGAGGATAAGCAAGAGTGTTGCATGGTATATTGTTGTTTGTACGGTGGGACCCCAAAATTAAGGTTGTCAAAAATAAATAAAAAATTTGGAACTTGTACGGTGGGACCCTAAAATTAAAGTTGTCAAAAATAAATAAAAAATTTGGAACTTCGAACACGACGTCGACGCCTACCCACGAAGACCGCTTTTGTTACGGAAAGAGTTTTGACGGTTAAAACAAGGATGTCGTGTAATTGACACCTGTCCTGATGAGTTAAGAGAGAGACAGAGAGAGAGAAAACAACGGCTGGCCACGAACATGCGAAAAACGTTAATAGTTAGTGGATAAACATTTTTACCGTTAATAAATAAATAACCTCGTCTTTATCTAAATCTATTTTTTTTAAAGTAAATTATATTTTTTTCTTTTTTATATTGATTTGGCCAATTTTTTTACTTTAATTCTTAAAATTTATTTATTTATTTTTACTTTGATCTTTTATATTTAAAATTTTTAAAATTAATTTATATTTAAAATTAGTTAAAAATGATACATTGAAATTCATGTGATATAATTATTATAAGTATTTGGGATTTGCTTATTTTGTGGCATTTTTTATAACTTATTTTTTGTTTTTATTGAATTTTTTTAAATATTTCTTAAAAAGTTTTAGGTTTCTAGATTCAATTTGACGAGGCAAAACATAAATTCAATTTTTTTAAAAAAATCTAAAAAATATTAAATAAACAAAAAATAGTAGATTTTTTTTGGCTTATTTTAATTTGTCAATTTTTTTTTTTCAAAATTTTCAATAAAAATTTACATTTTAGATTTGTCTATGTAAAACTGATTGGAAAAGTAAAGAAATTTTGATATAATTTTTAAAAAAGTTATGAAATATAAAAAAAATTCAGAAAAAGAGGTGCCTTTTTACAAACACAAATCTCTGACACAAATTTAAAAATATATATATTTTTGTCTAATTTGAACAAAAAATTAATTTTAAGATTAAATTGAAAAATATTTAAAATATAAAGCAATAAAGTGAAAAAAAATATTCAAAGATCAAAATGAAAAAATGACAAAACGTGCCGAGTGTAATTTATTTATGGAAAATTTACCAATAAATCCCACTTTCTGGAAAGTTGAACCATTTAGTCCTAAATGTTTTCTTATGCACCAGTTAGTCCCTTTTTTTTTTGGCAATGTTTATTATTTTATTTTGATTATTTGAATATTACAATTATACCCATTAAGTGGACTGTTTGTTTCCTAAAATGGTGGAAATTCGGTTTTTGTGATTTGGGAGATTCATAACGTTAATGAATGCAAGGATTTAGGGAAAACGGGTGTTTGCGGAGTTGTGTTTGTCAAATTGGTTCTGAGTTGTTGTGTTAAACGATTTTGTGACAGAGGTTTGTCTGCTCTGTTTTCTTATTATTTCTGTATTTTTTTTCAGATTGTGTATGTATTGCATGTTATTGTATGAAGTTCATGAAGTCAACGTCGTTTCTGTTTACATTACGTTTTGTGTGATTCTTGTGGAACGGTTTTGTCACATAGGTTCTGTTTCGTCTTGCTGATTTTTTCTGCATTTATTTCCTGACTGTGTATGGCGTCATGTTATGGGATTAACTATATTATCATCAACCCGATTCTGGTAACATCTACTTTGTGTTTGTTGTGACTGTTTCATAGATATACAGTGCATCTGTTTTGATGTTTCGATGGAGGTTTTTTGTGTTTATTGGTGTGTTGCCATTGTCGTTCATGGGAACATAACGTCTGTTCTCTTGTGCCTCTGTCAGATATCTTCATCACAGTGTTTGTTCATGTTATGCGTTTGGGTCACATGTTGGTGTAACAGCGTACCAACAAACAACGTCAACCGATTTGTTTCCGAGTGTTGTGGAATTTTTTGTACCGGTTTTTTTCTACATTGTGGATGTTTACAATGTTGCGGTATTAACTACATCAACATCAAAGTCGATTCCTGACAAATCAATGTCATATTATTGTGCTTGTTTCACATACAGTCATCACATTGTGTTCTTGATATTTTGTGGTTGCAAATATTTCTATACGTGGTTGTGTTATCATTGTCGTATCATTTAACATTACGTTCGGGTGTCTCACTCATGCAAATATTACATTTGTATTTTTACATGTATGCAGCACAATGTGTAGTTGATGTTTATGTGGGTTTGAAGTTTTTACGTTTGTTCCATTGTTGTACGCGTTAGCCATTTAATGATTTCAATATGGGTTGTGTGATAGGTATGGATGGGGTGTTGTTGTTGTGCACATACGGACAAACAAACGTTGCTGTTCGGTGTCATCGAGGGATGTCATTCACGCAGCTGCTCGATGATATTTGTGGCAAGTTCGACGATTTATCTCGGGATCTGGTGTACATGTTATGGGATGTCCCCGGGTATAACAAGTTTAAGGTTGATAGCGATGATGATATCGAAAACATGTTGTGCCTTGCGGAGTCATTTGCTTTGAAACATTTTGATGTTCTCATCCAGATCCGTGACGTTCCAAAGGGGGGTAACTACGGGGGTACGTACTGCCGTGAAGGTCATAATTTCAATTTTGGTAATCAGACGTTCGGTGTGGATGATCAGACGGATCTGTTACCAACATATTGTCCTAACAAAACAAAGACGTTCTTGTCTGCTCAGTGGGCATTCGGGATTACCCATGTTGGACAATGTTTCGCTGGTGGCGTAAGTGAATTTCGAGAAATATTATGCAAGTATGCCGTTGAACGTGGGTTTCAATTCAAATATTTGAAGAATGATTCAGTTCGTATTACGGCGGTTTGTAAGTTTGCAGAGTCCACAGGATGCACGTGGACAGTGCATGCGCGGGTGTTGTCATCGAATGGCCTTTTATGCGTTAAGAAGTTAGATACTGTGCACAATTATGGAGCTGCTGTTCGAACACATACAAACCCACGTACGAGGTCCGATTTGGTTTCAAGCGTTGTCGCAGATCGGTGCGTAAGGTTAATCGACGTCCTACGGACATTGTTTTCGATATGAAAAATGACTACGGTTTGGATATTAGTTACCGAGTGGCGTGGTTAGGGGTTGAGAAAGCAAGAGGCGAAGTCTATGGAGATCATGCTATGTCATTCGACCAACTTAGGTGGTATAATGATTCCGTTATGGAAAAGAATCCAAACAGTTACATTAACCTTGAATTTCAACAACAAACTGGGAGGTTCGTTCGGTTTTTTATATCCTTCCGTGCATGTATAGATGGGTTTAACCATTGTCGGCCGTTACTTTTTTTGGATGGCAGGTTTCTGAAAGGCAGATTCAAGGGGAATTTGTTAGCTGTTACCGCGAAAGATGGCAATAAAGGTGACGTATCAATTTTTTTGCTTAATTGTTGGCTAACTAAATTATTACTCACATTTAAGTTCATAATGTTCTTAATGAATCAATTACATATTTTACGTACTGTTCGCAGGTTTGTTTCCTGTGGCATTTGCCATTGTCGATTCCGAAAATCAACAAAACTGGGAGTGGTTTTTACGAAATCTTAAAGAAGTCGTGGGTGATGAGCGTACGTTGACATTCGTTTCGGATCGGCATGCAGGGCTCTTACAATCTATGCCAATTATATTTCCTTCAGCACATCACGCATTTTGTTTGCTACATCTTCAAATGAATTTGAGAGACCGAATGAAATACGTTAACGCATCTCATAAGGTTGGGTTGATGCGGAAGCTCCGAGAATGTGCTTATGCCCCTACAATACCATCTTATAATCAGAAAATAGAAGTGTTGAAAGAGTGTAGCCCCGTTGTGGTTGACAACTTCTTGAAAGACTTGCATCCATCCCATTGGGCTAATGCGTATTTCATGTAAGTTTGATTGCACCTTTTTCTACGTATTACGTTACTGCAGTCAATTTCTACAAAAACGTTACATACGTTAACATGGTTATCAGTATGGTGTTCAATGTAAATTTTGTGTTTAATGTTTTTTTCCTTTCGCAGGGGACAACGTTACGGTGAGATGTGGTCGAGTGCAGCTGAATCTTCTAACAATTGGATACGGGAGGCTCGTCATCTTCCCATTACTAGGTTGGTCGACATGGTTAGGGGTCAAACAATGGAACAAATGGCGGAGCGTAGAGTGAAAGCTAGGGAGTGGACCGGCGTGTTATGCCCGAAAATGGAGAAGAAATTGGTCAAAGCGTATAACGACAGCAGGAGGTGGAGTGTTAGTCAGGCTGATGACAATGTTTACGAGGTGCATAGTCAACCCTCTGTTCTAGTTGATGTGGCTAGGCGATCGTGTTCATGTTTCCAGTGGCAGCTGAATGGGTTTCCGTGTTCTCATGCTGTTGTCGCTTTCCGTAATAGTGGGCAGAATATATACGATAACGTACTACCGTATTGACAAATTTCAAGCTTCGTACAATGGAACAATTTTCCCCATTCCAACTGCTGAGAAGCCTTCATTTTCGCCCAATGATTTCATGATAGCGCCCCCAAAGGTGAAACGTCCGCCTGGCAGGCCAAAACGCAAACGAATTCCATCAAAGGGCGAGGTTGTGCAACGGATCCGTTGTAGTCGTTGTGGAAAAATAGGCAACCACAATAGGAAGACACGCAAGGAGCCTATTTGATCATGTTACGGCAATTTGATGTTTTGTTTTTCTTTTGAGTTTCGCTATTCATTGAACTTTCGTACGATTTATCTTTTAAATTCAACATTTTTCTTCCCGTTGATTTAAGTTTAGACTTGACAACATTTTCCATTACGTTATAACTGCATATGGATCGCACATGTTGGTTCAATTCCACATTGCACGCCATTTTCACAAACATATTCTTTCCCACCACCAGCCGCTACATTTAACATTTCAATTAAATTTTCAAAAAAACACATTACCCAAATCAACTCCCTTTCTTTTACCACTACCCAAAACAGTCTGCAATGCGTTTTCTATTACACCCGAATTCTGAGAGATAAATATGTTACAGTAAAAGCTTAATGTATTACACACTGTTTCAAAATAACAATGAACCTGTTTCCCAAATAAATGTTCACAGTATACAATTACACACATTTTCAAACACAAACGTACAATGTCCCATCCTGTAGTTCACTAGTTGGATTTAACACCAACACCATACCTGAAGCACAGTCAACACGCTGCAAACATGGAAGTAAACCACAAAGAACACATTACAAATTTTCCGAAACAAACGTTTCAAGTTGAACGCACCCTGCTCTTGGTAAATTTCTGGGCTTAACAACATCCCCCACATAAACACAAAACACACCTACACATTTCAATTCGTCAAACCCTTTCCTAACATCATACACAAACAAATTTAAACAACACATCCAGAAATTATTAGTATTTAGTAACCCTGCCAAAATAACAATCCCAGTGTGCCCATGTTTTTCAATGTTGACGCACACTATTTTCTGTTTATCTATTTCACGACACGAACGTAATGGAACATCAAAAAAATACTACCATATAAACAAGTCATTTCTATGTTCAACCCAAAAACCAAAAACAGAAATCAAAGCTAATATGTGTGTTCCAGCAAATCTGTCAGGGCAGAGGTCGATTCCGGAGCCCTCTTTGTGGATCGTTGATGAAAGCCTTAACCATTTCTGCTCTGAACGCACTGGCTGTCATCTCATCCATCGAACCTTCGACCTCCACGTTATTAGCGTACTGCCGCATGATGAAGCATACCATGATAGCGCAATCCGGACTGCCAAGTGCAAACATGTTAACAGGTTAAGCAAGATGATCAAACCAAAATCATAACTTAACATTAGATACAACAAATTTAAGTAGGAGTTCAAATTTAAACTTACGATTCCGGGTGTTGCTGGGGACAATCACCTAAAGCCTCCAATGGCCCGTCGATATTCTCCGCTGTGACACCGGCAATGGATTGCACTTTCCCTTGTATCCGTTTTGCATAATCGACGACCTATTGTTTCTGTTTTATGTAAAACACCCAATCAGTAACACTACGTACACCCTATCAGCATTCATGCAACACACGCAACATTGAACACACAAATGTAATAATCACTCACTCGTACTTACCACTTTCACCGCCTCAGCAAAATGATCATCTCAGCTTCCTCTACGTGTTTTGATTGAATTGTAGTGTGTCCATGTCCCCGAATCTGAATCGTACACCATGATCGTCCAATGATTCGCATGGTATATAGGGTAATGGACGTATCTGCATCCAGATGCAAGATGGCGCACGCTCAGTAATCGTGTTTCGACGTTATGCTTCGATTCCTCATCATATCCTAAAAAAAAAAAAAAACCAAATTAGAAACCTACAACTTGACTGTCCAGCAGTGGTGAAAACATAAATCCACACTATCCGACAACGTGTCAATACTCATAATACCATATACATACCAAACACACACTGCTGTGGAAGTATGATTTGCTGAAATTAGCACAATTAATAGCCGCTACGGTCTGTTCACTTTTTAAAATTTCAGCATATGCGTCAATAACCTACCAACACAAAGTATTCAGAAGTCGCAATCAGATTTGGCGTACATAATGATCCTCCAAACCCTTTTTGAAAAAACCAATCAGTGCAACACAAACGGCTTTACTGATGACGTTCAGACATCGATAAAATCACTTCATACTTACATTACCGGCAGTTGCCCCCCCTTGTACAAGAGACTGGATGTCTTTGAAATTAACGCGCACCCCATACTCTGCTGCACTCCATATTACAACCCTACACCAAAACACAATCACATTATCACATTGTAAATGTAATTTTAAAATGTCACTTAAAAACAGAACAACTTAAAATTCGAAATTAGTATGTTACCCATCGCCTTCAAATGTGTACACCACCTCCAACTGTTTCTGTTCATCTTCAGCCAATAATTTCCAAACAGGATACCGATTTTTCATTCCAAATCCAGCCCATGTTTTACGCTCTCCATCGTCATGTTCACTGTTAAGTACATCCTCAGTCGCAATTTTGACTACGTCGCTGTCATCCTTTGACTGTCTGCAACGTTTCACCAACCCAGGATACTCATAATCCTGTAGCCTCCACTCCTGCCTTGCTTTGCTCTTCACACGCCGCACCAGTGATGTGATGTTTGGTTCCTCCAGATTCACAAAGTCGATTACCCTGTCAACCACCTCACTGCCTGGTTGATCAAGAACATGTTTAATGTTCAAATTGTTATCTGACTTTGCTGCATTACCTGTGCCAGCAGAATTGCATTTACTTTTCACATCCACTGGAGTCCGTACCCCCCCAAATAACGTCGACCCCTGTTTCACAACGCCATCACTGATCCCCAGTTGTATGTTCTCCCCACCACCAAATGTATTACCAACATCAACATCAACTACGCTCGCATCTTTCATTTCGGAATCCGTGGGTATGACATTTGCCATGTTATTCACCGGACAGTCTGTTTGTTTTCCACATCGTTGTTCTGTTGACGTCCCATGACTTTTAGTTGCAGTCTGAACCAGTTGTGTTACCTCGTGTGCCTCGTACTCATCAACTTGGTCCTCCAATCGTGCTACTTTTGTTTTCATCTCCGACACTAGGGTATTCAAACGTGCAATTTCTGCATCATTTACACTGATGGCAGCTTCAAACCCCATACACAAATTCGCAGCTTGCGAACCAAGTGCGCGTTCCATGCTCGTAACTTTACATTCAAGTTCATGCACACGTTCCGATTTCAGCCTCAATTCTTCTTCCAACTCGGCAACTCTGTCAAGCGATCCACTTTTTTTACTGATTCCACTGCCTCCTGCTATATCTACCTCCTTAGCTGGTTGTGTAGTTGACAAATCAAGCAGATCTGGGAACAGTATTGGCCACCCTTCACCTCCTACAACAGCGTCCACGCCATGCTTAGTAACACACTTGCTGCCTCCATCGTACGTGTCTGCCACGTCCGTCATTATGCCTTTAACACACTCAACACGGACCTCTGCAGACGAGTCTACTTGCCAGCAATTCAAACTTGGCTCTATAACTTCAACACCGACATCTTTACGTGCCACACCGACATGCACTGACACTGGCTGCACGTCCAACACTTGGTCTTCTGCCCTCATACATTCACCACTTAACAATGTCGTACCAACTTTGTACCGTTCAAGAATTGCCCCCTCCAGTTTACCACACCTTACCTGACAAAACACATTGCAAAATCGTTAACGACTCCAACACGCAGCACCCACAAAAACCACACAACTCAGGCTACCATATCATACCTCAAACTGTCTTCTGCTACTCAAGTCGACCCCCTTCATTTTCGTCGTCAAATTCGCAATGTTCCATCTGCAGAACCTTGGCAGCACACTGCGTCGTTCTGCTTCGATCAGGTTAGTGTGCTCACAAATAAAAAACTGCAGGACATTCGTAAACACTTTCATTAACATTACATGGTAATAAACTACTCCAAACATGCCACTTCTTACATAAACAGAACATTACAAAAAAAACACTTACGAGTAATACGACAACACATCCGGTTACCCTTTCAGGCCTGTCATGAAACTCGTTCAGCGATGCAATTAACGCGCCCCGTATTGCAGCAGCCCAATCATACAACTGTATTGTACTTAGTTTGTCAATTACTCGGACGAACGCCCACCCGATAGCCTCTCCGGTTGTCGTGAAGAACAGTTTCGCACATATATATAAACATAGCAGCTTCGCGATATCTTCCTCGTCATGAACACTTTTCCCCTGCAGTGCAACATCCATAAGTTCTTTTATTTTTTTGCACGATATCCTCCCGACAATGTTGCAGTGACGCTGAATGAAATCTGATGGTGGCCTCGACCCATGAGCTAAATCCAGCTGGTCCACGCCGCATTGAATGCCAAAAACAAGTCGGATATCACTGCGACGCAATGGAACGCCTTTCCCCCCGATGTAGAATTTTTCATCCTGATGATTGTACGTCTGCAGTATGCGGAACACTGTCTCATCACATTTTTTGTAAGCATTCGGCGACAAGTTGTGTTTGCGGATGGCATTAATCATCGCCCAGAACGGGGTTCTTCGCAACTGTCTTTCATGCCCTGATGTCAAATTTATTTCAAGCACAGTTTTGATAACGCCGTTTATGTTTGAACGATACGCCAGTCGGGAAGTGTCTACTACCACTTTATCCTTAACATGGGCATGTTCTTTTTTCCTCTGGAATTGTATATTCTCCTATTTTTTCACAACAACCGGTTCTGACGTGAAATCAGAGTCGACAACGTTACGCGACACATCACCAATTCTTTTCCGTGGTGACTGCCTCAAAATCACACCTGCACACAAAATAAACACCAATCATGAATAATAAACACACCACATTTTCATAACGTAACACTTAACCTACCCACTGTAACATTTGGATACTGCACAAAAACATGAACAATTACACAAACAAGAATGTTTACCAGACAACAACGAACACACCATCTCAAACACCATGACATTTGACACAATAACATCACATGCCCCATTCACCCCAAACAACATCACCAACCCATAATTGAAACTATAACATCACAACTACACAGTGGTAAAGTGCAGAGCATGAACAAAACAGAGGCATTAAACATCGTGCTGAAAAACACAGAATTTGCCACCCAAAAAAATAAAAACCAATGGCCCTCAACAACAACATCATGAAAACAACCACATAACCATTGGCAACCAACAGAATCCACAACACCATTGACACAACATTGGAACATTTACATTACACACAGTCCTCTTTCAACAAACAGCAACATCCTAGACGCATTAACATTACATAACATCATAACATTACATAACACAAACATCATGACAACATCAGAGACATACTAACATTACAAAACATCACACAACATCAGACGACATTGCAATAATGAACAACCTCATGAACACACAGACATTGGGCACCCGACATACCATTATCCCCAACATCGTACCCAAAACCGTCATGAAATCCAACATAACATACCCGAAACTACACACCCACACCCAATTCCAAACGTAAAAACAAACTTAAACCCCATCAACAACCACAATCTCCTTTCATAAGCCCACACAACAACATCAACATTATATCCCTACAACAATGTTGTCCGTATAAAAGAAAACAACAACAAAATAGTCAAAAAGTAACATACCACTACTTTTTTTGGTCATTCTTAACAGTCCCCACACGTAACACCGACTTCAAAACATTATCGCAATCGCAGACGGATAGTGAACTACACGAAGTCACTAAGCTTCAACAACAATGTCTTCCCACTGACCGTCACAACCACAACGTTGACAAATCGTTTCAATTTTAGGGTTTCTGTAATGTAGAAACCTTGGCCCAAACAGATTCCCCTTCCGTTTCGGATGTTGATTTCCTTTTCCGAATCGCAAATCTTTCCTTCAAATCGTACCGCACCACCGCCAAATTAGGAAGATCTAACATAACAGCATACCCAACTGCTTGTCTATCAACGTAATTTCACATTACTCACTTACCGATGTTGCCCCTTATTCTTACCAGTGCCGTCCACAATGTGTATGTCCTCTATGGTCATTTCCAATGTAATGGGACTGTTCGGTTCATAAGAAAACATTTGGGACTAAATAGTGTATAAGTTACAAAATTGAGATTTATTGGTGCATCACCCTTTATTTATTTATTTATTTTTCGGTGAGTTTCCTACGCACAAAAATACACGATGTGCGGTTTTATGTTTGACGTATACGTGGCAATTTGTGAATGGCTTGCCACTACACATTTTTGAAAGCTTGTTTTCCGTCGCCGTTTGTTTAAGGTTTGTTCAGAAACTGGGTTGATTTTTTAATTTTTTGGCTTTTTAATTATTTTTTTGGGGCTAAAAAATTTTATTTGGGAAGAATTTTTTAATTTTTTTAATTTTTTATGAGAGAAAAAATGTAATGATTATGGTTAGATGTGATGTTTTATCTTATTAAGTTAAAAAACTTATTTTGTCTTTTTGTGGCTAAAATAGCCCCAAACCCAATTACAAATATACCTGAAATTTGTTTAAAATACAGATTATTCATGTAGTTTGAAAAATTATAAATATCCCATATTAGAATTTTTATTTAATAGAATTAACTAACAAAATGAAATTCATAATTGCTCTCTTATACAATAATAAAATTACCTAAATTATTAATTAAAATATATTTTTAACATTAAAAACTGTTAATTGATTTGATAATTTATTAATAAAATGGGCGGTTTATTATGAAATTAGAAACTTTAGAGGGTGGAATGTAATTTTCAAAATTATAGGAGTGATTCATATTTTAATTAAACCTCAAGGGATGTATTTGTAATTTACCCTATCAAAAACTCATAAATTAAATTTAAAAAAAAAAAAAAAAAAACTTGGACTTAAAATGTTGGTTGAAGTTAGAGAGAGAGAGAGAGAGAGAGAGAGGGAAATTCAGATTCTTGTGAGTTGTGATGGATGTTTGTTTATATATGGGTAATGTTAATATGATTGGTTGAATCTATTTAGTGCTTGATTAGTGATGGTAATTAATTTTCTAATTATTTCAACAGCTAAGAAAATAAATAAACAATATTAGAAAGCATGGCACATTGAAAAACTTACAAGCTTACGCGAATTGTATTCAATTTACAAATTTTTGTAAAAATTTATGTTATTTGTGATAGAATTGCATACAATATGCATTACGTATCGGAATATTTCCCTTTTTGAATGACATGTGAATGTGATGTTATTCCAATAATAAAATAAGTAGAAATTACCATCTAGTTGTATTTTTACAAAATTATTATAAATTGATGAAAAAAATTAAAAATTTTAATTATTAATATTTATAAAATTTTATTGATTTATAATTAGTTTTTAAATTATATACTCAATTTAAATCTCCTCATAAAATAACACATGACCTATATGGTCAAAGCCATTAAATTGGAATAAAACACATATAAGTATTTTAATTATTGGATTGATGGTGAAGTATGAACCCAACATCTATTATTCTTGATGTCATGTTAAATTTATTAACTACCAACTTATTTAAAAGTTTAAACAGCAATTTTATTATTTAATATTTTTAATAGGAACACATGTTTGGAGCCTAATGTTGTGTTTGGACTTGAATGGGTGTGAGAATGCTAAGCTAGATTAATCTAATTTCAAAGTGCAACAGATTTGTTTTACCAAATCACTAACCAAACAGTACAATCAATCAACCACAAATGAACTAACAATAATATTTCTGGTTGGCATTAATTAGTTCAACCAATAGAAAAGTACATTATTTGTTCTTTCTCGTTCTTTGTTTTAGAAAAATTATATTCATACATAAAATTCATAGAAAAGACTTAACAAAAATGATGTGATATTGTCATTATTGTAAATAAATTCATCATTAATGATATTTTATTTTAAAATAAAAAGTTCATAGTGAGTCACATTATTATATATAAATTTTTTATTTATGTAACATTACTCTTTTTCTTAATATCTCTAGTCTTAATTTATGACAAGGAATTGCATGGAGATACTCTAATTATGTACATTTTGGCAAACATCTTCAAAAGTATAAATTATATAGTTAGATAAATTCAAACTTAATGTAGTGCACATAGATCACACATAGAATAAATCTAATGTGCATATCCTACATTCAAAATATTTTTTTTGAGTGCGAGTAGTATTAGTGAGTGGTGATCCCAGATCAAATCCATGAAGCTCACATTAATTCTTAACAAATAATACTGGAATGTTTTGACAAAAACTTTAACTAGATAATCACATAGTTAATGCACTTGTGTGCAGGTTGAGTTCTTCTTTTGCTTTAATTTTTTTTTCTTTTATATTTTTTATCTTTAAAGTCAAATGGGTAATGGGTATGGGAGATTATGCAAGGGAAAAGGGTATTCATTATCAATGTTATATATATATATATACATATATAAGAGGGATATATAGGCAAGGCAGAGACTACCCATCATTATCTGGATTTAAATGGCTGAAAGCTCAAGTCCACATGCCTGAGTTACTTTTGCCTAAGGAATATAGCTGGCCCACAACACCACATGTGAGAGAGAGAGAGAGAGAGAGAGAGAGAGAGAGAGAGCATGGTGATGTTGTTGATGATTCTTTTGCATTCAATTAGGCACAAAATTCCAATCCCCAAAGAAGTTGGAGGAGGGGGAGGGGGAGCTTTAAAAAAATAAATAAATAAAAAACTGGCTACAGCAAATAAATGCATGTGTCAGCTGACGATGTACATACTTATATAAATACAGCAATATACATGTGGCTTACATAAAATAAATAAATAAATAAATAAATCCCACCCCTCTCCGCCCATATACTATACAAATTAACAATTTTTAATTTTTTTAATTTATTGATGTAATTCTTACCATATCAGTAATGTAAATCTTGTTTAAGTAAGAATCGTGTTGTATTTGTGTCATGTCATAATGTGTGGGACCTTAACATTAATCAAATTCTTCTTCTTTTTTTTTTTTGTTGTGATAACATATTATATTATTTTGACTTTTTGTCGGTATCATATTATGTTAACGTATTATGTTAAAAATATAAAAATAAAAATCACCTTTAATTAAAAATACTACAGTACATAAAAATATTAAAGTTTTTTATTCAAGTTAAATTGAAACTACGGGAATGAAAGTAACATTTGGCTCAATAATTTACCCGTTCTTTTTCTTGATGAATTTTTTTCTCTTCCTTAACGTAGGAAGCTTTGCTCCCATTAAAACTAAAATAAAATAAGATAAACGTGGGAAGCTTTGCGACAATCAGTGTTTTTATTTTGAACAAACAACGTTGAATTAAAACACTACAATGGAACTCATTCCTGGGTTTGCATTACTTTTCTCTTCGGTTGATAAAGTTTTATAAGCGAATATCAACTTATCATCTTTATCTATAAATTTGTGTAATTTTACTCTCAACTATGAAAACAAATCCCCGTTTAAAAAAAGAAAAAAAAATTATAAAAACATATCATCAATTTCAAACCACCTTCAAAAGAATGAAGTTGTACAATTTTTTTATCATTGAAGAGTTAATTTGTTCAGATTTATACATAAAGAGAATAAAGTAATAATCATTAATAGTTAAATAGGTCAATTTATACAGATTCATATATATATGATGGGTGTAAGGTGATACTCTTTAATAATTGAAAAGATATTTACGTAATTAATTCTATAATTAAACTTAAAAAAATATCAAGAATGTACATACAAGTACAAAAGAGTCCATTAAATATTCTACTTTACTGGCATCTTCATTATCCTTCCGAAAAATGCTTCATTCCCCTACTTTTTTTTCCCACACTCCCCTCAATAATGAGATAAATAATACCAATTAATTAACTCTCTTCAAACTCTTTTTTCTCCTTTTAAAATTATTTGTCACATTATTAGGGGAGTTTGGGGAGAGAAAATTGAGAGATGGAACATTGCTCTTAATTCCTCCTCTCGTATTGATATGTACTCCTTTTTTTTTCCTCTTTTTTTTTTTTTTTTTTTTTTTTTAACATTTTATAATTTAACTATGAGTTAGGTTATCTCTAGTTTAGAAAAAAATTATTTAGTAGTCCAAGAACATCCCCTAATAATGTCGCGCCTTTTTGTTTATTATAACTTAATATAAAATCGTGAGTCTGATCACCTCTTAAAACACCATGTGACCATCGACCATACCCTGGACGATCAAATAAACTTATCCTAGTTTAGAGCTCCAATGGGAGTTCAAAAAAATCAATTGACCAAATATTTAATAAATTAATAAATAAAGAAAATATAACTTTAATTTATACCTCTTGCAATTAGTCTCACATTTTTAGTATCAACAATATTACAAACCCACCTTTATCAATTTAAAATTTTACCAAAAAAAGAAATCAATCGCTCAGATTCATTTTATATGTGGACCTCACATTTCATTAATTCAATCTTCACCACACAAACACATTCAAAATAAATTCAAGGTCTGTAAGGGTGAGTTCCTAACATTTTTCTTTTAATATAATTAGAATAATCTACCTTAATATTTTAATTCTCATAATAGTTAGACTATTTTCATCAATATAAAATATATATTTATTTTTATATTTACTTACCATTTGTATTAATTTCAACAACTTTAATCTGACTTTAAAAAAAAAAAGTCAGCGTAATTATGACTACAGTATATATATATTTTTTTCAAATCTCTTATAATGTGAGTTGGATTTACCCTTTTATGAAAACTACCAAGGTAGCAGAATCCTATAACTTGGACTACTTCCTCTTAGCTATTCCCGAAATATTCTGCAATATATATCGTTTTTTTGGAGTATGTATCATATACAATTTATTCCTTTGCAATGGGGATTGAGAAATTTTATGAGTTTATGTGAGTAAAGAACAACTAGCCCCTATTTTGAAAGGGCACTCCAACACTTGAAAGAAATTTTCTGTAAGTTATAGACAAGGGACTCCATTCTATTGATTTTACCATCGATAGAATAGATCTCGCATTTTTTCATATAAAAACAAAAAAAAAAAACACAAAACAAAAGAGTTTGATCATGGCTCAAGACAAACGTTAGCTCTATGCTTAACACATGCAAGCTGAACTCATAATTAAATTATTTTTAGTCATAACTAAAAAAAATATATAATGAGTTATAATTAAACACTACTTGATATATACTAAAAGACCTCCTTGGACATAACAAAAATAATAATTACAATAGGTCATAATCAACAATGAGTCATAACTAAATCATAACTAACATTAAAATGGATTATAATCAAACCCCATTTTCGAACATAATCAAAATAACAACCACAATAAGTCACAAGCAACACCATAAAAATCATCATTAAGTCATAACAAACATCACAATTAATAATATTCAATCAAAGACTGCAAAAGTCATAACTTAACATATAATATATATATATATATATTTTTGAGTGAGTAACATAAATTTTTTGTTTGTTAATTATAAGTATAGGGTAATGCTATGGGTGTGATATTTGTGAGTTTTAATTATCACAAATGTTATAACTTAAACTTGTAGTTGTTATAACTAAAAATAAAAAATTTTAAAAAAATAGTTGTCTAGCATTGGAGTTCCCGTTACACATATTCCCACTGAAAATATATGCATGTGGGTGTCTTTATGAGAGAGCAGAGAAACACTGAAGAAAATTTGAAGATTACGCAAGTCTCTCTCATAATGAAATTTCTTGACGTAAAAGGGACAATCTAAATCTGTTATTATATAGATATTTATATATATATATATATATATCCTCTCCATTCATTTTATAAGGGTCAAAAGTAATTGGGTGAGAGGCCGTTGTGAGACTCTTTTCAGGCTTTTTGTTCAGTTGCTAACCGCCTATCAACAAAGACTTCCTTTGGAACATTATATTACAAAAACACATTAAACTCAAGCTTAATTGAAGTTACTACTACTAATCAAATACATTCATTGACTATTCCTGAAGAGAAGGTATGTATTCTAGCCCATTTTCCATAGGCATTCTGTGTTGCTTCCAAGCTTAAACCATTTGAAACTGAATCACTACATTTTTCTTGTTATTGATTATTTCTTTCCCCGGTCCCTCTTCTCTTTCTTTTCACTGTCTCCTTTCGAAACAACGGCCTTCGCATTCCTAATCTAAGGGTTTTTTTAAGGGTAAATTAAACAAATGATGATATGTTTAGCACAATGTGCTCATTTAGTGTGTCATGTTAGCAGCCGTGGTTGTTGTACCAAACAACAATAATTCTACCGTTGCAAATGTGTGAATTATATAAAAAATAAAATAAAATTTATTTTTATAAATTGTCAATAAATAAAAATTTAAAACCTTTTGTATATTAACTTCCAAGTGATTATGAGATTATGGGTAAATTTTAAGAAATGTATTTTAGGAATATAAAATTTCACTTGGCATTTAAAAAAATAAAAGCTTCAAAATACCAATTCTAATCTTTACTTTAAATGATATACTAACAGTTGGCACAAGCATAACGTGTACAATTCAAACTCAAATAAATAAAAATAAAATAAAATATTTACTATATACTGTGTATCACTCAATTGATAAGAAATTTTTTTAGTAAACCCAAGGTTCAAGGCAAGTCCGATCCTGAGATTTCTGGAGCTCAAAGTCGATAATTAACTAATAAATATCACTTAATTATTTGGGGCCTTTCACATATTTTTTTTTTTTTTTTCCCATTCAATGAAATTTTTTTTGAAGGTAAATGATAAAAGATTGGTGTCAAAATCACAAAAAAGTACTTAGCACTACATTACAACAATTAATAACTATCACTTGATCCTCGTTCTTCTTACATTTTTAAAAGTAAATAAATCAATCATACTTGCTATGAATTCTTAAGAAATTCATTAATAATCTGTTATGCCGCTTCTCTCAAATTTTTGAAAAAATTGAATTAAAAGTTAGTGTCAAGAATTAGATAGAGACAGAGAATGAACATTTTTAATTTTGAATGGGGTCTTTTAATTTTTTAATGGATCAATTTATTTTAAGTTAGTTTGGAGTTTCTTTTATTTTTTTTAAACTTAAAACAAATCTAATATATTACACTAAACTATAATAGAATAAACCTCTTTTTTTAATCTATTTTGAAGAGCCGTAAGCCATGACCTGGTGGCCTATGCCCAGGGCCAGCCTGATTCAACGGAGTCCCACTTCCTCATCTATTCTTATTATTATTATTTTTTAAATAGATAAATATTTGACACGTGAAATAAGGAGAAATAAATAAAAACTTGAATACAAAATCCAACATTGTATAACAGGATAGATAATGAAATACAAAGAAAGATGAGTCCGATTGTCCTAGACTTGGATAATTACTATTTAGTTATATGTAAGTCTAAACATTAAATAAATAAGATCGCTTACAATTTTAAAAATGATAAAAGAGTCCACCAAAAGCTTAAAAATAGCAAAATTATAAGCACCATAAATATCAAGATAAATTATCAATAAATCCTAATAATTAAACTTAATTCTCATAAAGTCCTATTAAAAATAAGTTTTGATAAAATTGTTGCTAGAATTTTTTTTTTTTGACAATTTTTTATATACGTCGCTAAAAATTGACAATCAGTAACTTTTTTTTTGTCATAATTTTTATAAATTATTACTAAAACTTACAATTAGTGACTTTTTGTGACAAATTTTTTCCATAAGACCTATTAGACAATAAATCTACTTATTAAGAGTTATACATAAATACCCCAACATATCATATAAATATAGAGCTGAGCAAGAAATCCGTGAAATTCGTAATCCGATCCAGTCCAGTCCAATCCAGTAGGTTTAGATTGATTTTTTGAATCCGTGGTTCGGTTCCGGATTGAAAAATTAAAAATCTGTAGTTCACGGATTGGTTCCGAATTGAATTCTGGAATATTTTTATTATATATTCTTCTACATAGTATCTTCTCTTATTTCATATAAAACTTAAATCCAAGCCTAAACTCACATAGTATCTTCTTTTATTACTTTTGTTTACTAATTTTTAGTGTTAATTTGTAATAGTCTAAATACTTATGGTGGAATCAGTTTTTTTTATGATTGCTTAAATTTTAGAACAGTATGTTGCTATTATGAAAAGACATATTGCTATTGTGAAACTAATATGGTGCTATATTTATATTTTTATGAAATTAAAGTGTTATATATATTTATTTTATTATTTAATTATGTAAATCCGTAGTCTTAAACCGATCCAATCCGTATTTAAATGGATTGGTCCGGATTGGTTCCACGATTTAAACGGATTGGATTGGTTCCAATTTTTCAAGAACCGTAGATAACGAATTCATCCTAATTTTACCCCAATCCAGACCATGCTTACCCCTATGTAAATAGAGGTAATTCACTATTTTGTACTTCAGTTGTAACCTGGACCATAAATACAAGCAGATCAACACAAGATTTTTTCTTTTCTTTTTTTTTTGTTTCAACAATGTTATACCGCAGTCATGACATTGAGGGAGAAAAAAATTCATGACGACTTTTTTTTTTTTTTATCAAAAAAATCTAGAACCAGGTCTCCGGCCTAAACAATATCCAAAAGCCTAATAACATGCGGGGTTGAACCCATGCATGCATGGCTTTGCTAGATTACACCAAATAACACTAGCTAGCTGCAAACTAAAATCTAAACTACCAGAATATATCAACACAGAGGGCGCACAGAAATTATGAGATTATATACAAACTAACACAAACATAGACACCAAAAGGGTCGATATCATCATTGTATCGAATGCACACGTCACGAGATGTAATTACAAGCTCTCATGGCCCAACTCCAAGGCAAGACAGAACTATGCAATAGTACAGTGAAATAGAATGAACAATTTCTCGAAAGCATTACCATTTTTATCTCTTCTCTAGTTTCCTTTCATTTCCCATGCGCTTCCTATTATTAAGGAAAACAAGTGATGACTGTATGTGTGGGGTACGGTTCCTCATTAATGAGAGAGAGAGAGAGATAGATAATAAGCAATACGAAATTGTCTCAGAAAATAGGCCTGTAAAGGTTCAACTAGTATATAAGATTACAACAAATGATACAATGTACACACATGATGGCCAACAAACAACACACAGCTTCCTATCACACAAAATGCCGTCAAATGACTATAGTACACAATCGAAAAACAACATAGCAATGGGATTACCTCACTCCGCAGACAAATTACCATACTGCCATGGGTTGAACTCTGTCGATTTGACATCATCCTCGCCTGTGATAGCAGATCTATCCACAGTAGCCCGATGTTCAGTGTATTTACCATTGTACTGGTACACTTCCAAGTCTCCCCAAGGAGTAGGCCTAATTTCATCGGTTAGATCAAACCATCTTGGCGCAAACTGATGGCCCTTCGCATCTCGAAGCCTCTTTTCAGCTCTCTGCCTCTCCTCAAGACTGCAAATGAATAATGAATAGAATACAAACAACGTTAAGAGCTAAAAAAATTCGACCAACAAGAAAGGCAGGTGGGAGTGGTGAAAAGAATTGAATTTCATGGAATTTTCTTCAGTCTTTCAGCAATCTGAAAAGGATTTAGTTTGTTTCTCATGAGAATAGAAGTGATTGTGTTTTCTCACTACAAAGAACAAAGTATGTGAATTTCTCTTTCTTCTTTTGTGGGCAATCTTGGTATTAGAAAAAATACACAATCAATCAGTTTGTTTCTCACCAAATCACATCACTTTTTGATGAGAAAAGAAACCTATAAAATAAAATAGTTTTCTTTCTATCCATTTCTCATCATTTTTCACCTAACTTGTAAACCAAACACGAGAAAATACATCTCTTTCTCTTCATTTCCATCCTTTATCACTCAAGTTCAAGCGGAAAAGCTTAAACAAAATATTTTCTATAGGTAAGTTGAGGAGACTCGAACTTGAGTCTCATTATTCGGGGAATGCAACCTAAGCCGCCAGGCTATCCTCTAAGGGACAAGCTAGAATGTAACATAAATAACATCATCTGCATGTGAGCACAAACAAGAAACTCACAGAACATCTAGATACCTAATTGATCTTTTCAGGTTTGCCAATGAGACATTTAAGTATCACACTTTGACATATTTTGCTAGCAGCAATGCATGCAGATGATATGAAAAGGTTAAAAGCTTGATCTGATACGAAACACTCCAATCCTTACTCTCTTGTTTTCGTCAAATCTTTTTGAAAAATTCCAAACTAAATCTTAAAAATCTGTCTATAACAATTTTTTATGAAAGAAAATCATCTCCAATCCTTTACTCTTTTTAAAATTTCATCAAATTTGAGTAAAAATATGACTTGGAAATTTGGTTAAGGACTTGGTTCATCCTTGATTTTGTGAAAAAATTGTCTTTCCCTTGATTTGATACAAATTTGATGAAATGGTTGGAGCACACTCTAGGCATTTTTTCATCAAAAAATTGATGAAGGACAGTATTGAAGAAGTTCCAAGTGCCTGAAGGAAACAAAAGTATCACTTGAATTCAAGTGCTGGAGTGGTTAACTGACTAAGACAACAAGTGCTACAAGCCTAGCATTTGGGTCACCAAATCAAGTACAATGGTTGCACAACAAATTCATTCCTACAGTCTTGAAGCCTTCAACTTATACCCATTATTACCTATTTAGGTCCTCTGCCAAGTTGGCATACCATGTTCATATGATCTATAGGACAATGATTACAACTACATGCCCACAAAGCCAAGTGCATGATGTACCTATATGCCTTCACACACCCAACCACATGACAAAAACAAGTTCAGATATAGGCAGAAGTGCAAAATCAGCACGTAAAAACAAATGAAATGTGTAAAATGGTCTGCAGCTGGAAAACGAAGTCCACTACTTTCTTACCAGGCATTTATCATGATGATGGTTCATGGCACATAAATGATGTCACTCGAAACCTCATACAGACCTTAACACACACACACACACACACATATATATATAGAGAGAGAGAGAGACCTGCTTTTCTCAGCGCCAGCTTTGGATAGATCACCGTTCTCGAGTGCATATCTATCAGGACGTAAGCGAGAATCCGATGCCAACAACTTCCTAGGAGCAGTTTCAAAACTGTTTATTTTATGAGCAAAATATGTGTACTGAAATTTGTCGTTCTCTGGGGTAGCAGCAAGTCGCCAAACCTGCAGAAAAATCGTGTTAATTTGTTTTGCTAATAGCTAAAACTCAAGCAAGCTGGGCATCAACGAGGAATATTTTCTTAGTGTCTAATTACACATTGCAACCCCTTAATCATTATGCCCATCATATGTTAACTTCTTCAGATAGTTTACATGAAGGGAGTA
Organism: Camellia lanceoleosa; assembly: GCA_025200525.1. Taxonomy (NCBI): domain Eukaryota; kingdom Viridiplantae; phylum Streptophyta; class Magnoliopsida; order Ericales; family Theaceae; genus Camellia; species Camellia lanceoleosa. The sequence continues at coordinate 52,979,705 of CM045761.1, read as the reverse complement.
TTCCCTAAAAATATATTAAGCTTGTGATCGTGATATTTGGTTAGATTGTTCAGCTTCATTCCAAGAAATTTTTCAATTGTGCAAAAAGGAACCCATACCACAAAGGAAAACTATTGCCAGAAACATAAATAACTCAAATTACACACGATTTATTTAAATGTCATGAAAAAATAAAACAAGATCAATTATCGATCACCAAGCACATGTCTAGCCACCACAGCAGTATGAATTCAATTTGAAGATTGAATTACTTAAAATTTCTCTCAACAATTACTCACTAAGTAGGAGATATATTACCATCCTCTCCCAACCCACCAAGAGAAACTACATAGCAAATAGCCACCAGAACCTAATTGCACTGTACTCACTTGAAACTGTTGCATGCAAGTAACCTCCTCCCTATCACATCTTTAATTTATCAGAAACTCTCAAGAGATTAGAAATGCAATAGGGAGAACTATTGTCACTACCAAAAAAGCCATTTACAAGTAGCCCATTTTCTATAATTTCCAACTCTTAGACAGCCATTCGGCTTGTTAATAAATGCTTCATCAATATGAACCATTTTCCATTAAAAGCAACAAACAAAAGGCGATAGCTCTTTCTAATCATCTCACTGTGAGAATAGTTTTTAACCAAAGACGCTATGATCACTTTTTATTTTTTGAAAGTTTCCTTTGGATAGGAGAGAAGATCAGTACAGCATTCAATAAATCTGACCTATTGATGAAGGAATTAAAAACACATAAATTACAAAATTGGGCTCGGACTAGGCCGGGCCTGGCTTAACCAATGATTATGCCAGCACTCCATGCGCCCTACCGTATTCTAGGGAGATAGCACCATAACTGACCTTAAAACAATATGTTTATATAGCAGACTGAACATGTAATAATTAAAGGTGGGTGCAATTTCATGAGAGAAAATTATTCATCCTCAGTCAGGACACGTAAAAATGCAAGATAGCGGTACCATCATCACAAGCATTGACAATTATGTTATTGCACTGCCATGTGATTATGACATGCCAGTCCAGCAGCCCCCATTTAGCATCATGGTGACTTAAGCACAAAAGGCACTCACAAGTGGAAAATGAAACACGATAAAACGATTAATGAAACAAACCTCTTTCAGTTCTGTGCCCGGAAGAGGTTCCCCTTCCATGTCACATGGTTGATAACTCATTGACTCATTCCATTTTCCAGTCATCAATAGCTTAGGTTCCTCAGCAGCATTGTATACGTATCCATCCACTTCATAACGACCAGCCCTGCATTGAAGCACAGCAAATTAGACACCATTCGCCCTAAAAATTAAGAAACAAAGCTTTTCTTTTGGTTTCATTTAGTTGTAGCAGCTTTGGAGTACACTCAATTGAACTCACATAGGAAGCCATCTTTATTACCCAACAACGGCCTAACAAAACAACATTGGCCAATGAAGAGATTAGGTGGCCGTAATTATAAAGATCAGGATTGAAGAGGCAAATGTCAAAAACCAAAATCAATGAACAAGCTGAAAAGAGGTGAAGAAAAATATTCCAAAATGTTCTTTATTTTCATGCATGGAAGTCAAAAACATTTTCCCAAGACGTCCATCAGTTAATAACTCTAGCCCAAAATCCACATTTAATCATGGCATAAAATTAAAAATTACAAAACAATCATAAGAATATCATTGATCAAAACCAAAAATGTCAAAACAATTAGCAATCAGAAAGTTAGAAAGAGAGACATCAACATACCCAAACCAACTGCAAGGTTGAAAGTAAAGGACAACTTTGTACCCAGTAGTCAAATTCGTCATGACCATTTCTCCTGGTGAATCTACCCAAGTTCGTCCAAAAATCAAATTGTTAACCTTAGTGGGAGGGGGAACCAAATCGAGCACTACACCATCTCGTTTTAGTGTTACACAAGTTCTGCATATGAAATAAATGTTAAAACAATTTTTCTTCATAAGATTTATATGGGCTTAAATGAACATGAAAAGTTCATTTTGAAAAATGATAAAATATCAAAACAAGCAATGTAAAACCAATACAGGAAGTTCCTTGAAGGTTAATTACAGAAATAGGAATGAGGAATGTATTAGCTCTGGAATGGCAGGAAATAGAATAGTAAGTTATAATGATTGTAAGTGAACTCTATCATAGTACTTCCCTCCATTACCAAAAACTTACTCACCAAAATTCCCCTCTTATATGAATTGACAGAATCATACAAACATACATCAAAGCGTTCCACTTCCACAGGGTCAGCATTGACTGATAAAAATGTTGAACTACATCAAATCTTAATATTGTAATAACTTATCACAAACCAAAAAACAAAACTTACCTTCCAACAGGGTAAACATCAAGAGAGTTCCCTAAAAATTTGGTTTTCAACTTTGATGTCACATCATATGTGAAATGCTCATTTTCAGCATGTCCAGCACTCATTGGTGGATGATGACTCACCTGTAACGAGCGTAGATGTGATTCAGTTTAGCGAACAAGAATAATTCAGAAGCATTGATTCATAAGTGAATTTATAATTTTTTTTTTTTTTTTTTTTTTTTTTTTTTTTTTTTTTTTTTAAGAATAGATTTATGATTTGGGCTTTCTTTGTTTTTTGCTTGAGCAAAAACCATCAGGCTTTGTAGAGTTTGAGAAGCAAAAAATATTCATAGATTCTTCTAGAATGTGCATACAGCCTTCAAAAAGGAAAAAGAGGGAAGGCAACCAGATGGGGATGAAAGAGCACATAGAGCAAGTCAAGATCCTTAATTCACCTGCTCAGCAACGAATGTCATTCCACCATGATTAACCATTTCATAAGTCTCGCCCAGAATGGGGTTAAAAGGCTTCCAGGTGCGTTGGTAGGCATAATAGACAGATATTGCCCATGAAGCTGCATAAATCACAAATTTCGTATCTATAACACTTGCATAGACTATACTTATTCATCAGACATCAAATGCATAGACACTACTAAATCAACAGATATTCACCCCCATTATTGGATTTTCAAGTCAAGACTACACTAAATCAACAGATATTCACCCCCATCATTCGATATTCCGGTCAGGATTATACTCACAAGCATACACCAACCGCATGTAGGGATCCTCACATTCATCTGCCTGGTCTAGAAGGTAGGAGTATTCCATTAACTGTCACAACAGTCTCACAATTTGGATCATGAAAGTTATAAAGAGTAATGAAATTAGCAGTAAACATATGCAAAGAAAATGACACAAACCTCGGCCATTTTTTGAATCATTGTCATTGGCTCAAATATAAGGACTGGAAGTGTCACCATTGATGTCACATCCGACCCTATATACTTGTGCATCATCTTCCAATAACTATCCCTTTCCTTTGAGAAAAAAATGATTTCAGCATGCATAAAATAAAGAAATTTCAATGTATATGACTTTCAATAGCATGGTAACCTAAGATATACACAAGCAATCAAAAGAAAGAGAAAGTTCTTATGGAGACCATTGCCTCCTCTCTAATGGCAAATATCACCAATGATAACCTCTAGCCTATTTACCTAGAAAAATATGTGACTAGCTATCAAACAAGGCAAATCCTCATACTGACAGAAAAATTGAACTTGCAATTATTCCACTACACACTGACAAAACAGTGCAGTAAATTACCAAACTGGGATACCTGCCATCCCAGATACAGAGGATTATATATATGCTATTATAGTTGATATAGGTTGAAGTAATTTTTCCAGAACAAGACTTGTTTGTCAGGACTGTAAACTCATGCTGTGGTGATGTTACAAAGCAACAAACAATTCTACATTTAAGAAAAATACACAAACCAGCTTACTTGTGGGCCAATATTTAATCTTCACAAAGCTTTTTTATATATATAACACTCTTTCTAAAATTTTGATAATGTAAAAATACTTTCAGTAAAAAAGCTTCACATCTTGAGAGAGAAAATAACACACAACTCACTTCCTGCTTCCATCTTCCTCTCTGAGCTTCCTCTTCAGCATCATCTTTGCCTCCCTCAGGATTAATTACTTCCATCCCCTCATAACCAAGCATTCTGGATGCAAGAAGATGAAAATAGGCATTCATTGAATCCTTAGAATGACATAGATTTCCATACAAAGAGATAGACTTCAAATGCACATGACATTCAAACCACTAACAACAGCCTCGTGTGAGTTAATAACAAGTTTACATGATGATGAAATAAAAGGTGTTGATCAAGTCTCCAAAGTGAGCATATGATGCATAAAGAATCAATTTATTGTATTATGATGAAATGCAGGAAGCCTTGACTGTTTGTTGGTCAATGAAGATTGTGATTTGTGTTTTACATATCAAAAAATTCAAAAAAAAATTGTGACTTGTGTCTAACTTACCAAAAAAAAATAGTCTTCAAATGCGAGGATATGATACATACGAATCAATTAAAAAAGAATGCCTAGCTCTGTCCTGATTGGATGGGGGTTTGGGAAGGGTAGATTGGGTATAGATCTAACCTTTGGCCAATTTTGCACAAAGTGGTTACGCTCATGTTTGAACCCACAACCCCAAGCTTGGAATAAGAATTGATCTATTACATTATTACCAGGAGCTAGAAGCCATGACTGTTCATTGATCAAGTTGAGTAAAATTATCCTGAGTTTTACATATCAAAAAACACATTCCGTCATGAAATGTCTAAATTTATATATATATATATAAATGAATACTTTTATGCACATTAACTTTTATGATATCCTGTATCTAAACCCCCCCTAACCAACAGGCTGGTTTTAAGGACAGCCATCTAGGCAACAAAACAGTTCAAGTCTCTGCTTAAACTTAGATGCAATAATGTAGCTTCCTTGTGTTGAAGAAATCAACAGGCAAGCCATCGAAGCAACAATCTCATTAGACAATATGGTAGTTCCCATTAATGGAGGCAACATAACTGCCTACCGAGGTAACATGATAAATTAAGGCCCATATAACCTTACTTTGAGGTGGCATGGTACTCAGCATAACCAAGGCAGCCATCAATTAGCAATAATGTACTAATGCGACCACATATCAAAACAACAATTTCGAGTCCCACCAAACAATAAGTACTAACTAGAACAGATGGCAGTTTAAGGTCTACCAAATTGTGCATAAAGCAACAAGAAAGAGTCCATATATTAAAACAAACCATCAATAATGGCAACATGGCACTTAGGCAACAATCTTCTTTAGCGACTTTGTAGTTTCCATACATTGCGGCAACTAAATTGTTTGTTATATGAAGAATTGCAGTTAAGGCATAGCAAAACCATAATCCAAGGCAGCTGCTGCGATCTTTACACATGAGGGCTGCTAATTACCCAATATATACAAACATATAATATAATATATATATATTTATTTATTGAGGCAGTTATAATTATCCAAGAAACAAAATTTATAGTAGGCTAATTAGCAATTAAAAATAACAAAACATTCCAAATGAAAATAAAAACAAAAACGGCTGTGCCCATAAGTGAAGGTAAAGAATAAATTGTTAAATGTAATGAAACATGTTAGGTTAACACTACGCCAGACAATATTTCAATGCAATGAGGTACTTTTCACATCATTTGGCAATAAAGTAACTATCAAAGCAACATGGTAAGTTTAAGGTTCTACCACACCAGTAGCATATAGATATAGAATGAAACAATAAATTAGAGAAACATGGCACCTGGGTAATAATTAAATAAGGCAACATAGTTGTTTTGGTAAATCAATGCAACATAGTAGTGTAAAGCAGCAGCATAGTAGTATAATCCTTATCAAACAATATGCATCAGGGCAGTTTTTGAAAATTTGTTATTAATATTTAATACTTAATAAGTTATCAACTAAAACTTTTAAAAGCAATTTGTTATTTGAAAAGCTTTGCAATTGGAGATCTACTTTGCTGCTCCCTTTTTCTTTTGTAAAACAATCATTAACCAGGAATTTAGAAGAAAGAGGGGGGGGGGGGGGGGGGGGCATTTCAAATTGATGAAATCAAGAAAGACAGTTCACATATTTGGACTAGGGGTTGCAACTTATCCAAAACATAATAAACAAATAAATATGCATATAGATATGTACATAAACAGATATATATATGGATTTTAAGACAGCAGATGCCCTGGCTGGACAATATGTATATCTAGTTATACACACCCTAAATAAAATATCAATTAGCTTTCAACGGTATTTTAAGACAATGATTAAAATACTAACAACAATCTTTCATTTTATTTATTTTCTTTTTTTGATAACCGATAACCGATCCTAGGCAAGAGGGCCCTTCAAACCCACCCCATGAGCGCAAACTTGGGATATGTGCGACCACCCACCAATCTCACGCATTGGGTGAAGTAGGATATTGAGACTTGAACCTAAGACCTCTTGCATAGACCTTGGCAACTTACCATTCAAGCTGACCTCACAGGTTAGACTACAATCATTCATCACTAAGAAGTTAATCCTAGCACAGCGGGTCCTGGGGTCAAGTGTCCAGCCTCGCACAAATTATGTTTAACAAAAAAAAAATAGCTGACAAAATATTCCTGGAAGCCAATACTAATTTATACAATATGCCTCCTATTAACTTCAGATTTTTTTTGTATTTTTATTGTAAACTATATACCAAAATGAACCTCAGCTTTTATTTTATCTATGTAACCTCTTCAACTTTCGTTATTATGACAATGTAATCCAGTAGGTGGAAACAACTATCCTATTATCTCATGTGCTTCTTAAATGAGCTAATTTTGTGTTTTAAACTAAGAAAATAATAGTCTAAATAAAAGGGGTGGGAAATATGGAGACAGAACACCATTAATTATTCCCACCTATTAGGCCACATTGAGTTAAATATTAAAATAAAATAAAAAAGAAGAGAGAGATTAGACAAAAATAAATAAAAGTTGGTAAATTTAAGGGGAATTTTTTTTAAGGTCCTCATATTAGGATTTTACAACATAAAGGATATACAATATTTTCATACTAGTTGGGATTCTCAACATTTTCACCGAGAAAATTTGACACAAAAAATATTAACCCGACGCAGAGAAATTTTAATTTTCACAGAAAAAATTTGAAATTTCTTTGGTATGATCATAGAGAAATTCCATCAAGGGACCTAGCTAATAAAAAAAACATATATTGGACCTCTCCCACTACCCAGAGTTGAAGAGGGATGTTTCACTAATTTTCTCTAAATTTAAAACTAGAACACAGTTGGTGGAATTAATTGATAGCTCACAGCTTAAACCTTTTTTTCTTTTTTCTTTTTTCTTTTTTTTTCTTTTTTCTTTTTTTTCTTTTTTATGTTGAGCTCAACCATATGTAAACACGTCTCAAATTTAAAATTGAGTGAATGAAAAACACTCAACCCCTATTTAAATTCATATCAAATTGAAATTTTTTTACCCTGAATGAAAGTAGACCCTTTTGCAAACTCAAATTTTCAAAGGTCATACTTAGGCCAAGTTTGGAAAGTTTAGAATAAGTGCACTTTTTGACTTTTCTTGTATTATGTGTAGAAAAAGTAGAGAGGAGATGTTGATTGATGTGACCCAAAAAAGATAAAAAGATAAAATAAGTGCACTTATATTGGGTACCCAAACAAGGCCTTACTGACTTGAAGCTTTCATCTCCAAGTAAGAAGTTCAAATCAAACCAATCCAATCCATGATTTCACACTAACATGGAGAATTAGCACAGCTTCAAAGATTGACCCCAAAATTCAATTCCAAAACAGAAACTTATTGCTAAAATGCATATACATAGAGCAGCAACAACAGTAAGCTATTACAAATACTCTTTCACTGGTTCATATGAGAAAATCCAGGAAAAAAGGCAACAGATCTCAATACATACCCGTTGACAGATCTCTGCATGGCAGTCCCAAACATTGAAAAACTGGAAGTCATCGCGGAGAAGAAACCTTTGTTTTGATTCTTCTTGGGACTAGCCATATCTGAAAACCCTAGTTCGATCCTCTTTTGTCAAATATCAAGTGTAATTATTGTTATTAATCCAAGAGTGATCCAAAAGTTGCAGCAAATCGTTTTCGACGAATTGAATCGATTGATCTAATCGACAACGAGAGAGAATGAGAGTTTGATGATGATTATGATACAACAAGAAGGGGATTGTTTATGAATTTATGGAACAGCGAAGCGAAACAATAATGAGGATGATTGATAGAGATGGCGGTTCGGTTGGGTTCTATTTCTGACTTTTTGTTCCACTCCCACTATAACAACGTCACGAAGGAAGTTGATTAATGGATATTTCAAACGATTTGGGAAGAAATTTGAAAAAGGTAAAAGAAAAGGTGGCGTGAAATTAAATAAAATATATGTGTTTTTATTTATATTTTATCTATTTTTTTTTTAAATCTTTCAAATAAATACTGTGAAAGGAAAAGATAACGTTCATGTTTTGGTTTATGTTTATAAAATAATTTTTGTTTATTTTAAAAAAAATATAAATTATAAATACATTTGGTTTGAATAAAATATTTGAAAAATATTAAAAATATAAACTAAAAAATACATTTATAGGTTTAAAATATTTATATTTATTTTTTATTATTTATGACAATGGGATTATACATATTATAATTGAAAAAAAAAATTAATTAAAAAATATTTGAAAAAATATATATGAAAAAAAATTAATTGAAAAAAGAATTAATTTAAAAAAATTAATTGAAAAAAAATTCTTAGTCAAATTTTTAAATTTTCATTTAAAAACTAACGTAAACTCATTTTTTGAGTTTATTTTTTTTCCTCAAATTTATAAACTGAGACAATCATTTATAAACTAAAAAAATTATTAAATAAGTTTTTATAACAGTTTTTAAAATTTTTGTAAATATAGACTGAAAACGAAATGGTTATCAAACAGACCCTTTTAAGTGTGCAATGTGTATATTATATTTATTTATATAAGTTTTCACAAATATATGTAAGCTGTGATTTTTTTTAAATTTTTATGAGTTAATTTACATATATTTGTAAAATTTATGAGATTTTGTGAAGTAATTTACATATATTTGTGAGAATTTATATAAATATATATGGTATGTATTTGTACACTTAAAAATTACCTTTATTAAAGAATTATTCAAAATAATTTAAATAAATATATTTTTTAACTTTTTATGAAAACATGAGTAAAAAAAAATTTTAAAAGAGGTGTAATTTAAAAAAGATTAAAAAAAAAATATCCTTATATAATGTATCCCAAATAAAAATATAATAAAAATATATAACTAAGAGTGATAAAATAACTGATGAGATATTTCTCGTTGGTATATCCTATTACGGTCACCTTCTTCTTCTTCTTTTTTTAATTATTTATGGAGATTTGGTAAGTACTTTCTGGTAAATTTTTAATTATTATTATTTTTTATTTTTAGTGACGTTTTTTATTTTTCTTTTTTTAAAAATTAATTTTTAAGTTATCTTTGATTATAACATCTTAAAAATTAAAATAAAATTAAACCGAATTTTAAAAAAAAATAAAATCCCCCCAAAAGAGTATATTTAAAATTTAAAATTTTTTTCTTTTTTACTTTTGAAACGGTTTATTAACAAACAAACAAATGCCAAAAAATTTATTTGTATCTTCAATGATATAAATATATATATATATTTTTAATTTGATTCTAGTTTTAAAATTATTAATTTTAATTAAAAAATAACTAAAAGGATTTTTTTTTCAGATAAAAAGGAAATAGATTAAAACTAAATAGCAATTGCACCACCTATTTGAATCTCTCAAATATAACATTATCACTTTCACTGGATTTTATACAATTTATTATAGTCAATATTTATTTTAATAAAAAAATTACAATAAAAAAAAATCTTGAGAAAATTACTCTTTACCCCTCACCGCTCACCGTTTTTTATTTTATTCCCTCAAACTAAAAATTGATAAAATGTACTATATCCATTTTTTTTAAAGTTTTTAATTCAAAGTTTATGTCTCTATTATGTTAACAAGACAGACGGAGAATGTACATGTAATGTGCACATGTCATATTTATGACTTTAAAAGGTATTTTTATCATAAATATGACATATACATATTATATGCACATTTTTCGTTTATTTTATTAACATAATGGAGGTATAAGGATTAGATTGAAAATTTTTAAATGATGAAAGGAGTATGTTAGTATCAATTTTTAATTTGAAAGATAAAATAAAAAACGATGACAGTTGAGAGAAATAAAATATAATTTACTCTTAAATCTTAAAATTTGTATTTTATGAATTTAGATCTTTCTTATTTAAATGAGTCTCAATTCAATTTACTCGTCTAGGTCCATTTATCTGTTTATTATAGCAAAAAAATGACAAATTAATCTTTTTACCATTCTATAGATGATTTTGTCAATTTACTCATGCGTTTTTGCTAATACATCCCAAATTATCCTTTACCACTTGTACAAATATTTTTTAATAGATTTGACTTATCTTAATACTAGAGATTGCTCGTGCCTAAAGGCACTATCTAATAAAATTCTTATATTATAATCTATGTGTTGCAAAAATGTTAACGGCCATAAAAATGTTTTATGAAAAGTGTCTCAAAGTTGTGATCAAACAACCAAAAATGTTTAGGATCAATCAATTGACCAACAAAGGCTAGATGATTTTTCGTAAAACTTTTAAGAGAAATTATGTAGCATACCCAAACAAATATAGCTCTAAATAGTATATCAAAAAACCATAGAAAGATCACTACATGAAGCTTTTGATTGGTTCAAGATAATCTGTGAAAATACAATAATGAATTCAAATAAAAAGTTACATTGATCACAAATTGTTCTAGGACCATCTCGGATGAAACAAACATAAATTTTTAGTAATCATTATTAAACTAAAAATAAAACAATCAAATTTAGATGAATAAACCAAACTAAACCAAATCAAGTCTTAAGTTCTATCAAATGTGATCGCATAAATAAAATTGTACACAATAAAATAATCGATTTCAAATAAAGTTTAATGAAATAATAATAATAATAAGCCATTGCCTATTTTGAAGAGTGATTGTGGTCGGCCACCATGACAAACTAAGAAGCCACTTGCACACAAATGCAAAAAATATATTCTTAAAGCCCGAAACACATTTCTCACGTGTGATGGCATTTTTTGGTACCCAAAATATTATAGTGATTTCATGTGGACAATGACACTTTTTACCAAGAAAGGTAATATATCTTGTATATAAGAATAGCACTATCACATTCTCTCTTTTTTTTTTTCATCTTGCCGCACTCAAATACCTCTCCAACTCACAGAAAATCATGCAGTGGAATGGAATACATCCATTGATCCTCATAGTCATTCTATTTTGAGATATTTAGACAGCAAATATTACATAAACTTTGACAACATGTGTATGCGTACATGTATAGTCTTAAGTTCTTAAACATCCAAGAATGCATTTGAAGAAAACAACTTATTAAGCTCCAAAATAGTGTGAACATAATTAAAATGGAAAATTATCAAAAACAAACCATAGAAGTATCAAGAAACAAATTCAAATGCTTTATGTAAATTCTACATGCTTTAATCATTTGAAATAACTTGTGGAATTAAGAAACTTGCAGCAATCAAGCCCAACATCTCCACCACCCCCTGCAAATGTAGCACCTTTTAGAGAGAGAGAGAGAGAGGGGTGCATAAACAAAGGCAGCTTACTCAGACAAAAATGGTGGTGTCTATGATTAGTAGTGGTGGAGGTGATGTGATGGACACTATGAAGTTGCTACAAGTTCATCAAGAAAACATGAAAATGGTGATGACACAACTCTTTTTTTTTTACTCATATAAATACAAGTAAAGAAGAACAAAATTCAATAGAAACAAAAGAATAGTTGAAAATTAACAATAGACAAACAAAGACCGTATCTTTTTCTTTTTTATGTTTTTTATAAATAACAAACAAAGACTATATCACATAGTCCATATCACCAAACATTTGCTATTGTAGTCTTTTCCCTCTCTGACCCACCTGTAATTTACAACAAAGTAAGCACTTTAGTTGCATGATGCAAAAAGAAAAACTTGACTTTGAAGTTGGGACAATAATATGCTACTTCTCAATGATCAATTTTCGTGGTAAGAGAACCAAGAACAAGTTTTAACATTAGCATCCACAACTCTATCCTCCCTGCAAATGAAACTTACTATGCAGAACAAATAGCTGCATTATGTGAAATGAGAGAGACAGAGCAAACAAAATGACAAGGGAAAAAAAAAATTCAATCTAACAAAAGTAACATAGAAACATAATTTCTTTTCCTAACAAAGCTCTGCCAATAATTAGTTCATTAAAATAAACTTGAATGCCCATACCACCTGAAAAAAAATTACAAATATATATATATATATATAAACCAAATCATATCTAAAATTACAAAATCACACCTGGAAAAAAATATAAAAATTAAAAAATAAATCTAAAATCATAATTAACTATTTATTATCCATGCCAACAACACTTCATATGTATAAACATTTATGGCCAATCAAACCAAAATGGAATACATAAACCAAACTAAAACCAAATTACTTACATTTATTTGAGCAAAGGTAATTCAAACATTTATGGCCAATTTAGCGTTATGAAAGGCATACCATATGCATTTTTTTACATAGCATCTTCCTAATTTGAAACTAATGAAACATGTACTATAGAAAGGATTTTTATTTGAGAGTATTTTAGCATGCGATTTACTGTTCTCATAAATTATGACCTATTCAATCGAATGCTGTTGATCATTATAATACCTAAAAAGCACTTATAATACCTAAAAAGTAATAAATGCCATCAACGGGCACAATAGCTCTAGAAAAAAACTTCAAGTATCATCAACACTATTAGACTTATTTATTTTGATGATTTATTTAATTATGTTTTTAATTTATTTTGAAAGAGAAAAATAGAATCAAAATTTATTTTGATGATTTATTTGAAAGAGAAAAATAGAATCAAAATTTATTTTGATAATTTTATGTTTTAATTCATTTGAAAGAGAAAAATGGAATCAACATTTATTTTGTCCCATTATTTCTTACCTAAAACTTTTATCGTAAATGTTGTTAGAATGTATTTAATATTTGATTAAATCAGAGGTTCAAACAGTCCAAAACAAAGGTTCAAATAGCCCAGCACAGCAGCAGACCAAAAGGTTCAAATGGAAAATATTCAAATTAGTAATGATGGAGTGGAAGATATTCAAATGAATACAACGGCTATAAACGGCTATAAATTCAAATGAATACAACAGCTATAAACGGCAATAAGTTTCATTATATATACCAAAGCCTCTAATGTAAACAAGTTACAAAAAAAATCTAAAAATATTCTTTGATCTATAATCACTCACATCTATTCTCTGAAAAATTCTCTGAGAAGTGTTCTTCAATTTTTGTTTACATCATCTTCTAGAAATTATACACTGAGACGTATAGTTTTAAGTCCATCTTTCCTGTGTGAGGTTTACAGAAAAATCAGAGCTTCATTTTTATATCTATCTTTGAGAGATAATTCTTATAACTTTTTGTGAAAGCAAAAACACATTCTTTTCAACCTTGTAAGAATGTAGTACACTAAGTGTTCTTGACTTAGAAAGTCTGTGTAAAATCTGTGGAGGATTGCTCCATCTGTGAAAAGGTTGCTAGCACCCTGTGAAGCTAGAGTATAGTGAAAAATCTCAAGTGATACTTGAGGTGTCACGCCCTCAAATTATACATATAAACCCAACATTCATGACATTCATAGACATAAGTGAACAAAGCATAATTCCATTCATCAGAGTATTCCTTACAAAAGTATTACATGTTGACAACAAAGGTAAATGCCCAACGGCTTACAACTTTCCAAGTTAACACTTGGTTATACAAAAAGAGAGTACTAACTCAAAGCACATTAAGCCCTTTGCTTGAATTTACATGTAACACCAAAATAACGAAAATGATCAAAAGAGTCTTCAACTCCCCCAACCTTCCAAGCTACGTCCTTGGAGGTGGCATATCTCCTGAACCTGAAAATGATATCCCATATAGGGTGAGCCAATGCCCAGCAGAGATATACTAAACCAAATATGAGCAATAATTAAGACATTAGCATTCGATAAAAGGTTAACACTTGTAAACCAACTTATAACATAATCCAGTTTCATGACAAATAGTCCATGTTTCATTTCACTTTTCTTTACTTATCCAATTCACATTCATAAACCTGGCTCATTATCTAGCCAAAAGATTAAATAAGATAACAAACCATATTAAAACACTTCCATACTTCAATTGTCAACGTTATGCAAACGCAATTAAGATTTCGGGACTTTCACCATGGACACTCTGGCCAACTTAGTTATCAATGGAGTCCATCCCCTATCTCCTCCCAAATAGGTTTGAGAGTACATCTCCTATCTCCTCTCAAACCGTGGAGTACATCCCCTATCTCCTCCCAAACAATATATATATATATATATATATACAATGTATTTAAACACTTGTCATATACAATGATCAATCAATACACATATTCGATGCATTATTCCAACCATCATATTCAATGACATATTCCAGATGATTAGTTTCAGTTTTCCCTAATCAACATACAATGGGGTGTTTTGGAAAGTTGGTAAAAAGCTGACTTTTGGCTTTTTACCAAGCTTTTTAGCTTTTTGGAAAGTGATTTGGGAAGTTGGTAAAAAGCTGGCTTTTTGCTTTTTAGATTAATATTTATTTATGGTGTCAAATCAAATTAAAATGACCAAAATACCCTTACCAAACATAAGAAATTTATTATTATTTTTTTTTTCATAGGCCCTAATTTGTAATTTTACGTCTGCATTTTTACAATTGCCAAACCAATTTTCTGGCGTTTTTGGCACTTGCGTTTTTGGACATTTTGTCCAAAAATGTGGCTTTTTGCTATGTTCCCAAAATGGCACAATGTCTATAATAATCAAGACTATCCTCCATCGATAGCCCAAAGTAGTTATCTCTAAACAGATAATAAATTTATCAAACAGATAAAATATCAACATTTTCATTGGTGAGTGATTTATTTATCCAACTCCACCATTCAATCTTACAATTTCCCAATTTCGTAATTTTCTAAGTCAATTTCACATTCATATAATTCCTCAAATTAATTATACAAATTAATTAGTCACATTAAATTAGGGCTTTTCCCCATTTTTCCCAACGTTAGCCCTAAAGCTCATTTCCATCAATTTAACAACAATAATTCCATTTTCATAGTCCCACAAATGTATGGATTTTAACATTTGAAAACCCCCTCTATATAACTTTAAATCAAACCCTAACTTTCCCAAATTTACTATACTCCACAATTTATACAAAATACATAATATCTATGTCAAAACCCATAGAAAGGAGTAGGTTATCCCTACCTCAAAAGAAGAGACCCAAAGGAGATGATGAGAAACTCAAATGTACTCCAAACCCAATGATTTTCGGATCCAAATGAAGATCAAGCCAAGCTCCACACTTTATATAAAGGAACTAAGGTAGAAGATCACTAGAGATAGGTGATTTCGTAGAGAGAAGTTGTATTCTAGAGAGAGGAGCTCTCAAATGAGGGTTTTGAAAAGTTAGAGAGAGAGAGGGTCAAAAAAGTGATTTAAAATGACACAGTCACGATCTGATATACGTATAGTCCGCTCGAGCGGAGAATAGGATGCTCGAGCGTAAGACACAAAAACTAAACCCGCTCGAGCGCCAAGGCACAACCACAAAGCACCACCCGCTCGAGCGCAATAAGACCCGCTCGAGCATAGAATACACTCTTCCAGTACTTTTATAGACTTCAAACACCCACTCGAGCTCAGACCCGCTCGAGCGTTAGGAACACCGCTCGAGCGTGCAAAATACCTCTGCAGTATATTTGCAGACCCACAAAATGCTAAAAGGATACGAACTCTGCTCGAGCGCAATAAGACCCACTCGAGCGGATCATCAAAAATCTGGGCAATAAGATTAGAGGCCTAACCTCAACCAACCTGTTCAAAACACGCCCAAGATATTTCTAAACTCAAATTCAAAGAGTTAAAGGATGGGAATGAAACATATACAACAACAGACATCTACGGAACTGAGTTCGGAATACAATAACTAATGGAGGAAAAACGGGATCGCTATATGAGGAGTGGACATATGTAACGCCCTCAAAATAATACATAAAACCCATCATTTTTGACATGCAATGATATAAGAGAAATCAACATCTTTCTATTCATCAGAGTAGTTCTTACAACAGTATTACATGTTAACAACAAAAGCAAATGCCCTAAGGGCTTACAGCTTTCCAAGTCAACACTTGGTCACAAAAAGAAGAGTACTAATTCTATACAAAATAAGCCCTTGGCTTGATATACGTGTAATACAAACAAAATAATCAAAAAGAGTCTTCAACTCCCATAACTATCCAAGCTATGTCCTTGGAGCTGGCATGCTACCTGTACCTGAAAATGATGTCCCATATAGGTTGAGCCACAACCCAGTAGAAATATACTAAACCAACTATAAACAATGACTAAAATAACAGCATTCGATAGATGGTCCACACTTGTTTTCTCACTTTTAACACATTACAGTTTCATGACATTTAAGTCTATGTTACTTTTCATTTCCCACTTCTTTTTTTCAACTTTGAGTTTGAAAACAAGGCTTAGAACCCAACCAAATAACTTAATGAGATTATGACTCATCCTTAAAACACTTTTGAAATTTATAATGGATACATATTTTGGTGCTGTATCAATAACACATAAACCACTTCCATACTTCACAATTGACAACGATATACATTTTAGTGCTATATCAAATCAATTCAAACACTTTCATAATCCACACTTGATACACATTGTAGTGCTGTATCAATGTCAAACAAAATCCGGTTTAGAGGTCCATCCCCTATCTTCCCCTAAACCATGGAGTACATCCCCTATCTCCTCCCACACACACGATGTATATAAACGTAGATAATATACATAATCAATCAATACATAAAGTTAATGTATTATTCCAACCGCTATATTTGTTAGCATCCTCAATCGATTAGTTTTTGTTTACCTAATCATCATGCATTGTCTACAACAATTAAGATTATCCTCCACCGATAGCCCAAAACAGTTATTTCTAAATAGGAAATAAATGCACCAAATGGATATAACATCAACATTTTACCTAGGTGAGTGATTAAATGAATTCGACTACACCCCTTTAGTCCCGTATCCTCCCAATTTCAATATTCTTAATCCAATTCCTCATTTCTCAAAATTAATTATACCAATTAATTTATCCAACTAATTAGGGTATTTTCCCATAATTAACATAATAACCCTAAGGTTCCATTTTTCTCAACAGTTCAACATTAATTTCATTTCTCTATGTCAAACATGCAAATAGGTTTATATATATATAACCCCCATCTTTTGTAAAATTACACAAAGGCCCAAACTTTCTCAAAATTATCCAACAACTCCCAGCATATCAAAATGCTAAAATTCAAAGACAAAGCTCATAGGAAGGAGTAGGATATCCCTACCTCGAAGTTTGAGCTCAAACGGAGATGAAGATCAAAAACTAACGTGCTCCAAATCCCAAGTTTTTCAGATTAAAACGAAGCCCTCAACCCACTCTATCTTTTTAACAAAGGACTAAGGGTAGAAACTCACTCTAGATAGATCAAACCTTTGAGAGAAGACAAGTATAGAGAGAGAGAGAGAGAGAGTCGAATCTAGGGTTTGTAAAAGAAGAGGGAATGAAAAAGTAAAGTTATTCCCGCTGCTGCCTACTGATATATAATAGGCTCGCTCGAGCGAAAGATTGGTCGCTCGAGCGACCAGACACAAAGAATACTCACTTGAACGAAGAAAGTCTTGCTCGAGCCAACAACTCGAAGCTTCAGGTCTGCAACCCAAAAGCACGCTCGAGCGACAAAATGCACGCTTGAGCGACAAAATGCTCGCTCGAGCTAGGAAACTCAAAACATACACCTCGCTCGCTCGGCGCACCTTCCGTGTTCAGAACCCGGATCACGCAGGCTCGAGCCAAGAACCTCTCGCTCGAGCCACCAGATACAAAACTCAACTCTCGCTCGAGCGACCAAACCCTGGCTCGAGCGAAGGATCCAAAACAAAGAGCTCGCTCGAGCGACAAACTTCTCGCTCGAGTGAAGGACCAAAATTCTGGGCAGCAACCATTTGCTCCCAAACACAACCAACCTGCGACAAACCTGCCCATCACATCCTATAACTCAAATACAAAGTACGAACGGATGTAAACAAGATATAAACAACTGCTAACATCCACGGAACCAAGTTCGGATCACTGTACAACAAGGGGTGAAACCCAGGATCGCTATAACGTAGGCCGAGTTGAAGCCAAACCACTATAAATTTGTTTGCCTCTCTCTCCCTTATCTCTTTATTTTATTTAAATTGCCATAGCTATACTTCGCATTTTCACTGTGCTAAAATCATTAACTAACATAGTTTTAGAACACTTGTTTTAATTATTTTTATTTCATTAACTATATTTATCTATTATGCTAGTCATAATTTTTATTAGGGTATTATTATTTTTATTTGTAAAAACCTAATTCACCCCCCTTTTAGGTTGTCTTTTGGGTAACAAACACCATCTAGTTGTAGACCTCAAGTACCATCAACACCAACCTTGAGAAAAAAAAACAAAAAAGGAATTAGTAAAATCCCTTAATCGAACAATAACCAAATAACAAAGAATTAGTAACCAAAATAATAACCCTACATATGTCATTATCCACTCTCTAACAAAATTTTAACAAAGATATTCTCATGGACCCAGTAAACATAGCTAGGTGAATGGAAGCATAAACAGGGAAGAAACAAAATTCCTTCACCCCTTTATGGTTAGATGTACTCATTAAACAATGTAAAAAAAGAAAAACAAAAAACAAAGTATTAAATAACATATGGTAGATAAAGATAATGAAACATATGATACAGTGTGCTTACTTTATGGATGTTACTCCTCTATGACCTGAGCTTTAAAAATAAATAAATAAAATAAAATAAAAAAAGAATAATGAGCAAAACAATCAATAAATAGCATGAAATTTACATTTAAAAAGTAAACGAAAAAATAAATTGAAAGAAAAATCAACTCACCACAAAATTATCAAAAGTTTTGTTTTTGTGTTGGTGTTGGTGTATGTGAGTGAAAATAAACCAGGGGAAAAAAATGAAAAAGAAATAAGGAATTCCAAAATGAGAGAAGTGAGGTACTTCTGAGACTCATAGGTAGTAGGATTAAGCTTCAAAATCTTCCTTGGGAGCTTTTCTTTATTAACTGATGATAAAAGCAAATTCACATCAAGTAAATACATGGTTATTCAAATGATAGTGAACAAATAAATACTAAAAAAATAAACTATTAGGCAAAAAAATAAAAAATTGACCACAACTTAGAGCACATTTGTTCGGATAAATATGGGGAAAAACCCTTTTCTTGAAAAATTAAATTAAATATAATGGGCATAGGCATGGGTCTTTTTTTTAAACTAAGAATTATAAACAGAGTTAATATACCTTCATTGTTGTTGGATAGATATAGAGATTCCTTTCTATAGATATTGGCTTGAGAGAGAAAAGGGAAGTAACGGTATGTACATATGTATGAGGGTGATGTAAAATTTTCAATGCTATCTATCCCAGATGTAGAAATAGAAATCAATAGAATTTCTAAGATGTAGAAATCAATAGCAGACAAAACTTTCACCAAACTCATGTCAATAGCAATAGCAATAACAAAACCCATCTGGTAAACAAAACCCATCTAGTACTGCAAAACTATCTAGTAAACAAAATTCAAGTCAATAACAAAACCCACCTTCACCAAAGATGTAGAAATCAATAGCAATAACAACTAAGTCAAACACTTCACCAGAAACACAATCCTAAATATTGGCCCAAAACACTAAATATTAGCACCAATTTACAAAACTCATCCATGTCATAATAGGTATAATTAACCACTAATCAGGGAAAGATCCATCTAAAATGCTCAGAAATCTTTGGGTTCTTAAAATTTGATTATCAAGGATATACTCTGCTTTGATTAATCAAAAGTTTATGAAACTTCAAATATGTTCAATTGCTCTTACCATACAAACCAACCCAATTCAAAAACCCACTTTACATATAAAACCTCTATGGTTCTCTCTCTCTCTCTCTCCAATTCTTCACCATATTCTTATATTTGTATGTATAGATGAATGTATGTACGTACGTACATATATATGAGGGTGATGTAAAATTTTCAATGCTATCTATCCCAGATGTAGAAATAGAAATCAATAGAATTTCTAAGATGTAGAAATCAATAGTAGACAAAATCTTCACCAAACTCAAGTCAATAGCAATAGCAATAACAAAACCCATCTAGTACTATAAACCCATCTAGTAAACAAAACTCAAGTTAATAACAAAACCCACCTTCACCAAAGATGTAGAAATCAATAGCAATAATAACTCAAGTCAAACACTTCACTAGAAACACATCTAGAATTTCAAACATTTCCTTAATTCTCTAGCAGACAAAACCTATCTAGAATTTCAAACATTTCAAACACATCCAGTACTGTAACCCATATGAAAAATAATTCAGAAAGAAACACTAAAATTCTAAAACCCATTTCCCAAAAAGAACATATCAAACCCATCACCAAACTCAAGCAATAACCAAGAATACTATAACCCAAATCCAAGAGGAGAGAAACCCACAAAAATATCATGGATTGCAAATTTGTAAGTTGTAGTTTACCTCTAAATGGTTGTGATGTCGTCGCAAGAGGAGAGAGGCGAAACAGGAGAGTGAGAGAAGAGAGTCGGTGGTCGAGAGGAGCGATGACAGCAAGAGGCGATGAGAGGTGGTCGGTAGTCGGTGAGTGGTGATGTCGTCGTGAAAGGAGAGGGAGAGAGAGAAGAGCGTATGAAAGAGGGAGGATTTCTCTGAAATGAGAAAGAGGGATGATTTGGGCAAGAGATGAAAGAGGAGAGAGTTCGATGAGCGTGGGTCTCTCTTCTGTAGGGAGTGGGTGGGTGTGTTTTGAAATTTGAAATTTGGAAAAGTGAGGTGCGACAGATGAGGATTGGTGGTTGCAAAGTTTGTCGCTCTTGGGCGAGAAGTTCAGGTAGAGTGAATAAGAAGGTTTTCATCTCTACCGTCCATCTTCAAACATAAATGAATCATGACTGTTAAAATGTCCTAGTAGGACAATTGTCTCTAGGATAAATTCAAAAACCCTCTTTTCTTATTATATAGATGAGAGAATTTAGAGGGTATGTGAGACCCCATACGAGTCTCGTTTCGATAATTTGAATCATTTATTTTGTAGCACTCACAATATATATCATTTATAAAAAAAAATTAATTCGATTTAATAATTGTAACATTTTCATTTTATCACATTTGTCTCCAAAAAATAAACGACAAATAAATTTTGAAAATAGGCCATCTATTTTTCTAGACATAAACTCTATAAAATAAAAAGGTTATGATTGTTAGATTTATCTAATTTTTTTCATGAATGATATATATTAAGAGTCTTATAAAATAAATTAAATTATTGTAATGCAACCCTTGTTGAATCCCATAAATTGTTCAAATTCTTTTGTACTAAAATATGAACATAAAAAATTAAAAAAAAAAAACTCAATTATTTTTTTAATAATGTACAAGTTTAGCATGCATATGGTAGGTGTGTAATTAAATTAACTAGAATACATTCCCCTTTTCCCATCCCAACCAACCATTGTCCCTTATTTTCTTGGCATTACCCATTCCCTACACCTTGTCCATTGTCCATCTCATTTATCTTTATATATCTACTTACAGTTGTTTTTATCAAATTTAAATTTAGTAAAATAAGTCTAGGTTTGCTACTCCAACTATGATATCAAACCCATATCAAATTAAAAATGTCTTTAGCTTTTCATCAAATTAAAGATGCTTTCGACTTTTTGTCAAATTGAAAATGCCTTTAGTGTTGCAAGTACACCGGATGACCGGCCGATTGTCGGCCGATTGAGAATACCTTCAGTGTTGTGGATATATCAGATGACTGACCGGTTGTTCTCCCTGACAACCTCTTCCTTGCAAAATTATCCTTCAGATTCTGGTCAATTCACACAAACTAGTCGAACAACCAAACATCTGTCCAGTCGTCCAATAGTTTGATAAAAATAAAAATTTTATGTTGAAACGCTCGGTATCAAATGAAGTTTTTACCTAAATTTTTAGTCAAATTTAATGAAAAAAAAAGAAGTAAGCTTTGAAGATACTTTAATAACACCCCTAATGAGTGGAGGAAAAAGTACTTTTCAAATTTGAGTTACAAGGATAGTGCCTGAAACACACGTACTTCCTAAATTAGAATGGTATTCTCTTTTTCACATAAAACTTGTATCTCTCTTTCTCTTAGATCTCTCTTGCACCTTTCTCCTAGGGATGTAATAATGGTTTGGCTCAGCTCGGCCTGGCCTATCTAAGCTTGGGCTCGAGCCGGCTCAAGCGAACCTCGTGGGTTTCCTCTTTTTTAGCGGGTTGGCCCATGGGCCAAAAAGTCAGGCCCAAGCCCATTCATAATAGGGCCGTGGGCCAGGCCTGGTCGGGCCTTTTTTTTTTTTTAGGAATAAAAAATAAAAGAAAAATTATACTAGATTAATGAGATGTTTTGTTTGGTTATGTTTCATGGTAATATTTAAATTTAATTATATATGACTTATGTTTTGTTAATTATGAACTTATAACTAAAAAAGTATGCAATTATATAAAAAAAATTTCTTTGGAAATGAATAATTTTATATATATGTAAATGAAACTTTCAATTACAATATTAAATTATTTATATAACACTTATTGAATGAATAATTTTTATTTCAAAATGAAATAAAAGATTATAAAAATTGATATTATTAAATAAAATAGGTGTAGATTATTGATGATGGTAGAGCAATTGCATCACTATAGGTCAAGTACATTCCAATTAGGTTGGCACCTACTAGCCTACCAATCATTTGCATTATGCTCCACCTCAATAATCTAATACCAAAAAAAAAAAAAAAAATGAAATGAAATGAAATAGTAAAAAATAAATTGTTAATCAATCATTGGAGGAGGCAAACATTTCAGTCGCGTTGCTCGAGGATATGTCATCCAAATCATTTTGAATTTACTTATTTTCACTATAATTTTGTCTTCTTGTAAGTGCATGCATATGATCTCTGGATACCATTAGTGCCGCAACCATTTGGGGTGAAAACTTGCTCCGATAATCGCTCAGCACCCGTCCACTTGTACTAAAAGCTGTTTCCGAAGCAACTGTAGAAATAAGAACGGTTAGTATATCACAGGCCATCTGTGAAACCACAGGCCACATAATTTCATTTTGTTTCCACCATTCCAAAATGTCAAATCATTGAAATCATCCACTGACGGGTTTTTCAAATAACATTGTAGTTTAGAACTACTTATACTTGTATGTTGAAATATTCTTCTACTTTTATTACTGAAAAAATACTTAATCTCTCGCCTCGAGATGAGACTACTAATGTAGTGTGTGTAGGTGTATTCACAAATACAGCTGCCCTATATTCTTCAAATAATTTGTTGCATGTTTGTATAATATGGGTAAACTGTGTTTGATCAACGAAAAGACGCTCTAAAAATTTTTACAAACTAATTTTTTTACACGTAGGATCAATTATTATGGCTAAACCTAATAGATGAGGCAAAGGATCAAAATATTTATCAAATTTTGCTTTCATTGAAGTAATAATGATTACATAATATTCATTACCTATATATTTTATAAAACTTTAATTATTTCTGCTAGCATATGTAAAATAAATGGTGAAGTAGGAATATATATATAAGAAAATAATTTTGTTGAAGTATCAAAAACTTTTAAAAAATATTTATACAAGGCTACTTGACACCAATTAAGTTCTGTGAGAGTTAGTACTCCTCCTATTGAAATTATTGCAAAAAATGAATCTATTGTTTTTCTCTGTTTACAAGCTATTTTTAACATATTATATGTTGAGTTCCACCTATTATCTACATCTAAAATTAATTTTCTAAATGATATATTTTCTCGTTGACAACTTTTTCTATATTCCGAAATTTGATTAGCAGAAAATATAATAATAACAACAGCATTTTTTTATTACAAGTACATAAGTCTTGTATACATGCATAGCTTCTTTAACAATCAAATTTAAAATATAGGCGCGACAATGAACATGAAATAAATCACCATCAATAAGTAATTGTAAAATTGGTTTTTTTTTTTTTTTTTTGGTACATCAAAAAAGGAAATACAAAACAACCAAACAGAAAACAAAGAAAAAGAAAAGCTAAGAGCGCCTCAGAATAATGTCTGAGATAACTCTGACCAACCATATCCGCCACTAGTTGACCTCGAATTTCTTCCGAAGGATCATCCATAACAACCAGCATCTCATTTTTATTAGTCCCCATTTTTGCATGTCCATCAGCACTCTTGTTACCCTCCCTCTTGACATGTTGAATTGAAAACCCACATCTTTGGATGAAAAACTTGGAATCCTCCACTAGACTTCTCAGTGAGGAGGTAACCTCAATGTTCCCTTGTAGCATATCAATAGCATATTGGGAGTTTGTTTCGATGCTAAGATCCTTATAGCCTTTTTCGAAAGCTATCGTCAAACCCCTGTATAAAGCCCAAATCTCTGCCTCAATGCAGGTACAATTTGTGAGCTTACCTAAATACCCACAAAGCCAGATGCCTTTCTCGTCCCGAATTAGCCCCTCCAAGCCACCATCACCTGGATCTCCCATTGAGCTTCCATCTGTGTTCATCTTTAATTTACCTGGAGGAGGAAGAGACCAACTAATTAGCTTGTCATCCAAATTGTTCACAATAGACATATTAAAAGCATCTTTAATATCAGTTGCATATCTATGTCTAATGTAGATAATATGTTGCCAAGGCAATTCAACATTTTCAAAAATCTTAAGGTTTCTATTTTTGCAAATCTGCCATAATGAAGTAACAAAAAAATTAGGTTCAATAAAAGGATGAGATTTAGATTTTAAAGTGGACTCCACCCAGATTTTAAATGACAAATTCCTGCAATTAAACAACAAAGTATAACAATTCAAACCAATCCAAATAGTTCTTACTCTAGGACAGTTTCTGAAGATATGATTTAAGTCTTCAACCTGTTCACTACAATTATTACATATAGCAGAATTTGACATTCCTGTAGTAACTCTTAGGCTGTTGGTTAGCAACTTTTGATGCAGTGCCAACCAAACAAAGCCTTTGAGTTTTTGTGGGATTTTCAGTTTCTATAACCAGAGCCAATTCCCAGAATTAACTCCCTGATCAGTCACCAACTCAAAGGCCGAAGCAGTAGTAAAAGCACCACGTCTCGAGCCCTTCCAATGTGGCATATCTGGGTATGTTACAAACCTAGGAAGCTGAACCTTCAAAACAAGATCCCAAGCTTCCCCAGGCAACTTAATAGATATAACACCCACATCCCATCTACCCTCCTCATCTAAGAAAGTATCCACCTTCTCCGAGCTAATGAGGTGAGAATTAGGAAATAAGGAGACCAAACTGCACTCCCCGCACCACCAATCATACCATATGGATACGTTAGAACCATTGCCAATATACCATTTGCTACCCTTGACGATAATGTCATGGGTTTTAAGAATGCCCCTCCAGGTGAAGGAAGCCTTTCTCTTATTGGAATAGTTGAGCAGGGAGTCCCTGTGAAGGTATTTATCTTGAAGAGCTTTAGCCCATAAACAGGACTTCACGTTGAGGAGTTTCCAACCCAGTTTAGAGAGTAAAGCAATGTTACTATCCTTGGCTTTTCGAATGCCAAGCCCACCAAATTTCTTACTGTTGCATACCGTGCACCAATTCACTAAATGAATCTTTTTGGAGGTGTCCACATCACCCCATAAAAAATTCCTGTTCAGTCTATCCATGTCCTTACATACTTTCACAGGTAAGTCCATAGTTTGCATCATATACGCTGGGAGGGCAGAGGTAACCGAATTAATGCGGGTAGCCCTTCCTGCAATAGATAACATATTTGCTTTCCAACTAGTCAATCTATTCTGGAGTATCTCAAAAATGGAAGCAAAGTGTGCTCTGCTCACTCTGTTATGAAGCAATGGTATACCAAAGTACTTACCCAAATCATGAGTGAGGGGTATACCACAATTGCTACTCAAACTCCTTGCCTTGGAGATAGGATATTAGGAGAAATGAACAACTTTGACTTAGCGAGGTTAATTTTCAAACCCAAGTAATTGCTGAATTGATTTAAAACATCCATGATGGTATCACAATTCCTAGAGTCAGCCTTGGCAAAGAGAAGAAGATCATCTGCAAAACATAAATGTGAAATAGCAGGTCCCCTAGCAGAAGCCTTTGTATCCTTCCAATCCCCACTACTAACTTTCAAAGTGATCAAATTAGACAACTTTTCCATACAAAGAACAAAAAGATAAGGGGATAAAGGATCTCCTTCACGGAGTCTCTTCTTGAGATAAAACTCACGGACTGTTTCCCCGTTCCATAACACAGAGGAATTGACCTTAGTAACACAATTCATGATAAGCTCAATCCAATGAGGATTAAGATTAAAGTCAACCAATGTATCACGAAGAAAGGACCAAGAGACATTATCATAAGCTTTTTCAAGATCAATTTTGAAAATCATATCACCTTGTTTACCTTTTTTTGAATTTAAGAGTGTGGATGATCTCTTGGGCAGTAATGACGTTATCATTGGTAGTCCTATCCGGGATAAAGCTGCTTTGGTTTGGGCTAATCACATTCTCAAGGAGGTGTCTAAGTTTACTTACCAAGGTTTTAGTGAGGGTTTTACAAAGGACATTGCACAAACTAATGGGCCTAAACTGTTTAATGGATTCAGGACTGTCAATTTTTGGGATGAGAGTGATTAGAGTTTTGTTAATATCCGAGGGGATATCTCTCGAGTTAAAACAAGATTTAACAAAATTGCAAACAGAAGAACCCACAATGTCCCAATAAGAATGGTAGAAAATAGATTGTATGGCATCGCAATCAGGTGCCGTAAAGGCTTTAATAGACTTCATAGCTTTAAATGGGCTACAGTTTGATTATATTAGGCTGCATTATCTAAACTAATTGTAAATATTTTATTGTGTAAAGCCCACTCATATAATACATTTCTTATTTCTACACCAAGCGAATGACCAGTGTATGAAAGTTCAACTAATTTAAATGAAATAATTCTTTTATTTAATTTCCAATCATTATCAATAAAATGTACAGTGATACATTGATATTCAAAACCTTTGACCACAAATCAGATGTTAAACAAACTCTTCCATTCAAATTTTTAAAGATGTCAAATAATTCACTTTTAACATCTTCAAATTTCTTTAAAATCCTATTTCTAGTAGTATTTCTTAAAAAACTTTGATATTGTAGTCAAAACTTTCGTGAATTATTTTGATAAAATCGGGACATTCACTAGTAGTAAAAGGTTGTTCTTTTTTAATAATATAATCAACTACAGAATTTTGTGCACGTATAGGATCATATAAAAATGTTTGCAAATTACCAGTTGATAAAGCCCGTAATTGCATTTGATTTCGAATATTGACTTTGTATTAGCATGCCTTTTGAGATGACTAGTACCCCCAGCAGATGCAGCACTAAGTAAATGTGCACAATATTTATATTTTGCTTTAAATGTAATTGTACCATCATGATTATTTATAGATATTTTTTCACAATGTTCCCAAACACTATTACTTCTGCTCCTAGATGATGATCCATTTGTTGGAAGAGGGATATTAGAAGGAGAATCAACAGATTCATATCATGTAGTATATGTATCAACATCGACATGAACATTAGGAATATTAGGATTCATAGTAATGTAAGTAAAACAATATATAAAAATTAATAATTAATTTAAATAATGTATAAATACAATGAGTAAAAAATAATAATTAATATATGTGCACAAATAATTAATGAAAAAAATGAGTAGCTAATAAATTTAATTAAACTAATTAATGTTACCGACTGGCGAATGCAATACAGAAATTAGCTTCTTTTGATAAAAGTTTCTTGTTGCACAATTACAATTGTCACTTAAGGATGACACTTCAAAATTAATTGAGAGTTGAAAGAGATTGAGAGTTTAAGAGAGATTGAGAAAGTTTAAGAGAGAGAGAGAATTATTTGTGAGATTTATTTTGAAAAATGAAAGATATGAAAGATATTTATAGTAGTTTGAAAGAGTGAAATAAATTTAAAATAAATTTATATATATTACCGTTTGAATTTTTTTATGACTGTCTCTACTAATTTATGGCCGTTTGAAATTTTTTTTTTCATTCAATGAATGAAGAGTGTAAATTGAGTAATTGATGAGATGCAACAGACCAGAGTAGGCTAGTAGGGGCAGGGCAGGCTCTTTTTCTTCAATGTCATCTCTCTCTCCCTCTCCCTCTCCCTTGTTCCTGTGATGGTTGGCCAGAGAAATTACGAGTTTTGGTTTGGGTAAGAGGAATCATCATCATGGTCGGAGAGTGGGCCCTACACGAGTGATGTGCTTTCACACTTTGTGAATTGATTGACATTCTAAACACATTTGATTTTAATTTCATAAACTATTATTATTTTTTGTTTTATTTTTAAATTATTAATGTTATTTATTTAATTATATAATTATTAATGTTATTTTGTTTTTGTTTTTTATTTTTTTTATTTTTACAAGATCAATCTTTTATTTATTTTATTTGTTTATATTTTTTAATTATTTAAACATTGCAAGTTGTTTTTTATTTTTATTTTTTGAAATTTGACCATTGGTAGAGAGAGGGCCAGGTGGGTAGGGTGGGCCGGGCCGGGCTGTCCGCAGGGCCTGAAATTTTTTTGGCCAAGCCAACGGGCCAGACCACAAAAGGAAGAACCAGGCCCAAGGTACTAGGTTGGGCTCGGGCCCGAGCCGAAATGGGCCGAGTCCACCTCAGGCCTTGGGCAGGCTTCAGGCCGCCCGCAGGTCTCGGGCCATTTTTACACCCCTACCTCCTCCTTCTCGGGCATCATTTCTCTCCGACATCTCTCGCTCTCAATTAAGGCTAATCAAAGCCAAACAACAACAATCAAACTCACCAACAACAACAACAATCAAACTTAAGGATGAAATATATTTTCCAAACTAGTAGAGAGGTTTTAATAATAACCCATTAATCTCTTCAATGATCAAATGCCAACCCATAACATAAAATGGACAAAACCTAATTCACAACACAAAAAATCTAGATCTTTGCTTAATCAGGAATTATAACAAATACGTATATGAATGAGATTCATACAAATGAATAACAAATCAAGAAAACAAAAAAAGTGGTTAAAGTTGGTTTTTTTTTTTTTTTTGTTGTAATTTTACCATAAGCAAATCCTCGGTTGAAGATGGAGAACCTGATATGTGAAGTAATCCTTGAAGCCCATAATCTTGAAGAGGAGATCCGTCGTCATCGCGAAAGATCCATTGTTGGTCTATTTCCTTGTTGGTGATTCGTTGTCAGAGTCATCATTGGAGACCGAGAAGAAAGCACTATTGGGGAAAAGAGAGAGAGAGAGAGAGAGAGAGAGAGAGAGAGAGAAAAAGAGAAAGCTGAGGGTGCTGGTTGCAGGAGATAGAACACCGGAGGGTGTCGACAGTTGGGGTTGTGTTGGTGAAAGTCGCCGAAGGGTGGTATCGAAGGTAAGGGTCATAGTTGGAAAGAAAAGAGAGAGAAAGAGAGGAATAAACAAGATGGGAGAGAGAAACAAAGGACCGTGAGGGTGAATCAGAGGAGTCCAAATTCTCTCCAGCCTTACTCTCAAGCCCTTCCACAGGCCAACGGCCAAGATTTGGCCATGTTACTTTGGGCAAAATCTACGGCTCAGATCTAAAAAACAAATAAAAAAAATTGAATTTCATTTCATTTAACACAACAAAACAGAGCTTCTCTCCCATATCTTCTCATTCACTTTTTCCCTCCCTCTTGAGCTCTAGTGAACGGCGACTCTATCTCGTGACACCGACGGCTGCGAATCCAAGTCAACGGCGAACATCGATGGTCTCTCCTTTTGTCTTACTCTGAAGATTTCAGCCATGAACCAGAGTTAAGGTAATATGTTTTTTCTCGTTGTTTCTCCCAAATAATCTGTGATACCCAAAAGACAACCTAAGAGGGAGGGTGAATTAGGTTTTTACAATTAAAAATTAATAATACCCTAATAAAATTATGACTAGCACAATAGATAAATATAGTTAATGAAATAAAAATAATTAAAATAAGTGTTCTAACAACTATGTCAGTTAATGATTTTAGTACAGTGAAAATGTGAAATATAGCTATAAAAATTTAAATAAAATAAAGAGATAAGGGAGAGAGAGGCAAACAAATTTATAGTGTGTTATCCCAGATAGGCAACCCAAGAGGGGGGTGAATTGGGTTATTAAAAATTTCACAATATTAAGATTAACACAATATTCAGAATTTTAATAAATAAAAAAACAGAGTAATAATTATAAATATAAAAATAAGAGAGATAGGGAGAGAAAATCAAACACTGCGATTTATAGTGGTTCGGCACGCCAGGCTTACGTCCACTCCCCAAGGAACCTCCTTGAGAATTTCTTTACTATCAATTGAATAAATACACCACCAAGCTTGTGGATTTGGCACAGGACTTACTCTTATCTATTGAGTCTCACTCAACAATAAAAGCCTTACCCTTACAAAATCTCTCACAAAAATAAGGAATAAGAATAAGTGGTACTTAAACCCACTTTTACAATAATTCTCTCACAAAGAGTAGATATGAAAGTGTAAGAACAAAGGCTAGACTTAGATCTGAAAGTGAAAGAGCATAATACAATTTGGAGCTCACAGAAAATTTTCTCTTCAAGTTCTTGGTTTTTCTCCACACACAACACTTCTATTTATACACAGAAATATACCCGTTGGACGCTCCTTGCTGACGTCATGGATGACATCTATTTGTTTCAACTTGTCATCACGAGGCATCTTTTCTTTTTGACAAACAAAGTGGCCGAATTTGAACAAAACTCACAAACATGTGAGTTTTGACTAATATATATAGTGTATAAATATATATATATATATATAATCCTACAAAGTCTACATTATAAAGATGTAACTTTAACATTTAAATACAAACTTCAACATGTAAATTAAAATTCAATATGTTGCAATTTTGCAACCATTTCTTTGTGTATTATATCATGTATAATTTTTTTCACATGCTAGTAATTAATGTTTCCACACACTAATATATATGATTACTTCCGTGATGTATGCTATTATATGCATTTATATGTTCTGATCAAATATTTGCATACACAGAAAAATCTCTTTAAATAATATTTATGATGGATCTGAAAATATATGCCCTCTTTAAAATATTGTATATGTTGTAGAGATTTTAAACTAAATATATTCTACCACTTCATATTAATTTTGTCAAAACAAGACAACCCATCAATATCAAATTTGTCAAAATAATACAACCAATCAATCATTTTTGTCAAAATAATATAATTAATCAATTTTTAATTTGGTCAAAAAGTAAATAGTGATCAGCCTTAATTTTCAAAAAGTAAATAGTAAAGTTTTCAAAAAAATATTTTTATTTAACTAGTATTTAACAAATATATATATATATATATATATTTTAAAAAGATAATATTTTGGGTCAAATACATATGTATATTAAAAAAATTCAAATTGTTACAAATAATATTTTAGACATCATCAAAATTAAATAATATGATTTACAATCTCCCCCTTTTTGATGATGACAATATTTGTATGGATTTGACACAAAATAAAATTGACAAAATATTTGATAACCCTGCAACATATAATTTTCAAAATTATATTTTTTTTCCCCCTTTGACATCATCAAAATAAAGATGAAGATAAAAAAACAAACACATTTGATACAATAATCTAAGCGGCCAAAAAATAAAATAATGGGCCGTCTGTCTTGTCGGAATCAGTGTGGGGATTTTGGAGTATCTTGAGCGCAGGAAATACTGACAAACATAAGATTTGAGCAGATATAGCAGATATGCATCGAGTAATGGATTAATGGAGTGTATAAAAAGAGCCACAGATCAGAGGCAAAGATACGGAATCATCAAGTGTTTGAGAGAAAAATTTGTTTTAACTTCTTTTGTAATCATGTCATTCCTTACCTTGTTTATCAATGAGTCGGATCTGCATGAGGTGCCTGTAATGCAGGCAAATGAGAGAGTACCAGTGACGCAGGCACATGCTATGCCTGTAAATGAGGGTTCTAGTGTTATTGGTAATCGAAATGATTTCGATGCTATTAATAACACTATGGCTCTTAGTATATAGGCCATGACTGCAGTTTTCAATATGGCGAGACGATTACAAGCAAGAGTACAAGAAAATCAGCAATGGAGATATGAGGTGTGCTTGTTAAAACAACAAGTAGTTAATATGTGTAAGGAGAAGAAAGAGTTAAAAAGGAAAAATGCACAGTTGGAGAATGCAGTGCATTATTATGCAACAGTGATAATGCCAAGACTCACAGAAATCGAAAATAGAGAGAGACATGTAAAAGAGGTTCATGAAAAATTGTTGAGAGAAGTGAAAAAGAAAAATATGTAAAGCCTTCTGAAAATTTACATGTAATCGAGTAATATTTTCTTTTTCTGAAATAAAATTTCGAGCATTTCTTCCCTATTTAAATTTTATTTATTTATTTATTTTTTTTAATTCTGTCTTTGCACCAAAAAAATTTGTTTGTTGGTGCAGATAAGGAGTATGGCAGATAAGGAGTAAAAAAATATATGTATATATACTCCCCCTAAAATTATGCACAGAATATACACACGCATTTTTTTTAATATATATATATATATTTTTATAATGATTGTTAATCTAAAAATATATGAGTCTCCTCCTGAATTAATGCACTAAAAATTACAGAATTTTGAAGAAACAAATTACCAATCTATAATACTAAGGGTCATTAAGATCCGACTATAAACAATTACACCAAGTGCACTAGCATAAAAGGAGAAAATAAAAATAAAAACAATTTCTTCAGACAAAGTAGAAGCAACCATTATTAAATCCAAGAGAATTTGAAGCACATACAACAAGTAAAAAAATATAACACAGTGCAACAAGAATTTTAACATGTTGATCGGTGATGACCTTGATGATTGGAAGAAATAGAGAAGATTGGGTAGATCGGTGACGAATTTGTGTAGATCGGCAATGGATCTTGATGGATTAGTCACGGATCTTGATGGATCGGTAAAGATGGTGATGCAGATTTCGGGTAGAGAAGTGATGGAGTTTGGAAGATTGGTGAGGGATTTTGGTGGATAGTGATAGTGATGAAAGTGATGGATGATTTTGTAGATAATGGATGGTGGAGTTGGTTGTAAGCTATGGTGAGGGTGGAGATGGAGTCGGCTGAGGGTATGAGGAAGAAGGGAAGAGCGAGATAGCAAGAGAAAGAGAAAAAGAGAGAGTAAAGGAGAGAGCGGGTGAGAGATAGAGATGGAGCGGTGAGAGAGAGAAAATATATGTATATAATTTTATTTATAATTATTTTTAGAAATATTTTATTTAATTATTTATTATTATTATATTTTTTTAATAATTTTTTTTAATATAAACATTATATTGGAGTATTCATCATACCAAGTTCAGTTCTAATATAGCAAAATTGTTCTTCATTTAGAGGCTTGGTAAATATGTCAACTAATTGACGATTTGTAAATATAAATTCGAGTTCAATGTCACCTTTAAGTACATGATCTCTTAGAAAATGATGCCTTATTTCAATGTGTTTAGTGCTTGTGTGCTGAATAGGATTTTTTGAAAGGTTAATGGCACTTGTGTTGTCACATTTTATAAGAATATGATCATAGTGAAGTCCAAAATCTTGAAGTTGTTGTTTCATCCAAAGCAATTGTGCACAACACCCAGCGGCGGCAATGTGTTCTGCTTCAGCAGTTGACAGAGCCACTGAGTTTTGTTTTTTGCAAAACCAAGAAGTGAGTGAGTGTCCAAGAAAATGACAAGTACCACTAGTGCTTTTTCGGTCAAGTCTACATCCCGCAAAGTCAGCATCTGAGTAACCAAAAAGTTCAAAGGTAGTTCCCTTAGGATACCATAATCCCAAATTCGGAGTGCCGACAAGATATCTGAAAATGCGTTTGATTGCGGTGATGTGTGACTATTTCGGTGCGGATTGAAAACGTGCACACATACAAACACTAAACATTATGTTGGGCCTACTTGCAGTAAGATAGAGTAAAGAACCAATCATACCTCGATATTTCTTTTCATCTACAGGTTTACCTTGCTCATCTTTGTCGATTTTTATCGATGTACTCATTGGAGTTGCTGCAGGCTTTGATGATTCCATTTCAAACCTTTTGAGTAGATCTTTAATATATTTCGTTTGATTTAAATGGATTCCATCATTAGTTTGTTTAATTTGTAGACTAAGGAAGTAATTTTGTTAGGTTTTTATTGTTGGCAACCCCGTTTGACAAAACTCCTTTGAGTTGTAATTTTGTTCGCATTTTAATTTCAGTGAGGCTATGAGTTTATTAGATGCAAATCCAAACCCGAATCGAGCCATGCAGAGAAGTTTGTGATGTTAATGCTTTCAAGATTGCCACTTCGCTGATTATTACGGGTCGAGTCGCCGGTCATGCGTCAAGCAAAATTCAAATTTGCATTCAAAATTGCATGTCAGCCGTTGCTCGCTCGAGCCAAGGAGTGCTCGCTCGAGCTAAGGCTTGCTCGCCGAGCCAAGGAATGCTCGCCGATCCAAGGATTGCGCCCATACAAAAACTCAAGAAAGTGATTGGTCGCCGAGCCAAGGATCCGCCGCCGAGCGAAGGCACTAGTAGAAATCACGAATTTACTCTCTCGCCGAGCCAGAAATCCTCGCTCGAGCGAGCCTCAGAATCCGGATTTCTCAAGGAGTTTGTTTTCTTCCCAATCTTGGATTACTTTTGGTTCTCTATAAATACTTGGTTTTCTCCCAAAACTAAGTAATTTGATTGAAGTCCTCCAGATCTTCTTTTTGGTTCTTAAAGGTTTATATCTGGGGATATTTTATTTTTCTTTGATGTCTTATTGAGTATTCAACTCATGATCTGAAAAGGCTACATCAAAGGTTTTTGTTTGTTACACAAAAGAGAGAGGAAATTCTTCACAGGATTCTCAAGAATTCGTTCAAGCTTCGGTGGTGGAATCCGGAGTGGCTCATCAAGAAGACAATTCCGTGGTGAAGATGCGGTTGGAAGAGGCACATAAAGGTTGGTTCAATTAGGCGTTGTGGATTCGCTAGATAATTGAGAGTGATACCTGTGTAATTCCTTAATATCTTCTTAGTGGATTGTTCTTGTGGCTGTGGCCCGTGGTTTTTTGATCACAATTGGAAGGTGACCAATTGTGGTTTTTCCACGTAAAATCTTTGTGTCTCTTTCTTTTGATTGTTTGATTGGGATTGTTATTTTTTATATTCTGCTTAAAATTGATACATAATCACAAATCAACATCTAGGGGGTTTCTAGATTTTTCAAATTTAATTCCCCCATCATACTCATTTCAAACTCACCCTGCATGTCTTTAGCAAACTCTTTGCAGAAATTTTCATTAGTAGCACCAAAAATGATATCATCAACATAAATTTGAACAATTAGCATATCTTCTTTTTTTGGTTTTTATAAAAAGTGTTGTATCAATTTTTCCTCTACAAAAGCCTTTCTCAAGTAGAAAATTACTCAATCTTTCATACCATACTCTAGGAGCTTGTTTCAAGCCATATAAAGCTTTTAAAAGTTTGAAAACATGATCCGGGTATTTATGATTTTCAAAACCGGGAGGTTGTTCAACATAGACTTCCTTTGAAATATACCCATTTAAAAAAGCACTTTTAACATCCATTTGATATAATTTAAAATCTTTAAAACACGCAAAAGCAAGTAACATTCTAATAACTTCAAGTCTACCAACTGGTGCAAAAGTTTCATCAAAATCAATTCCCTCTTCTTGATTATAGCCTTGAGCTACTAATCTTGCTTTATTTCTAGTAACAACTCCAAATTCATCTATTTTATTTCGAAAAACCCATTTTGTACCAATAACAAGATGATTCTTAGGTCGAGGGGTTAAAAACCAAACTTCATTTCTTTCAAATTGATTTAATTCTTCTTGCATTGTTAGAATCCAGTTTTCATCATTTTCAGCTTCTAAAAATGATTTTGGTTCAATTTGTGAAACAAACGCTAAGTTACCACAAATATTTCTAACAGAGGAACGAGTTTTTATACTTTCCGCCGCATCACCTATGATGAGGTCCTTGGGATGGCCATGAGCATACTTCCATTCTTTTGGTAGATTTGTCTCATTTTCTGGAAGAACATATATTTTTTGAAGTTTCTCCATTGTCATTTCTTCTTTATGTTCGCGTAATAGATTTTCTTCATTTTCCTTTATGTAGATGCTCTCCATGCTTGGTTGATTTTCTACAATATCATTACTTACAAGATTCTTAGAAATAATGTCGTTAGATTCATCAAAAACAACATGCACAAATTCTTTAACAAGTAGAGTTCTTTTATTGAATATTCTATAAGCTTTACTGGACATAGAATAACCAAGAAATATAGCTTCATCCGATTAGTATCAAATTTTCCTAAGTTATCTTTATTGTTATTTAATACAAAGCATTTACAACCAAAAACACGCAAGTAACTAATATTAGGTTTTCTACCTTTCCAAAGTTCATAAGGGATTTTCTTAATAATAGGTCTAATCATGGCACGGTTTATAACATAGCATGCAGTGTTAACAGCTTTTGCCCAAAAATATTTAGGCAAATTATTTTCACAAAGCATAGTACGGGCCATTTCTTCAAGAGTTCTATTTTTTCTTTCAACTACTCCATTTTGTTGAGGAGTCCTAGGGGCTGAGAAATTATGATCTATTCCTAAGTCATCACAAAACATAATAAAATCATCATTTTCAAATTCTCTACCATGGTCACTTCTAATACTACAAATATTAAGATTTTTCTCATTTTGAATTCTTTTACAAAGTTTTGAGAAATTATAAAAAGCTTCATTTTTGTGTGCTAAAAATAATACCCATGTATATCTAGTATAATCATCAACACAAATAAGGGCATAAGATTTTCCTCCTAAACTTAATGTTCTAGATGGTCCGAATAGATCAATATACAAGAGTTGAAGCGATGTCTAGTAGTTGAAACGATATTTTTTGATTTAAAAGAAATTCTAGTTTGTTTTCCAAATTGACATGCATCACAAAGTTTATCTTTTTCAAAAATAATTTTTGGTAAACCAATGACTAACTCATTTTTTGAAAGTTTGGAAATTAAATCAAAATGTGAATGTCCTAATCTTCTATGCCAAAGCCAACCATTATCATTTATAGCAGATAAACATTTAATATTAGAATGAGAAGACAAATTATGCAAATCAAAGACATATACATTCTTATGTCTATAACCTACAAATAAAGTTTTGTTTTCAAGGGTGTTTTCAATAGTGCAATGAGTTTTCTCAAAAATAACTCTATAACCTTTATCACATAATTGACTAATGCTAAGCAAGTTATGTTTTAAACCTTTAACAAATAAAACATTCTCAATAATAGAAGAGGGATTTTTACCAATACTTCCTATACCAATGATTTTACCCTTACTATTGTCGCCAAAAGTCACATATCCGCCATCCTTTGGTTGAAGTGTGGCAAACATAGCTTTATTTCGAATCATGTGCCTCGAGCATGCACTGTCGAGATACCATCTATCATTACTAGATTTTGTCTTGAAACATACCTACAAAAATTTGATTTTTTTATTGGTATCCATTTTTTCTTGGGTCCATAAAAGTTAGAATTTGATACTCTTGAAATGTCCTTACGGACCCACATCTTTTTTATTTTAGCAAAAGGATTTCTTTTAACAGGACATGAAGGTGAAATATAGCCTTTTGTACCACAAAAATGACATGTGAGATGAGAGTGATTAGAAGATGCATACACAAAGCTATTTTTGACAGTTTTTACTTTTGAAAAAGGTTTATATCCAATTCTGGCTCTACCAAAAGTACGGTTTCAATTTTTAAAAATTTTATCTAAAGTCTCTCTACCTTGAGTGAATTTTGAAAGAGTAATTTTCAAGTCTTCAATATTTTCTTTCAAAATAATTTGCTCCTTTTTTAAAGACTCGTTTTTTTTTTTGCAATACAACTAAATGTTTTTCAGAAATTGAAGACTCTTTTCGAGTTAAAATCTCATTTTTCTTTTTCATGGCTTCATTTTCTAAAATATTTATCTTGGAAGTCAATGATTCATTTTCTTTTGATAAACTTGAAATTACTTTCTTTTGACAATTATTTTTCAAACTAAGTTTCATAAATTCAACATGTAATTCATCAAAAGCTAATTGTAATTCATCAAATGTAAATGATTCGTCATTTACCTCATTTTCGTTTCCAAGTGCCATTAAGCATAGGTTAACAACCTCATTTTTGCAAACTTCGGTTTCTGTGTCGCTTTCATCACTATCTTCTCCCCATGCTGCAACTATAGCTTTCTTCTTGTCCTTCTTGAATTTTTTCTTAAGTTCTGGACATTCTGATTTGTAGTGTCCAGGTTTGTTGCATTCGTAGCAGGTTACTTCAAATTTTTTGTGTTTTTCTCGTCTTTGAAAATTCCTGTTGTTGAAGTCTTTTCTGAAAAAATTTTGTACACCTTGTTTCTTTCTCACAAACCTTTGGAACTTTCTAGGGATGAATGCCATTTCCTCATCCTCATCTGAATCATCTTCCTTATCCTCTTGATGTTTCGAGGTGGATTTGAAGGCTATTCCTTTCTTCTTGTTGTTGTCCTCATCTTCCTTTCCTTCTTGCATTATGAGCTCATGAGTTAAGAGAGATCCCATTAACTTATCTAGACTTAGCTTTGATAAATCCTTGGCTTCGGTAATGGCAATGACTTTTGTCTCCCAACTTTTTGGTAATGACCTAAGCACTTTTCTTACAATTTCAACATTAGTATATATTTTGCCAAGAGAAGTTAAACCATTAATAATATCAGTAAAATGAGTAAACATTTGAGGAATAGTTTCATTAGGTTTCATTTTAAAGAGTTCATAATTATGGACTAGCAAACTAACTCTAGATTCTTTAACTTGTTCGGTTCCCTCATGAGTTACTATAAGCTTGTCCCAAATTTCTTTTGCGATTTTACATGTGGAAATTCTGTTGAACTCATTGGCATCTAAGGCGCAGTACAACATGTTTGTAGCTTTGACATTAATTTGAGCCATTCTAGTATCTGATTCATCCCACTCATCTTCAGGTTTTGATACTCTAAGTCCATCTACAGTTTTGATAGGAATTTTTAGACCATTGCAAATAATTTTCCAACATTCATAATCATTAGATTGAATATGTATGGTCATCCTAGTTTTCCAATAGTTAAAATTTGTGCTGCTAAACAGAGGTGGCCTATTAGATGTTTGTCCCTCGAGTAAGGAATAACTAGGGGTTGTCATGATCTACTCTAAGACGGTTAAGTTACAGAAACTAGAGTCTAGGCTCTGATACTAATTGTTATCCCAGATAGACAACCCAAGAGGGGGGGTGAATTGGATTATTAATAATTTCACAATATTAAGATTAACACAATATTCAGAATTTTAATAAATAAAAAAACAGAATAATAATTATCAATATAAAAATAAGAGAGATAGTGAGAGAAAATTAAACACTGCGATTTATAGTGGTTCGGCACGCCAGGCCTACGTCCACTCCCCAAGGAACCTCTTTGAGAATTTCTTTACTATCAATTGAATAAATACACCACCAAGCTTGTGGATTTGGCACAGGACTTACTCTTATCTATTGAGTCTCACTCAACAATAAAAGCCTTACCCTTACAAAATCTCTCACAAAAATAAGAAATAAGAATAAGTGGTACTTAAACCCACTTTTACAATAATTCTCTCACAAAGAGTAGATATAAAAGTGTAAGAACAAAGGCTAGACTTAGATCTGAAAGTGAAAGAGCAGAATACAATTTGGAGCTCACAGAAAATTTTCTCTTCAAGTTCTTGATTTTTCTCCACATACAACACTTCTATTTATACACAGAAATATACCCGTTGGACGCTCCTTGCTGACGTCATGGATAACATCTATTTGTTTCAACTTGTCATCATGAGGAATCCTTTGTTTTAACTTGTCATCATGAGGCATCTTTTCTTTTTGACAAACAAAGTGGCCGAATTTGAACAAAACTCACAAACATGTGGGTTTTGACTAATATATATATAGTATAAATATATATATATATATAATCCTACAAAGTCCACATTATAAAGATGTAACTTTAACATTCAAATACAAACTTCAACATGTGAATTAAAATTCAATATGTTGCAATTTTGCAACCATTTCTTTATGTATTATATCATGTATGATTTTTTTCACATTCTAGTAATTAATGTTTCCACACACTAATATATATGATTACTTCCGTGATGTATGCCATTATATGCATTTATATGTTCTGATCAAATATTTACATACACAGAAAAATCTCTTTAAATAATATTTATGATGGATCGGAAAATATATGCCCTCTTTAAAATATTGTATATGTTGTAGAGATTTTAAACTAAATATATTCTACCACTTCATATTAATTTTGTCAAAACAAGACAACCCATCAATATCAAATTTGTCAAAATAATACAACCAATCAATCATTTTTGTCAAAATAATATAATTAATCAATTTTTAATTTGGTCAAAAAGTGAATAGTGATCAGCCTCAGTTTTCAAAAAGTAAATAGTAAAGTTTTCAAAAAAATATTTTTATTTAACTAATATTTAACAAATATATATATATATATATTTTAAAAAAAAGATAATATTTAGGGTCAAATACATATGTATATTAAAAAAATCTAAATTGTTACAAATAATATTTTAGACATCATCAAAATTAAATAATATGATTAACATAATGGTTCGGTTTCAACTCGGCCTACGTCCACTCCTCAAGTTTCACTTGAGATTTTCTACTACACTCTAGCTTCACAGGGGTGCTAGCAATCTTTTTACAAATGGACAATCCTCCATGGATTTTACACAAACTTTCTAAGTCAAGAATACTGAGTGTACTACACTCTTACAAGGTTGAAAAGAAAGTGTTTTTGCTTTCACAGAAAGTTACAAGAATTATCTCTCAAAGATAGACATAAAAATGAAGCTCTGGTTTTTTTGTAAACCTCACACAGGAAAGATGGGCTTAAAGCTATACGTCTCAGTGTATAATTTCTGAAAGAGGATATAAACAAAAATTGAAGAACACTCATCGAAGAATTTTTCAGAGAATAGATGTGAGTGATTATAGATCAAAGAATATTTTTTGATTTTTGTTACTTGTTTACATTGGAGGTTTTGGTATATATAATCAAAATTGTAGCCGTTTATAGCCGTTGTATTCATTTGAATTTATAGTCGTTGTACTCTATCTGTCACTCCCCGAACCCGCCCCTAGAAGTTCGGTAACGAGACCGGCCAGTAATCCTAGATTACCACAGGTCTAACTGTACAAAACAAAAATAAAAGGGGCTCGCGAAAGCGAAATAAATAAACTAATAGTCCAAAGAGCTGTGCATTAATATGAACATACATTTACATGCCAAAAAGATGAGTTAATTACCCACTTACATTACATAACATGATCACATACAATTCAGTCATAAAAATACAACAAAACCAAACAAAAGCTCACAACGGCCTTCCAGGCCTAGTCTCAACTCGGAGGCTCTCAAAACTTGGTAGGCTTCTAAAATGGCGGCTCAACTCGAGACTCCGCCTAGGCTTGACTCCCAGCATGCACACCTATAATACATAAATACAAACAATGAGCTAGAGCTCAAGAAGTAACATTAAAGTAAAGCGGGTTAGTGAACGAAGTCCAACATTTATATATATACATCATAAACAGTCAATAACAATGGCATATTCCACAGACTTATGGTCTTTCGACTAGAGTAACCGTCCGTACAATCGATTAATCGACACATACCGAGATCTCGTAACTTTCTATCTATGGATGCCATACTAGATTCGCAAACTAGGACATTCGTTCATAGAAAACATATCATTTGAAAACCATAACATAATAATCATTTTGAACATACTTTCATAATAACATAACATTTACTGCAACGTTACTTACAGTGGGTTTCCAATACCGGTTGTACGGTCTTCAAATCTTGACCTGCAACATCAACATTAATACATTCTCAATACACATTAACATCTTACATTCAATCATTCATGCCTTTCTTTTCTTTACATTCATTTCATGTTCATTCCTTTCATATTCATTTCATACATTCCATTCATTCTTTACTTCCTATCATACTCATTTCATATTCATTCTCTTCCTTCATTACATTCATTTATGTCCATTTCATAATCATAAGATGCGAAATGATGCAAGGTAACATAAGAAAATCATGCAGAACAACTTCCCAAACTTTTCTGAAAATAAGCCTTCCCGCTCGAGTGCCCACATTTCCGCTCGAGCGGACTGTACAATTTTTCCAAAAGCTGCAGGTCGATTTTCAAGGCTTCCCTCCTTTCCGCGGCGGCGAAAACCCGAAACTTTGACTTCTTCCTCCCAAGCTTCATTTCTCAAATCCACTTTCACATTTATGAACATCAAGTCCCAAAATACTTAAAAACAACATAATTCCATCATCAAAACTTCAATTCAAAACCCATATGGACCATAAACAAGATCAACCTATGAAGTAGGATGAAAAACTATGAACTATACATACAAGCTTTATATCTCTATATCCATGGAGGTTTTACCTCAAATGAGCCAAATAAACATGATTCATGCCATATTCTTGAGATTAACATGCTATATGCCAAGGATCAACAATCTATTCCATGAAATTAGAGAGAGTTTCTTACCTTGAGTTCTTAATTTGAGCAAGCTAAGCTTAATCCCCCTTTCTTTCCTTTCTTCTTCCTCTTCTTCCTTCTCTCTCTCTCTCTCTCTCTCTCTCCACGAATTCACACTCTCTCTCTCTCTGATATTTCTCTCTCTTTGATTTAGTCAAAATGAGTCCATCCATCCTTATCTAAATACATATATATTATATAAATCAATTTGTGCCAAAACCTTAGCCAAACAAGGCCTTTCCTATCCAATATAAACAATTATGCTAAATGTTACAAGCCAAACGGAACTTAACGATTCAAACAAAATTTAGTCTTCAATTTATCGTTTCAGATAGTTCTAAAACTTCCCGGTATCACATAGACATTTTCAATTTCATTTTCTGAATCCATTTCAGTCATCGATTTCAGTCCCGTAGTTGTCATTACAACAGATATTATTACCAATCAAACAGATAATTCCCAATTAAATCATACTAAAGCATAATTAATTACTGATAATTCCGATTTACGATTCCGGGTCGTTACACTATCATTACTAATTTGAATATCTTTCACTCCATCATTACAAATTTAAATATCTTTCACTTGAACCTTTTGGCCTGCTGCTGTGCTGGGTTGTTTGAACCTTTGTTTTGGGCTTTTGAACTCCTGATTTAATCAAATAT
Organism: Camellia lanceoleosa; assembly: GCA_025200525.1. Lineage (NCBI taxonomy): Eukaryota > Viridiplantae > Streptophyta > Magnoliopsida > Ericales > Theaceae > Camellia > Camellia lanceoleosa. The sequence continues at coordinate 52,935,816 of CM045761.1, read as the reverse complement.
TAAATACATTTGAACAACATTTAGGATAAAGGTTTAAGTGAGAAATAATGGGACAAAATAAATTTTGATTTTATTAAATCATAAAATCATCAAAATAAATGTTGATTCTATTTTTCTCTTTCAAATAAATCATCAAAATAAATTTTGATTATATTTTTCTCTTTCAAATAAATCATCAAAATAAATTTTGATTTTATATTTCTCTTCCAAATAAATTAAAATATAATTAAATAAATTATCAAAATAAATAAGTCTAACAATCTGTTGTTTTCAAAACTTGAACAATGGTGTGTGTTTCTTATACAGTGGAAAGGATGATTGATAATTTGCCATTTTCATTGTTTAATAGGCCCAAAAATAAAATAAAAAAATAAACTAAAATAAAATAAAATAATAAATGCAGAAGAGACTGAAACCAAGTAAACCCAAAACCATGAAATTTTCAAGAGCTTCCTTCTAACTTCTTCCTTTCCTTTTTGTGTTTCTTTTGTCCTACACCACTTTAAACATTAGAAATAAAAGTGAAATTAATATGAAATATATATATACTAACAGTGGATTAATTCTGATAGTGTAGGTTAATTCTGATTATTGGTTTTCTTGATTTTTGGGCAGTAGCAATCTCCTAATTGTCCCATATTTGCTTGCTAGAATAACTTGTGCCTATGTTGCTTCTTTCTAATTTGGTTCATTTTAGTAGTTGTAACTCATATGCATTAATAATCCCTTTGTCCTACACCACTGATTTTACTTTATTATTGTGTATTGATACTTCTTCCACCAGCAACAGAACCATAAAAGCAAAGGCGTAATTCAATTTATCACCAACTCTCTCCATTATCATTGCCAAGTCTCTATATTGTTTCCTACTCTTCACAGTCATGTCTTTGAGCTCCCTATTCAAGATAATTACTTCTCTAAGAGTAAACAAAACATCCACGCATTCTTCAAGAATATCATTCTCGAACACCTTCAAATTATGCCGCATATGTGGAGGGATCTACCACTCAAAGAACTTACAGCCATTCAGTGAATGGGGGCATACAAAATGTTAATCATATTGTTTAATTTTGATGATGTCTAAAATATTATTTGAAAAAATTAAATTTTTTAATATACATATTCTATATTATTTGACACAAAATATTATCTGTTGAAAATATATACTGTATGATATATTTTTTATAAATATTATTTAAATGGAAATATTTTTAAAATATTACTATTCACGATTTTGAAAAGTTTGGCTGGTCATTATTTACTTTTTGACGAAATTAATATTGATTAATTGTATTATTTTGACAAATGTGATATTAGTGAGTTGTCATCTTTTGAAAAATTTAATATACTCACATGGAATGGTTGGTATATAACAAAAATATTTGATTTATATTTTGCATGAAAAGTGAAATATACTCAAGTGATGTTTGAAAGCAAATCATACTTTTGTTATATATATATATATATATAAATATATTATTGTAAAAAGAAAAAGATGAGCTTGATGGTGGGTTTTGCATCCTTGACATATATATATATATATATATATTACTATAATTAATAGAAAAAGTTAGTGCAAAAGTTTGACAAAATCCTTGTATATATATATGATATTATATTCAAAAGTGTGAATTGAACATCTTGGTGACTTGCTTGCAAAAGTTTTTCAAAGAAATGATGAACAAAGAAAAAATGTGTAAAGATTGACAAAGAAAAAGCTGCCACGTGGTGTATTCATTGAAAACCAAAATAGATGCCTTTTGTCTGTCAAGGAGCGTGCCCATGTAATCCATGACGTCAGTAAGGAGCGTCCTACCTCCAACAAGTATATTTTTTGGTATAAATAAAAGTGTTATGTGTGGAGAAAAATCAAGAACTTGAAGAAAAAAAATCTGTATGACCCAAAATTTTGAGTGTATTGTATTCTACTCTTTCACTTTCAGATCTAAGTGTAGTCTTTGTTCTTATACTTTCATGTCTACTCTTTGTGAGCAAAGTATTGTAAAAAATGGTTAAAGTACCTCTTATTTTAGTCATTGTTTCGTGAGAGATTTTTGTAAGAGTAAGGCATTTATTGTTGAGTGAGGCTCAATAGATAAAAGTAAGACCTATAGAAAATCCACAAGCTTGGTGAAGCCTTGGTGGTGTATTGATTCATTTTGATAGTAAAGAAATTCTCAATGAGGTTTCTTGGGGAGTGGACGTAGGCTCGGCATGCCGAACCATTATAAATGTCAGTGTTTGATTTTCTCTCCTTATATTTCTTACTTTTATATTGATAATTATTGTTCTATTTTTTATTTGTTAAAATTCTAAATATTGTGTTTTTAATATTGTAAAATTTGTAATAACCCAATTCATCCCCCTCTTGGGTTGCCTGTTTGGGATAACAATTAGTATCAGAGCTTAAACTCTAGTTTGTGTGACTCAACTATCTTGAAGTAGATCATGGCAACCCCTACTTATTCCTTACTTGAGGGAGGAGTATCCAGTAGGCCACCACTATTTAGCAACACAAATTTTAGCTATTGAAAAAATGGATGACCATACATGTTCAATCAAATGATTATGAATGTTGGAAAATTATCTGCAATGGTCCAAAAATTCCTACCAAAATCGTAGATGGCCTTACGGTACCAAAACCTGAAGATTAGTGAAATGAATCAGATACTAGAATGGCCCAAATTAATGTCAAAGCCACAAACATGTTGTATTGTGCTTTAGATGCCAACGAGTTCAACAGAATCTTCACATGTATGCAAAAGAAATTTGGGATAAACTTATAATGACTCATGAGAGAACTGAACTAGTTAAAGAATCTAGAGTCAATTTGCTAGTCCATAATTATAAACATTTTAAAATGAAGATGAAACTATTCCTCAAATGTTTACTCGCTTTACTGATATTATTAATGGTTTAACTTCTCTTGCCAAAATATATACTAATGCTGAAATTGTAAGAAAAGTACTTAGGTCATTGCCAAAAAGTTGGGAAACAAAAGTCATTGCCATTACCGAAACCAAGGATTTATTAAGGCTAAGTGTAGATGAGTTATTGAGATCTCTCTTAACTCATGATCTCATAATGCAAGAAAGAAAAGAAAATGAGGACAACAATAAGAAGAAAGGAATAGCCTTCAAATCCACCTTGAAACATCAAGAGGATGAGGAAGATGATTTGGATGATGATGAGGAAATGGCATTCATCACTAGGAAGTTCAAAAGGTTTGTGAAAAAGAAACATGGTGTGCGAAAAATTTTCAGAAAAGACTTCAACAACAGGGATTTTCAAAGGGAAAAAAATACAAAAAATCTGAAGTTACCTGCTACGAATGCAACAAACTTGGACACTACAATCAGAATGTTCGGAACTTAAGAAACAATTCAAAAAAGACAAGAAGAAAGCCATGGTTGCAGCATGGGGAGAAGATAGCGATAAAAGTGACTTAGAAACTGAAGTTTGCAAAAATGAGGTTGCTAACCTATGCTTAATGGCACTTGGAAACGAAGATGAGGTATGTTTCAAGACAAAATCCAGTAATGATAGATGGTATCTCGACAGTACATGTTCGACGCACATGATTGAAAATAAAGCTATGTTCGCCACACTCCAACAAAAGGATGGTAGATATGTGACTTTCGGCGACAATAGCAAGGGTAAAATCATAGGTGTAGGTAGTATCGATAAAAATCCTTCTTTTATTATTGAAAATGTTTTACTGGTTGAAGGTTTAAAACATAATTTTCTTAGCATTAGTCAATTATATGATGAAGGTTATAAAGTTATTTTTGAAAAAACTCACTGTACTATTGAGAACACCCTAGAAAACAAAACCTTATTTTTAGGTTATAGACATGAGAATGCATATGTGTTTGATTTATATGATTTGTCTTCTTATTTTAACATTAAATGTTTATCTGCTATGAATGATAATGGTTGGCTTTGGTATAGAAGATTAGGACATGCTCATTTTGATTTAATTTTCAAACTTTCAAAAAATGAGTTAGTCATTGGTTCACCAAAAATTATTTTTGAAAAAGACAAATTTGGTGATGCATGTCAATTTGGAAAACAAACTAGAATTTTTTTAAATCCAAAAATATCATTTCAACTACTAAACCACTTCAACTTTTGCATATTGATTTATTCGGACCATCTAGAGCATTAAGTTTAGGAGGAAAATCGTATGCTCTTATTTGTGTTGATGATTATACTAGATATACATGTATATTATTTTTAGCACACAAAAATAAAAATTTTATAATTTCTCAAGACTTTGTAAAAGAATTCAAAATTTTAAAAAAAAAAAACTTATATTTGTAGTATTAAAAGTGATCATAGTAGAGAATTTGAAAATGATGATTTTATTATGTTTTGTGATGAGTTTGGAATTGATCATAATTTTTCTGCCCCTAGAACTGTTCAACAAAATGGTGTGGTTGAAAGAAAAAATAGAACTTTTGAAGAAATGGCTCGTACTATGCTTTGTGAAAATAATTTGCCTAAATATTTTTGGACGGAAGCCATTAACAATACATGCTTTGTTGTACACCGAGCTATGATTAAACTTATTCTTAAGAAAACTTCTTATGAAATTTGGAAATGTAGAAAATCTAATATTAGTCATTAGTGTGCATTTGGTTGTAAATGTTTTGTATTGAATAACAATAAAGATAATTTAGAAAAATTTGATGTTAAATCGGATGAAACTATATTTCTTAGTTATTCAATTTCCAGTAAAGCTTATAGAGTATTCAATAAAAGAACTCTACTTGTTGAAGAATCTGTGCATATATGCTTTTGATGAATCTAACAACATTATTTTCAAGAATCTTGTAAGTAATGATATTGTAGAAAATGAACCAAGCATGGAGAGAATTTGCATTAAAAAAAATGAAGAAAATCCATTACGCGAACATGAAGAAGATATGACAATGGAGAAACTTCAAGAAATATATGCTCTTCCAGAAAACAACTCGAATCTACCAAAAGAATGGAAGTATGCTCATGGCCACCCTAAAGACCTTATCATATTTGATGTGGCGGAAGATATAAAAACTCGTTCTTCTATTAAAAATATTTGTGGCAAATTAGCGTTTGTTTCACAAATTGAACCAAAATCGTTTTTAGAAGCTGAAAATGATGAAAACTAGATTTTAGCATTGCAAGAAGAATTAAATCAATTTGAAAGAAATGAAGTTTAGTTTTTGACCCCTTGACCTAAGAATCATCCCGTTATTGGTACAAAATGGGTTTTTCGAAATAAAATGGATGAATCCGGAGTTATTACTAGAAATAAAGTTAGATTGGTAGCCCAAGGTTATAATCAAGAAGAAGACATTGATTTTGATGAAACTTTTGCACCAGCTGTTAGATTTGAAGCTATTAGAATGTTACTTGCTTTTGCATGTTTTAAAGATTTCAAATTATATCAAATGGATGTTAAAAATGCTTTCTTAAATGAGTACATTTCGAAGGAAGTTTATGTTGAACAACCTTTCGGTTTTGAAAGTCATAAATACCCGAATCATATTTTCAAACTTTCAAAAGCTCTATATGGTTTGAAACAAGCTCCTAGAGCATGGTATGAAAGATTGAGTAATTTTTTACTTGACAAAGGTTTTTCTAGAGAAAAAATTGATACAACACTTTTTATAAAAATAAAAAAGGAAGATATGCTAATTGTTCAAATTTATGTTGATGATATCACTTTTGGTGCTACTAATGAAAATTTGTGCAAAGAGTTTACTAAAGATATGCAGAGTGAATTTGAAATGAGTATGATGGGGGAGTTAAATTACTTTCTTGTGGAATCCATTTAAATCAAAGAACTATATCAATGATCTACTCAAAAGGTTTGAAATGGAATCATCAAAGCATGCAGTAATTCTAATGAGCACATCAATAAAAATCGACAAAGATGAGCAAGGTAAACCTGTAGATGAAAAGAAATATCGAGGTATGATTAGTTCCTTACTCTATCTTACTGAAAATAGACCTGATATAATGTTTAGTGTTTGTATGTGTGCACGTTTTCAATCCGCACCGAAAGAGTCACACATCACCACAGTCAAACATATTTTCAGATATCTTGTTGGCACTCCAAATTTGGGATTATGGTATCCTAAGGGAACCACTTTTGAACTTTTTGGTTACTCATATGTTGACTTTGCGGGATGTAGACTTAACCCAAAAAGCACTAGTGGCACTTGTCATTTTCTTGGACACTCTCTCACTTCTTGGTTTTTCAAAAAACAAAACTCAGTGGCTCTCTCAACTACTGAAGCAGAATACATTGCTGCCGCTGGGTATTGTGCACAATTGCTTTGGATGAAACAACAACTTAAAGATTGTGGACTTCACTATGATCATATTCAACACAAGTGCCATTAATCTTTCAAAAAATCATATTCAACACTCACGCACTAAACACATTGAAATAAGGCATCACTTCTAAGAGATCGTGTACTCAAAGGTGACATTGAACTCGAATTTGTGCCTACAAATGGTCAATTAGTTGACATATTTACCAAACCTCTAAATGAAGAACAATTTTTCTATATTAGAACTAAATTTGGTATGATGAATACTCTAATATAATGTTTATATTAAAAATAAATTTTTATAAATAAATAAAAATAATAATAATCATAATAATTATTATTATTATTATAAAAAAAAATTATATACATATATATATGTTCTCTCTCTCTCACCCATTTTGTCTCTATCTCTCACCTGCTCTCTTCCTCACTCTTTGTTTTCTCTTTCTCTCGCTCTCTTGCTCTCCCTTTCTTGCTCTCATTCCAGACGACACCATCTTCATCCTCACCATCGTCCACAACCAGCTCCACCATCTACAACATCATCCATCACCTTTATCACTACCATCATCCACTCAAATTCCTCACCGACTTACCAAGATCCATCACGGCTCTACTTGCATCACCAATCTTCAACATCATTTCTGATTCATCAAGATCAATTACCGATCTGTCAAGATCAGTTACTGATCCACCAAGATCCATCACTGATCTACAAAAATTCATCACCAATCTACACGATCTCCTCCATTATTTCTGATCATCAAGGTCATCACCAATCAACATGTTAAAATTATTTTTGCACTGTGTTATATTTTTTATCTTGTTGTATGTGCTCTAAACTCTCTTAAATTTAATAATGATTGCTTCTACCTTGTCTGAAGAAATTATTTTTATTTATATTTTCTCTTTTTATACTAGTGCACTTGGTGTAGTTGTTTATGGCCGGATCTTTATGGCCCTTGGCATTATAGATTGGTAATCTGTTTCTTCCAATTTATATAATTTTTAGTATATTAATTTAGGGGGAGATTCATATATTTTGAGATTAAAACAATGATTATAAAAAAAAAAAAAATGGGCGTTTGTATATTTTGTGCGTAATTTTAGAGGGAGTATATATACTCTTTTTTACTCTTTATCTGCACTACTCCTTATCTGCACCAACAAATTTTTTTTGCAAAGATAGAATTTTTAAAAACAAAAAAAAAATGAAGAGAAATGCTTGCAATTTTATTTCAGAAGGAGAAAATATTACTCAATTACATGTAAGTTTTCAGAAGGCTTCACAAATTTTTGTTTCACTTCTCTCAACAACTTTTCATGAGCCTCCTTTACATGTCTCTCTCTATTTTTGACTTCTATGAGTCATGGCATTATAACCGTTGCATAATATTGCACCACATTCTCCAACTACGCATTTTTCCTTCCTAGCTCTCTCTCTTCTCCTTACGAATATTAACTAGTTATTGTTTTAACAACCACACATCATCTCACCATTGCTGATTTTCTTGTATTCTTACTTGTAATCGTTGAGTCATATTGGAAACTGCAGTCATTGCCTATGTACTAAGAGCCATAGTGTTATTAATAGCATCGATATCATTCTGATTACCAACAACACTAGGACTCTCATTTACAGGCATAGCGTGTGACTACACCATTGGTAACCTCTCATTTGCATGCATTACAAGCACCTTTTGTATGTCTGAACCATTGATGGCTAAGGTAAGGAATGACATGATTACACAAGAAGGTAAAACAACTTTTTCTCTCCAAACACTTGACAATTTCGTATCTTTGCCTATTATTCTTATCACTTTTTGTACACTTCACCGATCTAATGCTCAATGCATATCTGCTCAAATCTTTCGTTTGTGTCAAATAATTAAACATGTATGTGTTATTTGACACAAAATATTATTCTATATTAAACAATATGGATTTTTTAATATATATATATATATATATTATTTGACACAAAATATTATCTGTTTAAAATATATATTGTATGATATATGTGTTATAAATATTATTTAAATGGAAATATTTTGAAAATATTACTATTTACGATTTTGAAAAGTTTGGCTAGTCCCTATTCACCTTTTGATGAAATTAATATTGATTAATTGTAGTATTTTGACAAATGTGATATTAGTGAGTTGTCATCTTTTGACAAATTTAATATGCTTACATGGCATGTAGGAATGGCAACGGGGCGGGGCGGGGCCGGGGACCACCCTCCCCGTCCCCGATCCCCGATGGCCAAAACTTCCCCGTCCCCGGCCCCGATCCCCGACGGGAACTCGGGTTTCAATTCAAAAAGTCCCCGATCCAACTCTGTTTCATCAGATCATAGAACACAAAAAAAGAAGAACATAACAGATCATAAAAAAAAATCAGATCTATTTCAACATTCAACATCATCAACATAGATCAACAAAAAAAACAACAGATCAAAAAAAAAAATTACAGATGATCAACAGATCAAAAAAAATTACAAATCATCAGATCAAAAAAAAAATTTACAAATCATCGATCTTCAGATCTGAAATATGATGAGGCGGAGGAGGATATCAACGGAGAAGGGCGGTGGAGATCGTGAAGGAAATCGGTGGATGAGGACGCGGTGGAGATCGACGATGTCTTGACTCCATCGATCTCTGTGGCGACGGAGGAAGCGGCGTGGCTTGGAGGAGGAGGAGGAGGAGGCGGTGGTGGCTTGGAAGTTGGAGGAGGCTCCTGCGTGAGCGTGATTGCGTCTGTGTGAAGAGAAGAGAAAAGAGAGAGTGAGAGAAGAGAAGAGAGTGCTCTCTGCTCAGGTATGCGAGCTATTCAACAAGAGCTTTGGAAGTTGAAACATATGTAATATAATATATAAATATAATATAATATATAAAAGCTTTGGAAGTTAAAACATATGTAATATAATATATAAATATAATATAATATATAACAACAACACAGCTTTCAAAGTTGAAACATATATAGTATATATATATATAAATCGGGGGCTGACCGGGGGTGGTAGGCCGGGGATGAAATCAGATCACCGTCCCCTACCAGATATCATCGAGGATGAAATTTTAAATACTCCTGCCCACTGGGATATTTTTCTAGAATCACCACTCAATTCGGGGTCGGGGGGTCGGGTCCCCGTCGGGCCGGGTCCCCATTGCCATCTCTAATGGCATGGTTGGTATATAGCAAAAATATTTGATTTATATTTTGCATACAAAGTGAAACATACTCAAATGATGTTTGAAAGCAAATCATACTTTATATATATATATATATTAATTACTATAATTAATAAAAAAAAGTTAGTGCAAAAGTTTGACAAAATCCTTGTATATATATATGATATTATATTCAAAAGTGTGAATTGAACATTTTGGTGACTTGCTTGCAAAAGTTTGTCAAAGAAATGATGAACAAAGAAAAAAATGTGTAAAGATTGACAAAGAAAAATGTGTCGCATGGTGTATTCATTGAAAACCAAAATATATGCCTTTTGTCTATCAAGGAACGTGCCCATGTAATCCATGACGTCAGTAAGGAGCGTCCTACCTCTAACGGGTATATTTTTTGATATAAATAGAAGCGTTATGTATGGAGAAAAATCAAGAACTTGAACAGAAAAAATCTGTGTGCTCCAAAATTTTGAGTGTATTGTATTCTACTCTTTCACTTTCAGATCTAAGTGTAGTCTTTGTTCTTACATTTTCATATCTACTCTTTGTGAGCAAAGTTTTATAAAAGACGGTTAAAGTACCTCTTATTTTTAGTCATTATTTCGTGAGAGATTTTTATAAGAGTAAGACATTTATTGTTAAGTGAGGCTCAATAGATAAAAGAAAGACTTGTGGAAAATTCACAAACTTGGTGAAGCCTTGGTGGTGTATTGATTCATTTTGATAGTAAAGAAATTCTCAAGGAGGTTCCTTGGGGAGTGAACGTAGGCCCGGCGTGTCGAACCATTATAAATCTCAGTGTTTGATTTTATATCCCTATCTTTCTTACTTTTATATTGATAATTATTATTCTGTTTTTTATTTGTTAAAATTCTAAATATTGTGTTTTTAATATTGTAAAATTTTTAATAACCCAATTTATCCCCCTCTTGAGTTGCCTTTCTGGAATAACACAAAATATAAGCAATTTGGATTATCCGTTAACTAAGAAATCTTAACCATAGCTTTGCTGCCACATCGACAATTGCGGTTGTCAAATCTAACTTCGTGAATGCTGCCTATACTTGCATTTGACGTTGACATTGACATTGACCTACAAAAAAATATCAAATAGCAAAACTCATTTATTATATCAACCAACCTCCAAGCTTCAAAAAAGAGCATCAGCAAATTAATGGATTGACATTTCTGCACAGTCATCAACTTTCTCCTGAATTGGATAAAGGAAAAACTACAAACTAGAATTTTGTTGCACTCAGCTAACAATAGTGAGCATTTTTTTTCTTTTACTTTGAAAAAGAAAAAGGACCAGACAGTGATCTCATCCATTTTAAAATCATCAATCTTGACAATGTTCGGATGTTACGAGTTATAACTACTAAAATGAACCAAATTAGAAAGAAGCAACATAGACACAAGTTATTCTAGCAAGCAAATACGGGACAATTAGAAGATTGCTACTACCCAAAAAATTGGAAGACCAATAATCAGAATTAACTTATACTATCAAAATTAACCCATTGTTAGTATATATATATATATATATTATCTTAATTTCACTTTTATTTCTCCTATTGACAATTTGTTAGTTTATCAACAAAAATTACCAATTCATCTATCTAGTTTGCTTTGAAGTTTATTTATTTATTTAATTAATATTAATGCATATGATTGTTAACTATATATAATTTAATGAATAAAAGAACCATTTCAAACTACAAAGGGAGAAGATGAGAGAGGGGGATAAGAAGATGAATGTTTAAAATGGTGTAGCATAAAGGAAACACAAAAAGGAAGGAAGAAGTTGGAAGGAAGCTCTTGAAAATTTCATGGTTTTTGGTTTGCCTGGTTTCGGTCTCTTCTCTGCGTTATTTATTTATTTATTGGGCCTATTAAATAATGAAAATGACAGATTATCAATCATCATTTCCACTGTATAGGAAACATACGCAATTGTTCAAGTTTTGAAAATAGCAGATTATTTGGGAGAAACAATGGGAAAAAACATATTATCTTAACTCTGGTTCGCGGTTGAAATCTTCGAAGTAAGATAGAGGGACAAAGGGAGAGACCGGCGATGTTCGCCGCCAACTTGGATTCGCAGCCATCGGTGTCACGAGATGGAATCGTCGTTCACCAAAGCTCAAGAGGGAGAGAAAAAGTGAATGGAAAGATATATGAGAGAAGCTCTGTTTGCTGTGTTGAATGAAATGAAATTCAATTATTTTTTTTTAGCTAATCTGATATGAGCCTTAGATTTTGCCCAAAGTGACGTGGCCAAATCCTGGCCATTAACTAGAGAAAGAGTTGGAGAGGATATGGATTGGAATCAAAGCACTAATTTGGGGACTTAAATTAGTGCTCGTGAGCATTTCTCATCTACCTATTTTGAAAAGTAAGGAAAAAGTAATTTTTTTGATTTTTTTTTAATAGAATGTGTAAAAAAAGTAGATAAATAATGTGACTTAAATAAGTTAATAAGTTGTTTTTTTTTTTTTTTAATTGCCAAAATAGACTTGATCTATTTATTTGTTCATGTTACCACCGCCACTAATAGACGTTGTCGACCACTTCCGACAACTTTTTTGATTTTTTTTTCCCTGATGATTTTTTGGGTAGTGGTTCGACAGTAGTAAAGTAAACGTGAAAAAAATTATTCAAAATAATAATTTATCTTTTTACCTAAACAATTTTATTAATCATATTCTTATTACCTAAAAATATCAAATATCCCATAAAGATTGGTTTATCACGAATAAACCCTTAAAAGAAAACTAAAATTTAATTAGGTAAAGGATAATTGAGTAACGTTAGAGACTCTAAATGAATTATTAAATATTCTACTCAATTTGTGAAATCTATATGATGTAAAACCTACATCTATATATAATGGGTAAAATATTTAATAATTCATTTGAACTCCTCAACAATTTTTATGGTAAATGAATTATTAAATATTCTACTCAATTTGTGGAATCTAAATGATATAAGTTTTACATCTATATATAATAGATAAAATATTTAATAATTTATTTGAACTCTTCAACAATTTTTATGGTAATTTTACCTTATTTAAAAGAGAGAATTACACTGATATTATATCAATAAAGCTTATTTATTAAAAAAAAAAACATTATATATTAATAATTAATATTATAATATTTTTTATTACTATGTCCTATTTTGCGAAGTAGATTAAAAGTTAATTTTTTTGACTTTTTTTGAACAAAATGTGTAAAAAAAAATAGAGAAAACATGTGACTGAAAAAACCAAAAAATCAAAAAGCTAGTTTTTAATCGCGTTACCAAAATAAGCCTATAATTTGTATTTTTTTCCACTAGCTCAATTGTAAGACCTCATTTGAGAATAAACTATTTTAGTAACTTTTTGACTTTTTACGAAAAGATGTACAGAAAAATAGAGAGAGTGTTGTGACAACTTATAGTGACTTTTTAACTTTCTAACTAAAATGCATAGTTGACAAACAAGGCCTAAGTAATGAATAATGCTATATACACCAATTGGTATACTAATTAGTGTACTAATGAATGATGTGACATAATTTTATAGGTTTTGAGTCTTTGTAATGAATAATGCTTTATACATTGATTGGTATAGTAATTAGTATAATAACAGATGATATAATATAATTTTAGAGGTTCTTATTTTTTGTAATTTGTATAATGGGTGGCGTTATAATTTTGAAGTGATATTGTTATATTATATGTTAGTATATTAATTGATATATCAATTGATGCCTGTAATATTACATTCATGTGAGATATTTGATAAAAAATTAAAAATTTCTAATATTTTTAAATGATAATATTATAATTATATTGATACATTAATTAATATATTAATAAAAATGCTTGAGACCCCTTTTTTGGAGGGATTAATTAAGGGTCATTAATTAAAGGCACAACAGTGACTGTTGTGCCTCAATTTGAGGTGTATTATGGACTTATTTTTATGATCTGAATAGTCTTTTTGTAGGGTTTGTTGAGTACTTCATGCCTACCAAAAATCATATTAATCGGATATCAATAACTATATGATCGATAATCAAAAAAATAAACATTAAGTTTTTTTTTTGAGAAATGGCATAAAAAATATGCAATTTGATCATAAAGTTATTGATATTCGATTAATATGATTTTTGGTAAGCACGAAATACTCAACAAACCCTACAAAATAAACGGTTCGGATCATAAAAATAAACTCATAATACATTTTAATTTGAGGCACAACAGTCATTGTTGTGCCAAAGGTACAGTAGTGCCCCTTAATCCTTTTTGGAGAATTATTAATATATATATATATATATGAAACCTACTTATATATATATGAAATTCACATCATTAATAATTAAGATCCAAAGAAAATTATAAAGTGGTGTTTTAAAAAATTTATAAAAAATTAATTTTTTGACTTTTTTAACAAAAAAAAATTTGATTGCTTTAAATAAAAAAGTTAATTTTTTTAATTTAAAAAATTAAAAAATTAACTTTTTATCATTGTTTCCGAAAGACCCCAAAGTCTTTAACATAAGAGACCCCTACATTAATTGATACGGATTACACGCGGGAAAGTAATCGTCACTATTTAGAAATAATTCCAGCAGGCCCAATAGGAGTAAACGTGGGCCGCAATTCCCATGACGATTGGCCGCCTTTTCGATGATGGGTGAAAGTTGACTAGACTCCTTTGCGTTAATCTTTCAAATTATAGTTTTACTAATTAATTTTAATGTAGTGTTTAATTTAAATTTTTAAATGATAATTTTATATTTATTTTTCAAAATTCAATTCAAAACATAATCAATATTTTTTAAAATTCATAATTAAATACATAATTTAAAATTTTTTTCAAAACTCAATTTAAATTAATATTTTAATTTTATTAAGATTTTAAATATTTTAATATTTAAATATGTTACGATTTTTTTAATTTTTAAATTTTTTGACTATTTTTAAATATTACGATTTTAATTTTTTAAAATTTAAAATATTTTATAAAAATAAATTCAAACTCTATTTTATAAAAATATTTTTAAATATTTTAATTTTTTTTGTTATGTATTTGGTTACGACTTGAGTGTAGAGTTATGAAAGTAGTATGGAATTTCGAGTTATGTGTTTGGTTATGAGTTTTAAAAATAATTTATTAATTGAATTTTGTTTTATGTGTTTGGTTATGATTTGAGTGTAGAGTTGTTTTTAAATTTAAAATTTTAAAGTTTTAAATTATTTAAATTTTGTGAATATTTAAATTATTTAAATTTTTACGATTTAAATTTTTTACCTATTAAATTTTTTAGATTATTTAAATTATTTAAATATTTATGATTTAAATTTTTTGAATACTTATTTTGAAAAAAAATTATTTCCTTTGTAGTATTTTCAATTAAAAAATTGATTAATGTTATTTTCTGTTAATAATAATTTTTTTTAGTTGAATTTTAAAAATAGTTTGGTTATGAGTGTTAATTAGAATTTTCAATAGTGTGAAAGTAGTGTGCTTTGTTATGAGTTATAACAATTTGAATTAAGTTTTAAAAACTCTTTTCAAAACACATAACCAAACAAATTTTCTTACTTCACATGTCAAATCAAACTTTTAAAACTCAATTCTACATACAATTCAAAACTCAATTCAACACTCTATTAAAAAATCATAACCAAACAAATTTTCTACACTCAAATCATAATTCCACAATTCACAAACTTAAAATATAACTCATACTCTCAAATCATATTTACAAAATTTTACCAAACACAACCTTAGTCTTCTCGTTTAGAAAGAGTTAAAATAGTATGAAATTTTAGTTTTTTTGAATTATTTTAACTTAATATTTTTAATTTTATTTGGTTTTTATTTTTAATTTTTTAACTTTTGTAAGAAAAAAAGTATATTGATTATGATTTAAATATGACATTTTATCTTATTGACTTATATAACTAATTTTATATTTTATGTTTTTGTAGTCAAAAAGTCAAAACCAAACATAGCTCTAACCTGTTTGAAAAGTTGATTATTTAATTATTTTAATTTAATTAAAAAAATTATGTTTAAAAAATGGATTGATTTTTTTTAATTAATTTAATGCTTATGATAGAAAAAATAAAAAGATTATGAGTTAAATATAATATTTTATTTCATTAACTATTTTAATTTATTTTATTTTTTAATAGGTTACTAATTTATTATCTTTAAATATTGATTGTTTGGCATGTATTAAATTTTAAATTGTGAAACATTTTATTATATGTGATCTAATCTCAATGACTTAGTGTTTTGAAAAGTTGGTAAAAAGTTAATTTTTTAAATTTTTTAATTTATTTTGTCTTTTTGTGAGTAAAAAATATGAAAGGTAATGTTACCCAAAATAGGTAAAAAACTAAAAATTAGCTTTTTTTTTTTTGGCTTCCCAAAAGACAAGTCATCTAAGAGTGATAAATTAAGTCAGTCTTCATTTGATGTGAATTAATTTTTTGACTTTTTAACTTTTATTTGGAATGTGTTATATAAATGTACTTTTTGACTAAAAAAATAGAGAAAAAAATGTATGTTTAGAATAAATTTTTGATTTATTACAAAAAAATGTATAATAAAATATTGTAGTAAAATCAAAATAACCATTTTACCCTTGTTGATTTTTTGACTTTTGGGTAGTTGAATTCAAATGGCAAAATAATAATTTTGCCCTCTAGGCTTCCCTCACAAGTTTTCCTTAAATAGTATGGACTTTTTGATTTTTTTAATAACTTTTTGACTTTTTAGCTTTTGTAGTTTATCCCAAACCAAGCCTAAAAAAAGTCTCTTTTGGGATGAACTTTTTTATTTTTTAATTTTTGTGAGAGAAAAAATAAAATAATTATGATTTATATGTGACATTTTAATTTATTAATTTTTTTAACTTATTTTATCTTTTTATAATTATTTTAATCTAAAAAATTTATGCCAAACCTAGTTTAGGAATTATTTAAGGTGATGTAAATAAATATTCTTTTTAAATTTTTATAAAAAAATAAAAAAATAATATAACTCAAATAAACACACTTATTTAAATGATGCATGGCAAACAACTTTTTTTTTTTTTTTTTTTTGTTATAGGAAAATTCTTCCTACCCTCTCGCAGGTCCAAGGTAATACAGAAAGATCACCAAGTGTCTTGCTTAGCTGAAGGCGAGATCAAGCATGGAGCATTGAACCCACACCAAGTGACTAGACAACTTAAGCTCCAACCTCCTAACTAACAGTGCTTCGCCAAAGAAATTAATCCAAAAAAAAAAATAAACTTATAACTTTAGTACTTAAACCTCAAGACCTTACCACATTACCACAACCCCATGCCAAACAACTTATAAATGTGTTTGGTAGAAGAAACGAACACTCACAAAACCATACATACATGATACATTAATACAAATACAAATACAACTCAAATAACACAACTACGCATCAAAATTGATTGAAACTCTGATTTGCATCACGTGCAGTCCTGACAGGAGGAGAAACAAAAAACGAATCAAAAATTATAAAGCCAACCTACCTCCTCTCCACTGTCCAATCACATCAGATCTACAGCAAAGCTCTCTCAATTTTTAATTACTAATAATAGTATAATAATATATACATATCCCACTTTTAACAACATCACAGTCAAATCACCACTCTCTTCTCCACGAACCCTAACGTACTTGGATTAAAATCTCTGAAAGTTCAGTCATTCTAGCAACATAATATATAATCATCACCGATTTTCACCATGAAAGAGAGAAAATCGGTGAAGTTCAATCTTCAGCAGCAACAACAACAACACCACCACCAAAACGGTCACTTGTCTCCTTTCAAGTTCGCTAAATTGTTGGATCCGGAGGCTTCTTGGGACAAGGTTCGCACTTTTCTACTTTAGATTCTTGATAATTTGCTGCTTTTGATTCGTTAGATCGCCGTTTCTTCGTTTCAATTTAGGTTGTAATTTAATTTGATCTGATAAAATAGTGTATTTTCATGCCTTTGAAATTCTCGAAATTCTGATAAGAGAAATAAGAAATCTTCCAATGTGTCGAAATTTAGCTTTATGGACTCCAAAGAAGCTCAATTGGTAATTTTTATAGCTTATGCTCACTGTAGAAGGATGAAATCTCGAAAATCAGTTAGCCGGTGTCCCAATTGGTAATTTTAAGCTGGGTTGGAGTCCCAATTGGTTTGCAATGCATGGGAACCTTCAAAAAACTTATATTTGATGTGTATTTAGCCGGAGGTCCCTGTTTTTCTATAGTAGTTACTTGGGGTGCCTTGTATTTTTATTCGATTTTGATTTGTTCAAAGTGCGAGATATGTAGGCTAGTCGGGAGCATCTTCTTCGCAGTTTGAATTATATGTGGAAAATAAATGTATCGGAGTGGGAGTGGGGATGTGAGAAGGAAGAATGTATTTCAGAGATTAAAGGACTAGTAGTGACAACTTTATCCTACTGGGAATTCGAAACATGGAGAAAAAATAATCAAAGATGTTCTCAACTGTCTTTCTTTCCTAACGTGTATTGTTCTCCACTGTGAAATCTTCTATGTGGAAAAGTTTTGACAAAGGGTGGATTCCTAGCGAGAGACGGGGAGCTTATAGTTGAGTAATTTAGTGCCAGTTGCTTCCAGATATTGATTGCATGTGTTTATGATGGCATTTAATGGAGGAAGGGGAAAAAAAAAAAAAAAAAAAAGTGAGCAGTTTCAGTTGTATGATAGAGGATTTTAAGTGAAAAACAGAATTTTGGTATGGTTTGAGGAAGATGAAACATCAGCAGGGCTCCTCATGTGTGGAGAAACCAAACAGCTTCAAGAGACTCTCTCTAGTCGATTAATTCTTCTATATCGATCCTTGTTTTCCTCTTTTTTTTTACATACTTCTTTTTTCTTTGTGTTCTTTTACTTCATAATGCCCAATTATCGTATCATATCATTTTGAAGCTTCAAGCTGCAATGCTATGGGGTTCTATATTAGAGAAGGGTGGCAGAATGGTATGTTTGGTTTGGCTTTGTAGAGTGATTTTGGGAAAAAATTTCTAAAAAAACTTGTTTGGTTTGTAATTTTTCCAAAACAATTTCTAAAATTACTTTGTCTCTCTTACACATCAATCAATCACTTTTTCTTTCTCCTCTCTTCTCTTTCCTTCTCAATCACTTTTTCTCTCACACACATCTACTCAATTACAACAAAATATCAAATCATTCCAAACTCCTAAACTCTAAAACTACTTTCAAAATACACAACCAAACAAACCAAAAAAAATTCTAAACTCTCTCCCCAAAACAATTTTTAAAAACTACTCTGTCAAAACCAAACCAAACATACCCTTTAGAACTGATTATTGTAGAAGGATTTAAAGACAAGTTTGACATTTAACGATGTTTTATTAAAAAAATATTAGAATTATGACAAGATGTATCCTCGAACACTTCATCTTTGTATGCCTAGGAAATATAGAAGGAAGAATATAATTTGGGAGACTTCTATTTATGTACTAGTGTATAACGGTAAATATCATAAATTTCTTAATGTTGACTATGATTAAAGTTTCTTTAATTTCCTGCTTCGTGTTTTCAAGAAAATCTGGTTTAATAGAGAAATGTGGATTGATGTAGAGTCTATAAAAGTCAATAGAGAGTCTGAAGTGTGATATTTGTTTATTTATCTCTGTAAGTGAGCACTAGGTATTGTTTGTCAAGAAGCTTTGGTGTGGGAACAGTTTCAATTAAGGAAAGATCCACATCCTGTTTAATTTTGAATCCATTCATCCTTAAGTGAAAAACATTTTGAAAGAGATCCATATGCTAAGGTCATATTCTTAAATTAACCAAGGGAAATTCATATAGAAATCAGTATAAATCTCTATCGTATTATATTTTGCCAGAGCAATAAGGTCATATATGTTCTTATTGACTAATATAGAAGGTGGAGTTTATGAGCAAATTTTTGATATTTCAAAAGAAACCTTTTTTTTTTTTTTTTTTGATAACTAGTTTAAAAGAAACTTAGAAATTTGCAGTATGTGATGGTTAGAGTAATATAATTTGGAAAATATTGCAGGTATGGTATTCCAATAGACACAAATTTTCCTTTCTTTGTAATTACTAGACAGAATTTCTTTTGTGTGTTATTCATAGTATAATTTAACACACTCTTCTTGCAGGATCAATTAGGGGATGTACTGCATTGGATTCGACAAGTGGTGGCCCTTGTATGTGGGTTGCTTTGGGGTACCATTCCTTTAGTTGGGGGCATATGGATTATTGTGTAAGTTGATGCTTTTACTCCTCCAACCATAATATATAAAGCTCCATTTTTTATTCCACTTCCAAATTACCCTTTCTAATATGAATGGGATATATTCTTCATGGTAAATGCATATAAATAAAGTTTTAATTGTATCTTGAGATGCATAAATGGTATGGTGCATTATTAAAACTAAAACAAGATTTTCCATATTGTCATAATTGCTTCAAAAGATAGACCTGCTTTTTCGGGACTTTGTTGGATTTGGAACATCAATGAAGATAGATATGCTATTGTCTGTAATCCTTGTTTTATTTTTTGGTGGGACTGGGGTGGGTCTAGGATTTTCTAAGGTGTTTGTACTTATTTACCTTTATAGGCAGGATAACTTAAAGTTCTATTCCAAATATTGGATGATAATGAGTTGGGATGACTGCTACTTTTCAAACTTCATCTTTAGAAATTTCAACACTTACCATTGCCATTAACTAATCAGATTTAGTTTAGCCCAAAAATACTGTAGTTGTAAACCTTTATGTGAAAAGTTCACCTGCACATTGACATGTTTGCATATTTTTGAAAACCTCTAAACCAAACAAAACCTTACCTTCCTAAGTCTTATGTCTCAATCAAATGGGTTGGCTACATGAATCATTTTCCTCCATTCTACTCTGTCAAGGGTTATATACTGAAGTTAAATAAATAAATTAATATCATTTTTTACTACTGCATCCCAAGTCAGTTTAGATCTTCCCCTCTCTCTAACATTTCCATTTGTGGTTATCATATCACTCTTCCTTACCAATGCATCTATAAGTCTTCGTTGTACAAAAATAAGAGTTTTGATGGGAATTTTATGAGTTGACTGTTAGGCTACCTAATACGCAACCCTCCTTATCCGGACTGTTCAGCTGTGTAAATGAAATACCAAGCACAACACAGGCAGGGTTATGTTGTTAAAAACCTCAAATATTAAAATGAAATAAAATAAATTGAAAAGAATATCCATTCTAAGGAAGATTCTCTCATGTGGTGGAAAATTTGCATTGGAAGAAAAAGTGAATCATGTCTGTTTGGAATTATATTGGTAGAGTTTGAATAAATTCAAGATTCTCGTGTGTACAATAACTGTTGAGTTATTGGTCACCACATGGCTTCAAAGATTTTTTATTTACTATTTTTCCTAATTGGAGGAAAAATTCCATTCTATGGTACTTAGGGCTGCAAATGAGCCGAGCCAAGCTTTAGTATGTTTGGGCTTGTTTATTAAGATTTTAACGAGTTCGAGCTGAATAAAAATTTAATGAACCGAGCTCGAGCCGAGTTGGCTTAGGCTCGACTCGAGCTCGAGCCTGTTCACGAGCCTTAACGAGCCAAAAAATTTATAAATTCATACTTGTATGTGAGATTAAAGTTACAATTAAAACTTTAATTATACAATTATATATACAATATAAATAAACATACTAAAAAAAAGTTCATATTTTACTAAAATAATAATATCTACTACCACTATTATATAAATGTACTATTTATAGTTAACTATTATTTACACTTATATTTTTTAAATATATAAATAGCATATTTCTCTTATTGTTTATACATATTTTTATATTATTTAATATATAAATAATAAACATTAAATGAGTTAGCTAATGAGCCGAGCTTACGAGCCGAGCTTTGGAATGTTTGGGCTTGTTTATTAAAAATTTAACGAGCTCGAGCTCGAGCTCAAACGCAAAAAAAAATTAACGAATCAAGTTCGAACGAGTTTTTACCGAGCCGAGCTCGAGCCTGTTCACGAACGGCTCTGTTCATTTGCAGCCCTATACTGAGATGTAGGGAAGGTGTAGAGATGTCTGAACCTATAGAGAGCTAAAGAATTGTTTGTCATCTTTCCTGGATGAGAAATAAGAATTACTATAATGAGATGTTTGAGGGAATGGGGGACATTGGTTAGATGGGAGTTTTTTTGTCACTTAAAGAGATGGAAGTTTTGTTTGGTTTCTTGAGTTGGTGACAGAAAGGAAAAGGTGATGCAAAAGAATACATCTTCCCCTTTTTTATTACCATTAAAAATCCATGCCTGCCTCTTGGGGGGTGTATGAGGGAAAGCATTTTCTTGATTCTAGCCTTTTCTTACAAGTTCTTTATTTTTAAATTGTAAATAAACAGGAGAAATATGAGAAATTTTTTCTTTACTTTTTTCCCCATAACTTGTGGGAACCAAACACATCCTTTTAGCATTTTAGGAACTAATGCAAAGTGCGCTGTTTAGTCATGTGCAATTTAGATTATTATTGCATTAATAAGATGTAGTATACTAGTAATGAACGGTTACAAAAGATACACAACTCTATGATTAATTATGTACTAATAATAATATAGTTCAAGTTGATTGTACAGTAATAGACGGTTAGGAAAGATGCACAACTATATGATTGGGTACAATTTAACCAAACACATTACCTTAGGTAGAATGCAACAACTAAACTGGATTCTTAGAGCCTACCAATTTTTCTTATAGTGGTTTGGCACACCAATTTTTCTTACATCCACTCCCAGCTTATCTTGTCGGTGTTAAGCTCTACTAAATCAAACGGTTTTTCCTAGGTTTACCCAAAACCTTTATAACTGTAGTTTTTTCCTAGGATAACCTGAAACTTTTACAATCAACTCAAAAACAAAAGGGTTTTCTTAGATTATAACCCAAAACCAGTGACCTACACACAAACCATGAACACACTTAGAACAATGAACTGATTACTTCCCAAAGTCTATAAGAGACAGTAAGTGAAGTTGTGTCAAGGCTATAGTGTATACTACCTAAAAAGTATTAACACTAGGATAGGAAGATAACCAGACAAAAAATTACTCGAAAAATCACTCTAGAGGATCTGGACTCAAGAAGATGCACCTTCAAGAGAACTCCCATGATTTCCAAAGAAGTAAGCTGTCGAAGTGCAAAGAAGCTTTCATAATCACTCACACAAGGTTGAAACGTCTATGAGGTTTTTTCGTTAATATGGCTTGTAGTTGGTAAACTTGTCATTTTCCATGTGATCATACTTAAACATACATTAGTAATGAACGATAGTCATTTATGATTAATCTCTTTTGCTGTGCTGTGTGGAAACTCCTGTGATCAACTAGTAATACCAACTTTGATGTCTCAGGTTCCTTGTGATATCCTCTGGGATCATATATGGTTATTATGCAATGATACTAAAGATCGATGAAGAAGATTTTGGTGGCCATGGAGCTCTCCTCCAAGAGGGGCTTTTTGTTTCTATAATGCTCTTTCTGGTACCCAAAACATCTCTCTTTGTCGCTGTTCTCACTCTATACAAGTTCCTTTGCTGGTTTACCGACTAGCTAACTATTCTGTTTTAATTTTCAGCTTGCATGGATTCTTGTATACAGCTTGGCGCACTTCTGATTGGCGGGTTCCCGACATTGCACTCACCATTCTCTCTCCTCTCCCGCAGAGTGATAGTCCAAATTATCTATAGATCAGTTGTACGAGGCTTCACCTTACTGCCCTGACAACAACAATTTGGAATCACATTATTTGGAAATAGTAAAAATTTCCAATTTCATTTTCATGGTTGTGCAATACTCGCCTGCAATGCATGGGACATAATAATATGTTTCCATGACATTGAACTCTCCTTTAACAACCCCATAGAATGTTAGCAGATTGTGCTCTGTATTCCAAATTATCAAATTTTTGTTTCGACATTCAAGACCAGCATGCAATGAACATTTATTCCTACAGTAAGTTTGACAAAGGATCAATTTTAATTTGATTTATTGAAAGGGTACGACACAAGGTATAAATTGGTTCTGCCCATCCTCATCTGCATATTTTGGTGATAAAGTTTCCTTCCTAAAGGTTTTTTATCATTTATTTATTTGAAAATTCCTACTAAAGGGATGGAAATTCTGCAAATCAAACCCAATCGCATGAGTTAAGAGAGCATCAACACCCTATCCAGTAAGGCTGCAAATGAATCAAACCAAGCTTTGCATGGGTTGAGCTTAGCTCAAAAAATAAAGTTCGAGTTTACTCAAAATTAATCAAGCTTGAGCTTGGCTTAAAATTAGATAATGAAGAAAAAGTTTAGCTCAATAATCAAGTTTGGTCATCTCATTAAATATTATTCTATATTACACTATACATATATAACACATTTTACATTATTTAATATATACATTAATAAAATAAATTAATAATAAATGAGTTGAACTTTAAAAGTCTAGTTTATTCTAACTTAAGCTTAGCTTGTTTATTAAAAGCTTAAAAATCCAACTCAAGCTCATTAATACAAGTAACAAATTGAGTCGAAATAGTTCATGAGCATCTCAGTTCATTTGGAACACTATTCACTGGGCCAACTCCATTGCAATAAGCTGTAAAGGACAGTTTGCTT
This sequence comes from Camellia lanceoleosa, assembly GCA_025200525.1. Taxonomy (NCBI): domain Eukaryota; kingdom Viridiplantae; phylum Streptophyta; class Magnoliopsida; order Ericales; family Theaceae; genus Camellia; species Camellia lanceoleosa. The sequence goes on along the minus strand of CM045761.1, from coordinate 52,911,587 downwards.
AAACCTGCCTTCCAAGCATTCAATTAATTCTTGACCATTTTTCAAAATTAAGCTGGCCATGAATTTTACCTGTTACACAATTATTTGTTTTAATAAATAAAACTCAAAATTAAACCCTAAATCCTAAACTAAAACATTTGGGGTCCTTAACATTAAGTTATGAGGGTTCAAAGAAGTACATTGCTTAGATCATTTTTTTTTTTTCTAAAGAATTTCGTTTAGGTCTTTTTCCTAAAAGCCTTCTTGCAGCTAGCATACCACTGTTATGATCACCAATAATCTCTGCACGAACAAGAACCCTCCTTGAAGTGATGGAACCGGCTACGATCTCTAACCACTATCTCTCTTCCAAAAACCCCAGAAATCAACTTTATGGCAGCATGACAATCAGAACAAATTCGCAAATTCTTTACCACCCGAATGACAGTGCCCTCATCGGTGGCAATGAGCCCAAAGGCAACAGCCATCTTTTCACTGTGAAAATAAAGCGCCTTCTCTTTCTCCTCTTCCTCCACATCAAAGAACACCTCACTTGTGCTGGCGATATGTCCTGCTATCCTTAAACGCTTTGAGATCTCATATATCATGCCATAAATTTCTTTAGCTCGAGGGTGAATCTTCTCCTCGACCCCGAATTCATGTATTTCACCATTAATCTCAACAGAGCTACACCCACGTAGCTTATCAACCCGTTTCTCTCTCATCAGTTCCCTCACTTTGGCAACATCATCCCACCTTCCCGCATTGGCATATATATTAGACATTATTGCTAGATAGCCCCCATCTTCAAGGTCTAGTTCGATTAAGTGTTCAATTGCGTGTTCTGCAAGCTCAACATTTCCATGGATCTTACAGGCACCATGGAACGCACCCCAGACCCCCTCGTGGCACAAGAGGCATACTTTGGATTACCTCATAAGCTTCTGCTCAGTAAACCAGCTCGACCAAGGAGATCAACCATGCAACCATAATGCTCCAACTTGGGAACTAAACCAAGATCTTTGGACATACCGTGAAACCACGTTCGTCCTTCATCTACCAGCCCTGTGTGCACACAAGCACAAAGAACACCAAGAATCGTTACATCATTAGGCCTCACGGATTCATTTTCATACGGTGAAAGATTTCCAGGGCATTTTTGCTTTGCCCATTCATTGAAAATCCCATGATTATGGCATTCCAAGCTACAACATCTCGATCCACCATCTTATCAAATACATTCACAGCACTCACCAAGTCACCACATTTTGAATACATGTCCACTAAAGAAGTCCCAATCACAACATTCAAGTCTACTATTTTCCTATCTATATATGAGTGCAACCATCTTCCTGTATCCAATGCTCCAACTTGAGCACAAGCAGAGAAGACTCACTAGGGTCACTTCATTAGGATTTATGTTCTCCATTTGCATAAGGTGAAAGTGTCTTATAGCGTCAGTAATCCTCCTACTACGCACAAGCCCTCCAACAATTGTGTTCCAAGACACCAAATCTCTCTCGGCATGTCACGAAAAAACTGCAAAAGCACTTCCACCTCACCATGCTTCGCATACCCACCTAAAATCGTATTGTACATCAGTATATCCTTCACGGGCGCTCGGTCAAATAAATTTTTAGCAAGTTGAATCTCCCCAACTTTCACATACCCATTTATCATTGTATTCCAAACCACAAGATCTTTAACAGGCATTTCATCAAACAATTCCTGAGCTCTTTGCATATCACCACGTTGATTCACATACCCAGATAGAATCACAGTCCAAGCCACCGCATCTTTTACAGGCAATTCATCAAACACATGGTGAGCAATTTCCAAATCCCCCCACCCACTATAAAAATATATCAAACTTGTACCAACAAAAACATCCAACTCAATCCCCAATTTGCAAATCAAGCCATGAACACAAACCCCTCTGCTTAGATCCTTCAAATCATCACAAGCCCGAATAACGAAAGGGAACGTGAAGCGATCCGGCGGAACGCTTCGAATCCTCATGCGATCGAAACACAAGAGGGAGTTTATGGGTTGTCGGTTCTGTTGAAATCCTCGGATCATGGTGTTCCAAACGAATGCGTTTGGTTCGAGCATTTGATCGAACAGTTGGGATGCGTAGGCCATGAAGCCGAGTGTGGCGCAACGGGAGACGAAGTTGCCGACGGAGAAACTGCTCTGGTGAAGGCCGGTTCGGAGGAGGTGGACATGGAGAGATTTCAAGTGGTTCAGTGTTCTGATTGAGGATTGAGGATGTTTGAGGAGAGACAGTGCGAGCTGTTTTTGTTGTGTTGTTTCTAGTTCTGGCCTTGACTTCAGAAAACCCATCCATTACGTGCTCACTCAAAGTGAAATGTCAAACTGTCTTCTAATCATTACATAGCGACAGTAATAAAAAGATAGGAAAATCCTTGGTAGTCCGAAAATAAGCAGCTAAAATGGCCCGGTTAGGTGTTGGTCGGACGTCTGCTCAGATGATTGGATAAAAACTTGTCTATTGTAGTTGGTACCTTTGTCGATTGTAGCTGTCAGTCTCCTTACTGGATGACTGGCTAGATATCCACTCGAACGACCAGCCAGGTAAAATTCGGGCCATTCGAGCTAATCTCCTTTTTAAGTCCCCTAGCATTGCTCTAAAAGATATGAGATTTCCTCTCCAGATTGGGTTTGGTAAGTGGATTTTGAAATCATCCTACCAAAAATGTGTAACTCTGAATAAGAGGTTTTAATAAATGTGACTTATACATTAATGTGGTGTGTGTATTTTTTCTTTTTCTTTTTTTCATTGCCAAGTAAGTAGAGTTCAATTTAAAACTCTATTTCTAGAGTTGTCTATCACTTCTCATCATTCTAATTAGTATTTAAATTATTATTCATTTTTTAATATTTATTGAATAAAATATTTATATAAAAAATTAAGATGATACTTAAAAGATGATAGGTGATACTTTTATTATAAAAAATGGATGATATTTTTAAAATTATAATTGTCGTATATTTTTTTAAGAGTCTAGCTTCTTTCAAGTTAGCATTTGGGTTTGATAGGCTCATTTCGAAACTGATTTTGATGATCTAAATCATTTATTTTTTTGGACTCATTGAGTTTCAATTTATGTAAAAAATCAAAATAATTGGACAGCAGTAGCTATATTTTTTAATCATATTTGTTTTAAAAAACTAGACAACGAATATAATTTTTAAAATAACTATCCATTTTTGCTAATACAAATTTAATTCAAACCTATAGTTCCTGAAGTTCGATTATCATACTGTTTTGCATGAATATTTTTCTCAATGAATTTTAAAAAATGAACGGTTCAAATTATTGAAACAGAACATGTGGTGGGCTCCACAAGCCTCTCAAGTTCTCTTATATTGAGATATAAATATAAGAAAAGTCTAATCTTTTTTTTTTTTCAAAACAAATGTAATTCAAACATATAATTGATCCGAGTTTGTCCCAAAATGATTTCACTAAGACCATCTCCAACGGTTCACCAAACTTGACATCAAATTTGAATTTTAATGAAAAAGTCACTTTTGGTGCTTCAACGACTGCACCAAAATCGGTATCAAATTGAGAATTCACCAAAAAATTCATCAAAGTGAAAACATGCGCAACTTTCACCATTTCATTATGCGTAACCGTTGGGAGAAACATCGGTTGACGGTCGGTTGACCAACCGGACCACCAGTTCCCTTGCAAAAATTTTGATTCAAACAGGTCAAAAAGTTCAAAGAGGTAAAAAAAAAAAAATATGCCTTACCGGTCGATCAACCGGTCGACCCCTGTTTTGATGCCCACCATGGGAGCAACCTGTATCAAAATGAAAAAATTGGTCTTTTTTAACTCAAATTTGGTGAAAATTTTGGTAAATGATTGGAGATGCTCTAAACGCAAATGTCCTCTCAAGTTGGATGACTAATCCCATACTTTAATATAGGGGAATTTTGTTTCAACTTTTTAAAAATATTTATATATTAATGTTAAATTTTACAACATGAAAAGATAATTTTATAATTTTTTTCATGCATATGAAATTTTTCTTTGAACTTTCCACTTAACTATTATTTCTCCCGTAATCTACCCAAAAATACAAAAGAAAGAACAAATTATGTTGTCAATTTTCTATTTTTTATTTTTATTTTTATAAAATACAAAAAAAATCTTCTTTGATATACATAAAAACTTTGAAATTAAGTAAAAACAAAAATAAAAATAAATATGTTTAATGAATTGTTAAGTGATAATTATTAGTGAAGGTGGACAAATGTAGTGATTGTAGTCGTAAGAAGCTATTGAAGTGGAGGTCAAGTGTTGTTGGAGCCCATTGAAGAGCTCGGAGCTAATTGAATGGTCATCAATGGCTAGCAAACTACAGACCGTGATAGTTGGTAGTGGTAGGTGGTTAGTAGTGCCAGTGAGTGATAAGGGTGAAAAGAAAAAGTAAAAACGTACTTTGAAAGTAAGTGAATATATATACATATATATGGAAAATGAGTTGGACCCCCTCAAGAAGACACCCCTTTGACACCCTCTCTCTCTGATTGGTCAGTTTTTTTTTTTTTTTTTTTTTTTTTTTTTTTTTTTTCTTCCAATCACCACCCGCCACGTGTGTGTGGGGTAGTGGGGGTGGTAATTGGAGGGGGTCTCAATCACTTTTATCAAAAATTTTAAAATTTTTATAATCAATTTCATTTTTTGAAAATTGAGATAATAAACCTAGTAAGTGTTTGTTTTCAATTTAAAAAAATGAAAATAAGAACACAAAACTTTACTAAAGGATATATAGGCATGGTACACCATTTTAATTCATCCATAATGATACTTATATTGTGAATCCCATTTATTGTGTTTCTAATAATAAATTAGTTCAATGGGCCTCACATTTGCAAAATATCATGTGGTGACATTAATATATCAGTGACAACATCATTATACGCTCAAATTTGATCATTATAACATTATTAATTAATTGTTCATAAAAAAAAAAAAAAACATTATTGATTAATCAAAACTTTTTAACAATGAATCAATCTCTTTTGAAGCAATTAATTGTTGGGTTAATTACACTTATTATCTTTACACTTTTATCAAAATTTCAATTTTATTCATTCACTCTCAATTATAATAATCAACGCCCCATATACTTTACATCAAATTACACTCTTACCCTTTCATCTGTTTTTCATTAACAAAATTTACCATTCGTAATATATGAGACATTTTTGTTTTCTTATTTACATCTTTACACTTTTACTAAAATCTCACTTTAATCCTTTCACTTTTACCAAAATCTCACTTTAATCCCTTTATTTTCAATTTTTGTAAGCTTTATTAACAGTAGATGGACGAAATGATAAGATTAGAATTTGATTTAAAATGTAAAAGTTAACTGCTACAATTAAAAGTGAATAGACCAAATGGTATTTCGATGAAAATACAATCAATCTCTTTTGATTAATCAAAGCTTTATAAAGATCAATCAATGTCTTTGGGGCAGTTGAATTGTTTGTTTTTTGCAAGCCAACCAACTTCTAATCCCAGGCAAATAAATATGTATAAATGTATACAAATAGATACACAACTAACAGAATAAGAGTATAAAATTTATTGAAGTTCTGGCAGAATGACTCAAATCAGTTTGCATAATACAAGACATACTGCTCTTTCAATGATTTGTCACCAAGGTACTGTGCTAGGATCATTACAATTTTCCAAAATGGGAAAAATGAAAAGGAAAGAATCTTGCTACTGTATGCAATGCTGGTAATTAAAATACACCGATCAAGTGGAACATCTTGCCATACATCTTACATCCATCTTTGGCGTCTTCTGCCTCGCTGTTTAATCAAGTAAATGCGGCCATAAACCCACTGTCTACCCGGTATTGAGACGGATTGCTACACAATAAAATCATGTAAACAAAAAAAATCAAACTTTGTTAAGAGTTTTAAAACAAGATCCAAAAGAAGGATTCAATTTTGCAAGGAAGACTAAAAAGGAAAATTTTCTCTTCAAATTCTGTAAGAACTTGACCTCAATGGTCTAGAGACCCAAGTCACCTAGTTTGTGCACTTAAGGTGGCGGATCGCAAATTGGTAATGAAAAAGGATCAAATTCACATATTTATTCAGTCAAATTTGCAAACTGATTGGAATTCAGTTGCAACCAACAGTGAGCAGCCACGTGTGAAACTCACAGTAACAATGTCACACCGGAACACTTCCAACCTATGCATGCAAATGAATCTCCCAAGTATTGAACATGTTACCTCCCAACTGTATGTAAAAAACCATACTACTGGGCTACCAGTAAAAACATTGTTTTATCATGTGACCTCCCAAGCTGCTACTGCTTTCAAGATATTTTTGAAAAAGACACTCAAGCACTCTTGCTCCCACTACCACTCTGCCAATCAACGACTTAGGTCTAGACAACTGTAGTTTTGGTAATATGTAGCTATTCTTGGTTTCAACTAATTCACCAACCTGATAAAATTCTATGGAAGAATATGTGAAGGAACTAACGATATAATAAAATTACAAAATCAGGTTGCAAGTCTGGAATAATATAAATTATAGCATATTTATTTCCTTTTAAGCATACAAAAAACCACATGAAAGGCTATTCTACCAATATATTTCCTTTATTTGCTCAAAATCTTAGAGTTGTCATACTCCTTCCTAATTGCTCATTGAAGTTGTGATACTCCTTCCTAAAATTTGAATGTTTATTAAATTTGTAAAGTATCAAATCAAACCTTAAGTCTCATCAAATGGGATTGGCTGCATGAATCCTTCTTCTTCACTCAACTCTATTCAAGGCCATTTCGTTAGTTAAATTAAGAAGATTCATATCTCTATTTACAACACTAGTTCACGTCAATTTAAGTCTACCCCTTCCCCTAACACTACCATCTACAGTCACTGTATCGCATCTCTTCATTATTGCTTCTGTTGGTCTCTGATATATATGACCAAACCATCTCAATCCATTCTCTCTCAACTTATCTTCTGTCGGTACAACTCCTACCTATTCTCGAATATACTCATTCCTAACTCTGTCTTTTCTATTCTTGCCACACATCCACTTCAACATCTTCATCTCAGCAACACTCATCTTACTTACATGTTATTTCTCAATTGCCTAACATTCCGTCTCATACAGCATCACTGGTCTAATAACTGTTTTATAAAACTTCGTTTTTAGTCTAATGGGTATTCGTTTATCGCAAAGTACTCTAGACGTACTCCTCCACTCAAATCACCCCGCTCTAATTCTGTGGACCACATCCGCTTCAATCTCCCCAGTCGTTAAGATAATCGATCATAAATAACGAAAATATTCACTCTTAAATAGTTCTTGGTTCTCAATCTTCACTTTTCTTCTGCTTTCATTGTGACTGTTACTAAAATTACACTCTATATATTCTGTCTTAGTTCTGCTTATCCTAAAAGATGAAAGCACACATGACAACTACTATTACCTCAACCTTGGTGCGGAATTCTAGAGAGCATTCACATACATGACAATCTGCTCTATGGGGGGAGTTATTGGACTGATCTGATCTCACAAATGCAAACACCTGCAAACAACCGTGCTTAAAGCTTTAAGGCAATGCATTGAAAGTTGAACCATTAATTTGTTTCTGAGACATGACTGAAAATCTATGTCAAGAACTAAAATAAAAGATATATAAAAGCTTCTAATTTCTTTTCTTTTTATTAACTAAAACAAGCTTATTTGTGGTATAAGACCAACCTCCTCCCCACAATTTGGGCATGCTCCCTTTAGTGCTACCAAGTCATTCCTCCAAAGACCTTGAAGCGCTCTAACTGAAAGGAGTTTCAAATTTAAATGATGTTAGAAAAATAATAACTGAAAACACAATTTATCTGTCACTGACAAACACAATAGAAAACTCGATGAAGAAAAGCAAATCAAAATGTTGGCCCAGTTAGTTGATTCTTCAATTATTGGTTGACTGATGCCACTGACCCACACCATATTTCAAAGCAGCAAACAAAGGCTTGGCTTGAAACCTTAGGTTATCATTACGACAAGTGCGAAAGGGCTTTCAGCTAGTGTGTGGAAGAGTTCTGTTTTCCATATGCAGAATAAAAGATAATACCATGACACTTTAACGACTGTAAACAAAGTATGACCTCGTTATGCTCCACTAAGTCCCAGCTCAATGAAAGCATTAAACAGTAGTCAGTGTGTAATAGCAATTCAAGTGATACACACAGAAACATATTTGGTGAAAGAGTGAGTTAACTATAGAAAAAAGGAAATCAAACTGTTCTGTACCACAAAGCTGTTGGGTTATATTTTCTAATTGCTTCCAAGCTGTTTGTGCAGAGTGTTCCCTGGATTTAGCTTTAGTTAATATTACTCTATCTTGATGTGTTGGTTGTGTGTGGCTGTAAAGAGTTAAAGACTGTTATTCAAGATATCCGGAATTTTCCTTGATCATTGTCCTAACATCTCCGTGTGCTAGCATTTTTAATACCAGACACCGTAGCTTGTTCTGATCTCCCCAAATCTATACTATTTTATCTCCGTATCTTTTGATTAATGGTCCAAGGGAATGTCAATTATCAACCCGTAAGAAAGTAGATCACCAATCTCATATTTAATCCAATGCTGATCTATATTCTAACAGTTTAAAAACTTTCCTCATTGTCCATGGAGAATCAGTGGGTATTTGCATCCCCCGCAGGCTTTCACCTTTTCAGTATGTAACTGTGAATCTATGAAGCATAGATACTTCAAATAAGGTGACGTATCCGTATTGAAAACCGATACTCCTTGGATACTTGCGGATACGTATTAGATACTTATTAAAAGTATCAAATACTCTAAGTCACATATTACTTGTTTTACGAAATTAGAATTATAGCATTTCTTGCATAGTATTATAATATAATATAATTGTAAGGATAAAAAATGGGAATATTTTGTTAATATTGTGTTTATTTCTTTGATAAGAAGAATACAGTAAGTTAAATAATAGAATTTGTCAAATTGATGTATTCTAATTGTTTCATGCATGTAGCCAGTAGCTGTTTGGAATGATCTAAATAAGTATACTTTTTGACTTTTTACAAAAAGATGTGCAGAAAAGTAGAGAGATGATGTGACCCAAAAAAAATAAAAAGATAAATAAGTGCACTTTTATAGTACACCCAAACAAGCATTTATAAGTGCCAAAGGAAAAAGCACAAGCACAAATTGTGGATTATTCTATTATTGTAATATAAATATATTAGACTTGATATTGAAATAAAATATTTGTAATACTTATTGAAAATTTAAAAGGTAAATAAGTTACTAGCTTAAATTAATACGTAATTATTAAAGGTTAATATTTTGCATTATAAAATCTCAACATTCTTTAGTTTATGTGTAACTCACTGCTAATAATTTTAAAAAATATATTTTTCACAAATGTATCCTAACCATACCCATATCCTATTTCCTATTTTTTAAAGTTTTGTTGTATCGTCCAATCTGTATCATATCGTCTCCGTATTTCGTATCCGTATCCATAATTCCTAGTTGTGAATCCACTTCACCCAAAAGGAATCTTCTCTCTTACTTAATGCCCATAAGTGCCTTATCGTAGCAGCCTCATTCCAAACTTCTAGTCATTTTTGAAGCAATGCATATATTTGTTTCCACAGCTTCTAAATGTTTCTTAAAAGTAACGATATTCACCAACCACCTTCTTATCATATAAATTTAATTTCAGTTCCTATTCGATACCTTAACACAATTGGAATTGTAGATAAAAACACAAAATTTAATCTTTAATAAACCCCCAAGTAGTAACCACTAACTCCTCTTCTTTCAATGACTAAAGCCATTTCAATTTCTCTCAGTTTGATGGCTGCTGAATATCACCTAGAGACTACAACCCTATTATTGCAAAATAACAGTCAGAAAGAATATCATATTTGCAAGTTGCAAAAGTCAAATAGAAGTGATACATTCTGTATGGGGGTAAATAAGCTCAGGCTTTGCATGAAAACCTGCTTGACCTCACAAAACTAAAAATTTAAATTAAAAAACTAAAAGCTTCCCTGACTGTGAACAATTAGACACGCACATGAACAATTGGGCATTGCACCAGCAGCCATTTAAGATATATTTTTCTGAAATTCACACAAAACCATGAAAACAAGCAGATTTCTTAATTGTTCAAATACCAATACAAGAACTGAGATCTGTCTTTGTCCTTTTTTTGGGCCAGTAGATATGTTCCTGTCAATGAAATTACATACTAAAATCTTCAATTATTTATGTAACTTATTTTGTTATAAGCTAAAATATTTAACTGGTAAACAATGCTTAAATAAATACATATATTATCAGTAAGGAGCCAAAAAATTATTACCAGAAGCTGATGCAATTGGAAAGCCAATTGCAGACCCCAGTGCCATAAAAAGAATGCCATTCAACATGGAAAGAAACCCTAATGCAGATGCCTGGCTGCTGTAGGAAAATCCTGAATTGAATGCATCTTGATAAGCTTGACCAATCATGGAGATTACTGGCACGAGACATGCTGAACTTCCAAAACCAAGAAACAGGAGCCATACACTTGCTAATGCAAAGACCTGTGAAGGATCTTCCTGCCCTACATCCACGTCATTCAATCTTCAAGTGGAGAAAAATTAAACACACTTGCTCACAGAAACTAATCCCAGAATATAAACCAATAGATCAACTGAAGTCAGATATAGTAGCGGGAATAATAAGAAGGGAGGCTATAAATGGAATGGAGCTCATAATATTCTTAGGTACATTGGAAAGCCAGAAAGCATAAGGGTTTGCAGTTGGAAACAGCTGCAGCGGACTGTTCCCTTTCTTAATGTTGTCAGTTTCCTGTTTTCTGTTTACAAAATCAGGCAATAATTTTTTAGTTTTTATTATTTAGTTTTTTTGTGCAGAAAACTTGTATGGTTTATAGAAATAGAGAAATATGTTTGGTCAGTTGCCAGATGTGGTGGCCAATGGTGGAGGGTGGACGGTGGTGGGGATGGACAGAGGTGGCAATCAGAGTTGGTGGCCGAAGGGCCATTGAAAGGTTGCCGGAGGTCACAAGGATGACAGGTCAATTGACAAAGAGTCACTGAAAGGTGGCCGGAGGTCACAGGCAGACAGCCAGCCATGATGGGTGGTGGGAGAGAGAGGAAAAAGTGAAAATTTGTTTTGAAAACAAGTGAAATTTTTACTTACCAAAAAAAAAACACTTATTTTTATTTCCCAAAAAATTTTGGAATCAATTCTATTTTTCTAAAAGAAAACAATATACCAAAAAAGTTTTTGTTTTTAGTTTCTAGAAAAACAAGAAACAGGAAACAAAAACTTTAATAAATGACTCATTTTTCTGATTTTGGATGTAGTAACCGATCATTTGTTCCCCATAAAAAGACTTTGACGGGCAACGTTGAAGATTTGTGAGCTAATTTCATCAAACGAGCAGTATCAAAACTCTAACTACATATATTTGTACAAAATGCAAGATTGGAATAAAATTACCTCAGCATCAGCATATGTTGACTGCATCCTAAGACTGCAACGAGGGTACTTGACAACACACTTTGAACGAAACCGCCGTAATTTCAACTGTTTCAGTTGTTTTCTTATGAGTGCATCATTTAAAACACCAGGTTATTGTGGTTATAGATCATCTAAGATAGTGCACAAAGTTTACCTCTACTCTGTCAAACATGTCATCAACTATTAAAGGATTTCCACTGTAATATGCATCCTGTGCCTAGGACAAGAACAATCAACATGAAATGTGAGATCATAGAAGCCACTGAAAATAGAGCTAACTTGCTATCCATTTAGCTGAAAAGATCTTAAAGCCCAACAAATACACCTATGGCAATATACTAAAGTTTTCTCCAACTCTAGGAAAGCCAAATTCCTTGTGCCAAAATTAAAATAATTTGATGAAATAGCTATTAAATTTTTTTTCCAACAAGAAGAAAATATATAAGAAAAACATTGAAAATGTTTCTTTCAACTAGTGTTGCATGGGCTTTCTATTCCTTCCCAGAGTGCCTATGTCCAGCAGATACTGTCCTCAATTTAGACACATGGATTTTTTAATTTTGTACTATGTTTGATGAAGAAGAAACTCAAATTGCTATTAAAGAAATATTTATAGCCCCTGACATGGATGAGAAATAAATTCTATATGTTTCCTTAATGTTAGTTAATTCAAATACATTTTTACATAATTTACAACATCTTATCTAAGAATATTATACAATATGTAATACATATGTGTCCATGACGTGCCCTCGTAACCATATCCAACTTTTGACTACATATCCCAATATCCTCGGAGGGTCTAGCACTTGAACACGCACCTGCATCCTATACTCACACCCAAGTCCATGTAACATAGCTTCCAACATGAAACCACCGGCTAGCCCATTTAAATGATTACTCAATGTCAGTAAACATCATTTACGATTCTCATAACATATTATATCTTCATCTTAGCCATATGAAATTCCGATCCTAATGGAGATTTAACAAGGCACATGTGCCACATATACGTGTACAAACAAAATTCCCTAATTTTTTGTTTTTTATTTGGTATAAAATCCAAACTTATCACATCATTTTGTATTAATTTTATGTACAATTTTTCCGTTTGTATCGCCTAAAAATGTTGAAAGGATTTTCTAGAAATGTTTTTTTATTTCAAACAAATATCTATACTAGGGCTACAGTTGGTGTTCACGTCTCATTTTTTAGATTTGTAGTAGTTATAAAGGTTGTTATGTCCTTTTTTTTTCTTTTTCTTTTTTCTTCTTTCAAATCTCTCAACTTGTAACTTTTCCAAATTCATTTGAATTTTCAGATTTTTTACAATCTTATTTTTCTGAAACAAAATAATCAAATGGTCACTTCTAGAAACAGCTTTCCACGAAATTGTTCGCAGAAAATTTATAACTCCGCTACAAAAACAAGCTCTTTTTAGTCTTGTACACCATCAATCAACGAAGCAAGCGATGCGAAACATGAATTCGAAACCTAATTTAAGAGAAGAAGAGTGAGAGGAGAGCAAACCTGACGATAGAGGGCTTCTAGGGTTTCTTTGCTGGCGGTCTCGATAGGTCCGACGAAGATGCAAGACGGACCCTGGGCGAGGGTCGCGCTCGTCGCGAGTGAAGACGCCGTTGCTCCTAGTCGAGATTCGAACCGAGAACGGAGCTCCGGTGCGGTTGTTTCGAGAAAGTTCAATGACTGTGGACCCCATCACGTGAGGCGTGCCGGCCGCCATGAACGACTGATCGGCGGCGTTGGGAAAACAAAACAAAACAAAAAAAATGTGCGGTTGAGATGGGACGGTTAATACTCCGAGCCTCGGCCACTAGTCTGTGGAGTGGAGTAATTTGGGACTGCTTGGTATTTATAAGGGTGGAATATGACGAAAATGCCCTGTGAGGTTGTGGTTGGTCGTCATTGGTGGGCTTTGGTTTCTGATGGGTGTTGCTCTATATTTGGAAAAAACAGTTAGTACAAAAATTATTTTAAAAGTAAGCATTTTGCGTTTGCCGGGAGTCGAACCCGGGTCTATTGCTTGGAAGGCAATTATCCTGACCGTTGGACTACAAACGCCTTTGCTGAGTGAATGAATACAATTTAAATCTTTAAAGACAACAAATTAAACTACTTTTTCTGATAGCTTGAGACCCAGGTGGGAGTGGAACTACTGCTTTGGCTAAGCAAAATGGATGAAAGATTGGTTTCATTATAAAATATATAGAAGAATGTTGGAAATTATAATGGAATGTGTTGTCAAACAGATTTGTATGTTTCGATCTGATCTAATAACTTGTAAGAAAAAATGAAATGAGTTATTATGGTGTGGTACTGATTAAAGACTCTCTGATACCTTTGTTAGAGGTGTAGATGTAAAGAGAGAGAAGAATAGAGATGGAAAGTCTAGCGTTTTGGATGCATACCTTGGGTTATAAGTGGTGGTGGGCCTCAATTTTGTTGGACCGTCAACCATACAGATTAATCTACCAAATTTGGACCTAAACTTGTTCTACATGTATTGAATAGAAAGAACATAAAACACTAGCATTAAAGGGACACTTCGGGTTAATTAACGCAAAGAGTATAAGCTATATTTGAATTATAGGAATCTTAAAAATGAATGAAAATATGATTCCAGATCTCTATAATTCTAATATTTTGGAGCGTGATTGGAATAGAAAATTAATTGTTGATTGTCTACTCCAACATAAATCATATTACCAAGTTAGATAGGAATCTAATTTCCCCATTTACCTATGAAAATCTCATATTATTGGAGGAATGTTATTTATTTATGAGCAAAAGTTAATAATTGAATCCCCAGTATTCAAAATATATATATTTTTTCTTTTTACTGAGGATTCCTAACAAAATCAAACATTTAAATGGCATTGACATATGAATCTCATTACTGGCAATGATATGCCCATCCCTCCATAAAATTTGTGTCATTCTACTCATGTGTTGAGTATTCTTTCTATAGTTAAGTTTTTAAAATCAGTTTTATAATAATATTTCAAGAACTAGTTTGATTAAAAAAAAACACATTATTTCTATATGATTTTATTTATTTTTGGGTAAAGTAAATTTTTTAAAATTTAAAAATATATTTTTATGTGAAACTGATTTAAATATTTTTAAATTTAACCAACCATTTATGGCCATGTTTAATTAGCATGTTTGATATAATGACATTTAATTTAAAGAGTTATAGCTTTATGTATGGACTATTCCATGTTTGTCATTGATTAGTTTAAAAATTAATTATTTAAAATTTAACTTTTTTTTTTGTCACCTCATTAGATAGAAATTTAGAGATTAGATAATTATCTTCTCTTAAAATACATATTAATTCTTTTTCAAAAGGGTAATGATATGACACATACCTGTCATGTGGGTTAAAATAATATTTCCAAGTCTTAGAAAAATAAAACTGGGTCAGGTGGAGCAATGGGCCGATGTCCACCCCTACTTGTCCTGTGAGAATTAGTCCATTGGCTCGGCCAACTCACCCGACCTAGTTATATTTTTCTAGGGCTTGAGAAGGTTATTTTAGTCCACATGACAGGACAAAACCAAAATTTTCAGCCCAAAATATTAATGAGCTGGGTTTGGGATTTATATTTTCAACCCAGCCCTGTCTGGACTGCTATTAAATTAATTAATTAATTATAATACATTAAAATATTTATTTTTTGTTGGAATGTAAACTTTATCTTTATTGATTTCATTAAAACTTACATTTGTGGTGTGTGTGATTGAAGTTGTTTAAGAAATTCTTCAACTCATATACAAAATCTTTCAATTTATAATAATTTCAATATATTTATTAAAGAAAAATAATGTGTGATTGAATTTAATTATGAAATATTTTAATTTTTTTAAAAGTATATAACCCGATGAGTTGACTTGAGATTTATAACTATTTTTTGGAATGGACTTGGGTAGACATAGAGGCTTTATGTTAGGGTCGGGCTGGGCTTGGGCAGCACAAAATCTCTTATTATGTAGTGATGTCCCGACCCGAACCTGATATATGCCCACCCCTACTTGAAAGGAGTGTGCACCATTTGCAAATTATGATATTTGTGAGGTTAATCATTATAAATGTCATAAGTCAATCCTATAAGAGTCATAACGGAAAAAAAAAAAAAAAAAAAAAAAAGAGTTAAAACCAAATTAACACTACACACAATGTATAATCAAAGAGTTTTTGAATCATAATTAAAATAATATTATAACTAATACCACAACGCGTATAATCAAATCATAATTAATAACCTAACAAGTCATAACAAAAAGAGTTAAAAGGTGGTAATTAGAGGCACATACAATAGAATTTATCTTTTACCAATTGGTTGGTGGTCAAGTGGCGATTGGAGCTTGACTTGGTAGGAAGGACCACGGTTCGATTCCCCGCATCACCAATTGGGAGGGGATTTGAGTCTAACCATCCAAAACTACTCCCCGAATCCGGATTAGTCGGCCTAAGGGTCGGATACCGGGTGGTGAACCAAAAAAAAATATATATATATATATAATTTATCTTTTTTAAATCATCTAAAATGGCACAAGCTGTTAACGCGAGGAACTGGTTGTGTAATATATATTATTTGTTATTATGTGTGACATATCACATGTGATATTAAAGCAGCTCATGTTTTATGTTCTAATTTTTTTTATTAATATATAAAAAATTAGTTTGTAGGAAAATTTTATTGTTTGGTTTAGATTTTGAAACTCATTTTTGAGTTTTTTTATGATTTTTTTATTAATATTTTAGTTTAATTTTGTACATTTTAGATTTGCTTAAAAATCAAAATATTTGTAAAAACATCTAGAAATGTATGCCTTTTTTATAGTTATTTTTGTCAACTTTTGTTTTATAAATGTTATATTTTTAAAGTACAGCTACTTAAGGGGTGCTGTTGTGCCTTAAGTCATATCAATTATTGCTGTCCTTTTGTGGGAGGTCTCGAGTGTTTTTCAATGATCTAAACCGGTCATATTGTGAAGTTCGTTAAGAATATTATTCATATAAAAAATAATACTAATCGGATATTCATAATCTCATGATTAGGTCCTAACTGTTTTTAAAAATTTATGAAAGTTATGTTAATCGTTAATTTTTATAGAAACAAATGTGCTTTGGTTATAGAGCTACAGATATCCAATCAACTTAATTTTTTTGTATGGATGATCTATTCGACGAACTCTACAATACAACGGTTCAGATCATCAAAAAAAACACTCGGGACAATCTCCCACAAGAGGCACAACAATACCCCTTCTTCGGTTTGTTTTGGCAATAGGCTAAAATAGTCAAAAATTCTTATAAAAAGTCAACTATTCTCTTTATTTTTCTACATATATTTTTATAAAAAATCAAAAAATTACTATATAAGTATAAAAATTACACCTAATTTTTACAATCAATTTTTTTTTTTTGAGGACTAAAGCAGCATAGAGATTGCATTAATTTTCATAAGTAATTCTTACAGAAGTGGCCAGAGAGTGAGCATATTGCACCACGGCTCTGTCAACCTTTTCTAAGACAACATGAACAAATTTTTTAGAGCAAAACAAAATATCACTCAAAAGAGAGTGAAGCTGCCAATGTAAATTTGATTAGAGGTATGCGTGGTTGAACCAAAGGCAGTAATCGGTTTTGCAAAAGCGAGACATGGATGCTTTTGGGCGATCGGCTTTGAAGAGCATGAAGCTTCTACTTGTTGGGGAGATAGCATAGGAGGTCCCAAAATGGCTTCATGCTTGACAATTTGGTTGTCGGCATCCACCAAACCAAAGCCAACCCGATTCAGAATCGAGATCCAAGACCCATCGACAACAATCCGTTGTCATGAAAATCTAATGAAACGTCTCGATCGCAAAACAATTTTTGTATCGGTGAAAATGAAGCGAAGGAAGATATGTCATGAGAAATAGAAGGATATGGTGACGGCAAGGTGGATAGCAAGTCATGGCGGTGGCTAAATAATTATGCTAATACACAACGGACCGAATTCAACCGACTACGCAATAGCCCAGATAGCCCATAACAAAGCAATGGAATGTGCTAAAATCGATCATCGAATGTGCTCCGTCCAATGCTTGAACCAGAGGAGAAGGATAAAAATCTAGTGTAGACCACGCCAAACTTGGTTGGGAAAAGGGATCAAAAAATAGATGTTCGATAGTTTCCTCAAATTCGAACAACGGAGCAGAGAGGATCAACATTGCGTCCTCGCCTCTTGAGTTCGTGCTTAACGGAGAATATTGTGTAGACACTTCCACAAGAACAAGGTCCATTTGGGAGGGATCTTTTAAGTGCCACAACTTTGTCCAAAGAGACCAATCCGGATCAGCCTACAATAGTCAGAATTGACGCAATAAGGCTTGCTTGTAACCTGATTTAACCGAATATTGGCCATTTTTCATTGGGCTCCAAACAAGAGTATCCTCAAGTGCCTCATGAGGAATGTGAATGGATAGGATGTGGGATATAACGTGGGCAGGAAAAAACAAGTTTAATAAATCCAATCGCCAAGAACAAGATGATGGATCAATGAAATGCTCTAACCGCATTGTAGGGCAGAGATTAGTCAACCCTCTTCCTTTACAAGGATTGGAGACAATCGGAATCCACTGGTCTTCAAACGGGTTTATACTCCGACCATTACCCACAACCCATTGAAGCCCCGACAGTAGCAACGAACGTCCCCATTTTTCATTAGGCTTTAGATATTTTAATTTTTACAATCAATTAAAATATCTAAAGCAACACTTTTTTTCATATCTTCTATAATTATCAACCAATCATATCATTTGATTTAAAAAATAAGTCTAAAAATTAACTTTTATATCATTTTCTTTAAAATAATCAAATATCAAAACAACCTTAATAAAAAATTAGGCCTCATTTGGGAATAGGCTAATCTAGTAACTTTTTGACTATTTGGCTAAAATATAAACTAAAAAAAATTAATATGTTTAGGATGACTTTTTGGCTTTTTACGAAAAGATGTATAAAAAGTAGAGAGAAAATATAATATTTGACTTTTTTGTGTGAGCTGTTGACTTTTTGACTTTTTTTAGTAACTTTTTGATTTTTTGACTAAACTAGTTAGTCCCCAAACAAGGCCTAAATATATTAAAAAAACTGAAAAAACAAAACTATTAATTTGTAAAAACATTACCTCCCTCCCAACGCACAAGCAAGAGCAATGCTACATACCACTAATTTATCATCACTAACTTCACCACTAGTGAGGTGTCAATTGAAATAAAACAAAAAAACACAAAAACCAAGGCACAAAACACATGTGGCAGTGGATGGGACCCACTGCCACATCATTAGAGCCACCACTAATTAGTGGTCTAAAGCATTTTTGCACAAGCAAAATGACACGTGAGTAATGAATAACGTCAATAATACAATACGAACGAGAGAGAGAGAGAGAGAGAGAGAGAGAGACATGCACGTTGAAAAACAAGTCTGGTAATAACCGTTGGAAATCATGGGAATGGAAAACACACCTCCTCTCTCCTCTGCATATCACCTCTCTCTCCTCATCCTCTCTTTCTCTCTAAATTTAGATTCAATTCACAATTTTATCGTCCATTCATGGTTCTCTAATTTATTTCCCAATTTCAATCCACAGCTCCAAAAATGGACATTCTCTTCTAAATTCAATCCTGTTCACTTCTCCTCCCTCGTCTCACCGGCCCACCATGGGGAGGGCTTCTCCACTGGATGACGAGGAGGACCTCCAGATCACCGTCCATCCCGGCCGCGGCCCCCCCGCCGACCACCACCACTCTCCCACCCGTCCTCCTCGCCCTCCTCCTCCCCCCACCACCCCTATCTATCAGCCCTTCAAGAAGCATTTCCCTTGGTTAGTCCCCCTTTTTGTAGTCACCAATATTGTTCTCTTCGCTATCTCTATGTACATCAATGATTGTCCTCGAAATTCCCACAATTGTTTGGCTGCTGATATTCTAGGCCGATTCGCTTTTCAGAACCTTAAGGAAAATCCCCTCCTTGGACCCTCTGGCTCAACGTAAGTCCCTCGATTGTGCTTGATTTAATGTTTGAATAAACTAAACAAATGTATGATTGAATTTTGATCCAGCATTGTTTGTTTTTCATTTCCAATTTCGATATGTTTGCGTGGGGACTAATCATTCTAAGGGATTTAGACAAACATGGGAATGTTTTTCTTATTTTGTAAAACTTCCAAGAAAACTTGACTATTCTTAAAAGAGTTAAAGAGTTTAACAATTTAACTATAAACTTAATTTTAAAGTTTGTCTGTATCTGCATGATTAACGAGTAAAAATAAATTGTAGCCTCCAAAATTTTGGCAATTTAAAACTTGCCAAAAAGACTAAAAAATATTTGGCAATTTCAACTAGTGGGGTGTTGGAAAAGGGGATAAAGATCACCTGCAATTTTAAGAAAATGTGGTTGGAACTAGGTGAATTTCACTGCTGCTTTTATGTTCTAGTTAGGATACCTCCTCAAAAGATTAGAAATGAAGCATCCGATGGAAAACTTACTCAACCTACATAGTGGTTTTTAACTAAGCACGATCGGGTTCTTTTTGATTCATCGACAGCTAATGCATTGTAGTTTCTGTTTTCCAGCAGTGACTAATGTTGACATTCGTGTTTTAAAATTGCTTTTGCTTTGCATGTCACACTATGGGAAGCGGTAGACTATAAGAAGCAAGAAATTGCTTCTGGCAGCATGCCATCTGTGCTTGAATTTGGAAAACAGTGAAAAAACAAATTTGAGTAATGCTGTGTGTTTGTATTCATGTAAATTTCAGTGGCAGGTAGTTTAGAATTTGCAGCTAGAAACATATGATTCTCTATCTTGAAAGTACAAAACAAATTTTCAATCTTTGGAGTCTTCTTTTTCTTATACTGGTTTATGCCTGAATGGTCTTTTTATTATGCTTTCATTCTAGTTGATCCTTCCTTTCTTGCAAATATGTTTTGGTAGTGAAATTTTCTTTCACTGTTCCTTGGGTGTCCATAGTTAGACAACGTCATGTTAAACAATATTTACCATTCTATCCTCCTAATATGAATGTATGAAGAGATCGGTTTTCACTATTTTATAGTATTTGCTTGGAAATTACATTTGAGCTCTCACTTTCTCTTCCTCAAGCTGTTGAATGTGATCATGTTGTAACAAAGAAAGATTACACTTTCTAGACCGTAGGGTTTTTAGTGAGAACTATTTCTATTCGACTTACTTTCAAGCTGTTGAACTGTGAACATTCGGTCACAGGTCTTTGTAAGGGTTCTAAAGCGGGATAAAATGTTACCTGATTTCATCTGTTTCATTTGTTCAGCCTACAGCTTATGGGGGCTTTGGAAGTGAAGAAAGTGGTTGAAAATCACGAGGTATGGCGCCTGATCAGTTGTACATGGTTACATGCAGGACTCTTCCATGTTCTCGCCAATATGTTGAGTCTGGTATTCGTTGGCATTCGACTCGAGCAGGAGTTTGGGTTTGGTATGTGTATTAGCATTCCCTATTTCACATTAATTAGTGGCATTGTTTTGCTCATTATTACATCATCTTAAGGTTCAAGATTTTGAATTTTCCTTTGTACTTTTTATCCCTATCATGTAACTTCGCAACTTGTGCTCCCAAAGAGGGCAATATATGTATTTATATTTATAAAAGTTTACTTCTAAGACCTTTAAGATAGAGCGTGTTTTAAAGCTTTAGACTTTTGTTGGACATTATCAATAGTAGCACTAAACTTCGTAAAGCAACATGTATTTTTCCCAACGAAACAAATACATTTATTTCTTGTTATTTTATCCTAGTTTTCCATAGTACAACCCTAAAGGAGAGAGCCCTAAGAGGAAATGCAATATTTCATTTTCTTCATTCGTTAAAAAAATGTTCAAAGTGGAAAGAATCTGTTACTTTATCCTAGTATTCCATAGTACAAACTGAAAGCAGAGAGCCTTAAGAGGAAATGCAATTTTGCCTTTTCTTGATTAATAACAATGCCTAATTAATATACATTAATGTGTGTTTAGGAGGGGAAAGAATATGTTTGAAGTCCTGACCATGGCTTCATTGAAACCATTATTACTGTTTTTATCGCAATGTTAATATAGGTTTGTAGTTTGAAGCCTTTTTGTAATTTAATTTAACCCTTCAACAGTGCGGATCGGTTTACTGTACGTTATATCTGGAATAGGCGGGAGCTTGTCGTCATCTTTGTTCATCCGGACCACAATTTCCGTTGGTGCCTCTGGTGCACTATTTGGTTTACTTGGAGGCATGCTTTCAGAACTCCTTACAAATTGGACGATATATGCCAATAAAGTACTTGGAAACTATTCTTTGTTAGACTAAGCTTCCTATTTCATTTGCTCTTTTAATTTTTTTTTTTGTTGAATCAGATATATCCGACATTTGATTATCTTACATTTTTTTGGGTGGCCTTTTCATCAGTTTGCGGCGCTATTGACTCTCATTCTCATCATTGCAATTAATTTAGCAGTAGGAATCTTGCCACATGTGGACAACTATGCACATATTGGAGGATTTATTACCGGATTTCTCCTTGGGTTTGTGGTTTTGATTCGACCACAGTATGCATGGGTGAGGCAAAGACATACTCCTCCTCGTTACCATGGGAACTCATCTAAACCTAAATACAAGATGTATCAGTTTGTATTGCTCGTGCTCTCTCTCATAATTCTTACTGCCAGGTAACTTCTCTTTCTCGCTTTTGGTTGCAACTTTATTTTTTTTGATCAGCAAAAAAAACTTTATTGATAGCATCAAACACACATATATATGAATGACAACAATAAAGCAGAGGCGACCAAAAAGCATCATCATTTGTAGCTAGGTACTCAGGGTGATGGCCAAGGCCTTGGGCTTTTTGTTCCTTTTTTTTTTTTTTTTTCTCTTCTAGGCATTTCCCTCACTTTTTGTTTCTCTTTACCTTTACCTTTCCAAATCTTTACCCAAAGCCATCATTCAAACACAGGCTTAAGGTTCCTAACATAAATCTCTTTTTCCCTAGGTTAGGTGGCTGAGTGTAATGAATACTTGGTGGAGTCGACTAAATTTATTTGAAATAGCCAAACCAAACTAAATTATAATAAGCCATGTGTCCTAATTGGTGGGGTTGACTACATGAATGTTTTGTTATTTGATACACCAAGGATCCTCTAGAATATTTTTTTCCTAAAGTTTTCTAAAGTAGTGTATTGTGTGGTTGAATTTAATGCTGAAAAATTGATGAGACTTGTCATTCTCAACCACACAATGCATTACTCTAGAAAATTTTAGGAAAAAAAAAACTCTAGAGGATCCTTGCTCTATTTGATAATGTGAGAGTTTGATGGCAAAGAAAAGACTTTCTTTGTTAAACTTCAAATGGTAACTCATAGGAAATTAATATGGAAGTAGCTCTGTTCAATTCCCAAAACACAGGGGGTAAAATAGTCACCATTCGCTTCAGATGAAGTGAGTTAGAAAGAAGCATGTTAATGGTGATAATTGATGCATGACAACATAAATACAATGATAATTTGATGGTAATATTCACGGACTATTGATGAATTCATGTTTCCCAACATGCGTATAATGGTAGCTTGAGATTTCTATGAACATCCCTGGATATGGAACAAAATGCAGCATATATTTCTAGTTATAGCAAACTGGATGAGCAATTTTGGAAAATCTTGAGAAAAGGCTTTTTAGGTTTTGTGAAGTTTCATTATAATAAGCGCCCGTTAATCCCTTTAATTACATGGTGTAGTCTGGCTAGCCTCTAATCAATGACACGAATTTTGACAGCTTTACTATTGGCATGGTTTTACTTCTCCGAGGGGTTGATGGGAATCAGTACTGTTCTTGGTGTCATTATATGAGCTGTGTCCCTACCTCTTTATGGAAATGCAAACTAGACGAAGTCTATTGTGAGGTAACTCATTCTGCCAATTTTATTGTCTTCTTTTTGGTGTTTACTTTTCCATTAATTCTCATTCCCTGCCTCTCTCTCTCATGCGTGCCCATACACAGCATTCAAATCTAACATACAATGATACAAAGAGATGTTTGCATCATGTTGTCATGGGCACTCTCAAATAAATCTAGTGGGAGTACTCTTTCACAGCATCTCTTTGTTTTTGATGCACAATCTTGGCTAGCTAATCCTTTGCTTTATGAAAAAGCATAATTGCACAAAAGATTTTCACAGAATAAGACACATAGGTGAGACAAGAGGTGAGCCTCACATGTAAAGCCTACTTATGTGAGTCCCACACCTTTATCTTTTCATACTATGAAAATCTTCTATGTTCCTAGCATAGCAATTGCTTCATTTTTTGCTCTAAAAACCATATGCATCTTACAAAGAACAAATATGTGCTACATAAGAATTTGCACTCCTGCATCAAAAGGCCAGAGTTTCTAAGAAATCTTATTCTTGCCTGCGCATCTTAACAAATTTGAAATTCTCCCTTGTGGAGGTGACTTCCGCACAATAATGGGACGTTGCCTCAAGTGTTTGCTCAAAGTGCTTTGGTGAAATGGGATACCCTGCAAGACAAGAAATAATCAGTCTATTTGGCCGTGGTGTGGCCAAAAAGCCCCCTCGGTGCTTAAGTCATAAAGGAAGAGAAAGTGAAATAAAAAGAGAAAACAAATTAGGGTTTTGTATACTTGGCAAGTGGAGAAGATAAGAATCCCTTCCTAGTAGCGCTTCTTGCTGTTGGGTTACTCTCAGGGCCGGCCTTGAGATTTAGGGGACTCAAGGCGAACTTCAGAAATGGGGCCCTTTTATATTGAAAAAAAAAAAATCATAGATAAAACATTAAGTTATAATTTTTTTATTTGTTTGTAGCCACAACAAAATTTACTTGCACATATAATCATTAAAATTATAAATAAAAATTTACTTTCATATATTAAGATAGGAAGCAATCATTACAAATACTTAAAAAAAAATAAAAATCTAATCTTGGTTTTTTTTTTTTTTTTGTCGTATGTTCTATTGGGTCTATAGTATTTGGGTCTTTTTTTTTTATATCTAAAACACAAAAATATATTTGGGGGCCCCTATTTTTAGCCCAAATTTGGGGGTCTAAGGCGCAGGCCTCTCTTGCCGGCCCTGGTTGCTCTTTTAAGGCAGATATGCTCACCTGAGGTAACCACCTCATGTGCGTCCAACTCAGTCATGGCTATTCACGTGGGGGGGTCTCCATTAAGGCACCTAAGAGCATCCACAATGGGATAGCTAAAAAAGTGTGCTAAAGTGTACACAAGGCAAAAGTGGGTCCCATTTAGTGTGTAAAATAGTTGGCTAAACTAATGTGTGTATATGCACCACAATGGACAAGTTAACTACCTAGCTAAACCATTAAAAAATTTATTGATGTCATCACCAGTGCTTCACTGCCAATGGCTATATTTCACGTTACTAGTGCTCCATTGCCAACATCTATATTTCACATTATCAGTGCTCCATTGCCAATGGCTATGTTTCACTTCAGCAACTGCTATAATTTACAACAACCATCTATATATTGTGTTGTCACCAACGGGTCGAGGTAATTCATGAGCTTCTTGACTAAATGGAGAATCATCATCATTGTCAATGCTAATTGATCCTGTAGCTGAACTCGGTGTTGTTGCCGGAGTAGACAAATTTGATGAATCTATAATTTGATCAACATCCACATTGAAAGCACCTCTCTTTCTTTGACTAATTTTCTGTTTTTTTTTTACCTTCTTGTTCTCTTGTATAGTTAAACCATTTAGCACTATCTTTGAGGATTATACAACAATCATCCCACTTAAAGTGGTGACCCTGTGAGCTATAATATAATTGTTTTGCAGCTCCTAGCTATAAAAAATAACAGACAAAAATTAATAGTCTTTCAATTAAATCATTTGAGTAGAAAAATGTGTAAACTATTACTTATCGAATCTTCAAGGTTATAGCCACTAGTCGGAGTCCTCTCTATTGTGCGAACAAATCCAGAATATTTGTTAAGGTGAGATTGAATGCTGGACCATTGATTCATCAAACCCGAGTTGATTCGATCGCTCTGATAACCCAAGAGTTGATTGAACTCATCTCAAATTTGATCCCATAACCTCGCTCTCGTTTGATATATACCCGTAGCTGTATCTTCTGAGACTTGCAACCATGCTTTACAAAGTGCTTCATCTTCCTCTTTTATCCAATTTGGATTTCTTTCTTTTTGTTGCACTTCGCCCTTTCCCTTTTTCTTTTTTGGGTTGTAGATGGATGTATGTCACTTGCTGGAGGAGGTTCATGAGATTGTAATTGAGATTGTTCTGGAATAAATTGAGTAAATGGAGTCTGACAATATTGTGGATTTGAAAAGAATTGAGAAAATGCTTGAGAATCAAATTGCAATAGTGGCTAAGAGTTTTGTTGCTGATTGAAATGATTATTGAAAAATGGAGGTTGAGGATCCATTTTTCGAAAGTTTTGGCTAATATACAATTGAATTCCTTTTTAGTGGAAAGGTTGGAAATAGGAAATGGTCAATAATAGATACTGGTTTGCATTTTATTGAAGCAGACAAACTGTGCACAACAGTAAAAAATTTGAATCAGCAGATGCCTACATAAAACGATAATATTACTTATGGATTGTTGTTTGAAAAATAATATTTTATTCTTTGGGGCCCACAATGGCTGGTTATATGGCTAGCCACAGTTAACACAAATGTTAACGGTTCAACTTTAACATCAATACTAGCAGCTCCATTGCATGGGTAAACAAACACCACAAGCTCACTAACTATTAACATCTGACACTAATAGTATGTTAACATGTCCACTGTGGTTGCTCTAATATAATGAACATGTTGGCTGGAATTTACTTTTGTATTTCTTTCTTCTTATGTTGCCTGGTTTTAAATAACGGTATCGAAATATGTATCAATATATCAGTGATACAATCAAATATAAACCGATATTGGATAGTACCAGACAATTGATATATCAGTAAATAACGGTATCAAAAGGCTAAACTACCATTATGTAACTGTTGATACTATACATAACGGCCGATATTTAAAACTCTGCACATACTGAATGATGGTTGTGATACTATTTCATACACACGGGCTTATGATAAACTTGTTGAAAAATGAGATTGCCTAAGCATGAACAATTTGCTGGCGGGTGTGATGTTAATTGAAGAAAGCAGAGAAGGCACTATATGCTTGCTATTGATCTTGTTCTTTTTTCATGTACTGAATGACGGTGCCGCAGTCCACCATGGTTGGAAACCAGCTGAGCTTGAAATGCCTAAGCAATGGGAAAAGCAAGGATTACATGTTGGAGGGCAATAGCAGCCATTCCAATTTGGAGCAGCTGTGCTCCCAACTTTGCAGTTGAGATGTACACACGGAACATGCGAGGAGATCACTGAAGATAGTTGGAGCCGTGCCATCGAACAATGTAGTGTGTCCATCTCCAGAGAGTACAAGAATTCTTATTATCATTATTATACAATATTCTCTTTCAATTAGTTGCGCGTGAAGTTTCTTCGTTGAATCTGCAGATTGAATTGGGGTGTTTGATTAACTACCATCACATATCTGTTTACTGGTGAATCTGCAGAAAAGAAAAGGAATAGGCTATCAGCAAATTGGAAGATAATGTAAAGTTGCTTCAATTGTTGTATTGTACAGTAATCAAATACTAAAATAAACATATCTATAAATGGAAAACTCTCTTTTATTTATTATTTTGTCTCGATATATTTATAAGCTGTAATTTCTTTTTCTTTTTCTTTTATGTTTTTTGGTAATTTAATTTTCTAGTTTTACTCACTACTACATTTGCATATGAAAAAAAAGGTTTCCTGATGTTGTATGTACCTGGTCCTTCCCAAACTCCATTTTTAATGAGAGATTTGTATATTGAGTCCTCGTTTCAAAACATGCTATCTTAATAATTTTTTAATTTTTTGGTTAAAAAATTAGATTAAAGAAACTTATAAATGACTTTTTGATTTTTTACGAAAAGATGTGCAAAAAGTAAAGAGAAAAAGAAATCTTTGACTGTTTTGTATAGGTTATAGGCTTTTTGATTTTTTTAATAACTTTTGACTTTTAACTTTTAAACTAAAACTATTACTTTTCAAATGAGGCCCAGAAACATCTCCAACCCACTAGGTATATTATGCTTGTTAGTCAAAATGTCTAGTATAATTTATTTTTTTCAACTCCAATACACTAGGTATATGATTAGGCATTTTAGCTCAACTCACATTCACTAGCTACATGTAGTTAGCCTTCAAGGCTAGACAAAATGTACTTAATCATTAGGATCATTTTCCTTCATCTTTGTTGCTGATGCGGCATTTTATAAAATTAATAATATTTAGATGAATAGCTAAAATAAAGAGTATGGTTGGAGTAGCAACATAAAAAAGTTAATAGGTAAAATAAAATATATACGTTATAGTAATATTTACATAGGTAAAATGCCTATTACCGTTGAAGATTATACTTTTTATTTATATATGGCAATATGTATACCTATTTTGGGAAGTGGGTTAAAAGAAACTTTCCAGCGTTTAATCCATTTCCTTTCCTCACAAAAAAATTTAAAAAAAATAAAAAAAAAAACAATTTTTAATCATCTTCCCAAAACATTTGTAATTGCTTAATAGTATCATATAGATTTTGACTGTAAAGTATAGGGACATAGAAAATTTCACATGCTGCGTTCATCTGGGATGAAGTGTGCATCCATCTAAAATGTGAAATTTTAGAGCATTTATGTTGGTGATTAATTTTGTTTGACTCGTTTTACATTTTTTTCGAATGAAGTGTGAACCAATCGAAAATGTGAAATTATATAGCATTAATGTGGGTGATTAGTTGTGTTTGACTCAAATAATATGTTGATGTAGTCCACTATCTACATGTCACATTTACTCCTTATTACTCTCTCCATTTTTAATTATTTGTCCAGTATGAAAAATAAAAATTTAAAAATAATATATTTTTATATTAATTTTTTCACACAAATTAAAAGATTTCATTAAGTAATTTTATTTTTGTATCTTCACATTATTTACAATAATTTTTATCCATCTAGCTAAACTAAAAAGAAAGTTAATATAATTATGTTAAAATTATAATTTTGTTTTTTATATTTTTTTCAAGCTTAAGATGAATTATTTATCGTGAACTAATTATGATGATCATTTCATATGTGAAAGGAGACTCAGCTTTCAACGAGATCTAATATAAATTCTTAGGTCTCATTTGAGAATAAGTTATTTTAATAATTTTTTAATTTTTTACGAAAAGATATGCAGAAAAGTAAAAAGAGTGATGCGACAAGTTATAATGACTTTTAGACTTTTTAGTTAAAATATGTAGTTGTCAAACGAGACCTTAATTGGAGGCCTTTGTATTTAAATATTTTGTTAAGATGTATCTTTATAACATATGTTAAAATTTTGAAAAAATGATAAATAAAACTCTAGAGTTTGACCTTAAATTTTTAATTTTGTCAATATAAATATTAATTTTTGAATTTATTTTTAATCTAAATTATTTGTCTATTTTCGTTAAGTAAAATTGACAAAAAAGAGCATTTTAATGTTTAAACTCAATGTAGGTATATATGAATATATTTTTTTTTGGTTGAGTTCAGTAACTAAAATCTAAATTTTCATTAGTTTTATTTAACAAAGATAGACAGATGGTTTAAATTAAAAAAAATTAAAATATTATATTTTAATTTTAAAAAAAAATTAAAAATTCAAGATTTATTTTATTATAAAGGTTAAATCTTGAGTGTTTTAAAAATAAATTTTTCTAAATTTGTTAAAAAATTAAACATTCTATAAGAAAGTGGGTGTAATAAAGTGTATTTTATTTTTAGATTTTCTTATCATGTGAAGATACAAGTTAACAAAATCATAATTTAAATAACATTACTATTATTTTAAGGGGTAATTACACTCACCTTCCTCGAAGTTTCTGACAATTACAGAAATTTTTCCTGTAGTTTCAATAATTATAGAAATTACCCTTACTTTTAAAACTATTATTAAGATTCTCTCACCGTTAATTTTCTGTTAATTTATTTAACAGAATATGTTGACGTCATGTACTATAAGTAAAAATTTCAAGATTGCCTTTATATATTCAAATAGTAAATTTCACTCACCTCTCTTGAGGTTTTACAAAAAATTAATAAAGACTCATACATTATTTTAATAATGTTAGTAAACAAAATTATTAAATTTTATACAATATTTTAAAAAATTCTAAGTTATTAAGATAAGCATATATACAGTAGTGAGAGGGTAATTTATATTTAAGTTGGGCCGAGCTAGGATAGTGGGCCGGTCTATGGTCCGTATTGAAGAGGCTGAGAAAATGGGCCCGGACAAGTGTTAGTCCGGTTCGAAGTAAAGGATTTCCACCGAAGTAAGTACTTGAGTTTAGTTCGGTTGCACTTTGTTTTGGGTTAGCTCGGTCATGTTGTTCAGAATCGAGGTACATTGGGCTTGCTTTAGGACCTGAGTAAATGGTAGCTCGGCTTGATTCTTCTATGGATAGCTCGGCCTTTGCATGTAAGGCCGAGGTAGGAGAAAGGAAAGCGGAGCCGGGGTAACAGAGTTCGGTCTTCATTACATAGTTCGGTCGTAGTGCATGGAAACCGAGGTGTGCTAAGTCCCTGAGAGGCCTTGGTTCGGCAGATAGTTCGGCTCATCTCTCTTATGGTTAGCTCGGTTTTAGTATGGAAAAGCCGAGGTAAAAGAGAGGAAAGTCAGGGCCGAACTAGTGGTTACTTCGGTCATATTGGAATTTGGCCATGATAAAACCATCTTACTTGGTTTAAGCTGTGAGGGGGGTGTTGGAGGATAAGCATTATCTTCCAGGAGTATGAGTCCTAGGAGGACTCTACATGGAGGAGTAAGAGTCCTACCAGGATTGTGCTACGCAAAACCTATATAAGCTCACCAATATCACCTTTGGAGAGGTAATGCAACTTTTGCTCCTTGATTACATTAAGCTTTTGCCTACTTGTCTTGCTTTCTGACTTAGGCATCGGAGAGGTTTCCAGCACACACCCGCCGGCCAGCTCGCGTTTGTGTTTTCAGGTGGCCAAGCGACGTCGTACGGAGGAACGCAGACTTGATCAACAGGATTATACGAGAAGGTATATTTCTTTCCCGTACAATTGGCGCCGTCTGTGAGAAATCAGACAAGAACAACCTCTTGATCAAGCTTTCTCTTGAACCTCAATGGCAAACAATGAAGAATTACCTCAATCCGCCGTCGACGGACTGACTCCAGATGGGGGTGCAAGGTGCGAAGGCCTACCAGTGGTCACTCCCATGACGAACCTAGAGCAACGGCAAACCCCCAAGAAGGATGCCAGGGGTAGAAGGAGGAATAACAGCCCTCATCCCTCTCGTTCGCAAAGCCCAGAAAGACAAAGGCGCAGGGTTGATTCTCAAATTCTGGAGGATCGCGTCAGAGAACAAGACGAATTAATACGGCAGATGGCGGCGGACATGGAATCCTTAAAGCGCCAGATGAAGGGTAAAGAAGTGGCGACAGGAGAGGGGCACAACAACAAGACGCCCCCTCGCCACTCAGAGGGTCGTAGTAGGAATTCTACACCCTCTCAACCAGAGAACAGAAGCCTCAGGACAAGCGACACGCTATCCAGTTCTTCCAGGACTCGTCACTCCAGGTCTGAGAGGACGAGGTCTAAGAGGTCATACACTGAGGGAAGTACCTATTGGCCCTCACATACGCACCAGACGAGGTCTAAACAGACGGAATTACCCAGATCGTCCGACCTACGATCCATGCTAGAAGAGAAGGCACGATGGAAGGAGGACGCCAGAGCGATCCACAGGTTCTGCCTTGCGGCGGTTGGCTCCTCGGACGCATGGAAGCGTCGAGGTTGGAATGCCAATCTTTCGCTCGGCATCTGAACCACGGACAAGGCATTGGCGAGGTTGCAGACCTCACCATTCGTCCCAAGAATAGAGAACGCGCCCTTCCGTCGAGCTTCTCTGACCTAAATTCTAACGTATGAGGAAGACGGACCCTACTCACACTTGAGCCACTTTCGCCAGTTATGGTCGTATACCGTGAACGAGGCCTTGATGTGTATCCTATTCCCTTCAAGCCTTGGCGACCTAGGCTTGACTTGGTTTGAGAAGCTTCCAGAGGGCAGCATAGCCTCCTGGGCGCAACTGGCGGAGGCGTTTGTAACGCAATTCAGAACAAACACAAAAACCCCGGTGGAGATCGACCAGTTACTCTCCATCGACATGGGCGATAAGGAGACCCTGAGGTCATACAACAGTCGCTACTGGGAGACATTTAACCAAATTGGTGACTGCCCAACCAATCTCGCCATTGCGCAATATAAAAGAGGCCTTCCAGTCAGGAACAGACTGAGGGACTCTATCACCATGACACCACCATTAACCATGGAGGCCCTGATGGAGAGAGTGCATCAGCACATCAGAGTAGAAGAGGATGGCGCTCGTGCCAAAGCAAAATCTGGCACGACCCCAGCTCCAGAAAAGAAGACCTCGGCAAAGGTCAATGCGGTAGATCGCCAAAATCGAAACGGACGAGGCAGGCGAGACAATGGCGAGGACCAGGACAAGACATGGTTAAGAGTCCGCACCGCCATAACCACGGTATTCAAGAAACCGATCTACCGTATACTTAGTGAGATTCGAGACGAGCCTTTCGTCAAGTGGCCAGCCAAGCTAGGCGAGGCCCAAAAGGACTATGATGACAGATCCAAATGCACCTTCCACAAAGAAAAGGGGCACCTTGCGAGAATTGCAGCGCTGAGGCAAAGATCTGGAAGAATTGGTGGCGGCCGAGCCACTGGACAAATACATAGAGGAGGACGCACCCCAGGACCACAACAACCCCAATGGGATGCCGATCGACGCCCCGCCCCAAGGCGTCATCAACGTAATACATGGAGTCTTTGAACTTGAGCGTGTATGCGAGCTCAGAGGTTCAATCAAAAAGGCTGAGCACTTAAGGGAGGTGCTAAGTGCCCAACCGGTTGTTAAGAAGGGGAAGGCAGAGGCCACAAATGTCATGTCTTTTTGGACAGAGACTTGGCAAGGATTTATTGCTCTCACAACGATGCCTTGGTCGTCACCCTTCGAGTCAAGGATTTTGACGTCAAGCGGATTCTGATTGACCAAGGTAGTTCATGTGAAATCATGTACTATGAAACCTTCAAGCAACTGAAGCTTCAAGACAAGGACTTAGCCCCTGCCGTATCCCCTTTGATTGGATTCAATTCTATGCCGGAGTGGCCAGTCGGCAAAATCATCCTTCCAGTCAAGGCAGGAAGTGTGACGAAGCAAGTGGAGTTCTGGGTGCTGAAGGTCCCCTCCACCTATAACATCATCTTAGGCAAAACATGGCTGCATGCCATGCGCTCGGTGGCATCCTCCTACCACGAAGTGATGCGGTTTCCCAACGATACCGGAATAATTGAAGAAGTATATGGGGACCAGATTATGTCCAAACAATGCTTCGTCACAACTAATGGCAGCCGCGCTGCCAAAGGATATGTTCATTCGGTTAAAGAACCTGAAAGTAATGAACTGTTCGCAGAGGTTGGCAAAGCGGCTGATCAGAAAGCGGTGGAAGACTTGGTGGAGGTAAGAATCAATGAAAAGAACCCGGATAAGTTCTTTTTGCTTGGTTAAATCGTTATCCAATGACGAGAGGTTGGAGGTTATGGAATTCCTGACCTCCAACATCGAAGTGTTTGCCTGGACGCCTTACGACATGCCAGGCATTGATCCAAACCTCATCTACCACCAACTCAATGTCCACCCATCTGCCAGACCGGTCATTCAACGCACACGCAGATCGGCACTCCACCACGCAGAGATAGTGGCAGAAGAAGTGGGTAACCTACTGGAGGCAGGAGCAATTAGAGAGGTACATTACCCCAAATGGATCTCCAACACAGTCGTGGTGCCAAAGAAGAATGGCAAGTGGCGCGTCTGCGTCGATTACAAGACGGTCAACAAAGCATGCCTGAAGGACAGCTTCCCCCTACTAAGGATAGATCAATTGGTGGACCTAACCAATTTGGCACAAAGAGCTTAGCTTCCTTGACGCATCTGAGAGGCCATCATCGAGATAGCCATGCAGCCGGATCGAAGTAACATCCTTCACCACTCCAAGAGGACTATCTTTACAAGGTCATGCCCTTTGGCCTAAAGAAGCGAGGCGACATTCTAGAGAATGGTCACAAAGATGTTCGAGCCATTGTTAGGCAGAACAATGGAGGCTTATATCGATGACATGGTGGTCAAAAGCAAGGATGCGGATGACCATCTAAAGGACCTAGATGAGATGTTCCAGATCCTGAAGAAACACAAGCCTTTAACGCTTCTAAGTCGCATTGATTGTAGGGTCTGCAGCAAGTTTCTGGGTTTCTGGTGACCAACCCAGGTATTGAGGACCCTCCCAAATCAAAGCAATTTAGGAGTTAGAAAGGCCTAACTTCGATGAAAGAAGTCTGACGTCTCACCGGCGTGGCGGCGACTTAACCGATTCATCACCGGTCTTCGAATGATTAAGGTCCATTCTTTCAGTCATTAAAAGCTAAGTTTGAGTGGGACGCAGAGTGCGACCGCGCCCAGGAAAGCCTAAAAGAATACATGTCTTCTCCACCATTACTTGTAACACCAATCCCTGGAGAAGAACTCTTCTTATACTTGGCAGTATCGCAGCATGCAATTAGTGCAGTGTTGGTCCGCGCAGAAGGAATCCAATACTTGCCCATCTACTATGTCAGCAAGACGCCATCTTGGCGCCAAACAAGGTACTTGCCCTTTGGAGAAAGCGGCATTGGCCTTGATGATGGCTTCAAGGAAATTGTCGATTACTTTCACGCCCACACCATAGTCGTTCTCCACTTCCCACTCAAGGCTTTATTTGAAAGCGAACTTTTCGGGCGAATTCTGAAGTGGGCGAGAATTGGGACAAGACGACATCAAGTTCAACCCGAACCGCAATAAAGGCTCAAGCACTAGCGATTTTGTCGCAGTTCACCCGGAAGTCATCACATCTGCCCTTCGACTGACCGTAATTAACTAGGGATGGAAGTTGACGTCGGAATAACGCACCCCTAATCGTTACTCGGTCGAGCCCCAAAGCGGACGGTAAAGAAAGGGAGGAAGAAGTGAACCATGCTACACCAAGTCAGACTCATCGACAAACAAAGACTTGGTGCAAAGCAGAGAGAACAAGGCGGACATCAAGCATCGACTCAAGAAACCACCGAGAATGTGGAAGATCCCAAGACATCATCCGATCCTCCACCTTTGGAAGATGTTCGTTGGAGATGTGGAAGCTCTTCGTGGATGGAGCATCCAATAGGCATGGAGCGGATCGGCATAGTCCTCATCTCTCCAGACGGCCTAGTAGTGGAGCAGGCAATCAACCTGGGCTTCCCAGCATCAAATAATGAAGCAGAGTATGAAGCGCTTCTAGCAGGTCTCAAGTCGGCATTCTACATGAAGGCCACCGAACTAATGGTTTACAGCGACTCGTAGTTGGTGGTAAACCAAATATCTGGCGACTATGAGGCAAAGGATGATAGGATGGCCAAGTACCAAGACTTGGTCAGAACAGAGATAAAGAAGTTCGAAGTAGTGAGGATAGAACAGATCGTGAGAGAGGAAAAGCAATGAAGCGAGCGAACTCATGAGCTTCGCCTCAATGGCGGTTACACCGTTCCTCACCCACTACTAATCGACTATCTGCCTAGACCAAGCATTGAAGACCCAGAAGCTGAAGAGGTATGTTGTGCAGAGTTAGGTCCTTCTTGGATGGATCCCATCATACTATTCCTAAAGGACGGAACCCTCCCAGAAGAAAAGAAAGAAGCCAACAAAATAAGAGCAAAGTCACAGCGATTTTGGCTCTCTCCATCCTTGGCATTATACAAGAAGTCGTTCTCAGGACCTTACTTAAAGTGTGTCCACTCCAGCAAGGTGGAAGCGTTCCTGTTCGAAATTCATGAGGGGGTATGTGGGAGCCATCAAGGAGGAAGATCATTGGCATACCGAGCTATTTCACAAGGATACTGGTGGCCATACATGCAAGCAGATTCAGAGAAGTATGTCAAAAAATGCGAAAAGTGTCAGAAGTTTGCGCACCAAATACACCAACCTGCCAGAGAACTCCTACCTTTGACTAGTCCATGGCTTTTCGCAATGTGGGGCTTAGACATAGTAGGCCCACTTCCAACAGCACCAAGCAACAGGAAGTTCTTTCTTGCGGCAACAGACTACTTCACAAAGTGGGTGGAAGCAGAAGCCTTGGCGTCAATCAAGGAAAAAGATGTGAAGAAGTTTGTTTGGCAGAACATCATTACTCGCTTTGGCATACCAAAAGCACTGATTTCAGACAACGGCACTCAATTTGACGGCAGAATTTTCAGAGGCTTTTGCGAAGAATACAAGATAGAATTTTACAATTCTACACCGGCGTATCCCCAAGCAAACGGTCAAGCCGAGGCGTCAAACAAGGTAGTTTTGGACGGATTGAAGAAAAGGTTGGAAAAGCCAAAGGCAAGTGGGCAGAAGAGCTCCCTCATGTTTTATGGACTTATCGCACCACACCACGGCGGTCAACAGGAGAAACTCCATTCTCCTTAGCCTATGGCATGGAAGCAGTCATCCCATTAGAAGTCGGACTCCCCACAATTCGGAGCGAAAATTTTGATCCAGACTTAAATGGCGAAGCTATAGCATTGGAACTTGACCTTGCGGAAGAGAGAAGAGACAGAGCATTGGTTCACATCGCCTCCTACCAACGAGAACTATCTAGGAAGTATAACAAAACGGTGCATCCAAGGCAATTCAAGATCGGCGATTGGGTACTTCGCAAAATTATGGGCAACACATTGGTCCCAGGAGATGGCAAGTTAGGGCCTAACTGGGAAGGTCCTTACAAAGTGGTCGGATTAGCAGGCAAAGGGGCATACCACTTGGAAGATGAGGACGGCAAAGCAATTCCTAGGCCGTGGAATACTGCCAATCTTAAGTTATTTTACTTTTAGCTTTTTTCTTTTTAAAGTATGTGTAATTTTTTACTTTCTCAATAAAACAAGTTGATTCTTTTTCAGTATATTTGTTTTCGTAGAAAGTAACTTTCGAAAGTTAGGAGCATTGTAAACATAGTTGGCCGGATTAAACCAACTATGACCCTTCCTAAGCCTAGGATAAGGATCCAGGCTGCAGGACGTTTGGTCGGAATAACCAAACATTATATTCTAGGTTGGCTGGAAAAACCAACTTAGAGGTTGGCTGGATTAAACCAACTCTGTGTACTCTTCAGCCGAAGTAAGTGTATGGCTGAAGAGTGGTTGGCTGGAAAAACCAACTTAGAGGTTGGCTGGATTAAACCAACTCTGTGTACTCTTCAGCCGAAGTAAGTGTATGGTTGGAGAGTGGTTGGCTGGATTAAACCAACTATGTGTACTTTTCAGCCGAAGTAAGTGTATGGCTGAAGAGTGGTTGGCTGGATTAAACCAACTTTTTGTACTCTTCAGCCGAAGTAAGTGTATGGCTGAAGAGTGGTTGGCTGGATTAAACCAACACTTTGTGCTCTTCAGCCGAAGTGAGTTAAATCGGCTGAAGAATGGTAGGCTGGATTAAATCAACACTATGTACTCTTCAGCCGAAGTAAGTTATATCGGCTGAAGAGTGGTTGGCTGGATTAAACCAACACTTCGTACTCTTCAGCCGAAGTGATCTATATCGGCTGAAGAGTGGTTGGCTAGTAAGTTAGATAGCTAAAATCGAGATCACAGTTATGCAAATAAGTTTATGGAAAAATTCATTGCAAATGTAGGCATACATACACAAAACCGGAATAAGAGTTAAAGAAATTTTCATTGAACTACAAACCAAGTACAATTTAGGGGGGGCTTCAGCCCGGTTACAAAAAAAAAGTTCAAAAAGGAAAAAGAAAATCAACGAAGAAGTGCGTCCAGTTCGGCATCAAATTCATCCTCAGCATTTGTTGGGAGACCAGTGCTTGCTGGGAGTTCGGCTTGAGGAGGGAGCTCATTTTGGACCGTGGTATCAATCGGCAGCTCGGTATCGGCCGGTGGCGCATTGGTAACGTTTTCAACTCCTGGATCTAACCGAGCTGCCTGATTGTTGTGTTGTTCGCTGACGGCCGGAGTGAGAGTTAGTTCATCTTCAGAATCCTCCTCATCATCTTCGTTACCAGACCCCTCGAGGAACTGCCTTTGGAGATCGGCAGCGTATTGTGAAAGTGAAGCTGGAATGGAGTACGGTGGAGCGTTGTAGACCTCGGTGTCGGTGCCTGGCAAGAAACTTCTCCACCATGACCCCGCATTTGAAAAATAGATCCTTTGCTGCGTCACACTAAAGAGTGTACGCGTCTTCGGCCTCCTTAAAACCCCGCTTCTCGGCCTTTTTTACCTCCCTCTTCAATTGGTTTATTTCGACATCTTTCTTCTTCTCAATTGCAGCCAAGATGCGCAGGTATCGATCTTTTGCCTCGTTGGCAACTTTTTGCTTTTCGGCTTCAACCGAATTGGCAACCTCGGTCAGCCGACCGTTCTCCTCCCGAAGCACGGCTAGCGACTTCTTTGCCTCCTCTAGCTCGGTCGCTTTAGATTCAGCTTCGGCCATTGCCTCCCTTGTACTCCTCCTAAGCTCCATGACCCTTCTATGAGTGACTTGGTTCTTCTGGATAGCCTGCAAAGAAGAAGTAACTTTAGCCGAACTCAAAGTTGGAGAAAATTTGCATAGAAAAAGAGAAAGCTGTTTACCAGGATCATGGACTTAGTGGAGGACCGAATTGACTTCAGCTCGGTGTTGAGTTGTTTATAGTGGTGCTTCATGTCCTTAGGCAGGCACACACTTTTGGCCAGGTTGTAAGCCAATAAGTGGTCCTTCTCAGCAACCACGGAGTCTTCAGCCGTGATATCTCGGTTGTCAAAAGAAAGGACAGGAGCGCATTTTGAGGAAGTAGCAGCTCGGTCAGATTGCTCCGGTTGGAGGCTTTGCTGGGGGCGTGGAGGAGAGCTTTCTAGAAGAACGGTCTCGTCCTCATCAGCAAGACGTGGCTCGGTTTGTGTAGTTCGAGCACGCTTGTTTCGGCGTGAGGAGGATGGTTGTTGCGATGGAAGGGCCACCACGGTTTCAGTGGTTTGGTCGGTTGTCCGCACTTCGGCTGGAGTTGTTGCGGTTAGGAGGGCCTTCAATCTGTTCTTCTTAGCCATTTCTTGCTCGGCTGTGAGTGGTACAAGGTTGATCTGGGGCAAGGAAGGTCCGGTTACGTGCTTCTTCAAGTAGGAAGTCGATTACCCTCGCTTTTTAATGACAGATATAACGTATGTCGGTTCGAAGTTTAGAAGCTTTGCCCAACTTCTCTCCTTTACTCTTAGTGCGGCGCGCAGAAGACCGAGGTTGGGGTGGCCGTAGTTTGAAAGGAGATGGGCTTTATCTGCAAAGAAAAAACAAGTGTTCGTTCGGTCCAAAGTAGAAACCGGAGTAAAAGATAAGAATGCATTACAACCGAAGTAAGTATACCCGGGATTCCTTTGTTCCAGTTTATGCTTCCGCCTGGGATCTGGGCCTGGTGGTCCTCAAAGTTCCCAGACACCCAGAAGTAATCATCATCATTTAAATCTTTGTCTGGTGTGTTCTTAATTATTTTTTCTCGGCCACGGCGTATTCTCAAATAATAGCACTAGCCTTCGTCTTTGGATCCTATGGAGTATTGGTGCAATATTTTGGCTAAGCCTAGGTTGAGACCGGTTTAGAGGTTCAGTGCGGCTATTCCCATTATGATTCGGTAAGTGTTGGTGGAGAGTTGGGTTGGGCATAGCCTGGTTTGCCTAAGAAATTCACAGATTAGTGGTTGGACTGGGAATCGTAGTCCGGTTTCTATTATTGACTGAATGGTGAAAGGGACAAAGCCTGGGTTGCCCCATGGGTCAACGTCTAGTTCGGCGAGGGTAAGGTTGACATCAGCAGGAATATTGTAGTCCTTGCGGAATTCGGCTAAGCCTCTTGGGATTTCTACTAAAAATCTATACTTCCCCATTTATTGTATAATTTAATAATAAATTATCTCGGTCAAAAAAAGGATTGCTTTCGATGGCTCGGTGGCCGAGGAAGTGTCTGGCAACCTAAGTCTGCAAAGTGGAAAACAAGGTGTTAAGCACAGATCGCTGACCGTGCTACAAAAAACAAAGCAAAAGAAGTCAAGTCCTACTTCGGCTACACAGTGTGCTACAGGATCTATCTCGGTTGTAACCAGGGATGCTTGTTATCTCGATGCAGCGAGATGTTTGATTATCTCGGTTCTACGTGTAACACATTACTCTAGCTAAGCATCAAGGCGACTTTCGAGTTCGGTTTAAGGCGAGAAAAGTGGCTTTGCCCCCAAGGCTTAGCTTGGTCGAGGGTTTAGGAACTTCTAGTTCGGTAGGTTTTCATTTCGGCTATTGTGAATCAGCTGATGGCTTATTGAAGTTACTATGATGTGTACAAGTTCCAGCTCGGTTCCAGTTTTCCTAAATTTATACATTGCAAGAACAGTGTTCTAGTTTGGTTGGGGCATGTGCAAAGATCAAAAAAGGTGTTCTACGTACTGTTTCATTATATTCATAGTGTTCTTATGAAGGGTTTTTCAGAAACTTCAGATACTATTGGAAATGGAAACATGCTTTGCAAATACACAAAATGGAATGCTATGGATTAAAACGAAAGCAAATAACATAGAAGCAGATTTCAAAGGCTTACCTAGTGGAGAGGAAGAACAAGGTTGAAGCACACGGAAGCAGAACACGAGCTTCAGAGACAACAAGAACTCAGAGGTTGAAGAATTCGAAGAAGGGGAGAAGAAAGTGAATAGTGGTGTAAATGATTTGAAATGAAAGGAGTGTTTGGTGAAAAGGGCCAAAAGGGCGGGAACTGTTTAATTTTTTCGGAGTACGAGGGCGGCGCAACAGCTGTGAATAGCCTATACCAGTGTGCCACGTGTCATTGGAAGGACAATCGATTCAGTTTCTGCAATTGAAGAGACGTTTGAGCCGGACAGATCTGGCTCGGTGTGGACTTCTTCATTTGGAAAAAGCTAGCGATCTTAGCTCTTTGGAAAAAGCCAAAGGTTATTAGCTCGGCTGGAAGACAGGTAATCCCTATCATGCTTTGCAGATGGAATTAAGGGGCAATTGAGAGGGTAATTTATATTTAAGTTGGGCCGAGCTAGGATAGTGGGCCGGTCTATGGTCCGTATTGAAAAGGTTGAGAAAATGGGCCCGGACAAGTGTTAGTCCGGTCCGATGTAAAGAATTTCCACCGGAGTAAGTACTTGAGTTTAGTTCGGTTGCACTTTGTTTTGGGTTAGCTCGGTCATGTTGTTCAGAACCGAGGTACATTGGGCTTGCTTTAGGACCTGAGTAAATGGTAGCTCAGCTTGATTCTTCTATGGATAGCTCGGCCTTTGCATGTAAGGCCGAGGTAGGAGAAAGGAAAGCGGAGCCGGGGTAACAGAGTTCGGTCTTCATTACATAGTTCGGTCGTAGTGCATGGAAACCGAGGTGTGCTAAGTCCCTAAGAGGCCTTGGTTCGGCAGATAGTTCGGCTCATCTCTCTTATGGTTAGCTCGGTTTTAGTATGGAAAAGCCGAGGTAAGAGAGAGGAAAGTCATGGCCGAACTAGTGGTTACTTCGGTCATATTGGAATTTGGCCATGATAAAACCATCTCACTTGGTTTAAGCTGTGAGGGGGGTGTTGGAGGATAAGCATTATCTTCTAGGAGTATGAGTCCTAGGAGGACTCTACATGGAGGAGTAAGAGTCCTACTGTGATTGTGCTACATAAAACCTATATAGGCTCACCAATATCACATTTCGAGAGGTAATGCAACTTTTGCTCCCTGTTTACATTGTGCTTCTGCCTACTTGTGTTGCTTTCTCACTTAGGCTTCGGAGAGGTTTCCAGACACACCACGGCCAAATTTCGCGTTTGTGTTTCAGTGGCTGCTTAATGCGTCGTCTGGACTTGATCAACAGGATTATACGAGAAGGTATATTTCTTTCCCGTACAAGTAGAATAACCAAACATTACCTTATCTAAAAAAAAAAAAAGAGCTAATAAATTGATCACCATTAAACCTTATACTAGATTAAATACAATCATTTATTTAAAAATTACGAAACAAAGTATAAAAAATGTTTTATTTTTTAAAAAGACCACCAATTTTATAAATAATTATTTTGAGAAATTAGAGTTTGAATAAAAAATTAAAAATACATATAGATATTTGATTTTTTTTTTCCATATGAAAAATACATATTTGGAGAAATTATTTCTCTCTTTCCATTTTCTTTATTTTATGCTTTCATTTTTCTTTCTATTTATTTTTTTATAGTATCACTGCAACAAATAGCAATACCATATAATTTATAATTATTATTTGTTCTCTTCTCTATTTTTTTCCTCAATTTTTTTTATCATTTTTTCTCTTTCATCAATATTGCTAGCATCACACAAGACTAGAGAAACTTACGAAACATGAATTTTTCTTTATTTTATAAACATATTTGTGTATTAATTTTTTTTAAAGAAAAATAAACATAATAACATTTCATATTTATACTAAAAAAAATTGACTTATAAAAATTACCAAATGTTACCTCATAAATATATATATAAAAAATTATCATTTTATCTTTTCACAATCCTATATGATTCTCAAATTTTAATTATCATTAAAAAAATAAGTCAATATTTCTCACCTTAATAATAAAATTTTTAAAAATAAATAAAAAAATGGAAAAATATATAATCACGTTATAATAAATTAAAATTAGATGATAGAGACTGAAAGATAAAGAAATTATTTGAGTTATTTAAATTTATCATGTCTTATGTCTAATTAAAATAGAATTTTACTTGAAGAAATAAATTATTTAAAAATAATAAAATACTCAAATAATTTGTTATTTATTACATCTAAAATCAATATCTCCATCTTTATTTCTTTCATTTAAATTATTTTTATTAAATTAAAATCTCAAAATTAATTCAAATAAGAAATATGGATATATATATTTTTTAATTTCATTAATGGTTGTTGTTGTTGTTGTTGTTGTTGTTTTTTTTTTTTTTTTTTTTTAAAACTTATAAAAGTTCAAAACTTATAGTGGGAAAAAAAATACAAAGTCAAGGAAATACCAAAAAAAAAAAAAAATTGTGAGAAATAA
The DNA here is from genome assembly GCA_025200525.1 of Camellia lanceoleosa. Classification (NCBI taxonomy): domain Eukaryota; kingdom Viridiplantae; phylum Streptophyta; class Magnoliopsida; order Ericales; family Theaceae; genus Camellia; species Camellia lanceoleosa. The sequence continues at coordinate 52,868,676 of CM045761.1, read as the reverse complement.
AATAATAATTTAATATATAGATAAATTACAATTAAAGGGTATTATAGTCATTTACACAACAAAGTTAACACGCTTGGCTTAAATTAACAGGAGAAGAGAATCTTGACAATATCAAAAAAAAGTAAAGAAAGTTTATGTAATTATTAAAACTATAAGAGATCCATATAATTATCAAAAATTTCAAGGGAGGTGAGTGTAATTTACCCTCATTTTATGTTGTTAGTTGTTTTATTGTTTTTTTCTTTAATTCTTAAATTATTATTATTATTATTTTTGGATGCCCAGACCTGCCCTACACTAGCCCTACAATAGCCATAATTTTCAGGGATCTCTGTGTAATTGTAGAAACCTCGAGAGGTTTTGTGTAATTAATTATCTCTATATTTGTAGAGAGAGGGAGAGGGGCTGGTTTCATCTCGAAATCTGATTTTTGGAATCTGTAGCTGATTTTGTTTCTCCATCATCGTCAATCCTTTTCACCGAGTTCAATCCGTATTTTCAATGCTTGCAACCAGAGGTGAGTACGCATTCTCTTTTTAATTTACAATTTGTATTGTGATTACATCAAGTTTAGGTTTTATTTTTATTTATTTTTGGATGAATGGATTAGTTTAATTGATTTTGCGTATTTTCTGTTGTTTATGTATATGAGGCAAAGATAGAATGATTATCACTCAGCTGTGCCTAATGTAGATGCTTAATTCATCATTTCATTCTTCGCTTAGAATTCCATATTTGTTTTCTGGGCAACCAAACAGATTTGTTGTTGGTTCTGGTTTTGCTGCTTCTTTGTGTCCAAGCGTTGTGGATGTCTGTCGTTTTCTAGCCACTAATAGACTTTGGTGGTTATAGAATCGACTTTATTTGTTGCAGTATATATATATATATATATATTTGAGGGTAATTGGATCTGATAACCTAGGGCCTCTATGATCATCAAATGGTAACTTATTTGGGAGGATCTAAATAAGTATATTTTTTAACTTTTTACGAAAAAAATGTGTAGAAAAGTAGAGAGGTGATATGACCTAAATAAGTGCACTTATCAAAATAGGTGCACTTATATTCATCACGCGAAACAACTAACGAGAAAGGAGCTTCTCCATTCTTCAAAGTCCATTCCAATTTATGTGGGAGCTTCTATTTCCAACTACTCAATTCGCACCCCCAATTCTCTCAGTGCAGATACTTTCTTGGTGCACACTACAAATTTAAATATTTTATTTTTTGCTGAATACACACATTTATATAAAAATACCCTTATCTTCAATCTAAAAAACCCTAACCCTAACCACTGGCTGCCAGTCATCGCCACTACCACTGGCCTCTTCCAACCCCTTTCTCGCAATGGCTTGCCAATGGTGGTTGGCGGTGTGGATGGCTTGCGAAGGCAAGCAATTTGCGGCAGAGGACAGATTGGAATGGTGGCAATGCTGCTGGCAATGGCTGATGGATGTAATGGTTTGAGGATTAGGGTTTGGAATGTGAAAGATAAGGGTATTATGGTAATTTTATTTTTAGGATAAAATTGTAATTAAAAAATTGACGAAGTGTGTGAATTGAGGAAGAAGGGTTTGTGGAAATAGAAGCTTCCAATTTATGTTCTTTTTGTAATGGATAAATTACACATACACCCTTGAGGTTTGTAACTAATACATTGGTACCTCTGAGGTTTATGAAATTACTCCCTCTCCTTGAGGTTTATAGACGTATTACAAAAAACCTCTCCATTGGTTGACTGTCAACAATTAATTCAATCACCCCTCCCTCTCACTAGATCATTGTTTTTCCTTCCCAAGCACTCATTTTTCTTCCTCTCTCTATATCCACATCGTTCCCTGCTTTCCCCTTCTTTGTCCTTCTATCACGACACCACCTACCACGTCAGAAACCACATGGGAAGAGCATGTGAGCACGATGCTAGGAGGGCGGAAATACTAGTGCTCAATCTCGAAACTTGGAAACACCAGTGCTTCATCTCAGCTTTCGGACCTTCGGCACTTGATCTTGGACCTTGTGATAGGGGTAGGGATCGGTGGTGGTGGTGGTGGTGGTGGTGGTGGGGTTGGGGATTTGAGCACATTGATGGATGGAGAATGTGGGCTAGGAGTTGGAGGAATAGTGGTGGCTAAGTGGAATGGGGGTTGATTTGGTTTGATGTTTGGAAGTGGGTAATGGGGGTGGAGACAGTGGTGTGGGTGTTGGGGTTGGATGTAGAGGTATAGGTGGATAAAGATGAATGTTCTACAAAAGACCCAAGTGGGTGTGGGGTTGGAGACAGAGGTATTATAGATTTGATTTGGGTTTTGCGGTGCTACATGGAGGCTTGGAGTTGTTTTTTTAGGTGTATTTAGTGGTTGATGGCGGCTGTGAGGGGATGATGGCTATGATGGTGGAGGTAGGGTGGTTGATGGTTTTCAGTGTGTGTGATGGTGGTAGGGTGGGAGAAAGTAGTTGTGCGGATGCCTATTCCATGTTTGACAAAATGCCTTAGAGAGGACAACGGCTGGATGTACAGGAAGCTCATTTTAATTTTTTTGGTTAGATTTGTTAATCGACAAACTTTGACAAGGAGTTGGTGTAATTTTCAGAACCTTAGGGGGGGAATTTGTATGAAAGACGAACCTCAAGGGATATAGGTGTAATTTATCCTTTTGTAATTTATGTGATGCAGAGGGAGAAAGGATAGAGAGGAAGAACACAAGGGTCACAACCCTAATCAACTTTAATCTCTCAATTTTATTCATTAACTTTGAATAATACTAGACCAAATAAAAATTACAAAATTCTAAATGAAGTCCCATGCCAAAATTCTTGCGAGCATGCATGAACATTGAATTCTATTATATCCTTTTCGAATGTCGTGGTCTTCCATTCTCATTCTTGCTGATGCAATGTGTTTTGGACAGAACTTTGTTAGCAATTTGGCTATGCTGCTTTACCAAATTAGCAATAATGAGTTTATGGATTTTAAGAAGTTATTTTACTTTTTTGTTTTTTTTTTTGGGGGTGATTATAGAGGCCAACATGGTCAATGAGAAAGGAAAGGGTACTATTTCTAGCTCCAATTTAAACCCCAAGAATAATGATGCCTCTAACACTTCTCAAAGTGAGACAACTTTGTCCATCTCAATGAAAATGAGTGTTAAAGAAACCGGGGTTGCTAATGAGAATGAAGATAAGGAACACAATGAAAATGAAGAAGTAATGAATGAAGAAAATGCAATACCTGATTTGGCGAATGGAAAATTTTCCATAGAAGAAGAGAAGAATGAGGAAATCGCAATGGAAGAAGACGAAAATCATGAAGATAGTACCATGGAAGAAGACAAAAAGAATGAACCAAATGCAATAGACAAAGAAGATAATGAACAAAATGCAACAGAAGAAGAAGGAAAAGAGCAGGGGGAGGAAATCAAAGGAAAAAATGAGGAAAACACAATTGAACAAGCAAAAAATGAAGATAAATTAGGAGAAAATTCTAGAGAGAGAGTCAAAAGATCAAGGAAACGGAACAGAAAGAAGGTGGCACAAAGGGGTTCTGAGATAGTGGCCACTAAAGTGGAAGATAAGCCAGAATCATCAAGCAAGAAAAAGGTGTCAAATAGGGGTTCTGAGACAGTAGCCACGAAAGTGGAAGACAAGCCAGGATCATCGAACAAGAAAACGGTGTCAAAGAGGGCTGAGAGCATGGGGATGGTTTTCATGTGCAGTTCGAAGACAAAAAAGGATTGCTACCATTATAAGGTTCTTGGGCTGCCTGCAAGCAAGAGAGATGTAGTACAAAAAGTTTACAAAGGGATGAGGCTGTTTTTGTTTGATTTTGATTTGAGACTCATGTATGGGATTTACAAAGCTGCAGGACCTGGGGGTTACAATATTGAACCCAAGGCTTTCCAGTCAGCGTTCCCATCTCAGGTTAGTCTCTACTTCTACATTTTGTTTTTACCTTTACTTGGTGCATGTGTTTGATTAAAAATTATTTTGGGGAAGAAATTTGCAGGTTGTTAACTTTAGTGTAACCATGAATTGCCATCTAAAAGGATGTGTAGGTGTGAGGGTTTGTTTAATTAGAACAATGGATGGGGGTGAATTGGAATTAATTGGGATTAGTCAAAAAAGGAAATGCTTTTGTGTTTGATTGCTGTGAATGGTTACATTCAGCTGGGTTGGGGATTTGTGCTTTATCTCTATGAGACTTTGTGTGGCCTCAGTAGAGATAAAGCACAAGTGAAAAGTTTACCAGCTTTCACTTTCTATCCCTTCCATTTTGCAACATTTCCATGTCATAGGAGTGTTGGTCTGTATTGGAAGTCTATGAGAAGAAAGATCCTTGTTTTGTGAGTTAAGACATTTGTACTATGCTTTATGCTACAAATGTAAATCTTTTTATCTAGTCTTGCCAAATTCCTCAACCAGGAGCATTATTTGTTAAATTGTTTGGTTTAGAGAGGGCTTGATTGGGACTCAGATTTAAGTAATTTGGTTCGGTTGTTTGTAGGTCCTCTTATGGCTTCTTTGTGACTTTAATAATGAGTTTGACCATCTGGCTACTATCATTTAAATTTTGTGATTTTGGAAAGCATCAAAAGCTACAAATCCACTATCTAAATGGGGCCATGGAAAAAAAATATAGAGGAAAGAATTGGATATGATGTACATAAAGAGGTTTTGATATTTTTAGATTGCCACTAGTTTTTGATAATAACTTGTGTTTATGGCTATTACTTTTACTGACACGTACATAATATAAATGATATATGTGAAAGGGTAAACTTCACTTTGCCTGCTTATAGTTTATCTCATGTGCGGTTTGTCCCCCGTCATTTGGAAATAAGCACATAACCCTCTTTGGTTTGTGGATTAAAGTGGACCGTCAGATATTTTGTCCAAGTTAATGGCAAATGTTAGAAACATAAGTGTAATGTAGAGAGAGAGAGAGAGAGAGAGAGAGAGAGAGAGTTGAGTTCTGACTGGTGGTTGGGTTATTGGACGCTCATTACACCTGTATTACCATGGATATGCTAATGTTTATACATAAGCTTGAATGGCCTGTGAACTATCTGATATTAGGTTGTTGTGCACTGACGGTACATTTACTAGTAGTGGTACTGTAAACATCAGTGTATATCGTTGAGTTCTGACTGGTGGTTGGGTTTTTGGACGCTCATTACACCTGTATTACCATGGATATGTTAATGTTTATACATAAGCTTGAATGACCTGTGAACTATCTGATATTAGGTTGTTGTGCACTGATGGTACATTTACTAGTAGTATATTGTCCAAATAAGAGTTTCAACTTCTCCACTTAAATTAAATATATTGTCCAAATAAGAGTTTCAACTTCTCACTCAGGTAAACTGAAATTTTATTCAATTCACTTACTTGTGCGATTTCAATAACTAATTCACTCATGCAGTTTCCATAATTAATTTACTTATTAGCCTTAAACATCTCACTTTATTTTAAAACTTAAAACACTTTAAAAAGTTTATATGCTTATTGTTTAAAAAAGAAAAAGGAAAAAAAAAGAGTTAGCGGAACAGTTGGGTCTGATTGATCCAACTTATGTCATAATAAACCATGTTTATTTCACCAAAATAATAATATGTAATTCATAGGTGCAAGTTACTTTAGCCTTAAACATCAAAGATGTATTTTGACATTTTTCTAAGTAAAAAATGAGAAAAAAAAAAGGTTTAAGAATCTGTAAGGTCTGACTTGATCTGATTAGATCACATAAACATTTTGTTCACCAAAATAACAAATCATGTATAGGTATTGGTTAAATACTCTTAGAAGTTATATTATGACATTTCATTTATATATATATATAAAAAAAAAAAACGAAGGTAAAAAATGGTTGGAATCTGTTGGATCCGATAGTTTCAAAAATCACATGAATCATAAAACGTAAATTGAACTGTGAATCATGTGATTCACCATTGATTCTATCCAAAAACTAATCCACCCATTGATGTAGTACCAAGAACAAGAAGAATAGAAGAAGAACAAGAATCTGGGGATCACAGTCCCTAAACACTCTCAATATCAATCTCAATAATCAATAATCAAAGTTTACGTTTCTAAAACCATTACAAAAAGCCATGTATAGGTATAAGCACCAGCTAATTAAGAAACACTGTGATGTAGAATGAGATAAGAGAAGGGAGGGGAAGAAATACACACGACTACAACCTCAAAACAATCTCCAATATTATTAATCAAAGCTGCCCATTACAATCTCAAAAGCCTAACATGTATAGGCCAAAACCCTAAAATGAATTAGGAAAACAAATCCTATAGTATTTGGAAACATAAGCAAAATAACTAACTAATAATTATTTAATGCTTCACTAAATAATAATAATAATAAAGCTACCAATTATAGGACCAAAAAGAGTTCTCGGACCCATGGGTTTCACTTTGGGTTTTTGTGGGTATACTCGGCAAAGTCCACGCATCACACATGGCTTTGTGAGAGATCATAGCTCCACTACATAAGTGGACTAACTCCCTTAGATTAGTATGAGACCTTTTAAAGCTGTGAGGGGTTAGCTAGCTGAAATGGCCTAACTCCAAAGCGGACAATATTGTGCTAGTTGGGGAGGGTTAGCTGCTTCATTTGGCGTCGTATGTAGGAACTCCCTGCTAAGGTAGCCAGTCCACTGGGGAGTTATGTGAGGGCTAGTTTGGCATGTACTAAATAAGTCAAAAAGTCAAAAAGTCACTATCTTATTTAAGTCACATCATCTTATTTAAATCACATCACCTCTCTAACACATCACATCAAACTCAACCCAAACCCAACCCAAACCCACCAATAAGTCAAAAAGTGTACTTTTTTAGGACATCCCAAACCAACCCTGAGTGTACTTGGCAAAGTCTATGCATCCCACATCGCTCTGTGAGAGGTCACAGTTCCATTTCACTACATAAGTGGACTAACTCTCTTAGATTAATATGAGGCATTTTAAAGCCGTGAGCAAGGTTTTGAAAAGTCAGAAAACGCGACGTAAAGCATGTGAATCTGCTTACGATAGTAACACCACCCGTTAGGCATAATGGATTGAGATTTACAAAGTTTGTCAGAAGGCAAGTCAGAAGGGTCAGAACGGTGCCGTATAGCCAGAACGGCCTGCATACGCCTTTACGTAACGGTTCCAAATTGTTTCTTTAAGAAAAACACAAAAAAAAAAAAGCTGAAAATGGAGGAAGAGGGATGGAGAGAAGAGGGAAGATAAAGAGAGAAAATGGAGAAGCAAGAGATAGAGAGAGAGAAAAGGAAAGATGAAGAACATGTTATTGATTTGTTGAATTGAAACTGTAAGACCTATGCTATTCTATTTAGCTGCTATCAATAAACTATTTTGTTTGTGTGTGTCTATCTATATATTGTTTGAAAATAATAATAATAATAAGTGTGGTCATTATCTATTTGGTTTGGTTAAAATATGTATATATATATATATTTAGGCTCTTATTTATTCTTACTTTTGTCATTATTTATCTTATATATAATAGTTAGTGATTGATTTTTTGTATAATATAAAGTCATTAATTATTAAAATAAAATGTAAAAAACTCAGATTATAGTGATTTAAAAATATGAAATATATTGCATCATACTTAAAAATTTATAAAAATTGATCAATATTTATTTTTAACCCAATAAATATGATTGTGGAAAAAAAATATGCGTATCGGTAAGTTTTTTTCAAATTGTGCGAAAAATAAAAAAAATTCACGGTTAGGTTATCATAACCGTTGCATTCTGACCTTTACACCTGCAACCGCAATCAAGCGTCGCCATCATTCTGACCACCACAACCGCTTTTCAAAACCTTGTCCGTGAGGGATTAGCTAGCTGAAATGTCCTAACTCTAAAGTGGACAATATCGTGCTAGTTAGGGAGGATTAGCCGCTTCAGTTTCCAAATATGATAATGGGCTTCCAACTAGTCTTGGACTGTGTCATAACGCATTAAGGAAACTAATGAATGGCAACTACTGATATAAAAATAAAAGCATAAAAATAAAATCCTATTAAAGCATAAGTTTTAATTATACTAAATTTATATATTCTACAATGCTATTAAGCACTGATACTTTAAAACAAGTATCGTATTCGTGTTGGACACACGGACACTTCGGGGACACGTATGGGACACGTCATGTGACGTGTCCCCTTATTTGATTAATTTATTTTTAGGAGACATGCCGGGGACCAAGGTTTTAAAAAGCGGCCGCAACCATTACGTAACCCCGTTACGTAATGGTTGTGGTGGTTGCCGCCACCCGTTACAGCCACTTTTGCAGTGTGATTGAGATTCACAGGTGTATCGGCCGTAGCGGCTGCTATAGCGGTCGTAACGGTGCCGTAATGGTCAGAACGACTTTATTACGACGTGCATGAACGGTTCAATTGCTTCTTTCGAAAAAACACACCAAAAAAAAAAGAAAAAATTGAAAATGGGGGAAGAGAGATAGAGAGAAAAGAGGGAAGATGGAAGAGCAAGAGATAGAGAGAGAGAAGAGAAAAGATGAAGAACATGTTATTGATTTGTTAAAGCTATAAGACCTATGCTATTGTATTCAGCTGCTATCACTCAACCATTTTGTTTGTGTGTGTCTATCTATATATTGTTTGAAAATAATAATAATAAGTGTGGTCATTATCTATTTGATTTGATTAAAAAATATATATATATATATATATTTAAGCTTTTATTTATTCGCTTACTTTTGTCATTGTTTATCTTATATATAATGGTTAGTGATTGATTTTTTGTATAATATAAAGTTATTAATTATTAAAATAAAATGTAAAAAACTCAGTTTATAGTGCTTTAAAAATACGAAATATATTAGATCAAACTTTAAAATTTACAAAAATTGATCAATATTTATTTTAAAATCTAATAAATATGATCATGGAAAAAAAATGTGCGTATCGGTAAGTTTTTTTCAAATTGTGCGAAAAATAAAAAAATTCACGGTTTCGGTTACCGCAACCATTATGCTACGGCCTTTACACCCCGTAACCGCAATCGCGTCACAGCCACCGTTACGGCGACCGCAACCGCTTTTCAGAACCTTGCTGGGGACACTTTGAGGACATACTAGAGACATACCAAGTTTTTTTTCTCATTTTTTTAGTACTTTTGATGAATGTTGAATGGAGAATGTTTATTATTTTTTTCTTAGATTTAAATACTTAGAGCATCCTTACCAGACTACCTAAATTTTACCCTAAAATATTATTAAAAAATTCATTCCCTATTTTAAGAATTACTTTTTCATCTACTTCTCCCAATAAACTCCCTATTCTTTCTCTATTCTATTAAAATAATATTTTTAATTACTTTTAAATTTAAATATTTTTTGAATAATAAAATAATATAAACACATGCAATATCACAACATGTGCTAGCAGCAGTAGGGAGTCACTGTAGCAACACTTATATTTAGGGGATTGGATAAGGGAACTGCTAGGGATGTGTTTTGACAGAAAAATTCCTTATTTTTTTTAAACTAAGGGGGTAATATAAAGGAAGAGATAGGGATGCTCTTAATGTATCATCCATAAAAAAAAGATATAAACTGCAAATGTTAATTTAAAAGTGTTTTTTTTTTTTTTTTTTTTTTTTTTTAAATTTAAAAATTATAGAATTAGAGGCATTTTTGTTAATATAGATTGTTTATGGATGTAATATTAATCTAGATAGCAAATAAAAATATAGGAAAACATATTTTATTACTGTGTCCCCATTGTATCCGTGTTCTCATTTTTTTAAAATCACCGTATCTCGTGTTTGCATCCGTATCCGTGTGCGTATCTATATCCGTGTTTGTACTTCTTAGCTGCAATCTATGAAGTACCAACACTTCAAAACAAGTGTTGTATCCGTATCAGACACGGACATTTTGGGGATACATGGACGCTTTGGGGAGACGTTTGGGACACACCACATGGCGTGTTCCCTTATTTAATTAATTTATTTTCAGGGGACATGCCGGAGACACTTCGGAGACACTAGAGACATGTCAAGTTGTCTTTTTTTCCATTTATTTAGTACTTTTGATGAATATTGAATATTTATTATTTAGTATTTTTGTCTTAGATTTAAATACTTAATAGATCATCCATAAAAAAATATATAAATTGTAAATGTTAATTTAAAAGTGTTTTTTTAAATTAAAAAAAAAAAGAATTATAGTTAGTTTTTGTTAATATTGATTGTTTGTGAATGTAATATTAATCTAGATAGCAAATAAAAATATATGAAAACATATTTTATTACTGTATCCATGCTTATCCATGCTGTGTCTGTGTCTCCATTTTTTTGAAATCTCTATCGCTGTGTTTGTGTCTCCATTTTTTTGAAATCGTTGTCCCGTGTCCACATCCGTATTTGTATCTGTGTTCGTGCTTCTTAGGCTGCAATGGTTTTTGTCAACCAGTGCCTTTGCAATTCCCATCACTCATAGACACACCTCAATCTACCCATGAATTGTGAAACGAATCATGAATCATAAGATTCTGATAACAGATTTAAAAGATTAAAGAAGTTGAAAAATCCTTGATTACACTGCTCATGAGGCTATCTGAGACGAACATTGTTTGCATGAATCAAGCGCTGTGCTGGATAAATCTCTCTCTCTCTCTCTCTCAACATTTCAATACATACATTTAATTGTCTGTCTCTGCGTGGAATTAAATATTAGTCCAGTCTATATTTTGAGTTCTTCTAGCCATTGCTCAACTGCCTTGATTGTTTTGGCTTGTACAGTGACCCAACTCATTTTCGTTTCGGGACTTTCTGTTATTACATGCTTGATTTGAAATTGTTTAAGGTCCCCTTGTTTCCTTTTTTTTTTTTTTTTGGGTTGATTTAGCTTTTTTAAAGTTACTTACCATAAACTTCTCTTCATAATTTTGTCATTCTAATGGAAGTTAAGAGCAATGCAACCTAGTTAAAGTAAATGACATTATTCTTGACCACATACTTGGGACAACCATTTAGTCTTTTTAGTGAGTGCCAACCAACAGGACAATCACAGGCTCTGTGAAATTGGATTCTGCATACATGTCTGATTAACATATCATTACCGAAAATGCTGATTCAAGTAAAATTATTTTGATACCCACAACCACATGTCTAGGTTTAAATCGTTATTTTTCTACCAACATAGTATACTGGTATTCCATTTAAATTATGGCCATATATAAAGATGGGCGTTATAAACGTTTGTCAGGTTGCTGCTAAATCCAGTTTAGGTGGACTGTATGGATGGTAGATGTTAAGCTTCCGTAGTCAATTTCTTAAATTGGCTTCTAATGGAAATCATCCAATTATTTGAGTAAGAGAAGTTGTAGTCAATCTCAATTTGTTTAGTAGTTCACAAGATTCATAAATTGTTAGGATAAAGCTTGTGTTCTATTGTCAATGTTACTTGGTTTCTTTAGTAATGATGTTGTATTTGTGTTGCAACTTTCTGAGTCACTGTTTTTTCAATCAAGTTATGGAGGACCAAATCTCCTTTATATAATTCTTGAATCTGAGTCATTCCTTTGTTAATAGTGGAGTGTAATTTTGATGTCTGTTTTTGGGCTATGCCCATGTAAAAGAAAAAGGAATAAGCCTGGTTTTGGCTAAGAGCGATGAAAATAGCAAGTGTACTTTATTTATTTGTCTCCCTTCCATGATGCAAGTGCTGTCTGCTCCCAGCTGTGTTGCTGTGGGTTCAAGTCATGTGAATTAGCCTTGCCACAAAAAAGTTGGGGGTACGACTTGCCAACTTACTACCTCTTCTGCACTGGGTATGATGACCTTCCATCATTGATGCAGTTAATATGAATTAGTCTTCATTGTATGCCTGGATTCTTCTCTCAAAAGTATATTATTGACAGAAAATAAGAGAATAAGCCTTGGCAACTTATTACCTCTCCCAAACCTGGCGGTAAGCAGAGGAGCCTTCTGCATAGGGGTGTTTGGGAAGTAGGTTTAGGGGCTAAAATAGCCTGAAAGTAGAAAAAAGCCAAAAGCATATGCAAACAAAAAAAAGTGCAACCCATCTGCAGCAGGTCCGTGTGGGGTATGGCAGGGCTAGCTATGCGAAAAGATGATTTTGCCCTTGAAAGTTTTTGAAAACCACACCAATCATTCATCCATTAGGGGCAACTTTGTCATTTCCCTTCCCATATCATTTCAAACACATTTTCCAATACAACAATCAAACAAAAAATCCAACCCATCTTCCCAAACATAATCTAAAATAGCCAAATAGCCAAAATAGTAGGCACTTCCTAAACACCCTCATAGCAAACAAACTGAGCTGTTCATTATGCTCAACTCGTTCAAAGCTTGATTTGTTTGCTAAATAAACAAGCTCGAGCTTTATTCTTAGGCTTGGTTAGTAATCGAGCCAAGCTTGAGTAGACCCAAGGTCGGCTTGATAAGGCTCGTGAACACAAAATATGAAATAATTTTATTTTAAATAATATATTAAATATATTTTGTTTCTTTATTTGTGTTTGGTGTTTGTGTAAATTTTCATATTTGATTGATAAAATTTATTATTATTATGAGCATTCTTTTATATTGTGTTCATAATTTTCTATTTTTTCTCTTAATATGCTTAATTAATTTAAGTTTGATTTTTCTTTTCGAGCTTGAGCTCTGCTCGTCAAGTATCTCGTTTATGTAAAATTGAGTTGACTCGAGTCGAGCTCGACTAATTCTTAGCAAACCGAGCTAGAATACTCCGGAGCTTGAATTGTTTGCAGTCCTACTCCTGGACTGGGTATGATGACCTTCCACAAATGAAGACGAATTAGTCTCCAAGCGTTTACCTGGATTCTTCTCTCAAAGTATATTATTGACAAAAAATGAGATAATAATTACTTATATGCGACATCTTTTATTACAGTTGTAAAACTGAGGAATTTTTATGGTAGGTTCGATTTACTGTTTTGGAGGATTGCAATCCGTTAGCGGAGGAGAAGTTCAAAAAGGTCATCAAAGACAACTACTATGCAAGGAACAAGTTCGATTGCCAACTGACCTCAGAACAGGTCTGTCCTCGTTTTCGCTATGTTCTCAGAAAATAATAACGTCAAATTATTTGGGTTTGGTGTTCATTCTTCTGCAGATCATTGAAACTAATAGCATTATATATTCTTGATTAGGTGAAGAACTTGTGTAAGCTTTTTGTTGCTTCCAGCAGAGGAAGCTCCAACTCTAAGAAGTCGGGCAGAAATCGTAAAGCAGAAACCCATACATATGCGGATCGAGACAGAATCAGACGGCCAGAGAGGCGCTCTAGGTTGGTTGCGGACCGCCAGTACCATGACCGTCCGATTATTTATGAAAGCGAGATGTTTGCACCTCTTCCCCGACTTCCACCTTTGACTCCACCACCAGTTGCCGCTCCATCATATGTTTCTTATGGGAGGAGTCTGGAAATGGATGTTTACGGGCAGGACCCACTTGTTGAGCATCGTGGCCGTCGTCTTTTAGATTTGGATGTAAGGCATCGGGATGAGATTGGAAGCTGTGATCCCTACATCTCATACAGGGAACCTCTTTCATACCGCGATCCTCTGTATTCTGCACACCTACCACCACCAGAGTACAGTTCTCCTGGACTGCGGGCAGAATACCGTCCTCTTACATCTGAGTACCGTTATCATGAAGAAGCACCATCTGAGTATGGTCCTCTTCGAACCATGTATCGGTATTAGAATTCAGTGTTGGAAAATCAGAAAATTGTGTCACTGGGCAGTTTCTCTGGTATTTCAGTTCTCTTGCTGAGCTTTATGTTGAAGTTTCAGGTAAGTCCTGATTTGACATGTTTTTTAACTTGATTAGTCGAGGTGTGTGCAAACTAGTCCGTCCAAGTACCCGATTATTGAAAAAGAAGAAAAGTCCTGATTTGGGCATGTTTTTCAGCTTGAGATCAAATTAGTTGGATTGTTTTCTTTAAGCAACATTTGGATTAGATATGAGTATGAAATTAGCAGGAATTGTGTAGGAAGTTATCTTTGGAAGGCTTGATTCTCCTGTACCTGACCTGTACCTTATAAAACTTCTATGGAAAAAATTTAGACTTCTCTTTTCTGCCCGGTGTTGCATCCCTTGTTCCAATTTGCTCATAGTAGCTTTAGGCATGTTTGTTTGGGTGGATTAGATTGGATTAAATTAGTATTCCTACGATGGTTAGTCTGTGAATATTATTCTCTTTGAATTATGGATCTTATCTTGAGTTTGGATTGGCCCAAAATTATCGATAGGGATAACCGGAGGATTGGTCAAATGGTAAAGACTCGAGAATAAGCTTCAATGTTTAGAGTTCGAGTCACCCCAAAAGGCTATTAGAGGTTTGCCTGGTTGTTAATTTCAAGGTCTCAAGATTAGTTGATGTGCGTGCAAGTTACAATTGATTATCAATAAAAGAATTTATAGCAAAGGGTCGATCAGATTTTATCAATTTTGTAATTTCGTCAATTAGTTTGAACCTCTTTTTAGTACTCATTTTGTATGTATTTTGTTAGATTATTAATTCAGTTATTTACGAGATCATATCCATTCAAAGTACACATGTTTGTGCTTATGACTAAGTTTGGTTAGGATGAAAATGGTCAAAAAGTGAGGAAATTTGAAAAAAAAAAAAAAAATGAAGTTTGTTTAGCATGACTATAGTGGTAGTTATAAGAAAGTTAATTTTCTTGTACAACTCATTATAGCAGGGTAAATAAGATTTCAATTTCTTCCAAAACACACAAGAAACTTTAAATTTGTTATAAAAATAGTTATTTATAATTAGAATTCTTATTTTTTTGCAAAATGCTCATTCTAATTAAAAAAAATATTTTTTCTTTTTCCTTTCTTTTTACGTTATTTTGTATAATTTTTACTTTCTACAATTTATTTATTTTTAATCAAAGTATAGGAATTTAATTGGATTTGCATCTTTTATTGAATTGGGCTTGTACACTTGTTTAAATGGGTATTTCAAGCTTCAATAATCTTGTATTCTCTTTCCTTTCTTTTTTATGGGTTTTGTAGCCTCTTGCGTGGACTCAAGTTCATGAATACTCTCTCTTGTGTGAAATTTATCATACGTCGAAGAAATTGTTGGCATTTTTTGCAATTTTTTTAGAAAGAACGGTATTTGCCAAATTGGAGAGCATCAGCTGGTGCCATCAATTCTTTTTTTTATTGTCAATTAAAGGTCTAGATTTGTTCATCATAGACCTGCTCAACATTGGCCCAGATTTTTGGTTGGATTCAAATTTGAATTTGTGTGATGGCAAATCTCAAGCTGATAAGCTTATACACATTCTAAAAGAAAATATATGTTAAAAACCCTTCAGAAGTCTTGCCTAATTTGACATACATTTGTACAACATGCTACGAATCAACATCTTTTTTTTTTTTTTTGGAGAGATACAAATCAACTTTTAATTTGTCAAAAGTTTAATGTCCAATTTCTTTGTCATGTCATTGTAAGTGAATTTTTTGATTTTTTTAGATGGTAAGTGAATTGGAAGTGAATTTAATGTGTTTGGTTGTGTTTTGCAATCATGATTCTACACATTCATTCAAGTATCTTGTTTGGTTACAGTTCTCAAAACACGTTTTCAAAACTCTGCACAAAACACTCTGTCTCAGGTGTGGTTTTCGGAAATTTTTTTTTTCAAATTTTGCCTAACCGGCCGTCCCACCGGTTGATCGGCCGGTTGATCGGAGCAGTGTAATTTTATTTTTTATTTTTTATATTTTTTTACAATTTACATAGGTTAATTTTTATATATTTTAAAAAAATATTTTTCGAATTTTTTAATTTTTTGTGTTTTAATAGAATTTTGAGTTGTATGTTTGGTTATGAGCTGTAAGTTTTTGTATTAAACATCATATGTTACATCAAAAGTTTTCCACTCAATTCAAAACTCTTTTCAAAACTCTTCACCAAACAAATTTTCATACTCAAATAATAATTCTAAAACTCACAAACTCAAAATATAATTCATACTCTCAAATCATATTTACAAAATTCTACCAAACGCAACTTAAAATTTTAAATTGGGAGTTTTCATTTTTATATATATATATATATTTATATTAGTTGAGCTTGCTTCAGGTTTGATTGGATTAAAACTATTTGAGATCGGTGACGAATTTTCAAATCAAATTTGAAAAATTTATTACTAGGATCATTTACAATCCTACCAAGTACTTTGGATTTGTAAAATGATTTATGGAGAAAAAAAAACAAAATGAAAAGAAAAAGTAAATGAAATGAAAGTTAAATTTTTTACAAATTATTTTTTGGGTCTTGCTATATCCCCCTAAAAACACCCCCCCTAATCCTCCTAATTTCCATTTCAAGTAAGAAAAAACTTCAAAAAAAAAAAACAGTTTCCTAAAAAGGAAATTAGGGGGATTAGGGGAGGGTATTTTAGAGCTACCAAACATTTCCCTTATTTTTTATATGTGTTTTTTCATCTACAAATACATATGGGTTATATCAAGGTTTCATTTTTTAAAGGGTGGAAGACTTTTGGGATTGGATTGGACGTAAGGCCCAATGGGTTTGGATTTTCTAGGCCTTGTCCCAGCCTTGCTGCGGCCTCACATATTAGCCCTATCCAAGACTATGGTCATAAATATTTATTAAATTAATCTATTTATCTGCTGTGGCTTATTTTGTTCCAATTACGATAAAAAAAAATTACCACTAGCACATCATTTTGATTAATGATTTTGTATAAAATTTTTATTTTGTCAAATAATATATTTTTTTAAAAGAAATTTTCACTCCTAAGAATGAAAAACCAAAAGGTATTCTTTGGTCACGTTCAACTTAATATTAGTGAAGAAATGAATATAAGTTGAGCTTAATTCAAGTGATTGTATCTCTTGGATTTTAAGGGGTAGGTTCGAGATTCGAGCTTGTGAAAAAGCATGAAATGTCCATTAGTAGTTGTTACATATATAATAAATTAAGACTTGAATTTGGTAAATCAACTCATATGACTAATAGTCCAACCAAATTGAGGCCCCACCACGTCAATGGTCTAATATAAAAACTTTCTATAAAAAGTTGCACCCAAACCCTAGTCTCTCCATTTCTACTCTCTCTACTTTCTCTCTCTACCTTCACACCTCTAACAAAGATATCAGAGAGTCTTTGGCTAATATCACACTGATGTCCCAAATATTTTCTTGTAGGTTGATGGATTGGATTGGGACTATACAAAATTTATTATCATCCATAGTAATTTAACTAACTTGCTAACATCTTACATTGTGGGAGAAAAAATGATTGATAACAATTCTTCTAAATTTTAACCACCCCCCTCCCTCCCCCCCCCCCAAAAAAAAAAAAAAACAAAACAAAAACAAACAATGAAGGCAACCATAGATGGTGGGTTGGACCAGTTGGTGCCTTCTCTTTGCATGTGGTGTGGGGTGATACCAATTATTTCCATGGATTCTTTTATGGGAGACAAGGTTTGGTCCTTCTACGGATTACATAGATGTAGTGAAGTTGGTTGTGTGGTAGTTGGTCATCATCAACTAGCTTTGAGCATCCATGAGTGGCATTGATTTTGAGGCATATGATTAAGAAAGAGTCATTAAGTACTATGGAGCTTCAAAGAAACAAAAACATGTTACTCAAAAAAAAATATGTAAAGTTAGTGGATTAGATTCATTTTTAATAGAGCAAATTATATTAGTGGTCTCTACACTCTATCTTTTGTATTATTTTGGTCTTTATACTTTTAATTGGCTCAAATTTAACTCTTAATTTTAAATTTTGATTCAATTGATAATATCTTTACTATTTTTAGGAAAAATTATTATTAAATTGGTTGAAATTAACTTACTGAGTGTAATAAGTTTAAAATTTGCCCTTTAAAATATAACACATGACATTTATGTATATATTTTTTTTATAAAAAGATACTAAGAGTTAATTCAATTGGACTAAACTGAGACAAAATCACAAATTCAAAATCAAAATTGAGTCAATTAAAATTATATGGACTAAAATAATATAAGAGTTAAAGTATAAGAACTACCGTTATAACTTGCTTTTTTTCAATATGCTAAAGTTAAATTTATTCTACAGATTCGAATTCTGAATATTTTTCTGAATAGTGAAGTGTCATTGTTGCAAAAGAAAGGAAAGTGGAATGATAAAGTTATAAGATGGGTCCTTTAGTGGCATGAGATAGTGATATGAAGGGACTTTATATTTAGAAAAGTGTTCAAAATTAAAAATCGTAGGTCAAATTCATTTTAAATGTGGCCTGCACCAAACTACTTTTAAATTTACATTAACATTCAAATTAAGAGTACCTTTTTAAAATAATTAAAAAAAAAGTACATAGCATTTTACAAAAGAAAAAGAAATGAGAAAAAGAGAGTGGCATGATATTGTGATGGGTGGTAGGAGGTGCAAGAGGACAAAGAAAAGTCCTCACATATGATGCCATTTTTGCTTGCTTGCTTGCTTCAGAAACTTGGAACATTATTTTTTAAGGGATTGCGTAAAGTTGAAAACCATTCCTGTTAAAAAAATAAAGAAAATAAAAGGAAAAAATAAAAGAAAAAAGGGGTGTAGGGTTTTGGATAAAAATAGGAGTGCATGTTATGTTATGCATGTAGTAGTCAAATTGGTCCCTACATCCAACAACAGCTATGATATATAAACAACTGCCAAAGGTTTTTAATTATCTCTTGCATGCCAATCTCTGTACACAATACTTATAAACAACACCAATTAATCATCAGTGTTTTTTTTTTTTTTTTTATAAAAAAATTATTATTATTATTGTTTGTAATGGTTGTTTTTTGATTCTGATCTTGGAGGGAAACTAAATTGCTTAACTTTTACACATGTTTTACATGATACATGTACAAATAATATACTATACATACATAGAGTTAAAAGAGGTGGGCTGGTGGCGCACGCGATGCCTACGCATATGATTATTTTGTTTCAAAAAATAAGATTATAAATTATATGATTGAATTCAAACTTTGAAAATTGAAATGAATTTGAAAAAATCAAAAGTTGAGATATTTGGAAAAAAAAGAAAAAAGGAATTTAGGGCATAACTAGCCATAGAACTAATATGGAGTATTTTGAAAAAAATTCAAAATATAAGATATAAACACAAAGAGAAGGCTTTTCTTTATATTAGTATAGAAGAAAGATATTTATACCAAAAAAAAATCCATATAATATAATGCAACCATTACATTGTTGTAATTATGATTATAGTGATATTTTTTAACTTCCAATGAATATGTTAGCATTTTATACTTCTTATTGATAGTCTTTAGGGCAATTATAAATTTGGATAGTAATTTAAAAAGACAAGGAAAAAAAGAAAAAAAAGAAAAAAAAAAAAGAGTGAATAAAATTTAATATATATATATTTTTAATTTTCTCTTATATATATATTTTTTCCTACTCAAATTTACTTAAACCGGTTATTGAATTGAAACCAAGCACTTGCTAAAACTTGCTTTACCATTTATATGTACCTGCATGCCCACATGTGCCACCAGCTTGGTCAGATTCTGTGGTATGAACTTGCTCTTTGTCCACCAATCAGTGCAAAATAAAAGGAGAAATTACAAATTAGTCGGAAGTGAAAAACAAAGACAGTGATAAGCAAATTACAATTTTGACTTAAATGAGAAGTGGTGAAAAAAAAGGCGAGAGATGGTGGGTAAGGTTCAACGACAGTGATAAATAGAGAGAGAGAGAGAGAAAGAGACACGCAGTCTTCCGGCCTCCTTAACATCTAATGCCTTTAATGTTCTTGAATCACGTGATATGAGAGAGTTAGGGAATAGAGAATTAAATCAAGAGTTGTTATTATAAGAAAATCATACACATATATAATATAAGGAAAATGTTTTGTGGCACTAAATTGGGGGGCACTAATGCCCCTAATTTCCATTTCAGGTAACTGTTTTGTTTTGTTTTGTTTTTTTTTGCCTTATATGGAAATTAGGGACATTAGTGCCTCCCAATTTAGTGCCACAAATCAAAACCCATAATATAATCATATGTATATGGATATACAATAGAATAAAATTATACTAATCTCCTCCAACCATTATTGATCAAGTTGTGTGATGTGTGTATTTCTTCTAAATCTCTCAATATTATATTACTCACCTCACAGTTTAGGAATAAGCGTCTTCTAATCTATGTAGAACTTGAGTGCCTTGTTGATGGAGAACCACAGGCCTATTTATAACTGTTAGGTCAAGGACTCTTATCAGATAAACTTTGTTAGTTTCCTTCCATCAAGGAAACGTAATTAATGGAAATTGATAGGCCTTAGCCAAATCACCATTAGAGTTCTTGATATTTTAGGCAACCTTAATAATTATCACCCATAATTATCAGAAGATAAATATACATGTAAAGATAAACATATAAATAATATATATATATATATATAATTTACAAAATTAATATGTATGTGGGCCACATTAAGTCTCCTCTTAGGAGACGTAGGTTACATTCTCCCACTTGGTCCACAAATCATATAAATACTGTATTGGGTGATATGTACTAAATTATGGTTATTAAATTTGCCTAAACTTTAATATTGAAATCCTCACACTTCATTGCCAAGTGTTACTTGTTAGCTGTATATTATTATTATTATACTAGTAGTATCATAACTGTATCTCTCTATTTGTCTTTGTATCTCTCTCAATCTCTATCTCCTTACTTATCTAGGTTTTCTTTCTCTTTCTGCCTATATATATAGAGGCTTCTCTTATTGTATTATTCATTCAATTCAATACAGAGTTTATTCTTTCTCTTCTCTCATTACTTTCATAACATGGTATCAGAGCCGACAATTCTCTCCTAATTTTTTCGGTTTATACGTCACGGTGTTGTTTCTCCTGGCCTCTGCGTATTTTGTTCATCCGTATTTTCACGTTTGCACTATACCCAGCTCTTCGTCTCCTCCTGACGAAGCCATCGCCACCAAAATAACTACCATCGGCCTCTCCACGCGCTCTCACGCGCTTCAAAGCAGTGGCGCTCGCTTTCACGTTCTCACTCTCACCACGCTCACATGCTTCTGACCCGCCTTCGCTTCAGCCGTTTCGCCACTCGGCTCGACATCGGCTTCCGCTTCAGCCAACTGCCCTTCGGCTTCCGTCCCAGCCGATTCTCCATCGGCTTCCGCTTAGCAGCGTCTTGCGTCATCTTCTAATTAAAAAAAAAACAGAGGATTATTACTGTCCCTAAGGTTTTCCAGTCTTCTGAATCTGTTGGTGACCTTCGTTTTACCACATTATGGATCGTACAGAGCACATCCACTCTGTCTCTGTTATCCTTGATGGGTCCAATTATGTTAGTTGGGCTCAAGCTCTCTAGCTTCATTAAAGGAAACGCCTTTGGCGGATTATTCGGGTACTCTTTCCAAACCCACCAAAAGGAGGATGAGATCGACTGCATTCGATGACCGTCTTGACGATCGGGAAAGTAAGAATTACCAAATCACCACATGGTTCCGGGCTACATCAGTTCCTTCCATCAACCTTCAATTTGGACGCTTTCAGGACGATGACTCCATTGTCTCTCCTGCCAAAGCCATTTGGGATTTTTTGAAGGAACGTTATCAGACCACTGGCCATGCTCATCAATATCAACTATTGCAGACTCTTCATCACATCGTCAAGCACCGGTCGATCTCTCAATGACTTTTTATCCCAGATGTCGTCCGTTTGCGACCAGCTCGCTCTTTCTGACCCTCCATGGGCTCATTCTGATGATGCACAGCTATTTATTACTTATCGGAATCATCAGCGACTCTTACAATTTCTTATGGCTCTTCATAACACTTTTGAGCCCGTCGTGCTTCTTTGCTTCATCGTCGCCTTTGCCCACTTTAGAGCAAGCCATTACCGAGCTCCTATCCGAGGAGACTTCGTTTTGAGAGTCTCGAGATCTCATACCACGATTCCGTTCTTGCTACTCCATCTTCTCGAGTTCCTCATCTTCACAGCCTCTCATCTGCAGCTATTATCGCAACCGAGGCCTGCCACCACTCATTCTCTTGTTCCTTTGCCGAGTTCGCGAATGCTTGACTTGTCATAAGACTGCTCCGGGCCATCTCCAAAGCCATTGTCCTCGAGCTCCCTCCACTACTTCATCTAAGAAAGGGACTTCTCGTTCTGGGTCTCAGTCCAGATTTAACCACGGTTCTCGCCCTGCTGCTGTTGCCTCTGAGAGTTCTTCTGCTCCTTCTTTTTCTATGGATGATGTTGAGTCCCTTATCCACCAGGTTCTCAACAAATCGGGTACTCCTCCTTCTACTGCTCTTTCAGTAACCTCAGGTAACTCTTCATGGTATTTTGATTCCGCATGCTGTAATCACATGACTTCTGATTCCACCCTATTCTCTTCTTTGTCCTCGAGCTCTTCTGCTCCCACTATACACACTGCTGATGGTTCTCATATGCCTGTTAGTCATATTGGCCAAATCTCTACTTCCACTGTGTCCCTTTCTGATGCTTATCATATTCCTTCTCTTAAAATGAACCTTATCTCTGTTGGTCAATTATGTGACCTTGGTCTAACTATTACTTTTTCTGCTACTGGTTGTTTGGTGCAGGACCCTCAGACGAGACAGATCCTTGGGATAGGCCGTAAGCATGGACGTCTGTTCGAGCTTCTCCACCTTCGCAGTCCGCAAAAATCATCTCCTGTTGCTGCTGCATCTACTATGTCTCCTTTTCATCTTTGGCATTGTCGCTTAGGACATGTCTCTTTTAGTCGTTTAAAAAATTTAGTTTCTAGTGGTCAGTTAGGTCGTGTCTGTGTTGGCGGTGTCGATTGCTTAACTTGGCAACTTGCTAAACAACCTGCTTTACCTTTTAATAAAAGTACTTCTATTTCCACTGCTCCTTTTGATCTTGTGCATTCAGATATTTGGGGACCTTCTCCCACACCTACCATGGGGGGGTCTAGATATTTTGTGATTTTTGTTGATGATTTTTCTCGCTATACTTGGCTTTTTCTTCTCAAAAATCGCTCTGAACTTAAACAGATTTACTATAATTTCTCTGCTATGGTCCACACTCAGTTTTCCTGTACTATTAAGCTTTTTCGTTCTGATAATGCTAAGGAGTACTTGGATTCTGATTTTCTTTCTTTTCTTCAGGCTCATGGTACTCTTTCTCATCGATCTTGTCCAGGCACTTCCCAACAAAATGGACGAGCCGAACGAAAGCACCGTCATATTCTCGACACTACTCGCTCTTCTCCTTTCTTCTTCTTGTCTGAAAAATTTTGGGGAAGCGCCTCATCGCTATCCATACCATCAATCGAGTTCCTACCCCACATAGCTAACACAACTCCTTCTGGCGTTTGTATGGTTCTCCTCCTGATTATACCACTCTTAAAGTTTTTGGTTCTGCTTGTTTTGTTCTCCTTCAGCCTCATGAACACACTAAACTAGAACCTCGTTCTCGTCTTTGTTGTTTTCTGGGGTATGGTATTGAACATAAAGGGTATCGTTGTTGGGATCCTATCTCCAAGCGTCTTCGTATTTCTCGTCATGTGGTCTTCTGGGAACACAAAATGTTCTCCACTCTTTCTAAGTTTCACCTACCACAGTCCACCCACTCACCGGTCTTCACTGATATTTCTATCGATTTGTTTTCTAATGACTTTAATGCAGATTCTGATCCCATGCTTTCACAGCCGCCTATGCCTATCGTCCATCCTGAGGATCCTGTGTCAACTGATGGCTCGCTCTCCGGCCCGGTGGAGGTTCCCCTATTTCCATTGAGGTTCCTCCTCCACCTGAGCGTCATTCTACCCGGGTAAGGCAACCTTCTGCTCTTCTCCGTGATTATATTGTTGGTTCCACTGCTTTTTGCTCTCATGAGCCTACTTCTTATCAAGAAGCTTCTTCTGACCCTCGTTGGCAACAAGCTATGACTGATGAGCCGCAGTTTTGAACAAACCCATACTTGGGACGTAGTTGATCTTCCTCCGCAAAGCGTCGTTAGTTGCAAATGGGTTTACAAGATCAAAACTCATTCGATGGTTCCATTGAGCGTTACAAAGCTCGCCTTTGTCGCCCGAGGATTTAGTCAAGAATATGGAATTGACTATGAGGAAACATTTGCTCTGTTGCTGTCTTACTTCGATTCATGACTTACTTCTTTATTCTTCTTTGCCGCCGCATCGCATCTTTCTCAAATGGATGTCAAGAATGCTTTTCTCAATGGTGATCTCCGAGGAAGTATTTTTGCAACCTCCTCTGGTTCTTCTGTTCCTCAAACAAGGTTTGCAAACTCCGCCGTGCTTTATATGGTTTGAAACAAGCTCCACGTGCACTGGTTTGCCAAGTTCATTTCTACCATTCGTGACTTTGGTTTTTCTTCCGGTGCCATGATTACGCCTTGTTTATCCGTAAGACGAAGCGGTACTATTCTTCTTCTCCTTTATGTGGATGATATGATCATCAATGGAGATGACACGATGGGTATTTCTAGTCTCAAACAGCTTTCTTCATCGCCATTTGAGATGAAAGATTTGGGTGCACTTAGCTACTTCCTTGGCTTGAAATTTCTCAAGATTCCTCTGGTTATTTTCTCACTCAAAGCCAAGTATACTTGATCTTCGAGTTGTGCTAACCTTTCCGATTGCAAGACTGTCACTACTCCGCTTGATCCTCGACTCGTCTTACACCTCTTGACGGCCCTTATTGTCGGATGCAACTTTATATCGTCAATTAGTTGGTAGTCTTGTCTATCTCACGATTACTCGACGGACATTGCTTATCTTTGTTCACATTGTCGATCAATTTATGATCGCTCCTCGCTCTCCACACTATGTCGCTCGTTCGCATTTTTGCTATCTCAAAGGAACTTTGTTTCATGGTCTTCACTATTCCCTCACTCTTCTCTCTGACTACATGCTTTTTCTCGATGCCGATTAGGCGGGGATCCTACCGATCGTCGTTCACTCTGGTTCTCGCTTCTTCTTGGGTACTTCTCTCATTTCTGGCGTAGCAAGCAAACCCTTGTTGCTCGTTCTAATCGAAATTTGAGTATCGTGCTCTTGCAGATACTACTCAGGAGCTTGTGTGGCTTCGTTGGCTTCTTTCTGACATGGGTGTCTCTCATTCCGCTGCCACTAATCTTTACTGTGACAATCAAAGTGCTATTCAGATTGCTCATAACGATGTCTTCCATGATCGCACCAAGCATATTGAAATTGATTGCCACTTCATACGACAGCATGTTGCTAGTGGCCATGTTCGTCTTCTCTTTGTTACCTCTGCTGATCAGACTGCTGACCTCTTCACCAAAGCTCATCTTCCAGGCCGCTTTTCTGATCTCCTCTCCAAGCTCAAATTGATATCTGATTTACCACCTTGAACTTGAGGGGGGGTGTTAGCTGTATATTATTATTATTATACTAGTAGTATCATAACTGTATCTCTCTATTTGTCTTTGTATCTCTCTCAATCTCTATCTCCTTACTTATCTAGGTTTTCTTTCTCTTTCTGCCTATATATATAGAGGCTTCTCTTATTGTATTATTCATTCAATTCAATACAGAGTTTATTCTTTCTCTTCTCTCATTACTTTCATAACATTACTAAACGAATCATAGCGGTTATGCCCCATTTAATAGACATTTCCTTCTATAAATTACAATGTATGACACTTCTTAATGAGTACTAAATAAAATACTTCAATTTACAAATGACTAACAAATAGCCATTCGGGTCCTACTTTATTTATCCCAATGGATAACAAACATGACAAATACTTTAAGTGCACAATCAAAGGTCATGAATTTATTCTAAATAAATATTGTTCTCAATAGCGAATCCTTTAAAATGAGAAAGTAATTTCATACATCAAAAGAGTTAATTAGTCCCATATGAACCACATGATCATTATGTACTTTAGTTGGCAATCCTTTTGTCATGGGATCTGCAACCATTAGCTCAGTGTCGATGTACTCAATAGAAATTTCTTGCATCTTGACTTTCTCTCTGACAACAAGATACTTTATGTCAATATGTTTATTTCAGCTGCCACTTTTATTGTTTGTAGAAAAGAAAATTGCAACCGAATTATCACAGTAAATCCTTAGTGGTCTTGATATGGAATCAACAATCCTTAGTCCTGTGATAAAATTTCTTAACCATAAGGCCTGTGTTGTAGCTTCATAGCATGCAACAAATTCCGCTTGTATAGTCGACAAAGCAGTTATGGACTGCTAGATGCTTCTCTAAGATACAGCTCCTCTAGCAAGAAGAAAGATATATCCTGAAGTAGACCTTCTAGTGTCGGAATATCCAGCAAAATCTGAATCTGAATATCCAATCACCTCTAGTGAATCCGCATGTCTGTATGTAAGTTTGTAGTCCTTAGTTCCTTGCAAATACCTCATAACCTTCTTAGGAGCTTTCCAGTGTTCAAGGCTTGGATTTCTTTGATATCTGCCTAACATTCTTACCACAAACCCAATATCAGGTCTTGTACAAACCAGAGCATACATGAGACTACCTACTGCAGATGCATAAGGTAAGTTTTTCATCTACTCTTTTTCCAAATCATTTTGTGGTGATTGATTTAGACTAAATTTGTCCCCTTTGACAATAGGTGCTACAAAAGGTGAACAAGACTTCATGTTAAATCTTTCTAAAACTTTTTCAATGTAGGCCTTTTGAGATAGTCCCAATATTATACAACATCTATCTTTGTGAATCTCTATGCCAATGACATATAAGGCTTCACCCATATCCTTCATTTCAAAGTTTTCAGAAAGAAATTCTTTCGTATCATATAGTCAACCCAAATCACTACTCTCAAGTAGAATGTTATCTACATACAGGACTAAGAATATATATTTACTCCCACTAACCTTAAGGTATATACAATTATCAACAATGTTCTCTGTAAATCCGAATGAAGTAACAATGTTGTGAAATTTTAAATACCATTGGCGGGAGGCCTGTTTAAGTCCATATATAGATTTCTTTAACTTACAAACCAAGTGATTATCCTTTGAGGAAAATCCCTCAAGCTGAACCATGTATACCTCTTCTTCAAGATCCCCATTAAGAAAAGTTTTTCACATCCATTTGGTGTAGCTCTAAATCAAAATGAGCTACTAAGGCCATGATTATTCGAAATGAGTCCTTCTTAGAAATCGGAGAGAAGGTCTCATGGTAATCAATTCCTTCTTTTTGAGTAAAACCTTTGGCTACAAGTCTGGCTTTATATCGTTCAATGTTACCAGAAGAATTCCTTTTGGTTTTATAGACCCATTTACAGCCAATGGCCTTAGCTTCTTTTGGTAACTCAACAAGATCCCAAACTTTGTTTGTGGCCATTGATTTCATCTCTTCTTTCATGGCATCATACCATAAATTGGAATTGATTCCATTCATGGCTTGTGAAAATGAACTAGGATCAGCTTTAGGTCCAACATCAAAGTCAGATTCTTGTAGGTATACAAGGTAATCATTAGAAATCACTGATTTCTATTCTCTCGTGGATCTCCTTACTCCTATTGGTTCATTTAAATTTTGAATAAGAGGTTCTGTATTGATTTGTTCCTCATGGAGCGATTGTTCTTCAATGATATCTGGAATAATACTTGGAACAACCAATTCCCCAATTGGTTTCTCAATATGGTTCCTTATTTCCTCAAATTCTATGACACAAGGAAAACCGCTCCCACTTGACTCATGATCCTCAAGAAATTTTGCATTTCTAGCCTCAACAATTTTAGGTGTGTGTGTGAAGGGTAATAAAACTTGAAACCTTTGGAGTTTTCAGCATAGCCAATGAAAAGACCACTAACTGTTCTTGGGTCCAATTTCTTTAAGTGTGGGTTATAAACCCTCACCTCAACTGGACAAACCCATATGTGCAAATGTCTCAAACTTGGTTTCCATCATTTCCATAATTCAAAAGGTGTTTTAGGAACACCTTTAGATAGAACCCGATTTAAGACATACACAGTGGTTTTCAAAGTTTCACTCCACAAATTTATGGAAACATTGGAATAACTAAGCATGCTCCTTAGCATATCCACAAGTGTACGATTCCTCCTTTCAGTTACACCATTTTGTTGTGGTGTACCAGGTATTGAATATTGGGCAATTATACCTTTTTCTTTAAGAAACCTAACAAATGGACCAAGTATTTGTCCAAATTCTGTATACCTTCCATAATATTCTCCACCTCTATCTGATCTCACGATTTTAATGTTCTTTTCTGTTTGTTTCCCTACCTCTGCTTTATAGGCTTTAAAAGCATCAAATGCCTTAGCCTTATCAAATAAAAGATAGAGATACATATATCGTGTATGATCATCAATAAATGAGACAAAATATCTCTGACCATTGAAACAAGGTGGAGTAAATGGTCCACAGGTCTGTGTGTATAATCTCAAGAATATTAGAACTCCTTTTGGCACCTTTAGTGGACTTGTTGGTTTGCTTTCCCTTAATGCAATCCACACAAATACCAAAATCGGTAAAATCAAGAGTATTTAAAACTCCATCATTCACTAATCTTTTTATCCTTTCCACTGAGATATGTCCCAGTCTTCTATGCCATAACATAGAGGAGTTCTCATTGGTAATACTTCTCTTTATGCCAATTCCATCATGCAAGGTTAAAAGACTATTTTCATATAAAAGATCCAAATCAAATTTATATAAACCATCAATTAAAAAACCATTGCCAATAATGACATTATTTTTCAATAAATTGAAACTCGAACTAACAAAATTAAATGTATATCCAAAAAGTACTAATTTTGAAATCGAAACTAAATTTCTAGAAAATGATGGAACATAAAAAGTGTTTTCAAGATCCAAAACAAAGCCAGAATTTAAAATCACTCTAAAAGTTCCTACAACCTCCACATGTGAACGCATCCCATTTTCCAAATAGATGCCTTGTTCGCTTGTTGTCGATTTTCTTAGGCTGAGAAAGGCCTGCATAGTATTGGCAACATGAATTGTAGAACCAGAATCAATCCACCATGTATTTATCAGGAACTTTAACAAAGTTGGATTCAGAAAACACAAGAGAGAATAGATTACCTTTTTTTTTCGAGCCATTTCTTGTACTTGGGACAATCCTTTTTCATGTGTCCCTTTTTCTTACAAAAGAAGCATTCACCTTTATTGCCATAATGTTTCATTTGCACTTTTTGTTGTGGAACAGTTTTGTCCTTTCGAATTTTTCCTTTTCCATGAAATGCAAGATAGGCAGTCTTTAGTTTTTCATGATTCATTCTGTCTTCCTCTTGAACACACATAGCCAAAAGTTCATTTACTGACCATTTCTCCTTCTGTGTGTTATAGGAAATTTTGAAAGTACTACATTCCATAGGAAGAGAGTTAAGAATAAAATGTACTAAGAACGACTTAGAAATCTCTATCTCTAACGTTTTAAGTTGAGTTGCAATGCCTTGCATTTTCATAATGTGTTCACACACACCTTTAGAACCATTAAGCCTCATGCCTAAGAGCTTCTTCATTAGGGTGTTGGCTAATGCCTTGTCAGATGTAACAAATTGCTCTTCCATAGCCTTCACGAAGACCTTAACCTTGTCGCAGTCAGGGATTGAACCCCTAATCCCTTATTGATATGGGACTTGATGAGCATTAAACTTAAGCGATTAGATCGCACCCACCGCTCATAAGAAGCCCTCTCAATTAGCAAACTTGATTCCATGGAAATAGGTGGTTCATCGACACGAAGCGCCAAATCAAGGTCCATGCATCCTAAAGTCAAAAGAATCTTATCTTTCCTATCAAAAAAATTTTCACCACTCAAAAATGGAATATGAGATGATTTAGAACTCAATAATGTAGTAGGAATAACTGCAACAACCAAGAACAAATGATGGTATGAAAAAATAAAAAATAAAGTAAATTCTAATCTCCCTGTAGGTAAAGATTGCACCTTGCATCGAATCTACTTAACTTTATTAATAAGACTAAAGACTAGTAAATATCTCTCACAAAATAAAATTATATGTGGACAAAGAAAATTTCTATTTTGATATTTAACTTACTATCTTATTCTAAATAAATTAATAAAACAATTATCTTCTTGTGGGTAAAATAATTAATTTTACTAATTTAAACGCAAGTAATAAAATGCCATCTAATATAATAATTTTCTAAGTTTATACACATAACAATAATTTAATATGCTGTGGCTATTATCAAATTACTGTAATGCTCAACCATCTTATAAATTCGACACCGTACAACCTTTAATGGAACATAACACAAACCCAAATGTAAAGGTCCCAAGATATTTAATTTCTGTAAATAATTTTTGTAAGGATTATTTACCAATAAATCCTACTTCACAATCTGTTATACCAAATAGTTCCACTTTTTTTCTTTTATACTACTTAGTCCTGCTGGTGGGTTTAGTTGGTCCTTTTTCTTGGTTTTTTCTTTTTTGGTAGGTCTGTGTGGACAAACGTGCCCTTGGGTTAATGTGGCAATTTCGTTGTGGGGTCAATTATTTTTTTGGAAACATTGCTCCTTCTGTTTTGTCTAATTTTGATTATACATTCAAAAACTTTTGAATGTAGGGTTTTCGTAGTTGAATGTGTGGTTGTTTGCTGACGGCTGTGTGACATTCCCGTAGAGATTCAGAACACTACCATGTACACGCCGTTCTTTACCTGGTATGCTTATTTCTCCTTGGGTCGTTCAGCTTTGATATGGATTGTACGTATTTACATTGTGGTCTGTGTTTTTTTCATGTTTTAACGTATGTGGGTTGTTTTTGGATTTTGGCCGATCATGGTGTTACTTGTGTCTGTGTGTTAGAGGAGTCGTCGTTAATGGTGTGTGGTGTTTTACTGGTGTTATTCTTTCTTTTGCTGTTAACCCTAGTTCTGAAGTGCCACGTTATCCCGATGGGATGTGCCTTGTTTGATCGACGTCAAGACATGCGTTTCACTTTGGGTGGGGAGTCATACTTTCGAGTGTGTGTGTTGCCCCGTTTTGTAGTGTTTTCCATTTTTATTTTTTGTCCCTGCCCCCCTCATCAATCATATGTTCACATTCGCAGGAGGATGGACAATAATATTATGCTAATATGTTGTTACGGTAATGTCAATGTCAATGCCGCTGTGGGGAGTAATTAACTTTACTCACATTACGTCCCACCGTATTATGTACAACTTTCGTCTGTTTGAAAAGGATGCGTCCCTTCATTTTTACACCTACTTTGTGTGGCTTCGACCCAGATGCTTCCTCAACCCTTCGCTTCTCACACGAACGGGTCCACGGACTACGTACTGTACTGCTATCTGCAACACCAGAAACAAACCAATTCAACAATTAATACAACTACTCCTCCAACAAAATAAGCCCATACAGCCACCCCCCATACAAAAAAAATAGATACTGCACACAAAAATACTAACACCACACTCCCACCCAATAAATGAACTCATTGCATCACACCCCACCGCATTACCACACCAACACACCCAGCAACAAAACAGACACCAAAACCCCCACCACACAGCACCCACCCTACATGAAACTATGACCCACAAATAGTCAACAAATTAAACAAAAAACCCCCAACAAAACAAATACAACTACAGCCACACAAACCACATACAAAAACCACAAAACATGCCAAACCCAAACCCCACCTGCATGTTCACAGTAACATGTGCCCCCACCAACCAATCCCACAATCAATTTTTATCTGAACCTAATCCCACTCACACACAAACACAAAAAACCAACGATGGCCTACACAAAAACCACAAGTACCACATCACATAGTCAAAAAAAAACCACATACCCCCAAAACCAAACACGCAGTAGTGTAAAAAATATTTCACACTAACCCACACATGCAAACATCCACCCACCCCACACAAGCAGACCCCTTTTCCAAGCATCCCGTGTGGTCCCCAAAAAAAATGTCCCCCTCAATAACATTCTTCAACCCCTTACCCCCACAACCACAACTAACAACACAACACAACACAACACACAAAGGAACAAAAAATCCCAAGCTTCAGAAAGTCGTATGATGGCCCACACCAACCACCAAAACCCAAATACCCCAAAAACCCAACACGCAGCACAAAAATCCACACACACAAAACCCCCAAACACCTAACACATACACCCTCCAACATCATACTTAATCGACTCATAACCACTACTAAATAGTACAAACGAAATCGACAAGGAAAACACATAAACAGAATGAACCACACTACGAAACACAAATGCCAACATCAAAATTTACGAAATGTACCCATCCCGTCCACGAAAGAACTATGTCAGATCACCGTTGAGGGATTATTCGAACTAGGGTTCCTTTATTGGCCACTTCTTGCAACGTCACACCGTCCGATCGTCACAAGTAGGGTTTCATACAGTACAGACTAAGAGACCACAACGACTGTGTAAATATAAATGGACAAAATGGAGCAACATTGAACGGGTTGTGGGTGTGTGGGCCTTGTCCTAACCCCCAAACACACCAACCCAGCCCAAAAATAAAAACCCCTTACAGCGGTTTTCCATTTTGTTACACCTTCGTAGTGTATCACATACAACACACCACACATGCGCCACACACGCGCCTAAAGAATTAATCTTGCAGCCCCCTAGCCGCATCAAATAACAGTTACACGAGGGTATTTATGTCCCTTACAATTTAATGGGACTAAATGGTTTAATAGAATAAAAATGGGACCAACTGGTTCATAAGTTCAAATTTTGGGATTTATTGGTAAATCTCCCCTTTTGTAAACTGTTCCACAACTATTTAATTTTTTTTTTGTTGTTGAAAAAATCCATTTAAAAACACTTTATAAATGGAAGGTTTATAATAGAAGATATCAATCATCATGTAAATGCACAAATAATATTATATGTGTTTTTTCTATATAAAAAAAAATATAGTATGAAGTTTGATGATGATCAAAACTCATTAGGAACATTGCAATATCCATAACAGTTCGGAGCACTATATATTAGGCTAGGAATTCTATGCATATATATAACTAGGCAACCAACAATTGCTTGCATGTAAACTGTGCAAGCAGTAATTTGGTAACTATTAACACATTAGATATAAAACAAATTAATATAAATCCAAATTCTAGATTATCCTAGTCATGATGAAGGACAAACAATTATACAATTGCAAAATCGGGATTGACGAAAAATTTATAAGAACGTCAACAAAATGAATCTATGTACTAAGCAACATGGATTTGGAGATAAACTCTGATATTACAATGTAAGAAAATCATACACATATATAATATAATCATATGTGCATGGATATACAACAGAATAAAATTATACTAACCTTCTCCAGCCATTGTTGATCAAGTTGTGTGATAAGTGTATTTTTTCTAAATCTCTCAATATTATATTACTCACCTCACACTTTAGAAATAAGCGTCTTCTAACCTATGCAGAACTTGAGTGCCTTGTTGATGAAGAACCATAGGCCTATTTATAACTGCTAGATCAGGGACTCTTATTAGATAGATACCTTATCAGATAAACCTTGTTAGTTTCATTCCATCGAGGAAACTTAATTAGTGGAAATTGATAGGCCTTAGCCAGACCACCATTAGAGTTCTTGATATTTTAGGCAACCTTAATAATTATCACCTATAATTATCAAAAGATAAATATACATGTAAGGATAAACATATATATATATATATATATATTTTACAAAATTAATATGTATGTGGGCCACATTAAGTCTCCTCTTAGGAGACGTAGCTTACAGTTATGCCCTACGAAAAGCCTAAAAAAATAGAGAGAGTCCATCTCCAAGTGACCCCGATAATAGGGAGACTACAAAGGAGGATGATAGAAGAAAACTCAAAGCGAAATTTCATAACTTGAAGAGTGCGAGAGGGAAAACTTGAATCCCTTTTTGTTGTATATGTTGTGTTTGTCTTCTATAAGCTTAACTTGTTCCTTTTGAGGGAGTAGTTTATTTTTGTTTAGATTTGTTTGTTGGAACAATCTTCTGTGTAAATAAAATGAACTGAAATAATTCAAACAAAATAATTAAATAACATACCGAATTTATTTCGTTGAACCGAATAAATAATTTAAGACCAAGTTGAGTGTGAGACACTCTGTCCTTAAGACAGATTCGCCCCGCTACGGTACTTACGGTTGAGTGGCGTCTATCTCCCAGGATACAATGATCTTCATAAATTGTAGTAGTACTCCAAACAATTTGTTCGGCGAACCAAACCTATGTTCTAACTCTCTGAATATTTATTCCTAAATCTAAAATGTAGAAATAATGCAGTAAAAGGAAATTTGGACAGCAATGAGACAGAAACAGACTGAATCTCGGGATGTAAAGAATTCGGATTTTTCGGATTGTAAGAAATGGATTATATTTATAGGAAAACAAAATCCCTCAACAGGTGCAACAAATTTGAACGAACAGGTATAGAATGATATCTGACCGTTGCTTTATTTTGAACAATATCATTCAACATTTTGTCCGTTAGTGGACATTTGAAGTTTGTCCCTTTTTATAGCAACTGTTGCAACTTTATTTATAAACTATTTTGAATTATATATATATATATATATAAATACATATATTAAACTATTGAATAGTTTAATAAATAAAGGAAGAGGTACAAATTTTAGGAAACAAATAAGGGACCTAAAATTTAAATTTAGAATTAAATTAAATTCTAAAATTACAAACTTTAAGAAACCACTTAGGAATTCAAAATTTGAATTTAGAATTAAATTAAATTTCCACACTAATTTTTTATTGAAAAAATTCAAAAGAATTTTATCTAAAAAATTAATGTTAGACCCGAAAACGACGTCATCTTCCCATTCACTCATAAATGGTTTTGACGTTCCGTCTTTACCACTTCACCTCTTTCGGACCCACCCCAAAAGACGTTTGGGGTCCACCCAAAATGGGCTCAAAATTATGCCTATATAAAACCATTTTCCAACAATCCCCCACATGAATGGAATTTGACGGAGAGAAAATGCAACAACATGATCTAATTACAGAGAGTACAGAAATTGAAAATATTCTGCAAAGGATAGGTAGCTTTTGGCTTTGAACCTTCCATTGTGAGACACTATCGGATTTACTAGCTAACCAATGAACATGATGTCTTGAACTGTTCAGCCGTTTGTGTAAACCAAGACAATAGAACTCACACAAATATTCTCGCATTACGTTTAGTTCTCACTATTGTGTTTATTTTGGCCCTGAACAACCTGGTTTTTCGTGAGTGCTCTAAAGACTTGTAGCCCTTCACAAATCTTATAGAACCGGCCCAGTTCACACTCACATAGGTAATTCTTATGAAGAGTATCCTGCTATACTCCACTAGGTTAACCTAGATATAAGAATCATTAAAAGTTTTACTTAACCTAAAACGCTGCAGACATCACTATTTCATCATAGAAATGGGTAGGAGTTAGACTCCCCAGTGATCCTTCTGAGTCAATCACAACTCGGTTGTCCATTTGAACCTAGATCTTGGGATCTCCAGTCAACTAGGTTGGGTTGCCGTTGTGGTAACTCTTATTTAATAAGCTTAAGTCTCATTCCCCTCGATGAATTCTCAACTAACTCTCTTGCTAACCCTTTGGTTAGTGGATCCGCTATGTTGTCTTTAGACTTAA
Organism: Camellia lanceoleosa; assembly: GCA_025200525.1. Classification (NCBI taxonomy): domain Eukaryota; kingdom Viridiplantae; phylum Streptophyta; class Magnoliopsida; order Ericales; family Theaceae; genus Camellia; species Camellia lanceoleosa. Next base: position 52,832,913 of record CM045761.1, on the reverse strand, counting down.
CATATTCTATGGAAATAATTCCATTAGAGAGTAGTTGTCTTACGGTGTTATGTCGACGACGAATGTGTCGTGACTTACCGTTATACATATGACTCTGTGCTCTACCTATAGCTGATTGACTATCGCAATGTATGCATATAGCAGGCACCGGTTTTGGCCATATTGGAATATCTTCAAGGAAGTGGCGAAGCCATTCTGCTTCTTCCCCAGCTTTGTCTAAGGCTATGAATTCAGATTCCATAGTAGACCTAGCAATACAAGTCTGTTTGGAAGATTTCCAAGATCTGGTAGCCCACCAAGAGTAAAGACATACCCACTGGTGGACTTTGAGTCTCTAGTATCTGATATCCAATTTGCATCACAGTATCCTTCAAGTACTGCTGGATATCTAGTATAATTAAGCCCAATGTTACGAGTAAATCAGAGATATCTAAGAACCCTTACAATTGCTTTCCAGTGTTCTACTCCCGGATTACTCGTATATCTACTTAATTTACTTACTGCATAAGCTATATCTGGGCGAGTGCAGTTCATCAAGTACATTAAGCTTCCAATAATTTGGGCATACTCTAATTGAGAAATACTTTCCTGTATATTCTTAGAAAGATACAAATTAACATCTATAGGAGTTCTAGCAAGATGATCATCATCTTTGCTGAATTTGTCAAGTATTTTCTCAATGTAATGAGATTGTGACAAAGTATAACCTTCTGATGTTTTGGTAATTTTCATACCAAGAATTACATCAGCAATGCCCATGTCCTTCATGTCAAAATGTTTATTCAACATTTTCTTGGTAGTTTTAATCATGTCATTATTACTACCTATGATGAGCATATCATCTACATAAAGACATACAATGACATAACCTTTGTTTGTGTTTTTAATGTAAACACATTTGTCACACTCATTAATTTTAAAACCATTTGACATTATTGCCTTGTCAAATTTCTCATGCCATTGCTTTGGCGCTTGTTTTAAACCATATAATGATTTAACCAATTTACACACTTTCTTTTCTTTCCCTGGAACAGAAAATCCTTTTGGTTGTTCCATGTAAATTTCTTCATTTAACTCACCATTTAAGAAAGCGGTTTTAACATCCATTTGATGAATTTCTAGATTGTATAGAGATGCTATGGCAATTAGTATTCTAATGAATGTTATTCTAGTAACCGGTGAGTATGTGTCAAAGTAATCTAGACCTTCTTTCTATCTAAAACCTTTGACTACAAGTCTTGCCTTGCATTTGTCGATTGATCCATCTGCTTTCAATTTTCTTTTGAAAACCCACTTGTACCCAAGAGGTTTACAACCTGGTGACAAGTCCACTAATTCCCAAGTGTGATTTTGCAAGATGGATTCAACTTCACTGTTGACAGCTTCTTTCCATAAAGGAGCTTCAGGACTGGATATAGCCTCTTTAAAGGTTAAAGGCTCATTTTCTAACAAATATGTTAGAAAATCTGGACCAAAAGATTTTGAGGTTCTAGCACGTTTACTACGCCTAAGTTCCTCTTCCTCATTTTGATCTAACTCTATTTCTTGATCATGTTCTTGATCTTGACTAGTAATAGCATCAAAAGATCTTTTATTAGTACTAGTCTCTTGTCCAATCTTCTTTGGAAATACATGTTCAAAGAATGATGCATTCCTTGACTCAATAATAGTATTTACATGCATTTCGGTATGTTCTGATTTATGAATCAAAAACCGATATGCATTACTATTCTTAGCATAACCAATGAAAATGCAATCAATGGTCGTAGGACCTATCTTAGTCTTTTTAGGACTAGGAATAGCCACTTTAGCCAAACACCCCCACACTTTTAAGTATTTGTAGGATGGTACTCTTCCATGCCACAATTCATATGGTGTTTGATTTATTTTCTTTCAGGATACTTTATTTAAAATATAATTAGCAGAAAGTATTGCTTCCCGCCACAAGTTCTGAGGTAATCCGGAACTTATTAACATGGCATTCATCATTTCTTTTAAAGTCCTATTTTTCCTTTCAGCAATTCCATCTTGCTGAGGTGAGTAAGGAGCGGTGGTTTGATGAATTATTCCATATTCTTTACAAAATTCACCAAAAGGTGATTCATATTTACCACCTCTATCACTTCTAAGTTTCTTGATTTTCTTACCAAGTTGATTTTCAACTTCATTCTTATATTGAATGAAAGTTTCCAAAGTTTCATCCTTGGTTCGAATTAAATAAATATAACTATATCTAGTATAGTCATCTATAAAAGTGATTAAATACTTTTTTTCACCTCTGGTTTGAATTGATTTAAAATCACAAATGTCATTATGAATTAATTCAAGTGGTTTCGTACTTCTTTCAATTGAATGAAAAGGAGTTTTAGATAATTTTGCCTCAACACAAATTTCACATTTATGATTTGAATCAATGTCAAATTTAGGTAAACATTTCATATTAATTAATCTATGCAAAGATCCATAATTAACATGTCCTAGTCTACCATACCATAAATTTGAAGACTCAAGCAAGTAAGAAGAAGATGTAATTTTATTAATAACAGAGGGTACAACAGTCATTACATTTAACTTGAAAAGGCCATCAGACATGTAACCTTTTCCTACATACATCCCATTCTTAGTAAGTACAAATTTATCACTCTCAAATACTAGCCTAAACCCATTCTTACTCAACAAAGATCCGAAAACAAGATTCTTGCGAATGTCCGGTACATGCAGCACATTGTTGAGAGTGAGTTCCTTTCCTGATGTCATCTTGAGAACAATCTTTCCTTGTCCTTCAACATTGGAAGTTGAGGAGTTGCCCATAAAAAGTTGTTCACCATTGTCCACTGTAGAGTAAGATGTGAACATCTTTTTGTCGGCATAAATATGGTGAGTAGCACCAGTGTCCACCCACCATTCTTTAGGATTTCCGACAAGATTTGCCTCGGAAACAACTGCAGAAAGATTGATGTCATCTATACCATTGGAAATATTGTCCACTTCGGTCATATGGGCTTGAGTAGGCTTCTTGCTTGTTCTTTTCTTACTTTTGCCTTTGCTACGGCAATCTTTGGCCCGATGTCCCTCTTTGTCACAGATGTAACATTTGCCATTAAACTTGTAATTTTTATTATCCCCCCCTTTAGAGCCTTGTGATGAACTTTCTCTAGAAGACTTACGTTTTTTAGTTTTTGAAGCATGTTCCACCACAATGGCCTTAGACTCCATAAGATTCTTACCAGCCTGGATTTCAGAATTGCGGTTGTCCTCCTCAATTCTTAAACGCACAATTAACTCGTCCATAGAAATTTCTTTGCGCTTGTGTTTAAGGTAGTTCTTGAATTTTTTCCAGCCTTTGGGTAATTTTTCAATTAAAGCTGCAACTTGAAATGATTCACTGAGAGACATACCTTCTGCGTGAATGTCATGCAGAATGAGTCGGAAATCTTGAGCTTGGCTAATCACAGTTTTTGAATCAACCATTACAAAATCCAGGAATCTGCCAATCACAAATTTCTTTGAGCCGGCATCTTCTGTTTTATACTTTTTCTCCAACGATTCCCAACGTTCCTTCGCTGTCTTGATTGGACTGTAGACGTTGTATAATGTGTTATCAAGTCCATTCAAGACGTAATTTCGGCAAAGGAAATCGGCATGTTTCCAAGCATCAACCGCAACAACCACTAGCCGGTCGGTTTTATCCTCTTTTAGGATAGGAGCATCTTCACGGAGGAAACGAGCCAGGTTCAGAGTTGTAAGATAGAACAACATTTTCTGTTGCCATCTTTTAAAGTCAATTCCTGAGAACTTTTCTAACTTTTCACCGTGATTTACCAGTACTGTCATCACAGGAGAGGGGGTTGGTGCAATCGCAGCCACCACAGTAGTACTTGTTTGCGCATTTGTTTCAGTAGCCATCAATTCTAATTTATAAAACAAAATTATAATTAGAATTTACACTACACAGAAAATTAAACCAAATGCACAGAATTAAATTCCGTAAAAATAAAAGAAACAAGAATGTAACTTTTATTTTTCAATTAATTTGAAAATAAAATAAAATTTTATTTAAACAAATTAATTCCACACAGAAAATAAAAGAAATAAAAACCATAACTTTTATTTTTCAATTAATTTGGAAATAAAATAAAATTTATTTAACCAAAATAATTCTACACAGAAAATAAAATTCTATAAAATAAAAGAAATAAGAATATAACTTTTATTTTTTCAATTAATTTGAAAATAAAATAAAATTTTATTTAACCAAATTAATTCCACACAAGAAATTAAATTCTATAAAATAAAAGAAATAAAAATATAACTTTTATTTTTCAATTAATTTGGAAATAAAATAAAATTTTATTTAACCAAATTAATTCCACACATAAAATTAATTTCAGTAGCACTTCAAAAATTAAAATACTAAAACAGAATTTTAATTAATGAAAACTCAGAAAATAATTTCTAAAATCCAAAATTAATTTATGAAAAAATTCCACAAAAATATATTCTGAATTGTTAATGACACCAGTATCGTACTACTAGTTGTTGTCAAAGAAAAGAGACAGTATATTACTACTATCTGTCAAATAGTATATAATCACTATTTATTTTTCCAACAAGAATATTATTTTGTAAATCCACAGAAAATAATTTTCTTTCGAAATCATTTACGAAGAAAGGAAAAAGGGAAACAAACGAAAAATTCTGTAAACAGAATAATTCGATTCTGTCTTAAGATTGTTGGAACAATCTTCTGTGTAAATAAAATGAACTGAAATAATTCAAACAAAATAATTAAATAACATACCGAATTTATTTCGTTGAACCGAATAAATAATTTAAGACCAAGTCAAGTGTGAGACACTCTGTCCTTAAGACAGATTCGCCCCGCTATGGTACTTACGGTTGAGTGGCGTCTATCTCCCAGGATACAATGATCTTCACAAATTGTAGTAGTACTCCGAACAATTTGTTCGGCGAACCAAACCTATGTTCTAACTCTCTAAATATTTATTCCTAAATCTAAAATGTAGAAATAATGCAGTAAAAGGAAATTTGGACAGCAATGAGACAGAAACAGACTGAATCTCGGGATGTAAAGAATTCGGATTTTTCGGACTGTAAGAAATGGATTATATTTATAGGCAAACAAAATCCCTCAACAGGTGCAACAAATTTGAACGAACAGGTATAGAATGATATCTGACCGTTGCTTTATTTTGAACAATATCATTCAACATTTTGTCCGTTAGTGGACATTTGAAGTTTGTCCCTTTTTATAGCAACTGTTGCAACTTTATTTATAAACTATTTTGAATTATATGTATATATATATAAATATATATATTAAACTATTGAATAGTTTAATAAATAAAGGAAGATGTACAAATTTTAGGAAACAAATAAGGGACCTAAAATTTAAATTTAGAATTAAATTAAATTCTAAAATTACAAACTTTAAGAAACCACTTAGGAATTCAAAATTTGAATTTAGAATTAAATTAAATTTCCACACTAATTTTTTATTGAAAAAATTCAAAAGAATTTTATCTAAAAAATTAATGTTAGACCCGAAAACGACATCATCTTCCCATTCACTCATAAATGGTTTTGACGTTCCGTCTTCACCACTTCACCTCTTTCGGACCCACCTCAAAAGACGTTTGGGGTCCACCCAAAATGGGCTCAAAATTATGCCTATATAAAACCATTTTCCAACATTGTTCTCCCTACAAAAGATATGTATTGAATTTCATTGTATATCTTTCCTTTTTAGTTATAATATGACTTACTTATCGAAACAAAAAAAAGTAGGAAGTGAAAAAATAATTATATTATAATAGATAGAATTTTTTTTGTACAATTTTGATATACAGGAAGGACTTGTACCAAATATAAGAAGAATTTGCACCTTGCACATATAAAATTTGCACTACCATAAAAATGTAAATATTCTTTCATTATTTCATTGATTTGTAATTTCTCCAAAATAAAACGGAAAAGAAGAAGAAACAAACAAACACAAACTAGTAATTCAAAATCCAACAAGGATTACTCATAAAATTGTTTGTTGTTAGTGTACCACTTCTTATTTTATTTTATTGTTTCTTTGCTCACAACAATGTTTGTAATTTCGCTCAGAATATGTATCTTTTGTTTCACATATTAACTAATAAATGGACTCAAGTTTTGGTGTAGATTTAAAAGGGAGTGTACAATAAAATATTTAACTATTATTTTACCTTTAAAATTCAAACACATGAATTCTAAAGAGATTCACAAGAACTCAAAGATATTATTCATTATTCAAAATAATTACAGATCATCACTTTATATACACACACATATATCAATAACCGTCTAACTACGCTTGAGTTATCTAACTATAATACTTAACCTAACTATTACATGATGGAATAAGGAGTGACCACACCATAATTCGGTGTGACTCAATACACTAGATCATTCCTCTCTTGAATTCTTGAGAAACTTTCCCGCAAGAATGTTGAAGAAAATCGGTTAGTTAATGGTTTGAATTTAAACATCTATAGACACATCCTTCGCTGAACCATGGTGACTTTTGGTATACGAAACAAATCCAAGGAGTATGACTATGCCCAAAGGTCACCTACATGTGTATATAAACTCATAACAACAAGGTTGTAATTCACTTGAAAAAGCAGAAAATTTTCTACTTTCTAGCTTTTAGATTATCGATATTCTTGCGTGATAAACACCTTTATGGGTATTTTGATCAATTGCCATTGTTAGTTAATCTTTAATAGTATCAGAGCAAAGGTTTACACATAATCGCAGATGTCTAATTACAGTCCAGAAGAATGAAAATTTTCTAAAATATTTTTACCAAAAATTCAGAGAGTGATTGATCATCAAGCTTCGGCATTGGTAAATTCTGTTTGTTTATTTAATCATCACCAACGTGTTGTATTTTCAGAAAAATATCCAAAGAAAATAGTAGTTGGTGGTGACATTGTACCGAACCTTGCCGAAAGTGTGGCCGAATTATACCCATGGAAGAAATTTTATGAAATAATTTTCAGTTCAATTGGCGTCATCACATTAGCACCATCTTGTTCTTTTCAGAATTTTGATCACAACGGTGAAATTCATTATGAAAAAGGGCAAAAAATTGACCCACAAAGTTCAAATTTCAGTGTTTGGTCTCCGACACCCGTCACTGGAGAAGACACCAGGAGCAAAAAAGACATTGAAACCTTTGTTTTGAAAATTCAAACATTTGGGCCAAAGACAAAACCACATAAACGGCCCCCAAAAAAAAAAAAAAAAAGCAAGAAAATCTATTGGTTTGGGCCTAAAAATTTAAAAGATACATTTTAGGCTAACCCAGCCATCAGCCCAAACAAGCTAGGCGTAGCCCAGAGCCGCAGGTACAACCCAGGGCCACAGTTCGCCCAGCACGTTGACTTGCATGCTAGCCCAGACCCACGCCCGTCTACTCTGTGCAACCCACGCCCGTTAGCCTTCCGTCCTGACCCGCATGTCATGCCAGTTCAACCCAAGCCAGTCCAAACTGGCCCAGCCTAGTCCTTGAACCAACAAAAGCCTGGTTCAGGGATTTATTTTGGCCCGTTCTTGCTTATTTCAAAGCCATTTTCAGTTATTCAAAAGCCAAAATCTCCAGAATTTTCCTAAGAATTTTTCCGTGGGTCATTGTACTAAATTTCCGAAAGAAATAATTAGACAAGGAGGCTATCCAAGGGTGTTATCTAAGAAAACATCCAAAGAAAAATTATTTAATAAGCACTGTTGTGTTCCTTGGGCTCGTAACTGTTTTCATAAAACTCATAAGCAGGATTTTGGGTTCAATAGGCCATTGGGTTTTTATTATTCTTCTTACCCAAGGCAAGAAGACCATTCTACTCCTCCACATCGATATTTTACTTATCACAGGGGCCGACTCAATAACTACAAGGCTTATCCTTATTAAGACTTGTTGTTGTATTTTTTCTTTTGCTTATTTATTTCTTTTGTTTGTAATATCCACATTTGTATTTTTATTGTAACACATTTGTTTTGAGAATGGCTATTAAAAGTGTAATTGATTCTTCAAGAATTGAGATGCTTAATGAAAATAATTTCCTAGCATGAAAACACCACATTTCTTATCTTCTTACACATGAAAAAACATTGCACACTTTATCCACTTATAAACTAGATGATGATTCCAATTGGTTTCAAAATAAATGGATAAAAGATGATGCAATGGCAAAGGCAACTATGTTACAAAATATAAAAGATAATATTATTCCGCTATTTGAAGAACATGAAACTACAAAACAATTGATGGAAGCACTAGAATATAAGTACGGAGTTCAATCAGACACTCAAATTCAATTGTTCTTGGACAAATATAATAACACTCATATGAGTGATAATGATAGTGTTGGTGATCATGTCAATTAAATGGAATTAATTGCTAAAGAATTATTCAACGTTGATCATCCTTTGTCAGACAATATGCAAGTAACTACCATACTTAATAGTCTTCCATTATCTTGGAATCGTGTTGTCACATCTTTAACTCATAGCGAACGAAAGATTTCAATGATGACATTGCCTGTACTCTTAGTTTTGAAAGAAGAAAGAATGAAACAAAGATGTAAAGAAGGATTGTCTTCTAACTTGTTAATGACACAATCTTCGTCACAACTATAGAATAATACCCACACACCATTCAACAAGAGAAAGACTACTTCTTTCAAGAAAAAGTGGAAGAAGGGATTCCAAAAAGGATGGAAGAAGCAACGAGGATGGCAAAAAAACAACATCATAAGAATCAAGTTAGCCATGTTACAATTGCAGTAAAAAAAGTCATATCAAAGCCACTTGTCCTCAGAACAAGCAGAAAAAGGATCATAACCCTGTTGTCATGACAGTTTCTGAAACAATGGTACTTGAACCTTTATCAAATTCATGGTGGATTGATTCTGCTGCAACTAGGCATATTATGCAAAACAAGGACGTATTCGTGGAGTTTACTAAAAAGAAGATTGGTGAACACAGAATCTATATGGGCAACAACTCTTACAGTGATGTTTTGGGCATCAGCAACTATCAATTCTCTATCAATGGAACTTCCATTGTGCTTCTTGATGTGCTTTATGTACCCAGCATTCGCCAAAATTTAATTTCAATTCCAGTATTAACCCAAAAGAGTTTTGAGATTAATTTTAGTTTTTAACACTGTGTTGATTAAGAAAGAAAGTGTATTAGTGAAAGGTGTAAGAGTGAATGATATGTACTCTCTTTCTATTCATAATAATAAAGTATGTATTTTTTATTATTTGTCCGTTTCTACCAGTAATAGTTCTTATTTATGGTATCTAAGATTAGGTCACATTAATAAAAATAAAATATCTCAAATGTTTAAAAGTGGCCTATTGCCTAAAGTGTGTTTCGATGATTTTGATACATGTAAACCATGTATCAAAGGAAAAATGACTAGCAAACTATTTTAAAAACATTGGAAATCATTAGAATTACTTGAAATAATTTATTTAGACGTTTGTGGCCCTTTAAGAACTAAAACTCATCGAGGCATGGAATACTTTATTACTTTCACTGATGATTATTCAAGATATGGACATATCTACCTTCTTAAACACAAATCAGAGGCAATTAAAAAGTTTAAAGAATATAAATTAGAGGTAGAAAAGCAACTTGGTCAGTCCATTAAAAAATTGAATAATGATAGAGGTGGCAAATATGAAGCTATGCATTCTTTTTGCAAGGACAATGGCATAAAACATTTGTTTACAATGTTATACACTCCACAACAAAATGGGATTGTAGAAAGACAAAATCGTACTCTAATGGAAATGACAAGGTCTATGATGGCTTATGCTGATCTTCCTATTCATTTTTTAGGGGAAGCTTTGTCTACCGTTGCGTACATATTAAATAGAGTCGAAACAAAAGCCAAACCTCTAACTCCTATGAATAGTGGCATGGTACTAAACCTAATGTTCTAAATCTCAAAGTTTGGGGATGTAAAGCTCACGTACTTATTCCCAAACCTTTAAGGGATAAATTGAAAAGTAAAACTTGGGAATGCAAGTTTATTGGCTATGTTGAAAATGGGAGTGGTTATTGTTTTTACCATCCCGAACGTAGATTAATGGAAAGTAGAGATGTTATTTTTCTTGAATCCACTAATCTTGTTACTTCTATTTAACAAATTGAATTGCTCTCTGAAGTATCTTAGAATTTTTCTCTTCATTTTTTGTCAACTACACCACTAGTTCTTCCAGAACCACCTAATAGTGGGAGGAAAAGACAACTACATGACGTTATGTTACCTGTTTCAAATCTTGAAATAAGTGGGAGTAAGAAAGTAAGACGCCCATCTACATTTTTGAAAGATCATTATGTTTTTCAAGTTGAAGAACTTAATAACTTAGTAGATGATCCTACTAGTTATAATAAAGCAATGAGTAGTAGTGACGCTACACAATAGCTTGAGGCAATGAATAAAGAACCTGACTTGATCAAGAAAAATGATGTTTGGAAATTAACTGATCTCCCTAATTAAAGAAAAGTCATTGGTTGCAAGTGGGTTCTTAAAAAGAAATTCAAAATACATGGGAGTTTGGAGAAATACAACGGCAGGTTAGTAGTCAAGGGATTCACTCAACAACCTGGAATAGACTTCGTAGATACATATTCTCATATTACAAAATTTGCCTCAATAAGGATTCTAATAGCAATCGTAGGCAAGATGGATCTAGAATTGCATCAATTAGATGTTAAAACAGCTTTTCTCAATAGAGAATTAAAAGAGGAAATTTATATGATGCAACCTGATAGTTTCCAAATCTAAGGCAACGAAGATAAAGTCTACAAGTTGAAGAAATCCCTGTGTGGAGTCAAACAATCTTCAAGACAATAGTACTTGAAATTCCACCAAGCCATTTTACAAATAGGCTATGTTGTGATTCCATTAGATCATTATGTTTATATTTGAAAAAATAATGACAAGTTAGCAATATTGTCTTTATACGTAGATGACATATTGTTAGTAAGAAATTGTCCAGATATGATTATGAAAACCAAAACTTTCTTAGCATTTAGATTTAAAATGAAAGACATGGGTCTTGTAATCTATGTTCTAGGAATTAGAATTTCAAGAGATAGAAATTCAAAATTATTATATCTAGATTAAGAAAAATATCTAGACAAGGTGCTCAAAAGATTTAATATGGATAATTGCAATTCTTTGAGCACACCTGTTTGCAAGGAACAAAATCTTAGTAAAAGTATGAGTCCTCAAACTAAGTTTGAAATTAAGGAAATGAGAGATGTCGCATATACTCAAGCAGTAGGCAACCTAATGTATGCTATGACAAGCACAAGACCTGACATTTGTCATGCAGTCGGATTGGTAAGTAGGTTTCAAACCAATCCAGGTAAGAAACATTGGCAAGCAGTCAAAAGAATATTCAGATATTTAAAAGGCACTAAGAATTTGAAATTATGTTTTGGTTTGTGTGATCTAGACATAAAAAGATACACTGACGCGGATTTGGCAAGAGATATAAATGATAGAAAATCTACTAATGGTCATGTGGTCATATTTGGTGGAACGGTAGTTTCTTGGTTAAGTAAGAAACAAAGTTGTGTTCCAAAGTATACTACGGAAGCTGAATACATAGCTTGCAGCACAACCGTTAGTAATGCGATCTGGATAAAACTATTTGTTGAGAGTTTACAATTAGGCATACCTGCCAGACCGATCAATATATTTTGTGACAATCAGTCCGCCATCTCATTAATAAAAGTGGAGCGAATAACTCTAAGGGAAAATATATTGATGTAAGCTATCACTATATTCAAGATATAGTGGAAATGAGAGAAATTAAAGTCAACTATATACCCTCAGAAGAGATGGTGGCCAACCCTATGATTAAAGGGTTGTCTCTGGAAAAATTCAGAGAACATGTAGCGAATATGGGATTGAAAATGCCTAGCTAGGTGGTTTAGCTACTTATATAAGTGTATAGTTGGATGACTCTGGGGACGCTTGGATAACCGATATTATGCGACTCTATTTTGCATGGAAACATGTGTTTGGTCAGGTAATAAGGTAGAGAGACTGACAAGGTACGGACATCATAGTTAGTGTGAGATGTAAAGTCCATAATATGTAACATGTTGATTAGGTGATGTTGTCTTCTTGATCAACAAAAAGTCGTTGATAAGGTGTGTTAAGGAAAACCTTTAGGAATAGACCTTAGAGGAAGTACTTAATAATAATTTCGACGCAGGTCGACACAAGAGAAATGTGTGCGGCTGAAGTTGTCAATAGTGATTGGGTATGGACTATGAACCCATCACTGAAAATTAATGCCATTCACTTAAAATATAGTGAATTGAAGTCATTTGGAGTGTGTTGTCAGTGAGAGAACACATTCATACGGATGCGGTCAAATTGGTGGCAAAAATGTGCGCACGTATGGCCAAGTCACAATGAGACGTCGATCTATGAGGTAAATTCGTAGATGAAAGTTGGCATGAGCCAAATTTTTGGTACCAATGTAAAACATGCTCAACTCAAGTTTATTATCTTATTGTGATGTGTTCGAGTGGGAGATGATGGAATAAGGAGTGACCACACCATAATTCGGTGTGACTCACTACACTAGATCATTTCTCTCTTGAATTCTTGAGAAACTTTCCCGCAAGAATGTTGAAGAAAATCTGTTAGTTAATGGTTTGAATTTAAACTTATAGACATATCTTTTGGTGAACCATGGTGACTTTTGGTATATGAAACAAATCCAGGGAGTATGACTATTCCCAAAGGTCACCTACATGTGTATATAAACGCATAACAGCAAGGTTGTAATTCACTTGAAAATCAAAAAAAAATTCTACTTTCTAGCTTTCGGATTATCGATATTCTTAAAGACCCTCACGGGGTATTCCTATCAATTGCCATTGTTAGTTAATCTTCGTTACAACCATGGTTAACTAACTAACTAACTAACTCATCTATATGCTCATCTAGCTCATATATCTTATCAAATTCTCCCATGGGAAAATTACAAATCAGTTATACTTTCAAAAAATAATTACATATACATAGAAAAATTTATACTCTTAATAATTAAAATTTATAAAATTTATCATTAATTTGATTTTTTTTTTTCCAAAATATACACTGATTTGTTTTTGGGTGAATTACAATTGGGTAGTTTAAAAAAAAATTGCTAAGATATGAAAAAGTTTATAATTTTAGTTATTAATATTTACAAAGTTTATCATTCATGTGTATTTTTTTTTTTCTTTTTTGAACTTTACACTGAATTGTAATTCTCCATTTGTTATTCCGTCATTCTCTCCTTTGAGTGACCAACTAAAATAATCAAAAACTCAAAAAGTTACTATAAATTGCTACTCTACTTAAAAAAATTATATATCTTTTCATAAAAAATTAAGAAATCAATTAAAATAGTAAATTCTTAAACGATGATTGTTCATGCTTTATTTATAATGTTATAAAAACATAGTAAAAGTTATACACCAAACCAATACAACATAATATAATTTTTTTTTTTTTTTGGGTCTTATTACTTTAGAGTAAAAAAATGAAAAATCTCAAATCAATTGGAGAGTAAAAAAATATTTCATTTTTATAAGATATAAATCTGTTTATATCTTATGTAAGTCTTTCTTATTTATCATATTTTCACTCAAAAATTCTTATATATAGTGCCAATTTTTAATTTTTATTTTTAAACTAACCCTATCAAGTAACTAATTTTTTTTTTTTAAATATCACTATTTCATCCTTTAAACATAAATTACATAAAAAATTATGTAAGAATATAAATTTTACTATTCAAAATTGGTCATCAAAGCTAACTTGTCTTTCCAGTCAAACTTGCTCCAAAGGGCAGTCCTTGTGTATTTATCCCAAAGTAGGAAATCTTGTTGCAGATCAGTCACAGTGTGCAGACAAAACCACGATATGTGTGTCTTTTTGTGAGAAGTGAGAAGCCTCTACTTCCTATCCTCCTCCCCCTATTACCTTGGTCAAGCTTTCATACCATTCCAGACACTTCCATATCGAATAGGGACTTTACTGACCCTTTCCCCCCACCCTCCCCAAAAAAATTATATTTATTTTATTTTATGTCAATTTTAAATGTATCAATTTTATTCTTTAAGTTTATACATTGTGTCAAATTAATTCAATTAAATGTTAAAAAATTGAACAAAAATCATGAGTGTAATAATTTATTCAAAAGAAGATTGACCATTCCAATTCCTGAATCACTTTAAAAAGAATTAATTAAATATTTTGCTTATTGATTCTATTCATTATAATTGACTATTTCAATTTTAATTTCAACCCTGAATCACTTCAAGAATAGTGAATTGATTATTTTACTGATTGATTTCAGTTTAAAAATATTATCAATTGAATTAAATTGACACAATGTAAAAAATTAAAGAATAAAATTAATTCAATTAGAATTATAAAAACTAAATTGATATAAAAAAAACAAACTACAAAAATTACGAAAATAATTCGAAAAAAATAAATGCATGGCATGGCTACCCTCCCATCTGATGCAATGAACAATATCAACCGGTCAACAATATTGATGATGATAAAAGTTCTTCCCAATCCAATATTAATAAGGTCACATCATGGGGTAGCTTAATGGGTCCATGCATGACCCTCAAAATTTGACAAATAAGGTGATTTCCTGAGTGGGTCCCATCCAATTTATAAGTTAAAAGAAGTAATGTTATTGAATATATGTCACATGGAGGAAGGATCACATTTGAGGATGGCAAGTTCTCCCCTACCCATATGCTTTTTGGTAGATCTATGTTCTTTCACAAACACAATGCACTCTTTCTCCAGATGTCCCTATTCTCTCTCTCATCTCTCCGCCAAACACGGCATGTGATGTTATCCTATCTTGACTACTAGAAATTGTTTAGTATTTGAAAATACTACTAGAACAAGTAATAATAAAAAATATTTAATTATTTTTTAAAAATAAATAAAAATAACTTAATTAAATATATCGATATTAATACTTGAACGGAGACACAATCATGTTGAAATTATCGACCCATTTGATAATTTTTTTTAGGCATGTCAAACAAGTTTTAGGCCATCTTATGAAAAGTCCATAAACATCCCATGTGTTATTCCATTTGTACATGGATAAGCATGAAAATGGTATAATCCAGACTCCATCGTTAGGTGACAGAGGACACAATTTCACGTAGTTTGGTTCCCAAAACTAGTTCATTTCAGCTTAGTATTCACACCACATCTTACATTTTGGGAGAAACCAATGAATAAGAACGGGGCGTTGAAATTTTTAGTTGGTTGTCCTTGTATATATATTGTTTAACTAGTTTGATGTGAATACAATAATCCCCATTAATTTGAAGAGAAAAGGAGACCCTTACATTCACACCTATGTTAGGATGAACTATTTGAAAGATGTCTTAGTAAGGGCAGAGCTATAATATAATTCGGTAATAAGTTGTTTAAATTTGATCTAAAAATATAAATAATTTCTACATGTATGTTTAAATTGATGTGTTTATCATTAGATCCAACATCAAACAAGTTTCAATCTAATTGAATTTGAGCAGTTTAGTTTTTATATAATTTTATGGCGCCTAAGTTTTAAGTTGAGTTGTAAGTGAGATAAATATATATATATATATATTAATGAGTTTAAAAACTGTAATTAAGCTTGGCTTATTTGTTTTTAAAATGGATTGGTTTTGAATTAACTTTTAACAAGTTGAACATGCGTCAAACTTAAATAACTTGGTTTGTTTTGCTACCTTAATTAAGAGAAGTAGTGTTAGATTAATTACAAACGTAAGAACAATTACATTAATTTGGATAAAGAAGGGGCTTTAACCTAGTTGACTAACTTTTTAGCCATTAGAGCATCTCCAACGGTAGTAGGCATTTTACCTATCTAAATGTTACTATAAAGTATATATTTTATTTTGCCTATCAACTGTTTTATGTTTTTACTTCAACCATGTTCTTTATTTTAACTATTTATCCAAATACTATTAATTTTATAGAATGTCACGTCAACAACAAAGATGGAGGGAAATGATCCTAATGATTGAATACATTTTGCCTAGCATTGAAGGCTAGCTACATGTAACTAGTGAATATGAGTTGAGCCAAAATGCCTAATCATATGTCTAGTGCATTGGAATTGAAAAAAGTAAATCACACTAGGCATTTTAACTAACAAGTATTATATGCCTAGTGCATTGGAGATACTCTTAACACTATGTCTGGTGGAAGATTTGAGAAGGAATTTAGAAAAAGAAAGGAAAAATGTGTGTGAAATTAGGTGAAATGTGAATATATTTTATTCATATTTCACCTTATTTTTCCATTTATCTTTCTAAATCATTTCTCAAATCCGCCAACCAAACACAGCATAAGTCTCTCCTAAAGAGGAGGTCTTAGGTTCCACCCCAGAAGTGGAATGAGAGGCAAGATTTTCTTGTAAGATATATGGGTGTAAGTTTCACCTCTCCCAAAATATTAACTACTAACTTTCTCCAATAAAAAAAAAAATTACATCAATTTGGATAATTATAGTTCAATTACAGAAAGAAATAAACAATCACCATAACAAACAGACCACCCCAATGGAAAGAAATAAACAACATCATACAATTCCCTTAATAGAGAGAAATAATCAATGTTTTACTTTTAGCATGATTGACTCACTCACCTCTCGAATAAGAGTTGTAGATAAATGACTAATTGAACTAACTAAATTGATTTTTTTGGAATTCAAAGAAAAAGTTGGAAGTTCAATGTGTCAACAAAAAATAAAGGTTTAATTCAAAAATCAAAGCACGAAAGGTGGCTGCAATTTTCCTATCATCAACCATCTGTCATGCCTTCGCAAGTCTAACGCCGGTGGGAGACACCAACCCCCCTTAACCATCTGTTTCCATTAATTAAGCCTCGATTGGTGGCTACTCTATGTGGCCAAATTGCTCTTAGTCTCTTTCAATTAAATCTAGAATAAAACACAAATATTTTATAGATTATAAATTTTATATGATGTGGAACTCACATGTGAGACTCACGATAAAACTTATGTATTTTATTTTGTATTTTGTATCTGTGCACATAACACTGTAGTTATATTCTTGACAATCCCTAATCATAATGGGTATAATTGTCATGAGACAGACTTAAAGACAAACTTATAATGATTCAAAGTCATCAACCTAACGTAAAAAAATAAAGTCAGCAAAAGAGGAATGAATGTACCAAAGAGCAAAGACTCATATATGTTATAGTTGTTGCAAATTGCAATTGAATATAGTTGACCATACCACAAATTTAACATATGTTATTCTCTCTAAACCCTAAGTGTTCAGAGTACCCTATTGATCAATCTATCTAATAAATATTTAATTCTTTAGATTAAGTTGGTGAAAGTACAATAATGGCGGAAAACCAAATATTATGTACGGTATTCTTATGTTTCAGTTGAATGATCACATGACTTTTAATGTTTTTTTATTTACTTGTATATTTATTTATTTATTTTCCAAGTATTTTTGGGTATGCCCGAACGCGTACACACTGCACATAGACATGTTATGCAGTCAAAATTCATAAAGTCCGCTCAACAAATTGCTCATGTGGTTGAATCGTGCATGGAAGAAAAATTATTCCATGCCACAAACTGATTTGGACTCTATGAGATGGCATAGGTCTATTTATGTTATGGTCACGTCATAATTACATGTGGAAGTAAATAGTTATTCGTTCTCAAGTAATACTACAAGGGTAATGTCATACAAACAGAATTTGTATTAAAAAAACTTAAACAAAATTTTGTCTTATTTATAGTTTGAAAATCAAAATTTCATTACTTTGATTCATATAATTGTAAGAATATTGCCACATCATTCTTTATCTTAAAATTTATAGAAAAATTATGTATGAATATCATTTTCCATGCGAAAATGGCTATCTATTTATATTATGTTATCTTATTATTTATGTCAACTTAGTTGTTAGCACTGCACTGAAAATATACATTAATGAGATCTGTTACATTAATATTATGTTGACAAGTAAAATGATAAATAGAAATACGGTAAATGTAAATGCACCCATAACTCAATGGACAAGTGCAACAAATTGTAAATTTAGATGATTTAAGTTCGACTCTTTAGGTGTTTTGTCCAAGCTAATGATAGTACAAGTTTGTGTGACTAATGACAAAACTTTAGAATATGAAATATGATCTATTTCAATAATATGATAAATGCTATATTAATAATATATATATATCAATAAAGATTGGCACCCCCTCCAAATACCACCCCCACAACCCCCTTTGACACATGGCAGGTGGTAATTGGAGGTGCAGGAAAGTGTAACCAATGAGAGAAGAGAGGGGGTCAAAAGGGGGTGAGAAAAAGGGGGTCTAAATCACTACTATATATATAATGTATTAATTTGTATAATACTACTTTAACCACTTTCTTGAATTGCCAAAACATTCTTTCTGATAAGAAAAAAAATTGATAGCATGGTGGTTATGGACTTGTCAATCCTTAGTTAGGTATAGTTAGGTATGTCAAGACTCACTCAAGTCCAGTTATTTATTTATTTATTTATTTTTTATTATTATTATTGTGAAAGTGTAAAATATTGGCCCAAACTCAAAAATAATTGAGCATAGCAGTTCCTAAGAAAGGAAATGCCCAGATAAGTTTCTAATTAAGGAGCCTATTAGAGGTAGCAGCGGCTTGGTTTGGGATAATCTACAAAAGTCAAAAAGTTAAAAAGTTATTAAAAAAGTCATATTTGGGAGAAGCTTATGGGAGAAGCCTAGAGGGCACTTTGAATTCAACTATTCAAAAATCAAAATGTCAACAAGCATAGAATTGTCATTTTAATTTTATTACAATATTTTATTACACATTTTTTTATAAAAAGTCAAAAAGATATTCCAAACATATATTTTTTCTCTACTTTATTAGCCAAAAAGCCAAAAAATGCATTTATATAGCACATCTCAAACAACCCTAACGTGTGAAGAGTAAGGAAAATAAAGATTTCCTTCTAGAAGGGAATTAGCAGAATGCCAAAGAATCATTGGATTCATCCTCAACCAACGGTGGAGATATCAAGCAGTAAATATAGAGGCATAAGGCAGGCCTACTAGACGACACAATCATCCAATTAGCTTGATTGGACGAACATAGCACTTAATGGCAAGTTGGTCATTGACATCTGACACAATTTAAGCCGCGTCCAAAAGAGGATAATCCAACAATCAAAGGTAAAGGTAACCTAACCACTTGCTCGACCATACTCAGAACAGGCAGAACCCTCGGATCAAACATTGATCCAATGAATGGGATTTAAGTCAAGAATGCTATAAAAGGCGAAGTAGGTAAAGCATAGAAGGCAAACCAGAAGAAATTTAAGAACCATCTTTTAAATACAAATTCAAATGGCCTAACGGTGTTCTGGCTTGACTGTCAAAGGGCCTTTCCGAACAATTTTGGTCGGGGATGATTACTGATACTTTGGCTTCTCTTGACAGATTAAAAGGAAGGGATACGTCATCTCGCCTTTTTTTATAGAGAAGAATTCTATGTTTTACAATTATTATTATTATTTTAATAAGAAGAAAGAGATGGCAAAGCACAATGACTCTAAATTATAAAATAAGTCCAAAATAATTGATAGAATCAAACAAGTTGATTAAAATAAGCAACATAATCCATAAGAAAAGAACATGATGGAATGGACATGAAAATTAAAGAATGATAAAAAAGTTCACCCAATAATCTTCCAAAAGAAACATTCCAAAAACAAAAAAAAAAACAGAAGTTAAATATATATCGACGTCGAATACTTTTATTATATGCAAATCAGAATGAGTAAATCATGGAATTAAAAAAAAAAAATTAAAACAAAAAAACTTTATAATAAACAAGGTCAATTCTCTTTCAATCATAGATCAACATTAAGCAGCCTTGAGGAGGAATATGTCAACAAGCATCCACATACAAAATGAAATAAACAAAGAGAAAGAGAGCTTAGGGCAGATCATGGATTATATTTCGAGGATTTGAATTATTCATCTTATGGATCTCTATGTAAATTATTATGAAAAAATCATATTGATATGATAACTGTAATCATATGATTTCATCATATTTATTTTTCAAAAAAAAAATAGAATGTCTATTTTCAAAATTATTTTTTCATCTATTTTTTTAAAGGCAAATATAATAAAATTACGTGAGTATGATTATAGAATATATTTGATTAGATATACATATATATAATCTATACAAAAAGACCTATAAAATGAACTACTCAACGTCAAAATAGAGTCTATGGTTGAGCTACCTATGTAAGTTGCACTGGTTCACCAGACTCTTATTTTAATACTTCTTTATTTGAAGTAAACTCGTAGAGCATAATCTGACATTATTTACGTGGAGATCCAGATCAATCATATGGTGAAAAATTTTACGAATAAGATTAACTCATCTTTGTTAGAGGGAACACCACACAAACCACTAGCTAATAATTGTTTTCTTTATTTGATGCTTTATAATTTTTATTTTTCTAAGTAACTAGCCGTAGTGCATGCGCAATACACGTGATTTTTTCTTCTTCTTGTTTTTGTAGTATAATTGAATTGTATAGATGGGAAATCAATTTTCAATATGTAAACAAAAATCCAAAAAATAATCATTTATCAAAATTTTTAAAATATGTTCTTATGCACAAATCATAAATAATTTGCTTGTAATTCTCTTAGAATCTGAAACAAGCGGGCACCTATAAGAATCAAATGTTTTGACATCACTTTTAGGTGCAAATGTCATTTTATTCTAATATAACTGGAAGTACATGAGTTGTTTTTTTAATGAATCTCAGGCCTTGACTCTTCGAAATGTTGATTATTTGACTATGACACTAACAACGACCAAAATAAAAATAAAAATAAAAATAATAATAATAATAAATCTTAAAGAAAAAAAATATAAGAATGACAAAATAAAATGAAATGCATAGTTAGAGTGAAAGGATTTAGTATGATTAATGCTCTACCGTATGTGCAAGAAGAATACATAGGCAAGAATAATTTAGAGTTTGGAGCATATTTATTCAATTTAAGGATTAAGATTACAAATCATTATTAATCTTTACAATAATAGAAACAATGAATTCTTGGTTCTGTATAGGGGCATAACACAACCTTTAATAGGAGGAATTTTGAAAATTTTCTTAATCATTTTGTGGGAACATCGCGGTGATGAGATCCTATGTCTCAAATTATGCTCTTTTGTATCAACATGAGTGAGAAATTTTGAAGTCTTTTTAACCATAATCTTGATTGTTTTGAATTTTTTAGAAGTTGCCTTATGGTCAACTTATTAGTTCCAAACATCCTACCAAGCTTTAACTTATATAATTTTAATCATTTTTTTGGATAACTTTCTTTCTTTCAAATTGAAAGATCTCATTACCATTTTAGATAAGTTATTATTCATGTGCCCTGTTATTAAAATTCAAAATCTTAGATAGCCAAATAATTTTTCTTAATTGACCACTTAGTACGTCAATATGTTACAATTATTCATTCAGATCCCGGTTATTATGCTACTAAAGTATTTAGACAAATATTATTCTAGTAAATGAACATTAGTTTCAAGGAATTTCTCCTCAAAACTACTAATAGAGTCTAAATTGTCGAATTTGTTCAAAACATACAAAATAAACAACTATATTAAATTAGAAATAGTTCTACCTAAATTAATGCAGTTCAAATGAAAAATAAATCAAAATGTGCATCTTGTATAAAAATGATCACATCAAAGAGAACACGCAGTAATATTAGGCTTGGTTTGACATCTAATTATAAAGTCTTTTTTTTCTTTTTTGGTCTTTAGAATTTTCTTCAATTTATTTTAATTTTATTTTTAGATTAGAAATAGTTTTTATTTTATTTTAAATAAACCAAAATGTGCATTTTTTTTATAATAAAAATGATCGCATAAAATAAAATAGGGATAATATTAGGCTACCTATACAAGGTTCATAACTTTTGACAATTAAGACTTGATTTGGCATCTAATTAAAAAGTCATATTTTTTTTTGAATTTTTTTTTGTCTTTATTGAATTTTTTTAATTTAAATTTAAATTTATTTTTAATTTAATTTTTTTTTACTTTTTTAGAGTATAACTTTTTTTGAATTTTTTTTTATATATATAAAAAAGTTAATGGAAACGATAAAAAATCAACCAAAAAAAAAAAAAAGCCAATCTAAACACCTACTTAATTTCATTCTTTGCATTATTAAAGAGAATGACAACATTTTATGAGAAATTATTGATTAGAGACAGAATATGAAAGAACTAGATTTGTGCGTCAGATTTAAAGAAACAATTTGGTAGGGGAGGATTTTGTTTTTAATAAAAAAATATACATAAATTTGGTTAGAGAACTTTTCACCCAAAGATTATCAAAGTGTTTGGTGTGATATTCTACCATGCTAGTAATATATAATTACTTAGATATTGGATATTTTTACAGATAATAATTATAGAAAAAGAAAAGAATAAAACTTTTTTTGTAACTTACCAAACACAACATAACACCACAGAGATATACAAAGAAGGGTGGGGCTGACATGTAAAGAGAAAGGTGTATTAGAGAGATCCAGAGAGAGAGAGAGAGACAGAGAGAGAGAAAAAGTGACTTGCATTCAATTAGGTATTTGTTTTCTGGTGGCCATTGATTGCAAATTTTAAGGTTCAAAGGAGAACCGCGGCAGTTAATAGCAAAATGAAATACCTTTTAACAGATAATTTATTATGGCTTATCTGTCAAAAACGGGTTTTACGGTACCTATTAAGAGGATGAAGCAAACACTGTATAAATATCATAGCAAATTATGGCCATAGTTTGTATTTGTGAAACAATTTTAAAAAATATTTTTTTAGAAAGAGTTTATAAAATTAACAAAATTGTTTAGTTGTTTATTTTGAAAATAGTTTTGGAATTTAGGATGAATTAATTAATTAATTTTTTTTTTGGTAGTTAAATAGATAGGTATGATAGAGAAAGTGATTGATTGATGTGTAATCTGTGAGAGGAGAAAGGATAGAATAAAAGTAATTGAATAATGTATAGTAAAGAAAGAAAAATAAAAAAGTGATTTTAGATTTTTTTTTTCTCTAAACTTTTTTAACCAAACAAATTTTTGAAATTTTTTCTTAAAAATTATCTGTCGAGACAAATCTAACAAAGCCTATAAATTTACGAAACATCACAACTATTGGTAGCGTTGTGCGCAATGTGGATGGCCAATGGGCATGTAACTTGGCTACAACATCTCTCTCAAATAGTAGGGACATTTTAGGAATTAAAAATAAGTAGAAAACATTCCTAAATTTTTACACTTTTTAAATAATAGTAGATAGTAAATGAGAGAATTTTAAAAAAAAATCTAATACGAACAGGGATAAAGAACAAAGAATAAAAATTGAATTATGTTTGGTTTGATTTTTAAAAATTATTTTCAGACAAATCTTTATTTGTCTGTAATAAACTTTTTGTCACATACCTTGGTCAATTCTTTTACTTGTATATAAAAAGTTTTAAATATACATATATATAAGAAAAAAATCATTAAAAAAAATTGAATCATTTATATTTTTTTACATAAATAAAAAAATTCACTAAAAATAAATAAAAATTTATCTAAAATTTTAAATTTACAAATGATTGGTTACAGCAAAATGATTGACCCCCCGGGGGGGGGGGAGGTGTAAAATTTCAGATTAGTATAAAATTTGACAAACAATTATAAATTAGTGATAAATTAAGGTGAAGCATCAATAAATTTTAAATAGTAATTTTATGAATTATTTGATCCTTTCTTTTTCTTTTTTTCTTTTTATGGACCCAAATGTCCCATTGTAGTGTGAATTATATAAAAAGCTAAACATAAATGCGAGTGTATTATGTGTTGAGAGATAAATATGAGTTTTTTCATAATGTTAAAATTATAAAACGTAACACTTCAAAAAAAAAATTCTGTAGTGTACTTTCTCAAATATAACAACGTAACGTTCCAAAAAAAAAAAAATTTATTGCATTTTTTCTAAACGTAATACTTCAATAACACACAAAAACTCCTTCATATATTTTTTCTAAATGTAAAAATTCAATATAACACACTAAAAAATTCTTTAGTATACTTTCTTCAAACATAACAATGTAACATTCCAAAAAAATTCTTTAGTATATATATATATTTTCCAAATGTAACGCTATAATCAATGTAACACACAAAAATTTATTAGTGTACTTTTTCTAAACATAACATTCTAATATAATACTTCAATGTAACACCAAAAAATCACACTAATAAAAATATAAATTTCTACGCTCAACAACTAACACTTTAACCACCAAAAAAGAATCTTTCACATCTCATATTTCCATTCACATTCCAAAAATAAATCAAAAAAAAAAAAAAAATTGAATCATAAAAAAAACATTCACTTAAACTTAAATGGTACCAAATCAAATAAATAAAATATTTCAAAACAAAAAAGATTAATTAATTCATAAAAAACTCTTACGACTAAATGAATCAACATTCTTCATATGGAATTTATGAATAAATTTTATAAATATTAATTATTAAAATTATAAATTTAATTATACATATGTTCTAATTTTTAAAATTTCCTCTCATAGGTGATTATTCTTTTATTTTAAAGACATTTCACCTACCTACGTGGACTATTACAATTGCATGTCCCGCTCTATAATTCTCCCTCCCTCCCCTCTTTACAATTTAATTTTCTTTTAATGTTTTTGTTCTTTTAGATTAAAAAATTATTTTGTGTTGGTTCATTTTAATATCATTTATTTATTTATTTATTCATTTTGTTCATGAATTTTCCTTGGTTCTTATTCATGAATCTTATCTTATGGAGATTCAGTGCTTTGGTTTTGTTCATGAATTAATATTAATTATAAGAGCAATGCTAGGTATCATGAAAAAAATTTCATGAAAATGATCAAGAAATATTTATGACCCCTTGAATTACACTTAAAATAAAACATTACACACTAATCAAGATAATCCAAGGGTCATAAATTTTTCATGATCAGTTTCATGAAATTTTTTCATGATCCCTATCTTTTCTCTAATTATAATTCATGAACTTGGTGGTGGATTCATGTTTGGGTACATTCTCCCTTTTCCCTAGGTTCTTGGCCATTATTATTGTTGATGTATTTTGTAATGTCCTTGAGGCCTATAAATAGTTCCCTCTTCTACTCTTTTCTTCAACAACAAATCAACACATCAATTATTTTCTATACAAGAGAGATTACTATCAAAGAATGGTGTTTTTTCTTGGTAGAGCTTTGGGTTCACCATCTTGTACAGAGTTGGCTTGAACCATACGACAAGTGGTCGGACTGTTGTATCCTAGAGGGGACATGTCATAGTTTTGTAACTGCTGCATCGGTATTTGGGTTCTTCCAACCGCAGGCTTGATTTCCTTAAAGAAAATAAGATATCCATACATTAACCTGATTTATTTGTATCTCTTTTTCTTTGCATTATTTATCAATAAAATATATTTTTTCTGGTATTTTCACCAACACTTTGTATAGAAAAAAATTTGTGAGAGTTACATTTATGTTGTTGTAGAGTTTTTGTTAACATAACCAAAAAATCATCTTTGCACAAATTCACAAATTTTAATAAAACAAACTTTTTATGAAAACTATTTAATCAAATTGTCACGACCCAAAGCCGCCCCTATAGGTTTAGCATCGTAACCGGCCAGTAATCCTTGGATTACCGAAGGCCTCTGAACAGATTAACATATAATAAGGGGCTGCGGAAGCAATAACATAAATATAAATGTCCAATGAGCTATGTTGACTTATATGAAACAGAGTAATTTAAAACTTTATATACAAATCAGAGTGCCAACAAAACATTATACCACACACGTTACAGATTCTTGAGTACAGCCAACATAAACAAATTCAATCTCATGCATAAACAGACTAATCAAAACTTGAACCCCTGACACTTCGGGAACCTCCACGTGAGGCATAATGGTTGGCTGGTAACAGAACACAATCCCCTTACAAAAACCTTTGGGCTCGACTCCAGAATGCTCACCTATATACATATATTTACAAACAGTGAGGTAAAGCCCAGTGAATAACATTAAGGTAAAAGGGTTAGTGAACGAATTCCGAACATTTCATACGTGTAAAACAGATCATAGCATAATTATAGTCATCTCATATTGGAACATAATAATGGCATATCCCATAGAACATATCGAACATATCACATAACGTCTTCCGACTAGAGTAACCGGTCTCGGATACTGATTAAACACATATCACCACAATGAATTGGCTAACGAGATCTCGTAAATGTCATGGACCCGTATTTTCATGCCGTCCCCCATGACTTGGGACTATCTATGGATGCCATAATAGATTTCAAACTTGGAATGTTCGTTCACAGAAACATATATCATTTCAGAAAACATAACATATCATATCTCGTTTGGAACATAATTTCATATAAACGTATCTTTATGATAACGTTACTCACAGTGGTTCCCGTAAATGGTCAATCAATCATCAAGTCTTGACCTACAATCACAAAATACATAGCACAAAATATGTCTCATTAATGTTCATTCATGTGGTCATACATGGCTTAGCTTTCTCACTTTAATTTCTCATTCATTCCATGCTACACAACTTGTTCATATTACCCATATACTCAGATTCTACACATATTTTCTAATTCACTTACTTATGTTATCTTTTAGCTTATTAATCTTTAACGGCTCATAAATCATGCCTAAAAATGCCCATAAAGAGATGGGAGTGAAGATATGTACTTAAAACATCTTTTGAAAACATGTTGAAAATAGGTTGGTGGCTAGAGCCAGCTTTTCTTGGCTAGAGCTAGTAGAAAGCAAAAACAGAGCTCGCTCGAGCCAAGACTTCTTCGCTCGAGCCAGCCATTTGCAGAGTGCAAAATTCTGAGAGCTCGAAATGTTGGCTTAAGCCACCACTTCTTCGCTCGAGCCAACTGTAAAATTCTGGGCAGCAAGCTCAACAAAAATGGCTTCCAAACCACCTTCAAACCTTAGGGTCTTGCATGATTTGATCAAACACACAAAAACAGCTTTAGAAAACTTCAATACAAGACCTTTGAAACATCTTTTATTCAAAAACTCATCAATTCTTGAAAGGTTTGAACCAAAACTTCTTCATGCAATGTTTTTCAACTCTTCCATGGTTTTTCAAAACATGCAAATAGTGACCAAACAACTCGTGAATTCTGGAACCAATGACAAGATTAAAGCTCACATGCATGCAAGGCCTTTAAAACTCCAAAATGATGAAACCAAAAGTTAATCTCCAAGAACTCACATGCAAGACATCCACTTGATCATAGACCTATTGCTCTACAATTATCATGAAATTGGCTCAAAGATATGTTAAGACCATGATGCATGGGAGGTTATCTACAGAAAATAGGCTCAAGATACTTATCTAGATTATGGATTCAAACAACAAGAGATGGCCTTCTTAGTTCCCTTCTTCTTCTTCTAACTTGAGCTCTCTCTCTCTCTCTACACGGACCACATGAGTAAAGGGGTGATACAACCCTCCTTCAACTTTCATCAGAATGTATACAAAACACACACACACTCTCACATTGAGCACATACACGTGCACACACATGCACACTTCCAACACACACACAAGGATTAATCCTCTACACCAAACACCACCAAGGCCTAGCACACCTCGCTCTTAATCACATCTTAGATCATTAATAGAATTAATTTAGGCACCAATCTTGCATTATTTAATTCAAACATAAGTAACCTTAATTTATTCGAGTTAGCACAAAATTCAATTAATCCCAAAAATAGTTCCCGTCAAGGCTCAAGTTAATCACATACGATTTTACGAAACCGAATTAATTTTTAATCAAATTTGCCATGGTGTTCTAAAAATTCTAAATAGTCAATCCATGTGCTCAATTTTGTTTCTGAAAGCATTTAGGCTAACAATTTCAGATTCAAAGTAGAAATCATGACAAATAACTTTCAAATCAGATAGATATGCACAAATTACTACAAAGCACATAATAAACCCATAATTAATTTTATTCACTTAATTAAAATCCTTAATTACTGATTAGTGACTAATTACGGATCGGGGTTGTTACACAAACCAAATAATATTTTACTTTCAACTTCTTCTTCTTTTTTTAAACTAAAAATGTAATTTATTTGGAGATTAGCAAACATAGACGTAGGGTGGTGTTTGTCATACGATTAAAAATGGATATTTTCTTTGAATTTTTTCTATAGTGATATTTTTTCAAAATTATACTAAGATTTTTTTTTGCTTTTTAGTTCCTGTCTCGTGTAGTTGAATTCAAAAAAAATTATAAACCAAAATTCAAAAAAAAATTACTAAACACAAAAATAAGTATTTAAAAAAATACTTAAGCGGAGCTTGTCTTGGGAGGTTGGGACAAGTTCTTAGGTTATAGTCTCCTCGCTCGGAAAGGCTAACAGGACACTCTGGTGATCTCTGTAAGGAGAGCAGCCTTGGATCTGCGGAAGGGTATAGAGAATTTTCCTGTAACAAAAAAATAAAATAAAATTTTAAAAAAATTATTTTTTTATCTTTCCTAAATTTTTTTGAATTTTTTTTTTTTTTTTTGTGTGTGTGTGTGTGTGTGTTAATGTAGTCAAATAGAATTCAAAAAATATAAAAAAGTAAAATAAAAAATTTGAAAAACATTCACTTAAAAAATCAACACCAAACATTTTAACAGACAAAGTTGCTAGTTGTTTGGCATTTGTTAGTTGTAGGCTACTAGTAGTGCAGTGGAGTGGAGGTCACATGTAGTTGAAATTGGGAAGATTCTTTCATTCATGATGCGACACTCCCCACAGTAAAATGTGGTTAACTAGTAATTTTTTTTTTTACTTGAGGCCAAACAATCATTCGTGCATGATCCACGTACCTCTGTGGAATAAAGTTTCATATTCTTGTACAAAATAATCCCCCACAACATCAAAAGATGGAGATTTTTGTTTTTACTAGAGATGAAAAGAGTGAATTTGGGCCATCTACCACAATCTATAATATCACAAACTAGTGGATAAAGATGGAGCAATGCCTTCTGTTTAGTGAAGCAAAATGTTTAGCATTATTTTTTTAAAAAAAAGTTGATGACAGAGAAGGCAATAAAAATGAAGAGTTAAAACTGGAGGCCAATAAAAATAATAAGAGGACAATTCAAAATACACGTACGATTTAATATTTAACAAACTCTCTCAATAGAGACAATTTTAAAACTATAGATGAAAAGCAATTTATGAAAATTGAATTGATACAATTTTCCCCCACTCATCCTTTTATGCCTACCCCGACCAACGAAGGTGACACCATCCCTTCAAAAGCTTGGCTCATTTTGGAGGGGGTGGTGGGCGGTGGCGGGAAAAGAGGGTGGCAGGTGGGGGCCACTGCCTCCAAACTTTAAAAAATTATACGTTCGTCAAAATATATATAATTTTTCTCCTACTCTTCTAAAATCTAAAGAATTTTACTTTTGTTATCCTAAATTTTGAAAATTTTTATTATTTTTATGTAATTTTTAGTAATTATAAAATAAATTAGTATTTTAGTCACCCAAAACCTAAAAAATCTCATTATTTTCATGTCATTTTGAGTTTTTGTAAAATAAATTAATATTTTAGTTTTCAAAATCTATATAATCTTATTTCAATTTCTCAAAATTTTAAATAATTTTGCTTTAGCCTCTCTTTACACAATTTCTGCATTTGCCATGGCAGGGTGTACAAAGAAAGGCCACGTACAACCCCAAACAAAAAAAAAAAAATTACAAATTGTGACATAGATGTGAGATACAAAATAGACTCCACATTACATTTATATCTTATTCTATAAAAATATTTTATTCATAATATGGTTGGGGGAGTGTCTCATTGTACACAAAAGTGGTGGCTTTTTATTTCTCTTTATTGACTTCTTTTATTTAAAAAATATATATTTTCTTTCTTTTAATTTTCATAGACTCCTAGCTTACAAGAACCCCAAAAAAAAAAAAAAAAAAAAAAAACCTAAAGATTTTTTTTACCTAAAATAGTCAAAAAAATACAAAATATCACATCCAACACATAATTATTTTATTTTTTCTCTCACAAAAGTTTAAAAAATTAAAAGTCTATCTCAAACGAGACTTTTTAACCCTAGACTAAAATAGTTAAAAAGTCAAAAAATTAAAACGCTAACTTATATTTTTATAAAATCAATAAAATAATAAGATTTTTTTTTATCAAATATAATATTAACTATTTCTTACTCACCACATATTAAGATATAACTATTAGAACATTCACACTAATCTCTTTAAATTTTTAGTCAAATTATAACTAAAAAGTTATTTTTCTATTTTAGCTAATCATCCCACTGCATCAAACTCTTTATTCGAACTCAATCCTATTAAAATATTTGTTTTTCTTTTTATTTTATTAAAGTGATGAGTTGCTAGCCAAACAATTCTTATGTTCCTTTATAAAGGTAAAACTAAAAGAACTGTAAAAAAAAAAAATGCCATTCACTGGTTGACCAGCTGGACTTCTGGGTATACATCTGGCAACACACAAATAGCAATAAACAGTACCTCATTTATTGTAGTGAAATATTATAGCAAACGTAAATTTTGACGAGTTGCAAATGAGACTGATGGAAATAATTTTTTTGAAATTTATATTATTAATTTAGCTAAAAAAATAATTTTAGCAATCCTAAGGAGTGGTTAAGGATGATCTAAATAAGTGTACTTTTTAATTTTTTGTGAAATATAGATTGAATTTGAAATAATGTCATAGAAAAGTAATGTAATTTAAATAAAATAATATAACTTAAATAAGATAATAACTTTTTAATTTTTTAACTTTTTAAAAATACTGCAAACAAGGCCTAATACTGACGCTCTTGTGCCATTAAAATAAAAAGATTAAGGTGGTAATGATGGAGGGGAGAGAAATAGAATACGACAAGAATAGAGAATCATCCTGTGGGTTAGCGCTGGACTGGTAATGAAGAGACCCGTGTGCGCGTGTGGCTCGAGAAGTGGGCCTACTGTGGTCTAGCCCACTCACTGACCGTTAAAGCCCAGCAGCGGAGTGGTGCATG
Source organism: Camellia lanceoleosa (assembly GCA_025200525.1). Taxonomy (NCBI): domain Eukaryota; kingdom Viridiplantae; phylum Streptophyta; class Magnoliopsida; order Ericales; family Theaceae; genus Camellia; species Camellia lanceoleosa. Next base: position 52,801,548 of record CM045761.1, on the reverse strand, counting down.
TATGGGAAGACTAAGGCCAAGTCTGTGAAGATTAAATAAGTGTATTTTTTGATTTTTTTATATTATGTGTAAAAAAAAGTAGAGAAGATATTAATTGATGTGATTCAAAAAAGATAAAAAGATAAAATAAGTGTACTTTTTTAGTTTAGCTAAACTTGGCCTAAGAGCATCTCCAACGGTGACTCAAATTTTTCACCAAATTTGAATAAAAAATGACCCATTTTACCAAATTTTTTAACAGATGATCCAACGGTTCACTTTTCACCAAATGTGTCCCGGGACAACCGGGTGGTCGACCAGCCGGTTGACCGGTTAGGCCAAAAATTTTTTTTTTTGAATTTTTTGAACTTTTTGAATTTTTTCCGGGACGACCGGGTGGTCGACCGGCCGGTTAACCGGTTAGGCAATTTTTTTTTTTTTTTTTTTTTTTTTTTTTTTTTACGGTTTGAACTTCTTTTCCTTGAACTGTTTGAACCTTTCACTTGTTGACCGGTTGGTCAACCGGCCGGGCAACTGGTTGGTCAACCGGCTCCTCTTTCCAACGGTCAGGAACAGTGTTTTGATAAATTCATTACTTCGTCGTCGATTTGATGAAAGTTTTGATGAAATCTCATTTTGGTATCAGGTTTGATGAACGGTTGGAGTCATGAATAGTACCGTTTTCATCAAAATTTGAATTTGATATCAAATTTGCTAAAACGTTGGAGATGGTCTAATACTAACCACCCTAAATATTATTTTTTGAAATTTACATAAAATTAGATATCCTAACTAAGTACACTTTTTAACTTTTTAGACTAAAAAGTTGAGGAAAAAAATATTGTTGTTTGGGTTAAATTTTTGATTTTTTATGAAAAAATGTATATTAAAAAATTGTATAAATTAGTGTGTAGAGAAAAATTAAGATTGAGAGTTGTACAACCGTAATTTTTGAATTTTGGTGAATAGTGATAACTTTTTAACTTTTTGAATAACTTTTTAGTTTTTTGACCTTTTTTTCAACTTCCCAAACTTGATGTAAATCTTATACTTGTATAAAATATTTGATAAAATATTTAATATTCTTTTCATCTTAAAATATTACTACCTCATTTCATTTTGAATAATGTTATATATATATTAATTAATGTACTAACTAGTATATTAATAGATAATGTGACATAATTTTAAAAATTTTGAGTATTTGTAATTTATATAATAGGTGAGGTCAGTAATAATGACATGAACACTAGTTAATATATTAGTGTGTACATTAATTGGTACATGTAGCACTACTGTTTCATTTTTCATTATCTCAAAATATTAATTCCTTTTAAAAAATTAAGAATTAAAATAATATAAATTTTTTATTTTATTATTATTTTTAAATTCATTAATAATACAAAAAGTATAATTATGACATTAATTTTTCTTCAAAAATATATTATCAAAAATTAATTTAAAAAATTAATTTTTTTTAAATATAATTATTATACTATTATAAAAAAATTAAATTACCAAAAAAGAGATTATCAAGCGTTGTTTGGGAAGTTGGATTTTGGGGGTTTTTTTTTTATTTTTTTCATTAAAAGATAAATTAGTTACAAAAACTAAAAAAAATAAATTCAAATAAAATAACACATAAAATCCCATAATCATTTTATTTTTTCTTTTACAAATATTACATCCAACTATAAAAAAATTCTACTATCTTCAAAAACATAAAAAAAAAATAAATAAATAAATAAATAAAAATTCAATAATATCCTATAACTAAAAAAACTTAGAAAAAAAAAAAAAAAAATCATTTTCCAAACATCCAATATTTTGAGTTTAGGTCCTAACATTTTTCGTATGGGAATGGGAACGAGGCCGATGATTACGGGATTAAATGGGTCCCACCACCGTCACGACCATCGTACTCCGCCTAGGCTCCAGCGTTGGATGCTTCATGCTTTGGTTTGTTATTATCGCCTTATAAGTGGGGCCCCCCAAGAAACTTTGATTCTCCGTGCATCCTCTACGGTCATGTACAAGTATATCTGAGTGGGATTCCCATTGTATCCATCTCATCAGGCCCCACTGCGAAAAAATTATCCATATCTTAGGACAAGTTTGATACGTTGAAAAAAAGTTAAAAAGTTAAAAAATTATTCAAAAAGTTAAAAAGTTATTATTATTCATTAAAAGTCAAAAATTATGACGGCATAACTTCCAATCTTAATTTTCTCCTACACACTAATTTATACAATTTTTTAATACACATTTTTTTATAAAAAGTCAAAAAATTAACCTAAACATTCATATTTTTTTTCTCAATTTTTTAGTCCAAAAAGATAAAAAGTACACTTATTTAGAACACCTCAAACAACCCCTTAGTCTCGTTTGACAAATTTTAATTTTAGTAAAAAAATCAAAAAATTATTATAAATTATCATATTATTCATTTTATTTTTTTTCACATCTTTCGTAAAAAATTAAAAAATTATTAAAATAATTTATTCTCAAATGAGGCTTTAGGGTGTTTTGAGAAGAGGGTAAAATGGGTTAAAAACTGAAAAGTGACTTTTAACTCACTTTCCAAAATAGGCCTTTATTTGATACTCCCTTTGTTTTGAAATAATAGTTCTTTTTTTAAAAAAAAAATTTATAGTACCATTATTGAATTTAAAATTTTTTTTTTTAAAATTATCTTTTGATAATATATTTTTTTAAAAACATCAATTGTCATAATTGTATTTTTTATGTTATTAATGAATTTAAAAGAATGATACACTAGTAAATTCCTATTACTTTATTTCTTAATTTTTTAAAATAGACTAATATTTTTAGACAATAAAAAATAAAATAAATGACTAATATTTGAGAACGAAAGGAGTATGTAAATGTTTGGCATTTACTAAAAAAATGTTCTTTTTTTACATATATACACTTATTTGGGTCTTGTTAATTAACATCTGTTAACATCTTATTTCTACTTTTATAAGTATCTGCTTTCTTTACTTTTTTACATATTTTTTTTATAAAAAATTAAAAAATACACTTATTTAAAGTATCCTACACAACCCTTATATCTTTTCAATTTTATTAGTTTTATATATTTTTTTATATATTATATAAAGTAATTAATAAAATTCAAAAGATACACAACTTAATCAAAATGTATTAGAAGACAAGATAATTTCTTCCCCACCACATATCCTTTTTTACGTGGGCCCTAATCAGAAATCTCGAATCACAGCCACTCGTTACGCCTTAAATACCGATTGATGTACTCAAAGCTGTTCTTTAATAGATCAACAAACACCGCCCCCCTACTTTTACTTTTCCCGCGTTGTATACTTGTACTGCTTGTACACTTTCACTGTAATGTAGGTATTTGGAAAGTTGTTACCCTAAGTTATTTTAATTTTTAGTAATTTTAGGTAAGTGAGTTAATTTTTTGGGTTTGGTTATAGTGTGCAACTTACACCTTACATCTTATTCTTTACACTTACACCTTATACTTACACCTTTTATACCTTACACCTTACACCTTACACTTACACCTTACACTTACACTTACACCTTACACTTACACCTTTTGTGTAAGTGGCACATGGTGTGCAACCCACTTACACCTTTTGTGGGTTGCACACCTAAGAAAACTCTTTTTTTAAATTTTTTAGTTATTTTAGTTTGGTCTAAAAAATTTAGTTTGGGAAAAACTTTTTAGGTTTTTGACTTTTTTTATGAGAAAAGAGTATAATGATTATGGGTTGAATGTGATGTTTTGTTTGTTATAACTAAAATAGCCTATTTTGCCTTTTGTGGTTAAAATAGTCAAAACCATCTTTCCAAACGGAACTTAGGGTTGGTTTGGATGTTCTAAAAAAGTGTACTTTTTGACTTATTGGTTTATATGGGTTGGGTTTAGGTTGGGTTAATGTGATGTGTTAGAGAAGTGATGTGATTTAAATAAGATGATGTGACTTAAATAGGATAGTGACTTTTTAACTTTTTGTATTATTTAGTAGATGCCAAACTTGACCTTAGTAAATTAAATTTTTTGTGTTTAAGAATATAGATAGATTTTTTTTGTAGTTGGATGTGATGTTTGTGAGAGAAAAAAGTGAAATGATTATTTGGTTTGATATGATATTTTATCTTATTGACTATTTTAGCCTATTTTGTCTTTTTGTAAATTTTAATCCAAAAACACAAAAAAATAATCTTTGCCAAACACTCCAAATATATCACTAGTAATGTTAAAAATTCTAAAAGATTTATTAAAATTTTTATTAAATATTTTATATGAGTGTGAAACTTATTTTAAGCATCTATTTATAATTTACTCGTTTTTTATAATATTTTTAGTTTTTTTCTATTTTAAATTTAGAAACTTTTGGTTTTTAAGTTCTACTGAGAAAGAAAGAAAAAACAAAAAAAAAAAAACTTCAAATCTAGAAAAGATAAAAAAATAATAATAAATAAATAAATAAAAGTTAATATTTTTTCTAGTCCTTTTCTTTTGTGTTTAATTTTTTCAGCTAGAGAATTTATTAAGAAATTCTCTTTCAAATACTTATATATTTAGTGAAAAATATTTTGTGGCACTAAATTAGGGGGCACTAATGCCCCTAATTTCCATTTTAGGTAACTTTTTTTTTTTTTTGCCTTGTATGGAAATTAGGGGCATTAGTACCCCCCAATTTAGTGCCACAAACCAAAACCCTTCGTGCAATGTACGGGTGTATATAATTTAAAATAAATAACTTAAAAATAGAAATGCAAAATATCTGATGTGTTATGATTTTAGATTTATCATCTACACTGATTGTCTTTTATTACTTATTTTCGATGAGATTTTTATAACCAAAAATATAAAAAAATAATTCAGTTAAACAAACAAATCAATCAAAAACAACTACAGTGAAACATCGGCCCTGTTTGGCAAAGGCTAAAATAGTCAATTTTAGGCTAAAATCCACAACAAGGCAAAATAGGCTAAAATGGTCTATAAGATAAAATGTCACATTAAATCCATAATCATTTTACTTTTTCTCTCACAGACATTATATCCAACTGCAAAAAAAAATCTAATTATCTTCCCAAATACAAAAATTTTAACCTGCTAAAATAGCCAAAAACTAAAATAGCATATTAAAATAGCTAACTTCCCAAACAAGGCCGACCAATAAGTATCATATAATTGAAAATTATGTTTTGTTATGATAAAAATAATATTCTACTGCCAACCTACAAACAAAACAAAACAAAACAAAATAAAAGAATTAGTTATTCAAATTTCTTATTAAAAAAATTAATTTAATATCAAATGTAAAAGAGCAAAATTAAATATTATATAAAAAACATATAAATCACAAAAATGTGTGAACCCATCACCCAAAATATCCTTGAAAGATAAAATTTTAAGCAAAAAAATATAGTGGACACTCAATGGCCAAATTAAAAAATTACTTTGAAATTCTCAAATAGGAAAGATTTTTTAATTTGGTAGGAAATTCATTATGAGAATGATACACACAAATAATTTTCTTACACATTTTTTTTATCGTAATTTTGGTACATAATATTCAACATTAATGCAATAAAAAAAAATTAAAAAACGCTCTAGCCATCAAGTTTGGTATTATATTTATGATGTCACCTGCAAAAAAAAAAAATGGACAAAAAATATAAATCTATGAAGCATTTTAGCCATACTTATAACAATATAAAATTATATATAGAAAGAAAGAAAGAGGGGGAATACAAATGTGTGAAGAATTTCAGCCATACCTATAATAATATAAAATTATATATATATAGAGAGAGAGAGAGAGGGGAGGAGAGAAAGAGTAACATAATAGTTTTGTATATGTCTATAATCAATTGAAATATAACTCTTTATATAGGAGAAGGGATATGTGAAATTGAATAGATAAATATAGATTATCTTTATTATATATTCAAATTTAAATTTAAATTTAAATTATCTTTATTTTGAATTTTGTTGATAAATATAAATTACCTTTATATAGATTTTCAATTCAAATATTTTTGAATATTGTGATAGATTTCTCTCTCTCTCTCTCTCTCTCTCTTCTTTTTCTTTTTTCTTTTTTTTTTCTTTTTTTTTTTTTTGTTAATAAGTTTGTATTTGGATAACTGTTATTCAAAAAGCATATATTATTAACTTATTAAATAAATAATTTTTATTTTAAATGGAAGTGATGGGAGATAAGTGAGTTTGAAACTTAGAGCCAATTTGGGACCATGGTTTTAACCTATTTTGAATCGTATCACATATCTACTTTTTTTTACATGTTTTTCAAAAAAAAGTTTAAAAAATCAAAAGTCATCTTTTAACCAACTTCCCAAAACAGCCCTTAAGTGCCACATAATTTTTTAAAATTTTAGATTTTATAAAAAAAACTAAGAATATAGATTTAGAAGTCTAAGAGCATACCCACTACATTTGCTTATATATATAGTATAGATCTTCGAGCAAAAAAAGAGATTGAAAGTGATGTGATGTAAAAGAATGGAGAAATAATATTGTTGAAAAATAAAAATGTAATGAGTAGGAAAAAAAATTAACTATTGACTAACCTTTAACAACCTTCAAAAAAAATAATAATAAAATGGTGTGATATTTTCTTGCATGATATAACTTTTTTTTAGGAATAAGCAAGTTGTATATAACATTTTAAAAAAATATTAGAACCATGCAAGGTAGGTAGAGTTTTTTTTTACCATAGATATAATTTCGGGAAGAAAGAGAAAGAATAGGAAGAAAAAATTTAATTTTTTGAAAATCGGTGAGAGAGATTATGATGGGGGAGATTATGAAATATTTTGTCATATTTCTATTTGAAATCCATGAACTAAGGGATAATTATTGTTTCTAAAATAATTAATAATTAATAATTTATTAAATATATTAGCCAATAATTTGATTTTTAATCTATTTTGTAAATTAAAATTTTAATAATTTTAAAATGAGTGTTTGGAGCTCCTAGAAGACTTCTCACCAAAAACTTCATTTTACTTATATAATATATAGATTAATTAGTCCATAGCATATTCTTATATTCCAATAAGTGTTATTATTTGGACATTTCATTCACCAAATCCTAATTTTCATATTTAAGATATTCTTATAAATAATTTTTTCTTACAAATATTTTTTGAATCCTTAGTAATTTGGTGATATGAATATTCATATTTGACAGTATGAATGTTCACATTATGAAACATTTACAATGTCAATATTAAAATTAATGTGAGCTTTACTCTATTATTATTATGATTTTTTTGGTAACTATATCACTCATATGATTTATTGGAACATAATAAAATAATTTGGATAAAGTGAAACATAGGCTTTGTTTGGGAAGCAAAAATTGGAGCTTTTTTTTTTGGCTATTTTAGCCACAAAAAATAAAATAGGCTTTTTAGTTCAATAAGATAAAGGGTATGATTGGTTTGTGTTTGAGAGATGTGTTTTAGAGATAAAAAATACGAAAACATGTTTGGTTTGGTTTTTTTCAAAAGATGTTTTGGAAAATGATTTTGAGAGACAGTTTTGGAAAAAGTGATTGATTTGATATGTGTGAGAGAGAAATTTGTTTGGAAAACTTGTTTGGTTTACAAGTTTTGGGAAATTTTTTTGAAAAAATTTGTTTGTTTTGATTACTTTTGAAAACTTATTTGTAGAGAAAATTTCCCAAAATTTTTTCAGAAAATCAAACCAAACGAACCCAAAATATCACATCTAACTCATAATCATTACATTCTTTCTCTCACAAAAAAATTAAAAAAAGCCTAAAGTCATTCCCAAACTAGACTTTTTAGCTCTAAGTTAAAATAATTAAAAAAGTTAAAAAGTCAACTCACTTCCCAAATTAACCCATAAATATGTAAAGAGAGATTTATTATTAAGTACTCATTTTTGAATGCATATACACATGACTGACTGATTGAAAAATTAAATAATTGAAAAATTAAATAATAATAATAATTTTGTAAAAAGATCACTAAAAAAAAAATTTAAAAAATGTGACTTATTTAGATGTTCTCAAGCATCATAAATTATTCCCAAGTTACCTTGTATTTTTTAGAGTACTTTAATAAAGTGTATTTTACAAAATAAGATTTTAAAATTAGTTAATACTATACAAAGTGAATATATGTATAAATTTTTATATAAAATATGTGATCTTTTTATTTCAAGTTAAAATTTTATAATTTTGACTCATAATTGCAAAAATATTTCTATCACATTATTCTACATAAAATTTTATTTGTGAATATTTTTTAATAGTAAGTTAAAGTGCACAAAAGAATAGAATAAAAATAGCATTTTCTTAAATTAATTGACATCACATTTTAAATATATAATGTTATTAAAAAAATTTAAACTTAAAACCTCACAAACTAGCTTATAATTAGGATAAATTACATCGACCTTCTTTAAGGTTTACAAAGCTTGATATAATTACACTAATTTTCATCTTAATAATATTAAAGTGACCCTAACTAATATAGATTAAGTATAGATTCATGAATAATCAGTGATAAAATATTAATTTTAATATATAACAAATGTTAATATTTTTTTATGCAACTAACGAGTAACTAATAAAAAGAGAAAAATAGTCATATAAATTCAAATTTTAATTCTGTGTTTGATTGGAAGATTTGAGAAGGGATTTAGAAAAGAAAATAAAAAAAGTGTGCGAAACTAGGTGAAATGTAAGTATATATGTTATTCACATTTCACCTCCATTTTCCATCTTTCTTTCCAAATTATTTTTCAAATCTCTCAACCAAACACAACATAAGAGAATAATATAAAGTTAAATTACACTGACACCTCCTAAGATTTGGTCTAATTATATCTTATCTCCTGACATTTTGAAAATTACATTCTCACTCCAATGGTTAATAGTTTTATTTCACAAAATCCCTCTACTTATATAAAAAATAACAACTTCTAATAGAAAAATAGAAGAAATTATGTTGAAAAAAAAAAAATAAAGCAAAGGGGAAAAAAAAATTAAAGCCAAATAAAAAAAGAGAGAGTCTATAAGTTTAATACATTCATTCCATCTAAATAATTACAATGACACGGGGTAAATGTAATTTTTCAAACTTCAAAAAGTGATATGTATTAAATTTAAACTTTAAGGGATGTAAGTGTAATTTATCCATAATATAATTATTCAAAACTTGTAAATCTTTATTTATTTATTTTTTAAGAACCTTTAAGGTCAGTGTAATTTGTCCTTCAAATAAATAAAATAAAAAAACGAACTCAACACTTCGAGGGTAATTGTGTCAAAAGAGCTTAACGCGTTTTCGTTATCTCTATCAGCAGAGATTTTGCTTTCTGAACGTAATTTTTTTTTTTCCAGGTTGACTTTCCACTGTTTGCTCTTCTCGTATAGCAAACTTTACAGAAGACAACAGCAGTAAGAAAGTCTGTTAGTGTGGAAGGTTAAAAAAAAAATTACTATACATATTATTCCAGGCGGACCCCACAACATCCATTTATGATATTGATAATGTGACGTTACCAATTAATAAAATTTATATATAGTTCTATTTTAAAAAATAGGTTAAAAATTAAAATTTTAATTTTTTTAAAAAGAAAATATACAAAAAAAAAAATGAAGATATAATATGATTTAAAAATATCAAAAAGTTAATAATTGACTTTTAACTTAAGCCTTGTTTGGCATCTATTATATAATCCATCTTTTTATCTTTTTATCTTTTTTCCATCACATCACCTCTCTACTTTTCTGAACATCTTTTCGTAAAAAGACAAAAAGTGCACTTTTTTAGGACACCCCAAACCAACCCTTACTTTTTAAAATTGGTCAATAAATTTTATTTTTAATTAATAATTAATTTAATAATAACACTGATAACATGATATCACTGTTATACTTAGTTTTTTTTTAATAATGCAAAGTATAGCATTCGTTTGGAATGTGGATTAGTTTTTAACTTTTTAGCTATTTTAACCTGAAATTAAAAAGTCTTGTTTAAGATAAATTTTTTAATTTTTTTGACTTTTGTAAAAAAATAAAATGATTATAATTTAAATGTAATGTAATATTTTACCTTATTGAATTAAAAATTTTATTTATTTATTTTTTTTTATGATTATGTTAGTCCAAACATGAAAGAAGATGAGTTGTCACCAGTGCATAATCTACATAAATTGTCATAAAATATAAACAATTTAAATAATTAAAATAAGAATCACAAACCGAAACAGCGACAATCAAGCTCCTTAGAAAAAAAACATAATGCGCAAAATAATTACATTGATTGCCACTAAGGATCATGTCACCGAACCTCCTCCATAAGTAGTCCTCATTCCTCATGCTTTCCCCCTCATCCCCATCTCTCTCTCTCTAGAATTGTCATTGTTTGTTTTTGTAGTAGAGTAGCTAGTGAGAGAAAATGGCTGGTGCGAGTGTAGGTCTGGTCTGCATTGTGTCTCTTATCTCACTTTTGTCACTTGCTGAGGCTAGAATCCCAGGGGTTTACTCCGGCGGTGATTGGCAAAGCGCTCATGCCACCTTCTACGGCGGCTCCGACGCTTCTGGCACCATGGGTATCTAATCTCCTCTCTTTTCTTGTACCTATAGTCCATTAGGGACCCATTTCTTCTGCATTTCAAAAAATAGTCAGTGTACACAGATGGAACGAACAATGTGGAATGAAATGAATGGATCAATTTGTTAAAACATATAACAAATCGATTCATATTTCTTTCTAGTATAAAACACTAATTAATCTGTTCTCTGATATTTTAAAAATGTCTCCCAATTCAACTCTGATTTGATAAGCGTCAATTTTTTATTTATTGATTACTTATTTAATAATGTGACTCACCACCCTTGCCACATTATTATAGATGCATCTGTGGGTGTAAAATGTGGGTTATGATACTTATCTTGTCCGCGGGTAGTTTGGAAATTCCACATTTTGCTTCCTAGCAAATTTCAAAAAATTGAACAATTAAGGCTATTTGATTCATAACTTGAGGAGAGATTTGGAAATAAAAATAAAAAAATTGTGTAAAATTAGATAAAAAATGAATATATTTTATTTTCATTTTAGTTATTTTTTTCTTTATTTTTCAAATCACTGTCTAAACCTTTAACCAACCACAGTAGAAAAAGGACCAATGAAAACCCAGAGCCAATCACGAAAATGCACTTAATTTTACCTAAAAGTCATCCCAAACCCATTTGGATCACATCATTTCACGGTCAAATCTTCACAATTACTCAACATAACCAAACCAGAGTGAGAGACCCAGTTTAGGTCATCACTCAGACTCTGTTGGTACTGAATTATTGACAGGTGGAGCATGTGGGTACGGTAACCTGTATAGCCAAGGCTATGGCGTGAACACAGCAGCACTGAGTACCGCACTATTCAACAACGGCCTGAGCTGCGGGGCTTGCTTTGAGATCAAATGTGCCAACGACCCGACGTGGTGTCACTCCGGCAGCCCGTCCATCTTGGTCACCGCTACCAACTTCTGCCCTCCTAACTACGCACTACCCAACGACAATGGTGGCTGGTGCAACCCTCCTCGCCCACATTTCGACCTCGCCATGCCCATGTTTCTCAAGATCGCCGAGTACCGTGCCGGTATTGTCCCCGTCGCTTTCCGCCGGTAACTTTTCTCCCTCCCTTTCTCTTCTCTGTTTTGCTCTGTTTTTTTTTTTTTTTTTGGGTGGTAAATTGCATTTTATATTTTTATATTTAGTCACTTTTTCACTTTAATTTTAAAATTTTATTTTATTTTCTCTTTAATCTTTCATGTTTTAAAATTTTTCTAATTTATTCATAAAATTAATTTTTATTAAATGTTAGATAACATCATAAAAATATTATATTATACAACTCACACATCTGATACAAACTCAAATTTTGATATTATAATATATTTTTTATATTATGTGATAGTATTGTGACTTTTTTTATGTAATTTTAAGAAGAAATAAAATTGAAATGTGAAAAATTAAAAGTGGAAAAATTAAATTTTAAACATCAAAGTGAAAAATTGTCAAATATGAAAGTGGCAAGTGTGATTTACCCTTATTTATTTATTATTTTACCAATTGTAGAGTTTTTTCAAAAATTATTTAACAACCCTAGGTCACTATCTAAAAAAAAAAACCCTAGGTCATTTTCAAAAGGGAGGAGGGTTCTCCTCTTTTACTAATTGGACTGGAAGGTACAATTTAATGTAAGTTGGACTCACTTTGATCTATTTTCAAGATTCAAATTAATGAGATGGACCCAAGGTGGATGCAAATTACTTTAAGCTAGATGCTCGAGTCCTCAAGTCCAATTAGTCGGGAGGGATACTTCATCCATTGAAAAGAATTCTCCTACCCATATTTTCGAATTTGTAATTCAATAGCATGACTTTCAACACAGTTTTATTGAAGTTGAAATTTTATTAAATTCTTATTTAAAAAACACAACGTTAAATTTTAAATTATATTTTTTAAAAACACAATCAGCTTGCTTGGTTCTATTTTTTCAAAAATACTTTTCAGAAAATTCTACTTTCTTATTTTCCTTATTTTTTTGTTTTTACTGAATTTTAAAAATATTTTAAGTAATTTTTTTTTACTTTTTAGATACACCTAACATAAAATACACCTAAAAAGTAAAAAAATTATAAAAAAATATTTTAAAATTTCATTAATTATCAAAAATACAAAAAAAAAAAAAAAAAAGAATTCAGTGTATTTTTTGTATTTTTATGTATTTATTAATTTTTTAAAATATTTTTTCACAAATTTTTTTATTTTTTAGATACATTTAAGTAAGATATATCTAAAAAAATATAAAAATTTTAAAAATATTTATTAAAAATAAAAAATTAAAAAATTAATTTTTAAAAAATATAATTCAAAATATTCAAACTAAACACAGTGAATAATTTTTTTTTTTTTAAAGATGGTCACAATAACAAAACTCAGGATTGGTGATAAGTCGTTTGTTTTCCTCGTGGGTGACGTGGGTCATGCTCTGGCTCTGGTTCTGTTCTTGTGGGTGAGGAGCGTGATATTGGTTGGGGCTCTTTACTACTTTTGTCAGTTCGGTTGGTTGTGTGTCATCTCTTTTGTCATGAATTCTCCAAAATACCCATGAAGTTTATTCTCAAATTATCTTTTTTCACATTATAATAAATAAATTATTTATTTACTTATTTAGATCCTATCACATTTTTATTTTTTTTATATATCTTTTTATAATTAAAAAAAAAAACTTATAAATCATCCTCAAAACCATGCTAAGGAGTCTTTTGAAAAATGGGTTATAATCCACTTTCTAAATTATAACTCATTTCTCTCTCTTATAAAAAATTGATTATAATCAACTTTTAATTAAAAAATTGATTATAACTATTTTTCGAAAATAGTCCCAAGGAATCTTTGTTCACCAGTGACTTGACGTATTTGCATGATTAGTTGGAAATCTTTGTTCTTTCTGCCGCTTGTCAAACTCGGGCAATTAGTCATGAGACAGTTTTCCATCCTTGTCAGCTGTTCATATATAGAGAAATGCATAATAAATTAAAAAAATGTATTAAGAGTCGTCATTTAAATAACAAATTCATGATTAACTTAGGCTTGTTTTGTTTTTACCCGTCCCAAGTTTGTATTTCAATTTGTCTGGGGTAATCCCAGTAATGTTTGGGTTAAGTTTGGCCTTAGGTGTTCCAGCTCGACCTGTTAGTTTGTGAGGGAATGGCTTATTGGCGGGCTTAACGTGTGAGTTAGATTAAAAAAAATAGGGAAAACAAAGTCATAAAAAGCTCCAAATCTTGGCCTATGGGTTGACGTCTAAGCCCGTTGGGCCCTCCGGCTAGGCCTGACTCATAAGAAAAAATTTCACCAGGCTTAGACTTGAAAATAGGCTTGGTCTGGTCACCAATTTCGTGGATTGAGCTAGTTGATGCTGGCCCTTATTATGATTTTAAATGGGACTCACAAAAATAATATGGTATCAATAATTCATGTAAATAAATCTTTACAAAATAAATTATGTAAATAAAAATTTACGAAATTCATATAACTTTAAAATAATGTTATATTCACCACTTTTCTGTTTACAATATACTGTTATACAATCACAATCGGTAAATATTTTATACCACTATTAATGATAAACTAAATATGATATATGAACATTATAAATGTTGTTTATAGTAGCAAGGAAGGCGGTAGTTATACTAACAGTATGCATTTTGGCCAAAACAAGCTCTGACTTTTGCAATATTTACGCAGGGTGCCATGCCGGAAGCAAGGAGGAATAAGGTTCACAATCAACGGTTTCCGATACTTTAACCTAGTTCTGATCACCAATGTTGCCGGCGCAGGGGACATCGTGAGGGTGAGCGTGAAAGGCGCGAAAACAGAGTGGATGAGCATGAGTCGGAACTGGGGACAGAATTGGCAATCCAACGCTGTGTTGGCCGGCCAGTCCCTCTCGTTCCGGGTCACCGGCAGTGACCGCCGCACTTCCACCTCGTGGAACATCGTCCCCGCCAACTGGCAATTCGGTCAAACCTTCTCCGGCAAGAACTTCAGAGTTTGAGTATTTTGAAAAGTTTGTTGCCATAAAATTTGTTTTTGTTTTTATTTTTATTTTTATTTTTATACCCATTTAGCGACATTTTTTAAAATGTTTTCAGTGTAATGTATTATTAGTCTGTGGTTGATGGGGGAATGTGAAAATTGGAAAGTAAAATTGGAGTGGAATGGGAGAGATTTTGAAGAGAAGTGTGAGTACTTTTATTTTATTTTATTTTATTGGTTGTGAGTATTATGATTGTAAGGGGAAGGGAGGGTATAAGGGAGAAGGACTTGTTGGTAAAATGGAGCTGAGGCGGTTGCAGAAAGAAAAATGTAGCCCGCAGCTCTTTTGAAAGTTTACACTAACTTGGTGTAAGTTATATATATGAATGTATTATAAATATAATTTTATATTTGAGATTTGTGTGTGTGTGTGTGTGTGTATTGATTTTTACATTGTTTATATTTATGTTTGGAACTTTTGACATAGTTTTCTAGTGTGATGAAGAGAATTTATGCAATACACAAAATGAGTGAGAATATGGCACTAGTGTGATCAAAGAATCTTTATTAAGAATTAGAAATTAAAAATATTCTTTTTGAGTTTTTAAATAATCAATTTTTTTTAATTAATTTAAATTATTTATGTCTAATAAATTATAAACAGAAACAATATCAAATAATTTGACACGGACTTTCAAATTAAAATCAATTATAATAAACTCTTTTAAATTGGTACAACCCTTTTGTCTTGGTCATAAAAATTGAAGACTATTCCAAATTTCTAATTTCAACTATGAATGATGTTTTCATGTTTGTTGCCCTTTTAACCTAACACAATACAAAGATGTGGGAAATTTTAAGTCAAATTGTAAAAGCATTCCATTCAATTACACTCAATAAAGCACCTAACTCCCTGCCCAACTCCAACCACCATAACCGTTTGTTTTGGGTGGTAGAAGAAGAATTGAGATTGGAATTAAGGTGAGATTTATTAATATTGTGTTTATTTTAAAAGATGGAGAGGGGATTCATAATTCTCTCCGGATTAGAATGGGCCTTGGGGAGTGGATTGGGACAGAGATTTGAAACTTGGTATTAGAAAATAATCTGCCGGACTATTTTTTTTTAATTTTTTACATGTTGAGCATTTTTTTTAACATTAATATTTAATTTTTTTTGTATTTTTTGTTAAGTAAAAATCATATTTTTATTTTTTTATCTTATTTTATTTTTTACATCTTGTGCATTTTTTTATTTTTTTTGAACATTAATGTTTAATGTTTTTGTATTTTTTTATTTGTTTTATTATTTTATATAAAAATAATTTAACAATCTCTACACTAACAACTATTATCAAAATAAACACAATTTTTCTAATCTCTTCACTATCAATTCTCTCACTATTAATCTCCTTACTATAAATCTCCTCCATTCTATCTTTGAAAACAAATGGGCCCTTGTGAGATTCTGATTCTCTCAAAAGTATCCGAGAATGTAATCAAACTTTTCATTTGGTAAGGATTGAATTCACAATGGAAAGATGTAAAATACAACAAAAATTAACAATAGAAAAGAAATAATCGAACTTTTTGTTTGGTAAAAATTGGCCTCCTAACTTCTCAGTTAAAGAGTATACAGAACTGACCAACTGACCTAGTCAATTAATTGCTTTTTCATACTTAGATTTACAATCTTTTTAATGCATGCGAATTTGAATTATAAGATTATGAAATGGTGACATTTTAAACCTAACCCAAATGATGAAATCAATATTATCTTTTCATTTTCCTCCTAAATGGTAACATAAATTCCACAAACACAAGTCAAGAAGATCCAATGTATTTGTGTAGAGCTAAGTTGCACATGGGTGGGCCGGGGAGAGCCATGCTTTGTTCACATGTGTTAGCTAACTTGTTTTCCTCTATTTTTTAATTTATTTATTTATTTATTATTTTTAGAAAAGGTCTTTGGGTAATCCATTACCCAAAAAGGTCTTTGGATTCCTATTAAAGGCAACAGAGCTTTGGATACCTTGTCCAAACATGCTTTTTCTTTTTCTTTTTTTTCTTTTTTGTGTGTGGTTGATTTTGGTTGTTAGCTTCTGAGAAATTACTCTCACATCAAGTGTGTGTCTAGAGCATCTCTAACGGTTCAGTATTTTTTATTAAATTTGAGTAAAAAATAATTCATTTTTTCAATCTGATATCAGTTGCTCCAAAGGTGCATCAAAAAAGAAGAATCATCCCATGGGTCAATCGGTTAGTCGACCGGTAAGGCAATTTTTTTATTATTTTTTTATTTTTTACCTTTTTGAACTGTTTGAACCTACCAATTTTTGAACCATTTGCATGAGCTGGTCGACCGGTTGGTTCACCAGGTGATCGACCACCATATGTAAAATTTTGACAAATTTCTGTTTTAACGGCTATAAACAGTGCATTGGTAAAAGGAGTAACATGTTCTCACTTTGATGAATTATTTGCTGAATTCTCATTTTGATACTTGTTTGCTGAAACTATTGGAGCACCAAAAAGTGACTTTTTCATTAAAATTTAAATCTGATACCAAGTTTGATAAAGCATTGGAGATGATCTTATTGGTGAAAAATTGTCAAATTATAAATCTTTGAACTATTTTGATTATTCAAAATGATGGAAATAATATATTTAATGAGATTTTTCACTTTAAATTCAAACGAATATGATAGCAATGTGAGACTACTATATTGTAATCCAGTCTCACTCTTAAATTCAAAAATCAAATAGGGTCTTTCAATATTATAGTGATGATATATAAATACAAAATTTATATAAGAAATTTATACATAGTTGTACGAAAAGTGTGTGATCATTCATTTCAAATTAAAAGACCCATTATAAAGCAATTTTAAAATTTTCAAAACAACAATGATAGGGATCTTATTTTTGGAGAACCTCACAAGTCTCAAATTGATCCACACTACTCATAATATGATCTCACATATACATGAGTAGACCTCACATATTATGAATAATATAAATCACTTTAGAAATTATAAAAATCTTCTAAAAAAAAGAATCTCACGCATTTTCCTTTTCAAAATATCACCCCTATATCAATTTTATTTACAAATCGTTTTTTCTATTTGTGTTGCACTTTGCAACATACCAGAATATGAGTTTAGTATCATCAAATTGATAAAACTCCTTATGCTGTGTTTGGTTAAGAGATTTGAGGAGGGATTTGAAAAGAGAAATGAAAAAGGTAGGTGAAATGTGAAAAAAATATACCTATATTTCACATAATTTCACACACCTTTTTCTTTTCTCTTTTCAAATCTCTCCCTAAATTCTCCAACTAGATGCTTTAAATGTCCTTTTAAATGTCCTCTCCAACGTTCTATATCATCAATTTTGAGGAGTGCTTTTTATTTTTTAACCTTGGTGAAAGCCAAAGATACCCTAGTTATAGGGTCATCAAGGACTAAAAAATCTTTCAATGGGGTGGAAGATTACTTTGTCGAAGGGGTGGAGCCCCATTTGTTTGCATTGGCGTTGCCACAAAATACTTTTGAAAAAATGCTTTTCAATTTAAAGTTACAAAAAAATAGCTTCTATTATGTTTTTTGGTGAGGACAAATTACATTAACCATTATTATAATTTGAGATTTGTATTATTTTAATTCTTAATTTTTTAATTATGACATATTTAATTTTAAATTTTAAATCTTGTTATAAATAAAGGTAATTGAAGATGTTACTACTTAATTTGAAAGATTAAGTTATCAATTTGATAAAATAAAAACTATTTTAACAAAAATAAATGTCAAAAAATATTTTCACTCATCAAAGATAAAATTATGTAAAATTGATAAATCTCTTATACATTTATTTATTTATTTATTTTACCAAATTAATTGTTATTATGTGTTGAGATGATGATCATGTAATGAGTAATTATTTTTATTTTCATTAAATTAGTTTCTATTTTTTTTAAATTTAAATATAGCGACAATTTTGATATTATTATTAAACCAAACAATTAAATCAAAAAATCCAATCGATTACATATTACAAGCTTAACAACCACTCACATAATAAAAATTAATTTGGTAAAATAAATACATAAATACATGTGTAAAAGATTTATCAACTTTATATAATTTTATCTTTGGTAAGTAGAAATAATTTTTAAAAATTCAAAAAAAAAAATTTGACATTTGTTTTTGTCAAATTAATTTATATTTTATCAAATTAACGACTTTGCCTTTGAAATTGAGTAATGGTATCTTCAATTGTCCTTATTTGAGACAAAATTCAAAATTTAAGATAAAATATATCATAATTAAAAAGTTATGAATCAAAGTAATACGAGTCCTCAATTATAAAAGTGGTTAGTGTAACTCGCCCTTTTTGTTAAAATACTAATGGAAAATTTTAATCCAAGTTGATTCAATTCCCAACTTAAACTATGAAAAGGTAAATCAAGAACACAATCACAACAAGATCAGATTTTAACATGAAACACTTGAATAAATAAATCATAAATAATTCATGATTTAACAACTAATAAAGATCAAGTGCTACTTACAAGACCGCCACATAAATATTATATTCAATCTAGTTCATTGAGCATTTAAGTAGTTCAATTTTCATCTATTCCTATTATTCTTTAAGTATATTCGTCAATTTTTATTATCATATCACACATACAATCAACCAGGCTACAATATGACCTAGATGTATTGGAATGCAAACCACTCAAAATAGATTTAACAACTCACAAAGATCATATTCGCGGCAATTTGAGAATCGATTTCATTTCAATGCCTTTTTTTTTTTTTTTTTTTTTTTTCTTTTTTAGGTCAAAGGAGGAAGTGGGGAATAGGAGAAGAAAATAACAAGGCTCGAACTTGGGTGCCGAGCTTGAAAACATATAGGGTTTTTTACGGGCCAGTCCCATTTGGAAGGGTTATTACCCAACAGGTCCTGAATAGATACTTTTTTACCTCTAAGTCCTGAACATTTTTATTTATCCCGTTTTTGCCCTCAAGTTTTCATTCTCAGATTCAGATCTGGAGATGAAGAAGAAAAAAAAAGCTCTCTCTGCACATCTCTCTCAATCACACCATGAGTGGTCTGATCGAAGAAGAAGAAGCTCTCTCTACACATCTCTCTCAGCCACACCATGAGTGGTCTGATTGAAGAAGAAGATCTGCCATCATCGCTGGTGCATTCAAGGAGAATAAAAGTTTTCATTCTCAGATTCAGATCTAGAGATGAAGAAGAACAAAAAAGCTCTCTCTGCACATCTCTCTCAATCACACCATGAGTGGTCTGATTGAAGAAGAAGAAGCTCTCTCTACACATCTCTCTCAGCCACACCATGAGTGGTCTGATTGAAGAAGAAGATATGCCATCATCGCTGGTGCATTCAAGGAGAATGAAAACTACGAAGTCTAGATTCAAGGTCGTCGATTGCCCTAGCAAGCGAACCAGTTCCTAATCCATTTCATTTTCCCTTTCCTTTCATCTCTCTCTCTAAATCGATCTATCTCTATAGATTCACACACACACACATATATATATATATATATGTGTGTGTGTGTGTGTGTGTGTGTGTTTTTAAATCGTTGTTTGTTTGTTGCTAATGGAGATTGTTAATTTTGATCATCAAAGTGTTTTTCAAAGGATAAATTTGTTTAAATCATGATAAATTTGTTTAAACTAGTGATAAATCGTGATAAATTTGTTTAAACCCGGGATTAATTTGTTTAAAGCGAGCGATAAATTTATTTAAATCGCTGATAAATTTGTTTAAACCGGTGATAAATTTGTTCAAACTAGTGATAAGTTTGTTTTTGTAAATTTATCACCGTTTAAACCAATAATTAGTTTGTTTTTGTGAATTTATCACGAAATTTGTCATTGTTTAAACCGTGATAAGTTTGTTTTTGTGAATTTATCAACGTTTAAACCAATAATAAGTTTATTTTTGTGAATTTTTGAGTTATAGTGTTGAGTATAGGGTAAAAGTAGAAAACGCTTTTTGAACCAAGTGATAAATTTATCCTTTGTTGAATATTTGTAAATTGGTTTTTGTGAATTAGTAAGTGTGAGGATGTGATTTTATGAATTAGTGAGTGAATGTGTATGTTTGTGAGTATGAGAGAATAAAAGGAACAATATATAAGGAATAAAAGGAAGACAACATATAGGGAAGGGCTTGATAAGAATATATCAACTTTAGCTCAAGGAAGTATACTCAAAGGCAAAACAGAGGATATGAGGATAATAACTTTCTTATCTCTACTTGAATTTTATTTGAGATATATATATATATAGATTGTAGAGCTGTACTCATTCAGATTGTAAATAACATTGTAGATTGTAAGAATATATATGTGATTTTCAGATTGTTTCAGTTTCAGTTTCACGCATGTGGTGTGACATTTAGGGGTAAACTTGGAAACTGAAAAAGAGAGGACCTGCTGGGTATTAAGTTGGTTGCATGGGACCGGCTGGTAAGTGCCCCTAATTTGAAATGTGCCTACTAGAGGCCATTTTTTATGAAAGCCCAAACCTCCGAAATAGATTTATAGCCCGACTCGTATTATCCACAAAAGGTGGTTGTATATGTTTGGGGCACTTACCAGCCGGTCCCATGCAACCAACTTAATACCCAGCAGGTCCTCTCTTTTTCAGTTTCCAAGTTTACCCCTAAATGTCACACCACACGTGAAACCAAATCAAACAATGAAAATCACATATATATTCTTACAATCTACAATGTTATTTACAATCTGATAGTCTGTTCTGATCTATATATATATATATATATATCTCAGAATTATTCTTAGAGATAAGAAAGTTATTATCCTCTGTTATCCTCTGCCTTTGAGTATACCTTGAGCTAAGCTGAAGTTGATATATTCTTA
This sequence comes from Camellia lanceoleosa, assembly GCA_025200525.1. Lineage (NCBI taxonomy): Eukaryota > Viridiplantae > Streptophyta > Magnoliopsida > Ericales > Theaceae > Camellia > Camellia lanceoleosa. The sequence continues at coordinate 52,780,041 of CM045761.1, read as the reverse complement.
TCAAGCCCTTCTATATGTTGTCTTCTTTTATTCCTTATATATTGTTCCTTTTATTCTCTCATACTCACAAACATACACATTCACTCACTAATTCATAAAATCACATCCTCACACTTACTAATTCACAAAAACAAATTTACAAAATATTCAACAGTGATAAATTTAGGGTGATTCTACTTACACCACTCTTTTTCCTCCTTACACCCTCCATATGAGATTGTTTTTTTCTTCCAAATTTATCCATGTGTGAAATTACTTAAAAAGACAAAACACTAAAATTAAATATATTTGATTATCTCCTTACACCCCTTGATCTTCAATCCCTATTTTTTCTTTCTCAACTTTTCTTTTCTCTTACACATCTCTTTTGAAAAAGTGATAATCATAGTGTTTTGATCATCAAAAAAAGTAATGGATAAAGAAACGGTGGTGAAAAACCATCAAAAAAATGAAATAGTGAGTTTTTTTATTAGTTTGGTAGGTTTTTTTTTCGATTTTCTAAGTTGGTTTGCGACTTTTGTTCGGGGTTTCGAAACCGAACAAAATAACATAGTCCGGCATCACAGTACCGAACAAAAAATATAAGTCTGGTATCAAATTGCCGAGTAAAAGATACATTTTCGGTAAATTACAGAACAAAAAATATAAGTCTGGTATCAAATTGTCGAACAAAAAATATAAGTTTGGTATCAAATTACCGAACAAGCCCAAATTATCATTTGGAACAAAGTGGCTCTGTAAATGTATAGCAACAGAACGCTAGACAAATCTATTTTTTCCAGCAACATAACATTGGAATAATTAAAATTTACTAAAATTTTATTATCGAACAGGCCCAGCACAAATTATTACTACATTATTTGGAAGGAAGTGACGTTGTAAATGTATAGCAACAAAAGGCTAGAACAAACAATTTATTCCAGCATTATAGCACCGAATTTTTGTAAATTGTTTCGCATTGTGTGACCAAACAGGCACTTCAATGTGGACTCTAGGGGTGTCCATAGGGTCATCCGACCCGCACAACCCGCCCGAACCGATCCGAACCGCATGCATATGGGCGGTTTCGCAAATACATTAGGGTAGGGTGCGGTTTGGAAAATAAGAGAATTTCGGGTTGCGGGCGGGTTGCGGGTTTTACCCGCACCCGACACAACCCGCCCGCATTATATAAATTTTTTTTTTTTTTTTTTTTAAGAATAATCTCAGCCATTCATCTAGATTTTTTTTGGCCCAAACAAATCTGGACCGTTAAACATACCCTAACCTAATCTGAGTCAAAACAAATCTCTCATTCCTTTCATTTCATTTCACTCTCTCACACACCGCCGTTGTTCTTCTCTTCTCTTCCATCTCTGTCTCTGCGAGAAGCGACCACCACCGATCGGCGATCAAACTCATCATCTCAGGCATCTATCTCTCTCGTGACGGCAGATTCCATCTCTCTCTCTGAAAGCCGATCGACCTTCGGCAACTCTCAGGTAAGTCTGTCTCCGTCTCTCTCTCTCTCTCTCTCTCTCTCTCTCTCTCTCTCAGTCTCAACGAAACACCGATTCCATTCCATCTGATAAATAATCTGATCTGTGTTGATATATATATATTTTTTTTGATAAATAATGATCTGTGTGTTGATATTCATCCAAGATCTGATCTGATCTGATCTGATCTGCTTCAGAGTTGGTATATAGTTGGGTCGATTTAGTTGGTATAATAATCTGTGTTGATTTGTAAATCTGATTTGTTGATTTGTAAAATCTGATTTGTTGATTTAATAATCTAGAGTCAATGATCTGTGTGTTGATTTTCATTTTTTTTCTTGTTTATTTATGTATTTTTGGGATTCTGTGATTGATTCTGTGATTGCTTTACAGAATGATAAAACTTAAGGCTAGTATATTTTAGATTTGTAATCGGATTTAGATTTGTAAACTAAATCAACAGATGTTACTTGACTCTAGAACTCATGGGACTAGATTTGTAATATTTTATATTTTATATTTAAAATATAATATCTGTAAAATGGATTTAGATTTAGATTTTAATGTCTGTAAAATTGGCACCACACCACAGTAAAATATTTGGTGTGTAAAATAGATTTGCTTTACAGAATGATAAAACTTAAGGCTTTACAGATGTTACTTGATTTAGATTCTGATATTCTTTACAATGGATTTAGATTTGGCACCACAGTGGTATATTTTATATTTTATATTTCAGTTTCATTTTCTTTCAAACAGAATGATAAAACTGTTGATTTAGTAGTAACGAGTGATAAAACTTGTTTGATTTAGATTTGTAAACTGGATGTTACTTGATTTTGATTCTGTGATTGTATTTTTGTAATCCAGTTTAAATGGAGAATAGTATTCAATCTCCCGCAATCAATCTTGTACCTCCGGAATCCTCTAATTCTCAAATGAATCATCTCTCTGTCGAACCCGAACCTGAACTTACACCTAAGCCTCCTATATAATTGATGTCTAATATCCATTTGCTCATTGGTAATTTTTTCATATCAACACATTTTCTTACTATATTAAGATGCAATATATAGACATTTGTTTATTTTTTCATTTCTTACTATCTATAATTGAAGATTAAAGTTTATATTTTTTCAATTTGTTTGTGTAGGGTTCATCAACCAAATGCATGGAATTAGAATTGGAATTTGCGAAAGTTGAATTGGATGTGATTCATGAAGATGAAGTTTGATATCTTAGAAGTATTTTAATTTTATTTCATGGGTTTGTATTGAATGAAGTTTAAGTTTGACGACAATTTTTTTTTTTTTAATTGTGTTTTGCTTTGGATGAATGTAACTTAATGAATTTTTATTTTTTTTTTGCATTTTGGATGAATGTAAGTTAATGAAGAATTACTTTTTTTTTTTTTTTGGAGGTTAGGAATGATGAATGTTGAATTTTTAATGTAGGATTTTCTTATTTGGATTATGAATGATGAATGTAGGATAGGATGAATACAAATTAATATGATAGAATGTAGATTTTGAATGATTTGTTTAGGTTACGAATTGAATTTGTTGTTTTTTATTTTATAAGTTTTTTTTATAAGTTTTAGTTCATTAATTATTAATGTTGGAGTATTTTAGAAAATACGAAAAAAAGGTTCAAAATAAAGATTGACAAAATGGGAGAAAAAAAAGGTTTAAAAATAATTTTTTGGAAAAAAAGTTCAAACCGCAAACCGCCCGCAACCGCCCGCAGAACCGCGAACCCTATCCGCACAAACCGCAAACCGCATTGTGGGCGGTTGCGGGTTGATTTTTTCCCAAACCGCATAGATGCGGGCGGGTCCAAACCGAACCGCAAACCGTCCAAACCGAACCGCGGACACCCCTAGTGGACTCTACTGATTTTGTTGGGAAGTGAACTAAAATTATCCAATTGAATGATAACATAATACTGGGAAACAAAATTTTATCCGGTAACATGGAACTAGAGTAATTCAAATTATTTAGCATTATATTACCGAACAGGCCCAGCACAAAGTATGAGTGTAAAGAGATGGATTTTGAAGAGCTTTTTTATCGTAGGGTTTGTTTTGGTAATATATTAGGTGTAATGAGAATTTAATTTTTTTTTAAGTGGTGTAATGAGATAGAGGGTGTAAGGAGATAAAAGAGTGGTGTAAGTAGAATCACCCTAAATTTATCACTGGTTCAAAAAGCGTTTTCTACTTTTACCCCTATACTCAACACTATAACTCAAAAATTCACAAAAATAAACTTATTATTGGTTTAAACAGTGATAAATTCACAAAAAAAAACTTATCACCGATTTAAACAATGACAAATTTCAGTGATAAATTCACAAAAACAAACTAATTATTGGTTTAAACAGTGATAAATTTACAAAAACAAACTTATCACTAGTTTGAACAAATTTATCACTGGTTTAAACAAATTTATCACTGATTTAAATAAATTTATCGCTCGTTTAAACAAATTAATCACTGGTTTAAACAAATTTATCACTGATTTATCACTAGTTTAAACAAATTTATCACTGATTTAAACAAATTTATCACTGAAAAACACTTTGATGATCAAAATTAACAATCTCCATTAGCAACAAACAAACAACGATTTAAAAAAACACACACACACACACACACACACACACACACATATATATATATATATGTGAATCTATAGAGATAGATCGATTTAGAGAGAGAGAGATGAAAGGAAAGGGAAAATGAAATGGATTAGGAACTGGTTCGCTTGCTAGGGCAATCGGCGACCTTGAATCTAGACTTCGTAGTTTTCATTCTCCTTGAATGCACCAAATGATGATGGCATATCTTCTTCTTCAATCGGACCACTCATGGTGTGGCCGAGAGAGATGTAGAGAGAGCTTCTTCTTCTTCGATCGACCACTCATGGTGTGATTGAGAGAGATGTGAGAGAGAGCTTTTTGTTCTTCTTCATCTCTAGATCTGAATCGAGAATGAAAACTTTTATTCTCCTTGAATGCACCAAATGATGATGGCAGATCTTCTTCTTCAATCAGACCACTCATGGTGTGGCTGAGAGAGATGTGTAGAGAGAGCTTCTTCTTCTTCGATCAGACCACTCATGGTGTGATTGAGAGAGATGTGCAGAGAGAGCTTTTTTTTTCTTCTTCATCTCCAGATCTGAATCTAAGAATGAAAACTTGAGGGCAAAAACGGGATAAATAAAAATGTTCAGGACTTAGAGGTAAAAAAGTATCTATTCAGGACCTGTTGGGTAATAACCCTTCCAAATGGGACTGGCCCGTAAAAAACCCTTCAAATTATTCGCTAGCTAGTGGGACTGAGAGGTAAAGGCCCATTTGGTCACCCTATAAATAGGAATGGCAACTGGACAGGACAAGTGTGTAATTTCCTACCCTTATTTTCTTTATCGGGGCAAGAAAAATCAGAGAGAGCTGATGCAAAACATAAAAGAACAACTATTGATTAGTACTAGGAGTAAAAAGATTAAAAATGAGAGAGATGTTTTTTTAAAAAAGAAAAAGAAAATATTTGAATGTTTTGCTGTTGTATACTTAGGTCTCGTTTCGCAAGTAATTTTTTTAGTTAAAAATTCAAAAAATTACTAAAAAAATCAAAAAGTCAACAACTTATATGAAAAAGTCAAAGATTCTTTTTTTCTCTCTATTTTTTACAGATCTTTTTGTAATGAGTCAAAAAATTATTCCAAATATATTAATTTTTTTTACATCACAGAGGAGACTCGGCAAGCAGTGATTCACCATGCTTGGTTGTGTTTTTTTAAAAATATTTTTTTTAAAATTTTATTTTTTTATTTTTTGTATTTTTTTATTTTTATTAAATTTTTTTAATATTTTAAGTAATTTTTTTACTTTTTAGACATACCTAATATAAATATACTTAAAAAGTAAAAAAAATTGTGAAAAAAACCTTTTAAAAATTCACTAAATACCAAAAATATATAAAAAAAACATACGAGAATTCAGTACATTTTTTATATTTTTATGTATTTATTAAAATTTTAAAATATTTTTTTGCAAATTTTTTATTTTTTAGATACATCTAAGTAAGGTGTATCTAAAAAAATATTAAAAAATGTTTAAAATTTTTAAAAATATTCACTAAAAACAAAAAAATATGAAAATCAAAACACTAAATTTTCAAAAAATTTAATTCAAAAAATTCAAATCAAACACACCGATCTTTCGAATTAAATTGTGCCCGAATTGGCCAGCCCTTCTGTTTTATTGGCGGCCCCAATTGACTGCTCATTTGAGTAGTACCCAATTTATTTTCCCTTGGGAGTTAAAATTGCTCAACTCATCAGGTTAAGGATTTAGATTTTTCTTAAAATATGAATATCACCGTCATGTTCATGAAACTCACCACAACTCTTATTTTGAGTAACTTAAAAAAAAAAAAAAAAAAAAAAAAAAAAAAAAAAAAAAAAGAAAAAAGAAAGAGAAGACAATTCATTTTTAAAAACACACATTTATTTTTTTTTAAAGATAAACGTAATAAAATGAAAAAATTAAAATTATCGAATTAATCTACCTTTATTTATGGATGATATACATAAAAATTTTTACAAAATAAACAGTTTAAATTATCAAAGAGACCCTACTCTCATTGGTTTAAGTTTTTCTGAACTTTCATAACTTTGATGCAAACCTTGAGAGAGTTTGAAGAAACAATAATGCTACGAATGCAAACATAAAAAGTCAAAAATTACTCAAAAATTTACATCAATGGCTCAGATTTATTTTATATGTAAATCCCACACTTCATCAATTCAATCTTCACCACACAACTCATTTCTAAGTAAATTCTGGGTCCCAAAATCGGAACTGCTAGAGACCCCCAATGGGGGTCACCCCCAGGACCTCCACTGACATTTCATTGGCCAGTTTTTTTTATTTTTTTATTTTTTTTTTCTTTTCTTTCAATCATCTGGGGCATTTCTCTCCCAAAATTTTGGGACATAGCTTTTTTGTTGAAGAAATCCTACTAACTATCAGACACAAAATTACTGGAGCCAGTCTGCTTAAAACAATATTAAAATACACAAGATAGTAATCAAATGAAGAAAATACAAAACTCATATATATCATGGAAGCAAAACAAAATATCAGTAAAAAAAAAAATTAGAAAAACAACTAAATTAGGTTCATTTAACGAGTCCAAGAGCAAAAACTTACAAAAATACACATTTGAAAATCGCAAAATATCAATCCATATGCAGTATGTGGTGAACATATTATATCGAGAGCGGGGTTATAGATGTCATGCCAGAACCGTCCTATGCAAAATTTACAAAACCATGGCACGAACTTTTAGTTTCTCCTCCGTTTATCCGATTTTAGCATCCAAGATACTCCCTCTTTTAATGTTGCTATCCTTTTTTCCCTGAAATTCCACAATTCTAAGACTAGGTATCGGCCACTAGGGTTGCACTGGTTCATCTCCTTCAAGGCTATAATCACAGCCTCATAGACTTCATTGCCAAGCTCATCCTTCAGATTTCTCAATTTATCGTCCTCCTTGTCTATTATTTCCTGAACAGATGCATTAAATATAAACCATACAATAAGGTTAATATAGAGCTAAAATGCCAGGAATAATCGATAATCAAGTCAGGTGAGCAAAGAAAAAAAAAAGTTGTAATATGCATGGAATAAAAAACACATAACAAACTACACCCCATATGGTAGCTAGGGATAGATGTCAAACATTGCAACATAAAGTTAAGAATTTAAATAGATGGATGATGTCTCTATCTGTATAATTCTTTCTTGATTAAAATGGGAAGGCCAGAGAAGGATGGGGGGGAAGAGGCATGTGAAGTGAGTTATGAGACCTTTCTTTTGTGGGTGTTTGTGTTGTTGGGGTTTATTCCACATCTCACCCCCCGCTCAAGAGTAACTAAACCCCAAAGCCACATCCGGTGCTCCCGATACATCTATACAAACCAACTAAATCTCTCACAACCCTAGAATTCTCCTAGTCCCATAATAAAACCTTACACCTTGGACTCCTAGTACATTCTGAACTCTACAACCTAATCCAAATACATGAAAAACAACAATAACTGAATGGGGTCTGAACAATACAAGACACACACCCAACATGTGCATTACTTCCATTTTGAAATATTATCAAAATAGACATTATATGCAAAAATAAAATATTTATCTTTATGAGAAATTAAGGATTTTTGCAAGGCGACGTAATGAGTCCTTCTGAATTGAGATCATGTACAGCCATGGGCAAAGCTCCATCAAGTTTATACATACAACAAGAAAATGTCATATAAGATGGCATGTTTTGAAATGCACAGGCAATGTAAAAGAGGAAAACATAATCAATTGAAATAAAATGAAGACCAACAGCTAACATAATGTCAACATATTATTGCATACCTCATGATCTCCTTCCACCGGGATGACCTTGAAAGGATGCCAACTTGGATCCCTAAGGTAACCCTCCCACAAGGAGCACAACTCCATCGCTTTCAACTCTGCTTCAGGAACTGCATACTTTCTCTTGGCTGCTGTTTGGAATGGCTTATTGTCAAGCTCTCCCATTTTCTTGACACCAATTACACCACCACGGCGGTTCATCAAACCCTAGAGAGCAAGAAAAGTACATATCCATTGAACCTCTTTGACAGTTTCTTGATTCCAAACAAAAATGTACTAACAAGAAAAAACAAAAGCAATGCACAACATACTCTTCATTTTATTTTCTTTTCAGTCAATTAAATCATGTTCAAAACCCATAATCAATAATTTTAAAGTCGCATTCCTTCAGCTAAGAAACTATTAAAACTAAGCTCCAAAAGTTCAGGTCCAAACATGGGCCGGAGGATTGCCTGTGAATCTAAGGGGTATTCAATTGAATAAACAGAATTGACTAACAATAAATTGGTATGCAGGTCTTGCACGTGAATCCAAGCAGTATTCAATACTTACATCAATCAACTCTTTACGAGCTTCTCGCAACTCATCATTACATTTGTGTTCCTTGATGATAAGAGCTTCAAGCAGGGAATCCTGATATTCAATATGTTGTTCCTTTTCGTTGAGTTGTTTTTGAATTTCATCCATCTTGTCCTCAAGCTCCCTTAAATCCCCATCCTCACTCATTTTTCTCATAATAACTTCAACTGCCCCTCTCATACGCTCTACCTCCAACTCTAATTCTTGTTTGGCATCAAGTTTCTTCTGTAGTTCACCAATCCTTCTATGAAACTTTTCTTCTTTTCTCTGCCATTTCAAGTCATAACAACCATAATATTATTAGAATTCAGGCACATAATTGTCATTTTAGTGACATAAGTCAAACCAGAAAAACAGGATGTATGTTACCTTTTGTTCTTCTGCCAACTTTTTCTTTTCCTCTAAGATTGCTATATTATTCTGAGAACAAAACAAATTTGTTATCACTCCAAATATCTCTAATCAATGATTCAACAAATTGAGACTTGGGAGGGTGTTCTAAGGCCATCTCCAATCACGACTTAATTCTGTACCCACAATTGAGTAAAAGGTTCATTTGATATGAACCACTCCAATGACAAATTCAAACTTTTACTCGGATTTTTTTTAAAAAAAATTCTCATCATATCCAAGAGCATTTTTGCAAACTAGAAGTAAACATGAGTGCGTAAAAAAATGAGGCTCTTATGTCAGCAAATATAAACATTAGGATTATGGGCATGCAAAAGATCTCCCTTCGTTTCAGTGAAAAAAAGAAGTTCAGTCACAGTGAGTTAGAATTTTAAGTTGTTTTCCTTACTCAAATTAAATTTGAGTCATGATTTGAACTAGTAGGCCCAAAAAATTGACCCGAATCAAATCACAAGAATTGGTTTGGTTCAATTTGGCTCGATTTTACGGTTTTTGAAATATTATATAAAACTGGCGATATGGTATATATTTTATAATAAAAAATAAATTACCAACAACCAAAATAGTTGAGTTGGCTTACACTTGTCAATTACAATTTTGATAGCCGTTTCCATACTTTGGTTTTTACATATTGAAATATTAAGATATAGATAAATTACATTGATCTACCATGAGTTTGAAAAAAAAAAAATATGAAAAGCCTCACAATTTTTACATAATTATACTAGGCCAAAGACACAGATAAATAAGGAAATAATACTATCATTATCATTTTTTAATTCCTATGACTAACCAATTATGGTTGAAAAACGAGTTAAAAATGTTACATCATATGAATTAAAACTTACCCTAAAATACAATAAACAAATACATTACAGTTTGGTTTGATTAAGAACCAAAACTGTTACCCTAAAATTTTATCAAAAAACTATTACCTTAAAACTGTAAACCGGACCAATTCAAACGGTTCAACCATTTTCAAAATTAGAACCAGAACCAAAACTCATACCGGATTGAATCGGTTTACAGTTTTTACCAATTTTATCAACATGACCATTGATTTGGACAGAGATTTGAAAAAAGAAATAGAAAAAATGAGACAAATTTGAATGAAATAAGCTAATTTTTTTGCAAATTCAAAAAACTGAGCCAGAATCAATTGCAAGATATAAAGAAAAAAAAGTTACTGAGAGGGTAATTTTATATTCATAAAATTGGGCCGAGCTAGGCGTAAGGCCGAGGTAGGCTCAGGAATGGAGGATACCCAGTTAGAAAGGAGTATGGATAGTTCGGCTGCCAAATGGGCGTGAGTACTTCGGTTACGGCAAGTATTGATTTAGTCCGGTCCTAGTTGATAGACCGGTCGCGAAGTCATACCGGTTCTTATGTGCTAGGTCGGTCGTATATTGCTACCAGTTCAGACTCGTTAGTCCGGTTGGGTCACGTCCTAGTCCGGTTGAGCTCTCTTATGGTTAGCTCGGTTGCGGCAAGGGAAACCGAGGTAAGAGAAGTAAAAGCAAAGTCCAGACTATGGGTTACTTCGGTTAGAAAGTAGTTCGGCCATGGCAAGAACCATCTCACTTGGTTTAAGCAGTGAGGAGGGTGTTGGTGGATAAGCATTATCTTCCAAGAGTATGAGTTCTAGGAGGACTCTTTGCAAGGAGGGGTAATCCTAGAAGGGCTCTGCGCATGGAGGAGTGCTAGTCTTAGGAGGACTCTTGATGGAGAAGTGAGAGTCCTACTAGGAGTGCATAAAACCTATATAAGCTCACCAATATCACCTTTGGAGAGGTAACACAATTTTGCTCCTAATACATTGAGCTTTTGCCTTCTTGTCTTGCTTCTTGACTTAGGCATCGGAGAGGTTTCCGCACGCACTACCGGCTAGCTCACGTTGATATTTTCAGGTGGTGGAACGACATCGTACAGAGGAACGAAGACTTGGTCAACAGGATTATACGAGAAGGTGTATTTCTTTCCCGTACAATTGGCGCCGTCTGTGGGAATAACAGACAAGAACAACCTCTTGATCAAGCTTTCTCTCGAACATCAATGGCAAACAACGAAGAACTGCCTCAGTCCGCTGTTGACGGACTAACCCCAGAAGGAGGTGCAAGGCGCGAAGGCCTACCTTTGGTCCCTCCCATGGCAAGCCTAGAACCACAAAGGCAGAATTCCAGGAGGGATGCAAGGGGGCGAAGGAGGAATAGCAGCCCTCATCCCTCTCGTTCGCAAAGCCCAGAAAGACAAAGGCGCAGAGTTGATCCTCAAATTCTGGAGGATCGCGTCAGAGAGCAAGACGAATTGATCCATAAGATGGCGGCGGACATGGAGTCACTGAAGCGCTAGATAAAAGGAAAAGAAGTGGCGACAGGAGAGGGGCGCAACAAGAAGACGCCCCCTCGCCACCCAGAGGGTCGTGGAAGGAATTCTACACCCTCTCAACCAGAGGACAGAAGCCTCAGGACAGGCGACACGCGATCCGTATCTTCCAGGACTCGTCCTCCAGTCCGAGAGGACAAGGCCGAGAGGTCATACACCGAGGGAGTACCTATTGGCCCTCACATACGATCATCACGAGATCCAGACAGACGGAATTACCTAGGTCGTCCGACCTAAGGTCGTGTTGGAAGAAAAGGCACGATGGAAGGAGGACGCCAGAGCGCGATCTCCACAGGTTCCCCTTGCGGCGATTGGCTCCTGACGCATGGAAGCGCCGAGGTTGGAATGCCAAGGCCGCGACTTGGCATACGAACCAGGATAAGGCATTGGCGAGGCTGCAGACCTCACCATTTGTCCCAGAGATTGAGAACGCACCCCTACCGTCAGGCTTCCTTCAACCCAAGTTCACGACGTATGAAGGAAAGACGGACCCTTACACCCACTTGAGCCACTTTCGCGTGTTATGGTCAGATACCCGTGAATGAGGCGTTGATGTATCTTATTCCCTTCAAGCCTCGGCGACCTAGGCTTGACTTGGTTTGAGAAGCTTCCAGAGGGCGATAGCCTCGGGCGCAGCTGGCAGAGGCGTTTGTAACGCGGTTCAGAACAAACACAAAGACCCCGGTGGAGATCGACCAGCTACTCTCCATCGACATGGGAGACAAGGAGACTCTGAGGTCATACAACAGTCGCTACTGGGAGACATTCAACCAGATTGGGGACTGCCCAACTAACCTCGCCATTGCGCAATACAAAAGAGGCCTTCCAGTTGGGAATAGACTGAGGGACTCTATCACCATGACGCCACCCCTCACCATGGAGGCCCTGATGGAGAGAGTGCATCAGCACATCAGGGTGGAAGAGGATGGCGCTCGTGCCAAGGCAAAAACTGGCACGACTACAACGCCAGAGAAGAAGACCTCGGCAAAGGTCAATACGGTAGATCGCCGAAACAGAAACGGACGGGGCAGGCGAGACAATGACGAAGACCAGGACAAGAGGTGGTTGAGAGTCCGCACCGCCATCACCACAGTGTTCAAAAAACCAATCTACCGTATACTCAGTGAGATTCGAGACGAGCCTTTCGTCAAATGGCCTGCCAAGCTTGGCGAGGCACAGAAGGACTATGATGACAGATCCAGATGCACCTTCCACAAGGAAAAAGGGCACCGAACTGAGAACTGCACGCCATTAAGGCAGCATCTGGAAGAGTTGGTGGCGGCGGGCCACCTTGATAAATACATAGAGGGAGGGGCGCAGCCAGCCCCCCAGGACCACAACCTCCCCAATGGGATGCAGAACGACGCCCCGCCACAAGGGACCATCAACGTAATTCATGGAGTCTTTGAACCAGAGCGAGTATGCGAGCTCAGAGGTTCAATCAAAAAGGCAGAGCACTTGAGGGAGGTGCTAAGTGCCCAACCAGTCGTCAAAAGGGGGAGGACAGAAGCTACAAATGTCATGTCTTTTTCGGACAAAGACTTGGACAGAATATATTGCCCACACAATGATGCTTTGGTCGTCACTCTCCGAGTCAAGGACTATGACGTCAAGCGGATTTTGATTGACCAAAGCAGGCGTAAATCATGTACTATGAAACCTTCAAGCAACTCAAGTCGCAAGATAAAGACTTGGCCCCCGCCAGATCCCCTTTGATTGGATTCAATTCTATGCGGAGTGGCAGTTGGCAAAATCATCCTTCCATCGGTATGGAAGTGTGACGAAGCAAGTAGAGTTCGGTGTCAAGGTCCCTCGACCTACAACATCATCTTAGGCAGAACATGGTTGCACGCCATGCGCTCGCTGGCATCCTCTTACCACCAAGTGATGAGGTTCCCCACCGTCTACGGAGGAATAGAAGAGGATTATGGGGGCCAGATAATGTCCAAGCAAAGGCTTGTCAAGAACAAATGGCAAATGCTGCCAAAGGATATGTTCATTCGGTTGAAGAACCAGAGAGTAATGAACTATTCGCGGATGTTGGCAAAGCGGCTGATCAAAAAGCAGTGGAAGACCTGGTAGAAGTAAGAATAGATGAGAAGAACCCGGAAAAGTTCTTCCTACTTGGATCGTCGTTGACCAGCACTGAGAGATTGGAAGTCTTGGAATTTCTGACCTCCAACATTGAAGTGTTCGCCTGGACCCCATACGACATGCCAGGCATTGATCCCAACTTCATTTGCCATCAACTCAATGTCCACCCTTCTGCTAGACCGGTCATCCAACGCACGCGCAGATCGGCACTCCACCACCCCGAGATAGTGGCAGAAGAGGTGGGTAACTTGTTAGAAGTAGGGGCGATTAGAGAGGTGCACTACCCCAGGTGGATCTCTAACACAGTAGTAGTGCCAAAGAAGAATGGGAAGTGGCGCGTTTGCGTCGACTATAAAAATGTCAACAAAGCATGTCCAAAGGACAGTTTTCCCCTGCCAAGGATAGATCAATTGGTGGACCTAACAGCAGGACACAGCAGGCTTAGCTTCCTTGACGCATACAGAGGCTACCATCAGATAGCCATGCACGAACCAGATCAGGAAGTAACGTCCTTCACCACTCCAAGAGGACTATATTGTTACAAGGTCATGCCCTTTGGCCTAAAGAACGCAGGGCGCGGCTTTTGAAGAATGGTTACCAAGATGTTTGAGCCATTGTTAGGCAGAACAATGGAGGCTTACATCGACGACATGGTGGTCAAAAGCAAGGACGCGGAAGACCATCTAAGGGACCTAGATGAGATGTTCCAGATCCTGAAGCAACACAAGCTGCGCCTTAACGCTTCTAAGTGCGCATTCGGTGTAGGGTCTGGCAAGTTTCTGGGTTTCCTGGTGACCAATCGGGGTATCGAGGCAGACCCCTCCCAAATCAAAGCAATTCAAGAGTTAGAGAGACCTAACTCAGTGAAAGAAGTGCAAAGACTCACCTCAAGATGGCGGTGCACTTACCCGATTCATCAGCCGGTCTTCAGACAGATTGCGTCCATTCTTTCAGTCATTAAAAGCTAAGTTTGAGTGGGACGAAGAATGCGACCGAGCTCTGGAGAGTTTGAAGGAATACATGTCTTCTCCACCACTACTCGTCACCCCAGTACCTGGAGAAGAACTCTTTCTCTACCTAGCGATCTCAAAGACGCAGAAGTGTAGTGTTGGTTCGAGCGTATGAATCCAACATCTACCTATCTTCTATGTCGAGAAGACATTGGGAGCCGAAACAAGGTACTTGCCTCTAGAAAAGCTAGCACCGGCCTTAATGATGGCCTCCAGAAATTGGCGACTACTTTCACGCCCACACCATTGTCGTCCTCACAGCCTTTCCACTAAAAGCTTTGTTTGAGAGGGCAAACTTTTCTGGGCGGATTTTGAAGTGGGCAGTGGAGTTGGGACAATATGACGTGAAGTTCCAACCCAGAACCGCAGTAAAGGCCCAATCTTTGGCAGACTTCGTCGCAGAGTTCACTCCTGGAAGCCACCAAGTTTGCCCAATCGATCTGACTGACACAACCAAACTAGGGATGGAGATTGACGCCGGAATAGCGCAACCCCTAGTACAGGCTACTCAGTCAAAACCTAAGGCAGACCAGAATAGAGAAGGCCAGGAGGAAGCCGACATTACTACACCAAGTCAAAACTCGCCAACAACTGAGGACTTGAGCCCATCAGAAGACAAGGGGCAGATTGCAACTATGGACTCTGAAAAAAACATTAGTAGCATGGAAGACCCCAAGGCATCATCCGACCCCTCCACCTGTTGGAAGTTGTTCGTTGGGGAGATGTGGAAGCTCTTTGTGGATGGGGCATCCAATCGACATGGAGCAGGACTCGGCATAGTCCTCATCTCTCCAGACGGCCTAGTGGTGGAGTAGGCGATCAACCTTGGCTTCCCAGCATCAAACAATGAAGCAGAGTACGAAGCGCTTCTTGCAGGACTCAAGTCAGCGGCCTACCTAAAGGCCACCGAACTCATGGTCTACAGTGACTCACAGTTGGTGGTAAATCAAATTTCTGGCGACTATGAAGCAAAGGATGAAAGAATGGCTAAGTACCAAGACTTAGTCAGGACAGAGATCAAGAAGTTTGAAGTCGCTGAATAGAAATGACAAGGCAGGGAGGAGAATAGTAGAGCAGACGAACTAGCAGGCTTCGCCTCAATGGCAGATACCTCCATCCCACATCCACTATTGATCGACTACCTGCCTAGACCAAGTATTGAAGATCCAGAAGCTGAAGAGGTATGTTGTGCGGAGTTGGGTCCTTCTTGGATGGATCCCATCATACTGTTCCTGAAAGACGACACTCTTCCAGAAGAAAAGAAAGAAGCCAACAGAATAAGAGCCAAGTCGCAACGATTTTGGCTCTCTCCATCCCTAGCTTTATACAAGAAGTCGTTTTCAGGACCTTACTTAAAGTGTGTTCACCCCAGCAAGGTGGAAGCATTCTTGTTCGAAATACATGAGGGTGTATGCGGTAGCCATCAAGGAGGAAGGTCATTGGCATACCGAGCTATTTCACAAGGATATTGGTGGCCCTACATGCAAGCGGATTCAGAGAAGTATGTCAAAAAGTGCGAAAAGTGTCAGAAGTTTGCGCATCAAATTCACCAACCTGCAAGAGAACTCCTACCTCTCACTAGTCCATGGCCTTTCGCAATGTGGGGCCTGGACATAGTGGGACCACTCCCAACAAAGACCAGCAACAGAAGTTCTTTCTTGCGGCAACAGACTACTTCACAAAGTGAGTGGAAACAGAAGTCATGGCGTCAATCAAGGAAAAAGATGTGAAGAAGTTTGTCCGCGTAACATCATCACTGCTTTGGCATACCAAAAGCGTTGATTTCGCATAACCACTTTCGGTTTGATGGCAGAATATTCAGAAGCTTTTGTGAAGAGTATAAGATCGAGTTCTACAACTCCACACCAGCATATCCCCAAGCAAATGGACAGGCAGAGGCGTCAAACAAGGTAGTCTTGGACGGATTGAAGAAAAGGTTGGAAAAAGCCAAAGGCAAGTGGGCAGAAGAGCTCCCTCATGTCTTATGGGCTTATCGCACTACACCACGGCGGTCCACAGGGAAAACTCCATTCTCCTTAGCTTATGGCATGGAAGCAGTCATTCCTTTAGAAGTCGGACTCCCCACAATTCGGAGCGAAAATTTTGATCCAGACTTAAACGCAGAAGCAATTGCATTAGAACTAGACCTCGCGGAAGAAAGACGAGAAAGAGCATTGGTTCACATCGCCTCCTACCAGCAAGAGCTATCTAGGAAATATAACAAAACTGTGCATCCAAGACAATTCAAGATCGGCGATTGGGTACTTCGCAAAGTTATGGGCAACACATTGGTCCCAGGAGATGGCAAGTTAGGTCCCAACTGGGAAGGTCCTTACAAAGTGGTTGGATTAGCGGGCAAAGGGGCATACCACTTGGAAGATAAGGACGGCAAAGCAATTCCTCGGCCTTGGAACACGGCCAATCTCAAGTTATTTTATTTTTAGCCTTTTTCTTCTTTGGACATGTGTAATTTTCTACTTTCTCAATAAAACAAGTCGATTCTTTTCAGTATATTTGTTTTCCATAGAAAGTAGTTTTAGCAAGTTAGTAGCACTGTAAACATAGTTGGCCGCAATAACCAACTATTAACCCTCCTAGGCCCAGGATCAGGATCCAGGCCGCAGGACGTTTGGTCGGAATAACCAAACACTCTATTCTAAGTTGGCTGGACAAACCAACTTAGAGGTTGGCTGGATTAAACCAACACTTAGCCAAAGTATGGGAATGGCTACTTAGAGGTTGGCTGGATTAAACCAACACTTAGCCAAAGTATGGGAATGGCTACATAGAGGTTGGCCGGATTAAACCACCACTCTGTACTCTTCAGCCAAAGTATGGGCATGGCTGAAAAATGGTTGGCTGGATTAAACCAACACTTAGCCAAAGTATGGGAATGGCTACATAGAGGTTGGCCGGATTAAACCACCACTCTGTACTCTTCAGCCAAAGTATGGGCATGGCTGAAGAGTGGTTGGCTGGATTAAACCAACTCTTTGTACTCTTCAGCCGAAGTAAGTTATATCGGCTGGAGAGTGGTTGGCTGGATTAAACCAATTCCTTGTACTCTTCAGCCGAAGTATGTTATATCGGCTGGAGAGTGGTTGGCTGGATTAAACCAACTCTTTGTACTCTTCAGCCGACGTAAGTTATATCGGCTGAAGAGTGGTTGGCTGGATTAAACCAACTCTTTGTACTCTTCAGCCGAAGTAAGTTATATCTACCGGAGAGTGGTTGGTCGATTAAACCAACTCTTTGTACTCTTCACCAAGTAAGTTATATCGGTGAAGAGTGGTTGGTCGGATTAAACAACTCTTTGTACTCTTCACCAAGTAAGTTACATCTACCAAGAGTGGTTGGCTAAGTAAGTTATATGGTGAACCGAGATCACAGCTGTGTAATCAAGTTCATGGAAAAGTAAACATACAAGCAGGCAAGTACACAACCGGAATGAAAGTTCACAATTTTTTCATTGATGACAAATGGAAGTACAATTGAGGGGCCACAGCCCGGTTACAGGCATCGAAAACCGAAGTACAAGAAATAAATAAACACAAAACACAATCATCCAAGGAGTGCATCTAGTTCGGCATCAAGCTCGGTTTCAGCAGCTGCTTGGAGACCGGCTTGAGGAAGGAGCCCGGTTTGGACAGTGTTGTCAGCTGGCACCTCGTTGGTTAAATCCACTGTTGGCTCCAACCGAGCTGCTTGATTGCCTTGTTGATCGGTGGCAACCGGGGTCAGAGTTGGCTCCCCCTCTTCATCATCATCTTCATCATCATCATCTTCTTCGCCCCCAGACCCTTCTAGGAATGCTTTTTGGAGATCGTCTGCGTATTGCCTGAGTGAAGCCGGAATAGAGTACGGAGGAGCGTTGTAAACATCGGTGTCAGGAGTACAACCGAGCTTCTCCACCGCACTCCGCCAACCGCACTTGAAGAAGAGATCCTTGGCCGCACCGCATTGGAGCATGTATGCGTCTTCGGCCTCCTTGAAGCCTTGCTTTTTGGCCTTCTTCACTCCGGCCTTCAGTTGGTCTATCTCGGCGTTTTTGTCTCAATCTGGGCCATCTCCCATAGGTAATAGTCTTTCACTTCGGTCACGGCCTTTTGTTTGTCACCTTCAGCCGAGGTGACCAGTCCGGTGAGACGTGATACCTCGGCCTCCAGTTCCGCCGCCTTGTTTTGCGCCTGTGTTAGTTCCGTTGCTTTGGCAACGGCGATTCTCATGACTTGCCTGCCGGTCTTACGAAGATACATCACTTGCCGTGTAAGCGTAGTTTTCAAGAGCCTGCAAAAGTATGGTTAGTTTTTCAGTTGTTGACCGAACTGGAAGTTGGACAAATTTTAGAGACAGAATGGACCGTATTGCTTACCACAATCATGGACTTCAAGCGACGGAGTGACTTTACTTCGGTGTTGAGCTTCTTGGAATGGTGCTCCATGTCTTTTGGAAGGCACACACCTCTGGCCAAATTAAAGGCCAGAAGGTGGACCTGAGCCGAGACAACGGAGTGATCCTCGGTGATAGCCCGATTGTTGAAGACTAGGGAGCCCATCGGGGTCTCGCATCGGTTCGATGATTCCCATTTGGGGTCCGTTGAGTAACTTTGGTGGGTTGGTGGTAACATTCTCATCTTCGTCAACAAGTTGTGGCCCGGTTTGATCAGTCCGGGCACGCTTGTTTCGGCGGGAGGCAGGAGGCTGCTGCGATGGAAGAGCCACCACGGCTTGGGTTGATTGGCCGGCCTGTGGTACCTCGGTTGGGCTTGTTTCGGTGAGCATGGCCCTTAGTCTGTTTTTCTTCGCCATCTCTTGTTCTGGGGTTAGTCGCACAAGGACGATTTCGGGCAAAGTTGGGTCCGGTTCTGGTGGGTCTTCGAGGAGAAAATCGGTTACTCTTGCCTTTCGTCGACCGGAGTATCTGTAGGTCGGCTCGAATTCAAGAAGTTTGGCCCAACTCCTTTCTTTCACCCAGAATGCGGCCTTGAGTACTGAGATGTTGGGGTGGTTGTAGTTGAAGATGAGGTGGGACTTATCTGCAAAAAATAGATGAAGTGTTAGTTCGGTTAGAGAAGGGAAAACCGAAATGAACAATGGTAAAGAATGCAACCGAAGTATGAATACCGGGCTCTCCTTTCTTCCAGTTTATTCTTTGGCCTGGGATGTGGGCTTCGAGGTCTTCAAAATTGCCCGAAACCCAGAAGAAGTCGTCATCATTAACGTCTTTATCCGGTGTGTGCTTTATTATCTTTTCTTTACCTCGGCTCACTCTCAAATAGTAGCACCAACCTTGGTTTTTGGATCCTATTGAATATTGGTGTAGTATCTCGGCCAGACCTAGGTTCAGACCGGTTTGTTGGTTTAGAGCATCTATGCCCATTATAATTCGGTATGTATTGGTGGATAGTTGAGTTGGGCAAAGTCTGGTTTGCCTAAGGAATTCGCATATAAGAAATTTGGATCGAATCGAGTCCGGTTTCTACTATGGATTGGAGGGTAAATGGGACAAAGCCCTCTTCGTCCCATGGGTCAACTCCTTGTTCGGCTAGTTCTAGATTTACATCTACCGAATGTTGTCTCGTTTTCTAAATCGGCTAGGCCGCCTGGGGTTTCTACCAAGTGTCTGTACTTCCCCATTTATTTTATAAGTTACGAAATAATTTATCTCGGTTGAAGGAGCGTGCTCAGTAGTCCGGTTGGACGCACAGAGGGAGTGCCTGGCAACCTAAGTCTGCAAAGTTGAAAAACAAGGTGTCAAGCACAGATCGAAGACCGTGCTACAAAAATAAAGCAAGAAAAGGTTGGTTTTACTTCGGCTCTACAGGGTGCTAAGCTATCTACATCGGCTTTTGAAAGGTGCTCGCTATCTCGGTTTATAAATGTTTTTATTCCGGTTGCACTTTTGGTTTTTCATCACTTCGGTTAGGCCACGAGGGGCAGCTTTCTGAGTTCGGTTTTGGAACTCAGAAGGCTGGCTTGGCCCCCAAGGACTAGCCCGGTTGGGAGCTACAATACCTATTTCAGGCATGTTTTCATTTCGGCTAGGGTGAATCAGATACTCTTACTTGAAACTACTGTAAAATATTCAAGCCTTAGTCCGGTTCCGGTTTGCCTAGATTTTCATGTGACAAGAACAGTATCCTAGTTCGGTTACAGCGTGCATAAAGATCAAAAAAGTGTTCTACTGACTGAATCAGCGTGTTCAAGGTGTTCTTGAGAAGTTCTTTAGAAAGTACAGACATGGATGAGGAAGAACAAAGTGTTTTGCAAAAATACATAGAAACATGCTGCTATAAGTCAAATGGAATCACGAACGAGAAAACAAGAGAAATAGATTGGAGTTGCTTACCAGGTGCAGAGGATGGAGAGAAGATGGAGAAGATGGAAGCTTCAAAAACAGCAGGGGCACGAGCTCGGGAGCAGGAAGAACAGAGAGAGTTCAGAGGTGAGAGAAAGAGGAGATGAACAGGGAGCAGTGTGTTTCAAAAATGGAAGGTACTTTTTGTGAAAAGGGCCAAAAAGAGAGGGAACTGTTCAAATTTTGCGAAACCCGATGACGGCGCTACAGCTGGTGGGAGCCAATCGGAGGCTGCCACGTGTCTGGGAAGGACAATCGATTCAGTTGCTATAAATTGAAGAGACGTTTTGACCGGACGTTCACAGCTCGGTTCAAGTTTAGCTCGGCTGGATAAGCTAAATGAGATTTTAGCTCGGCTGGATAAGCTGAATGTGTTTTAGTTCGGCTGGATAAGCCAAATATGTTTTAGCTCGGTTGGACGAGTTGAATGGGGGCTAGTTCGGCCGAAGTCATTGAAACTGAAGCTCGGCCAGTTGTCAGGAAATCCCTATCACGCTTTGCGGATGGAATTAAGGGGCAATTGAGAGGGTAATTTTATATTCATAAAATTGGGCCGAGCTAGGCGTAAGGCCGAGGTAGGCTCAGGAATGGAGGATACCCAGTTAGAAAGGAGTATGGATAGTTCGGCTGCCAAATGGGCGTGAGTACTTCGGTTACGGCAAGTATTGATTTAGTCCGGTCCTAGTTGATAGACCGGTCGCGAAGTCATACCGGTTCTTATGTGCTAGGTCGGTCGTATATTGCTACCAGTTCAGACTCGTTAGTCCGGTTGGGTCACGTCCTAGTCCGGTTGAGCTCTCTTATGGTTAGCTCGGTTGCGGCAAGGGAAACCGAGGTAAGAGAAGTAAAAGCAAAGTCCAGACTATGGGTTACTTCGGTTAGAAAGTAGTTCGGCCATGGCAAGAACCATCTCACTTGGTTTAAGCAGTGAGGAGGGTGTTGGTGGATAAGCATTATCTTCCAAGAGTATGAGTTCTAGGAGGACTCTTTGCAAGGAGGGGTAATCCTAGAAGGACTCTGCGCATGGAGGAATGCTAGTCTTAGGAGGACTCTTCGCATGGAGAAGTGAGAGTCCTACTAGGACTGTGCCACGCGAAACCTATATAAGCTCACCAATATCACCTTTGGAGAGGTAACACAATTTTGCTCCCTGAATACATTGAGCTTTTGCCTTCTTGTCTTGCTTACTGACTTAGGCATCGGAGAGGTTTCCGGCACGCACCCGCCGGCTAGCTCACGTTGATATTTTCAGGTGGTGGAACGACATCGTACAGAGGAACGAAGACTTGGTCAACAGGATTATACGAGAAGGTGTATTTCTTTCCCGTACAGTTACAGTACCATTTTCTTCTTATGCTTGAGAAGCATTTTCATATTTTCATTTTGCGCCTCCCCCTTTTGCAATTCATTTTCACGTTGCTCAATCAATTTGACATGAGCTTCTAACTCCATTGTTAGCTCTTCATGCTCCTTCAAAATCTTCTCAAGTTCACTGAGTCCACTCTGCTTCATCTTCCTCACCTCTACATTATCACACAACATTCATACTGTCAGCAAACAAAACCAAAAACAACAAAACACATATATTCAACAAACGAATCAATTGCATTGCATTGCGTACTAGACAAAAAGTCAGGCAAATTTCTAGGGAGAGGATCAATTGCATCATTGTTTCCCTTAGACATTGCTTCGAAAACCCTACAGTGAACATCAAGCACCCAATGTTATAAAAAGCGGTCTCCGTTTGCTTGCTGAGAAAAGCGAAGAAAAAATTGTGAAAATGAAATGTAAATGCAAATGCCAAATAACATTTGGTTTGATTAATCCAAGGTGGCTGGCAACTTGGCAAAGGTTGGGGATTAACACTGTGTTTGGATTGAGGGATTTGGAGAGAAAAGAAAAGAAATAGAGGAAAATGTATTTCTCTTCCTTGTTTGGTTATCTTAAGTGGAGAGAAATTTAGAGAAATAGAAAGAAATGAAGAGAAACTCATTTCTCTCATAACCCTTATTTTCAATCTTCCCAAAAGTGAAGAGATTGGGAGAGAAAAGAAACCCACAAATGTTTATATTTTCATAATACTAATTTTACCCCTATAAAAATAAAAGAAATAAAATGATTAAAAATATAAAAAGGTTATTTTGGTAATATAATGTCACGACCCAAACCCGCCCCTATAGGTTTAGCGCCGTAACCGGCCAGTAATCTGTGGATTACCTAAGGCCTCCAGACAGAATAACAAATAGTAAGGGGCTGCGGAAGCAAATAGAAAAGGTAAGCAAGGTCCAATGAGCCGTGATGACGTACATGGGACAGAAAATTCAAAACTTATTTATATACATAGCATGCCAGTCAAAGTACACCAATATGTACAGAATATTTACATACGTACGTCCCACAATCCGACTGTACAAGACACAAACATAAACATTGACTAGCATGAAACAAAACGACCTCAGCGTTAGACTTTGACCTGAACCTCCTCGGGAGGCACAACAGTTGGTTGACAAAAAAGGAAACAGGAGGCCCTCAACTCTGGCCCTGGTCATGTGCCAGCTCACCTACATATATATAATAAACTGTGAGCGAAAGCCCAGTGAATAATAACAGAGTAAAATGGTTTAATAAATGATGTACATCACAGAGTTAGAAATCAGAAACACAGTCTTATCAGAAATATAGTCAGATACATGCTCATATTCATATTCAAATTTTGTATAAAATCATATGTGGTACACCCATTAGCTAACAGACCAGTTAGGTCCAAAGACCACAGACAGAGTTGGTACCAACAACCATAAAGGTCCATATCTTGCGCGCAAGTAACCACGGTATTGTATCCCCCGGGCGAGGGCCTTAAGGACTAAGGGTGCCACAATACTTTTCAGAAAATTGGACATTCATTCATAGTTCATAACTTAGCATTTCAGAAAGCAGATCATATCATATCAGTTAGAAAATACTTAAAGTTAAACATAACTTTATAGAGTTATTACTCACCGTGGGCGTTGATACACGTAGATGAAATCAAAGGGTCAAACAGGTTGTGGCACATGACCTACATAACACATCACGGATACACACTTTAAAACACGCACTCCAACTAAACAAAACTTACACCAACGATTCTAGGTGTGTACCTACCCCTTACCCTTAGTATGGAGCCTTAAACATGGCCTAGGAATGCCTAGGATGGAATGAGGGTGCAAAATTGCCTTAGAAAACATTTTTTCGAAAATTGCTAAAAATAGGGGTTTCGCTCGAGCGAGGCTTTCTTCGCTCGAGCGGACATGCAAACAAAGGAGCTCGCCGGCGTGGATTCCGTCCGCTGCGAATCTTCTGATAAAAATCTTTGGATGCTCAGATTTTACGATCGATGCTCGCTCGAGCGTGAGACACAGCTCTTCGCTCGAGTGAGAGCGTAGGTCCCTTCGCTCGAACGTACGCTTGCGCGCACCAAGATGCTGAGAGCTTGAAATTTACGCTCGAGCCACCATTCCCTCGCTCGAGCGGAGCTCAGAAGAAACGATGGTCGCTTGAGCGTAGAAGCCAAATTCTAGAATTTTCAGATTTGCCTTCCAAGCTCAAACCAAGTATTCCAAAGCTCAAAACTCAACCTCTTGGGCCCAAATTCTGGGAAAACACTATAAACACATAGTATGTCAAGTTTCAAAAGCCAATTTGTAAATTCAAGGGCCAAGAGTGAGTCAATTTGAGCACCACTTCCATAAATCTTCAAGAACAATGTTTAAACACATATGCATGAGTTCAATTCTATTTCAAAGCTCCAAAACATGATCCAAAGCAAAGTTAAACTCAAAATTTTGTTGAATTCATGGGCTTAAGCAAAAATATGAACATGCATGTAGAGATTTGTTACAAAACAACTTCATATGCCAAGAACATGTACATGCATGCATGTTATGGACTTCAATTCAACATGCTAAACCCATTTCCAACTTTAAACTCTAATCTAACCAAGAATCATGCAAGAACTAGTTCAAGTACATAGATGAGAGGATGAATTCCTACCTTAAACCTTCAATCTCAAGTCTAGGGGCTTAATTCCTCCAAGTTGGCTACAATTCCTCCAATTCCAAGCTAAACCTTGTTGAAAATCAAGCCTTCTCCTCTCTCAAACTCTCCCCCACATTTTTGGCCTCTCAATTGATGGAAGCCAATGTTCCAAGACTAAGTCCCATGGTTGTCTAAGTTAATGGCCTTCAATGGCACTATTGTAAATAAGCTAAGTTCATTATTAAAATGTTATTTAATCTGATTTAAACATTCCAAATCGAATTTTAATTGAACCTACCATAAAATCACATAAAATCTAACTAGTCCAAAACACTAATCAATTTCAGAATCGGGCACCGATAAGGCTTCCAATTTGCAGTTTAAACTTTAAAACACGAATAGATATTTCGACACCGAACAGATAAGAACATATAATTCATGCGATGCACATGCACATAAATTCCAGATTTCCTCTTAATTACCATTAGGCTTAATTAAGTCCCAACTAGCGTTAATCAGGGTCGGGGTTATTACATATAACATAAAATAATTTCTTTTCTTTTCTCTTAATGAAATCTAACCAAACAAGAATGAGAGAAATCACAATCATTTTTTTTCTTTTATTTCTTACTTATCCAAACAAAAATGAGAGAAATTAAAATCATTTTTTCTTTTCTTTTCTCTTATTACTTAAGTAATCATTTATTTTCTTTTCTCTCTTAAGTTACCAAACATAGCGTAAGCCTCCAGGGCGACTTAAAATTCTCTTGGGCTAATCTCTTGGTACGGAGCAGAGTTGGTTAGGAAATTAACCTTAGAAGATTACTATAATTTTATCGTACTTGGTGTGGATTTAATGTTTTTTGCTGTGCGAATTCTGATTTAATCGGAGTTTGTAATGAGAGATCAAGATAAATTCTCATATCATAATCTCTTAATTTAGAATGAATAACAAAAAAAACAAACAAAAAAACATTTGGTTTGATTTTCTACTTATATTTTGTATTTTTATAAGTTATTTTTTCCTTTTAAAAGAAATAAAATTAGGGAGCTTTTTCCATAAATCCATCTTTAATTATTTATGTTCCATTCAACCCATATTCTTTTTGACTATTCCATTAGGTCCTATATGAGATAAGAAGACCAAAATACCCTTTTCATCTACTTATGTTCTATTTAGTTCATATTATTTTCTTATGTTTCAATAAGTCCTATAGGTGACATAATTACCAAAATACATTTAATGTATCTATTTATGTTCTATTTAGTTCATATTATTTTCTTATGTTTCAATAAGTCCTATGTGTGACATAATTACCAAAATACCCCTAATGTGAATGTTCACACCGTCAATGTGAATGTTCATATCGTCAATGTGTAGGGGCCCGGCCCGTGTACAATGTGAATATTCACATTGACATGTTAACATTCACATTGATAGGAGTGTAAAATTAGCCCGACATGAGCAGTCGACGTGACAATGTGAATATTCATTGACATTAACATTCACATTGATAAGGCGTAAAATTGGCCCATGACTTTGTCTGCGACCGGCAAGTGGGCGGCAGGCGAGCAGACTGCGTGACAATGTGAATATTCACATTGACATATTAACATTCACATTGATAGGAGTGTAAAATTAGCCCGCGGCTCGTGGGAGGCCCGAAGCCCGCCCGCTGCCTAGGGCCGGCCCGGCCCAACCCGTGACAATGTGAATATTCACATTGACATGTTAACATTCACATTGATAAGAGTGTAAAATTGACTCACGTTCCATGGGCGACTTAAAGCCCGTACGCGGCCCGGGGCGAGCCCGACCCGTGACAATGTCAATATTCACATTGACATATTAACATTCACATTGATAGGAGTGTAAAATTAGCCCGCGTGGGAGCCCCCGCCTGCCACGCCGGCTGCCCGTGACAATGTGAATATTCACATTGACATATTAACATTCACATTGATAGGAGTGTAAAATTGGCCCGCAGCCCGAAGACGACAGCCTCGGGTCGGGCCGATGGACCTGGGCCTAGGCTCAAGCTTAGGCCGGGCTTGGGTGGGCCTGACCATTTTTTTTTAATTCTTTTTAATTTTTTCTACAAAAATTTTATTATTTTCCACAAAAAAAGACACTGTGCCTCAGGTGGGCTGAGCCTCGGACCGAGCCTTGAATGGGCCTTAAGCGGGCCGATGGGCCGGGCCGGGCTTCAAAGTGATGGCCTAGGCCCTAGCCTAGGGTCTCGAACATGCTCGGGCCCGGACCCAAACGAGCCTGCCCCGGGCCATGGGCAGGCTTCGAGCAGCCCACGGGCCGCGGGCCAATTCTACATTCCTATCAATGTGCATATTAACATGTCAATGTGAATATTCACATTGTCAACGGGTCGGGCCTACCCCGGGCCGAGGGCGAGCTTCGGGCAGCGGACAAATTTTACACTCCTATCAATGTTAATGTTAACATGTCAATGTGAATATTCACATTGTCACGGGTCAGGCCAAGCCGTCACGGGCTCTTAGCCAGCCGCCACGCGTCAGGCCAATTTACACTCTTATTAATGTGAATGTTAACATGTTAATGTAAATTTTCACATT
Source organism: Camellia lanceoleosa (assembly GCA_025200525.1). NCBI lineage: Eukaryota > Viridiplantae > Streptophyta > Magnoliopsida > Ericales > Theaceae > Camellia > Camellia lanceoleosa. The sequence continues at coordinate 52,752,683 of CM045761.1, read as the reverse complement.
GTCAACTGCCGCGGCTTGCCTCGCCGTGGGCGCATGAGCCAATTTTATACTCTTATCAATGTGAATGTTAACATGTTAATGTGAATATTCACATTGTCAACAAAGTGGCCGCACGCGTGGAAGGGTTTCGGCGACCGCAGGCGAGCTAATTTTATACTCTTATCAATGTGAATGTTAACATGTCAATGTGAATATTCACATTGTCCTGGCGGCCGGGTTGCCCGCGTACGGGTTTTGGTAACCACGAGGCGTGGACCAATTTTATACTCTTATCAATGTGAATATGAACATGTCAATATAAATATTCACATTGTCAATGGCGAACATACGCCGTAGGCGGGTTTCGTGCGACCACGGGCGCGGCTAATTTTACACTCTATCAATGTGAATGTTAACATGTCAATGTGAATATTCACATTGTCAACAGCCAGTCTGCCCGCCGCCGTAAGGCAGCTTTTGGTCGCCCACGGACGCCGCCAATTTCATACTCTTATCAATGTGAATGTTAACATATAAATGTGAATATTCATATTGTCAACGGGCCGGGCCGGGCCCGTCCCGGGCCGCGGGCGGGCTTTTGGCCGCGCATGGGCCGCAGACCAATTTTATACTCTTATCAATGTGAATGTTAACATGTCAACGTAAATATTCACATTGTCAACGGCTGCATCGACGCCATGCCGCCATGGATCATGGGCGGGTTTCGCGCCATACGGGCCAATTTTACATTTCTATTAATGTTAATGTTAACATGTCAATGTGAATATTCATATTGTCAACGGGTTGGGCCCGCCCCGGCTCGCTGACGGATTTCGGGCCGTCCACGGGCCAATTTTACATTTCTACCAATATCAATTTTAAAATATGAATGTTCACATCATAAATTGCTAACCGTTCAAAAAATATTTGTAAGGGTATCAAAATTAAATATAAGGGCATAAGTGTCCAAGAAAATAGTGTAAATCAAGAAAAAGGACTTTATGGAATAACACTATACATACATGGGATTAAATGGGTTAAAAAATTCCTTCATGGACTTCTTGGGCTAAAACACTTCTAAATAGGATTTATCAATAATTTTCTCATAAAATTATGTAAAAATAATAATAATTTTAGATATTTTATTTAAATTTTTTATAATCAAGCAAGAGAGGGTGTTTCGGATATTTTAGATATTTTATTTAAATTTTTTATAATCAAGCAAGAGAGAGTGTTTCGGAATAAATCCAACCAAACATTGAGAATAAATAAAATAAAAATAATCACAAAAAAAATAAAAATTACAAAAAACTTATGTAATTCAGAAAACTGTCTAGACTCATATATAGAGTGAGAGGATGTTTGGAAAGTTGCTAAATATGTAGCTTATTTACTTATTTGTTATAAGTTATTACATTATTTTTCTACTTTTTGTAATTTTTTTTTTTAAAAAGTTAAAAAACAAGAAAATAAGTAAACCTAAACACCCTCTAAGAAACAATTAAGTAATAATAAAAAATTATAATGATGAAATATATATATATATAACTCACAACAATATGTTCCACACTGTTACTTGCTCTCAACACTACATTCTCATTATCCCATCAAAAGAAAAACACTGTCAATACAATGCATACTGTTTCATCCGTTTCAAGAAAAACTTCTTGTATTCCGCATGCATGCATCGATTCTTGTGCTTTCAATCGTGCACTAACACACTATATCACCTTAGGACATCTTTAATGGTTCACCAAATATTTCATTAAATCTGAGTAAAAAAAGTTTGAATTCCTCTATTTGATATAAGTCATTCCAATGATACTGTCATCAAAACATAGGTCGTCCCCCCAGTCGATCGACAACTGTAATCTAACTTAGACCTTTTTCCCGTCCAAAATCGCATTACTTCCTGAAGTTTACCTTGAGCAAGAAAGCCTTCAACAATGGTATTTTGAATGATTGAACCATGAATCCAACCTCTTGATTCCATTTCTTGACTTGACTCCATTGCTTTTCCAAGCTCCCCATCACCACAGAGGCAGCTTATTATGATTCTCATACTGCGATTACTTGGCTTATGTTCCATAAACATCATGGTAGTGAGATAATGCAGGGAACGTGACACCTCTTTGCACTGAGAATACCCATACACATGAAAATCATAAGTGACTCCATTAATTTACAAACCCTTCTCCTGAAATTCATCTAGAAGTGCATTCACAAACAAATTGTTTCTAGTTTGGAAGAGATAGAAAATCAAAATGTTATAAATGATGAGATGGGGAGGATTGCTTTCTTTAAGCAAAAGCTCTTTCACACTTAATGCAGAAGAGACTCTACTCATCATGCACATAAGGCAAACCAAATTACGGTAACTCAAGATTGAAATTCGTAAATTATTCCTTATCATGATACTAAGTAGCTCCTTGATTGAGAATGTGTTCAAAGACAAATCTTGGCCCCACAGAACCATTTCTTCAACCTTCACGAGTGAAGTTCTAAAATTTCCTTGATCACAATCTTTCAATATAAGAGACTTAAAAGTCAAGAATCAAGGAATCTTGAAGAATCCTCATCATAGTTTTCTCATATTCAATTAGGTCTGTTTCTAAATAAAGTCCATTGCCAAGATTATCGAAAACTTTGTTTTGGAAAACCCCACATTATTGACAAGCTTTTCTTTTGAATTTGCTGAGTAGATTATCTAATTTGCATATATGTATTGATCAAATTGCTTTTCTGTATTGGAAAATCTGGTTTCTATTGTTTGTGAAAGTCCTCTTTAAATCAAAGCGCCTCATTGGAGGTTACCCCAAATCATGATTTTTTGAACTAACAAATAAGGCAGGTCAAAAAAAAATGCAGAGGTGGTAGGGGTGCAAGTTGGGCGAGTTCAACTCGAGCAACTCGAACCAGCCCAATTTTTTTTAGGGCTTGGATAAGATATTTTCAAATTCGATACGGACTTGGGGAAAAATTTAGAAACCCGAATTAAATTTGGACGGGCTTGGGCAAAGACGTCAAACAACTCGAATAACCTGAAACCCGAGTTATACATATATAAATATATAAATTATTAGCTATTACATGATTTTAAAGTAATTTAAATTATTAAATCATATTGAATATATATTATATATACAAATAACATAAAATCTTAACTTTTTTTTAAAAAAATTCACTCATAAATTGTAAAGACTATTATATCGGCATCTCTGTTACATTATATAAATTATTTATTTTGATAGTATTAATAATTTTCTATTAAAAAAATAAAAATAAATGTAAATAGAGTCAAATTTTAATAATTTAATAATGTAACTGCAAAAAAAAAAAATGAAATTTATTTACAATTCAGACAACTCAAATTGATCGGGCTTGGATAGGCAACCTCGGGACAATTCGAGCTTGGATAGGTCTCAGCACAACTTGGGTTGGGCTTGGATAACCTCCAAACTCACCCGAGTTGCACCCCTAAGAGGTGGTCATTCGGGAGTCAACCGGGCAGTCGACTGGTCAATGTAAATTTTTCACAAATTATGCCTTGAGGTGGTCATTTGGGAGGACATCTGGTTGGACGTCTGGTCGGTCGTCCGATGGGTCCACACTCAACGACTATGCACAGTAAATTGCTAAAAGATGCAAGATATCCTCAGTTTGGTAAAAGATTTGAGATGTTTTCAATTTTATACAAGTTTAATGAAACCATTAGAGACAAAAAAAGTATATTTTTTTTACCAAATTTAAATTTCGATGATGATTCGTAGCTCGAATTCGAGGCTCGAATTTGGCTCGAATTCGTCATAGGAGGAGGAGGAGGAGGAGGAGGAGGGAGGAGGGAGGAGGGCCATAAAATGGCGGGAGGAGAAGTCGGGGCCGGAGGCGGGAGCGGCGTCTTGGCCGAGACAGTGGCCGGCGGTCAGGAGAGGAGGCGGAGGCGGCGGAGGCGCCGGGGGCTGCCGGAGACGACGATCGAGGCAGAGAGGGCCTCTCTTTCTCCCTCTCTCCTCTTCCCCTCTGTTTCTCTCGCCTGTGTTCAACAAAAACGAAGAAGAAGAAGAACAGAAAGAAAGAAAAGGAAGAAAGAAAAAAAAAAAAAATTTTGAAACTCAAAACGACGTCGTTTTGAGTTTCGAGCCGGATTCGAGCCCCAGATTTCGAGCTACCAATCTTTATCCTTTAAATTTAATGATAAATTTAGTTAAACGTTGAAAATGGCCTTACCTCTCTATTATAACATATTAGTATGCATATATATATATATATATATCTATCTGTATATTGATATAAATAAAGTATAAAATGAGTTAAAGCATTGCATATTCCATAACAAATTTTGCGCTACATTTGGTGCAGCACTCTAATTATAACCCTTTCTCTTAGGCCTCGTACGGTAAGTGATTTTTTTTTATTAAAAAATTACTAAAAAAATTAAAAAATTAATAACTTATATTAAAAAGTCAAAGATTTCTTTTTTTTTTAATACTTTTTACACATCTTTTTATAAAAAATTAAAAAGTCATCCCAAATATACTAATTTTTTTACTTTATATTTTAGTCAAAAAGTCAACAAGTTACTAAAAAAGCTTGTTCCCAAACAAGACTTTGGTTGTTTTGGGAAGTTGGTAAAAAGCTGGCTTTTGCCTTTTTACTAAGCTTTTTGACTTTTTTGAAAGTGATTTGGGAAGTTGGTAAAAAGCTGACTTTTTACTTTTTAGTTTAATATTTATTTATGGTGTCAAATCAAATTAAAATCACCAAAATACCCTTACCCAACATAAGAGAGTTATTTTTTTATTTATTTTTCATAGGCCCTAATTTGTAATTTTAGGGCTGCGTTTTTGGCACTTACCAAATGACTTTTCTGGCGTTTTTGGTAGCCACGTTTTTGGACAAAATGTCCAGAAACGTGACTTTTTACCATGTTCCTAAAATGGCACTTTAAAACCTTTGTTTGGATGGGGTGTTCAAAAATTTAATTCTACACAATATTTCAAAATACACTTCTTTTTCACATTTGGCAGAGTTCCTTCCAAGCAAAGGTCTCACATTTTGTACATATCCTCACTTTCGTACATATTTGGTAAAGCAAAATTTTTGAATTTTTGGTCTATCCAATTGTCTGTCCGAACATCTTCTCGGATGTCGGACCGGTCATCCGGCCGATTGATTGGAACAGTAATTTTTTTTTTTTTTTCAATTGCCAATTGTCACTTGTTATTTTGGAGAAAAAAATTATATTTGTTTTTGATATTTTTTAAATATATAAATTATTTTTTAGACCAAACTGACAAATTATTTTTTAAATTGAATTTTAAAAAGAATTTGATTATGAGTTTTGAATATAATTTTTAATAGAATTTTGAGGTGTGTGTTTAGTTATGAGTTATAAGTTTTTCAATTAATATTGAAATTTTTTTTCAAAACTCAAAATCAAACAAATTTTCTCTTTTCATATGTCACATCAAAAATTTAAAACTTAATTTAAAACTCAATTCAACATTTTTTTCAAAATTTATAACCAAATAAATTTTCTCTTTTCAAATTATAATTTTAAAATACACAAACTTAAAATATAACTTTATTATCAAACAACAATGGTAGGGGGCCCAAATTTTGTGGCTCAAAAGTGGCTCAAATGACCAAAATGACGTCGTTTTGAGCACAAAACAACATTCAAATGGCCAAAACGACGTCGTTTTGGCTATTTCAGTCACTTTTAAGCCACAAAATTAGGGCCTCTAAACATTTTTCATTATCAAATTATAATTTTAAAATTCTATCAAATCCTATCTTGAATTCTCCAAGAAACCCTCGGCAGCCTGTGCTCATCAATGACCAAGAATTTGCCTTGTCATCTCAACAACCCATCTGAGTGTAATGGGGGCAGAGATGAGCCACCAAAAATAATAATCATTGTACAGCCAACCATTTGCCTTGTCATTCCACAATACCAAAGCTTATTTATTTAGATATTACTAAAAATATCAAAATTCTCTATTAAATAAATAATTAAATAGGAGGTAGTTGACTGTATCACAATACCAAAGCTCACAATACCAAACCTTATGGGTATGTTTGGTAACGATTATATTTTCAGTTTACAGTTTATATTTACAAAAATTTAAAAAACTGTGTGAAAAACCTGTTTGATAAAAAAATGGTTTATAAATCGACTTAAACAGTTTATAAATTCTACTCCAAAAACGAAAACACGGAAAACCTGTTTTGGCTGGTTTATTAAACAAATACTGTAGCGGAAGTTACTGTAGCGGAGCTACAGTAACTTAATTGTTGGCAACTTTCACCATGGTTCGAATCTCCGCAGCGAATTGATGGTGTCCAACGGTAATAACTCGTCTTTCTCCACCTCATTCATTGACTTCAACTTCACAGATCAGGTTAGTCTCTCCTCTCTCTCTCTCTCTCTCTCTCTCTCTCTCTCTCTCTCCTCTCTTCTGTCTCTGTCTCCCCTTTCTTCTTTGTGTTCACCGACCTTGATCTTTGTCCGAGCTTCGATTTTTGTTTTCTTTTCTAAAACATTATGTTGCAAACATGCAGATCGTTGTAGATCTGTCAACAAATCGTTTCTAAAACATTGTTTCAACTTCACAGATCGTTGCAGATCGTTGTAGATCTGTCAAAGTGCAATCGATCGAGGTCTGCTTCTTCTCTCTCTCTTGCTATGGTTTGTAGGTTAATAGATCTGTCATGAAATCGATTAATGATGAGACAAAGGGATGAAATTGATTAACAAACAGGGATTTCAGCTGCCATCAAATTGATGACAGCTTTGGGATTTCATGGCAGCTGAGATCAATTTGATGGCAGACAGATCCAAATTGTTTGTTAGTCCTGACATGGTTAGGGTAGACAAATTGTTTTTATAGGAGAATCTAGGCATTAAAATTGTTAACAAACCTGGTGTATATCTCGGCTATTCTCTAAATTTTGTAGGCAAAAGGTACATATTTTTCAAAACATTCTTCACAAATTTTCTACTAAGTTGCAAAGCTAGAAAAGGGGTTTGTTTTCCTTTTGGGGTCGTAGCGAAGCATTCCCTTCTGGGATATTTGGGTGTAGACAGAAGGGAAGGTGAAGACCTTTGTTAGTGCAGGAGTGGATAATTAACTGGTTCAACTGGTTTATGGTCAGATCACAGTAGCTATTAAATAATCCATAGGATATCAATTTTCACTTTTTTTATGGGGTTTAATAAGGGAGAAACTCTCATTTTCTAAAGAGTGACAATTTTTTTAAATGAATTAAAGAGTGACAATCTTAATAGGTCCATATGAACCCCACAAGAGGTTCTCAACTCATAATGGGAACTTGAATATATTGTCTGCTAATTATATCCTAGATATTTTTTTATTCATCCTAAAACAGTGTGAGGCTTGTTTTTGTTTATGCGTGTTCCATGTGATAATTTAAATTATGGGCATTTGTTAAGAACATTATTTTGCTAGCATTGAAATTTTTGATGTGATTGCTTGGATGTAGAGGACTATTTCTACCTTGAGGTTGTTCCTGTTTATGATCTTCTTCTTTTTTAAAGTTTTACTCTTTAGTAGATTCAAAGTTCTTATGACTGTGCTTGATGCCTTTGTGATATGATTATGAGGAAAAAATGCTTGGCTTGCTTCTTTGATTCAAATTTTTACAAATTGAAGTTATACATGATCCTGTTTCTGATGAGGCAGTTTTTGGGTCTTTCAAAATTTGTTAACAGATGTGAATGGAAGGAGGCTTGCTTTCATAATATTGTTATTCAATCTACATATACTTTTCTAGGTGTATCATTTGGTACTGCTGTGAGAGATTAGAAATTGGTTTCATGCCTTTTTTTTCCCCCTCGTTATATGGACTATTGTTGGAATACTCTTGATTGGATCAAGATCGGTCAAATAGGGCTGATCTTATATTTGTGCGTGTGTTTTTAAATGAATTATAGCTTACCAAAATAAATAGTAATAATAATAGTAACCTTAAAATGATTCAATGCTGTTTGAATGAGGAGATTACCATACTGGTCCTGTATTATTTGATCCAATAAGGAGTTATCTATGAATTCTGAATGATATCACTTAATAGTTTTGTTCTTTATGGACATTTTGTTACAAGAAGCTTCTATATCTTTAAAGGATGGGAAAATCTGTTAGACATGGAAGAAGATGTTTATTTTATAATAATTTTATGGAGCTTTAGCCCCATTACTCTTTATTCAATGCATAGAATAGACAAGGTTTGTAGAGATGCTGCTGTTAAGAATTTGTAGCACCTAATCAAGAGGACTAGTGAGATATAAAATTTAAAGACAATTCAATATAAAATTTAAACACTATTTTAGTCTTCACAATTTTAAACACTACTAAAAATGTCCTTATGAGAGGGCAAGAGGATACAAGACATTGATATTGTTTGTTTGCTTGAAATGTTACTCTCCGGCCTATGTCAGTCCCCAACTTCAACAGAAAAAAATTGAAGTAGTTGTGTGCTTGAAAGTTGAATGAATGTCTCTCTCTCTGGGCCCAACCTAGTACATAGTTAGATCTCAAAAGCAAAGGGATCTAATTAATATTTGCTAATAATATATTTGTGCATTTAGTTCAAGTGTACCTATCTTTAGCATTTCTAGTTAATTTCATAAGAGACAGCTCAATTATTTATTTCATATTAGCAATTAGAACTATGACAAAGAAGTTGTGATACTGACTCTCATGTTAAACATCATTGTGGCATGATTGACATACACAACATGCCTATGTCAGTTTGTTGGGTATTCCTTTCACCTACCTTGTTTATCACCATCAAGGTGCATTTAACATTGGATCACTGCAAATTGTATAATTAGTTTCTACTAATTTAGGTAATGGCATCAACAATACACATTGATCTCCCCATTGACGATGATGATGTTGTTGAAGTTGGTAGAGGAAACAGTGGTGAAAACAGTGGTCCATGGCCTCACCGAAATGAGTCTCTTTTCATTACCCTCATGGATGAGGAGGTGAAAACCAAGAATAGTAAAATAACTGGAACATTCACTAAACAAGCTTGGAATAGGTTGAGAGATCAAATGAACGAAAAAACCCAATACCAGTATAACGCACACCAGCTTCAGAACAAATACAATCAGCTCCGTATTATGTTCAACAAATTTACATCATTACTGAAGCATACTGGTGTTGGTTGGGATAGCCAGTGACTTACTATCAACGCTTTTGCAATGACGTTTGGGAAGCCCTTTACAAGGTTTAATTAACTTTTTACATTTTAGTTACTACATTTAATTGGAGAATTCTTCATGTTAACTTGAAATACATTGGTTTGTAGGTTAATACCCATGCAAAGAGGTTTAGGAAGAAAGGGATGGTTTACTACCATGAGTTGTCTCGTATCTTAGGAGACACTCCGCAACTGGTAAACTAGCTTTTCCTTCCACCAAATCACCTTCTGAAAGTAGTGCCAGTTCTGATCCTGAATTTAAGGTAAAGAATGAGGAGTTAGATGCATTGCAAATTGACAGTGACAATGACAATGGAGATGGCCAAGGCAAGGGCAAGGGCAAGGGCAAGAGCAAGAGCAAAATGGGAGGTAAAAAGAGTAAGAAGATGAGCTCTTTTCAAGCTAATATTTCTGAAGCACTCAAAGAAATGAGTGAAAATAGCAAGAGGAAGGTGGACCTAATGGAAAAGCGTTTCACAAGTGCTTCAGTTACTACTGTTGGCGATGATAGTGGTTCCTTTGAAGGTGGCTCTACTCCATCACGTTCATTACTTAAAGAGTGCATGGCACTATTGCATGGGATGGAGGAAATTCCTGCTACTGTTTACACTAAAGCTGTGAACAAGCTTGCATCGGATCCCATAATAAGGGAGGTATTTGTTGATATGCCTGCTAGTAGGATGAGGGATTGGGTCCTTAATCTTTGAAAGAGTGATGCAAATTTAGTGTGGTATGTGTTTGTGTTGTTTAATTTATTTGGTATTTTATTATGGAAACAGACTTATTATGGAAGTTGATATGTGGTACTGTAACTGTTGTATTGGGTCCTTAATATTTGGTGTTGTAACAGACTTATTGTACTTTTTATTTTAACTGTTGTATTGTAGTTTTTATTTGGTGATGTAATATTTGGTCCTTAATATTTGGTGCTGTAATATTTGGTGTTGTAACAGACTAATTTGGTGCTATAATATTGGGTCCTTAATATTTGGTGTATCCAACATGATTTTAATATTGTATTGCTATGAAATTGAAGGTGGTATGCAGGCTTTCCAATACTAGTCAATGTGTGTACAGGCTTTCCAGTACTGAAATTGAAAGTAGATGGGTAGATATGAAATTGAAGGTGGTATACAGGGCTTCCAGTAGATGGGTAGATATAATATTGTACTGGTATGCAGGCTATTTTTATTATGGTAGATGATGGTTAGTTGAAATATTAATGATGTTCTCCTATATAATGTTTGTTAGTAGTATGCTATTTTTACTCCATTCTCAACATTGCAGTAAAAAGCATTGCAAGGTATGTTCTGTTATGTTCTAGTCAATGTGTCTGTCTAGATTATTGATACAATGTCTATATAATGTCTGTATAGGTTTTTGTTGTAGTTGCCATCACAACCCAAAAAAAAAAAAAGGAGGAAGTTCTTATATTCTTTTGTATATTTCATTGCCAGGTTGGTTAAAAGGTTTACATCTACTATGTTGCTTTGGTTCCTTGAGATGTTTCAGATATGATTTAACTGATATGATTTTAACTGATATGAATAAATCCATATGATTTTAACTAATTTTAACTGATATGAATAAATCCATATGGTTCCTTGAATAAATCCAAATGAATAAATATTTTAACTGATATGATTTTCTCTTAAAATATAAATTTGTTTAAAATATCACTAAAGAATGGGGCAAGTCAATTGTTCCCCGTTTCTTGTTGGGCATATATTCATGTAATCCACTGCTATCATTTTATCAACGCACGTTCGTTTCTCTGTTTGACTAAACTAAATCTCATAGGCAAGAATATAAATTTGGTAGCATCAACCATTTAAGTTGGATTGCTGTAGGATTCCAAAATTATAACCTAAAACTACTCTCTTATTTTCTCCATTTTCTTAGATCAAATGAAGCATTCCTATTGTTTTTAAAGCTATCATTTTCATTATGGAGGGTTATTATCTTGAGTCTCTTGACCATTAAATGAAAAGAAAATAATTGAAGGCAACTTTTCATCTAACGTGGAATGTTTCCCACTGGTTTAATAAGAGCATTATTTCTTAAGGATTATGCTAAGGTCACCTTTTAGTTTATGATGTTTCTCTCTATCTTTGTGAGAATTCGGGCTATTTATCTTTGTCAATTTTGGTCCTGTTACTGTTTTCCCAAGAAATGATTTCAAATGCATTGGCATTGTTGTTCTTGTTCATTTATGGCCTTCTTTTACCAGCTTGAAACCGGCTCAAGATGGCCTTCCCATTTTATAGGATTTTGTTTACTCCATTTTATATGGTTAGTGATTCAAACAAATGAGTGGTGGGAGAGAGGTGGATCTGTGAAACGGGGAACGGGGAACAGGGTGATTAAAATATAAATTTCTTTAAAATATAACTGATATGATTTTCTCTTAAAATATTTTAATCCAAATTTCAACCCCCATTGAATTCTTAATTGTGCCCACAACCCTAAAGAATGGGGCAGGTCAATTGTGTCCACAACCCCCTGCTTCGCCTAATTCGTCCAGTTTAATTTCATTTTTCAAGGCTTAAAGTATTTTGATCAATAAGACTAGGTTGGATTAATACTTTAAGCTCGTTTGATAAATGGGTTAAGTTCGAAATTTATGTATGTAATCCGGCGTGACTTGTCTGGAATTAATATATTTAAATATTTATTTTATTTTATAATTATTTACTTGTCTAATATATTGAAAATTAATGCAATGGGAAATCAAGTGGTATGAGATAAAAGTCATTATTTTAATTATTTTATTCATGTATTTTCATTATCACTAATACTTTTGTTTTTAAGGGGTCAACACAATATCACAGTGATATATATGGAGCCGATGCATGCTCTTGATTTGAGTTTTGACTCAGACAGTGACGATGAAAATATACAATTTCTGGTGTGTGTAGCACTACATGAGTATTGTAATACGTACCTTCAACCTAGACCATGCCGAACGTCCATATTACAAGGACATGATTACGTATTAGAAATATTGAATGGCCATGAAAGAAGGTCCAAGGAAAATTTTAGAATGGAACCAGATGTATTTATTAATTTGTGCGAGGCACTTAAGGTACATGATAAACTGGAACACTCACGTTATCTGACTGTCCAAGAGCAAGTTTGTATATTTTTGCTAACAATTGGTCACAACGAACGAAATCGTGTTGTCCAAGAGCTATTCCAACATTCTGGCCAGACCATCTCCAAATACTTTAACCGAGTCTTGAAGGCAGTGTGTAGGCTTGGTAAACAAGTTATAAGGCCTCCAGATTTTGATGAGGTGCCTGCAGAAATTCGAAATAATCCACGCTTCTATCCTTTTTTTAAGGTAATCACTAACAGAATATTTGAAATATAAATTTTAGTAAAATATCCTGCATTATTAAAGTTATTTGTCAAATAGGATTGTGTTGGAGCAATTGATGGTACCCACATATCTGCAAGGGTGCCAGCATCAGAGCAAATACCATATCGGGATAAGCATACAGTTACAACGCAAAATGTAATGTGTGTTTGCTCATTTGATATGCGATTTACGTATGTATTGGCCGGTTGGGAGGGCACTGCAAATGATTCAAGAGTGTTCATTGAAACCGTACATGATCCAACAAATTTATTTCCAATGCCACCAACAGGTACGTATTATATGGCATTTTGTTAATTTATAATGAATATTCTTTTGTCAACCCATAATAATAGATACATACATGTTGAACAAATAAATACTATGTTGTCGACTCGGGTTATACAAATATGCCTGGCTTTTTATCGCCATACCGTGGTGAGAGGTACCATCTAAATGAGTTTCGTAATCAACGTCGACAACTAAGAAACAAGAAGCAAATGTTCAATTACCGACACTCCTCACTGCGCAATGTGATTGAGAGATGCTTCGGTGTCTTGAAGGCTCGTTTTCCAATTTTGAGAGACATGCCTCCGTATTCAACTAAAACGCAGAGATACATTCCCATTGCATGCTGTACAATACACAACTGGATAAGGACACATTCTCAAAATGACACATTGTTCGCTGAATGGGCCAATCTAGATCGTATCGTTGAAGATGATGGGCCTAATGGAGGTGGTAGTAGCAGCTCGACACATGCAGGAAGTAGTTCTCAGCAACCAATTGAGTTAGACATTACTCAACCTCAATTACGTCACATGTCTGATGTAAGGAATCAAATTGCTGGTCAAATTTGGGAATCTGTCAGAAACAATTGAAATATTATTTATGCGTATAATAGATTGTGGAAGATGTTTTTTTTTTTTATGGTTTGTGGAAGAATTGAGATGTTATTATTATGGTTTGTAAGTTGTTATGAACATTATGGTTTATTATGGTTATTAAATTTATCTATGGTTGATATTGTATGAATATGATTATTATGAATAATGTATATGATTCCATTGTCAAAAAAAAACTTCAAAAAAAACTTCAAAAAAAATTTTAAAAAAAATTTAAAAAAATTTTTTAAAAAAATTACCTTGAAAAAAAATTTTTAAAAAATTTTAAACAAAAATTAGGCCTTAACAAACATGTTTTTTAGTTTATGTTTTCAAAAATTTTCAAACATTTTGTCCAAACTAAACGGGTTTATTATTTATGTTTTTCTAAAAATAAACAAAAACTAGTTTATAAAATTTTTTAAACATAAACTAAAAACGTAAACGTTACCAAACGCCACCTATTTATTTAGGTAATATTAAAAATATCAAAATTTTTATTAAATAAATGATTAAATAAGGGACAGCAACTGTATCACAATACTAAAGCTTATTTATTTAGATAATATTAAAGATATCAAATTTTCTATTAAATAAATGACTAAATATCTTACATAGATATAAAGCCTATAAAAATGTAGAGTTCACATTTATGTGAAACATTTAATTATTTATTTGATAAAAAATTTACTACTTATAACATTTTCTCATTTATTCACATTCCTTCTTGGCACAACTCCAAAATGAAGAAACACACCAACAAATCAATTATTATGGCAAAACACGATTTGGGAATCCTTTGGTGTTCTGATGGGAAGTTTTTCTGAGTTTTTTTAAATATTAATTCGAATTATTTATATTGTAAGGTCCGTTGATTATATCATTTATATAAAAATTTAAGTTAATCAAAAATCACAACCCCATGATCAAATTCAAATTGTTTGAAAAAAAATTATCAAGATTTATAAAGCTATAGATTTTCAATCAATTTGATTTTTCATATGAATGATCTATTCAGCTAACCCTATAATATAAACAGTTTGAATCATCAAAACATGGGTACGATTCATCCCGTGCTTGTGTGTTAAGTTAAAAATTGGGATGGAGTTGCAATATTTGTAATATATATATTTTTTTCAACCTTCACTAAACCGTGATTTTTCCAATTATTATTAGTTAGTAGGATTAATTTCACCTTTTATCTTTTAGTTATTGTTAAACTACCTACTTAATTCTTAAATTATTCATTGAGTCTAATAAAGGCTGTTTTGCTAACAACCTATTTTAGCTAAAATATTAAAAATCACTATAAAAGAGCCTAACTCTTCTCTCTTTATTTTTTTGGGGTATGTTTTTTTCCCCCTTCTATTTTATGTTTTCTCAATATCACATTTCTTCTCTCTTTATTTATTCTACAATTCTACTAAAATCAATGTCAAACAACACCAATCGTTACAAGTCATTTATCATTCAAAATTATAAAATCATAATACAAAAAATATAAGTTACAAAGTTAAATTGGACAAGTAGAATCGGGAATGGGATTTACATTGGCGTGGAGCGAGTGCGGGGAGAGGTCTAGCGGATAGAATAAAAAATGAGATGATGTTCACTAAACGGGATTTCCCAATACATACCCTGTTTGCCATCCCTAACTACAAGTAAATCAATGCCATTTCAAGTAGGAAATAAGTCACTGGTTAAATTGAACCAAAGAGTGGTACTAGTTTGTATTCACAAGGCTTTTCTAAACTTTCATGGCTTGGATGCAATACTGAAGAGCTTGAAGACATCCCACCAATACAATTCTTCTAAGTCAAAAATATACACAATATCAATGGGGCACAAGCTAGCATATCAAATGGAGACAATACAAAAGTATTATCATGGAAGCACAACTCTTGTTTTGGCCAAATTAGGCCATGCATGTTTGAATTACAATTAGAAAACACAATATGAGAACCCTCCAATGCAAAACTCACAAACCTCCCTTTATTCAATCTTTAGCATATAACATGCACATAAGTCATTTTCATGTCCCAACATATAATGATCATATTAACACAAGTCAAGATATACATCCATTAAGGAGCAATACACAAAAAGGAGTCATTACATAACAAGCACACACATACATAACATTTTCATCTCTTAACATATATTTACATCCTAAACAAAATGACATATCACAACATGGCCCCAAGATCTTCACTTGCAAAAGAAGTCTCCTAATATGCACAAAAAGGGGTCACATACAACATTTACATGTCAACTATATTAACATACTATTTACATCATGAACCAAAAGAGATTGCTACATGCCACAGGGTCTTCACTTGCAAAAGGAGTCTTCTAGTATGCACAAAAAGATCCATAGTACTCCACCAGAATTCTTACTACCTGAAATTGGTCAAGTAACAATAATAGAGTGAGCCAACATGCCAAATAAAAACCCTAGAGTTTTCATTCCTATGGATTTTCCTTTCATAAAAAAAGGTCATACATGTAACAAAGCTTGTGACTTTGCTAAGAACTAAAAAGTAATATTTTGTGATGCAAAAGTAAAGAGTGGATGATTTTTCAAGATATATTGGTAAAACAAGTTCTCATTCATCATCGACAAGAACACGAATACACGTTGGACAGTGTCAACCCAGTTCACAACACCAATAAGCCATGTGGTGGGGAAACTTGTCTCATGAATTAGATACACAACCAATTTGGTTTATAGTCCCCGAAACGGAGACTTCCGGAGGATGGATGCACAAAATCAAGTTGCAATAGGACATGAAACAAGTAGCATCCATGGATTTTTTTTATTTTTTTTTATTTAAGTTTTTTTAAAGCATGTGAAACATAAGATAATTTAAAATATACATTTATAATAGTTTGGCATAATAGAAGGCAAACCTTGCTTCAAGAATTAGTGCACTCACCTTGAGCCCTTAGACCTTAATCCTCCCTGAACAAGCGTGCCTCTACACAAGAATTCACATGTACAACATGAATATGTTTAAGAGATACTTACATGCTCAGTACCCTTTAAGGTCAAGTCAAGTCCTTTTAACTAAAGTCTTCTTACGCTAATTACAACCTTCACTGGTGTCATTGTAGTATAGTCCTCTTAGAAACCCTCAAGGTAGTCATCAAAGTCACTCTGGTCAAAACCAAAGGTTGAGATATAAATGTCACAAATCAATTCCATAATCAATTCATACACTGGACAAAGAAGATCAGAAAGCTCATGAATCGATTCACACCCTGGACAAAATTGAATATAGAATCAATTAATACACTTTCTAGTCCAAATCACCTTGTGTGAAGTTAGACTTCTCCCAAAATCCACTAGTTTGGCAAGACTATAGCACTAGGTGTGGAGACGGATGAGGTGTCACATGTAGAGATAGTCTAGTAAGTGCAGTAATCATATGGATGAGGTGTGAGAAAGACTCTGCTAATTAGGTGGTGAAGGTGTCACCCCTAGTTTATCAATTCACTATAGGTTAAATCAATGATTAGACCAGTTAATGACTCAATAAGCAGAGCTCACTATGTTTTTACACATTATAGGCCTTGCTCAGGGATTCAGGCTTTTAACACAATGTTGCTTTGTTAAATTTATGTCCAACCATCCAATATCTTGAGTAAGTGGGACCCACATAAAATTTTATCCATATTATTAATTAATTTAATACTCATTAAAATAATCAACAAGTAACTCATGATTCTTGGAGAATTTAACATTCAAAAAACATTTCTTTATGCATTTCTTAAGGTTACAATAGAAAATTACACATTCCATTCCCCAAAGTTTACAAAATTTTAAGGTCAATTAAATGATGACGTTGCAATGAAATGCACGAGGATAAAGCAATGCTAGAATGTAATGGAAGGGCAGTATTCTTATACATTTAATTTTGTATACAACTAATTCTTCAGTTCCAACAATAGCTCATTCCTCCGTTCATCTTGCTTTGAAGTTTTCCCACCCCACTCCATTACAATAACCCAGGGAACAAAATGAGAATGAAAACAAGCTTATGTCACATTGCATAGAAATTGCAGTCATAGGGGAAAAAATGTTTATGATTATCACATCACTGTGTCCAAATCAAGTTCTCTGTTTATCATTTGAATCCTCACGGCATAACATGCCAAAATTTATGATTTATCCACAAAATATGATAGCAACCATTATTTAAAAAAAATAAATAAAAAATAAAATAAAAACACGAAAACAGGTTCACAGAAAGTGTCTACAACATTATATAGTGACCTTTATATGATGTTGATGCAAGAGTCAATCTTATAACGAACCTTTAATATCTCCTTCGCTTTTGCACTTTCCACAGCTGAACTACATGTGACAACCCCTCTCTGAGTGTGGCTTTCCTTCTTTGTAGTTCCACATTTCTTGTACTATGAACCTACCACTAGGGTTGTATTCATTCATCTCCATCATCTCCATCGTCTCCAAACTCATTCTTTAGATATGTCAATTTTCCATCACAACAATGATTCATCCCATTAAAAATATTATCACTAATAGCACTAATACATTAAAAAAATAAAAAATAAATAAAAAGATAATTCCAAGATTAAAACATTACATCATTTCTGACGAAACCCACTGCTACTTAATTAGTGAGAGCACTAAATTTTTCTTCCCTATCATCTTCATCAATGATTTCCTATGGCCATTCAAATAAATAAACTCGATCTGCAAGGCGACTGATAGGACAAAAGGAAAGGAAGAGTTGAAAATCAAGGTCTAATCAAGAGCAGTCTTTGTAATGGTATAGTGGGAATATCAATGAGTCTACAAGCCTAGAAGCACAAAGGGAACATAAAAATAGAAATTGTCTAGTTCTGAAGATATTGTACTGAAATACGTGGTATTGTTGAAAAGGAAAATACAGTCAAATTAAATTGAAAATTACGTAAATTAGTGAAGAAATGAATATGAACAGAGTCTGTATCTTCAGCCGTCCTATTTAGTAGCCGTTCTCAGCAGCCTCCAAAACGACGTTGTTTTGAGAGTTTTTTTGTTTTTTTCTTTTCTTCTTCCTCGTTCGAACAGAACCAGAGGGGAGAGGAGAGGAGGGGAAGAAAAGAGAGAGGGGGAGGGGAGGGAAAGAAGAGAGAGAGGAAGGAAGAAGAAGAAGGAGTCGCCGGTGGGCCGGACTGGAGGGGGCCATAATCACCGGAGGAGGAGGAGGAGGCAGAGGCGGGCCGGAGGCGGAGGCGACGGCGATGCAACTGCTGCGATGAGCTGGATCGGGCGACGATCGGACGGTTAGCGCTCGACGAGTTGTGACAGCGAGTCTTCGGCGAATTCGGACCCCCTCCCCTCCCCTTCCTCTCTCTCTTCTTTCCCTCCCCTCCCCTCCCCTCTCCTCTCCTCTGGTTCTGCGAAGAAGAAGAAAAGAAAAATAAATAAATAAAAAAAAAACGAAAAAACCTTCAAAACGACGTCGTTTTAAGGGGCTGCTAGGAACGACCGCCGAGAAGAATGACCGAGGATCCGGATTCATATGAACATACCTTTCCTTTTCACTTCCTTCAACATTGGTGATTTTAAAAGGATGTCAGCTAGGATCCTTTAGGTACTCCTCCCACAATGACACTAGCTCTGCAGCTTCATCATTAGCATCTTTTTCACCATATTTTTTCTTGGCTGCAATGCAGAATGCTCCACTGTCAAGATCTCCCATCAACTTGACACCTATAGAAGCCCGAGATGACTGTTCCTTCAAGGCCTGTAAGGCAAGAGAATAGGTGACACGGAATACATGAAGCTCAAAAAAGAGTAAATTCAAAGAAGCATCGATATTTTGAAATTAGAATGGTTTCAAAGAGAAATCGTTAAGAACCATACATAATCATATTTTTAATATTATTATAATTTTATTTTATAATTATTTTTATGTTTCTAGGATTTTAGGCGGGGGTATTTTGACAATTTTATATTTGCCTACATGGGCCCATGGGTCATCTTGTGAGTCAAGTTATTTAATTAGTTTTTGTTTTTGTTTCTTATTTAGTTTCAAATTAGTTTTGGAAGTCATATTTTGATAGTTTTCTATTTTAGTTATTGTTGGTTTAGGAAGTCTCTTAGTCCTATATAAAACCATGTAATACTTATAATTTGATAGAGTTAATATTTTATAATAAAGTTGAAGAGCTTTGAAACTTCTTTATGGGTTGTGTGATGCAATCAAACCCTAGGTGTGATGCCTATGGAATTTAGATGCGATGCCTAGACCTATCTTCTTCTTCTCCTTCTTTCCCTCTTTTATTTTCTGCACTTTAACAGCTCAAAACACTGTTCACGAATATTGTTCACAGCACCCAGAACAGAACAGCCCCTGTTTTGATCTCTTTCACCAGGTTTATTAATCCAAAACTTAGTTCATTCCATTTATTAATTGAAATCCTAAAATTCCTATTGATTTTCAACTTTAAGTAACCATAAAAATCCACAAAAAGTTTGTTTTTTATGTATATCTATCAAAAATTTTAATTACTTAATAGAACAAATTAATTAATTTTCTAAAATTATTGATTTTGCAATTTATAAAATAGATTTAAGAAAAAAACTATTGACTGATTTATTTATTTATTTAATTATTTTAGAAGTAACAATTATCCTTTTAATTTATGAATTTCAAATGGCCAGATGACAAAAGTATTTTATAATCTTTCCATCCTAATCTCTCTCACCAATTTCTAAAAAAAATATTAAAACTTGCCTGTCTTCTCTCTTTCCTAAAAAATCAGATAATATTTTTCATAAAAGTTGTGAATATCTATCTATATCTTATATATTATATTATAACATAACCAAAAAAAAAAAAAAACTAAAAATCAGATATACAAACAGATAAAATTAATAAATTTGATTTTTATTTATTCAGTTAAAATATTTATTTTGTATCTCAATATCCAATTTTAAATTTTAAAAATCTTTAAAGTATATCTAAACAAATCTAATTTGAAAATATCTCCTACCATCATAGTTTAAATCAATAAAACCCTCATGTCTATCACATATCTAACTCACATCATAACTTACCTAAATAATAATAATTAAAAACAAATAGAAACCATAGATAAATTAAATTGGGAAAAAAATAAATAGAAACTCACAACTTCATCTTAAATGAATTTAAAAAAAAAAAAAAACCACACAAAAATAATATAAAAAAAAAGATAAGAATTTAGATATGGATCTCAAAAAAATATGACAATATCTAAATTTAAATTATGATTTAGTAATATAATTATTTATTTTTCTTATGTATATCTATCAAAATTTTAAATCACTTAATGGGACAAATTAATCAATTTTTAAGTCTTTTTAAAAAAATAATCTTATTAGTCATCCCAACTCCTACACTTTGCGGGCACTGACGGATGAGCTAACGGATTGGGTTAGATGAGGTCTAAATTGTTGGAGGTAACATTCTCTCATTCCATAAATTTATTTGTTTTTTATTTTTATTTTTTTCATGTGTGATTTTATTTCTCTGCTATTGGTTTGGTTTCGGTTTTAATGAGGTTTATGTGTTTGTTTACAGGTTTGCATGGTGGAGAAGAATTATTGATAATTATGGTTGTAATCAAAGTACCTATGTCCATTCGGTGCTAAGGATTTTGATTGGATTTTGTTTTCTTCAATGAAGACCATAAAATTGAAGTAAAAAAAATAGGTATCAAAATTTTTTTATTTTTTATTGTCATTTTATTTTATAGAAAATATAAAAATTTATTGAGAATTGAAGATTTTACTATAACATCAGGTAAATTTAAAACTTTTAAATATTATTGTTATTTATTTTTATTCTCTTTCTATCTCATTATACAATTATAGTTATTTGTTAGTTTGTTAATTATAATTCAATTAATTGAAAATAAAAACTTAATATAACTTTTCATATATATTATCGTTAATTTGTTACAACTATAGTTGTATATAATAACATAATATATAGGGATAACCTCTAAATATAATTTTATTTTTTTATGTGATTAAATATATATAAAAGAGTTAGATGGCTTCTTTTATCTCTAAAAAACTCAATCTTTTTATTTTTTTTACTTTTTAATTTTTAAATTAAAACATCAATTGTTTATGTTCATAAAACAAAAGTGATAAACACATATCTAAAAACTAAACATTTTTTTTTAATATGTAGGATATTTACAAATGAAAAATGTTTGACACTTTAATTTTTTTTTCATAATCTGACTTATAATAATGTAATCATAAGTGTCAATTTTTATACAAATATGAGAAGATAATTAATTAAATTATATATTTCAACCAACCACATACTCAAATTTTGACTATTTCAAAATGTTATTTCACTATAATTTTACTTAAGAGAATGTTCAACCCTTAATATTTTTTTAATCAAATTATAATTTGATAAAAATTTAAAAAGATGGAATGTTGAAAATTATTGTTTTTTTCATCAAAATTGGTGAAAAGGGAAAAAAAATTGGGATAAGAATGAAATTCTTTTAAAAATTGATAAAAATTTAATGAAAAAGTTAAAGCAATTCATGTGAAATCAAAAAATTTATTTAAATTTAAAATCAAATTAGATATAAAAAAAAATAATGAAAGTTTGAAAATATTTTGAAATTTTCTTATTCTTAAAGACTAGAAATCCATGTATGTATTATATTCCTATTGTATTTTTAGTTATAAAATTAAAATCAAAAGAAATATAACTTAAATTATTGAATTAATAATAGAAACATCATATTAATTATTGTTAAATATCACTTCACTTCATATTTAATAATAAAATTGTATATTTGTCTTACATATAACTTTTAAATTTGTATATTTTTATAACAAGAAGAGGTATGTCATAACTTATTTAATTTCATTTAATCAGATTTAACTTTTTTTTAATACAAATTATCAAATTTGCACTAATTAGACTTATATATATATTTTAATTTTTTTAAACTAATAATTTAAAAAGTTATAAAAGTTAACTATAAATTTTATGTATACCACAAGATAAAATATTAAATTATTTCAAAATAATTATAATATTTTTTTTAATTTATAAAATCCCATGCATGGCACGGGTTACCACTAGTCTATACTATATATTAAGTAAAAGGAGATTTTTAACCCCAAGTCTTGTGGGAGCTCTAATCTCCCAATCTAAATTTTTTGATTTTTTGATTTTTTTTTTAAAAAAAATCTTAGCATTTATTAACTTCTCCCAACTCCCAAGTCTTACCCTCATAATAACACTTTAATGTATTAAGAACAAGTATAAAAAAAATTCTTTGAAATCCAACACATATGAATTCCTTGAAAAGTCCCAACACATATAATTATTATCCCTCATAATAACACTTTAATGCATTAAGAACAAGCATAAAAAAAAGTTCTTAAAAAGTCCAACACATATGATTATTATCAAAATATTAAACTTTATTATAATATAATAAAAAAAAGACGTTTAATTCCTTAAAAAGTCCAACACATATGATTATTATCAAAATATTAAACTTTAATATAATATAAAAAAGGAAAAAAAGAAGACATTTAAAAAAAAAATTAAAACTCACAATTCATATATATATATATAATTGTAAACACAATCCGTACATAGCACGGATGATATGCTAGTATATACTATATATTAAGCAAAAAGGGGGTTTTTAACCCCAGGCCTTGGGAGAGTTCCAATCTCCCAATCTAAATTTCCTGATTTTTTGATTTAAAAAAAAAAAAAAACTTAGCATTTATTAACTTCTTCTAACCCTCAAGTCTTACCCTCATAATAATACTTTAATGCATTAAGAATAAGTATAAAAAAAATTCTTTGAAATCCAACACATGACTTTCTTGAAAAGTCCCAACACATATGATTATTATCCCTCATAATAACACTTTAATGCATTAAAAACAAGTACAAAAAAAATTTCTTGAAAAATCCAACACATATGATTATTATCAAAATATTAAATTTTAATATAATATAATAAGAAAAAAGACATTTAATTCCTTGAAAAGTCTAACACATATGATTATTATCAAAATATTAAATTTTAATATAATATAAAAAAGGAAAAAAGAAGACATTTAAAAAAAAAAAAATTTAAAAATCACAATTCACATATATAGATAAGTGTAAATATATTAAGGAAAAATGGGTTTTTAAACCCCAAGCTTTGTGGGAGCTCCAATCTCTCAATCTTAATTTTTTAAATTTTTGATTTAAAAAAAAAAAAAACTCAGCATTTATTGATTTGGTCAAAATCCATTTATCAGCATTATTAACTTTTTTCAATCCACATACCTACATTTATTGATTTTGTCAAAATCTCTTATTAGCATTTAAAATCTCCTCATACAAATAATTATAGATACAACACGTGCATAGTTACTGTAGTTACCTTTTTAATTTCTCCTGTACACTATGGTTAGTGATAAGATTGTTAAATTATTTTTATAAAAAATCTTAAAAAACATAATTTATATATTAAAAAAAATCTATCTGTAGTATATATTAAGCAAAAAGGGATTTTTAACCCCAAGCCTTGTGGGAGGTTCAATCTCCCAATCTAAATTTCTTGATTTTTTTATTTAAAAAAAAAATCTTAGTATTTATTAACTTCTGCCAAGTCCCAAGTCTTACCCTTTTAATAACACTTTAATGCATTAAGAACAAGTATAAAAAAAATTCTTTGAAATCCAACACATATGAATTCCTTGAAAAGTCCCAACACATATGATGATTATCTCTCATAATAACACTTTAATGCATTAAGAACAAATATAAAAAAAAATTCTTGAAAAGTCCAACACAAATGATTATTATCAAAATATTAAACTTTAATATAATATAATAAAAAAAAGACATTTAATTCATTGAAAAGTCCAACACATATGATTATTATTAAAATATTAAATTTTAATATAATATACAAAAGGAAAAAAAAAAAGACATTTAAAAAATATATATATATTTAAAAATCACAATTCACATATATAGATAATTGTAAACACAATCCGTGCATAGCACGGGTGATATGCTAGTATTATATAAGGAAAAAGGGATTTCTAACTCACAAGTTTTGTAGGAGCTCTAATATCTCAATCCTAATTTATTGATTTTTTGATTTTTAAAAAAAAAATCTCAACACTTATTGACTTCTCTTAAACCTTTTTAACTTCTTTCATACACACCATTTTCAACTTCTCTCATCCCTATAATTATTTTGGAAATAATAATTATCCCTCCTTTTCAACTTCTCCCATACCTATTTAATTATTTTGGAAATAATAATACTTTCTTAATTTATGGATCTCAAATGGAAAGATAACAAAAATATTTCATAATCTCTCCATTCTAATTTCTCTCATTGATTTCTAGAAGAAAATATTAAAACTTGCCTTCCTTTTCACTCCCTCAAAAAATAGATAATATTTTTCATAAAAATTGTGGATATCTATTTATATCTTATATATTATATTATATAAAAAAAAACTAAAAATCAGATATACAAATAGATAAAATTAATAAATATGATTTTTATTTATTCAGTTAAATTTTTTTTTTATCTCTCAATATCGAATTTTAAATTTTAAAAATCATTAAAGTCTATCTAAATAAATCTAATTTGAAAATATCTCACACCATCATACTTTAAATCAATAAAATTCACATGTTTATTACATATCTAACTCACATCATAACTTACCTAAATAATAATGAAGAAGATAAGAATTAAATTAAATTAAAAACCATAGATAAATTAAATTTAAAAAAAAAATAGAAACCCACAACTCCATCTTAAATAAATTAAAAATATATATATATATATATATATAAACCACACAAAAATAAAGAAGATAAAAATTTAGATATAGATCTCAAAAAAATATAACTATATCTAAATTTAAATTATAATTATCTATTTTTTTGATATATATCTATCAAAATTTTGAATCACTTAATGAGACAAATTAATCAATTTTCAAATCATATTTAAAGAATAATTTGATTAGTCATCTTAACTCTTAAACTTCGTGGGCACTGGTAGAGGAGCTGACGGATTAGGCGGGACAAGATCTAAATTGTTGAGGGGTAATATACTAGTACTACTCCATAAATTTATTTGTTCTTTTATTTTTATATTTTTCCCTGTGTGATTCTCTTTCTCTATTGTTGGTTTGGTTTTGGTTTTAGTGAGATTTATGTGTTTGTTTACAGGTTTACATGGTAGAGAAGAATTATTGATGATGATAGTTGCAATCGAAGTATTTATGCCCATTATGTGCCAAGGATTTTAATTAAATTTTGTTTTTTTTCAATGAAAACCGTAAATTTGAAGTAAAAAAATGGGTATCGAATTTTTTTTATATTTTTTATTGTCATTTTTCTTTATAAAAAATGTGAAAATATATTAGGAATTTAAGATTGTACTATAACATTAGAATTTTTTTTATATTTTTTATTGTCATTTTATTTTATAGAAAATGTGAAAATTTATTAGGAAATTAAGATTGTACTATAACATTAGATTTTTGTATAACTAAGTAAACTTAAAATTTTTAAATATTATTCAGTGTGTTTGATTTGAGTTTTTTTTAAGTTTTTTGAAAATTTAGTTTTTTGGTTTTTGTGTTTTTTTGTTTTTAGTGAATATTTTTAAAATTTTAAACATTTTTTTTACTTTTTTAGATGCACCTTACTTAGATGTATCTAAAAAGTAAAAAAATTGTGAAAAAATATTTTCAAAATTTAATAAATACATAAAAATACAAAAAATGTACTGAATCTCTTTTTTTTTTTTGTATTTTTGGTATTTAATGAATTTTTAAAAGATTTTTTTCACAAATTTTTTACTTTTTAGGTATATTTATGTTAGGTATGTCTAAAAAGTAAAAAAAAAAATTGCTTAAAATATTTAAAAAAATCAGTAAACACTAAAAATAAGAAAGCAAAATTTTCTGAAAATTGTTTTTGAAAAAACACAACCAAGCAAGCTGATTGTTTTTTTTTTTTTTTTTAATTCTCTTTCTATCCTATCATACCATTATTGCTATTTGTTGATTTGTTAATCATAATTCAATCAATTGAAAACGAACACTTAGTATAACTTTTCATATATAGTAATTAATTTGTTACCGCTATATTTGTATATAATAACATAATATATAGAGATAATCTCCAAACATAATTTCTATTTTTTTATATGAATAAAATAGTCCATCTTAAAATAGTATATAGAGAAGTTAGATGGCTACTTTTATTCCCAAAAAATCCAATCTATTTTTTTTTTTTTTACTTTTTTAATTTTTTAAATTGAAACATCAGTTGTTTATTTTCAAAATATATATATATATATATATAAATAAAATTGATAAACACATATCCAAAGCTACATATTTTTTCTCTTTTTCTTTTATTTTTTTTAAATGTAGGATATTTACAAATAAAAAATGTTTGACGCCTCAAATTTAAAGATGTAGGATATTTTTTCTTTTATTTTTCATAATTCGACTTATAATGATGTGGTTATAAGTGTCAATTTTTATACAAATATGAGAGGAGAATTAATCAAATTATACATTTCAATTAATCACATACTCAAACTTTTACTATTTCATGATGTTATAATTTCAACTAAGAGAATCTTCCACCCTTAATATTTTTTTTATCCAATTATAATTTTATAAAAATTTAAAAAGATGAAACATTGGAAATTATTATTTTTTTCCCATCAAAATTGATGGAAAAAAAAAATTGGGATAAGAATAAAAGTTCTTTTAAAAATTGATAAAAATTTAATGAAAAAGTTAAAGTAATTCATATCAAATAAAATTTTTTATTCAAATTTAAAATTAAATTTGATAAATAAAATTAAAAGAAAATAATGAAAGGTTAGAAATATTCTAAAACCTTCGTATTCTTAAAGACTATAAATCCGTGCGTATATTATATTCATATTGTATTTTTAGTTATAAAATTAAAACCAAAAGAAATATACCTTAATTATTAGATTAATAACAGAAACATCATATCAATTATTGTTAAATATCACTTCACTTTACATTTAATAATAAAATTGTATATTTATCTTAATTATAACTTTTAAATTTATATATTTTCATAACAAGAAAAGGTATCATAACTCATATAACCTCATTTAATTAGGTTTAACTCTTTTTTTTATTATTATTACAAACTATCAAGATTACACTATATATATATAATTTTTTAAACTAATAATTTAAAAAGTTATAAATATAAAAATTAATAAATTTCATATATACCATCAGACAAAATATTAAATTACTTCAATATATTTACAATGATTTTTTTTTTTTAAATTTATAAAGTCTCGTGTATAGCACGGATTACACTAATATAAATACATATAAAAGTTTTTTATTTAAAATGATTTGGACAGTGAAAGGAAAAACAAAGCGGGGGAAGCAAATACCAATCCCTCATTTTCCTATGGAGAAGTGTACCTACAGAGTAGACCCAACAAGTAGTAATGATCTTTCGAATTAAGGAAAATGCTATAGCTCCCAAATAAATTATCAAATTTTTTATTAAATCTCTCACATAGATGTAGAATCCCACACCCATGTGAGAGAATTAGAAAATTTAATAATTTATTTGGGTCCCTACGATAACTCTGCCCGAATTGGCCAGCCCTTTTGTTTTATTGGCGGCCCAATTGACTGCTCATTTGAGTAGTACCCAACTTATTTTCCCTTGGGAGTTAAAATTGCTCAACGCAATAGGTTAAAGGTTAGATTTTTCTTAAGTTAAAATATGAATATGACCATATGACCATCATGTTCATGCTCATGAAAGTTACAACTCCCATTTTGATAATTCAATCCAAAAAAAAAAAAAGGACAATCCATTTTCAAGAACACATTATTTTTTTAAAGATAAACACAATAAAATGAAAATGTTAAAATTATCGAATTAACATACTTTTATTCATAGATGATATATATAAAAAGTTCTACAAAATGAACAATTTAAATTATCAAAAAGAGACCCTACTCCCATCGGTTAAAGCTTTTCTAAACTTTCATAGCTTTGATGCAAACCTTGAGAGAGTTTGAAGAAACAGTACGGATCCAAACATAAAATCTCAGAATTTTACATCAATGGCTCATATTTATTTTATATGTGAACTTCACATTTTATCAATTCAATCTTCACCGCACAACTCATTTCTGAGTAAATTCTAGGTCCCAAAGTTTTGGAACATAAATTTTTGTTGAAGAAATCCTACCATCAGACACAAGATCACTAGGACCCAGTCTGCTTAAGACAATATTAAAATACACAAGATAGTAATCAAATGAAGAAAGTACAAAACTAATATATCATGGAAGCAAAACAAAATATCAGAACCAAAAAATTTAGAAAAACAACTACATTAGGTTCATTCAACGAGTCCAAGAGCAAAAACTTACAAAAATACACATTTGAAAATCACAAAATATCAATCCATACGCAGTATATGGGGAACATATTATATCGAGAGGGGGGCTATTAACTTATAAATGTCATGCCAGAACCGTCCTATGCAAAATTTACAAAACCATGCCACAAACTTTTAGTTTCTCCTCCGTCTATCCAATTTTAGCATCCAAGATACTCCCTCTTTTAATGTTGCTATCCTTTTTTCCCTGAAATTCCACAATTCCAAGACTGGGTCGCCACTAGGGTTGTACTGGTTCATCTCCTTCAAGGCTATAATCACAGCCTCATAGACTTCATTGCCAAACTCATCCTTCAGACTTCTCAATTTATCGTCCTCCTTGTCTATTATTTCCTGAACAGACGCATTAAATATAAACCATACAATAAGGTTAATATAGAGCTAAAATGGCAGGAATAATTGATAATCAAGTTAGGTGAGCCAAGAAAAAAAAGCTGTAATATGCATGGAATAAAAAACACATGACAAACTACACCTCATTTGGTAGCTAGGGATAGATGTCAAACGTTGCAACATAAAGTTAAGAATTTAAATAGATTGATGATGTCTCTATCTGTATAATTCTTTCTTGATTAAAATGGGAAGGCAAGAGACGGATGTGGGGAAGAGGCATGTGAAGTGAGTTATGAGACCTTTCTTTTGTGGGTGTTTGTGTTGTTGGGATTTATTCCACATCTCACCAACGGGAATGGAAGCACCCCCGCTAAAGAGTAACTAAACCCCAAAGTCGCATCCGGTGCACCCGATACATCTATACAAACCCACTCAATCTCACAACCCTAGAATTCTCATAGGTTCCCTATTTATAGGCAAACCTAAATAAACCTAGTCCCATAATAAAACCTTACACCTTGCACTCCTAGTAAATTCTGAACTCTACAACCTAATCCAAATACATGAAAAACAACAATAACTGCATGGGTTCTGCACAATACAAGACACACACCCAACATGTGCATTCCTTCCATTTTGAAATAATATTTCACCAAAACAGACATTATATGCAAAAAAAAAAAAAATATTTATCTTTATGAGAAATTAAGGATTTTTGCAAGGCGCCGTAATGGGTCCTTCTGAATTGAGATCAAGTACAGCCATGGACAAAGCTCCATCAAGTTTATATATACAACAAGAAAATGTCATATAAAATGGCATGTCTTAAAATGCACAGGCAACGTAAAAGAGGAAAACATAATCAATTGAAATAAAATGAAAACCAACAGATAACATAATGTCAACATCTTATTGCATACCTCATGATCTCCTTCCACCGGGATGACCTTGAAAGGATGCCAACTTGGATCCCTAAGGTAACCCTCCCACAAGGAGCACAACTCTATCGCTTTCAACTCTGCTTCACGAACTGCATACTTTCTCTTGGCTGCTGTTTGGAATGGCTTATTGTCAAGCTCTCCCATTTTCTTGACACCAATTACACCACCACGGCGGTTCATCAAACCCTAGAGAGCAAGAAAAGTACATATCCACTGAACCTCTTTGATAGTTTCTTGATTCCAAACAAAAATGTACTAACAAGAAAAAACAAAAGCAATGCACAACATACTCTTCATTTTGTTTTCTTTTTAGCCAATTAAATCATGTTCAAAATCCATAATCAATAATTTTAAAGTCGCATTCCTTCAGCTAAGAAACTGTTAAAACTAAGCTCCAAAAGTTCAGGTCCAAACATGGGACGGAGGATTGCCTGTGAATCTAAGGGGTATTCAATTGAATAAATGGAATTGACCAACAATAAATTGGTATGCAGGTTTTGCACGTGAATCCAAGCAGTATTCAATACTTACATAAATCAACTCTTACTTAACTTCTCGCAACTCATCATTACATTTGTGTTCCTTGATAATAAGAGCTTCAAGCAGGGAATCCTGATCTTCAATATATTGTTCCTTTTCGTTGAGTTGTTTTTGAATTTCATCCATCTTGTCCTTAAGCTCCTCCAAATCCCCATCCACTCATTTTTCTCATAATTACTTCAACTGCCCTCTCATACGCCTACCTCCAACTCTAATTCTTGTTTGGCATCAAGTTTCTTCTGTAGTTCACCCATCCTTCTATGAAACTTTTCTTCTTTTCTCTGCCATTTCAAGTCATAACAACCATAATATTATTAGAATTCAGGCACATAGTTGTCATTTTAGTGACATAAGTCAAACCAGAAAAACAGGATGTATTTTACCTTTTGTTCTTCTGCCAATTTTTTCTTTTCCTCCAAGATTGCCTTCTTATTCTGAGAACAAACAAATTTGTTATCACTCCAAATATCTTTAATCAATGATTCAACAAATTGAGACCTGGGAGGGTGTTCTAAGGCCATCTCCAATTACAACTTAATTCTGTACTCACAGTTGAGTAAAAGGTTCATTTGATATGAACCACTCCAATGACAAATTCAAACTTTTACTCGGATTTTTTTAAGAAAAATTCTCATCATATCCAAGAGCATTTTTGCAAACTAGAAGTAAACATGAGTGTGTAAGATAATGAGGCTTTTAAGTCAGCAAATATAAACATTGGGATTATGGACATGCAAAAGATCTCCCTTCGTTTCAGTAAAAAAATGAAGTTCAGTCAGAGTGAGTTAGAATTTTTAATTGTTTTCCTTACTCAAATTTAAATTTGAGTCATGATTTGAACTAGCGGGTCCAAAAAAATTAACCTGAATCAAATCACAACAATTGGTTTGGTTCAATTTGGCTTGATTCTACGGTTTTTGAAATATTATATAGAGCTGGTGATATGGTACATATTTTATAATAAAAAATAAATTACCAACAACCAAAATAGTTGAGTTGGCTTACACTTGTCAATTACAATTTTGATAGCCGTTTCCATACTTTGGTTTTTACATATTGAAATATTAAGATATAGATAAATTACATTGATCTACCATGAGTTTGAAAAAAAAATATGACAAGCCTCACAATTTTTGCATAATTATACTAACCTCCTTTCTAAGGCCAAAGACACAGATAAATAAGGAAACAATACTATCATCATCATTTTTTAATTCATATGACTAACCAATTATGGTTGAAAAATGGGTTAAAAATGTTACATCATATGAATTAAAACTTACCCTAAAATACAATAAACAAATACATTACAGTTTGGTTTGATTAAGAACCAAAACTGTTACCCTAAAATTTTGTTTTGGTTATCAAAAAACTGTTTCCTTAAAACTATAAACCGGACCAATTTAAACGGATCAACCATTTTCAAAATTAGAACCAGAACCAAAGCTTATATCAGATTGAATCGGTTTACAGTTTTCACCAATTTTTTCAACATGACCATTGATTTGGACAGAGATTTGAAAAAAGAAATAGAGAAAATGAGATAAATTTGAATGAAATAAGCTACATTTTTTGCAAAATTCAAAAAACTGAGCCAGAATCAATTGCAAGATATAAAGAAAATATATATATATATATATAGTACCATTTCCTCCTGATACTTGAGAAGCATTTTCATATTTTCATTTTGGGCCTCCCTTTTTTCCAATTCATTTTCACGTTGCTCAATCAATTTGACATGAGCTTCTAACTCCATTGTTAACTCTTCATGCTCCTTCAAAATCTTCTCAAGTTCACTGAGTCCACTATGCTTCATCTTCCTCACCTCTACATTACCACAACATTCATATTGTCAGCAAACAAAACCAAAAACAACAAAACACATATATTCAACAAACTAATCAATCAATTGCATTGCGTACTAAACAAAAAGTCAGGCAAATTTCTAGGGACAGGATCAATTGCATCATTGTTTCCCTTAGACATTGCTTCGGAAACCCTACAGTGAACATAAAAGCACCCAAGCGGTCTCCGTTTGCTTGCTGAGAAAACTGAAGAAAAAAATTGTGAAAATGAAATGTAAATGCAAATGCAAAATAACATTTGGGATGATTTTCTACTTATATTTTGTATTTTTATAAGTTATTCTTTCCTTCTAAAAGAAATAAAATTATATAAAAATAATAATTATTTTAGATATTTTTATTTTTTTCATAAAATTGACTTTTCTAAAACAAATTTTTTAAAACCAAATAAGAGAGGGTGTTTGGGAATAAATCCAACCAAACATTAAGAACAAATAAAATAAAAATAATCACAAAAAAATAAAAATTACAAAAAACTTATGTCGTTCAAAAAAATGTCTAGACTCATATATAGAGAGTGAGAGGGTGTTTGGAAAGTTGCTAAATATGCAGCTTATTTACTTATTTGTTATAAATTATTACATTATTTTTCTATTTTTTTTAAAATTGTTTCTTAAAAAATTAAAAAATAAGAAAATAAGTAAACCCAAACACTCTCTAAGAAACAATTAACTAATAATAAAAAATTATAATGATGAAATATATATAACTCACAACTATACATTCCACACTGTTGCTTGCTCTGAGCTCTACATTCCCATTATCCCATCAAAAGAAAAACACCATTGTGGGAACATATTTTTGGGTAGTCCACGTGGCCGAGGTTGTTAGCCGAGGTGCCATGTGGGCAGACTATGGTGTCGAGATATGGTGTGGTAATACCAAAATTCGAGATATTTGGGTAGAGGACTAGAGTCCTAGATGACATCAAACTACCTATTTGGATATGGACGAGACTCTTGAGGAAGTTCATCTTAATCTGAATAATGTGAGTTGTGATAGATGTTATCCTTGTAAAGAATAGAGTCTCATGAAATAAGACTTCTAGGAAAAGTTAGACACTGATCATTATAAAAGTAAGGCATCCCCGGTGGGTCTAAGGTATGTTTTTTATGTTCTTTCTTGTGAGTTAAGCACTATTTGTTATCTTTGAAAGATATTTGTTTACTGACTTGATCGTTGGAGTGCTCTCGGGTGGATGAACCACCGCGGAATTCTCACATTCTTGTTGGCAGGTGATTGGCTTAATCTATTCTGCTGGTGCTCTCCAGTTGAGTTTCCCGTTTGGTTGTGTGGTCGGAAATCAACACCTACAATTTGGCACCATCTGTGGGAACTTAGTTAGAATAGATGGCCATCATCGTGCAAGATCAACGTTTCGGCAATGACGAGTCCAACGAAGATGGAGAATGCATCAACATTGATAAAATGAAGGCCCTTCCAAAAGGGATGAATGTAAAGATAGGGGGCATGAGCGCTCCCGAAGAGATGAAGACGACCTTTGAGAAGACAAGAGCTCAGCCTAAATGAGCAGATTCCGGACTCCAGATCCCAAAAGACAAGATCTCGGCCTAGATGATTAGATCTGAGAAGACAAGAGCTCAGCCTAAATGAGCAGATCTCGGATTCCAGATCTCAAATCCTAGATCCTAGAAAACAAGATCTCGGCCTAGATGAGTAGGTCCGAGAAGACAAGAGCTCAGCCTAAGTGAGCAGATCCCGGATTCTAGATCCCAGAAGACAAGATCTCGGCCTAGATGATTAGTGTCACGACCCAAACCCGGCCCTATGGGTTTAGCATCAGAATCGCCAAGAATCCGAGATTACCAAGGCCCGCTAATAAGAATACAAGAAAACAGTATGTGGCTGGAAGCCAATACAAGAAATAAATAATGTCCAATGAGTGTGACAGGATCAGATGCCAAAAAGATTTTTCATACATTTATGCAATCAAACAAAGGCAAATTATACCAATATTTACAATACTCAAGTGGACCTAATCCCTTGATAATAAAGCAAGCAATATACTATACAAAGCGGTGAGACAAGATGCAGAAGGGGAATGCTAAAACACCCTAAGCCTTAGCATGATAGGCTTGGAACCTCCGCGTGAGGCACGTGGTGGCTTGACAAAATCGAATAACCCCGACGCTGCCTAGCTTTGGTCCGGTTCTAACACCTACATATATATATATGAGCAGGAGCTAAAGCCCATGAATAACATAATGCGTAAAGAGGTTTAGAATGGATGTCCTGCAAGAATGAAAACAGTTCAATTAAATCAAGATATCGGTTGTTCAAGACAAGAAATCATATGTGGTACATCCATCAAGATAACAAGAATAAAGTAGGTCTTAAAAGACCGAACAGTAATGATGGCCATCAATCAGTAAACAGTAGTGGTTCCACGAGGGAACCGACAGAGATCTCTGTAACAGTACAGTAACAGTAAACAGTAGGTGCTAAGGATGCCACAGTACAGTTCAGAATATAGGACATACATTCATTCAGTAAACAATATCAGTTCAGTAAACAGTTCAGTTCAGTATTCAAAAGATAAACATTTTAAACATATCTTTACACAATCGTTACTCACAGTGTTCTGGGCTATCTGTAGCTAGAGCGTCTCCCCGAAATGCCAACCCTAAACAGTTAACAGATTGAACACACTCTGAGTTACACAGTTGGGAAAGGTAATCATTAACTCCCTATTATGCCTCGGTGTGTTCTACATCTATATCCTCATTAAGATGTCTTAAACTAGGCCTAAGGATGCCTAGGATGGGATGAGGATGCAAAGATGTGCATGTAAAACGATTTGAAATTTTGAAAATAGAGTCTCGCCGGCGCAGTTTCGCCGAGCGGACAAGCAAACAAAGGTCCCCGCTCGAGCGTACATTCCTCCGCTCGAGCGGACTGATGAACGGTGCAAGATGCTGGATGCTCGATTTCTCCGCTCGAGCGTGCATCTATCCGCTCGAGCGGACTGCAACTCAGATCAAAAAAAATACTAGGAGCTTGATTTCCCCGCTCGAGCGGCACTTCCCCCGCTCGAGCGGACAACCAAAATCTGGAAATTCCATATTCGAACTCCAAGTTCCAAACCCAGTTTTCAACACCAAAATCGATCCTCTTGGGCCCATTTTCTGGAAAAATTCTTGAAAACACATAATATTACTCGATTCAAAGCTCAATTGGTAAAATCAAAACCCAAGGGGAGTTTAATCAAGCTCATTTCCAAACCAATTTTCAAGAACATGCATGAACAACATTCAAACATGACATGCATGCATTCAAACCAATTTAAAGCTCCAATGTGATGCTCTAATGAGCTCAATACTTTGAAAACATGATGGTTTCATGAACCTTAACTAGAACTTGTGCATGCATGCAACAATTAGCAATGAATTCCACTTTAAACTCAACAAAGAACACATGCATGCAAAGATTAAGCTTCAATTCAACACTTTTGGACCAAATCATGTTTTAGTTCTACAATGAAGCATGAATCATGCAAGAACAAGCTTGATGGCAACAATAAGAGGATGAATTCTCTTACCTAAGTCTTGATTTACAAGGTGAGGTAACTTAATTTAGCAATTATACTTCGATTTCCTCCAAATGCAAGCAATCACCAAGTTTGAACTCAATTCTCCTATTCCTCTCTTTCTATTTGGTCGGCCAAGGCAAGAGAAAGGGCTGAGCAAATGATGCACTAGGTGTAGTAAGACTCAAATAAAATGGAGATAGTGGGCCACTAAGTGGTCTAAGTGTAAATATGCCCATGTTTTGCAATTAACTCATTTTTAATCTGATTTAATCATACCTAATCAATTTTCAGATAATTATTCTACAATTTCACATAAATCATGAGAATCATAAAACATCAATCAGTTTCTAATTCGGCCGCCGATAAGGCCTTCAATTCGCAGTTTAAACATATAAACTCAAACAGATAATCAATCAACCAAACAGGTAGCATACGCAATGCAATAAATATACTTCATCAATTCAGTCTCAATTTCAGTCAGTCAGTTCAGTATTTTATTCAGTCCAGTTATCAGCCTCAGTTAACAGTAATCAGAAATCAATCAGTCATTAATCGGTAAACGGTACGGGGGTTGTTACAATTAGGTTCGAGAAGACGAGAGCTCAGCCTAAGTGAGCAGATTTCGGATTTCAGATCTCAAATCCCAGATCCTAGAAGACAAGATCTCAGCCTAGATGATTAGGTCTGAGAAGACGAGAGCTCAGCCTAGCAAATCTCGAATTCCAGATCTCAAATCTCAGATCCTAGAAGACAAGATCTCGGCCTAGATGAGTAGGTCTGAGAAGACAAGAGCTTAGCCTAAGTAAGCAGATCCCAGATTCCAGATCCCGAATCCCGAATCTCAGATCTTAGAAAACAAGATCTCGACCTAGATAATTAGGTCTGAGAAGACAAGAGCTCAGCCTAAGTGAGCAGATTTCGGATTCTAGATCTCGGATCCTAGATCCTAGAAGACAAAGATCTCGGCCTAGATAATTAGGTCCGAGAAGCCAAGAGCTCAACCTAAGTGAACAAATCTTGTATTCCAGATCTCGGATCCCAGATCCTAGAAACAAAGATCTCGGCCTAGATGAGTAAGTCCGAGAAGATAAGAACTTAGCCTAAGTGAGCAGATCCCGGATTCCAGATCCCAGATCCCAGAAGTCAAAGATCTCAGCCTAGATAATTAGGTCTGAGAAGACAAGAGCTCAGCCTAAATAAGCACATCCCAGATCCTAGAAGACAAAAAAGAAGCACACAAGATCAGACTGAAATCGGCTAGGTTCTGCTTGTCAGCAGAAGACCATTTGTACAGAAGGACTTTTACTGGACCTCTATTGTGATGTGTACATCCTTTCCAGGTTGAAGACTTTTTACACGAGATCTATGCAGGGGGCAGATCCCTTACCCACATGTGGGCTATATCATAGGGATTTTGGTGACCCTACATGCAAAAAGATGTTGAAGCCTATGTAAAAAAGCGTGAAAATGTTATTGGAATCCATGATTGCGTGATAAGACTGAAATATCTTATGGTGATGTTCCCATGGTGAACATGATGAGTAAACTTGGACTCATCATATGGTAGAGTTGAATTATACTTGCCCTATGATAGAGTTAAACTAAGTTGGCGACATTTCTAAGTGAAACATAATAAGTAACTTAGACTTATTATATGACAGAGTTGAATTATACTTGCATATGATAGAGTTGAACTAAGTTGAATTAACTTAGACTTATTATATAGCAGAGTTGAACTATACTTGCATATGATAGAGTTGAACTAAGTTGACGATGTTTCTGAATGAAACATGATAAGTAACTTAGATTTATTATATGATAGAGTTGAATTATACTTGCATATGATAAAGTTGAACTAAGTTGAATTAACTTAGACGTGTTATATGACAGAGTTGAACTATACTTGCATATGATAGAATTGAACTAAGTTGACGATGTTTCTAAGTAAAACATGATGAGTAACTTAGACTTATTATATGGTAGAGTTGAATTATACTTGCTTATGATAGAGTTGAACTAAGTTGAATGAACTTAGACTTAGAGTTGAATTATACTTGCATATGATAGAGTTGAACTAAGTTGGCGATATTTCTGAATGAAACATAATGAGTAACTTAGACTTATTATATGGCAGAGTTGAATTATACTTGCATATGATAGAGTTGAACTAAGTTGGCAATGTTTCTAAATGAAACATTATGAGTAACTTAGATTTATTATACGGCAGAGTTGAATTATACTTGCATATGATAGAGTTGAACTAAGTTTGCGATGTTTCTGAATGAAACATGACGAGCAACTAAGTTTGTAATGTTTCGGTATGAAACCAAACTTGTCATATGGTAGAGTTGAACTAAGTTTGACAACTTAGACTTGCCATATAGTAGAGTTGAAATAAGTTTACGATATTTCGGTATAAAACATAACGAAACTGTCCATGACTTGGTCAATTTGGAAAGTCGAGGAGTATGGCACTCTCGGTGCACTAAGGTTAAGCCTTAAGTGTTTCGTTTGGGCGAGGCAAACATGATGACTTCGGCCAAGAATGTCTGAAAGAGACTTCGGCAATAACAATGCGGTGCGTCCTTAATGTGAAACATAAGTAGTAC
Organism: Camellia lanceoleosa; assembly: GCA_025200525.1. NCBI lineage: Eukaryota > Viridiplantae > Streptophyta > Magnoliopsida > Ericales > Theaceae > Camellia > Camellia lanceoleosa. The sequence continues at coordinate 52,713,877 of CM045761.1, read as the reverse complement.
TCAGGTACACATTAGGGGATGGGAAGTGGAATACGCATAACACTTGTTGAAATTTACAAGTTGGAGTCAGTCGATGTATCCAGATGAAGGAAGCAGAAATAGGCTTGACACTTGTTGAAGTTTTTGAAAAAATTTACAAGTTGGAGTTAGTCGAGGTATCTAGATGAGGGGACACTTGAGTTGTTGGTTACCCGAGATCACCAACCAGGTCGTCAAACCTGGAATTGTTAGAAGGGTGAAGTCTTGATAAAAGACAACAAGTACAAGTAAAGAAGTAATACTTATTGAATGTTATTCAAAGAATTTTTATAAAGTGTCTGTTGACCAAGATCACAGTAAAAGGTCAACTCCGGGGTAAGTTGGTCTGAGGTGACCAACTAAGGGTGCACCCGAGATGAAGTGGATCCAAGGTGGTACATGTTAGATGTGTTCTAATCCAAAGTGATTACACAGTTAAAGTATACTTGGGAGAAGTACAAAAATATTCTAAGTATGGAATCATACAAGACAGTAAAGACAGAGACAAGAATTCAACACTTAGTCAAAAAGAGAAGACTTGCATTGAAAATAGACAGCTTGTTCAAGTACATAAACAGGCACATCGGCTCGACAAAACAGATACTGTTCAAAACAAAGAAGAAGAAAATACAACTACAAAGAAAAAAAGTATAATGGAAAAAAAAATTCCTAACTACTAGGATCTTATGCATTGATCTCAGACTATTCAATCTCGGTTGTTGAAATTGTTTCGACCTTAGTAGATAGCTGGGCAGACTTTTCGGCCGCGATTTCAGCTTTGATTTCCAGAAGAGTCTAGTCTAGGCTCTTTGCAGCGGCAGTGATCTCGGTTTCAGAAGTGTCGGCCTTCTTTAGCGAGGTGCTCTTGAAGACCTCATACCCATCATCCTCAGTCAAGTCCAGGACTTAAACATTTAGAGTAGGGGACTTGGCCCCAGCTGTAACGCCCTCAAAATAATGTATAAAATCAACCATTCACAGATTCATAAACGTAAAAGGAACATTATATTTACATACATTAGAGTTTTCTTTACAAAAGATATTACATGTTAGTAACAAAATAAATGTCCTATGGGCTTACAACTTTCCAAGTCATCACTTGGTTACAACAAGAGAAGAGTCCTAACTCTTTTATATACAAAACCCTCGGCTTGGATTTGCATTTGAATACAAAAATAATAACAACATGGAGCTTTCAGCCCCTAAACCTCCCAAGCTAAGTCCTTAGAGGCGACATTTCACCTGTACCTGAAAATGGTGTCCCAAGTAGGGTGAGCCAAAGCCCAATACAGATATGCTAAACAACATATGAAAAACAACTAAGACATGAGCATCAGATAAAGGTGCAACCTTCTTAACCAATATGTATTCATTTCAAGATTTGTTAATATAGATAGTCAACACGTCATTTCATTTCCATTGTTCCCATGTCGAGTAAACCAATTAATCATGTTTATTATTGTCAAAACAACCAATATGAGACTACAACTTAATGGTTCACAACTCAACACATTCATCACTTCAACACTTCAATATCTTGTCATTTACGAAACCAAGTCCGAGGGAACCAACACCCATATATATAAAGGATTTCGAGACTTTCACCCTGGACACTCCGACCAACTTAATTATCAATGGAGTCCATCCCCTATCTCCTTCCACACAATGGAGTACATCCCATATCTCCTCTCAAACAAAGATACATTTACAATGTATTCAAACACGTTGTCATATACAATGACCAAATAAATCACATATTCAATGGTTTAGTCTAACCGTCATATTCAATGACATAATCCAATTGATTAGTTTCAATTCACCTAATCATCATGCATTTTCTACAACAATCATAGTTATCCTCCACCAATAGCCTAAAACAGATATTTCTAAATAAATAAATAAATCTATCAACTTTTCATTGGTGTGTGATTTATCAAATCTAACTACACCCTTCAATCACATATTACCCCAATTTCTTAATTCCCAAACCAATTTCATTATTTACATAAAAATAACTTATTTAGTTCCAACTAGGGCAAATCTCCCCATTTATCAAACATTGCACCTAAGATCATATTTCATCAATTCTTCTCAAGCCAAAACATGTTCAAGACCCTTCATGCACATAAAGAACCCAAATGGAAAAAACCTTCTTTTATACATTTACAGAAAACAACCCAAATTTACCAAAAACCTTCCCAAATCCCACAATTTATACAAGATGACAATATCTATGTTCAAACCCATATTGGAGAGTAGAATATCCCTACCTCAAATGGAGAAGCTCAAAGAGGAAGAAGGAGAAACTTGAAGATGCCCCAAACTTAAACTTTTTCGAATCAAAAAGTTGCCCACGCCAAACTCTAGCTTTTTAACAAAGGAAGTAGGGTAGAAAGAACCTAAATCATGGAGTATATAAAGAGAGAGAGAGAGAGTGTTTTAGAGAAAGAAGCAGCCAGATTAGGGTTTTGAGTAAAGAGAAGGTCAAAAAGTGATATAAAATCACGCTGATGCGAACTGATATATGCGAGGCTCACTCGAGCGAAGGAGTTGTCGCTCGAGTGACCAGACACAACAATGACCTCGCTCGAGCGCAAAAAGCGTCGCTCAAGTGTAGAATGCAAAGTTTCAGGTCTACCATAACGCAAACGCACACTCGAGCGCAAGAATCCTCGCTCGAACGAAGAATACCAACCTTCAGGTCTCACAGAGACGCAGACGCACGCTCGAGCGCAAGAACCCTCACTCGAGCAAAAAAACAAATAACACAGGCCTCGTTCGAGCGCAAGAAAGCTCACTCGAGCGAAAGCTGCATTTGAAAAAAAACCTAAAGACCCTCAATCCTCGCTTGAGCGTAAGAAACCTCGCTTGAGCGAATAAGCAAATACCCAAGGCTCGCTCGAGTGCAAAAAGCCTCGCTCGGGCGAAGAAGCCAAAACCTGGGTAACAACCACTTGCACCAACTCAACACAAACCTGTTCCAAACTCACTCAACACAACCCAACCCAAAACTCAACTTCAAAGAATTAAAGGGAGGAAACAAGACATAAACAACAATATACAACCACGGAACCCGAGTCCAGAACACAATAAAGGTCTGGATAAAACCTGGAGCGCTATACCAGTAGTAGCTTCAGATTCTTTCTCAACAACCTCAGCCTCGGCCTCTTCCTTGTCTTCGGTCTCCTCGTCATCAGCCTCTTCTACTTCATCGGCTTCATCCTCAAATTAATTGGGAGAGGAAAGGAACGGGACATTGAGTTGACCCATATCACGGAAAGGTGAGTCGTTGGGGACAGACATCTTTTTTAGTGCTGCCATCTAGTCGAGATAGTAGCCTTTGTTGCAGGCCATGTTGACTTGTTTTTTTTGGCCTTAGCAATGGCCTCAGCTTTGGCAGCAGTAACTTGGTCCACTTGCTTTATGTGCTTCTCTTTCGAGATATTGAGTTGCTGGAGGCATAAGCATGTTGGATTGACTCTAAGGAGATGAAGTGAATTGCACAGTTATGATATCAGAGATGTCAACAAGAAGGTCTTCTACGACAAGAGTTCGACGAGACATATCGTCATTGGCTACGGCGATGGTTACTCATAGATAAGGCGATTGGAAAATTATCAAGGTCTAAGGCTGGGAGCTTAGAACCTCGGTGTTTCCTGTTCTTGGTTCTAGCTGCAAGATTGTCACTATTTTCACTACCATTGAGATAGTGGGATTGTTTGGTTGCTAGTCTGGTTCAGCTGGTAGAGTTTGAACATTGGGCACAAAGAGAGTCTTCATAGTAATGAATGCTTTAAGAACAGCGATGATGGTTTGTAGAGGCCAGGAGAAAGAGAGTCTAGGGGCACAGATAGAGACGAAATGGAAAAATGAAATGGTTTTGCTGGAATTAGAAAAATATGGCGAAAAGTTATGATTTTGAGTCCCGACGTGCCCGTGCTGATGTCAGGCGGTGGGGGACAGAACTGATGCGACATGATGGGGACATGGTTGATACGCTCCGATCTAATGATAATCTTGATTGAGAAGTGTGATCTCAGTTGAGATATTGATCTCGGTAAAGATGACGATCTCGGTTGAGATGGTAATCTTGGTTGACATGATGATTTCAGTTAAGATGTTGATCTTGGTTGAATTGTTGAATTTGAATGGGGGCAAAGCTTGTTTATTCTTGATTTCTGATGAGTTAATAGTAGGATCTTGATGTTTTTGAACTAGCAAGTCATGATCTCTGCTAGCAGTGTGATCTCTATCGAGATATTAGACCTAGATGAAATGGAACATGATGGTTCATGGTTCTTGGTTCCTAATTCTCGATTCTTGACGAATGGACATTTAAGTCCTTGTTTCTTGGTGCCAACGAGTCATGATCTCGGTCGGAAAAGTACATGTATAGGTTCCATCACCTCAGTTTGCTGAGGTAATAGAACCTAGGGGCTAGTTGTGGGGACATATTTTTGGGTAGTCCACGTGGCCGAGGTTGTTAGTCGAGGTGCCACGTGGACAGACCATGGTGCCGAGATATGGTATGGTAATACCGGAATCCAAAATATTTGGATAAAGGATTAGAGTCCTAGATGATATCAAACTATCTATTTGGATATAAATGAGACTCTTGAGGAAGTTCATCTTAATCTGAATAGTGTGAGTTGTGATAGATGTTATCCTTGTAAAAGATAGAGTCTCATGAAGTAAGACTTCTAGGGAAAAATAGGACACTGATCATTATAAAAGTATGGCACCCCAGTGGGTCTAAGGTATGTTTTTTATGTTCTTTCTTGTGAGTTAAGCACTATTTGTTATCTTTGAGAGATATTTGTTTACTGACTTGATCGTTGGAGTGTCCCCGGATGGATGAACCACTGCGAAATTCTCACATTCTTGTTGACAGATGATTGGCTTAATCTATTCAGTCGGTACTCTCTATCTAAATTCCCATTTAGTTGTATGGAAATCAACACCCACAACTATTAACACACAATGCATACTATATTCCTTACCCGTGTATCAGTTCGCTCCTTTCACCGTGCACTGACACACTATCGCTGTACCTCTCTACTATAACATATCACCATGTATATATATTGATATAAATAAAGTATAAAATGAGTTCAAGCATTGCACATTCCATAACAAACTTTGAACTCTCCAAGAAACCCTCCGCAGCCTGTGCTCATCAATAACCAACCATTTGCCTTCTCATCTCAACAACCCATCCTGAGAATAATGGGGGCAGAGATGAGCCACCAAATATAATAATCATTATACAGCCAACTGTGTCACAATAGCAAAGCTTATTTATTCATATTCCTTCTTTGCACAACTCCCAAACACCAATAAATCTATACTATATATTAAGTTAAATGGAGTTTTTAACCTCAAGATCTGTGAGAATTTCAATATTTCAATCTGAATTTTTTGAATTTTTTATTAAAAAAAAAAAATTCAGCATTTATTAACTTTTTTCAATCCACATGTCTTTCCATATACATGTATTTATTGATTTGGTCAAAATCCCCTGATTAGCATTTAAAATCCCCTCATACAAATAATTATAGATACAATCTGTGTATAGTTATGCACTATGGTTAGTAATAAGATTGTTAAATTATTTTTAAAAAAAATCTTAAAAAACATAATTTATATATTAAAAAAAATTTAAAACAAATATAAATATCTATGATTATCCCGTGCATAGCACGGGTGATAGGCTAGTCACTTATTATGGCAAAACAGGATTCGGGAATCCTGTGGCATTCCAGTGGTGAGTTTTCTTTTAGTCTTTTTTGATAATTCGAATAGTTCATATTATAAAATTCGTCGATTATATCATTCATATAAAAAATCAAGTTAATCAAAAATCTACAATCCGATGATCAGATTTAAATTATTTTACAAAAATTATCAAGATAATATCAACTGTTTATTTTTTTACAAACAAATGTATTCTTGTTATAAAATTATAGTTTCTAATCAATTTAATTTTTTGCATAAATGATCTATTCAGTGAATTTTATAATATGAATTGTTCAAATCATCAAAAAAAAAAAAAAAAAAAAAAAAGATTCGAAAAAAACTTCCACAAAGGCACCATAGATCACTATTGTGATTTAGTCACAGCAACATTCCGTGGTCCGACAAAACATGGGTATGACACATCTCGAGCTCAGGTGCAAGTTAAAATCTAGGATGGGGTTGCAATATTTGTAATGTGCTTTTTCTCAACCTTTACTAAACAGTGGTTGTTCCAATTATTATTAGTTAGTAGGGTTAATTTCACTTTTTTATCTTTTAATTATTGTTAAATTGTCTACTTAATTCTTAAATTATTCATTCAGTCTATTAAAGGTTGTTTTGGTAACAACCTATTTTAGCTAAAATATTAAAAAAATACCATAAAAAGCCCAACTCTTCCCTCTATTTTTTTTATTTTTTTTGGGGGGGTATGTTTTTTCCCCCTACTATTTTATGTTTTCTCAATATCACATTTCTTCTCTCTTTATTTATTCTACAATTCTACTAAAATCAATGTCAAACAACACCAATTGTTACAAGTCATTTATCATTCACAATTATAAAATCACATTATTAAAATTCAATACTAAAAATATAAGTTGCAAAGTTAAATTAGACACATAAAATCAGGAATGGGATTATATTACATAGGCATGGAGCAAGTGCTGAGGAGACGTCTAGCGGGTAGAATAAAAAATGAGATGATATTCACTAAACGGGATTTCCCAACTCATACCCAACCTGTTTGCCATCCCTAACTACAAGTAAATCAATGCCATTTCAAGTAGGAAATAAGTCATTGGTTAAATTGAACCAAAGAGAACTACAAGTAAATCAATGCCATTTCAAGTAGGAAATAAGTCATTGGTTAAATTGAACCAAAGAGTGGTACTAGTTCGTATTCACAAGGCTTTTCTAAACTTTCATGGCTTGGATGCAATACTTGAGAGCTTGAAGACATCCCGCCAATACAATTCTTCTAAGTAAAAAATATACACAAGATCAATGGGGCACAAGCTGGTATATCAAATGGAGACAATACACAAGGATTATCATGGAAGCACAACTCTTGTTTTGGCCAAATTAGGCCATGTATGTTTGAATTACAGTTAGAAAACACAATATGAGAACCCTCCAATGCAAACCTCACAAACCTCCCTTTATTCAATCTTTAGCATATAACATGCACATAAGTCATTTTCATGTCCCAACATATAATGATCATATTAACACAAGATATGCATCCATTAAAGAGCGATACACAAAAAGGAGTCATTACATAACATGTACACACATACATAACATTTTCATCTCTTAACATATATTTACATCATGAACAAAATGACATATCACAAGGCCCCAAGGTCTTCACCTGCAAAAGAAGTCTCCTAATATACACAAAAAGGGGTCACACACAATATTTACATGTCAACTATATTAGGATACTATTTACATCATGAACCAAAAGAGATTGCTACATGCCACAAGGTCTTCACTTGCAAAAGGAGTCTTCTAGTATGCACAAAAAGATCCATAGTACTCCACCAGAATTCTTACTACCTGAAATTGGTCAAGTAACAATAATAGAGTGAGCCAACATGCCAAACAAAAACCCTAGAGTTTTCATTCCCATGGATTTTCGTTTCATACAAAAAAGGGTCATACATGTAATATTTTGTGACGAGAAAGTAAAGAGTGCATGATTTTTCAAGACATATTGGTAAAACAAGTTCTCATTCATCATTGACAAGAACACGAATACACGTTGGACCGTGTCAACCCGGTTCAGAACACCAATAAGCCATGTGGTCGGGAAACTCGTCTCATGAATTTAGATACACAACCAATTTGGTTTATAGTCCCCAAAATGGAGACTTCAGGAGGATGGATGCACAAAATCAAGTTGCAATAGGACATGAAACAAGTAGCATCCATGGATTTTTTTTTTTTTAATTTAAGTTTTTTTAAAGCATGTGAAACATAAGATAATTTAAAATATGCATACATTTATAATAGTTTGGCATAATAAAAGGCAAACCTTTTTCTTTTTTTTTTTAAAATTTTTTTATTTAATATCACAGAAATGCCCAAAGGCTACAAAGAAACATCCGCCAAAAGCAATGCCGAGAGAGCAGCAGGGGGGTTGGAAACCCAGTTAGAAGGAAGTGCACCATGAAGATGAGCTCGTGCAACCCAGTGAGCTACTCCATTTGCTTCAAGAATTTGTGCACTCACCTTAAGCCCTTAGGCCTTGATCCTCCCTGAACAAGTGTGCCTCTAAACCCAGTTAGAAGGAAGTGCACCATGAAGATGAGCTCGTGCAACCCAGTGAGCTACTCCATTTGCTTCAAGAATTTGTGCACTCACCTTAAGCCCTTAGGCCTTGATCCTCCCTGAACAAGTGTGCCTCTAAACCCAGTTAGAAGGAAGTGCACCATGAAGATGAGCTCGTGCAACCCAGTGAGCTACTCCATTTGCTTCAAGAATTTGTGCACTCACCTTAAGCCCTTAGGCCTTGATCCTCCCTGAACAAGTGTGCCTCTACACAAGAATTCACATGTAGAACATGAATATGTTTAAGAGATTACTTAGATGCTTAGTTACCCTTTAAGGTCAAGGTAAGTCAAGTCATTCCAACTAAGGTCTTCTTACGCTGATTACAATCTTCACTGGTGTCATTGTATTATACTCCTCTTAGAAACCCTCAAGGTAGTCATCAAAGTCACTTTGGTCAGAACCAAAGGTTGAGATATAAATGTCACAAATCAATTCATACACTGGACAAAGAAGATCAGATACCTCATAAATCGATTCACACCCTGGACAAAATTGAATATAGAATCAATTAATACACTTTCTAGTCCAAATCACCTCGTGTGAAGTTAGACTTCTCCCAAAATGCACTATTTTAGCAAGACTATAGCATTAGGTGTGGAGATGGATGAGGTGTCACATGTAGAGGTAGTCTAGTAAGTGCAGTACTGTATGGATTAGGTGTGAGAAAGACTCAGCTAATTAGGTGGTGAAGGTGTCACCCCTAGTTTATCAAATCACTATAGGTTAAATCAATGATTAGACCAGTTAATGACTCAACAAGCAGAGCTCACTATGTTTCTACATGTTCTAGGCCTTGCTCAGGGATTCCGGCTTTTAACACAATTTTTCTTTGTTAAATTTACGTCCAACCATCCAATATCTTGAGTCAGTGGGACCCACACAAAATTTTATCCGTATTACTAATTAATACTCATTAAAATAATCAACAAGTAGCTCATGTTTCTTGGAGAATTTAACATTCAAAAAACATTTCTTTATGCATTTCTTAAGGTTACAATAGAAAATTTCACATTCCATTCCACAACGTGCACAAAATTTTAAGGTAAATTAAATGATGACGTTGCAATAAAATGCATGAGGATAAGGCAATGCTAGAATGTAATGAAAGGGCAGTATCCTTATACATTAGATTTTGTACACAACTAATTCTTCAGTTCCAACAATAGCTCATTCCTCTGTTCATCTTGCTTTGAAGTTTTCCTACCCCACTACATTACAATAATCCAGGGAACAGAAGGAGAATGAAAACAAGCTTATGTCACATTGTATAGAAATTGCAGTCATGGGGGAAAAAAATGTTTATGATTATCACATCACTGTGTCCAAATCAAGTTCTCTGTTTATCATTTGAATCCTCACGAATGAAGTGCATAACATGACATATATTATACAAAATTTATGATTTATCCACAAAATATGATAGCAACCATTATTTAAAAAAAATAAATAAAAAAAAAAACACGAAAACAGGTTCACAGAAAGTATCTACAACATTATATGGTGACCTTTATACGATGTTGATGCAAGAGTCAATCTTATAACGAACCTTTAATATCTCCTTCGCTTTTGCACTTTCCACAGCTTAACTACATGCGACACCCCCTCTCTGAGTGTGGCTTTCCTTCCTTCTTTGTAGTTCCACATTTCTTGTACTATGTACCTACCACTAGGGTTGTATTCATTCATCTCCATCAAGGCGATCTTCACAGCTGAGCACACTTCATCACCAAACTCATTCTTTAGATATGTCAATTTTCCATCATCTTCATCAATGATTTCCTATGCCCATTCAAATAAATAAACCCAATCTGTAAGGTGACTGATAGAACAAAAGGGAAGGAAGAGTTTAAAATCAAGGTCTAATCAAGAGCAGTCTTTGCAATGGTATAGTGGGAATATCAATGAGTCTACAAGCCTAGAAGCACAGAGGGAACATAAAAATAAAAATTGCCTAGTTCTGAAGATATTGTACTGAAATACATGGTATTGTTGAAAAGGAAAATACAGTCAAATTAAACTGAAAATTACATAAATTGGTGAAGAAATGAATATGAGCATACCTTTTCCTTTTCACTTCCTTCAACATTGATGATTTTAAAAGGATGCCAGCTAGGATCCTTTAGGTTATCCTCCCAGAATGACATTAGCTCTGCAGCTTCATCGTCAGCAGCTTTTTCACCATATTTTCTCTTGGCTGCAATGCAGAATGCTCCACTGTCAAGATCTCCCATCAGCTTGACACCTATAGAAGCCCGAGAAGACTGTTCCTTCAAGGCCTGTAAGGTAAGAGAATCGGTGATGCGGAATATAAGAAGCTCGAGGAAGAGTAAATTCAAAGAAGCAGCGATATTTGGAAATTGGAATGGTTTCAAAGAGAATTCATTAGGAACCATACATAATCATGTTTATAATATTATTATAGTTTTATTTTAGAATTATTTTTATGTTTCTAGGATTTTAGGCGAGGGTATTTTGGTAATTTTATATTTGCCTACATGGACTGTAGGGGTCGCCCATGGGTCGTCTTGTGAGTCAAGTTGTTTAATTAGTCTTTATTTTTGTTTCTTATTTAGTCTTAAATTAGTTTTGAAAGTCATATTTTGATAGTTTTCTATTTTAGTTCTAGTTGGTTTAGGAAATCTCTTAATCCTATATAAAGCCATGTAATACTTATAATTTGATAGAGTTGATATTTTATAAAAAGTTGAAGAGTTTTGAAGCTTCTTTATGGGTTGTGTGATGCAATCAAACCCTAGGTGTAAGCCTATGAAATCTAGGTGCGATGTCTAGACCTATCTTCTTCTTTCCCTCTTTTATTTTCTGCACTTTAACAGCTCAAAACACCGTTCACGGGTACCGTTCACAGCACCCAGAACAGCCCCTGTTTTGATCTCTTTCACCTGGTTTATTAATTGAAATCCTAAAATTTCTATTGATTTTCAGCTTCAAGCAAACCATAAAAACCCACAGAAAGTTTGTTTTATAGTCCTTAGAGCCCTGCCCCTAATTGTCCTGCATCAATAGGGTTCTTACCACATTGTTGATTGTTTATTTGTCACTACTCTGAGCATAAATTTCTGGCTGTCTAATTCTGCCATCAAGGATAGCACATGTCCTAAATCAGGCATGTATGCTTGCAACCAGAGTGCTTGTTATTTTAAAAAAAACTAGCGGGCCTTTCAACTTATTTCCCAACTATGTAAAAGGGTGGTTTTTAAACACGTTTCTTTAAAGTGTGTTCAGTAACAACGCTTTCTAGTTTCCTATTTTATTCAACCTCCGGTGAAAATGTGATTGTTAATAATGTTTTTAATAAAAAGTGTGGTTAGCAACTACGTTTTCTCTACACTTTGACCATTAACCAAGTAATACTCCAATCTAGCTTGAAAACAAAGAAATTTAATTTTGAAAAGCGTGTTTAGTATCCCCGCTTTCATGCAGTTTGGGAATAAAGTGCAAAAAGACCCTAGTTTTTAAAATAAATTTATAAAAAAGAAAAGAAAAGAAAAGAAACATATATTGGTTAATTGCATTTTTAACATTTCAAACTTATGGGGTATTTCAAGAAGTTTAGTAAGGTACATGGACAAATGAATTTTGTTTTATAGAGGTCTCTTTAACTCTCAATTATGTAACAGTGATCAGTAGTAAAAAGTGTGCCACTAATGGACAAAGCATTGGGAGTTCAGCATTCAAAACTATTTCAGAGGGCTTCCAGTTTTCTTTTGCTAGAAACATCTCAGACTACATTAGAGTCATCAAAAAAGAACATTACTTACATCAATTAACTCTTTTCGAGCAGCTTGCAACTCAGCATTGCTTTCAGATTCCTTATTAATAAGTGTTTGATTCAGAGATCTTAGATCTTCAAGTTCTTGTTCCTTTTGTTTTAGCTCTAGCTGAACCGCATCCTTCTCGCTATCCTCACCCATGTTTCTCACAATGCCTCGTAGTGCCCCTCTCATAGACTCTAACTCCAACTCCAATGCTTGTCTGGCATCAAGTTTCTTCTCTAGTTCAATAATCCTTGCATGAAACTTTTCCTTTTCTCTCTGCCATTTAAAGTCAAAACAAATTATGCAACCATAAAATTATTAGAATTCATGCAACATAATTGTCATTTTAGTGATTCAAGTAAAAACACAAAGCACACAACCTTTTGTTCTTCTTCCAACCTTTTCTTTTCCTCCAAGGTTGCTCTTGCATTCTAAAAACAAAATCAATTTGTCATCATTGCTGGCAAATAATTTCAAATGAGGGAATCTGGTTTTGTTTTGCTAGAAACATCTCAGACTACGTTAGAACCATGAAAAAAGAATATTACTTACATCACTTAAGACTTTTCGAGCTGCTTGCAACTCAGCATGGATTTCAGATTCCTTATTAATAAGTGCTTGATTCAGGGTTCTTAGATCTTCAAGTTCTTGTTCCTTTTGTTTTAGCTCTAGTTGAACCACATCCTTCTCCCTATCCTCACCCATGTTTCTCACAATGCCTTGTAGTGCCCCTCTCATGCACTCTACCTCCAACTCCAATGCTTGTTTGGCATCAAGTTTCTTCTCTAGTTCAGTAATCCTTGTATAAAGCTTTTCCTTTTCTCGCTGCCATTTAAAGTCAAAGCAAATTACGCAATCAAAAAATTATTAAAATTCATGCCACATAATTGTCATTTTTTAGTGACTTAAGTAAGAACACAGAGCACACTACCTTTTGTTCTTCCTCCAACCTTTTCTTTTCCTCCAAGGTTGCTCTCTCATTCTAAAAACAAAATCATTTTGTTATCATTGTTGGCAAATAATTCAGATGTCCATAATACAATAAACAAAAAGAAGTTGTATACCCTCCAATTCTAAAAATAAATACATAAACTTCGGTACAAACTAAACAGAAATGCATGATTGAGATATTTCACAGGAAAAACTTCCTTTAAAAGGGGATAAGGTTCCAGACACTGTGGGAGCAAAAAAGCCTCATGCAGACAGCTCATTACTTGTTGGACATATTTGAGTTGGTATATTACCAATTAGATATACTATCATTCAGTTAATTGATTCCTCCACTGAAAACAGTTTATAGGGTGTCAGTCTCTGCTCTTATTTTAATCTATTTGATATTATTAATCTAGTGAGAAACAATAAAAAGAAAAAGAATACTACAGTACCTTCTTTTTTTTTTTTTGGGGGGGGGGGGGGGGGGGGGGTAAGGCAAATAATTCATTGAAGAGAAGATACAAAATGTAGCACGTGCGGCTCAGAACATCTAAGGGCATTGAAGAGAATGAGAACAAAAGGAAGGGCATACCCCTTCAACGACATCTACAACCTAACACAACAGCCAACAGATCTTGACTTCTACCCTTAAAGGACTACTCTGAAGCATACAATCAAACAGATACAGACCCCATCCAGTAGTGAAATATTCAAAAGCATTTCTACAGCAACTAAAGCACTAAACTGATCCAACTAAAAGAAAAGCCAGGCTAGAATCAAAACCCATTCATTCTTCAAGAAATAATAGTACAATTACAGTACCATAATATTCTCAAATTGGAGCTTGAGTCTCTTCTTTTCATTTTGGATCTCCTTTTTCTTCAATTCTTTCTCAAGTTCCTTCAGTGATTTGCTCTGGCCTTCTAACTCAGTTGTTATCTTTTCTTGCTCCTTTACAGTCTTCTGAAGTTGACTTTGTGCACTCTTCTGCATCTTCTTTACCTCTAGTTGACGTAATATACATTGTCAGCATGATATTTAATGGAGAAAAAAAAATACAGAAAGAAAGATTCAACAACTAATTATGGCATACTAGAGAACTGGAACTGATTAGGTGATTTTCTAGTATCCCTTGTGCGTTTTGAGAATGACCCCTTTGCATTGACACATTCTTCCATGGTCCTTATTAGGCCTAAATAAAAATGATACAATTAATAAGCGAAAACAAATAAAAACTATATAATTCATACACAAAAAGGAACAAAAGGCTCATTTTTTAAAAATAAATAAATCAAAAGAAATCAAAAGTGATATCTAACAGCTTCAATTCTTGAATGTAGTCAGCTCAGCTTCATTTCAAATATTCAAGATACAAATCACAAGACCACTATTTCTTCACAAAATAATAATCTTAGGCCCAAAAGTTAAGTACGTAAAAATATAATAATCTGGGGACTTTTTAGTGCAGCTGCAGGGCTTCAATATCTCCTCTTCCGATTTTTCTTCAATGAAGGGGAAATTTGAATTTTTTTGGGGGGGAATAAATGAAACAAAACATGAAGGGGGGAGCAATAACTTAAAGAGAAAAATTAAAACAATGCATCAAATAGAATTAGCACGCACCATTTCCTAGATATATGTCCTAAATCTGGTTGTCTGACCATTTCCTAGTTAACTTCAGGGAATTTCTAAAGATATCTTATCCCTTTTCTCCAAAAATGTTTTCCACCAATTTAGAGTCAGATTTGTTGCTACACAATTGGCCCTATTTGGGAATAAGCTATTTTAGTTGGCTATTTGGGTTTTTACAAAAAAACGTGCAAAAAAATAGAGAGAGTGATGTGATGTGGTGTTTTGTTTTATTGGCTATTAGTGCATCGCAAACACCCCAGCCCCAGCCCCAGCCATTCAACTTCCCTTTTTGTAGAACTTCAAAACAGGGGAACCATGCACATACCTCATTTACAAGTCATGTCTGCTAAAAAATTATACAAATCACAATTAAATTGAGCAGTTTGTTACAGGCCAAAATCATCTTCAGCTTGGAACTTTCAGTTTCAGCCAACAATACTTGCAACAACATTTTTTTTAAAAAAATTAAAAGGACTGTAACCTCTCGCGAACCCCTCCAAAAATAAAAATAAAAATAAAAATTTAGCTCTCCTTGGATTTTCCACTTATTACAGAAATTTCATTTCTTCTATTGTTCAGTGAAAAATAGCAACTCGTAAAACAGAATCCAAAATACTAAAATAGTCTGGTACCCTGGTAGCATTTTAATACGCTTACATATCTGTTATAAAAGGATGACTTTTGGGAACAACTGTAGGCTCATGAAACATAAACTGTTGTCCAATGTATCAACCCCAAAATATTTGTATGTTGTCGATAAGAGTGTCTCCTGCAATACTAGTTAAAATATTTAGCTAGTCACTTTTACAATGTATGCTCCAACAATGATCTTTACTTTAGCTATGTTCTTTTAAAATATTCATTTAGTGCTTTTTATGAGAAAGAAAATATGGAAGAGAAGAGAAAAGACTACATCGTTTAAGAATAAAAAAATTAAGTGGCTGGTGATTCCAAGCTAGTTACTATTCATAAAACTATTTTAGTTAGTCTTATGACTAGTCTAGTTGAGGGATTTTTATTGAGTTTGGCTAGCTATTTTAGTCAAATTGATGGTTTAACTAGTTTGTTGTGATGCTCTAACAGTGTTCAAGTTTGGTGACAAAACAAGAACATAAATAGACAAATACATTTCCAAAGTGATTAGAGATGCATGCAAATTTAAAATGAAAAAGAACAATAAACAACAACCAAAGGTCAAAATAAAAAACAAAAATGCCCGTACACAACACACAAGATAGATGAAGAAACATAAACAAACAAAAGCATAAATAGAATTTTGGGGGAATTTCATATCAGGGTACAACTTGAAAAATAATTACAAATTAGTTGTAAACTTTACCAATATTAAAAATTAAAATTAAAACTTTTCCACCCATATGTAATAATTTTTTCAACTTTCAACTGAGGGGTAATTTTCCCTAGAATTTAAGGAAAAAGTTGTGCAGTGGGGAGGGCTTCTAACTTTTGTATATTTTTCTAATTATAAAATTAAAAAAATAATTTACAAACAAATTTTATTCTTAAATTAAGTTAAAACATTATTAATAATTACATTTTTCTTGAAATTGCTTCTTTTTTTTTTTTACTGGTCAAGTTTGGAAAGTTTGGATAATAGCCAAAAAAGTCACTAAAAATGTCAAAAGGCCAAAAGTCAAAGATTCCATTTCCTCTCTACTTTTTGCACGTTTTTCATAAAAAAATTAAAAAATCATCCCAAACATACTAATTTTTTTCACCTCATATTTAGCCAAAAAATCAAAAAGTTACTAAAATAACTTATTCTCAAAACAATTCTTAATTTAGAAACTTTAAAAAAAATGAAACAAGAAAAATAGTTCAAATAGTGGTATGGGTTAAGTAAAAATATGATTAGCAACCACACTTTTATAAAAACCATGCTTGTGTAAGGGCAAATGACACTTTACCCCTCAACAATTGTCTAGTGTTACTTTAGCCTTTTAGTAAAAATCGCAACACCTAAACACTTCCTTGATTATTTTTTTTTTCAATGGTGATTTTACTGACAAAAATACCCTTTCAACTAGAGGTGCTAACGGATCATATTGGGTCGGGTCACCTCTCATCCATCATCCATTCAAACTTAAGTGATTTTTAGTACAAAATTTTTTATACTTCGTTCTTTATGGTAAAAATAAAGGATCAACTTTCATATTTTATGAACAACAAATATGATTACTAAAGGAGAGCCAATAGATTGTTTATTTTTTAAAATGGAGAAAATAGTTGAGAGGGGTAAATAATAATTTGCCCCTTTTAAAAAACAACAATCATGTTTAAGAAATTTACGAAAACAATTTGGCCATACATTATTTTGAAAATAAATTAAATTTAATATATATATACATATGAAGAGCATATCCAAAACTCTTTAAAAAGATTTGTTAGCTATTGTAAAGAATATACTATAGACCCCAAATAATCTATCAAATTTTCTATCAAACTTTTCACACGGGTGTGAGACTCGCACAAACCCACATGGATATGGAGAGGTTTAGTAAAAAATTTGATAAATTATGTGGGATCTCTAGCATAACTCCTATTGTAACTAGCATCGTACTATTTTAGTCACTCAAATGGGCTCCTAGGGCCTGTAAAAAATCCAAACTGTTAACTTAAATATACTTGCAAAAAATCAAATTCATCAGAGATCAATAACCTTTTTTGTCAAATTGTATTTGTATATAAAATTATAAATGGTACATAGAATAAAGAATATATAAAAAGGAATACATCTTTTTATATTGGGTAAATTACAAACACACCCCTGAAATTTACTTAAATTATAAATTATCCTGTGATTTTAGAAATTACATTATGTCCATAAATTTCTAATTTCATAACAAATATGTCTTTTTATTAATAAATCTTCAAGTTAATTAACAGTTTTTAATAATCTTAAAATTTTATTTCAATTAATAATTCAGATAATTTTATTATTGTATAGGTGACCAATTAGAAATTTTACTTTTTCGATTAATTTTGTTAAATAAAAAAGATATTTGTAATTTTTCAAACCACAAGAGACCATTCATATTTTAAGTAAACCTAAGAGGTATATTTGTAATTTACCCTTTTATATTTTAGGTAGTGAAAATTATAGTTAGAGTTGCTCTCAGAAAAATGAGCAAGAGATTGATAGGAACCGCAAGGTAGACGTTGACGAGAGGGGTCCAATTTAACCCTAAACAAACAAAACAAAGCACAGAAACATACATATTTTATCCAAAAGCAGAGAAAAAACAAGCATAGATACCTGAACTGAAATCTCTTCCTAATAAAAATTTAAAAAAAAAAGAGAATATTATATGTTTCTTATACGAAGGGTTGAATCTAACCTCAGATAATCTGGCCCCTCAGCCGCAAGAGAGAGTTGAGAACCGAAGATGAGAAAACCGAAAGGATATCGGAAATTGGATTAGGGTTTCTGGCACCATTTAGGATTGTTTTGAAATATGAAAGTTTTTTTTTTTTTTTTTTTAAATTATTTTTTAAAAAAATAAGTAAAAAAAAATAAAGAAGTGATGTGACTTAAAATAATATAAAAATTAAAAACGGTCGTGTCATTTTAGTCCTTAATTTTTTAATTGTGACACATTTAACTTTGTATTTTAAATCTTGCTTCAAATAAGGACAATTAAAGATATTATTACTTAATTTTAAGAGCAAAATTGTCAATTTGATAAAATATAAACTACTTTGACAAAAATAAATGTTAAAAAAATATTTTTAAATTTAAAAAAAATTATTTTTACACACCAAATATTAAAAGGAGTTTTCTTAGGTGTGCAACCCACAAAAGGTGTAAGTGGGTTGCACACCATGTGCCACTCACACAAAAGGTGTAAGTATAAGGTATAAGTGTAAGGTGTAAGTGTAAGTGGAAGGTATAAATGAAATGTATAAGTTGCACACCATGTGCCACTTACACAAAAGGTGGAAGTGCAAGGTAAAAAAGGTGTAAGTGTAAGGTGTAAGTGAACATAAAAAGGTGTAAGGTGTAAGTTGCACACTATAGCATTACCCAAGATAAAATTATGTAAAATTGATAATTTTTTTAGACATTTATTCATTTATTTATTTATTTTTACCAAATTAATTTTTATTATGTATTTTGATGATAATCATGTAATGGATGGTTTTTAAGATTTTAATGTGTAATCGATATATTTAATATATAAAATATTTTTAGTTTTGAATTTTTTAATTTAATAGAATTGTTTAATAACGATATCAAAGTTGTCACCACATTTAACTTTTGAAAAAATAGATATTAATTTAATTAAAATAAAACAATCATCCATTACGTGATCATCATCCAAACACATAATAAAAATTAATTTGGTAAATAAATAAATGTCTAAAAGATTTATTAATTTTACATAATTTTATATTTGGTGTATATAAATAATTTTTAAAAATTCAAAATATTTTTTTGATATCTATTTTTATCAATTTATATTTTATCAAATTAATGATTTTGTTCTTAAAATCAAGCAAATGATATTTTCAATTGTCCTTATTTATAACAAGATTCAAAATTTAAAGTTAAATGTGTCACAATTGAAAAGTCAGATACCAAAGTAACATAAGTCTCAACTATAGGGATCGTTGGTGTAATTCTCCCAATCAAAAATTAACTTTTGGTCACATTTTCAAAAGGGGTTTGACATGACAATTTTAAAAATAATTTTATTTGTAATTAGTATATTTTATTTTTAGTAAATTTTTAAATTTTTAGATTTATTTAATTCAAATACATTTAAAAAATATAAAATTTATGTAAAAATCTTTCAAAAATACATTATATATAAAAAGAAAATATAAAAATTCAGTATATATTTGTATTTTGTTACATTCAATAAATTTTTAAAATATTTTTGTAAAAAAATTTATATTTTTATAAATGTATCTAATTAAGTGAATTAAAAAGTAAAAAATTAATTAAAATATTAAAAAAATTATTGAAAACAAAACAAGTACAAATTTAATACTCAAAAATTTGTTTTTAAAACTCAAACCCAAAAAAGTATACGTAGTTTGCTTTTCGTACTCTTTTCGAATACGACTAGTTCTACAATTCAAACTCTTGTGGTTTTTAATCTCATTTCATAAGTACAATGTGAAATAGTGAAAACACAAAAAGAGTCAAAATCCGGCTATTATTTTGGAAAATCGATGTTTGAATCAAATGCAAAAAAATAGATTGCTTTGTCAGATTTCAGAGTCACCACTTAAATATTTTTAGAAATTTTAGA
Organism: Camellia lanceoleosa; assembly: GCA_025200525.1. NCBI lineage: Eukaryota > Viridiplantae > Streptophyta > Magnoliopsida > Ericales > Theaceae > Camellia > Camellia lanceoleosa. Next base: position 52,693,890 of record CM045761.1, on the reverse strand, counting down.
GCTCTGTTTGGTAGAGCTTTGGAATGTTAGTTTCAGGTTTTGATTTGCACACCATGTTTGTTTACGGTTTTTAAAAATTAATTCTGCACTCACTTTTGAAAACTCTATCCAATACGGGAAAATTTGGACTAACCGGTTGTCCCATTGGACGTTCTACTGATCGTCCGGCCGGTTTACCGGAACAGTGCATTTTTTTTTTTTTTTTCAATTGACACATGTTAATGTTTATATATTCAATAAAAATTATTTTCTGGATTTTTTAAAAAAAATTATGAGTTTGTCTACGTGGGTGTTTTAAAAGTTACTATTTTAACAAGTTATTTTAATTTTTGATTATTTTAATATGTTAAAATTTTTGTATTTGAGATGATGATTGTATTTTTTTTGTAGTTAGATGCAATGTTTGTGAGAGAAAAAATAAAATGATTATAGATTTGATGTGATATTTTATCTTATTAATTATTTAAACTTATTTTGTTTTGTGAATTTTAGCCTCCCCCCGGCCTCCCAAAAAAAAATAGTCTTTGCCAAACACCCCATATATGTCAATTATCTTGGAAAATATTGGAATGATTCCTTTTTGTAAAAGTGTAAAAATGGCCCGTAACCCGAAGTGGGCCCGACCCGTTTAGTCTTGTTTAGGCTCGGACTTAAGCTCAGCCCAAAACCTTGGGCCGAGGCCATCATTTTGAAATCCGACCCTGCCCATGGGCCAGCTTAAGGCCCACTCAAGACCCAGCCTAAGGCCCGGCCCGCCTGAGGCCCAGTGCATTTTTTTAGAGAAAAATAATAAAATTTTGCTAGAAAAAATAAAATAAAATAAGAGAGTAAAAACTAAGTTCAAGCCCATCCAAGCCCACTCTAAGCCTGAGCCCAGGCCCAAGCTCACCGGCCCGTCTGAGACCCAAATAGCCCTGGGCCTAAGCCTAATTTTCTGGCTCATAAGCCAGTCTAGCCTAACTCGAATTTTGGACAGAGCCCACGAGGCCCAACATGGGCCGGCCTAGGCCTGGGTATGGGCCCGGGTGGGCTAGGACAGACTAAATTTACACCCCTAGGCTCTTTGACTATGAACAATATTACTATTTATTTTTTGCTAGTTAAATGAGATAAAAATTATAATGTGGGAATTATTACTATTTACTTTTTGCTAGTTAAATGAGATAAAAATTATAATGCGGGAAACTTAATAGGTGAATTTATTTTCTAATAGGTTCTATGAAAATTAATGGTATTTTTTTATCAAACACTTTTAAAAAATGTCACTAATTGTTAATTTTTAGCGACAGTTTAAAAATTTTGTTACAAAAAATGTCATTAATTATAAGTTTTAAAGATAGTTTATAAAAATCATCACACAAAAAAATGTCACTAATTTTTAACTTTCAAGGATAATTTGAAAAATTCATCACAATAAAAGTTACAAATTATAAGTTTTAGTGATATATGCAACCAAAAAAAAAAAATCACTGATTGTGACAAAAAAAAATCGCTAATTGTCAACTTTTTAACGATATATGCAAAAAATATCACAAAAATTTATTTTTAGCGATAATTTTACTAAGACTTATACCCAGTAAGGCTTGATGAGAATTAAATCCAACTATTAAAACTTATTGATAATTTACCCTTATAATTTTTATTTTAGTTAATGACTTTATATCATAAGAGCATCTTCTAAGAATTCTTTAAACAATGTTTATTAGCTATTATAGCCATCATTGTTATATTTTACGCACTCCAACTCATTAGTTATTACGATAATTATTTTAACAAAATCTTCAAGGTTAGTTATATGTGAAGTGCCTTCGGAGGTTCTTTAAATAATTTGTGTATATAGATAACTAAAATAAAAAGTAGTATTAGAATATATAGATAAAATAAAATAAAAATTGGGCAAAATAAAGAATATATATATTTTTATATTTTAACTAGTGAAAAATGAATAATATGACTATAGTTGCTCAACACAAACATTCACTTAATCCGTCAAAATTAAATGGCCCGAATTAATCTATCAAATAGATAATTTCAATAGTCCAAGTGAACAGATATGAATACATTTTTTTTTTAATCTACTTGCTTGGGGGATAAGCATCTAAGACAAAAGAGTCTAGAAATAGGGAATGTGACAGAAGGTTATGACGAGCCACATGTATGTCTCATGATTACGTAACTCCTCCTGTATATAAAGTAGGGATCGGCGTGGGTTAATTGCGGTCACAGAACCTCCAATTTGCCATCCGTCCGCCAGATTAACAGATTGGAGAAAATCAATCCGCATCCGTCCACCAATGTGGAGGATGTGGATTGAATGGATTGACGGATGGATGCGAATCAGTTTGGTAGTTTAAAATTTTATAAATTTTCAACATAATTCAACTTGTGCACTTCCTTAAAAATAAAAATAAAAATAAAAATAAAAAATAAAAAGAAAAAAAAGAAGAAAATATTACAGTCAATAATTTTAAAAAGTATTGCAATCACTACATGTCTCATCCAAAGAAAAAAAGTTTGAAACTTTAGAATATTACAATCACTGCATGCTTCATCCACATATTACAATTACGATATGCCTCATCATATAAATTATTATATAAATGTAACAACCCTCATTCTTGATCAGCGATTGACATCGATTCATCACATCGACATCGCTAAACTGAGACTGACCATGATTGATAATTGAATTGATCGAAATACCGAACTGACTGACTGAACTCCGAAACCGATTGATTGACTGTATCTGCTGAAATGCATGTCTATCTGTTTGATTGTTGAACTATCTGTTCATGTTTTATGCATTAAATTTCAAATTGAAGGCCTTGTCGACGGCCGAATCTAAAATCGATTAATATCTCTATGCCAATTGGAATTAATATGATTTAATGGTATATTTAATTAAAATGTTATTTGGTATGATTAAATTAGATCAAACAATGTAATTACAAGATTTTGGCCTTAATTACAACTTTGCCATGTTAGTGGCCTACTTTACACATCACTTGAGCCTCTAGAGATAACATTTCATCAGCCTATTCTTGAGCTCTTAGCCGATTAGAGAGAGAGAGAATTAGGAGAAATATTGATATCAACATTTCATCTTGAATTGCTTGGAGATTTGAAAAATCATAGAAGAATTGCAAACTTGAGCCTTTATACCTCAAATTGAAAGCATAAGGTAGAGGAACCATCTTCTTGAACTTACATTAAGTTAGTCATTACATGATTCATGTTATATTGAGGTTTAAAGTCAAGCTTTGGTTCAAAATGTTGAATTGTAGCTTCTAGAACGTATGCATGTATATATTGTTGAGTTTGGAGGTTTGATTTCATAGAAATCTTGCATGCATGTACATGTTTATGTTTAAGTCCAAGGTTTCATCATGTTTTAAGAAGAATTGGCTCATTTGAGCAAGTGTTTGAAGCTTTGAAGTTGATTGAATTCATGGATATTGCATGTTCATCATGTTCTTGAATTTTGGTTTAAAATCATGTTTAATTGAACTACCTTTGGGTTTTAATTTCTCAAATTAATCTTTGAATCATGTGATTCTATGTGTTCACAAAGGTTTTCCAGAAAATGGGCCCAAGAGGATCGAGATTAGTGCATTTAAATTTGGTTTTTGACTTGGAGGTGTAATCTGGGTTTTCCAAATTTTGCACTCTTGCTCGAGCGGGGAAAATGGCGCTCGAGCGGGGAATTCGAGCATCCAGTACCTTGCACTGTATTACAGTTCGCTCGAGCAGGGTATTTGGAGCTCGAGCAGGACCTTGGATCTTGCGCTCGAGCGGCTATCGAGCGCCTAATCGAGCGTGATTTTTGAGCATCCAGCACTTTTAACTATTTTGCATGTCCGCTCGAGCGTGAGAAGTGGCGCTCGAGCGGGAACCGTTGTCTGCATGTTCGCTCGAGCGGGGAAACCTGCGTTCGAGCGGGACTCTGTTTTTGTGAAAATCCTGAAAATGTTTTCTGAGTGCATCTTTGTATCCTCATCCCATCCTAGGCATTCTTAGGCCTAGTTTAAGACATCTTAATGAGGATATAGATGTAGAACACATCGAGGCAAATTAGGGATTAAGTTATTGATTTTTCCAACTGTGTAACTTAGTGTGTGTTCAATCTGTAATTGTGTAGGGTTGGCATCTGGAGACGCTCTAGCTCATCTGTAGCTCAGAACTCTATGAGTAATAATGTTGTAAAGATGTGTTCAATTATGATTATTTTATGAATGACCAACTGAACTGTTTCTGAAGGAAATATTGTCTACTGAATGAACTGAATGTCTTAATTATAGACTGTATTCGTGGCATCCATAGCAACTTACTGTTACTGTACTGTACTGCTACTGTCATAGATATCTCTGTCAATTCTTATCTTGGAACTTCTGTTTACTGTTATGATGGCCATCATTCACTGTTTGATCTGTTAGGCTAGAAGCCATTTTGTATTTCTGATATGGAATAAAGTGTTGTACGGAACTAAGTGCTACAGTGTGAGCCACCTTTAGAATCTGTGCGAGACACCTCTTGAGTCCATACATATGTAAAATCTGGGCTTAAAGTCAATCTGTGAAACCTGGAACAAAGTGCTGTACGGAACTAAATGCTACAGTGTGAGCCACCTCTAGAACTCGTGCGAGACACCTCTTAAGTCCATAAGAATCTTTGTTTCTGAAATGTCACTATTATCATTCTTTATTGTTATCAAGTATCACATTACTATCAGATCGCTACTCTTCATATCGCATTGCATCGTTATCTTGCATTATATTGTCACTTTATCTTGACACTACTACTGTATTGTTCTGCTAACGGATGTGCCACATACGATTACTATGATTTCTAAATGATTGATATGGCATGAAATGTAAGCCGCCGATCGTATAACTGATTTACCAAGGCAAACGACTAGTTAAAAAACTGAAAGGACATTCTTTGCTAACCTTTTTACGTATTATGTTATTCACTGGGCTTTAGCTCACTGCTCATATATATATATAGGTGTTCAGGCACCGGACCGCTGCTAGGAGCGTCAGACAAGCTTTTGTTTTGTCAGTCAACCACTGTGCCTCACCGTGAGGTTCCAAGCCCATTCAAGCTTTGGCTTAGGGGTGTTTTAATAGTAATAGTTACATGCTTTCAGAATTTTTGTTCTTTGTATAGACAAATCTGTTATGATGCACATACTGTTTGGTCACCGACTGTATATATATATGAAAAGTCTTTTTGTATACAGACTGTCACAGCTCATTGGACATTGTTTATTTACTGTATTGGCTTCCGCCATGCCTCTGTACTGTGTTTTACTATTCTACTGTTAAGCAGGCCTTCGGTAATCACGGATTACTGGCCGATTACGGTGCTAAACCCATAGGGGCGGGTTTGGGTCATGACAATAAAGTATTACAATCTGTGGTTTTTAAAATATAAAAATAATTCAAACCAACAAAATCATAAACAGAACAGTAGTAGAGATTGTATATCTCTGTATTGTTACATCTATATCTGTTTTTGAAAACAAAAATCAACTAGCATATATCATCCTTTTTATTTATTATTTTTAGAGTTATATTTAAAAACTAAAAAATATAGATAAATAATACATTTATTTTTTTCAATTCAAAAAATATATTCAAGTTGAAAACTCTTTTTCAAAAAAATATTATTCAACAGAATATTTAAAGTCTTTTTCAATTGAAAATACAAACAAAATATCAAAATAAATTGAAAACACAAAATCTTATAAATTACTAGAGGTGCTCGCGGTTTGGCAGTTCGATTACGGCTAAAGGAACCTCAAGTTTGTCATCCATCCAAAACAAGGTGGATTGAAAAAAATTAATCAGCGCCCGTCCGCTCGTCATCACGTATTTGTCTAAAATGCGATAGATCGGTTCAGTTCGGACGGATCTGTATATCCGCTACTCACCCCTAATATAAAAGAGTAGGAGTGTATGGTTAGCAAACTAAGGCAAACAAAATTAAAAAAAAAAAGAAAGAAGTCACAAAGAGAGACGTCTCATAGAGGTAAAGTTTCATAAAGTAGATTAACTTCTTAGGCCTTGTTTGAAAATATACTATTTTAGTAACTTTTTAATTTTTTTGCTAAAATATGAGTAAAAAAAACTAGTATGTTTAGAATGACTTATTATTTTTTTACGAAAAGATGTACACAAAGTAAGTGAAAAGGGAATCTTTGACTATTTTGTATAGGTTGTAAGCTTTTTGATTTTTTTAGTAACTTTTTGACTTTTAAGTTAAAACAGGCATATGGCAAACGAGACCTTAAGTTATATTATAAACTATAAGATAAATTAAGTTCGGTTAATATTTCTAAATTTCAAGAGAAGTAAAAATTAAGAGCTATTATTAAGATGTTATTATTAAGATGAGTTGTATTATACTTTAGGTAATCATAAACTGTTCTATGTAAATCATGTCTTATAAATTATATTAACATTTCAAATATGTTATTTGTTTAATGAACCTTATTTATTTGAAAATGAAAACCCACAGATATAATTGTTTATTAAATAAGGACAATTTGATAATATATATTTTGAGCAATTATTTTGTAAGTATCACCACAGATGTCACATGTCTTGAGGAACATAAATAACCATTGGCTCTATGATTAGTCACTTTAGTGACCCTCTGTTTGCCATGTATCCATTAATCCCATGTTCTGTTATGTATTGTGGTTATGATTATTTTACTTATATGATTTTTGCATTATATTTATGTTATTTAAAATAATTTATTTATTCGAACCGAATTATTCATTGTTTAGTCTAAATAATTATCCATGGCAATTTTTATACCCTTATACTCTCAGTATAATATCTATCACTATGTCATGTGCTTATAGCTCTTATATACTTTCAAGTGATGAGGCTTAGTGAGGAGTTGTTAACCCCATGTTCATGAGTTTTGGGAGTAGTAGAGTCGGGCTTGGAGTAAACTTAATGCACCTTGTATATTTTTGTAAACATAGTCTAATCTTGACAATATAAATAAATAAAAGTTTTGATATATGTTTAAATAAAATAAATATTTAGATACCCTTTATATTTTATTCAGTTGCGTTATTAATCTGTTAAATTTAGAATTGACATTTGGTAATCTTGATTACTAACTAGTTGTGACGCCTAATCTCTGAGTACTAAGATTGGGCTGTGACACACCACGACAATCATTTCCAATTACTATCGTAGCCCTGAACTGCCCAATTTCAATATCCTTCACCCGTTACCGTCGCCATCGCAACCTCTACTACCATGACCCACTTCCTTTGTAGCCTTCTACAGCTATGGCATGCTATTGTCGCAATCCCTACTAGGGTCGTCAATAGATTGAATTTAATCTGAATCTGACTTGAAAATTCGAATCTATTTGCAAAAAATTCGATCCGGCAATTTGATAATCCAAATATGTATGTTTTGTAAATTTTAACACATCTTTGATGAATCATATCTACTCAAGTTACATACATTTAAAATGTTTCACATTTATAAAAAAAAGAATAATGATATATGCACCAATTGATATACTAATAGTGTACAGATGATGTGACATAATTTTAGAGGCTTTAAATTTTTGTAATTTGTATAAGGAAAATGCTATATAAGTTTCAAATTTTCTATCAAATAAATGATCAAATATCTCACATGTCATCAAATATCTCACATGGATACCCATGTGAGATATTTGGTCATTTATTTGGTAAAAAAATTAGTATCTGTAGCATTATCCTTTGTGTAGTGTTGAAGTGATAATATTTTAATATATATTGATATATTAATTAGTATGTGTAGTAGCACCGATTAAAAAATACTTAAAATGTTAAAAATTCATTAAAACGAGATTTGAAATGTTAAAAATTTATTAAAACGAGATTTCAAATGTATGTTGTGATATAACAAATTCCTAAACCAAAAATGATAGAGACTCTCTTTTTTTTCTTGATCCTCACAATCTTCACAGCCAGTGAGTGAAAAAAATAAAAAAATAAAAAATGACCAATCCTAAAACATTAAGAATGGTGGGGGTCTTAACTTGTTTTTCATTCTTAAACCAAGAATCAAATGCCTAAATAAAGAAACTCACAAAAAAGGACGCCGTCTGTGGGAATCGAACCCACGACCACGTGGTTAAAAGCCACGCGCTCTACCAGCTGAGCTAAGACGGCTCCACATTCTGTAATTTATATTAATTTATATTTGAAGGGTAGTATCATGAGAATGTGGTAAAGAATTTGATTAAAAACATATATGTGACCTAATTTAGAGGGCATACAGTAAAGGGTGTACATAGTAAAACAAACATTTTTTTTTTTGAATAAAAAAACTTAAAATTTATAGAACAAGCCAAAAGACACCAACCACACAAAATGAAAGAAAAGACAACTAATTAGGGCCATAGAAGGCTAAGCTACCAAATCTAATCGTTGCAAATCTGAAAGAGAAGCACAAGTGGTTCAATAATCAATCCCATTTGTACTTCTTGGGCACCAATTAAAAGGGAAACCACCTCACCTAGCCATTGATTGATGGGGGAATTACTTAAGACGTGTTTGGTAACGTTTACGTTTTCAGTTTATATTTATAAAAATTTTATAAATTGATTTTTCTTTATTTTTTGTTTATTTTTAGAAAAACATAAACTACAAATGCGTTTGGTAATTGACAAAATGTTTAAAAAAAATTTAAAATATAAAAAAGAGTAAGAAATGGCAAGTGGTGGTGGTGGCGGGTGGTGGTGGCAGGTGAGTGGCGGATGGCGGGTGGTGGTGGTGGATGGGTAGGTGACGGTGGCGAGGAGTGGGTGGTGGTGGTGATGGGGGGTGATGGTGGCAGGTGGGTGGTGGCGGGTGAGTGGTAGGTGGCTGGTGGTGGTGGGTGGTGGTGGTAGGTGGGTGAGTGGTGGTGGCAAGTGGGTGGCCGTGGTGGTGGCGGAGATAGATGGTAGTGGCGGGTGATGGGTGGTTGCTGGTGGATGGCAGGTGGGTGGTGGGTAGTGGTGGTGGTGGTGGTGGTGGCAAGGGGTGGGTGGTGGTGGCGAGTGGGTGGCAGGTGGGTGGTGGGTGGTGGTGGCAGGTGGGTGGTGAGTGGTGGTGGTGGGGATGGGTGGTGGTGGCGGAAGATGGTGGTAGAAAATGGTGGTGGGTGGTGGCTAGTGTTGGGTGGTAAAAAAAAAAAAAAACAGAAAACTCAAAATAGAAACACATTTTTTGTGTTTTCTTGTTTTTGGCCAAATTTATAAATTGAAACTACTGATTTATAAATCAAAAATTTTACCAAACAAACTTTTATTTGAATTTTTTAACTTTTTGTAAATATAAATAAAAAATTAAAAACATAACTGTTACTAAATGACACCTTATTAGTTGGACCAAAAAAAATATATATATATATATATATGAAGGGATACAAGTTGCACTCTCATGATTTTTCATTTCTATCCCATCACATAACCATTTGTATCACAAATATTTTTATAATTTTTGTTTTCTGTCCCATTATAAAGTAGTTCTCCCTTGATTGAATATCCTCAATAATAACACCACAATCCCAAGAGGAGCATCTTTCGAAACGCAGCTGAATAACATGCTTCCTTTGTGTCCATGTTTTGGACTAGACACAAACTCGTTTCGGTGATGTAAATAATTTAAATTATAATTATTGGTGTAAAAAATTTAACTAATTGAACTCTAACAACTATTTTAACACACGCTTGTTATGTATTTTTGTAATATATGTTACGCATATTTTTGTAATATATGTTATGATAAATATTATATTTTTTTTTAGTAAAGTTATGACAAATATTATATATTTTTTTGTAAAGTTACGACAATTTGTGATTCTAAAATGATGTTAGGTATTTTATGGTAATGTTATACATTTTTTTGTTAAAAGTTTTTTGGATAAAAAAATGAGTAACATTATCACAAAATATGTACTTTCATTTTTAAACCATAATTTATCGTAACTCTACTAAAAAATTATATAATATTTATTACAAAAATACATAACATACATTATAAAAATACATAACAAGATATGTATCATAGAATTTTTCATACAAATATAAATTTCCATGTGATGTCAAAATTCATTCAGTCTAATTTTTTTCTATGAATAAGTTGCTCATAAATTTTAGGGTAAATTAGAAATATATCATTTGAAATTTGTTTAAAATATAAATTATTTTCTATAATTTTACAAATTATATTCTCTTTTCAAGTTTCTAATCGTATAATAAATGATTCATTTTATTAATAAATTATCAAATTAATTATCAATTTTTAATGATATTTTAAATATATTTCAATTAACAATTCATATAATTTTATTATTATATAAGAGAATATGAAAAATTTTATATTTCTATTAATTATATTAAATAAAAATTTATAACAAAAAAAATATTTATAATTTTTAAAGTAAAGAAATAATTTATATTTTTAGTAAACGTGGATACATTTTATATTATCATTTGAACGGTTGAAAATCACAAAGACAAGCCTAGGGGTGGACCCTCCAGTCCAAAAGATGAACTACAAACAAACTTCTTTCGTTTTCGTACGGTACATTTGCTTTGAATTTTTATACTATGAGTTGTTTGGAATGATTTAAATAGGTATATTTTTTATCTTTTTATGAAAAAATATGCAGAAAAGTAGAGAATACAAGTCTAGGGGTGGACCCTCCAGTCCAAAAGATGAACTACAAACAAACTACTTTCGTTTTCGTACGGTACATTTGCTTTGAATTTTTACACTATGGGTTATTTGGAATGATTTAAATAAGTGTATTTTTTATTTTTTTATGAAAAAATGTGCAGAAAAGTAGAGAAGTGATATGATGAAAAAAAGATAAAATGATAAAAAGTGTGTACTTATTTTGGGTAACCAAACTTGGCTTATGTGAGTGTTTAGGAAGTGAATTTTTTTTTTTTGGGGTAAGTTTTTTTAGTTACATGATATTATTAGAATTTTTTTTTTTTTTGTGTTTGAGAAGATAGTTAGATTTTTTTGTGGTTAGATGTGAAGTTTGTGAGAGAGAAAATAAAATGATTATGAAATTTGATGTGATATTTTGTTTAAATTTATTTTTTTGATTTTCTAAAACATTTATCTTGTAATGAAAAAAAAAATAAAAAAAATCCAAAAACCAAGTCTCCAAACACTCCCTATATATAAACAAAAATGCTTTAGAGCTCTAATATAAGAGCTCTAATAGCTCTAATAAGAAGATGGGACCCACCCTAATGTGATGTTTGTGCCTTACTTTATTTATTTATTTATTTTTTTTACTTTGACACATCACTAGAACTTAAATTAGAACTCTAGATTTTGAGCTCTCTAGCATTTCTCATATATAAATAGCAACCATTACACCACCTTTCGCACTCTCTCGCTTTCTCTCTCCGACCTGCACACTCATCATCTCCTTCCCTCTCTGTCTCCTCTGTGTTCGAAACATGTCTGGCGTGTGGGTCTTCGACAAGAAAGGCGTGGCCCGTTTAATTGCCAACCCGACCCGCGAATCCTTCGAGCAGAGAGAACCCTCGTCAACTTCCCCGGGCACAGCCACTGCACCCGGTGCACGTCCCCGTGTCCTAGTCTACGTCCCGGAAAACCAGCCGATCCATTCCTACGCCGAGCTCGAGCGCCGGCTCACCCAGCTCGGCTGGTCCCGATACATAAACCCAAACGGGTCGGACCTCATCCAGTTTCACAGGTCCGACGACTCCGCGGATCTTATCTCCATTCCTCAAAGCTTCGCCAACTTCAAGTCCCTCCACATGTACGACATCGTCGTCAAGAACCGGTCATTCTTCGAAGTCCGTGACCCCCCTGCGTAAGATAGTCCTCACCACTACAACCAATGCAATTATATACATATTGCTACGTTGCGCCATTGTAGTGTTAGTGTAGTGTTCATTCATGGTGGTGGGTTTTTAATGAGAGTGTATGTAGTTCCACGATTATTTCATGTTGAGTTCGGATTCGTAAAGTGATTTTTTCTACAATAATTTTAGATATTTTCCAGAAGAGTATAACCATTTAGGCTAAAAAATTAAATTTATTTTCTAAACTCAATGATGTGTTAAATTTATTTTTTATTTATTTTCTAATTATTATTTAATTATATTTTTTTGATATATCAATGAGTCTCAACAATAGACTTATATATCATTTTGTTTTATTTTCTCTAAATAGGGATAATTTAAAAAGTTAGTAAAATATTAATTTTTAATTTTTAACTTTTAAGTCATTTTGGATCACATTACTTTTATATTTTTTACATACGAAATGACAAAAAAGCCAAAAAAAATAAAAATAAAATAAAAAAAATAAACTTTTAACTAATTTTCAAAATCACTCTATACTATACTAAAAAGTAGAGTATATAATGGTTATTTAAAATGTCACCTTAAAATTTTAAAATTACTCTATAAAACCTGGAGTGTGTTATGTTTGTGTATAATAATGCTATATGGTGGATTTTAATTTGCGCTTGGAGGTAGATTAACTTTGTGTCATTGATTCATTGTTTACTCATATTGGGTTGGTATTATAGTCATGATAGAGACCCCCTCTAATCACCATCACCACAATCCCCATACACACATGGCGGGTGGTGATTGGAGTAGCAGAAAAAAAAGAAAAAAAGAAAAGAAAATATAACCAATGAGAGGGGGTCAAAAGAGATGGGGAAAAAGGGGTATGAAACATTTTTGTAATGTATATATGGTATATATTTATAGATATATTAGGCATTTATTACTTAGATATATTTACATTGTCATAATTAGGTTTTTTTGTAGAATATTCTTTCTCGTAGTTAGGTTTTTAATAAGATATAATTTCTCAGTCTATATATATAGACCTTCTACTTATAGGATTAATTCATTAAATATAATACATATTATTTCTTTTCTCTACTATTGTAATATGGTATCGAGGTAGGTTAAGTACTTAACAATCACTGGCTGGCGGCAGCTTTGTCTTGGCCGCCTACCGGACTTTAATCTGTTTCGCTGTCATATTTTCCTATCAATATAGTTTCGTAGTGATCTCTTTCTTTGTCCACTAATTTATTCATATCTCAAATATCTCTATCATATATATATATATATTTTACTTACAATCTATTTTTTTTTTGTGTACTCCTACTCTGTTCTGTCTTTCCCTCTACTTGAACTTCAAATAGATTTTTATCTTCAAATCTATTTGAATTTAACGAGAATATTATATTTATATCATGATAAATATAAATATACACCATGCAAATCACCCAAAACAACCCCTTGGCGCATTCCCTAAGCCACCTTCTTTAGCGCACGTTTGAAGCCGCCTCCTTTGAATCTTAGCATTTGTTTTGTTTCTATCTTGAACCAGGTCCACTACCAACTGTAAGTCCACTTCCACTCTTGATGTTGGCTTCGGATGCAATTCTTAGCTCGTCACGCAGGGCCCGTAGCTCGGCTTCGATGCTTGACATGGTACCCGTGCGTCTTCAGTAGCCTCTAATCTATTTACCTTCGTAGTCTCGGATGAGACCTCCACTTGCGAGGGTTGGGTTGCCTTTGGAGGCCCCATCCGAATGAGATAAAATTCGAAATCCTAAATGAAAGTGATTTACAGAATTATTGGGTGTATTTGGTTTGGTTTGGGGAAATAAATTTTTTAAAAAATTTTGAGAAGAGAGTTTAAAATTTTTTTTAGTTTGTTTGGTTGTATATTTTGAAAATAATTTTGGAGTATGAGAGTTTGAGATGATTTAATATTTTGTTGTAATTGAGTAAATGTGTGTGAGAGAAAAAGTGATTGATTGATGCGTAGAAAATAGAAAGTGATTTTAAACTTCATTTTTTCCAAAATTATTAAATCAAACAAAATTTTCTCTAAAATTTATTTTTCAAAAGCAAACAAAACAAGGCCATTAGCTTTGAGATTAGTCTCATTTAACAGAACTATTACAAACAGAAAAGAGAAAAAAAAAAAAAAAAATCTCATAAAACTACTTCGAATATGATACCAATGGTTGAGATATACTCAACACTTGGTTGTTTGGAAATTTGCTATTTAATTGATTTAATTGATTTTTTATGAAAAGAAAATTAGAGAGAATAGTTAATTTTTTTTTAGTGTTTTCTTGACTTTTTTATTATTTTAATCTATTGACAAAATAAACCAAAGTATAGATGTACACCATTGATAAAAAGTTGGAAAAATTATAAATCAATGTAATTTTAAAAAAATAATTACAAAATTAATGATAAATTTGATCTATTTTAATAATTAAAGACATAAATGTTTTAATATATCTGTAATTACTTTTCTAAACATACACTTAACAATAATTTTTCCTAAAAAGTTGATGATATTTTTGAAAATTTTTGTGGCCCTGTTTGGTAGAGCTGTAGAAAAGTACTTATAGTTTATATTTAAACAGCTTATAGGGGGTGTTTGTTTCAGCTTTTCAGAGCTAACTTATAGTTTTTAGCTTTGAAAAAGTTATTTTGGACTGTTTGGTTAAACTTATTTCAAACAGCTTCTGATTCTAACAGCTTATTTTAACTCAAAAAAGTTGATTCTGAGAAGCTGCTTACCCCTTGCTTCTGATTATCAGCTTCTGCTGTGGACATATTAATTTTTGGTTCTACTCTTAAATTTTTTTATTTTTTATTTTTTTAAAAATAGAAAAAGACTCAAATGGACTATAGATTATTATTATTATTTTTTATGAGAAATGTAGACAAACAAAAAATAAAAATTAATTGAAAAAACTATTTCACAGCTTATTTAACAAATACTACTCAGCAACTTAAATCTATAATCCAACAGCTACACCAAACAGATTAACAACTTCTGATTAAAGTCATAATTTATAATCTGTTAAGTTTGTTAAGTTATAATCTATAAGCTGTTTTAACAGCTACACCAAACGGGGCCATAACTTATAACTTTCAATTTAAGCTGATTTTCAATTTATTCTTAAAATATTTCTTGCCCCACTCAAAGAATAAATTGATTTCTAACTTTCAAAAATCTATAAGCTATAATTCATAAGCTAAACCAAACACATCAAAATAGATTAAATTAAGTTAAAAACTGAAATAAGCTCTAATTAAGTTCTAACAAATAAGCACGGTATAAGCCAAGTGTCAAGTGAAGCAAGGGAATGGCATAATCGTGATTTACGAGATGTTGTTGTCTGAGTTGAGAAATTTCCGTAACCTATATTGTCTTGGTAGGGTGTCAGTCAGTAGCGATGAGGGAGGACATCTGCCATGGAAAAAAAAGCTTAAAAAGCTGAATTTCTCATGCAGAAGATGGCGTTATGAACAGTGAAATATATATGTACTTACTTCAAACCCTAGAACCAAATCACGTATACATACAACAAACACATGGAAAAAGAGAGAGAGATGATCACCATGACATGACATTGAGAGGAGAGAGAGATACGGAAGGACAAGACGCGTCGTGATGAGACACATCGAGAGGATGGGCAGCGAGTCGTACTCGTACATGCTCAATTCAAACAAAATCCCAGTCCAAACGAGAAGTTATCTGTCCAGCTAATAATTTTTCATTCCGTACAGTCAACATTTGACCTGTGATTCGCACCTATTGCACACCAATATTTTAAAAATAGCAATATTAAGTATCATAAAAAATCTTTCATGAAAATAATTATGAAAGTTTTGTGATCCTTAAATTACACTTAGAATAAAGTACCACACACTAATCAAGGTAATCCAATGATCATAACTCTTTCATGATCATTTTCATGACACAATTTTTATGATCCCTAACTTTTCTCTTTTAAAAATAAGATCGCGAGTGAATCGAAAAAGAAATGGAGCGGGCATGTCATCGATTTAATTGTCAGATTAGAGTAATTGAATTGTGAGATAATAATTACATCGTCAATATATTTAAAAATAAAAATTTGTGACTCGAATTTTAGGTGTCTCGAATGTCCCTAATGTCTAAAACGACATCGATTTAGGTATTAGTCTTTTTTTTTTTTTTTTCTTCCTTTCTGCCATTTTCGACCTCCAGAGACCTCTGAGTTGCAGAGGGAGAGGGAGAGGGAGAGAAAGAAAAGAGAGGGATCGTGCCTCCGGCCATTTTCGACCTCCACCGTCCTCGTTAAATGCCTTGGCCGGCACTCGCATTCATGACTCGTCACTTCGCCGCCTACGATCGCCGCCTATCACCGATCTCGCCTCCAGCTCATTTTCTAAGCCCTCTCCAGTCCCCTCACCTCCTCCTCCTCCTCTCCCTTCCCTTTCCTCCCCCTCCTCTGCTTCATCTTCTTCTTCTTAAAAAAAAACTTTAAACGTCATTTTCGTTTTTGATTTTTCATTCGACTCATTCGAGTCTAATCACAATCCTAGATATTTAAAAATATAAATATAAAAATAAAAAAAAATAATTAAATTTAACAAAATAATAACTTTTTTTAAATATTTACAAGACAAGTGTACATATATATTTATTTTTGCTAGATGAGTGTGAGAATATATAATCAAAATATTAATTTACCAAACCATTAACTAAGAAATTTATTTTAAAAATAATTTATGAATTTTTAAAATATTTAGTAGTTATTACTATTCCATCATTTACTTTTCTTTGCCTCAATACTTATTGTTTTATTTGGACATGATAATGACTATAAAAATAAGCATTAAGTAGCTTAAGAAACAGAGCATCAAAAATGAAAGTAAGAGGCAGGTGTAGACACCCCATTTTTGACTGACCTTAAGACTCAGACGTCATCAATTGAGCGCTTGGTAATGTTGCATATTGTGCTCGTTCTGAGGTTGCGGAGTCCCGGCTACGAGCCTTGCCTCCGGACTTCCGGACTCTTTTGTGCTTTGTCTCGGTTTGCGAACCAGGCTCCGTTTTCTCTGTTTTCTCTTCCCAAAGGGAGGGATAGGTCTCGTAGACCATCTCTCAGTGGCCGTAGGCTACGTTTTGTGGTCGCAGATCATTTTTCCCATTTCGGAGTCCGGTTCCCGGTTTTCGGAGCCGTCAGGCCGTGTGCCTCGGTTCGGGACCGCCCAACCATCTCCGATTTCTCCGGTTTTTGGCAAGTGCCTCTGTTTTATCATTCCGAGGGACACTGGGGCCTTTGATACCCACTTCGTGGCCGTACGCCACTTTTGCTGCGGCCCATTTTGGGACTCAACTTAGCGGTTTAGCCCCGAGCATTCATTCGCATCGGTTTTGTTCATTTTCGGGGAACCTCTGTTTTATCATTACAAGGAACCACTGGGGCCTTTGATACCCCCGCCGTGGCCGTATGCCCTTCTTAGGTGCCTAACGACCCACTTTCGGGGCCCGGCTGCGTGTTTCGGCTCCCGAACCCTCATCTTGCATTTTTGGGCCCCGACCCAAACTTGAGATAGTCATATTTTGAGGTCCTTTTCATGTTTGATTAAGGACCTTCTACTGTTTGACATCTCCATCTATCACTTGTCTCTTTACCTCTTTTTAGGCCTGTTTTGCACGGTATTTTAGGCGTACTTGTGGGCTGTTTTGGGCTTGGTCGTAAACTACAAAGTTTCTTATTTTGAGCCCCTCTCCAACTTTGTTGAAGGGATCTCGGCCATCTGAGACCCGTAGCTATCACTTACCCCTTTTGCAACCTTTTGACCCCTTAAAGCTTCTAGAAGCTTGAACCCTTTGGCCAAGCTTCTTGGAGAAGCTTGGCCAGCTATATTAGCTTCTCCTAGAAGCCTTGCACCCCCCCTTGGCCCCTTTGACCCTTTCCATTTGCTTAGCCATTAAGTTAAGAGCTTATACTTGGCCTATATAAGCTCTTCTCTTCTCCTTTGTCTAGGGTTGGATGGTTTGAACAAAAAACCAGAGATTTATATATGCATATCTGATATATAGATATATATCTCACCTCCCTCTCTATATCTATCTCATTTCACCTCCAAACAACCTTGTTCTTGGGCCATTTCCCCTACAACTCATAGCACAAGGCACCCTTGCTCCATTCCAACGACTTGGGGCTGTTCTTCGGAGCTTAGGAGCACCTAAACTTGGTCCAAGAGGTGCTGGTTTGCTGATCTTCAAGGGTAAGTCTTCATCTTCCCCTTTCTAGCCTTTTCTTGCTTCATATCTAAGCCTTGCTTGCAAGCACTTTTGGGCTCCGACCTAAACTCCAAATAGTCTTATTTTGGGGTCCTCTTCATGTTTGATTGAGGACCCCTTGCTGTTTGGTGATTGCATCTAGCACCTATCTCTTTACTCCCTTGTATGCCATGATTCTTACATAGTATATTTGGCTGGTGTATAATCTGTTTCTGAGCATGTAATAAACTGTAAGTAGGCTCATTTTGAGCCCTTCTTCAACATTGAAGAAGGGCTCAACCATGTTTGGTAACTCTATCATGCACTTGCTTTGTAATCTCTTCTATTTACCGTAAGTTTGCATGCTTTGTTAGCCTATCTTGCTTTTGTTTTTGTGGATGGTCATAAACTGGAAATGTGCTTGTTTTTCCATGTATAAGATCTGTTTCTAGTTTTTTAGGCCATCCATGACATGCCATATATAGTCACCTTGCATTTTGGCTTGCTAGCCTTAGGTGTGTGAGCGTGTAGCATGCACTACTTGTCTTGATCCCATGATTTGGCATCATCTAGGGTCATTTTTCAGTCCATAAATCATGCTTGTATACATGCATGTGTAGCCTATTTCATGTCATAAGGGTGTGCCCTTGTATGTCTAGGATTGAACATTGTGCATGCTTCCAGGTTTGGTGCATTTTGGGGTTGCCATATCGGGTTTGGGTGCCATTTTGTATCTTTGAAAACCTGTTTTGGTTGTCTAACATGTGCCATGTTTGGTCTTGTTAAGTGGTGGTTCAATGCCCCATTTTGTGCCTTAAGCCTTAGGCCTCATAGCTTGCATGCTTGTATATCATCTTGCTCTTGTTTTGAGGCATGTTTTGCCACTGTTTTGGGGGAGTTTGAGGACTGCCCTCTATGGCTTAAGTCCATTATTGCATGCTCATTTCATGGTTGTTGCATGATTGGTCAATGAAGCCTTGAGCGCATGCTAGTTCTATGCTCAATTGGTCCCTCTTTGCATGACTTCTATGCTTTCCATATTTTAGCATTTTGCATGCCTAATTTGCTAGCATCTTAGTCCCCATGTTTGTATGTTTGCATGTTTGCATGATTGCATAGTTGCATTTCATTGCTTGGTTTGGGGTGTCAAACCAAGTGTGGGGGTTGAGGGGTGTTTGTACCTTAAGTGACAAAACACACCTCAATCTCCCATGTTGTTAGGGCCCTTGACATTAACATGATAGGGGCTTAATCCATTTGTTTGTTTGCATGCATTGTTACATCAAAATAGCAATCTTGGTTCTTTAGGCTATCATGCATCAAAATGCACCATTGGTGGCCCGAGAACCAAGAGTCTTACCCCCTTGAGTCCCCAAGCATGATAGGAGGCAATGACTATGCTTACATGTCCCCAAAAACCCATGCCATGCATTGCTGTCTTGCTGCTGCTGTCAATCTGTCTGCTGCAGGGACTTTCTGCCGGCCGGCAGTTTATTGTGCCGATCGGCACTGTTTTTATGCCGATAAACTCCAAGTGCAGCCGGTGGTCAACCTCAGCAGCCGATGAGCTCTTCCTCCAGCCGGTGGGGTATTTCAGATCATTTGGGAGGTTCCCTGAAACTTTAGGAATTTTTGGAGAGGCAGGACAGTAAAAACAGAAGCAGCAATGCCATGACACGGATTTTTTGGGCAAATCGGATCGAGCATGCATCATTCGCGCGCCCCAAGGCAGGGCTGAGGCCCCATTGCACTTATTTACTTGTTTGCTTTATTTTTAGTAATTAGAATTTGTAATAATTTATTCATTCATTTATTCGTGGGACTGTATTATTATTTTGGTCCCTCCGAGCGAGGGCGAAAATGTAATAAGTGTGTGTGAGTGGGTGTATGTCTTCCAACCCCCATTTCTTTCTCCCTTTTATTTACCTCCTTACGATGGTAGATTAGGGCACGTTTATTTTAGCATACCTTATGCAATGCATGCGTGCATTCATGCATTTGTTTACATGCACCGGGCTCGGTACATCATACAAACTGCATAGCAATTTTCCACTCCAATTTGAATACGTGCTACTCGCACATTTCACATACCATGTTTAGGGTTAGCCGAGCCTACTCTAGACTGCATCTATGCTTGTGTTGCATTAGCCACTTAACATGAACTAGGTCATGCATATTTGCTAACCGGGTTATTGTTTTTGGCACGGAGTACGATGTAAGTGTTTACGCTTTAGCATACCACATGCGTGTGAATGTTTACCATGACAGTATGCTTGCCATGCGGCTAAATGCTTATGTGATAAACTGCTTGAATGCCTGTGGGTGGAGGTTGGATTACTTGAGTTGGGAATACTCATTGAAATCCGTGTTTTAGCCTACTCGCGAGTAGCAATTTCAAACTGTTTTCCAAACAAGACGGATATGCAATGATTATTTCCAAATTAGGCGATCTAGTCTATACTTGTTTGCTGCGCGCATAACATAGTAATTCTAGGCTAATAATTGGAATAAGAACATGTAATGTTTTCAAAAATGGATATCACGGTTAGTAGAGGCCGGTCTTGAATGGCGAAAGAAAGTGCTATATGACCTTCCCGTCGTACCCAAGCTCCCGGGCCAAGGCCACTTTGGTGATGACGGACACGTGGCCTTCGGCACCGAGTCAGGGTTTCCTAAATTTCCCATTTTAAAATATTTAGGTGGCGACTCTGTAATCTGGCAAAGCAGTCCATGTTTGGCACTACTTTTCAAAAAATCCGTTTTCTCAAACGATTTGCCGGATTCGGACTCTTTGGTTCGGATTTAGAACCGCGACAAACAAAAGGGAGTCCGAACTGTAGCGCGAGGTCCCCCGCGGACGTGCTACAGCAGGAATATAGCAACAGACAAAATCAGCTGGTTCTTAAAATCTAGTCTGGGTCGTCAGGTGACGGTTGAACCGGTGGTTCTTCCGATTCTTTCATTTTACACTGATTTTGAGCTATGTTCGAGTTTAGAGAATTTTTTAGACCGGAACAAGATTCCGTCGCCGGTCCAACCGGTCCAATCAACCGGTCCAATCCGTGTTCCTACACATTGCTACACACCCTCCTCCTACCTCTCCCACATCACTTATGTGTTTGGTTTGGGTATTTTGGAGACAATTTGAGAATGAATTTAAAAAGAGAAAATATATATATATATATGTGAAATTAAATAAAATATAGATATATTTTATTTATATTTTACTTACATTTTTTTTTCTTCAAATCTATTTCTAAATTTCCTAACCAAGCACAATATTAAGGTTCTTTCTTTTCAATTTCAATTTCAATCAACTTTTATTTGTTTAATTATTTTAATTTAAAATATATGCAGGGAAAAATTTTCTAATGGAAACCTCATTTTGGGAGAAGTTCTTTTATGGATATGAAATTCTACATCAGCAGTGTGTTCGGTGAATAAGAACAATACCTAGGGGAAAAAAAATTATAATACATGAAGTAATTATAGTAACTTTGCCGATAATTACGACATTCTTTAAAATTAAATTGGTTGGGCACACCTTATTAGCATGATAACGTGGTATACTAGACCTATTGAATAATTTCTCCCATTTTGGTATGACATTGGTGATTTTTTTGTTATGTCCTATGATTTGGTATGACTTATTGTGGTGTTAATTATGACTTATTGTGATATTGATTATGAGCTACTTATTATTTTGCTTATGATCTAAATAGCTTTTATTATACCTAATGTGATATTTAATCATGACTCATTATTATTTTTTTAATTATGATTGAAAATGATTTAGGTATGATAATCAATTTTACAAATATCACTTGCATATGATACACAAGTGTATAAAGTCATGTTGGTTCACCGGCGTGGGTGATCGGATTGGATTGCTATAGCTGTGGGTCTCATTCACAGCGTGTTTGGTGAAGATTTGAAAGGAAGGATTAATAGTGCGAGCGGATTAGTAATCCCCCGTAGAGGGATTAGATTGGTTGAGTTTTGGATGGAATTAAGAAAATTAGAAGGGGATTGAGTCTATTATATATATATATGTATTTTATAACCAAGTGTGCCTATTTGTTTTAATATATATTTTTAATATAGAAATATTTTTTTAATTTATTTTATATAAAAATAATTTAATAGTTCCATCACTAACGATCTCCGACACTATCATCAAAACAAACACATTTTAATCTCCTTGCTAACAATCACCACATTAACAATCTCTTCACTAACCATACTCTCACTAACAATCTAATCCAATCTAATCCGTTAAACAAATGTGGCCTAAATCTTGTATACGATGTCTATAATTTAATAATTTAAAATGCATTAAAATAAAGATTAAAAAAATTAATTGCAAAAGATTAAATTGTATAAAAAAAATGTATAGAAATGTATAATAAAGAAATGCATAGCAATATAAAAAAAAATTAATTGCAAAAGATTAAATTGTATAAAAAAAATGTATAGAAATGTATAATAAAGAAATGCATAGCAATATAAAAACATTTTTGAAATATCTGAAATGTGTATTTAGATGATAAATATTTTGACGTGCTTCTTGGGGGTGTTTGTTTCAGCTTTTCAGAGTCAACTTATGACTTTTAGCTTTGAAAAAGTTATTTTGGACTGTTTGGTTAAACTTATTTCAAACAACTTCTGATTCTAACAGCTTATTTTAACTCAAAAAAGCTGATTCTGAGAAGCTGCTCACCCCTTGCTTCTGATTATCAGCTTCTGCTGTGGACATGTTAATTTATGGTTATACTCTTAAATTTTTTTATTTTTTATTTTTTTAAAAATAGAAAAAGACTCAAATAGACTATAGATTATTATTATTATTTTTTATGAGAAATGTAGACAAATAAAAAATAAAAATTAATTGAAAAAGCTATTTCACAACTTATTTAGCAAACATTACTCAGCAACTTAAATCTATAATCTAACAGCTACACCAAACAGATTAACAACTTCTGATTAAAGTCATAATCTATAATCTGTTAAGCTATAATCTATAAGCTGTTTTAACAGCTACACCAAACGGGGCTCCATTACGACTATCATGAGCCGAAGCCTTCCTAAAGTAAGGGGTTGTTTGGGGTGTTTTAAATAAGTGTATTTTTTTATCTTTTTAGATTAAAAAATTGAAGAAAAAAATATGGATGTTTGAGTTAACTTTTTGACTTTTTATGAAAAAATGTGTATTAAAAAATTGTATAAATTAGTGTATAGGGAAAAATTATGATTGAGAGTTGTGCAACCGTAATTTTTGACTTTTGGTGAATAGTGATAACTTTTTGACTTTTTAAGTAACTTTTTGACTTTTTGACAACTTGCCAAACTTGACCTAAGTTTGAATTTAGCTTCTTTTTTAAAAAAAAAAAAAAACTAGTTGATTGATTAAAAATAAATGTACAACAAAATTAATGTTAAAAAATCTAATTTGTTTGATTCATTTTTGTATTTTGTTTTTCAATTGTATGGATTCCCAGCGATAAAAAATATGGTATGGATCCATCTATGACATTATTACGAGTGAAACTATATAATTTCCAGAAATATTAGGAATTAAGAATTTACATATACAAAAATATTAAGAAAAAAAAATGTATGATCAATATTCAGTATTTATACAGCAGGATTCATGTTTAGAATAAATTTAAACTAAAATTATTTTGTTTGATATTTTTCTATGTTTAAATTTTTTATCCCTAAAATTACTCAATCATTTTTGGAGAGAGAGAGAGAAAAAGAGAGGATGAGGGGGATTTGCGTCACTCCCAACAGCAGGGGTTCATTCTATTTGAACACAAAAATTAACTAGTATATCCAATTTAAATTTTAAAATTTAAATTTTTATTATATCTTAATATAAATTAATTAATAAGAACAATACATATTAAACTTTACAAATCAATTTACGTATTTTTTATATTCAAATATCTTCATCTTTTTTTCTCAAGTTTTAATTATTTTCTCTTATTCTTCTTCCCCATTTCAAAATTCCAATTTACTCCACAAAAGCTCACCATTATCATCAATATCATTGTTTTTTATTATATTGTTACTTCCAAATAGAAGAAAATTTGAACAAAATAAAGCAATGAATGAAAGTAAATAATTTTTTGAAAGAACTCATCAAAGAGGAGATAAGTATTCACATAAATATTAAAGTACAATTATTTATATACATGTTTTTTTTTTTTTTACATAAAAATGAATATTTAGCATATTTTTCGTCATTATTGTTCAGACTTTTGGAACTGAAAAAATTGACTTTGTTCAGTTTTAGAAGTCTAAACGCAAAACTCACCCTCTCCTTCTTCTTTATCGTTCTCTTTCGCCGGTGTTGCATTTGCCGGTGTAAGATTCCCTAATCGGGTTCTTTATATTTACGTGAATAAAAGAAAAAAATTTCAAAGAGTTTTGCAAAAGTAATTTGATTTTTTTAATTTATTTTATTTGAGTACCTCAAAAGGGTAATTAAGAGAAAAAAATAGGATATATTGAGAATAAATTATAATTTTAAATAATTTAATAAGATATACTGAAAAATTAGATTGACTTAAATATTTTTTGAGTGTAAATAGAATTTTCCCAGCAAAAGCCTTTCTTGTTGCTGGTCCAGGCCCACCAAATCGTATGGGCCATAAAAAGAGCCACACCACCATCAAAATCGCGTTAATCTGCATTAATTTGTATTACTCTAATTGCTAATCGCAGTTTAAATTTTAAAATTTATAATTTGTCAATTGCTCCACTCCACTATAGTTAGGGGTTGTTTGGATTGTCCTAAATAAGTACACTTTTTGTCTTTTTAGACTAAAAAATTGAGAAAAAAATATAGATGTTTGGGTTAACTTTTTGACTTTTATAAAAAAATATGTATTAAAAAATTATATAAATAAGTGTGTAGGAGAAGATAGGGTAGGAGGCCGTACGGATTGGCAGAGGCGCCGGCTGAGTGAGTAGATGAGAAAATATTGTCTCCTTCTCGGGCTTTGATTCGATGGTGCTGTTTAGCCCGTGCGGGCCCACCACGGGTCTTATTTTTCTAATCGGAACCGTTCAATGTGTAGAACTCGTCGAGTACTATATGCTTATTAAAATCACGTTGATTGGATATCGATAGCTATCTGATCGTGTTTTTTTTTGGTTAATTGTTAACTGTTAACTGTAACAAAACTGATTTGATCATGTAGTTAGCGATATCCGATAGACGTGATTTTTAATAGATATATAGTATAAGATGATTTCTACATATTGAACGGTTCAGATTATCAAAACAGGACCCATGGTGGGCCCCCCACGGGCCCAACTTTACTATTAAGATTTAATGAATATTCTACTATAAATTTTTTTTTCTCTGTCACTGACTGAACTCATCACCTCATACCATCATTTGGGCCAACTTTTTGATTTGTATTAATATTTGTATATTAATTTTTTAATATTTTTTTTTGTGAATAGTGATAACTTTTTAACTTTTTGTATAACTTTTTGGCTTTTTGACTTTTTCTGAGCTTGCCAAACCAGCACTTAATAAATATATATATTTTTAACCTCCAATAAAATATCAATGTAAAAATGAGTCTAAGAGAGAGTTAAGAAATGAAATTTGTACGAGCATGAAATAATTCTTCTCGTATAATCCTGTTGATCAAGTTTGCACTTCTCCAAACGTCGTCGTTTTACTCCCCGAAAATACAAACGTGAGCTAGCCGGCGGGTGTGTCAGATACCTCTCCGATACCTAAGTTAGCAAAATAGACAAAAGTTTTGTGTATTTGAGAATCAAAGTTGTGTTATCTCTACATAGGTTCTGTTGTGAGCTTTTATGGTTTTTGCTTGGCAGAGTCCTAGTAGGACTCTTATTCCTCCATGTAGAGTCCTCCTAGGAATCACACTCCTGAAAGATAATGTTTATCCTTCAACACCCCTATCATTACTTAAACCAAGTGAGATGGTTTTACCACGGTTGGATGACAATATAACCGAGCTAACACTTGCCCTTTGTCATACTTAATCCAATGTCTTCACTTGTAACTCATAGCTCGGCTTTTGTTCTCTCGTACCTCGATTTTGTTTGTTGAAACCGAGCTAACTACAACAAACTCTGACCGCGCTAACCAGAGCAAGGTCCATCATAAGAATCCATAATACCTCGGTTTCAAACACCGGCCAAGCTAATTACCACTCCACCCGGGGTGACTAAGCTAACTACAAGACCCTTTTACTCAGCCCTTTTTATTGCGGCCCACAGAACGGTCCATTACCACGCTTTGGCCTAGCTCGGCCCTAATGCATATAAAAACTCCCTCCCAATTGCACCTTAATTCCATTTGCGTAGCATGATTGCGATTACCTGTTACCAGTCGAGCTAAAACTTTAGCCTTTCAACCGAGCTAGATTGTCACCGTGCTACCGATTTGCCCGGTCAAAAAATGTCTCTTCAGACACCCTGTGCTTCTGAATCGCTTGTTATTCCTATAAACATGTGGTAGGCCCCTATTGCTTGAGTACAATGTTGACGCTGACTTCGTATCTCGCGAATTTTGAACAGTCCCACATTTTTCACTCTCTTTACACAAAAACCACACATTTTGAACCAACCATTTTTACTATTCATCTTCTCTCTCTCTTTCCGTCTAAATCTCCATTCTTGCAACCCTAACACCTGCCAAGCTCGTGTTTTTGCTGATGTTGTCTCCATCTTCAGTTCCTTCATTTTGAACTGGTATGTAGCTCAAACCTGTTTCCTTTCCATTTATTTCGCACTGTTTTGTAATACATAGCATAGTATGTATATTTCTCAAAACACTTTGTAGTTTCCATGGGAAATGACCACTTTATTCCAAGAACCATGTAATAGATCCACTGGATATATAACCAATCTGAGAAATAACGCTTTTGATCCAAAATAATATTTCAACCGAACTAGGAACCTGTTTGTACTTAAGGTGTGAATTCAGCCGAACTAGATTAGGTTTCAATAGGTTTAAGAACCTTCTTTATCACCTAACCAAGCTAGGGAGCTGTATTAGGTGTGTGAACTACCGAACTAGAAAGCCTTAACCAATGACCGGGCTATCCCTTAGGACCAAACCAGCTCTCTGACTTAGTCAAAACCGAACCAAGAATGTCGCCCCCTATGTTTCAACTGGGCTACGAACCTCTGGTTTCACTTGACCGAGCTGAAGTCCATCGCTTCAACCGAGCTAAGAACGGACAGTATCCCACGTAGCCTAGATAGGACTCCATTTATTATGCCTTTGTTTCTTTTAGCACGGTTCAACGACCTGTGTTTAACACTTTTCCCTTTCACTTTGCAGACTGACTAGGTTGGCAGGTACACCTTTGCACGCTCAACCGAGATACTGAAGGTCATCTTAACACCGAGCTAAATTATACATAATTTAAGGCCACATGGGGAAGTACCGATTTTTAGTGAACTCTTCAGGGGCCATAGCCGAGTTCCGAAAGGATTACCAAATTCCAAACGACATCCACCTCTCACTAGCTGAACCAGACACCATTCCCTGGGGAAAACCGGGCTTCGTCCATTTCAACGTCATTTCCATTGTAGAGGCTGGTCTCCGTTTTCCCGTTCAGCCTCTTCTTTGTGAATTCCTTAGACAAACAAGACTTTGCCCTACTCAGCTTTCCACAAATTCGTACAGAACAATAAATGGCATCGCCGAGCTAAACCGCTGGCTTGGCCTTAACCTTGGTTTAGCCGAGCTATTTCACCAGTATTCACTTGGTCAGAACGAAGATGGCTGGGTATACTATTTAAGAATAAGAAGACGCCGAGAGAAGATAATGAAAAACACCCCGGACAAAGATGTAAATGATGATGATTTTTTTTGGGTCTCGGGCAACTTCGAAGACCAAGAAGCCCAAATACCAAGACACCGGATTAACTGGAATAAAGGAGTAGCCGGTATAAATACCTCGACTAAATTTTGTGCTTTCTTTACTCCGTTGGTCTCATTTTCAACCGTACTAACTGTTGTCTTTTTTCTTTATGCAGACTTGAACCATCTAAAGTCCTAGTATAGTTACCCCAATCTTGACGCACTCCGCGCCATACTAAGATATCCCAATCGAGGTTGGGCCGAGCTACTCAACTTTGAGCTGACATATAGATACAGCAGCAAGAGAAAGACCAGGGTGATAGATTTCCTTTCAGAGCCATCACCAGAACCTGATCCAACCCTTCCACAAATTAACCTCATTCCATTAACAGCGGAACAAGAAATGGCCAAGAAGAGAGCAGTTAGGCCCTTATCACCGAAACAAACCAAGCTGAGGTACCACAAGCCGGCCAAACACAAGAGGCCGTGGTAGCCCTTTCAACCGCTCAGCCTTTATCATCTCGGCCAAGCAAGCGTGCTCGAACATCCATAACCGAGCCACGCCTTGTTGACGAAGATGAAACCGTGCTTCCCCAAACCACGCCACCGAGCCCACAGCCTGAGCATTCTGACCGGTCTAGCTTCTCTAAGTGGGCTCCGAAATTATCATACCGAAACCGAGCCATTAGAGACACATATTCAGTGGTGGCAGACAAAGACCACACGCTTGCCTTCAACCTGGCTAAGAGCGTGTGCTTGCCCCCTGATATGGAACACCATGACCAT
The DNA here is from genome assembly GCA_025200525.1 of Camellia lanceoleosa. NCBI lineage: Eukaryota > Viridiplantae > Streptophyta > Magnoliopsida > Ericales > Theaceae > Camellia > Camellia lanceoleosa. The sequence continues at coordinate 52,665,130 of CM045761.1, read as the reverse complement.
CTCACCAAGCTTAAAGCCATCCGCTCGACCACAAAATCGATGGTGCTGGTGAGTACTCTTTCCTTTGTTTTCTCATTTTGTGTATCTGTTTGCTCGGTTTTCACTCGAAATTGCTCACCGCCCTCTTGCAGGCTATACAGAAAAACCACATTACACATAAGCGTGTGCTGGAGCTGCACAAGACGACAAGGTTGGCCGTGGCTGAGGCCGATAGCAAGACGGTCGAGCTAAACGAAGCCAAACAAAAAATGGCCGATCTTCAATCATAAGTCGCCCGACTCACCAAGTTAGTAGATTCGGCGGAGGCGAACAAACAAAAGGCCGTGATCGAGCTGAAGGACCGTTATTTGCGTGAGCTTGCTAAAGTCGAGAAGAAGAAGAACGCCGAGATAAAGAAGCTTGAGAAGAAGATGGAGGACGCGAAAGACTGTGGTTACAAGGAAGGTGAAGCCACTTACATCCTACAGTGCGAAGCTGTTAAGGATATATTTTTCAAATGTGGGTGGAAAGCAGCCGTGGCGCAGCTCGGTCATGGCCAAGAGACTGAGGTCTTCTTGAACCCTCCTCCACATTTCATATCGAGCTACATGGCAGAGTATGCCAACGCCATTCAGCAAAAATTTCTTCAAGTTGAGGAAGAAGAGGAGTCCTTAGAGCCCAACAATGTCTCGGTCGTCGCCAATGATCCCGTTGTTCATTCAGCTCGGATGGAGCCACCGGTGGAAGACTTGGTTGAAAATGTGACCGAGCTACCTGCTGAAACAAGGCTTCGAGTTGATCTGGATGTGGATCTCGACGACCTTTTTGCTTGATCTTGTATATTTTTTTTTGAATTTTACTTCTTGGAAATACTGTGTAACCGGGCTAAAGTCCCACTTCTTGTAACTTGACTTGTATTTGAATGGAATCATCTTTTTGTTTGGTTTACTCCATGCTTGTATTTGTTTTCTAGTATAATATTTTCTGACCGAGATATCTATCTCGGTCTTAAACTTGTAATCTGTTTGGTCATACCTGCCAACCTCTTTAGCCTAGGTTTTTATCTCGGCTGAAAAGTACTAATAGTTGGTTATTCCAGCCAACCACTCTTTAGCCTAGTTTCTTATCTCGGTTGAAGAGTACGAAGTGTTGGTTTTTTCAGCCAACCACTCTTCAGCCTAGATCCTTATCTCGGTTAAAGAGAGCTAAAAGTTGGTTTTTCTTGCCAATTTAGAGCTACGTGTTTGGTTATTCTTGCCAAACTTCTTCAGCCTAGGTCCTGATCTTGGCTGAAGAGAACTCAAAGTTGGTTTTTCCTGCCAACTTAGAGCTAAGTGTTGGTTATTCCTGCCAACCTTCTTCAGCCTAGATCCTGATCTTAGCTGAAGAGAGCTCAAAGTTGGTTATTCCTGCCAACTTAGAGCCAAAGTGTTTGGTTATTCCTGCCAAACTTCTTCAGCCTAGATCCTGATCTTGGCTGAAGAGAGCTCAAAGTTGGTTATTCTTGCCAACTTAGAGCCAAAGTGTTTGGTTATTCCTGTCAAACTTCTTCAGCCTAGATCCTGATCTTGGCTAAAGAGAGCTCAAAGTTGGTTATTCCTGCTAACCTTCTTCAGCCTAGATCCTGATCTTGGCTGAAGAGAGCTCAAAGTTGGTTATTCTTGCCAACTCTGTTTTCATTGCCCCTAGCTTATTAAGACTATTTTTACAGAAGAAAACAATTTATGCTGAAAAGGAAACTACTTGTTTTATTGAAAAAAGGAAAACTACAAGTATGTTTAAAGAAAAGTTAAAAATAAAATAGTTTGAGATTGGTTGTGTTCCATGACCTGGGAATGGCCTTGCTGTCTCTATCTTCCAAGTGATATGCCCCTTTTCCTGCTAAGCCAACCATTTTGTATGGATCTTCCCAATTAGGCCCTAACTTGTCATCTCCGGGTACCAGAGTATTTCCCATTACTTTGCGCAGCACCCAATCTCTAATCTTGAATTGCCTCGGATGTACTGTTTTGTTATATTTTCTGGATAACTCTTGCTGGTATGAGGCGATGTGAACCAGTGCTCTTTCTCTTCTCTCTTCTACAAGGTCGAGCTCCAATGCTATGGCTTCTCCATTTAAGTCTGGGTCAAAATTTTCAATTCTAATAGTAGGGAGACTAACTTCCAGTGGGATTACCGCTTCCATGCCATAGGCCAAGGAAAAAGGTGTTTCTCCAGTAGATCGCCGAGGTGTGGTACGGTAAGCCCATAAAACATGAGGGAGCTCCTTAGCCCACTTGCTTTTTGTTTTCTTCAGCCTTTTCTTCAATCCATCTAAGACGACTTTGTTTGATGCTTCCGCTTGGCTATTTGCTTGGGGGTATGCTGGTGTTGAATTGTAGTATTCTATCTTGTACTTCTCACAAAGGCCTCTAAAAATTTTACTATCGAATTGAGTGCCGTTGTCTGATATTAGAACCTTGGGTATGCCGAACTGAGTGATGATATTCTGCCAGACGAACTTCTTTACATCTTTCTTTTTTATTGAGGCGAGTGCTTCTGTTTCCACCCATTTTGTAAAGTAGTCTGTTGCTGCAAGAAGGAACTTTCTGTTGCCGGGCGTCGTTGGAAGTGGTCCTACTATGTCCAAGCCCCACATTGCGAAGGGCCATAGGCTAGTTAATAGTAGAAGCTCTCTAGCTGGTTGATGTATTTGGTGTGCGAACTTCTGACATTTCTCGTACTTCTTGATATACTTTTCTGAATTTACTTGCATGTAAGGCCACCAATATCCTCGTGAAATTGCTTTGTAGGCCAATGATCTTCCCCCTTGGTGGCTTCTGCATACGCTTTTGTGTATCTCGAATAAGAATGCCTCGACTTTGCTGGGATGGACACATTTCAAGTAAGGTTCTGTGAAGGATTTTTTGTACAAGGCCATTGATGGGGAGAGCCAAAATCGCTGTGACTTTGCTCTGATCTTGTTGGCCTCTTTCTTCTCTTCAGGTAAGACGCCGTCTTTTAAGAATACTATAATGGGATCCATCCATGAAGGGCCTAGTTCGGCGCAACATACCTCAGTTACTTCGGGTTCTTCAATGTTTGGTTTTGGTAGGAAGTCGATCAGTAATGGATGTGAGATGGATGTATCTACTATTGAAGTAAACCTGCTAGTTCGTCTGCTTTGCTGTTTTCTTCCTGGCCGATCTGCTTTATTCGCACCACTTCGAATTTCATGATTTCCCTTCTGACTAACTCTTGATACTTTGCTATCCTCTCATCTTTTGCTTCATAGTTGCCTGAAATCTGGTTTACTACCAGCTGGGAGTCACTGTAAACCATTAGCTCGGTAGCCTTCATGAAGAGTGTCGATTTTAGGCCCGCTAAAAGTGCTTCATACTCTGCTTCGTTATTTGATGCTGGGAAGCCAAGGTTGACTGCTTGTTCCACTAGTAGGCCATCTGGTGAGATGAGGACTATGCCAAGTCCTGCACCGTGCCTGTTGGATGCTTCATCCACAAAAAGCTTCCACATCTCTCCAACGAATAGCTTCCAGCAAGTAGAGGGGTCGGATAATGTCTTGGGATCATAAGTGTTGCTGATGTTTTCTTCAAAGTCCATACCTACTGTTTGCCCCTCACTGTCTGATTGTACCAAGTTATGACTTGTTGATGAGTCTTTTCCAGGTATAGCGCAGTTTGCCTCTTTCTCCATTTCTCCAATCCGATATGCCTTGGGATATATCTGTGTATCTTGTTTTGGGGGTTGCGCGGTTTTGCAGCACTCTCCATTCCCTCTTCTATTGTACCAGTCAAGTCAACTGGGCAAATGTGATGGCTTCCTGGTGTGAATTCTGCCACAAAGTTTGCCGAGGCTTGGGCTTTTATTGCAGTTCTAGGCTGAAACTTGATATCAAATTGTCCTAATTCCACCGCCCACTTCAAGATTCGCCCAGAAAAGTTCGCCCTCTCAAACAAAGTTTTTAAGGGAAAAGCAGTTAGGACGATTATGGTATGGGCGTGGAAGTAATGCGACAGCTTCCTTGAGGCCATCAACAAGGCTAAGGCCAGTTTTTCCAGTTTCTGCACCCAGCAAGGTCTTGCTAACATAAAAGATGGGCAAGTGTTGGATTCCTTCCGCTCTGACCAACACTGCGCTAACTGCGTGCTGTGAAACTGTTAGGTACAAAAAGAATTCTTCTCCACGTATTGGGGTTACTAGCAATGGTGGAGAAGACATGTACTCTTTCAGGCTTTGTCACGACCCAAACCCGCCCCTATAGGTTTGGCGACGTAACCGGCCAGTAATCCGTGGATTACCTACGGCCTCTAAAGACATTCACAAATATTAAGGGGCTACGGAAGCAATAACGTAAAATAAACAAGGTCCAATGAGCTGCGATGACATACATGGAACAGTAAATTTAAAACTTATTTATATATATAAACATGCTAGTCAGATACACCCATATGTACAAAATATTTACATCAAGTACTCCCAAGATCCGACTTAACAAAACAAGTACAATGACTAGCATTAGGTGCAAAACTGCCATAACATCAAGCCTTAGGCGGAACCTCCTCAGGAGGCGTAACAGGTGGCTGACAAAAAAAACGAAACAGAAGGCTATTAGCTCTGGCCAGGGTCTTGTGCCGGCTCACCTACATATATATAATAAACTGTGAGCGAAAGCCTAGTGAATAATAACAGAGTAAAGGGGTTTAATGAATGATGTCCATCACAGAGTTAGAAATCATTATTTCAGAACCATAATCTTATCAGAAATAGAGTCTTATGCATTTCAGATTTCCAAACAGAAACAGATTCAGATACATGCTCATATTCGATTTTACATTCGTGTATAGATTTTGCATAAGATCATATATGGTACACCCATTAGCTATCAGATCAGGTAGGTCTAAAGACCACAACAGGTAGGTCCGAAGACCACAACAGGTACGTCTAAAGACCAGAGCAGGTAGGTTCGAAGACCACAGCAGGTAGGTCCGAAGACCACAAATAAAGTTGGTACCAACAACCACGGTATTATTACCCCCAGGCGAGGGCCATAGGCCATGGTATTGTTACCCCCGGGAGAGGGCCATCCGGACTAAGGGTGCCACAAATACTTTTCAGAAAAACGGGACATTCATTCATTCATTTCCAACGTATCATAGCTTTTCCAATAATCAGTCATTTCGTATCATAGTATACTGAAAATACATAACACTGAACATATCTTTACAAAGTTATTACTCACAGTGGATGTTGATACAGGTAGACGAAGTCAAAGGATCAACAGATTGCGGCTCGTGACCTACATAACACATTACGGGTACACACTTTGAAACATGCACTCCAATTGTACAAAACCTACATCAACGATTCTAAGTGTGTACTTAACCCCTTAACCTTAGTATGGAGTCTTAATCATGGCCTAGGAATGCCTAGGATGGAATGAGGGTGCAAAATTGCCTTAGAAAACATTTTTCAAAAATTGCTAAAAACAGGGGTCTCGCTCGAGTGAGCCTTTCTTCACTCGAGCGAGCTTCCAAAATCAAAGGCCTCGCTCGAGCGAGCCTTGCTTCACTTGAGCGGTCTGATGAAACAGTAAAAATACTGGATGCTGAAATTTTACGCGCGATGCTCGCTCGAGCGGAGCCCTGGACCAGGGTGCTCGCTCGAGCGAGGAATCCTTCGCTCGAGCGAGGAAGCAAAATCTGGAATTTCCAGATTTGTCTTCCTAGTTCGAACCAAGCATTCTTCAACCAAAAACTCAACCCCTTGGGCCCAAATTCTGGGAAAACATTTCAAACTCATAGTACAACAAGTTTTAAAAGCCAATTTATAAAATCATTGCCCAAGAGTGAGTCAATTAGAGCACAATTCCCATAAATCTTCAAGAACAATGTTTAAACACACATGCATGAGTCCAATTCCATTTCAAAGCTCCAAAACATGCTCCAAGGCCAAATTAAACTTAGAATTTTGTTGAATTCATGGGCTACAACTTGAATGTGGCCTTGCATGTAAAGAATGTACATGAAAACTTTTCAAAATAGCATGATATGAGCATGCATGCATGGATTAAGCTTAATTTCAACATGTTAAACCCCTTCCTAACTTGATTCATCAAATTAACCAAGAATCATGCAAGATTAATCCAAATTCTAGTTCAAGAGGGTGAATTCTCTACCTTAAATCTCCAATGTCAAGCTTAGAAGCTCTAGTTTGCACATCACCCTTCAATTCTCCAAGTTTTTAGCCAAAATTCTTGTTGAAGCTAAGTTTTCCTCCTCTCCCTATTTCTCTCCCACGTTGGTCTCACAATTGATGCAAAACAAAAGTTCCAAGACTAAGTCCCAAGGTCATCTTAGTTAGTGGTCTTCAATGGCGTAATCGTAAATACGCTAGGTTCATTATTAAAATATTATTTAATCAGTTTTAAACATTCCAAATCGAATTTTAATTGAACCTACCATAAATTTACATAAAATCTAACTAGTCTAAAACTCTAGTCGATTTCAGAATCGGGTGCCGATAAGGCTTCCGATTTGCGAATTAAAGTTTTGAACACGAACAGATATTTCAACACCGAACAGATAAAAACATATAATTCATGCAATGCATATGTAAATTAGTCCCTAATTTCCTTTTAATCATTATTAGGCTTAATTAAGTTCCGTTTAGCGTTAATCAGGGTCGGGGTTATTACAGGCTTTCTAGGGCGCGGTCGCATTCTTCATCCTACTTAAACTTGGCCTTTAGTGCTTGGAAGAATGGTCGACATCTGTTTGACGACCGACTTATGAACCGGTTGAGTGCGCCTGCTAGGCCAGTGAGATGCTGCACCTCCTTGATTGTGTTAGGCCTCTCAAGATCCTGGATTGTTTTGATCTGAGATGGATCTACTTCTATACCTCGGTTGGTCACCAGAAAGCCTAGGAATTTGCCTAATCCTACGCTGAATGTACACTTGGATGCATTTAGGCGCAACTTGTTCTTCTTTAGAATCTGGAACATTTCACCTAGGTTCCTGAGATGGTTCTTCTCATTCTTGCACTTGACCACCATGTCGTCTATGTAAGCCTCCATTGTTCTACCTAACAATGGCTCAAACATCTTGGTGACCATCCGTTGGAATGTTGCCCCTACATTCTTTAGGCCAAAGGGCATGACCTTGTAACAATACAATCCTCTAGGCGTTGTAAAGGATGTGACCTCCTGGTCTGGTTCATACATAACGATCTGATGGTAACCTCTGTACGCATCGAGGAAGCTAAGTCGATTGTGTCCTGCCGTCAGGTTTACCAGTTGGTCTATCTGTGATAGGGGAAAGCTATCATTTGGGCATGCCTTGTTGACTGTTTTGTAGTCTACGCAGACATTTTTCATTCTTCTTTGGCACTACTACGATATTGGAGATCTACCTGGGGTAGTGCACTTCTCTGATAGCTCCTGCCTCCAACAAGTTTCCCACTTCTTCTGCCACTATTTCAGCATAGTAGAGTACTAATCTACGAGTGCGCTGTATAATTGGTCTGGCAGTTGGGTGGACGTTCAGTTGGTGACAGATGAAGTTTGGGGCAATGCCAGGCATGCCATACGGTGTCTAGGCAAACACTTCGATATTAGAGGTTAAGAATTCCATGACCTCTATTCTCTCAGTGCTGAACAAAGACGAGCTGAGCAAAAAGAACTTTTCTAGGTCTTTTTCATCTATTCTTACGTGTACCAAGTCTTCCACTGCCTTCTGATCAGCTGCCTTGCCGACATCTGCAAATAGTTCACTGCTTTCTGGCTCTTTGACCATCTGTACAAACCCTTTTGCAGCGCGGCTGTCATTTACTGTGACAAAGCACTGTTTTGACATAATCTAGTCTCCAAAGACCTCTTTAATTACTCCAGCTTCGTTGGGGAACCGCAATACTTGATGGTAGATTAATGCTACCGATCGCATGGTATGCAACCATGTCCTCCCCAAAATTATATTGTAAGTGGAAGGGACTTTCAATACCCAGAATTCCACCTGTTTCGTCATGATTCCTGCCTTAACTGGAAGGATTATCTTGCCCACTAGCCACTCTGGCATTGAGTTGAATTCGATTAGGGGAGATGTTGCAGGTGCCATGTCTTTGTCCTCCAGTTTCAGTTGTTTGAAAGTTTCGTAATACATTATCTCACATGAGCTTCCTTGGTCAATCAGAATCCGCTTGATGTCAAAATTCTTGACGCGTAGAGTGATAACCAATGCATCATTGTGAGGGCAGTATATCCTTGCTAAATCTTTGTCTGAAAAAAAATGATATTTGTGGCCTTTGTTCTCCCCCTTTTTGACGGCAGGTTGTGCACTTAATACCTCCCTCAAGTGCTCAGCCTTTTTGATCATTTCCCTGAGCTCACATACCTGCTCAGGTTCGAATACTCCATGTATTATGTTGATTACGCCTTGAGGTGGAGCGTCGACCGGCATCCCGTTTGGGTTGTTGTGGTTTTGGGGGGTTGGCTGCGTCCATTCTTCTATGTACTGGTTCAGGTGCCTAGCTGCCACTAACTCCTCCAAATGCTGCCTCAACGGAGTGCAATTTTTAGTGCGGTGTCCCTTTTCATCGTGGAAGATGCACCGGGACCTCTCGTCATAGTGCTTTTGTGCTTCTCCCAACTTTGCTGGCCATCGGACAAAAGGTTCATTGCGTATCTCACTGAGAATTCAATAGATTGGTTTTTTGAACACTATGGTAATGGCAGTGCAAACTCTTAACTTTCTTTTGTCTGGGTCTTCTCTGTTAGCCCGCCTGCATCGCCCATTCCTGTTGGGTTGTTCTACCGTGTTGACTTTTGCTGAAGTCTTTTTATTTGGTATTGCTATTGTACCAGATTTCGCTTTAGCACAGGCACTGTCTTCCTCCACGCGTATATGTTGGTGCACTCTCTTCATTAAGGCCTCCATCGTGAGGGGTGACGTCATTATAATTGAGTCCCTCAATTTATTACCGACTGACAGGCCCTGTTTGTATTGTGCTATGGCGAGGTTTGTAGGGCAATCCCCAATCTGGTTGAAGGTTTCCCAGTAGCGACTGTTGTAGGATCTCAATGTCTCATTGTCGCCCATGTCAATGGAGAGTAGCTGGTCGATCTCCACCGGTGTCTTGGTGTTCGTCCTAAATCTAGTCATGAATGCTTCTGCCAACTGTGCCCATAAGGTAATGTTTCCTTCTGGTAGCCTTTCGAACCAAGTTAGACCTAGGTCGCCAAGGCTAGATGGGAACAGGATACACATTAAGGCCTCGTTCTGCCAGTATACTGTCATAACCTGGCGAAAGTGGCTTAAGTGCATGTAGGGGTCTGTCTTCCCCTTATAAGTGGTGAATTTGGGCTGGTGGAAGCCCGAAGGTAGTGGCGTGTTCTCAATTACCGGAACGAACGGTGAGCTCTGTAACCTTGCTAATGCTTTGTCCGTTGGTTCATAAGCAAGGCGCGGTATTGGCATTCCTATCTTGACGCTCCCATGCGTCTAAGGGGCCAACTGCTGAAGGGCTGAAACTCTGTGCGGGTCGCATGCCCTAGTATCCTCCTTCCATCGTGCCCTTTCATCAAGCATAGTTCGTAAGTCAGATGATCTAGGCAACTTCGTGTGCCTAGATGACGTCTGGTGCGTGTGCAAGGGCCGATAGGTGCTTCCCTCAGTATAAGATCTCTCAGTTCTCGTTCTCTCAGGCTTGGAGTAACGAGTCCTGGAAGTCTTTGATTGAGCGTCGCCTGTTCTAAGACTCCTACTCTCTGCTTGCGATGGTGTGGCACGCCTATCACGATCCTCCGAGTGGCGAGGAGGCGTGTTGCCTTTACGTCCCTCTCTTATTGCCACCCCTTTTCTTTTTATCTGGCGCTTCATCAACTCCATGTTTGCCGCCATCCTTCTTATTAATTCGTCTTGCTCCTTCACGCGATCCTCCAGAACTTGAGGGTCCATCCTCCGCCTCTGTTGTTCAGGACTTTGAGAGCGACGGGGGCTGTTAGCCCGCCTTCCCCTTGCATCCCTCCGGGGGTTCTGTTGCTGGGGTTCTAAATCTGCCATGGGAGGGACAGAAGGCAAACCTTCGCGCCTTCCACCCCCCCTCAGGGGTTTGCCCATCAATGGCCGATTGCGGCAAGTCTTCATTGTGCGCCATTGCTTCCAATCTAAAGAGAAAAACTTGATCAAGAAGTTTTGTTCTTTCTGGACTTCCCACAGACGGCGCCAATTGTACGAGCACGAAATAATTCTTCTCGTATAATTCTGTTGATCAAGTCTACACTCTTCCAAACGTCGTTGCTTTACTCCCTGAAAACACAAACGTAAGCTAGCCGGCGGGTGTGTGTTGGATACCTCTCCGATGCCTAAGTCAACAAAATAGATAAATAGACAAAAGCTCTGTGTATTCGAGAATCAAAGCTGTGTTACCTCTACATAGGTTCTGTTGTGAGCTTTTATGGTTTTTGCCTGGCATAGTCCTAGTAGGACTCTTATTTCTCCATGTAGAGTCCTCATAGGAATCACACTCCTGAAAGATAATGTTTATCCTTCAACACCTCCATCACTGCTTAAACCAAGTGAGATGGTTTTACCATGGTTGGATAACAATACGACCGAGTTAACACTTGTCCTTTGTCATACTTAATCCAACGTCTTTACTTGCAACTCATAGCTCGGCTCTTGTTCTCTCGTACCTCGGTTTTGTTCGTTGAGACCGAGCTAACTACAGCAAGCTCTGACCGCGCTAACCAGAGCAAGGTCCATCATAAGAATCCATAATACATCGGTTCTAAACACCGGCCGAGCTAATTACCACTTCGCCCGGGGTGACTGAGCTAACTATAAGGCCCTTTTTGGACCGAGCTAACTACAAGACCCTTTTACTTAGCCCTTTTTACTACAGCCCATTACCGCGCTTTGGCCTAACTCGGCCCTAATGCACATAAAAACTCCCTCTCAAAATTTATAACAAATTAGTAATTATATATATGAAACATGTTATGTAAAATTATTTTGTGTTATATATCTAAAAAATATTATATAAATTAGTGTTATATATTATACAAATATATGATAATTATTTAGAATATTCTTCAATCCACCAATCCTCCAAAAACCGCTCAAACCGCAATTTGTCAAGCCGTTAATCTGCTAACCCGCCATTCAGTTTGTAATTTTGTTCTCAAACTGTCCGAACTGTACCACGCACACCCATACTGTTGATTCTATTTGCACATAAATAATAATTCAATATGTCAAATTAAAATGTTGAAATTTTAATTTTTATTACACCTTATTGTAAATTTATTAATAAGGACAATATACATTAAACTCTAAAATAATTTTTTTTCTTCATGATACACCTTAATCATTTATACGTATTCTTCATATTCAAGTCTCTTTATTTTCGTCTTCAAATTTCAATTATTTTCTTTTTATCTTCTGCCTCATTAAAAACTCTAATCCACCCCCATCATTATTTCTTATTTTGTTTTCATCTTTTTGGTTTGTGTTCCAAACATCAGCGAAAGTTTAAAAACTTGTATCCATATCTCGCAAGATCTTTGTTGAAATTAACCATGCAAGCAGGTGATTTGTGACCCTGGTTTTGAATCTGTTATATATACCAGAGAAGTGATTATGTTATTTGAGTCATTATAATCTGATCATGGTTGTTTTTAACAAAGCTGTCAATCTAGCACAATTTTAAATCTTACCCAAAAAGTAAAAAAAAATATATATATATATATATATAAACCCATATTTTGAACTGAGGAACATAATGGGAAATCTTCTTTGTTCTATTCGTCATTCTCCTTTGTCAATACTGTCATTCCCTGTATGTGAACAAAAAAATAGTTGTAATGAGAAATATATTTAAGAATTTTTGAAAGGATTTTCAAAGTTGTTTAATTTGAGATTTTTGATATTATTTGAGTATATCTTGAAATGTAATTCGTGAAAAAATATAAAATGTATTGAAAATAAATTATAATTTTAAATAATTTAATAAAAACTATTGAGAAATTGAGCTCATTAAATAATAAAAAAAATTTGTGCAAATAAAATCCCGGTATTGTACGTGCTTTTTTTTTATCATCCGAAGTAGAATTGGGCCTAGAATTGCAGGCCTGTAGTTCGCAGGCCGCCTTGCCACTCCCCTTTTGACCTTTTAGGCAGGTTAGTCCTATCCAACGTGATGGACTTAATCTATGAGTGGTGATTTAGAGTACTAAATTTGAATCTCTAAAAATATTATTAATGAGGTGATAATGTAAAAAAACCAAACTATCATATTAATGGTGGGGTCCATATGATGCCACATCATTAGTGGTGCTAAATTAGTGGTACGAAGCATTTTTCCTTAATCTATACCATATACCAAATGTAGTTATTTTGTAAAAGCCTCAAAATATTATTTCTAAATCCTCTTAATTTTAAAACTCTTTCTTTCCTATGTAGCAACTTTTTTTGATTGCCCTTTATATTTTCTATTTTTCTTCATTTTCTATTTGTTTGATTAATTGAAATGAAAATTAATTTCATTGCTTATGGCTAAATATTTGAATTTCAAAATTCCTCCATATAAATAAACATATAAAAACTAAAAATTAATTTATGAGAATTAATTTTATAGTCTACAGATAAAGATAAAAATTAAGCCATTAATTTTAAAAAATTAATTTCATAACTTATAGATAATTTAAATTTTCTTCCCATAAATAAACATATAAAAATTGATAAATAACTTATAAAAATTAATTTCATGGCCTACAAATAAGGATAAAGATTAAATAATAGATTTAAAAAAATGAAATTACTCCTTTTTTCCCCCCTTCATTTTGTACTTTAATTAATTTCATTATAGATAAACATATAAAAATTCATAAATAATTTATGAAAATTTATTTCATGACCTATAGATAAAGATAAAAAAAAAAATGATTTCATGACTTATAGATAAATAAACATATAAAAATTGATAAATAATATATAAAGATTAATTTCGTGATCTACAAATAAAGATAAGGATTAAATAATTGATTTATAAAAAATTAAAATAATAAAATTTAGATAAAGATATGATTTGTTAATCTATATATCTATCAAAAACATATATATCTAAATATTTATTTTGATTTACTCTTTTTTTTTTCTTCTTCTATCACATATTATCTTTTTTTTATTTTAATTTTTTTATCTTATGAAATGTCCTTATCTACAACTTCTTATCTCCTCTTAAATTCTTAACTTTTTCTTGATAATTTTTATTATTCGTTATTCTCTACCAAGTGATAAAAAAAATATATATATAAATAAATTATTGGCTCTGAATGAGAAGAGTATTAATAATGAAATAATGAAATAATGAAGGCTGCATGAGAGAAGGCAATACAAAAATCTCATAAAATTAATTTTCGTCACTATATTTATCCAAGGTAATAATTTGATATTCTTTTTATTAGTTATTAAAAATAGTTTGCATTATATCATTGTCATGTGTTTTTACTTCTTTCTTTTTTTTTTTTGTAAAAAAAGGTTGCCATTCGTTATAGTATTTCTTTAATCCCATCTCTAAATTCTTTCTTTTTGAAATTTTTATTTTTTCAATAATAAAGTTTAGAACCAATTTCTTATCAAATTTGTTTTCTTGGTTCTTATTTTATTGAAGGATCGAAAATAGTAAAACTTTCATATGATATATGAAGTCAATGAATATAATACAAAGATGGTAGGGAAGTACTACATATTTGTCAACATCTCTATGTTATTATTAATTGATTTGCTAGATTATACTATCAATTTAGAGCCCTTATGATTTAATTCAATATCCATGACCTTAGTTGTATTCGACCATTTTTTTCGTTAGGTAACCTATATAATTTTTTTTTGTGGTATATAATGATTAAAGTTATCATTTGTTATATTTCTTCAAGTACAATTCAAATAATTTTTCATCATTTGTTTATAAATAAAATGGATTAAAACTATTTTCTTATATAATGTTTATAATCCTATGAAATTTTTATCTTGATTATTATTTTTTAAATAATGTAAGAACCATGCAAGTATTATTCAAATTATGAAGAATGATTTATACTTTGATATGATATGTGTGTGTCATTGATAAATGAGATCAAAGATAGAGAATTGCTAACATGATAAATTAAAAATTTATTTGAGAAAATTTTTTTATGAGCAAGGTAATAAACTTTTAGATTAAAATTTTTTAAAAACTACTTATAAATTATAATTAAAAGTTGATATTTATTTATAATTTGATTCTACAATAATAATATACACCACTGATTTAAAAGTCCAAGTAAATTTATAATAATTTTTCTGAGTTTATAGAATTTCTTTCTTTTAATGTTTTGTTTTGTTTGATACAAGTTATTTATGTTATCAAGTGATTGTGATACTATTATCCCCAACAATCTTTATAATTAATAATTTTTTATACAATTCAAATTTTATTGTAAAATTTTGTGGGTTAATTATTGTTAATATCTACCAAGATGGCTTAATATCATGGTTTGTCGCTATTAAGAAATAATTTAAGATTAAAATGATTTATTTATCACACAAAATATATATAATCTATTTTTTCGTGCATCACACGAGTCACCGCTAATTAGTATTTATAAAGATGTTGTACACGTTTTTAATGTACTAATAAATTTTAAAATATTTATTTTATCCCAATATTTTTTAGGAATATTAATAGATGTAAAAATGAGAAGGATTTATAAATAAATAAGTTTCATAAATAAGACTAATCCGTAGGCACCCTATTTACATTAGCTATCGTGGTTTATAAAAAAAGTTTTGTGAAAAAGTAATAGAAAGGTAAATCAATTACTTATGTGCATAAAATCCAAACAAAGAATCAAAAACAAATTGTTTGATATAGAACTAGTAGTAAATCTGTACTATGCACGAGACTGATTTAACAATATATAATTTCAATCATGATTGGTGTCCCGAAATTAGGGGTACTAATGCCCCGAATTTTTCAAATTAGAAAAATAGAAAAACAGTTAAGGCAAAAAAAAAAAAAATACCCAAATTAGAAATTAGGGACATTAGTGCCCATTTTTTTAGTGCCACAAATCATTTTTGATATAATTTTTTTACTAATGCATTAAGTTTTAATTTAAATCATAAAATTATAATCATAATGTCTATAGATCATCTTCTCAAATTTTATAAGTAAAGACAATAATATTTCAAAACAAATATTCACAAAATATATTTTTCTTGAAATAATAAACTTGATTTCTAATTAATAAAATTAACAATAAATAAAATGTTTCTCAATGAACCTAATGTTTAAAACATATATATTCTAAAAAAAACTAATAATAAACTGAATGTCATAAATCAAATTTGTCTATATTTGGAAATTAAAACTCAATAAATATCGCTCATCATGTCCAAATGCCCCAAAAAGTACCTGTTAAAAAAAAGTGTTATCATTTTTTACATACAAATAAACTTAAAAAAAGAAAGAAAAAGAAAGATATATTACCTTATAAGGAGTGTTGGTTTAATTATTCTCATTTTTGTATTGTTGCTCTACTTCATTCTCTTCACAACTATTGTTTTGCTGTTGGTGTTGTTGTTCCACTTTATTATTTTCATTACCAATGAGTTGCTTCATTCAATGCTTGTAAACAAATCATATAATTTTCAATTTCCTCTAACGTAATTATCAATGCTCTCATGTCAGGAAAGTCTTTTTTTATTTTTTTTTATGAATATCTTGTATAGGCCATAAGGTTGGAAATATGTTAACTATAGCATAAATTAATATTATAATGTAAGGGTGAAAACCTTTTTTCTTAAGCTTATAAAACACTTGCTCTTTTGTATTGTTAAATTTAGAGTCATTCGCTTTTACTCAAGTTCAATCCATAGAGGTTGGACTTCACGCTCCTCCTCCATTAAGCATCCATTAAGTTTGAGGCATCTTTGATTTCATACTTTTGAAAAATTGTTCCTTTTACTTTATTCAGCTCGATGGTAATATTGTTTCCATCAAATTTTTGTTCACTTATTTTTTTCCCTAATTTTTGCATTGCCCGACATATTTTGATTTTCCAATCATCAATAGTTTCTACTGGTAAATCCTCTTTATGCGGTATAGTTTGAAATTCATTTATGGCATTTTACATGACCAAATGTGTCATGGCCCGAACCCGCCCTCATGGGTTAAGGACATAACCGGTCAGTAATCACGAGATTACCTACGGCCTCAAACCAAACCAAATATATTCTAACAGAGTAAAGGGGTCAAACGGAAGCAAATTTAAAACTTTGTCCTTAGAGTTGTGCTTATATGGCACGTCATAACAAACCATACATATACATGTTAATAACTCACATCAAAATATGTACTGACACAAAGTTCTGTATATACAGGATCATTCAAGTCTAGGTCAGCCAATCAAAACTATATACAAGCGTATCCAAAGTCCTCGCCAACATGACAAAATAAAACAAGATAGCAAAAGGGCGAAGACGAGTCTCGTGCGTGAGACGTAAGGGCTGACTCTTCAAAACCTTGGTTATTCCACACAAACTTCACTGAGGCTAGGTTTGGACCGCCCTTAGCTCACCTACAAACACATGAATGAGCGTGAGCGAAAGCCCAGTGAATAATATCAAATAAAGAAGTTACACAAACGGTATTTAGAACAACGTGCTTCAAACGGCCTTGGGCCCAATTTGTATTTCTATCTAGCATATATATATAAATATAGGTCAAGTGACTGCGGTTCCAAACACATCATACGGCCTCGGGCCCAATTCATTTGTGTCATACGGTCTCTGGCCTATTCATTCATATCATTCATGTCATACGGCCTCTGGCCCATTCATTCGTATCATTCATGTCAGATTGGCCTTTCGCCCAACCATTCTTCCATTCATGTCAAACTGGCCTTTGGCCCATTCATTCTTTCATTCATGTCAAATTGGTATTTGGCCCATTCATTCTTTCTTTCATGTCAAATTGGCCTTTGGCCCATTCATTCGTATCAGACTATCATTCGAGTCAGACTATCATTCATGTCAGACGGCCTCCGGCCACTCATTTATAGCAAATGGCCTTAGGCCCAACCATATGGCATAGAAAACATTTGTCCATAATTCAACTCAACAAACTCATAAGACTTATAGAGAAATAAGTAATTGGACAAATAACATACTTCAAAATATCTTTATTAAGATATTACTCACAGTGGAGCTCGACCCTACACATTCCATGAACACAATGGGTCACAAACAATTCAATCCGTTCTTAATTCACATATTCCTCTTTAGGCTTCATTCTTGTCCTTTTAACTCATTTACAATGCTTAATGCATGCCAAAGAGTACTTAGAAGTGAAAGAGAACGGAAAATGAAACACAGAACACATCTACAAAATTTCAGAAACAGGGGTCCCTGCTCGAGCGTGGACTTGCCTGCTCGAGCAGACCCATTAGGTTTGCAAAAGTACTGGTTGCCTCGTTTTTACGCTCGAGCGTGAACTCGGACGCTCGAGCTGAAGGTTGTTCTACATAGCTCTCTGCTCAAGCGTGAACTTCCCCATTCGAGCGGACATCATGTCTGCAAAAAGTTTTGGGAGCTCGCATTTCCCGCTCGAGTGGTGCCTTCCCCGCTCAAGCGGACATGCCAAATTCTGAAAAATCCAGAATTGTTCTTCAAGTTCAAACTCGACCTCCAATGGTTCAAAACTCATAATTTTGGTTCCAAAACATGCAAACACATTATATATCATGAGTATACAAGCAAGATGAGGTCAATTGCTCAAAATCATAATCACATTCTCAAATTATTCAACACTTCTTTTGTATAATTCAAACTCATGCCTTCAAATCTCATGTAAGCTCCATATTTCCAACAACCCAAACATGCATGTAAATTTTTGACCTCAATTCCCTTTCAAATAGTACCAATAATGCTTATAATCATGAAAATCAACAAAACTATACTTGCATGTATGTTTCAATGCTCATATTCCCATATTCAACTTAATACATGCTTGATTATGCCAAATCATGGTAATTCTATGCATGCATGTATACATTAGCTTCAATTTTATCACTTATAACACAATTCTTGTTCTTGATCATCAATCAACTTTAAATTCACAAAATTACAATATTAAACTCATGAATTCCTAACCAATTACTCACCTAGAAGCTCAATCTTCCCAATTTATGATCAAATCTTGAGTTGGTCTTCAATTTATTCAAGCTTCTTGAGCAATTCATCAACTTGAGCTCTCTCTCTCTCTCTCTCTCTCTTTCCGACCCTCACTCCCTCTCTTTAGAGTGATTCTCAGCTTTGAGCTCAAACAAATGAAATAAAAGTGTAGTAGAGTCCCTTATACAAGCCCTCTTTCAATACATTTCATTAATATTTAAATAACTGAGCACTAATCCATTAATTTAATCTAATTAATTTGATCAGAATAAATTTTCAATTAAATTTTGCCGTAGGCTCTAAAAATTACGCTAATCACAAGGGCGTAATCAATTTCGGGTTTTGTGGCCGATAAGGCCTTCAATTTAAATTTCAAAGCAGGTAATCAAACAGATATTCCTACGGTGAACAGATAGAAATTCAAAACCACATATTTTCACATAAATGGCACACAAAATCATATCAAATACATAATCACATTCATAATAAGGACCAATTAGCATAATACGGGACATGGTTATCACAAAATGATGGCTGCGACGCAAATTTAGAGGAAGCCGCATATTTATCTACATAATGAATTTAACACATTTGACATACAATTGCATAAAGAATAAGATAAGCAAGCTCGATGGTACCTGAAATACAAAAGATAAAGAGTAAAAAATCTCAATAAGTATCATTGTTTATTGTAGATATATAAAAAAAATTAAAAATCAAAAATTTACTATACAACATCTATCTATTGAGGAGCTAATGTAACTTTTTGTAAAAAAAATTATAACACAATAATTTTAAAATAAGAAAAATATAACGTAATCAAAATATTGTTGTACATGGAAAAAAAAAAAAAAAAACCACAAAGGAAAAAGAGGAATCTATTTTGATTTATTGTTAGATTTATTTTAAGATTTTTTTAAATTACAAAATAAACACAAACAGTGTCTTTTGTGAATTTGTATTGGATTTTACGTGATAGACATCTAATTGAGTGAATTGTGGGTGATGGATATGCATGAGTAAATTGTATGAATAAGACTTGTGGGGTTTTTTTTTTTTTTTTTTTTTTTTTTTTTTTTTTTTTATAATAAAAACATAACGTGATCGACATTGGATATTTATAATTTGTATATATGTTTTTCATTTATTTAAGTTACAGATATTTGAGAGTTTTTTTTAAAAAATAATATGATCGACATTGGATACTGGTAACTTATATATAGATATATATTTTGTGGTTTTATATTTTTATTATTAATTTATTGAAGTGGTTATGTGATATTTAAGTTACAGATAATTGTGATTTTTTTAAAATAACGTGATATACATTGGATACATATTTGTAGGTTTATATATATTTTTAATTTATTTATTTAATTGAGAGTGAGATTTATTTTAATTTATTTAAGTTATGTGATAGATATCTAATTTTTTTGAATTTTAGGTGAACTACTTTTGATATGTAAAGGAGAGGATTCATAAAAGTCGAAGAAGATATCAACACTGTTACATGAGAAGAAACAAATCAAATCTGATTAAATTGAAGAACAAATGCAAATGACAAATTAAAAAGCAAGTAAGCTCAAATTATGCAAAATATAATAATGGAAAAGACGAAAAAATTGAAAGAGCATACATATACAAGAATTCCTATGTGAAAAAGAAAAAAGAAAAAAAAACAATACACATAGCTAAAATTTTGGAGAGCTAATATTATAATAATCCTGAAAAAGTAGATCTACATCTTTTAAATTAAGGGAGATTTACCAATAAATCCTAATTGTTGAACTTATGATCCAATTAGTTCCATATATTTTCTAATGATCCGTTTGGTCCTTCCTGTTGATAAAGGACGCAATTGCCATCAATATGGATGTTGGTTTACGCAATACAGCTGGATGTGTGTGTTTGGTTAACCACGTGTGTCTTACGTGGTTAGTGGTATGGTAGGAGTGTGTTACACCTTCATAATTTGAGATTGGTGGTGGTCATGTGACACATTCGTGAGTGCCACACAACAGGGAAGCGCACTAAGGCTTTTTATGCCGTGGTGTTTATATGGGTTGTGTGACACACGTTGCCATGCGTCTCCATCTCCTTGACAATGGAAAACAAATCAAAACTGTCACAGATAGAATGCAGTAAACACACAGACACACAACCCACACACCATGAAAATGCACACACCAGTAAATACACACACATACAAACCACACACCAAAAAAATGCACATACAAGGAAAATACATCCACACAACTACACCCATCCTAAAAACACAACACACAAACCCCCCCGAAAACACACAACCCACAGTCACACAAGCCACACACCAGACTGAGTCAACGTTGCAAAGAACGAAACATCGATGGAAGCTTCAACATTGGTATGCCGCCAACAAGCAAAAAAATCAACGTTGCAAAAAAAAACCATGAAACACCGCACCGACACATAACCGTCATACCAAAACACCGCGAAACATCAATTTTTCTAGGCAACCAAACAAAAAAGAACCAATTTTCTTCAATTTTCCTAAATTTTCTCAACATCAAATAAGCAAACCCACAAAAATTACTCAATTCTCAGGCAGTCGAATTGGATTTATCTCTTTGGTTTCCTGAATTTCTCTCTCTAGCGCCATCGAACAATAGACTGAGTCTCAAATTATATGAATTGGGTTGAGTTAGAATTAGGGTTTTTCAGAGAAGAAAAAGAAGAAGAAGAAGAAGAAGAAGAAGAGGAGGATGAAAGACGATGAGAGTGACAAGCGTAGAGAGAGGAGAGAGAGAGGGGGATGAGATTGCATCTACTAATTTCTATATAAGACGCCATTGAAAATTGGTGTTGGGGTTGTTATTGTAGGGTTGTCCTAAGTGTAATTCCCCAACATGTTTGTGAGAATAAGAATCACAATGGAATAGCCATTAATGGACAGAGAGAGAATTTCAGAGAGAGAGAGAATTGTTATTGTGACACCCGAATTTTCTTAAATTTAAAATTTGCAATAAATAAAAACTCAAAAATAAATAAATAATAATAATACATAAATAAATGTATAATTTAGGAAATTGAGAATTTATCGATTAAATTGTTAAGGAAATAAATTATAAGACACCACATATTAAATATTTTAGTAAGTAATAAGTGATGTTTTATAGTTGGGTAGTGAGATTTTTAGACGTGAACCTAACTTATAATTATACGTCATATTAGGGATCATTGTAAATTACCAAAAGGACAATAACCTTAGAAATTTTGAAAAGCCAAATTTTAGTCTTCTTGAGCCAACATTACGTGACCCTTAGGAATTCCAAAAGTTAAACTCAAAGGGGTAGAACTCAGGTGACTTAACACCACGTGGAGAAAAGTTAAGGCTCATGGCACTTAAACATGCCACCTAGAAATATTTTGACACCTAACATGCTATGTGCCAAACAAAGACCATATCTTCTCTCCCTATAAATAGTTTAGGACATAGTGTTGTGGGATCACTGAGCTTGAAAGAATTATACATACGGGTTTAGCGAATCAACAATAGAAAAGTGAAGGTTAAAGACTAAGGGTCAATATTTAGGTGAGTTTTATTATACCTCGAGTTATTATAATATGTTTTCTACATGTCTTAAGTTACCATAATATATTTTACGAATGTTTTGAGTTACCACAATTTATTTGATATAATTTATGTTTTATAGTTAGGTTAATGTTTCAATTACGTGGATTATTTTCTGAACTTTATTTGCTTAAATTAAAACCCATGGATATGTTTGTTTAAATTCTAGAGATTATTTGGCAATGAATCTTGTAAACAATTATTTTCTGTAAGTACCACGGGAGTCCCATGCCTTGGGGGACTTAAATAACCATTGGCTCCCATTTGACCACTTTGTGGTCCCCTGTTTGCCATGAATCCATTGACCCCTGTAGTGATTGTCACTTAGTGATCCCTGTTCTGTTCTGTTACGTACCGTGGTTATAGTGATTTATTTCCATTTCTGCCACTTAATTTATTTGTGTATTCAACTCAAATTGTGTAAATGTTTTAACTTAAATAACTATCCATGGTTATTTTGTGCCCCTATACTCACAGTATAATATTTCTCATTCTGCTATGTGCTTATAGTTGTTACCTTTTCAGGTGACGAGGTTTAGCGGGATCAAGATGGAAATTGAATCGCTGTGTTGTTTTTTTAAATCTTTTTATTTATTTATTTCTGTCTGTTTTGTTTTGAACTCTTGTAATACAATAAAGTTCAAATGACTATGTTTTGTTTCTTTTTAAATAAGCAGTTGGTACCTAATTATTTTATTTAATTTATCCGCTTGCGCTGCGACTACAAAATTATTTGAATTATTTTATTTTTATCTTGTTACGACGCTGAGCCTTTAGGTACCGGGTTTGGGTCGTGACAAAAGTGGTATCAGAGCAATGATTTTTTTTTTAAAAAATAAAATAAAATAATAATAATAATAATAATAATAATAATAATAATAATAATAATAATAATAATAATAATAATAATTTTGTGTATAAGTTTCACATTATTTGAATTAAAAATTATTTAAAAAAAAAATTTAGGGGCATAGTTGAGCCAGTGATTCTATCTTCTCCCCCGCTTGAGCCACCTAGTTAGTGTATTCATACCAGTCAGGGTATTCATACCAGTCAGTGTATATAAATGTGTTTGGATTGTTTTGCCTCGTTTTTCTTTCGTTAAGATATTTTGTGATTCAGGTTAGTATGGAATCAATGTCCAATTCAGAGAGATGTGCCAGTCACGCCATTGATGTACAGAACCTAAACTATTTTTATTGCAGTCTGGGGAGGACATCCCCGATTACAGAGACTCAAAAAAAAAAAGAAAAAAAAAAAGAGAGGGATCTGTTCTTCTTACTCCTCCGGCAAACGGCCATTCGCCGACCTCACTTGCTTGACTTTCCCGCCGTTTTCTTCATCTCAATTTCGTTCTGGGAGACCTTCGAAGGCCCTGCCTCAGTGTGTTCCCCAAGAGAAGGCCCTACCTCAGTGTTTTCACCAAGAGAGTTAACTCTTCGTCGACCATCAAAGGCAAAATACGACGGCGCTCCGAATCGGGCCATACAAGTGGCCTGTTGTTTTACCTC
Organism: Camellia lanceoleosa; assembly: GCA_025200525.1. NCBI lineage: Eukaryota > Viridiplantae > Streptophyta > Magnoliopsida > Ericales > Theaceae > Camellia > Camellia lanceoleosa. The sequence goes on along the minus strand of CM045761.1, from coordinate 52,641,822 downwards.
TTTATTCTCCATGGAGGTCGTCTTCCGTTTCAATTCTTTGTTTTTTGCCTTCAGCGCGCAAATCTCCGCTCGCGCATCCTTATACATATGTTGAAGCAAAGTCAGTTGGGCGTTAACCCAATGTACCTCACACGTCTTGTTTTGCAGACGGTGAGACAGGTTAACGACCGCGGCCACTGTCTCCATACACGACTTCAACGTGTAGTGGTTGGCCTCAATATTAGTTTGAGCAGCTATCACTTGCTCAACTGTTAGTATAGGAAGACTAGGATGAGTAAGAGCAGGGCCACTTGGCCCAGAGGAGCTCGATGGATCATTAAGATCCGGAAAGAGAGAGAGGAGGCAAGACGAAGCCATGTATAGGAAGAGAGAGGAAAGAAGGGAGTCGCAGAGAAATGGCAGATAATAGAGGAGGAAGAGAAGAAGGGGATGAAAGAATGATGAAGAAGAAGAAGATAGAATAGAAGAAAACAAAGAGGGAGAGAGAGTTGAGGCAAGGCGAGCTTACAAATCGAGGAGGCCTGCTTTTGTCAGCCAGCCGACGCAAAAGCAAACCCGCGTGTCAAACACGGTTTTCGAAAGAAGTGGGAGAATTGTATGGATATATGTATATGAATTGTATATCTATGTATTATATATTTATTTGCATATTTGGTCACAAGGGTAGCTTGGGTTCAGTGGTTCGGCTGAGTGGTTGAAAGAGCAAGAGACTAAAGATAGGGGTTCGAAACCTCGTATCCCCACATCCATGCATTTTGAGTTTTTCCTCAATTGAATATGTAATTTAGAGATGGAGATTTTGAGTTTGATCTGAAATTGAAGGCCTTAAAAGTTTGAGAAACCAAAATTGATGAGCTCAATAAGTTTAATTTGCTATTTGGAGCCTTTTAGGGGTTTGAGTTGAAATCTGATTCAGAATGATAAATTAATTGGGCCTTAATGGAAGTCAAATTCGACTAATTAAATTATGTGGGATTTGTGATTAGGTTTGATTAATTTACTTACGTGTTAATCAAGATTTATTAATATAGAGATTTGAGATCCACCACTGTAATTATTAAATTTGGAGATAATTGTAATATTATTTATTTTGGAGGTAATTGTGCTATAGAATATTTGGAGGATATTGTACTATTTGGAGATAATTTTGTAGTTATTATTTTTTGGAGCAAAACTTGTATTTTTTTGTGTGTGGCTATTTGAGAGTATTTAACGACCCGGGAGTGGGGCGTTACAGTCTTATAGCCGGCCCCTCTGAACCAATCCGAAAACCACAGTACCTGGAGGAGTGAAAAAGGACCAAGAATGCTAAGGAAGAGCCTTTGCCTTAGTGCCTGGAAACCCAGAAGTTACAGAGAACATCGTGTCAGGTACACTTTCTGTTTGTGGTCACTTAGCCCATGTTCTCTTTGACTCTGGCTCAACTTATTCTTTTGTTACACCACACTTCGCTACCAAGTTGGCATCAACACCTGAACCCTTAGGATATGTATTATCTGTGTCTTTTCCTTCTGGTAATTCTGCCCTTAGTACTAATGTGTACAAATCTTGTACTATATCCTTAAAAGGTGAAACCTTACATGTAGATCTGATTCCCCTTTTGCATTAGTATTTTTGATGTGATCTTAGGAATGGATTGGTTAGCTGCCCACCATGCCTCTATCGATTGTGACGCCAAAAAGGTCTTCCTTCGGTCACTGTGTAAACAGATATTTGAGACTCTTGTGATCAGTGTAAATCTCACAGGTTGTACCGTAGAGATAATGACGCTAGATCTTGAGGGCGAAGATCACCGCAGCCAATTTTAGATCATGAGTTGGGTAGTTCCTTTCATGAATCTTTAGTTGGCGAGAGGCATAAGCAATGACCTTCCCATTTTGCATAAGAACGCAACCCAAACCATTGTATGAGACATCGACGATGGCTAGAATTTATGAAGGACTACGATATAGAGATCTATCACCATCCCGACAAAGCTAACGTAGTAGTAGACGCATTAAGTCGAAAAACGACCAAAAGTTTGGCATGTACCCCTATTCCCCGCAATATCCATGGATTGCTCGCCAACATAATCGTGGAACCCGAGTTGATTGAAGAAATTAGAATCCGCCAATATGAAGATAAACTTTTGAAGAAAAAGTACGAGGAATAAGGAAGCACGCCCGATCCTGACTTCACGATAAGCAATGGGATTCTAAAATTTCGAAATCGAATTTGCGTACCCGACCTTCCAGAACTCAAGAAAAGGATATTGGTAGAAGCTCATAGCTCGAGATTTGCAATCCACCCTGGCAATACAAAGATGTATCACAATCTGAAGGAACACTTCTGGTGGACAGGAATGAAGAAAGACATAGCATGCCATGTCTCCAAATGCCTGTGTTGTCAACAAGTTAAAGTAGAACATCAGAGACCTGCAGGGATGTTGCAACTACTCCCTATTCCCGAATGGAAATGGGAGCATATTACCATGGACTTCGTGGTTGGGTTACCGCAATCAGTCTCGAAGAATGATGCAATATGGGTAATCGTGGATCGATTGACAAAGTCGGCACGTTTTCTACCAATCAGAATCATGTACTTTCTTTCTAAGTTCGCCACTCTATACATTAAGAAAATCATTCGCTTACACAGCACCCCAGTTTCAATCGTATCCAATAGAGACCCCCGCTTCGTGTCTCATTTCTGGAACAAATTGCAAGAAGCTTTGGGAACCACTCTGAAGTTTAGCACGGCTTATCACCCTCAAACTGATGGGCAATCTGAAAGGACGATCCAGACTTTGGAAGATATGTTACATTTGTGTGTGTTAGACCTCAAAGGTAACTAGGATGATCATCTACCTTTGGTGGAGTTCGTGTATAATAATAGCTACCATGCAAGTATTGGAATGGCACCGTACGAGGCACTGTATGAAAGGAGATGTCGATCACCTCTGTGTTGGATGGAAGTCGGAGACGGAAAATTATTAGGCCCCGAGATCGTGCAAATAACAAGCGACAAAATCCAACTCATCCAGCAGCGAATTCGTACTGCTCAGAGTCGCCAGAAAAGCTATGCAGATACACGGAGACGAGACTTAGAATTTCAAGTGGGCGATCATGTATTCCTAAAGGTCTTACCAACGAGAGGCGTTATCCGATTTGGAAAGCGAGGAAAGTTAAACCCACGTTACATTGGCCCATTCGAAATACTTGAAAAGATTGGTCCTGTGGCATATCGCATTGCGCTTCCACCCAAACTGTCCAATGTGCATAATGTGTTTCATGTTTCGATGCTTCGGCGATATCTTCGGGATCCAAAGTATGTTGTCAATTATGAGAACTTGGAAGTACAGGAAGACCTCTCTTATGAAGAACAACCTGTACAAATTCTTGATCACCGTGACCAGGTCCTTCGAAATAAGACTATACCTCTCGTAAAAGTCTTATGGAAAAACCATCGTGTCGAAGAAGCAACGTGGGAAACTGAAAGCCAAATGTGGGCCAAATACCCACACCTCTTAAAAAATCAAGGTACGTCAAGTTTGGGGACAAACTTCTTTTAAGGAGAGGAGAAATGTGACACCTGAATTTTCTTAAATTTAAAATTTGCAATAAATAAAGACTCAAAAATAAGTAAATAATAATAATAAATAAATAAATTCATAATTTAGGAAATTGGGAATTTATCGATTAAATTGTTAAGGAAATAAATTATAAGACACCGCATATTAAATATTTTAGTAAGTAGTAAGTGATGTTTTATAGTTGGGTAGTGAGATTTTTAGACGTGAACCTAACTTATAATTATACGTCATATTAGGGATCATTGTAAATTACCAAAAGGACAATAACCTTAGAAATTTTGAAAAGCCAAATTTTAGTCTTCTTCAGCCAACATTACGTGACCCTTAGGAATTCCAAAAGTTAAACTCAAAGGGGTAGAACTCAGGTGACTTAACACCACGTGGAGAAAAGTTAAGGCTCATGGCACTTAAACATGCCACCTAGAAATATTTTGACACCTAACATGCTATGTGCCAAACAAAGACCATATCTACTCTCCCTATAAATAGTTTAGGACATAGTGTTGTGGGATCACCGAGCTTGAAAGAATTATACATACGGGTTTAGCGAATCAACAATAGGAAAGTGAAGGTTAAAGATTAAGGGTCAATATTTAGGTGAGTTTTATTATACCTCGAGTTATTATAATATGTTTTCTACATGTCTTAAGTTACCATAACATATTTTACGAATATTTTGAGTTACCACAATTTATTTGATATAATTTATGTTTTATAGTTAGGTTAATGTTTCAATTACGTGGATTATTTTCTGAACTTTATTTACTTAAATTAAAACTCATGGATATGTTTGTTTAAATTTTAGAGATTATTTGGCAATGAATCTTGTAAACAATTATTTTCTGTAAGTACCACCACGGGAGTCCCATGCCTTGGGGGACTTAAATAACCATTGGCCCCCGTTTGACCACTTTGTGGTCCCCTGTTTGTCATGAATCCATTGACCCCTGTAGTGGTTGTCACTTAGTGACCTCTGTTCTGTTCTGTTACGTACCGTGATTATAGTGATTTATTTCAGTTTTTGCCACTTAATTAATTTGTGTATTCAACTCAAATTACGTTAATGTTTTAGTTTAAATAATTATCCATGGCTATTTTGTGCCCCTACACTCACAGTATAATATTTCTCATTCACATGTGCTTATAGTCATACTTACCTTCGGTGTCGAGTTTTAGCGGGATCAATATGGAAAATGAATCGCTGTGTTATTTTTTTAAAATCTTTTTTTATTTTATTTTATTTCTATCTGTTTTGTTTTGAACTCTTGTAATACAATAAAGTTCAAATGACTATGTTTTGTTCCCTTTTAAATAAGCATTTGGTACCCAATTATTTTATTTAATTTATCCGCTTGCGCTGCGATTATAAAATTATTTGAATTATTTTATTTTTATCTTGTTATGACGCCAAACCTTTAAGTACCGGGTTTGAGTTGTGACAGTTATGTGGAGTGTTTGTTTATTTACTGGACGTATGAGTTAAAAATCAAACATATCAAAATCAACAAAATGATGGGTATAATTGTCCACGCTACAACGCTATACATGGAAAATAGGATCAAAAGGAATAAATCTCTCCACCTCTAGGCCTTATTCGATCAAAAGTTTAAAGTTGGGATTGATTGGTATAATTGTTTATGAAATGAGATTTATTGATAAATAATCCTTAAATTAAATTAAATGCATGCAAAAAATTCATATATTTTTTTCTTTTAACTCTTTTCATTTCACTTTCCAATATCACTTTTTTCTTCTAATCAAGTAGGCCCTAGGCATAGTTTGGATATTGAATTTATAAATAAATTCAAGAAGCTAAAAGGTGAGAATAGAAAATTAATAAAATTTTTACTTTTACTTCATTCAAAAAAATAATTATAGAATTGATAATTGGATTGGATTGGATTGAATCAATTTTTTACATATTCGATTCATTTAATAATTAGATTAAATAGATTCGAATTATCGGATCGGATTTTTTTAAAACAGAATTGAATTTTCAGATTCGATCAGATTAATTCCAATCCATTGATAAATGATTGTTTTACTACCATGTTTAATGAGTAAAACTGGCACATCAAATTGCCGTACAGACCATGCAAACCTTGCACTGAACCAGATATGGGCTTCCATTCCTGTGGGCACGTGGTTTTAATATGTCCAATTGTTCAACCTCTCTCAAAAACCATGTCCAATTGTTCAACCCCTCTCTCTCTCTCTCTCTCATTGTTATTAGTAATTATGTATTAGCAGCAATGATTTAGATCCCTTCAAACTTCAACCTCCACTACCCTTCACACACACGTGGCGTCTGGTGATTGGAGAAGAAGAAAAAAAAGAAAAAGAAAAAGAAAAAGTGACCGATCAAAAAAGAAAAGAGGTCAAAGGGGATGGGAGAAAGGGGGTCTCAATCTTTATTCATGTATTAGCAAGACAACATGATGGGTGGTGTCTGGGATTTTTTCACACTTTAGTGTATATTTAAAAAAAAATTAAATTAATGATAAATTTTATAAATATTAAAATATAAAATTATATACTTTTTTATGTATTTGTAATTAATATTTTGAACCCCACTGACATGTGGTTTTTCTTCTATTTTTTTTTTTGGTGATATTTTTAAAAATATATTTATATTTTTTTACAGTTTTGAGTTTTAACAATTTGAAAAAGTAAAATCTTATAAAAACATTTGAAAAAACGCACCGAGAATATAATAATAAAAAACAGTTGAACTTTTGGACTTTTTTCATGTTGTTGTTGAATTTTTTCAATTTATTTAAAAAAAAAAACTTTTTAGATTGGTTTACACAATATGAATTGAAAAAGTATAAAATTGATATAATTTTGAAAAAAGATCATTAAAGACAATTTTTTTTAAAATATATATATATATGACTTTTTTAACTATATGCCAAATACTCCTAAATCAGAAAAAAATTATATGAGGTCCTATGTCACTAGACTGATTTAAGCGGCCTTTTCTTGTTACACAGCTTATTTTAAAGAAAATTACAATTTAGCGGTGTTTTCATAAAATAATTACAAATTCATGAAAAATTTGACAACCTTAATTATTAATATTTATAAAATCTATCACCGATCTAAAATTATGTTAAAAAACCTACACTAAAATATAATTTTCTTATTATTTTAAATTGAATGTTTGACGACTATGCAAAAAAGTAATTGAAGGTCAGATGATAAGGGATTGACAATGAGAAAAGGTTGGGACTCCCCCAGTGGGGGAGACCCCCAATACCCCATTGGGTGCTGATTGGTCACAATATATATATATATATATATATATATTTTCAATCACCAACCCTACGTGTGTGTGGGGGTGGTGGGGATGGAAAAGGAGTGGGGGTCTCTAGCAAAGTTCGATTGACAATGGAGTCTGCATCTATGGTTTTTCACGAGCTTTGGTAATAGGACAAAAACAAAAGACTTATAGCTTTAGTTAAAAGACAACCCTCTCAGTTCTCTAATAGTACAAAAATATTTCAAAATACATAATTACAAAATCAAACACAATGCTCTCTCTTACTTGATGCAAGTCCACACCCATATTACAAGGTTATGTTTGCTTCTATATTTTATAGTTTATGTATAAGTAAAATAATTGTTTACATACCCCATTGATGCTATTTAGCACTGCCAATTAAGAGCATTTTAATTGAATAATTAAATTTGTGTTGAAATATGTGGTAAGGAAGAACAAAATTTACAGCCAAGCAGCTAAAATAAAACCCAGGTGAGAGGATGACAAACACATCACTAAGCAGAAGGTGGGTGTTTAGCTAAATTCAAAAGAGACAATTCCTATATAATGGAGGGGCAGAATTGTTTTGACAAAAAGTCTTCCAAGGTGGGCAAAGCATATGGGAACAGTGTTGTGGACCCAACTAAGCATTTGGAGGGACCTCAAACATAGCAAATGCAATTCAAAGGGAATAGAGTTATCTATCCACATGCCTCCCTCCCACCTTCTTTGTCCCTACAAGTTGATCAAGAAATTATTATTATTATTGTTTTTTGACATCTCTCATGGCCTCCTTCAACAATTGTGGATGGCTTTTGGACATTTTTTGGTTCAACACTAGATTATACAAACATATGAGTCTTTGTAGATATAATAATAGTGCTTTCAAGAATGCAAAATTGTATTATCATTTCACTTGTAACAAAATTTTTATAACTAAGATGGGCATTGAGAAATTTCAATTTCGTCATATTAGTCATCATTTCCTAATTGAAATGGACATATCATTCTTTTCATAAATGCTTATAAGAAAATTTCCGCAATTCGTTTCCTAATTGAAATGGACATATCATTCTTTTCATAAATGCTTATAAGAATTTTTTTACAATTCAGAAGGGTATTAAGAAATTTCAATTTCATCTTATTGGTTATCACGTCCTATCACGTCCTAGCCTAAATGGACGTTTCATTCATTGCACAAAAGTTTGTAAGAAAATTCTTGCAGTTAAGAAAGCTATTGAGAAATTTCAATTTCATCTTATTAGTCCTCATTTCCTAGTCCAAAATGGACAAGTCATTCTTGGTTATTCTTTCCACTAATGCTTATAAGAAAATTCTTCCAGTTCAGAAGGGCATTGAGAAATTTCAATTTAAATCTTATTACCATCATTTCCTAGTCAAAATGAACATACCATCCTTTTCACAAATTGCTCAAGTTTAAACAGAAGATTTTCTCCTCAAGCTCAATTATTCTTATGGGCAGAAGGATTCTCCCCATGAAAGTTTGATGTTAAAAGCATATCAAAGGTAAGAATAATTTCCTCCCCACTACTATTTATCTTTTCTTTCCCATTTTCTCTTTCCATTGTTCCACTTGTAATACCCATAAGATGTTAATCAGCCCCCAAAATTCCATATATACAACGATCAAACAAATTACTTTCCCTTTTTCAAAATTAAGAGAGAGAGAGAGAGAGAGCATATGTGCCATATTACAAACAAATAGATACAAGTGAAAGAAAACAGACAAACTCACTTACTTCAGAGACTTTGGTTGCGGGGAGGAAATTCTAGGAGGAAGAAGAGCTAACTTCAATTATGCAAGAGCACTTGCATCCCTACTCTCTTTACCAACACTACGGTAGTCCAAGGAGACAGAAGCCAAACGGGTAATTCCTCACGTGTTACAAGCTCACCTAGAGACCTAGTCAACAGAACGTATGATTTCAAATACATTAGCCAAAAACAACTGTACAGTCATTGAACATATTCGTGTAAATATCGAGTCCCCAAATCACTGCCAAACCATTTGCATCATCGATGTTTCAATGAAATGAAAACCAGCTTTTGTCAAAGGTTCATTTGATTCATTTTGTAAAGAGTGGGGAAGCAGATGGCCTGGGATAAGCAGCTGCAATGTTTGCATTGCTAGCATCTCCTGCGCTTCGTCTCCGAGGCCTTCGTGCACTGCTTGGATTGCTGCGAGCATTTCCTGTTTCCTTCGAATCACGAAGTTGTTCCAATTCTTTCACCACCTCATCCATGTTTGGCCTGAACTTGGATTCTGTTGACAGGCATCGCAATGCGAGGTTCGATGCCTTATAGGCTATATCCAACGAGTACTGGCCTTCGAGACGGTTGTCGAGGATGCGGAAGATTTTACGTTTGCTGGCCAGGTAGGGTTTGGCCCATTCCACCAGGTTGTGTTCACCGGATGGTCTGTTCTTGTCCACAGCTCTTCGGCCAGATAACATTTCAAGGAGCACAACTCCGAAACTATAAACATCACTCCTGGCAGTCAAATGACCTAGAATAGGTGAAAAAAGTAGAATGAATACTTAACAAAAGAAAAATATACAACAAATACATGGAAACCATGAATGGACATTTATAGCAGATAGAAGGTTTGAAATGAATGGTCTTTTAAAGTGGAATCGGAGAAGCTAATTAGAGAAATTATGTCAGTTAAGTCAACAGTGTTTTGCCAAAGGCATCACTCCCTATCAAGTTCAGTCCCCAAGCAAAAACATCGAGGTCCAAAAACACAGTCGAAGAGAGAAGTGGCATTGATCCAGTACTCTCACTTTACTCTGCCCTAACTTCATCTTTTTAGGGCCATTTTGGGCATGTGTGCATAGGGCACAAAGTCAGGAACTGGTGGACCTTTACCCTATAATCTCACATGCACAAAATAAGAAAATCTTCTTGCAAGTAACATGGAAGAAAAGTGCGCTGGTGCTTTACTAATATAATAGAAAGTAAAGGCTCTTCCCATGTTCCATGAATCTACAACTGTCTTTTGATCTGCTTTGTCTGAAAATATGTTTGATTTACTATTTTCACAGAAAAGACGGGTTGAATTAGGTCGATGGCTAGCTTACAAACTTAAATCACCAAATATGTGGAGGGTGTACTCTAATAAGGAGGGTATTCTGATATGAACTGATAAATGGTCCATATCAGTGTCCCTTTTGGATTCAAAAAATGAAAGATTTTCAAAGGGTAAGCAAGGCGGGTCATAAGGAAAGAGAAACATGAGTCGGAAACAACATATATGGAGATCTTTAAATAATAATAAAAAAAGCGACATGTATTGAGAATCATACCAGTGGCTAGATATTCTGGAGCTGCATATCCATAGGTTCCCATGACCCTTGTGGAGACATGGCTCTTGTCACCTGTTGGCCCATCCTTGGCCAACCCAAAATCAGAGAGCTTTGCATTGTAATTCTGACAATATATGATAAAAAGTCGTATCAGAACAGTGCGTGATGATAAATAAGCTTTCTGGAATTGGAAAAATGCATGGTAGCAAAAATTTGCTCCACAGATACATACTGAATCAAGCAATATATTAGAAGTTTTGAAATCCCGATATATGACTTTTGTTTCAGCACTGTGAAGAAAAGCAAGCCCCTTTGCAGCACCAATTGCAACCCTTAAACGAAGGTTCCAAGAAAGAGGTTGGAAGTAAGAACCTCCTGTTATACAACAATTTGATGTCTCATTACAAAAATTTTCATATAGAAAAAAAAAAATGGTTTAGAATTCCAAAGAACTCACTCCTGAACAAATGATTTTCCAAGCTGCCCCTAGGCATGAATTCATACACCAGAAGCCGGTGCTCATCCTCCAAACAATAGCCAATGAGTTTCACAAGGTGGGGATGATAAAACTGCCCCAAATAATTCACTTCCGCCTGCAAGACCAATACGACAAATAAAGAAACATGCAAGCTGACATGAATAAATATAATTCTAATTGGCAGCAAAAAAATAAACTCACCAACCACTCCTTGTGACCTTGGAAACCTTCTTGGTTAAGCCTTTTCACAGCAATGACTATGCCTGTCCCTGGCTTTGAAGCCGTAAAAGAGTTCTCATCGATCCAACCTTTGAAAACTGAACCAAAACCACCTTCTCCTAACACACTATCCGGGCGGAAGTTCCTTGTGGCCATTTTAAGATCAGAAAAACTAAAGCTCTTCAAATTAGTAGACTGCAAGATTTCGCCCTCACTTCGAGGAGTCGGAGGCACAGAAAGCGCCGAGCCTTTACTGACCGAACCACTTAGATCAGTCCCCTCTGTGCTAACATGTTTTGAACTCACCCCTGTACAAACCAATGTATGTCAGCTCTCTTGGTGACATTTGAATTACAATTGCCTCTATCAAGGGCATCTCTAATCCTTCACCAATAATTTGATGGATGACGAGATAAAAGTGAGCTCCAACCATATCATCAAACTAGTATCAAACCAAGGGATAGGCCAAATATTCACCAAATTAAAGATAAACCAAATCTTTCACCAAATTTCTAACGTAATATTTTTACTCAAATTTGAAGAAATGATAAAAAGAAAGGATTGGAGATGATTTTGTTTCATAAAAAATGGTTAAACAGGTTTTTAGGATAAAAAAGTTAAGGACTGGAGTGTTCCATGCCAGATCAAGCATTTAAGCAAATTTTCACTGAAAATTGATGGGGGGAAAGACAAAAGAGAGGGTAAGGATTGGAGATGCTCTTATACACTTAAAAATAAAAAACTTCGCAAATTTGTAAAAAAAAATAAAAATGTGTAGGTTAAGAATCTCAGCTGGAAATGTTAAGAGAAAACAGAAAAGTAACATTATAAGGCTTCATCACCACACAACCGATCTTGTTATATCTCAATTCTCAAACAAATCACCAATTTAAATCTAACCATACCAAAAACCCAACTCAACAATTCAAAATTAATAGGAAAAAGAAATCAAGAAAAATTGCCAGAAAAACGAAACAGAGACACCCAAACGAATTAAATTGTCAGAACAACAAAATCAATAATTTAAACCTAACCATACCAAAACCCAACTCAACAATTCAAAATCAATAGGAAAAAAACAAATAAAGAAAAATTGCCAGAAAAACGAAACAGAGGCACCCAAACAAATTAAACTGTCCGAACAACATAATCAAGCAAATATTAGTATTTATCATATATATATATATGGATTATAGTAGGAAAGTGAGAAGTTTGTGAGTACCTGTGTGACAGGGGCTTTCAGCTTTGATTCGAGCACTCAAGCAAATCCCCATTTGGTATGGAACCAAGCCAACAAAACGAAAAAACCCCTTTGGTTTCTTGATTCCGCCAGACCTCTGAATCAAAGATTAGGGTTTTCAGCTAAAGAAGTTCAAAAACAGTAGCCAACAAAAGCAGATCTAGGTTGCCAAAAAGAAAACAAAAATATTTTTTGGAAAAGAAAACTAGCTTTGCTTCTTGTATAAAAAGCTGATGGATTTTAAAAGGGTAAACAAACAAAGAAAACCCACCTCTTATTCTGTGAGCCAGACACTGAATTACAGTATGGGCAAAGAGAAGAAAGCAGACAACGAGAGAGAGATGGGTTTTCTGTTGTTTTGTAGCTTTCACTGGACACACAGAAAGAGGGAGAAGAGAGAGAGTTGACCTATCTATAGCTTCAGCCTTGATTCCTCATTACTAGTTGATTGTTGCAAGTTGAGAGAGAGAGAAATAATGGAAGGGTTGGTCCCGCACCAACCTCTTAACGTTAGTCTGGGTTTGTTTCTCTCTCTAAAAAGACACGCACACCCACTCTCTCTCTAAAAGAAAAGACCGGTGGTGTCGTGTGGAGTATATGGACTTGGAACTGAGGAGGAAAGAGGAGATGAGTTTGTGGAAAAGGCGGCCACTCAGCCGTATTATGGGTCGGGTCCTCGGGTCGTCCCCTTACTGTCAAATTATAAGGAGTGTTTAATAGAATTCTAAAATTATGGTTCGAGAATAAAGTTATATTTTGAATTTGTTAGTTTTGAAATTATAATTTCAAAAAGAAAAATTTATTTGGTTTTGAATTTTGAAAAAAAATTTGAATTGAATTTTGAATTTTTGATATGATATATAAAATGAAAAAAATTGTTTGGTTATGAATTTTGAAAAGAGTTTTCAAAACTAAATTGAAAAACTTATAACTCATAATCAAATAACTAACTAAAAACTCTATTGAAAATTCTATTCAAAACTCATAACTAAACTTTTTTAAAATTCTATTCAAAAAATAATTTGTTATTTTGGTATAAAAAATAATTTTTATATTTAAAAAATATCAAAAGTAAATATAATTTTTTTTTTCCAAATAAAAAGTGGTGATTGGCAATTGTAAAAAGAAAAGAAAAAAAAAAGAGAAAAAAAGTGTATTGTTCCAGTCAACCGGCTGAATGATTAAGTAGATCAAAAATTTAAAAATTATTTACTTTACCAAACATATTTTGAAAATGTATTTTCAAATTGATTTACAATTATGATTTGAAAATCCAAATCAAACATAACATTAAAATGTAAGTGTGTGATAAATACACGCCCCCCTTAAAATCCATTCTCCTCAAAACCTAAATAAGAGAAATGATTCAGTGTTCTAAAATAGGAGCACTAATATCAGCTCTAATGAGTTGGTAGTGCAAGAAAAAAAAAAAAAAAAAAGACAAAACAAAACAAAACAAAGGCTAAACTATCACATCAATGATGGGATCCACATAGTACCATGTCATTAGTGATGTTGAATTAGTGATCTGAAACATTTTTTCCTAAATAAACATGATCTTGATTACAATTTTTTAAGAGATAATAAAATAGGTGTCACTTCATGAATGATGTGGAGGATGCATTGGGAGTGTTTGGCAAAGATTATTTTTTAGTTTTTTTGGGTTAAAATTTACAAAAAAATAAAATAAAATAGACTAAAATAATTAATAAGATAAAATGTCACATCAAATCCACAATCATTTTACTTTTTTCTTTCAAAAATATCACGTCTAACTAAAAAAAAATTCAACTATCTTTTCAAACAAAAAAAATTTAATCTATTAAAATAATCAAAAACTAAAATAACCTACTAAAATAACAATTTCGCAAACACACACATTATTCTTCTTGCTATGGATAACATATAAGAAGTTGGAATGGCTAAAACCCAAGGAAAAGGGTGCTGGTTTTCGCTCTCACAATTTTCAGTATTCCTCCGATTACTTTTTAGCGACCCTTGGTGAGAGGTAAAAACACTTTCAAAGTATAAATATAGGTGTTTTTTTTATTTTTTTTATTTTATGCCTTGAAAGATGGGTTTGAGAGCTTCTCTTCCAATTTCTAGCATATTTTTTTTGATTTTTAACACTTATAATGGTCCCCTTTTCTTTCAATTCTCCACATTTACTATTATGGGCATTCGTCTTATTTAACTTTGACTTCCAACGGTGACCAATCTACAACAAGACAGCAGCAACAGTATGTTGGATCAATCTTCACTATATTTAAAAGATTTTAATTCTATTGTGTACAAAATAACAATTAGAATTTAAAGAAATAAAGAAAAGAAGAGAATATGTTTGATTACTAAAATCAAACTTGAAATAAAAATAAATAAATAAAAAACAGATTTTATTTTGTTACAAAAACAAAATTAAAATCTGATTTAAACAAATAAAAATAACACAGAAAATAAATTAAATAACTTACTTGATTTAATTTGTTCGAATTATAAACTGATCAAGTCCAATGTTTGACACTGTGTCCTTAAGACAGATTCGTCCTCTCCACGGTGCTTTCAGAATTTGGACGTCTATCTCCTAGGATGAAATGATCTTCTACAAACAATAGCAGCACTACAAATTGTTTGTCTTACGAACACACTAAGTGTTTACACTCTTTCTTTCAGAAATAAAATGTAGCAAAATGCAGAGAGATTTATAGAGAGGATGAAGTACAAAAATTGGAGTGAAAATCCAAATGGGAGGCTAGTCTATATATATATGTAAAAGTGGCTCTTGGTTTTGAATTGAACAGGTATGAAACCTATTGGGTTTAAATTCAAACAGATTTGAATCTGTTGAATTATATTTCAAACAGATATCAAAAACGGGAAGGGCCCTGTTTGGGTGTGCACTAATACCAAACCTGTTTATTTTCGGAAAGGGCCCTGTTTGGATGTACAATAAAACCAAACCAGTTTAATTTCGGAAAGGACCCTGTTTGGATGAACAGTAAATCCAAATCAGTTTATTTGAATTAAATTCAAATGTTTTTGGCCCAAAAATATTAGTATTGGGTCGAACAAGCCCAACCCAACCTTCCACCCGCGCCCAACCGGACGGGCGGCGGCGGCGTGCGTGTGGTAATTTTTGGGTCCAATGGGTCTAGCCCATTTTGCCCATAACCTCTCCCTCTAAAACACTTGGGTACCCCTTGGGATACACTCCAAGTACCAAACCCATGCCTTACAAACCCTTTCAAAACCTCCCACCAAATCAATGTGGGACAAGCCTTATTCAAACCTTTAAGGAATTTCTACCAAAACTCCATTTTCATGGAGCATACTTTGGCTTCAATTTCCCATTTACTCGGTAATGGTTTTGAGCAACCGAATATACCACGTGAATCACAACGCAACATAGAACGCGTTACCACTTTGACCCGTGTAAATCGATGCACGGGGCCCACCTAAAAATTAGATCAAACTTAGAAATTTTTTTTAATTTTACCCAGAATTTTATAACCATTTCCAACACAGTAGAGATGACAACGATGGCAATGACAATGCTGAGATTTTTTTAAATGTAAATCTTATTTTCCAAACCACATCTATGTTATGGTTTCAACAAGTTTTTTTTTTTTTTATTATTTAGTCCTTGGTTTTTTTTTATTTATTATTATGTATGATTTAACTTTATTTTAATATAAGTGATTTATAACTTTTCTATAAAAGAAAAAAAAAAGTTAGAATAGTACTTTTTAAGTTTTTGTTTTTTTATTGTTGACGTGCCCATACAATATGTCACACGATCAACCATTTAAAATACAATAATTTGGGTGAACCTAAATAAAATAGGATGCTTAATCCATAAATTTAAATTTAGATTTCTTTTGACAAAAAGTCCACACTCTTCAACTATTAAATCTATAAAGACATACTTCTAAAAAATGATCAAACTATTCATATATATATATATATCGTATACACCTCTTTATTTTTTGTTCGATCTGTTTGGTGTTCATTGTTGGAGAAAAAACTTGATTCTTCAAGTAATCTCCAAAAGCTGCCTAAAGATGGAATAAGAGATTGAAGAAACAACCATGAAGCTTCCTTGAAGCTTACCAACTTAGAAACTTAGAAGGTAAGAAATTGAATTCAAATTCACAGCTATAAATTCACACACAGTTGATACACAGATTAGAAACCTATAAATAGATTGTTAGGTTGTTGTTATAGATTTCAATCAATAAATCAAGTAACCTATAAGAGGTTTGAGAGATAAGAGATAAAATCCATAGATTGTATTTCTTTGAAAATAATTTTATTCATTTGTTTGTGTGTGAGACATCATAAATTTCATTCAAAATATATAGAAGCCCATCATCAGTGATACTAGAGCCTAGGAAGATGAATTTCTGCAAAAAACAAAGGCAGAGTAGAGCAATTTTCAGAATTTTCCAAAAATAAAATTTGTCGAAATCAACTTTTAATCATACCAGCTTGAAAGTCTCATCAAGACGATCATATAGGAAAACACCGCATCAAAAATCGTGCACCGATGAGGCCTTACGCGCCCCAAGCGCCGAGCACTGCCGTAACCACGCTTAGGCCACACGCCCCATGCACTCTAGAGGAAGACAACGCGTGAAAGTTAACGTCATCTAGTTGACGTCAGCAAATGCCATACGCACGGCAAGCTGAGTCGCAAGTTGACGCGCAAGCCGAGCTGAGCCGAGCCAAGCCAAGCCATGCATCGACCGAGCCATTAACGTTATTTGATGTCAACCTGATGCACGAAATTCAAAAATTAGCCAATCCTTTGCGGCCCACAGTGTTTCTAGCAGATCTAAACCGTAAAATTTATTTTGGCTATATCTAAGTCATTCGGAGTTCAATCACAACTATCTAATAGTGTTTTCCAGCTATTTGGACCATTTCGGACTCACCTGAATGGTCGGATTTTAAAATTCTACAAAAATTTGAAGATTAAAGAAAGCTATTCGATGGGATCCACAGAAAACTTCTTCTAACATCAATTTCCAAAATTAGACAAAGGCAATTATGAGTATTGGAGTATATAGATGAAGGTACTCCTATCATTCCAAGATTTGTGGGATTCAGTAGAGCATGAATATAATGAACTAGCATCCAAAGAAAATGAAGAAAATTTGACAGAACCCAAAAGACCGCACTTAAAGATGCAAAGACAAAAGACAAGAAAGTCTTATATTTGATATATTAAGGCATAGGTCTAACTACTTTCAAAAAGATCTCCACTGTAAGCGAATCAAAAGAAACATAGGAAACTTTTCAAAAGGCAAACATAAGAATTAAGAAAACCACAAGGATTCGACTCCAAGTCTTACGAGGAGAATTCAAATTATTGTAAATGAAGGACAATGAATCAATTTCTAAATACTTTACCAGAACTTTGACTATTGTTAACCAAATTAAAATACTTGGTGACAAGATTGAAGAAATTTGGGTTATTAAAAAGATACTTAGATCATTTAGTTCAAAATTTGAACATGTGATTGTTGCCATTGAAGAATCAAAGGATTTTAACAACTTGACAATCGATGAATTGCAAGCATTGTTAGAAATTCACGAGCAAAGAATCAATAACAAGACTGCATGAAGTTCCTTTGAGCAAACACTCCAAACAAAGCTTTCGATAAAAGGAAGAAGAGAAACCTCAAATCAACGAGGAAGAGAAAGATGAAGATATTCCTAATACAATAGTACAAGACATCCACAACAACAATGTCCACAGTAACAATAGGATTATGGAGATTGCCAACCACCAACAACAAACAGTCAAAGAGGTCAAGGAAGATGTCGATACATAAGACGACAAAGGTATGACAAATCTCAAACACAATGTCATGTTTGTCAAAAATTTGGACATTATGCTATGGAATGTTGATCGAAATACCAACAATGAAGAAAGGGAAGTCAATTATGGTGAAGTTAAACAAGATTTCACTATGCTACTGACATATAATGATAGCGGTGAAGCAAATCAAAACAGCTTATGGTACCTTGATTCTGATGCTAACAATCATATGTATGGTAAAAGAGAATTGTTCGCAACACTCGACAAAAGTCAGCAAGGAGAAGTCACTTTTGGAGGTTCAACAAAGAAACCCATGAAAGGCCAAAGGTCTATCGACATTAAGTTGAAGAATGGAGAACAACAAGATATCGACAATGTTTATTATGTGCCAGATTTAAAGATTAACATTCTAAGTTTGGGTTTGTTACTCGAAAAATGCTACAATATCTAAACAAGAGAGTTGAGATTATCCATCTATAATCAACATAACAGATTGATCACGCATGTAGACATGACCAAGAATCGCATGTTTCCTCTATACAAGCCAGCAATGCTATTCAATCCAATTGTTACAAAGCCAAAATCGTAGATGACAATACATTGTGGCATCTTAGATTTGGTCACTTGAACTTTTAAGGATTGAACATTATGTCAAAGAAAAACATGGTGACAGGGTTACTATCAATCAAGCTTTCGCTAAAGAAATGTGACGGATATCTCATCAGCAAACAACACTGAAAGAACTTTGGAGATGGAAGAATAAATTGAGCAACCCAACCTCTCCAGTTAGTCCACACAGACGTATGTACTTTCACTGATGATTTTACTGGCAAGACATAGATTTATATCATGAAGGAGAAAAGTGAAATTTTTCAAAAATTTAAGGCATTTAAATCCTTAGTTGAAAAATATAGTGGATATTTTATTAAGACAATGAGATTTGATTATGGAGGTGAGTATTCCTTAAAGGAATTCGAAAGATTTTGCCAAGAAAATAGGATTATTCATCAACATACTATCCTATATATCCTTCAACAAAATGGTGTCTCAGAAAGAAAGAATAAAACGATCCTAAATATGGTTCATTGCATGATCAAAGAAAGAGCTATGCCAAAGGAGCTCTGGGAAGAAACTATTGTTTGTGCAACATATTTGCTCAATCGCTTTCCAATCAAGAGATTACCAAACAAGACCCCTAATGAAGTATGGAGCTTGAGAAAGCCAAAAACTGATCATTTGAGGATTTTTTGATGTACAGCCTATGTAAAAATTTCAGATGAGAAAAGAACGAAGCTAGAAGATAAAGGCCAAAAATGTTTTTTTAATGGCTATGGAGAAAGTGGATATAGGCTTTATGATCCCATCACAAAGAAAGTATTATATTCAAGAGATGTTGAATTTGATGAGCATTAGGTTGGAATTGGCAGAGCCTAAGTCAAGAACTAGTCTCGATAATCAATAATGAAGATTATCTAGCTACTAGAATTGAAGTCTGCAATTACCTGCATTCACCTCCAGGGGGGAAAAGAACAAGAATGAGTACTTCACAACATAGTACGCAACAAAAAACTGCCAGCTCTTCATTAATAACAGAGAATATAGTAGGCAAGACTAGAACCATTCAAGATTTGTATGATGTTACAAAAAGACTTGAAGATGATGAAGATTTCATAATGTTTTGTCTATTCTCTGGAAATGATCCTATTGACTTTGAAGCAACACAAAGGAAAACATATGGAGATAAACCTTGAATGCCCAGAAAAAATGGAAGATTTACCAAATGGATGTCAAATCAGCATTCTTAAATGGTTATCTTGAAGAAGAAGTGTACGTTGAATAATCATTAGGCTATGTAAAGCCAGACCAACAAGATAAAGTATATAAGTTAAAGCAAGCACTTTCTGACTTGAAGCAAACACCACAAGCATGAAATACAAGAATCGATAGGTTTTTTGTTGCAAATGGGTTTGTTAAATGTCCTTATGAACATTCCATATACTTCAAGACAAACTAGGGAGGAGATTTGCTATTTGTTTATTTTTGCATCGATGATCTAATATTTACAAGCAACAACCTCGACATGATCCGAGATTTCAAAGCATCCATGATACAAAAGTTCGAGATAACAGATATTAGACTCATGACATATTTCTTGGGCATAGAAGTCAAGCAAAGTAATTACAGCATTTTTGTTTCACAAGCTAAGTATGCTAAAGAAATCATAAAAATGTTTGGCATAGAAAATTGTCACCGACAGATGGAAGTAACGATGTCCAAGTATAATGAAGGAGATAAGGTTAATCCAACGTATTTCAAAAGTCTAGTTCGAAGCCTAAGATATCTCACAGCTACGCTACCTGATATATTGTTCGCAGTAGGCTTAGTTAGTCGGTATATGGAAGAACCCAAGATGCCACATCTGAAAGCAGCCAAAAGAATCCTACGACACGTGAAAGGTATAATAGAGTACGGATTGTTTTATTCATCTACTAAAAAGTCCAAATTAGTAGGATACAACGACAGTGACTGGGCAGGAAATGTGGATGATCGTAAAAGTACTACCGGGTTTGTGTTTTGTCTCAGAGATACTGCTTTTACGTAGCCCTTAAAGAAACAACCAATAGTAACTCTATCAACATGTGAAGTAGAGTATGTAGCTATTGTTGCAGGATTATGTGATGCTATCCGGTTAAGAAATTTGCTAAAAGAAGTTCAAGAACCACAATAAGAAGCCACAGAGATATACGTAGATAACACGTCAGCAATCTAGTTAGAAAATAATCCATTCTTTCATGATAAAAGAAAGCATATTGACACAGGATTTCATTTCATACAAGAATGCATAAGAAAAGAAAAGATCCAGTTGATACACACGAAAAGTGAAGATCAAGTTGCATACATATTTGTGAAGCTACGAAGAATACTCGGAATGATTCAAGTTAAGGAGAGATGTTAGAGAATAAACTTGACTCTTCAAGTAATTTCTAAACGCTGCTTGAAGATGAAATAATAGATTGAAGAAACACCCATGAAGCTTCCTTGAAGCTCACTAAGTTAGAAACTTAGAAGGTAAGAAACTGAATTCAAATTCACACACGGTTGATACATGGATCAGAAACCTATAAATAGACTGTTAGGTTGTTGTTATAGATATCAATCAATCAATCAATAAATCAAGAAACCCATAAGAGGTTTGAGAGATAGAGAGGTGGGAGATAAAACCCGCAGATTGTATTTATTTGAAAATAAATTTATTCATTTATTTGTGTGTGAGACATCATAAATTCCACACAAAATATATAAAATCCCACTATCATTCATCACCCTCTCTCTATAACTCCAATCCACATTGAGCCAACCGACCTCATTCTCTTTTTCTTTCGATAGCTTTTGATCAAGCCACCGTCTACGGTGGACAAGACCTCAAAGAAAATGACCTCGCTCTCACCATCTCCTTCTCCATTCCTTGCCCTAACAACACCTTGGAGACAACGTTGAAGAGGAAGACGATGAAACTTCCTCTTTCGTCGCTTTAGTCACCGTCGCTATCGCTGCCGTCCCTAATGATGATCCTACCACTAGCGTCGCTGGTTCAAAATGTCTGCCCATTAAGCACATCACAATTGTTGTCGTAGTCGAAGAGAAAAAGCCTTTGGTTGCTCTCAGTTGTTTCGACATTTATGAACTTGTGTGGTTAAGAACGGTTCCATCGCCTCATCTCCGCCTTTCCCTCCGCCCACTACTCTGTCTACTCCAACTCCTTTCCTTTTTTTTGCTATGGCCACCAATCTTTGCTCAATAGCTACCGTACAATGCCACCTCTTTCACAGCTAATCTCAGTCAACTATCTACTCTCCATAACACTCTCTCTATTTCTCTCTCATATACTATCGCTCCAATCGTCTAGTTCAATGGCTAGTGTACTCAAAACCCTAATTGTTTAGGTGTTTTTATTTCTAGATCGGGTGCTTCTCTCAACTAATTCTCACATTCATAATGCCTTTCCGTAGAAGAACACTTCTCAAGGTCATAATCTTTGGTGACAGCGGGTGAGTTATCTCTGTGCTAGCTTTGATTTTCAATTCTAGGGTCTTCAGACATAGATTTTTGTTTAGATCTTTCGACATGTAGATTCAATTAAAGCTCTTCAAATTCTGTACCAAGAACGAAAGAATCAAAAGCTCTGTTCCTCTCATGGTCATGATAGCAATGTGAAATGTTACTGTTGTGATTGATTTCAAAAAAAGTGTTTCACAAAAACACTTTCTTGAACGGATTATTTTGCTTTGCTTTGGATGATCCATTTTCTGTTACTGTCGTGGCAATGAAAAATGAAGGAATTTTGTGAGATTGCTTTTGAAAAGTGTTCTTGGAAGATAGTTTCTTGAAAGAATTACTGTTAGTTTGCTTTACTTTGCTTGATCCCTTTGTTATTGCTTAGCTGCTTTGAAATCATTACTCATTTTTGAGAATTTGTGATGTTGAGGGACTCAGTTTCGAACATATAAGAAAAAATTTGGGCAAATAAAATTTGTACAGTTAAAAATTTAGATAAGAATTTCAATAGATAGAATTTCACACAAATAGAATTTCAACATATAGAATAAAAATTTCAACAGATAGGTGTTAATAAAAACTAAAAAAGAAAAGTAAAAACAAAGGCTGTGTTTGGTGTAGCTTTGAAAACTTAATTCCACCCCTCTATTTGCATGCATTGTTTGGATGGAGTTTTGGAATTGTGATTCCATCACACATTTTAAAACATATTTCTCTTTCCTGTTTGGCTATTCTCTCTCTTTCGTGTTTTCTATTATGAAAAGTACAGGATTTTTGAATTTTGGGTCTACCCAGTCATCCTCCTAGATGTCCTCCCGGATGTTCGGCCAGTTGACCGAAATAGTGTTCTCTTTTTTTTTTTTTTTTTTTTTTTTTGCACCTGTTATTTTTATATTTAAATAAAAAATATTTTGGAAATTTTTTTGTGAGCTTTAAATAGAATTTTGGGTTGTGTGTTTGGTTATGAATTGTAAATTTTTAAATTAAATATCATATGTTACATCACTCAATTCAAAACTTTTTTTTTAAAACTCATAACTAAACAAATTTTCTACACTCAAACCATAATTCCAAAACTCACAAACTTAAAATACAACTCTATTTTCAAATCATAATTCTAAAGCTCTACTCAACGCAACCGAAATGTTCTCAAAAATAACAAAATGTACTTCTTACCACAATATTTCACAAATAGTGTATTTCTCACGCACAAAAAAATATAAATAAAAATAAAAAATAGCCAGCGTACCTAATGCCTTACTCTCCTTAAATTGGACTTTTCATCAATTAATCCAAAAAAATATAGTATTTGATGAAAAATATTTATTTTTGACAAAATTAAAATGAAAAGATCACCGAAGGTTATATCGTTAACAAAATAGTTATATTTTTTTATCAATAAATTAAACCATTACAAATATTTCACTAACTCAAATCATGTAACTCTTAAAATAATATAAATTTTTTATTGATGGATGACACCATTGCCTAGTATTACATTTATCTAATATTTAGCGCTTGGGAAGACAACTTTACAAGCTTAAAGACTCCATAAAATTCCCTATTTTCATTTTCATTTGAAATGTTTGTAGCACCACTACCATCAAAGTATCAAAATGGTTCACATATATAGACGTAGCGGTGATGATAGGTAGCTCGAATTCGAGGCTCGAATCGCGGCTCGACACCAAAATGACGTCGTTTTGGTGTCGAGTTTTTTTTTTTTCCGTCTGTGTTGCAGAACGAAGAAGATGGTAGAGGGAGAGGGGGAGGGGGAGGAGGCGGAGGGAGGACGGCGGTGACGATCTGGAGCTGGGCGAGGACGGCCGGAGGCGAGGCCACGACGATCGACGGTCTGAAGCTCCTCCCTCCTTGCGACGATCGGACGGTCTCTGCTGCGGAGACGATCGTGAGCTCCTCCCTCCCGTCTCTCCCTCCCTCCCTCCCTTTCTTCTCTGTTTCCTCTCTTCTCTCCCTCGAGCCATTTCGAGCCTCGTAGCAGTCGAGCTACGAGGCATTATTCATAGACGTAGTACTTCTTTTAGGTGTAAAGTACATAGACTTTATCGTGTATTAATATCTACCTTGGAACTTTTCTTCTTAATTTATGGCTGCATGCAAGGTTACAGCTCATTCAAAAGTCAAGTTTTATTTGTTTCAGTTAGGGAAGTGAATTTCTAAATAAATTAATCAAACTAAAAACATATTCAAATAGTAACCAACATTTTTTATTCAAATGATCTCAAATCCTTTTTGAATTTATAATTTTTTTTAACTCATTTTTTTTTTAGCAATCAAATACAAAATGGAATTTAAGATGAGAATAATGCCAAAATTAGAATTTTAATGCACTTTTCGTATATTCTTGTATATTTGTTTAATACATTTTGAAGTATACTGAGACTAATGACCCTCATTAATTGTTTATTAAACATTTTTATTAAGGGTTGAGCTTCTCCCAGGTTTACATCTCAACATGAGATAACTTGAGAAGCTTATGGTGCTCATTATAACTCCCGTTTCGATGATTCAAATTGTTCATTTTGTAGGACTCTTAATGTATATTATTCATAAAAAAGATAGTTTGATTAATAATCGTAACTTTTTTGTTTTATCACATTTGTCTTCAAAAAAAATAGATAACAAATACATTTTTGAAAATAAATAGTTTATTTTTTTAGAATCAAACACGATAAAATGAAAATATTACGATTATCGAATCAACTTCATTTTTTATGGATGATATATATTAAATGGTTTAAATTATCAAAATGAGATCTGTGATAAATTCCACGAGCCTCTCAAATTCACTTGTATTGAAATATTAATATGAAAGAAGTCAAACCCTTTTATTAATTCAAAATCACTTGCGGTTGTGGTTAGGGGTGCAAAAATGGCTCGCAACCCGGGATGGGCACGGGCCCGAGCCCAACCCAAGATCCTAGGCTTGGGCTGGGTTGGGCCATCACTTTGAAGCCCGGTCTAGCCTACCTAGCCCAACTCATGAGTTGCCCATCGTCTTGCTCAATGTCCACTCAAAATCCGGCCCACTAGAGGCCCAGTTTCATTTTTAGTAGAAAAAAATAAAATTTTGATGAAAAAAAATAAAAAAATATGTTTAGGCCTACCCAAGCCCGGCCAAGCCTGAGCCCAATCCTAGGCCTATTGGCCTGGTCCGAGGATCGCCCAAGGCCTGAACACCTCATGGGCCTAATTTTTTGACCCATAAGTCTACCTAACCTGACCTGACTCGACCCGAATTTTGGTGAGGGCCCACGCATACCAACATGGGTTGGCCTTGAGTCGGATCAAATTTACACCCCTAGTTGTGGTGTACGTGGATGTACTTTGAACCTTTCATGAAGTCTTGGAGTTTTCAAATAATAAATAAAATGAGATGTTAATCTGCACCAACAAAAAGATATATATGATATGTTTTTTTATAAAATTTTATAACTTAAGCATAAAATATTTTAACTATTTTATTACGAAAGGCATAACTTTTTTTTTTTTTGACTGAAAAATGTCATAACAAAACCTCAAATTGTCATAACAAAAATTACAAAAATATCATAATATTATCATCCCTAATTTTAGGGTGCACATCATAAATTCGCAGTTCATAATTTTACTACAAAATGTATAACAAATATCATAAACAATCCAAACATTCATTATAAAAAATCATAATTTTTTTACGATGTATACTATTTTAAAAGCTTCTCATTGTAGATTTCTTCATTATTAAATGACTGAAAATATACATTAAAAAAACAAAAAATTATAGAACCAAAAAAAGAAAGTGCAAGATTTTAAGAATTTCACCTTTTTTACTTCTTGGTTTGTCAAAAGATGGTATAAAATAAAAAATAAAAAGGAGAGGAGAATATTGCATAGAAATATGAATTTATAAAATTGACCAAAACTATTATGGAGAATGTTAAAAATAGTCTTAAAAATTGTTAATATTGAAAAATGTGTAAAAAATATATTAAAATATGTATATATATAAGAATATTTTAAAATATGTAAAAATCATATTAGGAAGTATAAATAATTTGTCATTTTGTTTGGACTGGTAGAATCCAACTATTCTTTCAAAAATATGTAAGATGATCTAAAATAAATTAAAAAAATTACCTCATTTTAACCCATAATGTCAATTGTCAATATATTACAAGAAAGAAATAAAAACTAGTGAAATTGATAAAGTTTTGTAGTCATTGTTGCACTATCAACTAGATGCCTAACAAATTTCACAACACTATTGGGTTTTACACATGCATAGAGCTAAATTACAATCAATTTATTTTCCACATAGCCCATGATAAATTATTGTGATTATTCCTTCATACCTCACTTTTTTTTGTTTTTGTTTCTTTTCTAAGCCATTAAAATTAGAAGCAAGAAATCAATATATAATTACAAATTATCGTTAAAACAAGATATCAATAATATCAATATCTTTTTTATTTTGCAACCTTTTTTCTAACACCGTTATAAACTACTTCCTCCAAAATTGTTCAATAAGATGAAAGAGTTCAACTTTTATTTATTTATTTATTTATTTATTTATCTATCTAGACATCTAAAAATGAAAGTTGTCATCATATTTCACTCCACAATCCAATAACTTCTCATGAGAAAGCAAGAGTTTGAAAAAAGTAAAAGAAATGAGTTAGGGAAAAGCCAAAATCATAGGAAAAACAACGTGAAGTGATTGTTGTAAAGAGGAAAATGGAAAAGGGAAAAAATGAGTTGTAGAAAAGCCAAACTCATGAGAAAAGTAGGGAGTGTCAATCAACATCAGCAAGTGATGGTTGCAGAAAAAAAAAAAAAAAAAAAAAAAAAAAAAAAGGGTAGAAAATGAGTTGGAGAATAGCCAAACTCAAAGTAGGGAGTGTTGATTAAGATC
Source organism: Camellia lanceoleosa (assembly GCA_025200525.1). NCBI lineage: Eukaryota > Viridiplantae > Streptophyta > Magnoliopsida > Ericales > Theaceae > Camellia > Camellia lanceoleosa. The sequence goes on along the minus strand of CM045761.1, from coordinate 52,614,937 downwards.
ATCAAGTGATGGTTGCAATTTGCAAAGTTGAAAAGGAAAAAATGGTAGAAAGTGAGTCGGAGAAAAGCCAAACTCAAAGTAGGGAGTGTTGATCATTATCAGGCCTATTTGGTGTAAAAGTTAAAATAGATTATAAATTATAACTTAACAGATTATAAATTATGACTTTAATCAGAAACTGTTAATCTGTTTGGTATAATTTTTGGATTATAAATTTAAGTTGCTAAATAGTATTTGTTAAATAAGTTGTGAAATAGTTTTTTCAATTAATATTTATTTTTTATTATTCACTACTTATTTATATTTCTCATAATAATAATAATTTATAGTCTATTTGGGTTTTTTTTTTTTTTTTTTTTAAAATAAAAATCTAAGAGTATAATCGTAAATTAATATGTCCATAGCAGAAACTGATAATCAGAAGTAAAGGGTAAGCAGCTTCTCAAAATTAGCTTTTTTGAGTTAAATAAATTGTTAGAATCAGAAACTATTTAAAAATACGTTTAACCAAACAGTCTAAAATAACCTTTTCAAAACTAAAAGTTATAAGTTATAAGTTAGCTAAAAAAACTCAAACAAACACCCTCATCATCAAGTGATGGTTGCAATTTGCAAAGTTGAAAAGGGAAAAAAGGTAGAAAGTGAGTTGGAGAAAAGCTAAACTCATGGACAAAGCGAGAGTGACAATCAAACAATCAAGTGAAAGAGAGAAAGAAAAAAAATTCAAAATTGTTATGAGTATTTTTGTGAGAGCCGAGTAAAAATAAATCTAAGTTGGCAAACAAAGTGAATTCAAGCCTAGGACCAAATTCAATCAAAACTTATTGGACTCAAAGTCATTACCGAGTAGAAGCATAAAGAACGTACTGAGTTAAGGGTACTCGGACTGCACATTTGAGCCGAATATATTGGATAAGTCGGCACACTCAACATTAACACAATAGAAGAAACACACTTGCATTTGAACTTATACTTCCTAATGAACTCATATTACTATAACTATTAACACAATAATTTATGAATTTTTTCACTTCATTTGAGTATATAATTTCAAAATAATTATATGTGAAAATCAAATATTTAAATAACAATTTAAAAATATCAATATCATGAAAATAACAATGAAATAAATACAACGGTTTATCAACCCTAACATCTAATTGTTCCTTTTTTTTTTTCTTTTTTTCTTCTGCTTCATCTTTCTTAGTTTTTAATTTTTTTTTATTTTATATAATTTTAATGGTCTAGTACAAGTAATCATAAGAGGGCAAAGTTAATAAAGAGGGGTGGTTCCAAATTATTATTATTATTTAGATGGACGAAACCATTTTGTTTTATATTTTGAGTTTTTGTGGTGTATGATTGCTTGAAACTTTACATTCACAATCACATGCTCCATATACAAATGTGTGGTGTAGGATTAATTTGAGACATTATTAGAGTCAAGCAACAATCTTTCCACCATGTGACTTGACTTTTTTATCACTACACAAACATCATTATCATCAAATTAAAATACACACGCTATAACAATCCAAATATTTACTTTTTGAAAACCTGACGTACGGTCTCGATCATGTCTTACGCACTCCTGGTCAACATCCCTAACCCAGCCCAGATCAAATCCTGACCGTTCGATCTACCGACTTTTTTTTCCTTCTTTTATCTCCCTCAAATCATTCTCTAACATGTTTGTTACAAAATTCAACAAACTTAGCTGTGAATATCCCAACCCCAACTGTGTTTGTTTGACTATTTCGGCAAATAAATCTTGAAAAGTGGGCCCCAATATATAATATTCCTTACCTGGATCCCCTGCATGCACGCCAAGTGTCCACTATGTGGGGCCAACATGAGAGCCGGCTCGGCTTTAGAATCCGGCTTGGCTCGTGTCGGTGAATCGTATTGGGAGTCGTGCCATCGAGCGTCTACTTTCAAAGTCATGTTTTGAATTTTGATTCGATAATCCTCTTAGAGCATCTCCAACGGTTCAGCAAAAGTTTCATCAGATTTGAGTAAAAAATGTGCGATTTCTTTGATTTGATCTTGTATTTCAACAGTTTTCATCAAATTCGTTTCAAAATTGGTAGACCGGTTGGGTAACCATGGGTCGGCCGGTCAATGAAGCCCAAAATTTTTTTTTTTTAGGTTTGAACCTTTTGAATCGAACTTTTAGACTCTGGGTGGTCGGGTGTGGTCGACCACCTAGGCAAAAAATTTTTTTTTTTTGGGTTTGAACAGATTTAGTGAAGTCTGAATTTTTTCTGGGGTGTGGGTTGGTCAACCGGTTGGTCCTTCGGATGATGGTCGGGTTCTCTCATCCCAACAGTCGATATGATAATTCTTTGAAATACGCCGCTTTACTCAGTTTGGTGAAAGATTTGCTGAATTCTAAATTTGATATCAATCTGATGAAACGGTTGGAGCATGAAAAGGGGCCTTTTTCATCAAAATTTAAATTTGGTGTTGGATTTGGTTAATCGTTGGAGATGGTCTTACAAAAGTGAGATTAGTAATTTAGAAGTCATACGTCAACTATGCCTAGTTGTAAAAGTTATGGATTTGTGTGGAGTCTAAATGGCTAGAGACTATTTTACTCTTACTTTATAAATACAAAAATTTTATTTTGTGTAATTTTATAAATTAATCATAATTAAGTAATATCGTTATACTAGTACATAAATAAATATAATTAAATCTTATATTTTTAATCATACTATCACATTAATAATCTCATTACATAATTACAGTGTATTTATAATTTTCAAACGACCTAAACCAACAATTAAACATGACATTTGAATGTAATTATTTTATTGTACAAGAGTATCATGTTTTAATATTTACATACTTATGTGATGCCCCCAACTTATATTGTAGTAAAGAAAATAAAAAATTATTGATAAAATAATATTAACTTGTTTGTAAAATACTATTCTACATAATTGGTATACTAGAAGGTATATCTCTCCATTTCACATATTTGTAAGTTTTATTATAGGTTTCACGTCTATGTGAGAGAAAGAAATATAGCATTGTGGAGTTTATATATACATATTATATATTTATTACAAAAAGTATTGCCTCTATTTTTATTAAATAGGTTAAATATAAGAAATGATTCACTTTAATCTACTTTTTAATTTTTTTTTACTTATTAAGGACAATGTTTCATAATGTTATGACACTAATTATGAACTTTGAACCCATATTATGCTTTGTGACAAGGATGAGGAGAAAAGTAGTAATACTAATTAGAAATCTTAGAGCATAGAAAAGTAATTTTACCCTATTTTATAATATAATATTAAGAGGGTGTTTGAGGCGATTTAAATAAGTATATTTTTTATTTTTTATAAAAAAAATATATAGAAAAATAAAAAGATGATATGATTTTAAAAAAATATTAATGTAAAAGATGCCAAATAGTGCTTAAATTTAACTTCTTTGTGGTAATAATTATTTCATGGGTTGATTTAAAGAGGTTGCGTTTTGGGGGGTTTTAACGTTAACAAACCTTCTAGTAATATATCTATAAATGCAAATATAATATACATAGTATAATAATAATATGAATTAAATATAGAAAAGAGTTTTGAGTGAGGCACTCTGTAGTCAAATGTATAGCGTGGCAATTTGTCGCTTACGAACGAGATTGACGCTCACCAAACCCTATTTCGTCTTCAGATATAAATATAAATAAAATAAAATTATTTGATTTACTTATTTTCATAGTTTGTTAAACAAAAAAAAATAGTTGTTTGGCAAATATAAATTTGAATTTTTTGTTATCATTTTTCCAACCCAAAAAAAAAAAAAAAAAAAAGAAGTTACTTTGTAATGTTCTTATATTTTGTATTTCATCTGTCTTTATTAATAAATTCAAAAGTTAAACATAATCTATAAGTATGATGTTTTGAATGATTCAAAGAGACTATTTGATGTAATTTATCTAAGTTGTTTATATATATTTTTGTCATTATGGAAGTTTGTATCAAATTATTTAATACAATTTCTGTGTATGACTTATTGGCAAAAATAGTTCAAGTAGGTGAAAAAAATTATTTGAAAAACAAAAGAAGTGTGTTTGTTTCGTTTTGCTTTGTTTTTTTAAATTAAAAATTCCATTTCAAATGCGTAAGGTGTAAAATGAATTAAGTTATTTGAGTTCAAATCATGTTCAATTTGTTAAAAACTTATTTTAGATTTACTCGTTATACAAACAAACCAAGTTTAAATATATTTAAAATTCATTAAGTTTAAAATCAAATTTAAATATATTTGAAAACTCATTCAATGTGTTTGGTTTCAATTTTCTAGATTCAATTTTTTGAAAATTAAGTTTTTTATTTTTTGTATTTTTTTTGTTTTTAGTGAAAATTTTTAAAATTTTAAGTAATTTTTTTTACTTTTTTAAATGTACCTTATTTAGATGTATTTAAAAAGTAAAACATTTGTGAAAAAATATTTTAAAAAATTAATAAATACTCAAAAATATGAAAAATGTATTGAATTTTTGTATTTTTTGTATTTTGGTATTTTGTAAATTTTTTAAAGATTTTTTTCACAAAAATTATACTTTTTAAGTGTATTTATGTTAAGTGTGTCTAAAAATTAAAAAAAAAAATGCTTAAAATGTTTTAAAAAATCAATAAAAATTAAAAAAAAATACGAAAACAAAAATGTAGAATTTTCTGAAAAGTGATTTCTAGAAACCAAACCAAGGTTTTTGAGTTAAACTTAATAATCTATTATTTACTTTTAAGTAATATTACACAATAGAGCCATTTAACCATGTAGCGGTTCTACTATTTACTTCAACTCAATTTGTTAACAATTCCAAATGTGTTATATATATTTTTAATTCATTTGAGTGTTTTATACAGCATTGGTTTTCTTACCACAAAGGTCTCTATTAAGTATATGGTTATTATTATTATTTTTTTTTTCTAATGTGTTTATGATTAGTGCATGCCAACTTCAGACTATGTTGGGCATAAATTTTTTTGGTTAAAATAGTTTAAAAAAAAAAGAGACTAAAAAATTAATAGACAAAATGTCACATTCAAATCATAATTATTTTATTTTTTCTCTTCCAAAAGTCAAAAAAATTAAAAAAAACCTATCCTAAATAAGACTTTTAAACCCAAACTAAAATAGTCAAAAAAATCAAAATGCCAAGAATCAACCTTCATCCCAAACGAAGACTCAAAGTAAAAGGGGCTTAGAAAAACTAAAAGGAGATGCCGCACACCCTTAATACTATATAAAAAAATAAAAAAATACATATATAAAATTTGTATACCGACTAAAATAACATGACTATATTAGAACTTATCATTTCAAAATTAAGTATTCATTAAAAAAAATATTTAATTATAAAAATATTACTATCATAAAAATTTTGTTAGAGCATTTGTTTGGTTTGATTTTCATAAATTATTTTTCGAAAAAACAGAAACTAAGATACAATAACAAACACCAAAAAAGATATTTTAAAATTTTTAAAAATTATTCATGCTTTCTAAAAAGATAAAATTTTATGAAAATGATAAGTATTTTTTATTTTTTAATCAAAATAATTTTTATTTTTTTTAAAAAAAAAATCTTAAAATAAATCCTAAAGATCAAATCAAACAAAGCTTTCTTTCCCGTAGTTTTATGGCATTCACATGCAGCTAATCTGTATACTGGATTAGTATTATATATATCAACCGTGCTAGAGAGCTCGAATTGAGCCTCCCCGAATCCCCCTAATTAAAAAAGCAGCGTCGTTTAAATCGTTATTTTTTTTTTTTTTTGAATCGAAAATCGAAATCGATTTGAAGAAAGAAGGAAGAAAGAAGAAAGAAAGAAAGAAAGAAGCGGAGGAAGAAGGCAGACGCGGAGCTCGACGATCGGCGGAGCTCGACGATCGGACGGAGCTGCGACGATCGGACGCTCGGCCGGAATGCAGGGGCCATTTGTGTGTGTGTGTCTCCCTCCTTCTCTCTTCTCTCTTCTCTCCCTCTCTTTCCCTCTCTGCTCTCCGCTCTCTCTCTCTCTCCCTCTTCCCTGCGTTTGAGCTCGAAAAATGGTCGAAAATGGAGGAAAAAAAAGAAAAAAAAGAAAAAAAAAACCTAATGCCCAAAACGACGTCGTTTTGGGCATTAGGGGGATTCGGGGGAGCAATATTTCGAGCTCTCAAACATTATTCTATATATATATATATAATAGATAGTTTAGGAAATGGTAGAAGCTACATTTAAAAATTCTTCGAACCAAAAAAAAAAATCTTACACTCCAATGCAGCACGTACAATAGGTTTCAAAATTGCACCACAAGAATTGGTTGTGTGGTCATTAAGGGTTCGTTTGGCAAGTGAGTTAATTTTTTAGCTTTTTAATTTTTTGATTATTTTAGTTTGGGATTAAAAAATCTCGTTTGGGAATGGTTTTTTTGATTTTTTGTGAGAAAAATAATTTAACGATTATGGGTCAGATGTGATATTTTATCTTATTAAATTAAAAAGTTTATTTTGTCTTTTTGTGACTATAATAATCCCAAACTCAACCCAACTCAACACAACCTATCTTTCCAAATAAAGGCTAAGGGATTCGTAGGTCAGTTTGGTTTGATTTGACATTAATTTTGAGATTAATATAATTATGATTGGTTTTATATTTTTGAATCTCGAACCAAACAAATCCTACACTAGAATCAATCCAAACCAATTCAGTGTACCTCGGATTGGTTCGGTTTGGAATCACGGTTTCATTATATTAAAAATAATTAAATCAACATCTTCTTTTGATTTCTTTACCTCTGATTTCGCATCAACATTTTCTTCTTCTTCCAAATGCTTTAAAAATTTTGATTGAAGAGACTTCACACATTCAAAATTTTGATTGAAGATACTTCACATGTTCACTACAATTACTTGGCTTCGTTTGGGAAGTGGGTCGATTTTCTAGCTTTGTAGTTATTTTAACCTGGGCTAAAAAGTCACGTTTGGGTTGAACTTTTTGATTTTTTTGACTTTTGTGAAAGAAAAAATGAAATTATTACGTTTTTTTTTTTTAAACATGAAATGATTATGATTTAGATGTAACATTTTGTCTTATTGACTTTTTAGCCTATTGTAACTCCTCGAAATAATAACCATCATTTACCCCATGACAATTATTAAATAACAATACATTTTCCGAACATACTATCATTCCATTTATATGATTCCATTTTTTTACAAAAGTGTAACACATGCAGTAACACATTCATAAGTCCTAATCTTAAATCTATAGCATGTGTCATAAGTGAAAAAAAAAAGAAAAAGAAATAAAAGAAATAAAAGTTAAACAAGCAAATGAATGCCTTAATAGTTATAACTTTCCAAGTCAATACTTTGTTACACAAAAGTGAGTTTGAAACTCAATACAAGTTAAACCCTAGGTTTGTATAGCGATCCCGGTTTCCCTTTCTTTATTTGTTGTATCCGGACTTTGGTTCCGTGGGATTGGTAGTTGTATATCTTGTTGTCATCCTTTAATCCCATTTGATTGAGTTTTAGGATGTGTTGGGCATGTTTCGAGCAGGTGGGTTGAGCCTTGGTCTAATTTCTTGTTGCCCAGTTTTTTGTCGTTCCGCTCGAGCGGGTCTTCTTATGCTCGGCGGGTTTACACCTTCCAAAGATTTTGTGTCCTGCAAAACTTCGCAGTATGATTTCTCACGCCGGCGAGTTTCCTCGCTTCGAGCAGGCGGGCTTCAGCGGGCTTTGTCGCCGGCCGGGTAGTACATTCTTGGTGAAAGTTCTGGGATGGGATAATCCACACTCGAACAGACTGGTTTTTCGTGCTCGAGCGGTTGTGTTTCACTCTTGTGTCTTGGCGCTCGAGCGGACCCAGCTTTTTGTTTTTGACGCTCGAGCGTTGTGTTTTACGCTCGAGCAGATCTGTCGTATATTAGATAACAATTAGGCATTTTTGAATCACTTTTTGCATTCTCTCTCTCTCTTACTTTCTAAAAAGATATTTTGAGAGCTTCTCTCTCTAGGAACCTAACTTCTCTCTAGGGTTTGATCTAGCTAGGGTGTTTTCTTAACCTTTGACCTTTACAAAAAAGTTGTTGATCGTCGAGAGCTATCTTTTGATCCAAGAATCTTGGGATTTGGAGCACATTGGGTTTTCGGCATCTTCTCCATTTGAGTTCTTCACTTCGAGGTAAGGATACCCTACTCCATCTGATAGGTTTTGACATGAGTTTTGGTCATTTTGATATGTTGGTATTGTTGGATAATTTTGGGAAAAGCTAGGGTTTGATTTGTAAGTTGAGCTAAAGGGGGTTTTTAATATATTAAACTCCATGTGTTTGTAAGACTTGAAAAATGGCATTTATGGTGTCAAATTGAGAAAATTGGACCTTAGGGTTGATTGTTGATGAAATGGGGAAAAATGCCCAAATTGTTATAATAAATTAATTGGTATAATTAATTTAGGGAAAAATATGGGATTTAGTTGAAATCTATAAAATTGGGAAATTATTGGTTAAATGGTGTAGTTGGATAATTTAATCACTCACCTATGAAAATATTGAGTTTATATTTGTTGATACATTTATTTCCTGTTTAGAAATAACTGTTTTGGGCTATCGGTGGAGGATAGTCGTGAGTATTGTAAACATTGCATGTTGATTAAGGAAAATTGAAACTAATCACAGTGAATAAGTCATTTAACATGACGGTTGAATTAATACAGCAAATACGTGTATTGATTGAATATGGTATATGTCATGTGTTAAATACATTGAATATGCATATTGTTTGAGAGAAGATAGGAGATGTACTCCATGATTTGAGGGGAGATAGGGGATGGACTCTCAAACCAGTTTAGAAGGAGAAAGGGGATGGACTCCATTAGTACAGCAAATATGTGTACTTATTGATTTATTGAAGTGTTTAAGTACAACAAATATGTGTACTTATTGATTTTTGGAAGTGCTGTAATATGAGCCTTAGTCTCATTTGAATTGTTAATATTGAAAGTAATGTTGATATGAGAAGTAGTCTCATTTTATGGTTTGGCCAGGTTCTGGGCCATGTTTGTATAATTGGAAAGTTGATTAATAATGTAAAGTGAAACATGTCATGGACATTATCATCATGAAACTGTATAGTGATATAATGGATTTAATAGTGTTACCCATCTATCGAATGCTATTGCTTTAGTCAATTCTTATATTTGGTTTAATATATTTCTGTTGGGCTGTGGCTCACCCTATACGAGAATATCATTTTCAGGTCCAGGTGATATGCTACCTCCAAGGACTTAGCTTGGAAGGATTTGGATTTAAAGACCTGTTTTTAGTTAGTTGTTATTTGATATTACATGTAAACTCAAGCCAATGGCTTAATGTGTAATTGAGTTAGTACTTAGAATTTTGTGTCCAAGAGTTGGCTTGGAAAGCTGTAAGCCCGTAGGGCATTTATTTTCGATGTTACATGTAATATCTTTCAATAAGAATACTCTGATGAATGGAATAATATTTTGTTTTCTTATGTCAATGCATGTCCGTATTGTGTATATTGTGGGTTTATTTTGAGGGCGTTACAGTTTGTACAAAATAAATACAACAAAAACAAAACAAAAAGCTCTCGGCTTTAAGTCTTCCCAAGCTACGGCATTTGCAGAGGCATATTATCAGCACCTGAAAATAGTTTTTCACATAGGATGAGCCAAAGTCCAGTAAAGATACTTTAACACAATATATAAATCTTAATTGTCACAACCCAAACCCACCCCTATAAGTTTAGCATCGTAACCGACCAGTAATCTTGAGATTACCGAAAGCCTCTGACCTAAAAATCATATAAATAGAGGGGCTGCAGAAGTAAGTATACAAAATATAACATCTATTGAGCTGTGCAGACATACATGAGATAGATAATTTAAAACTTTATCTATATGTATGACGTCAAAAGTTCATAAGTCATGCAACACTGTACATGAATCATCAGTACATTTAAACAAACAAAACGAAAACAAAAACATCCTTGACATGATTCACAAAACTTGACTTTTTCAAACGGGAACCTTCCCGGGAGACATGGTGGCTGGCTGACCCAAACTCTCTCTCCAAGCAGCAGCTTAGGCCTGATTACACGCCTGTTCACTTACATACATAATATAAATAGTGAACGAAAACCAGTGATAATAACAAAGTAAAGAATTTAATGAATGATGTCCCATATCAGATTCAGAAAGCAGAAATGGATTCATATTCTTATTCAGAGATCAGAAGTATGTACTTATTCAATTTCACAAAGGATCATATGTGGTACACCTATTAGCACTAACATATTAGATACAGAGCATTAAGGGTCATACTTGACCAATTCTATAAAAAAAACTTCCAATACCAAAAACATATAACATACTTAAGCCATGATATTGTTACCCCCGGGCGAGGGCCATGAGACCACGGTATTATTACCTTTGGGCAAGGGCCTTGCGCTCATAGACCACGATATTGTTACCCCCAAGCTAGGGCCTTATGCTAAGGATACCACGAGTACTTGTCAGCAATTGGATAATTATTCATTGTACAAAATACAACATTTCATAAAACAGATCTTATAAAGTTGAATATAGCTTTACTAAGTTATTACTCACAGATGACTCTAGTAGCAGACAGATAGAGCAGACAAATCAAATAGCTTATGGTGCGTGACCTACATAAACATAACAAACATACATATTGAAACACACACTCGGATAATACTTATTTCATTTCGTTCTTAGTGTGTTTTTAGTCCTTACCCTCATTATTATGTCTTAATCATGGCCTAGGAATGCCTAGGATGCAATGAGGATGCCAAAACATATTGTTTAACACTTGGTACATCTTATTGAAAACAGGGTCCTCGCTCGAGCATAACTTTCTTCGCTCGAGTAGAGGGTCAAAAACAAGGGTGGTCGCTCGAGCACAACTTTTGTTGCTCGAGCGATCTGTAAACTCTACAAAAGTTCTGCTTGTGTGAATTTTTCGCTTGACGATCACTCGACGGTCGCTTGAGCGTAAGACTGAGGTCTTCACTAGAGTGCAATTCTCGTCATTCGAGTGGTCTGCAAAAATGGTAAACTTCTGAGAGCATGCATTTTATGTTCGAGCCAACTTTTGGTCGCTCGAGCGGAAGTACAAAATAAAGAGTGGTCGCTCGAGTGCAGAATCTGTCGTTCGAGCGGAAAGGCAAAATTCTGAAATTTCTAGATTTGCTTCCGAGCTTCAAAACTCAACTCAAAGCTGCAAATTATGTTCTTTTGGGCTAAAAACTCAAGGAAACTTGTGTAAATTTGCAAAACATCATGAATTTAAAACTATTTCGCAAAATCAAGGCTCAAGAGTAATACAATTATTCAACCCAAGCTTGAAACTTAAATATATATAACATATATGCAATGCTATGAACTCAAACTTGTCCAAAACATGATCAATTTAGATAAAATGGTGAGAAACTCGATAAATTCTCAAAACAAAGTCAAGATAGACACATGCATATGAGGTTTGTTTGAAATTCAAACTCAAAATGTGATGAAAATGCATGCATGCATGGTATGGCTTAAATTCAATCATTTCTAGCTTAATTCTTACATTACTTAACTTAATTCTCTAGAATTCATGTCCTGGATATCATATTGATCAAGTCCAAGGGTTGAAGTCTTATCTTAGATGTTCAATAATGCTTCAGATGGTGAATACACTAAGATTCCAAGCCCAAATCCTTGAGTTCCAAGCTAATTTCTTCCAAATTCTAGCAATTCCCTTGATGATCTCAATTCTCTCTTGCTCTCTCTCTTTCTCTCTCTCACAAATTTTTGAGCTCAAAATATGAGAATGAGAGTGTAAGTAATGGCCCTTAAGTCATCAAGTTGCCTTATATAGGCTTAATTATGAAACTTCATTAGTGACTAATTAATTAACATTATTTATTCTAATTATTTTGGTTCTGAATCGAATTCCAATTAAACCTCCCATAAATTTCTAAAAATCTTAAATAACACATAATCTTAATCAATTTCATATTCGGATGCCAACAAGGTCTTCAATTCGCAGAACAGAACAAACACATAGACATATATTTCTACAATAAATAGATAGAAACACAAATAATGCACCACACATTTAATTAATTCAGAATTTCATCTTAATTACTTATTAGGCGTACTTAATCATGGTTTAACAGTTAATTATAGGTCGGGATTGTTACATTAATAGAGTAATAAGGTGAATGCATATGAATTGCTCGTGTCAAACATTTTATATCTCTTTTCAAAAATCATGCAATTCCAAGCTTATATCACAGTTTATGAAATCATTTATTTACAATACAAAACAGAGCAGTGGATACAACACTAGGAATCTCTATGATATATCTGTAAGTAGGCTACTGGCATTGCCAATTGTCATTTTTACTAGTACTAACCGGAAGGCTCAGCATTTATCCGCGCGGGTTTCTAGACTTGTACCAAGGACACACATGTCAACTTAATACTACAACTACACTCCCTACCCAGATTCACTAAGGTATTCACCCATTTTTTAATGTGTCAAATATGTTACAATGCTCAATGCAAATGGATGAGAAATCAGTTTCAATTCACTTAATTCTTATTCAATTTCTACAACAATCACAGCTATCCTTCGCTGATAGCCCAAAATAGATATCTCTAAACAGATAAATAATTTCCAACAAAGATATACTTTCCAACATTTTAAGATATGAGTGATAATTCATATCCAACTCCACCGCCATCGTCATCATCATTCCAATTTCATAAAACCAATATCGATTCCATTTCCTTTTTACGAAACCAAATATCCAAGATTTTAGTGCAAAAATCCATTTTTCTTTATAAATCAATTCCAAGGATCAAAATACATCATTTTATCACAACTCAATCACATTTACATTCCCACAATCATTTCCAAGAAACCATTTTGAAAACCTCTCTTTTGATTTTAAAGCCAAAACCCTAGGTTTTATAAAAAATCTCCAATTCAGAATATCCTTTTTAAAAGACAAATAGCTAAGTTAAAAATCATAAAAAGAGTCAAAGTAATCCCTACCTCAAAGAAGAAGACACAAAGGAAAAATGGGTAGAACTTGACAGTACCGAAAATGCAAACTTCTCTGATTAAAACGAAACCCTCGACATGCTCTAGCTTTTTATCAAAGGGAATAGGGTGAGGAAATGTATAGATCGAGAGTATTTGGGTCAAATGTTCAAGAACTAGAGAGACAGTGTGTAGATCTAAAGTTTTGAAATGTTTAGAGAGAGACATATGAAAATGTGACTAAAAAAGTGACTTTTCGGAACTGATATACTCGCAGACCGCTTGAGCGACCAGACACAAAAAGTGAGACCGCTCGAGCGCACAATGACATACTCTCAGAAGTTTTGCAGACAAAGGCTAACCGCTCGAGCGCAAAAAAGATCGCTCGAACTAAAACCACCACCCTCCCAGTAGTTTTGTAGGCCTACAAAAGTATTGAAAGTTCCAAAAGATCACTCGAGCACAAGGAACACCGCTCGAGCCAAGATTGCTCAAGCGCAAGAAACACGACTCGAGCGAAGAATGCCATATTCCTAATAGTTTTGCAGACTTGCAAAAGTACTGGAAGTTCTCAAAGTTCGCTTGAGCGAACAAGTAAAAATTTGGGCAGCAACAATTTTGAAAAACTAACTCCCAACTTATTTCAAACACAACCAAGACATTCCGATAACCAAATTCAATAAGGAATAGGATGGAAGAAAACATGAGCAACCATCAAGACAAGAAATTTTGAATTCAAAACAATGAACCAGTCGAGTTTAAACTAGAATCATTATATCTGTTTTGTCTTTTTGTGATTATTTTAGTCTGGTAGTCCCATGCCAAACGAGGGCTATCAATGAGCTCATCAACTTCAATGTTATTTAAATTTTTACTCATCCTATTTAAAGAATAACGTGAAGTAGAATCTCGTATTTCATAATGTGCATACATACGGTTTATGAGTTATCTTATTCTCCATACTAAATCATTTACCTTGTCAATAGGCTAAAACATTTAACTTGAAGCATAGTCTATTACTCTTGGACCAATAATTTAAAATTTGTTCAATTGCACAAACTTCATGAAAATGGAAATTTTGAAGTAACATACAAGACTATGATAATATAAAGACACATCAATATAAGAAAAAATCAAAAAAATTTATATATACGTGTATAGGTTTGATTTTCAAGTTGGTTCGGTTTAGATAAGATCTAAAGCAAAAACCAACTCAATCTTATCAGTTTGACAATTTGAAGATCCGGAACTAAATCAATGTACTAAAAAACCAAACCAAACAAACCCAAAGAGATTAGTTTGGTTCAGTTCTTCGGTTTTCTGGATATTTTGAACATCCCTAGTTAGGAATGTAATTGGTTCGGAATTGTCGGTATTTAGGTAAAATTTTACACCAAACCAATAATGTCAGTTTTATTATATTAAAAACTGATACAGACCAAATTTTTTACCAAATCGCACCAATTCAAATGATTCAGCTTAAAGCGGTTTAATCGGTTTAAATACTTTCAAAATGAATCATTTCTTAAATTTGTAGTATAATAAATAATTTATAAAAAAAATATTAAATTAGCCAATTGTACACAATTTTAACCATATCCAATCCAACCATTCACAAAAATACAAACAAAAAATTAATAAATACTAATGCTTGAAATTTTTAGTGAATTAAAATTAGAAATAAAATATAATCTAAGAATCAAAATTTTAACATCAAAACAAAACCAAAACTTAAAACAATAATTTTATTATATGTAAATATTTATGGTCGGTTTTGGTGGACATCAGTATACAATATGTCAAAATTGGTACCGAATTGAAAATCAAAAAAATAATAATTTTCAAAACTGAACAAATCGATTCGTATTAAAAAAATTGACCAAATATGACCGGTTCGATTTGGTTCAATCAGTTTAGTCGATTTTTTTGATTTTTCTTACCTCCCTATCCTTAGTGGCCATTGGTGGTGGTGGTTCAACCGCAAGAAATTGATTAAGTAGACAAGATTTAAAGATAAAATTCAAGATTTCGAATTTGAGTTATTCTGAAGAAGTATTTGGATTTTGTTCGTTTGTTCAATTTAAAATCACGAAATTAATTGAAGTACAGTTCCGCTACGTAGCTCGAATTTCCCTCCTCCGAATCCCCCTAATTTCCATTTTAAGTAAACTGTTTTTTTTTTTTTATATTTTCACTTGCCTTGTTTTTTTTTTTTTTTTTTTTTTTTTTTTTTTTCCGAAAATGGCAATTTCGGGGGATTCGCGCTCCCCCGCTTTTCCCAATTGAAGTAATGCACAAATTGACGTACCGGAGCACCTGGTTATTTTTTTGATTAATGTCTTGTAGCTCGAAAAACTGTTCCCCGAATCCCCCGAATACGTGAAACGACGTCGTTTCACGATTTTTCTTCTTCTTCTTCCTCGTCGCAACTCACGAAGCGGTGAGAGGAGAGAGAGGAGAGGAGAGAGAGAGAAGAAGGGGGAAGAGAGTCGACGCAGCCTCACCCGATCGCCCAGCCGTCATTGCCAGCCCTGTCAGCCTGCCGCCGTTGCCTCACCGCCTCGCCTCCTCCCATGGTATGGCCCCTCAGGTCCCTCCTCCCCTCCCCCTCCTCCCTCCTCCTTCCCTCCCTCCTCCTCCTCCTTCCGTCTTCTTCACAGTAAAAAAAAAAAAAAAAGGATTCGTATTCGGGAGCTCGATTCGAGCCAATCACACAGTTTTTTTTTTAAAAAAAAGTGTTGGTGGTGGTGGTCCAAGTCCAAATGGGGCTTAACATGGATAGGACCTTTGGTCAGCTTAATCATGCAACATGATACCGGTGGGAAAGGGAAGTTGAACTTGATCAAATCAGTTTCCTAAAAAAAATAAAAATAAAGAAATAAATAAAAGGAAGAGTAATTTGCACTCTGGCCCTTTATTTCCATTTTGGTCTGTTTAAGGTTTACTTTTTTTAGATTAGTCCTAATATCTATTTGCTCTCCTTATGTACCAATAACCATTGTCTATCAAATAAGTAGACAAAATGAAGATGGTGTTATCAAAAGCTCAGTTAGGCGTGTTTGATAATCATTTTATTTTTAGTTTTTAGTTTATATTTATAAAAATTTTAAAAATTATTATAAAAATTTATTTGATAATTTTTTTAGTTTATAAATGGTTGTCTCAGTTTATAAATTTAAAAAAAATATATAAATTCAAAAAATAAGTTTACATTGGTTTTTAAACATAAATTTAAAAATTTGACTAACAAAATTTTTTTTTTAATCAATTTTTTTTTTCAATTAATTTTTTAATTAATTTTTTTCAATTATAATATGTATGATCCCATTGTCATAAATAATAAAAAATAAATATAAATATTTTAGGCCTGAACAAACATAATTTTTAGTTTATGTTTTTAAAATTTTTCAAACATTTTGTTCAAACCAAACGCGTTTGTAATTTATGTTTTTCTAAAAATAAACAAAAATCAATTTATAAAATTTTTGTAAATATAAACTAAAAACGTAAACGTTACCAAACGGAAGCAACTCCTTCAACTTTCAAAGTTTGATTTTAGAAAAAAATTACATTAGTAATTCTTGCATTTTCTTATTATATCAATTTAGAATTTTACAATTTTTACCAAATAAGCACAATCTATGACCATTATTTTATTTTTGGACATAAATTGCTCATGTGTGCAAGGTGTGACCATTTTATAAATTTACAAGTATAAAATAGACAAATCACACACATTCTCTCTAAAACAGTTAAAATCACACATCTGCCTATCTTCCATCCTCCAAACCAAAGGATGACATGATAAAAAGCACAATTGAGAGTTGATCAATTTCCTAGGCTGTACCATTTGAGGAAGCATTATAACATGGTATCATAGCAACTATGATTTTGATAGGCCTGTTGGGTAGAACTTATAAGTTACTTATTTCAGTTTTTAATTTAATTTAAGTTAAAATATTATATTTGGTGCAACTTAAGTTAACCAGTTTATAGCTTAAATCAAGTTATTTCTCAGCTTATTCTCAAAAGCTGGTTAGGGGATGTTTAAATTTTTGACTTAAGTGCGCAGCTGGTTTGGGGAGGCTAAAATTACTTAAATGCCCTCGTCAATATCCAAATATTAATATTAATTAAAAAATAAAAAATTGTATATTTCTGAAGAAAAATAAAAAAATCAATATTAATTAAAAAATAATTATTAATTGGTATTAATTATTAATAAATTCATATTGTATATTTTTATATTAATTAAAAAATAAAAAATTGTATATTTCTGAAGAAAAAGAAAAAATCAATATTAATTGGAATTAATTATTAATAAATTAATATTGTATACTTTTGTAATGAATTAATTATTAATTGATACTAATTAATAACAATTGTTGATTATTAATATTAATTGATACTAATAAAAATTTAATATTAATATTAATTTATACTAATTAATAATTTTAATATTAATTGAGACTAATTAAGCTATTAATTGATACTAATTAAGTAATTAATTGATACTAATTAATTTATAATGGAAAATAATTGTGACAATAATACTTCCATTACATTTTTAGCAAATGTATCAATTTTTATATTAATTGATACTAATTAATACTAATTATATTAACTTTTATTAATGAATTTTTTTTTAAAAATTAAAATTGAAAAAAATAATAAAATAATCATTTTTATATCATATAAGGACAGAAAGGATAATTATACAATAAAAGGTTATTTTATAACTTATTAACCAAACACTACTCTGCTGCTTAAATCCATAATCGCACAGCTGCACCAAATAGGTTAACACAGCTTATACTCACAGTTATAAGTCATAATCTGTTAAATTTTAATCTATAATTATTTTTTCATAATTCTACCAAACAGGCCGATATTTTCATTGGATTTGACATAGCTCATAGGCATTAAATTAAGCTCTTATCTTTTCAATCATTATTGGAAAGAAAAAAAAGAAGAATAATTTCATAGTTAGCCAGTTCAACTTTATAAATAAAGGATCTGACTCCTTTCTCTGGTTTGATTGTTGGGTCGTGGTAGACCCATATTTAGGTTTATTTTGATAATTTAAATTATTTAATGAGTAGAGTTTATTGAGTATATTATTTTTGTAAAAAGTCATATTAATTGAATATTAATAATTATTTAATCATATCATATTTCTGTCACAATTTATTTTTAAAATTATATTTATCATTGATAGAAATGTGATATAATAAAATATTTATCGATATTCGTAATTTTTTAACAAATAATATATTCGACAAACTTTATATATTGTATAATTTGGATCATAAATATAAATTTAGATTAGAAGCCATTATAATCCAATCGTATCCTCCAATCCGTGGTGGAATGGAGAGAAGCCAATCCATATATAAAATAAAAGGGCACAAAATTCACAACCCATCAGTTCAAAAAATAAATAAATAAATAAAATTCCCATCCCCAACTTGATTTCAGAGTTTCTTCTCACATTGGTGGGCCCTCATACAATAAAAGAGTCAAGTTTGATTGCAGATTTATCCAATAAATAAATAAATAAATAAAAATCCATAAAAATAAAAATGCAAATTTTTGTAAGTTTATATAGTATATAATTTTTTTCGTTTTTAATAATTTTTAATTAGTACGATGTTTATATGTAAGTTTAATAATTTAGCTTATTTTCAATTTTAATAATTTTTTTTTTTTAAAATTGACTCAAAATTTATTAAACTTCTAGAATTCAGACATAAAAAATAAATTTTTTTTCACTCAAAGTAGAAAAAAAAAATTCAAAAAAGAAAAAAAATAAATAGGAAAAATAATTTGACTTTATAACTTTAGCCAAATGAAAGATGAACTGAAAATTACTTTACTTTGTACTTAAATTATTAACTTTTGACCCAAAATTGCTACTATTAAGTATTGTAAATCAATTATAGCATTTAATTATTTGACAAATTGATGTTGAAACTTGGGGAATGTTAAGAATGGTCAACCATAGGGCCAAGCATAATTGTTTTTTTAATGGTATGAAAAATATTTTTTTACCTTTTGCATAGTGTGAGTCAACTGCAGGTACAAATATTGATGTTTGTTGTCATCTAGAAGCATTGGATTTTTTTTATTATTCAAAATATAAAAATATAAAAAAAAAATGTACTTTGTTTGCCAATAATGACTTTACAGAAGATGCTTTCATGGGTTTTTATTTTATTTCATTTGTGATAAAACTTTGACTAATTGAGCAGTCTACTGGGTTTAATTTTGGATTTGGTAAGTTGGCTAACTAATATATCTAATTTGGATATTGGTTTGATATTGATTGAGATTGTGTTTACATAATTTGGCCAATGTCAACTAAATATTTTTGGTTTTGCTCATATTTTAAAATAAGGGTCATGTTTTACAAATATGAAATTTATTAATAATTTTTATATAGAATAATATGACTGAATTATGACCTTTTACTTTAATTTTTTCTTGGTTCGACATGGATGTTGTTGGTTGTGTAGCAGGAAAGGGGAGAAAATGATATAAAATATACTTTAGCTTTTAACTCATTTTGAATCATATCACCTCTCAATTTTTTTACAAACAAAATGATAAACAAATCAAAAAGTCAACTTTTAACGAATTTCCCAAACACCTTTGGACCAACCAATATACACAGAAAAATAAAAACAAAATGGGTTTAGGTTTTGAATTTGTAAAATAAATTTGTGAAGAGAAAGAAAAGCAAAATGAAAAATGGATGAAATAAAAGTAATTTAATTTTTACAAGTTTTTTCTTTTATAAATCCAAAATCTAAACACAATCTTAATTTATTGTAAATATGGTATCAAGACACATTCAGTTGTGCAAATGAAATTATTTTTACTTAAAAACAACTAATTCAATTTTTTTTTTTGAATTATTTAATAAATGAACACGATTCAGGTTTTTCCTGCTCTCAAAGCATAACAATTTTGTTCCCTCAATTTTAGATTGTTATCCTATCTCTTAAAAAATTTACCAAACTCGAACTATCAAGAAAATCATAATTTTGCATATTATTTTAGATATTCCATTTTACAATCATATTAGTGCAATTATATAATTCATTCAATTAAATTTTTTTTGTTGAGACAATTAAACAGTATTAGCGTACGAAAGACTTCCATTAAATCATTAGGAAAAAGTTTTGGGACTCCCAATTTGAGAACTCCATGACCTCCAAATATGTGTGACTGGCCCATGTGTGTTTTTGTTTTTGTTTTTTCCACTCTCTCACATAAAATGATGCCAGGATTGTGGAAGTCTCAATCATTACTCAAATCATTATCACCAGAAGAATAGGGCTTTCAGTGTACGAAAGACTTCCATTAACTGTGACCCTTCACCAAAATGTCAAACCCCATCTATTTTACAGCAATATGAACAAAATTTAATGAAAATATTGATCTAAAGTCAACTGTATAATTGAAATGAAAAAAACAAAAAAAAAAAAAAAAAAACAAATAGGGTCAAGTGTTTAATTGTAATCAGGAACCCTCTCTCCCTTTGTAATCAGGAACCCTTTGTATCGGGAGAGGTTGTAACTAAGCTCTTTGGATAATGGACTTGTTTGGAAACTTGACTATTTTAATTGATTTTTTGATTAATCTGACTAAAAAAATTATATTTAGAATGATAGTTAACTTTTTTTGTTTTAATAATAGATTTGATAGTTGTGAAAAAAAAAATTTAAAATAATTATAATTTAAATGTGACATTTTATCTTATTATTATTTTAATTTATTTTATCTTTATTAGCTAGAGCCAGCCAATTTATGTATTTCTATGAAAAAAGAAGTGTTTCTACTAGTATTTCAAGAACTCTATGGTCCATTTGATTAGAGTGACAAATATGATAAAAGCGGAAGTGAATCTGTAAAAGAAAGAAAAGTGAAATATATATATATTTGGTTAATGTGAATTTTTGTGAGAAAATAATAACAATTGACAACTTTCAAGAAAGAAAAGGGAAAAAAGAAAGACATTATCACATGGAACATCTAGGTCATTGCCACTTCCAACTCTGGTCCGAAAATAGAATTTAAACCAGTAACCAAACAACTCCATTGATGAATGATGCATATAAAATCATCATGTCCAACGAAAGAAAATAAAAATAAAAAGATAGTCACATTTAAATACACGAAGCAAGTATGCATAGAAAAGGTCTCTAATATATTTCACACACAACCACAATGGTTAAATGTTTAGTCCAAGGATAACCGCAAAATTATTACTCAAAAGTAGCTAAAAAGACATTCTAGGAAGAAGCTACAAGGTATGATTGCACCATTACCTGGTTTCGAACTTCTTTAATTCTTCTTCACCGTGGCCGACTTGATGATGTCAATGAATTCAGGCTGGTAAGTATGAAGGGGGTAAAATGAGTCAAGTAACCGAATTCAGCGAAAAAGAACCAATTGATAACAAGTAATAATGCTGTAATAAACAAAA
Organism: Camellia lanceoleosa; assembly: GCA_025200525.1. Lineage (NCBI taxonomy): Eukaryota > Viridiplantae > Streptophyta > Magnoliopsida > Ericales > Theaceae > Camellia > Camellia lanceoleosa. The sequence goes on along the minus strand of CM045761.1, from coordinate 52,593,360 downwards.
AAAAAAAAAAAAACACCTTTAGGGAAGCTCCTCCAACCAAAAATCCATCCACATCTGGCTGTGCTGCCAATTCTTTGCAGTTTGCTCCATTCACAGAACCTGCAATTAGCATATAAGAGGACATTCATGAGAGAGAGAGAGAGAGAGGGGGGAAGGGAGGGTGAAGCAAGACCACAAGCCTATTCTGGGACAATGAATCATGGAGGGCAGTGGAATTAGGCAGCTTTTTTTTTTCTATTTTTTTCTGTTATTGCAGTGAACAGGGTTGGATCAAGAATTCAAGGGAAGGCAAAAACACATGTAACTTTTCAATGAAAAAAATTATTACAAAATTTTAAATTTTGATTTATGCCAGCACAAAAAAATAAATAATATTACTATTACACATTCTTCGTCAACATAATTAAGAACAAAAATATAATTGAGCATATTTCTTTTGTCCGCTTTAGCTTAACAAAAATATTAACTATTATCATGTCTCCGTCAACTAAAGTTAACTATTTAAAAATGTTATAATCGCTACTTTTATAATATATATACATATAAACATTTATAATAGACTCAGCATCAAAACCTTAACTATCTTTCTCAACAAATATGATCATTTAACTTTACAAAATTTGCTTCTATCTTATTGGTTTAGTTTAGTTTTGAAGAGTTTTACATTGAAAATGTATGTTTTTATGAGTATAATGATAATCCGTTTTAATAAGTGGTATTAAAATTAATGAACTTATTTTTAAGAATGCTATGTTGAAGTAGAAAATATTTTTATTTCCAGATAATATTCTTATTTCTAAAGAATTAACAAATAAGAATGAATATAAAATAAGATGCATAAACAAATTAAAGTGTGATTTATAAAAGGAAAAAAAAGAACATAAATCACATATGAACAAAAAACAAAATTAGTAATAAATAAAAACAAATAAAAGACTATAAGTAACTCTAAACAATATAAAAATATAATAAAAATACAAATAACAAATAACAAATAAAATAGATCAACATTTCATAAAACTCGATTTAGAAACTATTTTTATAATTTTGTAATGTGAATAATTTTGAGGGTGCGAATTATTGAAAATTTTGGGGGTGCGAAGTACCACAGTTTGAAATTATTTTACTAATTACTAGTATAATATACATAATTTTTAAAGCTTTTGGGGGTGCGACCGAACCTGCCCGCATCCCCCTAGATCCATCCTTGGCAGTGAACCCCCCAAGCATAGTTACTAACCCCTGCAATCCTTAATTTATTAGCTTTCCAAACAGGAGAGTTGACCTTATAATACCAATCGATGGAAACCATGATCAGTTAGCTGACTGAGACCCAAAAAACCCTAACCACATTTAGTTGGTGAGTACCATAATCACAAAACCATAGTCCAGGCTTCAACTTTCAACATCAAGAACTAACCAGAATTGACTCAAATAGTCCAGGCTTCCACTTTCAACATCAAGAATTAACCAGAATTGACTCAAATGGTTGATATTAAATTGGCACCTTACAGTTAGTATATAAAACAAAGTAAAAAATATGTAGAAAAGGGTATTGGATTAGCAAATTGATAGCAAAAAGGACAAGAATACCTCCATAGATAATTTGGGTTGATGCAGCAACTTCAGCACCAGAATTATCCTGAAGCCATTTCCTCAATTCAAAATGGACCTGGAACAAACATACACCATTTGTTATATGAATAGACTATGTCAAACAATTACTTGGAGTATCGAAGTAATAAGAAAATAAACATACAAGAATTTAAAAAGTGACAAAGGAAACATGATGAATAAGTATTCAATGTGGATGCAACAAAATGGGATTGCATAGCAACAAGAATGTAGAAGTGGCTCAGCCCGTATGTCCTGTTTGGTGTACCTGTTAAAACAGATTATAGATTATAGATTATAACTTAACAGATTATAGATTATGACTTTAATCAGAAGCTGTTAATCTGTTTGATGTAGTTGTTGGATTATAGATTTAAGTTGTTGAGTAGTGTTTGTTAAATAGCTGTGAAGTAGCTTTTTCAATTAACTTTTATTTTTTATTATTCACTATTTGTCTACATTTCTCATAAAAAATAATAATAATATTACATAGTCCATTTAGGTCTTTTTCTATTTTAAAAAAAATTAAAAAATTAAAAAATCTAAGAATATAACCGTGAATTAACATGTCCACAGCAGAAGTTGATAATCAGAAGTAAGGGGTGAGCAGCTTCTCAGAATCAATTTTTTTGACTTAAAAAAGTTGTTAGAATCATAAACTGTTTGAAATAAGTTTAACCAAATAGTCCAAAATAACTTTTTAAAAGTCAGAAGCCATAAGTTGGCTCAAAAAAGCCCCACCAAACACCCCCAATAGGATATTGCTACCGTTTTTTGGACTACAAGAAGCTACTATTGAGCTATCAAATGGTCAAAATGGCTGCCTCGGTACATTGGTGAACAGTCCAGAGGAAAGGTAACTGCCTAGCCTAATGCTATATTTGGTTGGGGGATTTGGAGAGGGATTTGGAAAGGAAAAAGGAAAAGATAGGTGAAATATGAATAAAATATACCTACATTTCACCTAATTTCACACACCTTTTCTTTTTCATTTTCTAAATCCCTTCCCAAATCTCCCAACCAAACACAGCATAAAAGAATTCTTATGATAAATAACCTAGCTTGAATAGTAATTGTCAAGTTGCACAAGCAAAGCTAGGTGATGGCCCTGCTAGTAGCCAATGAAACAGATACTTGCCAAGGAGAAATGTGTTGTATAACAGACATTTCATAACAAAAGGAAAACTCTGATAGAACCTCTGCTAAGTAAAACAAATCCAAAAAAAAGTTATTGCGCAGTGCATAAAGTTGTGAAAGACCCAAAAACAATTGACTACATAACTGACATACAGGAAGAATCAGTACTAAAGCAACAAACCCTTTTAACCATTCCAATGTGGAATCGGAAGAATAAGCTTTATTAACAGAAATTAACTTCAAGTGCAGATTGTCCACACAATCAAAGCAGAAATGAACTTCATAGCAGTAGCTTGATCCATCACAAACATCCCCAAAAAACTTCAAAATTAATAGAGACAGAAACCACTTGGAACATTTTCTTTTGCCAAAAAGCAGACTCACATTGACACCATTCTTTGAACTAACACCAGAGCAGCATCTCATGGTTTAATGAAAAGAGCTAAACTAAAACATGATTGCTTGTTTAAGGATCCCTGGTAATAAAACATTGAACTCAATAAGACAACCACCAAGACAAGAAGGAACTTACTTCCTGAGCCTGAGCCGGGGTCGCAACCTTTCCTGTTCCAATGGCCCAAACTGGTTCATAAGCTATAACAACATTCGACCAGTGTGATATTCGTTCTGCAAGAGAACAGTTGAAAATTATTGGAGATGTATTTATGAAGAAATATAGAATTTTTTCCAGCAAAAAATAACTATAAAATAAAATAATAAAAAACTGATAAGTGTAAAACCAAAAAAAAATATTATATCTGGAAGATCCAGAACCAAAACAACTAAAAGAAACTTTTATTTCTCAGAAGCTTACAGTAGACGATAGATTTTTTCCTCTTTTTTTTTTTTTTTTTTTGATAAATAACAGTAGAGAATAGATAACTAAACAGAAGAAAATGCTGGTGGTAGGAATATCTCTAGAACCCACATTAAAGCAAAGTACCAGACTACCATATAATTGCTTGCGTAATTTGGTTTCAGGACAGTAGATATCTATGTACCAGCAATCGCGTTCGTTTGTGCAGCAACTACAGCCATTGTAGATCCTGATTCTCGCTGCTCAAGGGTCTCCCCAACACAGGCAATCACCTTCAAGCCCATTGAGAGAGCATATGCAACTTTATCTCCAATGAACTGCATTAAAATTCCAAGTGAACCCGATTCTAAGAAATAAATGGTAGATCACTCCATATAACAAAAAAGAAAGCAATAATCACTGATGTGTGACACAACATTTTGTGTGGCACAGCATTTTTCATATATAAGAAGGTACAAAAGTTACCTCACTGGATTCATTTAATATAAGTCTTCTCTCAGAATGACCAAGAATGACCCAAGGAATGCCCAAATTGACAAGCATCTCAGCACTGTCACAATAAGAGAAATCACTTCAAACACTAAAAAACAAATAAAACCCACATATTGCAGCAACTCAGTTGTTCATGCACAAAGATCCATCTTTGACTCAAGCAAATAGCAAAAGAGAACAAATTGATTTTCTGCATTACATTAAATTAAACCTCATAATTAATAGTATCACACAACAAAAGGTTCAAATGTTTAAGTGATTAATTGTCAAATCAGTTTCTATTTCCTTTTAATAGCCTACTCAATGGATAAGAACTATTTTGTGAAATATTCAGCTAAAAGAGAGTAGCTCCAGACCACCTTAGAACATTACACAAAGTTGAGCAAATGTAGCCCCCCAAGTTGAATTCAGTAAGTAACCAAACCAAACCAAGCCTTAAGTTGAATTCAGTAAGTACACTAAATTATTGAATATCCACAAAAATAATGGAAATTGTATATGGAACATACAAGGAATAGGTCGGGTAAAGACGAAAAGAAATGTCCACATGTAAACTCCAGATAAGGAAGCTTAAATTCAAGTCAAAACTCTAAGGAAAGAACAGTACATGAATCTTCCAATGACTAGAACAGATGACAATGACAAAATGGATAACAATTTTACAATACAAAAGACAAGCTTTTATGCAATGAATCCATAATTACTTGTCACAAAGAATTTCAATCTAAAATATGACAAGGCAAGGATTCCAATGAACTGGACAATAGGATCAGATCATGACATACCTAACCTCACCGGTAAAAGCACCTCCTTTCCGAACCCAACAGTTTTGTGCGGCAATTTGGAAATCAGAGCGCAATAAATTTTTTACCACAGGAAGAAACACAAATGGAGGGCTTACAACAACCTCTGCAAGCAAAACACGTCCATGCCAAATCAAAACCTTGAAGACAAAAAATAGTTAAACTACAAGAACATATAGATACACCCGTGCAAAAGTCCACAAGAGAGAGAGAGAGAGAGAGAGAGAATACAACACCAGGAAACTCTGGCAGAATTATTATTAATTTTTATTGGTAACTTCTTAACAAAGAAATGTATTCATCGAAGCAAATCAAGCTTAAAAACTACAAGGAAGTATCCATTGTAAATAAATACTATAGTTAAGATGAACTAAATGGAAGCAGGCTACATGAGATAAGTTGAGCAGGAACGTATAACTTGCAATAAGGGGTGTGCACGCCTATTTCCCCTGTTTAATCTAATTGATGAATCTATAGTTTTTCCAACATAAGTATTCGATGAGTATAATGCTACAAATTAAACCTTCTGTTATATGATCAAAACACTTCTAGAAGATGTAATACGAGTACACTACTATGAATATGCATAGGTGGGTCCTAGTAAGGTCAGGTTGCCTGTGCCTCGAGAAAAGCCCAAACCAACTGTTAGCAGATTCTGAACCAAGTGCAACCATAATTTTAACACAAGCTTGTTCTGGTCAGTCTAGTTCAAGCTCAACCTCCAAAAATTTGGCCCCAAATGAACTTTACGTTTACCAACATAAACTAATATAAATTGTGTACTAAAAAGCTCGACCAGCACATAAAGATTTGCAGTCAATGAATTTAATAATTTTTTTGATGTTGCAAAATCTGAATTTATGAATATTATGCATATATCAATGTTTCATGAGAGGATGCAAATGCGTATGTCATCCAACAGAACGTTACATGACATTGGGCCCAAGTGGACATCTCATTTATATTCTTACAGTGGGGAGTGCAATCATAGCTCTCACCATAGCACCCAAAATCAGAGGGAAAAAAGCAAACAACTTAGCAAGTGAATGAGCCTAGGAAGCACGGATACGGATACAGGATACGGATACGATACGATACGGATACGACGATATGACAAAATTTGAAAAATTAGGATACGGGTAAGGCGGGGATATGTTTGTAAAAAATATTATTTTAACAATTTTTAGTAATGCAGTATGCATAAAAATAAAATCTAAAGCAAAAGACAACTTGATAAAGAAGAAAAATTCCTATAAAACTAAGAGTCTTCAAGGTCAATAGCTTCTACTTGTTCCCCTTCATTATTGAATATCACAAGATCTTAACTAAAGCTAAAAAACCATTCTTAAATAAAAATTTCAGCAAATATACTTTTTTAGGTCATCAATGATAGCCTAGGAAGCACGGATACGAATATGATAATATGGGGATGTGGATATGACGATATGTCAAAATTTGAAAAAGTACGATACGGGTACAGTGGGAATACATTCATAATTTTTTTTTTTTTTTAATAATGTAATATGCATGAAAATAAAACTTAAAGTAAATTAATAAATAAAGAGAGGGATTCCTATTAACCTAAAAGTGCTCAAACATTCATAAAATATCCAAAACTAAAAGCAAAAGCAAATGCAAATGCAAATGCAAATGCAAATGCAAATTAAACATCATCTTTACATGCCAACACCAAAAAAAGAATGAGAGCAGAGAGAAGAAACGTGAGAGAGTGAGAAAGCGAGAGAGAAGTGAGAGAGACAACAAGGATACATCAATTTGACAAATTCTATTACTTTAACTCTCACTATATTCCTCTTATCAAAGAACTAAACAAAATATTATAAGTAATATATAACTTCGAGTATCCGATACTTCAAAATTAAGTATCCGATACTTCAAAATTAATAAAAAATTAATTAAGAAGTATCTGATACTTTTAAGAAGTATCCGATACGTATCCGCGAGTATCCGAGGAGTATCGGTATCCGATACGGATAAGTCATCCTTTTTTAAGTATCCGTGCTTCATAGGAATGAGCTAATTTAACATTCCTACATAAAAACAAAGCATAAGACACCCAATGCATTACTCTATCATTGCTAAGGCCAAGTTTGGCATCCTCAAAAAAATCCAAAAAGTTAAAAAGTCACATCATCTTATTTAAGTCATATCATCTTATTTAAGTCACATCACCTCTCTAACACATCACTTCAAACGCAACCCAAATCCAACCCATATTTCATAAAAAGTCAAAAAATGCACTTATTTAGTCTTTCCAAACTTGGCCTAAATTACGATCTTTTGAGATAAGATCTTCTTCTAAACTTTAGGGTATCTAGAGATTGCATATCCAACATCCAGAAAACATGAGGATTTGCACATGAGACTCATTAAAAGCACCTGTAAAACTAATTTAAAAAGTTCTCCATATTTACCAATCTTATTTGGAATTGAGGTTCTCAATCAAGAATGATAACTACCAAATCTTATTTAGATTTCCCAAAGTAAACTAAAGAAATCATAACAGCATGAAACATGGTTAAACACACAGCTAAGAGCATCTCCAACATTTAACCTTTGTTTTCATCAAATTTGGGTAAAAGTTTCATTTGATGTCGCGTGTTCGAACAAAGCGTTTTGAAATTTTATCAAACCACCAGCTAGTGTAATTTTTCCATAGATTTTTGCAAGGAGGTGGCCGTTCGGGGGACAACCGGCCGGTGGTCCGGGATCTGCAACTCCAACGGCTATGAACAGTCAGTGAATTGATGAAAGCACAAGCCATCCTAAATTTGATGAAAATTTTAAGATATCCTAAATTTGATACTTGTTTGGTGAAAGGGTTGGAGTAGCAAAAGGCTTCTCTTTTCATCAAATTTAAATTTGATGAAAGAAAAGGTGCAGCATTGGAGGTCTAAGTGGCTTTAAATAAAATAATAAGAAAGGAAGTTAACTTAATACTCTTTGCAAACTTACCCACATCATCTTCTGAAGGGACTTCGGCTTCATTTAAAGTGGTAACAATCTTCTTCACCTCCTCAGTTGTTCCATTCTGCAGGTACAATAATCAACCTAAGTGAGTTTAGAATGTATGCATAACTAATAATTCGCTCGTCTCATAAGTTGTGTCTGAGATGCAGACTAGGAAATAGGCCTAGAATAAAAAGCAAAGCAAAGCAAAAATTAACTAGTGGATGATTCTGGAGTTGTGAGTGTGCCCACTAAGCCAAATTAAGTTAAAATCAGAGAGACGTACGCATTTCCAGTTGCCGCCAACGAAGAATTTTCTGCTCATTTTGCGTTTCAACTACAAAATCGATAATGAAGAAGAGATCGCCTCGCCAAAACAGGGCGATGATTTTTTTATAGCGCGAATGAACCAAGAGGAGGAAAGCCAAGTCCGAGCTTACACTTCTAGGGTTAGTTTTTTTTTTTTTTCCTCTACCCGACCAGACGAACCACAAAAATATAAAAATTAAAAATTAAAAAAATAATTTTTTTTGACTTATTTATTTATGTTTTTAATGAATTTTTCAAAAATTTTTAATTATTTTGTTTTTTAGAAATGTATCTGACAGACTTGAAAAATAATTTTTTAAAAATTGTTAAAGACAAAAACTAAAACTAAAAATATATGTATTTTTTAGTTGGAGAGTTCGTTTAGAAAATGTTTGAAAATAATTTTCTAACTTTTTATAGAAAAAAAAAAGGTACAAAAATTAAAATCAATGAGAAGGAACCTTATTTGTATTTTTTTTTCCCTCTAAAATATAATATAAAGATAGAAAATATTTGTTTATTTTTAATTTTTTTAAAAAATTAAGTCATATTTATCAAATTTAAGATCATTATTTGGGTCAAAGGCATCGTGACCCAGTCCAAGCTCTCTCGAACCAAGCCCATATCCCGAGGAGCCTAGCTAGAAATGAATGAGACTTGGTCTGGGTCTCATATTTGAAGCCCATCATTGGCATGTGAGAGGCAACCCGTTGGCCTGCCCATAAACTCCACAAAAAATTGTGAAAAAATAGAAGAAAAAAATAATTTTGATAATTTTGAATCTTGATTCGCTAGGTAGAGTCCATGGGTTGGCTTAGGACTTGGCTCATAAAATAAAAATAAAAATCCCTCTAAAGGCTGGGGCAACATTCTCACAAGTCGACATAGTTTGGTGTCAATTCTTTTGTCAAACTACTTAAAATAAATATCAATGATAGGGGATTGAAAATAAAATAAATTGTATCAGTTTTTTATTGGGGATAGACTCTCCATTCATGTCTTGATCTCCATATCTCTTTTTAGGTCCTCAATTTGGATTTGTACCAATGATTCGAACTATTTATTTTGTAAGTCTTGTAATAAAGATCATATATGTAAAAAAATAAACTTTATCAAAAAATGATAAATATAGGAGAAAAAAATATTTTATTTTATAAAATGGATAGTTTAAGTTTATAATCACATTTGTCATTCATTTTATCAAACAAAATGTAATTTTTTTATTAAGTTCATAATTTTCTAATAAAACTCATTTTTTGCAATGATAACATTTATTACAAAACTTACAAGACAAATAGTTTGAATTATCAATGTAAATCTGAATTGAGAAATATCAAAAAAAGTATAGAAAGATAAAATTACGGTGGAAAGCTCATCCCTATTAGCCCCCAATGAAATGAAGAAAAGTTCAAGAGGCCGCGTTGAAGTGAGTTTTAAGTCAATCATACGCTAAATTCGAGTAATTTAAAATTTATATAATTAATTAATGTATATAAATTTATTAAGTTGAGTTAAAGTCAAACTATAAAAGTATTAACTTTAAAAATATGTTGTATTCACTTTATTTACTTGACCAATTAATTTTGAATAGTATTTTAGTCAAATTTAATTGAAAATATTGTTAGATACTCTTGACATATTATTATATATATTATTAGGCAATGAGAAATTACAATGTACATTAAATAAAGAGAAAATTGTTGAAAAATTTATTTTGGCGATTGTTTAAAATATTAGATCTAGTGAATTTTTTTTATTAGTGAAAGATTCACATTTTCTGGAATAATTTGATGAGATATTCTTTTATTTGTTTTGAAGGACATGTTTTCAAATTTACTCTTTAATTTATTTGTTGATTTTTTTTTATCGGTTGACTTTTGTTGACTAAATGTTCAAATTTATTCTATTTGTCTAAAAAAATTTCCTTATCTGTTTAAATTTATATCTATCTGTTTAATTTTTTTTCTATTTATTCAAATTTTATTATCTATTCAATTTTTTCTATCTGTTGAAATGCCAAGCCAAGCCAAACCAAATTCTATCTGTTAAAATACTAAGCCAAACTAACCCTTATCTGTTGCAATACCAAGTCCCTATCTGTTTTGAACAAATCTATCCTATTATCTGTTCAAAACAGATATGTTATCTGTCATTCTGTCATTTTTTTCAATTTGTTTAATCATCATCATCATCATCATCATTATCATCATCATCAACTACTACAAAAAAATAAAAAAAAACACAGATCACAATGATGTATTGAACAGATAAAAAAGTGCAAAGATTTGTTCAACAACAATTGAACAGATCTGAGCCTATCTGTTCATTTTTTTTCCAAAATTCTTCTATCTGTTCAATTTACAAAAAAATAATAATAAATAAATAAATAAATAAATAAATGAACATCTGAGAAATATACCGTTGAATAAGAACTAAAAACAAAAAAAAAATTGAAAATCTCTTCATCAATCTGCCCCATCCCAACAGTACCACTCCTCAGAGAAACAACAAGACTCCTCATCTGTTCAACACAAAAATAAAAAATAATAATAATAATGTTCCATCATCATCAACAACAGCAATAGAGTTTTGAAAATCCTTTAGTTCTGAAACATTTTCTAGGCAACCAAACAGGGTCATCAACAACAACAGTACCTCAATTTTGCACAAAGTTCTGGTTCGAGAGCTCTAGTTTAAGATCACCACCGCGAGATCTTGGATGATGGATCTCAGATCTTGGATCTGTTGAGATCTTTACTCCGATGCAATTTCGAAAGTCAATTTGAGGGGGCTGTTGTGCGGGGCATAGTAGCTACTGTTGTGCAGCGAAATGAGCTCATTTCGATAATTTAAACCGTTCACATTTAAAATATATTAAGTAAAACATATCTGTAAAAAAAAAATTAATCAGATATCGTTTTCTCATTCATCGACTCACATTTATATCTATTAAATACTTTAAATCACAATTATTATTTAATTTTTAGATACAAATATAGGCAGATAAATGGGTAAATAAAATCTTATTAACTTGATTTTTTACATAATGATTCGGACTATCGAAATGAGCTTGAAATACGCCCATTTTGCTACACACCACCCCAAACCCTTCGGAAGTCCACCGTCGGTGAGATCTTCCCTCCGATGCCTCGTTTGGCTTTTTCCACGGTGGTTCCGGCGGCGGCAATGGTCGATGAGTCTGTTTTTTCAAACGTCGTGCTACAGCAGCTCTCGGCGGCAACGACGAAAATGAATGAGAGGGTTTGAATGACTCGAACGCCTTACATAGGTCAGATCGAGACAACGCCGTCGTTGTTCAGATCTAGGGCAGTGAAACGCTCGTCGACGCTCTTCTTGAACTATTCATCGTCTTCCACAGAGAGAGATTTGTGGACGATGGAGTCAATGCGACGGTGGAGTGGAAGCAACGACGAGAAAGGAAGGAGGCGACAGAATACGGTAGTGATAGCGATGAGGCGACACTGGTGTTGGGGTGAAGGCAGACGAGAGAGAAGAGATGGAGAGAATTTTGGTTTCGAACTACCGCAGGTATGGAGAGAATATGTTGATCATTTTACTTAAACATGTTTTTATGGACGATATAGTTTAAGCTTTTCACTAATAAAATTAAATTTTAGATTTATAAATCGAGTATCTTTAAATAAATTATCACTTTTTTTTTTTGATTATTTAATGAAAATGAGTTACATTAGATGTCTTATCTGCATAAAAACACACCTTAAACAAAGTCATGTTTGGTTTCATTCTCTGAAATCTTTTCAAAATTTTTTAAAAAAATTTATAAACTCTTTTGATAAAAATAAATATCATAAATATATTCTTAAAAATTAATTTTTTCCTCAAAAAATATTAAAATATTTAAAAATGATAAACTTTTTAAATTTTTTTATTTTTTTTTACTAATCTAATTTTTTATTTTTTATTAAAAAAAATTGAAACAAGTTTAAAACCAAACATGGCGTAAGGCAACGGTGTCAGTCCAGAGAGCAAGTTTACCTTTACTTTAGTACAAGCGCTTTCCGTGATCTAAACGTTAGATGGGCGCCGCGTGGGTCCCGCTAAAAGTAAAGGTAGCGTGATATAACGGAGGAGAGACCGCCGCGTTTCTTTTCGTCATGCTTTTTCTCGGCCAGGAATGATGTTTGGAAAGTTACAATTTTAGTTAATTATTTTAATTTTTAATTATTTTAATAAATTAAAATTTTTATATTTGAAATGATGATTGAATTTTTTTTAGCTAAATGTGATTTTTGTGAGAAAAAAATGTGAAATAATTATAGATTTAATGTGACATTTTATCTTATTAATTATTTTAGTCTATTTTGTCTTTTTTTAAATTTTAGCCCAAGGTCTCGTTTGGGAACAGATTATTTTAGTAAATCTTTGACTTTTTGGATAAAATATAACATAAAAAAATTAATATGCTTGGAATAATTTTTTAATTTTTTACAAAAATATGTGCAAAAAGTAAAGAGAAAATGAAATTTTTAACTTTTTTGTATAGATTATAAGTTTTTTGAATTTTTTTAATAACTTTTTGACTTTAAACTAAAAGAAGTACTTGCCAAACGACACTTAAATTAGGTTAAAATCCCACTTCCCAAACAACTCCAAAATGACAAATGTATCCATACACCTAAAAATGTCAAATTGTTCAAATTAAAAGGGTTTGGTTAACTTAAGAAATTGGTCAACAAAATTTAGGGCCGTTTGGCATAACATTTTGGATTAAAAATAGTCATATAAAATAGGGAGACTTATTTATAAGTCCTTTTTCAGTACCTTATGCTAGGTTAAGTCCTGTGTAATTTCTTATAGAGTCTCAAGTCCTATTTTCATAAGAATGTATTCCACAAAATCCTAATGTGACATGACACTTACATAAACATAACGTAACGTGACACCTATATATACGTAACGTAACGTGACACAAATATGAACGTAACGTGACACCTACATAAACGTAACGTAACGTGACACTTATATAAACGTAACGTGACACCTATATAAACGTAATGTGACACTTACATAAACGTAACGTAACGTGTCACGTTACGTTTCGCAAACTTAATAAGTTTTTATTTTTTTAATCCGTTTGTTTTGAAATAGATATATAATCTTAATATATTTTTATTTTGTATTATTAATTGTAAAATTTAAAAAATTATCAATAATATATGTGAAATCTAAATTAATTCATAAAAATTATAATTTTAAATTAATTAATGGAAGGGACGGAGCTTTTCTCTGGACTCAACAAAATAAGCACAAATCTAGATTTTATTTCGCAATTGGCCTTCTACTATGCCTTTATTATATGCATTCTCTCTTCATCTCCCCGCAACTCTTGATATATTTACGTACATATATATATATATATATAGGCATGCTCACATTTCTTCATACATATATAAAATATACGCAATCCCAAATCTGGACTCCAGATATGGATTTTCAAATCGTGATGAAGATGAAAGCATTGATTACCTGGTGATGTTTTCATTGCAAGCAATGGGTACCAGATTTAACCAATGAACTAAGGTGAGGAGGCTTGGATCCAATTACTTTTGTTTCTTTTGAATCGTTGTTGGAACAGGAAGGTTTACACACACATACACAAAAGCGGATCGAATTGGAATTATGGATCAAGTATCCATATAATTCGGATTCGGATTGGATGGCTTCTTATAACCAGATTCGGATTCACATGTAATCGGATTCTGCCAAATTTGACCTGAATGCGACCCATTTACAGCCCTGGGCTCGAAGCCGAATCACTGACATGGCAGAAAAAATCTCAGGAAAAAAAAATATAAAAATTCAAAAAATAAATAAAATCAATTTTCTATATAAAAAATTCAATGTTACCATAGATCATAGGTGTCACGTTACGTTTATGTAGGTGTCACATTACGTTACGTTTATGTAGATATGTCACGTTACGTTTATATATGTGTCACGTTACGTTTATGTAGGTGTCACGTTACGTTACGTTTATGTAGATGTCACGTTACGTATAGGTGTCACGTTACGTTTATGTAGGTGTCACATTACGTTACGTTTATATCAATTTCCCTATATATGGCTTTATTATTATTTATGATATTAACAACTAATATTGAGGGTAAATATGTCAAGAAACTTCCCACAGGACTTATGGGAACATAAGTTTTTTTGTGGGACCAAATGTAGCACAAATCTCCCTAATAGGACTTCTAAATAATTTTCCCTATAAAATAAAATATATTATTTTAATTAAATATGACAAAAGGTCACTCAAATCTATAATCATTCTATTTTTTTCTCTCACAAAAAGCAAAAAAATCAAAAAATTCATCGCAAACGAGGCTTTTTAACCCCAAACTAAAATAGCCAAAAACTTAAAAAACCAACTCACATCCCAAACAAACTGTTAAATAAATAAGAAAAATGATTGAAAAAAGTGATCATAGTTTTTATATAAAATTAACAATTGATTTCATAGGACATCTACATCTTAGGCCTCGTTTGGGAATAAATTTTTTTAGTAATTTTTTGATTTTTTAGTTAAAATATGATTAAAAAAACTAGTATGTTTGTGATGACTTTTTGATTTTTTATGAAAAGATGTACAAAAAATAGAAAGAAAAATGAATCTTTGACTTTTTGATATAAGTTATTGACTTTTTGATTTTTTTTAATAACTTTTTGACTTTTTATCTAAAATTACCACTTGCCAAACAAGGCCTTATTATAGACAAGGCCGACCCTCGCACCAGGTCTACCAAGCTATGGCTTAGGGCTCCCAAAATAGGTTTAAACAAAAAAAAGAGTTTTCTCCTATTATGGGTTAGTGTAACATACTATGTATCTTTTAAACTCGTAAAACAAAAAAATAAAGGGATTTTTATAGGTCAGTCCTATTTTCAAGGATTATTACCCAACAGGTCCTTAATGAAGACTATTTTACCTATAGGTCTTGAACATTTTTGTTTATTCCATTTTTGTCCTCATATTTTATATCCAGATCTGTGAGATGAAAGATGAAAAATGAAAATAAAAAAGAAGCACTTTCTCTCTCTCTCTCTCTCTCTCTCTCTCTCTCTCTTTACACATTTCTCCATCAACGACCATTGCCATCTCCACCATTGCCAACCACTGCCGCCTCCACTGTTGTCATTGTCGACGACTTTAACCCGGCATCTTCTTCCACTTTCACCATTGCTTCTACCTCCATTGCCGTCTTCGCCTCCACCTCCACCGTTGTTGCCGACCATTGCCGCCTCCACCTCTAGATCTAGAATCTATGCTCTTTGTTCTTCTCTTTCTCTCTCTCTCTCTCTCTCTCTCTCTCTATATATATATATATATATTGGGAGAAGATCCCAATGATAAATCTATTTAAACTAGTGATAAATTTGTTTAAACTAGTAATAAATCAGTGACAAATTTATTTAAATCAGTGATAAACCAGTAATAAGTTTGTTTTTGTGAATTTATCACTGTTTAAACCAATAATAAGTTTATTTTTGTGAATTTATCACTGAAATTTGTCATTATTTAAATCAGTGATAAGTTTGTTTTTGTGAATTTATCACTGAAATTTTTGAGTTATAGTGTTGAGTGTAGGGGTAAAAGTAGAAAACACTGTTTGAACCAGTGATAAATTTATCACTGTTGAATATTTTGTAAATTTATTTTTGTGAATTAGTAAGTGAGTGTGTATGTATATGAGTGTGTTTATCAGTGATAAATTTATCACTACTAAATTATTGTGAATTTATTTATGTGAATTAGTAAGTGTGTGGATGTGATTTTGTGAATTAGTGAGTGAGTGTGTATGTATATGAGTTTGAGAGAACAAAAAGAACAATATATAAGGAACAAAAGGAAGACAACATATAGGAAGGGGCTCACAGGGAAGAACTCGTGAGCAGTTTCTTTGTTTTACGCATGTAGTGTGATATTAAAGGGTAAAATTGAAAACGGAAACAAGACAGGACTTGGCCAGTATTAATTTACTTTTATGGGACCGGCTGGTAAGTCTCCCAAAAATAAAAGTGTCACAATTAACTTAAAATAAGCGAGTCCATTTGAAAATCTAAGGGCTTGCAAGCCCAATCCCAAAACGAAAAGAATCTTCTACTTTACCCAGGTTGTATTTTCCTTTGGGATTGTTTATTTACTCTGTAAGAGCTATGTTTAGTTACTCTATAGTAGTTTACAAATTTTCGTTGAATAAATAAATATGAAGGCCCTCAAAATAATTAACGATACTTATTAGTTAATTGTGGACTTCAGTCTCTATAAATCCTAAGGCCGGGCCTAATTTGAGAGCTATTGTCTAATTTTATTTTGTTTGTTTTTTTAAAAGAAATAGATTGACGAACTTAAATAATTTGGTGATAATTATTAAATGACACTATTATAGTAAAAGAGTTTTTTTGAAATCATAGGGTACAAACTCGTATTAATTAAAAATAATTAATAACTAATATTAATATACTAAAAAAGTTCTTTGAAATTGTAGACGGCTATTGGTTACTATATTGGAGATAATTAATAAATCACAATACTATATTGATTTGGTGTAATTTTAAATAAATTTATCATAAAATAATTGACGCAAATCACAATTTGTGTGAGGTTTTTATAATTTTTTATTTTAGGAATTTGTACTAGATTATTTAATGCAATTTATGCTGGTAGCATATTAGGTAAAAATAATTTAAATAAGTTAAAAATAAATTTTTGAAAGCTGATTAGGTGGTATTTTTTTACTTTTACTTTTGAATTATTAACTTAATTTTTAATAAATAAACTACACTAAAATCTGGACGTTCTTGCACTGTTAGTATTTTAATATTGGAATTAAAAAGAATAAACAAGCAAACTTAGCATCCATTTGAAATTTATTTTTTAAAATTTTTTTATAAAAAAAAAAGTATGAAAGAGTGAAAAGATTGGGTAGTGTTTGGCCTTGTTTAATTTGTCTCTTAAGATATAATTTTTTTTTAAAAAAAAATTAAAAATTACTTTTCTCTCTATTACATATTAATCAATTATTTTTTCTCTCTTTTCTCACATCCTACATATCAATATCAATATCAATCATTCATTTTTTCTACCATGGGGTGTGGTGGTCTAGTGGAAAAGGTATCCTTATCCATAGATGTGACCTAGGTTCGACTCTTGGGAGGAGTGAAATGCTGGTCCTTCTAGTAGCTTACACCGGTGACCTTGCTTTGTACTACGATCGAAACCTGGACTCGTCTGTGGCGTATAGTTGCACTCTGCTAGTGCCTTGATGGTGGGTCCCTTCCTTTGGATTGGGTTAAATCAGACTGGCAATCGGCTACCCCGAGGCCTAGGCCCATGAATGCCGTGATGACACCTCATAGCATCCTTTTTTGGAGTTCAAAAAAAAAAAAAAAAAATCATTCATTTTTTCTCCCACACCCATCTGTTTAACTACAAAAAAATAATTAAATCATCTCAAATTCCAAAATTATTTTTCAAAACATACAACCAAACAAAATTTCAAATTTTATAAACTCTTTTCAGAAAATTATTTTTCAAAATTGTTTTACAAATAGAAACCAAACATGGCCTTAGATTTTGGTTAAAATAACCAAAAAAAGACAAAAAAAAAAAAAAAAGAAGTTAAAATAGTTAATAAGATAAAATGTTACATCTTACGCAATAATTAATCACTTTTTTTCTCTTACAACTATCTATTCAATTACAAAAAAATTCACAAATCATCTCAAACACAAGTTTTTTTTTTTTTTTTAATCTCATAAAATAGCTCAAAAATTAAAAAATCAACTAAAATAACAAAATTCCTGCCTAATTTTTTTTTACTGACTTTTTAACTAAAATATGGTCTATCTACCCAAAACAAAGGGTAATTCTATTTTCACACTCCTGTTTATCTCTGTGTACACACTTAATGAAACATAATTTTAATGACAATAAAATGATCATAATGGATATTAAATCACACCCTTAATATTAAATCAAAATTTTCTCTGTACACATTTGAAAAATAAAAAATCTTAAGGCACATCTTTTGATTAAAAAAAGTTTTTAAACTTTAGTTTCTCCATTGTTTCCTACTTACTATATTGTCCATTGTTTACTACACACTCTATTGCCCTTTATTTCTTACAAAGCAAAACTCTTATAGCAACACTCTCTACCTTCATACTCTATGGTTATAACATTTTCTTATTAGAATCTACCATTATTCTTGATTTTTGTGATGGAAAAGTTGCAAATTCATAAAAGTTCAAATTCAAATAAGAATATGTTTGGTTATAACAAATACAATGATAAAAAAGTAAATTTTTTTTGTACAATTTTTTTTTTTTTTTTCCCATTTGCGGATTTCCATTAGGAGAAAGTGTGATTGAATGGTGGTGGTAGTAAAGTAGGCTTGTCATTCTTGACATGGTTGGTTAGGTTTGTATTGATAAGTGTCAAGTGTTTGATGTTTGCTGTTTGAGAGTCTGTGATTGTTTTGGTTTGGTGGGTTTGCTTCAATTTATATACACAATGATGTCCACGTCCAATCCCAGTTCAACATGAATTGTTGGGTATGTTTGGTTTGGATTTGTAGAGTGATTTTGGAAAAATTTTTTAAAAAAATTTGTTTGGTTTGTAAATTTTCCAAAACAATTTTCAAAATCACTCTCTCTTTCTTACCTATCAATCAATCACTTTTTCTCTTTCCTCTCCTTCTCAATCACTTTTTCTCTTACACACATCTACTCAATTATAACAAAATATCAAATCATTCAAAACTCCCAAACTCTAAAACTACTTTCAAAATACACAATCAAATAAACCAAAAAAATTTCTTAACTCTTTCCCCAAAACAATTTTTAAAAACTATTCTCCCAAAACCAAACCAAACCAAACCAAACATATCCGTTATCTTTCTAGAATGATAAGGCCTCATTTGGATAAAGGGTATTTTAGTTAAAAAGTAAAAAATGCAATGTAGGTGGAGGGTTTTCAACGGAGTTTTCAATGAAGGGTCTTCATTGTGTCTTTAATGGAGGGTTTTCCCGGAGTCTTCAATGTGGGTGGATATAGACACTTTATTTTTGACCGCTCTTAAGACTTTGGCGCTTTCGAATGCTCACCCAATAATGAACTTATACATTGGACAAACGCTAGATTTCCTCAGCAGGAAACTGATGGGTCATTGAACACACAAAAATATAATCACTTAAGTTATACCAAATTCAATTAGAATAATGGTAAGTCCAGGTATTGATCCACAGGGACTATTGTGAAATTAAACTAATTTAATTGATAAATTTCTAAATTAATTTTGATAAAAAGATTAAATGATTAAACCTAATTTAATAATAAATAAATTAAACTAAGGAATTAAATTATTAATAATAAATGAAATTGGTTTACTGAATTGGGGAAAAAACTAGGGCAAAGAATCCACCACTAGCCACGTAATTAGGGTTTCCAATTTAAATCAATTATCCTAGTGTTTGAACAGATTAATGCTTTGCAACTACAAGTTCAAAGCATTTAACAAGAAAATCATCACATTCAATGTACGGGCACGGACCATCCCAAGTAGTACGAACCGTTCACTCTAAACTAGGGTAGTGACACGACTCGTCCCTCGTAGTATGATTCGTCTCATACCCTGAATGTGAAAGAATAGAAAACTCATGTATGGATAACATTCAACAATCACAGAAAGTCAAATATTTGAAAAGATAATGAAAATTATATATAAAGAATTTTTTAAACACCATACAATGGTTCAAACCTTTACATAATTGAGAATCAAAAGGAAAACAAAATAGTTACATGGCTAGGGTTTCATCAAAACCCTAGAACAAGAAGATTAGCCACTCATGGAGGAGTGGAAGGAGGTAGAAGGAGAAGAAATCACCATTGGAGACATCTTTGAAGCTTCTTGTTTCTTTCTCTTCCCAAAACCCTAGCCTCTCTCCTTTAGTTAAAACAAATTCAGAACCCTAGAAAAACCTTTTCTTTTTCTATTTATACTTCTACTCACTTCCAAACAGGTTTAAAGCATCAGTTTGACTTTTCCAGAAAAGTCAACTCTATCCAAATTTTGTCTTTTTGCCCATTTTATGCTCCAACGATGTACAACCTGATTGACATTCAACACACATAAAATACATGGTGTGACCAGCAAGTGAAGTTAAGAGATTCTAATTAACGGCCTCAGTGATGTACATTTCGGCCTTAATCACATCCCCCAACTTACTACTTGCTAGTCCTCAAGCAAGTAAAATAAAATAAAATTAAACAAAATATATCTATTTCCTCTTTCGTGGGAAAACGATTGCATTTAGCATATGCAACAAGCCTTTAAACCACAAGGTTACCCCAAGTGGACGAGTAAAGTCTCGTGAGGGTTTCCAGAAATGATACCCACAAACATTAACATATTCATATATACTCAATAACAAATGACCACACTACTCCACCTAACAATCAACTTATGTGCCACTGCAGTGTGATATTGAGACATCATGAGTCATTAAAGACAAAGTGGACAAGCATGAAGGAACCTATTGAGTCAAAACCACAATTCAGTTAATACAAAAGTAAAGTTCCCTATACTTGTGCATGTTAGTAGACAAGTCATGAGTACCCTCGGTGTAAAGTGCAATCTCCATATTAGTTAACTATCCACTATAATAGCCCAGTGTATCTCATAATAACACCCAACATATACAGAAAAACTAACCTGTTGCAGTCAAGATTTTCAAAAGTTTTTTTTTTTTTTTTAAATGACTGTGCAATGTCCTGATCCATTAAGCTTTCTAATCAACCCATGTAGCAAGTTTTGGGCCAATGACTCCCAAACCAGACGGTTTTAGGGCATTAGGTGTAGAGACACCCCTACGGACTTAATAACTCGAGTTGAAAATGTTACAAATCTGAACAAGTCATTCTTCTTATTTTTTCTTAACTGTGCAATGTCTAAGTCCCTTAAGCTTTCTAATTAACCCATGTAGCAAGTTTTGGGCCAATGACTCCCAAACCAGATGGTTTTAGGGCATTAGGTGTAGAGACACCTCTACGGGCTTAATAACTCGAGTTAAAAAGGCTACGAACCCAAACAAGTCAAGTGTTTATTTATTTTTTTTATTTATAAGAATCTTGGCTCCTCATTTATTCTTTTCTGCAACTCTAGCTATTATCAATGATGTACACCAGGGATTATAATAAAAAGATCACCGCTATGATAGTGTGTTCATGTGAATTAAGGCATACTCATAACAAGTGTACTAAAACCACAAACAAAGACAACTCTCCTCGTGCAAACATCGCATGCAAGTATCTACCCAATAAACCATTTTCATACAAGTCTACTATGATCTCCAATTAACATATGTAAATATCATCACCCTACTAGCAAAGAGTCACATCAAGTGAAGTAATGCAATCAAGTGAAACAGGTATAAGCATGAATTATGAGCCAGATAGAAATGCACAAAAAGAAAATATAACCCTCATCCCCCAACTTGAATATGACATTGTCCTCAATGGAAAAGTAAAGAAAAATTAGAGAAAATTACCAGAAATGTAGGTGCAGATCCAGGTAGGTAGAAAGTAACAGAGACACACTCACACTTTTTCTTTTCTTTTCTTTTCTTTTCTTTTTTTTT
Organism: Camellia lanceoleosa; assembly: GCA_025200525.1. Classification (NCBI taxonomy): domain Eukaryota; kingdom Viridiplantae; phylum Streptophyta; class Magnoliopsida; order Ericales; family Theaceae; genus Camellia; species Camellia lanceoleosa. Next base: position 52,571,536 of record CM045761.1, on the reverse strand, counting down.
TTGATTTTTTTGTTTTTGTTTTTGTTTTTGTTTTTGTTTTTTTGAAGAAAAGAAAGAACTAAAAAGGAAAACAAAAATAAAAAATAAAAAAGACAAAGCAATATACAGGTAGGGACTACGGAGAAGCCGGTGGTGGTGGTGGCGGGAAGTGCTGGGCGAACAAAGCTTGCATCATAGAACGCGTCTCAAAGGCGTCATCATGAATCCGTTGCTGGTGGGCGAGCAGCTGGTCGAAGGTCGCCCGGGAATAGTCGCAATGCGCCTGAAAATCTGTGCGCAACTCCATGAGACTCTGGTGATGATCACGAAGAGTACTGTGGACCTGATCCATAGAGTGCTGAAGCGGTAAGTACTCCTCGCGAGTCATGTAGAGCTGGTCCCCTTGGGGAGACACGGGGGGAATAGGATGTGGTGGGTGGTCATGTACAGGCTCGTGGGCCTCATCAACTGGGGCACCAACCGGCTGCGGGATATGAGATATGCTATGCTGCCATTCCGGCTGACCGAAAGTCGGATACCCTCTATCAATCTCCTCATCCTCAGCAATGTGGAGGTGGTTCAGCTGAAACACAAGTGTCAGCAGATTGGCAAATGGTAGTGGCCAAGTCAGGTTTTGCATAGGATCAGGCCGAACTGCCTCTCGCAGAAATTTCTGCAAGTGCATGAAGATGATACGCGCCAGCGGGACCTGATAGCCATACTGATACCCGTATAGAACCCGAACAAACTCCAATCGTCGCTCAGCTCGATGCCCAAGTGGAAGGACATTCTTATGGACCACGGAATCCAGGAATAGCAAGCGGCTAGGCAGCTTGCTCCGCCGCAAGCATGTGAAACTGAGGTCACCGTGGGCCCCCGGGAAGTATTGCTGGATGAGGCTATGGATGGGTTGTCGATCCTCAACTTCCGGGAAGGGCTGATATTCCGGCTTGGCGAAAAACCCTAACACTATGGCAATCATGGATGAGGTGATGTGGACAGCCTGACCATCAATGTTAGAGAGCAGTCCAGCCTCGGTGGGTGACTCATATAGGTTCTGGTAGAAGAGTCGTACCAGACGAGGATAAGTGGGCGCCACAAGGTAAACGCCCAACCGCCGAGTCTGAGCCGCCAACGCCAAGTAGTGTCTGCCTCACCCTGAAAAAATTGCAGGTTGAACTGAGTGAGCTTGTGAAGAGGGCGTGAAGCTCACTCCGGCCGGGGTAAGTCACCCGGTGGTGGTGGCGAGGATGGTGGTGACAGTGGCGGTGGTGGCGCTGAAGAGGTGGAACCTCTGGCCTTCTTGGAGGCCCGAGCAACACGTCGACTCATATCCTGCACACACCAAAAACAAATAGACACAAACCCGTGGAACCAATCATGAGAATAAAATAAAATATGAAAGCACAAGTTTGCCCACTAATGTACCACATGCAATTCCCACTTCTTCTTCTTCTTCTTCTTCTTTTTTTTTTTTTTGTTTTTTTGAAAAGATAATGAAAATTATATATAAAGAATTTCTAAAACACCATACAATGGTTCAAACCTTTACATAATTGAGAATCAAAAAGAAAACAAAATAGTTACATGGCTTGCTATTCCTGGATTCCATGGTCCATAAGGTTGTGGTGGTCGGTAAGATGATTGGTTGGCAAAATTATTGAAATTCTGTCTTGGTGGTGGAGGATTGTAAGAAGTGCCTTGTGAAGGGGGTCTCCATGAGAAATTAGGGTGATTTCTCCATCCCGGATTGTATGTATTGGAGTATGGATCATTACCCGGGTTAGAGAATCCTTGAGCTGCATTCACATGCTCTTGGACTAACTCCAGAAATTGTGATGCCGAAAGGCACTCACTCAAGTCATGAGCAGGGGTCGCACAAATAACACATGCCTCGTGGAATTGAGGCTGAACTTGCTAGGTAGGGGCATGTCCCGTAGCTAATAATTGGTCTATCTTGCGAGACAATGTCTCTACTTGTTGGGCTAACTCTAGGTTTTGCCCGACCTCATAAATGCCCCCTCTTTTCGGGGCTCCAACTACGGGTTGCCGGACTTGCCGGGCTGCGGAGGCATGGTGAAGGGAATTATCACTTAAGTTCTCAAACAATTGCCATGCCTCGGCATCATTCTTAGACATAAATGTCCCACCACAGGACGAATCCACCATTTGGCGGTGTGGCTCAGTTAAGCCATAATAGAATGTTTGAACAAGTTGCCAATCAGGCACTTGGTGGTGGGGACACTGTTGGAGAAGGTCTCTAAGTCTTTCCCAAGTCTCATGGAATTGCTCGCCATCCATTTGAGCAAAGTTTGTGATGGCTCGCCTATGTTGGTTGGTTTTACCTATGGGAAAGTACTTCTCCAAGAACCGTTGCTGTAATTGGTCCCAACTTGTGATTGAATTAGCAGGTAAAGAATTTAGCCAGTGTTTGGCTTTATCCTTTAACGAGAATGGAAACAATCGCAACATTAAGGCCTCATTTGTGAAATTCTGGATCCTCACTGTCGAGCAAATTTCCAGAAATTCATTCAAATGCTTATAAGGGTCATCATGAGTTAGTCCATGGAATGATGGAAGCATTTGTATGGTGCTGGACTTAATCTCATAATGAGCAGCAGTGGTGTTGGGCAATTGGATGCATGATGGTGATGTATATGCAGTGGGTGTAAAATAATCCTTAAGTATCCGGTTGGGCACATTCGAGGCATTAGGATCTGCCATCTCTAATGGCTCAATGTATAGATATGAATACTCAAGCCTAGGAACACGGGCAAAAGCCCTAAGTCTCCTAAGGGTCCTTTCTAGTTCAAGGTCCAAACTCCACAATTCAGGGCGACAAGAACGACGCCAGTGCATACACTACCCACACACACACAAAAACTCGAGTCGGTACACTAAGTTATGAAAGCAGAATGCTAAAGAAGAAATACTCACAGCGATTCAACGAAAATGCTTTACTCGTCTGGCGGATGCTTGACGTGTAGACGTTGTCTCCAACCTCTATTTGAGCTTCGCCTTTCGTTTTAGCACTTTGGTGCTTTGCTTGTGAGTGTTTGCTTCTGTTTACTCACTTTAGTGCTGCGGTTCTTTTTCTTTTTTTTTTAAGCTCAGCTGTGTTCCGCTTGCACTTCAATGATAGCTCCAATTTCAAATGCTCTGCACACTTAGCAACAACAAAAGCATAAAATCCTAAACTAAAAATTAAAATAAGAATATAACTTTAAATTAACTAATTTCGCCAGAAGTCCCCGGCAACGGCACCAAAATTTGATGGGTCGTTGAACACACCAAAATATAATCACTAAACTATACCAAATTCAATTAGAATAATGGTAAGTCCAAGTATCGATCCACAGGGACTATTGTGAAATTAAACTAATTTAATTGATAAATTCCTAAATTAATTTTGATAAAAAGATTGAATGATTATAACCTAATTTAATAATAAATAAATTAAACTAAGGAATTAAATTAGGGCAAAGAATCCACCACTAGCCACGTAGTTAGGGTTTCCAATTGAAATCAATTATCCTAGGGTTTGAACAGATTAATGCTTTGCAACTACAAGTTCAAAGCATTTAACAAGAAAATCATCACATTCAATGTACGGGCACGAACCATCTCAAGTAGTACAAACCGTTCACTCTAAACTAGGGTAGTGACACGACTCGTCCCTCGTAGTACGATTCATCTCATACCCTGAATGTGAAAGAATAGAAAACTCATGTATGGATAACATTCAACAATCACAGAAAGTCAAATATTTGAAAAGATAATGAAAATTATATATAAAGAATTTCTAAAACACCATACAATGGTTCAAACCTTTACATAATTGAGAATCAAAAGGAAAACAAAATAGTTACATGGCTAGGATTTCATCAAAACCCTAAAAAAAGAAGATTAGCCACTCATGGAGGAGTGGAAGGAGGTAGAAGGAGAAGAAATCACCATTGGAGACATCTTTGAAGCTTCTTGTTTCTTTCTCTTCCCAAAACCCTAGCCTCTCTCCTTTAGTCAAAACAAATTCAGAACCCTAGAAAAACCTTTTCCTTTTCTATTTATACTTCCACTCACTTCCAAACAGGTTTAAAACATCAGTTTGACTTTTCCAGAAAAAGTCAACTCTATCTAAATTTTGTCTTTTTGCCCATTTTATGCTCCAACGATGTACAACCTGATTGACATTCAACACACATAAAATACACGGTTTGACCAGCAAATGAAGTTAAGAGATTCTAATTAACGGCCTTAATGATGTACATTTCGGCCTTAATCAGAAACCTCAGTTTTGAGTCTCAGAAGCTTACAAACCTTGGACCACTTTTGGACCAAAACATTATTTTTCTAAGCTTGACCACTCAAAGGCCTGCAGGCTAACTAGTGGCCGGCAGGCCAGAAATGAGTATATGACCGTCTCCTTTAGTGGCCGGCCAACCAGTAATGCCGGCAGAACAGATATTTTCTTGCCAACTGTGCTAGCTGTTTCCATATGTGCATACACTGCACCAGCTGTCTCTAGACTGATATTTCAGATATAGTAACATATTTCTCTATATATACTTGACCCCCCTCTAGAATTTAGGTTAAAAAAATTTTGGTGAAGCAAATTCTTAGAAAATATTTCTCTCTCTCTACCTTGCAACATATACACAGCTTACCTAGACCTCCTAAACCAAATTTTTAGGATTCTTTGTTGAGGTTATTGAGGTTGAATTCCAGCTCTTGAGGGTGAGAAATTGTTGGTTTATAACTCAAAGTGTTACTCCTTTTCAAGAGGTATAACTTCTAGCTTCTTTCCCTTACTTATTTCCTATCTTCATTTGTTGTTTTTGGACTATTTTTCAACTGTGTTTTATGGGCTGAAATTTGTGGTTAAAAGCTATCTAAGGTAGAAGGGTTAACCACCTTTCTTTGAACCTTATCTCATAAGCTTTTGCCCTTGTGTTTTCCATCTATTCCTTAACTTTTTCCTAACTTTTTACCATTAATTTTCAAAGTGTTTTCGAGACTAAAAATGTTGTTTTGAGATCTCAAAAATGGAGGGGTTAGCTATCCCTCCATATGCTTGTTTACTAGCTTAATTTCTCCATTATTGTAGCTTACTTTTTCAAGCTCTTCTCTTAGAATACCAGCACTATTTTTAGCTATTTTAGGACTGTTTTAGGTTGTTCATTTGATTTATGCTTTATATAGCATGCTTGTAGTGTAGTGATCCTCATAGGTTTGGTGGTTTAGTCATTAGACACTAACCTATTTGAGTTGATAGAATTTATTTCATACTTTTCATACCTATGTTTATACATAATTATTTCTGCAACCTCCCTCATTTCTTGGTTTTTTATTTCTTTGAGAGTTGCTTCAACCGAGTGTTGTTGAAACTTGCGAAAGAGACCCTTCTATGCTTAATCGTTTAATCTTTTCGGAGGTTCATTAGCAAGACATGACATCTCTCTCATGTCCAAAACAGCTTCTTGTTTGACACTTATCTCCATTTAGTAGACATCTCATTTTTTGGACTAAAATGACTAAGAAATGGAAAGATAATTAAAAGAGGCAATAACATTGGACTAAAATGCAATAGGATAATAAAATCAAGTTGGATTCAATCGGACGTTAATTGAAGCATTGAGTCTTGAGCCATTTCATACTTGCTAGTGATGATAATGGTTCAAGAATCAATGTCAACCACTTTCCTTGATCAATTCCATAATAGGGAGGAGGTTTTGTAAGTCTTTTATTTGCACTTATTGAGCTTTTGTCCAATTGAGTCATAGATCATCATGCAACAACTTTGCAACCATTGATGATTTATGAATCAATTCTACCATTTCTTTGAGCAATTCCATGATAGGGAGAGGCAGGGAGGATAAACATCCCTTGGAAACACTTTGTTTCTGCTCTGTTCCTTTTCTACTGCAGTAGGATAGTACCAAGAATAGTGGCCGGCCGGCCACCATTTGCATCCGGCCAACCACTTTTACTGGCCGACCGGCCACCTCTTTTCAGCATGGCATTGTCATTTTCCTACAAAACAAAACAGAACAGAAGCTGAGGTAAAAACAAAAGTACTTTTTGCAGACAAAATAATTCTGGTAGCAAAACAGAGGTGTTTCCAAACGGATGTTCGCATTGGCATGCATGGTTCTTTAACCCCCGTTCGAGTTTAATTAGTTTACATAGCTCTTAGTTAATTAGTTAATTAATTAGTGAGTTAATTCCCTTGAATTTGTAATAACTTAGTTAATTCATCTTGTGTTGTAATTAATTGGTTAGTGTAATCTTAATTTGTAATAATTAGCTAGTATAGTTAATTCATTCGTTTTGGTATTGTAATAGCTAGTTAAATTGGTAATTAGTTAGGGCATTTATTCGGACCCTCTTGTATGAGAGCAAACATGTAATAATGTGTATGTCTTCCAACCTCCATTTCTTTCTCTCTTTTATTTACTCGCTTATGATGGATAGCATAGAGCATCATGTTTTAATTAGCATTTTCCATGCCTTGCATCCATTCGTCTTGCACACATAAGGTTTCGGCTCATCATACTAATCAATGTCAATTTCAAATTCCTTATTCAAATACGTGCTTTGCGCATGCCTTGAATTGACTCACATGCCATACTAGTAGTCGAACCTAGTAGTTACATTTTGTATGTGTTGCATTAGTCAATTGTATATTAGAGCATGCATTTTTCTAATTGTTTTATTCCTTTTGGCTTGCCTTGGAGTACTAAGTGAGCATTTATGGCTTTAGCATATTGCATGCATGTGATTGTTGCCATATCAAGTATATTTTCCATAAGACTAAGTGCTTAATTGTTATACTTGTCTGAATGCTAGTGGATGAAAGCTAATTGCTCAAATTGGGACAATTTGACTGATGTACATATGAGATCACTTTTTCAAATGGTACATATTCAAAACAAATATCAAATCAAAGTGTTCAGATTTTTGCAAATTAGTCTATACTTGTAACGACCCCGTCACGTATAATGATTAGCACTTAATTAATTAAGAAGATTTGGAATTTAATTGTCAAGTATTATAATTTAATCTAGGATTCACGAAAATTATGGAGATTGATTCACATATGATTATATTAAAGATTTATTTTGAAATTAGAAATTAAGGGACCAAATGGCTTAAGGAAGTGAAGTTAAGAAGTTGAATCAATTTAATCTTAACTACGGACCCATTTGGGAGTTTAATTAAATATTCGATTCAATTTAATAAAATTGAGATTCGATTAATTGGGTCCGCATTGGAGTTAATTAAGTAAAGAGGATTGGGAATTAAAATTATTATGAATTAAATTCATTTATGTGGTGCTTAATTTGAATATGTAATTTATTAACAAAATTGTGAGTCTGATCAGAAATTGAAGGCTTAAATGATTTAAGAAATCAAAATTAAGGATAGCAATAAGTTCAATTTGATATTTGGAGCATTTTGAGAGTTTAATTAAAACCTGATTCAGACTAATAAATTTAGATATAATTAATTGGGTCTTAATGGAAGTCAACTAGACTGATTAAATTATGTGAGATTTGTAATTAGTTACGATTGATTAAATTATGTGCTAATTGAAATTATTAAGATTAAGTATTAATTATAATTAGGTAAGACTAAGTGAAGTTAATTAAGTTAACACATAAATTAGTATAAGAAAAGCTAATTCTAGCGCCTTCTAATTATGTGCACGTGTATATGAAATAAAGGAAAAGAATGTAATGTTTATCTAGGCTCAAGGAATTCAAAACATGGAGTTAAAGAGAGGGAGAGAGAACTGTACGGAAGAAAGAGGAAAGAAAGGGGAATAAAGAAATGAGTGTAATAAATTGAAGCTATTCACCATCTGTTTTGGTTGGAGCATGAACAGCCGAGAGAGAGAGAGAGAGAGAGAGAGAGAGAGAAAGAGAGAGAGTGAGCTTGTTCCTTTATGCTGGAGGGTTTTGAAGGAATTCAAGGAAGGAAAAATGGAAGATCATCAAGAAATTTATCAAATTGAAAATTAAAGGTAAATATTTCAAGTTTGAATTTTGTAGAATCTTTGTATTACACTTGAATTAAAGATGAGTTTGGGTTCAATTTCATATAATTTGGAAGAAATTAGTGTTGGAACAATCTTCTGTGTAAATAAAATAAACCGAAACAAACTCAAACAAATAAATAAATAACGTACTGAATTTATTTATTGAATCGAATTAGAAATTCAAAGACCAAGTCGAGTGTGTGACACTCTGTCCATAAGACAGATTCGCCCCGCTACGATGCTTACGGTTGAGTGGCGTCTATCTCCCAAGATACAATGATCTTAACCAATTTGTAGTAGCACTCCAAAACAAATTGTTTGACGAACCAAACCTGTGGTCTCACTCTCTGAATATTTATTCCTAAAATTATATATGAAGAATAATGCACTAAAACAAATCTGAACAACAAAAAGCCAAAGATTTCAGACTGAATTTTCGGATGGAAAAATTTTCTCCCTTTGACTGCTGGAATTGATGGGTATAAATAGGCAAAATTACACAGCCTGAACAGGTTCCAAAATAGAATGAAAAGGTGCACAAAAATTTGAACAGTTGCACCACTATTTAAACATTGATTTGATCGTTGCAAATTTCAAACAATTTGAATAAAGTTCCATTAGAGGAATAGTCAAAGCAACTGTTGGAACATATTTTTTAAAACTATTTTGAATACATATATATATTAAACTATTTGAATAGTTTAATAAATAAAGAAAAATGTATAAACTTTAGGAAACCACTTAGGAACCTAAAATTTAAATTTAGAATTAAATTAAATTTCCACAATAATTTTTTAGTGAAAAAATTCAAATGAATTTTATCTAAAAATTAATGATAGACCCGAAAATAACGTCAACTTCCCATTCACTCATAAATGGTTTTGACGTTCCGTCTTCACTATGTGTCCTGCCACGCGGCAAGGAACACTACACCTCTTCGGACCCACCCTACAAGACGTTTGGGGCCCACACAAATAGGGCTAAAAAATATGCCTATATTAAACTATTTTTTCAACAATCCCCTACATGAATAGAATTTGACGGAGAGAAAATGCAACAAGATGATCTAATTTCAGAGAGTACAGAAAGTGGAAATATTCTGCAAAGGATAGGTAACTTTTGGCTTTGAGCCTTCCCTTGTGAGACACTATTGGATTTACTAGCTAAACAGTGAACATGATGTCTTGAACTGTTCAGCCATTTGTGTAAACCAAGACAATAGAACTTACACAGTATATCCCCAGACACAGTTTAGTTCTCACTATTGTGTTCATTTTGGCCCTGAACAACCTGGTCTTTCATGAGTGCTCTAAAGAATTGTAGCCCTTCACAAATCTCATAGAACCGGCCCAGTTCACACTCACATAGGTGATTCTTATGAAAAGTATCCTGGCATACTCCACTAGGTTTACCTAGATATAAGAATCATTAAAATTTTACTTAACCTCAAACGCTGCAGACATCACTATTTCATCAAAGAAATAGTTAGGAGTTAGACTCCCCAGTGATCCTTCTGAGTTATTCACAACTCGGTTGTCCCTTTGAACCTAGATTTTGGAATCTCCAGTCAACTAGGTTGGGTTGCCGTTGTGGTAACTCTTATTTAATAGGCTTAAGTCCCATTCCCCTCGATGAATTCTCAACTAACTCTCTTGCTAACCCTTTGGTTAGTGGATCCGCTATGTTGTCTTTAGACTTAACATATTCTATGGAAATAATTCCATTAGAGAGTAGTTGTCTTACGATATTATGTCGACGACGAATATGTCGAGACTTACCGTTATACATATGACTCTTTACTCTACCTATTGCAGATTGACTATCGCAATGTATGCATATAGCAAGCACCGGTTTTGGCCATATTGGAATATCTTCAAGGAAGTGCCGAAGCCATTCTGCCTCTTCCCCTGCTTTGTCTAAAGCTATGAATTTTGATTCCATAGTAGACCTAGCAATGCAAGTCTGTTTGGAAGATTTCCAAGATACAGCCGCCCCACCAAGAGTAAAGATATACCCACTGGTGGACTTTGAGTCTCTTGTATCCGATATCCAATTTGCATCACAGTATCCTTCTAGTACTGCTGGATATCTAGTATAATTCAGCCCAATATTACGAGTAAATCGGAGATACCTTAGAACCCTTACAATTGCTTTACAGTGTTCTACTCCCGGATTACTCGTATATCTACTTAATTTACTTACTGCATAAGTTATATCTGGGCGAGTGCAGTTCATCAAGTATATTAAGATTCCAATAATTTGGGCATACTCTAATTGAGAAATACTTTCCTGTACATTCTTAGAAAGATGTAAATTAACATCTATAGGTGTTCTAGCAAGATGATCATCATCTTTGCTGAATTTGTCAAGTATTTTCTCAATGTAATGAGATTGTCTGATGTTTTGGTAATTCTTATACCAAAAATCACATCAGCAATGCCCATGTCTTTCATGTCAAAATGTTTATTCAACATTGTCTTGGTAGTTTTAATCATTTCATTATTACTATCTATGATGAGCATATCATCCACATAAAGACAAACAATGACATAACCTTTGTCTGTGTTTTTAATATAAACACATTTGTCACACTCATTAATTTTAAATCCATTTGACATCATTGCCTAGTCAAATTTCTCATGCTATTGCTTTGGCGCTTGTTTTAAACCATATAATGATTTAACCAATTTACACACTTTATTTTCTTTCCCTGGAACAGAAAAACCTTTTGGTTGTTCCATGTAAATTTCTTCATTTAACTCACCATTTAAGAAAGCGGTTTTCACATCCATTTGATGAATTTCTAGATTGTATAGAGATGCAATGGCAATTAGCATTCTAATGGATGTTATTCTAGTAACCGGTGAGTATGTGTCAAAGTAATCAAGACCTTCTTTTTGTCTAAATCGTTTGACCACAAGTCTTACCTTGTATTTGTCAATTGATCCACCTGCTTTCATTTTCCTTTTGAAAATCCACTTGTACCCAAGAGGTTTACAACCTGGTGGCAAGTCCACTAATTCCCAAGTGTGATTTTGCAGGATGGATTCAACTTCACTCTTGACAGCTTCTTTCCATAAAGGAGTTTCAGGACTGGACATAGCCTCTTTAAAAGTTAAAGGCTCATTTTCTAACAAATATGTTAGAAAATCTGGACCAAAAGATTTTGAGGTTCTAGCACGTTTACTACACTTAAGTTCCTCTTCCTCATTTTGATCTAACACTTGTTCTTGATCATGTTCTTGATCCTGACTAGTAATGGCATCATGAGATCTTTTATTGTTACTAGTCTCTTGTCTAGTCTAATGTGGAAATACATGTTCAAAGAAAGATGTATTCCGAGATTCAATAATAGTATTTACATGCATTTCGAAATGTTCTGATTTATGAATCAAAAACCGATATGCACTACTATTCTTGGCATAACCAATGAAAATGCAATCAATGGTCTTAGGACCTATCTTAGTCTTTTTAGGATTAGGAATAGCCACTTTAGCCAAACACCCCCACACTTTTAAGTATTTGTAGGATGGTACTCTTCCATGTCACAATTCATAAGGTGTTTGATTCACTTTCTTTCGGGGTACTTTATTAAGTATATAATTTGCAGAAAGTATTGCTTCCCCCCACAAGTTCTGAGGTAATCCAGAACTTATTAACATGGCATTCATCATTTCTTTTAAAGTCTTATTTTTTCTTTCAGCAATTCCATTTTGTTGAGGTGAGTAAGGAGCAGTAGTTTGATGAATTATTCCACATCCTTTACAAAACTCACCAAAAGGTGATTCATATTCACCACCTTTATCACTTCTAATTTTCTTGATTTTCTTACCAAGTTGATTTTCAACTTCATTCTTATATTGAATGAAAGTTTCCAAAACTTCATCCTTGGTTCGAATTAAATAAACATAACTATATCTAGTATAGTCATCTATAAAAGTGATAAAATATTTTTTCCTACCTCTTGTTTGAATTGATTTAAAATCACAAATGTCACTATGAATTAATTCTAGTGGTTCCGTATTTCTTTCAATTGAATAAAAAGGAGTTTTAGATAATTTTGCCTTAACACAAATTTCACATTTATGATTTGAATCAATGTCAAATTTAGGTAAACATTCCATATTAATTAATCTATGCAAAGATCCATAATTAACATGTCCCAGTCTACCATGCCATAAATTTGAAGACTTAAGCAAGTAAGAAGAAGATGTAGTATTATTAATAACTGAGGGTACAATGGTCATTACATTTAATTTGAAAAGGCCATCAGACATGTAACATTTTCCAACATACATCCCATTCTTTGTAAGTACAAATTTATCACTCTCAAAGACTAGCCTAGACCCATTCTTACTCAACAAAGATCCGGAAACAAGATTCTTACGAATGTCCGGTACATGCAGCACATTGTTAAGAGTGAGTTCCTTTCCTGATGTCATCTTGAGAACAATCTTTCCTTGTCCTTCAACTTTGGAAGTTGAGGAATTGCCCATAAAAAGTTGTTCACCATTGTCCACTATAGAATAATATGTGAACATCTTTTTGTCGGCACAAATATGATGAGTAGCACCAGTGTCCACCCACCATTCTTTAGGATTTCCGACAAGATTTGCCTCGGAAACAACTGCAAAAAGATTGATGTCATCGACACCATTGGAAATATTGTCCACTTCGGTCATATGGGCTTGAGTAGGCTTCTTGCTTGTTCAGGCTTCTTGCTTGTTCTTCTTTTGTTTTTGCCTTTGCTACGGTAATCTTTGACCCGATGTCCCTCTTTGTCACAGATGTAACATTTGCCATTAAATTTGTATTTTTTATTTTCCCCTCCTTTAGAGCCTTATGATGAACTTTCTCCAGAAGATTTTCGTTTCTTGGTTTTTGAAGCATATTCCACCACATTTACCTTAGACTCCATAGGATTCTTACCAGCCCGCTTTTCAGAATTGCGGTTGTCCTCCTCAATCCTTAAACGCACAATTAACTCGTCCATAGAAATTTCTTTGCACTTGTGTTTGAGGTAGTTCTTGAATTCCTTCCAGCCTTTTGGTAATTTTTCAGTTAAGGCTGCAATTTGAAAGGATTCACTGAGAGACATGCCTTCTGCATGAATGTCATGCAGAATAAGTTGAAAATCTTGAGCTTGGCTGATCACAGTTTTTGAATCAACCATTACAAAATCCAAGAATCTGCCAATCACAAATTTTTTTGAGCCGGCATCTTCCGTTTTGTACTTTTTCTCCAACGATTCCCAAAGTTCCTTTGCTATCTTGATTGGATTGTAGACGTTGTATAATGTGTTGTCAAGTCCGTTCAAGATGTAATTCTGGCAAAAGAAATCAGCATGTTTCCAAGCATCAACCGCAACAACCACTTGCCGGTCAGTTTCATCCTCTTTCAGGATATGAGCATCTTCACGGAGGAAACGAGCCAGGTTCAGAGTTGTAAGATAGAACAACATTTTCTGTTGCTATCTTTTAAAGTCAGTTCCTGAGAACTTCTTTGGCTTCTCTCCATGATTTATTGGTACTGTCACCACAAGAGAGGAAGTTGGTGCAATTGTAGCCACCACAGTAGTACTTGTTTGGGCATTTGTTCCAGTAGCCATCAATTCTAATTTATAAAACAAAATTATAATTAGAATTTACACTACACAGAAAATTAAACGAAATTCACAGAATTAAATTCTGTAAAAAATAAAAAAAACAAGAATGTAACTTTTATTTTTTAATTAATTTGGAAATAAAATAAAATTTTATTCAACCAAATTAATTCCACACAAGAAATTAAATTCTGTAAAATAAAAGAAATAAGAATATAATTTTTATTTTTTCAATTAATTTGGAAATAAAATAAAATTTTATTCAACCAAATTAATTCCACACAGAAAATTAATTTCTGTAACACTTCAATAATTAAAAAACTAAAACAGAATTTTAAGTAATGAAAACTCAGAAAATAATTTTTAAAACCCAAAATTAATTTCTGAAAAAATTTCACAAAAATATATTCTGAATTGTTAATGACACCAGTATTATACTACTAGTTGTTAAAGAAAATAGACAGTATATTACTACTATCTGTCAAATAGCATATAATCACAATTTATTTTTCCAACCAGAATATTATTTTGTAAATTTACAAAAAAAAAAAATTTCTTAAAAGAAGAAATAGAAAAGGAAATAAACGAAAAAATTCTGTAAACAGAATAAATTCAATTCTGTCTTAAGATTGTTGGAACAATATTTTGTGTAAATAAAATAAACCGAAACAAACTCAAACAAATAAATAAATAACGTACCGAATTTATTTATTGAACCGAATTAGAAATTCAAAGACTAAGTCGAGTGTGTGACACTCTGTCCTTAAGACAGATTCGCCTCGCTACGGTGTTTATATTTGAGTGGCGTCTATCTCCTAGGATACAATGATCTTAACCAATTTGTAATAGCACTCAAAAACAAATTGTTCAGCAAACCAAACCTGTGTTCTCACTCTCTGAATATTTATTCCTAAAATTATATATGAAGAATAATGCACTAAAACAAATCTGAACAACAAAAAGCCAAAGATTTCAGACTGAATTTTCGGATGGAAAATTTTTCTCCCTTTGATTGCTGGAATTGATAGGTATAAATAGGCAAAATTACACAGCCCGAACAGATTCCAAAATAGAATGAAAAGGTGCACAAAAATTTGAACAGTTACACCACTATTCAAACATTGATTTGACCGTTGCAAATTTCAAACAATTTGAATAAAGTTCCGTTAGAGGAATAGTCAAAGCAACTGTTGTGTTAATTATATTATTTAATTTTGATTATTTAATTTTGATGATGTCTAAAATATTATTTGTAACAATTTGGATTTTTCTAATATACATATTATTTGACCCAAAATATTATTTTTTTTAAAATATATATTTGTTAAATATTATTTAAATAAAAATATTTTCAAAAGCTTTACTATTCACTTTTTGAAAAATAGGGTTAATTACTATTCATCTTTTGACAAATCGATTAGTTATATAATTTTGATAAAAATGATTGATTGGTTGTATTATTTTGACAAATTTGATATTTATGGGTTGTCTTGTTTTGACAAAATTAATATGGAGTGGTAGAATATATTTAGTTTAAAATCTCTACAACTTGTACAATATTTTAAAGAGGGCATATATTTTTAGATCCATCATAAATATTATTTAAAGAGATTTTTCTGTGTATGCAAATATTTGATCAGAACATATATAACGTTATATGCAGAATACATCACGTGCGCTATTAAATTTTTACATCACATTGATTATATCATATCACACTACACTACATTGATTATACCATATTATAATCAAGTAGGAAGAAAAAGATGGAGTTATATATATATATATATTATAAACAAGATGGAGAAAATTATTTGTTTGTTTGAAAGTTGTGAACTTTGTATTAAATTATCTACAAAAATGGTGGCTCCATGTTTAAAAAAAACAAAAAGAAAAAATTAGTCTTATTTTTATTCTTATCATTTGCTGACTATTTAAAATTAAGGAGTGTACTTATGTAAGCGATGACATCAAGAGCCTGCTTATGTAAGCCATGACATCAGGAGCGTGCTTATGTAAGCGATGACGTCAGGAGCGCGCTTATGTAAGCCATGACGTCAGCAAGGAGCGTTCAACGGGTATATTTTTGTGTATAAATAGAAGTGTTGGATGTGAAGAACAAACCAAGAACTTGAAGAGAAAAATTTTCTGTGAGCTCCAAAATTCTGAGTATTCTGCTCTTTCACTTTCAGATCTAAATCTAGCCTTTGTTCTTACATTTTCATATCTACTCTTTGTGAGAGAATTATTGTAAAGAGGGTTTAAATTACCCTTATTCTTATTCCTTATTTTTTAGAGAGATTTTGTAAGGGTAAGGCTTTTATTGTTGAGTGAGGCTCAATAGATAAAAGTAAGTCCTGTGCCAAATCCACAAGGTTGGTAGTGTATTTATTCAATTGATAATAAAGAAATTCTCAAGGAGATTCCTTGGGGAGTGGACGTAGGCCGGCGTGCCGAACCACTATGAATCGCAGTGTTTGATTTTCTCTCCCTATCTCTCTTACGTTTATATTGATAATTATTATTCTGTTTTAATTTTTATTTATTAAAATTCTGAATATTGTGTTAATTTTAATACTGTGAAATTTTTAATAACCCAATTCACCCCCCCTCTTGGGTTGCCTATCTGGGATAACAATTGGTATCAGAGCCTAAACTCTAGTTTCTGTGACTTAACCGTCTTAGAGTAGATCATGGCAATCCCTAGTTATTCCTTACCCGAGAGACAAGCATCTAATAGGCCACCTCTATTTAGCGGCACAAATTTTAGTTATTGGAAAACTAGGATGACCATAGATATTCAATCTAATGATTATGAATGTTAGAAAATTATTTGTAATGGTCCAAAAATTCCTACCAAAACTGTAAATGGACTTAAGGTACCAAAACCTGAAGATAAGTGGGATGAATCAGATACTAGAATGGCCCAAATTAATATCAAAGCTACAAACATGTTGTACTACGCCTTAGATGCCAACGAGTTCAATAGAATTTCCACATGTAAAACCGCAAAAGAAATTTGGGACAAGCTTATAGTGACTCATGAGGGAACCGAACAAGTTAAAGAATCTAGAGTCAGTTTGCTAGTCCATAATTATGAACTTTTTAAAATGAAGCCTGATGAAACTATTCCTCAAATGTTTACTCGTTTTACTGATATTATTAATGGTCTAACTTCTCTTGGCAAAATATATACTAATGCTGAAATTGTAAGAAAAGTGCTTAGGTCATTGCCAAAAAGTTGGGAGACAAAAGTCATTGCCATTACCGAAGCCAAGAATTTATCAAAGCTAAGTCTAGATGAGTTAATGGGATCTCTCTTAACTCATGAGCTCATAATGCAAGAAGGAAAGGAAGAGGAGGACAACAACAAAAAGAAAGGAATAGCCTTCAAATCCACTTCGAAACATCAAGAGGAAGATGATTCAGATGAGGATGAGGAAATGGCATTCATCACTAGAAAGTTCCAAAGGTTTGTGAGAAAGAAACAAGGCGTACGAAATTTTTTCAGAAAAGACTTCAACAATAGGGATTTTCAAAGAGGAGAAAATCACAAAAAATCTGAAGTAACTTGCTACGAATGCAACAAACCTAGACACTACAAATCAGAATGTCCAGAACTTAAGAAAAAATTTAAGAAGGACAAAAAGAAAGCTATGATTGCAGCATGGGAAGAAGATAGTGATGAAAGCGACACAGAAACCGAAGTTTGCAAAAACGAGGTTGTTAACCTATGTTTAATGGCACTTGGAAATGAAAATGAGGTAAATGACGAATCCTTTACATTTGATGAATTATAATTAGCTTTTGATGAATTACATGCTGAATTTAAGAAACTTAGTTTGAAAAATAATTGTCAAAAGAAAGTAATTTCAAATTTATCAAAAGAAAATGAATTATTGACTTCCAAGATAAATGTTTTAGAAAATGAAGCCATGAAAATAAAAAAGGAAAATGAGATTTTAACTCAAAAAGAGTCTTCAATTTCTAAAAAATATTTAGTTGTATTGCAAAAAGAAAACGAGTCTTTGAAAAATGAGCAAATTATCTTGAAAGAAAATATTGAAGACTTGAAAACTACTCTTTCAAAGTTTACTCAAGGTCGAGAGACGTTAGATAAAATTCTTAAAAATCAAAACCGTACTTTTGGTAGAGCCGGAATTGGATATAAACTTTTTTCAAAAGTAAAAACTGCCAAAAATGGCTTTGTATATGCATCTTCTAATCATTCTCATCTCACATGTCATTTTTGTGGAACAAAATGTCATATTTCACCTTCATGTCCTATTAAAAGAAATCCTTTTGCTAAAATAAAAAAGATGTGGGTCCCTAAGGATATCTTAAGAGTGTCAAATTCTAACTTTTATGGACCCAAGAAAAAATGGGTACCAATAGAGAAATCAAAATTTTGTAGGTATGTTTCAAGACAAAATCCAGTAACGATAGATGGTGTCTCGACAGTGCATGTTCGAGGCACATGACTGGAAATAAAGCTATGTTTGCCACACTCCAACCAAAGGATGCCGGATATGTGACTTTTGGCGACAATAGCAAGGGTAAAATCATTGGTGTAGGAAGTATTGGTAAAAATCCCTCTCCTATTATTGAAAATGTTTTATTTGTTGAAGGTTTAAAACATAACTTGCTTAGTATTAGTCAATTATGTGATAAAGGTTATAGAGTTATTTTTGAGAAAACTCATTGCACTATTGAAAACACTTTAGAAAATAAAATTTTATTTATAGGTTATAGACATGAGAATGTATATGTGTTTGATTTGCATGATTTGTCTTCTCATTTTAATATTAAATGTTTATCTGCTATAAATGATAATGGTTGACTTTGGCATAGAAGATTAGGACATGCTCATTTTGATTTAATTTCCAAACTTTCAAAAAATGAGTTAGTCATAGGTTTACCAAAAATTATTTTTGAAAAAGATAAACTTTGTGATGCATGTCAATTTGGAAAACAAACTAAAATTTCTTTTAAATCCAAAAATATTGTTTCAACTACTAGACCGCTTCAACTCTTGCATATTGATCTATTCGGACCATCTAGAACATTAAGTTTAGGAGGAAAATCTTATGCCCTTGTGTGTGTTGATGATTATACTAGATATACATGGGTATTATTTTTAGCACACAAAAATGAAACTTTTTATAATTTCTCAAAACTTTGTAAAAGAATTCAAAATGAGAAAAATCTTAATATTTGTAGTATTAGAAGTGATCATGGTAGAGAATTTGAAAATGATGATGTGATGACTTAGGAATAGATCATAATTTCTCAGCCCCTAGGACTCCTTAACAAAACGGTGTGATTGAAAGAAAAAATAGAACTCTTGAAGAAATGGCTCGTACTATGCTTTGCGAAAATAATTTGCCTAAATATTTTTGGGCGGAAGCTGTTAACACTGCATGCTATGTTATAAACCGTGCCATGATTAGACCTATTCTTAAGAAAACCCCTTATGAACTTTGGAAAGGAAGGAAACCTAATATTAGTCACTTGCGTGCTTTTGGTTGTAAATGTTTTGTATTAAACAACAATAAAGATAACTTAGGAAAATTTGATGCTAAATCGGATGAAACTATATTTCTTGGTTATTTTATGTCTAGTAAAGCTTATAGAGTATTCAATAAAAGAACTCTACTTGTTGAAGAATCTGTGCATGTTGTTTTTGATGAATCTAACGATATTATTTCCAAGAATCTTGTAAGTAATGATATTGTAGAAAATCAACCAAGCATGGAGAGCATTTACAAAAAGGAAAATGAAGAAAATTCATTACGCGAACAAGAAGAATAAATGACAATGGAGAAACTTCAAGAAATATATGCTCTTCCAGAAAGTGACTCAAATCTACCAAAAGAATGGAAGTATGCTCATGGCCACCCCAAAGACCTCATCATAGGTGATGCGGCGGAAGGTATAAAAACTCGTTCCTTTATTAGAAATATTTGTGGTAACTTAGCATTTGTTTTACAAATTGAACCAAAATCATTTTTAGAAGCTGAAAATGATGAAAACTGAATTTTAGCAATGCAAGAAGAATTAAATCAATTTGAAAGAAATGAAGTTTGGTTTTTGACCCCTCGACCTAAGGATCATCCCGTTATTGGTACAAAATGGGTTTTTCGAAATAAAATGGACGAATCTGGAGTTGTTATTAGAAATAAAGCTAGATTAGTAGCTCAAGGCTATAATCAAGAAGAGAGAATTGATTTTGATGAAACTTTTGCACCAGTTGCTAGACTTGAAGCTATTAGAATGTTACTTGTTTTTGCGTGTTTTAAAGATTTTAAATTATATCAAATGGATGTTAAAAGTGCTTTTTTAAATGGGTATATTTCGGAGGAAGTCTATGTTGAACAACCTCCCGGTTTTGAAAATCATAAATACCCGGATCATGTTTTCAAACTATCAAAAGCTTTATATGGCTTGAAACAAGCTCCTAGAGCATGGTATGAAAGATTGAGTAATTTTCTACTTGACAAAGACTTTTATAGAGGAAAAATTGATACAACACTTTTTATAAAAATCAAAAAAGAAAATATGCTAATTGTTCAAATTTATGTTGACGATATCATTTTTGGTGCTACTAATGAAAATTTGTGCAAAGAGTTTGCTAAAGACATGCAATGTGAGTTTGAAATGAGTATGATGGGGGAATTAAATTACTTTCTTGGTCTACAAATTAAACAAACTAATGATGGAATGCATTTAAATCAAACGAAATATATCAAAGATCTACTCAAAAGGTTTGAAATGGAATCATCAAAGCCTGCAGCAACTCCAATGAGCACATTGATAAAAATCGACAAAGATGAGCAAGGTAAACCTGTAGATGAAAAGAAATATCGAGGTATGATTGGTTCTTTACTCTATCTTACTGCAAGTAGGCCCGACATAATGTTTAGTGTTTGTATGTGTGCACGTTTTCAATCCGCACCAAAAGAGTTACACATCACCGCAGTCAAATGTATTTTTAGATATCTTGTTGGCACTCAAAATTTGGGATTATGGTATCCTAAAGGAACTACTTTTGAACTTTTTGGTTACTCAGATGCCGACTTTGCGGGATGTAGACTTGACCGAAAAAGCACTAGTGGCACTTGTCATTTTCTTAGACACTCACTCACTTCTTGATTTTGCAAAAAACAAAACTCAGTGGCTTTGTCAACTGCTGAAGCAGAATACATTGCTGCCGCTAGGTGTTATGCACAATTACTTTGGATGAAACAACAACTTCAAGATTTTGGACTTCACTATGATAAAATTCCTATAAAATGTGACAACACAAGTGCCATTAATCTTTCAAAAAATCCTATTCAGCACTCACGCACTAAACACATTGAAATAAGGCATCATTTTCTAAGAGATCATGTACTCAAAGGTGACATTGAACTCGAATTTGTGCCTACAAATTGTCAATTAGCTGACATATTTACCAAGCCTCTAAATGAAGAACAATTTTGTTATATTAGAACAGAACTTGGTATGATGAATACTCCAATATAATGTTTTTATTAAAAAATAATTTGTTTTTAAAATAATTAAATAAAATAAATACTGTAATAATAATTATTATAAAAATAATAATAATAATAATAACAATAATAATATACATATATTTATATATATAATTTTTTTCTCTCTCTCTCTCCCTTTCCGTCTTTATCTCTCACCCACTCTCTCCTTTACTCTCTCTTTTTCTCTTTCTCTTGGCCTCTCGCTCTCTCCCTCTTCCTCAGCCGACTTCATCTCCATGATCACCATCATCTACAACTCTCTCCACCATCTACAAAATCATCCATCTCTACCATCATCCACCCAAATCCCTCACTAATCCATCGAACTCCATCACTTCTCCATCCGAAAATCTGCATCACTATCTTTTCCGATTCATCAAGTTTCATCACCAATCCATCAAGATCCGTGACTAATCTATCAAGATCCATTGCCGATCTACACTAATTCACCACCGATCTACCCAATCTTCTCCATTTCTTCCGATCAGCAACGTCATCACCGATCAACATGTTAAAATTATTGTTGCACTGTATCGTATTTTTTTTCTTGTTATATGTGCTCTAAATTCTCTTGGATTTAATATTGGTTGCTTCTACCTTGATTGAAGTATTTGTTTTTATTTTTATTTTCTCTTTTTATGCTAGTGCACTTGGTGTAGTTGTTCATGGCCAGATCTTAAGGGCCCTTGGTATTATAGATTGGTAATTTGTTTTTTTTTCAAATTTATGTAATTTTTAGTGCATTAATTCAGGGGAGACTCATTTATTGTGAGATTAACAATCATTATAAATATATATATATATATAAATTAAAAAAAAAACATGTGTATATTCTGTGCATAATTTTAAGGGGAGTATAAATACATTTTTTTTTCTCCTTATCTGCCATTATCTGCACCAACAATTTTTTTTATTAAAAAAAAAAATAATAATAAAATA
This sequence comes from Camellia lanceoleosa, assembly GCA_025200525.1. Classification (NCBI taxonomy): domain Eukaryota; kingdom Viridiplantae; phylum Streptophyta; class Magnoliopsida; order Ericales; family Theaceae; genus Camellia; species Camellia lanceoleosa. The sequence goes on along the minus strand of CM045761.1, from coordinate 52,549,443 downwards.
AAAATTTAATAATAAAAATAAAAATAAAATAAATCAATAAATAAAAAAGGAAGGAAATGCTTGAAATTTTATTTCAGAAAAAGAAAATATTACTCAATTACATGTAAATTTTCCGAAGGCTTCACAGATTTTTTCTTTTTCACTTCTCTCAACAATTTTTCATGAGCCTCCTTTACATGTCTCTCTCTATTTTCGATTTCTGTGGTCTTGGCATTATCACCGTTGCATAATAATGCACTGCATTCTCCAACTGTGCATTTTTCCTTTTTAGTTCTTTCTTCTCCTTACACATATTAACTAGTTGTTGTTTTACCAAGCACACCTCATCTCTCCATTGCTGATTTTCTTGTACTCTTGCTTGTAATCGTCGCGCCATATTGAAAACTGCAGTCATGGCCTGTGTACTAAGAGCCATAGTGTTATTAATAGTATCGAAATCATTTCGATTGCTAATACCACTAGAATCCTCATTTACAGGCATAGCATGTGCTCAACATCGGTACTCTCTCATTTGCTCAGACATGTGCACCTCATGCAGGTCCGACTCATTGATCACCAAGGTAAGGAATGACATGATTACAAAAGAAGCTACCACAAATTTTTCTCTCACACACTTGATGATTTTGTATCTTTGCATCTGATCTATGTCACTTTTTATACACTCCATTGCTCCATTACTCGATGCATATCTGCTATATCTGCTCAAATCTTTTGTTTGTCCATATTTCCTGCGCTGGAGATGCTCCAAAATCCCCACAATGATTCCGACAAGACAGAAGGCCCATTATTTTATTTTTGGCCGTTCAGATTATTGTATCAAATGTGTTTGTTTCTTATCTTCATTTTTATTTTGATGATGTCAAAGGGGGAGAAAAAATATGATTACTTTTGAAAATATGATTACTTTTGAAAATTATATGTTGTAGGGTTATCAAATAATTTGTCAATGTTATTTTGTGTCAAATCCATACAAATATTGCAATCATCAAAAAGGGGGAGATTGTTAATCATATTATTTAATTTTGATTATTTAATTTTGATGATGTCTAAAATATTATTTGTAACAATTTAGATTTTTCTAATATACATATTATTTGACCCAAAATATTATTTTTTTTAAAATATATATTTGTTAAATATTATTTAAATAAAAATATTTTCAAAAGCTTTACTATTCACTTTTTGAAAAATAGGGTTAATTACTATTCATCTTTTGACAAATCGATTAGTTATATAATTTTGATAAAAATGATTGATTGGTTGTATTATTTTGACAAATTTGATATTTATGGGTTGTCTTGTTTTGACAAAATTAATATGGAGTGGTAGAATATATTTAGTTTAAAATCTCTACAACTTGTACAATATTTTAAAGAGGGCATATATTTTCAGATCCATCATAAATATTATTTAAAGAGATTTTTCTATGTATGCAAATATTTGATCAGAACATATATAACGTTATATGCAGAATACATCACGTGCGCTATTAAATTTTTACATCACATTGATTATATCATATCACACTACACTACATTGATTATATCATATTATAATCAAGCAGGAAGAAAAAGATGGAGTTATATATATATATATATATTATAAACAAGATGGAGAAAATTATTTGTTTGTTTGAAAGTTGTGAACTTTGTATTAAATTGTCTACAAAAACGGTGGCTCCATGTTTAAAAAAAAACAAAAAGAAAAAATTAGTCTTATTTTTATTCTTATCATTTGCTGACTATTTAAAATTAAGGAGTGTACTTATGTAAGCGATGACATCAAGAGCCTGCTTATGTAAGCCATGACATTAGGAGCATGCTTATGTAAGCGATGACGTCAGGAGCGCGCTTATGTAAGCCATGACGTCAGCAAGGAGCGTCCAACGGGTATATTTTTGTGTATAAATAGAAGTGTTGGATGTGAAGAACTAACCAAGAACTTGAAGAGAAAAATTTTCTGTGAGCTCCAAAATTCTGAGTATTCTGCTCTTTCACTTTCAGATCTAAATCTAGCCTTTGTTCTTACATTTTCATATCTACTCTTTGTGAGAGAATTATTGTAAAGAGGGTTTAAATTACCCTTATTCTTATTCCTATTCCTTATTTTTTAGAGAGATTTTGTAAGGGTAAGGCTTTTATTGTTGAGTGAGGCTCAATAGATAAGAGTAAGTCCTGTGCCAAATCCACAAGGTTGGTGGTGTATTTATTCAATTGATAGTAAAGAAATTCTCAAGGAGGTTCCTTGGGGAGTGGACATAGGCCGGCGTGCCGAACCACTATAAATCGCAGTGTTTGATTTTCTCTCCCTATCTCTCTTACGTTTATATTGATAATTATTATTCTGTTTTAATTTTTATTTATTAAAATTCTGAATATTGTGTTAATTTTAATACTGTGAAATTTTTAATAACCCAATTCACCCCCCCTCTTGGGTTTTGACTATCTGGGATAACATGTTGGAACATATTTTTTAAAACTATTTTGAATACATATATATATTAAACTATTTGAATAGTTTAATAAATAAAGAAAGATGTATAAACTTTAGGAAATCACTTAGGAACCTAAAATTTAAATTTAGAATTAAATTAATTTCCACAATAATTTTTTAGTGAAAAAATTCAAATGAATTTTATCTAAGAATTAATGTTAGACCCGAAAACGACGTCAACTTTTCATTCACTCATAAATGATTTTGACGTTCCGTTTTCACTATGTGTCTTGCCACGCGGCAAGGAACATTACACCTTTTCGGATCCACTCTACAAGATGTTTGGGGCCCACACAAATAGGGCTAAAAAATATGCCTATATTAAACCATTTTTCTAACAATTAGAAAAACAAAAATGAAGAAATTAAGGTAGGTTCATGATTACGGAAATTAATTATTTTGGGTTTGATGATGTAGTCTTGCATAAAATTAAGCCTCATTGTTACATGCATGGGCAAATTCTATAAGTTTAATACTCTAATTAAACATGCATTGTAGAAATTCAAGGTTTTGAGATTTTAATTCGTGTTTAAAAGGTTTATGGATTTCAATTTGGGTCTAATATGAAGAAAATTAATAATAATCCAAATTAGAGCTATTCTAATTAAAATTATTTAGTTTTGATCTTAATTTCATACATGCAAAGTTTCATGACTCCAATTCCATGATTTAAAGGAAAATAGAAAGAACTTGGAGTCAATTTTATGCAATTAAAAAGAAAATGAGAAATTGAAGCTATGTTCAAATTTATGAAAATTAATTTAGAAATTAATTATTTTGGGTTTGATTTTGGAATATCATGCATGAATTGAGTCTAATTTCTACATACATGGACAAGTTCTACAAGTTTTAATATTTTAATTGTATATGCATCATAGATTCCTAATAATGGATTTCATGTTTTGATGAAATAAGAATTAAGTGTTGGAAATTTATGGGTTTATGAACAATAAACTCAATTTATAAATTAAAGAACTTTTGATGTAAATGATTTAAAATTGATCATATTTTTTTGATTATTTAAGAGTTTGTATGTTTTAGACAAGACATGTATAAACCCAAGTTTTGAAATTATTTTGAAAGCTCAATTCAACTTTTATAATTTAGGAGTTTGGAATTGGGCTTGATATGAAGAACATGAATTGAGTTGAATTTGATGAATTTGAAATTGTGTGTACATGCATGTAAGGATTGTCATGAGTTTGCATATTTGAGTACAAACATGCATTTCATAATGAATTGAAGGCTATTTGGCACATCCAAGCATGATAATGTTGAATTTTATGAAGTTGATCATCAATTGTACTATTTAAGTTGAAAATGAAGCTTATATTTAAGTTAAAGATTAATTTGCATGGGCTTTGAAGTTATGAAGTGAGTTTGACATGATTCAAGTTTATGAGATGGGTTTATGTAAATTTGATATTCAAATCTTGTAAAATTGGCCCTTATATTCATATTGAAAGTTATATATAAGTCTTATGATATTAATTACATTGGTTGGAACGAAGTTTGAAGCTCAAGCATAATCTGGAAAAACCCAGAATTTGACCTGTTCGCTCGAGCGTGTAGAATCCCGCTCGAGCGTTCCCTGTTTTACTAGACTCCTCGCTCGAGCATCAAAAGTCTCGCTCGAGCGTAATTTGCAAGCAACCAGTACTTTTGCAGACCAAAGGGGTCCGCTCGAGCGGTCGAAGCTACACTCGAGCGGAGGGCCTTGTTTCAGAAATTTTGAAAAGATATTTTATGCTTCGTTTTCCGTTTTCTTTCATTTCAAAGCACTCTTAGGCATGCATTAAAGATTGTAAATGAATTAAAGAACATGAAAGGAGCCTAAGAATGTTAAACAAGTTAAAGAACGGAATAAATTGTAATATGACCCAAAGTGTTATGAATTATGTAGGGTCAAGCGCAGGGACGAATCAAGCATCAGAATACTGCGAGTAATAACTTTGTAGAGTTATGTTCAATGTTAAATATTTTCTGAACATTATGACATGAAATGATTAGTCTTATGAATTAAAGAACATGAAAGGAGTCTAAGAATGTTAAACAAGTTAAAGAACGGAATGAATTGTAATATGACCCAAAGTGTTATGAATTATGTAAGGTCAAGCGCAGGGACGAATCAAGCACCAGAACACTGTGAGTAATAATGTTAAATATTTTCTGAACATTACGACATGAAATGATTAGTCTTATGAAATGCTACGCTATGTTTTGAATGAATAAATGATTGTCTAAAATTCTGAAAGTTATTTGTGGCATCCTTAGCATCATATGATATGCGTCCTTTTATGGGTCATTAGGTCCCTTTATGGGTCATCGGATTTGTTAACGCTAATGGATGTACCATACACGATTATATGCAAAATCTGAATATGGAAATGATCATGAATATGTATATGAATTTGTTTATGATTTGGAATCTAAATATGCATAAGACACTATTTCTGATAAGAATCTGATTTCTGACTTTGTGATGGACATCGTTCGTTAACCCTTTACTTTGTTATTATTCACTGGGCACTAGCTCACTGTTTATATATATGTGTGTAGGTGATCAGGGCGTGACCAAGCATAGAGGCGCCTGGAATCAGTTTTTGATAGCCAACCCATGTGCTTTCCGTGGAGGTTCCGGACATATCTAGTGGTTATGGCTAAGTGCTTTAGGTTCAAGTTTTGTTTTCCTGTTCAGTTAGACAAGCCTTTGTGTATTTTGTAAATAAGGTTAAGTCCCTTTTTATCTAGTTAGAATATGTATATATATGATGATGTGTATATGTACGTAAATAAAGTTAAAAATTTGATGTCTCATATAAGTCTGTACAGCTCAATGGATGTTGTATATTTACTTCCGCTAGCCCCTAATATTATGTTAATTTGTCTCAGAGGCCTTTGGTAATCCTAGAATTACTAGACGATTACGATGCTAAACCTATAGGGGCGGGTTTGAGTCGTGATAATGCTTGTGTGCATCACATAATAAAGTTAGCCTAATAATCATAATAAGAGCATATAATGTAAATAAGAATCACATAATGATTAGTAGAGGCCGATCTTTGATCGGGTGAGTGGGGTGCTCAATTCATGACATTTTCCTCTCATACTTAAGTTCCCGAGTCGAGACACTTTGGTGATGACGGATAAGTGGCCTTTGGCACGAGTCTTGTGTTTCCTAAATTTTCAAAAAATATTTAGGTGACGACTTTGAAATCTGACAAAGTAGTTTATTTTTGGCATTTTGATTCAAAATCAATTTTCTAAAAGATTTGCCGGATTTGGACTCATTTGTGTTTATCTATTTCACATTGCACTTGTGAAATCAGATTCAAAACCATATGGAGTCCAAACTGTAGGGCTATCGTATTCGAAAGTAGCAGGAAAAGCAAGTTACAGTGGAATAAAAAATGAGTGTGTGGAAAATGGGTCTAGAATTTTGAATAGAAATGTGGAAGGAGGGTTTAGGTGGTTTGTGTACAAAGATATGAGTTAGGGGTATAATTGAAACATCTGGTGTGTAGATTGAGAACAATAATATATAACAAAATTAATAAGTGGGTGTACTGAGAAATGATGTGCATAGAAATAAATAGGTGTGTGAAAATAGAATTAAGTAAGTGAAAAGTGGACTTTTTGATTTTTTTAAGATGATATGATCTAAAACAGCTAAAAAAAAAAAATCAAAAAAATTAACTTTTAACTTAAATGTCAAAATAGGCCAATATCAATAAATTATTATCCTATCTAAAAAAAATCAATCAATTGTTAATTATATAAGGGTTGTAACCGTTATTTTAGTTAATTTAAAACTTTCGGGTAATTTTATTTTCACATCCCATTTACACTTTGTGCACATCATTTCTTAGTTTACACACTTATTAATTTAGTTACATTATATTTTTCTCATTCCATACATCAAATGTTCTAAATATATCCATAACTCATAATTTAAACACACACCACACAAAACACATTTACACACATCACAACAGTAACTCCGGCATATCCAACAATTCACCAACATCTCTAGAACTAATCAACGATGAAATGATGAAAAAATTGATGGAAGTTGATAAAAAGTTTTTTTTTTTAGTTCGCGATCAACGATGATAGTAAATTTTCATTACGATAAAAAAAAATCTTAAAACAAATCATATGAAAAGTTTTCATCATTGATTTTTTTTTCCCCCGCAATCTTATGGAAGTTGAATTTACAAAATAATAGCAGTTCTTTTGCTTGCAAAAGAAAAGAAAAGAAAAGAAAAGCTACTTTCATACGTAAAATATCACTTTTCATTGTTGCATTGGTTATAAAGTCATATTCTTCTCTAAATTTAAATTTCTATGATTTTGTAAATCTTTCATCATACAAATCAAGAATGACGGGAGTAAAATGGAGTGCAACAATGGTGAGAGTGAAAAACAATAAAAGGACAATGTAGGCCTTAGCATGATATTTTTGTTTTCAAAAGATATATACTGAGAATTTTTGTTCCTAAAAATGTGTACAAAAAAATTTAATTTTAAGATTTGTTGTATATTAATATTTATAGTGATCATTGTAACGCCCTCAAAATAACAACATAAAACCCAACAACAAAGACATGTATTGATATGTACAAAAGATCCACATTCTTCCATTAACAGAGTTTCACTACAAAAAGTATTACATGTTAACAACAAAAGCAAATGCCCTAAGGGCTTACAGCTTTCCAAGTTAACACTTGGTTACAAAAAGTAGAGTGCTAACTCATTTACACATTTAGCCCTTGGCTTGAATTTACATGTAATACATCAAAGAAAGACACAAAAAAAAAAAAAGTCGGTCCGCCTCTAGCCTCCCAAGCTATGTCCTTGGAGGTGGCATGCCGCTTGTACCTGAAAATGATGTTCCCATATAGGGTGAGCCACAGCTCAGTAGAAATACACTAAACCAACTATGAACAGTGACTAAAAGATTAGCAGTTGATAGATGGCTAACACCGAAACATCCACTTATACCACATTTCGATTACATGACTTACAAGTCTATGTTACCTTTCATTTTCCATTTTCGACAGATAGGTACATTAGCTATGTCATCACATTAACCGATAAGCACATGAGTCAGATCAACGCTCTTAGAGATAAGTATAAGAACTATATCACACAACAACGACAAGCATAGGAGCTATATCTACTCTTCTCTAGACAAGCATATGAGCTATATCTATACTCCTCTAGACAAGCATATGAGCTATATCTATACTTCTCAAAGATAAGCATATAAGCTGTATCTTCACTTCTTTAGACAAGCATATGAGTCAGATTCACTTGAGTACATCCCCATCTCCTCCCAACACTATCCGGTTTAGAGGTACATCCCATCTTCCCTAAATCATGAGTACATCCCCCATCTCCTCCTCTACATGAAGTGCATATAAACACATAGGTTCTATACACAATCAATCAATACATAAAATTAATGTATTCTAACAACCGTCATACTCTATGACACATTCCATTGATTAGTTTCAATTTGCCTAATCATCATGCATTGTCTACAAATAAGAGTATCCTCCACCGATAGCCCAGCGCTTATTCCTATACAGAAAATAAATGCACAAAATGGATATTAAATCAACATTTCAATTCGGTGAGTGATAAGAAATTCAACTACACCCCTTTTTCCCGTGTACTTCCAATCTCAACATTTTCAACCCAATTCCTCATTTCCCACAATTAATTATTCAAATTAATCAATCAATGTAATTAGGGCATTTTCCATAATTAACATTTCAACCCTTATGGTTCCATTTTTCACCAATAATTCCACATTAATCTCATTTCTCAATACTAAACATGCATATAGGTTTATTTTAAATAAAACCCCAACTTTCATAAAATTACATAAAAGCCCCAAACTTTCACAAAATTACCAAATCAACCCCAACATCTCAAAATACTAAAATTTAAAGACAAAACTCATAGAGAGGAGTAGGTTAGCTCGAATGGAGAAGAGACCAAAATCAAAACGCTCCAAGCACCAAACTTTTTGGATCAAAACGACGACGATCAACCCAACCTTACAAAGGCCGAAGGAAGAAGAACACTCTACCTAGATCAAACCCTAGAGAGAAGTTATGATTTTAGAGTGAGAAGCTCAAAATGGCGTTTTGGAAAAGTAGGAGAGAAGGAAAAGTGAAAAGTGATTTAAAATGCCCAGCCACTCTCAAGAGATGATAGTCCGCTCGAGCGTAAAATACACCGCTCGAGCGTAAAGATACATAAAACATGGTCCGCTTGAGCTCAACAAGGTCCGCTCGAGCTCCAAGAATAAAAATAAAGTTCGTCCGCTCGAGCGTAAATCTCCCTCTCCCAGAACTCTCACCAAAAAGGTACTGTCCGCTCGAGCGCCAAAAATCCCGCTCGAGCGCAACCCGCTCGAGCTCAGAAAACCCGCTCGAGCGTAGAAACCACACCTGCAGAAGTTTTGCAGAAGCACAAGATACCGGATGGGTGTATTCTCCGCTCGAGCGCCCAAAACTCTGCTTGAGCGTAAAAGCAACTACAAGGTCCCCGCTCGAGCGTAAACCTCCCCGCTCGAGCGGAAAAGCCAAAAACCTGGGCGACTAGACTTGGTTCCTAAGTTCAACCAACCTGTAACAAACCTGCCCAACACATCCCATAACTCAAATACAAGGTATAAAAGGATGTAAACAAGATAATAATCAATTACCAACATCAACGGACACATGTCCGGATCACTGTACAACAAGGGTAAACCCGGGATCGCTATAACCTTCCCCCCTTAAAGAATTTCGTCCCCGAAATTAAGAACAAGTTTTTGAGAAGAGAGTTTTTCTTCAATTTAAACAATGTTATAACACAACATTCAACAATTCGAACCATTTCCGGTCATCCATTTCTTATCAAGAGCCATTTCACAATATATATATATTTCAATGTGCATCTATGACATGCACTTCCCTTTCATTTTCCAACCATTTTCAACATACATGGTTCACAATTCACATTAGAATCAATAATCAAGATATATCTCCAGTTCTATAATATAGCCAACGTATGCAATATTATAATCAACTCCCTTATCAAGGTAAGTTCTTCCATACTACCATAACTCAAAACATATTCAATGTTTTACAACTTAAGACATATATAAAGCTCTTAAGTCCAACAATTTCAACATCTATTGTCAAGATTACACATCAATAAACAAGTCCGGATATTTCTCACGGACTTCCAACTCACGTTCCCAAGTGGCTTCCTCCACTCTGTGATGTTTCCACAAAACCTTAACCAAAGGAATGGTCTTGCCACGCAGGACTTGATCCCGCCTATCCAAGACTTGAACCGGTCTCTCCTCATACGAGGTATCCTCATCTACCTCTAAGTCTGCCCAATCCAACACGTGTGATGGATCCGGCTCATACTTCCGAAGCATACTCACATGAAACACGTCATGAACCCCGGATAACTGTGGCGGTAAGGCTAAACGATAGGCAACCTCGCCAATCCTCTCAAGGATCTCGAAAGGACCAATAAATCGAGGGGATAGCTTCCCGCTCTTCCCAAATCTCATCAATCCCCGCCTAGGTGATATCTTCAGAAAGACATGGTCACCCGTCTCAAACTCCAACGGTCTCCTCCTACGGTCAGCATAAGATTTCTGACGACTCTGGGCTGTAACAAGCCTCCTACGGATAAGCTCAACTTTCTCCGTCGTCTCCCTAACCAACTCCGGACCCAACAAAGGTGCGTCACCCACCTCGGCCCAACAAACTGGAGACCTACAAGGGCGGCCATACAAGGCCTCAAACGGTGCCATACCAATACTAGACTGAAAACTGTTGTTGTAGGCAAACTCCACCAATGGTAAGTGCCTCTCCCGCCCCATCAAATCAAGGACACAACCCCGAAGCATATCCTCAAGGATCTGAATAGTACGCTCGGACTGCCCGTCAGTCTGAGGGTGATAAGCCGTACTAAAGGTCAACTTAGTGCCCAAGGCACTCTGCAAACTCTGCCACAACCCGGCGGTAAAACGAGGGTCTCTATTTGAGACGATCGTCACTGGGACCCCGTGCAACCTCACTACGTCCCGAATATACAAGTCAGCAAGATGATCTCTATCAATCTCTCACGCCAAGATAGGAATGAAGTCGCCGACTTAGTCAACCGGTCTACAACCACCCAAATAGCATCACTACCTGCCGAGTCCTCGGAAGACCTACGAAGTCCATAGTGACATGCTCCCACTTCCACTCGCAATAGGCAAGGGTTGTAACAAACCCTGCCTCGATGCTCGGCCTTCACTTGGCGGCAAGTAAGGCACTTAGATACTGGCCACATCTATCTTCATACCCCGCCACCAAAACTGGCGACCCAAATCCTGATACATCTTAGTACCTCCCGGATGCACCGTAAGGCGCGAATGATGAAACTCTCGGAGTACCTCCTCTCGGCAAGACTCCGGCACAAACAAACGGTCTCGGTATCTCACACTCAGGTCGGGATACACTGTCAAACCCTTCTCTACCTTCCCACTGGAGATCTTCTCTCTGAGGGATTCTACCTCAAGGTCACCCCTCTGTACCTCTAACACTCGAGTCACAAGTTTAGGCTGCGCAACAACAGAAAACAAGGCCACAGCCTCAACGGATTCGCCTAGAAGCAAATCAAACTTGCCAAGTGCCCCCAACATCTCCCACTCCCGGATGGCTACACTAGCTACATCACTAATGGATTTCCTGCTAAGGGCATCGGCCACAACATTGGCCTTTCCTGGATGATAATGTAACTCGAAGTCGTAATCCTCAATAAACTCCATCCATCTCCTCTGCCTCAAGTTCAAGTCTTTCTGTGAAAACAGATATTTCAGACTCTTGTGATTCGAGAACACCTCGAATCTCTCACCATAGAGGTAGTGCCTCCAGATTTTCAAGGCAAAGATCACAGCCGCTAACTCTAGGTCATGCGTAGGGTAATTCTTCTCGTGAATTTTCAACTGACGTGAGCCATAAGCTACCACTTTCCCTTCCTGCATCAACACACAACCCAAACCCTCTCGTGAGGCATCACAGTAGACTGCGTAACCCAACCCTCTCTCCGGAATAATCAAGACCGGAGCGGTGGTCAATCTAACTTTCAACTCCTGAAACGACTTTTCACAAGTCTCACTCCATACAAATTTGACTCCTTTCCGAGTCAATCTAGTCAACGGTGAAGCTAACCTGGAGAAATCTTTCACAAACCGACGGTAATACCCAGCTAATCCCAGAAAACTGCGGATCTCAAACACACTCTTAGGCTGTGCCCAATCCTGCACTGCCTCAGTCTTGGATGTATCAACAGACACCCCTTCTCCGGAAACCACATGGCCTAAGAACTTGACTTCTTCTAGCCAGAACTCACACTTCCCAAACTTGGCATACAGCCTATGGGCTCTAAGCAACTCAAGCACCACTCTCAAGTGTTTCTCGTGCTCCTCCTCTGAAGGTGAATAGATAAGAATGTCGTCCACGAAGACGACTACAAAACGATATAAGAACTCCCGGAAGATCCGGTTCATCAAGTCCATAAAGACTGCCGGTGCGTTGGTAAGCCCAAATGGCATTACCAGAAACTCATAATGGCCATACCGCGTACGGAATGCCGTCTTCGGAATATCCTCCTCCCTAACCCTCAACTGGTGGTAACCCGATCTCAAGTCTATCTTAGAGAAATAACGGGAACCCTTCAACTGGTCAAACAAATCATCTATACGGGGCATAGGGTACTTATTCTTAACCGTAGCCCGATTCAACTTCCGGTAGTCGATACACAATCTCAAGGCACCATCTTTTTTTTTAGCAAAGAGGGCCGGTGCTCCCCACGGTGAAACACTAGGGCGAACAAAGCCCTTATCTAGTAATTCCTGGAGCTGAACTTTCAACTCAACCAACTCTGCTGGAGCAAAACGGTAAGGTGCCATAGATATCGGCGCCGTGCCGGGCACTAGATCAATAGAGAACTCTATCTCTCGGTGAGGTGGCAAATCAACAAGATCCTTGGGAAAGACGTCCGAGTACTCACAAACTACCCTCGGCAACTCAATCTGGGTCTCATCACACTCTCCACTCTCAAAGCTAGCAAGTAGACCACTAAGCTCATTCTGCCCTCGCGGACCATACCCCGGTGGCACAACACTACCAACTCTGTCTCCCAAGAAATGGAAACACTCCCCGCTCACGGTACAACAAGTAACCCTCTGGCAGTAGCAATCAATCATAGCCCGGTATGACAATAACCAGTCCATACCTAGAATAACATCAAAGCCCTTCATGGGCATAACTACAAATGGAAACGGAAGCCTATGATCGTCGACCTCGATATCACAGCCTCTACATTCGTGTTTCAAAATCAACTCACCCCCAATAGGTGACACAACGCAAATAGGAGATGCTAATAGTGCTAACTCCAATTCCAACACAGATGCAAATGCAGCAGATACAAAAGAATGAGATGCACCCGTATCAATCAACACTCTAGCAACTGAGTTGCAAAACAGAAAAGTACCTCTCACTACTGATGGAGCCGGTACTAGGTCTGCTGTGATAACGATACACGCCGCTTTGTAGGTCCCTCGATCCACCTCGCCTCTAGGAGCATCTGATCTTTGCCTTGAATGGGGACGAAGCCCCGGATTGGCCCTCGAGGCTGCCTGAGACTAATTTGAAATCCTGCGTCTGTCTAGAACCAGACGCCAAGTGGCACTTTCGGTGTGGAAAGAACCTCTTCAGTGCCCAGTCCTGCGATAACAAGACAAGAAGGCCCCTGCCCAAACTCTGACTCTGTGGTCTGGCTGAAGAAGATGCAGCCCTCTGACCTCCGCCCTTCTGCGGGCAAACAGAAACCTTGTGACCCGGCTGGCCACACTTGTAACAGGTAAACTCTCCCTGATTGCCCCTCCCGGAGCCTGCACTCGGTACTGGGAAAGTCGACCTGGCCAAACCTCCATGAGACGGCTGAGGGTTATAACCCCTCTGTCTCCTGCCATCACTCTGGCCCTCTTGGCCCCTCTTGGAGCCTCTATGATTCTCTTCCTCTTCCTCCTGCATCATCAGCTCCATATGAGCTGCAGCATCCACCAAGTGCCTATACTCTCGAAAGTAAGGTCCACTAACTCTCAACTTGAGGCCCCGCCTCAACTTCCGCTCAAACTCATAGCAGCGGCGTTCCTCTGTCGTCACCAGTTCAGGCGCAAACCTGGACAAACTAGTAAAGGTAGCCTCAAACTCGGCCACAGACAAACCCTCTTGTTTAAGCTGCTTAAACTGAACCCTCAGCTTCTTTCTAGTTATTGCAGATAAAAACCTCTCCTGGAAAGCATTTACAAACGCCTCCCAAGTACCTCCAATACGGACTTTCTCATACTTCCACCATTGACCCGCATCTCCCTTCAGCTGGAAGGATGCCAAGGTCACCTTCAGTGCTCCGTCCTCGATGCCAAGCATCTCGAACGTTTTACTCATTTGTTCCAACCACTCGTCTGCCTTCAGTGGTTCCTTAGGATCCCCTACAAACTCCTCCGGGTTAGACCGGAAAAACTCCCTCTTCAAGAAAGAAGGTCCCACCTCAACTGCCTGGTTTCCAGCCCTGAGAATACCCAAAGCTCCTACTATCTCCCGGGCCAAGGCACTCATAGCTTGCTGACCCGCTGGCTCGGCCACATTGGCCTGGCCAACCCCCTCCTGTACTGCCGGAATCTCATCCGGTAAAGGCATTTCCTGCCTCCTAGGTCTGCCACGCCTACCATCTCTTCCTCGCCCTGACATCCTAATAAAGGTAACTCAGAACGTTAGCACATTTATAAACGTGCCGAAACTAAACACTCACATCCTAATGCATGGACAACTGTAATTCATTCCACGTAAGCATATAAACACATAAGCACTTACGAATTTCATTTCTGGATAGTGATAGTCCCGAGGCGTTACTAGAGCTCCGATTAGAAACAGCATTGATCAAGTGCTTTTCCAACAAGACTCCCAGAAACCCAAGGATCCAATTAACATTCTTAAAATTTCATCCCCAGCCCCAATAATCATATAAGCATGTTATCAATTAAACACATGGCATATGGCACTACACTAAGTCTCTATCAAGCGAGACAAACCCATTGTGATCCTAATCACTTCCCACGTACCCAAAGTATTCGAACCCGGTACGCTCTGATACCAAGTTGTAACGCCCTCAAAATAACAACATAAAACCCAACAACAAAGACATGTATTGATATGTACAAAAGATCCACATTCTTCCATTAACAGAGTTTCACTACAAAAAGTATTACATGTTAACAACAAAAGCAAATGCCCTAAGGGCTTACAGCTTTCCAAGTTAACACTTGGTTACAAAAAGTAGAGTGCTAACTCATTTACACATTTAGCCCTTGGCTTGAATTTACATGTAATACATCAAAGAAAGACACAAAAAAAAAAAAAAGTCGGTCCACCTCTAGCCTCCCAAGCTATGTCCTTGGAGGTGGCATGCCGCCTGTACCTGAAAATGATGTTCCTATATAGGGTGAGCCACAGCCCAGTAGAAATACACTAAACCAACTATGAACAGTGACTAAAAGATTAGCAGTTGATAGATGGCTAACACCGAAACATCCACTTATACCACATTTCGATTACATGACTTACAAGTTTATGTTACCTTTCATTTTCCATTTTCGACAGATAGGTACATTAGCTATGTCATCACATTAACCGATAAGCACATGAGCTGTATCAACGTCTTAGCAGATAAGTATAAGAACTATATCACACAACAACGACAAGCATAGGAGCTATATCTACTCTTCTCTAGACAAGCATATGAGCTATATCTATACTTCTCTAGACAAGCATATGAGCTATATCTATACTTCTCAAAGATAAGCATATAAGCTGTATCTTCACTTCTTTAGACAAGCATATGAGCTGTATCTACGGAGTACATCCCCCATCTCCTCCCAACACTATCCGGTTTAGAGGTACATCCCCCATCTTTCCATAAACCGCGGAGTACATCCCCCATCTCCTCCTCTACATGAAGTGCATATAAACACATAGGTTCTATACACAATCAATCAATACATAAAATTAATGTATTCTAACAACCGTCATACTCTATGACACATTCCATTGATTAGTTTCAATTTGCCTAATCATCATGCATTGTCTACAACAGTCAAGAGTATCCTCCACCGATAGCCCAAAGCAGTTATTCCTATACAGAAAATAAATACACAAAATGGATATTAAATCAACATTTCAATTCGGTGAGTGATAAGAAATTCAACTACACCCCTTTTTCCCGTGTACTTCCAATCTCAACATTTTCAACCCAATTCCTCATTTCCCACAATTAATTATTCAAATTAATCAATCAATGTAATTAGGGCATTTTCCATAATTAACATTTCAACCCTTATGGTTCCATTTTTCACCAATAATTCCACATTAATCTCATTTCTCAATACTAAACATGCATATAGGTTTATTTTAAATAAAACCCCAACTTTCATAAAATTACATAAAAGCCCCAAACTTTCACAAAATTACCAAATCAACCCCAACATCTCAAAATACTAAAATTTAAAGATAAAACTCATAGAGAGGAGTAGGTTAGCTCGAATGGAGAAGAGACCAAAATCAAAACGCTCCAAGCACCAAACTTTTTGGATCAAAACGACGCCCCCGACGATCAACCCAACCTTTACAAAGGCCGAAGGGAAGAAGAACACTCTACCTAGATCAAACCCTAGAGAGAAGTTATGATTTTAGAGTGAGAAGCTCTGAAAATGGCGTTTTGGAAAAGTAGGAGAGAGAAGGAAAAGTGAAAAGTGATTTAAAATGCCCAGCCACTCTCAGTTATACGACAGGTCCGCTCGAGCGTAAAATACACCGCTCGAGCGTAAAGATACATAAAACATGGTCCGCTTGAGCTCAACAAGGTCCGCTCGAGCTCCAAGAATAAAAATAAAGTTCGTCCGCTCGAGCGTGAAATCCAAATTTCGCTCGGCGTAAATCTCCTCTCCTGAACTCTACCAAAAGTCTTGTCGCTCGGCGCCAAAAATCCCGCTGGCGCAACCTCGGCGGAAAAGCCAAAAACTCAGGCGACTAGACTTGGTTCCTAAGTTCAACCAACTCAGAATAAACGCCTAACACATCCCATAACTCAAATACAAGGTATAAAAGGATGTAAACAAGATAATAATCAACTACCAACATCAACGGACACATGTCCGGATCACTGTATAACAAGGGTAAACCCGGGATCGCTATAATCATTTTATTTTGGGTAAATACAAATACACTCCTTGAGGTTTGCTCAAAATACAAATTGTTCCTTCTGGTTTGAAAAATTACAAATACCCCCTTATTAGAATTTTTTATTTAACAGAATTAACTAAAAAAATGAAATTCATAATTGCTATCTTAAACAATAATAAAATTACCTAAATTATTATGTGAAATATATTTTTAATATCATTAAAAATTATTAATTAAATTGATAATTTATTAATAAAATGGGCGATTTGTTATGAAATTAAAAATCTCAGAGGGTGAAATGTAATTTTCAAAGCTGTAAGGGGCGATTCGTATTTTAATCAAATCTCAAGAGGTGTATTTTTAATCAAATCTCAAGAGGTGTATTTATAATTTACCTTTTTATTTAATGATAAAATTATAATAGAAATTTAATTCATTAAAGGTATGTTTAGTTTTGACTTTTTGGCTAAAAAAAATACAAAAGATAAAATTAGCTATATAAGTTAATAAGATAAAATATTATATTTAAATTATAATTATTACAATTTTTTTTTTTTACAAAAATAAAAAAAAAAAAAAAACAAACAAACAAAACAAAACTAATATAATTAAAAAATCAAAAAAAGCAGATATTTCTAAAAGGAGACCACACGATTAAAATAGAATTACCCAAAACTTTCGGCGCCTGCGGATTGTATTTCACATTCCTGTCGTCTTTCTCCGCGTAATTATTGTAGAAGTAGAACCCTCCACGAACCAACTGCACCTCGAATTTCAAATTAGGCCTTCAATTCTCTTCTCGGAAAACTATAATTTAGTTTCTTTGTCGAATCGATTTTGAGATAGATTTAACCTATCGAAATCAGGATCTCGAGTTTCGAATTCGGAGGAGGCGATGGATCGGCAACACCGAGCTCCGGTCGCCATTCACGGCGGCGGAGGAAGAGAATTGGCTTCGAGTGGTTGGCTGGGAGGATTTGGTGGTTGCAGCAGTGGCGGAGGAGGAGGAGGAGGAGGAGGACAGTTGGCTGGTTTTAGCCACGAAAGCGAGCATGATTTGTCTATTATGGTCAGAGATTTCTTGGAGAATGGTAGCAGTGGAAACGAATCTTGGTGTAGCAGCGAGAGCGATTCTGGTTCCTCCGATCTCGCTTCTCTCGCCGATAAGATTTTGGTGCTTCTCTCTCTCTCTCATCTAATTTTGTCTTACTATGTCATTTTTGGAACCCTAGTGAGGTATTGATGTAGTTTCTCTAGTTACTATTTTTCTAAACATGGCAATAGTTGCATTTGAAGTCCCTTGGTTTTAGAACCAAATTAGGTCATAACTGCGAATTCTATGTCCTACAAATCATACAGAAATGAAAAATATTAGGGTTCCCAAATATTTTACTAAGGCACACAATAACAAAATCATAGGAAAAAAAGAAAAGAAAAAAAAAATTAAATGTGCATTAACCTGGTTCTTGCAAGCAATGACATGTTAACTTGTGTGAATTTGCGTAGCATTGTGTAATGTGTGCCATGATAGGACTTTAAGTTGGAGGTCTAATAATGACTTCAACCCACACGGTAACTGAAGAGACAATTTCCATAAACAATTGTCAAATTTGGATTATTGCTGTGAAGCAATTTCCATTTCTTTGTACTTTGAACTGCAAATCATGTCATGAATATTAAGATACATGTGGAAGTTTTAGAAATATTAGGCAGGAAATGGTAGTAAAACATACACATTACAAATGTATTTGAAAAACGAAAGATATAGTAAGATATACCTCATTTTCTGATCTGATTGTTTTATCAAATGCGTAAGACACCTGTCTTTTGCCATATATACATCTGTAGTCTCACCTTCCCCTCTTTTGCACTTTGTTTTATGTTTCCTGTTCTTTTCAAAACACTGTACCTCAGCATCACTACCTGCTATTCTTTTATTTTATTTTCTTCAAAGACTTAAAACATCTTCCACAACATGTATACAATTATTAACACTTTGCGAGTTTTGATTGGGTGTCGTGTCGCGTAATTTGAATTTGAATGATGCCCATCCCTGTTTACATCATTGCAATAGTCCACTCTCAAATGTATTTTACTATCACCGCCTTAACACCATTATTGCATTCCAAGTGGGATGTTTACTATATTTTCTCTCAAGAACCATGTTTTAATAAAGAAATCAACATACATGCTTGACATGTTAAAGGGCATTGCTTATTCAAACACTTAATAGTTGCCTCCTTTGCGAGTGGCAACTGGAAATGTACTTCAATGAAGTTTTTACAATTTTATAGAGAAAAATACATCTTCCCTAGTGATTTCCAATAGAATATATAAGAGGCAGGGAGGGAGGGAGGGAGCTATTCCACTTTCACTCTTTTACTATTGATGGCCTCGAAGTCCATACTCAGTACTTGACATTGTAAATGTATGATCTTAGGCATCTTACTTTGTACAAAATATTGAGTGACTGTGACACATAAACACGGGTAGACATGTGATTATTGTAGGCCAATCAAGTGTTGAAGGTAAAAATGAGAAGGTGTTAGAAGAGTCATGATTTATGCAATAGATGGCTTCATATTTAAAGAACAATAATGCTATGATGGGTGATTGTTAACAGGGGTATAATTTGAAACAGTAGAAGTACGTATATGAATAGGTGATGAGATGAGATGAAAGGATGGTTGTCTATAATGATGGCGAAGATTCATCTAGCCAACTTTTGCTAGCATTTATGATATGTATTTGTAAATGCATCGACAAAACCGTTCAAATTTCTAGCTAATATAGTTACGGCATCTTAAGAATGAAGCGGGTATATGTAGTTTAGCATTGATTAATTTTTGATGTCTTTAGTTACTTCATTTATCATCAATGATTACTTGAAAAGACTTATTATTTATTGCTAGTTAAAAATAATATCTAATTTGTCTCAATAGAATAAATGTTCTTGGCAGTCAAGAAGTCAAGGAACTACCAAATAAAGTGAAAATAGTGCTACACATAGTCCAAGTATGTTCTGTTTCTCGAGATCCGTGCTTTAGGATGCAGAGTTGGCCGAATTTCCCGTTAATTATTGATATTTATAGTTACGTCATTTATCATCAATGGTGGTTATCTATAATGATGGCGAATATTCATCTAGATAGCTTTTGTTAGCATTTATGAAATGTATTTGCAAATGTGTTCACAAAACCGTCCAAATCTCTAGTTAATATAGTTACATCTTAAGAATGAAGTGGGTATATGTACTTTAGTATTAATTAATTATCGACATCTTTAGTTACTTCATTTGATCATCCATGATTGCGTGGACTTATTGTTTATTGCTAGGTAAAAATAAATTCTCTCGATACTGCCAAATTTTTCCCAAATGATTAATTGAGGTCCTATAGGTGGATTTACATCAAAATATAAGTAATGTTCTTGTTGCTCAAGAGGTCTAGGAAATCTCTGGTTAATATAGTTACATCATAAGAATGAAGTGGGTATATGTACTTTAGCATTAATTAATTATTGGCATCTTTAGTTACTTCATTTATCAATGATTACTTGGACTTATTGTTTATTGTTTGGCAAAAATAAATTCTTGAGATACTGCCAATTTTTTCCCCCAAATGATTAATTGAGGTCCTATAGTTGGATTTACATCAAAATATAAGTAATGTTCTTGTTGCTCAAGAAGTCTAGGAACTAGGAATTACCTAATAAAGTGAAAATTTCTCGAGGCCAACACTTAGAATGCAGAGTTGCCCAAAGTTCCCTCTGCTATCTTTAGCCAAGGAGGTTGAGCCACCTGACCCCCCATGATTTGGCCACCCTATATAAGGGACGCCTTCCATGTATGCAATGAACATCCATCACCTTTTGCTTCCCGGTACTACACAGTGCTCTTCATGGCCACACCATCCCCTGGTTAAGGTTGCCTTTACTCTCTCCTCCACCTCTGGTTATCTCCAGCCAGCTCAGTGCCTTCCATCTTCTAGAGGGTATCCCTTAGCCAACTTATCTTCCATCATCCATAGTATGAAAAGTGATTTTGGGAGATGCCATCACTAATGTAGGTGTTATTGATGGGCACACTTCATCCAAGTGTATGCATGTTTGGGCTGCTAATATGAATATGCATCTCCCTTTATTAGTTATGTTGCATGGACATAGGCACACCATAGATTCTTCAAGACAAACATTTATACTAAGGTGAATTCTTAAAATAGAAGATATGCACACAACTGTGAATATGAGAATATATCTACATACGTAGGTTCATGACATCAAACTCACAATTAGGACTTCCCCCAAAAGTGAGTTTTTTGTTTGAAAATCTCAAACTCTTTGCTGATTTTCAGCTATTTTGCAGTTGTATAAGCACTCAGTGGACCAGTATGAGAGTGATCTTGTAACAGTGGTTCAATCCTCAATTCTCTCTATTGATGAGGCCAACCATCAGTTCGATAAATCCGACTTGTGTAGTGCTAGCTGCATCAGGCTCTCCCTTGTAAAGCTCTTGCAATCTTCTGGTTATGATGCAGCTATATGTGCAACCAAGTGGCAGAGTGTTGGCAAAATTCCTGGAGGTGTGTTTGCATTTTTTCTGTGCTTTGAATTTATTGTTTCCATTTCCACCATAAAAGCTGTTTCCATATTTTTTTTTTTAATTTAAAAAGGCTGTTTTTATTACTTGATAAATTTTTAGTATATAATTTCTGTTTGTGTATCATTACTCAATATGGCTTGATTCTTTATAAATATTTTTGTGCTGCTTATAATGAAGGTGAACATGAGTTCATTGATGTGATCAACCATTGTGATGACGGCTGCTCGGAACGTTACATCATTGACATTGACTTTCGAAGCCACTTTGAAATAGCAAGAGCCGTTCGATCCTATGATGTGGTTTTGAGAGCTCTTCCACCGGTTTACGTGGGTTCCATTTCCAAGCTCAAACAACTCCTTCAAGCAATGGTGGAAGCTGCAAGATTGTCTCTCAAGCAGAACTCAATGCCTCTTCCTCCCTGGCGGTCGCTTGCATATTTACAAGCAAAATGGGAATCTACCTGCCAGAGAGTGGTTAGACCATATGAGCAAAGCACCAAACAAATCTACTCTTCTGCTCATCAGCAGTGTAGCGGGCTATTACGGCGGTTGAAATCGGGTATCCAATCAGAAATCAGAGCAGGAATGCTGAGAAAATCTCCAAAAACCGATAGAAAGCAGAGGCTTGAGCTCAAAAGATGGAGGAATTCTTCGTTCAATGATAGATGCAGAGATTTTGGTGGGATGGTATGAAATTGCCTTTTTAGATAGCAGTTAAGAAGATCAAAATGCAATTTTCTTCCTTTCATTTGATATCATAGATATAATATAGTAGCAATACTAACAATATAGTCTATACCAATATAGCTGATAAAAAAAAAAAATAAAAAATAAAAAAAACTGGGGTATGCCAATTTTATTTTATTTTTTGTTTTAATTGTGAACAATGAGGTGATGTCACGAAATTTTGTTTCTCTCTATATGTTTATTTTAAATCTTGATGTAATTGATATTTATACCTCGGTTGTCTTTTGGTTATCATGTGTCGTATTCCTGTACTCAATGCTAGGTTGTTCTAATGTTTTTTTATTTTTTTATCTTTGTGATAAACTGTGCCTTGGACCTTTTATAATTGCATCCTTTATCTATGGAATATATCAACTATGTTTGCATTGAGTCTCTCTCTCTCTCTCTCTCTCTCTCTCTCTCTCCTGTATTTGCATATTCGATTTTTATTTTTCTATTTTTCGCATGGCCATGACCGGTAGAAGACAGACAGAATGTCTCAACAATAATGTCAACTTTAAGAGCTTCCACAGCCTCAGGACTCTGAAGAGCCTCAATAGCTTCCAAATCTGAAGTGAGGTCCAACCACGCTACATGACTTACCTCTCTATTTTTCTTTCTGTTCCCAGTAGATTCTCTTCCTATCGATCACAGTATTTCCTTGCTCTCCCACCACCCAAATTCCCAGGTCTTTATTTTCCAACAAGAAATTTAATTTGTCCGGTTTTAGTCGTCATTAATTCATCTTGACTCGTTTTATCTTAATTTAGTAAGAGATTTGAGTAATTGGGTTCTCAAATGTCAATATCTAAATTAAATTTGGTTGTACTAATTTATTTATTTATTTTGATCACCTAAGAAATTTTCTTAGCTTGAGAAATTGAATTACATTGAGATAATAAGGGTTTGACGAATTATATTGTACTAATTTTAGCATTCTTTGGTTCTAACCTGCATGGTAGGTTTTTATAGAATTACTTAGCATATCCTAGTTACGAGCAATGGAAGCATAACATAACTAAGTGTGTATAAGCATAATGTAACTACATAATCTCTCTCATATGGGAGATGTTATAATGTGCACTCTCAAAAAGGTGCATATGGTATGTGTTTCACAATTTTTTCACAAAATTTCATAACTTAAATTCAAAATGTAACAACTTTTTCACTACAAAAGTTATAACTTTTTTCACTAAAAAATGTTATAATAAAATCTCAAAGTGTCTAACAAAAATTTTATATTCATAATTTTACTACAAAATGTTACAACACATATCACAAACAATCATAACATTTATCATAAAAAAATTTAACTTTTTTACAATGTGCACCATTTGAAAGGGTGCACATTGTAAATTTCTCCCTCTCACATATGCCAGTATATTTCTAATTTTTGTTGGGTTTTGTTATGGTATGCAACTTACGCCTTACACTTACACCTTATACTTAAAATTACACCTTATACTTATATCTTTTTTGAGGTTGCATATGGTGTGCAACCCACTTACACCTTACACCTTACACTTACACCTTATACTTACACTTACACCTTACACTTACACCTTTTGTGAGGTTGCATATGGTGTGCAACCATAAGTGGGTTACACACTTAAGAAAAGTCCATTTTTTGTTTTGTTTGGTTTACATGAATTTCCCTACCTTGTCCTTTATATAGAACTAAGATATTCTGTTACAATCACTGTTACAATAATCTTACAACGGTAGTTTAAGAAGATGGTTTAAGCCCAAAATACAATCAATCATGGTTTAAGCCCAAAATACAATCATCTTTGCAAGAAGATTATTGTAGAGAGAAATTTCATGTAGATAACCGTATCATATTCCTATGCAAATCTACTCAATACATTCCTATAACAAAAAGAATTTAAACAAATGTACCACTCAGCATAAGTAGTCTAGAAAATTGTGAATTACTATTTTCAACAAATTAAACCTTTTTTTTTTATTTTTTTATTTTTGATAACTCAGGTATCCCCAACCTGCTGATTTTAAGAGAAGTCAGGACTAATCCTGAGAGTCCTGGAGTTAACGATCGGGCAAATCCCCAGTAACCCCAAGAGGTGACTCGAACTCGAAATTTATAAATTTTATCCTTTAAATTTTACCATTCGACCACTTACCTTAAACCTTAAGGACGTTTGAAAAAAAAACACTCAAGGACTTTGAACCTTTTTCATCAGACGAGGTCAAGAAGAAAGAAAATTTTTTGGGTGAAAGAAAGAAAGAAAATTACTACAAGAAAAAAAAGACTTTTCTAACATTTATAAAAAAGCT
The DNA here is from genome assembly GCA_025200525.1 of Camellia lanceoleosa. NCBI lineage: Eukaryota > Viridiplantae > Streptophyta > Magnoliopsida > Ericales > Theaceae > Camellia > Camellia lanceoleosa. The sequence goes on along the minus strand of CM045761.1, from coordinate 52,525,024 downwards.
ACCATATAATATAATTCCTTGCATTTTCCATAAACACCGTTTTATTATTATTCCCGGCGTTTGTAAATTCAAGGAATATTTGCGACACTACTTTATTCGGATTTGTGAAAAATGCATCGAAGGCTTTTGCCGACATTTTTGTGACTTTGATTAGAATAAAATAAAAAACGCTGGGAATTTAAAGCTGTTTTTCCTTGTGGTGAATTGATATTGAAGCTCAAATTATCAAAAGCATGACTCTTATGTTAATACACACACACACGCACACGCACTCAATAATACAAAATCAAAAATAAAGAACAGTTATAATTATTTCATAAAGAGAAAACAATCATTGTCTAACCTTCCCAAAATATATAATCACTATGGTTTCAACACAACAAACCATCTTTTGTATTATTTAAAAGGCTTTGATCTCAAATTCTCAACGCCATTGTATGCAATCAACAACTACAGCACATTTTGGCTTACTCATCGCTGGAAATGCCTTGACCGCCATTGCCCTCATGTCCTTCATCCGCCTGCAAGAAGCAATTATTATGGGTAATTAGTCATATAATTAAATCTCAACTTACAAATTATTCGAAATGTAACTCGATTAATGTTACATAATAATCAACTATCAAAAAATGATTAGTTATTACAAATAGGAGCAGTTAAACCTAGTGGTGTTGTTAAATATAGTGAAGGACCTAGCTGCAAAAGCGAAAAAAAGTGAGTTTTGTAAAAATTTCAAGGAAAGTGAAATAAGTATGGTGCAATTCAGTGAAATGAGCAGGTATTCGAAGCATTGCGTATGCCTGCTCATTTTGTTGCTTGGAAGTATACTGAAGCACCTCTTTTTTAGAGCGACATCGCACTACAAAAAAACACACCTTTGGCGACTAAATTTTTAGTCGCCAAAGGTCCCATTTTAGTCGCCAAATGTCAAAAATCGACTTTCCCCGACTAAAAGGTTTAGTCGCCCAGCTTGTCGCCAAAACCTGGTCGCCAATTGTGTTTGGCGACTAAAAATCTGTTAGTCGCCATTTCTTGGTCTTCAGCGACTAAAGGTTTCGTCGCCAATTGTCAATTTCAGTTTTGAGAATTTAACCTTTGCCGACTAAACCTTTTGTCGGCAATAGTTAATTTTTTATATTATTAATTTAATTACAAACACCTTTGGCGACTAAAGTATTTAGTCGCTGAAAGTATTTTCACAAAAAAAAAATTTTCCCTTTGCTGCTGCCCAGTTTCGAACCCGTGACCACCAAGTCCCAACTTTGTCAACCTTTAGCAACACTCTCTCACCCACTATGCCACTACAACCTCACGCGAATAATAATGCAACATATATTATTTATATACTATTTATACCGGTATTAATACAAACCATATATATAAATAATTATTTTTATTTAATGTATTTTATGTAAAAAAATAAAGTATTTATTAAAAAAAAAATATGAGAGGACTTTTGGCGACTAAATGTGAATTTTAGTCGCCAATTCTGTGCCATTTGGCTACTAAATTCTGTTTTGTCGCTAAAAACTTGAATTTCCTTCAAAAAACTACAATCGGACTAAACTCATTTTTTGTCGCAAAGTTAATTTTGCCGACTAAAATAAATTTTAGTCGCCATTTGTCCAGGTTTTAGCTACTAAAAATTTTTTTGTCGTAAAAGACCCATATTCGGCGACTAAAGTTTTTTTAGTCGCCAAAACCTATAGATTTCAGCGACTAAATGGTTTTTAGTCGCCAAAACCGTTCCTTTAGCTACTAAAATTTTTTTCATCGCTACAACTACTATATTCGCGACTAAACCGACTTTTAGTCGCCAAAAGGTTTACATTCGCGACTAAAGTCCTTTAGTCGGCAAAAGTGTTTAGGTTTGGCGACAAAACTGGTTTTAGTCGCCATTTCGTCGACTTTCAGCGACGAAAATGCTTTTTTTAGTCGCCAATTGTGCATTTTCTTGTAGTGTCGGTTTCTAGTGCTTAATAATGCTTAAGAGCACTAATTAGTGCTATCACTAATGATGTGGCAGTGGGTTCCACTCACTGCCACATCATTTGTTGTGCCTTGTTTTGTTTTTGTCCTTTTCCACCTCATTAGTGGTGGGTTAGAAATACCAAATTAGTGATATGTAGCATTGTTGATTCAATGAAATACTGCGCAAGCGGAATAATACACACAAAAAAAAGGTCAAAGTAAAAATAAAAATCACTAGTTTCAATGATAATCATAATACAACACTAGTTCAATATTTTCTTTACACAATGACAATTAAAGGCTTGTGTACAAATAATGCGAATAACTAAGATGTTGAGATCACTTTTTTTCTGTGATTAATTTACTATTTAACTCTGAATAATTGCATAAACTTTGCAACTCATCTGCTTCTCCTGATGAATAACAAATGCAAATAAGGGAGAGAAGGAAAATAAAAATCAAATAGAGTTAATGCAAACACAAAAGGAAATATTTCGGGCAATTCTCTGTACCAATGGGAAAATGCAATCAAGGTCTGCGTGCATTTCTAGTTTTGTGGATTGCTAAAGAAACCCTAAAATGTTGCAAACTTCCCAATCTTTTTTTTTTTTAAAAAAATGTTGCCCTAGCCCAGGAGAAAAAGATTTTTAATTTTATTTATTTATTTTTATGCAGGTTGAAGTAGCTTATCTCTATTTGTGACACGACACTCATTAGACACTTTCTAACACTTAGATACATACGAAATATATTATAAGTTTGAATAAAATAATTTCGAATTTAATGATAAAATAAAAATAATATAAATTTTTATCTATTATCTTTTTTTAGAATTTAAAAAATATTATTTTTGAATTAAATATTCATATATATGATATATAATAATTATTTATCATTTTCTATGATATAATACATATATAAAATTATATATTTTGCATGGAATTATAACTTCTTGACATAATATACAATTATATTTTGCAAAATTATATATATGATATATAACTTCTTACATGTTTTGAAAATTTTTGTGTCGATGAGTCCGCTTTGTACCTTTATCGTGTTGTGTTCGTGCATCTTAGGAATTAATCAAGTGAATAAAATAAAAGAATCATTCAAACTTTGTTGATCAAAATCCTTGAGTAAAGTTGAGAGTCAAGAAGTTATGATTCCATCAGTTCAGTAGATCAAATAGACGTTAGCTACAAAAACCCTAAGTTCATCAAAGTTAATTCAGAAACATTGACTCATCAACAGTGAGTAACTTTGATACATTAGTGTTTCTGAATTCAAAGAAATCCCCAACAAAAAAAAAAAATTAAAAATAATAAAAGAGAAGGCAACTTTCCAAAAATATAAAATAATAAAAATAGAATAAAAAGCAAAGACAACTTTGTGAATAAATTAAACACAAATGAGTTGCTAGAATTGCACAAAGTTGTCTTTGATTTTTATTATTTTTTTAAAAAAATTTGGAGATCTTTTGAATTCAGAAACACTGATTCATTTTTTTTTTGATCGGCAAAAAAGAACTTTATTGATGGAATAAACAAGTACATAGTACAAAGCGAATTACATCAATAAAGAAAAAGGAGGTGCAAAGGCATCACAATGGGCTAAATCATCCCAACGAGGTTGGCACCATTTAACTCATCCTAGAAACACTGATTCATTAAAGTGACTCTTTGTGCAATACTAGCAACCGATCTATATCTACTCCATTCACAAAGTTAGAATCTATGATTTGTGTTTCCAAAAACACATAAATGTGAAAAATCAATGGATCAAAGGTATAATCTCATTAGGGAAATTACTAAACCCTATTCCACTTCAAGCAAAAAAAGATAGAACAACACAAATCATAGATATCCAAAAATTTATATATACATATTAGAAATAGATCCAATGCTTTTTTTTTAGATCCATTTTCATGGAAGGCACAAAGATCTATCTTCTTTGCTGATTAAAAAAAAAAAAAAAAAAAAAAAAATCTTGAATTTACCTTGTCAACATGGCCTGCACTTTTACCATTCACTCGAGTATTTCTCAGTATAACCCAACCTGAGGGTAGCCAACTAGGATATCCCTCAAGCTCTAATTGTTCTTGCAGCACCACCATCTTTGGTGGTCGTCCCTTTCGTTTTCTAGGGTTTTCTTCTAGTACCGCCGATGGTGGGGGTGGGGGTGGGGGTGGGGGTGGATTTTCACTTGTACCCTTTGCCACATTTTTCTCAGCAAGTGATCTAAGAGAAGATTGTGCTTCATCAGGTTCATTTTTTGCTTGATCTTTGGATTTTGATTTAGATCTCTTGTACTCAGCTTGTAAGGCCTCAAGCTCTGGATCAGCTGATACATCAGAGCAAATTGGTGAGCAGTCAACAAAGATAGAAAGATCATAGTCATCTGCCATTTCACAGAGAGAGAGAGAGAGAGAGAGAGAGAGAGAGAGAACAAGTTTTATGTAGAGTGAGAGAGGGTGAGATAACAAGTTTTCTGTGGACTAGTTATAGAGAGTAGAGAGTTACAGACCATACACAAATATGAAGAAAACAAAAATCTAGAACTGGGTTGTATGTTTAATTAGGATTAGGATAACCTAGCTGTTGGATTAGCTATTAAGGGAAGGTTAAATGGTGATGTCCATATTGGGTTGCCCTATTAAAAAGGCCACCATGTAAAGATTTGAACATGATTCCCCAAGAAAAGTCACTCCGAGGTGACACCAGTTTGACTCTTGTATTTTTAAAAAAATAAAAACAATAAAAAAAAAATTACATTTTAGTTCCTATAATTTTAATTTTATCAATTTATATATTACACTTTTAATTATATTTCAATGTATTGGCCATGTGCAACTCATGTGTCAATTTTTTTGCAATTCTAGTATAAGAAAGAAAAATGAATAAATTACACTGGTGATTCCTATAGTTCATTTTGAATTTTTTGTTCTCACACTTCTAATTATATTTCAATGTCGTCCTTCTATCAATTGTTATTATCACTTTGGAAGAAAAAAGACTACACGCAACTCATGAGCAAATTTTTAGCAATTCTCACACAAGAAAGAAAAATAAATAAATTATTCTAATAATTCCTATGGTTTATTTTGTGTGTGAGTTTACGCTGAGTTGTCATAATTAATATGGTCTAATGAGGTTTATTGCAAGGTTAGAAATGATTTATCCAGTAATGGTAACATGTGGATTACTAGAATCTCCAACATTAACTGCACTAATGGTGTTCACATTATGGGCATGAATTGATTAGTGAATTTGTGATGGGATTATGGTGATGAGCTCTTAGTGATTATCCTAGCAATGACTATTTAACCATGTTATTTTTAAAATTCTGTGCAAGCATTTTAATAATTTGCTGTTTATTATGTCAAATTTAGCCCGATATTTGCACGATAAATGGATAAATGTTTAATTATTAACTTCTTTCAATTTATTATATATATTTTTATTTTTATTTATTTATTTTTTAATCGGCAAAAGTTAACTGTTAATTATTAGAGTAACACCTATGGGAGTTAGCCTCCTAACCTTTGCAAAGCACCAAGTGTTTGTCTTATTAATTCAATTTTCCTTTAGGAAGAGTTGAACATATGATCTCCCCCTTAATACTAAGCCCCTAGGAGAATCATGGTGGACTAAGTCTATAAATTTATTATATCATCCCCTCTAAATGTCATATCATGTATTTTTTTAATATAAATTCAATAAAATAATTTAACAAAAATATTTTTGTTTTAAAAATACTAACCGTCAAATTAAAATAATTTTAATTGGAAATACAATTTGAAGATATTCTATCATAATATACTAACCATTTAATTTTATTTGATTTATATAATATTTTAACATTGACACAATTAAAATAGCAAGATCTATTGATATATACATCAAAGAAATTGGTGAGCAATCGACGATGGCCTTGTGGCCAAATGGCATGGGTGTAGTACTTAGGTGCTTGCAAGGGTGAGGTTGGGGGCTCAACTCTCCCAGCGTCTAATCTAACAATTTACAACTAACTTCCACCAATAAAAAACAAATAGTGAGCAATCAATAAAGATAGAAGATCATAGCCATCTCTCATTTTTGAGAGAGATGACAAGTTTTTTTTTTTTTTTTTTTTTTTTTTTGAGAGAGAGAGTGATAACAAATTTTATGTGGACTTGTTATAAAGCGTAGAGAGTTACAGACCATACACAGATATGAAAACAAAAATAAAGAATTGGGTTGTGTAGGTTTACTTAGGATTAGGATAATCTAGCTGTTGGATTAGCTATTAAGGGAAGGTCAAATGGTGAAGTGGTGACACAAATTCCACTCTCTTTCATTCTAATGTATTCTTGAAAAAATAAAAATAAAAATAAAAATTACATTTTTTTTTTTTGATCAGCAAAAAGAAAATTTATTGATGAAGAAAACATACAAAGTATGATAATGTACATCAATAAATAGGAGGGTGCAAAAAGCATCAAAGTGAAACATTAAGATCCCAACTAGGTTGGCACCTAGATGCACACCAAATCATATGCTAGCACCAACTCCACGCTCCAAGTTGGTGAGTAACCAACGTACAGAACAGAAACAAAAAAAAGAAAAAACAATCGCAGACAGCAGCAAGCTCCACAACAGCAACCAACACAACATAACCATTCATCCATTCAGCCATTCGTCTAGAGTAAACCATTCATCTAGCACAAATCACAGACAACAGCAACTCCCCAAGCCTGTAGCCAGAGCATAGAAAGAAAGGCAGACAGCTACCATTTCTAGGCATAACTCCAACCACAGAAGAATCCAACTTGAGGCTAAGACTAATCTTGTCACAGAAGCAGAATTTATCAGAATCAGAGTTAGTCCAGAATTATCAGAATCAGCAACAAACCTGAGACACATTAGACCTAGGACATGACACATCAGACCAACAAGATAGGGCACCCCTTTCAGCTAGCAACATTTGCAACTAGCAGAACTTGACCCACAGTTACCTATTTATCCACCACCAGACCAACAATGCATCACAGAATCACTCTTTAATCAACCCAACCACATCATGCCCTTATGTCAAATTGGTGGCTGCTCTGATGGACTGAAATCCAGCTAAGCCAGGCTAGTAGCAACTTAACAGAACAGAATTCACCAACTGAGATCCTAGACAACACCTAACTTGTAAAAAATTAAACACGACATCATTGACTGAAAATGAAGCATCCCTGAACTGAGATCTCATCCAAATTGCTAACCTCACCTTGATACATTCACACAGAACTTGAAAATTGGACTGGACTGCCTTAAACACACACTCATTTCTATAACTCCACACAGACCACAACACTGCTGCTGGAAGGGCCTTCCACACTAGATTAACTTTCTTTCTAAACTTCCAACCCATCCACCAAAGTAAAAGACCATCTATGGATCTGGGAATAACCCATTGAATACCCCACCAATCGATAATAGCAGACCAAATTTTCCAAGTAAAAGAACAATGAAGCATAACATGGTCAAGAGATTCTCTAGCCTCATGACAGAATATACAAGGACATCTTCCCCCCTCTAGAATTCCAAACCTTTGTAGCAAATCTTTAGTTTTCAGTCTTCCTCTCCAAGCTAACCAAGAAATTTTTTTTGCCTTAGGTGGGGAAAAATTATTCCAGATAAAATCAACTGATCTATGAATGGGACCATCATTGAGCATACCCCAAGCATAAACAACATTAACCTTAAAAATACCTGGTTGAGCAGCCTTCCAACCCAAACTGTCAGCTACATCACTTCTTAAAAGAGGGCCTGACCCCAGAGCAGTGGTTAATCTGACTAACTCGCCTTCTTCCCAAGCCCGAAGTGGTCTTTTGAAATTGAAAAACCACCCAGATTGACTATCTCTTCTGGCTACTTGAACATTCAAGGAAATCTCTTTATCATTAATCAACTGGAATAATCTAGGAAATTGGCATAAAAAATTTGTTAAACCCAACCAATTATCTCTCCAGAAACTGATTCTTTGCCCATTACCTATTAAGATTTCCACATTATCCTTATAAAATTAGAGAATACTGCCATTCCTTTGGGCCACTGATAAGATGTCTTTCCAAGTCTGAGATATAGGACCGTGAACATCCTTATCGGGGAACCATCTACCCCCAACTGAACCATACTTTTCGCAAATAACTATCTTTCACAGTGCCTCATCCTCTTGCCCATATCTCCACTACCATTTTAAAAGCAAACTATCATTGGCTAACCTGATGTTTTTGATCCCCAACCCTCCTTGTTTCAAACTCATGCACACTTCATTCCACCTAACTAGATGTAACTTCCCACTACGCTCAGAATCACCCCATAAAAATGATGCTTGAATCCTATCCATCTCTTTTGCAACACACTCAGGTATTTTAAAAATAGACATGTAATACACAAGTAAAGCAGACACCACAGACTTAATGAGTGTGACTCTACCAGCAAAAGATAACACTCTTCTCTTCCACCCAGATAACTTTTTCTTGAAATTCTCTACAATTGGCCTCCAAGTCAAACTCCTGCTAGGGCTGGTTTCCAGTGGTAATCCTAGATACTTCAATGGTAATTTCTTGCTTAGACAATTCAATTTCCCAGCAAACTCATCAACCTCCACATCTGCCACACCCACCCCACACATACCACTTTTAGCAAAATTGATCCTTAGACCTGAAATTACTTCAAAACACCTAAGCATTCTTTTTATAGCCAAAATTTGTGACCCTTCAGCCTCACAAAACAACACTGTGTCATCAGCAAATTGTAAGTGAGATATATTCAACCCATCAACAAATTGCAAATTGAAAAATTACATTGTTGGTATCTCCAATTTGAGTTAAAATTTATTTTGGTCATTGTAGTTTCAAATTTTATCAATTTAAACCTCACACTTCCAATTATATTTCAATGCGTAGGCCACATGCAACTCACGTGGGAATTTTTAGCAATTCCCACACAAGAAGGAAAAATAAATAAATGATACTAATACTCCCTATGATTTTTTGAAATCCATTATGGTCTCTTAAGTTTCGCATGTGTTACTTTTTTTTTTTAAATTTTAAATCCAAAATGTTAGTAATAATTGACAGAGAGACCACATTGTAAAAAAAATTAAAAGTGTAATATATGAATTGATGAAATTGAAATTATAGGAATCGAATTATAAATAATATGATTATTTTAGTTATGATGCAAATTACAATAATGGTTGTTCCATCTATTGAATTTAAATGACAACTTATAGAATTAGCTAATTTAATGTAATTTTTTATCTAAAATATATTCAGCATCCTTAGAAATGATTAATGCAGTAATGGTAACCCTATACATTGCTAGATTCTCCAACACTAATTAACCACACTAATGATGTTTACATTTTGACTTGAATTGATTACTGAATTTTTTAGATGGGATTATGGTGATGAGCTCTTAGAATTATTATCCCAGGAAGTAATTCGTTTCAAAAATAAAAAATAAAAAATTCCGCCACTATGGGCTTTTCTCCAAAGAATTGGTGTGCTCCAAGGCAATGCATCAACTTTATGTGTGTTTTGCAAAGCTGAGATTGAAACTGTGAACCATGTCATGGTGTCTTGCCTATTTGCGTCAACTGTGTGGATTGAAATGCTGAATTGGTGGGATGTTCAAGAGGCCTTACCTGAAACTGTTGAAAGGTTACTTCTATGGTGGGATAGCGAAAAATTTGGAGGGGGCATACCTCTGGTTGTGCTGTGGTCCTTGTGGAAGCTTAGAAATGATGTTGTGTTCAATGCACTAGTCCTTAATGTGGCTGAGTTATGTGAAGTGATAAAAGTCAAATTTTCATTACGGTTGAGACCATATTACTCAGAGCATAGTTTTACAGTTCAAGATTTTGTGCTTAATCTTAGGCAAGTGAGAAGGTGCATTTTAGGAAGAAGAGTGTAAGGTGCTTGTCCTGTCTTCTTTGTCTTTGTTGTTGTGTTTTCTCTAACTTTTATTATTCTAGTTGGATCCTCTCCAACTGGGTCTTTATTGATGTTATCTGTTGTAATTGTAATGCATTTTGATCATCAATAAAGTTTTTCACTGAAGAATTCTTGAAGTAGTTTGTATTTTTTCCTTAGATTATAATGAGAGATTACAATCTATATTTATACAGTATTTCTGTAACAAACTAACAGCCTAACTATACCACTAACCAACTACACATTATCTAACTAATTAACTAACCAATGCTGTTACAATCTAACTAAAACTTTTACAACTGTTATAGAATATTACAGTATACACCTGCAGTACATTATACTTCATGGACCTCTTCCTTATCATGCCCCCTCAAGCTGAGAGGGGGAAGACCAACATGAAGCTTGGAAGTGAGGAAGGAAAATCTGGCAGTGGATAAGGACTTTGTAAAGATGTCAGCCAATTGATCTAAAGAGGGAACATATTTGAGAAGGAACTTGTGACCTGCAACCTTTTCTCAGATGAATTGGCAGTCTACTTTAATGTGTTTAGACCGATTGTGGAAGGCTGGATTAGCAGCTAAGGACAAGGCAGGCAGGTTGTCGCACCAAAGAACCGGTGGAGATGGTTGTGGAATATGAAAATCAGTAAAAAGTATTTGTAACCAAGTGATCTCAGTAGCAATGTGAGCTAAGGACCGATATTCAGCCTCGGTCGAGGAGTGAGACATAGTGGATTGTTTCTTGGAGGACCAAGAAATGAGATTGGAACCCAAGAACACACAGTAACCAGAGGTGGATCATCTATCAGTGGTATCACCAGCCAAATTGGAGTCAAAGTAGGCAGTGAGATTAAAAGAACCAGGAACAAACAGAAGACCATGAGAAATGGAGCCTTTAATGTAGTGCAAGATACGTTTAACAGCTGAAAAATGACCCATAGTAGGAGCATGCATATGTTAGCAAGCTTGGTTGACAGTATATGAGAGCTCAGGTCGAGTGATAGTGAGATACTGAAGGGCATCCACAAGGCTGCGATAGAGAAAATATTGGGAGAATGAGAGAGAATTAGAAGCAGTAAGAGAGGGTTTAGCTGAGGTAGGCGTGGCACATGATTTGCAAGTAGTCATACATGATTCAAGAAAAAGCTCAGAGGCATATTTTTGTTGGGAAAGAAAGAAGCCTTGAGCAAAGGACTGAGCTGAAATGCCTAAGAAATAGGAAATATCCCCTAATTCTTTTATAGAAAAGGCATTGTGCATTTGAGTTAATAAAGAAGCAAGATAGGACTGATCAGAGCCAATGAAGAGAATATCATCCGCATAAATAAGAAGAAAGGTAATGGAAAAAGAGGTAGAATGGATGAAAAGAGAAGAATCACAATGACTCTAAATAAAACATTGAGAGAGGAGAAAGGAGGAGAAAGTAGAATACCATGCCCGAGGGGTCTGTTTCAAGCCATAGAGGGCCTTGTGAAGTTTGCAGACAAGAGTATGCTGAGAAGGATCAACAAAGCTAAGAGGCTGCTCTATGTAAACTTCTTCATCTAACTTGCCATGTAAAAAGGCATTAGAGATGTCCAGTTGTTTGAGAGGTCAATGATTATGAAGGGCTAAATAGATGAAAATGCGAATAGTTAGTTGTTTGGCCACAGGGCTAAAAGTATCATTAAAGTCAATGCCATGTTGCTGATGAAAACCCTTAGCCACAAGTCTGGCTTTGTGCCTTGCAATGGAGCCATCAAAATTTTTATTCACTTTGAAGACCCATTTACATCTTATAGCTTGTTTGGAATGAGGTAAAGAAACAAGAGTCCATGTGCCTTGGTGTTGAAGAGCGGCATACTCATCAAGCATTGCTTGGAACTAGACTAAAGAAGCAAGAGTAGACTTATAAGAGAACACTCAATATCAAAAGAAGGAAATGAGTCAGCAAAAGAAGTGAGGGTAGAAGAAAAACAAGTAATATGAGATTTGGATCTGGTTTGCATAGGATAAGAATTGATAGCAAAAGGAGAGTAAGAAGTAAAACAACAAAAAGAGAATTAATAGGAATGGAGGGATAGAAAGAAGGCTTAGTTGGTAGAGCTGATTGAGACAAGACAGAATGATGCTGGACAGAGCTAGGCTGTGTAGACCGGACAGGTGGAACCTAAGTAGTAGACTGTGGTTGTGCAGATGTAGGCTGAAAATGAGGTGTAGACACCCCATTTTTGACCGACCTTAAGACTCAGACGTCACCGATTGAGAGCTTGGTGATGTTGCATACTGTGCTCGTTCAGAGGTTTCAGAGTCTCGGCTGCGAGCCTTGCCTCCAAACTTCTGGACTCTTTCGTGCTTTGCCTCGGTTTGCGAACCAGGCTCTGTTTTCTCTGTTTTCTCTTCCCGAAGGGAGGGAGAGGTCTCGTAGATCATCTCTCAGTGGCCGTAGGCTACATTTCGTGGTCGTAGGCCATTTTTTCCCATTTCGGAGCCCGGTTTCCGATTTTCGGAGCTGTCAGGCCGAATGCTTCGGTTCGGGACTGCCTAACCACCTCTGTTTGCTCCGGTTTTTGGCATACATCTTATTTACTCCCTTTTTAGGGACACTGTGGTCCAAGAGACCAACTTCGTGGTCGAACACCACTTCCGGTGCCTAATAGTCAGTTTTCGAGGCCCCAGGCTGCGCGTTTCGGCCCCCGAACCTTCATTACGCATCGGTTTGAGTTCATTTTGGCAGGGACCTTATTTTCATCACTAGGAAGGTCATAGAAGGGTGGGAGGCCAGTAATTGTTCTAGCAACCAGTTATATTTCCTCATCGCCCTCCGTCGCCCGTTTTTCTCACTTGAAAGACAATGTTGACCACCCTAAGGCCACTTTTTCCAGCTCTAAACCACATATTTGTGTTGTACACACCTGGGAGGCCACCAATATCATATGGTCAGCTAGTAATTGTGTTTGACCCTTTTGAACCTCTCCTAAAAATTGCCTTTTCTCTCTCCTGGTTCACTTTCTCCAGTTTTTGACCACATAGTTGTGTTGTGCACACATGGGAGGCCACTAATATGGCATGGCCGGCCACTAATCTTCATTGACCTTTTTGACCCTTGGCCGGCCGGCCATGGGGAAGGCCGGCCGGCCACCTAAGCCCAAGAAAACTGGCTGGCCATCATCCTCAGGGTTGGTACATTACAAATCTGTATTCCTTTTCCCCAGATTTTGTATTTGGGAGGGGGTTGCCATTTTGGGAGAAAACTTGAATTGTTTCCCCCCCCCATTTTTCCCCCTCTTTTTTGCCTATATAACCAGCACCCCAGGTCTGGTTTTGGGGCTTGAAAAAAATTGCTTTAGAGCTCTCTTGCATACACTCTCCATTTCCCTCTCTTCCAAGACTCCAAACTTTAGGGTCCTTGCATCATTTACACTACACCACATAGCACCACCTCCCCAACCTCCATTCCAGCCACTTGGAGCTGTTTTCCAGAGCTAAGGAACACCACTTCTTGTGCCAAGAGGTTGATAAAGTTGAGTCTTCAAGGGTAAGTCCTTCTCTCCTCTTTTTGGTCCTATTCTTGCTCAATACATTAGCCATACTTTCTTGCATATTTGATCTCCGACCCTAACTTAAAATATCATTTTTTTGAGCTCTATTTCATGTTTGTTTAAGGGCCTCTCACTGTTTGAGGCTTCCTTTTTGCACTTGCTTCATTACCTCCCTTGTATGCCATTTTCTTGTGTAGTATTTTTGGCCTATATGTAAACTGTTTTGATGCATGTTGTAAACTGTAAAGTAGCTTCTTTTGAGCCCTTATTTAATATTGTTGAAGGGCTCATCACTTTTTGAGGTCTCCATTTGTCACTTGCCTTTGTATCCATCTTTTGGCCCTATTTTTGCATGATTTGTTAGCCTCTTGTGCTTCTGTTTTTGAACTCTGGTCCAAACTATAAATGGCCTTATTTTGACCCCCTATTCATGTTTCATTAAGGGTCTTTTACTGTTTGAAGCATCCTTTTTATATTTTGTGTTATAGCTCTCTTTTTGGCCTTATCTTGCATAGTATTTTGAGAATGCTTGTGCACTGTTTTGAGTCTTATCATAAACTGTAAAAGGTCATATTTTAGGTCCCTCTTCAACTTTGTTGAAGGACCTTCATCTGTTTGGGGCCAGCATGCATCACTTACTTCTTTGTCCTCCTTTAGGCCTACTTTTTGCATGAGAGTTTTGCTATACTTGTGTCTGTTTTTGTGGCTTGTGGTAAACTGTAAAGTACCATATTTTGGGCCCATATTTGACATTACAGAAGGTCTCTTCTCTTTTTAGGGTCATAAGCTGTCACTTGCTTCATTATCTTGCTTTCGGGGCCATTTTTGCATGCTAGTTTAGCCCCATTTGCGCTCACTGTTTGGCCTTGCTTAAAACTGTAAATATGATTTTTTTGGGGCTGTCTTGATTCTTTCTTCACACTTCATGTACAAATAATGCGTGTATTGCATAGCCATAGGTCATTCCATGCGCCAAATTTCATGTTTCGGAATTCATTTCATGCATCGGGTGCTATTTTGCCATGTTTCGGGGCTGTTTTGCATCACATTTTGGTACTGAAATTTGCATGCTAGTATGCCATATTCCATGCCTTGCCACGTCTTGTTAGAGTGGCATTCCGTGCCTTAGGTTCGGTCCTCGGTTTGTGTGTACGTGTGCACGCATTTCGAGTTGTCTCATTTTCATCTAATGGCCTCCTATGTGAGTGTGGCCGAGGCCTACTTGTGTTGGTGTAAGCCCATTATGCATTGTTTATGCTATTTCATTTCACAACATTGTGTATGCTAGGTTGTATATTAGCACATTGTGTATGCCATGTTACCTCGTGCATCGTGTATGCCATTTCATAGCAAGTTGCATGTTAGGTTGTATCTTAGTTGCATTTCATGCATGTCATGCATATTGCATTGTGTTCGGGATAGGAGTTAGCCCGAGCATGGGAAACGAGGTACGTTTCGTACTCCGAGTGACGGAATGTGTCTCAATTCCCCAGTCACCGACACTCCGGATTATCCATGATGGAGTTAGGTCTAGTTGAGTTTTCATGTGCATTCATTCTATATTGAGTTGTGCAATTCGACTCCTCGGCCATCATGTATCGAGATGCGTGATTGGCGGCACGAGGATCGAGGCATGCATACATTTGTGAAAATACATTACCATGCCCCTTTTCTGCTCTCTGTTGCAGCAAATCAAAAATCAACAGTCTTCCGCGGCTTGGCACGCATTCCAAGAATAATTGCAAACAGAGGCTAATTGGGACATCGCCATGGATTTCCGCGCAAAGGCAACCCGAGCATGCATCATTCATCATCCAGAGAAGAGTCGAGACAGTCCCTATCTTGCATGCTAGTTTATAGCTTTCCTAGTTAATTTGATAATTAAATTAGGATTTTGTATTTATTCGGACTGTATTATTTGGACTGTACTATTTATTCGGACCCTCTACGCGAGGGCATAGTTGTAATAAGTGTGCATGTGTGTGATGTATGTCTTCCAATCCCACATCTTTCTTCCTTTTTATTTACCAGCTTATGATGGTTAGATTAGGACATGTTTCAATTAGCATACAGTATGATAGCATGTTTGCATTCATTCATCTGTCTTGCATGCATCGGGCTCGGCGCATCATACTAACTGCATCTGTATTTCAATTTCGAGTTGAATACTTGATAGCTGTTGCATCTCATATGCCATGTTTAGAATAGCCGAGCCTGCTATAGTTGCATTTTTGCATGTGTTGCATTAGGCATTTCTATATACTTAGGATCATGTATGGATTTCTAATCGGTTTCTGTTTTGGCTTGGAGTACTCGGTGAGTTTTATGCTTTAGCATCCTTGCATGCGTGTGAGTGACTGCCATGATAGCATGCTTACCATGAGGCTAACTGCCTAGTTGATATACCTGCTTGGATGCCTATGGGTGGAGGTTGGGTTATTTGGATTGGAACAATTCATCAAATGTTTGTTTTAAGCCCACTAGACAGTGGCAAAATCATATTTTCTAAGCCCACCCGAGGGTGGCAAATCCACGTCTTAGCCTACCTGCGGGTAGCACCATCAAACAATTTTCAGACAAACAAACATGAAATGTTTTGTTCCAATTCAGGCGACCCAGTCTATACTTGTATGCTGTGCGCATCACATAGTAAATCTAGACTAATAACCAGAATAAGAACGCACAATGTTTTCAAAATTAGATATCATGATTAGTAGAGGCCGGTCTTTGACCGGGCGAGCGGGGGTGCTCACGAAGTGACCTTCCCCAATCGTACCCAAGTTCCCGAGCAGAGGCAACTTTGGTGATGACGGACACGTGGCCTTAGGCAACAAGTCAGGGTTTCCTAAATTTCCCAAAAATAAAATATTTAGGTGGCGACTCTGTATCTAGCAAAGCAGTCCATGTTTGGCACTTCTTTCAAAAATCTATTTTCTCAAAACGATTTGCCGGATTTGGACTCTTTGGTTCGAGATTAAGAACCGTGACAACAAATCGAGTCTGAGCTGTAGCGAGGTCCCCCCCGCGGGCTTGTTACATGAGGCTATGCAGATATAGGGAAAGTAAGAAAGACATAAGACCTGGTTTGTGTGGACTGCTGGGCCAAAGCAGACTTGGATTGAGAGGAACTATGCTGAGGAGTTGGTGACTGTAGACGCGCCCCGCGTGAGGGCCTCTGTGCTACAGTTCGGACTCGTTTTGTCACGGTTCTTAATTTGAACCAAGGAGTCCAAATCTGGCAAATCGTTTTAAGAAAACAGATTTTTTTTTTGAAAGAAGTGCCAAACATGGACTGCTTTGCCAGATACAGAGTCGCTACCTAAATATTTTTTAATGGGGGAATTTAGGAAACCCTGACTCAGTGCCAAAGGCCACGTGTCCGTCATCACCAAAGTTGCCTCGGTTCGGGAACTTGGGTACGATTGGGGAAGGTCAGCTATGAGCACCCCCTCTCGCTCGATTCGAAGATCGGCCTCTACTAATCGTGATATCTTATTTTGAAAACATTATGCATTCTTATTTCGGTTATTAGCTTAGAATTACTATGTTATGCACGCAGCAAACAAGTATAGACCAAATCGCCTAAATTGGGAGAAAACATTTCATGTTTGTTTTGAAAATGGTTTGCTACTCGCAAGTAGGCTAAAATGCAGGTTTTGCCACCCTTGAGTGGGCTTAAAACTCACAGTTTTAATGTATTATTCCAATTCAAGTAATTCGACCTCCACCCACAGGCATTCAAGCAGTTTATATCACATAAGCAGCTAGCCTCAAGGTAATCATGCTATCATGGCAACACTCATATGCATGCGGTATGCTAAAGCATAAAAAGCTCACCTAGTACTCCAAGCCAAAACAGAAACTAGTTAGTAATCAATGCATGATCCTAGTTCATGTTTAAAATGGCTAATGCAACACATGCAAAGATGCGATCTAGATAGGCTCGGCTATCCTAAACATGGCATGTGAAATGCTGCAATTAACAAGTACTCAACTTGAAATTGAAATACGAATGCAGTTAGCATGATGTACTGAGCCCGATGTATACAAGAAATATGTATGGATGCACGCATACACAGCATAATGTATGCTAATTTAAATATGCCCTAGTCTAATCATCATAAGCGGGTAAATAAAAGGGAAGAAAGAAGTGGGGGTTGGAAGACATACACACTCATGCACACTTATTACACAATTGCCCTCACTCAGAGGGATCAAAAGAATATACAGGCCAAATAACAAATCAACTATCCTAGCTAATTAATTATTACAAACCCTTTTATTAATTAACAAATTAATTATAAAATAAAATGTGAAGCCTAAAGAGACTGCCACAGCTCTGCCTCGGAATGCGCGAATGATGCATATTTGACTCGTCTTGCCCGAAAACTCGTTGCCATAGCGCTACTGCCTCTGTTAACACTGCCTTGCTCCTCTGAGGACTGCCAAAGTCCAAGGGTATGCTCTTTGGATGCTGGGGGATACCATTGACCAAGTAGAAACACCACCGGCCGAAGGGGATGATCACCGGCCACTAAACAAGCTATTGGCCACAAATTCTTGGCTGGTCGGCATTGTATTTAGCTGACCGGCCAAAACTTCCTGCAGAACCTGCAGTTGACAGCAGCAGAGGGCAAGCAGTGTATGGCATGGAATTTTTAGGCAAATGTATGCATGGACACACTCCCCATCATGTAATGGACACAAGGGAGCATGGCCCTCGACCCTTGGGCCATCAATTATGCATTTTGATGCATGATGGCCTAAGAGACCAAGTTAGCAACTTAATGTAAATGCATGCAAACAAAACACATGAATGCCAACACCCTATCATGTTGAAGTCAAGGGGGTCGGCGACCGAGGATCGAGGCGCGTTACGTCACTTTGAGTACGAACGCATCTCAATTCTCATGTTTGGTTTGACACCCCAAACCAAACAATGCAATATATGTATGCAAATGTGGCTCGACTATGCAACATGAGGCTAAGTTACAAGGTATGCCAAATGCAAGGTAACCTAAACATGCAAACGCAATGTACTAAGCATGTGAGATGCAATGCAATGCAACCTAAAATGTAATGTAAACATGGCACAATACAAGCATGCAACTAAAGGTAACAAGTTAAGCATGCAACCATATACAAGAGTGGACTTAGGCTGAAATGGGAGGCCCCAGCCACACCCCAAAATAGTGGCCAAAGATGCCAAAATGATGGACAACAAGCATACCAAACAAGCAAATCAAATGGGCCTAAAGCTAAGGCATGGAGGACTATTCTCAAGAGCACCCAAAGGTGAGATACATGGATATCAAACACTCATGTTAGACTTTAAAATACATGCAAAAGTTGGCACCAAAACATGCTAGGAAATGGATACAAAAGAGGAAGCATTCAAGGCCACTAAAGAGAGTATCCTACTACAACCACCCCAACCACTCATGGCATGCACTTTTCAATACAAATCAGAGTTTCAATATGTAAAATGAGCCCCAAAAATCCACTCGTATGGCAACCCCAAAGACTTAAACACTCAAGCATGTCCAAGGCTCATTTCAAGGCATAACAAAACAACTTTTCAAGACATGAAAGTGATGATAAATGTAAGCATACAAGCATGGATTAGGGACTGAGATGGCGTATGAAATGACTCCAAAGCATTGAAACAACCCAACTAAGGCATGCTTATAACTCACACACTCGAGACCCATAAGCCCAAATGCAAAGAGGCTATACCAAACATGGAAAATGTGGTTAAAAAAATACCCAACAGACCTTAAGCATGGTAAGACATGGCTGAGAACTTCACAAAGTTAAGCCAAAATATGAGGGCATGGTAGGCTACATGCATGATGCATTTCTAGGCCAAATAAGGGAATACAAAGCAAGTATATTAAGCATGCAAGGGGGTATGGATCCGACCAAAAAAAGAGGCATAATATGACCCAACAACACTCAAAAATCTCTGAAATGAAGCCAAGAACAACTAATCATGTATGCTACCCTTATGAGCCAAAAACAAGGACAAAAGAGAGACAAAGGGAGAGGGGTGTCCCTCCCCTATGCAAGACCTCAAAACCCCTTCTTCACCACTGAAGACCAATACACAAGAATAACCAAAGCTTGCCAAAAGAGCACAAAAAAGAGACCAAAAAAGGCCTAAGAGGGGGAGGTTGACCCCCAACACTAAAACAACCTTAATGAAAAATCTTAAGCATGAAAATACAAGACTTTTTTTAGTTATATACAAAGCCTAAATCAGCATGCAAGACAGGTAAAAAAACTAGTGCAAAATTGGGGAATCTAAAGTGAAAAGATTACCCTTGAAGAAATCTTGATGAACAGCAAGGCTAGCCACCTTCCTTTGATCAAAATCAGTCCAAAAACTCAAAAACAAACCCTCAAAGCCTCTCAAGGTCGAAGTATGGTGTAATGGTGTGTGTATTAGTGCAAAACCAAGGTCAAAACACACCTTTTGGGCTTCCAAACACACAAAAATGATGAGAGAGAGAGAGAAAGAGAGAGTATATGACAGATGTATATATGTATAAGCTCTGGTTTTTTGTTCTAACCCTAACAATGGAGAAGGAGGAGGTCTTTATATAGACAAGGAAGATGTTTTAAAGCTTCTCCAAGAAGCTAAACTAAAAAGAGTCAAAGGGGGCAAAAGGGGCAAGGATTTATGAGGAAGCTGGGACAGCTGGCCAAGCTTCTTGAGGAAGCTTTGACAAAGGGTCAAGCTTCCTCAAGAAGCTAGACCAAAAGGGTGCAAAAAGTGCATAACAACCACATTGTGCACGGGGAAAAGTGTTGGTGCATTCCAGCTAACACAGTTGGGATGCACCATGCCTGAAGGGTGCAAAAGGTGCATACCGGCCAGCAAAAGAGGTCACCAGCCAAACAAAGTGCCAGCCGGCCACATAAAGTGCCGACCGGCCATTGGTATCAAGAAACCATGGCTGGTGGCAACAATGAATGACCGGTGAAGAAAAGGGGAGGCCGGTGGGGTGTGGGGATAGCCAACAAGCCATTCCCTGCCCCTCAAAGCAAAAGCAAAAGCATTTGGTGCAAAACCAAACACAAAACAAACTAGTTGAGAGATCCTGAAGCAAAGCGCACAGCCGAGGCCTCCGGGAACTCAAAATGAACACGAACATGGATGATCACCGAGTGTTCCAACAGTGACGTCCAAGTCTTGAGGACGGTCAAAAATGGGCTATCGACAGTGACCAAAAGAAATCCTGTAATTGAGGAAGAGAAGAAACAAAAGAAAGAATAGTAGAAGAGAAAAAAAGAAATTCATGTTCATGAAATGTAACATGTCTAGATAAATGAATTTTGCCTGTCTTGGGATCTAAACATCGATAACCTTTAATACTAGGATAATAGCATAGAAAAACACAAGGAGTAGATTTAGGTGCCAACTTATGAGAAGTATAAGGTTTAAGCCATGGGAAACAAAGACAACTAAACACTTTAAGTATAGAGTAATTAGGAGAAGTGTGATAAAACAACTCAAAAGGAGAGCAATTATCAAGAAAAACACTAGGTAATCGATTGATCAAATATGTGGCAGCTGCAATGGCATCAAACCAATAGAGAAGAGGCATAGAGGATTGATGAAGAAGAGAAATAATAGTTTCAGTGAAGTGTAAGTGCTTCCTCTCAGCCACTCATTTTGAGATGGAGTATGTGGACATGAAAACTGATGGTGAATGCCATGAGTATGTAAATAATGCTAGAGAGGATGATTCTTGTATTCACCACCTCCATCACTACCAAGAATTTTAAGAGGAAAACCAAATTGTTTTTCTATAAAAGCTTTTAACTCCATAAATTTGGCACACACTTCACTTTTATAAACAAGAGGATAAAGCCAAGTAAATCGGGTAAAATCATCAATGAACAACACATAATATTTGTAAGGAGAAGCAGAATTACTAAAGGGACCCCATACATCACTGTGAATAAAAGCAAGTGGATTATTGACAGTGGAATTAGACAGTTTAAATGGTAGTCTATGACATTTGGCTATAGAGCAATGTACACAAGAAATTATGCTTTTATTGGAAACTATAGATAAAGGTAACTTGTGTTTAAGAAAATAAAACTTAAGAGAGGATGGATGGCCTAATCTCTGATGCCAAATGTCAGTAGAAGTAGCAGATGTAACTGAACTATTGTAGACATGTGATGAATCAGTGGATGGAGTGTGAAATTGATATAGTCTATTGGCATAAAAACCTCTATGGAGTATGGCCTTGGAAAGCTTGTTTTGAATAGCAAAAGAAGAATGATCAAATGTGATAGAACAGTGATTATCTTTAGCCAAGTGATGCATAGAGACAAGATTAGAGTTAATGGAAGGAAAATGCAAAACTTTGTTTAGTTTGAAAGAATAGTGAGGAGTAGGCAATATACCTTGACCTGTGTGAGTGATAGGAAATGAAGAACCATTACCAATAGTAACTTGATCACCAGCAGTGTAGGGTTGAATGTAGTTAAGCTGGTGAAGATTATTAGTGATATGATCAGAAGCAGTTGAGTCCAAAAACCAGGGAGAGGAACAAGAACCATTGTCCTTAGTTAAAGAGGTAACATATGCCTTAGATGGCTGAGAGACCGGTATGGGCCGAGTGAGGACTGAAATTGTTGAAATTTGAGGCACTTGTGAAGACTGAAATTGAGTATCTAGCCTATGCCAACAATCAAGATCTATATGATTGGCTTTGCCACAGATTTGGCAAACAATGCCAAACATAGACCTTCATTTTCCTTGAGATTTGCCACTAGAAGATCTGCCTGAATAGGATTGAGTGTCTTTATGGGAACCTCTAGAATCACCACGAGAATAACCTCTGTTATGATGATAAGAAGTAAATCCTCTAGAAGAAGCAGTAGAAGCATTAGAATCTTTCACAGTTGCATAAGCAACAGTTAGATTTGAAGCTTGTTTTAATTTGCTTTCAATGTGAATAGCCTTTGAACAGAGTAGAGCAGAGAGATCCTCCATAGGAATTGACTCTACACGAGTTCGAATAGCCACTTTGACAACATCATATTCAAAGGTAATCCATTTAGTATAAGAAGAACTATATCTTCATCTTCCACAAATGATGAAGCAATACTCAACTGATCAACAATACTTTTGATTTTGCTCAAATACACCTCCATTGAGTCTGATTCCTTTGAAATAGAACTCAATTTGTTCTTTAATTGGTGGATATAAGACCCAGAGAGAGAGGTAAAACGTTTGTCGAGAAACCGCCAAACCTGACCACTGGTGTGAAGATGCAATACTGAAGCAAAAATCGCAGGAGAGAGAGTAGCAGTTATGTAGCTGAAGAGATGTGCATCGGTCATCTTTCATTTAATATCTTATGGATTTGGAACTTCTATTCCTACAGCATTTCCCACTGTATCAACAGGACACTTCTTGGATCGATCAACAATTGTGAGTAGATCAGTTGCTCGAAGCAAATTTTGTATTTGATTCTTCCAAATAACAAAATTCGAGCTATCTAGCTTCACTGTCACAAGAGAACTAAGATTCGATATCAGCAGATTGAGATTCGAACGAATTAGAATAGAAGATGACTCCATTGATGGACCTTGAGGATTGCTCGTTAGAGCTTATTCAGGTTCTGATACAATGAAGAATTCTTGAAGTAGTTTTTGTATTTCTTCCTTAGATTATAATGAGAGATTACAATCTATATTTATGCAGTATTTCTGTAACAAACTAACAACCTAACTAATCAACTAACCAATGTTGTTACAATCTACACATTATCTAACTAATCAACTAACCAGTGTTGTTGCAATCTAACTAAAGTTGTTATAACTATTACAGAATATTACAGTATACACTTGCAGTATTATACTTCATGGACCTCTTCCTTATCAGTTTCAAAAAAAAAAAAAAAAGGGTTCAAAACTAGATGAAACTTTACATTGAGAAGTTTCCCTCAAATATTTCCTTTTACTTCACTCTTAGAAAGTGTTTTTGTTTGTGACAAGAAGAAACCCTAACAAGCCAATGTATTTTTTTTTTAAAATGTAACTTAATGAAAATTGATGATTTCTCAAGAACTAATTGGGGCATCTAGCAATTTTTAATACTTTTAGAGCAAGTCTCTCAGTTGCTATTCAATTGTGCTATCGTTAAGATTTTCTACCATGGGCACAAAACACACTCTAACAATAAATTAATTTTTTGCTGTAAAAAAAACACATACTCCAACAATATTTTATTTATCGTGTCAAATTTAGCATGAATTTAGCATGATGATTGTTTGACTATTAACTTCTTTCTTTTTTTTTTTTTCTTTTTTTTATTATTTTTTTTATAAAAAATTTATATCATGTATTTTTTTATATAAATCTAATAAATTAATATAACAAAAATATTTTCTTTTTAAAAATACTAACCGTTGTAGTAAAATAATTTAATTTAAAATGCAATTTGAAGATATTTGATCATAAAATGTTGACAATCTAATTTTATTTAATTTATCTAATATTTTAATTAAAATATCAATTGAAAAACACTACCAATATTTATAATTAGGAACATATTATTGCATTGTATAGTAGAAACTAAATCATACTAGAAAATAGCTTTTTCATTGTTGATGCAGATCTATGAAAATATGAAATTTTAACATTGCAATATGTTAAAGTATAACATTGACATGATTGAAATATCATCATTTGCTAGAAATGGTCTTATAAATCATAAAAAATTCAATTTTGAGTGCATCAAATTTCAAAGAGTAATGTAAGTGGTAGGGTATTCGTAGGAGGTGTTTTTTTTCTCACCAAAGCTTTATCTAGTTTCTCTCTCTCTTTTGTAGCAAAATTTTCATTCTAATCAAATGCATACCCTAAAACTTCATTCTAATCAAATGTAGCCACAATTAAAATTTACAAAAATGATTTACCAAGGTTCATGAGAATTGTAGATGGAAATTACCAAGGATCAATAAACTTATTTCTTTTGTTGATAAAAAAAGATGTGTTATTTAGTTTGAATAAGGAAAAAACACAAAGAAGTTCGGTATATTACATTGGCAAAGCTATATTTTTAGTGCATTCTTGGCTTCGTCCCCTTCAGTTTGATAATGTTAACCACAATCTCGAAAATTTTCATTATCAATATATGTTCAAATTTGCTTCAACCTGTGTTGAAAATAGTATTAAGGTCACACAATGGGCATTCGACCAAAGGGGTGTTCAAAGGATCCACTCCACAACTCTATGTGCGTGCGTTAGAGAGCCCATGAGTTTGTTTTCCAATGAACGTATACAAAAAAAAAGAAAAAATAGAGAAAACAAAATTAAGTCAAAGCAATAAAACAGGTACTTTTTACAAGTTAAAAAGATTGTACGATGTCTAAAAAGGTAGGTCTAGAGTTCATGCTCTTTGAAGATGAAGAGTTTTCCAAATAAAGCAAAACAAAAGGCACATAATAATAGGGTCCATAATAATAGAGTGTAATGCCTAGTGCTTGTCTGCTAGTTGCTTATTTCTGTTCTGGGGTTGGTCTGGTTGGGGCTAGTTGCTGGGTTGTTTTGCAGCATTGCTGTGCTGTTTTTCTGCCTGCTGCACTGTGCTGGTGGTGTTTTTCTGTTGGGCAGCTTGGTTGCTACCTTACCAACCTGTTGCCTTGTTTGGCTTTGTGATCTTTGCTCCTTTTTTGTTGTTTGTCTTTGTATCTTTGCTTGATAATTATCAATATATTTTCTTTTGGCTGTTTCAAAAAAAAAAAAATAATAGGGTCCATTGGTCAAGATATCCTTTCTCATGGAAAATAGTCCCTCAGCCTTCAATGACCATCGTTCCATTTCTTTGAGGCTATGCCTGCATTGGCGTGAAGTAGCTAATAAGCATATGATCAATACGACCATAAACTGCTTTAAAGCCAAAGTTTATTGATAATGTTTAACAACAATATAGTTATGTTTATTCTCTTAACATATATAAAATGTATTTGATTTAGAAGGTAGAACTTTTATATACCTATCGCTTTTTTTGTTGAGCTTGAGCAGCTAGGTATGTAGTAATCTCTACTCTAGTTCGGCATTTTTGTCTAGTATTTTTTTCGATAAAGTACAACACAATTCAATTATAAACCCAAAAAAAAAAAGAGAGAGAAGGATTTTCACGATAAACAGTTTTGCAATGCTTGCAATGCAAAAAACTAAATATGAAGATATATAGAACTTAGAATGTTGAGAATATATAAAAGCCACTGACCATTTTTACCGATGAGAATCATAATAACATTGCACTTATATGGTTTGTTTAGACAAGCACAAATGCTCAGTATGAATCTAAAGTATTGTATCAAACAATCCTTATGATAAGAGAATAAGAGTTACTAAGATATCTTGGTTATATTTGTTTGTTTAGAGAAAAAAGAGGTAACATAATAATTGTAAATAATTTAAAATGCCAAATGAATATCTCCATTCCAATAATGTAATGTAATGGAGAGAATGTTTTGCTCAATCAATGTGTTTCCTGAATCATTCAAAATAGTGAAAATAATTGAAAATATAAAAGCTTGAGAAGAAGTGATATTACCTTTTGTAGTTCTTTGTTGAGGACAAAAACAACGATATTCTCACTAAAATAACAATAATCATATCCATATTTCAAAATCAAAACATTAACATATTAATGACAACATAATACAATTTATATTGCTAAATGGATATCTCCATTCCAATAATGTAATAGAGAGGATCTGGCTCTAATCATTTGCAACGCATATAGCATGTGACACATATCTAAGCATAAAAAGCAAGAACTAACACGCATATACCCAATATATTTTCCAAGCATGTTTTGCTCAATCAATGTGTTTCCTGAATCATTCAAAATAGTGAAAAAAAAATAAAAAAATAAAAAATGAAAATATAGAAACTTGAGAAGAAGTGATGCTACCTTCTGTAGCTCTTATTAAGAAAAAACAACGACGACATTCTAACTAAAATAACGTAAGCATATCTATATTTCAACATCAGAACATTAACATATTAATTACTAAATAATAATGGTAAATGATTTAAATTGCTAAATGGATATCTCCATGCCAATAATCTAATAGAAAGGATCTATCTCCAATCATCTGCAACTCATATAGTGTGTAGTACATGTCCAATCACAAAAATCAAGAATTAACATGTATAATTAAACTAATCTACTTTCCAATCTTGTTTTTACTCAATCAATGTGTTTCCTTGAATCATTCAAAATAGTGAATAATTGAAAATCTAGAAACTTGAGAAGAAATGATATTACCTTCTCTAACTCTTGTCGAGGACAAAAATAACAATATTCTCACTAAAATAACAGTAAGCATACCTACATCTCAACACCAAAACATTAATTTATTAATTACAGTCATCTATATTTTACTATCGTAGACTAAAATGACCAAAATGAGGAAAATTCACTCAGAAGGTGCTAATCTACTAAAAAAAAATGAGCTAGTGTGAGAACGAAAGTTATGACTAAAACAACCAAATTCATCGCTAAAAGTTTGCATCAAGAAAAGTTGCCACAAGTTCAAGTTTAAAAATTCGTTGCTAAAAGTATTAGTGAGGACTTTCTTTAGTCGTCAGCAGATGTTACTCCTTTAGTGATACATTTACTGATTATTTCTCCCACTTCAAAATCATTTCAAATAATTTTAAAAGTAATTATATTATTTAGTGTTTTGAGTTTTACATAATGAGAAGGTACAACCCTCAGGGATGGAGTTCTAGATAGATTGAAATGGAATGCAGAAAAGTCTAGTGTGTATACTGTTGCCTCTACCTACAAGTGGAATGAATTACCATCTGCTGTGCCTGCAAACTTAGGGGATTTCATTTGGAAGAATGTGGCTCCACTGAAAGTGCAATTTTTTGGGTGGTTAGCATGGAAAGGGAGGATCAAGACATCCTGCTATTTGCAAAGAATTGGAGTCCTCAGTGATACTTTAAATGTTAATTGTATCTTCTGTAGGAATGAATTAGAAACTGTCACTCAAGTGCTGCTGTGTAGCCCTTTTAGTTGGAAAATTTGGTCAAATGTTATCAAGTGGTAGGGAGTATATTGAGTGCAGCCGAGGTCAGTGTCTGGTCTTTTGCAGTGGTGGGCTGGTTATAGATGCAACAAAAGGGTGAGGGTGCTCTGGAAGATCATTCCATTAGCAGTGCTATGGTCTTTATGGAAGTAGAGGAATGAAAGTCTGTTTAGTGGTACACAGGTAGACTTGGAAAAGTTGTGTGAACTTATTAAAATAAGAATTGCATTGTGGTTTAAAGCCTCTAGCCCTTATTTTTGCTACTCAGTCAATCATATTGTGTTCAATTTGCAAAATGTGAAGTTCTGAATTATGCACTGATACGGTTGGTCTGAAATTTGTCTGTTACTGTGCCCTGTTGTGGATCTGATGTTTATCTGTTGCATTTGGTGGGAGGGCGTGTGCTGGTCTTTGCTGGGTTTTGTTGGTTTTTGCTATTGTGCTGGTATTTGCTGAGATTAACCCATTGGTTCCCCAATCATATTTCTGGTTACTTGTTGGTTTTCTCACACTAGTTTCTTGCTGCTACAGAGTTTTGTAGGGTAGGATTGCGTAGCAGTGGTTGCAACTTATGGGCTAGATTGGATTGCTTAGCCGTGGCTGCAACTTGAGGACTGGTGTTAGGTTCTGGTTTTTTGTTGCTCAGCAGTGGACTGCTTGCTGGATTTTCTTTACTTTTGATCTGTTTGTTGGTCTTTCACCAACTAGGAGGTTGGAGCTTGAACTTGCTCCAAGCTCTTCTTTATTGATGTAATTTTCCATACTTTGTATGTGTTTTCATTAATAAAGTCTTCTTTTTGCCGATAAAAAAAATTTAGAATTTGGATACAGGACATTGTTGGGTATAGTAGTTGCCATAAAAATTAAATTTTGATTCTCAACCATTGTTGATTTTGTGACATTTTGTTTGATTTTTATGACTACGACTTATAATCAAATGAATAAAATAGAAAGCCAAACATTCAAATTCATCAATACTAAAAAGTTATTACAAACATTTAAAAAAAAAAAAATCAATTAAAATATAAAAAAAAAAAAATTACATTAATCATCTCTTAGATCTCTAAAAAAAAAAAAATTATCCGTAAGAAAACATTTTTGTGCATTGGATATCAAAAAAATTCACTATTTTGATATTTTTTATTTTCAGTTTTTTATTTTTTTATTTTTTTACAACAATTCTTGTTTTTCTAGATCAAGTGGTATCAATTAGGTTAAATTTTTGTCTAAGTTGTGCCAAGTCTATTCACAAATTAAGTTGATAAAGCAACAATTTAGATACAGAACAATTTTGCAAGTACAAAAAAAAAAAAAAAAAAAAATCTAAAAGATTATAACTATGAAACCGCAACAATGAAGTATTAACTATAAACCTCATAAAAGATAGAGCACTAACATAAATTGATATCAAAATCAAGGTATATAAGAAATATTGTAAGAATTAGAGAGTTTACCCGATCAACATGGCCAACACTCGCCCCACTTTTCCAAGCCATTCGGACTTCAATCCACCTCGATGACAATTTAAAATGTTCATCTCTAATTGTTCTACATACAACCCTCTGCGACCCATTAGGGTTTGGTCGAGGTCTAAGCCTCGAAGGCCTAACTTGTAGCTGCCTTGCACTACTCTCTGGTATTACAATCTCAACATCACTGGGTATCTTTCTTGGCTTGCCACGTCACTTTAGTTGCCTAGGGTTTTCATTTTCTGCAGCTACCTCAACCGCCATAATTTCTACTCCAACCACCTTAGCCATCTCAACCTTTATCTCCATTACATCTGCTTCAGCCATCTGAACCTCCTCAACGTCCATCACTTCTTTTAGGTTGAAAGCATCAACTAAGAGTAGATTAGTAATTTCAAAATCAGCGCCGCCGCCATTTAGAGCTTGATCAACTTGAATTGGGTTCACTGTCGGGGCATCTTGTGGAAGCTTAACCACTACAGGGTCGGAATCAAGAGGAAGACCATCGCCTTATAAGGCTAGCAGTAGTGGGTCCACCACAGGGGCATTTTGTGGTGGTGCAACCACTACAGGGTAGGAATCAGGAGGAGGACCACCACCTTGCATGACTAGCGGTAGTGGGTCCACCATCAGGGCATTTTGTGGTGGCACAACCACTACAAGGTCGGAATTAGGAGAAAGACTACCACCTTGCAAGGCTAGCAGTAGGGGGTCCACCACCGAGGCATTTTGTGGCGGTGCAACCACTACAGGGTTGAAAATCAGGAGGAGGACCACCACCTTATAGGGCTTGTGGTAGTGGGTCCACCGCTGGGGCATTTTGTGGCAGCCCAACCACTATAGGATCGAAATCAAGAGGTGTCACGCCCAGCTTTTTGTTACTCAGATTCTATTACTAAACCATTATGATAGATTCAATTTCAGAGATAACATACGGAAACTCTTTACATTAATAAGAACACATGAATAAAGATTCTCTCATCCGAATACAATATGAATGCAATATAAGTTATAATTAAATAAATTGTCCGTAGGCTTACGTCTTTTAAATTAAAAGAAAGGGTTTAACCTTTTTACATCAATGACATTCCGCCCACAAATAAAAAGGCCTCATGGCTAACAACTAAGGATGATTCTCGATCTTGAAACACTTCTCGACGTTTACCTGAAAAAGGATTAGCAACGTGAGATGAACGTAAAGTCTAATAGGGATTCCAACATGATCCTAAACAATAACAACATACAGATAACTATGATCATGAATGCTTTATATCATATCATATACATAATATGACAGTTTATTCTATAAATATACTTATGCATGTATTTTTCTCAAAATCATTCAATTTACCCAACAGCATAAACAATTCACTTTTCTTTCTCATTTCCCATTTATAAATAACGCATCACAACTGGTTGTTTTAAAAAAATACTTTCACAAAACCTGATTACTTCTCATTATTTACGTCCAATACAAAACATACGTTCACTTCTGATACATTCATCACATTCCCTTGGCCCTAAGTCCATGATCCAGAAACACTTTCAACAACTCGTCTAATACGCCTATGCACATACATATGTCCTAACACGAACATGAAATTAATACATGTACAATGATTACTACACTATCAATAAAACAGCCTGGCCTCACCCAACCATAACCATCACTTACTCATGATATACAAGGATACACCGAGACAAAATGAGAAACGAAACAATGCTCTATCTGCCTTAAGCACGGTAAGCCAATGATACACTTTTTCATAATGAAATGCCAATTTACCAGACACAAGCTGGAAGGTAATGGTACCTCTGCCAATTTACCAGACATCGGCTGAAAGGTAATGGTACATCTGCCAAGTTCTTCAGGCACTAGCTGGAAGGTATTGATACCTTTCATTCTAAGTGCGACCGATTCTCCATGTGCTAGCTGGCAGATAATAGCACCTCTCATTCTTAGCGCGTGATCATTTCCAGCCATCTCAACATACTAGAATACATAATAACACAAGTGTACTATACATACATGATATTATTCAACACAACAATGTCATCCTCCACCGATGACCAATGACAAATCTCTAAGCATATGTATTAAATACACGTAAGACAACAATCTAATTCTCACGAGACCTTAAGTCCAATAACAACAATAATATGTGAAGGTTTCAAAATCCGAACTCAAGTTCGTTATTAATTTACGAAGGTTTATGATTTCATTTTTTTTTCCAAAAACCAGTTTTTCTTATTTTCCAATCCACACTACTCCAATCATTTTCTAAAATTTTGTTATTTTCATTTAATTAAAAACCACCTCCTTGATGCCAAAGCCACAACCCAACCCTACTCAACATGATTAATCTAAACAATTTCAATACCATAGTTACTTCTCCCTTGTAGATATTAACATAATTACACAATCCATATTAACAAAATACAAAAGATTATCCAACTTTCTTCCTTATTAATCCACTAAGTCAATAATATTATATTAGGGATTTCCTCTCTCTCAACATAAACCTATTAAACTACTTCCTAATTAATCCAAACAACAACCAACTTAACAACTTCAATCACTAATATTAAATCCTAGATCCCTTTTCGTGAATTTCAAGGAAATCCATAATGAATATAATTTTTATGCAATAAAATCTACCACATGTCTATCTATAGACGAGGTATTGAAAAAGAATAAAGAAATCCCTACCTCTTATTTTTATTTGAGCAATGTTAGAGATACAAAATTTTTTACTAAAATTTTTGTCAAACACTCATGTATTTGATTAAAATAATAATAATAATAATAATAATAATAATGTCTCTAACATTTTTGTTATTATTTTAACTTTTTGTACAAAATAGGAAGAGTGAGGATCATCATCATTATTTTTATTTTTATTATTATTTTCTTTTTTATCAATACTAGCATAATTACCAATGCTATGCACAGGTATAAATAAATAATCAATAATTAATTTTAAAATTAAATAATAATCTAAAAAATTTATCAACAATATTTAGCAAAAATGATTTAGAATTAATTAAATTTTATTCATTTTTATCACAGTTACATATAAGAGAATTTTTTTAAAATTTATTCTTATGTTATTAATTGTGTGCTCTAAGTTCTTAATAACAAATATATGTCATAATTAAAGCGGTAAAAAGTAAAAAATAAATCACAAAAAATATATTTATGATAAAATATAAATACCTTTCGTCTTATGAGTTTCGTATATTTAATTTATCATATGATAGTGGTAAATTACATTTGTCAATAGTAATTTTTCATGTTTTGTGAAGTCTAAAAATTATAATTTGTCTTATGTTATAAGATTTACATAAAAATGAATTAGGATTCACGTATGATATTAAATTTGGGCTTAACATTAGATTTACGGCAACTTGTCCTTTACATAATCATTAAAAATTGTCTTGTTCTATTCCCAACTTATATAAATCATTTGACCTATCTATTTATTAAATTAGTAAATAAATATTTTTTTATAGTAAAAATAAGAAATATGGACTTATTTTATGCATACTTATTAAAAAGTTTGAACCATAGTTTAAAAAAAAAAAAACTATATATTTATGTTTAAAACAGTTAAATGAATAGTTATATATATTTGTGTATAAAAAAATTATTTAAGATAAAGCCATCCTAAATTGTAGGTCATACTCTAGTCCTAATAAATTTAAATTTTATATTTAAATTATATCATAGTTTATCAGTTTGTAACTGATATGAGCTAATTTGTGACTTATATGAGATAATTTGGGGTTTCTAATATTGGATTAAATACTAAAAAGTAGTCAAGAAAATTTAGTTCAAGTCGATTTTTTTTGCCAATAATTATTGATTTAAGCCTAGTCTTTAGAGAATCATTTAGTTCATGTCCAATCCATGAGTTAGTAGACATACCTATTTATTTAATTTTTAATTAGTAAATATATATATTTTTAAAAATTATGACAAAAATTGGAAATATGTACATATTTGTTTGGTATATTTATTAACAATTTCAAAATTAATTAAGAAATTATGTACTTATTCTTAAAAGGATAAATTACATTGGTAATCCCTATATTTTAACTCTTGTATTATTTTTGTCTTTGCAATTTTAATTTGCTCAAATTTGACTCTAAATTTATAATTTTGTCCAAATTTAGTCCAATTGTTATAATTGCTGTTTTTTTTTTAAATTAAAAATATACACATGAGTAGCATCTATTATACTTTTCATAGACAAAATTATAAATTTGTTCAACTCAATAAGTTAATCTCAACCAACTCAATAACTATTTTCTTTCAAAAATCTTAACCGGCATTATTAATTGGACCAAATTAATATAAAATCTAAAATTATTGGTAAAAATCAAACTAATTGAAATTATAGAGACCAAATTGACACAAGAGACAAAATGTAGGGACTATCGATATAATTTACCCTTCTTAAAATATGTCTAATATTGATTGTATCAATATTAAGATATATTTATATCTGAAAAATATTTAAGACCGGATTAGGCTAGAACCTGAATAAAAAATTAATGACTTATTAAAAATATTTAATAATTATAAATTCAAATTGGATCAATTTTTCATTTAAATTTTTTCATAGAATTAGGTTGTTTGATAATTTTAATTTATAGTTCCAATTTTTCATTGTATTTTTTTAAAAATATTTTAAAATTATATAAAATTATAATTTCTTTTAAAATTTCCTTTTCAATCTCAAATTAGTTATAACTTGAATTTTGTTAAAATTTATTTTTGACTTCTCATTTACAAAAACTAACAATAAACATAAATTAATTTTTTGAACATTGTAAAAAGGTAAATAAAGAAATATATTATTAATATTAATAATAACAAAACATATTTTTATTTATCATGTGACGTCTCACCATTGCATTGATAATAGACATTAATAATAAAATTCATTACGATAATACAACAATACCATATCAAATGATAAGTAACATTCTGATATAAAAAAAAAATGATAAGTAACATGTGATCACAATAATTTTTGATAGTTATACAAAAGTACTCAAAATTATATATAAAAAAAATATATGATTTATATTCAATTTTTATATGGTAAAATTCACACTTAATCTCAATCACACATTAATTTTCTAAATCAATTCATTATCCAAATTATTTACTATTATTTTAATATTCACCTTTTCAAAATCCACCCAAACAATGCTCTTCCTGAACTCATCATCACCCTTATTGTTGCCATGCTCACCACCTCCACTAACCATTATGCAACTCTGGTCTATTTTTTTTTTATCTTTGTAAATATAAAAAGATAATATTGTGGAAATAAAAAGGTACGGTTAGATTTTAAAGAGTTAAAAATGAAAAATAAAAAAATACATGATTTTAGGTTTTCTTATTCCATATATGAGTATTAATTTTTTTTTTAAAATCTATAAATTATGGAATATTGTTCATTATTTAAAATTTTATTTATTGATGGGAAAGTCAATTAAATGTTTTAAATTTTTTACAAATAAAAAATTTGAAAATTTTGTTTAAGAAATTTAAAAAATGGCCCGATCATAAAGAATAATATAAGACGCCTTATTCTATATATATATATATATAAATCATAACTATATTATCAATTCACATATATCAAAAGAAATAATAACAACAATATAAAAAATACACAAACATAAAAAAAAAAAAAAACTTCAAATCAACTCCAAAAACAAAGATAGTTAACAAATATATATTTATTATCAATTTACCTGAAAAAAAATACATTGGAAAAAAAAAGTCATAGAGAAAAAAAAAAATACTCACACGAAAATGTAAATTTTCCACACAAAAAAAAAAAAAAAAAAAAAAAATCACAAACAAACAAACTTGAAATAAGTTTGGACTATCTCTTTTTTTTGATCAACAACAAAGATCCCTTTATTAATGATGGAAACCTTACAAGAAGGAAGAAACATTAACAAAAGAGAGGAAAGATGCAAGCCATCACATGGCAGCCCCAAACCAAAACCCTGTTGGTGAGGAACCAACAGAGACAGCCACTTACAGAAGCATACACACAGTAGAATTCACAGCAGCAGATTAGCCCACAACAGCATACAGAGATTAGCCAAGAGCAGCATACAGAATTCACAACAGAGCTTAGCCCACAAAGAAAGATACATACAATAGAATTCAAAGAAGAGATCAACAGACACATACAAAGCCTCTCAGATTATACCACTCAAGCACACAGTATCACACAGATTAGCCTCAGATGCAGATTATCCCACATCAAAATAAGCAACCTAATCCAACTACAAGCACATCCAAAATAAGCATGGATACAGAGTGATAGATTAGCACATAGCATCACACACACAGCAGGTTTACAACAGCAATCATCAGATTAACACACAGCAGTATACACACAGCAGCTCCACAGATTAGCAGATTATTATAGACACCCCATTTTTGACTGACCTTAAGACTCAGACGTCACCGATTGAGCACTTGGTGATGTTGCATATCGTGCTCGTTCAGAGGTTTCAGAGTCTCAGCTGCGAGCCTTGCCTCCAAACTTCCGAACTCTTTCATGCTTTGCCTCGGTTTGCGAACCAGGCTCTGTTTTCTCTATTTTCTCTTCCCAAAGGGAAGGAGAGGTCTCGTAGATCATCTCTCAGTGGCCGTAGGCTACGTTTCGTGGTCGTAGGCCATTTTGCCCGTTTGGAGCCCGATTTCCGATTTTTCGAAGCTGTTGGCCATGTGCCTCGGTTCGGGACCGCTTAACCGCCTCCGTTTGCTCCAGTTTTTGGCACATACCTTATTTCCTCCCTTCTGAGGGACACTGTGGTCCGAGAGACCGACTTCGTGGTCGAACACCACTTCTGAAGCCTAACAGTCAGTTTTCGGGGCCCTAGGCTGCGCGTTTCGGCCCCCGAACCTTCATTTTGCATCGGTTTGGGCTCATTTTTGGTGGAGGCCTTATTTTCACTATTAGGAAGGTTGTAGAAGGGTGGGAGGCCGGTAATTGTTCTGAGGACCAGATTTATTTCTTCATCGCCCTCCGTCGCTCGTTTTTCTCACTAGAAAGCCAATGTTGACCACCCTAAGGCCACTTTTTCTTGCCCTAAACCACATATTTGTGTTATAGACACCTGGGAGGCCACCAATATCATATGGCTGGTCAGTAATTGTGTTTGACCCTTTTGAACCCCTCCGAAAAATGGGCTTTTCTCTCTCCTAGTTCACTTTCTCCAGTTTTTGACCACATGGTTATGTTGTGCACACATGGGAGGCCAGCTTTTTGGCATGGCCGGCCACTAATCAGTCTTGACCCTTTTGACCCTTGGCCGACCGGCCATGGGGGGGGCCGGCTGGCCACCTAAACCCTAAATAACCAGCCGGCCTTGCTCCTCTCTCTAGGTACTTTACAAATATACCCTCTGTTTCCCCCCAGATTTTGTATCTGGGGGGCTAACTTTTTGGGGTGAAATTTGAATTTCATTTCCCCCCTTTTTTCCCCACTCTTGTGCCTATATAACCAGGCCCTCTAGCTCCCTTTTGGAGGGTTAGAAATCTTGGCTTGTAGCTCTTACATTGAATCTCTCTCTCTCTACACTTCAACCCTCAAAACCTCCCAAACCCTACACTATTTCTACACCACCACATAGCACCACACCACCACCATCCTTTCCAACACTTGGAGATGGTTTTTCATAGCTTAGGAGCACCTTTTCTCAGGCCAAGAGCTGCTGAAGTTTGCTCTACAAGGGTAAGTCCTCATTCTCCCACTTTTGTGCTTTATTTTGTTCTATATATAAGCTATACTTGCTTACATTTTTGGGCTCTGATTCTAACTGAAAATAGTTATTTTTTGAGGTCTTTTTCATGTTTTATTAAGGGTCCTTCCATGTCTAAGGTCTCCAGCTACCACTTGCTTCTTTACCTCTCTTGTATGCCTCTTTCTTGCATAGTATTTTAGGCCTATTTTTGAATTGTTTTGAGCTTGGTTATAAACTGTAAAGTGACTTTTTTTGAGCCCTTCTTCAACATTGTTGAAGGGGGCTTCACTGTTTGAGGCTTGTTTTTGTCACTTGCCTCTTTATCCCCCTTTTGGCCTTATTTTTGCATGTTTTGTTAGCCCCTTGTGCTTGTATTTTTGGGCTCTGACCCGAACTGTAAATATTCATATTTTGACCCACTCTTCATGTTTGATCAAGGGTCTTTTGCTGTTTGAGGCTTCCTTTTTGCTCTTTGTGTTAAAGCTCTCTTTTATGCCTTATTTTGCATAGTATTTTAAGCTTGCTTGTGCACTATTTTGAGCTTGGTCATAATCTGAAAAATACTATTTTTTGGGCCCCTCTTCAAGATTGTTGAAGGTCCCTCCTCTGTTTGAGGCCAGAAGCCATCACTTGCTTCTTTGTCCCTCTTTAAGCCCATTTCTTGCATGATAGTTTAGCCATACTTGTGTTTGTTTTCGTGGCTTGTTGTAAACTGTAAAGTGATTCATTTTGAGCCCCTATTCAACTTTGTTGAAGGGCTCTTTGCCATTTAGGACAAGCAGCTGTTACTTGCTTCTTTATCTCTCTTTCGAGGCCATTTTTGCATGTTGGTTTAGCCCTATTTGTGTTCACCTTTTGGCCTTGCTTAAAACTGGAAATATGATTTTTTGGGGGCTGTCTTGATTCTGTCTTCATACTTCATGTTCAAATAATGCATGCTTTGCATAGCCATAGGTCATTCCATGTACCTAATTTCATGTTTCGGGATTCATTACATGCATCGGGTGCCATGTTTCCATGTTTCGGGACTGTTTTGCATCACATTTTGATACTGAAATTTGCATGCTAGTATGCCATATTCCATGCCTTGCCATGTCTTGTTAGAGTGGCATTTGGTGCCTTAGGGTCGGTCATCGGTTTGCGTGCATGTGTGCATGCATCTCGAGTGTGTCATTTTCATCTAATGGCCTCCTATGTGAGTGTGGCCGAGGTCCACTTGTGTTGGTGTAAGTCCATTATACATTGTGTATGCCATTTCATCCCATAGCATTGTGTATGTTAGCGCATTGTGCATGCCATGTTACCTCGTGCATCGTGTAGGCCATTTCATAGCATTGTGCATATTAGGTTGTATATTAGTTTCATCCATGCATGTCATGCATATCGCATTGTGTTTGGGATAGGAGTTAGCCCGAGCACGGGAAACGAGGTACGTTTCGTACTCCGAGTGACGGAATGTGTCTCAACTCCCCAGTCGCCGACACTCCGGATCACCCATGATGGAGTTTAGGTTTTGTTGTGTTTTCATGTGCATTCATTCCATATTAAGTAGTGCAATTCGTTTCCTCGGCCATCATGCATCGAGATGCGTGATTGGTGGCACGAGGATCGAGGCATGCATACATATGTGAAAATACATTGCCATGTCCCTTTCCTGCTCTTTGTTGCAGCAAATCAAGAATCAGCAGCCTTCCGAAGCTTGGCACGCTTTCCAAGAACAGTTGCAAACAGAGGCTAATTGGGGCATCGCAGTGGATTTCTGCGCAAAGCAGCTCAAACATGCATCATTCATCATCCGGAGCAGAGTCGAGACAGTCCCTAGCTTGCATGCTAGTTTATAGCTTTCCTAGTTAATTTGTTAATTAAATGAGGATTTTGTATTTATTCGGACTGTAATTATTTATTTGGGACTGTATTATTTATTCGGACCCTCTGCGCGAGGGCAATGTTGTAATAAGTATGCGTGAGTGTAATGTATATCTTCCAACCCCATGTCTTTCTTCCCTTTTATTTACCAGCTTATGATGGTTAGATTAGGGCATGTTTCAATTAGCATATAGTATGATAGCATGTTTGTATTCATTCATCTGTTTTGCATGCACCGGACTCGGCGCATCATACTAACTGCATTTGTATTTCAATTCCAAGTTGAATACTTGTTAGCTGCAGCATTCCATATGCCATGTTTAGAATAGTCGAGCCTGCTATAGTTGCATTATTGCATGTGTTGCATTAGGCATTTCTGTATATTTAGGATCATGCATGGATTTCTAATTGGTTTCTGTTTTGGCTTGGAGTACTCGGTGAGTTTTATGCTTTAGCATCCTTGCATGCGTGTGAGTGACTGCCATGAATAGCATGCTTACCATGAGGCTAACTGCTTATATGATATAACTGCCTGAATGCCTGTGGGTGAAGGTTGGGTTATTTGGATTGGGACAAATCATCAACTGTGAGTTTTAAGCCCACTAGATAGTGGCAAAACCATCTTTTTAAGCCCACCTGAGGGTGGCAAAATCTGCATTTTAGGCCTACCCGCGGGTCGCAAACCATCTTTCAAAAACAAACATGAAATGTTTTGTTCCAATTCAGGCGACCTAGTCTATACTTGTATGCTGTGCGCATCACATAGTAAATCTAGGCTAATAACTGGAATAAGAGCACACAATGTTTTCAAAACTAGATATCATGGTTAGTAGAGGCCGATCTTTGATCGGGTGAGCGGGGGTGCTCACGAAGTGACCTTCCCCAATCGTACCCAAGTTCTCGAGCCAAGGCAACTTTGGTGATGACGGACACGTGGCCTTAGGCAAACAAGTCAGGGTTTCCTAAATTTTCCAAAAATAAAATATTTAGGTGGCGACTCTGTATCTGGCAAAGCAGTCCATGTTTGGCACTTCTTTCAAAAAAATCTGTTTTCACAAAACGATTTGCCAGATTTGGACTCTTTGGTTCAGATTAAGAACCGTGACAACATTTGAGTCCGAACTGTAGCGAGGTCCCCCGCGGGCTTGTTACAGTTTCTGGCGACTCTGCTGGGGATTTAGAGAACTTGACTCGAACTCATGATATCTGGTTTTGACTACACTTGTGTGTTTCTTTGCATTGCATTTGCATTGGTGCGCCTAGGACACCGTGTTTGCCATCTGCTATTCCTGAACGGTTTGCCGGAGGCTTGTCTTGTCAAGGCATGACCATAAGGCTGACTGGTTATGGGCTCTGCCAGTATAGGAACACAAACCCCGGTTTTACCGGGGCACCCTTTTTGACCATTCGACCTAGTGCATATCGAAATCCGTAGTGACCATTCCAAACTAGGACAAGTTGCTTACCCGATATAGGTTGTTTAAAACCGCTGCGTGCATAGTGAAACCCTAGTTCCTGACAAAATAGGACAGGGAAACCCTACCCCAACATAGGGGTGTTTTGGCTTTCACTTATCTGTTATGTGCTTTTAGAGTGCGTCTCTACAGGGAATGCATGTATCAGTTTGCGAGTTTGGGCATCAGGCCTGCGGGCATCAGTCAGTGTTTAAGAATCTGTTATCTGAGGGTATCGGATTCAGTCTTTGGGGAACAGTGATTCAGGGACAGTGATTAGTGTTTGAGGACAGTGTGTATTCAGCTTATCAACCGTGTGTTGTTATGCCCAACTGTGTGTTGTGTATTTATTTTAAGCTGTTATGCTGTTCGTTTATCTGGTTATTTATTTCCTTTTTGCTTTATTTATCTTTTTGCTAGGGCAGTTTTAGCACAATTGCTTCCGACCCAGTAGATATTCCCCAAGCACTTTGGACAAGAGGTTGTCGGCTCAATCGATTTGAGGATCTGGTTGACGGACATCCAGTGTTCCATTCTCTACCCCCAGTTGTCAGAAGAAGGCCAAGAAAGCGCAGTGTGTCTGAGCAGAGGATACCAGAGTAGTGGTCTAACCTAGCAGCAAATAGTCGGGTTGAGGTTTCAGTTTTTGCCATAGAGATACACATACCCGTTAGTCAGCAAGACCAACAGAATATGGCCGGGATAGAAGAAATGATGCGCCAAATGCAGGAGAGCATGAGACAAATGCAGGAGGACGCTACCCGCCAAGCGGAGTTCTCTAAACAGTAGGCTACAATCATGGCCCAACAGGCTGATCTCATCACTAGACTCCAGCAGCAAGCCGGAGCATCAGCCTCACATCCAGTTCCTCCTCCACCAGGGGCTTCGTTACCCGAGTAGGCACCTCATCGAGTAATGCTCGCCAAACACCGTAACACCGTGCCAAATGTCCGAACATCCAGAGGACATAGACCTTCCAACGCAAGGCTCCGCCCCACTTCCGCCTCAACTGTCCAAGACCCATACACCTGCCAACCACCCGGACTCTCCCTTCGAGTTCGAAATAGACCACACAGCATTGAAATTGAGTAAGCTAGACAAGCTATTCAAGAAATCCCAAGGAGTAAAGGCTATTCCGGATATCGAGGACGGATATACCGATGTGGCTGTGACCTTACTAGATAGATTCAAAATGCTGCAGATTGATCGCTTCGATGGATCCGGGGATCCCATGGTCCACCTCCGGTTATTCTCGATATATCATGCCAATGGTCCTAACTGCACCACAAAGCTTCGCTATTCGTAGAACCCCTATCGGGTGTGGCCGCTATCTGGTATGCGAAGTTGGAGGATGAGGTCAAAAGAAGTTGGGATGAAATGGCCGAGGCCTTTGTTGCACAATACTCGTATAATACCTAGATCGAGATTACAACTCGTGATCTCGAAACAACAAGGCAGGAGCCCAAAGAGACTTTCTCGGATTTCGTGACTCAATGGAGGGCGAAGGTATCGATGATGACCCTGAGGCCTACTGACAAAGATTAGATCAGGATGATTGTGCGCAATCTCCAGCCAAAACTGATGCAGAAGATGATTGTACTCCCCTTCCCCACCTTCTCAGATCTACACGAGATGGGGTTACAAATCGAGAATGCAATGAAACAGGGTCTGATCGACCAAGATAGGGAGCAGCCCCGGAGAACCTTTAACCGCAATAACAATACAGGCCCGAGTGGCGCTGCAATAGCAAGAGCTTCGGAGGTCAACATGGTCGCCACCATTCTCCCTCCCCTTCCAAGGCCCATGGCAGCCACACCCTTCTCCAGTGCATCCG
Source organism: Camellia lanceoleosa (assembly GCA_025200525.1). Classification (NCBI taxonomy): domain Eukaryota; kingdom Viridiplantae; phylum Streptophyta; class Magnoliopsida; order Ericales; family Theaceae; genus Camellia; species Camellia lanceoleosa. The sequence continues at coordinate 52,483,075 of CM045761.1, read as the reverse complement.
GAAGTAATACCCAAACCACTAAATATCAGCCCAGAGGCCAAAGAACCTTCACCCCACTATACATGCCTTTGTCCAAGGCTCTAGGGGTTTTAATCAAAAAGGGGCATCTAAAACCCCTGGAGTCGAGGCCATTACCAAATCCACTTCCCCCCTCTCACAACCCAACAAATCGTATATCACCAAAGAGATGGTCATGATACCGACCAATGTTTCAGGCTGCGTCACGAGATTCAAGACTTCGTTGACAAAAATGTGATTCTGCCTCCAAAGAGACCTAACGTCATGACCAATCTACTCCTTACACACAACCAAGCTCCACCTCCCAAAAGAGTCAATCTTATCCAGACTGGGGTCGTGTCTTACGATCCTAGCATCTATATTACTCTTTCCCACCTACCTAAGCCGGAGGTGATCCTTCCTATCTGCACTGACTTGTGCATGATGAACATCTCCACAACCCAATTTGAGCCAATAGTGGTGACCACCGAAGATGGGACAGGGCAGGTTTCAGAGGTAAGTGGAATTGTTGAGTTTGGGATTGAGCAGTCTGGGAATCTCGCTAGAGGAGCCTACGATCCAAGTGAGTACATCCAGTCAGTGGGCCAGTCTGAGCTGAGTGTAGGGCTGCCAGAAAGAGCAAAATTATGTGTAATTCAGGGGAACAGATTTGAACGAGGAACGGATGATCTAACAGCTGTAGGAGAAGGCCTTACCAACCTCCAGTTCTTCAGTGACCAAGAATCAGAGGATGCGGCAATCAACTGGTTCGAGTATGAGGAGTCGGCAGAAGCTACCGGATGGTTAGATGATCAACCAGACATTGTAGAATTTCAACCAGAACAGGGCCCGGTAGGGGCGAGGGTATTAGTGGTGGCCGGAAGGGCCGAAAGTCAGAATACATTGCCGGAGAGCGCCGGTACAAAGAATTTCGCTCAAAACCAAGACGTTGTGAATGCAGGGAAAACCAAACAACAAACCGTGCTAACACAGGTGGAACATGAGAAGAATTGGGATTCTGAGAGAGTCCGGAAAGCCAAAACCTATGAAGGGATTGAAAGTGCTGTGGGCACGAGAGCAGAAGATGCTGTGAGCATATGGGAGGTTGGTCCAGGACAACATAACATCGAATTCCATGTCTTGGACATTCTCGCAACCTTCAATCTACTCTTGGGGCGGCCGTGGTTGCACCAAGTGAAGGCAGTCTTTTCCACTTTACATCAGATGTTGAAGTACCCTCACGAGAAGGGGGTGGCTATTGTCTTCGGGAATTCATCAATCCATCCGCCGCCAGAAGTGTCCACACCAGTCTTGGAAATCGAGCATGGCACAGAGGATGTGTTCTTATCAGGGTTCACTTTGGCTGAGGCCCGGGTGGTACAGAATATCATGGCTATGAATGAGGGAGTGTACATCAGTGCTCAATCCGTTTACCTCATGAACAAGCTACAACACATCCCCAGGATGGGATTAGGAAGGAGCAGCCGAAAAGGCGTCGCAGCATTGGCCGAAGTGCCACACAACCCTCATACCTTTGGCTTGGGTTATCTACCTACCAAAGAGGACTGCGTGAGGAAGGGAAAGGAAATGGCCGGAAGAGCCAGAGCAAAGCAGGCTGGGAAGCCTTTTGAATTAATGCATAGGCCCATCCAGAGTACCCTGAACGGACGCTTCGTCCGGGAGGGGGAGGACTTTCCATTTTGCGGCTTCCCAGAGCCGTGGCTAAACGCGGAGAAGAAGCGCGTGCCAGGTTTCGAGATCTTCTTCGACCTGCAACTATCTGGGGATGACGTTGCCACAAAGCAGACAGACCCATCAGCTGAGGTTGAGAAGTGTAAGGCAGTGGACTCCGAGGGCACTGAAGTCGAAATGGGGGTAGCATTGGCATGTCTACTTTCAGATCCTCTGATCGACCATAAGTGTTTGGGGGATAACTTCTCGGTTTCCATGATTGGAGATGAAACGGCTACCAGCCTACAAGTAACTATTTTGGATGCATCTATCGCGCCCTCTCTCACTTGGCAATACGAGGAGGGATTTTTGTCCAACAGTACCGGGTCAGGTAGTGAGCCGAAATCTGATTCCACCGAGTCTTGTGAGTCGGAATCAGGTTCCAGCTCGACTGAGTCTGAGTCTGGTACTCATGGGGATGATAACCCGGATACCACAGTCCTGTCTAGGTCGTCATTTTCCTTTTCATTTGAGTCTGTTGTAAATGAATCGGATGATTTGGATGTGCTTAATGAGAATCAAGTAACTGTGGTTTCTGAGTACTTTTCTGTGCCCTTGATTTATTGCATTAATTCCGACTTTCAAAACTTTGATGAAAACGATGAGGACGAAGTTCCTCCGGCTTTGCAACGTTTAATTGAGCAAGAGCAGGAAAGATTTGTTAAACCACTAGTTGATGAAATCACTACCGTGAACATTGGTACTGAGGAGGACCCGCGGCTGGTCCAGATCGGGTCCATGTTGTCTTCGGAGGAACGCGAGCGCTTAGTCGCTTTATTAAAAGATTTCAAAGATGTTTTCGCGTGATCCTATGAAGACATGCCTGGAATCGATCCTAAGATTGTACAGCATCGGATCCCCTTTGACCCCGAGGCCCGACCTGTCAAGCAGAAACTCAGGAGAATCCACCCGGACTGGGCTCTCAAGATTAAGGAAGAGGTCACTAAGCAAATCGACGCAGGCTTCCTGCTGGTATCCGAATACCCGACTTGGTTGGCCAACATTGTTCCAGTGCCGAAGAAAGATTGCAGGATCCGGGTATGTGTGGATTTCAGGGATTTGAATAGAGCTAGTCCGAAAGACGACTTTCCCTTGCCGCATATTGATGAGTTGGTGGATTTCACAGTAGGGCATGCTTTGCTCTCATTCATGGATGGCTTCTCAGGCTACAATCAGATAGTAATGGCACCAGAAGACCGGAAAAAGACTGCGTTCACCACCCCGTGGGGGACATACTGTTACAGGGTAATGCCATTTGGGTTGAAGAACGCTGGAGCTACTTATCAACGGGCCGCGACCACGATATTACATGACATGATCCACAAAGAGGTTGAGGTGTACGTGGACGACATGATTGTCAAATCCAAAGAAAGAGAAGGCCACTACACCGCCTTGCATAAGTTTTTTCAAAGGATCAGGGAATTCCGCCAGATGAACCTCGAAGTGTACATTTGGTGTTACAATGGAAAAATGTTGGGTTTCGACACACAAAGGGGCATCGAGGTCGACCCTTCCAAAATCAAGGCCATCCTAGAAATGCCCCCACCAAGGACTGAAAAGGAAGTGCGAGGCTTTCTAGGTAAAGTGCAATTCATAAGACGATTTATCTCAAAATTAACCTTGACTTGTGAACCACCTTTTGGTCTCCTGAAGAAAGGAAAGAAATTCCAATGGGATGACCGATGCCAAGTTGCTTTTGAACAGATTAAAGAATATTTACAGAACCCGCCCGTTTTGTCACCACCAGAACCGGGGAAACCGTTGATTTTGTATCTGTCAGTAACTAAAACTACAATGGGCTGCATGCTTGCGCAAGAATCAGAGGACAAGGTGGAGAGAGCCATCTACTATCTGAGCAAGAAGATGCTAGAGTATGAGACTCGTTATACACCGCTGGAGAAGGCTTGCCTAGCTTTGGTATGGGCTACCAAGAAGTCACAAGACTACTCGTTAGCTCACTCCGTAATGTTGGTTTCACGACTCGATCCCATCAAATATCTTTTCGAGAAACCAGCACTTACGGGTAGGCTAGCTCGTTGGTTGCTATTGCTCTCTGAATTCGATTTGAAATATGTAACAGGCAAGTCAGTCAAGGGAAGAGCAGTGGCAGAGTTCTTAGCCGACCATCCAGTGAAAGGGGGTAAAGCAGTCGAGTACTTATTCCCAGAAGAGGCCATTTTGCATATCGACGACGAAACTTGGATGATGTACTTTGACGGAGCGTCAAATCAATACGGATATGGGATAGGAGTGTTGCTGATAGCACCCGACAATTCCCGTATCCCTCTAGCCTTCAAACTCTGGTTCAAAGTCTCGAACAACGAAGCAGAATATGAGGCGTGCATCGCCGGTCTAGAAGCAGCCCTGGAACTAGGGGCAAGACGGTTGGACGTCATCGAGGACTCAAACCTTGTTGTGTCTCAAGCAAAAGGAGACTGGAAAGTAAACGAGGAAAAGATGATAATGTATCACCATACCTTGGATTTGCTAATTCCTCGGTTTGAGAAGCTAAGTTTTACTCATCTACTAAGAGAGAACAATAGGTTCGCAGATTCTTTAGCAACTCTATCTTCCATGATAGACATCCCGTGTGGAGTCCGGATGCGTCCAGTCATCATTGACCAGAAATTTGCACCTGCCTATGAGTCGATTGTTGCTATAGATGAGGTTCAGGACGAAAACCCCTGGTATTACGACATTTGGAATTTCTTGGAGAAGGAAGAAAACCCGCCAGGGGTGAATGCCAAAGACAAAAGGGCAATCAGAAGAATGGCCGTTCAGTTCATCATCTGTGGGGGTATGCTGTATAAGAGAGGTCATCTGGGAATGCATAAGCTGTGTGTTAATGCCAAAGAGTCAAAACGTCTAATGGAAGCCATCCATGGAGGGGAATGCGGTGCGCATATGAACGGAGTAATGCTGGCACGGAAGATCCTCAGACAGGGTTACTACTGGTCCACCATGGAGGAGGATTGTATCGGTTTTGTCCGGCGATGCCACAAATGTCAAATTTATGCAAATCACATGAACATTCCGCCGTCAAAACTGTACAACATGACTTCGCCATGGCCATTTTCAGTTTGGGGAATTGATGTGATCGGGGCTGTCACTCCGAAGGGGTCGAATGGGCATGAGTTCATCTTGGTTGCAATAGATTATTTTACAAAGTGGGTTGAGGCCCAATCTTATGCGGTGTTGAAGGCTTCGCACGTCGCAAAATTTATCAGAAACAACATCATCTGTCGCTACGGAGTCCCAAATGAGGTTATTTCAGATAACGGTTCCCACTTCAAGAAGGAGGTGATTGATTTGTTGGAAAAATACAACGTGGCTTTTCATAAGTCCTCTACCTATCGGCCGCAGACCAATGGAGCGGTTGAGGCCGTCAACAAGAATATCAAGCACATACTGCAGAAGATGGTGGAAACCTACCGGGACTGGCCAGATTAGCTGCCGTTTGCTCTATGGGGCTACCGGACTTCAATCAGAACTTCTACTGGGGCGACTCCGTATTCATTGGTTTATGGGATGGAGGCCGTTCTACCTATCGAGATTGAGGTTCTGTCATTGCGGGTACTGGCTGAGTGTCAAATAGCCAAAGCGGATTGGCAGCAGAGCAGATTTAAGGAACTCATGCTCTTTGATGAGAGAAGACTGAAAGCACTGCACCACGTTCAGGGTTATCAACGCAGAATCGCCCGGGCTTTCAAGAAGGTTAAGTCCAGGAATCTAAAAGAAGGAGATTTGGTGCTCAAAGACAACCGAGCTCCCATCCACGACCCAAGGGGCAAGTTCAGACCCAATTGGACTGGTCCCTACATCATCAAGTCAATCTGGTCAGGTGGAGCTGTGGTTCTGATGGATCTAGATGGCCTAGAGTTCTCCCAACCGATCAACATGGACAAGTTGAAGAAATATTACCCTTGAGAGGCTCGCTAGGCCGAAAACCCGAAAGGGCGACCTAGGCAAAACTCAGAGCACAGAAAATTTGAAATTATAAAAACTGAGCTCGCAAGGTTGAAAACTCGCAAATGGCGGCCTTGGCAAAAGTTAGAGCATAAAAGGAGAGTGAAAATACCCAAGTGAACCCGGGCCTGAACTATGTAAGGCTTGATTCCCATCTTTGGGATACGTAGGCAACTTCATCCTGGAGTTTAGTCATAAACTTTTCCCCGATCAACTTTGTCCATTTGATCATCTCGGTCATCTTTGTCCATCAGTATTTATCGCAATCTCCGGTACAGTGCTATTCAGACTAGGGGCAACTTTCCGTTGCCACACAGTGCCGCAGTACTATTCAGACTAGGGGCAACTTTCCAGTTGCTAGGATCCAGGGTTGTGCATCTCAGTGACAAACTACAGGCGTGTCTAGTTCTGATCCATATCGAAAATAGTTTCAAAAAGTTTTAATAAAAGTTGACTTTGTTCAAATTAATCTTTTTTACAACTAAGACCATTTTTGGACCAAAGCGGAAAATTTTCAGTACCACAACCTTCAATTTCATTGATTTCAAAACAGAGTTCTCCTGCTCTTGCATACAATTGAAGTTGCTTTTTTATTACATCCATAAAGAAAACTTGAAAGTACTAATAAAGTAATAAATCCGGGGCATAGTCAAGTCAAGAGTCCCTGCGCCCCCTCCCAGAGCTAATCAAAGCCTCTGATGCCAAGCTGGGCCCAATCTGTGCCTCTTCATTGAGCCAATCCCAGCACTCGTCAGACAAAGTGCAATTGAAAGTAGGAGCCGGGGCCAGGAGCTCTCTGGTCCTCCATGTCAGGCATATCGCAAGCCAGGCGCCTGACCGAATGCAAGAGGGTACTCTATCCTCCGTGGGCAAGTCCGATCATGGCCAAATTGGCGCTGAACTGAACGAAAGTAGAATACACAAAGGAGTCGACTAATCGGTTGGATCCCATCGCCGACATGCTATAGCTCATTGTCGGAAGATTGAGCCAAGGACAACGCCAAGCAATGCGGTCAGCAGACAAATTGCACATCCAGTTGAACCACCATCCCTCATCAAGCGCATCAACCAGGCGTTGTCGAAAGAAGTAGCCACGGGCTGAGTAGGCAGGGCAAGTGTCCACAACCTGCAATTTATCCATCAACCATACCTGGGGAGGGATGAAAAATGAGAGAATAAAGAATAGAGAGACGTGCGATGAGAGAACAGTGAGACAATGGTTTTGTGAGAAAAACCGAGCCTGAGGGCCGAGTGATGTGAGCAAATACATATGTGAGATTGGGTGGGAAACATTACTTGCAGCAGTAGTGGACTCCCCGCAAATCTGGTCATCTCCTGATGATGGAAAGCATCCAAGCCCATCAATGTTTCGACCAATGCCATAGCAATACAGCTCTTCCCTTCCTTCAAGCCCTGAGCAACTTCAATCAAACGGATGTTGGGTCCACCCAGGCCCGGGACAAGCAGGAAGTGAGATAGCATGCACAAGCAGAGGGCATGTTGTCGGAAACCTTGCCAGTGACGGTTGCCGCGGTCACCGGCACCAGAAAAGTGATGAATCAAACCGAGGATATCCAGTTCCCCATTATAGATCAGAGACCGAGCATCATGCGTGGTAAGTCCACACATCCGCCCTAAAGCTTGGGCGTGGCCAAAACGAAACTGAGGCAAAATCTCTTCATAACGTTCAAATTCCATCAAAACTTGAAAATCTTTGAAAGTTGGACATACCTCTTGCCCGCCGAAGCTAAAGACATGCGTCATCGAGTTCCAAAACCTCACTGCGGCATGGAGGAAAGGAAGGTGCAGCGGAGTACGGCTCAGCGTGAATAGTGCATTCAACCCGAAACCCTGAAAGTTCAACTTTTCCGAGCCATCTAGAGAAGCAATCCAAGATGTGAGATTTTCGACGAGAAACGCCTCCATTTTTGTGCAAAACTAAGATGAATTGAATGAACCACGGAGCTAAGGCTTTTAAAGAGGAAAAGACACTATTCGGGGGACACGTGTCAAAAATTTGACGGTTGCCGAGCTAAGGGTACGGCCACCTTTTTTCGCAGCCGTCATTCCCTTTTCAAAAACTGGCCGGTGGCCTCCCCTTTGCAATAAAGCTGGCCGGCCAGCTCCCAAAAGTGGCCGGCCATGCTCCAATGTGTGTCTTTGGCCCTGTTTTACCCTCCAGGAGGAAGTTTCAAGCATTTCCATGCAACGGGTGTGTCGAAGGCCTCCATTTCCCTCTGTTTCGGATGCGTTCCGTTGCCCAGATCGTCCGAAGTACACTTTGTTTTGTTAAGTTTTGTTTATCGAGTTGTTGTTTTGCTTATCGAGTTGTCGTTTTGCTTATCGAGTTGTTTGTCGAGCTGTCGTGTTTCGTGTTTTGAGTTGTTACTCTTTGTTTAAGCAATTTTTGTTGAGTCTTGTTTATTAAGTTGTCAACACTGTTGTGTTTTTCTTATTGAGTTGTAAACTTGCTAAGGTTTTGTTATATCTTAGTAAGTTAAGTTGTTGCGTCGGTTCATTACCTGACTGGGCAAATGCACAATGCACATTTCCATTCAATCTCATTATGGTGCAAAATGATGTGATATGATGCTAAGAGTTTAAAATACAATACTTTTTCAAAAGCTGTTTCATTCCATCATGCTTCATTTGTTACAACATTTTACAAACAAGGGCACAAGTTTTACAAAAAATAAAACTGCCTAATAATGTACAATGTGCTACAACTACTAGCAAAAAGGTAAATAAAACAGGGAACCGCAACATCAATGCTCTCAAGAGCAGGAATAAGAGGCCCTTTTCATCCTCTTCTGCGAAGTAGCCTCTGCACCACCATCGCCATCATCATCATCTAAATCGGAGCCCTCCTCAGCCTCATCTCCACTCCCGGAGCCAAGACTGGAGCCCTTCTCTCTGTCAGCAGATGTCTCTGACTGACGATCTGCAGCCTCCTCCTCCTCATCCTCATCGGGCTCCTCCTCTATAATGTGTGCCCTGCGTCTGCGAGACGACCCCCCTCCTCGGGCTCCTCGAAAAGGCCTGGATGGCCCAGCTCCTCGAAAAGGCCTGGATGGCCCAGCTCCTCGAAAAGGCCCAGATGGCCCAGCTCCTCGAAAAGGCCTAGATGGTCCACCTCCCCGAGAAGGCCCAGGTGGCCCGGCCTGCGGTTGAGCATATACCAGGGGCATCTGAAAATAAAGGGTTCAATGTGAATACATCAGCTCGAATATGTACATCAGATGCGAATATCAGAAAGCTACATGAAGTGGGTACATGTAAGTGGGGTGTGTGTCAGATGTGCTCTACACAAGTAGCCTATCAATGCAATAGAATGTTCAACATCAGCATGTCATCGGAAATATGATAAATGCAAGAAAACTGGACAACACCTGGACACCCATAATGGACAACTGTGCCTCTCTCCGTAGGACCATGCCCTCGAGCGCAGCCATCATCCCGAGCATCTCATCCACATACTCGAGAGGTCAGACACAAATGCAAAACTATCAGTAAGAGAATGAATGTCCAAGTGCCTGACTGATAACTCAAAGCTGTAAAAGCATACCGGTGGTGAATCAGGATCTCTGACATATCTGTGGTTAGGCAGGGGAGGCTCTATCGGGATCGGGTAGGGAGTCCTGAATCGCCATCCCGTCAACTCGGTCGGCATGTCTGGCTACCCAGCATGATGATGAGTCGGAGGAATCGGGGGAACCAATCCACCCCCACCTCTAGATGTGATGTACCAGGGGCGCCTGCTTTTGAGCATGGGCCTGACTCAAAGATGGCATACCAGTAGGCCTCATCGTCGGAGTACGGACTCCCGTCAATGGAGGCATCAGGTATATGTGACGGTAAGTAGCATAATCCCCCTCATCAAGATGTAGTAAGGCATCAGTACCTAGCATAGCACTAGCAACATCCCGGGAAGAGAGCCTATCAGCAATCTGCATTTCGACTGGGGGTGTTGAGGGAGGGTCCTGAGAAGTGTACCCCCAGACCTGACACAAGAAGCGGTCCCCCAAAAACCAGGCCCTACCAACTGGTCCTTCGAATAGGATCCTATACCGGGAGGCACCCCACCCTCTGGCAAACTGGAATCGGAGACCCTCACCTAAGGGCGCCCAGGGCTGCCATGTGATCTGCGAATAACTAATGCATAAATCAATCAGAAATCGGGAAGGTACAAGACAAATCAAACATGAAAACACAAAGAACCGAGAGTTCTGAAATACCTCCGTTGACCGCACCGTGTCGAAATACTACCGTAGATAAAGAAGAGACTCCCGAGGTCTTGGCCGGTGCTGGCCTTCAAATACAAGTGAGTACGGGGTCACGAGGGGCCCCTCTACCACCAACTCCGGGGCTAATGTCGGGAAATACACATAGACCCATAATCAGGAAAATAAAGCAGTCACGAATGTAAATGCAAAGTGCTTAGGGCAAAATCTGAGTGTGAAGTGCGTGTGTGCAATATACAAGTAATGAGGGCGTAAATGTAAATCAAGAGGGCGTAGTACCTCCTGTGCTCTCCAATAGCCGCCAAGTAAGTCCCCCGTCCACAGGAGGTCACGCCATGTAGCAATAAAGGGTAGCTGCCGGCGCCACCCCGTCGTCTGCGTCGACTGTGATAGGTCCACCAAAGCACTCAGCAAATAGAGCCCAACAGTGTTCCCCCTATCGGCAAACAAAGTGGTCCCGAAGAGGAACATCGAAGCCGGGCATATCAGGCCGCTCTCCTCAGAGTCCTGCTCCATCCCCACCTCAAAATGGGAAGAAACCGGTGTATCGGACCGCCTCAAGATCTATCAACAAAGCGTCGAGCCCCCAGTAAATATATCCAAGCGGCCTCCCACTGGCCCATGTCCTCGTCGTAAGGGATGGGCCAACCTTCCACGTCAAGGCCAATCAATACGGTAAAGTCAAACGGGGTCATAGTCAAGTCCCCCGTGGCAGAAAAATAGAAGGAGTTGGTGGTGTCCCACCATCTCTCCACCAAGGCGGCCATCAACGTCCTCCTAGCAGGACAACGAGATAGCCCAGTACAGAAGGGCCCGAACCCCGCCAAGTCAACCAAATCCCCGACACCTCAGGAGCTCGAGATACCAATCTCTCATGCAGAGAGCCATATCCTCAAGATGGCGAGAAGTCACCGTGATTCGTAATGAATACATATTTCAAAGATAAAATGAATAAGCTATGTGCAAATGGAAGGAATGAGTCATGCAAATAAAATGAATAGGTTATGCAAAGTAAAAAAAGCGAGCCGTGTGTTCGTAAAATCGTGTTTTGGCGTGTTCAATCGCAGTGTCGAGTGTTCACCATCAATTCGGGCCGTGTGTTCAGAAAATCAGTTTGTGCTGCGTGTTCACCTTTAATTCGGGCTGTGTGTTCAGAAAATCAGGGTTTGGGCTGCGTGTTCAACTCTCAATCAGTGTGTGTTGCGTGTTCACCATCAATTTGAGCTACGTGTTCAACCAGTGTGTGCTGTGTGTTCACCATGAATTCAAGCTGTGCGTTCAGAAAATCGGTGTTTGGGCTGCGTGTTCAACTCTCAATTAGTGTGTGCTGCGTGTTCACTTTCAATTCGGGCCGTGTGTTCAGAAAATCAGTGTGTGCTGCGTGTTCACCTTCAATTCGGGCTTTGTGTTTAGAAAATCAGTGTTTGGGCTGCGTGTTCAACTCTCAATCAGTGTGTGCTGCGTGTTCACCATCAATTCGGGCCATGTGTTCAGAAAATCAGTGTGTGCTGCGTGTTCACCTTCAATTCGGGCTGTGTGTTCAGAAAATCAGTGTTTGTGCTGCGTGTTCACCATCAATTCGAGCTCTGTGTTAAGAAAATCAGTGTTTGGGCTGTGTGTTCAACTCTCAATCAGTGTGTGCTGCGTGTTCACCATCAATTCGAGCTGTGTGTTCAGAAAATCAGTGTCTAGGCTGCGTGTTCAACTCTCAATCGGTGTGTGCTGTGTGTTCACCTCTAATTCGGGCTGTGTGTTCAGAAAATCCGTGTTTGGGCTGCGTGTTCAATTCTCAACCAGTGTGTGCCGTGTGTTCACAATCAATTTATGGACTGAGTGTTCAGAAATTCAAATGATCGAACTGTGTGTTCAGAATGTAAACAAAATGCTATGTCATAGACTAAACATTCTAAATGAGCTGTGTACTCAAAATGAGCAGACAAACAAGGCAAAGGGCACGAAATGCATGAAAAATTCATAATATGTTGCAGAAAAGGTAAAAAACGAAGTAAATACCTCTCGTGCCTCATGGGAGAGGTGATACTTTGGCTCCCACAGAAGGAGATCCCTGGGCGCTCGTCACAAAATCGTGAAGTGATAGAAAATGTACATGAAGAATATGTCTACGGGTCGTTTCCAGTGTGAAGGGTCGAACCCTCGGAGGCAGAGCCATAATATCAGGATCATCCCCGGCACCCAAAGGACCTCCACCGTGAGGGAAATGACCAGCCATTTCAGAAAATCTGCAAAAAGGGGCAAAAATGAGCAAAAATGAGCCAAAATTGGAAAAAAGTCAACAAAAGTCAACTCTTGGGAAATGAAAAAGTCAACAAAAGTCAACTCCCGAGAAAATCTTCCAAATGTTGAGACAAACTCACCACAAGTGGTGAAAACGAGAAAAGAAGCACCGAAATCAAAATTTAATCGGTTCAAAGTGCTTAAAACTGAAAGATTTCGCGAAAACAACTTGTATGGGACGTTGGAAAACGCGTATAAAGCACAGATCTGAGAGAGAAAATGGTTTGGGAAGGTAGAAGAGATGTTTTCAGAGCTGCACTTGTGAGCACAAAGTGTTTGGATGAGTATATTTAAAGAAAAGAAGGTGAAAAGACAAAACTGTCCACGGATTTAGCAAAGTGGCCGGCCGGCCCCCTTTTCTGGCAGGCCGGCCATTTCCTTTTCAAAAAGTGGCCGGTGGCCTCCCCCAGGAAATAAAAGTGGCCAGTGGTGTTCCCCACAGGGCCTCCAAGCTCTCTGCAAATTTTGGTGATGATCGGAGCCCCTGAGACTTGAAAAAGTAAAAGAGAAATACACTTTCTGTCGCGAAATCGCTCTGCCGGAACTTCAGCTTCAACTTCCGATGCGTGTCTCATCATTACTCATCGAAAGTGAGATGTATCCTTTTTGAAAATGTTGTAACCTCTCCGGGAGGTGAACTGGAGGCCGCAATCGAGTCGCCCTCGCCGAAACGCGCATTTCCTTGCTCGTTGTTTTGTGACAAACATATATCCTGGTTTACGCTTGTTCTGCATTGTTGTGCACATAACTTGCATTCTCATGCATATACTTGCATTGTTATGCATGTCTCCTTGATATTACCAAGCCTCCGCGCTTAAACTCGCGTTGCCACGCGCGCTTTTCCTCACGTTGTGATACACCTTCCCACTGGCACCACGTTTGCCTGCATTCGAAGTCACATTGAACATATGTTGTCAAGTATGTTGTGCTTGTTGAGTTTCTTTCTTTTGCAGGAACGATATTGTATATACGGTTTATTTGAAGCTGGTGCGACCAGACGAATCGCGCAGGTATTCTATCTTCTCCGTGTGAGACGTGGCGAGAATTGAATAATTCTCCGCATTCTTAACTGCATGAAATGTAGTTGTTGCTTTGCATTCTTGCTTAAAACTGTTGCATCTATTTGCTAATACTTGCTTCATTACAGCTTGCTGCATTTGCATGATCATTAAGTTACATCTGGCCTTGTGCATACCGCTTTGCATTTTGCCCCCTGCCTGCGGGCATGCCTGCGGGCACATCTTTGTTTATCTCGCTTGTTTGTCTAAGTCTTCGGCCTTGTCAAAAATGGGTCGTCTCTGGGCTTTGACATTCACTCCCGTCACTTGTGACTTTCGAGCTCTGTCAAAGAGGGGCAACTGTAGACACCCCATTTTTGACTGACCTTAAGACTTAGACGTCACCGATTGAGCACTTGGTGATGTTGCATATCGTGCTCGTTCAGAGGTTTCAGAGTCTCGGCTGCGAGCCTTGCCTCCGGACTTCTGGACTCTTTCATGCTTTGTCTCGGTTTGCGAACTAGGCTATGTTTTCTCTGTTTTCTCTTCCCAAAGGGAAGGAGAGGTCTCGTAGATCATCTCTCAGTGGCCGTAGGCTACGTTTCGTGGTCGTAGGCCATTTTGCCCGTTTGGAGCCCGGTTTCCAGTTTTTCGGAGCTGTTGGCCATGTGCCTCGGTTCAGGACCGCTTAACCGCCTCCGTTTGCTCCGGTTTTTGGCACATACCTTATTTCCTCCATTTTGAGGGACACTGTGGTCCGAGAGACTGACTTCGTGGTCGAACACCACTTCCGATGCCTAACAGTCAGTTTTCGAGGCCCCAGGCTGCGCGTTTCGGCACCCGAACCTTCATTTTGCATCAGTTTGGGCTCATTTTTGATGGAGGCCTTATTTTCACTATTAGGAAGGTTGTAGAAGGGTGGGAGGCCAGTAATTGTTCTGAGGACCAGTTTTATTTCTTCATCGCCCTCTGTCGCCCGTTTTTCTCACTAGAAAGCCAATGTTGACCACCCTAAGGCCACTTTTTCTTGCCCTAAACCACATATTTGTGTTGTAGACACCTGGGAGGCCACCAATATCATATGGCCAGCCAGTAATTGTGTTTGACCCTTTTGAACCCCTCCGAAAAATGGGCTTTTCTCTCTCCTGGTTTACTTTCTCCAGTTTTTGATCACATGGTTGTGTTGTGCACACATGGCTGGCCACTAATCAGTTTTGACCCTTTTGACCCTTGGCCGACCGGCCATTGGGGGGGGGGGGCCGGCCGGCCACCTAAACCCCAAATAACCAGCCGGCCTTGCTCCTCTCTCCAGGTACTTTACAAATATACCCTTTGTTTCCCCCCAGATTTTGTATCCGGGGGGCTAACTTTTTGGGGGAAAATTTGAATTTCATTTCCCCCCTTTTTCCCCCACTCTTGTGCCTATATAACCAGGCCCTCCAGCTCCCTTTTGGAGGGTTAGAAATCTTGGCTTGGAGCTCTTACATTAAATCTCTCTCTCTTTACACTTCAACCCTCAAAACCTCCGAAACCCTACACCATTTCTACACCACCACATAGCACGACACCACCACCATCCTTTCCAACACTTGGAGCTGGTTTTTCAGAGCTTAGGAGCACCTTTTCTCAGGTCAAGAGCTGCTGAAGTTTGGTCTACAAGGGTAAGTCCTCATTCTCCCTCTTTTGTGCTTTATTTTGTTCTATATATAAGCTATACTTGCTTACATTTTTGGGCTCCGACCCTAACTGAAAATAGTCATGTTTTTAGGTCTTTTTCATGTTTTATTAAGGGTCCTTCCATGTCTAAGGTCTCCAGCTACCACTTGCTTCTTTACCTCTCTTGTATGCCTCTTTCTTGCATAGTATTTTAGGCCTATTTGTGAACTGTTTTGAGCTTGGTTATAAACTGTAAAGTGGCTTTTTTTGAGCCCTTATTCAACATTGTTGAAGGGATCTTCACTGTTTGAGACTTCCTTTTGTCACTTGCCTCTTTATCCCTCTTTTGGCCTTATTTTTGCATGTTTTGTTAGCCCCTTGTGCTTGTATTTATGGGCTCTGACCCGAACTGTAAATATTCATATTTTGACCCACTCTTCATGTTTGATCAAGGGTCTTTTGCTGTTTGAGGCTTCCTTTTTGCTCTTTGTGTTAAAGCTCTCTTTTATGCCTTATTTTGCATAGTATTTTAAGCTTGCTTGTGCACTGTTTTGGGCTTGGTTATAAACTGTAAAATACCATTTTTTTGGGCCCCTCTTCAAGATTGTTGAAGGTCCCTCCTCTGTTTGAGGCCAGCAGCCATCACTTGCTTCTTTGTCCCTCTTTAAGCCCATTTCTTGCATGATAGTTTAGCCATACTTGTGTTTGTTTTCGTGGCTTGTTGTAAACTGTAAAGTGCTTCATTTTGAGCCTCTATTCAACTTTGTTGAAGGGATCTTTTCCATTTAGGGCCATCAGCTGTTACTTGCTTCTTTATCTCTCTTTCAAGGCCATTTTTGCATGTTGGTTTAGCCCTATTTGTGTTCACCTTTTGGCCTTGCTTAAAACTGGAAATATGATTTTTTTTGGGGCTGTCTTGATTCTGTCTTCATACTTCATGTTCAAATAATGCATGCTTTGCATAGCCATAGGTCATTCCATGTACCTAATTTCATGTTTCGGGATTCATTTCATGCATCGGGTGCCATGTTTCCATGTTTTGGGATTGTTTTGCATCAAATTTTGATACTGAAATTTGCATGTCAGTATGCCATATTCCATGCCTTGCCATGTCTTGTTAGATTGGCATTTGGTGCCTTAGGGTCGGTCCTCGGTTTGCGTGCACGTGTGCACGCATCTCGAGTGTCTCATTTTCATCTAATGGCCTCCTATGTGAGTGTGGCCGAGGTCCACTTGTGTTGGTGTAAGTCCATTATACATTGTGTATGCCATTTCATCCCATAGCATTGTGTATGCTAGGCTGTATGTTAGCGCATTGTGCATGCCATGTTACCTCGTGCATCGTGTATGCCATTTCATAGCATTGTGCATATTAGGTTGTATATTAGTTTCATCCATGCATGTCATGCATATCGCATCGTGTTTGGGATAGGAGTTAGCCCGAGTACGGGAAACGAGGTATGTTTCGTACTTCGAGTGATGGAACGTGTCTCAACTCCCCAGTCGCCGACACTCCGGATCACCCATGATGGAGTTTAGGTTTTGTTGTGTTTTCATGTGCATCCATTCCATATTAAGTAGTGCAATTTGATTCCTCGGCCATCATGCATCGAGATGCGTGATTGGTGGCACGAGGATCGAGGCATGCATACATATGTGAAAATACATTGCCATGCCCCTTTCCTGCTCTCTGTTGCAGCAAATCAAGAATCAGCAGCCTTTCGAAGCTTGGCGCGCTTTCCAAGAACAATTGCAAACAGAGGCTAATTGGGGTATCGCAGTGGATTTCCGCGCAAAGCAGCTCAAACATGCATCATTCATCATCCGGAGCAGAGTTGAGACAGTCCCTAGCTTGCATGCTAGTTTATAGCTTTCCTAGTTAATTTGTTAATTAAATTAGGATTTTGTATTTATTCGGACTGTAATTATTTATTTGGGACTGTATTATTTATTCGGACCCTTTGCGCGAGGGCAATGTTGTAATAAGTGTGCGTGAGTGTGATGTATGTCTTCCAACCCCACGTCTTTCTTCATTTTTATTTACCTGCTTATGATGGTTAGATTAGGGCATGTTTCAATTAGCATACAGTATGATAACATGTTTGCATTCATTCATCTGTTTTGCATGCACCGGGCTTGGCGCATCATACTAACTGCATTTGTATTTCAATTCCAAGTTGAATACTTGTTAGCTGTAGCATTCCATATGCCATGTTTAGAATAGTCGAGCCTGCTATAGTTGCATTATTGCATGTGTTGCATTAGGCATTTCTGTATATTTAGGATCATGCATGGATTTCGAATCGGTTTCAGTTTTGGCTTGGAGTACTCGGTGAGTTTTATGCTTTAGCATCCTTACATGCGTATGAGTGATTGCCATGAATAGCATGCTTACCATGAGGCTAACTGCTTATATGATATAACTGCCTGAATGCCTGTGGGTGAAGGTTGGGTTATTTGGATTGGGACAAATCATCAACTGTGAGTTTTAAGCCCACTAGATAGTGGCAAAACCATCTTTTTAAGCCCACCTGAAGGTGGCAAAATCTGCATTTTAAGCCTACCCGCGGGTAGCAAACCATCTTTCAAAAACAAATATGAAATGTTTTGTTCCAATTCAGGCGACCCGGTCTATTCTTGTATGCTGTGCGCATCACATAGTAAATCTAGGCTAATAACCGGAATAAGAGCACACAATGTTTTCAAAACTAGATATCATGGTTAGTAGAGGCCGATCTTTGATCGAGCGAGCGGGGGTGCTCACGAAGTGACCTTCCCCAATCGTATCCAAGTTCCCAAGCCGAGGCAAGTTTGGTGATGACGGACATGTGGCCTTAGGCAAACGAGTCAGGGTTTCCTAAATTTTCCAAAAATAAAATATTTAGGTGGCGACTCTATATCTGGCAAAGCAGTCCATGTTTGACACTTTTTTCAAAAAAATTTGTTTTCTCAAAACGATTTGCCGAATTTGGACTCTTTGGTTCAGATTAAGAACCGTGACAACATTTGAGTTCGAACTGTAGCGAGGTCCCCCGCGGGCTTGTTACAATTACATACGCCGATTATATCAGACCATACATCCCAAAACCAGTCTAGAATCCAAACTCAGCAGGCTATAAGTTGAATAGAAACCATGGCCTTCCTCAAATGCATTCCTTAACCTGAGCCAAATTGATGGTCAAATCCAAAACAGAGTACCTGATCTTTTTTACAGCAGCTTTAACCCATAAAGCAAATCTAATCTTTATCAGCTCACCTAACTCAGATGCACATGGTTGCACTCCACTGAACAAACATTCATTCTTTAACTTCCAGATGGACCAAAGTATAATACAAGGCAAGGCTCTCCACAATCTCCTAGCTAATTTCTTATACTTCCACCCTATCTACCAATGAAACGATCCATCAATATTCCTTGGCACCACCTATAAACTGTTGGGATCTCGGATCCCACCCAAGACCTTATAGAAATCATTGCAAGCAGAAAAACACACCCACACTCAAGGAGACACAATATTTAACGTGGTTCGGCATTAAAGCCTACGTCCACAGGAGAGTAACCGGCTATCATTATACCAATGAGGAGATTACAGAAAGATTTCAATAGAGGAGGAGCTCACACTCTCCTCACTCACACACTCTCCTGTCTCCCTCGCTCACACCGAGAGAGACGGTCTCTCCGCCTCACATCTCTCGCACTCTTTGGTTGCTCGGTTTTGCTCACTTCTCTCTCATTTTCCTCTCTTCTCTCAACCTCCATTTATAGGTGAGGGAGTAGGTGGGCAGCCTCCATTCTTGACTTAGATGGTTGCCCCTTCACATGTCTTGCCAACCAAACTTGACTTGGTTGGTGGCCGCCATTGTTGACCAAGGTGTGTTCACACATGGGGTAATCTCCACAAATCACCCCCTCAACCCATGTGAGGTGATCTACTGCACACACTGCTGCTAATCTTGTCACGCCTAAATTCAACATAGTCTGCATCTCCTCACTGAGACACTGCATCCCTTGAAGCTAGAGATAATACACCAGAGATACAAGAGGAGGAGGGAATCCTACATCCTCAACTCAACTCACACCACTCTCTGATTTGGAGCGAGCCTCTATTCCCATCTCCCACAGATTTCTTCCACGCTTCTGTCTCGGATGTCTTCACCTGCTATGCTTGAACTTGCACAACCAAGATATCCGACACCCCTTGATTGGATGTCCTGCACCCCCTGCTGGGATGCCCTTGACTGTCATGCCTTATCTCGCAGGACCATTCATTGGAGCAATAGAAAACTCGTTGTGTATCCCATCAACGTCCTCTATTTTCTTTGCTCGGAGCTTTTCCTTTGAACTATCAGCCTTTGCCCTCTGCACTTCTGAATAACCTCCTAGCATTTCCACATACGCTTGTTGTCTGTGCCTTTGTAATCCCTGATTTGCTGTCCAGTAGATTGATGATTGACAGTAGCTCCATTTGTCAAAGCATCGCCAGCTATGCAATTCCTTGCATAGTGAACACGGGAGCAACTAGAAAATTTCAGAGTTTGACACATCAACATCCTCAATTTTCCTTCCTCGGAGCTTATTTCTTGAACAACCAGCCTTTGCTTTACGCGTGAACAACTTCCCGATCTCATCGCGTTGTCTATGCTGCAATCCCTGATGTTCGGCTCTATCTCACTTGTACGTCCGTACTGATGTTTGACAGTTAGCCTTCTGCTAAGACAACTTCCACCGGTCTATACAAGTTACTACTATGCAACTCCGTACATAGTGCTCGCACCCATGGCTCTTGAGTGCTCATCGTGGCTCCATCTCTCCTCCTGTGCTCGAGCTCGCCTGAGAGATCCGCAATTACTCTGTTTCATTAAGAGGTGCATTCGCTGCCACGGAACTCAAAAAACTACCATAGAGAAAAAGACTTGCCACTCCTTGGCACACACTCTTGCATTTTATCTGTCTTAATTTCTCTGTTTGGAAGTTACTGTGAACTTTCAATAACCCGCTGCTACATACTTTTCTCGCGCCTCTGTACGACACCTTAGCGTACCCTTGCACTGCTGCACGTCTGCATTTGTGCTCCTGTGCTTAGTATGCTCCTCTGCAACTATTGTTCTACACGTTCACATACCATCAAGATATCTGAGCTCCAATGACCCACAAGATTTCGAGCTTTGTACTTGTTGCCAAATCATCTATCCGTCGATGAATGGTCTTCTCTTCTGATTGAACCAGATCCTCCGAACACCTCAACAACCAAGAAAGTTCCTAGGAAAGACTGGTGGGGTCACAACCGGTCCCACTTAAGAACCAGTCTCTTTCGACAGTGTCTTTTTGACAGAACTTTCCTAGACATTGTTGATCTTTGAGATAATCATGTCTGCAATCCTCTGATCGCCCTCTGACCAATCCTGATCTCCCTCGAACTGCCATTTGATCAAGCCTGATCTCCTCTGGTCTTCAATGATCTATCTCGCTTTGTATCTGGTTGTCCAATCTGGTCAGAATCTGCCCATTCTAACCTCTTCAGTGAATCCGCAGCGTTCCACAATATCCGGCAACCTGCCTTCGAGTATTAAAGATGACAAACTCCTATGTTTTGACAATCTTTAAAAACCGTTCAGAATTTCACTATTCCGACCTCGCGTTTGCATCCGGAACGGTCCGATTAGCTAGGACCAACCTTCGCTGCACTTCCAGGGACCTCACTGAAAAATTTCCCCAAAAGTTGGGCCACACCACAATTTTCTAAAAATTCTGGGCCAAATTGCAATTTTCAGAAGTTCAGGGAATATTTCGTGTACCAACAGAATATTCTATCCACTGCATCTGATGCCGTCCGTTACTTCAATCTGCCTTTTTTTTTACAGAAACTCCGTCTCCAAAATCTGATCGTACGGATGTGTCTGGAATACTCCAAATAGTCGGAAAGCACTATTGGATCGCCAAAAACGGACTCCAAATGGCCTAGATCTTGCCAAAACATTTTGTACGCCTCAGATCTGCGGCTGCACCTTAGCCGCGAAGCACTGGATCCTTTCTCCTGCAGCTGCACCATTGCCGCGTAACACTAGATCCCTCCCTACCACGGTTGGTCGTCAACACCTATCTTGGCGTGGCGACACGCGCACCTGTCTTTGGCGTGGCACTGACGGATGGCCACGTGTCGATGACGTGGATGGCACGTGGTGATGACCTGGTTGACACGTGGCGCTAACTAGGCCGCTTCCGTAGACGGACACGAGGCACTCCCTGCCGACGTGTTTGCCACACGGCGCTGACGTGGCGTGCGCGTGTCATGTGCGCGTGCCTTCCACGCGCTCTCCTCAGTCACCTTCTTCATTGAGCCGCGCGTGCAGGCGCTTGTGGGCGCGTGGAAAGACGCGCCGGTTCTCTTATCGGCACGTGGGGCGCGTGTTGCGACTGGGACTCACGTGCCATTTTCAAGAGGAGCGTGAGGGCGCGTACGGCATCTCCTGGGTGTTTGCTTTACATTTTTGGACTCCTCTCATCGAGCCCTTGCTCTTGGTATCCTCAAAACCTAATTTCGAGCAACTTGATTTCTGGGCAGTTTCGAATAAGACGCTGTTTTTGTTCCGAAACGCCACCAATGAGGCTCTGATACCACTTGTTGGGATCTCGGATCCCGCCCAAGACTTTATAGAAATCATTGCAAGCAGAAAAACACACCCACACTCAAGGAGACATAATATTTAACGTGGTTCGGCATTAAAGCCTACGTCCACGGGAGAGTAACCGGCTATCATTATACCAATGAGGAGATTACAGAAAGATTACAATAGAGGAGGAGCTCACACTCTCCTCACTCACACACTCTCCCGTCTCCCCTGCTCACACCGAGAGAGACGGTCTCTCTGCCTCACATCTCTCGCACTCTTTGGTTGCTCGATTTTGCTCACTTCTCTCTCATTTTGCTCTCTCCTCTCAACGCCATTTATAGGTGAGGGAGTAGTGTCACGACCCAAACCCGGCCCTATGGGTTTAGAATCGCCAAGAATCCGTGATTACAAGGCCTACTTGATGTCTGATAAAGAAAACAGTATGGAACTGGCGGAAGCCAATGCAATAAATAAACAATGTCCAATGAGTGTGATAGTCGTATGCAAAAGATTTTCCATACATATGCATATTAACGATGCAAAGCGGTATATACAATATTTACAACCACTCAATATAGGGACTTAATCCCTACTTAACGGCAATAAACATTCATCTATACATTCGATTGATTATTACAAAACAAGAAGACAAAGACAAAGAGGGGAAATACTAAAACACCCCTAAGCCTTGGCAAGGTAGGCTCGGAACCTCACGGAGGCACATAGGTGGCTTGACAAAAGCGAAGTAACCTTGACGCTTCTAGTCATGCGGTGCTGTACACCTACATATGTATATGGCGATGAGCTAAAGCCCTGAATAATATAATGCGTAAAGGGTTAAGAATAAATGTCCTTTCGATTAAAACCGGTCATTTCGATTTTATCACTCATTCAGGTTTGTGGTCCCCTTTGTAGCACTTAGTTCAGTAGATTCTAGAGGTGGCTCCCGTGTAGCACTTTGCTCCTTATCGATGTCTGGGATTCAAGAGGTGGCTCCTTTGTAGCACTTAGCTCCGTAGATTCTAGAGGTGGCTCCGGTAGCACTTTGCTCCATATCGGTATCTGAGTGGCCATCACAACAAGTGATGAGTGGTTCCCAACTTGGGAACCGACAGAGATCTCTCACACAAGATGTGGATTCAAGAGGTGGCTCCCATTGTAGCACTTAGCTCAGTAGATTCTAGAGGTGGCTCGGTGTAGCACTTTGCTCCAAATCAAGATGATGAGGTGCGAGGATGCCTAGTGCGGTTCGAAATATAACTCATACGTTCATTTAGTATACGATGTCGATTCGATGGGCAGTTCAATTGATGGCGATGTCAATTCAATTCAAGATTTGATTCGAGGAACAAGATCAATTCAAGAACGGTGTCAATTCAGTAAACGGTGTCAATTCAATAAACGGTTGATTCGATTCGATTGATTCGATTCGAAGTGATTCGATAAAATAAACGTTTCAATAAGGTAAGCAGTTCAATAAAGTAAACAGTTCAGAAGATAATCATTTTTGGATATATCTTTACACGCTTGTTACTCACGAGTTCTGGCTACAGATGCTAGAGCGCCTCTCCTCGTAAGCCAACCCTACACAAGATATCTGAGATGAACACACACTAAGCTATACAGTTGGGGGAAGATCAATAACTTACCCTAATTTGCCTCGGTGTGTTCTACATCTATATCCTCATTAAGATGCCTTAAACTAGGCCTAAGAAAGCCTAGAATGGGATGAGGATGCAAAGATGCACTTAGAAAGTACTTTACAAAATTTGCTGAAAATAAGGGCCTCGCTTGGGCGAGCCTTCCTTCGCTCGAGCGAGCTTCCAAAATCAAAGGCTTCGCTCGAGCGAGGAAACCTTCGCCCCAGCGGTCTGGTGAAACAAGAAAAAATCGATGCTTTGAAATTTTACGCTCGAGCCACCATTTCTTCGCTCGAGCGGAGCTCTGAACAAACGATGGTCGCTCGAGCGAGGAATCCTTCGCTCGAGTGAGGAGGCCAAATTCTGGAATTTCCAGATTTGTCTTCCAAGCCCGAACCAAGCATTCTACCACTCAATACTCGACCTC
Organism: Camellia lanceoleosa; assembly: GCA_025200525.1. Taxonomy (NCBI): domain Eukaryota; kingdom Viridiplantae; phylum Streptophyta; class Magnoliopsida; order Ericales; family Theaceae; genus Camellia; species Camellia lanceoleosa. The sequence goes on along the minus strand of CM045761.1, from coordinate 52,459,512 downwards.
TTGGGCCCAAATTCTGGGAAACACATCTCAAATCAATATACAACAAGTTTCAAAGCTCAATTTATGAATTCAAGCCCCAAAGGTGAGTCAATAAAACCATTTTCAAACCCATTTTCAAGAATAAACTTCAAACATGCCATGCATGAGTTTTAAACCAAATTGGAGTTTCAAAGCTTGCTCAAATGAGCTCACTTCCTCAAAACAAGATGAAAACATGGACTTATGCATAGATATGAGCATGCATGTGACAATTAGCCATGAAATCAACTCAAAATGTACCAATACAAACATGCATGCATGATGTATGCTATAATCCAACATATTTGAACTAAATCATGACTTAGTTCTACAATGAAGCATGAATCATGCAAGAACTTGTTCAATATCAACAATTAGAAGGTGAATTCCTTACCTAGGTCTTCAATTACAAGTCTTGAGGTCCAATTTGCCAATTTACACTCCAATTCCACCATATTCAAGCTAGATCAACAAGTTGAGTTCCAATCTCTCACTCTCTCTCTACTTCTCTCCTTTTGGTCGGCTAGAGCAAGAGGAATGGCTGATGAAATTAGGTTGTTCAAGTGTAATACAAGTCTCTAATGTGTCTAGGATAGTGGCCCACTTAGTGGCATTTTGGTAAATAAACCAATTCAAACAATTTAACTCATTTTGATCTAATTTAATCATACCTAATCACTTTTCAATTAAATATACCATAAAATCACATTAATTATGATGAACACAGAACATCAATCAATTTCAGATTTGGCTGCCGATAAGGCCTTCAATTTGCAGTTTGATGCATACAACGAAAACAGATAATTTGGCAGTCAAACAGATAGATTATGCATTTAAACAGTTACAGTCAATCAATTTAATTTCGGATCTCAGTCAGTCAGTTCAGTATTTCGATCATTTTAATTATCAATCATAATCAATCTCAATTTAACAGTAATCAGTAGGTAATCGGTAATATATCGGTAATCAGTATGAAGGTTGTTACAAGTAGGTGGGTAGCCTCCATTCTTGACTTAGATGGTTGCCCCTTCACATGTCTTGCCAACCAAACTTGACTTGGTTGGTGGCCGCCATTGTTGACCAAGGTGTGTTCACACATGGGGTGATCTCCACATAAACACCCCCACCAAATCATTACATCAGACCACACCTGCCATGAGAATGGACAGTGAAGTAATACATGCATAGCAGATTCATTCTCAACTTTGCAAAAACACATAGCACAGGAGCCTCATTGTTCAGCACACCTATATGTTTTAAAAAGACCCTTGTTTTCACTCTATTCCTCCAAACCAATCACCTAAAAAATTGGACTTTGGGGGGAATGTCAGTATTCCACACAAAATTACAAAATTGGAGATAAGGGCCCAAGAGGGAATCACTATACCGATAAATATCTAAGGCCCTAAACTTGTCACCAATAGATCCATTCCAAACAGGGCAGTCTTCCTCATTCAGTCTTATAGGAGGGATCACCAAAAGCACTTCTGCCAACCTGTTTGCCTCAGCCTTTTCCCAATCATATAATGGCCTACGGAAACAAAAGTTCCATTCCCCGGAACGGAATTTCCTTTCAAAAAAGTAGGATAGTGAGCCATCTTTTACTGTTGACAAACTAAATAATCTAGGAAATTCATCTTTAAGACAATTACCACCAAGCCACTTATCATACCAGAATTTGATTCTACTCCCATTACCCGCCTTTATCTGAAATTTCTCCACAAAGAACTCCACAAGAGGTTGATTCAAACTAGCAACAGCAAGAGCATCACCCCAGATTCTAGAAAGTCTAGCTGATGAGTTTATAGATGGGAGCCATTGACCCTCCTCAATCATATACTTGTTGCATACCATTCTTCTCCAAAGAACATTTACTTCACTTCCAAACCTCCACCACCATTTAAGGAGTAAGCTTGCATTGACATCCTTAATTCTTCTAATTCCCAACCCTCCTTGGTTCAGACTTTTAGTAACTTCAGTCCATTTCACCAAATGAACTTTCCTCTTCAAATCATTCCCACCCCAAAGGAAAGAAGCTTCAAGCCTTTCAATCTCTCTCACCACACCACAAGGCATTCTAAACAGAGACAGGTAATAAATTGGAAGGTTAGATAAAATGGACTTAATCAACGTTAATCTACCTGCAAAAGAGGAAAGTAGCCTTCTCTTCCACCTAATCAACCTAGTCTTTATGGTATCCAAAACTGGCTTCCAAGTAGATTTCCTTCCTGGATTAGCTCCCAACGGCAAACCCAAGAATTTAAACGGTAGTCCTTGTACCTTACAATTCAAGATATCAGCATAAGACACCAATATTTCCTTCTCCACTCCAACTCCACATACCACACTCTTATGGAAATTTATCCTCATGCCAGAAAGGATTTCAAAGCATCTTAGTATCCGCTTTATGAACACTATTTGATCCAAATCTGCCTCACAAAAAATTATTGAATCATCCGCAAATTGGAGATATGAAATCACTACCTCATTAACACCAACTTTTACCCCTTTGATAATACCTTCGTCGAAAGCTCTGTTCATTAGAATATTCAACCCTTCAGCCACTATATTAAATAAGAAAGGAGATAGGGAGTCACCTTGTCTGAGGCCTCGTTGAGGTGAAAATTCCTCTGTAGGTGAGCCATTCACTAGAACCGACAACCTTGTTGTACCAATACACTCCTTCATCCATAAAACCTATTTAGAGCCAAACCCAAAGTTATGAAGCATAGAAACCAAGAACTCCCAATTAACAGAATCATAAGCTTTCTCAAAATCAAGTTTAATAATCACGCCTTTTTTTCTTGATTTTTTCCATCCGTCTACAATTTCTTTAGCAATAAATACTCCATCCAAAACACTTCTCCCCCGTAAGAAAGCAGATTGTGTTTCACCAATAATTGTAGGAAGAACTTTTTTAAGTCTAAGAGCCAGAACCTTAGAGAGAATCTTGTACAAACTACCCACCAAGCTAATGGGTCTAAAATCTGACAACCCAATAGGATTATCGGTCTTAGGAATAAGAGTGATAAAGGAGTTGTTAATCCCATACGAAAGTTTGCTATTGGCATGGAAGTCTATCAGAAACAACAAAACCTCCTGATGAACTATCTTCCAACATTTCTGGAAAAATAGAAGATTAAAACCATCAGGGCCTGGAGCCTTATCTCCATTACACTCCATAACTACTGCCCTTACTTCAGCTTCAGAGAAGGTAGCTTCAAGATCCTGATAATCAGAGCTATCTTGAACTAATTTAAACACACCATCTAGCATTGGTCTTCTGGCCCAACTTTCTGAATAAAGTCTCTTAAAGTGTTGTAGCACCTCATACCTTAACGTAGCTGGCTCCTCAATTGTCTCACCTTCAACTGTGATGGAATTAATTGAATTTCTACTCCTTCTGTTGCTGGCCATAATATGAAAGAACCTCGTATTCTTATCCCCATTAATGGTCCAGTTAACTCTAGATTTCTGTTGCCACAGCCACTCTACCATTTTACTAAGCTTCCAAACTTCACCCCTCAATTGTCTTCTTCTAGCCTTCTCAGCCATAACCAGTCCTCTATTTTCAGCCACAATATCTAGCTCTACCAAGTCCTCCTCACCCTTCTTGAGTTTTGTTGCTAAATTTCCAAACACTTCAAGATTCCATTTTTTCAGCTCCACTTTCAGCATTTTTAGCTTCTGGAACAGAACATATCCTGCTTCCCCAATAATCCTGGATTCATCCCAAACCTTTGCCACAAAAGAGGAAAAACTTGGATGGCTAGACCACGCATTAATAAACCTAAAAGGCTTAGGTCCCCAATCCCTCTCATCATCCATCAGCATTATAGGACAATGATCAGAAAACAACCTAGGAAGACCCCACTCTTTAAAATTAAACTTCATAAGCCATTCCGGATTAAGTAGGAAACGGTCAATTCTACTCCATTTTTCCCCATCTTGTGCATTAGACCATGTGAACTTCCTGCCTAATAGAGGCAAATCATTCAACTCACAACTCTCAATAAAAGAATTAAGATCCATCATCCCCTTATCTCTTCTGGAGCAACCCACTCTCTCACCAATGTTTCTAATCTGATTTAAGTCTCCCTCCAAACACCATGGATTTGGAAATTCAGATTTTAGCTTGATTAGTGTGTCCCAAAATTTACCTCTACTACTCACCTCATTTGGAGCATACACATTCAAAATATTGCAATCAAATGAATTTAACAATTTACCTGATAAAAGAATAAGCCTTCTGTTACAACAGCAATCCACAATCTTAAAAGCATATGGGTCCCATATGCAGAGAAGTCCCCCAGTAGATCCATCCGAACCCACCACCATAAAATCCATGTTTCTCTTTCCCCACAATGCTCTAACCTCCTTCTCCAAAATATAAACCTTCTTTATCTCCTGCAGAAGCAAAATATCAGCCTTTCTTTCATAAATTAGCTTCCTAATCCTTCCCCTCTTCTCTAACTTTCCCAAGCCTCTAACATTCCAAGACATCCACTTCATAACTAAACAATTTTAACACCATCTTCTAGCCCAGATAAAAACTCAAGCCCCTATTCTTTCCTCTTCTCCTTCCTCCTTGCTCTGTCCACTAGCTCCAGATCCACCATCTTTTTTAAAGCTTCAGACTCTTTACCTTTGTAATTGATACCCAGGATTTTCCCCAACTAAATGTTTGCTTGTGCCTCACTAAGAATGTGATTTAATCTGCTAGTACTATCTTCAGCTGAAGCAGAAAGAGACATGGCAGTAGCAGCAGCCCGAAAGACAGCACATTTAGTAGTGGGCTTGCTTGATGATGCCCCTTTATGGCCATACATTCTAGCAAAAAAAGAATAGCCAGAGACCTCAGTGATGGATTTAGATGCACGGGAGGAACTTACCTTTCTTTTCCCTTTCTGTTTTGACTTCAGCCCAATAGATATATTTCCATTACAACCTTTATGCTCTAGTTGCCCCATACACAAATTGGGCCTTGTAACTTCCTTGATAGAATTAGTATTTAAATTTGAATTTGGGCCTCTCACCCCAACACCTACCCTACTCTTTACCACAGGGTTTTGAACAAGGCCCAAATTTACTTCCAAGTTAATACTAGGCCCATGTCCAGCTGGCCCACCCATAGACTGAATGAATCCGGGTGTAGCTATCTGCTCCTCCACACGTAGATTATCATCATTTTCCTGTATCCTACCCTCTGCCACCGCCATCTCCATACGCTCCTTAACCACCAAGTTGTCCCCTACTCCACTTACAGTCTTTTCTACCACTGTGTCTACCTGTTTGGTTATAAGAACATCATCATCGTTTTCATCTTCCATAGCCAGACTCACATCAAATTGAGCACCAACATCAACCCCAACAGATTGAGGCTGAACCACCACGTTTGAACTCCGATCCTTCCTCACCTCACTGGACATCATGCTCTCACAATCAACTAAGATACGTGGTTGTTCTTCGCAGACCAAGACTGGGTGAAATCGGCCCTTACATTCTAGATTTATCGTTTGATTTATACACTCCATATCATGCGTTGCAACTCTAATTCTTCCATGACTAAAGGACTCTGGTTGATTGATATTTCCATCCAAACTAAGCACACTACCCTATATACCCCCAATCATGTTGAAGGTGTTTCTATTCCACATACTCAGAGGAACACCATAACACCTGAGCCACAGACACCTCTCTTGCACTGGATATACCCCTGGTTCCCATAGCTTGACATCTTCACACCATTCTTGGAACCATTCCTTGATCAATACAAACTGTGACAACATAACCTCTGTTGATGAGAAAGTCAATATAGCAGTCTTACCACCCCCATTTCTAACCATCACATGCCCCATTCCTTTCTCTTTTAGCACCATCGCAATACCCTTCATCGAGAACTCCGATTTAAACTTTAGCAACACACTATCATACAACCATCCATGCCCCTCTTCATTTACCTGTGTAGACACCCCATTTTTGACCGACCTTAAGACTCAGACGTCACCGATTGAGCGCTCGATGATATTGCATATTGTGCTCATGCGGAAGTTTCAGAGTCTCGGCTGCGAGCCTTGCCTGCGGACTTCCGGGCTCTTTTGTGTCTTGCCTCGGTTTACGAACCAGGTTCCGTTTTCTCTATTTTCTCTTCCCAAAGGGAGGGAGAGGTCTCGTAGATCATCTCTCAGTGGCCGTAGGCTACGTTTTGTGGTCGTAGGCCATTTTGCCCGTTTGGAGTCCGGTTTCCGTTTTTTCAGAGCTGTTGGCCGTGTGCCTCGGTTCGGGACCGCTTAAACACCTCCATTTGCTCCGGTTTTTGGCATGTATCTTATTTTCTCCCTTTTGAGGGACACTGTGGTCCGAGAGACCAACTTCGTGGTCGAACACCACTTCCAGTGCCTAACAGTCAGTTTTCGGGGCCTCAAGCTGCGCGTTTCGGCCCCTGAACCTTCATTTTGCATCGGTTTGAATTCATTTTTGGCAGGGACCTTTGTTTCACTATTAGGAAGGTTGTAGAAGGGTGGGAGGCCAATAATTGTCCTGACAACCAGTTTTATTCCTTTATCGCCCTCCGTCGCCCATTTTTCTCACTTGGAAGCCAATGTTGACCACCTTAAGAGCACTTTTTCTAGCCCCAAACCACATATATGTGTTGTAGACACCTGGGAGGCCACCAATATCACATGGCCGGCCAGTTATTGTGTGTGACCCTTTTGAACCCCTCCAAAAAGTGGCCTTTTCTCTCTCCTGGTTCACTGTCTCCAGCTTTTGACCACATGGCTATGTTGAGCACACATGGGAGGCCACCAATATGTGGTGGCCGGCCACTAATCTAACTTGAACCTTTTGACCCTTGGCCGGTCGGCCATGGGGAGGGCCGGCCGGCCACCTGCAACCTAAATACCAGGCCGGCCTTGCTCCCTTCCTCTGGCACATTACAAATATGTATTTTGTTTCCCCCCAGATTGTGTATCCGGGGGGCTGCCTTTTTGGGGGGGAAACTTGAATTGTTTTCCTCTCTATTTTTCCCCCTCTTTTCCACCTCTTTTGTCTATATAATCAGACCCTCCAGCTCTCATTTGAGGGGTTAGACACATTGGTTTGAGCCTCTTACACTATATCTCCCTCTCTCTATATTCTAACTATCAAAACCTCCCAAACCTTACACCATTTCCACACCACCACCTAGTACCACACCACCACTCCATTCCAGCAGCTTGGAGGATCTTTTCAGAGCTTAGGAAGCATCTTTTCTCAAGCCAAGAGGCAGCTAGAGTTTGGTCTTCAAGGGTGAGCTACTTTTTCCCTCTCTTTGAGCTTATTTTGTATGCTTTATAAGTCATTCTTGCTTGCATTTTTGGGCTCCGACCCTAACTAAAAATAGCATTATTTTGAGGCCTTTTTCATGTTTTTTTAAGGGTCCTTCCTTGTTTAAGGTCCCTAGCCACCACTTGCTTCTTTACCTCTCTTGTATGCCTCTTTCTTGCATAATATTTTAGGCCTATTTATAAACTGTTTTGAGCTTTGTCATAAACTGTAAAGTGGCTTATTTTGAGCCCTTCTTCAACATTGTTGAAGAGATCTTCACTGTTTGAGGCCTCCATCTGTCACTTGCCTTTGTATCCCTCTTTTGGCCTTATTTTTGCATGATTTGTTAGCCCCTTGTGATTGTATTTTTGGGCTTTGGTCCAAACTGTAAATAGCCTTATTTTGATTCCCTCTTCATGTTTTATCAAGGGTCTTTTGTTTTTGGAGGCTTCCTTCTTGCTCTTTGTGTTTAAGCCTCCTTTTTGGCCTTATCTTGCATAGTATTTTAGGCTTGCTTGTGCACTGTTTTGGGTTTGGTCATAAATTGTAAAATATCATGTTTTGGGCCCCTCTTAAACATTGTTGAAGGGCCCTCCTCTCTTTGAGGCCAGCAGCCATCACTTGCTTTTTTGTCCCTCTTTTGGCCTTTTTCTTGCATAATGTTTTAGGCCTGCTTGTATTTATTTTCGTGGCTTGATATAAACTGTAAAGTGCTTCATTTTGAGCCCCTCTTCAACTTTGTTGAAGGGATATTTTCCATTTAGGGCCAGAAGCTGTTACTTTCTTCTTTATCTCTCTTTCGAGGCCATTTTTGCATGTTAGCTTAGCCCTACTTGTGTTCACCTTTTGGCCTTGCTTAAAACTGTAAATATGCTTGTTTTGGGAATGTCTTGATTCTATCTTCATACTTCATGTTCAAATAATGCATGCTTTGTATAGCTATAAGTCATTCCATGCGCCAAGTTTCGAGTTTCGAGTCTCATTTCATGCATCAGGTGCCATGTTTCCATGTTTCGAGGCTATTTTGCATCATAGTTTAGCGCCAAAATTTTCATGCTAGTATGCCATATTCCATGCCTTGCCATGCTTTGTTAGAGTGGCATTTGGTGCCTTAGGGTCGGTCATCGGTTTGCGTGCACGTGCGCACGCATCTCGAGTGTCTCATTTTCATCTAATGGCTCCTATGTGAGTGTGGCCGAGGTCCACTTGTGCTGGTGTAAGTCCATTATGCATTGTGTATGCCATTTCGTTTCATAGCATTGTGTATACTAGGTTGTATGTTAGCGCATTGTGTATGCCATGTTACCTCGTGCATCGTGTATGCCATTTCATAGCATTGTGCATGTTAGGTTGTATCTTAGTTGCATTTATGCATGTCATGCATATTGCATTGTGTTTGGGATAGGAGTTAGCCCAAGCACGGGAAACGAGGTACGTTTCGTACTCCGAGTGACGGAATGTGTCTCAATTCCCCAGTCGCCGACACTCCAGATTACCTATGATGGAGTCTAGGTATTGTTGTGTTTATATGTGCATTCATTCCATATCAAGTTGTGCCATTCGACTCCTCGGCCATCATGCATCGAGATGCGTGATTGGTGGCACGAGGATCGAGGTATGCATACATATGTGAAAATACATTGCCATGCCCCTTTCCTGCTCTCTGTTGCAGCAAATCAAGAATCAGCAGCCTTCCGGAGCTTGGTGCGCTTTCCAAGAAACAATTACAAACAGAGGCTAATTGGGGCATCGCAGTGGATTTCTGCGCAAGGCAACCCGAGCATGCATCAGTCATCATTCGGATCAGAGTCGAGGCAGTCCCTAGCTTGCATGCTAGTTTACCGCTTTCCTAGATTAATTTGTTAATTAATTAGGATTTTGTACATATTTGGACTGTATTATTTATTGGGACTGTATTATTTATTTGGGACTGTACTATTTATTCGGACCCTCTGCGCGAGGGCATAATTGTAATAAGTGTGCGTGAGTGTGATGTATGTCTTCCAACCCCACGTCTTTCTTCCCTTTTATTTACCAGCTTATGATGGTTAGATTAGGGCATGTTTCAATTAGCATACAGTATGATAGCATGTTTGCATTCATTCATCTGTCTTGCATGCACCGGGCTCGGCGCATCATACTAACTGCATTTGTATTTCAATTCTAAGTTGAATACATGTTAGCTGTAGCATTCCATACGCCATGTTTAGAGTAGCCGAGCCTGCTATAGTTGCATTTTTGCATGTGTTGCATTAGGCATTTCTGTATATTTAGGATCATGCATGGATTTCTAATCGGTTTCTGTTTTGGCTTGGAGTACTCGGTGAGTTTTATGCTTTAGCATCCTTGTATGCGTGTGAGTGACTGCCATGAATAGCATGCTTACCATGAGGCTATTTGCTTATGTGATATAACTGCCTGAATGCTTGTGGGTGGAGGTTGGGTTAGTTGGATTGAACAAATCATTGGCTGTGTGTTTTAAGCCCACTAGATAGTGGCAAAATCATGTTTTCTAAGCCCACCCGAGGGTGGCAAATCCACGTCTTAGCCTACTTGCGAGTAGCACCATCAAACCATTTTCAAAAACAAACATGAAATGTTTTGTTCCAACTCAGGCAACCCAGTCTATACTTGTATGCTGTGCGCATCACATAGTAAATCTAGGCTAATAACCGGAATAAGAACGCACAATGTTTTCAAAACTAGATATCATGGTTAGTAGAGGCCGATCTTTGATCGGGCTAGCGGGGGTGCTCACGAAGTGACCTTCCCCAATCGTACCCAAGTTTCCAAGCCGAGGGAACTTTGGTAATGACGAACACGTGGCCTTAGGCAACGAGTCAGGGTTTCCTAAATTTTCCAAAATAAAATATTTAGGTGGCGACTCTGTATCTGGCAAAGCAGTCCATGTTTAGCACTTCTTTCAAAAAATCTATTTTCTCAAAACGATTTGCCGGATTTGGACTTTTTGGTTTAGATTAAGAACCGTGACAACAAATCGAGTCCGAGCTGTAGCGAGGTCTCCCCCGCGGGCTTGTTACAACCTGAATCGTATATCCTTCCTTACCTCCCTGTCCCTTAACTCCTGCTTTTACCACATCCGCGAAAGATCTTTGAAAATCCAACTGGTCATAATTATACCTTCTTTTAGCGACCTTATCACCACTACTTCTTCCAACTTGATCTCCTCTTGCCACTCTATTTGCACTACGATCATACGCAGCTAATTTGACTTGAAGTTCCTTATCTGCCACCCACAAACCATCGGTTTTCTGTACAGCCACATTTGCTGCTACTGAACAATCAAATCTAACAAAACCAAAATAGGTATTAGTATTTCTCCTTTGCTTTTGAGGAATAAACACATCCCTCACTAGACCAAACTTGGAGAACAGATGAAACAAAGATTTTGGATCCATAGTATAAGAGATGTTGTCCACAAAAATAGAGATTAAGCCCTTACTTCCCTTGTTGCTCCATACTCCACTTCTTTTCCTGTGCTTGACTACTGGAATCCACCTACCGTTATCCATTTTCGTTCTCTCTCCTTAGTGTTATTATTTAGAGTACCAGGTTACCTACCTAATAATAAGTTTGGACTATTGGCAAAGAGAGAGAGAGAGAATAACCATTGTATCATTACATTTGAGGAAGAGTTGGTCGGGATAGAAAAAAGATCAAATATTGAGTATTTTAAAAACAAAATTGTATTAAATTTATTATTTGATTGAGTTTTAAAAATTTTATATTTATATTATTTTTGGAAAAGGTAAAAGTGAGATGAAGGTGGCTTACCATATTATTTTGAATTTTAAAATTCAAAATCGTAGATAATTAATGTCTTTATTTTTTTTTATTTGAATTTTTTTAATCAACATTAGCTTTGGAAAGAGTGAAGGTGACTTATCATATTATTTTGAATTTTAAATTTAAAATTGTAGATAATTAGAACTTTTTTTGTTTTTGGATTTTTGACTTAAGAAGCTAATCAATAGATTTTTTTTTTAATTTCTTAAAAAATTAACAAATTAACAAAATTAATTTGAGAGTTTGGAGCTTCCACAATCATTATTCTTAAAAAGGCCATTTTCCTTATATATATAGATTACTACAAAAATGGTGAAACTTTCGTAATCCTATTCCTAATCATTATTATTATTATTATTATTATTATTATTATTTTCTTTTTTTTATCAACATTACTTACCAAAATGGTGAAAATTTTAATTATTAAATCCTAATCATTATTTTTATTTTTATTATTATTTTCTTTTTCTTTTTTTTTTTATCAATATTACTTACCAAAATGGTGAAACTTTTATTACATCCTAATTGTTCACACAAAGGCTGTGTGAACAAAATATAATTTTTAATTGGTGTAAAATTATAGAATTTATTATTTTGAGTGGGAATTTTTAAATATGAGTAAAGGTTAATTATTGTGGTGGTATTAAATTGGAAATATAATTATTATGGTGATATTAATTAGTTAAGATTAAATATATGAATTTACATAAATATTTTTATGTAAAATATAACTTTATTATTTTTGTAAAGTGAGAGTGCATTTCATATTTTCATTCCAATCCCATAAGATTAGATTGTGAAAAACTCAATCCCCGTGAGATTGTTGTTAGATTAGTACTTATGGGAGTTATCCTTTTTCCCCTTAAGTAGAGTTGAATTTATGACCTCCGCATTTATACTAAGCCCTTAAAAGAGTCATGGTGATATAGTTGGTTATAAGAAATATTACTACTAATAATAGTACATATTTTAAATGGTATTTGTTAGGGTATTCATAAGAAATATTAATGCTGAGAATATGGGTATGTTTGGTTTGTATTTGGGAGATGAGTTTTTAAAAAAAAAATTCTAAAAAATTGTTTGGTTTGAGTTTTTCTCAAAAAAATTTCAAAATCACTTTCTCTCTCTTACACATCAATTAATCACTTTTTCTCGCTCTCCTCTTTCCTTCTCAATCATTTTTTCTCTCACACACATCTACTCAAATTCTCCCAAAATATCAAATTATCCCAAACTCTCAAAAAAACAACTCTCCCAAAATATACAACCAAACAAACCAAAATTTTTTTTAAACTCTCTCCCTAAATTTTTTTTCAAAAACAACTCTCCCAAAAACAAACCAAACTATCTTTTAAAGGGGAAATTGCACTTTATTGTAAGGCTTTTCCCTTTTATTTTATTTTGTTTTCTTAAAAAAAATTGCAAATAAGTGTGAAAGTTTATCAATTTTAGTAATTAAAGTTATAAAATTTTTCATGAATTTGTGAATATTTTGTAGAAATATAACTGATTTACAATTTTCCATATTTTAAATGGTCTTTGTTATTTTTAAAATATTTGAATACTTTACACACCACTTCTCACTTTGAAAAGAAACATGTACACCATGAGCAGTTTGGTTTGAGACTGATCAAAATTTTAAACAAATTTTATGTCTAATCCACTCCAATCCAAAAATAAATAAATAAAAAGTTTTGCTCAAAGCAATATTTTCAATCAAATCTTAAAATTTAAAGTTGTCACATTTTTTTTTGAAAGTTTATGTGACAATTTTTACTCTCAAGGTTGATTAATAAAAAAATTATAAGGAATCATTCTATGTATATTATTTGAAAATGGTGTCATTCATGAATTGAATTGAAGTTATGAACACAAGAAAGATAGGTTTTGACTATTATGAAAATACGATTATAATAAATTATTATTGTGGAGGCTATTTCGGAGAAAAATATTTCACTTTTTCAAGCATACTCGTGTTGCATATTGTTTGACAATGTCATTTGTCTATTTTATGTCGTAATTTAATGCACGATCAAACTCGATTTAACGATTTGTCATATTCAAATAATTATCGTTTCATCTTGATCTTCATGAAGTCAGCAAATTGTTTTACTAAATTCTTAAAATTTTATGTTTGATGTCCAGTAGGTAATTAGCTCATTTTACTAGGATTTGTTAATCTTTGAATATTTTTGGTTATTTAACGGCGTACGTGGTCGTTAAATAACTAACAATATAGGGATTAACTAATTGCAGTTGGGATTAATTAATTGCGATTATTTATTTTAATGGCTATCTAATATCTATGTTTCTTATTCATAAGTAAATATTTTTTCGAAATAAAAGTAAAAATGTTTCTTATTTGTCAGTTTTGAATTCCGTGTGTGTAGTCCTTACACTCACTTATTTTTCCTTGAATTAGAGTAATGATTAAGATCCCCAACCTTACAAGAGTTTTACAAAACTGAATCACTCATGATATGAACCCGACACATATATGAGTGGATCCTACACATACATGAGGAGCCTCACACATACATGAAGGGTTAGGATCACTTTGATATTGTGAGATTATCCCCACAGGAGGTCCCCAAACATTTTTTCTTAAATTAATATGGCACGTGTAGCGGTAATACAATTAAATTTTAGCTGCATATAACTGTTGAATGTGAATTAATAGTTAGGGTTTGTCGTCAGTTGCTTAATTGTTATACACAATTACTCTTCTATAATGATGACGTATCTATACTATCTATATAACCAAATGTAGTTATTAGGTCAAGAGACTCCAAAACTTGAATTCTAAATTTTCATAATTTTGAAATAATAAAATAAATATGTGGCACCTCTCTTTACTCCTCTTCTCACTATTCAATTCAAGTATTCTCACTTCCTCTTCCAATTGTTATCTAAAAAAATATTTAAAAAAATCAAATAATATCTTTTATAGGAGTTGTGGATATGGATATGTATATAGAACATCACATGTTTATCAGTGTATTATATAAATTTAAATAATAATCATAATAAAAAGATCTCACAAGTCTTATTCCTACATTAAAAAAAAAAAAAATGTTACCATTTATCTAATTCACGTTTGCTTTTAAAAATAAAATAATTTGATTTGTATTGAACAAAATGTGATGTTAAATATCTTTAACTCCTTATCTCTATCCCAAATTTAAATTTGAATTTCTCACTATTCAATTCAAGTATTCTCACTTCCTCTTCCAATTGTTATCTAAAAAAATATTTTAAAAAATCAAATAATATCTTTTATAGGAGTTGTGGATATAGATATGTATATAGAACCTCACATGTTTATCACTGTATTACATAAATTTAAATAATAATCATAATAAAAAGATCTCACAAGTCTTATTTCTACATTAAAAAAAAAAATGTTACCATTTATCTAATTCACATTTGCTTTTAAAAAATAAAATAATTTGATTTGTATCGAACAAATGTGATGTTAAATATCTTTAACTCCTTATCTCTATCCCAAATTTAAATTTGAATTTAAATACTAAACCTTCAAAGTATATTATCCTTAAATTAAAGTTTCCATATAAATTTGAACATCCACCAACAAAACATTGGAAACAAACCCCAACATCTATTTTTTTTTTTCCCCTTAATGTTGTCGTGATTATAAAAATTTCTTAATTTGGTTCCTATTGAATCATCATTTAATCATGTTTAGTAAATTTAAAATTTTAAAAATTAAAAATAAAGATTTATTACATAGAACAAAATCCAATTGAGTTAAATATTTTGACAGTAACTTAATCATAACTATTTATTAAATTTTAAAAAAAAACATTGAACATTAAAAATACTTATCTTATTCTACTATAAAAAAAATAAAAACATCTAACTTTTTTTTTAGATGGTGAAAACACCTAATTGAATATTAGCTAAATTAATTAGTATATATGGTCATGATCAATTAGGTTAGATATTTGACTATAATCATAACTATTTGATTATTAAAAAAAGTAATAAATACAAAAATTTAAAATTTTCATAACCATTAGGATATTTATCCGTCGGCTAAAAAAATGTAGTGTGTTCTAAAAAAATTTAAAATTATTATTCTTAAATTTTTATAATTTTGATTTTTCTATCTTCTACTTAACAATCCTCTTTTATAGCCTTTCATGTTTTATTTTTTGTTTTATTTTTTAATTGTTAAATTAATTTTTCAATGGAAATTAATTTCATAGCTTATAGATAAGATCAAGATTTCAAAGTTGAAATTTTATTTAATTTATTCTATTTTCTCATGTTTATCTTATTTTATCTTTAAATTTGAACTTACATTTTTATTTTCTTCAGAACTCCCTATTTCTTGGAGTTTATCTTCTATTTGAATTTGATTGTTGTAGATTCTTATATATTTCAACTAAATCTTTTCAAAGTTTATCTTCAAGTTGAACTTTATTTATCTTTAAAAATCATCAATTAATTATCCATATTAATTTTAAATATGATATAATTCCAAGTATATCTTTTGTCTAAATTTAATCTTTTCAATATAAAAACAAGTGTTTGAAAAAGGAACCACGAACATGAGATTGAAAAGAAAAAAAAAAAATCACAATCAATATTGAGCCATTTTCGACTCTGCTTCATAGTGCCTAAAAAATTTTGCATTAAATTTCAAGTCACAAGTGATTTTTTTTTTTTTTTCAATTGTATCAACTTTACATTTGAAATGTGTACTTACATGAATTTTTGCCTCTACGGGAAAGGAAGTTTATGTAAATGAATATTATTATTTTCTTTTCCTGTAAATTCTATTTATGTTTTTGTTTCTTTTTCCTTTTTCTACAATCTGTATTTTTTTATTTCTTTCTTTCTTGGCTAATAATGTGTCATTTAATTAAGATTTCATTCTATTTTTGAAGTGCTACTATTATTTTGTGACTCTTTCACTTATTGACTATTTGTGTTTATTTTTTATTTTTTTTGGGTGCAAATGTTATATTGGAAGCGAAAAGATCGTCAAACGTTATTTGGATATGGATTTATGTTTTAAATTTAATCATCAATTATATTTGGTTGTTGATTGTCATATTGAAATAACTTATGATTAAATTAATTTTTAGGAACTCATTTCTTTTGAGACCTAAATCACAAATTTCTTCTTTTTTTAAATATCTTTTTATGCATATTCAAAGCTTGAGCAAATGCAAGCGATCTCATATATAAAATGTTAGGTTTTTTTGAATAATTTAAATATTTTTATTATTTATGTTTGTCAGTTTAATTTTAATGCATTTTCAAACCTATTTATGTTTAGTGAATCAATATAAAATTAAAGGGGAAAAAAAAAAACAAATAGCATGTAAAAAATTTTAACCACTAATTGAATATAATAGAAATTAAAATTAAAATTTATTTATTTTATATTAATTCATTATACTGTGTGGAATAATTAATATAATATCTCTTATTGATTAAAAAATGAAAAAAATAGCATTTTTTTATTATTTAATGTTAGTTCTTTTGATTAATTATAATTTTAGTATGCTTTTGTTACTCCACTTTTGGTTATTTTAACTAACTCTTATTATCTATTTATTATGTGATAATTTAGATAATTTATGATAGTTTTTAAAAATTTTCCATGTTAGTCATTTTGATTAATTATAATTTTAGTAAACTTTTGTTACTCCACTTTTGGTTGTCTTATCTAACTCTTATTATCTATTTGTTATGTGATGATTTACATAATTTATGATAGTTTTCTAAACTTTTTCATGGTATGAAGTATTAAAAATTTTGAATGGTGTATAGTAAATACATAAATTCAATAAAAATATTTTATTCATATTAGAAAATACAACTAAATAGCATAATTTTTAAAAAATTTTTATTATGTTCACTTTGTGAAATTCCGTGCATCGCACGGGTGACTACTAGTGGGATTATATGTTAAAGTAACATTTGTTCTTTCACGTAACTACTATGTTGTTTTAAGAAAAAATAGGTTTAGTTTTTAAGAAAAAATAGGTTTAGTTTTTCGTAATGACTCGTGATGGTTACTCATGTAGTTCACTTTAGACATCACTATCCTTTTCTCTTTTTTTTTTTTCCTTTTCTTTTGCTAGTTTTTTTTTACAAGTGTCATCTATATTTTAAATGACAAAAATGCCATTTTTTTGAAAGCACCAAAATTCCCCCCTACTAAAGAGATTTCCAAAATCCCTCAATTCAAGATTATAAAGACCATTTCTTTGTTCAACCTTCAAAACTCATTTGGGTGTGCACCCCAAAAGTTCTCTCCAGTCCTACTAAATTAAATTGAATTGTAAAATTTGGTAATTACCAGGATTTGCTACAATATGTAGCAAATTGGACTACATTAGTTATTTACAAAAGGAAATTAATAATAATATTAAAGATTTAATTTTATGAATTTTCAATGGTTACACACCTTTTGCTTTAGCAATGGAAAGATCATTTCTAGTTACACATTTAAAGCTTGAGACAATAAGAGTAAAAATGATTTTATCAATGAGAGATTAATGAAATATTATAATTTTAAACGAGTGCTACTGAAATTGAATTGTAAAATTTAATAATTACCAGGATTGCTTCAATGTGTAGCAAATTGGACTGAATTAACAAAAGAAAATTAATAACAGAGTTGATTACACTTTTAATTTTTGTATTTTGATTCAAATTTTAATTTGGTTATTATAGTTTCAAATTGAACAATTTAGTTCTTGCATTTTAAATTCAATTTCAATTTGGTTATTCTGTCCAAATTTTTGTCAATTTTTACTACGTGTCCTAAAATCGCTAACTTTAACCTTCATCCAAATTGAACAGAAGAACTGAACTAAAACTATATTTGAAGTATAAGAACCACACTATTCAATTTGAAACTAGAGGGACCAACCTGAAATTTGAGTCAAATTATAAGGGTGAAAAGTGTAATTAACCCATAGTAATAATATTAAAGACTTAATTATTTGAATTTTGAATGATTGGTCGGGGTACACACCTTTTGTTTTTATCAATGAAAACTCATTTCAAGTTGTTACAAATTTAAAACTTGAGTGAATAGGAGTGACAAGGATTTTGCTAATGAGACATTAATGAAACAATTATACTATTAAATGAATCTTACTAAATTTGAACGGTAAAATTTAATAATTAGGAGGTCAGTCCGCTTGAATTATCATATGTAAAAAATCAAATTATATTAATATTAAAGACTTCATTATTTGAATTTTGAATGATTGGTTCTAGATATAGCAAACATATACATGTAGACATACAAAATTATTCTTTTAGTCCATTTTTTTATCTTTTTTGAGTCACATCAATCAATATATCCTCTCTATTTTTCTACACATCTTTTTAAAAAAAATCAAAAAATATACTTATTTAAAACATCTCAAACCACCCTAGAAAAACTAGTGCCGGAGGAATATTAACAATGTGAATAATGGGTTAGCTCAATTTTATTTATTTATTTCTTTTTTAAGGGTTGAAAATTTATGGATTTAATAAGCGAGTCGAGTTTAGCTCAAGCTTTTGAATTCAGGCTTGGGCTTAGTTTGCATTGGCAACTTAAGTTTTGAGGCTCAGATTGAGTGGGCTTGGTTAGCTTTTCATGTAGCTTGGGCTGAGCTTGGGAAACATCTAATGGAAAAGACTCTGCTTGACAATTTTTTTTTTTTTTTTGGTTGATTTGTTTTTTGTTTTAATTATTGTTTTTTTAAAAAAAGTTAAAATATTCACTTTTAGGTGTTAGTAGACTAGATGAACCAGACCACCAGGGTTGGTGGCCTGGTGGAGGATGCAGCAGGTTCCACAGTTGTGACCCAGGTTCGATTCCTGGGAGGGGGCTGTTTGTTATCTCAGTGGAGAGCTCGCCCTTTACTCCCCTCGTTCCTGGGCTCACCAGGTGCGTGTCCGCCTCCATTGGTGCCCTGGTGGTGGGTCCCCCACATGGTGGGGGTTAATTCCTAGCTGGCAACCGGTTACCCCGGGGTTAGGGCCCACGGGGGGCGTGACCTCCACCGTTGATCCCCTTTTTTTTTTGTTCAAAAAAAAAAAAAAAAAAAAAAAAGACTAGATGAACCAGAAAATTAAAAAAAATTGACAAAATTGACAAATAAACTATTTTTTAAAAATTTTATATCCTTCTAAACTAGACTGATTAAAAAAATAATTACAAAAATTACAAAAATGTAAAATTGTGTCTTCCATTAGAAAAGTCTAAAAAATTGCCAAGTGTCATTTTCAACATGTTAAAATCGTTCACTACAAAAAAAGCGTTTTTGGCGACTAAAAATTTATTTTTCGTCGCTGAAAGTTGTATAATTGGCGATTAAAATGAATTTAGTCGCCAAAATTGAACCCTTTTGCCGACTAAAATAGTTTAGTCGCTGAATAACAGGCTTTTAGCGACTAAAAGGCAGTTTAGTCACCGAATGTAGGGGTTTTAGCGACTAAAGGTTGTTTGGTAGCCAAAAGTGACGGTTTTTGGCGACTAAAATAATTTAGTAATCAAAAGTGATGGTTTTGGCGACTAAAAAACATTTTAGTCGCCGATTATAGGTGTTTTTCCGACTAAAAAAAGATTAGTCGCTGAAAATGAAGGTTTTTGGCTACAAAAAAAAAATTAGTAGCTAAAAACAGTGAATTGGCGACTAAAATTCAGTTTAGTAGCCAAAAGGAGACGTTTTTGGCGACTAAAAACAGATTTAGTCGCGAAAACTACTATTTTTAATTTCAACTTGTTTTTTTACCAACAAAAAAATAATTAGTAGCCCAAAAATCATAGAATTGGCGACTAAATAATGGATTTAGTCACCAAAAGTGGCCTAAAATTTTTTTTAATAAATAATTTATTTTTTACATAAATTATATTGAATTAAAATAATTATATTTATATATATTGTTTTGTATTAATACCGTCAATATATTATATAAATAATATATAATACAAAGATATTCATGTGATGTTGCAGTGGTATAGTGGAGGAGTGTGTTGCAAAAAAGTTGCAATGTGGGATGGTCAAACGCTCAAACTCAAAAAAGTGGTTTTTTTTTTTTTTTTTTCGACGGAACACCTTTGGCGACTAAAATATTAGTCGCCAAAAGTCTTGATTTTGGCGACTAAGCCGTTTAGTCGGCGATTGATTGAGTATTGGCGACTAAATTATTAGTCGGTAAATGTATGATTTTCAAAAGGCTAAAACACTATTGGCGACTAACATTTTAGTCGCGAAAGACCTGTCTTTCGGTGACTAAAAAAATATTAGTCGCCAATGCCTACGCCGACAACGTATACGCGACAAATGTGGCGACTAAAGAATTTTGTCGGGGAAAGTCAAATTTCGGCTTTCGGCGACTAAAAACGAACTTTTGGCGACTAAAAATTTAGTCGCCAAAAGTGATTTTTCTTGTAGTGGTTCCAAGTGTCCTTACAAATATCAAATAACTAATTACAAAAATGATAGAAGAAATCAAAATTTTATTAAAATTTTTACCAAATATTTATATAGGTATGGGTCCCACGGCTCGGGCGGTTGTGAGTAAAATTATAAACTAACCCGTGAATAGCGGATTGACAAATAACCAAACTGTGATTTGAGACGGCTTCAATTTGCTAGTTGATTGAAAAATATTCTTAAATAATTATAAAACATTTGCATAATATATAATACTAATTTACATAATATTTTTCATATATATAATTACTAATTCATAACAAATTTCAAATCTTAAAACTCTCTCACACTTATATTACTTTTATATTTCATTAGAGATTTAAATAAATATATATATATATATATATATGTAGATTAACTATAGTCTGAAGGTAATTGGGTGTGTCAGTTCAGAAGAAGGTTGTATGAGTGGGAGGTTAGTGAGGTTTTCAGACTTAGAAACTTCCTGGTAGCAGCACCTAGTCCTGTTCCAGATCAATCAGATTGTCTAGTGTAGAATGCAACATCCTCTAGGGTATTCTCTGTCTGCTCTACTTATACTGGTTTGCTGGCTTCAGTAGGCCCTTTGTTATGGTCTACTAAATTAGTGTGGATCCCTTACTTGCCACCAAAAGTTCAATTATTTACTTGGTTAGCTTGGCAAAATAGAGTTAAGACTGCAGTTTACCTACAAAGAATTGGTGCCCTTAACAGCTCTGTTTCATCTCTGTGTGTCTTCTGCACTGGTGACTTCGAAACTGTGAATCATGTGTTGATTTCCTGCCCATTTGCTTGGAAGCTGTGGTCTGCAATGTTGCTGTGGTGGGATGTTGTAGGGGCTCTACCTGAATCTGTTGATGGAGTTTTATTATGGTGGGAAGGACAATGTATTAGGAGTCAAGAGAGGAAGATCTGGAGTGGAGTGCCTTTAGTTGTGCTTTGGTCTATCTGGTAACAGAGTAATGCTATAGTGTTTAATGCATCTACTTCAAACTTGGAGGAGTTGTGTGAAGTAATTAAGGTGAGAATTGCATTATGGCTGAAACCATGGTTCTCTAAGCACCATTTTTCAGTGCAGGATTTTCTAGTTGATCTTAGACAAGTGAGATGCTGCATTAGAGGGAGGAGTTTGTAATTTCTCTTGTTTTTCTGGTGATTTCATCCCTCTTTTCTGGCCATTTGTTTGGATACTCTGGTCTTGTATAATTCATTGGTGGGGGTTGCCAATGGTAGAAGGTCAAGTTTAATGGGTTGGTGTCTTTGCTTCTGGTTTTTTTGCTTATTCTTGTTCTGCATTTTCTCTGTTTGGAATTGCAGCTGGGTTTTTCTTGTTCATCTGTATCTGTTTTCCCTCGGCTGGTGTCTTACCATCTGGGGGGCTCTCTCTTTTTCTTTGCTTGTTCTTTATCAATAAAATTCTTCTTTTGGCTGTTTAAAAAAAAAAAAACTATAGTAGAGTAGAGCAATTGAGAAGTCGGATTATAAATTTTAAAATTTAATCCGCAATTAGTAAATCAGTATAAATTAGCACGATTTTAACAGATTGAACAATATTTTATATAATCCTACATGTGAATATTTGGTAGAAAATTTGTTAAAAAATTTCACTTCATCTTAACTTTTCTTTTTGTTCCCACGCTTCCTCTTTCTTTGTCTCTTTTTATTCCTCAACAAATATACATTTATATTTTTAAATTATTCATTAAAAAATCTCTCATTCTCTATAGTTTTTTTGTTCATTAACTTGCCCATAGTGTAGTGTTTAATTGAGGCAATAAAGCATATATATTTTGCAGTTTTATGCGCAATGCAATAGAACTTCTTAAGTTGATATGAATTTGTCCTTAATAACACTAGAAATTAATAAAAACTTGAAGATGACATGTCTTTTTTGGTTGAGTTATAAAGTTATATGTGTTCAAATGTAATTATGTGTTAAAATATTGAGTTTTAATTTTTTTATACAAAAACTGGGGAATTTTCATGTGATTATAGCATACCAACTCTCATAATTTTATGTACAACTAATGTTGAAATATTAGGGTCACGCTAATATGGTAAAATTTTAGTGATAACTCAAAAATGAATCATATTATAGACCCTAAGCATATATAATTTAGATTTTAAAGTATTTTTTTTGGTGTGCAGGAGTTTAATGACTTCATTGATAATTATGATGTGGTAGATGTCCAAATGCTAGGCAGAAAATTCACTTGGTGTAATACTCTTGAAGGGAAAAAGTGGAGTAGAATAGATAGATTTCTTCTTAGTCCTGAATGATTAGTGAGATATAAACTCAAACTATGGGGTCTTCCAAGAACTATTTCTGACCACTGCCCACTTCTTCTTATGGAGGATGGTAGGGACTGGGGGCCTAAACCTTTCAAATTTCTGAATGCATGGACCTTACATCCAACACTGGCTTCCTTAGTAGAGAGCAATTGGGGAGAACATCAGTTATATGGATCTGCAAGATCCATCCTGAAGAGAAAATTGCAATCCCTGAAGTTGGTCTTAAAAAAATGGAATCAAGAGTCTTATGGTAATGTTGCAAAAAAATTAGAAGCCTTTGAATCTGTTCTGCATGATCTTGATCTAAAAGCTGAAACTAGACCTCTGGATGAAGGTGAATTGATGCTGCAAAGAGAGAAAAGGAATGAAATGTGGTCACTGAGCAGGAAGATGGAATGGAAGTGGCTTTAAAAATCTAGGATGGACTGGAATCTGAAAGGGAATAGGAACACCAGGTTTTTTCATGTTATGGCCACTAGTAGACAAATCGGAAACACTATCAACTCCATCACAGTTAAGGATGTGATTCATGAGGACCCAGCTTCTGTCAAGAATGAGGTTTGGCTTCACTTTTCAAACCTGTTCAAAGATGATTGGAAAATGAGGCTAACTCTGAAAGGTGAATTCAAAAGTATTAGGCCTAGTACCCACTTTCATGTTCTTGAAGCAGATTGTTTTGAAGAAGAAATTTGGGCAGCAGTAAATGATTATAATGGGAACAAAGCCCCAGGGCCAGATGACTTTAATCTGATGTTTTTTCAAAAATTTTGAAAGGTGCTTAAAGGTGAAGTCCTCAAATTTATGCAAGAGTTTCATGCCAGTGGCAGTTTAATCCCAGGTTTGAATAGCTCATTCATTACTCTTGTCCCTAAGAAGGAGAAAGCTTTAACACTAAATGAATTTAGACCTATTAGTCTGATTGGTTCCGTCTACAAATTTCTATCTAAAGTCCTAACAAATAGATTGAAGTTAATTATGCCTTCGATAATTGGTGATTCACAATCTGTTTTTCTGGGAGGTAGAAGCATCTTGGATGGTGTCTTGATTACAAATGAAGTTGTGGATAGCTAGGTCAAATCCAAGAAAGCTGGGCTGCTCTTTAAAATAGATTTTGAGAAGGCTTTTGACTTCATCAGTTGGAATTTCCTCTTTTCAATGTTAGCAAACTTTGGTTTTGGTGAAAAGTGGATCTCTTGGATACAGGAGTGTGTCTCTACTGCTAGAATTTCAATCCTTGTCAATGTATCTCCAACAAAAGAGTTTAATTCCCAAAAAGGACTCAGGCAAGGTGATCCCTTATCACCATTCTTATTCAATTTGGTTGTTGAGGCATTAAATATTCTCATTCAGAGAGCTATGGACCTGAGATTGCTCAAAGGTGTATCTGTTGGGGCCAATGATGAGGTGCAATTGTCTCACCTTCAATTTGCAGACGATTTCCTTTTATTCTGTGAAGTTGAGATATCAGAGGTGCTAAATCTGAAAAGAATTCTTAGATGCTTTGAAGTGGCTTCAGGGCTTAAAATCAACTACCACAAAAGTGTAATTTGTGGGATTGGTATCTCCGGATCTGCCCTTGCTGAGTTTGCTGCCCTCTTGGACTACAAGACCCAAAATTTACCAATCAAGTATTTAGGACTGCCCTTGGGAGCAAACCCTAAAAGAAAGAAAACTTGGAAACCAGTAGTTGATAAGGTAAAACTAAGGCTAGCTGGGTGGAAAAGGAAGCTACTATCTATGCAGGTAGATTAACCTTGGTGAAAGCAGTGTTATCAAGTATACCTGTGTATTACTTATCATTATTTAAGCTACTTGAGGGAATTGCCAAGGAGTTAGACAAAATTCAAGCCTCATTCTTATGAGGAGGGCCAGATTTGAAGCGCAAAATTCATTTAGTGAAATGGTCAGAGGTTACTAAGAGCATAAAGCAAGGTGGTTTGGGTGTTAGAAGAATCAGAGACATGAATGTGTGTCTACTCCTAAAATGGTAGTGGAGATTTGCTTCTGAACTAGTGTCACTTTGGTATAGGGTATTATGCAGCAAATATCGGTTCCTTGGTGGGAAATGGGTTCCAAACCCAAGTTTAAACACCTTATCCTCTTATATCTGGAATGGCATAGTGGCAGCAGGTGAACAAAATCAGTCTCTTTCACTATACTATGCTAGCAACCTCTAGTTAAAGGTGGGCAATGGCTGTCGTGTAAGGTTCTGGTTTGAGTCTTGGTGTGGAAATGTTTGCCTGAAAGAGGAGTTCCCTAGGCTCTTCAGTTTATCTTCACAAAAGGAAAGTCTGCTAAAGAAATTTGTGGAAGTATCTGGCACAACTAAGAACTGGTTGTTCACATTTCGGAGGCCTCTATTTGTTTGGGAAAAGAATGAATTGCTCAGGCTATATGGCATTGTAGGTCCAGTCCCCTCCTTTCAGCTGGAGTCCCAAGACAGCTAGGGCAATCTTTTGTGCCCAACCTTTACAATCATACCAGTAGTGTCTCTGGAGGTACTGAAAGTTTCAATCGTTTGGTATGGATTAAGTACCTTCCTCCTAAGGTGCAATTCTTCGGTTGGCTTGCATGGAACCACATGATCAAAACCTCTGTATTCTTGCAGTGGATTGGAGTCTTGGCTAGTTCTGCTTCTACACTGTGCATATTTTGTAAATCTCAGCAGGAATCAATTGAGCATGTTCTTATCCTCTACTCATCTGTTCGGAGAGTCTGGTCTGGTCTGCTGTAGTGGTGGGGTGTTTCTTGGGTTGTTCTTGATTCTGTCTATGGTCTGTTGTAATGGTGGTCAGGGTACTTTGGTAGGAAAGCTGAACAGCGGATTTGGCATGCCATACCCCTGGTAACACTCTGGTCAATCAGGAAGCACAAAAATGATTGCTACTTCAATGCTTCTCACCCAAATTTGCAGGACCTGCAAGAACTGATTTTCATTCGACTGGCTTTCTGGCTTAAGGCTGCTTCTAAGGAGCTCCATTTTTCGATTTCAGATTTCCTTTATTACATCTCAGGGGTGAGGCGAGGTTTGTTATAGTCTTAACTGTCAATCTGTGCTTATAACATCTCAAGGGTGAGGCTTGGTTTGTGCAAACTGCAGTTTGTTCCAGTTTGATACTTTGTTCCTGTGTGGTGCTCTGTTCCAGTTGGTGCTTCTGTAGTTTGATCTTCTTTCTTCTCTTTGTTTGTTCTTTTGTTGGCTGTATGATTAGCTTCTCACCAAACTTGGTCTTTCTTTTTGTTCTGCTGATGTATTTTTGCATATCCTTTGCTAAATTCATCAATAAAGCTTCTTTTTGCTGTTCAAATAAAAAAAGAAAAGAAAAAAAAGAAGGTCTTTCTGAAAACGAGGGAGTAAATTTGTATGAACATTTCATTTGAAAATTTTAATTTAAAACATTTTCATTTTATTACGTTTCCCTTATATTATTGGAAATTTTACAAATACAAAACCCAAGCATGAATTTTTTTATTATTAATTTTTCAGTCCTTATCAATATGTATTTTTCTATGCTTTTCAAAAGTTGCTAACTCTAGATACATATTGTGAGGGAAAATCCCACATCAGTCTGTGAGGGACTACTTTCCCACCTTATAAGCAGGCTGGCTCCTCTTACCTTGCATAGGCCTTTTCCTCCAGTGGGGGAGGAATAAAACCATGCGGTCGGAATGCCAAAGCGGACAATATGTGTAAGGCACGAGGACCGGTGGCTTTATTTGGCGCCGTCTGTGGGAACTCCCTCCGGGGTGATCGGAGCCAGCGCGGCTGGGGGCTAATGTGCGGGGAAATCCCACATCAGTCTGTGAGGGACTACTTTCCCACCTTATAAGCAGGTTGGCTTTTCTTACCTTTGTATAGGCCTTTTCCCCAAGTGGGGAAGGAACAAAACCGTGCGGTTGGAATGCCAAAGCGGACAATATGTGTAAGGCATGGGGACTGGTGGCTTTATTTGGCGCCGTCTGTGGGAACTCCCTCCGGAGTGACCGGAGCCAGCGCGGCTGGGGGCTAATGTGCGGGGAAATCCCATATCGGTCTGTGAGGGACTACTTTCCCACTTTATAAGCAGGCTGGCTCCTCTTACCTTGCATAGGCCTTTTCCCCTAGTGGGGAAGGAACAAAACTGTGCGATTGGTATGTCAAAGCGGACAATATGTGTAAGGCACGGGGACCGGTGGCTTTATTTGGCACCGTTTGTGGGAACTCCCTCCGGAGTGACCGGAGCTAGCGCGGCTGGGGGCTAATGTGTGGGAAAATCCCACATCGGTCTGTGAGGGACTACTTTCCCACCTTATAAGCAGGCTGGCTTCTCTTACTTTGTATAGGCCTTTTCCCTCAGTGGTGGAGGAACAAAACCGTGCAGTCGGAATGCCAAAGTGGACAATATGTGTAAGGCACGGGGACCAGTGTAGTGACCTAATATGCATAATACCAAGTGAAATAACAATAAAAGGGGTTGAAGAACTTACCAGTGGAGGGCAGTGGCTTCTTTCTCGAATACGAATTCAGTAATGGCAAGGAAGGACAGGAGCTCTAGATCAGCAAAGATGAAGGAGAATCAGTAAAGACGAAATGAAGAAGGAAATGGCAGGGTTAATGAAGGGGCTAATGTGCGGGGAAATCCCACATCGGTCTGTGAGGGACTACTTTCCCACAGACGGCGTCAAATAAAGCCACCGGTCCCCGTGCCTTACAAATATTGTCCGATTTGGCATTCCGACCGCACGGTTTTGTTCTTCCCCCACTGGGGGAAAAGGCCTATGCAAGGTAAGAGGAGCCAGCCTGCTTATAAGATGGGAAAGTAGTCCCTTACAGACCGATGTGAGATTTTCCCGCACACATATATAAATTTCAAACTGTTTTATAAGATTTAAATTAGTCTCTAATGATATTAAATTTTGTACGACCCAATTTGATATAATGAACCTGCAAGATAAGATGCGAGTCTTGAGTGGGCATTGATATGGTGCAGATAAAAAACCCTCTAATAAGTTAGCAGGATAAGCTTGGAGGAAATGAAAGAGAGGTATAAGGTTTATAAGGTTTTGTATATTATTTACCTTTGTATGTCAAATTCTCAATCTTATATCAATTCTGATAGAGATTCTCACACATATATGATCCTTACAACCTCTATTCTCATCCCAACTACTCATAATATGGGGTCCACACATACATGAGTGTACCCAACACATACATCAAAGGCCAAGATCAAATTGGAGATCATGGAACCCCCAAAAACATTTCTGTAATTGAATATACATTAGTCTCTCTATTAAACATTACGCTTATAACAACATTACAAATCTATTCTTATCAACTTAGAATTTATTCAGAAAAAAAAATAATGGCTTAGATTCATTTTATACGTGGATTTCACATTTCATCAATTCAATCTTTCCCTATACAAATACTATGCAAATACATTTAGGGTAAATTCAGCATCTGTACAGATGGGCTCCTAGTATTTTTCTTACACTTATTGCACAGATGAAATAATATTAGATTTATATTAAAATGAGTTTAACATAAAAAATAAAAAAATCTAACACAATCACTTTAGTTTAGTCAAAAAAAAATTATTTACAAAATAAAATATTATGATTATTTTTAAAAAAATGAATTTATACACCTACTAATTTAATATTTCAAATTCGATTTATAGTTGACGTCTAATTTTAAATTCATTTGTATAAAATGTTTTTATCTATTCATAATTTCTTGAACTCTTTCGTTTTAGATTTTGTTCAATTTCTCATCAAAATTTTGTAATTTTTATTTCAGTTGATAATATAAATTTTATTTAATATATTTTTATAATTTTTTATTCTTTAACATTTTTTATAATCTAGGTTTTTTTTTTTTTTTTTTCCAGATACCATACTTATATAATTTCCCAATTACTAATATTGTATTATTTTTCACATTCACATAAAAATCAAATTTCAAACACCAAAATTAAAAAAAAAATAGATTTTAAGGATCTTATTTAGGGATCAACGATTGTCATCTAAAAAACAAATTTAGGGATCATCATATCTTCAGTTCACAAAGTGAATTAGGCCATGTTGTTCATGCTTGTGGGATTTACCACGTGTTTTGTCTTGATGATCTAAATTGTTTATTTTTTAAATCACGATATATAAATTTTGTTTATCAAAAAAATGAATTAATGGTCTATTTTTTAAATAATATTTGTTGTTCCCTTTTTCACAAATAAATATCTTAAAACAACATAATTATAGTTATCAAATCAATTTAATTTTTTTCATAAATAACTTACATATTGTATCTTAAAAAATAAACAAAACAACACACTCCAATTCACTTTGTGGACAGAAACAACCTACTATATTTAAATATCACCAAAGAAAGGAAAATGCTAGAAATTTTAAAATTTTTATTAAATATTTTATCAAATATTTTACAGACGTAAATCTCACACTTATATAGGACCTACACCATGTAAAACCTTTAATAAAACATTTGATAAAATTTTTAATATCCTATCATTACTCCCAAACAAAACCTAAACAAACACTCGCCCACTCTCACACGTCTGTTCCTCTTCCAAGACCTCCCAGATCCGCCCCCCACCCACCCCACACACGCACACAGCGCGCTTGATCATGTCTCAGTACGTACGTACACTGCTGCGATTCCGTAAAGAGCATTCCTCTTAGTTTTATTTTTTAAATTCAGTAATATATTAAGAAAATAATTAGTTGATAATTAAATTTTTTTAATTATTAATCAATAATCTTTTTAATATATTATTAAATTTAAAACATGTGTCCAAAAAATAAAGGGAGATTTACCAATAAATCCCAAGATTTAAACTTATGAACCAGTTGGTTTCATTTTTATTCTACTAAACCGTTTAGTCCCATTCAATTGTGAGGGACGTAATTACCTTCATTTAACCGTTTAGGTGTGTTACATGTGATACATTGTGAGGGTGTCACACAATGGCAAAGTGCTATAAGGGGTTTTTGTTTTGGGTTGGGTTGGTGTGTTTGGGGGTTCACACAGGCAGACCACACACACACAAACAGAACAAATCACATTCAGAACAAACCACACGCACACATTCAGAACAAATCACACATACAAACGACATTCAGAACAAATCACACACATTCAGAACAAAACACACACACAAACAAGATCCCACTCATACAGACCACACACACAAACATCGTCATCACTCCGGGGTGAATCTCTACCGCGTGTGCCCTAACATCGTCGCCGATCGATTAAATCGGGCCTCGAACGAATCGGAAGAAATCATCGGTCTCTTCCATCGACACGTCGCGTCGAAGCGGAAAGGAAGCTCGAGAACCTTTCCAAAGGCGTGAAAGTCATGGGACCCTCTTCTGAGCACCGGTCTTCGATGGGGTTTCAATGGTGCCTCGTATTGCGATGTTTCGCTTCATCGATACGGGATGGATCTTCTTCACGGTTTGGATTTGGGGTGTGAATTTGGAGAATACGAACAATATGAGAGAGAAAAGAATCGAAATCTTGAATTGATTTGATCGAATCATCAATCAAATGTTGTGAATTAGAAGCTTTTTTTTCGTTCACAGTTCAGCCTGCTGTCTGCAGTGTGTGGTGTCTTTCCTCTCTAAAACCGTGTATGTGTGTGAATGGGTATGGTGTCTTAGAGAGAGAGAGCAGCCTAGGAATCTAGAGAGAGAAGAGAGCTGGGTTTGGTGTGTGTGTATGTATAGTGGTGGTGGTGGAGTGTGTACTGGGTTGCTGCTGTCGTGTGTCTGTGGTTGTGGAGAATGGAGCTCGGCACATACACACACATGCCCCACAACACACACATGCACTGATACACATACACACACAGAGCAAACACAGTCCCACACACACACACTGTTACACACAATTCTGCTTCAATACACATACACACACACACAATGATACGCACACACATGCTGTTACACACAGTCCACATTATACCAAGGACACTCTCGTCCATAAAGTTAAACAAAAATGGAAAAAAAAAAAACAAAAAGGACCAAATCAACCTACCAATAGGACTAATTGGTATAATAGAATAAAAGTAGGACTATTTGGTATAACAGTTTGTAAAGTAGGATTTATTGGTAAATAATCCAAAAATAAATTTATATATCATTTTTTTTTTCTCCATAAAACATAAGCATAACATATTTTCCTTTTCATTTTCTCCTGAAACAAACAGTCCACACGGAATAATTTTTTCACCCTTTTCCTCTTATATATATACTAGCCTATCACCCGTGCTATGCACGGGATAATTATAGATATTTATATTTGTTTTCATTTTTTTTAATATATAAATTAAATACATGAGATTTGACCGAGGAGTTTGAAAGAATTTAATAAGTGTTTATTTATTTATTTAAGAGGCATTTACACAATAATTACATGGATCTCTTGGGGATGTAAAAAGCAAGGAAATTAGGATTTCATTTATTGTGTTATTCATTTAATAAGTGTAATTATTATAAATTAAGTATTTATTGTAATCAATAGTATAATTATTACAATCTTTGAACCAATCACCAATCACCAAGTCAATTTTTTTTAAAAAAAATATTAAAAAATCAAGAAATTAGGATTTTTTAATATATAAATTAAATACATGGGGTTTGACCGAGGAGTTTGAAAGAATTTAATAAGTGTTTATTTATTTATTTAAGAGGCATTTACACAATAATTACATGAGTCTCTTGTAATAATGTGGTTTATCCACCTCTGAACGAAACCGATGAGTTTTAAAATGTATTAATAATGCTTAATTTGTTTTATAAATAAATTGATCTCAAATGAAATTTTAAATAGTTCAAAGCAAGTTGATTTTTTTTTTTAATTTTATTATTATTATTATTATTTTTAATATGGATACTTTTGTAGTGAAATCCTCCGGGAAAACGCATATTGTAATTGGGCTAATATAAATTGTAATTGTCGATCAAAATATCTAATTTATTCTAGAGGTATTGAACTAAGAGTTATGATACAATATCATTGACAATCACAATAAATCAAAATTTTAACCATGTTATTTATTTATTTTTTGGAGAGGTGTATGTTCCAAAATTAATACAGATGTGATTTTTTATTTTGAATAAATTACAAATACACTTTTTGAGATTTTCTTAAATTATAAATTATTCCTTGTAATTTTAGAAATTACATTATGTTCCACAAGGTTTTTAATTTCATAACAAATAGGTCCTTTTATTAATAGATTATTAAATTAATTAATAATTTTTAATAATGTTAAAATTTTATTTTAATTAATAATTCAGATAATTTTATTATTGTATAAGTGAACAGTTAAAAATTTTATTTTTTCAATTAATTTTGTTAAATAAAAAATTCTAATAAGGAAGTATTTATAATTTTTCAAACTATAAAGAGTAATTTGTATTTTAAAAAAATTTAAAGAAATGTATTTATAATTTAAAAATATTTATATATTTATTTATTTGTACTTGTAGTACATTTTTGTTTATAAGATGACTAGCCTATCACCCGTGCTATACACGGGATAATTATAGATATTTATATTTGTTTTCATTTTTTTTAATATATAAATTAAATACATGGGGTTTGACCGATGAGTTTGAAAGAATTTAATAAGTGTTTATTTATTTATTTAAGAGGCATTTACACAATAATTACATGGGTCTCTTGGGGATGCAGAAAGTAAGGAAATTAGGATTTCATTTATTGCGTTATTCATTTAATAAGTGTAATTATTATAAATTAAGTGTTTATTGTAATCAATAGTGTAATTATTACAATCTTTGAATCAATCACTAATCACAAAGTCAATTTTTTTTAAAAAAAATATTAAAAAATCAGGAAATTCATTTAATAAGTGTAATTATTATAAATTAAGTGTTTATTGTAATCAATAGTGTAATTATTATAATTTTTGAACCAATCACCAATCCCATACTATAATAATAACAAATATAAGTGATGAAAATACAATATTGACGCAGAAAATGGTAACACAATATTATAAGAAAATATGATTATCCTAATTTTATTGATATTTACAATCATTTTAGGTTTTATATATATCGGTAGTGCTACGTAGCTCGAAACCCGTGGCTCGACACCAAAACGACGTCGTTTTGGTGTCGATTTTTTTTTAATATATAAATTAAATACATGGGGTTTGACCGAGGAGTTTGAAAAAATTTAATAAGTGTTTATTTATTTATTTAAGAGACATTTACACAATAATTACATGGGTCTCTTGGGGATGCAAAAAGTAAGGAAATTAAGATTTCATTTAATGCGTTATTCATTTAATAAGTGTAATTATTATAAATTAAGTGTTTATTATAATCAATAGTGTAATTATTACAATCTTTGAACCAATCATCAATCACCAAGTCAATTTTTTTTAAAAAAAATATTAAAAAATCAGGAAATTAGGATTTTTTAATATATAAATTAAATACATGGGATTTGACCGAGGAGTTTGAAAGAATTTAATAAGTGTTTATTTATTTATTTAAGAGGCATTTAGACAATAATTATATGGGTCTCTTGGGGATGCAAAAAGTAAGAAAATTAAGATTTCATTTATTGCGTTATTCATTTAATAAGTGTAATTATTATAAATTAAGTGTTTATTGTAATCAATAGTGTAATTATTACAATCTTTGAACCAATCATCAATCACCAAGTCATTTTTTTTTTAAATATTAAAAAATCAGGAAATTAGGATGGACATGTTGGAGCTTTCACAAGCCTTGGGTTTTAAAAGACCATTTTCCTTAATATATAGACTAGCATATCACCCGTGCTATGCACGGGTTGTGTTTCACTACTTTGTCTTCTTTTTTTTTTTCTTTTTTTATACTATATTAAAATTTAATATTTTGATACTAATCATATGTGTTGGACTTTTTAAGAAATTTATATGCGATGGACTTTTCAAGGAATTTTTTTCATGCTTATTCTTAATGCATTAAAATGTTATTATGAGGGATAATAATCATGTGTTCGATTTTTCAAGGAATTCATATGTACTTCACAATTATTTCTATATATGTGAATTGTGATTTTTAAATGTTTTTTTTTTTATTTTCTATTTGAAATGTCTTTTTTTTTTATATTATATTAAAGTGTAATATTTTGATAATAATCATATGTGTTGGACTTTCAAGAAATTCATGTGTTGGACTTTTAAAGGATTTTTTTTTTATGATTATTCTTAATGTATTAAAGTGTTATTATGAGGGATAATAATCGTATGTGTTGGGACTTTTCAAATAATTTTTTTTTTATACTTGAGGGTTGGGAGAAGTTAATAAATGCTAAGGTTTTTTTTTTTAAAAATAAAAAATCAGGAAATTTAGATTGGGATATTGAAACTCCCACATGAGTTGGGGGGTTAGAAACCCAATTTTTCTTAATATATATATAGATAAATAGATAGATATATCTTTTTATTTTTATTTTTATTTTTGTGTGGTTTCTATTCGGATATTTTTTTTTTCAATTTATTTAAGATGGAGTTGTGGGTATCTTTTTTTAAATTTAATTTATCTGTGGTTTCCATTTGTTTTTAATTATTATTATTTAGGTAAGTTATGATGTGAGTTAGATATGTTATAGACATGTGAGTTTTATTTATTTAAAGTTTATTTAGATAAACTTTAAAGATTTTTTTTTAGTTTTTTAGCTTTTTTTGTTATGTTATAATATAATATATAAAATATAGGTAGATATCTATAACTTTAATAAAAAATATTATCGATTTTTGGGAAGGAAAAAGGAATGCAAGTTTTAATTTTTTTTTTTTGAAAATTTGTGAGAGAGATTAGGAGGGAAAGATTATGAAATATTTTTGTTATTAAATAAATAAATCAGTCAATAGTTTTTTTAATCTATTTTGTAAATTAAAAATCAATAATTTTGGAAAATTGATTAATTTATCCCATTAAGTGATTTAAAATTTTGATAGATATACATAATTATATTATTAAATCATAATTCAAATTTAGATGTTATATCTTTTTGAGATCTATAGCTAAATTCTTATCTTCTTCTTTTCTTTTTTTTTTGTGTGTAACCATAGTGTATTGTAGAAATTGAAAAGGGTGTTACAATAATTATGAGAGAAGTCAAAAGGAATAGTGGGTTGGTAGAACTCAATAAATGCTGAGGTTTTTTTTTTTAAATCAAAAAATTAGAAAATTAGGATTAGGAGATTGGAGCTCCCACAAGCCTTGGGGTTAAAAACCCCCTTTTGCTTAATATATAGTATAGAGTATAGATATATATATATCCTATTATCTATCACGATACAATCACAGAAACCATTTGTTTCTCTCGCAGTCTCTACTCAGAGAGCACTATACCTTCTTCTGAAAATGGCGAAACTCTCTGAAACTTCATCTAAACTTGTCATCTTCTTCACCATTTGCAGCCTCTTCGTCAGTCAATCCACGGCGGCTTACTCCATCGGCGTCAACTACGGCACGGTGGCCGACAACCTCCCGCCACCGTCCCAAGTCGCCGCCTTCATCAAAGACCAAACCACCATCGACAGAGTCAAGATCTTCGACGCCAACCCCGACATCCTCCGCGCCTTCGCCAACTCCAACATCTACGTCACCGTCACCGTCGCCAACTCCGACATCCCGGCCGTCTCCAAACTCTCCGCCGCCGTGTCCTGGGTGGCTAACAACATCCTCTCCTTCTATCCCACCGCCAAAATCCACCGCATCGCTGTCAGGAACGAAGTCATCGCCACCGCTGACAAAACCCTCATCGCCCACCTCCTCCCCACCATGAAATCTCTCCACACCGCCCTTAATCTCGCCGAAATATTCAGCATTCAGGTCTCCACACCTCATTCACTAGGTATATTATCAATCTCGAAGCCACCCAGTTCGGGTCGGTTCAGGCGGGTTTACGACCGGGTCATATTTGCCCCCAATCCTTGAATTCCATCGCCAAACAAACACGCCCCTCGTGGTCTGCCCATACCCGTTTTTCGGGTTCACATCGAATACTCTGGACTACGCTCTGTTCAAGCCAAACAGCGGCGTTTTTGACCACACTACGGGGATGAACTACACGAACATGTTTGATGCACAGTTGGATGCGATTTATTCTGCGATGAAAAGGCTGGGGTACGATGACGTGGACATCGTGGTGGCGGAGACCGGGTGGCCGTCGGCGGGTGACCCAGACCAGACGGGTGTGAATATGGATAATGCGGTGTTGTATAATGGGAACCTCATCAGGCACGTGTGCTCCGGCGAAGGCACGCCGTTGATGCCTAACAGGACGTTTGAGACGTACGTTTTCTCGCTGTTCAATGAGGATCTCAAGCCCTCGACTTCGGAGCGGAACTTCGGGTTGTTCCGGCCCGATTTGTCACCGGTTTACGACGTGGGCATTCTGCGTAATGGACAGGTATATTTTTAGCTGCTGTATAGCTGTGCTCCGCGCGTGTGTGTGTGTGTGTGTGTATGGAATGGCAACATACTTTAGGAAATGTCATTAAACTCTATTCTTAGACAAACGGCCCTCTGTTTTGTTGAATGACCAAAGCACGGAGTGTTTTGGAAAGTTGGCTTTTAGCCACTTTTTTAAATTTGTAGTAAAAGTTAAAAGTTAGTTTTTTTATATGTATATATATATTTTTATTTGGGAAGTTAGTTTTTAGCTACGTGTGAAATTATAATTATACCCTTTATGAGTCAAAATGTGTTACATTGGTGAAGTTATAAATATTTTAAATTGAAT
This sequence comes from Camellia lanceoleosa, assembly GCA_025200525.1. Taxonomy (NCBI): domain Eukaryota; kingdom Viridiplantae; phylum Streptophyta; class Magnoliopsida; order Ericales; family Theaceae; genus Camellia; species Camellia lanceoleosa. The sequence continues at coordinate 52,422,849 of CM045761.1, read as the reverse complement.
GGGGATTATTTGGTCATTTTATTGTGATTTGACATCATAAACAAATATTAATAAAAAAAGTCAAAAATAACTTTTTACCAACTTCCAAAATCATTTATTTAAAAAAGTCAAAAGTTTGGTTAAAAGCCAAAAAGTCACTTTTTACTATTTTTTCAAAATTTTATACTGTATCTAAGGATATGTTATGGTCATTTTTCTTTAACGGTAATTACATTTTTTTATTGTTATAGTTTAATTTTAATTTTATTTTAATTTTTATAATTTTAAATTGAACAATTAAGTTTTTATATTTAAATCTAATTTCAGTTTAGTTATTCTGTTCAAGTTAAAAGTCGTAATTAATGATTTTAGTGCACGTAGGAAAAAAATGATAAAAATTTAGACAAAGGATCAAATTAAAATGAGCTTCAAAGACGAGAGAATTTGAGTGAAATTTGGATCAAAGGGTTAAAAGATTAACCCATTTTCTTATTTCATTTTTAAATTATTTATTTTTATGTAATTAATATCTTTAAAAAAAAAAAACCAATAAATAATCTCTAAAATTTTTAATTTTAATTTATATGGTATAATCTAATACAAAATTTAATGTGTAAAACGGAGTTTTATAATTTAAACAACTAGAATTATACCATCAAACACATACTCCTTCTTCAACTCTCATTGTAAGTTAGTAAATTTAGTTGTATGATTTAAATGGTTTAAATTTTAAAGATTGCTATTGATTTGAGCAACCCTCCTTGAAAGGATGATGTTAGTTAAAATTAAAAATTTTAATAATTAAATTGATAAAATAATATAATAATTTAGGCATGAAAGATAAAAGTGAAATTATTTTTACGAAAACGATTGGGAGCTCGAACTTTAATTTGTGTGGATCTTGTGTAATATGATATTTTGGTTTTATTTTATTTTTTATTTTTTAATTTTTAGTGAGGTTTAGAGTCATAGCTCTATATAATAATTTTTGTCAGAAGAATGTTTGAACTTTAAAAAAAAAAAAAATTTAAATAAATAAATAAATCTCCCGTCCTTTCTGGGTTTTCGAGAAAAGCAGTAGCAACTCCTTGACGAATCGGCTACGGCGAGTGCTATCGTTTTTCTCATGTCATGACTATCATGACCGTTGAAATGAGAGTCCGAGTCCCCACAAAAACAAACAGTATAGTATTGGTTTTTTGATTGCATTGTTGATGATGCAGAGCGGTGGTACCACACCTGCAATGCCGACGGCGATGGCTCCGTCACCGTCCGATTCAATCAACAAGTGGTGTGTACCGAATGAGGATGCGAGCGAGGAAGCATTGCAGGCGAACATAGACTTTGTGTGCAGCAGCTCCGGTGGGGTGGACTGCAGCCCAATAGAAGAGGGTGGGCAATGTTTCGATCCAAACACCGTCCGATCGCATGCATCATTTGCGATGAACGCTTACTATCAGGCTAACGGTGGAAACAATTTCGACTGCGATTTCATCAATACCGGCGTCATCACCGTGGCCGACCCCAGTAAGTTTGAAGCTATGCTTATTTAAAAAGCTCTTATTCAAAAGCATTATTGTAAAGCTGATGTTAATGTTCATGTCTGCTGTTGCAGGTTATGGGGAATGCAGGTACGCGGCTTGAAAGCAAGCAAGTAGTATAGAGAGGTGTGTGAAGAGTCGGTGGCGGAGGTTGCTCAATGATCATTTGTTCCTAAGCATAAGCACAAATGTTTTTTCTGTGCTCTCTTTCTCTGAGTTTTAATTTATGTGTAGAGTTGTGCATCATTATTTTATTTTGTTCTTTTACAATGGGGGATGATCACAGGAGTTGGGTAATTAGAATGTGTGTTTTTTGTTTATTGGATTTAGAAGGTGAGTGGTCCATGCATGCATGTGTATAATTTTAGAGATTATATGGCTTCACGCTGTTCGGATCCTTAATTTTGGACAAGCTTTAAACATTGCTACAATTATAAGTATTCATGCCTTTAAATACACAAACTAATGGAGAAGAGTCATGTTATACACCACCTACACATTTTATCATAAATTTATTCATAATGATGCGGTAAGAGAATGAGCTCTTAATTAATCATTAGGTATGTAATAAATTAAAAATTGACAACTATTCTGAAATATCATTATGAGTATAATTCAATGAAGGTAAACAACACATATCATCTCATCTGTTCAATAAGGTGGTGTGTGAAATAGATCAATGAAGTAGTACGTATGGTTTACATGTGTATGAACAAATTTATACTTGTAAATAAATGTGTCTATTTTTATTTTTTTATTTTCTCTCTTATTGTTTTCTTTCTCATGTTGTGATTTTGACTCTTAGCTTGTGCAAATTTTCAAGTATGAGTAATACTACAAACTTAGAAAAATTTACTCTGAAATTATTTAAAAACACCCATGTATGGTTCATATTCATTTTGTATGTAGGTCCCACAACACACACAGTCAACCTCCACCATATATTCCTTTCTTGCCCCAAATTTGGGATAGGGCTACTGTTCAAATATCTCATATATTGATCAAACTGAAAAAATGCTTTGAAACTGTAAATTTTTTACAATTTTAAATTATGATTCTAGTAAGCGTCTCTCTTATTAATCAAACTGAAAAATATATTATGAAATTGTAAAATTTTTCAATAAAAGTATATTATGAAACTGTAAAAGTTCACAGTTTTAAAGCACGTCATGAAACTACAAAAAATTTTGTAATTTTAAAATATGATTCATTTCAGCACCTAAAAATCTAAAATTGAAAAATTTTACATCTTTTACCGCCTTTAACTAAAGCTTGAAAAACATTTATTTAGAATTTGAAAATTTTCTATATTAAAACAAGAAAACGTAAGTGTGTAGTAGAGGGCGGGAAAAAAAAAAGAAAATTTGAGAGATTGAAGGAGATAGATAGATATAGAGAGATGATTGTACTTTAGCAATCATTTTTGGTTTAGATATGGCCGAATTTGATGTAGATCTACTTCAAATCTGAACATTCTGGTGAGTTTTATTTTATGATATTGGTCGGATCTTAGTAGATCTATGTTAACAATATCGTCGGAATTTCATCTCTTGTACTGTCGGTGAGAGCGAAACAAGGAGTCGGTGGTTGCCAATTGTCACGATTCAAACCCGCCCTTATAGGTTTAGCGTCGTAATCGGCTAGTAATCCTTGGATTACCAAATTCTTTTTAATAAAAAGACATAATATAAGGGGCTGCGGAAACAAATATAAAAATATACATTGTCCATAGAGCTATGTTAACGTATGTGAAACAGATGCCTTTAAAACAAACATATATATATATATATATATGTGATGTCATAAATACATTAGTCTTACGTTACCAAAGCCACATATACAGAACTTTTCAAAACATATTCAAACAAGACATAAACATCAGAAGGTACAAAAAAATTCGTAAGACTCAAAAATTTGATCAGATCTCAAAAAGGAACCTCCACGGGAAGCATAATGGTTGGCTGACACCAAAACTCGCCAGGCAGCAACTTAGGCCTGGTCATGTGCTTGCTCACCTACATACATAATAAATAAATAGTGAGCAAGAGCCTAGTGAATAAGAACGGAGTAAAGGGTTTTGATGAATGATGATGTCCACAACATAGTCAGAAATCATAATTTACATTAGAAGCATATTTACATTTACATTCTTTTTCAATTCAATAACATAAATTAGAATACATACTTAATCTCACATCCGTTAGCGTTAATAGATCACATATGGGGCATCGAAGATCATACTTGTCAATCCCAAAAAGGAACCTCCAGCCGGGTACGGATAACTTGTTAGTTCCATAAAGGAACCTCTAGATCGGATACGGATAACTTGTCAGTTCCATAAAGGAATCTGTAGACCGGGTACGGATAACTTATCAGTTCCATAAAGGAACCTCCAGCTAGGTACAGATAATTTGTCAGTTCCATAGAGGAACCTCTGGACCGGGAACAGATAACTTACTCGATCCTCGAATGCTTATCAAAATTAGACAATCATTCATAGTGCAAACATAACATTTCATAGAACAGATCTTACTCCTTATACAAAAAATAGGTAAAGTTGAACATAGTTTTACTAAGTTATTATTCACAATTAACAGATGGCTCCAAGGCAACAGACATAATGGGCAAATAAGATGCCTTGTGGCGTGTGACCTACACAGTAATAGAATGAACATATACTGAATTACACACCCAGAAACATTAACTTAGTCATTTCTTCTCTTGATGTGTTTCTACTTCTTATCATCATTATTATGTCTTAATCATGGCCTATGAATGCCTAGGAGGCAATGTGGATGCCAAAATGCACTTTTAAACCCTTAACAAAACTTGCTGAAAACAGGGATCCCGCTCGAGCGCAACTTTCTTCACTCAAGCGGACATGGAAAATGTGTGAGGTCGTTCGAGCGCAACTTCTGTCACTCGAGCGGTCTGTAAACTCTACAAAAGTATTGGTTGCTTGATTTTTCCGCTCAATCCTTGCTTGACACTCACTCGAACGTGAGACTCATGTCCTCGCTTGCGCGCAACTTTTGTCGCTCAAGCGGTCTGCAAAACACGTAAACTTCTTGGAGCTTGCATTTCATGCTCAAGCAGGAGTGCAAGATTACAGAGTGGTCGCTCGAGTGCAGGTTCTGTCCCTCGAGTGGAGAGGCAGAATCTGAAATTTCCAGATTGCACTCCAGAGTTCAAAACTTGAATTAAACACTTTGAAACTCATCATTTTGGGCCAAAACTCAAGAAAACATTTAGAAATTTGTAGAATATCATAAATTCAAGATCATTTTTCCAAATCAAGGTCCAAAAGTATGCCAATTACTCCAAACTCAAACTTGAAATTAGAAAAACATGTCATTACATACCATGCATGTAAAGATACAAGTTCAAGCTTTCAAAACATGACCAAATGAGGTAAATTGGTAGAAAACAAGATGAATTCTCAACACCAAGTCAAGATGGGCACATGCATGTATAACTTGAGTGAAATTCAAACTTAAAATGTTATGATATATGCATGAATGCATGAATTGTTCAATTTTCTTCCTTCCTAGCTCAATTTTTGTTTGGCACAACTTAATCCTCCTTGATTCTTCAAGAAAAAGAATTTAAGATGACATAAATGAGTTGAATTCTTACCTAAGGCTCAAATTCTTCAAGTGGGAGTTCAATCCCTTTGATTCTTCTTCAATCATTTCCCAAATTAAGCTTGAACACCACTTCTTCTCACTCTCCCTCTCATTCACGTTGGGTGTGTGTGTGCCTAAGCTCAAAGTTATGTTGAATTGAAGAAAAGAACTTAGTGGAGGCATATATGGGAGCCTTATATAGGCTTGGTCAATGGTTGTTGATCAACTAATCAATTGGATATTAAATTATTCTAATTTAATTGTTCTGAACCGAATTTTAATTGAACCCATTATAAAATTCTAAAAATTCTAATAAATACGGAAATCAAGTCAATTTTGTGATCGGATGTCGATAAGGCCTTCAATTCGCAAAATAAAACAAAACTAGAGACAGATATTCCTACACAGAACAGATTGCAACTCATATAACACATAACACATTTAATGAATGCAAAATTTCATCTTAATTACTTATTAGGCACAATTAATCATGAATTAACGTTAATCAGAGGTCGGGTTGTTACACCTATAAACCTCAATAGATGGTGGTCATTGGTGAGTGTAAAAAGAGAAAGAGAAGAAGGAAAGCGTAATCTGTGAGTATACCAGAAAGAAAAAAAGAAAGAAGGAAGACGCGCCAAAGATTTTTGGGACTGTAGAAAAGATTATAGGACTAAATAGACTACACATCTTTTAAAAAGGGCACGCGAGTAATTTTTCTTTTTTTTAAAGGAAATGCAATTCATATATAAAATTCATACAAAAAATATTACAATTACAAAAATGATATGGTAATATGATTTTGATAAATAAATGCTATCTTTGTGGGTGTTTTATTTCAAAATGAATGGTATTCATTGAGCCACATCATTATGTATGTTTTATTTATTTATTTATATATCATTACTCTTTCTTAAAAGGCCTTAATTTTTAAGTTAATTGTAAATGCCCAAAAAAAGAAGAAGAAGATAATTACTAGTGAGTTTTACGTCCTAGATTTATTAACTTATACGTTTTTTTTTTTAATTAGCAAAATGAAACTTTATTGATGAAGAGAGCAATACATGCAAGAAACTTACATCAACAAAGTGGAAAGTGCAAAGAGCATCAAACGCTGCCCTTAATAATCCCAACTAGGTTGGCATCACTAAGGAAGTACAATCATTTGCAAGCACTTGACCTAAGATTGGTGAGAAACCAATCAAGAGAAACCAAAAGAAAGATTAAAAAAAAAAAAAAAAAAAAACAAAACAAAAAACAGAACAACAAAACCAGCAGCAACAGAGCAACCAACTAGCAGCAGCATACATCATCAGACTTGATTGCTTGTAGAAGGAAAGAAATATGGTGATAATAGTAATGTATCCTTGTGTTGTCGGCAAGGGCTTTTTCAAGTGATAATGTAAGCATTATTTGTCTCATCAATCCAGTAACAGAATACCATCATCAGCAACAATATAGCAGCATCATCTCCTCTAAACCAGCACCACAACATATAGCAGTGCACCAAAACATATAGCAGTAGGATACCAAAAACTAGAGAAAGAACAAAGAAAACAGAACAACAGCCAGAACATCAAACCAACAGCAATGCAACAAGACATACCAACACCAAAAAATACAGTAGCAGGATACTAAAAACCAGAGAAAGAACAAAGAAAACAAAACAGCAGCTAGAACATCAAACCAGCAGCAATGCACCAAGATAGTAGCATCAACTCCCCTGTGTCATACTTTCTACAAATAGTAGCAGACCTACTTCAGATTAAAGATAAAATCTTACATTGAGTACTTAAACTCATTCAAAAAAATAAGAAGCCCACATAGCAACTCTAACCTTTACCAACTCACCCAAATCATTCAAATCTGGTTATGCCTCATTAAATAAGCACTCGTTCCTGATTTTCCATACTGACCATAGAACTACTAATGGGATTGTCTTCCAAATCTCCTTCACCTTTTTCTTCATGATTGTTTTTGACCACCAATGTAATAATGCCTCCACTGAACCAGGAATAACCTAACTCAAGTTCTGTCAATGCACAATATTGCCCCATATTCTCTAGACCATAGGACAGTGAAGTAGAACATGGTTCAGAGATTCCACCTCAGATTTACAAAACACACATTGGGTATTGACATTTGAACTCAACACACCAATCCTTTGCAAAAACTCTGATGATTTGATCATATCTCTCCAAGCTAACCAGTTCAAAAATTGTACTTTAGAAGGAGCTAAATTATTCCAAATACTTTCAGTAATAGTAATAGCTGGCCCTTTACATGCTTCCACCCACTTCCAGATTGATGCCACAGTAAAAGCTCCAGATGAGTGAGCTAGCCTAAAGCAAGAGTCTTCAACCCCTTTATTTAGCCTAGGTGTATTCTACAACAAATCATTAAGTTTCAGCACCTCCTCATTTTCTCAAGCAAAAAGAGGCCTTCTAAAGTCAAGATTCCAATCACTATCCACTCCTCTTCTATGGAAAAAATCAAACAAAATGCCATCTTTTTCAACTGACAAAGTGAACAATTTGGGGAATTCCACACTCAAACTTTGATTGTTAAACCACTTGTCAACCCAGAATTGTAATGTAACGCCCTGAAAATATAAAGTATATCAACCAACGCTTTTTATGGTAATAGAAGTAATTCTCCGACATTGGAGTATTTAATCATAAGGTGTTTACAAAAATAATTCACATACGGATATACATTCAATGACTTCGGTACATAAATCTATAGCATGTAAAACATTAAGTCAAATAAATAATGCCCTCAGGGGGCTACAAAGTCCAAGGCTTAAGCTCGGTTACACAAAATAGTTACTCGAACCTAAACAAATATAGCCCTTGGCTTACACAAATTCATTCACAACAAAACGAGAGCCTTGTGCTCCCAACATGCACATCCACGCCCTTAGTTAGGTGGAACCACTACATCTTTTCCTGCACAAAATCCCATAGGGTGAGCATAAAGCCCAATAAGAAATTCTTAACAAAGTATATACATTTTATACAAGCCTCACGAAATGAAATGCACATGCTATGCTATGTTTTTTAAGAGAAAATCATATCTTCACCTTTTGAAAACCATCATACTCAATGAGATCTTGAAATTTTCAACAATTCAAAATTTATCAATTTAACTCAAGGGGCGGTAAATACGACTCAGGTAATCTCTAGGTTTGTATCTGCAAGTAGGCATAACTAGCACTACCAAAACCCCATTTTACCGGTAATTAATTGGAAGGGACGTGGTACCTCCTTTGCGTGTGTTTTCGGTCTTTCACCCCGAACACTCAGGCTAACTTAATCAATTTCATCTACACCTCTTATCTGGACTTACCAACGTATTTACCCAAAGCAATTCCATGAAAACTTGTTTCACAACATTCTTTCTCAACGCAAAAGTTTTCAAATCTAATATTCAAAATTTATCATAACCAAATGAATTAAAATGCTAATGCAACAACTATCAATGCAATGCAACATCCCTTGAATTTTCAATTCTTCCACACAATTTTTCCATTTTGATCACAATTCCCAATCCTCTTTCCAATGCAAATCTGACAAGATAATTGTACATTCGTTTATAACCATCAAAAGAATGACACATTTCCACATTTCAAGCATTCTCAACAAATTAGTCTCTTCATGACTATATTCACATTTTTGAGCAACAAGCCTCAAAACCAACTAGTTTTCATATTTCATGAAATTTCTCATTCATATTCACAATGAAATAAAATTTCCAACCATTCATTCATTATAACATAGTAATAGGTAAACACCCATAACCCTTCAACATCTCTCAAAAAAATCTCAACTTTCTAGGTTTTTGCCAAAACTAGACATTTCTTCATCTTTTGAAAGGTTCAATTTTTTTAAAACATATTTCCTCAATAATGTAGTTCAAACCCCCAAAAAAATTTAAACAAAGGCAAGATGTAATCCACTTTTAAGATTACTAACACATCTTGAACCAAAATTAACTTTCAAAGTTCATCCAAAATAGTTCAAAAATCAACCAATCTTGTAAAAATATATATATAACTATAAGAAAATCCTTACATCAAGTTTTGAAGAAGAAAAGAGATGAAACCCCCCAAAATCAACGGTGTTGAAACTTGATCTCTACCGCACAAAATGTAGCCCTCGAAAAGTTTTCAAACTTTGATGAAGGAGCTATGGGCAAAAATCTAATGGATTTAAAGAAATCAAGGTTTGATCTTGTTTGGTATAGGTAAATGTAGAGAAATGGGTTTTTTAGAGAGAGAGAGAGGTATACAAAAAGTGATATACATACAGCCTAAGAAGAGAGAAAAGTAGAATTTTAGGATTCAATAGAGTCTTGCACGTGCGGCACCCATTCCCGCACATGTGAAGCGTACCTCCCGCACGTGCGACACTTTCGCCCCGCACCTCCAACCGCACCTGCATATAATGCAATAGAGCTCTCGAAATCCCCTGCTTTTCGCACATGCGGCCTCCCTTTCCCGCATGTGGTTTGTGTTTCCATATTGGCAGAGTCCGTAACTGGTAAGCCTTATGGCACGCAGCCTCTGGCAACCGCTCAGGAATAGCAGATGGCAAACACGGTGTCCTAGGCGCACCAATGCACATGCAATGCAAAGAAACACATAAGTGTAATCAAAACATGATATCATGAGTTCGAGTCAAGCTCTCTAAATCCCCAACAGAGTCGCCAGAAACGGTAGACGTCCTCGAACGTCCTGGGAGGGAAATCCCGTTTTTAATGCACTTTAGATTAAAGCTATTTGGCCTCGGAGCTTTGTTTCCTTTGCAATCTTTAATTGCTTCCCAATTTCATCCTCTAAAAACTCTGCCTCCAATAAGTCAATTGAATCTATTTGCCTAATTGAGGCAAAAACACCTGACAATTTTGTTCTACACCTCCATTCTTCAGTAAATAACTGACTGAAATGATTTACCATAATCATCCCAGGTTGATCATGAAGTACTTCATTCTCAGTAACTGGAGTTCAACAAGTTTTTCCTCTACCTTTTACTTGCCATTATATGAAAAAATATGGTAATTTTATCCCCATTTTCAGCCCATACCAATCTAGATATTTTATGCCACAACCAATCCTTCTTCTTGCTCCAATCCTATGTTAAACTTCTAAATTCTGCCCTTCTTTTCATCTCAGAATCCTGAAGAATCCTTTCCTTATCTTTTTAATCCCAATCATGAAGTTCATCCTCTACTTTTTTCAACTGCTCATCAATGTTACCAAATACTTCAGAGTTCCACCTTTTCAGATGTGCTCTTAGATTTCCTAGTTTTTTGAATAACCTGTAACTGGCCCAACCACTAACGTACGAGCCTTTCTAATATTTTTTTAGTTCTGCTTTGAGTTTAGGATGCAAACACCATGCATTGATGAACCGAAATGGTCTTGGGTCCCAATTCCTTTCATCTTCCATAAAGAGTATTGGGCAATGATCAGAAATTCTTCTAGGCAACCCCCACTATTTAAACTTGAATCCTTCCAACCACCTAGGATCGATTAGGAATCTATCAATCCTACTCTATCTAGCCCTATCCAACGCATTACACCAAGTGAAATTTCTGCCTAACATTGGCATATCTATTAGCTCCAACTTTTCAATCAATTCATTAAAGTCCTTCATCCCTCTATCCCTTCTAGAACATCATTTTCTTTCACTCATGAATCTTATTTCATTAAAGTCACCACCTATACACCAGGGCCTTGAAAAGGATGGTTTAAGCTTAGCTAAGGACTTCCATAATTGTTTTCTTTTCAACACATCATTGGGTGCACACACATTTATGATAACACAACTGAAAGAATGATATATCATACCTGATAATAGAATGAAGTTTCTGTTGCTGCAACACTACTCAAGCTTAAAAATTTGTAGATTCCACAAGTATAACATACCACCAGTAGTCCCATCTGCACCCACCTCCATGTACGCTGTAGACGTCCCCGAACGTCCCGGGAGGGAAATCCCGTTTTGTTCATATGGGCTCACTACAGTTCAGGACTCAATGTCATAGTCCTGTATCTAATCTCGTAGAGTGCAATACATGACCGATGAATCATCAAAGAGTCCAAATTCGACAAATCGTTTTGAAAAACAGATTTTTAGAAAGAAGTGCCAAACATGGACTGCTTTGCCAGATATAGAGTTGCCACCTAAATATTTTATTTTTGGAGAAACTTAGGAAACCCTGACTCGTTGCCTAAGGCCACGTGTCCGTCATCACCAAAGTTACCTCGGCTCGGGAACTTGGGTACGATTGGGGAAGGTCACTTTATGAGCACCCCCGCTCGCCCGATCAAAGATCGGCCTCTACTAACCATGATATCTAGTTTTGAAAACATTATGCATTCTTATTCCGGTTATTAGCCTAGATTTACTATGTGATGCGCACAGCATACAAGTATAGACTGGATCGCCTGAATTGGAATGAAACATCTCATGTTTGTTTTGAAAAACAGTTTGCTACTCGCAAGTAGGCTAAAATGTGGATTTGCCACCCTCAGGTGGGCTTAGAAAATATGGTGATTTGCTACTCTCAAGTGGGCTTAAAACTCATAGTCAATGCCTTACTCTAATTCAGATAATCCAACCTTCACCCACAGGCATTTAGGCAGGTATATCACATAAGCAGTTAGCCTCATGGTAAGCATGCTATCATGGCAGTCACTCACACTCATGCAAAGATGCTAAAGCATAAACACTTACCGAGTACTCTAAGCCAAAACAGAAGCTAATTAGAAATCATGCATGATCCTAACTATACAGAAATGCTTAATGCAACACATGCAAAAATGCAACTTATAGCAGGCTCGACTGTTCTAATGATGGCATGTGAAATGCTACAACTAACAAGTATTCAACTCGGAATTGAAATACAATGCAGTTAGTATGATGCACCGAGCACGGTGCATGCGAAACAGATGAATGAATGCAAACATGCTATCATACTGTATGCTAATTGAAACATGCCCTAAACTAACCATCATAAGCTGGTAAATAAAAGGGAGAAAGACGTGGGGTTGGAAGACATACATCACACGCACGCACACTTATTATAGTTGTGCCCTCTCTAGGAGGGTCCGAATAAATAATACAGTCCGAATAAATAATTACAGTTTGAATAAGTACAAAACCCTAATTAATTAACAAATTAACTAGGAAAGCAGTAAATTAGCATGCAAGCCCATGGACCGCCTCAGCTCTGTTCCGGATGATGAATGATGCATGCTTGAGTTGCCTTGCGTGGAAATCCAGTGCGATGCCCCGGTTTGCCTCTGTTTGCAATTAATCCCGAAATGTTGTGCAAAGCTCATGAAGGATGTTCATCCTTGATTTCCTACAACAGAGAGCAAGAAAAGGACATGGCAAAGTAATTTCACATATGTATGCTCGCCTTGATCCTCATGCCATCAATCACGCATCTCGATGCATGATGGCTGAGGAGTCGAATTGCACGACTCAATATGAAATGAATGCACATGAAGTCACAACAAGACCGAGACTCCATCATGGTTAATCCGGAGTGTCGGTGACCGGGAATTGAGACACGTTTCGTCACTCGGAGTACGAAACGTCCCTCGTTTCCCGTGCTTGGGCTAACTCCTATCCCAAACACGATGCAATATACATGACATGCATGAATGCGACTAACATACAACCTAGCATATGCAATGCTATGAACTGGCATACACAATGCTCTAACATGCAACCTAACATACGCAATGCTATGGACCGAAATGGCATACATAATGCACGATGAACTTACACCAACATGAGTGGACCTCAACCACACTCACATCAGTGGCCATAAGATGAAAATGAGACAACCGAAATGCGTGCACACATGCACGCAAACCGAGGACCGAACCTAAAGCACAACATGCAACTCTAACAAGGCATGGCAAGGATGAAGCATGGCATTCAAAAATGTAAATTTCAGCACTGAAACATGATGCTAAATGGTCCCGAATCATGGAAATATGTCATACAATGCATGCTATAGGCCCCGAAACTCAAAACTAGGCACATGTATTGAACCATAACCATGAAAAGCAAGCATTATTTGACTATGAAGCACAAAGACAGAGCCAAGGCAGTCCCAAAACATGCACATTACTAGTTTAAAGCATGGCCAAAAAATGCTAACATGATGGGCTAAAACAACATGCAACATTGGCTAGCAAGCATGGTTTACATGGCATGTATATGAAGCATATGAGAACTCATCAAACCAGCCAAAAACAGTGAACAAAACATGTCAAAATATGCCCAAATAACCACTAAAATGCAGCCAATGCATACAAAAATGATGAGCTCTTTTGGAAGGCCATGCAAGAGGTTACTCAACACAAACAAGATAGACACTTAGCATAGAAAAACCAACTCTGGAAATAGATTATGACCGCCCTAAAACTCACCAAATAGACATAAAATATGACCAAAGGGGCACCGGACAGAGTCAAGGCAGACCTTAGAACTCACAAAATAGAGCCTGGAACGTGACTTCACAACATACAAAATAGAGTCCCTTTGGAAGGCCAACAATGCTAGTAAAGAGAATGAGGGGTGAGAGGGCCACCCCTCTATGGTTTTGGAGCTCAAAAGGCACATCAAAGCCATTGAAAATCCACTGGATTTCAGTGGCTAAGAGTCCAAAACAAGGTCAATGCAAATGCTCAAATGTATGGCTTAAAGCATGAGGAAATAAAGCATGCAAGGAAGGAGATGACTCCAAAAAGAAAAGTGACCTCTATCAAACTTAAAGAGGAGGTCAAAAAAAGACTTTTCCCAGTTTATAACAAATCTCGAAAATGTTCACAAGTAAGGCTAAAATAGGATGTAAAAATAACCCTAAAAGAGAGATTGAGCAAACAAGGAAGTAGGTGACCTCAAACAGCAAAGTGTCCTTAAACAAAGTTGAAGAGGGGCTCAAAATAAGACACTTCATAGTTTAGGTCGAAGCCCAAAAATGCTTGCAAATAGGGCTAAGAAATGAAGCAAAAAAATGCAAGAAAAGGGAAAATGGGGACTTACCCTTGTAGCACAGCAATGCAGCAGCTTTTGGTCCAAGATTGTGAGCTCTCAACCTCTGAAAATCAGCTTCAAGGGGCTGGAATGGCTGGTGGAGGTGGTAGGTTAGGAGTTGTAGTGTAAAATGGCCAAGAACAAGGGTGTTTGGAGGCTTGAAGTAGAGAGATGGAGGGTTGTATGTATATATCTCAGCCCAAAGCTTCTAACCCCTGCAAAACGAGATGAAGGGTTGGTTATATAGAGGGAGAAGGCCATGGCTTCTTGGAGAAGCCTCAAAGGGGGGTCAACGCTTCTAAAAGAAGCTCGACCAAAAGGGTCAAGCTTCTTGAGAAAGCTAAACCAAAAGGGTCAAGCTTCCTCAAGAAGCTTGACCAAAGGGTCAAAATTTCTTTGGAAGCTAAGCAAAGGGTGCAAAGCCACCTTTAAAAGGATCAAAACAAGGACAAAACCCTTGGACAGTGGGTCAAGTGCAAAACAGCTGGCACAGCTAGAACACACTCACAGAGGCAAGGCCCGGCCGACCCGGCTCAAAAAGGTTCAAGGTGGTCGGCCGACCACCTCCCCTGGTCGGCCGACCAAGGGTCAAAAGGTTCAAGGAGAATTGCTGGTCGGCCTACCCAGAAAGGTAGCCTCCCAGATGAGTAGAATACAGTTGTATGGAGAAAAACCAGAAAATGTGACCCAGGAGGAAGAAAAACCAGCTTTTTAGAGGGGTTCAAAAGGGTCAAGAAGAATTACTAGTCAGCTTACCAATATTGGTGGCCTCCCAGATGAGCACAACACAATGGTGGTGTGAAAAACCAGAAATTGTGGCTCAAAAGTAAGAAAAACCAGTTTTCGGTAAAAAAAACCGGCTTTAGGACAGAGAAAATGAGAAAGCTAGTTTTTCGGGGGAAAAGGTGGCCTCCCACCGTCCTACCACCTTCATAACCATGAAAATAGGGCCCTTGCCAAAAATGGGCCAAGACGGATGCAAAACGGAGGTTCGGGGGCTGAGACGCGTGGCCTGGGGCCCCAAGAACTGACTATAAGGCACCGGAGGTGGCGTTTGACCACGAAGTTGGTCTCTCGGGCCACAGTGTCCCTCAAAAGAGGGGAAACAAGGTGTGTGCCAAAAACCAGAGCAAACGGAGGTAGTTAAGCGGTCCCGAACCGAGGCACACGACCGACGGCTCCGAAAACCAAAAACCGGGCTCCAAACGGAGAAAATGGCCTGCGACCATGAAACGTAGCCTACGGCCACTGAGAGATGGTCTACAAAATCTCTCCCTCCCCTCAGGAAGAGAAAACGGAGACAACGAGACCCGGTTCGTAAACCGAGGCAAAGCACAAAAGAGTCCGAAAGTCTGGAGGCAAGGTTCGCAGCTGAGACTCTAAAACCCTAGAACGAGCACAATATGTAACATCACCGAGCGCTCAGTTGGTGACGTCTGAGTCTTAAGGTCGGTCAAAAATTGGTTGTCTACAGTTGCCCCTCTTTGACAGAACTCGGAAGTCATAAGTGACGAGAGTGAATCTCAAAACCCAGAGACGACCCATTTTTGACAAAGCCGAAGACTTAGACAAACATACAAGATAACAAAGAAATGTGCCCGCAGGCATGCCCGCAGGCGGGGGGAAAAAGGCAAAATGATATGCACAAAGCCGGACGTAACTCATGATCATGCAAAGCAGCAAGCTGTAATGAAGCGCACACGCAACAGTTTTAAGCAAGAATGCAAAGCAACAACTACACTTCATGCAGCTTTAAGAATGCAGAGAATTATTCAATTCTCGCCACGTCTCACACGGAGAAGATACAATACCTGTGCCGCTCCTCTGGTCGCACCAGCTTCAAATGAATCGTACATACAATATCATGCCTGTAAAAGAGAGAAACTTAACAAGCACAACACAGTTAGAAACATTCATAGCAATGTAAGTAAAAAGTGCATGACCACGCAAGCGGAGGGATGCATGACAATGCAACCTAAGTGTGACACATAACAATGCGGAAGGGATGCAACACAATTGTAGACACCCCATTTTTGACCGCTTTTAAGACTTGGGCGTTACTGATGGTTTACTTGGTGGTAAAAGGTGTGCACGGGAAAGGTTCAATTTCTTCCGCAATGAGAGAGTCAAATCCCAACTTCATACCCTTTTTTTGGGCCAAAACAATCTTGATCAAAAGATTTTAGATCTTAAAACCCTCTCTTTCAAAACATTTTGAAAATAAAGTTCCTACAATGTTCCGACGCTCGCATTTTGTTAAATGTTACGCTTTTCAGTAAACCGAGCAAGGACAAAGTGGAAATGAATGAAAGAGAGATGAAATCTTTGAAAAATCTTTCAAAACACCTTACTTAGGGGTTTGGAGTTGAAGAAAAGAGGAGACGAGAGAAGAAAACTAGTTTGGGAGAAGTTCGGCATGAATCCTGGTAGGACCAAAATCGTGCGGCTTCACCGAAACAGGCATAACTCTTTGCACAGGAGGAATTTTGATGCGAGGTTGGCGCCATTGGAAAGATAACTTCTGGGGCTTCACTATGGCCACATGGTAAACCAGAAAATCAGATGGCCGACCAGATTTTGTGGTCAAAAGTGGTTTAGCATGAATTCGGGAAGGAGAGAAAAATTTGCGCGGCTTCACCGAAACGGGCATAACTCTTTGCACAAGAGGAATTTTGATGTGAGGTTGGCGCCATTGGAAAGATAACTTCTGGGGCTTCAATATGGACACATGGTAAACCAGAAAATCAGATGGCCGACCAGATTTTGTGGTCAAAAGTGGTTCAGCATGAATCCGGGAAGAAGAGAAAAATCTGCGCGGCTTCACCGAAACAGACATAACTCTTTACACAAGAGGAATTAAGATATGAGCCCACCACCGTTGGAAAGATTACTTCCGGGGCTTCATTGTTCACTCAAGAATCTCCTAAAGCCAAGTTTGGGTGGAGGAGATATGGTTGGTTGAAATCCGTTTGGACCGAATCTGCGCGGCTTCACCAAAACAGGCATAACTTTTTGCACAGGAGGAATTTTGATGCAAGGTTTGCGGCATTGGAAATCTAAGTTCTGGGGCTTCATCCTAGGGATGGCTGACCACCTTGACCCTTTTGACCTGGTCGGCCGGCTAGGTAAAGTGGTCGGCCGACCACCTGAACCTTTTGAACTGGTCGGCCAGATTTGTCTCCGTGAGTGTATTCCAGCTGTGCCAACTGTTTGCCATTTGCTGCATCCTCCATACACGTGTATGGAGGATCTTGGCCCTTGATTTGAAGCTTCTAAGAGAAGCTTTAGCCTCTCTTCTCTAGAAAATAAGGGCTGATCTTCCATTGCAATGGTTCACCATTTTTGATCAAGAGATATACATACATCTCCATATATCTCTCTCTTTTGTGCTAAAAGTCCATATTTCTTGCATATTTACACTACATCTCTTAGCCTAACACCTCCAATACCAACCTAAGCTTCTTGGAAGGTCTTGAGAGGCCCTAAGGGGCTGATTTTTGGGACCAAAAACTGCTGGAGGTCTTCTCTGCAAGGGTAACATTCTATTTCTCTCATTTTGGTCATTATCTTGCTTCGTCTATTAGCTATACTTGCAAGCATTTTTGAGGTTTGGTGTTAACTGGAAATAGTCTTATTTTGAGCTCCTCTTCATGTTTGTTTCAGAGCATTTTTCTGTTGGGGGTCATCTACCCCCTTGTATGCTTCATCTCTCCTTTTGGCCCTTATCTTGCTTTATAGCTTAGCCATACTTGCAAGCATTTTTGGACTTTGACCCAAACTGTAAAGTGTCTTATTTTGAGCCTCTCTTCAACTTTTTTTAAGGACACTTTGCTGTTTGAAGTCATCTAATTCCTTGTTTGTTCAATCTCTCTTTTAGGGCTAATTTTGCATCCTATTTTAGCCTTACTTGTGAACGTTTTCAAGATTTGTTATAAACTGGAAAAATTCTTGTTTTGAGGCCCTCTTGATGTTTTATTAAGGGTATTTTTCTGTTTGAGGTCATATACTTCCTTGTATGCTTGATTGCCTCTTGTTTTGAGTCTTATACCTAAGCCTTTGTTGCATACTTTGTTTGGCCTTCTAGCCACTGAAATCCAGTAGATTTTCAGTGGCTAAAACATTATTTTGAGAGCCAAAATTAGAGGGGGTGACCCCCCTCTCTCCTTGTTTTGTTTGATGGCCCTTTTGGCCTTCCAAAGGACGTCATAGTTTCATGCTTCTAAGCCTTGTTCCAGGCATTTTTCAGTGGGTTTTAGGACCCTCATAACTCATTTTCAGAGTTGGTTGGGCTATGCTAAGTGTCCTTGATGCATGTGTGGGATAACCCCTTGTATAGCCCTCTAAAGGAACCCATCATTTCTGCTTGTGTTGGTTGTATTTCAGAGGTTATTTGGGCATATTTTGACATGTTTTATTTACTGATTTTGGCTGGTTTGATGAGTTCTCATACGCTTCATGTACATGCCATGTAAACCATGTTTGCTAGTCAAAGTTGCGTGCTATTTTAGTCCATCATGTTAGCATCTTTTGGCCATGCCTTAAACAGGAAATGTGCATGTTTTGGGACTGCCTTGGCTCTGTCTTTAGACTTCATGATCAAATAATGCTTTCTTTGTATAGCTATAAGTCAATACATGTGCCTAGTTTTGAGTTCCGGGGCTCATCTCATGCATCGGGTGCCATGTTTCCATGTTTTGGGACCTTTTACCATCATGTTTTAGTGCGGGAATTTACATGTTTGAATGCCATGCTTCATCCTTGCCATGCCTAGTTAGAGTTGCATGTTGTGCCTTAGGTTTGGTCCTCGGTTTGCGTGCGTGTGTGCACGTATTTCGGTAGCCTCATTTTCATCTTATGGCCGCTGATGTGAGTGTGGCTGAGGTTCACTCATGTTGGTCTAAGTCCATCGTGCATTGTGTATGCCATTTTGGTTCATAGCATCGCGTATGCTAGGTTGCACGTTAGAGCATTGTGTATGTCATGTTACATCGAGCATTGTGTATGCCATTTCATAGCATTGCGTTTGCTAGGTTGTATGTTAGTCGCACTGAGTATGCCATCTCATTTTCATTTTATTTGGGATAGGAGTTAGCCCAAGTACGGGAAACGAGGGACGTTTCGTACTCCGAGTGACGGAACGTGTCTCAATTCCCGGTCGCCGACACTTCGGATTATCCATGATGGAGTTTAGGCCGTGTTGTGTTTATATGTGCATTCATTTCACATCGAGTCGTGCATTTCGACTCCTCGGCCATCATGCATCGAGATGCGTGATTGGTGGCACGAGGATCGATGACTACACTCCCTGAAGAGTAGTCATGCATACATATGTAAAAATACTTTGCCATGCCTCTTTGTTCCTCTCTGTTGCAGCGAATCAGAAATTAGCAGCCTTCCAGAGCTTTGCACAATATTCCGAGAACAAATTGCAAACAGAGGCAAACTGGGGCATAGCAATGGATTTTCACGCAAGACAACTCAAGCATGCATCATTCATCATTCGAAACAGAGCTGAGAAAGTCCATGGATTTGCGTGCTAATTTACCTGCTTTCCTAGATTAATTTGTTAATTAATTAGGATTTTGTATTTATTCGGACTGTACTATTTATTCGGACTGTATATTATTTATTCAGACCCTCCGAGCGAGGGCACAATTGTATATTATTTATTCGAACCCTGTCGGGTGTAGCAGCCACTTAGTACGCTAAGTTGGAGAATACAGTGAAGCAAAACTGGGAAGAATTGGCTGAGGCCTTTGTTGATTAGTATTCTTACAATACCCAAGTTGAAATGACCATCCAAGAGCTTGAAGCAACCCGCCAGAACCCAACAGAGCCTTTTGTAGAATTTGTTGCGAGGTGGAGAGCAAAAGCAGCACAAATGACAGATCGTCGCCCTTCTGAGAGGGATCAAGTGCAGATGATGGTGCGAAACCTCGAGCATGATATGTTGCAAAAGTTGATAGTCGCTCCACTATTCACTTTCAAAAGTTTGCATGAACTGGGGGTTCAGGTCGAGAATGCGTATCATTCCTAGAACAAGGGAACCGACAAGGAGGGTGATTTCAAAGAGTACTAATGCCGTAAGTAGCACTATTCCCGAACCCACTGAAATCAATACAGTCACCACAGCCAACCCTTTTGCCAAACCAAGCCTACAAACAACCAGCCCAGCCCGAGCTCAGGGCAGAACTTTCACCCCTCTCTATATGAGCCTGACTAGCACACTAAAAGTCTTGATGGAAAGAGGGTATCACAAACCCCTCGGTCTTTAACCTCTGCCTGACCCACTTCCAGCTAGACATAACCCTTCCAAGTACTGTGTGTACCATCAGCAACGCGGTCACGGCACCGACCGTTGCTACTGCCTTCGTCATGAGGTCCAAAATCTCATTGACAACCGGACAATAGCTCCACCTTTAGACCCCAATGACCAAGTACCTCATCCACATCTCAATCTAATCCATACACTGGCCGTCCCTTACGACCCTAGTATATACATCACCCCAGTCCATCTACCCAAGCCTGAGGTGTTTATCCCAGAAAGAATGGACTTATGCATGATGGGTGCATCTGAACCCCAATCATCTCAAACTTGTGAGCCCACAACTTCTGAGTTGATGAGAATGATCGAAGATCTTCAGAGAGCTGTGGCAGACTTAGCCTTTGGAATTTTGGCTCCATCATCGACCACATCACAAGCTAGAAGTTTCAATCCAAAAGGCTCCTCAATCTTGGGGCAAGCTGCAACTGAAAAGGGCCAACCTGAAGCCATCTCAGATCTGGGTGTTGGTGTGTCGACAACAACTGGGCTCCGCTCGGATATAGCGACCTGATCCTTTGATAAAGTGGAGGCCAGTGGTAAGAACAAGGTAGGCATAGACATTGATCCCCATGAACACCTTATGTGGGCTGTTGAGGCTTTGAAAGCCGAGGGACTGAACAAAGAGCAAGTGCTCGTAGTTGTTGCAAAAATTGTAGATAACATTTTTGCCACTCAAGTTGGGGGTAGTTTGAATCAAGGGGCAAGCCAGGAGAAGGGCCGTTGTACCAAGAATGTTCCTTTAAACTCTAATCCCGTGCTCGGAAGAAATCAGCAAACCGGTCGGCCTTTGCCAATCCCTTCTTG
Organism: Camellia lanceoleosa; assembly: GCA_025200525.1. NCBI lineage: Eukaryota > Viridiplantae > Streptophyta > Magnoliopsida > Ericales > Theaceae > Camellia > Camellia lanceoleosa. Next base: position 52,401,515 of record CM045761.1, on the reverse strand, counting down.
GTGCATCCAAAGAAAATCCACAAACCTCGAAGTATCTACCCTGAGGAGAGAGGGTCTTCCATGCCCTCTATATGCCTTTGTCCAAAGCTCTCCAAATCCTTGTTGGACAAGGCCATCTCAAACCCCTTGAGCCTTGGCCTCTCCCGAACCCTCTTCCGGCTACACATGATGCTACCCAGTACTACGCGTACCATCAGCAAATTGGCCATACTACTGACAACTGCTTCCGTCTTCACCATGAAGTATAGGATCTATTTGACAACGAGGTTGTCCTCCCGTCAAGCTCTGCAAAGTCTTTCGGCACTGGATCGGTGAACTTGGGGGATAATGTGATTATGTGATCGGGAGATGAACCAACTGCGGGTGGCGCTCGATTTACTCCAGATATAGCGTATGGCACACACTGTTTTGAGCATTTGCGAATGCTAATTTCTGACTTGGGTATTTAGGTCAGTTTTGTTGTGTTGTTTTGAGCCTGTCTCTTTGTTTTGAGTCAGCCTTTTTGTTTCGGGTCTGTCTTATTGTACCGAGTCAGTCTTGTTGTGTTAGAGTCAGGTGATTCCGGGGGTGTTACCTCAGGCATCACTATTTTGTTTTGTGTTTGTCTTTTTGCTTTCTTTTGAGTTTGTTTCTGCCAGGGAGCCAGTTGTGCCAACAGTTATGAATGAAACAGCAGTGATTTTCACACTTTTGCGCTTGCTTCTGCCATATGCCAGTTGTGCCAGAAAGATTGAATAAAACAGCAGTGCATTCCACCTGCTCTCTTGTGCCTTGAATTCGTTGCATCGACCTAAGTTTTCCAAAACTTTTTTTGAAACACTGTGATAAAAACGAAGAGGAAAGAATTCCTCGAGTTTTGCAAAATTTGATCAATTGAGAAAAAGAGAGGCGTGCTTAGCCCTTAATGAGTGAAATCATGCTTGTTAATGTGAGTACTGAGAAAGATCCTGGCATGATCTAGATTGGTTTCACATCGTCTTCCGCGCGAGCGATTAATCGCTTTCTTAAAAGATTTCAAAAAAATGTTTTTGTGCGATCCTACGACGACTTGTGTGGAATCGCTCTTGAGATTGTGCAGCCTAAGATCGCTCTCGGCCTCGAGACTCGACCCCTCACTTTCAAAACCTTGGACCTGAGTTCAGAGTGTTCAACGTTCAACCGCAATGTGAGGCTTGTGAGGCCAGATTTGAAGCAGCCCGCGAACTAGGGGCAGGGAAGTCAAATCAAGAAGATCAGATGTCGTCAAAAGAAGCTTGCAAAGCTAGATCAGAAGCACCCCTCGAACTAGGGGCAAAAGATGCCAGATTGTGCTCGAAGAGCCGAAGATGGATCATTCCACAAATCAATGAAGATCGGCAAGAATGCCAAACCCTAGAAGGGGGGAAAGAAGAAAGTTTTGCTGAAGGACAGCCGAGTTCCTATCCACAACACTAGGGGCAAATTCAACCCCCCCCATTGGATGGACTCTTGCATTGTCAGCAAACAGTAGTCATTCTCTTGGATTCAGATGACTTCAAGATCTCAAAACCATTTGACATGGACAAAGCTACACTTTTACCCTTGAGAGGCTCGCTGGGCCGAAAAAGGTAATGCCTAGGCAAAAGTTAGAGCAAGAAAAGAAGAAAAGAACAAAAAAAAAAAAAAAAAGAAAAGAACAAAGAACAAGAAAGAAGAGAAAAATGAAAAGAAAATGACAAAACAGAAAATCAAAAAAGAAATGAAATGCAAAGAAAGATTTGAAAAAGAAAAAAAAAAGGCAAAAAAAATAATCGAAAAGAAGAAAAACAAAGCTCGCAAGGTTGAAAACCCGCAACGGGCACCTTGGCAAAAGTTAGAGCATAAAAGGAGAGGTTAAATACCCGAGTGTACCTTAACCCCGAACTACGTGAGGCTTGATTCCCATCTTTAGGATACGTAGGCAACTTCATTCTGAAGTCCAGCCATAAACACTTCCAAATCGATTGTGTCCATGTAATGGTTTTGATCATCTTTGCCATCTCTGTATCCGAGAGTCTGGTTGTGTTCGTCGCTCTGAGGACTGACTACAAATGCGCTGCAGTGCCGTTCAAACAAGGGGCAACTTTCCGTTGCCATTCAATGCGCTGCAGTGCCGTTCAAATGAGGGGCAACTTTCCGTTGCCATTCATTGCACTGCGGTGCCATTCAAGCAAGGGGCAACTTTTCGTTGCCATGCAGTGTCCTTCAGGCAAGGGGCAATTTTCCTTTGAATCTGAGGTTGTGCATCTCGAGAGTGGGTTCTATGCTCGGTGAGCAGTGGCCATTTGCAAAAACAGTTTTTGAGAATTTTTACTGAGGTTGACTATTTTCTCGAAAAGTATTCCATTTTTTCAAAACTGGACCATTTTCTTGGACCCAAAAAAGGAAAATTTTCAGTGCTCATAGCCTGACTTGTATGATTTTAAATCAAAAAATTGAACAAACATGTTAATCTAACTCTCATGTTGGTCAAAATTGTTTTAGTAGAAAGCAAAAAACAAAAAATGGTCAAAATGATGAACTAGGGGCACAGTTGAGTCAGGTGTTGTGTCTCTTCCCCATTGTCAACATAATTGCTAGAAAGGGCACTCTACTTGCCGGAAAGGGCACCGTATTCGCTAGAAAAGGGCACAACAAAGGGGTGAAAGCTCTATCACCCTCCAAGCAGCGAGGTATCAAGCTAAGTGCGAAGCATGAACTGGAATGGACCAAGATATTCCACTTCCTCATCTGGACAGATCTAATCATATCCAAACTCCCCAGTAGAGCATTGTCAACCAATGTCAATTGCAGACCTACTGCACATCCAGCCCCATCACAACCCCTCTGTGGGGGAAATTCACTGTTGTGAGCAAAAGAAAGAGAATCTAGCAGAATGCTAGGGGCAAGAGCACGTAACTTTTTGTTTATCCATCAACCATCCAGGGGAGGGATAAAAAAAAAATGAGAGATTAAAGAATAGAGAGATATGCGCTGAGAAAAAAAAGTGAGGAAAAGGGTTTTGTGAGAAAAGTCGAGCCTGAGGGCCGAGTGATGTGAGAATCACAAATAAGAAAGGGTGGGAAACAATACCCGGAGAAGCTGGCTCCTCGTGCACCAAGAGGTCTCTTGCCTTTGTAACACAGCTGAGCGTTGTGTTTGTGCGTTTTTTTTGTCTCGATTCTTGTTTTGAGTCGTTTGAGTGTCAACAAATGTGTTTAGGTCATTCTACCTTGTTTTTCCTTTGTTGAGTTGTGTTTTGGTTGTTCTACCTTTGTTTTCCATTGTTGAGTCGTTTTGGCTGTGGTCAGTTGTAGGTTCAATACCCGGTTGAGAACCCTTTTCTCATTTCAATTTCAAAAATCGTTTTGTGCTCAGAGTGCTGTGTCGTTCTCCACATTTGTGCAAAACAGGATTGGTTCTTTCATAAAGCCGCTGGGTTCAACCTAGGTCATGTCAGAATAGTAAAGTAAGGACCTATCTGAAGCTATTTAGGTTCCGGACTGCAAAGCAAAAGAAAAGAGGGAAAATTTAGAGCATCTTAGCATGTTTCAACTTTAGCAAAATCCGAGATTGCATTCCAGGTGCACCTTCTCAGGCTTCGCCGTTTCTCTGGAGTATGAGTGTACCTTGACCCCAAGTGTAAGCCTGCTTCAAGTCAAAATGACAGTCCAAGCAGCACCCGAGGGTTTCACATGCAGATGTTATCTCTCACCAATATGAACAGGGTGTGCCCTTTTTGAGCTGAGTGTGTTGCAAAGTCCTCTAAGAGGTAAATTAGAGGCACCAGAGTACATATTTGATTCTCCTCTATTGCATAGAATGTGAACTTTCATATACACTGTTGTTGCATGCGTACCGCGCATCGTTATGATTCATGCATAGAATATGCTTGCTTTCGATCCCGCATAGAATATGCTTTGCTTGATTCATGCATAGAATATGTTTTCAATGTTGCATAGAATGTGCTTCCATACTTGCATAGAAAATGCTCGTATCTTTTGCGTAGAAAATATCCCCATACTTGCATAGAAGATGCATTTTATCGCACTTTTCTGTGCATTTTATCTCACTCGCACTGTCTTGTGTGCTTACACTGTGTATCTCACTTGCACTGTCTTGTGCATCTTGTGGTTGTATCTCACTCGCACTATCTTGTGCATTTCAAATCAATCGCGCTGTTTAGCGTATCGCACTGTTTAGTGCATTTCAAATCAATTGCGCTGTTTAGCGTATCGCACTGTTTAGCGCATTTCAAATCAATCGCGCTGTTTAGCGTATCGCCCTATTTAGTGCATTTCAAATCAATCGTGTTGTTTAGCGTATCGCACTATTTAGTGCATTTCAAATCATTCGCGCTATTTTGCGCATCGCACTGTTCTGTGTAGTTTATCATTCGCGCTATTTTGCACAGCTCAATCGCACTGTTTTGTGCAGTTTATCATTTGTGCTATTTTGCGCATCGCACTGTTCTGTGCAGTTTATCATTCGCGCTATTTTGCGCACCTTAATCGTACTGTTTTGTGCAGTTTATCATCCGCGCTATTTTGCGCACCTCAATCGCACTGTCTTGTGCTTTGCATATCATATCGCACTATCTTGTGCATTTCAAATCAATCGTGCTGTTTAGCGTATCGCACTATTTTGTGCATTGTATCATTCGCGCTATCTTGCGCACCTCACCCGCACTTGTTAGTGTATTGCATTGCGTTGTCTTGCGCCGTGACCATTACTTGCATTGTGCATGCATTTTTATCGCGCTTTCTTGCGCATCTTACTTGCACTTGTTAGTGCATTGCATTGTTCGTGCTTTCTTGTGCACCTCACTTGTACTTGTTAGTGCATGACATCGCATTGTCTTGTGCACTCTCTGGTCTGGGAGGCCTTAAATCCTCTAGTCTGGGAGACCTTAAATCCCGTATCTTCATTCGCACTGTCTTGTGCACTCTCTGGTCTAGGAGACCTTAAATCCTCTAAAGGTGCAATTCCTTTGGTGTTTGTCGTGCCCGAACGACTTCCGATGGTCTGGTATAGCCACCTGCCTGTGTTTGCGGTGAGTTCCTAGGAGACCAACTGAGACGATGGAAACTAGAATTTGAATGGCTCATGCCTAGAATGCAAAGGTTCGGGATTTCCGAGACTAAAGTCTGGTTTAAATACCCAGGGGTATATTATCGGCTTGAAATTTGTATGGTAGCCCCATAGATTGAGATAACATCTGTATGCGCCTCAATTCTGGATACTGATCCAACCTAGTCTATCACCTGTTGGAGAATAGGGAAAGCTGCAACCATAGTCAGGAAGAAAAGTAGTACCTGTGGTTCAACCGAGAAGAAGGGGAAGACCCCCACATCAGCACGAGGTAGGACATTGCCGAGGTAAGTTATTGCCAGTTGCCCCTATGAGGTACCTTCCTCTCCTAGCTATTACATTGCATTGTTTTATTACATTGCATTACATAAATCCTGCATTTTCAAACCGGCTTCGCGTAGCATATAAGCCCAATTTTCAAACCAGTGTCGCGTAGCGTATAAGTCCAATTATCAAACCGGCTTCGCATAGCGTATAAGTCCAATTTTCAAACCGGCTTCGCGTAGCGTATAAGTCCAATTTTCAAACCGGTTTCACGTAGGGTATAAGTCCAATTTTCAAACCGGCTTCACGTAGTGTATAAGTCCAATTATCAAAACCTTCTCGCATATCATTTTGCATCCTGCCCCTGAACTACGCTGGTTTGATTCCTTGCAAAGGGATACGTAGGAAGCCTATGGGTATAACCATTTATTTATCTATATTTTGTTTGTTTCTCCAAGTCTTCAGCCTTGTCAAAAATGGGTCGTCTCTGGGCTTTGACATTCACTCCCGTCATTACTTGACTTCCGAGTTCTGTCAAAGAGGGGCAACTGTAGACACCCCATTTTTGACCGCTTTTAAGACTTGGGCGTTACTGATGGTTTACTTGGTGGTAAAAGGTGTGCAGGGGAAAGGTTCAATTTCTTCCGCAATGAGAGAGTCAAATCCCAACTTCATACCCCTTTTTTGGGCCAAAACAATCTTGATCAAAAGATTTTAGATCTTAAAACCCTCTCTTTCAAAACGTTTTGAAAATAAAGTTCCTACGATGTTCCGACGCTCGCATTTCGTTAAATGTTGCGCTTTTCAGTAAACCGAGCAAGGACAAAGTGGAAATGAATGAAAGAGAGACGAAATCTTTGAAAAATCTTTCAAAACACCTTACTTAGGGGTTTGGAGTTGAAGAAAAGAGGAGACGAGAGAAGAAAACTGGTTTGGGAGAAGTTCGGCATGAATCCTGGCAGGACCAAAACCGCGCAGCTTCACCGAAACGGGCATAACTCTTTGCACAGGAGGAATTTTGATGCGAGGTTGGCGCCATTGGAAAGATAATTTCTGGGGCTTCAATTTAGCCACATGGTAAACCAGAAAATCAGATGGCCGACCAGCTTTTGTGGTCAAAAGTGGTTCAGCATGAATCCGGGAAGGAGAGAAAAATCTGCGCGGCTTCACCGAAACGGGCATAACTCTTTGCACAGGAGAAATTTTGATATGAGGTTGGCGCCATTAGAAATTTGACTTTTGGGGCTTCAATGTGGCCACATGGTAAACCAGAAAATCAAATGGCCAACCAGCTTTTGTGGTCAAAAGTGGTTCAGCATGAATCCGGGAAGGAAAGAAAAATCTGCGCGGCTTCACCGAAACGGGCATAACTCTTTGCACAAGAGAAATTAAGATATGAGGCCACCACTGTTGGAAAGCTTACTTCTGGGGTTTCATTGTTCACTCAAGAATCTCTTAAAGCCAAGTCTAGGTGGAGGAGATATGGTTGGTTGAAATCCGTTTGGACCGAATCTGCGCGGCTTCACCAAAACAGGCATAACTTTTTGCACAGGAGGAATTTTGATGCAAGGTTTGCGGCATTGGAAATCTAAGTTCTGGGGCTTCATCCTAGGGATGGCTGACCACCTTGACCCTTTTGACCTGGTCGGCCGGCTAGGTAAAGTGGTCGGCCGACCACCTGAACCTTTTGAACTGGTCGGCCAGATTTGTCTCCGTAAGTGTATTCCAGCTGTGCCAACTGTTTGCCATTTGTTGCATCCTCCATACACGTGTATGGAGGATCTTGGCCCTTGATTTGAAGCTTCTAAGAGAAGCTTTAGCCTCTCTTCTCTAGAAAATAAGGGCTGATCTTCCATTGCAATGGTTCACCATTTTTGATCAAGAGATATACATACATCTCCATATATCTCTCTCTTTTGTGCTAAAAGTCCATATTTCTTGCATATTTACACTACATCTCTTAGCCTAACACCTCCAATACCAACCTAAGCTTCTTGGAAGGTCTTGAGAGGCCCTAAGGGGCTGATTTTTGGGACCAAAAACTGCTGGAGGTCTTCTCTGCAAGGGTAACATTCTATTTCTCTCATTTTGGTCATTATCTTGCTTCGTCTATTAGCTATACTTGCAAGCATTTTTGAGGTTTGGTGTTAACTGGAAATAGTCTTATTTTGAGCTCCTCTTCATGTTTGTTTCAGAGCATTTTTCTGTTGGGGGTCATCTACCCCCTTGTATGCTTCATCTCTCCTTTTGGCCCTTATCTTGCTTCATAGCTTAGCCATACTTGCAAGCATTTTTGGACTTCAACCCAAACTGTAAAGTGTCTTATTTTGAGCCTCTCTTCAACTTTTTTTAAGGACACTTTTCTGTTTGAAGTCATCTAATTCCTTGTTTGTTCAATCTCTCTTTTAGGGCTAATTTTGCATCCTATTTTAGCCTTACTTGTGAACGTTTTTGAGATTTGTTATAAACTGGAAAAATTCTTGTTTTGAGGCCCTCTTGATGTTTTATTAAGGGTATTTTTCTGTTTGAGGTCATATACTTCCTTGTATGCTTGATTGCCTCTTGTTTTGAGTCTTATACCTAAGCCTTTGTTGCATACTTTGTTTGGCCTTCTAGCCACTGAAATCCAGTAGATTTTCAGTGGCTAAAACATTATTTTGAGAGCCAAAATTAGAGGGGGTGACCCCCCTCTCTCCTTGTTTTGTTTGATGGCCCTTTTGGCCTTCCAAAAGACCTCATAGTTTCATGCTTCTAAGCCTTGTTCCAGGCCTTTTTCAAGGGGTTTTAGGACCCTCATAACTCATTTCCAGAGTTGGTTGGGCTACGCTAAGTGTCCTTGATGCATGTGTGGAATAACCCCTTGTATAGCCCTCTAAAGGAACCCGTCATTTGTGCATGTGTTGGTTGCATTTCAAAGGTTATTTGGGCATATTTTGACATATTTTATTCACTGATTTTGGCTGGTTTGATGAGTTCTCATACGCTTCATGTACATGCCATGTAAACCATGTTTGCTAGTGAAAGTTGCGTGCTATTTTAGTCCATCATGTTAGCATCTTTTGGCCATGTGTTAAACTGGAAATGTTCATGTTTTGGGACTGCCTTGGCTCTGTCTTTAGACTTCATGATCAAATAATGCTTTCTTTGTATAGCTATAAGTCAATACATGTTCCTAGTTTTGAGTTTCGGGGCTCATCTCATGCATCGGGTGCCATGTTTCCATGTTTTGGGACCTTTTACCATCATGTTTTAGTGCTGGAATTTACATGTTTGAATGCCATGCTTCATCCTTGCCATGCCTAGTTAGAGTTGTATGTTGTGCCTTAGGTTTGGTCCTCGGTTTGCGTGCGTGTGTGCACGCATTTCGGTAGCCTCATTTTCATCTTATGGCCGCTGATGTGAGTGTGGCTGAGGTTCACTCATGTTGGTATAAGTCCATCGTGCATTGTGTATGCCATTTTGGTTCATAGCATCGCATATGCTAGGTTGCACGTTAGAGTATTGTGTATGTCATGTTACATCGAGCATTGTGTATGCCATTTCATAGCATTGCATATGCTAGGTTGTATGTTAGTCGCATTGAGTATGCCATCTCATTTGCATTGTATTTGGGATAGGAGTTAGCCCAAGCACGGGAAACGAGGGACGTTTTGTACTTCGAGTGATGGAACGTGTCTCAATTCCCGGTCGCCGACACTCCGGATTACCCATGATGGAGTTTAGGCCGTGTTGTGTTTATATGTGCATTCATTTCACATCGAGTCGTGCAATTCGACTCCTTGGCCATCATGCATCGAGATGCGTAATTGGTGGCACGAGGATCGATGACTACACTCCCTGAAGAGTAGTCATGCATACATATGTAAAAATACTTTGCCATGCCTCTTTGTTGCTCTCTGTTGCAGCGAATTAGAAATTAGCAGCCTTCTGGAGCTTTACACAATATTCCGAGAACAAATTGCAAACAGAGGCAAACTGGGGCATAGCAATGGATTTTCGCGCAAGGCAACTCAAGCATGCATCATTCATCATTCGGAACAGAGTTGAGGCGGTCCATGGATTTGCGTGCTAATTTACCTACTTTCCTAGATTAATTTGTTAATTAATTAGGATTTTGTATTTATTCGGACTGTACTATTTATTCGGACTGTATATTATTTATTCGGACCCTCCAAGCGAGGGCACAATTGTAATAAGTGTGCGTGTGTACGATGTATGCCTTCCAACCCCACGTCTTTCTCCTTTTTATTTAACAGCTTATGGTGGTTAGATTAGAGCATGTTTCAATTAGCATACAGTATGATAGCATGTTTGCATTCATTCGTCTGTTTTGCATGTACCGGGCTCGGCGCATCATACTAACTGCATTGTATTTCAATTCCGAGTTGAATACTTGTTAGTTGTAGCATTTCACATGCCATCTTTAGAATAGCCGAGCCTGCTATAGTTGCATTTTCGCATGTGTTGCATTAGGCATTTCTGTATAGTTAGGATCACGCATGGATTTCTAACATAGCTTCTGTTTTAGCTTGGAGTACTCGGTAAGTTTTTATGCTTTAGCATCTTTGCATGCGTGTGGGTGACTGCCATGATAGCATGCTTACCATGAGACTATATGCTTATGTGAGATAACTGCCTGAGTGCCTGTGGGTGAAGGTTGGGTTATTTGGATTGGAACAAATCATCGATTGTGAGTTTTAAGCCCACTAGATAGTGGCAAAACCATCTTTTCTAAGCCCACCGAGGGTGGCAAAATTTGCATTTTAAGCCTACTTGCGAGTAGCAAACCATCTTCCAAAAATGAACATGAAATGCTTTGTTCCAATTCAGGCGATCCAGTCTATACTTGTATGTTGTGCGCATCACATAGTAAATCTGGACTGATAACCAGAATAAGAGCACATAATGTTTTCAAAACTCGATATCATGGTTAGTAGAGGCCGATTTTTGATCGGGCGAGCGGGGATGCTCACGAAGTGACCTTCCCTAATCGTACCCAAGTTCCCGAGCCGAGGCAACTTTGGTGATGACGGACACGTGGCCTTAGGCAACGAGTCAGGGTTTCCTAAATTTCTCCAAAACTAAAATATTTAGGTGGCGACTCTGTATCTGGCAAAGCAGTCCATGTTTGGCACTTTTTTCAAAAAAATCTGTTTTCAAAAAATGATTTGCCTGATTTGGACTCTTTGATGATTCATCAGTCTTGCATTTGCACTCTGCGAGATTAGATACAAGACCGTGACATTGAGTCCTGAACTGTAGTAAGCCCAAATGAACAAAACGGGATTTCCCTCCCGGGACGTTCGGGGACGTCTACAGTTTCTGGCGACTCTGCTGGGGATTTAGAGAGCTTGACTTGAACTCATGATATCTTGTTTTGATTACACTTATGTGTTTCTTTGCATTGCATGTGCATTGGTGCGCCTAGGACGCCGTGTTTGCCATCTGCTATTCCTGAGCGGTTTGCCAGAGGCTGCATGCCATAAGGTTTACCGATTATGGGCTCTGCCAGTATGGGAACACAAACCCCGGTTTTGTCGGGGCACCCTTTTGACCATTCGACCTAGTGCATATTCGGAATCCATAGTGACCATTCCAAGCTAAGGCAGGTTGCTTACCCGATGTTAGGTTGTTTGAAACCACTGGGTGCGTAGTGAAACCCTAGTTCCTGACAAAATAGAACAAGGAAACCCTACCCCAACATAGGGGTGTTTTGGCTCTCACTTATCTGCTATGTGCTTTTAGAGTGCGTCTCTACAAGAATGCATGTATCAGTTTGCAAGTCTGGAGTATCGAACTGCGGGCACCAAAGATCGATTTTGGGGCACCGGTTCTACATAAGGGTATCGGTTCTGAGCGTAACTTTGGGGCAGAATTCAATAAAGAGTCAAATTTGTTTTGGTGAAATCAGGCTGAGATACTGCATGTTTTCTCTTTTGCTAGGGTAGTCCTAGAACTATAGCTTCAGAAGGCTTCGATATCCCCCGGGTACATTAGACTAGTGCTGATAGACTTTGTTAGGTCATAAATTCGATTCAAGGGAAACCAGTGTTCTTTCGCTGAGGCAAGGCAAAGAAAGGCCAGTCAGGGCTCACCGGTTTATCTGATCGGTCAGTCGCCAGTCACATCACCTTTGTTCAGACTCAGCAGACCGTGATGGCATAGGGTTCGGAAGAATTTGTGGCCATGATAGCAGCGCTAAATCAGGGAACTGCCATGCAGGCTGAGACCAATATTGAAACGTAGCGCCCATCTGGGGCGTCTGCCTCACATCCAGCTTTGGGACCCCAGTCGAACTTTGACCCACTTCCGCCAGCTGAAGATTTGCACGGTCCAGATCCTCGAGAAGGGTTAGCTCAAGCCCGAGTTTTCAAACCCCTGGTGCAGCCTAATGAGAAACTTTATCCCCTTGATGCTAATGACCTCGATCTAACCGCAGTGAAAATTGCGAACCTTGAGAAGCAATTCAAAAAGGCACAGGGCCTTAACTCCATTCTCGACCTTGAGAATGGGTACACCGAGTCTGCCGTATGGGTCCCAAACAGATTCAAAATGCCATATATTGACCGTTTCGACGGGTCTGGGGATCCAATGGTACATATCCGACTTTTCTTGGATGTCCTAAAGCCGATGGGTCTGACTAAACCACAGAAACTCTCTCTGTATGGAAGAACCCTGTCGGGTGTAGCAGCCACTTGGTACGCTAAGTTGGAGAATACAGTGAAGCAAAACTGGGAAGAATTGACTGAGGCCTTTGTTGATCAGTATTCTTACAATACCAAAGTTAAAATGACCATCTAAGAGCTTGAAGCAACCCGCCAGAACCCAACAGAGCCTTTTGTAGAATTTGTTGCGAAGTGGAGAGCAAAGGCAGCACAGATGACAGAACGTCACCCTTCTGAGAGGGATCAAGTGCAGATGATGGTGCGAAACCTCGAGCATGATATGTTGCAAAAGTTGATAGTCGCTCCACTATTCACTTTCAAACGTTTGCATGAACTGGGGGTTCAGGTCGAGAATGCGTTCAACAGTGAGATCATTCCCAGAATAAGGGAACCAACAAGGAGGGTGATTTCAAGGAGTACCAATGCCGGAAGTAGCACTATTGCCGAACCCACTGAAATCAATACAGTCACCACAGCCAACCCTTTTGCCAAACCAAGCTTACAAACAACCGAATTTCAAGGCTCGAGGCAGAACTTTCACCCCTCTCTATATGAGCCTGACTAGCACACTAAAAGTCTTGATGGAAAGAGGGTATCACAAACCCCTCGGTCTTTAACCTCTGCCTGACCCACTTCCAGCTAGACATAACCCTTCCAAGTACTGTGTGTACCATCAGCAGCGCGGTCACGGCACCGACCGTTGCTACTGCCTTCGTCATGAGGTCCAAAATCTCATCGACAACCGGACAATAGCTCCACCTTTAGACCCCAATGACCAAGTACCTCATCCACATCTCAATCTAATCCATACACTGGCCGTCCCTTACGACCCCAGTATATACATCACCCCAGTCCATCTACCCAAGCCTGAGGTGTTTATCCCAGAAAGAATGGACTTATGCATGATGGGTGCATCTGAACCCCAATCATCTCAAACTTGTGAGCCCACCACTTCTGAGTTGATGAGAATGATCGAAGATCTTCAGAGAGCTGTGGCAGACTTAGCCTTTGGAATTTTGGCTCCATCATCGACCATATCACAGGCTAGAAGTTTCAATCCAAAAGGCTCTTCAATCTTGGGGCAAGCTGCAACTGAAAAGGGCCAACCTGAAGCCATCTCAGATCTGGGTGTTGGTGTGTCGACAATAACTGGGCTCCGCTCGGATATAGCGACCTGATCCTTTGATAAAGTGGAGGCCAGTGGTAAGAACAAGGTATGGGTAGACATTGATCCCCATGAACACCTTATGTGGGCTGTTGAGGCTTTGAAAGCCGAGGGACTAAACAAAGAGCAAGTGCTCGCAATTGTTGCAAAAATTGTGGATAACATTTTTGCCACTCAAGTTGGGGGTAGTTTGAATCAAGGGGCAAGCCGGGAGAAGGGCCGTTGTACCAAGAATGTTCCTTTAAGCTCTAATCCCGTGCTCGGAAGAAATCAGCAAACCCAGTTAGCGCCTGCCAATCCCTTCTTGGCGTCGGCCCAAAGAAAATCCACAAACCTCGAAGTATCTACCCTGAGGACAGAGGGTCTTCTATGCCCTCTATATGCCTTTGTCCAAAGCTCTCCAAATCCTTGTTGGACAAGGCCATCTCAAACCCCTTGAGCCTCGGCCTCTCCTGAACCCTCTTCCGGCTACACATGATGCTACCTAGTACTGCGCGTACCATCAGCAAATTGGCCAAACTACCGACAACTACTTCCGTCTTCGCCATGAAGTACAGGATCTATTTGACAACGGGGTTGTCCTCCCGTCAATCTCTGCAAAGTCTATCAGCACTGGATCGGTGAACTTGGGGGATAATGTGATTATGTGATCGGGAGATGAACCAACTACGGATGGCGCTCGATTTACTCCAGATGTGGCGTATGGCACGCACTGTTTTGAGCATTTGCGAATGCTAATTTCTGACTTGGGTATTTAGGTCAATTTTGTTGTGTTGTTTTGAGCCTGTCTCTTTGTTTTGAGTCAGCCTTTTTGTTTCGAGTCTATCTTGTTGTACCGAGTCAGTCCTGTTGTGTTAGAGTCAGGTGATTCCGGGGGTGTTACCTCGGGCATCACTATTTTGTTTTGTGTTTGTCTTTTTGCTTTCTTTTGAGTCTGTTTCTGCCAGGGAGCCAGTTGTGCCAACAGTTATGAATGAAACAGCAGTGATTTTCACACTTTTGGGCTTGCTTCTACCATGTGCCAGTTGTGCTAGAAAGATTGAATAAAACGGCAATGCATTCCACCTGCTCACTTGTGCCTTGAATTCTTTGCATCGACCTAAGTTTTCCAAAACTTTTTTTGAAACATTGTGATAAAAACGAAGAGGAAAGAATTCCTCGGGTTTTGCAAAATTTGATCAATTGAGAGAAAGAGAGGCATGCTAAGCCCTTAATGAATGAAATCATGCTTGTTAATGTGAGTACTGAGAAAGATCCTGGCATGATCTGGATTGGTTTCACATCGTCTGCCGCGCGAGCAATTAGTCGCTTTCTTAAAAGATTTCAAAAAAATGTTTTTGCGCGATCCTACGAAGACTTGTGTGGAATTGCTCTTGAGATTGTGCAGCCTAAGATCGCTCTCGGCCTCGAGACTCGACCCCTCACTGTCAAAACCTTGGACCTGAGTTCAGTGTGTTCAACGTTCAACCGCAATGTGAGGCCTGTGAGTCCAGATTTGAAGCAGCTCGCGAACTAGGGGTAGGGAAGTCAAATCAAGAAGATCAGATGTCGTCAAAAGAAGCTTGCAAAGCTAGATTAGAAGCACCCCTCGAACTAGGGGCAAAAGATGCCAGATTGTGCTCGAAGAGCCGAAGATGGATCATTCCACAAATCAATGAAGATCGGCAAGAATGCCAAACCCTAGAAGGGGGAAAAGAAGAAAGTTTTGCTGAAGGATAGCCAAGTTCCTATCCACAACACTAGGGGCAAATTCAGCCCCCTCCATTGGATGGACTCTTGCGTCGTCAGCAAACAATAGTCATTCTCTTGGATTTAGATGACTTCAAGATCTCAAAACCATTTGACATGGACAAAGCTACACTTTTACCCTTGAGAGGCTCGCTGGGCCGAAAACCCAGAAGGGCGGCCTAGGCAAAAGTTAGAGCAAGAAAAGAAGAAAAAGAACAAAAAAAAAAAAAAGAAAAGAACAAAAGAACAAAAAAGAAAGAAGAGAAAAATGAAAAGAAAAGGACAAAACAGAAAATCAAAAAAGAAATGAAATGCAAAGAAAGATTTGAAAAAGAAAAAAAAAAGGCAAAAAAAATAATCGAAAAGAAGAAAAACAAAGCTCGCAAGGTTGAAAACCATAGCGGCACCTTGGCAAAAGTTAGAGCATAAAAGGAGGTTAAATACGAGTGTACCTTAACCCCGAACTACGTGAGGCTTGATTCCCATCTTTAGGATCGTGAGGCAACTTCATTACGAAGTCCACCATAAACACTTCCAAATCGATTGTGTCCATGTAATGGTTTTGATCATCTTTGCCATCTCAGATCAGAGTCGGTTGTGTTCGCCGCTCGAGGATCGACTACAAATGCTTGCGAGGTTGCTTCAAACAAGGGGCAACTTTCCGTTGCCATTCAATGCGTTGCGATCTTGGATTCAAATGAGGGCAACTTTCGTTGCCATTCATTCTTATTGCCATTCAAGCAAGGGCAACTTTTCGTTGCCATGCGAGGTCCTTCGAGCAAGGGCAATTTTCCTTTGAATCGAGGTTGTGCATCTCGAGTGGGTTCTATGCTCGGTGGCGATGGCCATTTGCAAAAAGCAGTTTTGAGAATTTTCTTGAGGTTGACTATTTTCTTGAAAATTATTCTATTTTTTCAAAACTGGACCATTTTCTTGGACCCAAAAAAGGAAAATTTTTAGTGCTCATAGCCTGACTTGCATGATTTTAAATCAAAAAATTGAACAAACATGTTAATCTAACTCTCATGTTGGTCAAAATTGTTTTAGTAGAAAGCAAAAAACAAAAAATGGTCAAAATGATGAACTAGGGGCACATTTGAGTCAGGTGTTGTGTCTCTTCCCCATTGTCAACATACTTGCTAGAAAGGGCACTCTACTTGCCGGAAAGGGCACCGTATTCGCCAGAAAAGGGCACAACAAAGGGGTGAAAGCTCTATCACCCTCCAAGCAGCGAGGTATCAAGCTAAGTGCGAAGCACGAACTGGAATGGACCAAGATATGCCACTTCCTCATCTGGACAGATCTAATCACGTCCAAACTCCCCAGTAGAGTATCGTCAACCAATGTCAATTGCAGACCTGCTGCACATCCAGCCGCATCACAACCCCTCTGTGGGAGAAATTCACTGTTGTGAGCAGAAGAAAGAGAATGTAGCAGAATGCTAGGGGTAAGAGCCCACAACTTCTTGTTTATCCATCAACCATCTAGGGGAGGGATAAAAAAAAATGAGAGATTAAAGAATAGAGAGATATGCGCTGAGAAAAAAAAAGTGAGGAAAAGGGTTTTGTGAGAAAAGTCGAGCCTGAGGGTCGAGTAATGTGAGAATCACAAATAAGAAAGGGTGGGAAACAATACCCGGAGAAACTGGCTCCTCGTGCACCAAGAGGTCTCTTGCCTTTGTAACACAGCTGAGCGTTGTGTTTGTGCGTTTTTGTTTGTCTCGATTCTTGTTTTGAGTCGTTTGAGTGTCAATAGATGTGTTTAGTTCATTCTACCTTGTTTTTCCTTTGTTGAGTTGTGTTTAGGTTGTTCTACCTTTGTTTTCCATTGTTCAGTCGTTTTGGCTGTGGTCAGTTGTAGGCTCAATACTTGGTTGAGAACCCTTTTCTCATTTCAATTTCAAAAATCGTTTTGTGCTCACAGTGCCGTGTCGTTCTCCACATTTGTGCAAAACAGGATTGGTTCTTTCATAAAGCCGCAGGGTTCAACCTAGGTCATGTCAGAATAGTAAAGTAAGGACCTATCTGAAGCTATTTAGGTTCCGGACTGCAAAGCAAAAGAAAAGAGGGAAAATTTAGAGCATCTTAGCATGTTTCAACTTTAGCAAAATCCGAGACTGCATTCCAGGTGCACCTTCTCAGGCTTCGCCATTTCTGTGGAGTATGAGTGTATCTCGACCCCAAGTGTAAGCCTACTTCAAGTCAAAATGACAGTCCAAGCAGCACCCGAGGGTTTCACATGCAGATGTTATCTCTCGCCAATATGAACAGTGTGTGCCCTTTTTGAGCTGAGTGTGTTGCAAAGTCCTCTAAGAGGTAAATCAGAGGCACCAGAGTACATATTTGATGCTCCTCTATTGCATAGAATGTGAACTTTCATATACACTGTTGTTGCATGCGTGCCGCGCATCGTTATGATTCATGCATAGAATATGCTTGCTTTCGATCCCGCATAGAATATGCTTTGCTTGATTCATGCATAGAATATGTTTTCAATGTTGCATAGAATGTGCTTCCATACTTGCATAGAAAATGCTCGTATCTTTTGCGTAGAAAATATCCCCATACTTGCATAGAAGCTGCATTTTATCGCACTTTCCTGTGCATTTTATCTCACTTGCACTGCCTTGTGCACTTACACTTTGTATCTCACTTGCACTGTCTTGTGCATCTTGTGGTTGTATCTCACTCGCACTATCTTGGCTATATGCTTATGTGAGATAACTGCCTAAGTGCCTGTGGGTGAAGGTTGGGTTATTTGGATTGGAACAAATCATCGACTGTGAGTTTTAAGCCCACTAGATAGTGGCAAAACCATCTTTTCTAAGCCCACCCGATGGTGGCAAAATCTGCATTTTAAGCCTACTTGCGAGTAGTAAACCATCTTCCAAAAATGAACATGAAATGCTTTGTTCCAATTTAGGTGATCCAGTCTATACTTGTATGTTGTGCGCATCACATAATAAATCTAGGCTAATAACCGAAATAAGAGTACATAATGTTTTCAAAACTCGATATCATGGTTAGTAGAGGCCGATTTTTTATCGGGCGAGCGGGGGTGCTCACGAAGTGACCTTTCCTAATCGTACCCAAGTTCCCGAGCCAAGGCAACTTTGGTGATGACGGACACATGGCCTTAGGCAACGAGTCAGGGTTTCCTAAATTTCCCCAAAAATAAAATATTTAGGTGGCGACTCTGTATCTGGCAAAGAAGTCCATGTTTGGCACTTCTTTCAAAAAATCTATTTTCAAAAAACGATTTGCCGGATTTGGACTCTTTGATGATTCATCAGTCTTGCATTTGCACTCTGCGAGATTAGATATAGGACCCTGACATTGAGTCCTGAACTGTAGTGAGCCCAAATGAACAAAACGGGATTTCCCTCCCGGGACGTTCGAGGACGTCTACAACAATGCAATGCACTAACAAGTGCAGATGAGGTGCGCAAGATAACGCGAATGATGCAGTGCACAAGACAGTGCGATGCGCATGGTAGCGCGATGCGCGAAATAGCGCGAATGATATGCAATCATTGCAAAATGCATGAGATGCACAAAACAGTGCGAATGAGGTGTGCAAGATAGCGCGATAAAATGCATGCACAATGCAAGACTTGGCACACGGCTTACGACATAGCATTCCATTCATTTGGCACACAACTCACAACACAACACTTTGTTTGTTTGGCACGTGGCTCACAACACAATATTTTGTTTATTTGGCATGCAGCTCGAAACACAACACTCTATTTATCTGGGCACACAGCTTTTTTGGGAACATAGCTCATTTCGGGCACACGGCTCATTTTTGGGCACACAGCTCGTTTTCGGGCACACAGCTCATTCTTCGGGCACTGACTCATTTCAGCCCACTGACTCATTCTTCGACACGCTTACTCATTTTGGGCACACTCTCATCTGCACATAGCTCATTTGAAGCGCCAACTTGTTTCAGTACACACCATTTTCGACATGTTTTGTTTTTAGACACAAACTTTTCGTTTGGGGCACAGCTCATAACACTGCTCAATCTGAACACTCAATCCATAACATAGCATTTGGTTTGCATTTCGAACACGCAGCTCAAGCACTTGAATTTTTGAACACGCAGCTCAAACTTTTGGCGTGAACACGTAGCCCACATTTTTGAAATCTGAACACACAGCTTAAACTTTTGAATTTCTTGAAATCTGAATACACAGCTCAAACTCTTGCGGTGAACACGCGGCCCACATTTTCTTGAAATCTGAATACACAGCTCAAACTTGTTGTCATGAACACATAGCCCACAGTTTTTGAAAGTTGAACACGCAGCTCAAACTTTTGAATTTTTGAACACGCAGCTCATTTTTTGGTTGTGAACACGCAGCACACACTTGTTGAAAGTTGAACACGCAGGCCAAACTTTTGACGTGAACACGCAACCCACATTTTTGAAATCTGAACTCACAGTTCAAACTTTTGTCGCGAACACTCAGCTCACAATTTCTTGAAATCTGAACACACAGCTCAAACTTTTGAAATCTTGAACACACAGCTCAAACTTTTGTCGCGAACATGCAGCTCACAATTTCTTGAAATCTGAACACATAGCTCAAACTCTTGCGGTGAACACGCGGCCCACATTTTCTTGAAATCTGAACACACAGCTCAAACTTGTTGTCGTGAACACGCAGTTTACAATTTTTGAAAGTTGAACACGCAACTCAAACTTTTGAATTTCTGAACACGCAGCTCATAATTTTTGAAAGTTGAACACGCAACTCAAACTTTTGAATTTCTGAACACGCAGCTCATTTTTTGATTGTGAACACGTAGCACACACTTGTTGAAAGTTGAACATGCAGCCTAAACTTTTGACGTGAACATGCAGCTCACCTTTTTCAAATCTGAACGCACGGCTCAAACTTTTGTCGCGAACACGCAGCTCATAATTTCTTGAAATCTGAACACACAGCTCAAACTCTTGTGGTGAACACGCAGCCCACATTTTCTTGAAATCTGAACACACAGCTCAAATTTGTTGTCGTGAACACGCAGCTCACAATTTTTAAAAGTTGAACACGCAGCTCAAACTTTTGAATTTCTGAACATGCAGCTCATTTTTTTATTATGAACACACAGCACACACTTGTTGAAAGTTGAACACGCAGCCTAAACTTTTGACGTGAACACACAGCCCACCTTTTTGAAATCTGAACACACGGCTCGAACTTTTGTCGCGAACACGCAGCTCACAATTTCTTGAAATCTGAACACACAACTCAAACTCTTGCGGTGAACACGCAGCCCATATTTTCTTGAAATCTGAACACACAACTCAAACTTGTTGTCGTGAACACACAGCCCACAGTTTTTGAAAGTTGAACACGCAGCTCAAACTTTTGAATTGCTGAACACGCAGCTCATTTTTCTCATTTTGAACACGCAGATGATTCTAAACATACAGGATGCGATGACGGAACTTGCAGAAGTTGAAACAAACTCAGATGCTTGACATTTTTCCTTTTTTCTTTTTCTTCAAAGTCTAGAACCTATATAGCTTCAGATAGGTCCTGGTTTTACTATTTTCATATGACCTGGGTTAAACCCTGCAGTTTTATGGAAGAAGAAAACCTGTTTTGCACAAATGTGTAGAATGGCACAGCACTCCGAGCACAAAACGATTTATTTTTCAAAATGAGAGTGAGAATAAGTTTTCAACTGGGTATTGAGTCTACGACTGGACACAGCGCATCACGACTCAACAAAGGAAAACAAAGGTAAACAACCAAAACACATCTATAGACACCCGAAACGACTCAAAACAAGAATTAAGACAAACAAAACGACTGACACGACACCTAGACGTGTTCCAATGGCAAGAGACCTCTTAGTGCACGAGGAGCTAGTGTCTCTGGGTATTATTCCCCACCCTTTCTTATTTGTGATTCGCATATCACTTGGCCCCCAAGTTTGGTTTTTCTCACAAAACCCTTTTCTTCACTTTTTCTCTCAGCGTACATCTCTCTATTCTTTAATCTCTCATTTTTTATCCCTCCCCTAGGTGGTTGATGGATAAACAAGAAATTACGGGCTCCTGCCCCTAGCATTCTACTAGATTCTCTTTCTTCTGCTCACAACAGTGAACTTCCCCCACAGAGGGGTTGTGATGCGGCTGGATATGCAGCAGATTTGTAATTGACATTGGTTGACGATGCTCCACTAGGGAGTTTGGACGTGATTAGATCTGTCTAGATGAGGGAATGGAATATCCTGCCCCATTCCAGTTCGTACTTCGCACTTAGCTTGATACCTCGTTGCTTGGAGGATATGAGAGCTTTAAGTCCTTTTCTATTTGCTTCCGCTGTGCCTTTCTTGGCGAATAGGGTGCCCTTTCCGGCAAGTATGGTGCCCTTTCTGGCAAATGCATTGACAACGGAGGAAAGACAGGAAGCCTGACTCAACTGTGCCCCTAGTTCATTATTTTGACCATTTTTCGTTTTTGGCTTCTGCTTAAAGCAATTTTGATCAATATGAGAGTTAGATTAACGCGCTTGTTCGATTTTCTAATTTGAAATCATGCGAGTTAGGTTATGAGCACTGAAAATTTTCCTTTTTGGGTCCAAGAAATGGTCCAGTTTTGGAAAAGTGGAATAATTTTCGAGAGAATTAGTCAACCTCAGTAAAAATTCTCAAAACTGTTTTTGCAAACGGCCACTGCTAAACGAGCACAGAACCTACTCTCGAGATGCATGACCTCAGATCCGAAGGAGAATTGCCCCTTGTCTGAACGGTATTGCATGGCAACGGAAAGTTGTCCCTTGTTTGAATGGCACCGCAACGCACTGTATGGCAACGGAAAGTTGCCCCTTGTTTGAATGGCACCGCATCACATTGTAATCAGTCTTCAGAGTGACGATCACAACCGAACTCTCGGATACAGAGAAGACAAAGATGACCAAAACCATCACGTGGACACAATCGAATTTGAAGTGTTTTACGGCTGGACTTCAGAATGAAGTTGCCTACGTATCCCAAAGATGGGAATCAAGCCTTACGTAGTTCGGGGGTAAGGTACACTCGGGTATTAAACTCTCCTTTTGTGTTCTAACTTTTGCCAAGGCTGCCCTTCCAGGTTTTCAACCTTGCGAGCTCTATTTTTTTCTTTCTTTTCATTTCCTTTCTTTTCATTTCTTTTCTTTTCATTTCTTTTTTTATTTTCTTTTTTTGTTCTTTTCTTTGCATTTTTCTTTTTATTGTTCTTTTGTTCTTTTCTTGTTTTTTTTTTGTTCTTTTTCTTCTTTTCTTGCTCTAACTTTTGCCTAGGCCGCCCTTTCGGGTTTTCGGCCCGCGAGCCTCTCAAGGGTAAAAGTGTAGCTTTGTCCATGTCAAATGGTTTTGAGATCCTGAAGTCATCTGAATCCAGGATAATGGCTGTTGTTCGCTGATGATGCAGGAGTCCATCCAATGGGGGGGACTGAATTTGCCTCTAGTGTTGTGGATAGGAACTCAGTTGTCCTTCAACGATACCTTCTTCTTTCTTCCCTTTTGGAATTTGGCATTCTTGCCAATCTTCATTGACTTGCGGAATGATCCACCTTTGGCTCTTCGAGCTATCTGACATTTTTGCCCCTAGTTCAAAGGGTGCTTCTGATCCAGCTTTGTAAGCTTCTTTTGATCATATCCGACCTTCTTGATCTGACTTTCTTGCCCCTAGTTCAAGGGCTGCTTCTGATCTAGCCACACAGGCCTTACGTTGTGGTTGACCGTTGAACATTCAGAATCCCAGTTCAAGGTTTGAAAGTGAGGGGTCGAGTCTCGAGGCTGAGAGCGATCCTAGGCTGC
This sequence comes from Camellia lanceoleosa, assembly GCA_025200525.1. Lineage (NCBI taxonomy): Eukaryota > Viridiplantae > Streptophyta > Magnoliopsida > Ericales > Theaceae > Camellia > Camellia lanceoleosa. The sequence goes on along the minus strand of CM045761.1, from coordinate 52,378,800 downwards.
ACAATCTCAAGAGCGATTCCACACAGGTCTTCACAGGACCACGCAAAAATATTTTTGTAATCTTTTAAGAAAGTGACAAATCGCTCGCGCTGAAGACAATGCGGAACCAATCTGGATCAAGCCAGGATCCTTCCCAGTACTCACACTAACAAGCATGATCTTATTCGTTAAGGGTTTAGCATGCCTCTCTTTCTCTCAATCGATCAAATATTTGCAAATCCCGAGGAATTCCTTCCTCTTTGTTTTCACCGCAGTGTTCAAAAAGAGTTTTTGAAAAAACTTAGGTCGATGTAATGAATTAAAGGCACAAAAGAGCAGGTGAAATGCACTGCCGTTTCATTCAAGTTTGTTGGCACAATAGGCTCAAAGCAGAAATAAGCACAAAAGCATGAAAACAACAGCTGTTTCAATTAGATCTTTTGGTGTAATTGGCTTCCCGGCAGAAACAGACTCAAAAGAAAACGAAAAGACAAACACAAAACAAGTAAGTGGTGTACGAGGTAACACCCCCAAAATCACCCAACTTCAACAAAACAGGACTGACTCGGTACAACAAGACAAACCTAACTGACTCAGTAAGAAAAGACTGACTCTGTACAAAAAGACTGACTCAATACAACGCAACAAGACTGACTCAATACCCAAGTCAGAAAATACAAAAAACCAGCATTCACAAATGGTCAAAACAGTGCGTGCCATACACCATATTCGGAGTAAATGGCCCGGTCGCCATGGTGGTTCATCCCCCGATCACATAGTCACATTATCCCCCATAAGCTCACAGATCAAGTGCTGATAGACTTTGCAAGACTGGTGCGGCGATGACCCTGTTGTCAAACAGATCCTGTACATCATGGCGCAGACGAAAGCAACTATCAGTGTCATGACCGGTTTGTTGATGGTAGGCACAGTACTTAGTCTGGTCATGCTTTGGAGGAAGAGGATCGGGTAGAGGCCGAGGCTCAAGGGGTCTAAGATGGCCCTTTTCGGCAAGGATCTGGAGCGCCTTAGACAAAGGCATATAAAGGGCGTGGAATACCCTACGACCGCGAGGTAAATACTTCGAGGTTTGCTAACTTTTGCCGAACACACTGGCAAAAGGATCGGCAGGTGCTGCCTTGGCCTTCTGATTCTTTCCCGGTGCAGAGTTAGGATTGGAGGGAACTGTTCTGGCATGACGGGGCCTATCCCAATTTTCTTCCTGGCTGGAACTCCCCTCGGTTGGAGTGGGGAAAGCATCATCCACAGTTTTAGCCACCACTGCGAATATTTACTATTTACTCAATCCTCCGGCTTTCAAAGCCTCGACTGCCCACAGTAGTTGTTCAGTGGGATCAGCACCTGTTCACACTTTGTTCTTACCTCTAGCCTCAGCTTGATCGAGGGTTTGGGTTGCTATATCAGAGCGAAACCTGGTTGTTGTGGACACATTATTACTATAGCTTGAGACAACCTCAGGTTGGCTGAGCTCGATCACAATTCGCCCCAGTAGCGGGGGCTCCTGCAGTACGAAATTCCCGGCGTAGGATGTGGTTGGTGTCGAAGCCAACATTCCGTAGGCGAGATCAGCCACAGATCGCTGAAGATTGCCGATCACTCCCATCAATTCAAACGTGGTGGGCTCACGAGCTTGACACAACTATGTCGTCCAGACCCAGCGCGCGGCAGGCGACCTGGGCAGGTATGGTATTTCAACATTGGTCTCATCCCGCAAGATGTTTCCTTGGTCCAATGTGGCTGCTATAACCACAATTTCCTCTGAACTTTGCATCATCGTAAGTCCGCTGAACTGAACGGTGACTGACGGATCAGATGTCTGTCTTGCCTCAGCAAAGAAGAACACTGGTTATTCTGTACTAAATCTCTGAACTGAAAGAGAAAACACGCAGCATTTCATTGTCCAATCGTAGACACAAGCATAGTGAATAAGCATTTCTACTACTGATCACTGTTCCTCAAAATCATTGCCCCAAAAACTGAATCTGATACCCGCAGATATCTGATTCCCAAAATACTGAACTGGTGCCCGCAGGCCTGATGCCCAAACTCGTAAACTGATACATGCATTTCCCTGTAGAGACGCACTCTAAAAGCACATAACAGATAAGTGAGAGCAAAAACACCCCCTATGTTGGGGTAGGGTTTCCCTGTCCTATTTTGTCAGGAGCTACGGTTTCACTACGCACGCAGCGGTTTCAAACAACCTATATCGGGTAAACAACCTGTCCTAGTTTGGAATGGTCACTACGGATTTTGAATATGCACTAGGTCGAATGGTCAAAAGGGTGCCCCGATAAAATCGGGGTTTGTGTTTCCATACTAGCAGAGCCCATAACCGGTAAGCCTTATGGCACGCAGCCTCTGGCAAACCGCTCAGGAATAGCAGATGGCAAACACGGTGTCTTAGGCGCACCAATGCACATACAATGCAAAGAAACACACAAGTGTAATCAAAACAAGATATCATGAGTTCGAGTCAAGCTCTCTAAATCCCCAGCAGAGTCGCCAGAAACTATAGACGTCCCCGAACGTCCCGGGAGGGAAATCCCGTTTTTAATGCACTTTAGATTAAAGCTATTTGGCCTCGGAGCTTTGTTTCCTTTGCAATTTTTAATTGCTTCCCAGATTTCATCCTCTAAAAACTCTGCCTCCAATAAGTCAATTGAATCTATTTGCCTAATTGAGGCAAAAACACCTGACAATTTTGTTCTACACCTCCATTCTTCAGTAAACAGCTGACTGAAATGATTTACCATAATCATCCTAGGTTGATCATGAAGTACTCCATTCTCAGTAACTAAGTTCAACAGGTTTTTCCTCTGCTTTTTACTTGCCATTATATGAAAAAATATGGTATTTTGATCCCCATTTTTAGCCCATACCAATCTAGATTTTTTATGCCACAACCAATCCTTCTTCTTGCTCCGATCCTATGTTAAACTTCTAAATTCTGCCCTTCTTTTCATCTCAGAATCCTGAAGAATCCTTTCTTTAGCTTTTTAATCCCAATCATGAAGTTCATCCTCTACTTTTTTCAACTGCTCATCAATGTTACCAAATACTTCAGAGTTCCACCTTTTGAAATGTGCTCTTAGATTTCCCAGTTTTTTGAATAACCTGTAACTGGCCCAACCACTAACGCACGAGCCTTTCCAATATTTTTTTAGTTCTGCTTTGAGTTTAGGATGCAAACACCATGCATTGATGAACCGAAATGGTTTTGGGTCCCAATCCCTTTCATCTTCCATAAGGAGTATTAGGCAATGATCAGAAATTCTTCTAGGCAACCCCCACTATTTAAACTTGAATCCTTCCAACTACCTAGGATCAATTAGGAATCTATCAATCCTACTCTATCTAGCCCTATCCAACGCATTACACCAAGTAAAATTTCTGCCTAACAGTGGCATATCTATTAGCTCCAACTTTTCAATCAATTCATTAAAGTCCTTCATCCCTCTATCCCTTCTAGAACATCATTTTCTTTCACTCATGAATCTTATTTCATTAAAGTCACCACCTATACACCAGGGCCTTGAAAAGGATGGTTTAAGCTTAGCTAAGGACTTCCATAATTGTTTTCTTTTCAACACATCATTGGGTGCATACACATTTATGATAACACAACTGAAAGAATGATATATCATACCTGATAATAGAATGAAGTTTCGGTTGCTGCAACACTCCTAAAGCTTAAAAATTTGTGGATTCCACAAGTATAACATACCACCAGTAGTCCCATCTACACCCACCTCCATGTACGCTGTAGATGTCCCTAAACGTCCCGGTAGGGAAATCTCGTTTTGTTCATATGGGCTCACTACAGTTCAGGACTCAATGTCACGGTCCTGTATCTAATCTCGTAGAGTGCAATATAAGACCGATGAATCATCAAAGAGTCCAAATTCGGCAAATCGTTTTGAAAAATGGATTTTTAGAAAGAAGTGCCAAACATGGACTGCTTTGCCAGATACAGAGTTGCCACCTAAATATTTTATTTTTGGGAAAATTTAGGAAACCCTGACTCGTTGCCTAAGGCCACGTGTCCGTCATCACCAAAGTTACCTCGGCTCGGGAACTTGGGTACGATTGGGGAAGGTCACTTCGTGAGCACCCCCACTCACCCGATCAAAGATCGGCCTCTACTAACCATGATATCTAGTTTTGAAAACATTATGCGTTCTTATTTTGGTTATTAGCCTAGATTTACTATGTGATGTGCACAGCATACAAGTATAGACTGGATCGCCTGAATTGGAACGAAATATCTCATGCTTGTTTTGAAAAACAGTTTGCTACTCGCAAGTAGGCTAAAATGTGGATTTGCCACCCTCAGGTGGGCTTAGAAAATATGGTTATTTGCCACTCTCAAGTGGGCTTAAAACTCACAGTCAATGCATTACTCCAATTTAGATAATCCAACCTTCACCCACAGGCATTCAGGCAGGTATATCACATAAGCAGTTAGCCTCATGGTAAGCATACTATCATGGCAGTCACTCACACGCATGCAAGGATGCTAAAGCATAAACACTTACCAAGTACTCTAAGCCAAAACAGAAGCTAATTAGAAATCATGCATGATCCTAACTATACAGAAATGCTTAATGCAACACATGCAAAAATGCAACTTATAGCAGGCTCGGCTGTTCTAAAGATGGCATGTGAAATGCTACAACTAACAAGTATTCAACTCGGAATTGAAATACAATGCCGTTAGTGTGATGCGCCAAGCCCGGTGCATGCGAAACAGATGCATGAATGCAAACATGCTATCATACTGTATGCTAATTGAAACATGCCCTAAACTAACCATCATAAGTTGGTAAATAAAAGGGAGAAAGACGTGGGGTTAGAAGACATACATCACACGCACGCACACTTATTACAGTTGTACCCTCTCTCGGAGGGTCCGAATAAATAATACAGTCAGAATAAATAATTACAGTTTGAATAAGTACAAAACCCTAATTAATTAACAAATTAACTAGGAAAGCAGTAAATTAGCATGCAAGTCCATGGACTGCCTCAGCTCTGTTCTGGATGATGAATGATGCATGCTTGAGTTGCCTTGCGTGAAAATCCAGTGCAATGCCCCGGTTTGCCTCTGTTTGCAATTAATCCCGGAATGTTGTGCAAAGCTCTTGAAGGATGTTCATCCTTGATTTCCTACAACAAAGAGCAAGAAAGGGGCATGGCAAAGTATTTTCACATATGTATGCTCGCCTTGATCCTCGTGCCATCAATCACGCATCTCGATACATGATGGTCGAGGAGTCGAATTGCACGACTCGATATGAAATGAATGCACATGAAAACACAACAAGACCGAGACTCCATCATGGTTAATCCGGAGTGTTGGTGACCGGAAATTGAGACACGTTCCGTCACTCGGAGTACGAAACGTCCCTTGTTTCCCGTGCTTGGGCTAACTCCTATCCGAAACACAATGCAATATGCATGACATGCATGAATGCGACTAACATACAACCTAGCATATGCAATGCTATGAACTCGCATACACAATGCTCTAACATGCAACCTAACATACGCAACGCTATGGACCGAAATGGCATACATAATGCACGATGGACTTACACCAACATGAGTGGACCTCAGCCACACTCACATCAGTGCCCATAAGATGAAAATGAGACAATCAAAATGCATGCACATATGTACGCAAATCGAGAACCGAACCTAAGGTACAACATGCAACTCTAACAAGGCATGGCAAGGATGAAGCATGGCATTCAAAAATGTAAATTTCAGCACTGAAACATGATGCTAAATGGTCCCGAATCATGCAAATATGTCATACAATGCATGCTATAGGCCCCGAAACTCAAAACTAGGCACATGTATTGAACCATAACCATGCAAAGCAAGCATTATTTGACTATGAAGCACAAAGATAGAGCCAAGGCAGTCCAAAAACATGAACATTACTAGTTTAAAGCATGGCCAAAAAATGCTAACATGATGGGCTAAAACAACATGCAACATTGGCTAGCAAGCATGGTTTACATGGCATGTATATGAAGCATATGAGAACTCATCAAACCAGCCAAAAATAGTGTACAAAACATGTCAAAATATGCCCAAATAACTACTAAAATGTAACCAATGCATACAAAAATAATGAGCTCCTTTGGAGGGCCATGCAAGAGGTTACTCAACACAAAACAATATAGACACTTAGCATGGTAAAACCAACTCTGGAAATGGATTATGACAGCCCTAAAACTCACCAAATAAGCCCTAGAATTGGTCTAAGAAACATGCAAATGGAAGGCCCTTTGAAAGGCCATGAATAAGATTGCTCTATACATGCATTATAGACATAAAATATAACCAAAGGGGCACCGGACAGAGTCAAGGCAGACCTTAGAACTCACAAAATAGAGCCTGGAATGTGACTTCACAACATACAAAATAGAGCCCCTTTGGAAGGCCAACAATGCTAGTAAAGAGAATGAGGAGTGAGAGGGCCACCCCTCTATGGTTCAGTGGCTAAGAGGCCAAAACAAGGTCAATGCAAATGCTTAAATGTATGGCTCAAAGCATGATGAAATAAAGCATTCAAGGAAGGAGATGACTCCAAACAGAAAAGTGACCTCTATCAAACTTAAAGAGGAGGTCAAAACATGACTTTTCCCAGTTTATAACAAATCTCAAAAATGTTCACAAGTAAGGCTAAAATAGGATTCAAAAATAACCCTAAAAGAGAGATTGAGAAAACAAGGAAGTAGGTGACCTCAAACAGTAAAGTGTCCTTAAACAAAGTCGAAGAGGGGCTCAAAATAAGACACTTTACAGTTTAGGTCGAAGCCCATAAATGCTTGCAAATAGGGCTAAGAAATGAAGCTAAAGAATGCAAGAAAAAGGAAAATGGAGACTTACCCTTGTAGCACAGCAATGCAGCAGCTTTTGGTCTAAGATTGTAAGCTCCCAACCTCTGAAAATCAGCTTCAAGGGGCTGGAATGGATGGTGGAGGTGGTAGGTTAGGAGTTGTAGTGTAAAATGGCCAAAAACAAGGGTGTTTGGAGGCTTGAAGTAGAGAGATGGAGGGTTGTATGTATATATCTCAGCCCAAAGCTTCTAACCCCTGCAAAATGAGATGGAGGGTTGGTTAGATAGAGGAAGAAGGCCATGGCTTCTTGGAGAAGCCTCAAAGGGGGGTCAAAGCTTCTAAAAGAAGCTTGACCAAAAGGGTCAAACTTCCTTTGGAAGCTAAGCAAAGGGTGAAAAATCACCTTTAAAAGGATCAAAACAAGGACAAAACCCTCGGATAGTGGTTCAAGTGCAAAACAGCTGGCACAGCTGGAACACACTCACAGAGGCAAGAGTGGCCGACCAGCTCAAAAGGTTTAAGGTGGTCGGCCGACCACCTCCCCTGGTCGGTCGACCAAGGGTCAAAAGGTTCAAGGAGAATTACTGGTCGGCCTACCTAGAAAGGTGGCCTTCTAGATGAGTAGAATACAGCTGTATGGAGAAAAACTAGAAAATGTGACTTAGGAGGGAGAAAAACCAGCTTTTTAGAGGGGTTCAAAAGGGTCAAGAAGAATTACTGGTCGGCCTACCCATATTGGTGGCCTCCCAGATGAGCACAACACAATGGTGGTGTGAAAAACCAGAAATTGTGGCTCAAAAGTAAGAAAAACCAGCTTTCTGTCAAAAAAAACCGGCTTTAGGAGAGAGAAAATGAGAAAACTGGTTTTTCAGGGGAAAAGGTGGCCTCCCACCATCCTACCACCTTCATAACCATGAAATAGGGCCCCTGCCAAAAATGGGCCAAGACGGATGCAAAACGGAGGTTCGGGGGCCGAAACGTGCGGCCTAGGGCCCCGAAAATTGACTATAAGTCACCGAAGGTGGCGTTCGACCATGAAGTTGGTCTCTCGGGCCAAAGTGTCCCTCAAAAGAGGGGAAACACGGTGTGTGCCAAAAACCGGAGCAAACGGAGGTAATTAAGCGGTCCTGAACCGAGGCACACAGCCGACGGCTCCGAAAATCGGAAACCGGGCTCCAAACGGAAAAAATGGCCTGCGACCACAAAACGTAGCCTACAGCCACTGAGAGATGGTCTACAAAACCTCTCCCTCCCCTTGGGAAGAGAAAACGGAGACAATGAGACCCGGTTCGTAAACCAAGGCAAAGCACAAAAGTGTCCAGAAGTTCGGAGGCAAGGCTCGCAACAACTCTAAAACCCTAGAACGAGCACAATATGCAACATCACCGAGCGTTCAGTTGGTGACGTCTGAGTCTTAAGGTCGGTCAAAAATGGAGTGTCTACATACGCCAACTCCTCCTATGGCCATAGTGACTTTGCAAAAATATCATCTACTTTGCTTCTCTTGGTCTTCTACAGTAGAAGGACATCTATCTTCCTCTTTTTGACTAAATTTTTAATTTTCCTTCTCTTATCAAGTCTTCGTAGACCTCTAACATTCCATGATAAGATAATCATAAAGAAACTGATCACATATCCCAGAGTCCTCTATTCCTTACCCTGAACTGGCCTAAAGAGCAACACCTTCTCTTTCAATTCTCTCCAGATCCTTTTCTTCAAGATCAATTAATTTGCTAACGACCTCTTTCTCTTTTCCTTCACAGTTCAAACCTAGAATTTTCCTAACTTCATTGGTAATTTGAGCTTCACTTAGTAACTTGTTCCTTCTCCTTGAGTTAATATTTTGCTCAACTGACAATGATACTGCAGCTACTGCTCTAAAGATAACTCCATTTTGAAAACCTTTACTGAACAAAACACTTTTTTGCTTAGATTGTTTTCGACCAAGCTTTGCCCTTTTTTTTCCAGATCAACTCATTTCTGTTTACTTCTGCTCATCTCTAGTTTAGTATGTTGCCCATTTCTTGATGTGTTTTCTTTTTCTAACACTTTTTCTTGGGCTGATTGTATAGCCAAAGGCCTTTGCTAAGTTTGGGCTACACAATCACTTAGGTTTGAAGGTTAATTGATGGGCCCATTTACCAATACCCCAACCTGAGATCCTTTCAATACCACCTCTAAGTTTAACTTGGGCCTTGTACCACTAAGGCTCTTGATAAACCCAGGGGTGCATATATGCCCTTAAACTATTTGAATTCATTTCTTGGAGTTTCCGTAGGCGCCAGACTGTCCTCCAAACCTTATCCTTTGACTTTTGTATTTCCTATGACACCCACCGTTTCTTTTACGGCTGATGCGGAGAACCACTCATTACTTTCATCTTTTTCCCCTGAATCTCTACCCATCGTGTCCTTATCATCCCTTGCGACATCACTTTTTTTGCCCAACTCCTCATTCTCTATATTTTTATCTTCATCTTCTTCTTCACCTCTCCCACTATTTTTTGACAGTTGATCTACTTCATGTTGGATAATAGAATCAGTGACCTCATTCTCCAGGCAAAAGCTTTTGCAATGACATATCTTTACTGCTGCTGGTAGCTCTTCACACACTCTAACCGAAAAGCTGCTTCCATTACATTCAACATTAATCACCGTGTTGATGAATTCCATGCCGTTAGTGATTATTTTAACATTCCCACACTGGAAAGAATTCTAGCTAGTGACGTTTTCATCTAGTTGAACAACTTCACCCCACCAATTGCCAATATCTTTGAATGTACTAACACTCCATAGGTTGAATGGGACATCTACACATGTAATCCACACACACCTTTCTTGTGCAAAGCATTTTCCTTGCTCCTAATCTGTAACAGAATCATACCATTCTAACATCCACTCTTCTAGCTTTAACTTTCCTCATTTTTATGATGCTGTGATTTGAAGGTTAGCATTGCTAGCCTTTCTCCCTCAACTTTGACTTTAACATCCTTCACACCTCTTCGATCAACCTCCTCCTGAAGCTCATTAAATGGAAGGAAAGATTTAAGTTGCACTATTAGACTGTCATAAAGCCACCCATTTCTAGTCTCAGAGGCCTTAACAGTCAACTGCGCCTTGTCATAACTGCTTTCATTCTTTACTACTTCTGCGAAAGATTTTCTACCTACACTTTCCACCATTCGTTGCACGAAGCTCCTTTGTTGACGCTGCAGCATCCTAGCATCTCCTCTGGTTTCCATTACATGTTACTTATACTCTCCTTTTTTGAACTCTGCTTTCTTCATTTTCAAAGCCTTATTGTCACATCACAGAACATCAGCCTTCAACCCTGCCATTTCAACAGCAACCTTGTAATTATATCGCACAAAACCGAACCTTGATTCCATTGCTTTTCTTCTTTTCGCTGGGATGCAAGCATCCTTTACTACTCCAAACTTGTTAAGCAGAGTTAACATGCCTTTTGGTCGATGAAGGAGCTATTTAAAGATAGGTCTGATAATTTAAACATTTTCGGTTTTATATGAAATAGCGAGGTGTAATTAAGTCCACCTTAGTATTTGCAATAGACTTTTTTTTTTTGGATGGTTATTTGCAATAGACTTATTATATGAAAATATGCCAACCTAATTAAAACTTTATATAATATATGCAGAGGTTTGGGTTTCAGATTGGTTGGATGTAAACATAACTTTAATTGAAAATAAACCGAATCCTATTGAGATAATTATTTTATGACTCATAATTGAACCAATGTATTAAAAATGACCATATCCAACCTATGAAGATCGGGTTGATTCGATTATCAAATTTTCTAAGTATTTATGCACGTTATACTAAAGTGAACAAATAATGGGCCGACTTGAGTTCGGGTCGAGCCAACACTATATAGTAAGAGTGTATGTGTCATTTCAATCCTAACTTAGCGCAACATTAGGCCTAACCTAGACATCCTAAACCCAGCCCCAAAAAGAGTCTAAATCTCAAATCTGCTCACTTAATTCAATAATTATGAGCTATTAATTTTATTTTATTTTTAATCTTAAAGGATTATTAAATTATTTAAACCATTTTAATAATTATTTGTATTTGAAAATGTTAACAAAATTTAATTGTAAAATAAATATGACTTTTAAGAAGTGTTCTACCCTAAATTATAGAACACAGTATATATGTATTTTTTTTGATCATTTATTATTTTTAATATAACTAAATAAAATGGCTGAGCCGGACCAAACTGAGTTAAAACTCTTTATCTGAAGTCCAACCCTGTCTTATGAACCAAATTTGTTTTCAAACCTTAAAAATATCAAGCTAAATTGAACGGGTTGAGCTTAGTGGATCGTCAAGCCTATGTCCGCCCCTACCTTATACACATGGGTCAATTACCAGTTGTAATATTTTTGTAATATCTCATTTTAATACGGTCTAACTTATTAAAATGAGATATTTAAGTTTGATATAACACGTGACTTTTTTTATGTTTTAAGTAATTAGTCATATAATCAAATAACAACATAGGAATTATTCTAAATGTAACTCGATTAATGTTACATAATAATCAACTATCAAAAAATTATTAGTTATTATAAATAGGAGTAGATTAAACCTAGGCCATGTTTGTTTGGGCGGACTGGATTAGCATTCCCATGACTAATAGTCCTAGGACTATGAATTCATTGGATTATGTATCCTATCTTAACTAATAGTAAAGTTTAAAATAATTAGTCCGTACTTTAATTGTTTAACCAAACATCGGATTAATAATTTTATTGGACTATTAGTCCAATCCCAAGCTCATGTCCACCCAAACAAACATGACCTTAGTGTTGTTGTTAAATATAGTGAAGGACCTAGCTGCAAAAGAGAAAAAAGTGAGTTTCTAAAAATTTCAAGGACAGTGAAATAAATATATGGTGCAATTCATTTTGGAGTGAATTAAACTAACAGTCTCTATAGTTTGGGACTTGTGTCACTTTGGTTATTGACATTTCAATTGTGATGCATTTGACCCTGAATTTTGAATCTCGTTTCAAAAAAAGATAATTGAAGATATTGTTGCTCAATTTGAATGGCAAAGTTGTCATACAACTTATTTTGTATTGGTTAACTAAAATGTTGTTTGAAATATAAAGTTTTGTTGGTTTGGTTTTCAGAATTTATTTTCAGAAATTTCTTCTTAGAAACTAAAAATTAAATTGGTGAAAAAAATTAAAAATACATCATTTTTATATAATTTTATCTTTTGGAAAGGTATAAATAATTTTTTTCATATTTATTTTTGTTAAATTAATTTTTATTTTTTCAAAAGTTAAACATAGTGAAAATTTTGATGTCATTATTAAGCCAATTCATTAAATCAAAAAATTCAAAACTAAAAATATTTCATATAATAAATATATTAATTATACATTAAAAGCTTAATAACCATCTATTACATGATAATCATTCAAAAATATCAACAAAAATAACTACTTATTATATGATCATCATCCAAATGCATATTAAAAATTAATTTGGTAAAAAATAAAAATATAAAAATATAAAAGATTTATCATTTTTATATAATTTTAGTAAGTAGAAATAATTTTAAAATTTTAAAAATAACTTTTTGACATTTATTTTTGTCAAGCTAGTTTATATTTTATCAATTGACGACTTTGTTCTTGAAATGGAACAATAATATCTTCAATTCTCTTTATTTGAAACGAGATTCGAAATTTAAGATCAAATGTATCACAATTAAAATATCGTGAATCAAAATGACCCAAATCTAAAACTATAAAGACCGTTAGTGTATGTAGACATCCCATTTTTGACCGACTTTAAGACTTAGACATCACCGATTGAGCGCTCGGTGATGTTGCATATTATGCTCGTTCAGAAGTCTCAGAGTCGCGGCCGTGAGCCCTGCCTCCGGACTTCCAAACCCTCTTCTATACCTTGTCTCGGTTTGCGAACCAAACTCGATTTTCTCTGTTTCTCTCCCTGAAGGGAGGGAGAGGTCCCGTAGACCATCTCTCAGTGGCTGTAGGCTACATTTCATGGCCGTAGGCCATTTTGCCCATTTCGGAGCCCGGTTCCCGGTTTTTAGAGTCGTCAGGCCGTGTGCCTCGGTTCGGGACTGTCTAACCATCTCCGATTCCTCCAGTTTTTGGCATACATCTTATTTACTCCCTTTTGAGGGACACTGGGGTCCGAGAGACCCACTTCGTGGCCGGATGCCACTTTCGGTGCTTAATAGCCTATTTTCGGGACTCCGAACTGCGTGTTTTGGCCCCTGAGCATTCGTTTTGCATCGGTTTTCGTTCATTTTTGGCAGGTACCTCTGTTTTATCGCCAGGAAGGTCACTGAAGGGTGGGAGACCAGCAATTGTCTCAGCAACCAGTTACATTCCTCCGGCGCCCTCCGACGCCCGTTTTTCTCACTTCCAAGCCAATGTTGACCACCCTAGGGCCATTTTCTTCAACCCCAAACCACATATTTGTGTTGTACACACATGAGAGGACCCTAAAAGTCTATGGCCGGCCAGTAATTCTTTTGTCCATTTTGAAACCTCTTTGAAAAGTGGCTTGTTGTCTCTCCTGTTTTACAGTTGCCAATTTCCAACCACAGGGTCTTGTTGAGGACACATGGGAGGCCATCAATATGTGATGGCCGGCCAGAAAATCAGCTTTTCATTTTTGCCCTTTGGCCGGCCGGCCAGAGGGGGTTGGCCGGCCGGCCACCTGCAACAAAAATACCTAGTCGGCCATGATCCTTGGGAGGTGTGCCTTACAGCTGTATAGCTTTCTCCCCCAAAATATCTGATTCAGGGGACTTTTTGTAGAGAAGGGAACTTAATCCCTTAAGACTACACACTTTCCCTCCATTGCTCATCCACCCTTGCATACATACAGTAGCCCTAGCTCTCCCCCAAGGTTTTGGAAACTTGCTCTCAAGCTCATACATACATATCTCACCATTTCTCTCTCATTTTCTCTAAGTTTTGCACCATTTCTCCATCACCACCAAGCACCACCACCACCACTCCATTTCCAGCAGCTTGGGGGGCTTTCCAGCAGCTAGGAAGCAACATTTCTCAAGCCAAAAGGGAGCAAAAGTTTGGTCTTCAAGGGTAAGTTCATCTTTCCCTCTTTTGTAGCATTTTTTTGTCCTATTTCTTAGCCCTATTTACTTGATGTTTTGGGCTCAGACCCTAACTGAAAGGGTCATTTTTTTGAGCCATTATTCATGATTTTTAAGGGCTCAACCCTGTTTGAGCCCTCCATTTGGTACTTGCTTCAATACCTCTTTGTATGCCATTATTTTGCATGGTATTTCTAGCCTATGTGTGATCTGTTTTTGAGCAAGATATAAACTGTGAGTTGGCTTATTTTGAGTCCCTCTACAACATTGTAGAAGGGCTCAACACTTTTGGGGGCCTCCATGTGGCATTTACCATTGTACCCCTCTTTGGCCCCCATTTTTGCATGCTTTGTTGGCTTGTCTTGCTTCTGTTTTTAGGCCATCATCAGAACTGAAAATGGCCATATTTTGAACTTCTTGGAATATCTCATTAAGGGTCTTTGGCTGTTTGATGTATATTTGGCCTACTTCATGTTATACCCCTCTTTGGCCCCCATTTTTGCATGCTTTTGTTGGCTTATCTAGCTTCTTTTTTCGGCCATTATCAGAACTGAAAGTGGCCATATTTTGACCCCCTTGTCATGTTTCATTAAGGGTCTTTGGCTATTTGATGAATTCTTTGTATACTTCATATTATATCCTCTCGTGGCCTATTTCTTGCATTGCATTTTGAGCATGTTTTCATACTGATTTGAGGCTTGTCATCTACTGTAAATGTTCATATTTTTAGTCCCTATTCAGTGTTGTAGAAGAGTATTTTTCCATTTGGGCTTTGTATCTATCACTTGCTTCATTGCCTCCCTTGCGGAGCCATTTTTGTATGCCATTTTAGCCCTACTTGTGATTGCTATTTGGCCATGTTTTGTACTGTAAAAATGTGATTTTTTGGGTTTCCTTGCTTCTTCCTTTTCATGTCATGTATCAATTATGCATGTATGGTATGGCTGTAGGCCATTTTATGCATTGAAATCCATGTTTCAGGAACATTTCCTACATCGGGTATTGTTTCGCCTCATTTCGGGGCTGTTTTGCCCCTCATTTTGTCACTGATTTTTTCATGTTTGCATATCATATTCCATGTCTTTGCCATGTCTCATTAGAGTGGCATTTCGGAGCCTGAGGGTCCGTTCTCGGTTCTTGTGCCACGACACGTATCTCGTTTTCATCTGATGGCCTCTTATGTGAGTGTGGCTGAGGCCCGCTTATGTTAGTATAAGTCCATTTTGCATTGTATATGCCATTGTAGCCTCATTGCATTGCGTATGCCATTTTCTCGGTTTGCGTGCCCGTGTGCACGCATTTCGAGGCATCTCATTTTCATCTCATGGCCTCTTATGTAAGTGTGGCCGAGGTCCACTCGTGTTAGTAAAAGTCCAATTTGCATTGCGTATGCCATTTCATGCCTTAGGATCATTTCCTCGGTTTGCGTACACGTGTGCACACATTTCGAGACATCTCATTTTCATAGCATTGTGCATGCTAGGTCATATGTTAGTTGCATTCATGCATGTCATGCATATTGCATTGTGTTCGGGATAGGAGTTAGCCTGGGCACGGAAAACGAGGCACGTTTCGTACTCCGAGCGACGGAACGGGTCTCAATTCCCAAGTCACCGACACTCCGGATTATCCATGATGGAGTTAGGTTTTGTTGTAGCATTCATATGCATTCACCCTATATTGAGTTGTGCAATTCGGCTTCTCGGCCATCATGCATCGATATGCATAATTGGTGGCACGAGGATCGAGGCATGCATATATTTGTGAAATACATTGCTATGCTCCTTTCCTGCTCTCTGTTGTAGCAAAATGAAGAATCAGTAACTTTTGGTCATGCACGATTTAGAAACATTGCAAACAGAGGCTAATTGGGGCATCCCAGTGGATTTCCACGCAGAGCAGCCCAAACATGCATTATTTCATTATCCGGAGCGGAGTCAAGGCGATCCAGCTTGCATGCGATTCTGATTTTTCTTAGTTAATTTGTTAATTAATTAGGAATTTGTATATTATTCGGACTGTAATATTCGGACTGTATTATTCTTTCATTTAGGGATTGTATTATTTATTCGGACCCTCTGTGCGAGGGCAAAATTGTAATAAGTGTGCGTGTGTGTGATGTATGTCTTCCAACCCCACGTCTTTCTTCCCTTTTATTTACCTGCTTACGATGCTTAGATATAGGGCATATTTCAATTAGCATACAATATGACGGCATGTTTGCATCATTCATCTGTTTTGCACGCACCGGGCTCGGCGCATCATACAAACTGCATTTGTATTTCAATTCCAAATTGAATACGTGTTAGTTGTAGCATTCCATATGCCATGTTTAGAATAGCCGAGCCTGCTATAGTTGCATATTTGCATGTGTTGCGTTAGGCATTTCTGTATATTTAGGATCATGCATGATTTCTAATAGGCTTCTGTTTTGGCTTGGAGTACTCGGTGAGTTTTATGCTTTAGCATCCTTGCATGCGTGTGAGTGACTGCCATGAATAGCATGCTTACCATGAGGCTATGTGCTTACGTGATATAACTGCCTTGAATGCCTGTGGGTGGAGGTTGAGTTACTTGAATTGGGACAATTTATCAAATATTTGTTTTTAAGCCCACTAGATAGTGGCAAAACCATTGTTCTTCTAAGCCCACCTGAGGGTGGCAAAATCTGCATTTTAAGCCTACCTACGGGTAGCAAACCATTTTCAAACAAACATGAAGTGTTTTGTTCCAATTCAGGCGATTCAGTCTATACTTGTATGCTGTGCGCATCACATAGT
Organism: Camellia lanceoleosa; assembly: GCA_025200525.1. Classification (NCBI taxonomy): domain Eukaryota; kingdom Viridiplantae; phylum Streptophyta; class Magnoliopsida; order Ericales; family Theaceae; genus Camellia; species Camellia lanceoleosa. The sequence continues at coordinate 52,362,038 of CM045761.1, read as the reverse complement.
AACCTAGGCTAATAACCGGAATAAGAACGCACAATGTTTTCAAAAACAGATATCATGATTAGTAGAGGCCGGTCTTTGACCGGGCGAGCGGGGGTGCTCACGAAGTGACCTTCCCCAATCGTACCCAAATTCCCGAGCCGAGGCAACTTTGGTGACGACGGGCACGTGGCCTTTGGCACCGAGTCAGGGTTTCCTAAATTTCCCGAAAATAAAATATTTAGGTGGCAACTCTGTATCTGGCAAAGCAGTCCATGTTTGGCACTTCTTTCAAAAATCTGTTTTCAAAATCGATTTGTCGGATTTGGACTCTTTGGTTCAAGATTAAGAACCGCGACATTTGAGTCCTTGAACTGTAGTAGACCCAATATCGAACTAGAACGGGGGGGAGTCGCACCCTCCCCAGGATGCGTTTGGGGACGTCTACAGTTTCTGGCGACTCCGCTGGGGATTTAGAGAACTTGACTCGAACTCATGATGTCTGGTTTTGACTACACTTGTGTGTTTCTTTACATTGCATTTGCATTGGTGCGCCTAGGACACCGTGTTTGCCATCTGCTATTCCTAAGCGGTTTGCCGGAGGCTTGTCTTGTCAAGGCATGTCCATAAGGCTGACGATTCACGAACTCTGCCGATGTATGGGAACACAAACCACGGTTTCTTGGGCACCCTTTTTGACCATTCGACCTAGTGCATATTCGGATCCATAGTGACCATTCCAAACTAGGACAAGTTGCTTTCCCGTTTATAGGTTGTTTGAAACCGCTGTGTGCGTAGTAAAACCCTAGCTCCTGACGAAATAGGACAGGGAAACCCTACCCCAACATAGGGGTGTTTTGGCTCTCACTTATCTGCTATGTGCTTGTTAGAGTGTGTCACTACAGGGAATGCCTGTATCAGTCTATGAGTTTGGGCATCGAACTGCGGGCATCGGTCGATATCGAGAATCGGTTATGCGGATATCGGATTGATTTTGGGAAACGGTAATCTGAGGAACGTGATCGATGATTAAGCAGATGTATTTTCATCTTATCAAGCTGTGTGTTGTATACCCGTGTGTTGTGTGTATTTAATTTAAGCCATTATCTTTGCCCGTTTATCTGGTTATTTATTTCCTTTTGCTTTATTATCTTTTTGCTAGGGCGTTTTAGCACAATTGCTTGAACGATAGATACTCCCCAAGCACTTTGGACACGAGGTCGCCGACTCAATCGATCAGGATCGGTTGACGGACATCCGGTGTTCCACTCTCTACCCCGATTATCGAGAAGAAGGCCGAGGAGGTGCGTGTGTCGAGCGAGGATTCTGGAGACGGAGGGCTACTTTGACGATGATCGAGGTTGAGATTTACGTATACGCCATAGAGATACATTTACCGGTCATTCAGATGGAACAGCAGAATACATCAGGGATGGAGGCGATGATGCGCCAAATGCACGAGAGCATGAAACAGATGCAGGAGGATGCCATCCGCCAAGCGGAATTAGCTAAACAACAAGCCGCAATCATGGCCTAGCAGGCCGAGTTGATTACTAGGCTGCAACAACAGAATGCAGCGTCTCCTTCACATCAAGTTCCTCCTCCACCAGCGGCTCCACTACCCGAGCAGGCACCTACTGGTCAGAATACCCTGCCAGATCCTCAGAATGCCCTCCTGAACACCCAGAACACCTACCCAATGTCCAGAATATCCAAGAGGACACCAACCTTCCAACGGGGCTGACTCCGCCCCCGCTTTTGCCGCAACTGTCCAAGAATCTTACACCCAACCACCCGGACTCTCCATTCGAGTTCGAGGTAGATCATCTGACTCTAAAAGCGAGTAAGTTGGAGAAGCTTTTCAAGAAATCGCGAGGGTGAAGGCCATTCGGACATCGAAGACGGGTACACCGATGTGGCGTAACATTGCGAACGATTCAAGATGCCACAGATTGATCGTTTTGATGGGTCAGGGGATCCTATGGTCCATCTCCGGCTATTTTCAGACATCCTAAGGCCAATGGGCCTAACCCGACCACAAAAGCTTTCCCTGTTTGGCCGAACTTTGTCGGGTGTGGCAGTCATTTGGTACGTGAAGTTAGAAGATGACGTAAAAAGAAGCTGGGATGAGATGGCTGAGGCCTTCGTTGCACAATACTCGTACAATACACAGATCGAGATTACAACCCGTGATCTCGAAACGACGAGGCAGGAACCCAAGGAGTCTTTCTCCGATTTTGTAACTAGATGGAGGGCAAAGGCGTCGATGATGAGCTTGAGGCCTACAGACAAAGATCAAATCTGGATGATTGTGCGCAATCTCCAACCGAAACTCATGCAGAAGATGATCGTACTCCCTTTTCCTACCTTCTCAGATTTACATGAGATGGGGGTACAGATCGAGGATGCGATGAAGTAAGGTTTGATCGACCAGGATCGGGAGCAGGCCCGAAGGACATTCAACCGCAGTAACAACGCAGGCCCGAGTGGCGCTGCAAACACAAGGACTTTTGAGGTTGGTATGGTCACCACCACTCCCCCTCCCCATCCAAGGCCTGTGGCGGCCACACTTTTTTCCAGTACATCCGGGAGCAGTACCCAAGCCCTGAGATATCAGTCCAGAGGCCAAAGAACCTTTACTCCACTATACATGCCTTTGTCCAAGGCTCTCGGGGTTCTAATCAAAAAGGGGCATCTGAAACCCCTAGAGCCGAGGCCATTACCAAATCCACTCCCCCCTTCCCACAACCCGGCCAAATCTTGCGTACCACAGACATGGCCATAATCTGAACCAATGTTTAAATTTGCGTCCACGAGATTCAGGACCTCGTTGACAAAAATATTATTCTACCTCCCAAAAGACCCAACGTCACAACCAACCCACTCCCCTCACATAACCAAGATCCATCTCCCAAAAGAGTCAACCTCATCCAAACTGGGGTCGTGTCCTACGATCCTAGTATCTATATTACTCCCTCTCACCTACCCAAGTCGGAGGTGATCCTTCCTGACTGCACTGACTTCTGCATGTTGGACACCTTCACAACCCAATCTGAGCCAGAGGTGGTGACCATCGAAGATAGAATGGGGCAGGTTTCAGAGGAAGAAAGAATTATTGAGTCTGGGATGGAATAGTCTGGGAATCTAGCTGGAAGAGCCTATGATCCAAGCGGATACATCCTACTAGTGGGCCAGTCGAAGCTGAGTGTGGGGCTGCCAGAAAAAGCTGAACTGTGCATGATTCGGGGGGACAGACTTGAACAAGGGACAGATGATCTGACAACAGTGAAAGGGGACTTTGCCAACCTCCAGTTCTTCAACGACCAGGAATCAGGGGATGTAACAGTCAACTGGTTTGGATATGAGGAGTCGGCGGAAGTTATCGGATGGTTAGATGATCAGCCCGATGTTGTGGAAATTGAGCGAGCAAAGGCGGCGGGGGTATCAATGATGGCGGAAGGGCGAGAGTCGTAATGGATTGCGGAGGCGCCCGGTACAAAGAATTTCGCTCGGGATCAAGATATTGTGAAAACTGAGCAACAAACCGTACTAACACAGGAGGAGCAAGAGAAGAAGTGGGATTCTGAGAGAATCCGGAAAGCCAAGAACCATGAAGAGGTTGAAAGTGCTGCGAGCATAAAAGCAGGATATGCTGTGAGCATATGGGATGAAAGTACCGAGAGTACAAACTTGCCAGAACCAGATAGGTGTCTGTTGAATGCTAACGGGATGTGGTGGGAAGACGATGACTTATGTCTTGCCCACACGGATGAAGATTGGGCATGTGCTTAACCAGATGACACTTGGTACCTCGATGAGGTGGACCACATGACCAGGAGCGGACGGTACTTCAAGCCCCCACACCTAGACCAACCCGAAACATCTGGAAAAGATAAAGAGGCGGAGAAACAGAGAGAGAAGCAAATTGAAGAAGAAACTGTACTGAGACAGTTAAAGAAGATACAGACAGACATCTCCATCTGGGGACTGCTTATGGCTTCGCGGGTGCATAGACAGGCTGTCCTATCTGCTATGGACAAAGCTAAACTCTCTATCGATACTACACCAGAACAGCTGGTTGGGCTGGTTTTTCCGGGAGGAGGTTCCCCGACATTAACCTTTTCAGACAAAGAACTGCCGCCTGAGGGCGCAAATCATAACAAACCCCTCTACATCTCCGTGGAATATTGAGATAAGTGGATACCGGTGGTACTTGTTGATACCGGGTCTGCTATCAATGTCTGTCCAGTCAGAACAACATATGTAATCGGGTTGAAACCCGCGGACTTCATACCAACCACTCAGGTGATCAAAGGTTACGATAATACTATCAGAGAAGTGATGGGGACTGTCAAGGTTCAGGCCCAGGTTGGTCCAGGACAACACAACATTGAATTTCTTGTCTTGGACGTTCCCGCAACCTTCAACTTACTCTTGGGGCGGCCGTGGTTGCACCAAGTAAAGGCAGTCTCTTCCACTCTACACCAGATGTTGAAATACCCTCATGGGAAGGGGGTAGCTATTGTCTTCGGAAATTCATCCATCCACCCGCCACCGGAAGTGTCTACACCAGTTTTGGAAATCGAGCACGGCGCGGAGGATGTATTCTTATCAGGGTTCACCTTGGCGAGGCGGGTAGTCACGAGAATATTATGGCTGTGAATGAAGGTGTGTACGTCAGTGCACAATCCGTCTACCTCATGAACAAGCTACAACATATTCCTGAGATGGGATTAGGAAGGAGCGGCAGGAAAGGAGTCACTACGTTGGCCAAAGTGCCACACAACCCGCATACCTTTGGACTGGGTTATCTGCCCACCAAAGAGGATTGGGTGAGGAAAGGAAAAGAAATGGCCGGTAGAGCCAGAGCAAAGCAGGCTGGGAAGCCTTTTGAATTAATGCACAGGCCCATCCAGGGTACCGTGAACGGACGCTTTGTCCGGGAGGGAGAGGACTTTCCATTTTGTGACTTCCCAGAGCCATGGTTAAACGCGGAAAAGAAGCGCGTGCAAGCTTGAGATCTTCTTCGACACCGCAACTACCGGGGATAGCGTTGCCCTGAGCGAGCCAGACCCAACGGTGAGTTGAGCGAGAATAAGCGGTGAATCCTAAGGGCCTGAGAACTTGAAATGGGGTAGCAGCATGTCTCCTCTCGATCCTCCGATCGACCAAGATTGCTTGGGGATAACCCGTGGTTTCTATGATTGGGGATGGAGCAGTGGGCCTACCAATGACTATCTTGGATGCATCAATCGCACCCTCTCTCACTTGGCGATCGATGAGGATTTTTGTCCAGCAGACCGGTCGGAGTAGTGGCCGGAATCTGATTCCACCGAGTCCTGCGAGTCGGAATCAGGTTCCAGCTCGACTGAGTCTGAGTCTGGTACTCCTGGGGAAGTTAACCCGGATACCACAGTCCTGTCTAGGTCGTCTTTTTCCTATTCATTTGAGTCTGTTGTAACCAATGAATCGGACGATTTGGATGTGCCTAATGAGAATGAACTATCTGTGGTTTCCAAGTATTTTTCTGTGCCCTTGATTTATTGCATTAATTCAGACTTTCAAAATTTTGATGAAAGCAGCGAGGGAAGTTCCTCCGGTTTTACAACGTTTAATTGAACAAGAGCAAGAGAGATTTGTTAAACCATTAATGGATGAAATCATTACCGTGAACATTGGTACTGAAGAGGACCCACGGCTAGTCCAGATCAGGTCCACGTTGTCTTCAGAGGAACGCGAGCGCTTAGTCGCTTTATTAAAAGATTTCAAAGATGTTTTCGCGTGGTCCTCACGAAGACATACGGAATCAATCTGAGATTATGCGACATCGGATCCCCCTTGACCGAGGCCCGACACATCAGCGAAACTTCGAAGGATCCGCCGGATTGGGCTCTTAAGATTAAGGAAGAGGTCACCAAGCAAATCGTACGAGCTTCTGCGTATCTGAATATCCGACTTGGTTGGCCAACATTGTTCCGGTGCTGAAGAAAGATGGCAGGATCCGGGTGTGTGTAGACTTGAGGATTTGAGCGAGCTAGTCAGAAGGATGACTTTCCTTACCGCACATCGATGAGTTGGTAGACTTCACGGTGGGGCATGCATTGCTCTCATTCATGGATGGCTTCTCGGGATACAACCGGATAGTGATGGCACGGAAGATAGGAAAAAATGCGTTCGCCACCCCGTGGGACACATCACTCTGGGTAATGCCGTTTGGGTTGAAAAGCTGGAGCTACTTATCAGCAGACGCGACCACAATACTACATGATATGATCCACAAAGAGGTTTAGGTGTATGTGGACGACATGATTGTCAAGTCCAAGGAAAGAGAGGGCCACTACACCGCCTTGCATAAGTTTTTCAAAGGATCAGGGAATTTCGGTTGCAGCTAAATCCTCAGAAATGTACATTCGGTGTTACAGCGGGAAAAATGCTGGGGTTTCTGATTACACAAAAAGGCATCGAGGTCGATCCTTCCAAAATCAAGGCCATCTTAGAAATGCCACCACCAAGGACTGAAAAAGGAGGTGCGAGGCTTTCTGGGTAAAGTGCAATTCATAAGACGGTTTATTTCAAAATTAACCTTGACTTGTGAACCACTTTTTGGCCTCCTGAAGAAAGGAAAGAAGTTCCAATGGGACGGCCGATGTCAAGTTGCATTTGAACAGATCAAAGAATATCTACAGAACCCACCCGTTTTATCGCCACGAGCAGGAAAGCGTTGATTTTGTATCTGTCGATTTGGGAAACTACAATGGGCTGCATGCTTGCACAAGAATCGAGAAGATAATGTGGAGAAAGCCATCTACTATTTGAGCAAAAAGATCTTTGGAGTATGAGACCCGATATACACGTGGAAAAACTTGCTTAGCTACGGTATGGGCTACGGAAGGCTGCGGCACTACTGTTAGCTCACTCTGTAATGTTGGTTTCACAACTTGATCCCATCAAATATCTCTTGAGAAACCGGTAACTACGGGTAGGCTAGCTCGTTGGTTCTTTGTTGCTCTCGAATTTGATCTCACATCGTGACCGCATAAGTCGATGAAAGGAAGAGCGATGGTGGAGTTCCTTCGACCAACGGTTGAGGAGATGAAGCAGTTGAGTACCTGTTCCCGGATGAATCAATTCTGCATATCGACGATGAAACTTGAACGATGTACTTTGACGGAGCGTCAAATCAACATGGGTATGGGATAAGAGTGTTGCTGATAGCACCCGATAATTCCCGTATCCCTCTAGCCTTCAAACTCCGATTCAAAGTCTCGAACAAAAGCGAGAATCTGGCGTGTATTTACGGTCTAGAAGCGACCACGGAACTAAGGGCAAGACGGTTGGACGTCATTGGGGATTCGAACCTTGTTGTGTCTCAAGCTAAAGGAGACTAGAAAGTGAAAGAGGAAAAGATGATGATGTATCACCAAACCTTGGATTTGCTGATTCCTCGGTTTGAGAAGCTAAGTTTTACTCATCTACTAAGAGAACAACGAGTTCATGATTCTTTAGCAACTCTATCATCTATGATAGACATCCGTGTGGAGTCGAATCGTCCGATCATCATTGACGAAATTTGCACTGCCTATGAGTCGATTGCGACCATAGATGAAGTTCAGGACGAACACCCCTGGTATTACGACATCTGGAACTTCTTGGAGAAAGAAACATACCCGTCAGGGGTAAATGCCAAAGACAAAAGGGCAATCAGGAGAATGGCAGTTCAGTTCATCATCTGCGGAGGTAAACTGTATAAACGGGGTCATCTGGGAATGCATAAACTGTGCGTTGATGCTGAAGAGTCAAAGCGTCTGATGGAAGCCATCCACGGGGGAGAATGTGGTGCACACATGAATTGGGTAATGTTGGCACGGAAGATTCTCAGACAAGGTTATTACTGGTCCACCATGGAGGAGGATTGCATTGGTTTCGTCCAGCGATGTCACAAGTATCAAATTCATGCAAATCACATGAACATCCCGCCGTCAAAGCTGTACAACATGACTTCGCCATGGCCGTTTTACATGCAGGGAATTGATGTAATCGGGTACATCCGAAGAAGGGTCGAATGGGCATGAGTTCATCTTAGTAGCGATAGATTATTTCACAAAGTGGGTCGAGGCCCAATCTTATGCGGTGTTAAAGGCTTCGCATGTAGCAAAATTCATCAGAAACAACATCATCTGTCGCTATGGGGTCCCAAATGAAATCGTTTTAGACAATGGTTCCCACTTCAAGAAGGAGGTGATTGACTTGTTGTAGAAATACAATGTGGCTTTTCATAAGTCATCTACCTACCGGCCACAAACTAATGGAGCAGTTGAGGCCGCCAACAAGAATATTAAGCGCATACTACAGAAGATGGTGGAAACCTCTAGGGTGGCGGATAAGTTGCCGTTAAGCTGTGAGACTCTGGGACTTCAATCGAGAACTTCTCTTTGGGGCGACTCCGTACTCTTTGGTTTATGGGATGGAGGCCGTTCTACCTATTGAGATTGAGGTCCCGTCATTACGAGTATTGGCTGAGTGCCAGATAGCCGAAGCGGATTAGCGTGAAGCGGTCGAGAACTCATGCTCTTCGATGAAAGAAGGTTGAAAGCACTGTACCACGTCCAAAGTTATCAACGTAGAATCGCCCGGGCTTTTAACAAGAAGGTTAAGGCCAGGAATTTGAAAGAAGGAGATTTGGTACTCAAAGACAACCGAGCCCCCATCCATGACCCAAGGGGCAAGTTCAGACCCAATTGGACTGGCCCCTACATTATCAAGTCAATCTGGTCAGGTGGAGCTGTGGTTCTGATGGATCTGGATGGCTTAGAGTTTTCCCAACTGATCAACATGGACAAGTTGAAGAAATACTACCCCTGAGAGGCTCACTAGGCTGAAAACCCGAAAGGGCAACCTAGGCAAAACGCAGAGCACAAAAAATTTGAAATTATAAAAACTGAGCTCGCAAGGTTGAAAACCCGCAAAGGGCGGCCTTGGCAAAAGTTAGAGCGCAAAAGGAGAGTAAAAATACCCGAGCGAACCTAAGCCTGAACTACGTAAGGCTTGATTCCCATCTTTGGGATACGTAGGCAGCTTCATCTTGAAGTTCAGCCACAATCTTTTCCCCGATCAACTTTGTCCATTTGATTATCTCAGTCATCCCTATTCATCAGCATTTATCGTGATCTCCGGTACAGTGCTATTTAGTTTAGGGGCAACTTTCCGTTGCCATGAATTGCCGCGGCACTATTCAGACTAGGGGCAACTTTCCAGTTGCTAGGATCCGGGGTTGTGCATCTCGATGCCGGATCTCGGGCGTGTCGATTACGATCCATATAGAAAATAGTTTTGAAAAGTTTTAATAAAAGTTGACTTTGTTCAAATTAATCTTTTTACAACTAAGACCATTTTTGGACCAAAGCGGAGAATGTTCAGTACCACAACCTTCAATTTCATTGATTTCAAAACAGAGTTCTCTTGCTCTTGCATACAATTGAGGTTGCTATTTATTACATTCATAAAGAAAACTTGAAAGTACTAGTAAAGCAATAAATCCGGGGCATAGTCAAGTCAAGTGTCCCTGCGCCCCCTGCCAGAGCTGGTTGAAGCCTCTGATGCCAACCTAGGCCCAATCTGTGCCTTCTCATTGAGCCAATCCCAGCACTCATCAGATAAAGTGCAACTGAAAACAGGGGTAGGGGACAGGAGCTCTCTAGTCCTCCAGGCCGTAGTATGTCGGGCAAGGTGTGCACCTCGGACCCGGAAAGTGACCGGGTATTCAACCCCCTCCGGAGGGCAAGTCTGATCATGACCAAATTGGCACAGAATAGGGAATGGGAAATAGAATACACAATGGGTCAGGCCAATCAACCGGATCCCAGTATCCTGGAACATGCTATAGCTCATCGCCGGAAGGTTAAGCCAAGGATAGCGCCAAGCAATGCGTTCAGCTGACAAGTTGCACATCCATTCAAACCACCATCCCTCATCAAAGGCGTCGACCAGGCGTTGTCGAAAGAAGTAGCCGCGAGCTGAGTAAGCCGGGCAAGAGTCCACAACTTGCAATTTATCCATCAACCATATCTGGAGAGGGATGAAAAATGAGAGAATAAAGAATAGAGAGATGTGCGATGAGAGAAAAGTAAGATGAGGATTTTGTGAGAAAAACCAAGCCTGAGGGCCGAGTGATGTGAGCAAATACATATGTGAGCTTGGGTGGGAAACATTACCTGCAGCAGTAGTGGACTCCCCGCAAACCTGGTTGTCTCTTGGCGGTAGAAGGCATCCAAACCTAGCAGTGTCTCAGCCAATTTCATGGCAATACAGCTCTTTCCTTCCCTCAAGCCTTGAGCGACTTCAATCAAACGGATGCTAGCTCCTCCGAAACCCGAGACAAACAGAAAATGAGATAGCATGCACAAGCAGAGGGCATGTTGTCGGAAACCTTGCCAATGATGGTCGCTGCGGTCACCGGCATCAGAGAATCGGTAAATCAGGCTCGGGATATCCAACATCCCGTTACAGGTCAGAGATCGAGCATCATGCGCGTTGAGACCGCACATCCGCCCTAAAGCTTGGGCGTGGCCAAAACGAGACTGAGGCAAGATCTCTTCTGAGCGTTCAGACTCCATCAAGACTTGAAAATCTTCGAAAGTGGGACATACCTCTTGCCCTCCGAAGCTGAAGACATGCGTCACCGGGTTCCAAAATCTTGCCGCCGCATGAAGGAAAAGAAGGTGCAGTGGAGTCCGACCCAGTGTGAATAGTGCATTCAAGCCGAAACCCCGGAAGTTCAACTTTTCCGAGCCATCTAAAGAAGAGATCCAAGATGTGAGATTTTCTACGAGAAATGCCTCCATTTTTGTGCAAAGCAGTGATGAAATGAAAGAGTTCCAAAGTTGGAGCTTTATAGAGGGGTAAAACACTATTCGGGGACAAGTGTCACAATTCTAGAAGCTGCAGGGAAAGGTGGCCGGCCGGCCACCTATTCTAGCAGGCCGGCCACCTTTGACTCAAAACTTGGCCGGCCGGCCACCCTTCAGTCTCCAAAAAGTAAAATGTGGCCGGCCATGCTCATTGGTTCTGTCTTGCCCTCCGGAAGAAAGTTTGAGGCACTTTCATGCATCGGGGATGTCGAAGGCCTCCATTTCTCTCAGTTTCAGATGCGTCCCAGCACCCAGATCGTCTGAAGTACGCTTTGTTGTATTTTTCTTATCGAGTTGTTGCTTTGTTTATCGAGTTGTAAGTTTTGTCGAGCTGTCGCATTTTGTGTTTTGAGTCGTTACTTTTTGTTTACGCAATTTTGTTAAGTCTTGTTTATCGAGTCGTTAACATTGTTGTATTTTGTTTATCGAGTTGTAAACTTACTAAGATTCAGTTATTTCTTAGTAAGTCGAGTTGATTTGTTGCGTCGGTTCATTACCTGACCCGGTGAATACACAAGGCACATTCCCATTCAATTCCATTTTTGTGCAAAATGATGCGATGCGATGCTAAGAGTTTCAAATACAAACACCTTTTCAAAAGCTGTTTCATTCCATCATGTTTTACAAAATAAAGGTACAAGTTTTACAGAGAATAAAACTGCCTAACAATATGCAAAGTGCTACAAACTACTAGCAAAAAGTAAAATAAAGCAGGAAATAGCATCAATATCCTCGGGAGCGGGAATGAGGAGGCCCCCTCATCCTCTTCTGCGGGACAACCTCTGCACCATCATCACCATCCGGGTCGGAGCTGTCATCCTCAGGATCCCCCTCAGCCTCGCCTCCACTCCCGGAACCAAGGCCGGAGCCCCCCTCCTCAGCAGATGTCTCTGACTCACGATCTGCGACCTCCTCCTCCTCCTCCTCATCAGGCTCTGCCTCTACAACATGTGCCCTACGTCTGCGAGACGACCCCGCTCCTCAAGCTCCCCGGTAAGGCCTAGATGGCCCTGCTCCCTGAGAAGGCCTGGATGGCCCAGCTCCTCGAAAGGGCCCAGATGGCCCAGCACCTCGACCTCTCTGAGAAGGCCCGGGTGGCCCGGCCCGTGGCGGTGCATATACAGGAGGCATCTGAAAGTGAAGAGTTTAATACATCAGTTCAAATATGAAAAGCATATGCAAGTACAATATGCGAGTGGGGTGTATGTCAGATGTGCTCTACACAGCCTATCAATACAGCAGAATGTTCAAAACCAGCATGTCATCAGAAATATGCTAAATACAGGAAAGATGGACAGTACCTGCACGCCTATAATGGCCAACTGTGCCTCCCTCCGTAGGATCATGCCCTCAAAAGTGGCCAGCATCCCAAGCATCTCATCCATGTACTCAACTGGAGGCTACAGATACAAATACAAAAACTATCAGTGAGGGAATGAATGCCCGAGTATCTGACTGATAAATCAAAGCTGTAAAACATACCGGGGGTGAATCAGGATCTCTGACATATCTGTGGTCAGGAAGAGGAGGCTCCAGCGAGACCTGGTAAGGAGTCCCAAATCGCCAACTCGTCAACTCGGTCGGCATATCTGGCCACCCAGGATGATGAAGAGTCGGTGGGATCGGGAGAATCTACCCACCCCCACCTCGAGATGTACCAACCCTGCTGGAGGAGGGGATATCCGTAGCACAAGCCCGACTCGAAGATGGTACATCAGTAGGCCTCAGTGGCGCAGCATGCACTCCCGTCAAGGGAGACATCAGATATGTGTGACGATAAGTGGCGTAGTCCCCATCCGTAAGGTGTATTAAAGCATCGGTGCCCTGCATAGCACTAACGACCTCCTGGGTAGAGAGTCTATCAGCAGTCCACATAGTGGCTGGAGGTGCTGCAGGAGGGTCCTGAGAATTGTACCCCCACACCTGACGCAGGAAGCGTTCCCCCAGGAACCACGCCCTGCCAACCGGTCCTTCAAGCAGGAACCTGTACTGGAAGTTACCCGCTTCTCCGGGATACTGAAATCGGAGACCATCGCCCAAGGCCGCCCAGGGCTGCCACGTAATCTGCGGATAACCAGTACATGAATCAATCAGAAATTGGGAATATACAGGGCAGATCAAAGATGAAAACGGAAAAGAACTGAGAGTTCTGAAATACCTCTATCGTCCGAATAGTGTCAAAATGCTGTCGCAGGTAGAAAAGAGTCTCTCGAGGTCTCGATCGGTGCTGGCCCTCGAATACCAATGAAAACGGGGTCATAAGGAACCCTGCCACTTCCATCTCCGGGGCTAACGTCGGAAAATATACGTAGACCCATAGTTGAGAAAAGCAATGCGGAATGTAAATACAAAGTGCTGAGGGCAAAATACAAAATATAAAGTGCACCGTGTGTGCAATGAACAAGTAATAAGAAGCAGAAATGTAAATCGAGAGGACAGAACGTACCTTCCAGGCTCTCCAGTAACTGCCAAGTGAATCCCCCTGCCCGCGGGATGCCGCGCTCATATAGCAATAGAGGGTAGCCAGGCCGGCGCCACCCCAATCGTACCGACTAACCTGTGATAGGTCCACTAGGGCACTCAAAAGATACAACCCAACAGTGTTTTCCCTATCAGCAAACACAGTGGTGCTAAAGAGGAACATAAGGAAACCGCGGGCGTACTGCTCCGCCTCCTCAGGAGACCCGGGCTCCATCCCCTCCCTCCGAAAATGGGAAGAGAACCAGGTGTGCCGGACTCTCCCAGAAGCTCTGTCCACAGGCGGGCGGGCCCCCAACAGATGTACCCAACCTCCTATGTCTAGGCCGGTAGTAAATCTGTGAAGTCTAAGCGGGTCATGGTCAGATCCCAGGGCGAGAAAATGGAAGGAATTGGTGGTGTCCCACCATCTCTCCACAAAACTGCAGCCGATGTCTCTTGGCGGGGACAATGTGATAACCCCATGCAGAAGGCCCCGAACCCTGCTAAGTCAACCAAATCTCGGACAGCCTCCGGGAGCTCGGCATACCACTCTTTCGCAGCAGTGGAGCCATATCCTCGCACGGTACGAGAGCCAACCTGCATTCAGAATGAACGCATGTGTCAGAATCAGAATGAACAAGCTCGGTGCAAATGAAATGAATAAGCTGTGTGCAAATGAAATGAATAAGCCGTGTGCAAATGAAATGAATAAGCTGTGTGCAAATGAAAAGAATGAGCCGTCTGCAAACACAAGTAAATGGGTGTGTGTTAGGATAATCAAAATATGGGCTGCGTGTTCATCTCAAATGTCTAGGCTGTGTGTTGAAAATCGATTATGCAGAACGTGTGTTTAGAAAATCAAAATATGGGCTGCGTGTTCATCTCAAATGTCTGGGTTGTGTGTTCAGAAAATCAAATGTCTGGGCTGTGTGTTCAAAAAATCAGTATTCTTGGACTGTGTGTTCAGAAAATCAGAGTTTGGGACTGCGTGTTCTACTCTCAATCAGAGTGTGGGCTGTGTGTTCACCATCAATTTGAGCTGTGTGTTCAGAAAATCAGTATTCTTGGACTGTGGGTTCAAAAAATCAGAGTTTGGGACTGCGTGTTCTACTCTCGATCAGTGTGGGCTGTGTGTTCACCATCAACTTGAACTGTGTGTTCAGAAAATCAGAGTTTTGGGCTGCGTGTTCAAATCATAATCAGTGTGGGCTGTGTGTTCACCATCAACTTGGACTGTGTGTTCAGAAAATCAGAGTTTGGGACTGTGTGTTCTACTCTTAGTCAGTGTGTGCCGTGTGTTCACCTTCAAATTCGGGCTGTGTGTTCGACAAATCAATGTTTGAGCCGTGTGTTCAATTCTTAACTAGTGTGTACCGTGCGTTCACAATCAATCAATGAGCCTAGTGTTCAGAAATTCAAGTGTTTCAACCACATGTTCAGGATGCAGGCAAAGTACTATGTCATAGGCTAAACTGTGTGTTCAAGCATGGCAAAGGTATGAAATGCACGAAAAATATAGAAAATAAAGTAAAATACCTCTCGTGCCTCGTAAGAAAGGTGATGCTCTGGCTCTCGTAGAAGTAGATCTCCGGGTGCCCGGTCACTAAAGTCAGTGAAGTGACGAAAAATAGCCTGCGGAAGAACGTGCACCGACGGGGCGTATCTCTCGGGAATAAAGGGGCGGACCCTCGGGGGCAGCGTCATGATATCGAAATCATCCCCGGCACCTGGAGGACCTCCACCATGAGGGAAATTACCCGCCATTTCAAAAAAATCTGCAAAAGGAGCAAAAATGAGCAAAAACGAGCCAAAATTGGAAAAAGTCAACAAAAGTCAACTCTCGGGAAATGGAAAAGTCAACAAAAGTCAACTCCCAAGAAAATCTTCCAAATATTGAGACAACCTTACCTCAAGTGGTGAAAATGAGAAAAGAAGCCCCGAAATCAAAATTTAATCGGTCCAAAGTGCTTAAAATCGAATGTTTTTGCGAAAACAACTTGCGTGGAAGGTTGAAAAGCACGTATAAAGTGCAGATCTGAAGGAGAAAATGGTTTGGGAAGCAAGAGAAGTTTTCGCAGCTGTGGGTGTGAGCTCGAAGTGAATGGATGAGAGAATATAAAGAAAATGAGGCGAAAAGACCAAGCCCTTTGTTTTTGGCCGGGCCTTCGACCATTTGCTTTTTGTAAACTGGCCGGTGGCCTCCCCTTAGGCAACCAGCTAGCCGGCCATGTCCCCCACATGCTCACCTAGCTCTCTGCCAATTTTGAGGAAGATTGGAGTTCTCGGGACCTGAAAAAGTTCAAGAAAAGTGTACTTTCTGGCGCGAAATTGCTCCGCCGGAACTTCAGCTGCAATTTCTGATATGTGTCTCATCATTACTCATCAAAATCAGAGTGTATCCTTTTTGAGCATGTTGTAACCTCTCCGGGAGGTGAACCAGAGGCCGCGATCGAGTCGCCTTCACCGAAATGCGCGTTTCCTTACTCGTTGTTTCGCAACAAACGGGTACCCTGATTTATGCTTGTTTTGCATTGTTGTGCACATAACTTGCATTCTCATGAGCATTTTGCATCGTCATGCATGTTTTCTTGGTATACCATACCTCTGTGCTTGAGCATGCGTTGTCACGCACGTTCCCTTCTCGCATTGCGATACATTCACTCGCCGACACTGCGTGTGTCAAACTTTCGGAACCACAGGAATCACATTGAATATATGTTGTTAGCATATTGTTCTTGTTGAATTTCTCTCTTTTGCAGGCACGATATTGTATGTACGGTTCATTTGAGGCTGGTGCGACTAGACGAATCGCGCAGGTATCGTATCTTCTCCGTGTGAGACGCGACGAGAATTGAATAATTCTCCGCATTCCTAACTGCATGAAATGTAGTTGTTGCTTTGCATTCTTGCTTAAAACTGTTGCATCTATTTGCGAATACTTGCTTCATTACAGCTTGCTGCACTTGCATGATCATTAAGTTACATCTGGCTCCGTGCATATCGCTTTGCATTTTGCCCCCTTTGCCTGCGGGCACATATCTCTGTGCATCTTGTATGATTGTCTAAGTCTTCGGCCTTGTCAAAAATGGGTCGTCTCTGGGCTTTGACATTCACTCCCGTCACTTGTGACTTCCGAGTTCTATCAAAGAGGGGCAACTGTAGAAACCCCATTTTTGACCGACCTTAAGACTCAGACGTCACCGATTGAGCGCTCGGTGATATTGCATATTGTGCTCGTTCAGAAGTCTCAGAGTCGTGGCCATGAGCCCTGCCTTCGGACTTCCGAACCCTCTTCTATACCTTGTCTCGGTTTGCGAACCAGACTCGATTTTCTCTGTTTCTCTTCCTGAAGGGAGGGAGAGGTCCCGTAGACCATCTCTCAGTGGCCGTAGGCCATTTTGCCCATTTCGGAGCCCGGTTCCCGGTTTTCGGAGCCGTCAGGCCGTGTGCCTCGGTTCGGGACCGTCTAACCATCTCCGATTCCTCCGGTTTTTGGCATACATCTTATTTACTCCCTTTTGAGGGACACTGGGGTCCGAGAGACCCACTTCGTGGCCGGATGCCACTTTCGGTGCTTAATAGCCTATTTTCGGGACCCCGAACTGCGTGTTTTGGCCCCCGAGCATTCGTTTGCATCGATTTTCGTTCATTTTTGGCAGGTACCTCTGTTTTATCGCCAGGAAGGTCACTGAAGGGTGGGAGGCTAGCAATTGTCTCAACAACCAGTTACATTCCTCCGGCGCCCTCCGACACCCGTTTTTCTCACTTCCGAGCCAATGTTGACCACCCTAGGGCCATTTTCTTCAACCCCAAACCACATATTTGTGTTGTACACACATGGGAGGACCCTAAAAGTCTATGGCCGGCCAGTAATTCTTTTGTCCATTTTGAAACCTCTTTGAAAAGTGGCTTGTTGTCTCTCCTGTTTCTTTGCCAATTTCCAACCACAGGGTCTTGTTGAGGACACATGGGAGGCCACCAATATGTGGTGGCGGCGAGCATCAGCTTTTCATTTTTGCCTTGGCGGTATTGCTTGTAACAATACTGCGGGGACCTCGCTTCTGATTCGGACTCGATTTTGTTGCGGTTCCAAATCTCGAACCAAAGAGTCCAAATCCGCAAATCGTTTTGAAGAAAAGCAGTTTTTGAAAGAAGTGCCAAACATGGATGCTTTGCGGATAACGAGTCGCCACCTAAATATTTTTTAAACGGGAAATTTAGGAAACCCTAACTTTCGGTGCCAAAGGCCACGTGTCCGTCATCACCAAAGTTGGCTCGGGAACTTGGAGTACGATTAGGAAGGTCACATCGTGAGCACTCTCGCCGGTCAAAGAAGCCTCTACTAACCATGATATCTGTTTTTGAAAACATTGTGAGTTCTTATTCAGTTATTTAGCCTAGGTTACTATGTGATGCTCGCATGACAAACAAGTATAAATGGGCCGTCGGATTGGAACAAGACATTTCATGTTTGTTTGTTTGAAAATGGTGTGGTGGTGCTACCCGTAGGTAGGCTAAAATCTTGGTTGCCACCCTCGGGTGGGCTTAGAAAACAGTGATGTTGCCACTATCTAGTGGGCTTAACAAACAATCTGATGAATTGTCCCAATTCAAATAACTCAACCTCCACCCACAGGCATTCAAAGTAGTTATATCACATAAGCATATAGCCTCATGGTAAGCATGCTATTCATGGCAACACTCACACGCATGCAAGGATGCTAAAGCATAAAACTTACCTAGTACTCCCAGCAAAAACAGAGAACTGATTAGAAATCATGCATGAATCCTAAATATACTGAAATGCCTAATGCAACACATGCAAAGATGCAATTATAGCAGGCTCGGCTATTCTAAAGATGGCATATGAAATGCTACAACTATCATATATTCAATTTGGAATTTGAAATACAAATGCAGTTTGTATGATCTTGTAGAAACGTTGCGTGCAAAAGCAGATGAATGATGCAAACATCTTTGTCATCTTTGTATGCTAATTGAAATATGCCCTATATCTAACCATTGTAAGCGGATAAATAAAAGGGAGAAAGAAATGGGGGTTGGAAGACATACATCACACTCACACACCCTTATTACAACATTGCCCTCAGCAGAGGGTCCGAATAAATATCTGATCCGAATAAAAGAATATACAGATTTCTAATTAAATGACAAAATAATTACAAAAAGAGTAACACTGGCATGCAAGCCAGGGACTGCCTTGCTACTGCTCCGGAGGATGAAATGATGCATGCCCGGATGCCTTTGCGGAAATCCACGTCGGTGCACCGATTAGACTCTGTTTACATTATTCTTGAAATGCATGCCGAGTTTCGAAAGGTTGCTGATTCTTCATTTTGCTGCAACAGAGAGCAGGAAAGGGGCATAGCAATGTACTTCACAAATATATGCATGCCTCGATCCTCGTGCACCAATCACGCATCTCGATGCATGATGGTAGAGAATCGGATTGCACAACTCAATATAGGATGAATGTATATGAATGCTACAATAAAACCTAACTCCATCATGGGTAATCCGGAGTGTTGGTGACTTGGGAATTGAGACCCGTTCCGTCACTCGGAGTACGAAACATGCCTCGTTTCCCGTGCCCGGGCTAACACCTATCCCGAACACGATGCAATATGCATGATAGGCATGAAATGCAATCCTGACATACACATTATTATGAAAATGAGATGCCTCGAAATACGTGCACACGGGTACACAAATCGAGAAAATGTATGAATGTAATCTAAGATACAACCTAGTATGTACTATGCTGTGAAAATGAGATGAAAATGATATGCTTCGAAAAGCGTGCACGCGGGCACGCAAACCAAGGCGATGGCATGAAATGCAAATCGGACAAAATAGAGTGCCTCGAAATGCGTGCACACGGGCACGCAAACCGAGGCGATGATATGAAGTGTAAATCGGATAAAACCGAAATGCCTCAAAATGCGTGCACACGGGCACGCAAACCGAGGCGATGATGTGAAATGGAAATCGGATAAAACCGAAGTGCCTCGAAATACGTGCACACGGGCACGTAAACCGAGGTGATGATAAAATGGAAATCGGATAAAACCGAAGTGCCTCGAAATACGCGCCCACAGGCATGCAAACCGAGGCGATGATGTGAAATGCAAATCGGAATGCAATGATGGGCTTACGCCAACATGAGAGAGCCTCAGCCGCACTCACATAGGCTGCCGTCGGATAAAAAGATGCGCCTCGAAATGCGCGCACACGGGCACGCAAATCGAGGAATGTATGAAATGGCATACGGAATGCAATGATGGGCTTACGCCAACATGAGGGAGCCTCAGCCGCACTCACATAGGCTGCCATCGGATAAAAAGATGCGCTTCGAAATGCGCGCTGCGACACGCATAAACCGAAGCGATGATATACAAGCATGGAAATGGCAGAAATGTAATGATGGACTTATACCAACATGAGAGGGCCTCGGCCTACTCACATAAAACCAATGAATGAAAATGGAGTGCCTCGAAGTGTGTGCCCACGCACGCAAACCGAGCAATGAACTAAGGCATGAGATGACATGGAAAATGATATGCAAGCATGCAAACCAAATTTCA
This sequence comes from Camellia lanceoleosa, assembly GCA_025200525.1. Taxonomy (NCBI): domain Eukaryota; kingdom Viridiplantae; phylum Streptophyta; class Magnoliopsida; order Ericales; family Theaceae; genus Camellia; species Camellia lanceoleosa. The sequence goes on along the minus strand of CM045761.1, from coordinate 52,342,090 downwards.
GCAGCTAAATGAAGGGGAAAACAGCCCCGAAATGAGACAAAATGACAATCAATGCATGAAATCATCCCGAAATGTAATTCTAAGTGCCGAAATGGCCTCTACAATTTGCTAAACATGCAAAATTGGTACATGACAGCAAAAACAGTAGCAAGGAAGCCCTAAAAATAGCATCTTTTTAGTACAAAACATGGCCAAATTGTGAGCATAGATAGGACAACAATGGCATGCAAAAATACGGGAAAAGAGAGGAATTACAAAGCAAGTGGTACATGGAAAATTCAAACCACAAAATTTCCTTCTAAAACTTTGAAGAGGAGTCCAAAAAATGCATATTTACAGTGAATGACAACTCCAAAATCAGCATGTAGATAGGCTCAAAATAGCATGCAATATAATGAGCTAACAAGGGCTATAAAGAGAGGTACCATAAATAATGACCAAAAAACTTAAGACCCTTAATAAAACTTGAATAATAGACCAAAAAAAGACACTTTCTAAGCCTGATGAAGGCTGAAATCCGAAGTTAAACTGGCTTAACAAAGCATGCAATTTTACGGAAAAATGGAGGAATACAAAGGAAGTACCAAAACCAATCATCAAATGGCCTAAGACCCTTAATAAAGCATGAAGGACAGACCAAAATAAGGCACTTTCTAAGCCTGATGAAGGCTCAAAACAGTGATCAAATAGGCTCAAAGAGGTATGCAAAACATGGCCAAAGAGAGGTGCAAAGGGAGGCCATTCATGGAGGCACCAAACAAGATTGGTCCCTTCTACAATATTGTAGAGGGACACGAAATAAGCCCATAATCAGTTTATATCATGCTCCAAAAATAAGTGCATATAGGCTAAAACTAGCATGCAAGTTTACGGTAAAATGGAAGAATTTCAAAGGAAGTGCATGCTAGAGAAGCCAAACATGGTTGAGCCCTTCTTCAATGTTGAAGAGGGGCTCAAGATAAGCCAACTCACAATATATAGTATGCTCGAAATCAGATCACTCAAAAAGCCAAACAAAGCATGCAAGTTAATGGCCTAAAGAGTGATATTGAAGGAAATATATCATGGAGACACCAAATGAGGTTGAGCCCTTCTACAATGTTGTGAGGGGCTCAAAATAACCTAAAACCAGTAGGGTCGGAGCCCAAAACAAAAAGGGAGTAGGGAAAAGAATTGATGCAAGAAAGTGCTAGAAAAAGGGATTTAGTGACTTACCCTTGAAGAGCTAACTTTGCTTCCTCTTGCCTTGATGAAAGTTGCTTCTAAGCCTCTGAGGAACCCTTCCTTGCTGCTGGAAATTGAATGGTGATGGTGGAGCTTAGGGTTGATGAAGGATTGGCCTAGGAACTCAAAGGTTTTAGGTTTTTGAATAGGAAAATGGAGGTTTTGAGAGGAAGGGCTTGGAGATCAAATTTTGTAACCTAACAAAGGGGCTGTCCAGCCCTTTAAGTAGGCCAAAAAGAGTGTAAAAGGGGAGGGAAAAGCACCTAAGCTTTCCCTCCCAAAATATCCCCCGGATGGGGGAGATATTTCAAGCAATTGGACAATTGTAAGAACCAAGCGAAATTTGGCCAGGCAGTGATTTTTGGAAGGTGGCGGCCCGGCCACCCCACCTGGTCGGCCAGCCACTCACCCTGGCCGGCCGGCCATGGCCCAAAAATGAAGGTGAAATTTTCTGGCCGACCACCCTGCAATGGTGTCCTCCCATGTGTGTAGAATAAGGCCCCAAGGTCGGAATCTGGCAACTCTGAAGCAGAAGTCACAACATAGAGCTTGAAGGAGAGGCCCAAAAATGAAATCAACAATTGCTGGCCGACCACCAACTTTTAGGGTCCTCCCAGATGTGTGGAACAAGGTTCCAAGGTCGGAAATTGGCAACACTGAAGCAGGAGCCACAACATAGAGCTTGAAGGAGAGGCTCAAAAATGAAATCCACAATTTCTGGCCAAACTATAGTTCTTAGGGTCCTCCCATGTCCCCTGATCACAGATATGTAGCTTTGGTCGGAAGAAAATATCCCAGTGTTCAACATTGGCGGAAGTGAGCAAAGCAGGCGCGGAAGAGCGAAAATGGTTATCTGGGATAATTGATGGCCTCCGTCCCCGATGATCTTCACAGTGTTGAAAGCAGAGGTACTGCCAAATTTGAACAAAACTAATGAGAAATGAGCGCTCGGAGCCAAAAGCCAAGACATTCGGGATCGAAAATGGGCTGCAGTGCGGAAGTGGTGTTCGGCCGAGGTGGGTATCTGCGACGGTGTTCCTCGGAATGACAAAAGCAGAGTTCTGCCAAAATCGAGAAAACCGATGCAAAATGAATGCTCGGGGCCCAAAGCCATGCGATTAAAGTCCGGCAAACTCTGAGAGCACGAAAGTGGCATCTGACCGAAGTGGGCATCGAGGCCCTAGTGTTCCTCGGAATGATGAAGCAGTGCATGCCAGAACCGGAGAACTTCCGGAGATGGTTGGGCGGTCAGCCAAGGCACCGCGGCTTTGGCAGTCCAGCAAGAGGCAAGACTCGAAATGGGCAAAATGGCTGCGGCCACGAAATGTAACACACGGCCACGGGATATAGTCTCTGAGACCCTCCTTCCCTTGAGGCAAAATCATGAAAACCGAACTGATTCATAAACCAGAGACACGACACGGAAAGAAGTTCGGAAGTCCGGAAGCGGTAGCGGCCGCGACTCTGAGACTTCTGAGCGAGCCTGATATCTAACATCACCAAGCGCTCAATGGGTGACGCCTGAGCCTTAAGGCCGGTCAAAAATAGGGTGTCCACACCCACCTGCAACAAAAATGCCTAGTCGGCCATAATCCTTGGGAGGTGTGCCTTACAGCTGTATAGCTTTGTCCCCCAAAATATCTGATTTCGGGGGACTTTTTGTAGAGAAGAGAACTTAATCCCTTAAGACTACACACTTTCCCTCCATTGCTCATCCACCCTTGCATACATCTGACCCTAGCTCTCCCTCAAGGTTTTGAAACTTGCTCTCAAGCTCATACATACATATTTCACCATTTCTCTCTCTCATTTTCTCTATATTTTTGCACCATTTCTCCATCACCACCAAGCACCACCCACCACTCCATTTCGCGGCTTGGGATTTCCAACATCTAGGAAGCAAATTTCTCAAGCCAAAGAGCAAAAGTTTGGTCTTCAAGGGTAAGTTCATCTTTCCTCTTTTGTAACATTTTTGTCCTATTTCTTAGCCCTATTTTCTTGCTTTTTTTGGGCTCAGACCCTAAGCCAGAAAGGGTCATTTTTTGAGCCATTCTTCATGTTTGTTTAAGGGCTTAACCTGTTTGAGCCCTCCATTTGAGTACCTTCAATACCTCTTTGTATGCCATTATTTTGCATGGTATTTCTAGCCTATGTGATCTGTTTTTGAGCATGATATAAAATACGAGTTGGATTATTTTGAGTCCCTCTAGAATATTGTCGAAGGGCTCAACAACATTGGGGAGCCTCCATGTGGCATTTACCATTGTGCCCTCTTTGGCCCCATTTTTGCATGCTTTGTTGGCTTGTCTTGCTTACATTTTTAGGCCATCATCGATCTTGAAAATGGCCATATTTTGACCTTCTTGGAATATCTCATTAAGGTCTTTGGTACTGTTTGATGTATATTTGGCCTACTTCATGTTATACCCTCTTTGGCCCCATTTTTGCATGCTTTTGTTGGCTTATCTAGCTTCTATTTTTGGACATTATCAGAACTGAAAGTGGCCATATTTTGACCCTTTTCATGTTTCATTAAGGGTCTTTGGCTATTTGATGAATGCTTTGTATACTTCATGTTATATCCTCTAAGTGGCCTATTTCTTGCATTGCATTTTGAGCATGTTTTCATACTGATTTGAGGCTTGTCATCTACTGTAAATGTTCATATTTTTAGTCCCTATTAAGTGTTGTAGAAGGTATTTTTCCATTTGGGCTTTGCATCTATCACTTGCTTCATTGCCTCCACTTAGAACCATTTTTTGTATGCCATTTAGCCCTACTTGTGATTGCTATTTGGCCATGTTTTGTACTGTAAAATGTGATTTTTTGGGCTTCCTTGCTTCTTCCTTTTCATGTCATGTATCAATTATGCATGTATGGGTATGGGCGTAGGCCATTTTATGCATTGAAATCCATGTTTAGGAACATTTCATACATCGGGTATTATTTAGCCTCATTTAGGGCTGTTTGCCCTCATTTTGTCACTAATTTTTTCATGTTTGCATATCATATTCCATGTCTTTGCCATGTCTCATTAGAGTGGCATTTAGGTGCCTAAAGAATTAGTTCTTGGTTTGCGTGCCAGCAGACACTTAAAATATCTCGTTTTTCATCGATGGCCTCTTATGTGAGTGTGGTGAGGCCGCTTATGTTAGTATAAGTCCATTTTGCATTGTATATGCCATTGTAGCCTCATTGCATTGCGTATGCCATTTTCTCGGTTTTGCGTGCCGTGTGCCGCATTTCGAGGCATCTCATTTTCATCTCATGGCCTCTTATGTAGCAAGTGTGGCGAGTGCTTATGTTAGTATAAGTCCATTTGCATTGTATATACCATTGTAGCCTTATTGCATTCGTATGCCATTTTCTCGATTCGTGCCCGTGTGCCGCATTTGAACATCTCATTTTCATCTCCACGGCCTCTTATGTGAGTGTGGCGAGGTCCACTCATGTTAGTATAAGTCCAATTTGTATTATTATGCCATTTCATGCCTTAGGATCATTTTTCTCGGTTTTGCGTGCGTGTGCCATTTAACATCTCATTTCATAGCATTGTGCATGCTAGGTCATATATTAGTTACATTCATGCATGTCATGCATATTGCATTGTGTTAAGGATAGGAGTTGGCAGACGCAAGCGAACACGTTTAGGTACTCCGGCGGCAGGCAGGTCTCAATTCCCAAGTCACCGACACTCGGATTATCCATGATGGAGTTAGGTTTTGTTGTAACATTCATATGCATTCACCCTATATTGAGTTGTGCAATTGGCTCCTCGGCCATCATGCATCGATATCGTGATTGGTGGCACGAGGATCGAGGCATGTATATATTTGTGAAATACATTGCTATGCCCTTTCTGATCTCTATTGCGCAAAATGAAGAATCAACAACTTTTGGTCTGGCATGCATTTAGAAACATTGCAAGCGAGGCTAATTGGGGCATCGGTGGATTTCCATAAGCGACCAAACATGCATTATTTCATTATCCGGAATGGTCAAAGGCGATCCACAGCTTGCATGCGATTCTGATTCTACTTAGTTAATTTGTTAATTAATTAGGAATTTGTATATTATTCAGACTGTAATATTCGAACTGTATTATTCTTTCATTTAGGGACTGTATTATTTATTCGGACCCTCTGTGCGAGGGCAAAATTGTAATAAGTGTGCGTGTGTGTGATGTATGTCTTCCAACCCCACGTCTTTCTTCCCTTTTATTTACACTTACGATGGTTAGATATAGGGTATATTTCAATTAGCATACAATATGGTGGCATGTTTGCATCATTCATACATTTTGCATATAGACTCGGCGCATCATACTGTTGCATTTGTATTTCAATTCTAAATTGAATATGTGTTAGTATTAGCATTCCATATGCCATGTTTAGAATAGTAGAGCTGCTATAGTTGCATCTTTGATTGTGTTGCATTAGGCATTTACGTATATTTAGGATCATGCATGATTTCTAATAGGCTTGTTTTGGCTTAGGTACTCGGTGAGTTTTATGCTTTAGCATCCTTGCATGCGTGTAGTGTTGCCATGAATAGCATGCTTACCATGAGGCTATGTGCTTACGTGATATCACTGCCTTGAATGCCTGTGGGTGGAGGTTGAGTTACTTGAATTGGGACAATTCATCAAATATTTGTTTTTAAGCCCACTAGATACTGGCAAAACCATTGTTCTTCTAAGCCTACCTGAGGGTGGCAAAATCTGCATTTTAAGCCTACCTGCGGGTAGCAAACCATTTTCAAACAAACATGAAGTGTTTTGTTCCAATTCAGGCGATTTAGTCTATACTTGTATGCTGTGCGCATCACATAGTAACCTAGGCTAATAACCGGAATAAGAACGCACAATGTTTTCAAAAACAGATATCATGATTAGTTGAGGCCGGTCTTTGTTCGAAGTGAAGTGCTCACGAGTGACCTTCTGTCGTACCCAAGTTCCCGAGCCGAGGAAACTTTGGTGACGACGGACACGTGGCCTTTGGCACCGAGTCAGGGTTTCCTAAATTTCCCGAAAATAAAATATTTAGGTGGCGACTCTATATCTGGCGAAGCAGTCCATGTTTGGCACTTCTTTCAAAAATCTGTTTTCAAAATCGATTTGTCGGATTTGGACTCTTTGGTTCAAGATTAAGAACTGTGACATTTGAGTCCTTGAACTGTAGTAGACCCAATATCGAACCAGAACGGAGGGGAGTCGCACCCTCCCCGGGATGCGTTCGGGGACATCTACAGTGTAATATACCCTTCATTTTGTTTTCTTTAAATGAATTATTGTGTCTTAGAAGTCGAAGCATTGCGTAGACCTGCTCATTCTGTTGCTTGGAAATATATTGAAGCACCTCATTTTTAGAGCCACATCGGTTTCTAGTGCTCAATTCAATGTAATCTTGCACTGTGAGAATAATACACAAAAAAAAAAAGGTAAAAATAAAATCACTCTTTCAATGATAATCATAATATAACAACGAGTTCAAAATTTTCTTTACACAATCATAATTAAAGGCTTGTGTACAAATAATGCAAATTACTAAAATGTTGAGACCACTTTTTTTTACGTGATTAATTTACTAATCAACTGTGAATAATTGTTTGAATAATAGGATAAACTTAGCAACTCATCTGCTTCTCCTGAGGAATAACAAATGAAAATATGGGAGAGAAGGAAAATAAAAATCATCAGGAGTGATGCAAGCACAAAAGGAAATATTTCGGACGATTCTCGGTAAGGTTAGATACCAATGGGAAAATGCAATTGCGGCCCGCGTGCATTTCAAGTTCCTAAAATGTTGGAAACTTCTCAATCTTAAAGAAGAAGAAGAAGAAGAAAACCTTGATGTTGCCCTAGCCCAGGGGAAAAAAGATACTTTCTGACACTTAGATACATACGAAATCCTTGTGACCATCCTACGGGAATGGAGGTTGGATTCCTGTTGTGAAGCAGCGGCGAGGAGGTGGAGCTCGGGGCAAAGAAGTAAAGCAGGGCCTATACACAGTAATTGTGGACAACCTTCTAAGTTTAATGGACGCTAAATCCCTGTTCAAGCTCTTCACCAAGTTTGGCATGGTGAAAGACGTCTTTATCCCCTTCAAAAGAAGAAGAGTGTCCAACTCAAGATTTGGTTTTGTGAGATTCGACTATCCTGTAGCATCAGATATTTCTATTCAGAAAGCAAATGGTCTTTTGGTGGTTGATAAGGTTCTCGAAGTCAACATAGCTTCTTATGCCAGAACTTGAGGATGTGCAAAGCGGGCGGGTCCAAAACTACGGAGATGCATTTGAAACAACCACAAGCAGGGGTCAAATATCATTTGTTGGTAATAGATCGTTCGTAAAGGTCCTAAAAGGGGGGCAAATCACTGGGAAAGTAAGCACGACCATCAAAGTAAATGAAGATTGCCATGGTTGGCTCTATGACAGTGTCATAATCAGACTTAATATGGATTACTCCACTAACAGCATCAAAGAGGTCCTAAAGGAGAATGGGAGACCGCAAGCTGTGGTCAGAAAGGGAGGAGGCCGTGATGTAGTAATGACTTTTAAATCCCAAGTGGAGTTGTAATCAAACATCCACAATATTAAGAAATGGTTTAAAGATTGGAGTCAGTTTGTTCTAGAATGGCAGCCAGAAGTCCAAATTCAGCAAGAGAGATGTGTGTGGTTAAGGTGTTATGGCATACCTCTCAACCTCTGGAATAGGAACACACTAAACAACATTGGAAGCTTATGGGGGTCAGTTCTTAACTTGGAGGGTGATATCAGTCAACCTAAGTCCTTCTTCTACACTAGAATCAAAGTGGTTACATCTTGCATAGAGTTCATCTCCTTAACAATAAATCTGGAGTGCAAGGGCAAACTCCACCCTATACTTGTGTATGAGGACCATCTTGGCAACCCAGTAGAGTGTTTTAACATCTCACACATTGAGCACGATGACTATAACTCCATTATAGGCTTCTGTAGGGTGGGGGCAATTAATTTTCCAAAGAAATGTTGCATGGAGAAAGTTGATGATGCTACAGTGGCACAAGGGTATTATCACTTTGGTGATAAAAGGTTCTACAGTGCAATAGTGGTGAGAAGGAGGATATAGTGGTTGAGGAGACCTGGTGTGATAGGCGGCTTAGCAATACTACTGCTGTGATAGGTGTGAAAAAAGTTGGTACAACGGTTGCTTCTTCCAATGAGGTAGCTCATAGGAAGGGAATCAATCAGTGCTGCAGTGGAGAGAAGGTAGACACAGTGGTTAAGGAGACTTTGTGTGATGGGAGGCTCAACCATGCTAGTGCAGTAGGAATGAAAGAAGCAATGATGGAGGAGCTGGTACCCTACCCAAAAAGCTATGTTGACCCCCTGAGGAGTGCTGAGGAAGTTTTATCAACTGGCTTGACCAAAAGTCTTAGTGGACCACAAGAAGATCTTGGGCCTAGCATTAATCTTGAGGTGGACCTAGCCCAATCACATGGTAAGCATCTACTTCAAGGCCCTATTATTATTAAGCCATCTAAACCATCTGTTACCAAGCCTAGCAATAGTAAAGCATTGTCCTCAGGCCCACATGATAATGTTGGCCCATCTAGATTGGGCATTCTAGGGCTTCAGGATCAAGGCCTTGATTGACGACCTACTTCAACCCTTAATCCCTTGCGAAATGCTAAGAAATCTAGGAAGAAGAAGGCTCATGTGGACGGTTTCTCCCATTTTGCTAGGCTTTATGGACACAAAGCTGCAGTTATTAGTAAACACACATCCAGGTCTGTTATCTTCAGACTTACGGCAGTTGCTCTTGCTCACTTAGAACTGTTTGAGGGAGACTCAAGTTCAAATAGCTTTCTCCTTAAAGAAGCTAAAGCAACCATTAACTTAGGGAGAGCAACTTGGAATTAATTTTAAGGGTAAAGAAGTTGCTGTGTTGGACAAGATTATCAACCTTGAAATTTGAAGGATAAAGAGAATCAATAAAGAGGGCTCAACAAAGCTGTGATAGCAGTGGCTGAGGGCCTCACAGTGTATCAATTGGTCTCTATGAAGTTACATTCTTGGAATGCCAGTGGCATTGGTAAGCCTGAAAAGAGGCGAATCAAGCGTCTTACGAGATAGGCACATTGATATTGCATTCCTTCAAGAAACTAAGAAAGTAGTGGTTTGATTTTCTTTAAGTGGGCTTTAGGGAAATAGGAAAATGGAGTTTATGTGCGTGGATCTGATGGCACTCTGAGGAGGGCTTCTTTGCATTTGGGACCAGCATGCTTTCCAACTATTTGGGACCTGCTGTAACAGGAGGTTTATTTTTCTCTCAGGTACACTCTACAACTCCTTTGATTGTGTTCTTCTAAATGTATATGCACCTAATGATGTTAGTAGTCGATCCATTCCTTGGAATTCCATAATTAAGCTCAAGGACTCCTTCCCCAACCTTTGGTGCTTGGGAGGTGATCTTAATGAAATAAGGCACATGAGAGAGAGTTAGATGTGTAAGAAGAGATAGGGGAATGAATCAACTTAATGAGTTCATAGAAAAATGTGAATCGAGTGACCTGCTCCTTCTTGGACGATCATACACTTGGTGTAATTCTCCGGAGGCCCAGAAATATAATAGAATTGATAGAATCATGCTCAACCCATAATGGTTTATTCACTTCAAAATGAAGCTCTGGAGCCTACCTAGGTTAATATCAGATCATTGCCCTCTATTGATGATGGAAGATGAAAGAGATTGGGGCCTCAAGCCCTTGAGGTTTATTAACGCTTGGACCTTGCTTCCTAATTTTTCTCATCTTTTCATTTCTTACTGGGAGAACACTATTGTTACTGGTTGGGCAGGCTTTATAATCCAGCAAAAACTGAAGCACTTAAGGTGGAATTAAAGTTATGGAATACTGAAGTGTTTGGCAATGTTACCACTAAACTCAAGGCTACAGAGGAGGAATTGCATGCCTTAGACAAAATTGCAAAGGAAAAAGTACTGCTTGAATTAAAACTGGCTTGAAGAAGAGAGGTAAAATGTGAAGTGTGGAAACTCTATAGAAGAGTGGAATGGTTATGGCATCAACAATCCAGAATGAACTGGTCTCTGCATGGGGACCAAAATACTAGATTCTTTCATGCTATTGCAAGTACCAGACATAATAGGAACGTAATAAATTCCATCTTAGTAAATGGTGTGTGCTTGGAAGAACCTAGTAGAGTTAAACATAAGGTCTTCCTTCATTTAGAAACACTTCAAGGAAAATTTGGGTTAATAGGCCTATGTTGGGAAGGGAGTTGATTAATTGAGGGTACTATCTCCCACCATCTTGTATCGATTTCATGAAGCGGTATGAATTGCCATTAAAGAAGTAATAGTGCAACAAGGCACGAGGTCGATGGGTTTAACCTCCTATGCTATCGAAGTTTTGAAGAATAATGAAACAGGGAGATTATGCAATTCTTTTAAGATTTTCACAATCACAATAGTCTCACATGTGGAATCAACGACTCTTTCATTACACTTATTCCCAAGATTACTAATCCCATTAACTTTGTCGACTCTGAGATCCATTAGCCTAGTGGGTTCTATATACAAGATTTTAGCTAAAGTTCTAATGCACAAATTGAAGTCTGTAATGCCCTTCATTATTGGTGACACTCAAACTCTTTTATAGGGAAAGAACATCCTAGATGGGGTGTTTATTGCTAATAAGTAGTCGATGGATGGAAGAAGGCTAAGCAACAAGGGTTGATTATCAAGCTAGATTTTGAAAGCTTTTGATTGATGGCGAGAGTTCTTGTTCTCTTTGATGTCTAGCTTTGGATTTGGGGATAAATGGGTCTCTTAGATGAAAGTCTGCGTGTCTAAATCCAAAATTTCCATCCTTGTGAATGGTTCACCAACTAATGAGTTCTCACATAGCGAGGACTCGGCAAGGTGACCCATTATTTCTGTTCCTTTTCAATATAGTGGTTGAGGGCTCAACATTCTCTTGAATAGAAACCTTTGAATCTTGGCATCCTTCATGGTGTTTCGGTTGGGGTTAATGAGGTTCTTATATCTCACCTTCAATTTGATGATGACTCAATCCTCTTATGTGATCTTGATATGGACGGTGGTGATTGTCAAAAGACTCCTTTGATGCTTTGAAGTTCTTTACGGTCTCGAGAATCAATTATCACGAGTGTTGTCAATGGTGTGGGTGTGGTTGATGTGTCTCTGAATGCCTTTGCAAAGCTTTTTGACACCAAGGTGCAAAACTTGCCATTAAAATTTTAAACGCCTTTAGGAGACAACCCGTAGAAAATCAACACGGAAGCACATTAGTGATAATATTCGATCTAGTCTATCAGACTGGAAGAGGAAAATGCTGTCCCTTGTAGAGAGGTTAACCTTGATCAAGTCTGTCCTTTCAAGTCTCCCTGTGTACATTACAAGAAAAAACACATTCCTCGACTAAATTTTTAGTCCTTGGTTTGATCATTTGGAAAAGCGGTCGGAAAGGTATTGGTGACTAAAAGACTTTTAGTAAGCCAAAAAGCAGAGTCTTTAGCAACTAAAACTTTGGTTGCCAATAGTCAATTATATTTTTTAAATTATACATTTGGTGACTAAATTTTTAGTCGCCAATAGTCAATTATATTTTTAAAATTATACATTTCTTGACTAATGTTTTAGTCGCCAATACTCAAGAATCGTCGACCAAGCAGTTTAGTGCCAAAGCTCATTCGAAAAAAAAAATTAAATTTTACACCATGCTCTTGTGGAGATTCGAACCATCAACCTCTCACACCATAAACCTTATATAGCGCACTCTTTCCCTCGCCTCCATAACATCATATGATTATATATGCAACATATATTAGTTATATAGTACTTAGACACGTATTAATATAAAAGTATATATATAAACTTAATTATTTTTTATTGAACATAATTTTGTAAAAAAAATTATTTAGTTAAAAAAAGGACATCACTTTTAGCGACTAAACATAATTTTTAATCGCCAATTCCATACTTAGCTCACAATTTTTTTAGTTGTTAAAAAATTTCCGCTAAAATTACCACTTTTGGTAACTAAACTTCTTTTTAGTCGCCAAAAAGCCTCACTTTCAGCTACTAAACATGTTTTTAGTCGCCAAATGCTTCACTTTTGGCTACTGATTTTTTTTTTTTAGTAAGCCAAAGGGCCTTATTTTTTGCTACTAAAATTTTTTTAGTCAATAAAAGCCTCACTTTTGGCGACCAAACAGATTTTAATGCTTGAATACTTTACTTTTGGCTACTAAATTTTTTTAGTCGCTAAAAAGCCATATATCGGTGACCAAACAAATTTTTAGTAAGCCAAAACCTATACTTTTGGCTACTAAATTTTTTAATCGCCAAAAATCTTTACTTTTGGCTACTAATGCATTTTTTAGTCGCCAAATGCTATACTTTCAACGACGAAATGTGATTTTTAGTTGCCAATAGTGCTTTTTCTTATAGTGGTACTATCTCTTCCTCTTCAAAATGCCTAAAAGGTGTGGCTCATGAAATTGAAAAGGTTGATTTGCTTTCTTGTGGAGTGGTAATGGTCTAAAAAGAAAAGTACAATTGGTAAAATGGTTAGAGGTTACAAAGAGTGTTGCCCAAGGAGGCTTTGGGCATCAGAAGGATTATGGATGTTAATGCATGCTTGCTTCTTAAATGGTGGTGGAAATTTGGAAATCAAATTTCAGCATTATGGAGAAAAGTTATATGCAGTAAGTATAAGATTGAGGTAGATTGTTGGCATCCTCCCCTGCAATCCTCCTACAACCACTCTAGAATATGAAAGGACATTACCTTTATAGGGGTTCATAGTTCAAATACCTTTAACTTCTTCTTGGATAACTACCAAATCAAAGTGGGAGACGACAATCATATCAGATTTTGGCATGATAAATGATGTGGTTCTGCTTTATCTCAGAGATGTGTTCCTTCTCTCTTCAACTTTGTCTGGCGATAAGAATGGATCTCTTCATCAATTTTATGCGGAAAACCAACACTCTTGTTTGGAACTTTCCTATAGAAGAGTTCTATATGCCTGGGAAATGGCTGCTGAGGCTAAGTTGATTATTTTGTTATCCTCTGCTCCCTTCTTGTGCCTTAACAGGGTTGACAACGTAGTGCGATCTTCTGCTGCCTCAGGTTCTAGTGATTCCTCCGTGCCTTCTCTATACGCTCTTTGCAATCCCCTCCTTAGGCCTCATCTCAGCATTATCAAGTTCGTTTGGAGCATTATCTTAACCCCACTCCTCCCAAAGTTCATTTTTTTGGATGGTTAGCCTGGAAGAACAGAATCAAAACACCTATTCTTCTGCTTAATATTTGCTTTCTTGGCAGCAATGTTTCTCCCTTATGTATTTTACATAAAATGGCCCTTAATTTGCTTCTCATGTTACGCTTCATTGCCATTTCTCTTGGACCATGGTGATTAAGTATTTACATAGTGGGGCTTCAATGGTGTATTCCACAATCTGTGGCAGGCCTGTTCAATTGGTAGAAGGGTGGTAAATTTAAGTGTCTACTCAGAAAATTTTAGGGAGAAATTCCACTAGTAGTTCTCTAGTCTCTTTGGAAGCATAGGAATGAATGTCTTTTTAGTGATGCTCATCATAATTCTACATATTTATGGGAACTAATAAAGATCAGATTAGCTCTTTGGCTCAAAGCTTCTCTTAAGAATTCCTTCTCGATTGAGGGCGTAGTCCTCAGTGAAATTCATCGAGCTTACTATTGAGTTTAGAAGGTGCTGTGTTGTTGGAGCATCAATGATTTTTCTTGATTTTGTGGGTCATAATCTCACAGTTTCTTGCATTACATCTTTGTGTTGTTCTCATCTTATCTGCCTTTGCATGGGGTGATTCTTTGTGATGCCACAATGGTAGCTATCGATTAATTTGTTTATGCTTTCTCGGTCTTGGTGATTTGTCTTGGTGCTAGTCTGGTGATTTGTCTTGGTGCTATCTTGGTGATTATGGTGACTATTAAGAGGGTGTGATTGCTGAACTAACCTGTTGGTAGTCTGTTATTATTAACTAAGAAGCTGAACTAATTTGTTAATTGTCTGTGACCCTGTCTGCGATTTATGCACTTTGGTGGTACAAGTGGAAGCTGTTATGTTGTTCTGCTAAGCTCATGTATCGATGTATCCAGTGGTTGTTTTGTTGGTTGCCTTCTTTTGTTTTTGTTTTGCTTGTTGGTCTCTCACCAACTAGAGTTTGGAGCTTTAGCTAACTCTAAGCTCCTCTTTATTGATGTACTCTATCATACTTTATATGTTTCCATCAATAAAGATTTTCTTTTGCCAATAAAAAAAAAATTAAATATTCATATATATAATATATAATAATTATTTATCATTTTATATTATATAGTAAATATATAAAATTATATATTGTACACGTGTTGCCCACGTATCATGTCTTACATGTTTTGAAAATTTATGTGTTAATAAATCCGGTTCGTACATATATTGTGTTGTGTCCGTGCATATTACGAGTCAATGAAGTGAATAAAATAAAAGAATCATTCAAACTTTGTTGATCAAAATGCTTGAGTAAAGTTAGGAGTCAAAAAGTTATAATTCATGAGTTAAGTAGATCAAATAGAAGTTCGCCATAAAAACCCTAACTTCTAATTCATCAAAGTTAATTCCGAAACATTGATTCATCACAATGAGTTACTTTGATAAATCAGTGTTTTGAATCGAATAAATCCCAAATATATTTTAAAAATAATAAAAGAGGAGGCAATTTTCCGAAAATATAAAATAATAAAAAATAAAAGTAAAAGCAAAGACTACTTTGTGAATAAACTAAACACAGATGTGTTGTGAGAATTGCACAAAGGTACCTTTGATTTTATTATTTAAAAAATTGGAATTTTTTAAATTGAGAAAATTGATTCATTAAAGTGACTTTTGGGCAATACCAACAAGCTGATTTACATCGACTCCATTCACAAAAGTTAGATTCTATAAAAAAAAAAAAAAAAAAAAATTCCAAAAACACGAAAATGTGAAAAAGCATGGATCAAAGGTATAATTTCATTAGGCAAATTACTAAAGCCTAATCCACTTCATTCAAAAAAAAAAAAGAAGAAGAAGAAGAAGAAGATTAGAAATAGATCCAATGCTTTTAGAACCATTTTTCATATAAGGCATAAAGATCTATTTTCTTTCTTGATTAAAAAGAAAATAAATAAATTTACCTTATAAACATGGCCTGCACTTTTACCATTCACTCAGTATTTCTCACTACATAACCCAACCGGGGGTAGCAAACTAGGATGTCCCTTGAGCTCTAATTGTTCTTGCAACACCACTTAGCCTTAGGTGGTTGTCCCTTCATTTTCTAGGATTTTTCATTTGGTAGCGCCAATGGTGGGTATGGTGGTGGATTTTCTCTCATACCCTTTGCCCACATTGTTCTCGACAAGTGATCTAAGAGTGATTGTGCTTCATCAAGTTCATCTTTTGCTTGATCTTTGTTTTCTTGATTTAGACCTCTTCTACTCACTTGTAAGGCTTCAAGCTTTGGATTAGGTGATACATCGAGCAAATTGGTGAGTAGCCAACAAAGATACAAAGATCATAGTCATCTACCATTTTAAGAGACAAATAACAAGAGAGAGAGAGAGAGAGAGTTTTATGTAGAGCAAAGAGAGGAGAGATAACAAGTTTTCTATGGACTAGTTATAGAGAGTAAGAGTTATAGACCATACACCAATATATATGAAGAAAACAAAATCTAGAATTGGGTTGTGTGTTTAGTGGGTTTAGGGTAATCTGGTTATTAGGGTTAGCTATTAAGGTTAAATGGTGATGTCCATATTGGGGTTCCCTATTAAAAAGGTCACCATGTAAAAATTTGAACATGATTTTCCAACGAAAGTCACTCAGAGGTGACCCCAGTTTGACTCTTGTATTTTTTTAAAAAATAAAAAATAATAAAAAAATTACACTTCGATTCCTATTGTTTTAATTTTATTAATTTAAATATTACACTTTTAATTATACTTCAATTTACTAGCCATGTGCAACTCATGTGGCAATTTTTTGTAGTTTCAGCACAAGAGAGAAAAATAGATAAATTACACTGGTGATTCTTATGCACTACTAGAATTATGACTTTTTGCGACTATGTTTTTGCGACTGATTGTTTAACCGTTGCAAAAAATCACATTTTACATTAAAAAAATCACAAAATCGTTTAACTTGTCAATATTCTTAACTTGACCTAAAAGCGTGACTGTCTCTCCCTTTCACTCTTATTTC